>CM062236.1:16926025-19514379 GCA_031216185.1 Syzygium aqueum | reverse complement strand
GAAACACGCGTTACGGCATGTCACAGTGGCTTGCTCTGGCACCGGACGATGAAGAGGACGAAGCCATTTTCGGGTCGGTTCTAGTTTGCTTATTTCTTTCTTTTCCCAAATCCGAACGATATTCATTTAGCTTCAGTTCGGTTTGGGTAGTTAGAGTAACCGAACCGAACCGAAATGTCAAAATACCTGGTTCTTTTCATGTTTCCTGAATTGGTAAAAGACCCAACCCGAAAAGACACTAAAAATTTGGGTCGGGTCAATCCAAGCCGAGTCGTTTTGGGCTTTTTTGACGCCCTTAGAAATCATGGAATAATAATATTTAGTTTTGAACTTTATAATAAAATGTGCTTGATTACAATTTTGTCTAATGATAGTATGATATAAGCGCCGCATGGAGATATATATGTTTGAAGGTATTTTTGTCTTTACTTCATTTGTCCCTAGCGATAAAATGTTGAAGCTTCGTCCATCATTCTCGTTAAGTACAACATGCATAGTCTATTATGCAATACTAAATGCTGAGCATGCATGAAGCTAGAAACCTAAAAAAAGGTGAGGGCCATAACAATTTATATGAATAATGTGGCATTAATTCACTTACTTTTTCATGTTAGACCATATTTCATTTTTACCTTCATTGTAATGGGGGCATGTACACTTTAGAGAATTTATTCATCCAAATTTAAGAAATACTAGTTAGACATGTCTCTTTCGATAGAGCAGCATCTGATTGATCGATAAACTATTTGGTTCCCATTGTTTGTTTCACGTGACTTTCGCTTTAATTTTTTAATTTATTTCAGAGGGTGAAAATAGATTTTTAAAAATTTTAAACACACATATATAGATATATATATACACACTTAAAAATTCTCGTATCTAAGCGATATATCACCCCGATTTTGTCGTTTTTCCTTTTTGCAAATCAAATTATAATGTTTGCTTCGCGAAAATGACTAGGCCATCAAACTATTCGATCTATCCCCAGTTATGCCTCAATCTTGAAACTCTGTCATTGCTTTCGGGAAATTACCAAAAAAATCTTAAACCCATTCTATTTGTAACAATTCAGTCTTAAACTTTTCAATTGTACAATTTACCAATTTAGTCATAAACTTTTCAATTGAATAATTTATCAATTTAGTCTTAATTTTTTCAAATGTGCCAATTTAATCCTAAACATTTTAACGTTTTATCAATTTAATCAACCTGACTAATTTTGGCTGGAAAACGCTGACGTGGTAATTTAGTCAGCACCAACCATCCCATGTTGCATGACTGATACTAACATAGAATATATTTTACATCAGTGCGAGCGTGCCACCTAGTGCTGGTGCTAATTAGACCACCTTGTTGGCGTTTTAAAAGTTTATATTTAAATTGGCACAATGAAAAAGATTTATGACTGAATTGACAAATTGTCAAAACATTTATGACTAAATTGATCAAACTGAAAGGTTTATAATTGAATTAGCATAATTGCAATAGGCTTATGATTTTTTTGATAATTTACCTCATATTCAACTATCTTCACCATTCTAACAAAAAAGAAATCTATGATCACTATTTTTTTATTTTATTTCTTTAAAGTGATGGTCGACCATCGGTTATACCCAGAAAGCGTTGGGCAAGGTTGCCTTTGAAAGCCACGAGTTAGCTTCGCCTCGTCTGGGTAACCCTCGTCAGCCATTGACAAAGCTAACCCTCACCAAATGTAAGCAAGGATCACCTCACCCACGGCCAATGAGGATCTAGGTAGTTGCCAGCAACCGGTGAGGGCTTACAGGCCCTCCGCTCATTTCTAATTTTCTAATTAACTTAGGTTAGAAATCCAAAATTTTTCTGTATAAAAGACAAACTTATAAAAGGAAAAAAAAAGGCCAAAACTAAAAAAAAATCTCCTCTCCTCTTTCATATTCTTAAACCCTACCAAAATCCTCGGTCGCCCAGACGACCCGCCAAGCACGAACATCCGGCCAGTTCACCGTCGAACGACATCCCGCAGCTCTGCAACACCCGAAAAATTTGATGGAGGTGGTGATCGCCTCATCCTCGGTCGGCGACGCCGGCATCGGCTGCTGGGACCTCCGCACCGGCACCGAGCAGCTCCGCCACAAGTCCTGCGCGTCCACCGCCCGCGGCCTCACCTCCGTCGGCCACCGCTTCGTCGCCTCCTCCCAGCTCCGCGACCCCTCCGCCACTTCCGGCTCCGTCTTCTACTGGTCTTGGGATAGAGTCAGTTCCCCTTTACGCGAAGTTTTACACAAATTTTTTTTTTTGCTCGGTTTTATGTTTAGAGACTCGTGTTATTGGTGCCGCTCATGTGTTTGATTCTTTGCCTCAATGAGTAAGTTCGTTCATTCTGGCCGTTGCCCCTCGAATGCAGCCCCAAGTCGAAGTTAAGAGCTTTCCCGCCGAGCCGATTTTGCCGCTCGCGGCGAACAGCGAGGGCACGTACATTGTTGGCGGGGGTGTTTCCGGCGAAATTTACCTATGGGAGGTGAATTCTTTTGTATCGTTTGTCTTTTAGTTCATCTCGATAAAGAGGGAGATAAGAGGATCTTTGCTTTTGGGTGTTGCAAATTGATGTGAATTTGGCGTGGTTTTGCTGATTTATTGTAGGTTCCAACTGGTAAACTGCTTAGAAAGTGGCATGCTCATTATAGGGGTGTTACTTGCTTGGTGTTTTCGGATGATGATTCGCTCATAATCTCCGGGTCGGAGGACGGCTCTGTTAGAGTCTGGTCCCTTTTCATGTACTCTGCTTTGTCCTTTTTCCCACCTTGTTAATGATATTCAATTAAATGGAAGATGAGAGTTTGTTGTCTATTCTTAAAGAGGTTTTGTTAATTTTCTCTCTCTCAAGGACTTTTTTTTCGCATTCAGGATATTCGATGATATGAGGAGGCAAGAAGCAACTCATCTTTATGAGCATAGTTTTACTGGGCATGCACTGAGAGTAACTGATGTTGTCATTGGTTATGGTGGATCGAATGCAATTATTGTCTCAGCATCAGAGGATCGAACATGCAAGGTGTGTCATTTTTTTTGTCCCCAACATTTGTTTCTGGAGAAATGTGGAAATGTTACAAGTGGACACAATAAATGTTGCCCTGTCTTTGGCATGTTAGGATCTTAATATAAGATCTCTTATGTAAGCACTTTCTGCTCTTTTTTACAACTGCTAGTTTGTTCATCTGATTCCCATAATTTACTGCTGCCCAAGAAATAGTAGGAATTTAATTATATGGATCAAAGGTACCTTTAAGTGTGGGTTAAAGTCGTTTACTATTGTCAACGGACAACGGAAAGGATGAAAGATATATTTTCTTGGAGCAAGACGTATCTAATTTGTCTTGGATGTTCATTTATATTTGCTGATAAATACGTGCTATTGTATTTACTACTTTCATGAACATAATGTTTTTCTGTTTGTTGCTTATGTAGGGTTTTTTACCATTTTCTTTTTTTTTTTTGAAAATTTTTTGTGAATTCTTTAACAGTTGTGTGTCAAACTACATCTTTAAGGCAATTATTCTGATGTGCACTTTGTTCCAGGTATGGAGTCTATCTAAGGGGATATTGTTAAGAAACATCGTGTTTCCATCAATGATATATGCAATTGCATTGGATCCTGGGGAACATGTCTTCTATGCTGGCAGCAGGGATGGGAAGATATATGTTGCTGCTCTAAATGCTGAAAGCAGCCCTAATGATGCTTATGGAATGTACATAATCGGTTTGTTGGCTGATCACAGGTTTGTCATTATCCTACGGAGCCTTTTTTTCTTTGCTTTTCCACATCATAAGATATGATAGAAACTGTTGTGAACCACTCGGAACACCTAGAATATCATCTTCTATGGGATCAGCTCAAGAGAATTTTTGGGTTTCTGCGGCATTCACGTTAATTGTTTGAGATATTCAAAAACTTGACCATGTCGATATGAGCCTCACAAGTAGTATGTACCAGTATTGATATAAAATTGCCATTATCGAGGATTCTTTTGGTCTCGGATGCATAAGGCTTCTTATCAATTTCTATCATAAAACTTGTGCAGCCTATTTGAATTGTGTACTGACAATTCTCTCCACTGCTTTTGAGCAGCAAAGCTGTCACCTGTCTGGCTTACAGTAACAGCTTAAACCTTATAGTTTGTGGCTCAGAGGATGGTATGGTTCGAGTTTCGGACCCTAAAAGTGGTAACGTCGTACGGATGTTTCGACATTCAAAAGGTGTAATTCTCTAATTTTACAGCTATTTCATCGCTTTCAGATGTGTGTATGTTCTTCATCTTGCTATAAGTTCAAGATTATGTGCTGTATAGTCTAGTCCAAACCTTCTATGTCGAATTATATTGCATATTCTATGATGTTTATTCATGTACTCAGGTCCTAAATATCTAAGTGGTAACAGTCCCTTGTGAATAAAGAGCAGATGATCCTTCTGCTGCCTTATCTGCCTTTCCATTTTATGTTTTCCTTGGAGATTCAAGAATTGTTGTTATCGACATTTTATAGTTCTCTCTGCCTTGACACAGGACCTATTAACAATGTCCAAATTGTGACAAAGAATTTAGGTTTCGGCCCTCGTACAGTTGCAAATCCACAGGGCTCCTCAAGAAGGCGTGGATCCTTGTTACCCCCACCTCTAGAAAAATACACAAATTCAAGTGATGATGATTCAGACTTCAGAACAGTGGTTAGTCTGCATGGCGCTAGCTATGAACCTCTAGAGAGTCCACACATCAGTTCAAATGCGATGGATCAACAAATTGAAGAACTACAGGTATGATAATCATGTCTATTCTTAAATTGTTAGGATGAGAGGTTTCAGGGTTGATATATAAACACAACCACAGTTGCACGTCATGGTATAAAGTACTTTGCAGAGTGACTGCTTATGCAAATTGGGTATGTTACGAACGTGGTAACTCAACTTTCCTCCTACTTTCAAATAGGCCACTTAACTTCCAATTTTAAAATATAGGTTACCCAACTTTGATTTTTCCTTTAATCAGGGCACTCTAATGATTCATCGATCAAAATCTTGCCAGAAATCTGAGTGGAGGCTTACTTGGCTTATATCAATCTTATGTGTTCACTGAAAGTGCCTCAATGGACGTGTGAATCTATTACACTTTAACTATTCAACTCTAGATAATTTTCACTGCAGCCCATTCAATTTTAGTTAACTTATTATAAATTTCATGACGTACCACAACACTTAAGCTTCCAAGTCAGTTCAATATTAAATTAGATTTGTATCAGCCATACAAGCCACTGAATCAAACTAGTTTTTGGTGATTGAAAGCAAAACCTGGGTTGAGAAACTCATATGTTGAAATTGAAAGTTGAGTGGCCTGTTGAAAGGAAGTTAAAAATTGGGTGACTTTGAATGAATTTACCTGCATTTGTATGCTTTGGTTAATTAAAGTGATCGCTCTAAAGGAGAATTCTAGTGATAATTGATCAGTCAAATTTATTCATCATGGCTGATTTGAGGTTGAAGTTTTGGAGTAGGAGAAGATGGAGAAGGAATCAAAACTATGGATATTATTAAGGCATGATATAAAGAAGGATACTTCAAATTATTGTGCTGCATAACTTCCCGAGGGCCGAAGTATTCTTTCTCCAATGTCCAGAGATTTGATTCCTTATTAATTGTCTCTTTAGAATTTTCAATCTCAATGGGTCAGCCTTAATGAACAAATTTTTTTAATGAATCACTAATATTCTCTCTGAGACTGTTCACCTATAATTAACCACATGAATTTGGGTAAATTTCACTTAAAGTTACTCAATTTTTAACTTTTTGCCTCTCATTATTGAATTTCTACTTAAAACTAACTCAACTTCAATTTTGCTTTCTGTTAGGTCACTCTAGTGATAGGTCGACCAAAACTAGTCAGAAACCTGATGTGCCTACTTGAGTGGTTGATTGTAAACTTATCCTCTTCTAATTTGACATTGCCGCTTGAGTGCATTGATATTTCATTGAACTTAAGGAAAGTTGATTGGTCTATGATTTCAGTTATTTAAAATTGAGTGACCTACAATACAAGTAATCCAAAGTTGAGTGACTAACGGCTACAGTCAAAGTGCAATTGAGCCTTACACATCCACCTTGGCACTTCTGGCGGACACAAAAATGAATATAGGCCGCATAAGCTGCCACTTAATTTACTGTTTCTAGATTTTGATCAACTGATCACCAGTGATATAATTGAAAGTAAAACTGAAGCTCAATGACCTAGATGATACAACTAACAGTGAACAGTTGAGTGACTACCAGTGAAGTTTCTCCCAGGGTTGAAGTGTCATGTGATGTACATGATTGAGTAATTCATTTGAGCATAATCTGTTATTAGATGCATTGGAGGATATGGGCTGAAGTGTTATGTGATGTACTTAATTAGTTCACGTGAGAATAAAATCTGTTACCAGTTATGAGATGCATTGGCACTCTCTAAACTCTTGCCATGGCTTCTTCAGAGACAATCTTCTTCCTATGCTGCTGAGATGGAGCTAGAGAGGCTAAAGGTTGATTGCAAAAGATCCTTGCAAATGGTTGAAAGATGGAAGCAAATGTATGAAAACTTGCATCAATTTTGTGTAGACGAGCTTTTGGACATAGATCAAGCTGAGCCAACTAAAGCAGGTTTTACCTGAAACAAAATTTTGTCCCTTTTATTTATACAATTTTACAAAATTTCATGGGAATGATAGGATCGGCATACGTACTGGTTTCATGAGAGGGCTTTCTCTATTACGCCCTGCCACGTGTTATGTTATTTGCTGTGTGTTCCTCAAGGAACTATGCTCAGCTTATTGTTTTGATTTCTGAAGATAGAATTGCTCTCCCTCGTAAATTAAGGCTCTCGGTTTCTCTTGGGAAATACACTATCGAAAGGAACCGAAGAAATTACAGTGAATCGGGCCAAAGGTTTTTGTTCGGTTGATTTCAGTTTTAAAGAAAATATGGGTCCTTACCAGTTTCCCATCCAATTTTGGTCTACGATCTCCAATTTTTACCGTGGAAATCAAAGTATGCATATCTTCCCCTAATAATTCTGCGGCCAATAGTTAACCTTTTACCGCAATCATGCCTATGCTTGCATTCATCGTGATGTAACAGTGGAAACCCATGGAGAGGGAACCGTGTATTTTACTGGAAATTTTTTTGCATGTTAGCTAATTATAAATTAGGAAATCTGAGATTACACAATACTACAAAATCACTACACAAGACATGTACACTCTTTATTCCTATTCTCGACGCTCCGTTAGCGTCTATATGTTTGTTCCTTTTATGGAAAACAAGATTTTTAGCAATGTGATTATTTGCTTGATCACTACAAAAAAACAAGGATTTAGCCACGGAAATTAGCGACAAATAATTTTCATCGCTAATTAGCAACGGAATTTGCAACGAATTTCTATTCGTGGCTAATTTGCGACGAAAAAAAATTCGTCGCAAATTTGTGACGAATTTTGCGACGGAAAAAAATCCATGGCTAATTTGCGACGGAATTTGCCACGAAAAAAATTCGTGGCTAATTTGCGACGGAATTAGCGACGAATTTTTTTTCCGTTGCTAATTTGCGACGGAATTTACCACGAAAAAAAATTCGTCGCAAATTTGCGACGAAATCAACGACGAATTTTTTTTCCGTTGCTAATTTGCGACGGAAAAAAATGTCGTCGCTAATTTGCGACGGAATTTGCCACGAAAAAAATTCGTCGCTAATTTGCAACGGAATTTACAACGAAAAAGTATTCATTGCTAATTTGCGACGGAGTTAGAGACTTATTTTTTTTCGTCGCTAATTTTGCAACGTAATTTGCAACGAAAATTAAATTCGACGCTAATATATGTAAATTGTTAATAGGATTTTTCAAACTTCAATGTATGAACTACCACCAAATGAGTTGGACCGTTTGTGCGATGAACAATTTACAGCATTGTTCAAAACATATGTAAGTTATCTGTAGACCAAAACCAAGTTATTAATATTTTATACATCATTTAAATATATATTATTGACTTTGCGTGTGTGACCTTAGGTTCATAGTAATCATGATCAAGTTGAAGAGCAAGGATTGCTATATTATCTGTCATGGGGTCCAAAGTCAAGAGTACGAACTTGGCCAGCATATTTCATAAAAATTTTCACACTTAAGAATATGGAATGGGAAAAGCCACAATGAATAGTGGTGTGTGTGTTTGGTCATCCAATGATAGCAGTTCAAAAGATGATTTTTATGGTTTGTTGGATGAAATCATGGAAATAGAGTATCCCGGACATTAATGCGGGTTGTGTTATTTAAGTGCATGTGGTTCGATCTCGTCAAAGGAACGAAGGTGCATACGAAGTTTAATATGATTGAAATAAATCACAAGAAAAGGTATATGAAATATGAACCATTTATGTTGGCACAACAAGCAATTCAAGTATATTATGCGTCATATCCTAGTTTGAAACGTGACAAAACTGATTGGTTGGCTGTATGTAAAAACAAAAGCACGAAGAAAAATCGAGGAACACTAGAAGGATACAACATATCAACAAGAGGAAGTTTGTAACACGGTTCAAACTGTGGAATATAACATTCCAACTCTACGAGATCCATGTGGAGCAATGATAGATGTAGATTTAACTGAAATTCGCGAATCAAATTTAGAATGTGTTGCAGAATCCGATTTTGAGACAGAGGATGATGATGATGATGATGATGATGATGACGACGACGACGACGACGACGATGCTCAAGAAGAAGACGAAGGTGAAGATGAAGATTTAAATTTTTGAGACTTTTTACTAATTATGTCGTAATTATTATTATTATTATTATTATTATTATTATGACAAGAGTTTATTGTTGTTGTCGTAATTATTAGTATTGTTGTTGTTGTTATTATTATTATTATTATTGTTGTTGTTGTTGTTGATTATTATTATTATTATTATTGCAATTATTCTTACTAAAACGTTATTGTCGGGAAAAAAAATCAATTAGGCGTGTGTGAGCTAGTAGAAATGAAATTCGTGACAAATTTGCCACGGATTTTAGCCACAAATTTCATAAAATGCCCACAATTCATTTTTCATGAAATTCGGGGCTAAAATCTATGGCAAATTTGCCACGGATTTTAGCTACGAATTTCATAAGAAAATGTGTGTGTAGGCATTTTATGAAATTCGCAGCTAAAATCTGTGGCAAATTTGCCACGGATTTTAGCCCCGAATTTCATGAAAATGCCCACAAACATGTCAAAGTAAATTTTTCATGAAATTCGTGGCTAAAATCCGTGGCCAATTTGCCAAGGATTTTAGCCATGAATTTTAAAAACAAATGACCATACATATGCTTACGTTCATTTTTTATGAAATTCGTGGCAATTTGCCACGAATTTCATAAAATGCCCACAATTCATTTTTTATGAAATTCGTGGCTAAAATCTGTGGCAAATTTTCCACGGATTTTAGCCACGAATTTCATAAGAAAATGTGTGCGTGGGCATTTTATGAAAATTTGCCACGGATTTTAGCCACGAATTTCATGAAAATGCCCACAAACATGTCTAAGTAATTTTTTTATGAAATTCGTGGCTAAAATCCGTGGCAAATTTGCTACGGATTTTAGCCACGAATTTCATAAAAAATGAATTGTGGGTATTTTATGAAATTCATGGCCAAAATTCGTGGCAAATTTACCACGGATTTTGTCACGAATTTCATAAAAAATGAACGTAGGCATGTGTATGGGCATTTTTTTTAAAATTCGTGGCTAAAATCCGTGGCAAATTTGCCACGGATTTTAGCCACGAATTTCATAAGAAAATGTGTGTGTGGGCATTTTTCATGAAATTCGTGGCTAAAATCCGTGGCAAATTTGCCACAGATTTTAGCCACGAATTTCATAAAAAATGAATTGTGGGTATTTTATGAAATTCATGGCTAAAATTCGTGGCAAATTTACCACGGATTTTATCACGAATTTCATAAAAAATGAACGTAGGCATGTGTATGGGCATTTTTTTTTAAAATTCGTGGCTAAAATCCGTGGCAAATTTGCCACGAATTTCATAAGAAAATGTGTGTGTGGGCATTTTTCATGAAATTCGTGGCTAAAATCCGTGGCAAATTGCCACGGATTTTAGCCACGAATTTCATGAAAATGCCCACAAACATGTCTAAGTAATTTTTTTTTATGAAATTTGTGGCTAAAATTCGTGGCAAATTTGCCACGGATTTTAGCCACGAATTTCATAAAATGCTCACAATTCATTTTTTATGAAATTCGTGGCTAAAATCCATGGCAAATTTGCCACGGATTTTGTCACGAATTTCATAAAAAATGAACGTAGGCATGTGTATGGGCATTTTTTTTTAAAATTCGTGGCTAAAATCCGTGGCAAATTTGCCACGGATTTTAGCCACGAATTTTATGAAAATGCCCACAAACATACCTAAGTAATTTTTTCATGAAATTCATGGGTAAAATCCGTGGCCAATTTGCCACGGATTTTAGCCACGAAATTAAAAAAAATGAATTTTTGGGATGAAATTTGGGCTATATTTACGATTACGGCTCTCTCTTCTTTGTCTCTCTCTCTTTGTTTTTCGTTTTCCCGCTCCTTCGTCTCCTTGGAGGGAAAAGCTTGCGACCCAAAACAATTCCCCCAAATCCCTCTTCCAATTCCCCCAAATCCCTCTCCTTCGTCTCCTTCGTTTTCAAATCTAGGCTAGGGCTTTTCCCGGCCTCGCTCCACAGTTCCACCTCCCCCATTCCTCGCCCGCTTCCGGTGCCGGCGGAGTCGAAATCGCTCTGGTTTCCTTCGCTCGAGACGACCTCCTTCGGCCGCTGCTCCACCCCCCCTTCATCGCTCGCTTCCGGTGCCGGCGGAGCCGAAATCGCTCCGATTTCCTTCGTTCGGGACGACCTCCTCCGGTCGCTGCTCCACCTCCCCCATTCCTCGCCTGCTTCCGGTGCCGGCGGAGCCGAAATTGCTTCGGTTTCCTTCGCCCGGGAAGACCTCCTCCGGCCGCTGCTCCTTTCGGAGTCCGTCCTCGTTTCTTGCCTCTTCTTTCCCCTTGGTCTGGACCGCGATTCTGGGGCGAATTTCGAGCCAGCATCAGCTCAGGTTAGTTGGCTTGTACCTGCTGTCTGCGCGGTACAAGCGCATTTTCCCGTGTTGCGTTGGTCGTGATGGTTGGGATATGTGACCCGTCCGCAATTGGCTTCGACCTCGGTGATCATCGGTCGGCCTTGTTCTTCGTTTCTTGCTGTTTGAGCTCGATGTGGCGGTCGTGTCATCGAATTGGGGCTACTTTAGCTGGAAATGAGCAAGTCTGGAACATGTGCCGCTTTCTTATTATCTTCATCCTTCTCTAATTCTTTTATATTCACAGAACTCCAGCAATTTCAGCTTGGTGAGGTGCTTGATTCCTGATGGCATAGTCTTCAACTATTTGCATCGCTGGATGATCAATTTCTCCAGCTTAGACATTGCTTCCTCCTCTATCTGTACAAATTTAAGCTTCTCAAAATGATCAAGACCTAATATCTTGAGCTTTTGAAACCCTTTAGCCTTGAAGCATAGTGTTTGCCAATCATAAAGCTTTTGAACAGATCGTTGGTTCTGTCATCATTCGCATCTATGTAGTAAAGCTTTTGTACAGATTGAAGAGCTCCGATTTGTGCTGGGGTGCTGAAGCCATATTTGTAGTGCGTATAGGATAGTGACGAGTTTTTGGTCCAGGGATACTAAACATTTGTAGTCGAATGAAAATGTTTTGATAAAGCCTTTTAATAGCACTTCCATGCTTCACTGTTTGTTAATATTGTGGCAAGGATATTTTCCTGCTTATTTGGAGACCATTACTTGATCAATTCTGAGCTTAGCTTAGGGTTGTGGCAAGGAGTGTCATGTTCTATGGAGGTGGAATTTTGTAGGCTGACCTTGTTGAACGGATTCTGAGCTTAGCTTAGGGTTCATCCTTTGTCACTACAAGTTCATATGTACTACCAATTAAGCTATCAATTAGGGCCATATGAAAGATATCCTGTACCAATTGACACAAATGTTAGGTCAGTATGCCTTTTTCTTGCATAGAATTTTGTGTGAAAATTTTGACCAGGCTGCCATTGGGTAACTTTATATTATGCTGCATTCATTTTTTGCGAATCTTTTACAGCGGTGGAATGAACGGATTCCTCTGGCTAAGTGAGAGGAATGTACTGACCAATGTAATTCCTTCGCCTATCCATGGATTGGAGGATATTGTCAACAATCAAGTATAGTAAGTTTCTTATTTGCTTTTGTAATTCTTGGGCGACAAACTTGAATCATTCACAATCCCTGTTGCTTTACAGTAATGTTACTTATCTCAATCCTGCAAAGCACAAGCACATCCCTAGACCACCTGCTGGTGTTGTCATTCCTCCAAAGGTACATGATGCTCTTACTGGTTCATATATGTTAATCTAAAAGCAAATATTTGTATTTTGTTCTCAATGTATACAATATAATTGGAAAAACGTTATGTGCATTATGTAGGGCCTTGTGTTTGATGTTACATGAGGCCTTTTCCCTTTCAACATTTCTATGAAATATCAATATGGTTGAAAAGCGCGGATTATTTCATATAGGAGAACCTTTTTCAAATTACTGTTTAGGTCTCTTTATATTAGATGTCGTAACAAGAAAATGGATGGCTCACTTGTTCACTTTTATAAGTTTTAGTACCTTTGGATAACAAGCGATTCCCTGTGTTATGGCATCCAGATAACAGTGGTAGGCGCTAGAATGGAAGAGAAAGGTGAGAATGAATTCTAATGGTCTTGTTGTCTTGGTTGATGTCTCTGTCCGTTTGTTTTGTATTTCTGCTGCTGCATTGGTGGTTTGTATCAATTTAGAGGCTTGTGGTGCAATAGATTTTGCAGTTGAGAATGAACTTGAAATCAGGAACATTTGGAATAAAATTTTTGTTACTCCTGCAGGCTATTGAGTGTGTTTGTGGAATCTTTGGAGATCGTTTTCCCCTGTTATTTCTGTTTAGAGACGCTTCTTTCTTTCCTCTCCCCATCTAAATGCAGTGCTTGTAATCTTGCAGGCCATCAGTACCTAGAGCAATGGTCGGTCCAATGCTGGGAGAAGCAGCTCATCGTCTTGTCAAGAGTACACTAAATATCAAGTTGAACAACAATCAATCCTCTGGCATCTTGGAACCACCACGCAATCGAAACTTTCCAGGATATTATGCAGTTAATAGACCAAGACCAGCTGCTCCCTCTGGGTACGAAAGCGGCTTCAGTGAAGATACCCACCAGTACTATGGGAATCACAACTACACTATTATTTGAAGTCAGTTTAGATTAGGGGAGGGATTGTTTATATTGAAACTCCATTATTATAGATTCTCTTTGGAGCTGCAATGTTAAATGTATATTTTAGCAATTAATTTTGCTGCTAATTAGATTTAAAATCGAAATCGTCCTTAAACAATATTCGTTGCAAACTTACAGACTAAAAAAACAAAGCAATTCTTCGTAAATTAGCGATGAATTTTGCCACGAATAGATTTTATCTCAATTTAACGACGCAAAAAAAAATTTTCTTGGCAAATTAGCAACGAATTTTGCCACGAATTTTTTTTCATCGCAAATTAGTGACAAATTTTTGCCACGAATAATTAGCGACGAATTTTGCCATGAATTTTTTTTCGTGGCTAATTAGCAACGAAAATTGAAATTTTTCGTGGCTAAATTTCGCGACGCCAAATTAGCGACGAAATTTTTTTCGTCGCTAATTTCGTCGCAAATTCTTTTAGCCACGAATTTTGCCAAATTTTTCGTGGCAAAATTCGTGGCTAAAACCTTTTTTTAGTGAAATTAGCTACGAATTTTGCCACAAATATAGTTCGTGGCAAATTAGCCACGAATTTTTGCCACGAATAATTAGCGACGAATTTTTTTTCGTCGCAAATTAGCCATGAATAATTAGCGACGAATTTTTTTTCGTCGCAAATTAGCCAAGAATAATTAGCGACGAATTTTGCGACGAATTTTTTTTCGTCGCAAATTAGCCACGAATTTTTGCCACGAATAATTAGCGACGAATTTTTTTTCGTCGCAAATTAGCCACGAAAATTGAAATTTTTCGTCGCAAAATTTTGCGACGGCCTATTAGCGACGAATTTTTTTCCGTCGCAAATTCGTTTAGCGACGAATTTTGCCAAATTTTTCGTGGCAAAATTCGTCACTAAAACCGACTTTTTTTGTAGTGGATCATGATAAAACAATATCATAGGTTGTGATTAAGCCATGTGTGCTTAGTAACTCCAACTAGGGGTGTCAATGGGTATGGTAGGGTTGGGTTTTCATGATACCCGACCCGACCTGAAACAATGAATATGTGTGCTTAGCTCGACCCGAAACAAGACCCGAACATAATATAGCCACACAATTAGGTTGGTTCGAGTCATGTTCGGGTCGGGTTGGGTTCGTGTTTTGGAAAGAGGGAACTCTGTTGAGGAGCTTTCTAATGCCAGAAAAGTGGAATCCCCCAATCTTTTGTCTAAGGGAGGATGCCTATTATAGGTCGGCATCAGTTTCACATATTTCATGGATGAAAATGTGAAGTATACAGTGTGGCTCTAACCAACATGTGAAATATGCAATGGAATTCGGCAACACAAGTTCTTCCAAAGAAAGAATATATTACCTTTTTACTACAATGGATGTAAAACCAGAAATTGGTCATATTCGAAGACCGGCATAATGACCTCGTAATATACAATCAAAAAACACAAAAATGCACTCTTTATCACTTACAAAAGTTTTAGAATGGAAGACTTCATTCAATTACTTCCAACAAAACCTGCTAAGCCTTCATAAAATCTTAACGATGGGATCCCAATAATGCGCATCATAATCCTAAAAGCATCCAACCTTATTTCAATATTCCAATATAGAAAGGGACTTAACAAAACATCAAATAATCAACAGAAAACAAACATATAAAGAACAAACACCCAGCCAAAGCATATATTCTGTTCTTCCCTTCATCGAATAAGCTCAATAACTTAGAGGGGCTCAAGCAACTTGCTCAAGCATCAACACCAGAAGATAGCAACACCATCCATGAAACATAGCCAACAAAAAAGAACAGAAGCACCAAAACCCAACTTTCAATCAAAGCACGAAAGCAAATCAAATCTCAGCACAGAGAGAGACCCAGAAGATCGAAACCCCTGAACGAAGTGCGCGGTTTCACCCATACCCAAAATGAACAAATAAGAAAAATGAAAAGCGGAATATCGCATCACACTACAACACAACAACCCTCGAACTCCCAACAATTTAGCCCTCCACCAATCTAGCGCTCCCTCCAGCGCCCGCCGGCTTCGGATCAATCGGAGAAATCGAATCTAAGATCATGAAGGCAGGAGGCGCCACATCACTTTCGACGACGAGGAGAGGCGATCGAGCTCGTCGATCATGATGGCGAGGTCGTCATTGATGCAGTGGGAGATGAGGGCGTTGAGGTCAAAGTCGAGGAGCTGGTACTTGAGGGCGAAGGGGGGCGCGATGGCGAGGGTGGGGGAGAGGGGGGAGGTGGCCGCGGAGGCACGGTTGACGGTGACGATGTGGGTCTCGCCACCTTGGTAGAAGAGGGATTTGGAGTGGGGGCGTGGGGCCATGCCTACACTGTAGCTGCACATGAGGCGGAGCTTCAAGGAGGCGAAGGGTCGCAGCGGTAGCGGCTTGGTCGCGGCGGCGGTGGCTCCATCGCGGCGGAGAGAGATGTGGAAGAGAGATTGCAAAAGAGATCGCAGAAGAGGCGAGAGAGGGAGAGATGTGGAAGAGAAATGTAAAGGTTTCTTGTTTGGGTTTTCTTGTTTGGATTGGGCTTGGATACCCAAGCCCAATAATTCAAAACAATACACAAATATTTCTATTGTTACCCAAACAAGTTAAGATATAATCCGATCCAATACAAAAATTTTCTATTCGGATCTGTTCGGGTTGAGTCGGGTTGTGTTTGGGCGGGTTCTTTTGACACCCCTAACTCCAACCGCATTAATTTACAAGTGGATACTGCAATAGTCCTGTACTAGGCTTTCTACACCCATCCTAAGTGCAACTTTAATATACTGAACGTTCAAACTATCGCATACCGATTAGAGGTCAACTTGTGTCTAGGGATACTATGTATGCCGTGTCAAGTGAAGCGTATATTGATATCAATTTGGACAAGATCCATTTAATAGTCGTATTAGAAATCTCCAAACACAGCCGTTTAATATAGGTAACACGGACGCGACCCTATAACTCGTCTGTTATAAGGTTAGTGACGATGAGACATTAAAGACGTTCTCCCGGAAAAGATGTTTGATTTGGCAGCCCTAGAGTCATTGAGTCTACAGATCCAAAAGAGAAACAAGTTAATTCACTCTTAAACCTCTGCTCGATGAAGTTATCGAAGGGGCTGCATCTGTTATGCAGGAGCATAATACAATTTTTAAGTATTTCAAGTGTCTCCTTTCTGTATTTAGTCTTTCATTATGCTATAAGGTTAATAAGCAGTCATTTGCAGGTCGCATGACTTTAGAGCTCAATGGTTTTGGAAGTTAATATGTTATATCAAGGTTTGAGATTGTCTGTAACCGTAGTATAAATAAGCATTCATGTCACTTTGTCATTAGTTTTTCTAATTTAGTAAACATTATTGGTTTCTATAAACCCTAGAATACGTTTTTTTTTCTATAATAGCTTCAATTCAACTCGATTCTAACCTCGTTCTTTGTTCTTTTGCTGTCATTTACCTTTCCAACTGCGTCAAATTGGCCCTTCTTAGGATTTTCCCTATATCAAATCGGTATCAGAGCCCCATATCAGGATTTTCCATACATCAAATTGGTATCGGGGTCCCAACTTGCAATTACGGTTTCCGTTTGGACCCGCTGGTTGGACGTAAGTCGTGGAAAAGCCAATCAAACCCCAACAACTAAAGATGGATGGATGTGTATGATTGGAGGCTCATTGTGGGCCGCTTAAGCTTTGCAGTGATAGGAAACTGTGGAATGCCCTAAGGAGAATTTGAAAGGTGACTGCGACCCCTTGGACATGTCGAAACAGGGAAAATTATTCAAAAAGTTTTAAATTTATTGCACTTTTGTCAATTCAGTCATAAACCTTCTAATTTTACCAATCGAGTCCTAAATCTTTTCATTTCTTGCCAATTGAATCCATCCGGCCAATTTTGGCCAGAAATCACTAACGTGGACGTTGGACGACCACGTGACGCTGACGTGGACATTTTAAAATAATATTTTAATAATTTATAATTTTTTATGTTTTTTTTCTTTGACGCCGAATGGCCGGCAAAGGTCACCGACGCTGGGTGGCTGGTCGGCCCTCGCCAGGCTTGGGCCAAGGCGCCTAGATCTAGGCAATGCTAGCCCTCCCCTCGGACCAGTGACCATCGCTCTTCCTAGGTGAGGCGTCGCTGGCCTTGGGTAAGGGCCGACGACCATCGCTCTCCCTGGGTGAGGCATCGCCAGCGTCACCTAGGGCAGGAGGGGCTTGTCGGCCCTAGACGAAGACCGGTGTCACCCAGTTCTGGGCAAGCCTCAGCGGGCCTAGCGAGAGTCGTTGGCCCTCGCCCGAGACTAGCAATGCCTCACCCAGGGCGAGCAAATGCTTCAAAGCCACAAGGGAGGGCCAGCATTGCCTAGATCTGGGCGTCCTCGGCTGGGCCTAACGAGGGTCACCGGCCCTCGCCCGGGGCTGGCGATGACTGGCCAGCCTCGTCCAAGGCCAACAACCGCCACTGGGCCCTCCGGTGATGGGGTGGCAACGGCGGCAATGCCCACTGGCGAGGCCCTACCCTACCATTTTCTTTTTCTTTTTTTCACATTTGTTTTTTAAATAAAATTTTAGCTATTCTATTAAATTTTTTAATCTAATGAAAATCATATTTGAAGAAAAAATAATAAAAAAATGCAACATAGGAGAGAGAAAGTATATTTTTTTTGGTAAGGTGGAGAGAGAAAGTAATTTAAAAATGCCACGTTAGCATCTTTCATTAAATAAATTGACAGTGTTTTTTAAAGGACTTAATTGCATCAATTTCACAAGTTTTAGGACTTTATTGAACTTTTTAAAAGTTTTAGGACTCGATTGTACTTTCGTGACAAGTTTTAGGACTTTCAATGCACTTATTCCATATATTTATATAGGTACTAGACATGAATCAGTACGTTGCCCCATAATAAGAGCTCAATTATCCTAAAATAGATCATTATCAGTATGGAAATAACCACTCTAAAAAGTTTGTTCAATTAGTGGCTCTTTAACATAAAGGCACGTTTTATAAATAATCAGTGGATGACTTCAGGAAAATAGTTGAGGAAAAGAGCATAGTCCCAGAAAAAACTACTTTTGCGATCATATAAACAACATATAATTCCAAAAAATGCAAATCATCAACTATAAAGGTGGAATGAAAGTATCAAATTAATTCCACAGCTTTTTTTTGTAATAAATTTGTTCTTTAGATTGGACTTTACGTGCGTTCAGGCTGCTATAAAATTATTTACACCAACAAATATCGAATTAAGCGGCAATATCATGGAAATATAATGTCTTGATTGTTATTACTGCATCAATGCCTTAACTATTAATTAAACAAATTAAGACATTAATTTTATCATACCGATTGATAATGTGATCCCACATTCAATTTATTAGTGCCCACATTAATTAATTTCATTGATGTATTATTGTCCGCATTAAGCTGCATGATAATTATAGTGATTGTCCAATTTTAAGATAACTATCTTGATTGAAGACATAATCTGTTAGGGTGCGAATGCGAATATAAATAGGTCTAAACCACACCCCTCATGATACAAAAAAACACACAGTCAATGTTGAGAGGGCAATTAGCTAGATATACCCATTCATCGATCGTTCAAGTCTTTGGGAATCTAGTTATTATTCAAACTTTATCAATGACCGGAGCTTATATGGAATTTTTCACATTTCCGTATTCAATTCTGATTATGCATGGTTTTTGTTTGTCCATCAATAATCAGAATCTTCAGCCTTTCGCTATTCTTCTAACGGTTGGTATCAATGCCTTTTAGTATCTCTTCCTTGATGATTTTTGGTGGGGTCTTGAATGAATTAAAAGTTGAGGCAATTTCTAGCCATAGAGAAATTACTAATTCCGACCAAATTCAGGCGATCCACCACTTGGCCTCGAACCAGTACGGTCGCACCACCACGTGCAAGAAAAGCCCTAAGTCAATTTAGCATTGAAGTGATCGCTAGAGGATAATTGAGCGGTTTTACATTTTGTGACATATACTTGTTTTGTTTATTATGCAGTTTCACCACCTGCAAATTTTTCTAATTTTAATGTTCTTAAGTTAAACGGTGACAACAATAAAGTTTGGAAGGAATTAATCTTTCTTTAATTGGGTGCATGGACATTGATTATGCTATTAATAAAGATGAACCACTTGCTCCTATTGATTCTAACACTCCAGTTGAAGTTACTTTTTATGAACAATGGGAGTGGTCTAACTGCGTTAGTGTTAATGTTCATAAGGACTAAATTTTCTGTTAGAATTTGTGGTTCAATTGCTCAGCATAACAATGCCAAAGCATTGCTACTGGCTATTGATAAGCAATTTGAATCTTTAGAAAAAGTGTATGCCATGACCTTGATTATGAAGTTTTTATTGTTGAAGCTCGCTATTGTTAGAGGTGTATGTGAGCACATTATGGAGATGAGAGACATTGTAGCTCAGTTGAGGAATCTTGAGATTGAGATATCTGAATCTTTTCTTATGAACTACATTCTGAAGACTCTTCGACAAGAGTATGAATGGTCAATTAATACTCATGACCATGGGGCTAATTCCCAAAAAAGCACCAATTTTACCTTTAGTAACAATTTTAGTCCAAAATTTTTTTTTGTCTTAATAAATGCTTAAAATTTTACTTAAATCCCAAATCTGGCTCCCGTGATATGAAATTTTCAATTGTTCAAGCCAAATTTTAGATTGAAGTAAAAGTTTGTGATATTTTATGAGACAAAAAAAGTTCAAGACAGAATTGTCACTCAAGGTAAAGTTTGTGTTTTTTTTTTTTTTTGAGAATTAGGTCCATAACCATGTGTGTACAAGAGGAAGAAAGTCTACTTATGGAATTGAGAGAAATTGCTCATTTGGCAACACAATAAAATTATAAAGAGCAAGGAAAGTAGAAGGGAAATGGTAAAATACCTCATCAAGCTCACATTAAGAAGGAATCCAAATGCTTCTTCTGTAAAGGAAGGGGCATATGAAGAAAGATTGTGTTAAATTTAAGGCCGATCTCAAGAAAAAAGGTAATCCAATCTCATGTGTTTATTATGAATCTAATATGGTTGATGTGTGTCACAAAATCCACATTTCAAATTCTTTGCAAGGCTTTCAAAAACACCAAAAACTAGTGGGAAGTGAACAATGCATCTATTCAGAAAACAAAATGCATTCACATGTGGAAACTATCAAGACATGCGGATTAGTTCTTCATAGTGGCTTTGTTTTAAATTCGGAAATGACCTTTTATATTCCAAGTTCTTCTAGAAATTTTATTTCAGTTTTAAGACTTGTACCATTAGGTTGTTCTTTTAACATTTCAGAATCAACCTTTAATTTATCATTTAAATCTGAAATTATTGAGAGTGGTAATTTGTATGATGGTCTTTTTCGAATTAATTTACAAGATAATGCCTTTTATAATGCGATACATGTTCATAATAATGCTAGTATAAAATGATGCATTATGAATGAAAATTCTTTTATGTTGTAGCATTGGAGATTGGAATATACCTTTATAGATATAATTGAACGATTAGTAAATGATAAAGTACTTAGTACTTTGTATTTTACTAATTATAACACTTGCGTGAATCGCAGAAAGTGCAAGTAGACCGATAAGACAAAGAAATTTGCCAAGAGGAGTACTTGAATATTAAATCATACATACAGGCATTTGTCATCCAGATATGGACTCGTGTGGTCAGAAGTACTTCATCTATTTTACTGATGATTACTCACGTTTCATGTATTTCTACTTGCTTCATAATAAGCACGAAGAGTTAGATGCAATTTAGGTATTTCAAACCGAAGTAGAGAAACAATACGGTAAGCAAATCAAGATCGTGAGATTAGATAGAGGAGGCAAATACTATTGTAGGTATACTGAAGATGGACAAGCACCTAGTCCATTTGAGAAGTTTCTTAAAGAGCATGGGGTAGTGACTCAATACACCATGCGTGGTTCTCCAAACCAAAATGATATTGCAGAAAGAAGAAATCGAACTTTATTAGACATGGTACAGAGCATGCTTAGTAACTCAAAACTTCCTAAGTCCTTGTGGATTGAAATTCTTAAGACAACAATGTACATATTGAACCAAGTTTCAACCAAGGTTGTCCCAATGATGTCTTTGAGTTATTCAATGGTTGGAAACCAATTTTGCGACATGTATGCATTTGGGGATGCACATCTGAAGTGAGAGTTTGCAATTTACAAAAAAGAAGTTAGACCACAATGACTATAAATGAGTATTCCATTGAATATGTCGAAAAGTCCAAGGGATACATATTTTATTGTTCATCTCACACCACTATGATTATGGAATTGAGAAACGCTAAGTTTTTTGAAAATGACTTGATTAGTGGGAGCATTCAATTCAAGGCACTTGTTCCTGAGAAAGATTATTCAAATACTCAACTTTCCACCTCAACTATTAGGTTGGTATTTGTTCATAATGTCCCTCTAGTTCAGCCGTTTACTGAATGACCAATTATTAAAGTTCCACAACTTGTTAATATTGATCTAGTAGATCTAGTTGTTCAGTAATCACCAGAAACTATTGAGCAATCAGTTGAACAACACGCTCATGGGGAGAATGTTGATGCAATATTAAGAAAATCTGCTAGAATGAAGAAATTAGTAATCCCTAGTGATTATATTGTGCATCTACAAGAAACTAACAATAATGTTGGGCTGAGAATAATCACGAAACGTTTTTACAAGCCATGAGTTGTGATGAATCCAATTTATGGTACAACCATGAAGGAAGAGATGAGTTCTATGGCATCTAACGAACTTAGGATTTGGTTGAGTTGCCAAATGGTGTGAAGGCCATTGGTTGTAAATGGGTCTTCAAAACTAAGAAGGACTCATCAGGCAACTTTGAGAGATATAAAGATATCTCGTTGCCGAATGATTCACTTGAGAAGAGGGAATCGATTACATGAAGAGCTTTTCTCCTGTATTTAAGAAAGATTCTCTTCGTATTATTTTGACATTAGTTGCCCATTTTGACATGCAATTACATCAAATGGATATGAAAACGGCATTCATTAATGGAGAATTGGAGGAGGTTTACATGAATCAACTAGAATGATTCCGCTTTAATAATGGTGAGCATTTGGTGTGTAAGCTTAAGAAATCTATATATAGCTTGAAACAAGCATCCCGCTAATGGTATTTAAGGTTCTATGATGTCATCTCTTCAATAGGTTTTGTAGAGAATGTCATAGATCAATATATATACCAAAAAGTTAATGGAAGCAAAATTTGTTTTCTTATCCTATATATAGAATGACATTTTACTTGCAACCAATGATAAGGGGTTATTACATGAAGTGAAACAATTTCTCTCTAAGAGTTTTGATATGAAAGATATGAGTGGGGCATCTTATGTCATTGGTATCAAGATCCACAGAGATAGATCTTACAGCATTTTAGGATTGTCTCAAGAAATCTATATAAATAAAGTTTTAGAGAGATTTTGGATGAAAAATTGTTCACTAAGTATAGCACCTATTGTGAAGGGTGGTAGGTTCAATTTGAACTAGTCCTCGAAGAACAAACTAGAAAGGGAACGGATGAAAAACATCTCATATGCTTCTCCTATTGAAAGTTTGATATATGCTCAGGTTTGCACTCAATTTGACATTGTCCTTGATGTGGGAATGTTGGGAAGATATTAGAGTAATCCAGGCATTGACCATTGGAGAGCTACAAAGAAAGTGATGAGGTTCCTTCAAAGTACAAAATGTTACATGCTTATGTATACAACTTGGAGATAGTTGGTTATTCGGAGTTGGAATTCGCTAGTTGTGTTGATTCTTGAAAATCAACATGTAGATACATTTTTATATTTGTTGGTGAAACCATGTCCAGGAGGAATACGAAGCAAACTTTGATTGCTACTTCCACTATGGAGGCTAAGTCGTTTCCTGTTTTGAGTTCTCATCGCATGGTGTGCGGTTGAAGAGTTTCATATCAGGGCTTTAGAGTTGTGAATTTCTTGCTAGGCCATGAATGTTGTTTTGTGATAATTTAGTTGCAATTTTTATGACTAAAAACAACAAAAATGGTAGTCAAAGCAAACACATCGATATTAAGTATTTATCCATAAGGGAATGTGTTCAAGAGAACAAAGTGGGTCATAGAATACATTAACACTGAATTGATGTTAACTAGGGGTGTCAGAACCGAACCGGAAAACCAAACCGAGATATAAACCAAACCGAACCGAAAATTTCATGCATTTCGGTTCGGTTTCGGTTCGGATCATCAAAATTAACCAATTTTTTCTCAGTTCGGTTTATTTCAGTTCGGTTCGGATCAGTTCGGATCAAACCGAACTGAAATAAACTTTGGTTTTAGCCCTAAAAACTAAAAAGCCCTATCTGCCTCAGTGGTCAGCGCCTCTCTCGCGCTTGTATCTCCTCCTCCCGCCCCGCCGCTCACCGCCTACCGCAGCTCCCGCCGGGACAAATCCAAGGCTTCTCCGGCGAACATCGCTCACCTGCACAACATCCTGAGGCTGGCCGACGAGTCGCTCCAACAAGTCGTTCCACTCCGAGTCGGGCGTGCTCAGCTCCGTCCTCGACTAGGTCGACCCCGCCAAGCACTCCCTCGCTTCTCTCCCTCCCTCCCTCCGCCGCCGCTTAAAACGGCCGCGATTTCGTCGAGCTTCACCGCATTAGGCTAGCTAGGGACCCATTGGCAAGAAGAACAAGCGGACCTCGAAGGGCAAGAAGGGTGGGAAGAAGAAGGCGTGAGTTGCTCGATTATTCGGCGCTTTGTGCCCTGTTTTTGAGCTGCCGATTCTGCTATTGTTTTGATCTTTTCTCTTGTTCTGGTCTGGCGGTTGTAGGGTTGATCCGTTCGCAAAGAAGGACTGGTACGATATCAAGGCGCCCTCTGTGTTCACCGTCAAGAACGTGGGCAAAAGCTTGTTTCTCGTACTCAGGGTACAAAGGTACAATTTTTGTTGTGTCTTGGCGTAAATCTGACGGCTGGTGTTGGACCCATGTCGGTGTTCTGGAATGCTTGGATGAGTTCTCGTGTTTGCGTTTGAAAATTGTTTGAAGATAATTGCAAATGGTACTGTGTGGAGTTCAGCTAAGTCTGGGCTCAACGCCACGAGATATTGTGAATGCTTGGATGGACCGATTATATTCTCTTGATATAACAAAATTGGTGGAAGGGACAAGGAGTTAATGAATTGGATTTTTTCGGGAAAAAATATGCTCTGGATGTGGATTGGGAATTAGTTGACTCTGTAAATTTATACGTTAGATCGCTGTATTCTCATTTGTAGTTTGTTCCTGTGAAGATTTTTCTCCATGAACTGATAGTTTGGGTTTAGGTTGTATTCCCCTTACCACTTCCCCACGAAGCATCATAGTGTTTTCTTGCTATATGTTTCTGTTTTTGCCCTTCGCCTTATCTTTTTTCTTTTCTTTGTGGTACTTTAATGGCCACCCCCCTTCTATTAAGTATTTGCTTGTCATACAAAGTTTGTTAACTTGACACAGCCACTTGAATTATAATAATTTCAGGTTTTAATTGTCATAGATTGGTAGATGTCTACTTCAATGAGTGAATCTAGTGGCACAAATAGGAGGAGGACTAGATCTTCTGCGTGGGAACACTATAAAAGGATAGAAAACCCAAACAAAGCTGAATGTTTATATTGCGAGGCTATTATTGGTTGTTCTACCTCTCAAGGGATTAGTGCGATGCGTAATCATTTAGGTAGATGTAAGGAATTTCCATATGTGAACATTGAGAAGGCAAAAAAGTGTCTCGGGTCAACTTGATGGGGTTGGTAGTTCTAGGTCATTTGGTCCATGGAAATTTGACCAAGAAACTAGTCGAAAAGACCTAGCAGCGATGTTCATCATTGGTGAATTACCCTTCAAGTTTGTGGAAAATGAGGCATTTCGGCAATTCGTGAGTAGGATCCAGCCGAAGTTTTCAATCCCCTCAAGGAACACATTGAGGGAGGACTGTTATAAGTTTTACTTGGAGGAAAGATGCAAATTGAAAAAATATTTTTTCGATACATCTCCAAGGGTTTGTCTCACAATGGACATGTGGACTTCTTGTCAAAATATGAGTTACATGTGTCTCACTGTTCATTTTGTTGATGGTGATTGGAAGTTGCAAAAGAAAATCTTGAATTTTTATCAAATCCCGGGACATTCTGCTGAAATTATAGGAAAAGTAGTGGAGAAATGCTTGACTAGTTGGGGGATTAAATACGTTTTTTCTATAACCGTGGATAATGCGAGCTCAAATGACTTGGGTGTTCAATACTTGAAAAAAAGACTCCACTCTTGGAACACTCTAATTTTGTTGGGTGAGTTACTCCATGTGAGATGTTGTGCTCACATATTGAGTTTGATTGTGAGAGAGGGTTTGAAAGATATAGATGATTCTATTGTTAGAATACGCTCGACTGTGCGTTATGTGAGGTCTTCTCCTGCAAGGTTGTAACGGTTTAAGGAGTGCATTGAGCTAGAAAATATCGAGTCCAAGAGTCTTGTATGTTTGGACGTGGAGACTCGTTGGAACTCAACATACCTGATGTTGGAAGCAACTTTAAAGTTTCAGAAGGCTTTTATCTTACTAGATATTCGGGATAGCAAGTTTGTTGAAGAGCTTTCCAAGGTGAGGGGGTTACCCACTAGTGATGATTGGGAATATGCCTGTCAATTTCTTCCTTTCTTGAAGTTGTTCTATGATACGACTTTAAAAGTATCGGGTTGTTCTTATGTCAGTAGTAATGATATGGCGAAAGATGTTTGTGGGATTTTTATGATGATTGAGAGATATTGTGTGAATGAGGATACGAGTTTGTACAAAATGGCCAAGAGAATGAAGACCAAATTCAATAAGTATTTTGGCAATGTGAACAACATCAATCTAACATGGTTCATTGCATGCATACTTGACCCTCGACATAAGTGGGAGTATGTGAAATGGATGATTAATCAAGTTAATGAAAGCAAGAGGGCAGAAACTTTACGAGATAAAGTCACATCATCTCTAACGTCATTGTTCGAGCAATACCGCACCAGTATATGCCCCCAAACCAATTTGAGGTCAAAAGGTACAAGGACAATGAACGTGTCAATGTCTCCTGTGGTTGGTGCGGACATTATGACTGCAATGTATCTTAACCAAACGGGACAAGAATATTTGGAAGAAAAATCCGAATTAGATAAGTATTTGGAAGAAAGATGTGAACGCTATAGCGCCTGACTTTGATATCTTAAATTGGTGGAAAGTCAATTCTTCGAAATATCCTATCCTCTCTTCCATTGCTTGAGATATTTTGGCCGTGCCCGTCTCAACTGTAGCATCAGAGGCTACATTCAGCACAGGAGGTCGTGTACTTGACGTGTTTCGTAGCTCCTTGACCCCAAGCATGGTGGAGGCTCTTATATGTACGCAAGATTAGCTACGATCCACACCACTTTCACTTTCGATTGAGGAAGACTTAGAAGAACTCGAAAATTTTGAGTTAGGTGAGAGAAAATTATTGTAGAATATTTTATATCCTTTAATATTGCAATAGATACTTCAATTCTCATTTTTATTGTGAATTTAATGTAGAGTTGTCAACTGTGACCATGGAGCTGAACTCGATATTGGTTTCCTTTGATGATTGACGAACAAAAGAGAAGTAGTCATCTCCTTGATGTGTAAAGAAAGCGAGTACCGGAGATTCTATATTCTTTTGGTGTTTGTGTTACTTCAGATAGTTATGTCCCACGGTTTTATGGGCAGATTGCATAAGTACATTCATCTCTTACTGAAGGTCAGACTGTTGTTTTTAAGTCATTGGTTTAGTGTGCTGATCTTTTTCCTTTGATGTGCAAACAGGCAACACTATCTGCAGTTTCAACCTGGTCTTCTATACAAGCACTTCGAAAAGCTTATTCAGTGTGACATGCGGCTAAGTTTTTTAAGTCAGCAGCCAGAGATAGTTTTGGAATCACCATTGTTCGACACACGACCATCTATCTTTGAGGATCTAGAAGAACCCAAAGGCTGTGGATTTGATAATGGCACAAGGTGTATATTCTTTAGAAGTTTCGGTATCTACGCAATCAGATGCTCTTCGCCCCCCCCCCCCCATCAAGTACTTGGGGAAAGATGCTTGTTGACTCTGTGTGGTGCCTTGCTAGGGAAATGCATCCTTCTGCTTTTATCTGTTCGGCAGTATTGGGATTCTGAAATTATAATTTGATGAAGAGTCCTGGTAACCGTCCCTTGTAAAAAGCTTTGCATTAGTTTCTAGTGGGCATTGTTCTCCCGTGAAAAGACCCCGTGTTCCAATAGGATCTGTAAATTTACTTGTGGCTCTTCTCAAGAGCGGAGATACATTGGTACTATCGCTTGAGCTAAATCAAATCAAAGGAGAGTTGTTGAGGATCATCAGACGCCATTGTTTTCTGGCCTCGCTCCACACAGACGCACAAAGAAGAGAGATCTGACCATAAGATGTTCATCATCAGATCTAATTCAGAAAGGAACAATTTACTTGTTTGGGCAAGGAATAACCTTCCATCTTGATGAAGTTTATAAAGACAAAAAATTATCTTTTTCTACAACGTGTTGAAGTTTCTAGAGCTTTCTTAATTTTTTATCATAAAAAATTATCATAAATACATATTATTATCAAAAAATCATCATAAAAAAATTACCATGAAATTTTTTTCATAAAAATAGAAAACCGAGCCATGAATAAAAAAGCAAAAAAAAAAAACAAAAAAGAAGAAGAAACCGAAAACCAAACAGAACCAAATCGGCTTATCGGTTCGGTTCCAATTCGGTTCGGTTCATATTTGGTTCGGTTCAAGGAGAAATCCTTAACGGTTCGGTTCGGTTCGGTTTTTCAAGAAAATCGAACCAAACTGAACCGTTTACACCCCTAATGTTAACTGATCCTATAATTAAAGACATGCCAACAATGAGTTATAAGGATCATATGGTTAGGATGAGAATTGGTCCTACCATGTAAATTTTCTTCATATGAATGAACTTGTGAAACTCTTATTCATTTGTGATGTTTTTCTCAATTTTGATGTACACATTCATTTATTCAGAAAATAACAATCATTTTTTACCTAGAATAAAAAGGTTTATTCATTAAGTTATATTATCACATATGTGATGATTTTGAAGAGATAAGGTGCATTCCTTTTTTTTTTTGGCTCAAAAAGATGCATTGTGATATATGGAAGATAATACTTGTTATAAGAGGACATATCGCCACGATTCATGTGCTTTGTTTTGAGCATAAAGTTTTTATGGATTTGGTTCAATATTTTGTATGATGAAATGTTGGGATTAAGTGGGAGAATTTTATCATACCGATTGACAATGCAATCCCACATTCAGTTTATAATTGCCAACATTAATTAATTTCATTAACGTTTTATTTTCTGCATTTAACTGCGTAATAAATATGGTGATCGCCCAATTTTAAGATAATTATCTTGATCGAAGACGTTAACTGTAAGGGTGCAAATGTGAATATAAATTGGTCTAAACCAAACCCCTTAGGATACTAAAAAAACACACCATCAACGCTGAGAGGGCAATTAGCTAGAAGTACCCATTCACTGATTATTCAAGTCTTTGCAAATTTGGTTTTCAATCGAACTTCATCGAGGTTAGTACCGAATTTTCACGTTTCAGCATCTATTTTGATTCATCCATCCATCAATAATCGGAAGCTTCGGTCTTTCACTATTCTTCTAACACTTAACAGTTGATTTTTGAAGTAGCTTCGCATAAAAAGAATTGGCATTTCTATCAACGAACTCAAGCAACTATTATTTTTTTCTCTTTTAAAGCAGTATTATAGAGAATGAAGTGGTCACGTATCGTCGAGAGAGTGAGTTGTCTTATGCTCCTATATCTGATGACCTTGGGGTGCAACCGATTAATGGAATGATCAAAAGCTAAACTAAAGTGTTTCTTTTCTTATGTCAGATTGCATTAGGAATATTATCAAAAAAGTCTTAAATCTATTATATTTTTATCAATTCAGTTATAAATTTTTCAATTTTGTTAATTGAATCCTAAATCTTTTCACCTTTTGCCAATTATTTTCATCCGGTCAATTTTGATCGAAAATTGCCGTCATAGACGACTGGTGTTGATGTGAACATATTAAAATAATATTTAATATTTTTTTCAATTTTTATTTTATCTTTTCCTTTTTTCTTTGCTGGCGAAGGCCCTCGCGGCCCTGCTGCCCGTGAACGAGGCGGCCCTCTCCATATCTACATTTAGAACTCTTACCCGTCAATCTCCGATCACTCTTGTCTTCTCCGACTGTGACCTGTCGCCCATCGATCTCCCCCCACCTTCAATTTCACTTCATTTCTTTACGTTCCAGTCTCTCTCCTCTCCATTCAGACCCAGATCGACAAACCCCTCCCTTTAGCCGATTCTTGAAAATTTCTGCAATCCTCAGATGCATCAGAGGCCCCGAAGCTTTCTTCATAGGAAAAGCTTCGATTTTGCGATATGGGTTCAAACAAGCAACCCCCGATTCTCACCCAAGAGGAAGACCCTCCGAACCCATCTGGCATCCACCGCTCTCCTCTCATTCGACACTGACTCGGTTGACGAAATCGAAGTCGTCGGCTCAAAGACCCATGGCCACCATTGTGTTCATCTCTCTCCGCCTCATCACTTACATCGCTCTCTCCGTCTAAGGGTGAGCGGTTCCCGGTCCGATCTGCTCCAACCCAAGAACCAGGAACCGGACTGGAGGATCAGTTCCTAGCTTCTAGGACTGGGGACCAAACTGGCTAATCTTAGGATCGTGGACCGGACCGGACCGTCGGTCCGGTCCGGTCCCGTCCAATTCCAATGGGACCAATTGGTAAAGACGAGGGAACCGGGAAGCATTTTTAGGACCAATATATGAAAGCATTTTTGGGTTGGTCCCATTGGAACCGAATAAAAATGAACTATCAAATGCTTCTTTTGTTATTTAAGTATATATTTAAAAAGTAAATAAATATATATATGAAAAAATTAGAAATATATATTTATCGGTCTAGTCTGGTTGGTCCGATCTGGTCCAATTCCCACCCTAGAACCAGGAACCGAACCGCTTGGAAACCAGTTCCACTTTTAGGAACAGGGAACCGAACCGATATTCCCAAGAACCGTACCAAACCGATCAGTTCGATCTAGTCCAGTCTCGGTTTGAACGGTCTATCTTGCTCACCCCTATATCCGCCATCGCTTCGCCATCCTTTTCTTCTCTACACCTCTGCCTTCCACTTCTACATCATCGGTGTTGGCATCGAACGTGTCTAATCCCAATTATGATTCAATTGAAACCGCAACTCACCCTCTCAAGAAGCTGCAGAAGCCGGTGGTTCTTCTGATCTTGTTCGGTGGCCTCGGGCAAGGTGGTCCTTGTCAAGTCGGGCAAGGCCTTCGCGGCTAGAAAGGGTCGCCTGTGACCCTCACCGGCACAGGAAAAAAACATACAGAAAAAGAAGCAAAGAAAAAAAAGAAAGTTAAAATTAAAATATTTCTACGTTAACGCCAGCCGTGCCATGTAGGACAATCGGCATCACATTAGCAATTTCTGATCAAAATTCGTCGGATAGACTCATTTGACAAAATATAGAAATGTTTAGGACTCAATTAACTGAAATGCAATAGGTTTAGTACTTTTTGAACAATTTTTCCGAATTGCATTTCTATGCAATAAAATCAATGCCCAAGAATAGGTACACTAGGAGTGCAATAACTTTTATGTGGCGCTCACTTGAAGGTCATAATATTTTTTTCGTTCACTTGAGTGTCATAAATTCAAAAAATTGATCACTTAGGTTCTATCGGCGATTGTCTCACTAGAAAATCCAACGTGGATGCTGATCATCCTACATGGCATTGCTGGCATTAACATGAACAATTAATAAAAGATTAAAAAATAAAAAAAAACCCATGTCGAAATGAAAAATTAATAAAAAAAACTCAACATAGAATGGCACTTAAATGATCGATGTTACTTCGATGTGGCACTTAAGTGAGCAGAAAAAAAAAAGTAATGGCCCTCAAGTTTGCGCCATGCGAAAGTTATGGCACTTTTACTATTCTTATCCCAATCGAGATAATGACACAAACAGTCCCTGAACTTTAACTCAATATGCAATTTAATCCCTCAACTTTTAATTTGTTCAATGTAATCCATAAAATTTGGGTTAATATTTAATATGGTCCCTAAACTTTTAATTTGTTCAATGTCATCCCTGAACTTTTGATACATGTTCAATTCAGTCTTCAAACTATATGAAAATGTTCAATGCAATCTCTGAACTTGAATTAATTGAAAGGACTGCATTGAAAATTTTCATATAGTTCGGGAACTGAATTGAACATGTATCAAAAGTTCAGGGATAACATTGAACAAATGAAATATTCATGGATCATATTGTACATTGGGTTAAAGTTCAGGGACTACATTGAACAAATTAAAAATTCAGGGGTTATTTGTGTCATTTTGCCTATCCCAATCATTTTTATTTATAAGTGAAAATGTTGGGAAGGGCTAATCAATACAACTATCCCTTTGAACTTTACCATAAGGTCACACATAGTCAAATGCATTGCATTAATTAATTATTTATAAAACATATTAATAAAAGCGGGTACCATATGTATTAAACTAGGTACGAATGAGGCCTATTGCATATAAAATCAAAAATATTTTAAATTTAATTTTCAACAAAAGATCAAAATTAAAATATCATCAAAACAATTATGTAGTATTGATCATAAATTAGCTCATTTATCTCTCCTTTTTCCCAACCATCACACAGCCCTTGACCTTAGAAACCCACCATACTCTCTCCTTATTTTACTCGCCGGTGTGCAGAATTCTCGATTGAATGGCCGAGATTTGATGGTGTTGTATCTCAAGAGTCGATCATCGGGTTTCAACAAATTGGTATCATCTGAAAGCTCTCTCCAAATCGTACCCAATTATATTATCCAATCAAATTTCAAATAGTTTAGACCTCAAGTTAATTTTGGTCGAACCATGAAAATATTAGGTGAAAAATGAGAAATATGCAGGATTCTCGATTTTTACGATGATCCATACAAGTGGGGACTGATGGTGCTTAATGATATAGTGCCTCTAAATGGAAAATTTACTAAAAAAATCCTAAACCTATTGTATATATGCCAATTCATTTTTAAACCTTTCAATTTGACTAATTTAGTCCTAAGCCTTTTAATAATTTGCCAATGTACTCTTTTCGGTTAATTTTAGCCGAAAAACCCTAACGTGAGCATCGGTGCACAGCCCACTTCAGAGCCTCCTCATCATCCTTATCCCTGCTAGACCTTGAGAAGATCTCCTTCCCACCTGTCCTCCATATGTTTGAACTACTCAAACGTGCACTGCTCAGCCTTAAACTGCTTATTCTAAGTGCATCACTAGTATCCATAGTCATCCACTCAACCTACACAAATGCTTCACTGAATTGTAATTTTCATGCAAGAAGGCCCTTGTCCATAGTCAGTTTCCGACTAGCATCTCCCCTGTTTTGTGTCAACAAGAAATTAAAGAAAATCAACCTTAAGTTGATAATAATAGTGATCATAATCATCTAACATGGTATACTAAAGCGGCCTCCCAAGTCTTAACCGTTTGACTCGTTTCTTTTATCCACCAGAGATGCCTCTTATCATTTCATCTCCCAGCATCGTGTTGGGGCAGATTTCAAGTCCCACAATCTAAAATTAAGAATTGAAAAAATGAACATAAATTTTAAGTCTATGTGTTTTCCCCTTTCTTTCATGGGAAAAAAAAAATAGAAGAATGGACTAATGATGTTTTGACTTTCTTGATTGTACCTTGAGTATATAATCGGTAACAACAGTAGCCTCCTGTCCTGCAGAAGATTAAGGTCAATAGAGGCACTTACATGCATTAATAAATGTTTTTGACCGTGTTTTGCAAATTCAGAGAAAGAAAGTGCATGGATAAAAAATCTGCAATCAGAAAGCTGTTCCCCAGTTCATTAGTATGATCATTTCTATGTCAGGATCGGGTTTGATATTTGCCTCCTCTCTTCTTGATAACTCTACTAGCATCTCTGAAATACAGTGGTAGTATTAAACCTCTTAATCCTTGCTCTTTTCTTGAGTTAATCCTTCAAATTATGATTACGCAGAAAAATAGCCCTAATTCACCGTAATGGGATCCGACACCTTGACACCTGGCCGAGAAAGCCAGAGTTTCCCTTACAGTCATTTCTCCTCTGTGGAGATCATATTGACTTGTATAGGCCGATGTCCTCGCGATACAAATTCTTCCATCCAGTGTCCGTTTTATGTGACTCTTCCCGAAAACTCCAATTCACAAGCTCTGTGTGACTTGCACATCAAAACACTTCACTCTCGGACTCCATTTATTTCGCAAAAAATGTGACATATTTAGAAAACATTCTTCAGAAAGCCATTTTCCAATAAAATGACAATATTTTCTGGCATTTGGCTGAAATCTGAAAATGGACTAGAAAATATTTTTCGCTATTTGGAATGGAAAATTGATTTTCTTGAGGAAAATTACCCAAAATTTTAAAAATATTAATTATTATTATTATTATTTTAATTTTAATTTTTCCTTCTTCTTCGACCGGTCATCGACTATCTGGCCACGAGGACGACTGGCAAGTGGCCATAGGCAAGGGATGAGCTCGCTCGAAGCTAGGGGGCTCGAAACTTGCCAGAGACTTGAGTGAGACTCCACCTCTTTGAGATACCCATTGTAACAAGTCTTCACTATATGCACCAAGCAATCGCCTTGGATCAAACTGCAAGGCGATCATATCGCTGCTAGCACAACCGTAAGCAGGTCGAGCTCGATGGCCTCCTCCCCGATCTTGCCTGACTCATGCCTTGCAATAGCCTCAAAATTGAGCCCCAACATCCGCAAGTGCCCGCCTAATCACCGTAGTTGGTGCCATCACTGATCTCTGCATGGACGAGGTTGAGCAAGAAGAGCTTGAAGGCACACTCGAGTGCGAGCTCCACGATCTTGCTGTAGGCGGATTTGAGAGCAAGGATCATGGGATGGAGGACGAAATCAGCATCGGAGAGGAAGGATTAGCCGGGGCAGGGTTGGAGCCGGTGGCAGAGTCGAAGGGGATGGTCTCAAGCTTGTCGAGGGAAGATTCGCAGGCGGAGACAAGTTTATTTTTCTTAACTATAACCAAAAAATGTTTTTCTTAACTAGCTTATTTTTTGTTAACCAAACATCGCAAAATTCAAAAAAAAATTTACTGAAAATTATTTTTCGCGAAACAAGCGGAACCTAGCATCGATTGTCTAGGAATTAATGTTTAGTTTTGAGCTTTCTTTGGACTGCAATAGAAAAGGACAATGGGATGAGTAAAATGGCCAAACGAGACGGTCGGTTGGGCTTAATCATTTTTAGATAATCTTGGGTTTTATTTGGTCTTGTTTAACTGAGTTTGACTAGATAGATTGGGCTGGGTATAGTTATGAAAGCAAAGAGGGTTGTAGTGTGGGCTTGATGCAATTTTAAAAAAATGGGCTTGTCATAAGTATGTCCTAAGTTGGGCTTGGTTAGGTTAGAATTGGAAAGGGGGCCAGATATAAAGGCACGAATCGCTTCCATAGCCAAGACCCGCAAGGTCCAGGTGAAACCTGCTTTCGGACTACGCTCAAGGGCCCAGCCCGAGTCCCTATATTTCGGAATTTTAAAATTAATTCAAAAAATAAATAAATCGAAAAAGTATTTAAAAATTAGAAAATAGGTTGGAAGCAGTTCTTGATTAGGTTGTTTTATTTGAGTGATGAATCTAGCTTAGATTTAGTTTAGTTTTAGTTGGATAATATGACCTTTAGTTTAGGGATTTTAATGGTTCCCTTGGATATAGCTTGGGTTTAGATAAATTGATCTTTTAAGTAAGAAATTGGACTTAATTTGAACTTAGCTCATGGAGGTTATTTGTTGGGGGACTAATAACAAGGCCGTGTATATTTTCTATACTTGGTGTTTTATTGGGTTTACTTTCCTGCACTTTACTTTTATCACATTGATTGCAATTGTCTACTTTGCCTTGATTGCGCACTCATGCACATACATCATTTTGTGGTATAGAACAATAAAATGGTCAAAGATCACATGAATAATTTAAATAACAAATTAACTAAGTTAAGGTACCGAAAAGGCACTAGTTAGATAATTAGTGTAATCAAGTCTCCATCCCCTACATTCTTTAGTTGCTTCCATATCTCACTTAGCTCCTAGCCGTCCCCAACAGACTTGTGACAATTCCAAGTTAGTTTAAACTTCATAGTTAAATCTATTTCGATTGAATATCTCCAACGTCACGCAAGGTAAGGGTTTAGGAGAATCCGCCCTTGTTGATGATTGTTGGTTCTCAACTCAACGTTGCCTCTAAACCCATCTTTTCTTCGGGAGGGTTGCAACACAGGATTAAGCTCTCCATCGAACTAGAACGCGGCCAAGATCGGGCTCCACCTTCACGTTCAAGTGAAACTGAGCCGATGAAGATCCCTTTGTCTCCTTTTTGATATTGATCCACCAACTGTGGAACATGCAAGCCCTAGACTCAGACCCGATAAGATCTAGAGGGATTGAGACCTCCCTTAGTAGCCTCCTGGAACTGACGTCATAGGCGGTCCCCCGCCAGCTCATGTAGACGAAGACCTTCAGGTTGACTTTGCACGAGAAGATGGACTTCTCGGCGTGCTTGTCCAAGTCGGACTTGCTGAGGTGGAAGATGGCATCGCCACCACCTACGAAAGAGGGGCAACGTGGGTGGTGGCCTTCACCCTTTCTCCCTCTTTGGTAGAAACGAGGGCTTTTTTGTTCTAGAAGAAGGGAGTTTTTTTTTCTCTTCAGCTAATTAGGGTCTGTTTAGTAACGTTTCTGTTTTTTTGTTTTTCTGTTCTTTTGTTCTCTGGAACATAAAAAAAACAGAAATCCGTTTAGTAAAAAAAATATTGTTTTGTTTCTGGAGCAAAAAAGTGTTCTAGAAATAGATTTGGAATAGAAACAAGAAGCAAAAAAAAATATGTTTCTTATTTCTGAAACAAGAAAAAAGAAACAGTTTTTTTTTCTAGAATTCTCCAAAAATAAGAAGCAATCCATCGGCCGCAACCCGCCCACCGCCGCCTCTCGCCGTCCTTCGCCACCACCTACCGACCACCTTCCGCCGCCGCTGCCCGCCAGCCAACGCTTGCCGGCAGCCTCCCGCCCACTGGCCTCATCTTGTCGTCAATCACTGTTCTCCGCCGCTCAATGCTTGTCGCCACTCGCCATCGGCCGCCGTCCTCCACCGCTGGCCGCCATGCTCAATCACTCGACCTTGGTCGCCACCCGGCGCTAGCTGCCTCCCCCCACCAACCACTCAACGCCAGTGATCACTCACCACCGATCGCTGTCCTCCGACGCCGCTGGCCGCCACCCGGCACCGACGATCACCCGCCAACCACCCGATGCCAGTGATCACCTACCACTGGTCACCTTCCTCCGCCGCCGCCAGCCACCCACCACCGGTCGCCATCCTCCACCGCCGGCCATTGTGCTCCACCGCCCAATGCCTGCCACCACCCGGTGCTAGCTACCCTAGGCCGTCGGCCATTTCCCGCCTTTGGCCACTCGACGCCGGTGGTCACCCATCATCGGTCGCCATCCTTCGCTACCGGCCACCGTGCTCCATCTATCGACGATGGCCACCCTCCGCCGCCAGCCACCTCCCACCGCCACCCCCCTCTGCCGTCACCACCGCCCGATGCCACCGTGCTCCACCATTGACCGCCGTGCTCCACCATTGACCGCCGTGCTCCATTGCCTCCCACCGCCGATCACCATCCTCTGCCGCCGCCGACCACTGTCCTCCGCCCTTCACCGCCACCCGTCGTCCTCCGTCGGTAGCCCAGAAGGGAGAAACTCGTCCGTAGAATAGAAATGGATCATTTCCGCCCTAAACACGTTTATATTCTTTTTCTATTCCAGGAATAGAAATTTTGTGCAGTTGCTAAACGCTAATTTTTGCTCAGAAACTGTTCCAAGAAATAGAAATAGAAAAAATTATTTCTGAGCAAAAATTATTTCTGGGAACAGAAATGTTGCTATGCAGAGCCTTACTGTTTTTGGTTGAAAATGGGTTTGTTTTAAACCAGTCAACACCCACAAATAGTTGGATTTTTTTTTTGTAGAACCCAATATGGCCCACATATTAAGTTTCAAATGACCCATTATTGACCCGCTTCCATAAATATGTGTTAAATTATGGATTTGTAACCTATTGTGACAACCCTAAGATAGGCAAATAGATTAATCTAAGAGATGTTGATCACATGGAGGGCGAGACCATCGAGGACGAGTAACATTGACGGAAAAGCAATCCTGTAGTTCTCTGGTTTTATTAATATTCCGAATTCTTTTGTTTAGTAGATTAATTTTTCTCAATATGTCAATTTCTAATTTAGTGTGGAAAGTTCCTTTCTACGATTGGCTCGGCATTACTTGAGATTAGTCAATGACTCTTCGGATTGATCAATGATGGAATGGACAAAATCATTCATAGTGTAGAAATTATATTGAAACTTGTATGCTTTGAACAGTGTGGGTCTCTATATTTTTGGCTATTTAGAGGGCGTTTGACAACATTTTTGTTTCCAGGAACAATCTCTTTTCAGAAATAGTTTTTTTATTTCTATTCCCTAGACAAGTTTCATAGTAGAAGAATGTGTTTGATAACTGTGCAAAATTTCTATTCTCGAAATAAAAAAGAACATAAAAGTTTTTGGTACCACCCTAAAAAAATTTTACGTGGAATTTTTTTAGTTTTTTAATAATTTTCTCAATTTTTTGTAAATCTTTCTTTTTTTCTTTTCTTATTTTTCCTCCGTTCTTCTTCCTTCCTCCTCTAGCCAATCGCCGGCCTTGGCGATGGTCAGCGAGGTCGAGCCTCGCCCAACCACCATGAGATTTACCTCGCGGTCTGCTTCGCCCAACCATGGCGAGGCTGGCCTCTAAGTGGTCGGGCGAGGTTGAGCCTTGCCGGTTTTTGTCTCTAGCTAATTGCCGATCATCACTGAGTTCTGGTGACCAACTAGAGGAGGAAGAAGAAGGAAGGGAAAAAAAGAAAATGACCTTGTTTAAGAAATTATTCTCGGAAATAAAAAAGTAAATTTTTTTTATAACTTCTTGTTTCTGTTCCAAATCCTTTCCCTAGCCACTAAAGGGTGTGAATGATAACCATTTTATTCCAGAAATCAATTTTTGGCCAGAAATAGAATTTTCTATTTCTATTCCATAGACGAGTTTTTTAGCCAAAATATGCATTTGATAACGATATAAAATTTTTATTTTTGAAATAGAAATTTGTTTGATAACGATACAAAATTTCTTGCTCTTGAGCGGCTAGTGAGCGGGAGGTAAGGACGGCGAGAGGTGGCAAGAGGTAACCGGCAACGAGAGGCAAGCGACGGCGGGAAGTGGCCGGTATTGGGCGACGGAGGAGGATGGCGTACGGTTGCGAAGGACGGCGACAGGAGGCTGCTAGCAGTGGAAGATAATGACAGGAGGCAGTTGGAGGTAATGGACGACAACGGGAGGTGGTCGGCGGTAGAGGACAGCGACAGGACGCGGCCGGCAGCAAAGGATGATGACAGGAGGCAGGCGGCGACAAGAGGTGGCTGGCACTGGGTGGCAGAGGCGGACGGCTTTCGGTGGTGGAGAACGGTGACGGGAGGCGACCGGCGGTGGAGAACGGCGACAGGAGGCGAGCGATGGAGAGAGGGGGCTGACATTAGGAGGTGGAGGCGGACGATGGTGGAGAACGATGATGGGAGGCAGCTAAAGGCAAAGGACGACGATAGGAGGTAGCCTGTGGGTGGGCAGTGACGGGAGGCGAGCGGCAATGGGAGGTAGCCGGTGTTAGGCAGTAGCAGGAGGCGGCGAAGGATGGTGGGAGGTTGTCGGCGTTGGGCAATAGAGGAAGGTAGATGGCAGGAGGCGGCCCACGACGGAGGATGGCGGCGAACGGCGACGAACAATGGCCTGCAAGCGATAGAGGACGACGGCTAGCAGGCGGTAAAGGACGACGGCTAGCAAGCGGTAGAGGACGACGGCCGGCAGCGGCGGGAGGCGACTGGCGGTGATGATAAGGCTGCGATTGGACGGCTGGCTAGTAGTGAGGGCACGTGATAAGGAAAGTTTTTATTTCTCATTTCTCTTTTAGAAATAGAAAAGTAAAAAATATTTAATTTTGATTTCTGTTCCAAATCTATTTCTGGAATAGAAATTTGTTCCAGAAATAGAAAAATGAAATTGTGTTATTAAACGAATTTATGTTCTAAACATGTTCCTAGGAACAGAAAAATAGAAAAAATAAAGAAATAGAATGGTTATAATGCGTGCCCTTAGGCTCTGGTTGGTAACGTTTCTGTTCACGAAAATAATTTTTGTTCTGAAATTATTCTTTGTATTCTATTGCCCGAATGAGTTTCTAATAAAAAAAAACGTGTTTGGTAAGTGCACAAAATTTTTATTTTCGGAATAGAAAATGAACAAAAATGCGTTTGGTACAACCCTAAAAATTTCTATTCTCAATTTTTTTTCATTTAATTATAAAAATATAAGTAAAGACTTAACAATTTATTTTTGGTTAAAATTGGACTAGAAATAGAATCAGAATATATTATGATATAGAATTGGATGACCTTAATACAATCATAAAGAAAATCACTCATTATAGACAAAACAAATACCAGGTAATGGCCGAGAAAATTGCAATTTAGGGTTTAGGTGTTTAGGGTTTGGGGTTTTGGGGTTTGGATTTACGGTTTCGAGTTTAGGGTTTTGGGCTTAGGGTTTATGCTTCGAGTTTCGGGCTTGGAGTATTAGGATTTTAGGGTTTTGGGTATGGGGTTTAGTATCGGTTTGGGTTTAGGGTTTATGGTTAGATTTTTAGGGTTTTGGGTTTGGGTTTTATGGTTTTGGGTTTTGAGGCTTAAGGTTTGGAGTTTACAGTTTTAGGGTTTGAGGTTTGGGGTTTCAGTTTAATGTTTTGGGTTTTGCGATTTTAGGATTTGAGGTTTGGGGTTTAGGATTATGGTTAGGGTTTAGGTTTTATAGTTTTGGGGTTTAGGGTTTAGGTTATATGATTTTAGTATTTAGGTTTTAGGGTTTGGAGATTGGTGCTTTGGGTTTAATATTTTGGGTTATAGGAATTGGGGTTTGGGGTTTTAAGTTTAGGGTCTTAGGGTTTGGGTATTTGGGTTTAGGGTTAAGGTTTATGGTTTTTGGGTTTCGGGTTTTGGTGTTTAAGGTTGAGGATTTAGCACGAGAATATCTTGTAAGAGAGAGCCAATATTATTTCTCTATTGTTTCTCTTTTTGTTCCCGAGAATAAAAAGATATATTTTTTTGACTTCTTATTTTTATTTCAAATCTATTCCTTGATCACTTTTCTATTCCGGGGAATAAAAAAATTAATCGACATTACTAAACAGATTTCTATTTTTTTCTATTCCAAAGAACAAAAAAACAAAAAAACTGAGAAATAGAAATGTTATCAAACAGGCTAATGTTTCTGTTCTCGGGAACAATTTCTATTTAGAATTAGTTTTTCTATTTTTATTCCTTGGTCGAGTTTCTAAGCATAAGAACGCATTTGGTAACTGCACAAAATTTCTATTCCCGAAATAGAAAAAAGAACATTAATGTGTTTAGTTTTACCCTAAAAATTTATACTCCCAATTTTTCAATTAATTATAAAAATGTTAGTGGAGACTTAACAATTCATGTTTGAACTAGAAATAGAATCAAAATATATTATGATATAGAATTGGATAACCTTCATATAATCGTAAAGAAAATTACTCCTTATAGAGTTTAGGGTGTTTAGGGTTTATTGTTTTAGATTTTGGCATTTGGTGTTTAGGTTTTGGGGTTTTAGGGTTTGGGTTTTGGGTTTTAAGGCTTGGGGTTTAGGGTTTAGGACTTTGAGTTTAGGGTTTTAGGATTTAGGATTTTGGGGTATAATGTTTATGGTTTAGGGTTCGGGATTTTGTGATTTAGGGTTTTGGATTTTTGGGTTTGGGTGTTTAGTGTTTCCGGTTTTGGGTTTTAGGGTTTGAGGTTTATGTGTTTGGGGTTAGGGTTTTAGGGATTCGGGTTTTGGGGTTTAGAGTATAGGGTTTCGACCTTTTGGGTTCAAGTTTAGGGCTTTAGGTTTAAGGGTTTTAGTGTTTAGGATTTTTGGGTTTGAGTATCGTGATTTAGGGTTTTAGGTTTTAGGGTTTAGCATGAAAATATCTTGTGAAAGAAAGAGAGAGCTGATAATGTTTATCCATTGTTTCTCTTTATATTCTTAGGGTTTTAGGGTTTTAGGATTTTTTTTTCCAAATCTATTCCCCGGCCAATTTTCTATTTTGGGAATAAAATAATTAACTGACGTTACCAAATGGATTTCTATTTTTTTTTTCTGTTTCGAGGAACAAAAGAACAGAAAATACGAGTTACCAAACATGCCCTTCATTGACATTGAGTAAAGTCTACACAATAACTTCTTGGGCTGACCGCTAAGTGCGTGAATGATAAAATTTATCTTTCCCGACCCTATTTCTGGATCTATTTCTATTCCCAATACGAGATTTTGAGTAAAAATTAGTGTTTGATAAAGATACAAAATTTCTGTTCCCGAAATAGAAATTCATTTAATAGGTTTTTCTTAAATTTACATTATCGGCAAGTGGCGGCGGATGGTCGGCAAGTAGTGGCGGCGAACGGGCGACGGTGGACGATGGGAGGTAGCGGATGGCAAGGCTAAGTAATAAAAGAGAGTTATTATTTTTATTCGTGAGTAGAAAATTTTACCTTCTCATTTTTGTTCCAAACCTATTGTAGGGATAAAAATTTGTTCCGGAAATAAAAAAATGAAATTATTTTACCAAACGGATTTCCATTCCAAACATATTGCCGAAAAAAAATAAAAATATAGGGAAACAAAATAGTTATCATTTGCCGTCTGCCCTAATTAACTGTCGGGTATAAAATCAATGACATTGTCCGAGGTGAGTCAGAATCTGCTGTTGGGTTGATATAAAAACTTGAACTTCAATTTCTTCCCTTCCACGCTTATTTCCGTCGTCAAGCAACGGAAAAAGGAAGCGTGCACGAGACCGAACTTGAGGATGTCGATTTGGTTTGGCCCTGCATGTGTATAAGCTAATAATGCCCGTAATCGATTGGCGGCAGAGAAAATTCATCCGATCCCATACGCAAATTGGAGAAGTCTATCTTCCATTGACAAGCACAGAACACGTTCCTTTGCCCAAAACAAAAATACAAGAAACTGACCATGGGACAACCTCAGTGCATTAGCGAATATGTTATGTTTGTCCCACGATGAGTCGCCAATAAAAGGATTTGAAGTATAGAAGTTTCGCTTCGACTTGGTTCAACTGCCTTGCTTAATCACCGAAGTTAATCATCATGATTTGTTTTAGTTTACTTAAAATTAGGTTGACTCTCTAGACATGGGTCTAGTCCGAAAACAACCGCCCAACCTTATTATATTAATCAATTGCTAGAATGAGTCGTATCTTGAATAAACATATTGTTATGACCAATGCGGAAACTAAAACAAAACTAAAACTGAGAAGAATAAAAGAACACATATTTACGTGGAAAATCCTTGCGGGAAAAATCACAGGGAGAGAAAAAGCAAAATCCACTATGGAAATTCAAGAATTACAAAAAAAATGGCTTAAAAAACCTTAAGATTCTTTATGTCTCTATTTAAAACCTAATAATTTGAGAAAAACAATATCTATACCGCTTCAAACCATGGGGGTGCATTGGATAGACCTGTCAAATGAGTGAGTCGGATCGAGTTTGTATTGGATCATAAATAGTCCAACCAAAATTGACTTATTTAATCTGTTTATGACCCACTTATTTGTAATACAAATTTCTCAACCCATACCCGACCCGTCTCAAGAATCATTTTTTCTCTTTATATTGTTCCCTTCGAAGAATGGATGGCTCCATGGACCAGCATGTTGAGTTAGTGAAGAAGCTCGGGGGTCGGGTCATTGACGGGGGTGTGAAGGTGGTGGTGAACGTCTGGTCCAGGCAATTCACAAATCATGAAACGGGGTTCGGGCTTTGATTTTGGTTTAAATATAAATGGATCTTAATATTTTTGTTAACGCTTGTTTAATAATACATTAGTCGATGCAATGTTTTTTCAGTTTTAATTACTGGTTATGCAATTCTAATACCCATACAAAAGTGCATAACTATAAAGTAATGAAGTCATTAATTACAATAATACATTCATACAAAATAAAGCACATGTAAAAAAGGAAACAACCCGAGCCGTATCTGAGTAAAGTTAATACATGACCATGGAAAAAAGGAAACAACTCGATACATATTTCTGCATCGGAGTACTTTTTCTGTCTCACTCACCAGGCACCTCTGTCTCTCTGACGGATCTCTCCTCCGTCTCTCTCTCGGATTTCTTTTTTTGGTTTTTCCTTTGCCTTTACTCGCCAATCCATGAGAATCCCCCATTCAACCTCAGCCGAGTCCCCCTTTTATTCAGCAAGAATTACGAGCCTTCCATTCACATGTTTTCCCGCTGCAAATTACAAGAGTAAACACATGAAATTATAGTGTCTTCGTTCATCCAACTGTGAGAAATTTAAATTTACAGCATTTCCCTTGTTTTACTGACCTCAAAATCAACTTCTAAAACAAAGCAACCGAAGTAAAAAAAAAAAAAAAAGCGAAAGCAATAAGGCACCAAAAATAAACCTTAGCATATTAGGCATAGCTCGAGGCTATTGGGAGCAAGCAGCAGAAGCTTGTTACCTTTCACCCGGGGAGATCACCAAGAAGGAGCTTAAGCCTGAGCCTGTTAATATATCTAGTTGAATTTACCTTCACTCGAAAGTTTAAGCTAATAAGTTATGAGCCAACTAGGATATAATAACTGCTCAACACCACATCAATTATTTGATGTTTGACTTCTCTAATATAACTCACACATATATCTCAACAATCTCCCCCTAACGTGTGAGCTCAGTGTTAGGTTTGCTCTTCCTTAATTTAGGTATTCTTTTGCATCAGCTTATTTCAACTTGAATCCAACTTGAATCTCCAAGTCATTGCAATGCACCCGCAATTATGCACAACAACCATCATCAACTGTTAACTTTGGATTGCATCACTCATGATCTCTATCTTGCATCACAATCTTGCATGTGAAAGCATATAGTGAGCTCGCTCAAGGAACGAGAGAGGCCAAAAAGTAAAAAACCTATATTTTACTTTTGTTCTCTTTCCTCTAACTAACCCTACTTTGTGTGCCCGTTCTTTCAAAGGTCGTAAGAGAAGAGTTCGATGTTCGGCCAAAGGGGAGCGTCCATCAGTTGAGTGTGCAGAACTTGGTCTTGGTCAAACGGATCAAATCTTGATAAAGAAGTAATTACCGCATATCTTATGCCTAATCCAAGATAATTATCCGTAAAAGGCAACACTAGAATTTGAACAAATCAAAATCTTCTAAATGAGTTGGGTTTCGTACACAGCTCAAACTTGAGACATAACTTAACAATAACAAAACAATCGAACATAGAAAGTTGAAGGACAAGTGAAAAAACATATAATTAAGCACATGCTAAATTTTCTCACAATATATATCTGGTAGTTTAAAGTTACTCTCGTCTGTCCTCGTGTGTAATAGATGGAAAAAGAATTCCACTTTACAAGCATGATATCGAGGCTCGTAACTGAGAGGCCAACTTCTAAAATGAATGAAACTCGCGATTAATATTCGTTTTGCTGGTAGCGTCAGCTAGGGAACTGGCCTATTTTCTTTATGCCCCAATGGAGTTAAGTCGGTCGTGTTGCGACCGACAACTGAGGATGTTCTTGGAAACTCATCTAATGAAGCAAATAAGTAGAAGGACATACCTAATAATCAAACAAGAGAATTCTTCTAAGCAATTGGAGAATAGTTTTCCCAATCTATTCATGTGCTCATTACTTTGAGTTCCAGGGACCATGCGATATCAAGGGAAGAAAAATCGTGCTAAGCTAATTCTGCATGCATAAACACCTTGGTTATCGAGGACCCTATTGTGATTATTATAATTTTGTGTCCTCCAATTTTAAATGCGTGGACAACTCAACATACGTGGTATTAAGCAACCTTCTTGTTTGAAGAGTATAGTTTAGGACTTTGTACAGTTTCAACCCTCCAACCAGTACAAATAGGGCCCCTCATGCCCCATAACATCCCACAGCAATCTTCTTGCACTTACCAGTTTGGACTAATTAGCGCGAGTGCATTTCATACCACATTTCCCTCAAACAATATGAGCTACCCATACCGATACTACGCTCCACCACCACCGCCTCCATCGACTGTAATATGTAACACCACTGCTCCTCCACCGCCGCCGCAGTCACCACCATCACCACCACCAGCATCACCACCAACACCACCACCATCACCACCGCCACCACCGCCACCATCACCACCACCAACACCAACCCCTGCACCACCTCCATCATACATTATACCACACCCCATTTATGGCCCATCACCACCTATTTACGGCACACTGCCTCCATCGCTCCCACCTTCACCATACATCAATGCACTCCGTGGTGGCGGTAGCCACCACATGGCTGTTATCGCTGCATGTGCATCATTAGGTGGTCTCTTCATGCTGGCACTCCTCGGGATCGGTCTCTTTTGCCTGGCCAAGAGGAGAAAGAGGCCCGTCATGGTTCCCGGACTAGCTCCTTGTGTAGATGGGGAGGAGCGTGAAGTTGTCCGTGAGGCAATAACCATAGGGCCGTATGGCAAGCAAGCCGTGACCATGGACATCAAAGATGACAAGATAATTCACAGTGGTGCCGTCGGTGGAGCTGCGGCCGGTGCTAGTTACGGCGGTGCCAGCGGGCCTCCATACGAACCAAGTCATCCTCCAGGATATGACCGTCCCTACTGAGCTCATGTTACCTTCTAGGTTTGGGCGACACTATTTGATTTCCTCATCACAAATTTATTGCGCTATCTATTTATTGTTATTGGGTTGTCGTGGTAAGAGTGTAATAAACTCAATGTAATTGGCTGGTCTGTAATGTGTTCATATTCCCACTTCAAGTCATTGTTGTCTTATAAAGACAAAATAAGTGCTCATTTGATGCTCGTTGCTATTACAAATAATATGTTTGAGCTTCCATATGAATAATTAACTCGATGACAGCCCGTCAAAATTAGACTGCATGGTTGACATAGGACATAGGAAGTTGGTTTTCTTGGTGGGGTATTAGAACAAAGCAAAAGCGAGCGATTAGCTTGTGTAATTGATGACTTGTACTACGATAGTCCCAGTCGTCCTTGGAACAGTATCATCATATAATATGTGTCAGGATACATGAACGGTGAGCATACGTCTTCTTTTTTCCATGAAATGAAGGACATATATCATTTCCAAGAACTCTTAGTTTATTATCTTTGGCAAATATATCTTCGCTCTTTAAAACTACATTGCTGAAGGGTAAAATTACCAAAAAAGTTCTAAACTTATTGAAATTGTGCCAATACAGTTCTAAATCTTTTTTTTTTGCGGGGTACGTTTACTAGAAGTTCGAAAACTTGTTGCGAAAGTGCAATTGAGTTCTAAAACTTTTAAAAAGTGCAATCAAGTCCTGAAACTTATCAAATTGGTTTAATCAAGTCCTAAAGTTAGCACCGTCAATTTGTTTAACAAAAAATGCTAACATGGCATTTTTAAATGAATTTATCTCTCCTACTTGGCATTTATTATTATTATTTTATTCAAATTATTTAAATTAAATTTAGAAACTAAAAAAACTAAAATTTACTTAAAAAACAAAATTGAAAAAAAAATTGCTAGCGCTTGCATGTGGGAGTTGTAGTCGTTGCCCATCGCCGAAGGGGCCGACTAAGGTCGCCGACCTTGGGCGAGGGTGGCCAACCCTCACCAACCCTGGGTGACGCCTCGCCGACCCCATGCAAAGGCCAAGCATTGCCCAAATTTGGATGGCCTCAACACAAATCTAGGTGAGCCTCGCCAACCCCAAATGAGGGCCGTCGACCCTCAATAGGCTGGTGATGCCTCGCCCGAGCCTAGTGAGGGTCACCAAACCTCACTTGGGACTGGCGAGGCCTCACCCAGGGCAAGCGATGGTCGGCGGCCCCTGGTAAGGGCCGACATTGCCTTGATCCGGATGCCCTCGCCCTCGCCTAGTGAGGGTTGCTTACTGACCCTCGCCTAGGGCCGGTGAGACGAACGAGGCCTCACCCGAGGTCGGCAGGGGCCGAAGAAGGCTAACCACCCTCGCCTAAGGTCTGCGACCTTCACCAACCCCTCCAGCGATGGGCGGCGGCACCCCACTAGCAAAGCTCCTTCTCTCTCTTTTTTTGCAGTTTTATTCTGTTTTGTTTTTTAATTTTTAGCCATTTTAATTTAATTAAAATAATATTTGAATAAATATTTAAAAAAATGACATGTTGGAGAGAGAAATCATTTAAAAATGCCATGTTAGTATTTTCTGTTAGACAAATTAATGGTGTTAATTTTAGGACTTAATTGAACCAATTTGACAAGTTTTAGAACTTCATTACACTTTTTGAAAGTTTTAAGACTTAATTACACGTTCATAACAAGTTTTAGAACTTTTAGTGAACATATCACTTTTCTGCTAATTTAGTCCTGAAACTTTTTTTTGCCAATTTATCCTAAACCTTTTCCATCGGGCCAATTTTGGCTAGCCAGTGCTGATGTGGACACCCACCAATGCTGATGTGGATAATTTTTAATAATATTTTATTCTATTTTTTGAATTTTTTATTAATTTTTTTATTTTCTTTTTCTTTTTCCTTTTTTTCCTTCTTTTCTTTTTTTTCCCCATGGTGGCCAGCGAGGCATGCGGGCCACTGGGTGAGGGCTGTGAAGTCCTTGCCTGACCGCCAACGAGGGTCGCGGCCCCCAAGCCTCATGCCCATATGAAGAGGCGTGGCCGCGGGCAAGGCTAGCCTCGCTAGGGCCATGAGTCTTAGGGGCCATGTGCGCGGTGGCCTCGCCCATATCTGGGCAAGACTAGCCTCACCCTTAGCTTGCAAGGCCATGACTGCCTTCGCCAGCAGCTCTTGTCAAAGTCTCACTGGCCACTGTATGGGAAAAAAGAAAAAAAAGGAAGAAAAGAAAAAAAGAATAGGTAAAAGAAAAAAGAAAAGAAAAAATAAAATTTGATAAAAAAAATTCGAATAAAATGATATACTATTAAAATTATCCATGTCAGTGTTGGTAGGACGGTTGGCATTCACGTGAGCACTGACAGACCAAAATTGGCCAAATAGACTAATTTGGCACAAATACAAAATGTTTAGGAGTAAATTGGCACAATTGCAATAGGTTTAGGATTTTTTTTATATTTTCCCCTCAAAATGTCATAATGATACTTGCTCAACCATAATGATTATACCCTTAAAGGAAGGGATAATTATCCAAAATGTTTAGGAGTGAATTGGCAAAAAAATAGTTTAGGACTGAATTGGCACAATTGCAATAGGTTTAGAATTTTTTTTTATATTTTCCCCTCAAAATGTCATAATGATATTTGCTCAACCGTAATGATTATACCCTTAAAGGAAGGGATAATTATCCAAAAAGTCTTAATCCTATTGTACATCGGTCAATTCAATCCTAAAATTTTTTATTGTGCCAATTTAAACCTAAAATTTTTAAATGTGCTAATTTTATCCTATACCTTTTGACGATTTGCCAATTTAGTTCTAAACATTTTGGTAATTTGCCAATGTAGTCCTTCTAGGTAATTTTGGCTGAAATCGCTGAAGGACTACATTGGCAAATTAATAAAAGGTTTAGGACTAAATTGGAAAATGGTCAAAATTTTTATAATTTAATTGGTACAATTAAAAGGTTTAGGACTGAATTAGCTGCCATAAAATAGGTTTAGGATTGAATTGGCATAACTAAAAGGCTAATGACTAAATTGACCACCGAACAATAGGTTTAGGAATTTTTAGATAATTTTCCCCTTAAAGAAATAAATACACATTTATCTATCTATATCGTGAAGTAGCCGGCTGATTTAGTTTACTATCATCAATGGTAGACTTGGAGATCTAACTAATGAGCTGACCACCCAAGATAACAAAACAATCAAACCTAGAAAGTCAATGGACAAGAGAAAGAACATATAGTTGTGCACATGCTAAATTTTCTTGTATGTGGTAGTTTAGATTTGATCTGGTCTGTCCTCGTGTGGAATAGAAGGAAATGAAATAGATTTCCACGTTACAAGTACAATATTGAGGCTCGTAATTGAGAGGCCAACCTCTAAAAATTAGTGAAACTGGCGATTAATATTCATTTTGCTGGTGGCATCAGTTAGATGATTGGCCTATTTCCTTATGCCTCAATGGTGTTATGTTTGCCGTGTTGGGACTTGCAACTGTGGATGTTCTTGGAAACTCATCTAATAAAGCAAAAAAGTAGGAGGGCATACCTAAAAATCAAACAAGAGGAGAAGTTCTCGTGAGCAATTGGAGAATTGTTTTTCCATTTTTGTCATGTGCTCATTACTTTGAGTTTGAGGGACCCATGCGATATTCGAGCGAAGAATACTTGTGGGAAGCTAATAATGCATGTTTGAACACCATGATTGTCGAGGAGTTTATTGTGATTATTATAACTTTGTGTCCTCCAATTTTAAATGGGTGGACAACTCAACATACATGGTATTCAGCAACCTTCTAGTTTAAAGAGTAGTTTGGGACTTCATAGAGTTTTAGCCCTCCAACCAGTACAAGTAGAGACCCCCAAGTCCTACAACTTCCCACCACCAATCTTCTTGCACTTGCTAGTTTGGACTAATTAGCGAAAAGTGCTTGTCATACCACCTTTCAAGCGAATAATATAAGCTACCCATACTACTCTCCGCAGCCGCCGCCGCCGCCGTCTCCATCGACTCTGGGATGTAACACCATTGCTCCTCCTCCGCCGCCGCCACCTTCAAGCTACCAGCACAAGCCACTGCCTTCACCCACCCATTATCACCACCACCATCCACGTGCACCGCCACCACAGTCGCCGACAGGCACTCCACTTTCACCGCCGACTTATGTGACTCCACCGCCAAAGGGCAGTGCTCCACCTCCATCTCCAAGCGGCGGTGCACCTCCACCTAGGGGGTTTTACACACCAAGTCCTGGCAAGGGCACTCCAAGTTCGCCACCAAAGGCATCACCTCTCAAAGATTATCCACCAAGCCCTAGCAAGGGCACTCCAAGTTCACCACCAAAGGGCGAAGCTCAACCTTGCGACCTCCCCGAAGCGGACAATAGGTGCCGAGGGATTTGAGGCTAATAGATTGCTAAGTCTAGACCTAAGACTTAATTCGGGCTCTCCTAAGCCCATACCAACTCGCGACTTAAGATTCAAGTTACTAACATGTAAATCAATTTTATCTAAAAGTTGCCACTAATCAATCTTGGGCGAGTCAATTAGAATTCCAAATAAAGCGATAGGAGGATCACTTTACTCTTACGAACCAGAGATTCTAAGAATTCAAGGACTTGATTACACTAGTTATTCCGCTAGTGCCCTATCGGTTTCTAACCTTTTTCAAACACTACCTAAAGTGTTCGTGCAGTCTTCCTATCGATTGTGAATCCTAGGACTATAGTCTTGACCAGGCTAAGAAAACAACAATCAATGCATCAAAAGTGCGCAAACAACGGCCTAACATGTCTTTAAATCTCAGCATGCAAAATCGAATTAAACATGCGATTTAGACATGCAAACCAAACAATGTGCAATCAAGCATGGCATTAATCTCACAAAAAAGGCAAGAAAAGGAAATTCCAAAGCCTAATTCTATTCGTATGATTTTTGAAAAATTTAAATTTTTAAATATTTTTTCATTAAAAATATATTTTTGAATATTATATTATATTATAATAATATAAATAGACCCGGTTCAGATCTTCCACATCCGATCCGAGTCAAGACAAACCCGGAATGCTGGCTTGGGTCCATCGATGAATTGGGCTCATAAATAAGCCGAAAAAAAGGGACCAAAAAATAGGCCCAGCCCACCCAATGACCAATCCTAATAAAAACTAAACCAAGCCGGCCCGCACACGATAGATCCAAGCCAACCAAGCCCGCAACCTGGGACTAACCCAGAGACGGCCCCACACCCGACTTGGCTTGGACTGACCCGACCTACCTGACACTTCGTCTCCTCTCACCCGTAGACCCTTGCCGCGACGTAGACATCCGCAGCGATTGGTATCGCTCGTCTCTATCAGGCCGGGAGACCTCCGAGCGTTGCCTCATAGGTTTGGACCAAGTGCTCGGTCCCCCATCTAGCTAGTGATGCCCTAGCGACAGCCACGACGAGGCGCCTAAGGAACACCAAAAAATCATGATGCCCGTGGCCTCCGCGAGCGACCATGATGACGGCCACAGACCAGGCAACACAACTACCCCAACAACAATGTCCCCTTCGCTTGGGCTGCCGTTCCTTGGACGACCTCGACTTTGGCCAAAAGGGAAGAGAAAACTGGATCTCATTTAGGCTTTTCATCGAGCAAGTGGGTTGCACTCTCAAATCAAGGATTTCTTGGCCCAATTGAGACTCGATTTGGGGTCAGGACTCTCGACACACACCACAGTCAAACAAGGAATGAACAGGTGCAGGAGCTCACATGAGCCAGACAGTTGCGAGCTCCGGCCTGGCATGCTTAAAACCGAGCAGTGCCAGTTAAAACAAGGGTGTTGGCCGTGCAAGAAGAAACTCCACCACAAGTCCCTACCCAATTCGACAACGACGGCTTGGAGACGAGCCCGAGACGAATCGGGCTGTGGCCGGTCGAACCGGGATGCTTGGGAAATTGACCCCCAAACCAAACAAGAACGAAAACTGGTGAACCAGAACCTACCAAGGCTTGGCACAGGGGAAGATGCAACTGTCGCGACCTCCCTGAACCAGTCTCGCCACCTAAGGGATTTGGCTAATGGATTACTAAATTAAACCTAACTCGGGTTCTCCCAAGCCCATACCAATTGCGACTTAGGTTCAAGTTATTCACATGCAAATCAATTTTATCTAAGAATCGCCACTAAACAGTTTTTGGTGGGTCGATTAGATACCCAAGTAAAGCGTAGGAAAATTCCTTTACTTTTACGAATCAGAGATTCAATGAGTTCGGTAACTTGATTATACTAATTAATTAACTAGTGCCATTTTAGTACCTAACATTGTTCAATCGCCACCTAACATGTTCATGTAGCAGTCTTACCGATAATAAGTCTTAAAATTCTATTTCTAACCAGGCTAAGGAAACAACAACCAAGGCATCGGTATGCGCAAACAACGACCTAACATGCCTCTAATCGACCACATAGAAGGTTCATTTAAGTAACGTAATCCAAACATGTCAACCAATCAACGTGCAATTGAATAATAATCCAAATGGGAATGCACAAATGTCGCACGGCGATTTTTTTTTTTGGGAATTTCGAGATATGCACGCTAAGGAGGTATTTCCGTGCAAAAGTCTCTCCCAGACCATACCTTTCGTGACAGCAGATAGTAATTTTCTATTTGATCTAAGTTTTCGATTTTGGAATCGCCGCTAGTCATTATTGGTAGGTTGACTAGAAACTTAATCGGGGTACGGGATAGATACCACGATTCTACGAACCAGAGATTCTAAGTACGGGGACTTTGTTACGTTAATGATCCCAAATTGAGATCTCTAACGCCCTTTCGGTACCTACGAACAATACGATGTCTAACGTGTCACAGAAGTTTTCGAGGCTTACCTACTAATTCTATCCATTCTAATTGCGGGAAAATCAATCAAGAATTAATATGCGCAATCAATGTCAATCAAACCAAGCAATCCTAAATTATCTCTAAAAATGAAAATTTACCTAAAAACATCCAAACCCTAATGAAGCCCTAAAGGCTTATTCATTTCATGATTTGTGCCTTTTTAGGGTTTTAGGGCTTTTTAGGGGTTATAACTCCTGAATTTGAGATTTTCTAAAAATACCACTTGGGCACTTTCAAAAATTGAAATTTCACTTTTCAAGGTTGGCCACAGTGTTTTTAGACCATTCTGTGAATTTTTGAAATTTTTTATTTTTTTTTTGGAAATTAAATTTCTGAGAATTTCATTAACCGAGAATTGATTTTTATGAATTTCTGAAAACTTTTATGGATTATCGAATTTTTCAATTTTTTATATTTTTCGAATTTTTCACATTTTTTATTTGTATTTTCTGAATTTTTATAAATTTTCTAAAGATTTTTTAATTTTTATGAATTTTGTAAATTTTTTTATTTTTTATGAATTTTCTTTTTTTCTGAAACTTTCTGAATTTCTGAAAAAAAAATTGTATTTTTATGATTTTTTTATTGAATTTTTGTAGATTTTTTTATTATTTTTTAATTTTTCCCTCTAAGAAACGAACCGGACCGCCTCACCGGCCTCACCGGCTCCGGTGCCGATCGTCTTCCCCAACAAGCAGGACGCCAAGACGGCGTCGTTTAATACCTTCTTCATTTGGTCATTTTTACAAACACCTAATAGGCATGATTCTGTATTGAACATTTTCGAGGCCGCCGGTTTGGGCTCGTCGCCGACGACCTTTCGGCGGGATTTTAACCATTCAATTTGGTGTAATGTTGAGTCCACATCACCTTCTATCATTCTAACCTAGTTAGTTTGCCAATGGACCATTGCCAACGGGCGAAAACCGAACCTAAAAATGCTAACTCAGAATTGACCTTTCCAACTTTTCTAACATTCACCCCTATTCTGATCGCCCTAGCCATCTAAGTCGATCAAAATGATCATCAAATCATCAAATAAAGTCAAGGACGACTAACTTAGGCAGCCATTGGCCACGAGATGTACTCCGGCGAGGCTCCGAATGGCTCCAACGAAGGTTTCCATGAACAACCAACTCGGTTTATGCATATTCAACCATTCAAAGTACAAACAAGTAATACAATCGCTTATCACTCTATTGCACAATTCAAGTACAAACCACATATAACAATCACTTATCACTCTATTGCAATAACTTATCAAATAAAACTGATAACTTATCGCTCCCTCGCGATAACTTATCATCCATTTTCTCGATAACTTATCACCTCTTCGGTGATAGCTTATCACCAAATCCACGATTACTTATCACCCTTTTAGTGATAGCTTATCAACAAATACCCTATAATTTATCGTTTCTTTTGACGATAGCTTATCACATTTTCTCAATAACCTATTAAGTCCACTTATCACCTATCGCGATAGCTTATCACTTCTGCTTATCACTTATCATGATAGCTTATCAACTAATCCCTCATTAATTAGCACTAAGCATAATTAACTTAGTCTAATCTAACCCTAAGCAAGTCTAACGTACTAATCAAGGGATTAGAGCGTTAATTCACCCAAAAACGATTCCGACGACATGGATGCGACGGCAACGGCGTCGGCGACGAGGGCTACGCATGGCTCGGTTTAGAACGGCACGGGGTGGCAACATAGAAATGGGTCTCGTTGGGGTAGCTACTAGATAGCAGCTTTGGTGGGCTGGATGGGCAGCTACGAGTGGCAGTGGACAGCGTGCAACAGTGGCTCGACAAGGGCAGCTCGCGGCGCGGCTTGGGGGTGGTGAACGGCGGCCAAAAGGAAAGGAAAAACAATAGGAAAAGAGAGAGAGAAGGGGGGAGGGAACAAAAGGGCCGAACAAAGGGGAGAGAGAGAGAGAGAGAGAGAGAGAGAGAGAGAGAGAGAGAGAGAGGACCAACTTGTCTTGCAAGCCACACCCAAAGATGGATGGCCAAGATCACTTCTTGCCCAACAAGCCAAAATCAATGGCTACAAATGAATCTTGCAAAAGAAGCTTCACAAATGTCCAAGGGCAAAAATGTAATACAGATGAGATGAAAGGAACAATTTGGTAATTTTAGCACTTGACACTATTCACGAGTACTATTCACATGGGCTTGGGCTTGAACAGGCCCAATTTGAAGAGAAATGGACTTCAAAAGGTTAATAGGCTTAAAAGTCTTAATGGGCTTTCCTTGGGCCCATTAGGCTTTGACCTTGGGCGTGAGGCCCATCTTGGCCCACTTGTGGGCTTTCGTTCTTGGCACAATAATTCCTTTGTCCAAAGTTTTAGGGTCAAAAACTATTCCTGGGGTCTACTTCGACTAACCCAAAAAGGAAAGTCTCTAAACTATCCGTAATCAAAAACTTATAACCGAACCAAAGCTCGTGGCTAAACTTTAATGGGAAGTGCCCCTAATACGACCTATTCGAGTTAGGCGGCCTCTTGGGTGTTGCTAACGTGACTTATGGTTGATTCGTCAATCAATCCATATTCGAGTGTCATCAATCCATGGATTATTCTCGATTGTTATGTAATCATGCGGAATTGACTTATTTACCCGGGGCATGTGATCTTGTGAAATTAGCTTAGAATCGTTCGGGTTTAGTATAATGATCGTGCAGAATCGCTCGCAATCCAACTATATATACTTCCATTGAATCAATTCCTAACCTTTCACTGATTGACCCGTGACATCATAAGGTCATCCCGCATCGATTTTTATGGTCAAGTTATTTTCCATCGTCGAGTACTCTAGTCGAGTACATTTCCTGACCCTCAATTGCCCTTCCTAATCAAATAGTTGACCCATGCACAATTCGTGAATCCACTCATGATCTAATCCCGCTATTAGTGCATTGACAGTTTAAGCCACTTCTCTTGACAAAATAGGGTCCGAATCGAGAATGTCACAACTCTTCCCTCCTTAAAAGAATTTCGTCCTCAAAATTCGAATACTCATATGGTTCCTCAAACAAATAGGGTTAACGGAGCCTCATTGATTCCTCACTTTCTCATGTTGCTCCTTATGTTCCACACTGCCTCCGGATCACCTTAACCAAGGGAATGACCTCGTTCCGTAGCATTTGCTCTTTCCAATTCATGATCCATACCGGCATCTCAACACATGACACTCTGTCGTCCACTTCGATCCCCATCAAAGTTCAACACGCGTGCCGGATCGGCTCACCTTTCTCAACACATGACTCGAGCAAGGTGAAGCAAAAGTGCCAACCAACATGCCAAAATTCCCTGCTCACTCTAAGATCTCAAAAGGTCCAACGTACTTCTCATAGGTGACACTTTCAGGGAAACGTGATCACCTACCACTTTCACTTAGGAAATGACTTTGTTCCGCAACCCTTGCTCTTTACTATCCACAATCTGCATCGACTTCTCAACATACAACACTGTCGTCCACTTGATCTCTTCAAAGATAAGCACGCGTGCTGGATCGGCTCATACTTTCTCAGCAATGAGACGTGAAACACACCGTATACATGAGCAAGTCTAGGCAGTTCTAAGCCTTTCTCTAATACTCTTAACCGCATCCACTAATTGCTAGACAATCTTTGGACAAGTAATTCTCCTTTCTCCGACCTTGTTCCAACAAATTGGAACTCTACAAGCTTTACCATGCTTTTGCTATGCCACTCCGATAAAAATCACTCCAGAATTGTTCTCCTCCTATTCAGTGTATAGTTCGATTCATTCCTATCCCTTTCGCCATCCTAAAAGCCTACAAGGAGTCACTTCTTGCTCAGGCCCTCTAGCCCCGGGGACTACTCTCCGCCCTCATCAAACCGGATTGTTATAGGTCCACCAGTTTTCTCCTAGTTCGTCCCCAAACCTTCACACCTACTAGATAGTTCCATTCTGATGTGGATTCATTTACAGAGGTATCATCCATGTCTGAGCACTTCAGAAATGCTAAAACTTTCACCAGCTTGTCAAACCATGAGGTCACTTCCTCTAGATCACCCAACAACACTTGAAATACAATCCAATGCATTCCATCAACTCTAAATTTCCACAAGCCATCAATTCCACTCACTTCAATTACAGTCACAACTTAAGAATATCACCTCAACCACTTGGAAATTTGTGCCAACCAACTCTCAATCATTGCACAAAAATCCTCGAATGCCTTTATGTCTTTGCTAACACTTCGAGAACAATGTATCGATAACCCTATTTCCAAAATTCGTCCGTCGAGCACTACAAGATAATTAACTCTTAATACATCAAAAACAGTATCCACTTTTTCAAATTCCAATCTCAACTATCTCCTAAAACAATTTATCCTCGTTCTTTACAAAATCCTTAGACTTCCAAGCAATAACTTGTCCACCATAAATATGATCAAAGAACATCACCACTTAAAAGATCATCACTTATGACCAAATGTCTACAACTCCTCAAATCATTGAGAGAAGAACTTACCCAGTTTCCAATAAATTCAACGGGCCCAAGTTCTCAACTTCAAGAGTCATCACTTAAAATCTAGTACTTCTTAAATCAAGGACTTAAGTATTCACTTTGCATCCAAGAAAGCTACTATTGTAACTTAATCACGTCTACTAATTCCACAAAGCTACTTAGAGTAAGATCATCACCTACAATCAAAAAGTTCACAACAGATCGCCCCTATTCACCATAAGCAAATCCGTCTCACATGATCATTCAAACTTATAACTTCTAAATCAATTCTTATTCCACCAAATATGCAATTGATGTCAAAATCAATATTTCTATCAAGAGACAAGATCGGGAAATCCTCAAGAAACACTTGTGATAACAACAATACTTTCTCACACCTTTCATGTTGGCCAAATAATCACAGTAGTATCATGATATGAGGATAACCACACAATTCCTAAAATAACATCAATATCATGTATACTCAACTCCCTTAGGTTTTCATGCGATTCTTTATCTCTTTGTCGAATTCACTCCTCGAGAACCTTAAGATACATTCCTTGTATCAAAGGTAACAACTCATTTGCCTTTCCTCTTGAGTTACTCATCTTACCAGAACTCTAGGAAAGCTTGCCCTATAATTCCAACAAAAGGTCAGGATTCAAAGCTGTTACTCGAGAAATCAAACAACAAACACAAGCAAGAGGTGTTTTCCCAACTAACTATTCCGACAAAACTTAGCGCACCTTATCACTCCAGGTAACAACCACACTCTGATACCAATTCAATAGGGATGTCACACCCCAAACCCTCAAGCGCGTGAAAATCCTTCCTTGGTCATGGAATTGCAGCATCCCAAGAGGCATCGCCGACCCATTTCTTTTATCTTTCAATTATGCACATGGGAAAGCACAACATCTCCAGAAAACAACAAGAGGGATAGATAGCAAAACGTACAATAAATATATATACATACATTAACAGTAGTACATCGGAAATTAATATATTACAAGTCCACCACGCAAACCTTCTCGATTACAACCACAAAAGGTAGGAGATTAACCTAATTCCTCTATCCACAAGGATAACCTCAAAAGGTGTTCCCCCTCAAAACAGTCGATTCCCATGAAACGCAACGTGTACTCATACCTGAGCACCTGAAAAATTATTAACAACAATGAGTGAGATAAATCTTAGTAAGTTAACGACCTAAGCCTCGGTTAGGAAGTCAACTCACCCCGGGCACACCTAAACACGCATTCACACATCAATAGTAGATCAATAACAAAGCAACCCCTGCTTTGCCCTAACTATACACATGAGGAGGCTACCCAGCCCAGCATATACAAACGTGCCATTAAACAATTGTCACGACCTACCTCTCGAGAGCCGAACTCAATAAAGTAGGTTTACAGATAAGTGTTCATGAAACGGTTCATATGACACATCATAAAAGATAGCTTTACCGAAGCATCGACCTTTTAGTCATCCATACGGTCCGCATGACATATCATAAAAGACAGCTTACCAAAGCATCAATCTTTTAGTCATCCTTACAATCCGTTTGGCATGTCATAAAAGATGGCTTACCGAAATATCGATCTTTTGGTCATCCATATGGTCCATTGATCATAAACATGGATTTTCCCTAAATCCATACCTCACGTGACAACAGATCGATTTTATCTTTTTTAGGAGTTGCCACTAGCCTAGGTCGGGAGTCAACTAGAATACCCAAATGAAACGCGGGAGTTTCATTTCGGTTTTTACGAAAACTAGAGATCATGAGTTCGGGGACTAACTTACGTTAATGTTTCTATTAACACCCTTTCGGTACCGCTAAGCTTATCATGATTGTTATCTAAGTTGTCATACATTTATTTTTTACCATTTTCATGCCAAAATCTTAGTCCATTATGTGATCATGCATCTTGTTTTTGTGTTTTCATTTAAAATTCTAAACTAATCATATCTTAGTCTAGAAAAAAAAAGAAACAAACAATTGTATTGAAAAGCATTGCATAAAGTAAACAACCAAGGTATTGAAAGAACTAGCTAATTCTAGGTGCAAAAAAGAAAAACCCGTAACTTGTTGGGTGTTTATACAACATGTACAAGAAACCTGAGACATATGTTGGGCAATGAATGAATGTTTACAAGAAAATAAATTGGAATAGACATCGACCATCGTCGTATACAAAGAATAGAGTTGGAATGGACATCAACTTTTGCCATATTTAAAACCGTCATCTTTTTGGACCTATTCTAACATTAATCTAAAACTAAAACTAAAGAAAGAACAACAACAAACAATATACAATCACAAAGTACACAGCATCACAAGTCAATCAAAGATAACAAACAAGGCACAAAGAATTTCAAAGGTGGCCTCAGGGTCGGCCTTTGTTCAAACATGCATCGATACATTTTATTATCTACTCATGTTCATTTTAAACACAATTCATGATTATTAACTACCATTAATATTCACCAATAGCAAATTAATACCATGAATCCCTAAATTAGTTCTATGTGTAATCCCAATTTGGACCCACGATCATGCATCGTCCCTAGGCATACATCTAAAAATCACATGCATAGCGATGTATTAAACATGCAAGCAAGTCGAAAGACCTTGATTCTCATCCAATCACTAAAATTAGTGAATCGATATCGGGTCACTTCATTCAATTCATCATTTACCAATCACAAGCACATGCACTAGAAAATCACTAAATTGTGAGTATTAAAACTTGTGAAGGCATTAAAAAAACTGGTACAGTATGCATTATTTTTTAAAAATCCTAAAACAAAGACAATTCATAAAGGAAAAACAAAGGACAGCAGAACAGGAGATAAAAGATGCATTCAATTGGAAAAGGACCCATGATCAAATAGTTCTGGAAAATTTATGGTACATCAAGCACACAACAACGAACATTTTCTATGAAGAAAACTCCTTAAGATAAGCTACACACGAATTTACAAAAATCACAGAACATGAAGAAGTGCATCAGAACAGAACATAGAAGCAGATTTTCAGAGCAACCTCATGAAAATTTGGGCATGTTAATGATGTCCAAAAATTATCAAATTTTGTCACAACCTAGGTCTGCGAATGACAATCAAAGTCCATGAGAACTCATCATCAAAATCTTTACCGAAAAATTCATACAAAATCAGCAATTCGCAAACACAGATTTGGCACATCAAGCATTCCGAATTTACAATTTTCTAGATTTCAGGAGAACCTCATAAAAATAGTAAAGGGGTCTATGGACATGCAAATGAGACAATCTCGGCATCATTAGAAAGCTTAAGACGTGCTCTAAGACTTTCTAGAAGGCATTGAGTTTGATTAACATCAATTTCATGATCAATTGAAAAGGTTTCCACAATGATGCATATCAGTAATGAATTGCAGCAGATGAGCTCACAAGATACATGTTGTTTACTATCCTCATGACATGGCAAAAAATGTGATACAAATCATACGAATACTATACAACATGATGAACATTTTTCATGAGAAATCCAAACCTAATTGTGATTCTAAAGAAAAAAAATGGGAAAACAGATCAGGTTCCTTGATATCAATAATTACAGAACAAGGATTCAAGATTGAGCATGCAATTGACCATGTAGATGATGACCGAATGACATGATTTATACCTTTTTGAAAAGATAATGAACTATACTATGACTTCCATGAAGACATCAGGGTCAAGAAATCACAATTCACATTCAATTTTGAGCAAATCCAATTCGGGCTCCAATAGAGGCAGACAAGACATGAGTCAGTTCACAGAGGTTTTCACCTATCTACTTATCTCCAAAAAATCTGAAAAATTTATATGTTGTAACGAAGACATATATGAACATTTTTCATGGAGAGACCTAAGTTTAGATCTTAGCAGAAAAATCAAAAGAAAATCGACAACAGTGCAAGTCAGGCAAAATCGGCAGAAGGACACTATTGGTGTCATAACTTGTGTACGGCGATCACTTTAGTGCCATAACTTTTTTTCGGATCACTTTGATGTCAACTTTTTTGAAAAACGATCACTTTGGTGTCAACGTTGACGTGGCTTGCCGGAAATTCTACGTGGCACTGACATGGCTCGCCGGAGAGGTCCATGGCTCGCCGAAGAGGTCTAGTCAGCATTAAAAATAAAATTTAATGCTGACGTGTATTTTTTTAGAAAAATAAAAATTATATTATATTAAAATAATAAAAAAATAATGCATAAAATTTAATTTTTTGTATTTTTTTCCTTCTTATCTAGCGAGGGCGTCGGCCGAGGGCTGCCCTCGCCAGCATCCAGCAAGACTGCCCTCGCTTGGGCCTGCGAGGGTCGCCCTTGCCTGACGCCGGCGAGGGCCGCCCTCGCCGGCCCAGGCGAGGGCGAGGGCCGCCCGACGCCGACGAGGGCGGCCCTCGCCGACCCAGGTGAGGGCCGCCCGACGCCGGCAAGGGTCGCCCTCGCCAGATCCGGCGAGGTCGTCTTGCCAAATCCGGCGAGGGCAATCTCGCCAAACGCCGGCGAGGGTTGCCCTCGTCGGAGAAGAAAAATAAATAAATAAAGGAAAAAAAATTCAAAAAAAATAAAGACACATAATTTCCACGTGTACAAGTTAAATTATTTTTTTAAAAAATATAAATGCCACGTCAGCTTTTTGGCTGGAGTCACTAAAGTGATCTATTTTTTCCGATTTTAGCATCAAAGTGATCCGAAAAAAAGTTATGGCACCAAAGTAATCGCCGTACACAAGTTATGGCACCAATAGTGTCCTTCTGCTGGCAAAATCAGCATGTGCAGAGATCAAATTTTATGAGTTTTCCACACTTAGGCATTTTCCAAAAATTATGAGAAAAACCTATGTTATAACCAACCTGATTTAGATCATTTTTCATGTGAACAACTCCTATTGAATCTCAACACACAAGGCAGCAAAAAAAATCATCAAACCAAACAACCTGATTCAAAGTAATCAATGCAGAAAGCTGTTTCAGACCTTAGGTCGATTCATAGAGGACTTCATTCATCTAGACTCATCAGAAAAATCTAGAAAAAACATATGTTATGATCAAGATGATTCTCAGAAACTTTCATGAAAACCACAACATCCAGATCCGAACATAAAAATCGGAAAAACATTAAGCAAAACTGTTTCGATCGTGTAAAAACGTCAAGAAACAGAACAACAAAAATTCTGATTCCGATGCAAACTTTAGAATAGGTTTTCAGGTAGCAAACGATATCAAATCAAGCGTCGTAAGATACCAAATTGAAGCTCTCGAAGTGTATTACGTGAGTCCAGAGGTATCAAAGTCTAGAAATGAAGTTTAACAGGTCAAAATAGACAAAACATAAAGTAGGTTCAGAAACTCGAAATTGCAAAACAGGTTCCAACTCAAGAACATCATCGTCAAATCATCAAATATGTAATCAGCCACCATAAACCATCAATATTGAGTCCATAGAAAGTCCTAGGATGAATCCTAGCCCCGGCTACCTATGGTAGTCTCGTTTCATCATATTCGAGACTGAGAGATTACCTTTTGTTATCGCGCAAAAACACGATCAATCAATTTGTGTCAATCGATGTACGAGGAGTTCCAAGGGATCTCGGCTCACCAAGGATGGATGTCGACCACCAGAGGACACCAGGGAGTGTCTGATGACGTCGAATTGGCGCCGGAATAGCACCGGTGAAGAAGAAGGATCAGATCAATCCGATTGGACTAATTTGATTCGCCGAGGAAGAAAGAGCCACCGGAGCTTCTTCGGTGGCTTTCCGATGAAGCTCTAACCACAGCAAGTTCAGGAATACGCTTGAGGAGGGATCGGTAGTGGTCAGACCGCCTGGATCAGCTGCTGAACAGAACCGATCTGATTTGAACCAACTTAAAACGCTGTGGGAAGAGAAGGAGAAACGGGACAAACGAAGGGAGCTCCGGCAAGGCCCCGACCAGCAGGACGTCGGAAGAACGAAGGAGGATGTCGAAGAGGATGGCGGTGCTAGTGGTGTTGCCGGCAAGGACCCGCCGGTGGGAGCTAAACCGGCAATTCCTTGAGAAAACACATGAGTGGTTTTCTAGAAGAGAGAAAGAGAACGTGAAGGAGAGAAAACGAGAGAGTTCTAGATTTTTTATCAAAAATTTGCAGAATGAGCCGCCCCTCAAATTTTGGAGGGAAAATGAGTTATATAATCCCATCAAGACTCAATCTCGGTCGTCGGTGTGATCCAACGGTCAAGATTTGTGCTTATCATTTACTTATAGGTTAAGTAAAGACCTCATTTAACATGTGCTAATTTGAATGGTCGTGATTTAATCTCATCAACAGTCTTGATTAATTTTTCAATTAAGGACTTAATTAGGGGCATTTTTGTAATTTTACAAAACCCAGGGACTTTTTTGCAAAATCTAAAAGTTGGAGAGTTCTCGGGTGAATTTTCGCAAAATTGACTTCGGATTCGTGTTTACCACACAAAAACGACTCAAATGATATTAACCATTCGCAAATCGTGAACGATTGATTCAAACCCCTAATTAGGGCTAAAATTGAGGATTTTCATTTCAAAGTGTCGATTCACAAAATTGGTTGCACAAGTAATCTTATGATGACATATGGATCAAATATCGCAAAAGGAACTAAGCTAAAATATGAACAAAATGAAAATAATTTTGTTTTGGGTTAATACCACGAAAAATCCTAAACTAGTACACCTGTGATAATTTTACCCCAAACTATTTTTTTGACCACAAAAAACCCCAAACCGGTACAGCTGTGACAAATTTACCCCGAACTATTTTTTTGATCACAAAAAACCCCCAAACTAGTACACTTGCGACAATTTTACCCCGAATTATTTCTTTGACCACAAAAAACCCCCTACTCTGATACACATGTGATAATTTTACCCCCGAACTAATTTTTTTATCACTAAAAATCCCAAATTGATACGTTTGTGACAAATTTACCCTCTGTTAGTGTCCGTTAAATATATTAATATCACAAGAAATTACAAATTGGTAAACTTGTGACAAACAGAGAGGTAAAATCCAAAATCGGTACATATATCAATTACCACGTGTCATTAAACTTAGCAATTTGACAGTAAAATTTAACGAAAACTAACGGAGTGTAAATTTGTCATAGGTGTATCAGTTTAGGATTTTTGGTAGCCAAAAAATTAGTTTGGGGGTAAAATTGTCACAGGTAGACCAGTGTAGAGTTTTTGATAGTCAAAAAAATAGGTCGGGGTAAAATTATCGCAGATATACCAATTTAGGGTTTTTTGTGATCAAAAAAATAGTTTGGGGTAAATTTGTCACAAATGTACCAGTTTGGGGTTTTTCGTGGTATTAACCCTTTTGTTTTTGGCCGATTCCGAACCTATTTCCGTAAATTGGAAAAAATAGGTTCTCAATCAAGTTTTGCAAAATTTCAAATGCCAAAGTCAGATTGAATGTAATATAAGATGATTTTTAGATTTTTGTATTTTCCGATTTTTTGGTCAAAGGTTTGATCAAAAGTCAAACCCTAGTTAACTTTTCACTAGGAGCTTGATTTTATTATCAATTCTTTGAATTTTTTCCGGAATTTCCACTTCTAAAGTTAAATTAAACTTGAAATGAATCTTTTTATATGAAAATCCCTAATTTGACCGGAGTTGACTTTTGGTCAAAGGATTTACCAACAAGTCAACCCGAAAGTCAATCATTTTCACTTTTCGGGTTTTTGCATGAAGTGAATGGTAAACCATCTATAGAAGCTAAGCCAACAAACAGAATTAAAAATGATACTTTTTGTTCAAGAAATGGGTTCCGTCCTGATCGAAAACCCTAATATTGAGTTTTTTGCTTTTAATTACGGGTCGGCTAAAAATTAGGTGTCAACAACAATCACAAGCATTTTTACATTGCCTTGGCACACACGCCCTACACATTGTAAACCATCATGTGCAATTGTAATGCAACAACATATAATACAATCAGAACACGAGGTAACATTCCCATGCACGAGGCATCCACACAAGTCCCGATTATAAAGTGAAACCGTTTTGGCCCGTCTCATACAGTGCCTCACAATTTCATCCCATAATCAGGAACAATACATCCACACTCTTTCACGCATGTTCCGGTTACTACGACCTTACAGGGCCACGGCAGAACCCACGTTACTCGCATCAGGTTGGTGTTCTTCTGGCATGACCGAACATCGTCCAGCCCCATCGGGCATGGCATCATCTAGAACCCCCGCCCAGACGGCATTCAATTAAGAGCATTGGTCCAGCCTCAACCGTGACTTGATATCATCTAGAACCCCCGCCTATACGGCATCCGAACCCCCGCCGGGCATCATCCTAGGACCCCCGTCCAGAAGGACTTTCTTGTGACCATGCAAGCACACCAACCATTCAATCCAATTATTCTCTTTCTCAATTAGCCAATGCAAACGTGGTCCGCGCTCACACAATAAATTACTGCAACTTCCACACATAAAAATTTAGTAATAAATCCTTACCAAAAAAAAATTTAGTAATAAATTCACACGTGATCACGTACACACAATCAACCCATCTAACTTTGCATGATTTCCATTTTAAACAACCTTGCCCCATTTAACTCATAAAAACGGACATATAAACCCAACACCTTGGGAATTTCCACTTATATGTCCATAAAACCTTTCTTTAAAAACAACATTCAAGATTTATAATATGGGCAATCACATTTCATGGCATATTAAGCTCTAAAGCACATAAAATATACACAGAATTGTTACACAATTCAAGTACAAACCATATATAACAACCACTTATCTCCCTATTACGATAACTTATCAAATAAAACTGATAACTTATCGCTCTCTCGCAATAACTTATCATCCATTTCCTCGACAGCTTATCACCTCTTCGGTGATAGCTTATCGCCAAATCCACAATAGTTTATCACCCTTTTTGGTGATAGCTTATCAATAAATACCCAATAACTTATTGTTCCTTTGACAATAGCTTATCACATTTTATCGATAACCTATCAAGTCCACTTATCACCTATCGTGATAGCTTATCAACTAATCCCTCATTAATTAGCACTAAGCATAATTAACTTAGTCTAATCTAACCATAAGCAAGTTTAACGTACTAATCAAGGGATTAGAGGGTTAACTCACCCGAAAATGATTCCGAAGACATGAGCGCGACAGCAGTAGCAATGAGGGCTATGCGTGGCTCGATTCGGAACGGCATGGGGTGGCAACATGGAAATGGGTCTCGCTGGGGCGGCTGCTGGACAACACCTTCAGTGAGCTGGACGGGCGGCTACAGGCGACGGTGGACGGCGCACGACGGTGGCTTGGCAAGGGCAGCTCACGGTGCGGCTTGGGAGCGGTAAGGGCGATGAACGGCGGCCAAAAGGAAAGGAAAAACAAGAGGAAAAGAGAGAGAAGGGGAGCGGCAACAAAGGGGCCGAACAAGGGAGAGAGAGAGAGAGAGAGAGAGAGAGAGAGAGAGAAGACCAACTTGTCTTGCAAGCCACACCCAAATATGGATGGCCAAGATCACTTCTTGCCCAACAAGCCAAAATCAATGGCTAGAAATGAATCTTCCAAAAGAAGCTTCACAAATATCCAAGGGCAAAAATGTAATAAAGATGAGATGAGAGGGTCAATTTGATAATTTCAGTCCTTGACACTATTCATGAGTACTATTCACATGGGCTTAGGCTTAAACCAGTAAACTTGGGCTTGGGCTTCAACGGGCTCAATTTAAAGAGAAATGGACTTAAAAAGGTTAATAGGCATGAAAGGCTTAATGGGATTTCCTTGGGCCCATTGGGCTTTGGCCTTGGGCATGAGGCCCACTTGTGGACTTCCATTCTCGGCCCAATAATTCATTTGTTCAAAATTTTGAGGCCCAAAACTATTCCCGAGATCTACCTCGACTAACCCGAAAATGAAAGTCCCTAAATTATCCTTAATCGAAAACCTATAACTGGACCAAGGCTCGTGGCTAAACTTCAATGGGAAGTGCCCCTAATACGGCTTATTCGAGTTAGGTGGCCTCTTGAGTGTTGCTAGCGTGACTTATGATTGATTCATCAATCAATCCATATTCGAGTCTCATCAATCCATGGATCATTTTCGGTTGTCATGTAATCGATCGAAATTGACTTATTTACCCTAGGCACGTGATCTTGTGAAATTAGCTTAGGATCGTTCGGGTTTAGTATAATGATCGTGTGGAATCACCCGCAATCCGACTATATATAATTCCGTTGAATCGATTGCTAACAATTCACTGATTGACCCGTGATGTCATAAGGTCGTCTCGCATCGATTCTTATGGTCGAGCTATTTTCCATGGTCGAGTACTCTAGTCGAGCGCATTTCCCGACCCTCAATTGGCCTTCCTAATCGAATAGTTGACCCATGCACGATTCATGAATCGACTCATGGTCTAACCCTGCTATTAGTGCATTAGCAATTTAAGTCACTTCTCTTGCAGAAATAAGGTCCGAATAGAGGATGTCACAATAGACCTAAGGGTGTGCAAAGAAACCGAAAATCGCCTAGACCGCTCGAAACCGAACCGAACTAGCCCAAAACTAGTGGTTCCTAAGGGAACCGATAGGTACCGGTCCGGTTCCCGGTTCCAGGTGTGGAACCGCCCGTCCGGACCAGATCGGTAATGTAATATATATATAATATAATATATTCATTTAATTTTTAATTTAAAAAATAAAAATCCAAAACCCTAAACTAAACCTAACTCTCTCACAATCTCACTCTTCAGTCGACGCCGTGGACTGGATAACTCAATACTCTCTCCTCTCCGACTCTCACCGTCTTCATCTCTGTCTCCATCTCTCGGTCTCCGTTTGTCGATCTCCGTCTTCATCTCTCCAGCCTTGACTCATAGGGTCGACTCACGGCCTCGAGTCTTCGACTATCAACTCCCACACAACCGCGCCTCTAGCCCTTACTCTCGGTCACCTCCAAGTAAGTTCGAATCCCTCATCTATAATCTACTCACTAAATCCCTAAATCCGTAAGTTGTTTGTTTGTTTGTTTGGTCAATCTAGCTCAAAAACTCTCGAAAAAATAAAACCCTAAATCCATAACCTCTATGTTGATTGATTGTTTGGTCAGTCTAAAGAAAAGTTTTGATTAGAGGGCTTAGTTTAGTCGGAGAAACTACCCATTAAAAATCATTTACAGAACCTAGGTTGCGCAAACAGTAGGTGCAATTTGACCCTGAAGAAGATTCTCACGTCATACCTTAACTTAGAGAATGTAACGATTAATTTCATGGTCATTGTGTTGTTTTCCTAATGGCCGTGGATGAGAAGGTATTTGAGAATTGAGACAGCTTTGAATCTTGGGTGGCCTATTTCGATTGTTGTTTCTTCTAACTTTGTCATTGGATTTGGAAAACATGGATGAGAAGCGAACCCACCGAAGTAAGCTCCTGTCGCCCTACCCTTAGTTTGCTCGACCCTACTCTTTTTTTTTGTTTGCGCCTTGTTCAGCACTTTTGTGTTTGTTTATGGGCTTTTGTGCTTGGTTGGGTGGCTCTGCGAATCACGATCGGTCGAACTGAGGGAGCAATTGCCTTTTGGGATAGATGGTCTTGGTTGTTGACTTGTACAGAGTTGGGGATGTAGTGTGAACTAGGATGCTTTGCTGTTCATCGAACCGAATTAGCTTAAGCTCGATTGGTGCTAACACGGCTTCGAGGGACCTTCTTGTGTTGGTGCGCGCGGGGTTTTGCCGTCAATATTTTGAGTAACGAATGAATTGAGTTTGGCAATTTATATCCATCACGGAAAGGGAATTAACCTGGCTGGTATTGCAAGGTCCCATAGCAAAGTTTCCATAAATGAACTTGTCTGAAGTTGTTATGAGGACCTTTTTTGTTGAATGGATTTATCTAAATTCTCTAGTACTAGTACACAGAGAATCATATTCTGCATGAAGAGTCAGTTTAGGAAGCTCCTAGAATCTTTAGATCATCAGCTTTTTATCGGGGTCCTAATGGTTTTCAATATAGCATGTACACAAAGTTAATTTGCTTTAGTTTTGAATCTTGGATGACCTTAACTTTTATCCATTGATAATATGTTGCTTGAATTGAGCAGGTGATCTATTAACATGTCAATGGAAGTAGAGAAATCCTATGATGCGATAACACCAATAATGGAATCGGAATCACTAGAACATGGAGGAGAGGAAGATGACTTTGAAGAGGCATCCAATACATATAAGGTATCCGGTTCTTGTTCTCATCCTAGTAAGCGAAAATCAGTAGCTTGGCTTCATTTTCGTAGAGGCATGACTGACGCGAATGGGAAACTTGAAGTGTTTTGCAATTATTGTGGGACTAAGTATTTGTACCATGTTGATAATGGCACTTCAAATATCTTGAAGCATTTGAGAAAGTGCACTAAGTATCCTCCAATATATATAAGAATCAAAAATTGTTTGCATCACATAGAGTAGATAAGAATCAAATGACAAGGGGAAATAATAGTACTAGATGTGCTAGTATTTTAACGACATGGAAGTTTGATTAGGAGAAATGTAGGCAAATGCTTGTTCGAATAATTATAATTGATGAACAACCATTTTCGATGATTGAGCTTGTTGGATTTCGTCATTATACCAATCAATTACAGCCTCTCTTCAAGCATATGTCGCGATTTACGGTAGCTAGAGATTACATGAAGTTATATTTTTGTGAAAAAAAAAAGTTTAAAGGCTTCCTTTTGTAAGCTTAATTTTAGAATCGTACTCACAACTAATACATGGAGTTCCCTTCAGAATTTGAACTATTTATGTCTCGCTACACATTTTATTGATGAAAACTAGAAATTGCACAAAAGAATTATCAATTTTGCGGTGATGCCTAGTCACAAGGGCAGGATATTGGGAAAATGTTTGAGAAATGCATCTACGAGTGGAAAAAAAGTGACAACAATCACTATAGATAATTATAGTTCAAATGATGTTGCCATTGGTTATTTGAAAGAAAAGTTTGCGAGTGATAAACTATTGATCTTAGATGGTGAAGTTTTACACATGAGGTGCACTGCGAGAGATAAACTATTGATCTTAAATGATGAAGTTTTACACATGAGGTGCACGGCTCATATATTAAACTTGATTGTGAGGGATCACTTAGCTAAGATACGCGATTCGATTGCACATATTCGTAACATGGTTAGGTATGTGAGAAGTTCTCTCATGAGAGCTGAAACATTTCAAGATTGCATTGAGAAAACAAAAATCACTTATAAGGGTTCAGTTTGTCTTGATGTCTCCATTAGATGAAACTCCACTTACCTAATATTAGACACCGTCATAAAGCTAGGAAAAACTTTTGAAAGGATGGATAAAGAAGATCTTCCTTTCTCAATTGAGCTTACCTCCGATACTCCAAATAGTGTTGATTGGAAAAATGCCATTATTCTTTGCAAAATTTTTGAAGAAGTTTTATGATGCTACCAACAAGATATCTGGGATTTTGTATATCACTTCAAATGATTATTTTGAGGGAATGGCTTCATTGTTCAATTATCTGAAAAAAAAAATAGTGAAGGCTTTCGATCCTAGGGTGAGAGTAATGGGCTCGAAAATAAAAGATAAGTTTGACAAATACTATAGGAGTTTTGAAAAAGTGAATATGATGGTGTTGATTGCGGTAGCATTGGATCCTAGAAAAAAAATGAATTATGTGAGGTATTATTGTAGACTCATTTATGATGATAGTGCGATAGTTGATGAGATGTTTGATAAGGTAAAGTTCACCTTGGAATGTTTGTTTAAAATTTATGAGAAATCTTTTCTTGGTTCTAGTGACAAGAATTTGGGTGGTGAACTTTTGAGTTCTGCTAGCACCGATAGTAGTTGCGATCCATATAGCGATGAGGGAAATGAAAGGGAAGATTGCAGTTTGGATGTCTACGTGCAAAAGCCTTCGTATGAAGCCTTTTTTAACAAGGAGAAAAAGAAGTCATAGGGCAACTTACCTGAGCTCGATCAGTATCTTAAAGCTGAACTTGAAGAGGCTCGCGGTCTTGACATTTTGATGTGATGGAGCATGGCCAGTCAAAAGTTTAAAATCCTATCTTTGATAGCTCGATATTTTTTGTCTATTCATGTAACTACCGTTGCTTCAGAGTCTACCTTCAATACATCTGGTCATGTACTTGATGGCTTTCAAAGTTCTTTGATTGCTAGAGTCGTGGAAGCTTTGATTTGCACTCAAGATTGGTTGAGAGTAGTTATCGAGCCAATTAATGTTGAAGAGTGCATCGAGAATGCGGAAAAGTTTGAGTGGGATAAGGCCATATCTTTTCGTCTTGTAATTATTTCGTATATCTAATGAATGAATGCTTTATTTAATCTCTTCTTTTTGTTAAATATGGATCATGTTAACGTGGAGATTAATGGTACATGGAGTACACAAGTTGAAGTGAAAGGAATATATGTGGTGAGATTTTTCAATAAATGTTTCATTTCAATTTCTAGTTCTAATTTATAACTAATGTTGTGTGATCATCTTTATCTATACTTATTGTTGTTTTGTTTTCAGGAGGTTGGAACTTGGAGTTTTAGAGCACTCAAAGCTTGAGAAGTTGTTTGCTGCTATTATTCTTGAGAATAGAATATTTGTGTTCATTTATCCTCGGTTGAGAAGTTGATTAACTTTAATCGCTTGCTTGCTCTTGCGAACTTATAACAAACTCCCATGTGTGATATATAATATAGACTATGAATGCATTTGAAGGGAAGCTTGTGCTTCACAAGTAACTTTGTGGCAAATCTTGTTATGATTGTTGTGTCATTGTAAAGTTGTCCAATTTACTGTGCTAGTCTGCTAGATGAGCTTGTGACAAAATGCTTATGAACAGCAAGCAATGAGATTATCCACTCATTTTGTTGAAGTTCTCCGTTGACAGAAGATTATAAAGTCTTAATGTGTAAGTGTCGTACAAGTTCTACCATTTTCATAGCTTGTTGAAGCTTGAAATGATTCTAAGTCATTTTGTTGAAGTCCACTATCTGGCTTCTTCACATGAAAAAGGAGTGGAAAGTTACACTCCTAAATGTAGCTATTGCAATGTCTTTGGCTCTGGCTTGTTAGGAAGTTCTTGGCACAAATGTCTTTATGCGGTCATATTTAGAAATTTTGAACAAGAGGTGAAGGTTTCCACTTTCTAATCCTTGGCTTTGGCTTGTTAGGAAATTCATAACTTGAAGAGCAATGTTTGAACAGCAGGTTGAACTTGTGTAACATATTACAATGCGGACGTATGAAGGTTGGTGGGACCGGTTTCATAGACCCACCCAGAAACCGGACCAGATTGACGGTCCTGTTCGCGGGTGGATCCGTGGAATCAACGGGCGGTTCTCGGTTTTAATTTTTCAAACCAGTCCTTAGCGGGGGGTTCCTAATTCTAGGATAGGAACCACCCACCCGGATCATGCTCACCCCTAGATAGACCCGCCTTCACAATCATGGGAAAATGACGAGTACACCCTCGCCATTCGGTCTTCATATGAAATTTGGAGGAGGGCACGCTAGCACATCAATATAGTTTGTCTTAAAAGGGCAGGGTGAAATGTTACAGGAAGTCTAGCTTGAGTGTCCAAAACAAAGCAATTTGGATTGCCTGCTGATAAGAAATCAGTTGATACCCTCTCTGAGCAGAATATTTTTAGGAAGATTGGGTTGGAATCAAGGAACAAGCACCACGACACCAAACGATCTAACATTCTCGAAGATCACACACTCGTCCGCGACCATAATCCCAGAATGATGATTCACACACCCAAATTGATACTAATTCTTACTGCGAAACAAAAGGTAGAGTAAGAGCACTTACAGGGAGTCGATGAGTGAACTCGGACATGGTGCTTCGACGGAGTCGGTGGTCGTCTAGGGTTTGTGAAAGAGACGATGGAAACCGGAAAGTGTAGGTAGATCAGTGACAAACTAACGATTGAGTTGAAATGGTTATAATTTTGTACATTTTGCTTTGGGCGGGGTTATAATCCAAACATACCATAACCCTAACAATACCCACACCTTAAATCCCTACCCGAAGAAGACTAAGGCCTGACCCCAAAAACCACGAAATTTTCTGGTAAAGTCGGGTAAGGTCGGGCCAGGCTTTTTTGACACCCGTAGTATATTCCATTTGGTCACAACCGGTCCATGTGGACCATTTTTCCCTCACCCCTACAAGTCATCATATTTTGTACATTCTTCTCAATATTTTAGTATTCTCTAACAAATCAATATATTTAATGGAAAAGTTCTCTTTCTCACACTTTTCCAATTTCAAAATTATCCTTGCATTACATCCCTAACCGGTAACACACCCACTTCAAGTAAAACGTTCACGATCTTGGTGCATAACCATCTAATCGGAAGCACGCGCGCATGCCGTGTTTGCTGTTAGTTATGAAAGTACCATTTCAAAAGCATGTTGTTCAAGGATCCTCTCGTTAAGAGTTCTAATCTTCATATATAATAAATTATCAAGATAGCATTTATCACCGTAGACTCGTGTCTAATATCACAAGAAATGAAACTTGTTATGAATTCGTGATTGTGCCAAGAAAAATAATATAGAAAAGTGGAAGGGTCTTAGGAGAATCAAATCTTAGTATTTGACGGGACAGAAAGCAAATTCTGGTCTCAAACAACAACCAACAACCTCACCACGAAAATTGAGTCCCGATTCTAGCTTCATCGTCTCAGAACCGAGCATTCCTCTCAAGATTATACGTAAATCATGGCAAGCAAACAAGCATGTCCAATTTGTTCTATCTAAAGAGAGAATATACCACATATACTCATGACACCGAAGTCGATACACTTGCACATATTTGCTAATCCCTTATATCTTTTCTTCTAATACATTGGGTACTGAGGAATGAGTACTACCCATGGGAATGAATTTGATCAAAACCTTGGTGAACTGGTCGTGTTTCATCCATTCATATACGCCAATTGACACAGCGTTAGTGTCAGAACAGCAGTGATTGAGACCACGTACATTCATTCGCTCGTCTGCTTCTTTCCTCCGTTCAGCATCCAATTTGTACTCCAGCTCAAAGGACCTGATAGATCTTCTGTTAAATTTCAGATTGGGAGAATTCGGAGGTCATCTGAAAGACAGATCTATGCGAATTCATTCTGCATGCAAAGAAGGCTTTGATACTTTCTCCACAAAAGTAGCAAAACAGAATCACAAAATCATATCCCCGCAGCCTTCTCCTCTGTCTTCATCATTTCACTATTTAAGTATTACTCATTTAAATTAAGAAACATTTTTTAATTTTAGGATAATAACATAATTTAAAGTTTTCCCATAATAATTTATATTATACTTGCGAATTCTTACTTTTCTACTAATTAGTTGCTTACTTTAATGATTTACTTCTAGGTGTGCCTTTTACAACTAATGAGACATTAAAACAATGTGGTATTTTGTATGACAATCCGCGCAATGTGTATGTGACCATCTAGTTACCTGGATATCAGACGTGCTGGCCCTAGAATGCATGGCAGGTAAAGCAACCACTCAACGAGCCTCCTTGACGAATCCTACGGAATACTAGAGCCTTGTGGGAAGTCCTAGAGACTTGATGGACCTGGCTGGCCAACACTGAGCTCCTCATTTCTTGGGCTCTCTTCTGTGCAGACCGAAGCTTTTTCATAATCTTATCCATGGACAACGATCTCTTTTTTTCCAGCTTCATCTGCAGTTTTCCAAAAAGATAATAAGTTGGACCTCAAGGACCTTTTTTGCTGCCGTAAGAGGACTGAGATAACTACTAACAAACAGGTTAAATTGAGGTAGCACTGCAGAGAAAGAAAAGTTACTCTGCTAAATTCCTTCTCCCCATCAGTCAATAAGTGATGGTACTAATTTAATGGTTGCATTAACTAATTTACTAGCTCATGACCATTTCTAGTTAACCATCATCTAGATCACAACTGCCAAAATATCATACAAGGTTTTCTTGCCTACCATCTAGCTCCAAGCCTCTGTCAGCAAAACAAAACCAACATAAAGCAGGTTGCAGGAGAACAGTGAGGGAAGAGTTATAGCTTAATCTGTCTGAGATAATGAAAATGGAATGCAATGACACATTAAATGGGGAAATAAGCAACTAACGGTACCTCTAGTTTCCGAATTGCTGCCTCAGCTTTAGCCTTCTGCAGGTTCTCCCATGCAGAAATTTTTGCTTCCTCTCTTTTAACGCTGCGTATGAGACAGAAAATCAAACATAAAGTTCTGCTTAGGTTTGTAGAGCATAATTCAGAATATGGTCACATTTAGTATTCACCAGATCTTATGACTTAAAGATTGTCATATTTGGCATGTGATTTAGAGCATGAAGAAATCAATAAACAAATTGGTCAGCCAGCAAAGCAGACAGAATTGGGATGAAATCCAATGATCTGTTGGCCGTCTAATTAAAAACTTAAGAGTAGCTTCCTCTTTATAGACAATTAAAGACAATGTGTCACTGATCTTTCTTAAAAGAGATAATCAGGCTTGAGCACAGGGCAGTGAACTCCACAGAAATCACAGTGCTAACCCTTTAGGTACCTTCCAATAATAAATCCATCCAATGACATTAACAAGTACACCATCAGAAATGAAATTGACACTACTATGACAGAAGTTGAAAGGAAGACTGTATCTCCGTCATTTGACTAGAACAGTGTCCACTTGACTAACTCTAAAGAGATTATATTTGCTGGGATGTGCAACCTTTAAGACAAATTGTACGTTTTATGGTAGAGGCAGTGTAGATCTACAAAAAGGCCAGCCAATTCATCCTAATGGACCTTCAAAGCCCCAATAGAGGAATCAATTGGTTACTCTGTCACGGAGCAACTGAAAACATAAATCAACTTTGAAGTCCTATGTAAGATGCAGAACACCTTAGGAAATTACACATACGTACTTTGAAATGCTCTTGACTGTGTCCGAGATATCCCATGCTGAAGATTGTGCTTCCATGTCTTTCTTTTTCCAATCATCACTGTTTCCTGAGCCCTTCCCTGAAATTCGGTATCTATTTTTCTTGGACCACCGAGTGATCATGACCCGTTCATCCACCTGCACATCCTTTACTTCCATCTTAGAGGAATTACCACCAGGCAGTTCCACGATAGATAATGCTGACGGAGGGGATGTGGCAAAAGAGAGTGTTCTTTTGGGAGATGAGCAAGTACTTCCCTGTGGGCTCATCTGGGTTGCCATATCCCTTCTTGAAACAGCACGAGATATATCTGTGGCAGCATCCTTTAGCTGATCAAGTTTTTCATCTACATGTCATCCAAGAGATAAAAATAACAGGATCAGACACACGAGTTGCCTGAACAAATCACATTTAAGATCTCTAGATTTAGATTGACTTTGCATTAAAGCTCAAGAACAGCTAAAAAAGAAAAAAGGTTTGAAGAAAACGCATGTTACATGCTTTAACCATCCACGGACAAATTCCAATCTACTAGTGTAAACAACCAACCCCACCCATACAAAAAAAATCACATTTCAAATCATAGACAATTTATAGAGATAGGACATATGTAGCTCCCGAAATGAGAAGGCATTATTCAGATACTAGGAGCGGCTACTCCAGTTACCAAATATACACAGACTTTGCAAGAAGAACTTGCTCATATCAGAGGATTAAAAGTAAAGTATGACATTTGCAAAACTAATTTCCAGAAGCAGCAGTCCTTATATTTCCTATCCGTTGTGTTGTCATACATAATCAAGAAATTAATTGCTGGCATGGTATGCCATCAAATTTCTTCCTCACTGATTTCTCCTTGAAAACATGGCAGAATAAACTCTCAACATAGCAAATAAAAATTCAATCTAGAATAATGATCTAACTGACCTTGGAGACCAACACTGGATGACTGACTCAGCAGCTCAGAGCAACCATGTACACTAACTGATCGCCCCATGCAGGGCTCTCCACGGACCGGAAATTCTCCAACTTCGGCAGCAGAATTTCGAAAACCGTCAGCTCCTATAACTGCAGCTGAAAATGGAGATCCTGCCATGTAGTTCTTGATGTTTCCCCCACCAAACATAGGCATTGCAGGGGAATACAGTGAGTAGTATGCAATTCCTGGCGGTCCAAGTGGTCCACTCTTCGATTTGGGTCTCCTCTGGGGTGGCGGAACTGATGGCCTAGAACCACCACCATCTCCAGACACAGGACTAAAAATCCACCTCTCTGCATCTTCCCACTTCGATGGCAATGTCCTGCCATTATTGAATGGCAGATACCCAGCATTTGCATTCCGCATGCCAGCGCTGGACTGCAGGGGAACTCTCTCCGAGCTCCAACCCTTCTGCAGTCCAACATTGGCATGACGGTAATTTGGGGTACCCGGGCTTGGAAATGCACCGGACTTACGAGACGCCATGGAGCTATTCTTCACAGCTTCCAATCGAGGGGACGAAGCAGTGGCATTGTTGAAATCGACCGAAGCAGGCCTTCTCCTATCTGATTTCCTCGACAGAGCTTCCGATCTAGATCTCCTCTCTTGACATTCTACACATCATCACCGATCCAAAATCATGCAAAAATTCTTGACTATCTTAAGCTATTAATAAATAAAAAAAATCTTCACCGCACCTTTGAGAGCAAGAGAAAAGGAGCTTCTAGCAGAGTCTATGGTATGATTATTGTCCTCGACATCACCATCCTCGTCCTCTATTCGAACTGCATATATAATCGAAGGAAACAGTTAGTGAGATGCAAGAGCGTCACACAATTTGAAATCAGGAGCTGTCGCTCTCTCTCTCTCTCTCTCTCTCTCTCTCTCTCTCTCTCTCTCTCTCTCTCTCTCTCTCTCTCTCTCTCTCACTAACTTTAACACGAGCTAATGATAGGCAAACGAATACCTTTAGCTTTATCTGCTTTTCGAGAGAGACGACTGTGCTTATGTACTGCAGGTTTGCTCGGATTCGAATTTGGATCTGGATCTGGACCACTCGAACTATCACGCTCGCGCCCTGCCAAATGCTGCGAGGAGAACAACCAGATTTTCAACACCTTGCATCAGGCACTCAAAACAACCAGATTCACACGCCGAACTGCACACGAAGAGACGTCGTCTCCGGTTTCGCGCACCGGCACTGACGTTCACACGCATCTCCGCCACGCATTCCCGATCCTCTCTCCATCTCTCTCGATGAAAGCTCAAACTCCTCGTCCTCTTCCCTTTTTTTTTCCTTTCTTTTTTCGTTTCAATTCTTCGGCGACAGACAAACATCGACGCAAGAAAGAACTCTAAACACATTCCTAGGGAACACAAAGAGCACGCGCTCGAGCGAACAACGATCCCGGACAAAACGCAAACTAGGAATCGATTCGAAGAACTCAATCGGCACCGCTCGCGAACGCAGAAAAGCGGCCGACGCTCGAGCTAGAACCTGAACAGCGGAACCGAAGCGGGGAACCGAACGGGGACTTTTACCAGCGAGGTCTCGGAGGCGAGGGAGTCGCGGTCGTGCGCGTCGGACGCGAACGAGCAGCGGTCGACGCTGGCGGAGGCGGAGGAGAAGAGGCTGAAGTTCGACTCGAGCGTGAAGATCACGGAGTCCGGGCTCGCGTCGCGTGCGCCGAACCCGCCGCCCGACTCCTCAATTGCCGTCCCTTCCCGCTCGGCACCACTTCACCTCGCCCCCCCTCACGCCGCCATGGACGGGGGACTTCGCGCGCAGCAGGCGGCGGCGACGCCGCGGAGGAGGCGGCGGCAGCAGCAGAGGTCGAGATCTCTCCGCCTTCGCTAGCTTCTGCGCACCAGCTCCAATGGCGGATTCTGCAGGTTCAGCGTGTGTATATATGTTCACGTGTATGCTGCGGCAGCGTTCGTCCGGTATGAGCGTGCATGTGAGATTTGTAGGAGCTGAAGAGGAAGGGAAAAATAGAGAAAAGCAGAAGAGACAGGGAGCTGTGCATTTTATTTTATTTGTGGCATTTTAATTTCCGTCTTATTCCATTGTTTAAATTAATTTAAGGATCTCTCGTTTATTCTGATGTTTGTTGGAGTTCTAAACTAACTGGAGTGGGGGACTGGGGAGTGGATCTCGGGGGCGGGGGCTAAAATCGAATTAGTGGGGTTTTGTGGGGGCCTCTGGAGAAATAATTTAAAATGATTAGCGGAGGGTTTTGCTTCTTCTTTTGATGGTGTCTTTCTTTTTCCTTTCTTTTTTTTCTATCAAAACTTTCCTTTGACCATGAGATTTGAACCCCGGGGGTGGGTTGTAAGGGACAATGACGGTTGGGCCCCCGCGAAGTTTCGTTCCATTTCTGGATGTCAGTGCTGGCAGGTGGGGGTAGCAGCGACCTTTCGCGTCACCGACCTGGGCTTCGTAGGGACGTCGATTGTTCCTCCCTTTCGTTTCTCTTTTTTTTTCCTTTTTTACGCCGTGCGAATTCATTTTACTTTTTCTCTATCCTATTCTAATTCTCAATTCACTTTTAATTTTTACTTACATTATGTCACGAAAAATAAAATTTTTTTTATATTACGAAAATTTTATTTTTTCGTGTGATTTTTTTTTCGTTCGAAATGTCTCACGCACGCGAAAATAACGAGGAAGGAGCACCCCAACAATTAAAGAACTGTCTTTTCAAGAAAAAGACAACTATTAAAGATCCAAGGGAGGACATGTCCATTCTAAGAGATTTTATTGAACCTACATGCTACATATATATATGTATATAATTTTAAATTGATATATTTATCACAAATTTACTTCAAATTTAACTTTTTTATTATAAAAAATTCATATTATACACTTATGATAAATTTACCTAAAAATAATATTTTGAATATAAAAACCTCAAATTGATATACTTATAACAAATTTACCACGAGTTAAATTAGATTAATACCACAAAAAATCATGAATTAGTAAACATGTGAATAACGGAGGAGTAAATCAAAACTGATATATCCATCAACCGTCATATATCATCTAACTCAAAAATTTGACGGTAAAATTTAACGAAAATTAACGGATGGTAAATTTGCTATAAGTATACCAGTTTGAAGTTTTTCATTGTATTAACTCAAATGCAAAACATAAAATAATCTCCAAAACCATCAATTTTGAGTGTAATTATAAGTGTGATAGCATCTATTATACTAGAAATATCAATGAACGTGATTGTTACAATTGTTTATTATACCCGTTTTTTAGCTTCTAGAATTTATTTTTAAGTTCAAGATCCCCCTTACTAATTGGAATCAAAGAATCAATAGTATTCCGGCAAAGTGGAAATGGGCTATGGTTATGGTGGCATAGATATATTTCAATATATAAGCTTATTCCAAATTAGATCAATTCGGATATGTACGGTCATTCCAGCTTATCAAAATAAATACTATATTTGCACATGGATCCCTACGTCATTGCATTCTATTTAGGATTAGGAATATGCATAATTATTTACCCTTTTAAATATCTCTTTTTATTTGGAACCTTATTCGATTCTTTTGATTTCAATTGAATCGAGAGATAGGTTTGGTTGTCCATCATATGGTGGTTTTCTGTCTCATCTCCCCAACTGAGTCTCTTGTCTTGAAGAAGCAGCCTTGCACACACCATTTCCTCAAGCTCGCCATCACCCCACGAGTAGTCACGATCGTCGCATGACTCGGTCATCATCGTTTCATGAGTCGCTGTCATTGCCTTACGAGCCACGGTTGTGCATCTCCTCTTTTTCCACTATCATAGATCTTAGAACATAGATCTCAAAGGCGATGATCAGCCCTCCTCAGGTGACCAAGTATTTTAGGAGAACGATCAATGATAAACGGTCAAGGGATCGTTTTGAAAAAGAGAAAATGAGCATAATTATGATTTTGAATTTCGAATAAAAGTCACGAGGGAAAAGCGGCGACATTATTATTCCTTCCTCTCAACGGAATCGGCGGCAGTAACAATGCTTAAAAGTCCACACCCGACATCTCATCAACTCAATTCAAACAAATAATCATGGGCGAGTTGCACCTTCTCCGGAGGAATTTGACTTCATTGGTGTCTCTCTTTCTTAGCACTAAGAGCTTCTAAAAGAACTGTTTCCATCTTCTCATTCAATCTCTTTGCTCGTGACGGCATAGCATATCTCTGCTAGATCTTGTGCCAAAAAGACAAAAAAAAAAAAAAGGCAAGAAAAGACAGAAAGGCATTGTCCGAGATTTCCACCTAGCAAAAAGGTTTTTAACCACGATGGTTGTTCTTAAAAGGGCGAGGTTTTAGTCGATGCTCGTTAGGTGTCGTCTCTTTATTGGATGCTTGTGCACCCGCTTGATCATACATGGATCTTAATCTCGCAGAAGAACGCTCGAATGCCGATCCACACACGAAGAGCTGCTTGACATTTGGAAGAACCGGGTAAAATTGTGAGTCGTGTCCATATGAAAGTCCCCATTTTGAATCAAATAAGGAGACGACTCGCCAAGACAAATAACAGCAGGCCCTACGAATTGTCATATGCATGCCACGTGTTTATTGCAAAATCGGCTAATTCCTCAGTGATAGAAGAAACTTGATAGAATATTTAAATATCAAATCACGCATTCATATAATAATTTAAATTTTTTATTTGAATTTTCTTACATGGTATCAAAGTCCCAAGTTTAATTTTTTTCAAACTTCATTTGCCTCCCAAGTAAATATGTCTATACTTAGTACTTGACAAAAAGACCATATTAAGCGTAAGAGGGGGTGATAAAATATTAAAATATTATATCACATTCTTCTAATAGTTTAAATTTGTAGGTTGGACCTTTTAATAGAACCGACAAAAGGGAATCGGCGAATTGTCTTTCGGTATCTTTGGTCTTGAAAATCACAATCTGAAAATGCCAAGATCATTCGCACAATAGAAGCCGAGTTTGAGCGATTCAGTTTCTATCGATGTCGTCCACACCAAGGAAACACCCGGTAGGGCACGCGCCGGTGCACGGAGTTTTGGTCGCCACGAAGTGCACATGGTTGCCAATTCCCTTATCCTGAGGGCAACATAGAATTTTTCTTAGACGCAATCTTAGTAAGGTCACATCTTATACTTACTAATTTTCCCTTTTCTTTGTCTTGTATTGTAATAGCACCTCACGCTTGCAATCATCTGTCGTGCTTCGACCGTGCTTTTGCCTCCATCCCGTTGTTTGCCAATTTGTCGCCCTCAAGCAACCATGCGCGAGCATGATCATGTTCTTGCCAAGCAAAAAAACGAACGTACCAAAATTGAATCACACGAAGGATTTCTAATGGACTTTGTTCTGTAATAAGATATAGACTGACGTTTTTGCAATAGCTCGGGCATGGAATGATTCTAGAAGGGCCGTGGGACAGCTGGTTTCTCTTCTGTTGTTAGGGAAAACGATATTTGCAGGAACATGATTTGACGGAAGCACAAGATACAAATTTATCTTGAAAAGGACAGGTTAATTTCCTTAAAGAACACATAATTTGAGGTCTGCTCTCAATTTTGTCTTGAATATTATTTTGTCTAAAAAAAATTCATCAGTTCTCATTCTAATTCCAACTCTACCCACGTGCCCAAAAGTCGCCAAGATTATCAATATTGAGAGCAGATTCTGATTAAAAAAAATTATAATTGGCTCTGACATTCATAATTTTATAAAAATTAGTGGCGGTTTTTGCCACCGTGGACAGATTTAGAATTAGAACGAAAATTATAAATTTATTTAAGATAAAAAAAGGTTGAGATCAGAATTAGAATTGGATATACGGTTGGGATTTTTTTTCTTGAAAATTAGGCCCTGGAGTCATTAATGCTTGGCAATAACGGAAGGGCTAATGCGGCATGAAATCATTGAAATCAAAAGGTGAAAAACAGAAGAACAAATTGCGTGGTACGAACGAAATGGAAGAGAGACGGTGATATGTCGGAGCAATTTAAGTGCAGCAGGTGTCAGATGCACGGCCTGGACTATACCCTTTGGGATAGCCTCTGACACTTGTTTTTCTTTTACTCCACTCAAGTATTTAGCTTACAAAAAGAGCAATATATTATTGCTGTTGTCGCTATTTATTGATGATCTTGTTGATTAAGCAAAGGGTATTTGGTAACTTAATTTAGAGGATAGTGATACAAAAAGGAAAGCCCACTATCTCTTTTATTGTACAAAGTTTGTCTTCAAAAGCTAGTTTTCCACACTTTTGTCCTTCTGAATTTCTTGAAAAATTGTCTCTTGTTCATTATATGGATGGGTTCGATTTTCTAGTTTGGTAACAATAGAAAAGATGTGTTGAAACTCGCGTAATTAGGTTTTGGATCGAACCAAGTGTAAAGTTTGATTTCCCCCACCGCTGTGCACGTGCACAATATGTACGTGAGGCCTGGAAATTTTCTTCGAGGTCCGTGAATTTCACATCGTGGTTCTCGGGACTTTACAGCATCTTTTACAAACAATCTTACAAAAAAAAAATCTCCATTATCAACAATATCAAACGTGGCTCGGCCCAAAAAATGTTCACTTTATGTTACGTCGATTGTTTAAACTCGTTATGTTTTGAACCAGATAACCTTATTTAAGTTTTAACCACTTAAACATACTTATTTTTACATTTTTAGAGAATTTTTTTTATATTAATATCATGGAAAATTCCAAACAGGTACATCCATCACAAATTTACTTTAAATTGATACATCTGTGTCTATTTTGCCCTCCGTTAATTTCCATTAAATTTTACTTTTGAATTTCTGAATTGGATGACACATGACAGTCGATAGGTATACCAACTTATGATTTTACTCTCCGTTTGTCACACATGTACTAATTTATAATTTTTTCTAGTATTAATCTAATTTGTTGTGTATCAGTTTAGAATTTTTAAATATTAAAAAATTTAATTTATAATAAATTCGTCATAAATATATTAATTTTGAGATTTTCGTGGTATTAATTCCTTGTTTTTCCTACGAACTTATAATTTTTAGGTTGCCGGTCAGGTAGTTTCCGGACTTACATTATTATTGGCTATGTCCCGTACGGGCTACAGAATAATAATATGCAATGTTGTCGTTTTTGTTAGATATGTCATGGTACTGAACAATAATTGCGCATCATAGTAGATTTCATGCAATTTTTATATATCATGGTACATGTCAAATGATGAATGGGGCTACAACTAATGCCGAGCCAAAAGCCAGAGCCATTGGCAATCTGGCAAGTTGAGAGGTACCTGAGTCCGTCCCACCCAGGCCATAGCAGAAGGGCTTTAACTATTTCATTGACTTTCTCTCACCCCCGGCACGTGACCTGCCTTATTTTTCAACTGTTTTTTTCTCTTTCGGCAAAAGAATAGTGCCACAAAAATATTTAAATTGATTTACAAAATTATTGCGGTGTGGTCACGGCATCAAAAGGCCCAAGAAGAAACGGGGGAAGGAACTTTACAGGCATAACGAAGGAATCTCCCAGGGCTTTGATTGGAGAAGGTAGACTTTATGTCAATTTCGTCTGATTATCGGCGAGTAGACGGGTATGGTATAAGCCGAAATCATCGACCAATGCGATAAGTCAGGCCAAAAAAAGTATAAGGTCATGTTCAAAATTTATGTGGACCAGTAATGTTGGCTTGCGGGTCGTAGTGAGAAAACGTATCGGAGCGGATACGAAGATGGCAAACCACGACCAGTTTTTGATAAATTACTTTGGTATCCCTTGCAATTTTGATTAGGCTCTTTTAAAAGCGCATCCCTTGTCATACACTGCTTTGACACCACCTATGGTATATTGTGACCTTGTTGATTGGCTTATGGTAATAAATTGCCGATGTGATATGTTAATATTTTTTTTAACAGTATTCATGAAAATTATGTGAGATAAGGTTTAATTTAGAGATATCCAATGCAAAAACACTTTCCTTTTAAAGCACTACTTGTTCGTGAAAAATGTGACATTTCTAAACAATGTTTTACATAATAATAACAACATTTTTTAGTAATTGGCTAAAATCTAAAAACGAAGTAGAAAATATTTTCCATTGTTTAGTATGGAAAATCTGATTTGATTTTATTAAAGAGACATATACTATTTGGATACTAGTAACTTGCACATGGATAGTCGAAAAATCCACGTGAGGATTAGAGCCCCGGCTTCCTCTTTGATGGACCCCAATTAGGGTGCTGGGGATCAGGGCACTGGCACTTGGGTCCCTAGGGCAACCCTAGGCCCGACCTCGATGGATCTTGAGCGCGAGTGTAGGGGATCCAGGCACATGCATTGTGGTCCTTGGTCCAACCTTAATGGACCAAGGCTTGGGCGCTGGAGACCTAGCCCTAGACGTTGGTGATCCGAGAACCAGCATCCATACCCAAACATGGAGTTTCGAGTCTAAGTATCGATACCTAGTCTTAATTAAGGAAAGACAAGATGTGAGGAGGCGATATCCCGAGGGCTGCTCTGAGTGTATGTACAAGTGTTTAAGTTAATTATAGTGTTAATTAAATAAACATAAAATCTAGAGAATCAATGAGGCAAAACTCATAACCGAAGAATAGATATATGCAGCTCAACAAGACGATTTTAAAAGAATACTCGACTCTTGAAACCGCAGAACCAAATTATATAGTAAATGGTTGGTTCAAAAAAAGTAAATTGAGTGGTTTTATTGGTTCTCTAAATATTTCCACAAGTGAGAAACTCCTACACTATCGCGTTAAGACATCGCTAACGTTGATCACCCCTTTGCACCCTATTGTTGATATATAAAAAAGGGAGTTCGGGTAGGTTCTAGCTTCCAATTAATCACATAAACCGGCGATTTGGGTTAGTGTGCTGACATCGTGGTCATAAGTCTGTTGAATTTTTGTTCAGATCAAAAACCTCATAATCAATTTATGTTCAACAACAAAATCATTTTTAAATCACGTCTATTCCGATAAGGTTGTTGATTGATGTAGGCATCACACCATTTCCGAAACTTCTATCATTATCTTGCGTCTCTTATTGGGTCTACTGATTGACTCCTAAATATTTCAAAATGATTCTCGTTCACCTAAATTCTATCCCCCAGATGCGTAATATTCATGCATATTATGTGGTCCAGAGGCGAAGAAACTAGAGATTAAAGAGGTGAGACTTCGCTTCCAGGTTGTTGTTCTCTTCTCGTTCATCAGTTAGCTGAAAAAGATCGAGGAGGCATCCATTAGGTAGTCCACCACAATCAAATTATCAGTCACTGCAATTCTAAACCATGAATTAGGTTGTCAAGTAGCGATCACCCAACTAACAAAGCCTCTCCTCGTCAACTCTCGATCATCTCTTTGCTGTCTCTGTCTGTCCAGGACGAAACGTATAACCCGCAAGCTCGTCCTCGAATAGATGAAGCCTTGGTGCATCAGTTGTTCTTTTTAGAAGGATTGGTGCATTGAAGTTCTAAAACTTATCACGAAAGTGCAACTGAGTGTTAAAACTTGTCACAAAAGTACCATCAAGTTCTAAAACTTTCAAAAGTTACAATTAAGTCCTAAAAGTAATCACGAAAGTGCAATTGAATTTTAAAACTTTTAAAAAATGCAACCAACGAAAAAACTTGATTGGATTAATTTGACAAATTTTAAGACTTGATTGCACTTTTTAAAGTTTAAGGATTCAATTATACTTTCATGACAAGTTTTAGAACTTAGTTGTACTTTTTAAAAATTTTAAGACTTTCAATACACTTATCCCTTTTCAGAAATTACTAGGTGCTTTTGAAGCACCAGCTCATTATCGTGTTGGGTGTGTTGTTGATCATCAGGTGAAATCAGACATATATTCGTCCCCGTGGAATGAAAAACAGAATCAGCGACGTGTAAAGTGGTGTTATGACACTCCCTAGTTACGAAGTGAATAATTTTCCCAAATTCTATAGCTTCTACCGAGTTCACGGCTCATCAAGCTATGATCATGTTGAGCATTGGGTCTACATGTCATTTGGCAGAAGGATGGGAAGAAAAAGAAAGCACCAAACCTCACCTGAACACAAACCCCGCATGTTCCACAGCCGTGACAGTGATAAAACTGAGTCCGGGGAGTGTTCTTCGCACTTTATATTGCATCCTATCGAACATACTGGTTTTAGTACACGGGTATGCCATGCAACAGAACAGAAACTCTGCAGAGAAGTTAAAAGAGATGGCTGCCATTTGAATTGCAATTTTCACCTATAGCATTTCCAAGTCAAATGTTGTGACTTATAATAGACCACATCATGATCCTTAATTTTAACAAGTTTCACTAGAACTGTAGATGACAACAATTATGTACAAAGATTGAGCAGAAGCATGACTTGATCATCTGTTTAAATCAACACTGCTGCGATAAGGCATCGATAAAAGGGTCCTGATAACTGTACATGCTAATGATCCAAAGAAAAACACTCATCTTCATATGGCACACCAACACACCATCTCAAAACTAATTTTCGTGGCTATTTTCTGCAGGTCTCCGTGTTGCTGAAGTAAGCAGTTACTGCCTTTAGCTTACCATTTAAGTAGTTCTTCTCGACCTGAGACCAGGGAATGTATCATGAGAAAGATAGCATAAAGCATTTCATGAGATTCTACACGAAATCAACAACAATTCCTTCCCCTTAAAACTAATCCACCAATCAAGCACAAGTGTGAAACCCCAAAGTAAAACCAAAAGAAAAGGAGCATAACCAACGTTCATCTCAATGCCCTCAAAAGCCGAGGTGCGTAGCTGGAGGGAGGAATGATAACATCTCCAAGAGGTGCATGGGACAAAGAGAAAAGATTCGCTTGGTGATATCTTTCAAGTCCATAAACCGGGCAAAGACAAAGCACGCGGCGCTTCAAGAAACTCCTAATATTTTCTCTGCAAACAGCTTGAAAAAAAAAAAAATCTCCAATTCCCCATGCAAACACACATGAAGCATATTGCAGAGTAAAGTCTTCCTCTCCCGTCGCATTAACATGACACAGAGAAATTAAGCGAATAAGATTTTCCTCTTGGGAACAGACATCCTAGGAAAATTTGCCTCTATTGTCTAAACAAGTATGAGGTCCATAAGCACCGTCTTAGCTATCCATGTCAAAAAGAACATTTGATGCTGTCAGTTGTCTACTATTGATGAGTGAGAATGCAAGAGTTATCAGAAAAGGTATGCATGATTAACCAAAAAAAAAGGGATGGAAATTATTTGTCATGTGAAATTCAATACTGATCTTATACGGTACTGAGCATCCTGGGTTTTAGCCTTATATCTATGGCACTAATATGGTATATACATAAGGCTTAACAAAGCCCTTTGCTTAGAAATGCATCCCGACATAACCAAGAGTGCATAGAAGAAATGGAATTACCTCCAACGACCATGGAGGTTGAACAGAAAGAGAAAGCTCAGCTAATTGGTTCAGATCAACATTTTTTGGGAGGAACATGACCACTTTGGGAGCAATTTCCTTGGCAATGTTAAAAAGGAAGAATCTGCAGCATACATATCAATGCAGCAAAGTTAATTTGAGGCTCAAAGGTGCAAAAAGAAGTCAAAGACAACAATGATACTCATAATAGTCAAAACATAGCGGGTTCATTTTGCTTCAAATTTTTAGCCACTCACCCATCACGTGGCTTGAGCATGGTCTTCATGTTGTATTTCTTTACTTTGGTATAACCAGGACCACCCCAAGGAGGTGACAAGAAGACCGTATCTGCCTGCAATAGAAGAGTAAAACACTAACTATAAGCATGAAGAAGGATAAATATGTCAAAGTAGTAAATACAGAATCCTCTAGATTTACATTATCTTTTAATGCTCATAAGGGGTCCTTGTACTTAACACCAAGAGACTGAACAAAATGTATTACTAATTGGCCAAAGAAAAGCAAGCTGCATAACCAAAGTCAGAGTTAATCCCATTTGGTTTTGGCCACTAATTAAGGATAATATAGTTTCAAACTACATAACATATAAGGGGAGGAAAGCTCCTCGTTACTGGTAATAGACAAAAAAAAAATATCGCGATTGCAATCTCAAGAAGATTAAGACAAAGCACATTGAGACTACAAGAATTAGAAGCAATAACTGTCATACGTCTTGTATCCTTTGAAGCAATAGTGTGCGCTAAAGACACATAAGGCATACATAGATCATAAGATAGAAAACGACATCGATGAGAATATTGGCCACGTCCATACATATGGCAAGACCACAGACTTCTCAATACCTTCAATTTTGGCGCCAAAATGAAGAAATCTCCTTTCACAAAATCTATTCCAGCATCAACTTCATATATGCCAGCATTATGGTGTGCATATTCAATCTTCTTTGGATCGATGTCAACCGCTATTACATGTCTGCCCCTGAATTCAAAACAACAAAAGTGAAAGGTAAGTATTCTCATGGTTGCATACAGAAGGTTGCACATATTAGATGAAAGACTAGAAGCCCACTTGACCATAACAACAGCATCAAGGTTCTCATCCATATAGTAGCTAGGATAAGCACCGAAACGAGTCAAATGGAAAAACTCACAATCTGTTTATTCTTCTTGATTGCAGCTCATTGCGGATGCTTTTCCCGAAAATCATGTTCAAGCATAGGCATCATGAGGCAAACTTCTGTGTGAACAGTAGCTAAGGGATACATCAACTCCAAGATTTTACCATTAAATTTCTTACAGCAGGAATTTATTTTGGATGTATTTGCTAGAGATCCATGCAATTGCTTTTGTAACCAAGCCAGGAATGGCTTGATGTCTGCACATCTACATCTTCATCAGGCTATGGATAAACTCACATTTGTTTCAGTCCAAGGTTAATGTCTAAGGTTCGGATGCATGTTATCTAGCAAAAAGAAAGAAACTCTAACAACCGTGGCTTTAAAAACTTAAAGAACTCAAAGAACATGAATGACGAGATGATTGCACACAAGTATGGTATGAGTGTGGTGGTGTAAATTACAAATTTCACCCAATACAATGACGGTGAAGTCTTATCAAGTCCTTAGGAAATCTGAAAATAAGCATATCTTACACAAAAGAGGTCTATCATAGTGTACGAGGACTCAAAAGCTTTCCCAAAAGGTACCATGGGTTTCCTTGCTGTACAGGGAAATTGGAGATTAGTGTTACAGGTGATAATTCCCTCTTTGCTGAAAAATTTGGTATCTCCTACATCAACCACCTAATCTAGAACCAGACTATATTTCGCTCATTCAAGCAAATTCGCACAACTTCAACCAGAAACACACACAAATGAAGAGAAAAAGGTTCTTACATTTGTGCAAATTGGATGGCATTCCCACCAACTCCTGTGAAACCGTCCACTATAATCCCACCACCACAACGAACTGCATGATGCCTAGCAATAGACTGAGGTGTAACAGAAAACCATCCTTCCTCATCCATTTTGATACCTTCATCAAATCTTGAAAAAAGGAGATACCTCTGAAACCAATATTTTTCAATGACAGTGCAGTACTCCTCACTCAGAGGAAAGCTCAGGTCTGCAAGATGCAAATGTTCATCATAAGGATATTAATTAAACAACGGCAAGCCCATATTAGCCAAAAAATGCTCTAGGGAAAGTAGTGAAGAAAACTTATCATGCCAAAATTAAAAATGTATTAGATACTGAAGTCAAAATGGAACACAAGTTGAATCATATAGTGGATTACAAAATGAGTGGAAAACTGCTCATTTCCCCAAAAAAACAAACAGAGATCAAATTAGGCGAGAAGATCAAGTCGTTTCATACAGATTATATTACCTCCCCCTAATGATATCTCAATTATCCTATAAGTAATGAGGATGTACAAATTGAAATATCAGCACCAAGCTGAAGGCAAGGATTATTCCGGTTTTGCACAGGTTGCATCCCCTAATTTCTAAAGACTATATGCAAATTTTGTCTAATTAACCTCGTGGCCGCTATAACCTATCTGGAACCCATCATTTACATATCCTCTATAACAAATAGCACTAACCAGTATCAAAATAATGATTCAGGCAGAATGAACAGAAAGCGAATATAAGTCGAAGAACCTTCTTTGACATGGAATGACTTCCTCTGTATCCTTTTTCTTGCACCTGTTTTCCATTTGCCTAGAAATTCCCCAACTTGGCCCAGTAAATTATTCTCCTCGAGAGATAATTCTGTCAGGCCACTCATCATGCTGCAAGAAGAGAGAAAGAAATGAGATGCTAAAACAGATAAACAATCATCAATATGATGTAATCAAGTAATTTGTCTCAACTATTGAAATTTTACATTTAAGATAGGTAAAATGGGTCACCAAGGCAAGCCCATCAATCACAAAATAGTTGGAACGCTTAAAATGAACTCTATAACAGACATGGTGCTTTCTTACCGAGTATCATACAAATGTAAAACTTCATAAAGTTTTAAAACTTGGGTAATAACTTGGATTAATAATATCATGAGGCCATTCTGTCATATTCAAGACAGAGTTGCACTTTATTTTCGACAAAGGATTTGCATTTCAGCACAGAGGACAAAGGTTTGAATATCAATGTTCCCTCTTATTGTTGTTCTGTCTAATTTGTATGCTATCATGTTCCCACCTCAAGCTGATTATTTGATGTGCTTACCTCCCCACCCCGTGTGACACATGTAAACCCAACTTAACAGCAAGGGGAAGCATTAAAAGACATGCTACATGTTGTAGGGCTGTTTCATCACCTTTATTACCATTTGGTCGAAGATTCCGAAAAGATATATGCACTACTTGATTAACTTCCTGGGAAGTAAGTTTCAAAAAAGTCATGTAAAACCCATCACTACGGAGTCTATTTTTGTAGCTATGTGGATTCACCATTCTGTTACGGTACAGTGCTACAATAAATGATTTCTTAGGCTCTAAATATGCTCCCCATCACAAAAGAAATAAATGCTAAAATTCTTGAATCTCCTGGCAGTAGGTGGAGCCATATGCATGAAACATAGTAATACGTGACACAGTATGGGGATGTAACCACAATAAACAAACGCTTGAAGCAGGAAAAGAAAGATAGGAAAGCAAACTAAATAACAATAAGAGGAAATAATGAGATTCAAACATTTGACTTATTTTGGATGCCATGTTAGACAAACCATTTGTGGTAAAACCTAAGTAGAGTGTTCGGAAAAAGTCTGCCAAAGTAATTCTATCATATATCACAACTTCAAGCCGCTTAATTAACAGCTTAGATAGTACATGATTAAAAAGCAAAAATTCTCCACATCATACCACAACTTGAAGTAAGCTACTAAGTATTAACCCTCACGTAAACAATTTCTTCTGTTCAGAGAGCACAACCTCCAAAATAGGTCTTATTCTGGATGAGTACGATTGCAACAATGATCTTTAAGATTATAATAATCCCTATTTTACCTCATATCACCCAGTCTTCGTGAAGTGGCATCTTCTTCACAATCTTTCGAGTTGATGGAATCACCTTCACCAAACGGTTGACCAAGTAACTTATCATGATCCACGGCATCCTTGAATGAATCTACAGTATGTTGAAAAACACAAGTATCTCCTGGTAGTGAACAAACACTAGAAATTGATAGGCTGAGATCTTGCTTAGTCAGCTCAACAAGCCCAGCATTGGACTCTGGGTTCTCAAAAAGTTCTGCCTCTACAGCTTCCATCCCAGGAGGCAGAAACCACGTTGAAACCTGGGTTATGCTATTATAATAGTAATTTCTCTGATAGAAAGAGTCCCAGCACACAATCCAGTCTCTACATGAGTTGTCATTATTGCTTTTTGTACCTTGGCCGATGGCAAACTCTTCCAATGACTGATGGTTCTCATAACTGTTGCAATGTGTTGTAACAGCTTCAACTTGGTCAGCAGGTGAAATATGGTCCAACAAATTGGAGTCCACTAAACTTCCATCAAGTTCTTCCCTGCCACAGTCAACAAACACTTCAGTTGAAGGATGTTGTGAGCAAAGTCCCCCTCCAGCATCAGAGTCTTTATTGCTATGATTAACTGTTAAGTCATACTTGGGCACATTATCCGTCAGAACAGGGTAACAATCTAGGCAATCAATTGCCACATCCGACATTCCAGTACAGATAGTTTTCTTGCTGACACAGCTGACCTCTGTAAAATCTTCTCCTTTATCAGATGTGGAACAAAATTTACTAGCATCCACTGCATTATCATAGCAAGAGATCTCACTTTCGCCCATCACTGGCATGGAACATAACAAACCACTTGGATTATCATGAATAACAGTTTGAGATACAACAACAGGCTCACTCACTTTCGGGAATTGAGTTCCTTCATTCTCAATTCCTTCTTTTCCATAATCATTCTTCTTATGTGTTCTCCTTTTTCTCACTTTGGAAGTTCCATTCTTCTTCTGAAATTGAAAAAAAAAACATTTCCAGCAAATCAAAGTATTAGAAGCAGTGAATTGTAATACTTATGATACCTTGAGAAGAGAGAGAGAGAGAGAGAGAGAGAGAGAGAGAGACAGAGAGAGAGAGAGAGAGAGAGAGAGAGATCAAATAACTTATTTATAGTTTGAACAATTATAAAATGGTTCAACGTCTACTGACATCACTCACTCAGCATTTACTCCAAACCTCTCTGTTACAGAACTAATCATAATTCAAAGTACAGGCTTTCCAGCAAATATTCTAATACAACGTAAATCAACTGTTTAGCAGGCTGGTTCATAACATACCTTGATATTGAGTTCGCATAACTTAAAGAAAGGCCGCCCAAAAAAAAAAAATCCCAGAACCCTTTAGTTACTTGACAAGAGAGCATTCTCTACGGCCCATACATTCTAAAATGCTGTCATAGTCCATTATTCTTCTACTCGAATTTTGAATGGTTGTGCAAACCCTATTCCAACCAACAGCGATTACAAATCTTCAAACTTGTAGAAGAACAAAGCCAAACATAATTAATCATCGAAGCAACCGATAACACAGAGATACGACCACAAGGCACAGCAACATGATCGGATTCTGAGTTATAGCATCTAAAATCCTCCGTAATAGCAAACGCAAACTGGAACAAGAAATCACCTCCTTACTGGTCTGAAATGCAAGTGGAAGACCAAGCTCGTTCATCTGTCTAATGAGTTCCAAGTCCACAGGTGCAGGACTATAGTCTGGAAGGGGAAAACACAAATAGCAGAAAACGCAAGAGAATTTGAGCAACTCGTGATCATCAAAAAACAAGAATATGTACGGCAAAAGCAGCTTCTTCCGGCCACATAGCGAGCCAGAACAAAAAGGGCTAAAAGGGTTTGGAAAAACACGTGCCCTGAGTGGTAGAGACAACGTTCGAGCCGACATTGTCATCGCGGCGGCGAGGCGGATTCTGCATCGAGCCCAACAAAGAAGGAAAACATCAAGATTCTCCAACTGGGTGCAGTAATCAGAGAAGCGGGAGACGCAGCACAGATCAAGAGCGAGACCCAAAAAAGCTTACCCTGGTCTCGTTGGAAGGCGGAAGTTCCTGCGCCGCCGAGGAGCCGTCGTCCCTGGAAAAAGCAGAGCAACCCACCATAAGACACGCACGCACACAGAGACACGCGCACGGAGGGAAAGAGCGGGGGAGAGAGGGGTAGACCAGAGAAAGACTCGAGTGAGCTTGAAGAGAGAGCCGAGAGCTCCGATGGCAGGGCCGTCTTCTTCCTCCCCGTCGAGATGGACAGCGTCCATGTCGCGCTCTCCGAGAAATCCGTAAGAACTCGCCGAAGATATTGCAGAAACGGAAGAGGCTCTGATGCTGCGCGAGGTCGGACCTCGTCGTGTTCCGGTCACAACGACGAACAGCGACCAAAAAAACAGGCGAGGAATCACGAATTAAAGGATGAGGTAAAACCACAATATGGCAATTAAATTTTGTCATTACTTTTCTGCCAAATAAAAGAATGAAAAAGAATGCTCAGGCGACGATGCTCGGGCATCCTTAAAAAACTCAAAAAGAGATAGGAAAAGAATCTCTTCCGGTTTGGTGAAAGGACTTAGCTATAAGTTCTCTCCGTATTCATTCTCTCATAGGAAGAAAAATAACAGGAGGAAACTTAGGAGGTCCTGGGTGGTGAAGTAGGCACCACGTTTGGCTACGGCCGAAGAGGCTGGTATAATAATCTCCCGTGCCTAGGGTGACAAGGTGGTTGCTTGCAACAACCTACTCTGCTAGTCGTGCTTTGCATGGTGCCGGTTACTTAGGCACTGTGTAAAGGAGGTAATATCGCACGTGAAGGAGGTTACTTAAGCGACGATCCAAAACACAGAGGAGGTAATATCGCGCATGGATAAAAAGGGAGATGGAAAGTCAACTCTTTTTTTGGAATTTAATCGAGTATCCAAATTTTTCGTTTAGTTGAGTACCTAAACATTCAAAATTGAGGTTATGTGGTGCCTCGATTTGAAAATGTGAATAGTATTAGCTGACGTGGCCGCTAATTTTTGTCAAAATTAAAATTTAAGGATAAGTGCCCTGAAGGTCCTAAAACTTGTCAAGAAAGTACAATTGAGTTTTAAAACTTTCAAAAAATACAATCAAGTCCTAAAATTTATCCAATTAAATCCTTTTGTTAACTCCGTCCAATTTGATTTGCGAAAAATACTGATGTCAGATTTTAAATTATTTTCTTAGTCCAATGTGGCGTTGACGTGGCTAAAACATGAAGGACAATGGCAAAACGACATCATTTTGATTCAAATTTGATATTTTAATCTAAATATCATTTAAATTAAATTTAAAAAATAAACATTACTAAAAAATAATGAAAGAGAGCAAAATCGACGAGGGGTTGACCGGGGTTGCCGGGCCCAGCTAATGACCGGCAGCCTTCAGCCAAATCTAGCGAGAGTCAACAACCATTGGTCAGGGCTGGCAACCTTGGTAGACTGTCGTTGGCCCTTTCCGGCGATGGCGGGGCAGCGACGGGGGATCTGTAGGCCCTTACCGGTTTAGCGCTCTTTCCTCTTTTTTTTTTTTTAATCACGTTAGCGTTTTCCATTGCACAAATTGAACCGAGTTAATGAAATGACTTGATTGGATTTTTTGAAAATTTTATGGCTTCCAATTCACTTATCTCTAAATTTGATTTGTTTGTGTGCATGTGTCGATCACTTCATTCTCTTTTGTTTTTCTTTTGATAAAAAAAAAAACCCCGGCTCCAACACTAGCACCCAATTGGTCGCTGCCTCCACCATTATAGCCAATGGAAAGAACAAAAGGAGTGAAATTATACAAATAGTTGACAACCATAGGGGTAATTGGTTCTAGAGGTCGATTCCTCGATGACCTCAGTTACAAAATATTGGACTAGGAACTGAACCGACTAGTTTTAGAACCACCTCATTCTTATGCATTGAGTAAAACTCCAAATCTTTATAATAAAACATGAAATTTGCGTAATTTTATTTCAATAATATTATTTGGTTAAGTGGTTGTGACTTTGGCTGATGCTCGAATTGAACTGATCCCGATGCTCACTATTGAGCCTAACGACAGCGACGACATCGTATCACTATTGAGCCTAACGACAGCGACGACATCGTAGCACAGCAAGGTAAGGCCGATCAACTAAGAAGGAAAAAAGAATAGAAGGAACAAATAGAAAAGGTAGAAAAAAAAAGTTATTCGATTTATTTTAAGTTAAGTTGGCATTTCTAATTCCCCGATGATGAATGAAAACCTTGACATGGCATTTCATTACGTAGAAGCCCCACTTTGGTTTGTATTTTATAAGCTCGAGTCCTTAATCAAGATTTCATTTTTCAGAGTGCGAAAAAAATTCATAGTTAGAATTTATGTCTTTCATAATTTGCTTGAAACATGGTGTTTGTCTTTTGAGTTGAGTTAAATCTTGATAAAGTTCATTATATTTATGAGAAAATATCCCTCACGCACACAAAAACTAACTATGTTGACATCATGGAACGAGCCAATTTTTGTAATTTCCAACTTTTTCTTTTCTAGTTCTTTTGGTTTTTGACTTCTTCTGAATTTTTGAGAAATTAATAAAAAGAACTTAATTTAATAACAAATAATTTTTTTTTTCAAAGTTTCTAAATATTTTCAGTAGTTTTGTAAAACTCAAACAATGTGTTTTTTTTTTTAAAAGGAGTCATAAGTGGAAGTAAGAAATGCACATCCTCTTCTGCTACTGCTGGTCGCTCGTTGCATCCAGCTGGAAGCAGCAGTCGGCACAAGCGCCGCCGTAACGTCGCGGCGTCGAAGAGGTGGCGGAGAAAATGGACGACGAGATCGAAGAAGGCATGGTGGTGGACGAAGACGTCCGCTCGCCGGAGCGTAAGGCGGAGAAGTCGCCCTACGAGATGCTGAGGGAGAGCAAGAGCTCGGTGGAGGAGATCGTGGCTCAGATCCTCTCGATCAAGAAGCAGGGCCTGCCGAAGTCTCAGCTCAGAGAGCTCGCCACCCAGATGTTCCTCCACTTCGTCGCCCTCCGCCAGGTCCGCAGCCCTCGCCTCGCGGTTGCCGTTTCCTTGCCTAGGGTTTTGCTCTCGCTTGGCCTGGAGTGGCATTCCTTTTTTTTTTTTGTTTTGCTTTGTTCGATGCGGGTGCTGCTCTTATGGTGGCGACATTTTGTTCAAGGTTGGAGGTTGATTCTGTCGATTGAGGAAAAAGTAGGGGGCTTTTGTGTTAAATTTTGGAGGCAAGTGTGGTTATTGAGGGGTTTAGAGTCAGGGTTTTGTGGAGGAGATTGCCCTTCGTTTTGTGGTTGCGCCATTGCAGACATTATCTGGTTGTCCTTGATTATTTGCTATTTTGCGAATGGGTTCGCAGTGATATGATGGAATGTGGAACCCAGGACCAGCTTCTGGTTGTAACTTGGATGCAAGGAGGAGGAGAATGGCTTGTATAGGGAGCTTTGCAAAGTTGGAGCTTTAATAGTCCTGTTTCACCAATCATCCCGACTCCCAAGCTAATTCTGTGAGCGGTGTTATAGAGGCGATGTTTAAAATGAGTTTAGTTGACCCTATTCTGGTCTTGATGAGATGGCAACTGACTGTTCTATGTTTGACACCAGTAAAGATTTTGTGGGATTTGGTTACAATCAAGAGTTTTTAATTACATAGCGCTATTTGAAGTTGTGTGGAAGAGGGGAAAGGATTCTCCAGCAAATTCTTTTAAGCCTTGGGAGAGAGGGAGTGGTAACATATGAAGTTCAATATCAGAACTTTTGAGGTAGATAATATAAATATTATAACAAGGAAAGATCAAGCTCATGCTTGTGAATAACAATCATCAGTGCTTCCTTAGTATAAGGGTAGTAATTGTACCTCTTCTTTATATACTTTGGCCCTAGCTTAATTGGGTCTCATTTTTATCACTCCCATCTTTTTTCTTATGCTTTTGTTTTCACCTGATCCCCATAGGGATTGAAGATAGAATGGCTATAGCACACACGTTCAGTTGTGCTGATTGTTTTGTAGTGACTGACTCATTCTTATGTTGCACTACATATTTGATGATCTTGATAAAACTTGATCGTTTCCTATAATTTGATTTGTTTTCTTAACAGGCAAACCGGTCAATATTGTTAGAGGAAGACCGAGTAAAAGCAGAAACAGAGCGAGCAAAGGCACCAGTAGACTTCACAACCTTGCAGCTGCACAATCTGATGTATGAAAAGAGTCATTATGTAAAAGCAATTAAAGCATGCAGGGACTTTAAATCAAAATATCCAGATATTGAACTCGTTCACAAAGAGGAATTTTTTCGTGATGCACCTGAAGAGATTAAAGACTCAGGATCCCACAATGACGCGCACGATCTGATGTTGAAAAGGCTTAACTTTGAGCTCTTCCAGGTGACTGTGATCATTCTGCTGTCTGCAATACTGTAAATAGACTTGTGCATGGTTTTCGTAATATCTGATGGTACTAGTGTAGTAGTTTTTTCTACGCAGACTGTTTGCAGTCAGCTTTTGATCACTTATTAAATTTACTGCTTGTTCTTTTGTAATTTATTGGTTGCATAATTTTGGTGAAGAATCATTTTATTGGTGAATTTTGTTTCCGAACATGGTCAAGCACTGGGAAGGCTAGTGCAGTCAATGGAATATTACCATGTCAAGAGTTTCATATTGAATCGGTTAAATGTCTTAGATAGTCGGTTGGAGTATCGGGACAAGTTAATTCTCATTTTCATGTTTTGTATGACCCGTTTTACTCATGTTGATTAGAGCATCTAACTTTGATGTCAAGTCTGTTTGCTTCTCAACAATATTTAAAAGCCCGGCTAGTGAAAGTTTTATCTCGTGATGATCAATTTGCTAAAAGCCTGGAAAGATTTTCTTATTTTATCTTTGTGCTATCTTTCTTCCTCTGGTATAGGTTTTGTCATCTTCTTTATCGTTCTTTTTCCCTTATGCATGTTACATCTTGTCGACAATCATAAATAGACTGAGACAGAGTTTATCACTTGGAACAGCGCAAAGAGTTATGCAAACTTCATGAAGAATTGGAAAAACGTAAAAAAGGCCTCTTGGAGACCATTGCTAACCGAAGGAAGTTTCTCTCTAGCCTTCCCTCACATCTAAAGTCTCTTAAGAAAGCATCCTTGCCAGTGCAGAACCAATTAGGGGTTCTGCACACAAAGAAGCTGAAGCAGCATCACTCAGCAGAGTTGCTTCCACCACCTCTATTTGTGATTTACTCGCAGTTAATGGCACAAAAAGAAGCATTTGAAGAAAAAATTGATGTGGAGATAGTTGGAAGCATGAAAGACGCTCAATCCTTTGCACGCCAGCTAGCCAACAAGGACCCTGGTAATTGAGAAAGATATTTTGTCCATTGGTTTTATCCTTATGTTGTTAATGATTTTTCCTGATTTTTTTGGGGGAATTCATCATCCCAAAATGCGGAGATAATGATCAATATAATTGATAATGTTAGAAAGTTCAACAAAAATGTTTAAGCTATTACATGAAGGGACACTGCTTGCAAAAGACCTAGACAATGCTGGGATAAGCGATGTTGGATATCTTAATGATCTCTCGAGAGCAAATTGGATGTATAATGGCGCATATAATGGGTGGATGGGGAATAAGATGTATAAGAACCGCACTGATGAATTTTTAAATGGGTCATGGATAAATGAGACTTGGCTTTGAAAACTTGAAAGCCCAACTTAAAAGGTTAAGCTATTAGGGGGATGGATGCTATATGGAGGATATAAGGTCCATAAAAACCTTGTAGATAATCCATGTGGGATTCTTTAACAAGTTGTACATAGAGCAATGTATTGGTAGCTCACTACAACCGTTTGGCAAGATATTCTTTACTGCTGGAGCTTGCAGGCAATTCTACTTGATTATGTGAGACCAATTAGTGTGCAAATCCATTAGCCATAAGTATGCTGTCTCTCTGAGGTGCTTTAAGTAGTTAGTTTCAAACCAGCTTTATCTTCAGACCCAAGGCAGAAAGGTATCTAATCTTATGTGCTTTGATGGTCCAGGCATGTCTGCCAACTCAGACAGCTCAAGGTTGGATGATGATGCCCTTGACGAAGATGATGATGGGCAGAGAAGGAGAAAGAGGCCAAAGAAGGTTCCAGTCAAAGAGAATCTTGAGCAGACAGGGTTTTATCAAGTTCATCCCCTGAAGATCATCCTTCATGTGTACGAGGATGAAGCTTCTGATCAGAAGTCTTCAAAACTTGTAACATTGAAGTTTGAATATATGTTGAAGTTAAAAGTTGTATGTGTTGGAATAGAAGGTTCCAATGATAGACCAGAAGATAACATCTTGTGCAACTTATTTCCCAATGACACCGGGCTCGAGCTTCCTCATCAGGTATGTATGTCTTTATAGTTCTTCCAAAAAGCAATTAACTTTGTTTCTAGGACTAATGTCCTTGATGTCTACATGTTTCAGACATTCTCATCTTCCCTCTAATTTGATGTATTTGGTGTGATTACAATGCAGTCTGCCAAACTAGCTGTTGGTGACACCCTTACTTTTGATGAAAGAAGAACTTTACGTCCATATAAGTGGGCCCAACACCTAGCAGGAATTGATTTCTTACCAGAAGTTTCACCATTGCTTACTGGCCATGAGAATCCAAATGGTGACATTTCCAAAAGTGAAGTTGTTGCATCTGGTCTTTCGCTATACCGCCAGCAGAATCGAGTACAGACAGTTCTGCAGAGAATTCGGTCCCGAAAGAAGGCTCAGATGGCTCTTGTGTGAGTCAACATCTGTAGGATCTGAATCTTGGATCACCCCTGAAGATAAGATAATGAATTTTCATTGGGTTCCAAAAGTTTTGAATTCTAAGTGACTGTTCTAGTATGGATCCCTTTGGCTAGGATTGTTGCTGCCATCATTTGGTGAATATGGAACAATGAAAATGCTGATTTTGCCTTAATTTCCTATCCCATATTTACTTTCTTTAGTCTGAGTTACTTCTGCTGAGCTGTTATGGGTTTGTGGAAGCATTTTCTTATTACAATAATTAGTGATTGTTCCCATTGAATCTTGTGAATATTTTATTTGGTTACAGGGAACAACTTGATGCACTTGCGAAGCTCAAATGGCCTGCACTAAATTATAAAACTGTTCCATGGGCCACACATTTCCTGTCATGTAATTTGCATGGCTGGTCATCCATAGGCTCTGTCTCTAGCGAGCCTTCAACTTTACCTGTCGTTGATGTGGATCAGGTTCCAGAGCCTATGGATGCCAATCCTGATGGATCATCTGGTAAAGAAAAGAATGAGCTAGAGGCTGCGAGTGAGGATGGGGAGCTTCCATCTTTTGCTGTTGGTGCATCTGTTGCAATTGATACTAGAACTCTTTTCAGGGGTTCTGGCCTTGAAAACTCGAAGCAGCTGGCTGTGATTTCAAAAGGCATGTCCCCAATTAATAGGGCAAAGTCACTGAGTTTCAAGAAACAAGATGAGGATTTAGATCTCCTGTTAGACACTGATAGTGATAAAGATGAACCTCCTAAATTTGAACCAGAGGCAGAAAATGCAGCTCCTTCTGAATGCTATGAGGTGGCAGATAATTCATGGGTGAACTGTGGGGTCAAAGAGTTTCTTCTTCATCTAACAAAGAAACTAAATGCAGATGACCAGAATGTAAAGCTGGAAGCAAAGGTAGAGTTATATTTATTTAGAATTGTTCACATTTACTAGGCACTCAACATCTAGTGCCATGCTCTTTTACCTGAATTTTTTGAAGAGAACTGAAGAAACTTTTGTTAAAATATGAGCATGAGTGAACATATTTCCTTAAAGGACTGGTAGAAAATTCTAGCAGTTTTTTTAGTTCCCAAACTACGTGAGAAACTTTGCTGCTGTCTGTGTCTGGTCTTCTATTTCTTTTACTTACTTGAATGCCAAATTTGATAATACCAGATTAAAGTAAGCATGGAATATCCACTCAGGCCTCCACTTTTCTCATTAAGTCTTTACCCTGACTTGTCTGGAGGAAATCATTGCAAGATTGACGATGTTGGGTGGACTAATGAACTTCGTGCCATGGAAGCAGAGGTAATGCACATTTCCCTAATGACAGATTCTAGTAAAAGTTTACCTGCAGTGACATTGGAGGCATCTGCTGCTGTACTTGCTGTGCTTTTTCTATGGGTAATTGTACATCTTGCGTATAATGATGTCTTGACAATACCCATTTATTTACTTTCTAAAGAAATGGATGTACATCTTACAGAACTTTTCTTTTCTGTGGTGCTGTGTTATAAAGGTCATACATATGCATGTTTAGTCATACACTTCAGGGGCTTGTGCTCTTGTCATTACCGATATAGTGGTCATGACTTCATAATTTTGTGTATGTTCTCTACTTGACAAGTATCTTCAATATTAAATTAGATATCTGCCTTTGACTATATCATGTTGGATGTTACAGGTCAATCTTCACATGGTAAAGATGCTGCCTTTGGTCCATGAAAACTATATTTTAGCTCATCAAGTTCATTGTCTTGCTATGTTGTTTGATTATTACATGGATGAGATGTCTATGTCCGTGGAAAAAAGAGAGAGCACTTCCATCGTTGATATTGGTTTGTGCAAACCTGTCAGTGGTATGCTTCTTTCTAGATCATTCAGAGGACGGGATCATAGGAAGATTATATCCTGGAAGAGTGCAAAATAGTTCACATGAATCATTGAGAAAAAGCTCACCTTTGGATCAGCAGAGGACACTGACTTCACTACTACTGTCTCTGTCTGTCTGCTGTATTCAGTGTTATCAAATTCATTGCCATTTAGTACCATGGGGACAAAAACTTATTTTCTATCTCCTGAAAGTAGGCAGATGGCGAGCAAATGTTCCTTTGACAGAATAGAATGCTATTTGCTGTAGTGGTGTACGATATTTTTTCAGCCCATTGTTTGAAGGAGGAAAATTTTTGTCACACATTTTAGAGTACTTCCTGTGTGGATGTTAAGCTGTTTTTTAATCCGGTTCATTGATATCAAACTGGGTGGTGGTAGTCCGGATTTCATTCTGCGGAAATGGCTCAGAATTCTTGTAGCTGTCGAAGGTAATATGGCAGGGTATATGTTGGTTCAAAAGAGACTTAGGATATGCAACTTTTCCTTTTCTCTTGTGGAACTCTCATGATGGCGTCTTGCCGTGATTCTCTATTGCACCTTAATCTTCTTAGCCCTCGTGTCTTCAGAAATATGATTTGCTTTTCCTGAGGATCAGATGTTTGGAGAAGTTTGAAGAACCTTTTTCTTATTTTGGTAACAGTTAACTTTGCTATTTGAGATCTTGCTGGAACAGTCTGCTGAACATTCAAACCGAGTTGAATTGGCAATTTATACTTTGAGCTCTAATTCTACTCAATTTCTAGCGAGATTGAGCCATGTGGCATGTTCGCACCCAATTTGATTTTGATATCCAATTTATCAAATCTCTGATCCAAGCAAAACTCTAGTTTTGTGAAGTTTGCTTCTCTACGTTAGATTTTATTTTGAAATATTTAGAGACTGAATCTTTAAGTTGAAGAACAAATTGCTGCATTCAAGTTTGAAAAACAAATTCCTGCGTTCGAGTTTGAGAAGGATTCGACCAAAAAAAAGTTTTAAGAGGAAAAAGAAAATTTGCATGTTTTGAACCTTTAAGTTGGTGGAATAAATTCACGCCTCTTGGTTATAAAAAAGATAAAAAATACTAGAAGTGATATACTTTTGGGGATAAATGCATTGGAAGTCTTAAAATTTGTTATGAAAATGTAATTGAGTCTTAAAACTTCAAAAAAGTGCAATTAAGTCTTAAAATTTGTTACGAAATGGCAATTGAGTCTTAAAAATTATAAAATGTGCAATTAAATCTTAAAACTTGTCAAATTGATCTAATTAAGTCATTCAGTTTTTTGCACTTTTTAAAAGTTTTAGGACTTAATTATACTTTTGTGATAAGTTTTAAGACTTAATTGCACTTTTTAAAAGTTTTAAGATTTAATTGTACTTTCATGACAAATATTAGGAATTCTATTGCACTTATCCTTAACTTTTATATAATATTCATTTCGGAGCTAAAACTTTTCAAGCAATTACTTCAACACCATTTTGGTAAAAAATCGATCACTTCAATGCTATTGTTGATTTGGGTTATCAAAAAATTAGATGTGGCTATATTTTAATATTATCCAATTGACATGGCTCGCTGGCAAAGTGAAGTTTGCAAATAGCGTGAAATGACATCATTCAGCCATTTGTTTGCCTTGACTTGACAAATTGAGGCTAAATCCCAAATGTTCTTTAAACCCTAAACCTAAATTTAGGAATGGGGGCAAAATTAAAGTCGTTTCCATCGTTTTGAATGGCTTGAATGAGTCTTCTTCACCATGCTTGCGTACTCTCGAAAGCTGAAGAAGAGCTGACGATACCCAGAAGACTTGCTGAATCGTCGTGGTGAGCCAATAGAGATTGAATGGAAGTGTCCATTGCTTCTTTCGACACTAATTGATTAAGCGGATATGACAACTATGGAGGTCGTCTCTTTCTCAAGAAGCCGCTCGTTCTTTGGTGGCCAAATCTGTCCGTTGGAGCTTGTGGGTATCCTAGTTTTAACCATGGTTATGACGAAGAAACAAGAGGTTGAAGAGGAACAGAGAAAAGAAATGTGAGAAAATGAATCGATTAAGAGTAGGAAGCCGGTCGTTCGTTGTGGCCAAATCCGTCTGTTGGAGCTTGTGGGTATCCTAGTTTTAGCCATGACTATGGCGAGAAAATAAGAGGTTGAAGAGAAGAGAGAAGATATGGACCAATGTTATAGGAAGAGAGACACAATCGATTTCTTCAAATGTCGTCTCGGACTTCCCAATCGGCATGCCATTTCATCCATTTTCCACTCGGCACTTGATTTTTTTTTTTAACAAAAAGCCACGTCGGACTTATGACTTCAATAAAAAAAGTCTAGTAGAACTTTTTGTCGAAATATGTCAGAAGCACTTACGTGGTTATTTTTTTAGTGGTGTGGTACTCAAGTGATCACTTGAAAAGTTTTGATACTGAAGTGAGTACCTTACAAAAATTATATCACTTTAGTGTCATTTTCCCGTTGTCTATGTGTATATAAATTCTATTTTGAAATGTCTCTAAACTGAATTTTTGGAAAATTACCAAAATAGCTATAAACCTATTGCAATTGTGCCAATTTAGTTTTAAACCTTTTTTTTTAGCCAATTTAGGCCTGGATGCCGACCGTCCAATCAACCTGATGTAGTAATTTTTTCAATAATTTTTTTTATTTTTTCCTTATTTTTTACTTTTTTCTTATTTTTTTCTCCCTTCATCTTCAACTGGCTACCAACCAGAGGCTGGGGCTGGTGAGGTCTTGTTGTCGCCATCGCTGGTAAGGCTCGTCCTTGCCTAACAACAACGCACTGGCGAGGATGAGCCCTTGCCAGCGATGACGAGGACGAGCCTCGCCCGACCTCGCCATTGTTGGGTGAGGTCTCGTGCTCTCGTGCTCTCCTAGCAAAGGTCGCCCGCCCGTCCTCATCCAGCAATGGTGCAATGGCGAGGTCGGGCGAGGCCAACCTTGCCATTTGTCGGTGATGACGAGCCCTTGCTAGCAATGGTGAGGCTAACCTCGACGAGCCCGGCGACCGGCTAGAGGTTGAAGATAAAAGGAGAAAAAAAGAAGAAGGAAAGATAAGAAAAGAAAGGAAAAAAAGTAAATAAAAACTTCTTAAATTTAAAAATTGTCATGTTTGCGTTGGCTAGACGGCTAATGCCGACATCCATGTCAACACCGGCTGGCCAAAATTGGCCAAATGGACTGAATTGACACAATTACAATAGGTTTAAGATTATTTTGGTAATTTTCCCTTGAATTTTGCATCTAAGTTGAAAAAGGAAAATTAAATATTTAATGTAAGAATATTTGAATAATAAATTATGCTTTCATCTAACAACTTAAGCTTATGGACTGTTGTTGTTTTGACCAAAGCCCGATGTGTGAGAGGGAGATTGTTTGGGTATGCGGTTGGCTTCCAAAACATGCGGCCTATATGGCTGGCATTGTAGCATTAGGCTGCCAGCTTGGGAAAATAATTACGCATCGATAAAAAAAACCACCTCTATGAAAAATGCTCGACTGGGCAATGTGGCCGGGGCGATTGGCATCAAAATACGACTATTTTGGATTGAACTTTGATCAAGTGCTTCCTCATAAGAGACTAGTGCAAGCAGAAGAAACCGCAGGAGGAGAACTATGGGAAATCGGATCCATCAAATGCTGCGAAAGTAAAAGCCCCCTTCCACGAGATTACCACCAGATCAATCTTCAGGGCGTCTTCACGTTATGAGAAGATGACGACCTCCATTGAAGCACATCCGGACAAAGCAAAGAAGTGTAAGCAGTGCTCATGTCTTTCTTGGGTAAAATCTACAGGAGGCAGAAATAGAGAATCCGACAAGCAATATAAGTCGCAACAAAATCTCACATTTAAAAATTAAATGAAGATTTCTAATTCTGCATCTAATTCTTGTGCATATATCATTTGTGTATTTATCGTTTCCATTTTGACTTATAGACTGAGTTTTTAAATCGATAAAGCAAATTTCAACATTTGAGTCTTGAGAACAACAACTAAGTGTTCTGACTCTTTTGATTGAATCTCTAATTCAACTTCTGAGTTATAAAAAAGTATATTATTAGAGGGTTTGTTACATAACTATGTATATTTTAAAACCAAGGTATAAATCAACGTATAATAAGGATAACTGTGTATAATAAGCAAGTACTTTCATGATTGAAAAATTGTATGAATACCCATTACAACAAAATATTTTGTCATATTTCACAAGTAAGCGAAAAGTTTGTTTGGATGTAAATGTCAAATGATTAGCAAAATGAAAAAAGGGATAATTTTCATAAAAAAGGAGTTTGAAATATAGGGAATCGGAAGATAATCTTCAAGAAATCACCTCTAAATCTCTTCAATTGAAGAGGGGTGGATGGAGAAGAGATAAAAACATTTCACTTTCGAGAAAGTTGTACACAAATAATTTGCTTACACTTTACATACCAAGTTATTTGGGTGCGTACCGGTGCACGGACTGCAATATACACCCAATGCACTTAGGTTTCTCAAGATCAGTAGTTCTGATATCATGTTAAGAATAATAAAGCGGAAGAGAGGAATATGGAAATTATGTATACTTCGACATGTATATTAATGAAGAATACATTATCCTATTTATAAGATTTATTAGATAACTATTTTAAGATAATATGTTAATCAAGATATGTACAATTAAAACGAGATTTATGTGCAACATACGTGCAATATATATGTAAACTTGAGAGATATAGATAATCAACATAAATATCGTAATTATCTCTAACATAGGAAAATATCTTATAAAAAGTCCTAAATATCTCCAACATACCCGTAAACTTAAGGTGCATGAAGTCAACTTGAGTTTGTGTATAAGTATGAAAAATGTTCGGCGGGGAGCAGAAGAAACCGTTGGAGGAGAACACTGGGAAACATGTTAGGTGGATAGATAGATGGATTCCAGGTATGGAACCACTCTATAACATTGTTAGTACTCAACTGTCTGCTTTCAAGATGGACATGAAAATTTGGGATTATGTGTTGAATGAAAATTGGAATTTTCATTCAAAAAAAAAGAAAATTGGAATTTTCAAATAGTCCGGGGAATAATACTAGAAGATATAATCTTTCTTGCATTCGAGCTACTGATGGGGAAGGTACTCTTTGTGGGAGGGTAGTGGAAGTGGGTCTTTATCTGTTAAGTGAGCGTGCCAAGTAATCAATGGGACCAACAATCAAGAATCGGATAGTATATGGTCCACTACTTGGAAGTGGAAGGGACCTCAACGTATTAGCACTTTCCTCTGGCTAGCCGCTCATAAACAACTGTTAACTAATAAATTGAAGATGTCCCGCAATTTGGAAGGAAATCTATATTGCTTGACATGTTAATCTTGTGTGAAAAACTTTATATGTTCTAAGGGATTGTCCGATTGTTCACGGAATATGGCATGAGTTTGTCCCACAACAATAATTGGGAGAATTCCTCTCAATGAATTTGTCTCAATGGTTGAATTTCAAATCTCATTGGTAAAGGCAACTGAATTTTCATCATGATTGGAGCACAATTTTTGGAGTAGGTGTGTGGTTTTTTTGGCAATGGAGAAACCAATCACTTGCCCGGGACAATTTTGTTTTCCCTTCGAATCCGGTACAAATAATTGGGTTATGCACAAAAGAAATCATCAAAGCTTGGTCTGTGAATAACTCGACCTTAAGCAGAGCACGCACTTCTCCGATTTTGGGCAGATGGGGTCCTCTACCTTCCAGGTGGATTAAACTAAATAATAATGGGGTCTCTAAAGGCAACCCATGATTTGTTAGTGCAGGGGGTTTATTTAGCAACTTCTTGGGAATATGTTTGTTGACACAAGTAGAACTTTGCAAAATAACTTGGTTTCTCATGATCATAATTGAGATTTACTCCAAGGCCATCACAATCTTTTTAGTCCAAAGCTAATGAATGATAATGCTGGCCTTGCTTTACTTGAAGATATCTAAAGACTATTGCACTCTCACTTTGAGTTCAAAGTGTAACATAACTTTGGGGATAGAAATCACTTTGCTTACAGATTTGCTATTCTTGAAATCGATAAGCGCTTGGATATTAGATTCTTTTTATTACCGCCTAGAGAGTTACTTCATGCTTTATTAGGTGGTAAAATATGGACAATAGATTTATGACAGTTAATTTTTGTATTTGGCTTTAACCCTTTTCCATACCAAAAAGAAAAAAAATTACGATTTGATGTCTCATATTATCTTACCCTGGAAGGATAAACCTACATGATGGTATCTGGATATACTTTTGGAGATTACTCTTTAATCAAAGGGTCTTCATCTCCAAAAGTAGATAAAAGATGTGTCCAAGTCGAAAGCCACGGACATTGGCAAAGACCCCTCCTTTCGTAGAATGTATTTTATGGGACAGGTACACCATGCGGTAATGACATGTAGTGTAACCAACCAGTCGAAAGTGATACGCATACACATATTGACGCCAAATAAGATAAGATCCATAGCACATGGATGATGGTGATTAATTGGTTACATCATGTCATCTCTTTCATATGTTGTATCCGGCACATGAAATACTTTCCCCATCCTCTAGATGTAACAAAAGAAAGACAACCGAGACATCAATGGGATATGTGATAGGTAGATTAGAGGCCATTGTCATTGTACCGCGTGCGTTGATGTTTGCTCATTTACTAGACCGCTCAAACTACTTCGAGTTAAATTCAATTGCTGCACCATGAGTCGAATCATATCGAGTGGCAAAAGTGTCAGCATTCAACGGAGTCGAGATGCGGTTTGCAAACTTAATCGAAGTGTGGCCTCTTATTATTATGATGTATCTTTCCTTATTATAAGAATAAACTCAAGATAAGCTTGAGCTTAATCGATATTTCCTTCTTAATGGACAGCCAAGCCGGAACAGCTGCCATGTGGACACATTCAAGTAAAGCTCAAGCTAAAACCAAGTTTCATTGAGCTCAAATTGATAATTTAATCTTAGATTTCACTATAGTGCCTTTCTATTTAGAAAATTCGCAAATAAAAGAAAAGAAGTCATTGTACTCTTTCAACGTCATTACTTGATGATAACAAAAAAATCGGAGTCATAAAGCTGATTCTTATCCTCTCTTTTCGTTATATTCCTCCAATCTAGTCCATCATCGTTCCGTTTCATCGTACCAAATGTTCTGTTACATATGTTACTTGTTCATTTGACATCCTTACGAGAGGGAGATCTTGAACTGAAATGATATATAACAATCTAAGAAGAGGGTAGTTTGTGACATCCAAGTAAAGATCTGCGAAGTACATCAGTCGCATTGGTTCTGCATCAGGCGACGAAGACTGTTGCCAAGTAATGCCAAACTCATGAAAAAAACCAAAAAAAGAAAACACTCAGGCTGCGTTTGGTCGTCCGGATTTCTAAACGGGATAGGACTGGATAGGATAGGATAAAAAATCTTGGGATTTCTTCATATCTTGTCCATTGTTTGGTGGACTACGGATTTAAAGTCGGATAGGATAATTTTTATTTTTTTATTTTTGCTATTCATGAGTCCGGAGGAGTTAGTGAGGAAAAAAAAGCAGAGAAATTTTTTTGGTGGAAGCGCGCAAGGTGTGGGGATGAAGATGTCGACGAGTGGAGTGTAGCGTTTTTGGAAATATAGGCATTAGAAATCCTATCCGGGTCTATCCCACCCCCCCATTGGATTTTTTTATCCGGGTTATATCCGGTCTATATTCGACCTTATCCTATCCTGGACCACCACCAAACGCAGGATAGGATAAAACATATCCTATCCTGGCTTTTATCCGATCGACCAAACGCAGCCTTAGAGCTTCAATCAATTTGTATTTCTCTGTAAAAAATCAATTTCAACCATTTCAAGTCACATGCAAGATTTTACCCATGCTTGGGGAGTTTTTTTTTTTTTTTGGGTTAATTTTGCTGCAGCTTTCTGTTAATTTAGATTTGAGTAGATCTTTACTTAAGGTGACATAACAAAGAAAAAATGGTATGATGGAATCAAACTTCATCCTAAATTGCTCGGCATCGACTTATAAGCTTAACTTGTGTTCCTTGGGTTAGCTATGTTCTCGCTTGACCAACTGCCAAGTCACCCAGAGGGCAAAAGAAACACCAGGCTTGATCTACAGGAATGTAAATTCATTGCTTCCACTGAATCAAAATCACAGGATATTCATTGTTAAAGGGGCGAGTATACTTGCAATAAAACTTCTTAAATCATCCCCTACACTTGCTCATTTTTCCGTTAATTCCAGAACTGATCCAGGTAGGAAAGTCATAAATTTTTTTCTGCTGGTAACCAAATCGGTTAAGCTAGAAACTGAGAGAACGGAAAAGAGGCATGACTATTTCAAGTTTCTCATGTAAACAAAGATATCAACTGACAAAAACAAGTGCACGAAGTACAAAAGCCCAGCAGGTCACGTTTATCAGTATCTGAGCAGACAAAATTGCCTGAATATATTGTAAGACTGACATGCTATAATATACTGTGAGAACGGTGTATTATATAAGTATTACATCTCGATAAAATGCGGCCACATAGTTTTACTTTCCTTCCCTATTTGTCCATGACTTCTAATGGAAGGCAAAGAGCATATAGAGATCAGGAAAGTGTAATTACAAAAGTAAAAGCTCTCATATTCTGCATCTACAACAGAGGTCATGTTTTTACCTAGATATGTACAGCACCTAACCATACATATTTAACTATACACAAAAAACCACTAACCTAACATCTCAACTACCACGGACCGGTTTGTGTTCTTCTCAAGCATCGCTTCTTAACTCCCCGTTGTGTATTCATCATCTCTATGACCTGTCAAAGAGGTAAGGAATCAGCATAAGATAATTTTCCTTATTACACTAAAGAACATGTCCAGTCAAGAGACTCAAGAAGACTAAGCAGAGACACCCTAATAGAATGCATTTGCCAGATGACACTAGCAGTTCATAGTTTTAGTAAAACTTGTGAATGCACGAACAAGAAGAGCTCTTGGCAAGAGAAACATGAAAGACGGAATCTAACAATGATATGAGAAGCTGATCGCTTTGTACACTTGTTCAAGCTTAGGCTATATGATACAATAGAATTAAGTAAGCATCAGGCTGCTAATTACAATGACTCCATGTCAGCTGAAAACGTGAGTAGCATGAAAATAATGAGCCCCACTTTGAAGATCAAGGAAACTGATTGAGTTATGAAGAAGGAAGTACAAGCTGTAGATAAATTTTTTGCTCATCTCAACTTGATCTTTGTTTCCTTTAAGAAGCTTTTAACAGGCATGAGGAAGTAAGACTTTCCTAGGATGTTGGTTATATTGGAACCTTCAACCCAAAAACCTACTTTCTCGGCATGATAATGTCCATTTTTTCAGTTTCCATGTTTTCTATACGGTTCCATTTCCCATCTTATATTGAAGGCAACATACATCCACTTCTCGATGCAATAATATGTCAAAAGGCACATAACTTACCTGGTTTTTCTGTATTTCCATGATCTCTGCCTGCATCAATTAAAGAAAGATGAAGTGAGCTACATCCTATTAGGCTAAGCCTTTATGTAGTATGAGTATACAGAATTGGGACAAAGAAATACCTGCTTTTTTCGTAATTCTTCATTTTCCTCCTTAAGCTTTGCAACCTCGGCTTCCAGTTCCATTGTATACGCCTGATAATACCAAGTCAAAGAATAAGACAGATGAAAGAAAGAACATTGAATACATCTCAAGTAAAAAGAGATATAAGTCCAAATGAATTGGCTAACATCAAAGACTCCCCAGCTGCCTTAATCATTACACCTCAATGCTACATTTGCAAAAGGCCATGTTCTTACTTGATCCCGTGTTTGGTTTCCCTGATATGACTCTAATTCTGCAATTTCTAGTGATGTTCTCCCCATTTTCCATTACTTTGCGAGGTCAGATTGTATTTCACATATCACATCTAATGGCCATTCGGTTAGAGGAAACAGATCAAGCTCATTCGTTTCCCACCTGCTTGCGAGCACGCGATCTTGCAGCCGACTCTCGGTTCTTTATCATCCTCCTCTGCCTTCTCTCCACAACTTTCTCCACAGCACTGTTGCACTTTCTTCCTCTCGTACCACCATTAAACATGTACGGTACGGGCGATACTGAGGAGGCATCCCCATTACTTCTTCCCATTCCATCGGATGAGACTGGATTAGCAGGCGATCCAGTTGGCACGCCCACGGGTCCAGCTCCTAAACCGACCATCCCCATTCCTCCTCCATGCAAAGCACCTCCCTGAACCAAGTTATTAGTCATTACTTGATCTGGAATCCCCATCAGTCCGCCCCTAAATCCCTGACTATTGAGCTGAGCATTGTTAGGTGAAGGGATCTGCTGTGCGAATGGCAAAACGGGCTGCTTTGGGAGGATCTGTGGCTGATGCGCCTGCGGCTGCGGTTGTGTTACCTGCTGCTGGTTCGATCTGATTCCATTCATATTCACTGGCATGTTCAGAGGCTGCACAGGGTTCAAATTACAGCCCTCCAAGTCCCTCATCCCCATCAAATTCGCAGCTTTTCCTGGCTGCGGGAATCCGAATCCTAATCCAGCATTATTCCCAGAACGTGGCAATTCACCCAAAAGTCCTCCACTATTTGGCTTTCCAGAGAATTGGGCGTCTTCTCTAACGACGCCGGCCCTGAACAAAAACTCCTCCAATGTCATTTCGCCCAAAGTTTGCTGTCGCTGCGGCACGACCGGTCCTCCAGTCACAATGCCACCATCCTTCCCGACTGAATATTCCTTAGAAATGTCCTTCCAAACCTCGTCCACGGTCTTTTGGCTCAGCGTCCGGGGAAGTGTCAGTGAGCCCTGCCGCTGCAAATAACCGCCAGGTACTCCAATTCCATCCTGCCCGCCCTGTCCGCCGGCACCAGCACCACTAGCAGATGCCATGGATTGGTTCTCCTCTGCAGACCAAATGTTCTTTAACAGCTCATCCATGTTCATGGACCCAAACTCCTTGCCTATGGAGTTCTGGAACTCCTCGAAGGTCAGCGTGTAGACTGACGGTTGCCGGGTCAACGGCGCATTGCCGGGTGGCCTGTTATTCGCCAGCGGCGGATCAGTGCTGAAGTTCCTGAAGTTGAAGCTGCTCCCCATTTTGTCCAGAAATCTGAATCGAACAGTGTTGATAGGATCCCTGGTCCAAGCCGAACAATCTGTTGGTCAATGAAAAGCAAAAGAATATCTCATCAGCCGAAACCCAGTACACAAGCTCAATAGTGATTCGATTTACCGAGACCAACAAACAATTCAAGAAAGAATGGCGTCTCCTCAAAGAAAAAAAGACGCAAATTTCCCAGTTCAACAGCTCAAATGGCATGAAAAAGAGAGACAGAGAGCAATTGCGGGTTGATCTAAACCGAGATCGACATTGCGACTTCTACAAGAAGCGACAGCAAATGACCGGCAGATTTTGGTCACCCCCAGAAAAGCTCAAGCAACCTCAAGAATCTCACCCGAAAGATCAACACAGCCAGAGACACACACCCAACACCCGCGCCTGATATCAAGCTCAGAGGCTGACGATCGAATTGCGGGATCAAACGGAGAACCCAGCTACCAAAATTCACTACACGAGCAGCGAAAAGGTGACCACGCAGAAAACCCAGTCAAGAAACGGAGAATCAAGAAAGGGAAAAATGAATGAAGAAGAAGAAGAGGACAGAGAAGTGAGGAGACGGCATTTCAGACAAGAGAAGCTAGCACCCTGTTTTACCTCGTCCTCCGCCTGCTTTTTTCTCAACGAATTTTCAAAAGAATCGAAGGCCCCCAAATATAGAAACGGAGGAAATCTCTCTCTCTCTCTCTCTCTTCTCTCTCTTCTCTCTCTGTGGGCGTGCAGTTGCTTCTTCTTCTCCTTCTTCCTCGCGAGGTAGGGCTGTGGAGAGACGCCAAGTGTCGGTCTGTCTCTCCCTCTTCTTCTGCTTTTAAGACATGAAAAAGGCGAATTTTTTCACTTAATTTTTTTTTCATACTCTTGTCGTTTTTAAGATTTTGTTAACGAACGAGCAAAGAAAGACTTATCAAGCAATCAATAAGTAAATTTCAATTTCTTTTTTTTTATCACATTATTTTCCTCGTGTTAGATATGATTAATACGCTGATAATCGAGAGAGATGCTCGTTAAAATTCGAAAAAAAATGACATAAATGGTCAATGTATTATGAACTAATATGCAATGTGATATTTGAATTTTTAATTTGTTCAATATGAATATATATTATACATGAATTTTCAATTTATTCAATATGATATTTAAATTTTTTATGCATGTTCAATCTGATTCTTGAACTATATAGAAAAGTTTAATAAAAATTTAGGGATTAACTTGAATATGTATCAAAATTCTAGAGACATATCGAACAAATTAAAAGTTTCGAAAATCATATTGTGTGTTGAATTTAAAGGTCAGAGATATTTCATGTCACTATACCCTTAAAATTTAGACGGGGAATTATATTTTTCCAATTAATAAAACGGGCAATTAGCCTGTATAATTATTTAATTGCTGAGTGGGCCAGCTGGCAGGGGGCGGCGTGGACCAATGATCATGAAGAGTGGATGGTCATGATGTGAGTGCCCGGCCAATACCGGCGAGCTAAGTGGGAGGATCGCGGCCGTCCACGTTTTTTCTTGATGAACGGTCGGATGGTGGCGATATGGGGTGGCACATAATGGCGTCGGACAGCGACAAGACCCTCCTAGTGAGTATCTCGGTGTACTTATGTTGCACTTAATTAATCATGAAACATATGGACCAATCACCTTACCAGTGTCGTCCAAAAAAAAAAAAGGAATATTTGGAAAAAAAAAACAATATCATATGATAATAATTAATTCAATAGGTACCCGTATCATTCTTCGGAAGAAGCTAAATTTTTTTCGATAAAATATTATAATGAATCTGATACCGTTGAACCGTAATTCCAACTCAAGGAGTGTATGTAATCATTAGATGCACGATGCCCTACCAACCAATGGAAAGGAATGACACGAGTTGAAATTTTGTTGTTCGATTGTGGTTAAGATCGATACTTTAATTGACTTGGCACAATTTATTTTGAAAAAAAAATATCATAAGTATTATAATTTTTGTATGGCGCTCATTTGAGAATCATAATTTTTATTTTACAATCACTTGAGCGCCATCGCTTATGTTCGACACTCACTTGAATACTATATAACTTTTCAATTGATTTATTTAAGAGTGATAACTTTCAAAAGACGTTTATCACAAGTGCCATGCCACGTCGAATTTTCGACACTCAAATGGACATTTTAAAAAAGTTGTGGTACTCAAGTGATTAATTGAAGTTATGTCACTTAAGTGAACATTTTTTTAGATATTGAAACACTTAAGTGGTCGAAAAAAAAGTTGTGATATTCAAGTGAGCGTCGTATAAAAGTTATGATACTTATAGTGTCCTTATCCCTTATTTTGGTTGCCAAAGTATCTGAATAGGCGGACCAAGCCGAATCATATTAATTCTACGACAACATGGTCATTTCTTAAAATAAAAATGTGTCTCTAAATACTATTAAGTGGTCTTGTAATCCTTCGTTACGAACAAAACGTCATAAACTCTTACAAAAAAAAAACAAAACGTCATAAACAATAAAATGTCTCGAAGAAAGGGAAAGGAGTGGGGATCATGTAGGACGAAATTGGTCCTTTTTTAGAGGCCCAAAATGTTACACTTCGAGCCGTTTAACTGGCACGTCCTATTAACGAGCTTCCATGAACATGGGACAATCACTAAAGTTATTTGAATTACACAATGCAAAAATTGATAGCAATATATTCTCAACTAGATTTTCTTGTCATCATTTTTAATAAAGATATTAAATTTTCCATTTTCCTCAGTTGGTTTTCGTGCATGAATAGAACAAATTTAATCCTCGAATCACCCCATAAGAAATTATTGCATCATTTAGAATTCATTTGTTTTGCAAAAAATGACTAATTTTAAATTAAATCATTGTTTCTAAAAATAATTTATTGTATCGATTATAAAAATGAATGAACGAGATTTATTTTCATCATCTATGAAAGTGCATAACCATAAATTATTGTCGATAAATCTATATCCTATTTTAAAAATGGACAAAATGGTAAATTGAAAAAGATCCATACGGCTCTCCTCAATTTAAATCCCACAATATTACAAATTACACAAGTTTCTTTCCTGATTAATTTCTTTCTCTTAATTAACACGGGCTGATATCCTCAAAACAACCTATCTTTAGGTCCAATTTCATTCTGCCCCCGAACTTTTTTTTTCTACAAAAAACTTCTAAGTTTCACTCTAGTCTCAAATGTGCTTGCGCGTCCAAAAATAGCCATTAGTTTCTTTAAGAATATCAACATCAGGAGACCACTGTTTGTTCCATCATAGGGGAGACTGTTGATGAATATGCATATTTTGATAATGAACTTCTAATTGGCTTTGATGTTGATAATTTAAAAGAAACTAGTGGCGATTTATGGACACGTCGACAAATTTGGGACTAGAGTGAAATTTCGGGGAAGGATTGTGATTAAATCTAAATTTTGAGGGTTTTTTTTCAGAGAACTTGGCCTATTTTACAAACATGTGTGTGGAAAATTGTTCAAAAAGTTTAACAAAAAAAAATTGTTCAAAAAGTCATAAATCTATTGTGTAGCGGCTAATTAGTCCTAAACTTTTTAATTGTACCAATTTAATACAACTTGCCAATTTAGTTTCAAACTTTTTAATTGTGTCAATTTAATCCTAAATCTTTTAACAAATTACCAATATAGTCCTTTTGGCTAATTTTGAGTGAAATCGTTGACATGGCGGTTGAGTCAGCACTAGCCGTTCTACATCACGCACCAGCGCTGACTTGAACAATTTTTTTTTAATTTTTAAAGTTTTTTATGAATTTTTATTAATCTTTTTGTTGATTTTTTCTTTTTTTTCTTCAATGTGCCGATGGGGCCATTGGCCCCTAGACAAGAGACATGAACCCCTCGCCAGCAAGGGGCGAGGGCATCATGAGCCCTCGCGGACCACAGTGATGGCGTTGTGGCCCTCTCTTGTCCTCATAATGGTCGGTGATAGCTTGTGCGAGGGTCGCAGCACCGTTGCCTCACCAAATTTGGCAAGGGTGTCGTGAGCCCTCGTCCATGCCCTCACCGGCCACAATGTGATTGTGACCCTCGGTTGCGACTAGTAAGGGCTTTGTGGCCCTCGCCCATGGGTAGGTAGGGGTCGCTGGCTTTATGTAAAAAGAGGAAAAGAAAAAGAAAAGAAGAGAAAAATGAAAAAGAAAAATCAATAAAAATTAATGAAAAAATTCGAATTTTTTTTTAAGTTATCTACGTCAGCGCCGATAGCGTCATATAGGACGACTAGCATTGACCGGACGCCCACGTGCCATAACAGCCAAATGCCCTTTGTCTTTTTTGCTCTTACAAAAAGCAATATACTAAAAAAGCACAAGACATCCCAATTAGCAAAAAGTGACTTACGACTCTTCCCCATCTTCGCCGAGTGTGATGTGATTGGGAATGGCACTAAAATCTGGAACGACGGCTAGGATGCATGGAAAATGCGAAAACATTAGGATGACGTCAGGATCGCGCAATGTGAACTCGGACAAGTTTTCTTGAGAGGAACCATGACTCACCTAACTTCTACCAGTGAAAGAGGATAAGGCTTGTCTGGGGCAAAGTCAAAAGCACCAATCTGATTGACCTTTTCCCGCAAGGCTTAGCAAGAAAATTTTTGTAGCACCTAACTTTTTCGCTTGCCGCCCTTGAATTTCTTGCAAAAGGAGTGAAAGACTATTGTGTTTGATTGCCCAGAACCTGTGGTGTAAGTGTATTCAAACTCATATAAAACGTTTGGTCAATCGGGTGTAAGTCAATGAAACTTTTAGCGCATGGGGAATAGGGTCCTTTTGTTAATCCCGGGTTAGCAGCCGCGTGGCAGTGTCCGACACTGCTGGTTTGCCGCGTGTAGGAATCTGTCAATTTTCAAGGAAAGTTATTGTCGAATATTTGCAAAAGGCGTCAGACTATATGGTGGAAGTTAATAGGTATAGACTCGATTGTACTTTGGATGAAACAAAAATAAATAAATAAATAAATAAAGTTGTGTTTTGGCCATATCGATTTTTACATTAATTATCACGAGAGATCAAAGTCTTGTCCAGTTAGAGGAAACTAGACGAGGGCACTCAAGATAGGCTTAAGTGCCCTTGTCTCATCGTTTACATTAATTCGACTTACCCTAAGCCGCCCTACTCACCTAGATGATGTCGTAGCCTCTCATTGTCTGCAATACTCCGGGTTTTCTTACGACTCGATGAACTAGGGTTTTTTAGAGATCGAGAAGCAATCGGAGAATTTAAATTAATGATCGAGGGCACTCAAAATCACATGATAACGAGCCTTAACCTACTCGGCCGACCACTCGGTGATTCTCCTCGAACACTACAGGAGAATAGCACTCTGCAATGATCAAGATGGAAACAAAATCACATATTGATTCCCAGCTTGTGTTGCTTAGATTTTGATCTTTGTTGGGGAGAAACTTGAGCAACAATTCACTAAGAACTCAATCAATCCAGGATCAATATCTCCCCCAAAACTAAACCGACCTAAATCGACTTAATTCCAACAACAACCAATGATATTCCAGCAATATTACCATGCAATAATAAGGAAATAAATGCAACGACACCAAGATTTAATGTGGAAACTCAATAAGGGAAAAATCATGAATCGCCCCACACATAAAACTTCCACTAATCACAAAGAATAGTAGGATACACACTAGTTTCCTCTCTAGTCACACACTAGAGGTACAACATCAACATTTCAACATTATTTCATCACCACAAAAGTGGATTTACACAAAATGAGGAGAGAAACCCTAATCGTGATTAAAGAGTTCGGAAGAGATTATCAACGAACGAAACCAATCAACTCGTAGCCCTCGGTCTCATGAACAACATACTAAAATTTGAGTCAATTCCGATAACGTTTGGCCCTCGAATCGGAACCGTGAAGTTGCATCCCTTTTCTTCTCTCCTGTTCTCTCGCTCTTGGTGCTCTCTGCCTTTTTGTCTCTTTCTTATCTGTGGGCTCCCGTGACCGCACGAAGCTGCCCCTTTTCTTTTTGTTCTTTTTGTTGCCTTTTGTTTTGTTTTGTTTGTGCTGGCTGGGCCCCACATAAGGTGGACCCAGTCAACAGGTGCTAGAGCTTCATAAGAGCAATCGAAGCCGAAAGGGCAAGCTGCGTTGAGGCGCATGATCATGATCCCCGGATGGAGGAGCATGCTCCTCGAGCTGACAAGCATCGGTGCTTGGGACTTTCATCTCACACTGCTCAAAAACGAAACACAATCAAGCAAGCACAGAGGGCATCAATATACGAAATATCAAAAAAAAACATGCAAAACTATTGAATGAGTCATCTTACGAAGCTTCATTTAATTAGCTTTAATTTCAGAGTGGAGGTCCGTCGCCGACGGCGTTGCGGTGTAGGTCCGTCACAAATGACATCGCGATGGAGGCGGTGGTAGGGTTGTAAGTGGAATAAAGAGGAGAGAGATGGTGAATGAGCCCTTTCGAATTGTGAGGTTATTTTGGCATGGTGGAAGCAAATTATTGACATTCCGTGCTGGGGTCTTAGCCATTTGAAGAATGCATGAATGGATCATGTACGCGCATCATGGGTCAATTTTGTACCATTAGAAAAAGGTGGATTCCATTGATTTCCAACAGGACCGCTAGACATGACGTTTCATATGAACTCTTAGTGCTTGCACTAAATCCACCAGTCGTTTGTGCATTCGAAAGGTGTAAATTGAAACGTCAATAGAAAATCACGATCCTTTTCCAAATGGGTTCCATTATTGTTTCATCTCTCGTCAGAGGAACTTCTTCCCACCACATCTTTGATCGGGCAGGTTAAAAACTTATATCTTGACCTTACGTATTTTGATAAGTACAGACCATAACTTAGTAATGATTTTTGTTTGCGTCTATTCGATCTATATTAAATTTGAAGAGATTTTGAAGTCCGAAGGTTTTGGTGGTACTTTGTGACAGTGTTGCAAAAAGTACTTCGAGCGGCAATTACTATGCCTTTAACGGCACTGTTAAAATGGCGGAACCGCGGGTGACTTGCCAGGCAAGTACTTCGCTCAATCTTTCTTGTGATTAAGCAGGCAATTGAAATTTATGAAGCGGGCGTCCGGAAGCCGCATCGAGCGAAAAATTAACCGTTTGCAGCGTGTCTAACTGCTGGTCTGGCTTGGGTTTTAGTATCAGTAAGACCTCTAGGGTCATTGGGGGAACAGATGATACCTTGTATTGTATATCTAGATGTGGAAACCTTTTGTGCATTTATTTTCATTTGGAAATGGCAAGTGAGGTGAGATATAGACTTGAGCGTAAGTGTATAGCCTTCGAGGCATGGCAGACAGTTCGTAATTTGGAGAATTGGCTTCGGATCAACCCACCTCTGCACTTGGATTCGACTAGTGGATTTTGGAGGATCTTTCAATCAGATTTAGAGAATGGAGTCGGTGGGAGCTGAACCACTGTAAATCCCTTGACCAAGCTATTCTATGCTTACTCTCTTTTGTATTTGATTCCATATTTCATTTTGCTTGCTTGATTCACTTTTCCATATTCCTTGGTTGCTTGAATTCTAACTTTAGATTGTTGCCATCGAATTTTTGGGCCAACATTATGGGCATCAACGGCATGAAACTCAATCTAAATGTGGATGGTGGCCATATGTGCAATTCATCAATCAGATGATTGGAGCAAATTTCCCGCAACTAGAAATGCAAGAAAACCCGACCCTCCCATATATTCCTCTTTGGCAAAGTTGTAAGACAAGGTTATAAGACGACCATATAACTTCTCTTCTTTGCCAGTGGATGAAATCTAAAGACACTAAAACTTTTATTCAAAGTTTGTTTACCTAATAATTTGTTAGGATTATAGCAGAAGATAAATTATTCAGAAATGCAATGTAGTTTAGCATTCCGGTAAACTTTCTCTCTCTAGGATTGTTCCAATCTCCTTCAAGCTAAGGGCATGGCGGAATGCTACAATATAAAGCAATCGGTTGAATTCAAGCATTTGGATACTTTTCTCTCTCGTCCATCATGAGAGCCACATAATTGAGAAAAAATTATCAATTCTGTTCTAAACTTATTGTAAGGATGTTAATTAAGCCACAAACTTTCCAATTTTGTCAAAGTAGTTCTAAACCTTTGGCGAAATTCCAATGTACTCTATTTGGCTAATTGTAGTCGGAAATCGCCTACGAGCGTCCGGTTGTTGCCAACTGTATCTTACTTGTCACGTTGATGTGGACAAGTTTACACTCTTCATGCTAGCAATTTCTAACAGCAATTGATTGGAAGAATTACATTGGAATTTGCTCAAAGATTTAGTACATTGATAAAATTGAAAAGTTTATAACTTAATTGACATCCGTAAAATATGTTTAGAATGATCGAGTAATTATTCCCAAAATCAACGGAAGCACATGAGATGATTTCAGTAGTAGTAAGGGAGTCAAGTGCTCAACCTGGCCTTGTAAGGGGGCGACTCTAGTTTGACCATCATACCTAGAAAAATTACTACACTTTGGGTAATTATTGGTGCTTGCTAAACATGTCAAGGGTCTCTTGTGTGCGTCAATCATCGTTCTCTAGCATTTCACTCGCGTGCGTTTCCATTATTGCGCCCACTCGCACATTTACCATCTTTCCTGTTCACCTTCTGATGGACCACTAAGGTCAAAATCGAGAGACTTAATGCCTTTTAAAACATAAGGTTCCAAACGTTTTACCTGCTCACGCACTTCCCCTTGGAGCAAGTGCCACAATTACCACTCTCAATGATGTCGGTCAAGCGATCGCAAAGGGAGTTGCTTAGTGCTTGTTCGTCGTGATGACACTCCAATGCAATGGAGGGTCAACAGATTAGAATAAGCATAAAGTCTTCGTGGCCCAATTTCACGTGGACAGATGGAGCGGCGTGGCTCGATCTTTAGATGGACGGCGCCGTGTAGGGCAGGCCAGGATGCAAGGTCAGAGTCTTCCATCTTTCATGCTCTTGCAACTAAGTCAAACCTCTTTTATCCGAAAGTCGAAATCGAAGAAGACAAATAGAAACAAACCCTTCTTGTCACTATTAACAAGGCGACGAAACACGCTTTATTATTGATCTAACTTTACGACCAGGTCTATGAATCTCGCCACTTTAGTCGCCCTTAGGAACAAAAATTGACAGACACACACTACAAAAAAAAGTTAGTTTTAGCGACGATGAGCTCGACCTTGCCCATGGCTGGCGAGCTCGTGTTACAGAAAAGGTGTAGAAGCTAACTGTGCTTTGCAAGCACAAAGAAAAAATATAGAAAAAAGAGTCAGAGAGAATAGAGTGTACACCTGTGAAAAAATGCTTACTGCATTCATACGTTATAATTGAATAACAACTTAGCCTTTTGGATAGGCCATACACCGACAGAAAATCTCAGAAAAGTAGCCACAATAATTGACCCACTATGCTGAACTATCTACTCACTATACTGAACGTGTGTGCAGCAACAAACATGCTGCAACAGATTCCTATAAACTAGGACAACCAACTAGGCTATATTAAAAAAAAAACAGACAAATACTTTGACTAATTCAACACCCTCCCTTAAACCGATGTTCCAAAAAATTAGTTTGAAAGGACTAGAACCAGCCCTCCCTTAACCTGTAGCTTCCAACGAACAAACACCAAGAAGCTTTCTTAGCTTCTAATATGTAGATAATTTGAGAGGCTTGGTGAACAAATCAGCAAGCTGATCTTCACTCCTGCAAAAAACAAGATCAATCACTTTATCTTTCGTGAGATCCCTTAGGAAATGATACTTCACATCTATGTGTTTGCTCTTCCCATGTAAAATTGGATCCTTTGAGAGTTTAATGGCTGAGCTATCGTCACAATAGATTGTAGTTGCATCTTCCTGTTTAAATTGAAGCTCTCCAAGAATCTTCCTTAACCAAATAGCTTGACAAGCGCTAGAAGTGGCAGCCACAAACTAAGCTTCAGTTGTTGACAGAGCAACAATCGGCTGCTTCTTCGAACACCATGAGACGGCCCCCGAACCAAGCATAAATACATAACCAGAAGTGCTTTTTCGATCATCCATATCACTAGCGTAATCGCTATCAGTGAAACCAATCAATTCTGATTTTTCTCCCTTCTTATAGAATAACCCAAAAGTTGTAGTCCCTCTCAAGTAGCGAAGAATTCGCTTTGCAGCTTGCAAATGTTTTTTAGATGGATTCTCCATGTACCTGCTAATAAGGCTTACAGGATGCATGACATCTGGCCTTGTAGCTGTTAAATACATTAAACTCCTCACGATTTGCTTGTAGAAGGTGCTATTTACCCTTCTTCCATCGGAATCCTTTGACAACTTCAATCCAACCTCAGTTGGCGTGGTAACCAAATTACAATGCGTCATCTGAAATTTTTGTAAAATCTCTTGACCATATTTCTTTTGAGATAGAAAAATTCCAGCTTCAGATTGATTTACCTCAATGATAAGAAAATAATGCATCAACCCAAGATCTGTCATGTCAAATTCCTCCATCATAGATTTCTTAAATGTGTCAATCATGACACTATCATTCCCTCTAAAGATAAGATCATCCATGTACAAACACACTAGAAGCAATTTTCCACCACGACCAATCTTAATAAATAATATATGCTCATATGGACATTTTGTAAATCCATCCTTCAAAAAATAAGTATCAATCCTACTGTACCAAGCTCTTGGAGCTTGCTTCAACCCATATAAAACCTTTTTCAATTTATAGACTTTATGTTCATTACCCGGCTTGATATATCCAGAAGGTTGATGAACAAATACCTGTTCTTGAAGATCATCGTGTAAAAACGCCAACTTCACATCTAAATGATAAATGAACCATGAATTCTGTGCTGCTAGAGCAATTGCTAGTCGGATTGTATCGAGTCTCGCAACTGGCCCAAACACCTTTTTGTAATCCAGTCCAAATTCCTGCTTGTAACCTTTTGCCACCAAGCGCGCTTGTACTTTTCAATCTCACCATTCTTGTTCATTTTCATCTTGTATACCCACTTGACTCTGATTGTCTTTTGCCCTTCGGGAAGATCTGTCAATTCCCATGTACCATTCTTCTCAATTGCTTTGATCTCTGCATCAATTGCAACTCTCCAGTTTTTATTTTGTACTGCTTCATCAAAGTAGTTGGATCACTATCTGCAAACAAAGCAAAATGGATCAATGGGTCTTCGGTTTGCTCAACTCTCAACACTTCATAATCTTCCATCCATGCTAGCCTCCGTCGGATGCGTCGTGGTCGTTCTTCAGATGCTACAGCCTGCTGAATTTTCAGCATTTTCTGTGGTGACTTGACTTGTAGAGGGCTACTTTTCCAGCTCAGTATCGTCTTCAAAGTTTGCTGGAATTTGTTCACCACAATCACCACCATTCTTCTCACTCCATGACCAGAATTTTTCTTCATCAAAGATCACATCACGGCTAATGGTAATTTTCTTGGTTATAGGATCATAAAGTTTGTAGGCTTTTGAATGATCACTACTGTCAAGAAAAATACATTTTTCTGCTTTATCTTCTAGCTTCTTCCTCTTTTGGTCAGGAACATGGACATATGAAAGACACCCAAAAATTCTGAAATAATCAATTGCGGGTCTTTTCCTGCTTCAAGCTTCTTCGAGTGTCTTATTTAAAATAGCGAGAGTGGGACTTCTATTCAAAAGATGAACACTCCAATTGATTGCCTTTGGCCAGAAGCTTTTTGGAGCTCCACTAGACGTCAAAATGTTTCGCACCATATTCAGAATAGTGCGGTTCTTCCTTTCGCAGACACTGTTTTGTTGTGGTGAATAAGCTGCAATGAGTTGTCTTTTAATCCTATACTCCACACAAAAATTTGTGAATGCAGTTGAAATATATTCACCACCACGATCTGTGCGGAGAACTTTGATTGGATTTCCACTCTCTTTTTCAACAAAAGTTTTGACGCTCTTGAAGGCTTCAAAGGCTTCAGATTTTTCTTGCAAAAAGTAAGCCCAAACCTTCCGACTGAAATTGTCAATTAAGGTAGTGATATATCGTTTACCTCCATTGGACATTGGGGAAATTGGTTCGCAAATATCTAAATGGACAAGTTCGAGGTGCTTCTTGGCTCTCTATGCTTTGCCTTTTGGAAAATGATCTCGGTGTTGTTTGCTAACAACACACTCTTCACATATTTTGGACTGCACCATGATTGGGGGAAGTCCCTCCACCATCTTCTTATGATGTAATGTTCGCAACCCACCAAAGTTGAGGTGTCCGTATCTAAAATGCCATAACCATGCTTTATCCTTCGATCTTGCAGAGAAACATGAGCGAGAGGTGCCATGAAGATGCAACAGGAACATTCGATTGGCAGTCATATTAACTTGAGCAATCAGATGCTGTTTCTCATCATGGATTCTGCAAACACCTCCTTTGATTGTAATTTCATATCCCTTCTCTTGCAATTGTCCAACACTTAGAAGGTTGGTCTTTAACTCAGGAACATAAAACACCTCTTTGATCATCTGAACTGAGCTTCCTTTAGGAACAATTGCAACTATCCCTTTACCTTTAACTGACACAGTCAAGTCGTCTTCAAATTTGACCGAGGTGCGAAATGACTCATCTAATGCAGAGAATGCCTTCTTGTCTCCACACATATGGTTGCTGCAACTGGTGTCAATATACCACAGATTCGATGAAATTTTCTTCGTTCTTGACACACCATTAGAAGAGACACTGCTTCTTCTTTTTCTTCCGCAAAAGTAATCCTTTCCATGCTTTGTGTATTTAAATTGGTACGACATTCAGATTTATAATGTCCATACCTATGGCATCTAAAACACTCTACTCTAGATTTGTCTACTGACCTTGGTTTGAAAACAGTTGAGTGTTGACCTCCATGTCCTCGTCCTCCACCTTGAGCATCACGAGAAAAATGACCATTAGGCTTTTGATTGAAACCGCGACGTTCATTGGTTCCCCTTCCTCTACCTCTGTCACTATTCGCTCTTGTTGTTGACGAAAAGTGATCTATAGTTGCCTTCAACGCCTTCTCTTCCGGCTCTTGCTGAAGAAAATTTTGTTCGTGAACCAACAACGACCCTTGCAGTTCATTAATTGAGAGTTCTTCAATGTCCTTGGCTTCTTGTATAGAACAGACAACAAAGTTAAACTTTGGTGTCAGAGATCGAAGAATCTTCTCAACGATGGTGACATCCTCTGTCTGATTGCCGTGAATCCGCATCTTATTGACAATTGCCATTGTTCAAGAGAAGAAATCGGTAATTGACTCTCCTGACTTCATTCTTAGTAACTCAAACTCTCCACGAAGCATTTGAAGTTGCTGCCTTTTTGCTCTTGCGGTACCTTGATATTTTTTCTTCATGAAATCCCATATGTGCTTGGAGGTATCCTTACAGAGAATTGTCTCCAAGATAGATCTGTCAATGGCCTGAAAAAGGTAGTTTTTGGCCTTGAGATCTTTCAATCTTGCTACTTCCAGAGCCGTCCGTTGTGTTGCTGTCAACGTAGCTCCTTTTTCTGGTTCGGCAACTCCAGAGATAACAACATCCCAATATTCCTTGGATTTCAGGAAGTTCTCCATTAGCATGCTCCAATGATCATAATGACCATCAAAGCGTGGAATAGCTGATTGGACAAAGGTTTCTGAAGCCATCACCGCTGCTGGATACCAAGAAAAAAATCTTTCCTCGCGTGTTTTCAACTCAAGCTCACTTTTTGGCTACTGCGTTTCACTCTCACTTTTTCCTCTCGTGTTTTTAACTCACTTTTCCTTCTTTAATGGCTCTGATACCACCGTTACAGAAAAGGTGCAGAAGCTGACTGTGCTTTGCAAGCACAAAGAAAAAACACAGAAAAAAGAGTCAGAGAGAAGAGAGTGTACACCGGTGAAAAAATGCTTACTGCATTCATACGTTATAATTGAATAACAACTTAGACTTTTAGATAGGCCATACACCAACAGAAAATCTCAGAAAAGTAACCACAACAATTGACCCACTATACTGAACTATCTACCCACTATACTGAACGTGTGTGCAGCAACAAACATGCTGCAATAGATTCCTATAAACTAGGACAACCAACTAGGCTATATTAAACAAAAAAACAGACAAATACTTTGACTAATTCAACAGCTCGACCTCGCCATGGCCGGGCGAGGTTGAGCTCTCCTAGCAACGGCGAGGCCTCGCCAGATCTGGGCGAGGTCAAGCTCTCCCATGGCTGGCGAGGTCGGCCTCATCAGCGAGCCTCCCTTGGCCAGTTTGGCCAGGGGGAAGAAGGAAAGAAAAAAAAAAGAAAGAAAAAAAATATTAAAATAATGCCACATCAGTCGGCCGGCGCCGGCGAGCGTCGACCGACGTCCATGTCAGCGCCGGCCGACCAAAAGTGATCGGATGGACTGAATTGGCATAATTGCAAAAAGTTGAAGACTGAAATGGCAAAAAAAAGGTTTAGGACTAGATTGACATAATTGCAAAATGTTTAGGACTTTTTTAGTAATTTTCCCTACGTTAAATTCTAGGGATACTAAAAACTCATAAACATGTTGTACATATACCAATTCAGTCATAAATCTTTTAATTTGACCAATTCAATCCTAAACCTTTCTTCTGACAAAAAAAAAAAAATCCTAAACCTTTCAATTTGGCCAATTTAATAATAAACATTTTGATGATTTTTCAATTTATTCCTTTTGGCTAACTTCGGCTAGAAATTATTGATGTGGCCGCTGCTCATCCTACGTGGCATGATCGGTGCAAATGTAGATAATTTTTGCATTTTTAAAAATTTTAAAATTTTTTCTATTTTTTCCTTGTCTTTTCTTTCATTTTTTCATTTTTTCTTATTTCCCTCCACCAATTTGTGGCCTTGGCAGTGGTTGGCGAAGGTCATTGATCCTTGCGTGGCCCAGATCTTGTGAGGGTAGGGGCTGTGAGCCCTTGATGGCCACAATAAGGGCATTACAGCCCTCGCCAAATCTGGGTGAGGGTTGTGACGCCTCCGCCAATCCACAAGGGAAAAAAAGTAAAGAAAAAAGAAAAAAAGTATATAAAAATTCAAAAAATTCACAATATTATAAAAACTGTTGATGTCAGCACAAGCTATACCACGTAGGAATGCCATCATACACGTCAGCAATTTCCGATCAAAATTAGTCGGAATAACTACATTGGCACGTCAAAAGGTTTAAAACTAAGTTGGCCAAATTGAAAGGTTTATGATTGAATTGACATTTATATAATAGGCTTATGACTTTTTTGATAATTTTTCCTCAAATTCTAACTTGTCTCGGTAATTTTTCTCCCTAGGTGTGTTTGAGAAATGTAAATATTGTCACCACTAGTTACAAGCACCAGCAAGCTGGCCCTAAAACTATTGGCTCTATCTTTGCCTTGTATTCTTGGAAAAATTATCTAAAAAGTCCTAAAATTATAGCCGTTTGTCTTACGTGCCAACGTCCACGATAGGATTATGATTTTTTAGATAATTTTTACGATATTTTTCTTTGCTCCAGTCCCATCTACATGGAAAGGGTCTGTGAGTCGGAAATGGCTAGTCCAATCCGGCCCCATTCCTACTCTATCGTCTATTCACACCGTGTCGTATTAACCGGATTTTCTTTCTTCCCCGTCAACGAAGCTCGGTCTTCTCCACGTGCAGGCCAAAAAGGGCCTTATCTTCTCTCCACCCTGTTGGTGGAATGTTCAAGCGAGTGAGGAAAAGAAAACGTGGCGTTTGCTTGAAGATTAAGGTCGCACGTTGCAACAGGACAAAAAGCTCCTCGCAATCCACGCAAGAATTGGATAATAGAAAAGAAAGAGAAAGCATTGCGATTCTCAAAGACACTGTGGGTGGGTATCACTTGGTGCCATGATCATCGGTGATTGTGAGGGTTCCCAATGAACAGTGGCATGCCTTGCTTCTCAAACTCCCTCTCCACTTGGGCGGGTGTGGAGGGTGGGTTCAGAAGAGCATTTGGAAGAACATTTGCCTGTATTAGACTGAAGGGTTTTCGTGAGATGTAAAGAGTGTTTGGCGAACACTTTCCTATAAATTCACTATCCAATCTGAAATGTAATTTTGAAATAAAAATTTTAAAAAAGAAAGACTGAATGAAAAATTTAATAAAAAAAAGGATTGAATGACTCGCCGAGGGCCTCGGATCAAGCCACCCAGCTCAAGCGTTGGGCCTCTGCGACCCTCGACAAGGGCTGGTAGAGGTCGCGGGACGTCAACTCTGAGGTCGCACGACCTCTTGGACCCCACAGCAGGCGACAACTCGGGCCTCACCTGAGATCTTGTGACCTAGGGCGACGTAACGCTAAGGTTGTGTGACCTCAGGTGAGTGTCACCAGTGTCGGATCTGGTTTGTCGGAGTAGGATCTAGCTTGCCGATGGTCAAATTTGATTTTTCCGGCGACGTCGGGTGATGCCGACAGATATGCACAATAAAGCCGGTGAGGATAAAACTAGAATTTAGATAATTTAGTAAAGACAAAGTTGGGAGAAAAAGATTCATTAACCCTAAGTTAGCATTGCAAAGATGCTCAAAAGCCAATGCTAGGTGGGATTTGCATTGGGTTAGAAAATTTCGAAAATGCTAGTTTCGACTCAAAAGCTTTTATAATTATCTTGCCAAACACTTCAATGTTGGTACGAAGGCCTCTAGAGGCCCAAAATCCCTATGCCAAGGCTGCGCCAAATGCCATTCGAAGTTATGTTTGATTCAGTGCTTGATAGTTATGGTCACATGTTTCAATCAATAGCTCAAACTTTCATGTACTTCGATCTACTAGTAGTTTACTACTACGGAGAGTAACGGCTGAAAATCACCAATAGAGAAGCTCGTCCAGAGATCTTGAGGCCATTTTCTGTCTCAAATCCACTTTTCTTTGACATGTTTAGGGCTATATTTTCAAATTCGCAGACTATCTTTCATATCATTTCAATCGTTGAGTTCATTAGCAAGTTCAATTGAGAGACCAGATATTTTTCTACCTTGAAATGAAATATATCAGAAGTAAACATTTTGGACCGGGCTCGAAATGGAAAGATAGAAACCCACCCGAAATGACCATGTAATTGGCCCAATCCAATCCACGAATTATTGCTTTGTTTGATGGGAAAATGATAAAAATAGTTCCTGAACTTTGAACTAATGTGCAATTTAGTCCCTGAACTTTTAAGTTGTTCAATGTAGTACTTGAACTTTAATCTAATGTTCAATTTGGTCCTTGAACTTTTGATTTGTTCAATGTGATCCCTGAACTTTTAATATGTGTTCAATTTAGTCCCTGAACTATTTGAAAATGTTCAACATAGTCCTTCCATTAATTCAAGTGCAGGGACTATATTGAACATTTTCATATAGTTCAGGGACTAAATTGAACACATATTAAAAGTTCAGGGACCATATTGAACAAATTAAAAGTTCAGGGACCAAATTGAATATTATGTTAAAGTTCAGGGACTATATTGAACAAATTAAAAGTTCAGGGATCAAATTGCACATTAAATCAAAGTTCATGAATTATTTGTGTCATTATCCCTTGTTTGATCGCGTCCGACTTTTTCTACGGGTTCGCGGAAAGCTCCAACCATATACCATTTCTCGAGGAGCTTTGGGCGACTTCTTTCGTCTTTTCCCAGGTTCAAGGAGAGGCCAGATTTTGGTCAGAGTCGTCTATGATCTCGTTTTATCTCTCTCTCTCTCTCTCTCTCTCTCTCTCTCTCTCTCTCTCTCTCTCTCTTTCGTTTCACGTAATGAAAACTCCAATAAGGAACGCCAGATTTCAGCACGTGTGTCTGTCTGTGTCTGTCTCATTTTCAGCTTTCCAGAAATGACCATGCAGGGGCATGCATACTTGGGAAGGCGTTCCGTGAGGGACTTGTTTCCTTCCTATCAGTTCAAGAAACCCCGCAAGAAACTGCTTCATCTCGGAGTACCGTCTTCGACGACACTTCTCAATTTTTCTGTTCAAGCGTTGTGTTCAATTGGCCACTGCAGTTCCCACCCTCCAAGTATCCGGGTGATGGCGGTCTCCAATCCAACCCGATTCCACCACCCACTTCGCGTTTCTTGCAAATTTTGAGCTTCCGACAGGAGACGTCATGCCTCCATTTTTGTAGACCTGCAAGTCGGTGGGATCGATCGTGACGTGCCAAAATTGAAAGTGGCATGTGATTAAGCCTGCTTCAAGCTATCGGCAGCATCAGAATTGCGATCAGATGAGATGTTTGGGATGCATTGCCGGTGGGAAAGTCCCTTCTATTCACAGACCGTCTGATGCAAACAAGGACCTCCGGATTTTTAGGGGGAGCTTGCATAGCGGTGACGCTGTGCAGACGAGGAGGTTTTTGGGTTGTGGAGATGGCGAAGAAGGAGGCGCTTTGTCTAAAGTCTATGAAGAGAGGCGTGTTCTGGGGTAATGCTGATTATACGTTTGAACATGTCCTTTTTTGTTTGATTTCTGTGCTTAAAATTGCCACATTTCGATCAATTGGACTTTGGTCTGGGTGGCAATACAACTTGGTTGGTTGTTCTGATGCATAAGCTTGTTTGTGCCTGCATACATGCTTTCACTGCTCTGTCTCTATCTCAGTAAAGATTGATACTCCCAATGGTTTGTTTGGAGAATGCAGCGATATAGGATGATGTTAAGCCAAACCTCATTATTTGTCTATGACCGAACTATGTGGCATTGGATTTATCTTTTTCTGTCAGTGTTGTTTGCATCCTTTACTATTTGAAATTTCTCAGTGTTTATCTCTGATATTGTGAATGGTCAATTTGTGAATCTGCAGGTGTTAATTCATTTTCGCACTCATAAGTTCTCTCTCCTTGTTGTCATTGCTGTAATGCGATATGTTTGTTTTTTATTTTTATTTTTAAATGAACAAATTTTGGTCATTCCTGTGCTTAGCAGGATTCTCTAGTGCATTTATTTGATGTTGTTGCAGCTGTTGATCTGTATCAAGATTTTGTCCCCCGGTATCAGCGCTTGGAGATACTAAAGAGTTATCCTGATGGATCATTTGTGCCGAGCTTGAGATTGGTTTCAAATTTCTAGTAGAAAGTTATGTTTCTCATGTAGAGTTGAAAAGACCTCAGTACATAAAAGTAAACTAACTCCCAGACTTCCTGGTGTAGAATCATGTTTCCTCGTGTCACTGCTTGGATGAGCATGCTTGGTCAACCTACTTTCCGTTTCTTTTTGTTTCTCATTCAGTCATTCCTCTGCCTCATCACGACAATAAAATTGATGGAATCTGCTCTTCTTGTATTCCGAGTCCTGTTGTCTAATCAAACTAGTTCATCATCAGTATCGAGTAGGTGTTGAAAGCATTGTGCTTGAGCAGCTGCCTTTGTACAAATACATGCATTTGGACACTTCATATATTGTCCAACTTCCATTTGTTTGTATCTCTTCCCATTGTATCAGATTATATTATGTTCATTTTGACAAAGATCATGACTTTGTAATGTCTAAGGAGCCTTTTTAATTTGAAGTAATTTGATATTTGCTGGTTATTGAGTAGTGGTACGCAGTTATTATTATATAAGCCACTGGTGTAGGCGATCATGATTAGATTCTCTCTCTCTCTCTCTCTCTCTCTCTCTCTCTCTCTCTCTCTGTAATTTCAATCCCTCTGATGTTATTTTTCTGCCACTTCCAGACTACGGTGTCCCAGAGCACCCTCTTTGACCATCTGATAAATATTTGGCAATTCAATTCAGGACCAGTTCCAGGATCTTGCAACATTTACTTTTTGGTGGATTTCAAGTTTCAGTCACCACTTTACCGACAAGTTTGGTGCTCTCCTCTGTTAGTATGGATGATTGATTTACTTGTTTCTGTGTATGTGAACTTTGAAATAATCCTTTTTTTTTCTGCGAGACCTTCTGTTCTGTTTCTTTTGTTTATCATTTGCAAACTGAAACCTAGTGAAATAGCATGAGAGAAGATATATTGAGTTGATAGAATATTTATTATTTTGGTCAAAGACATAGCAAAAGTTGATCAACCTGATTACGTGAATCATACATATTTATTATATTGAGTTGATAGAATATTTATTATTTTGGTCAAAGACATAGCAAAAGTTGATCAACCTGATTACGTGAATCATACATATTGTGCAACTCCTTTCTTTTGGTTGGGGCTTTTTTGTGCTATACATCCTACTTTTGTTTTTTCACTTACAATTTTTGCTTCTTTCTCTTGGTTCATTAGAGGGATTGATTCACTCATGGGTTGTTAATATTTGGGATTAAATGGAAGGCTCCTTATTAAATAGCATTCTATTCACGTTCGTTTTGTTACTGGGGAACTTCTGTGCCCTTGGGCGGGCCTCTCAAGTCTTTCACCGCGAGGGTCCTGTAGTATGATCTCTTGAGCTTGCACTGGCGACAGTGTTGCCGCTGATTTGTTTTGTCCATTGTTTAATACGTTCATCGGATCCATTTGCTCTATGTATCATTCTCGTTCTGCATTTACAAAACTTATATGGAGTTTTGTTTTTATTGTTGTAAGTTCTAGCATGTCTCAAACCACATCTCTGCATGTAACGTTGTTCTGGATGTAGGCGTTAAATCTATTCTGGGCCTTGTATTTACTCTGATGTTATCCTCATGAGTGAGGAATGCATCTATAAATGATGGGTGCAATTGACTGTTAATAAGATCTTAATTTGGCTGGTTACTTGAAGTCTCACTTGAACTGAAAAGCATCTGTGGCTTCCCTTCTTGGCAGGTCGCCTCCATGTTTTTCAGGGAAGTAGTCTCTAGACTTGTTGGTTCATTCAGTGAACGCTGCCGTTTGATTTATGGACCGGGGATCCCCATTCAGGAAGATGCTATGGGCAGAGGGCTTAATAGCATGGTTCCTGGTCTATCACATATGACATACACGATAAATTCTGGTGAAATTAATAAACTGACCTTCATAGACTTGTTTGCCTTGCGGGTCTCTCATAGTCTGTTTATAAGTGTAACTGTGATTCTTCTCTTTAGATTCTTTTGGCCATTAGTTAAGCAGCCGTTAGCTGGTCGATGTAGGCCTCACTCTCGCAGTGTTCCTAGCAAAACATCTTTGTACCATTTTTTTCCGTTGCTCTTCATTGATTGTTGTCGGTACTCCTTCATGCTGAAGACATGAGTGTGACTTCCTCCCCACTGGAAAGGTGCAACTAACTTGTAATCTCCCTGAATCAGATGAGATTTCCTACACAAAGATTAGGTACCATGTTGTAATAACGTCTGGAAAGCTGATATAGGACTGTGCTTCTTTCCTTAGAAAATATTTCGTATGCGTGAAACATTAAAGGATTACATACTTCAAATCCTTCTTAATAGACACAGTAACTACAAGTCAACCATCTGCAGACATGCAAAGCCGTTCCTTTTTGTCCTCTGGGAAGTTGGGAATGCACCGAACCCCCAGTCCATTCAGCTGGAAAATGCAAGTCAACCATCTGCGGACGTGCAAATTCGTTCCATTTCCTTCCTCTGGGGGGTTGGGAATGTACTCTACCCCCAGTCAATGCAGTCGGCAATTGCACTTGCGATACCAATGGAAAATATCGTAAATCTGATCAGATCACGATGTTTCATGACGGAACAATTTTTGTAAATGACAAGTAAAAGTTTGTAGAATTTTTGGTCTCATGACTGTGCTGTTTCAAATTTAGGTCTCATTCAAACAAAAAACATTTATTAAATGAGTTGTATAATTGAAAAAAAATTACCCTATTCAATTACAAATCTTTTACAAGAATGAATTCCAATGTGTCAATGCGTATATCAACGTTTTAAACACCCATACACGTGCCAATCGAAACACAGGGCTAATCTATATTCTTTTACCAATTTCTGAAGAAATTTTTTTTGTTTACTGCATGGCGTCTGTCGGCACCTGATTTCATTGCATGCCATTAAATTTTGGGATTTGATTCAATGATATCAACGAAATCCTATCTGTAACTAAAAGAATTATTGCCTTATATTTATGCATTCGCAATTCTTACCGCGGTACTCCGTAGTTAGAAGGTAGTGCCATCATGATTTTGGTGTCATCACCACCCTCGCATCGAAAAAAGAGCTTTCACAAAGTCGTTGACATTCACGAATTTCTCGATTAATAGCTTAGCTCTCTCTCTCTCTCAATTAGAAATATTTTACATGAATAAATCTCAATGTGTCAATACTTATATCAATGTTTCAAACACCCACCCACGTGCCAATCGATACACAAGGCTACACTATATTCTTTTAGCAAATTTACAAAGAAAATTTTTTTGTTTACTGCATAACGTTTGTTGGCACCTGATTTCATTGCATAACATTAAGTTTAGGGATTTGATCGATGAAATCCTATCCGTAACCAAAAGAATTATTGCCTCATATCTATGTATTCGCAATTCTTGCCGCTGTACTCCGTAATTAGAAGGTAGTGCCGCAATGATTTTAGGGTTATCACCACCCGTGCATCGAAAAATGAGCTTTCACAAGGTCGTTGACATTCACGAATTTCTCCATTAATAGCTTAGCTCTCTCTCTCTCTCTCGTTCTCTCTCTCTCTCTCCCAATTAGAGTACCAAAACGGTGTGAAACAAAACGAGGCCCAAGTACAGACCCACCAAGGCCTACCAAGGTCGGGCCCATGACAAGGGATCGGCCCGTTGATGGAAGGAGGCTGACTGGTTTCCCTCGGCCAAGATTCTTGGCATGAATACCTTGCCATTCTTGATCCAATCACCACAATGATCGAATGCATCCGTCTTTGGGAGGGATCCTTCACTTGCCTCCTGCCATGTTTAGTCCATTCCAGCTAAGCCTAAAATCCAAGACCAATAAGGATGTTGATCGGACTGCTCAATCAGAAGGAAGTTGAAAGCGCGGTTGCTCGAAAACTAGGACCACATTATCGTTCTTGGTTGGAATGCTCTGGAATTTTGAAGAGATCTCTACCATAACAATACGTGGTTCCTCAACCGGAGCAGAGCATTCGGGCACCGGAGGCTCGGAGCTTCATTTTTCCTGCCTGTTGTGCGATTGGTTTAGTGGTCTGAAAGTCGGGTATACATAATCTGCTGGGCTCTCGAGTTTAGTAACGCTTTCTTATCATTTTGCCGGGTCAATAGTGCCCTCGGGAGACTCATGAAATCCGTAGCCATCAAGTGCGATTAGTATGTAATCCAATCTCAGGTTAGTGACAAAGAAGAAGTAATCGCTTCGACATAGTCCCAGTTCGATTTGTGTTCTTAACTATCTAGCAACTAAAGTACTTAATCAATCGCTTTTTCGCACATTAGTATTGATCGTGGTAACCCGTACTTGTTTTATGGCCTTCAAGGGGGCTCTTCTGCACAGACTGGGGGGCCGTCCTCTTATGCACAGACCGGGTCGCCGGCCTGGGCAATGGTGGTCAGCCTCTGTTTGGCACATCTCGTGCTCACTTCTCTTTGTGTTTTACTTCATGTATAAGCATTTAGGATATTAAAACATGTTATTCTCACGTGTTTCTATGATCCGTTTTGTCGTTGTTTGAAGTAGAAAGTTTTAAGGCGGGGTTTCGGTTTGAAGCCCATCTCGCAGTTTGAGTTCTTGCTCGAATGACCCGAAGGACTGCTCGATCGGTGAGGGACTTAACTTCTCTTTTCCTAGGAAGCCACGGGAATCGTTCGTTTCACGTATGAGAAAAGTAAAAGAAAATGAATAGTTGCTACCATCGATCTACTTTGATTCATTTATTTTGTTGACTTGTTAGCATGCATTTAGAGCAGTTTATTCAATTCACGGAAAAGTGCCAAAAAAGTCCTAAGCCTCTTGCATTAGTGTCAATTTAGTCCTAAACTTTTTTTGATACCAATTCAATCATAAACCTTTTGCATTTGTGCCAATTTACTCCTAAACCTTTTTTGTTATGCCAATTTAGTCCTAAACCTTTTAAATTAATGCCAATTCAATCCTAAACCTTTTGTTTTTGTGCCAATTTAGTCATTCCGGTCAATTTTGATCAGAATTTACTGACATGGACGCCTGTCGGCAGGCGGTCAGTCACCGACGCCGACGTGGACAACTTTAATAATATTTTAATATTTTTTTGAATTTTTATTTATTTATTTTTTCACTTTTTTTTTTTAATCTCTCCCTCCTTCCTCTGGCCGGCGAGCTTGACCTCGCTGGCCACTAGCGACGGCGGCCTCGCCTCGCCCGACCTCGCCAAATCCAGCGAGGTCGGGCCTCGCCTGACCATGGCGAGGGTCGAGCCCTCGCCAGATCAGACAAGGTTTGGCCTTGCTCAACCTCACCGGATTTGGCTTTGCCCGACCTCACCGAATCTGGCGAGATCGAGCCTCACCCAACCAAGGTGAGGCTCGCCCTTGCTGCGACCTATGGCAAGGACTTGAGCCTCGCCATGGTCGGGATAGGCTCGACCTCGCCGGATCTGGCGAGGTCGCTGGGTGAGGCTCGACCTTGCCAGATCTGGCGAGGTCGAGCTCGCTGGCCTCTGGCAACTGGCCAGAGGAAGGAGGGAGAGACCAAAAAAAAGTGGAAAAAAATAAAACAAAAGGAAAAAAATAAAAATTCAAAAAAATATTAAAATATTATTAAAGTTGTCTACGTCGACGCCATGTTGGCGTCGGTGACCGGCTGCCGGCCGACAGGTATCCACGTTGGCAAATTTCGATCAAAATTGGCTGGAAGGACTAAATTAGCACAAAAACAAAAAGGTTTAGGACTGAATTGGCACCAATTTAAAAAGTTTAGGACTGAATTGGCACCAAAAAAAGGTTTAGGACTGAATTAGCATAAAAAAAGATTTAGGACTAAATTGGCACCAAAGCAAAAGGTTTAGGGTTGTTTTGGCACTTTTCCCTCGTATTCACGTATGAGAAAAGTAAAAGAAAATGAATAGCATTAATGAGAAATGCGAAAAAGGAGAATGTGCACGCCACATTGATTTCATGTTTACATGATTTAGGATCAGTCACACGACATTATTGCACATATGTGAATTAGCATATCTTTTGTGTCTATGTAATTTAGGGACATATTCAAATTAGGCATTTTCGGAAAATTTGCAACCTCACCCTTAGATTTAGGCAAATTATTTTTATGTATCGCTCACGTGATTCTATCTTGGGCGGTGTTATAATCAGCCACTGTATTAATTTTCGTTCGACACAGCTTAGGTTGATTTTGTATTTGCTCGAACTTTTTAGGTTTCGATTATATGTCTTTTTTTTCAATTGAGTTTTTCTTATTGTTTGCACACTTATGTATGTTTAGGAACAAAAATTTAAAAAGAAGATTACATGAGAAAACGTTGTGAATTTGCAAGGTCTGTAATTCCCATATCTTTGGCAATCATACTAATAAACTAGTGTCATGTTTTGTATGTTTCATGTCCCATGACTACCAATGCAAATGGATACATCTAATCATTTCCATCTATGCCAACAGCTGCTAAAAATATGCCCTTCTAGTCAAATGACAAGTGGTAGCCATTAAACCCCACAAAGTGCTTACATCCTTATGGAAAACCCCTCCTCAATGCATCCAGGCATATGTTCATTTCTCTAAACTTGAATTGTTCCTGACATTGCTCACTCTTGATTACACAAGTGGATCCTAGGTTGAAATCAAGAAGTGCTTGACAATAACTTCTAAGCATCCGAAATTGCTCATCTTCATTCCTTGTAATCATACTCATTGCTGTAGCCCTAGCTCTGTAGACCATTGTCTTGGACAGCTTTAAAACACTCTCAGACTCCATTGTTTTCTTCAATGAAGCACTTGGCCATGTTGGATTATTCCTTAACCTATCACAATACTTGTTTGTTAGCCATTTAGAGCTTACTCGAGAAACATGTAGAGCTCTATTACATGTATGTATGGGGTTAAACGTTTTAACTTTTAAAGTATGCTCTCTCTGCACTTTGGAAGCATATATGAGCCAAGCACAATCGTCAGAATACACTGCTCTTAACTTATTTGGTGTATCTTAGCAAACCTCACCCGTCTCCCATTTTTTATGGTATAATTCCTAACTGCTTCTCTAAACTCTTTAGCATTACTAAATCACATCCCTAACTTGGAGGCATGATTCTCCATATCAATCTCAGCATTGAACTCAGGATGTGTATACTCAAGTTGACTACTCATATTCAAGAAATCTACATTATCAAATAATATATCTACATGCAAATTGATGCCTCCAACCACCATACCCCTCTCCATTAAACCTTCACCCTTAGTACATCGTACATTTCTTTTGTATAACTCATCAAGATCAATAATGGCAAACCCATATTCTTTAATACTCTCAGCACATCTACTATCAAACATGGTATGGTTCACTTCTTTCCATCCCTCACTTGGTGCAAATGGAAGCAAAATAAAAAATCAATATGTTTCTTTATCCGTATATAAATTCAACAGAATCACACAAACTTAAATCTATACATAGGGAAACATAAGTTGCAATCACAACATATTAAAAAAAAACAGTGCACTGGTAGGGACAAAACTAAAGCCTTATACAAAGCAGTGTAAGAAGAAACTTGTTATCATTTACAACATTTGGAAACAACTTTGATGGAAAACTTTAAATCCGGATAATGAAACTGGTCCATAAATTGAAAATGGTCCATAAATTGGACCATGATCACAAAATGTTCCTAGTGGAATACTCGCAGCTAGCATTCCAAAAACAACATGTCTACTTAGCATGAAGCAAACCCAATACATCTTTCCACATAATTTATGAGAGGCCACGCATACTATCAAGACAAATTATAATTGTGGTTTAATACAAAAACGAACTAATTTAGGAAACTGACATCCATTGAAACGAATTTAAGAAGGGACAAGACAAAGTCTTGCAAAATTTAAGATCGTGGTTTGTGTGAAATCCAGTATAACGAAATTGTAGTCTACTTCTAAAATTTAAGAATGGGGTTCATGCAATAAACGACAAAACATGAGATAGTGGGTTCATGAAAATATTAAAATAATTGAAAAGCATGGACCGCAAAGGACATGAAGGGACCACGGCTTACTTTGTTACAATTAGAAAATGCACTATAAATAATCAACTCACTGCCATCGTTGCCATCAATGTTGTATTCCATGATAGGCTCGCGCTTTGTCAACATGTTACTTCAAATATTGCAATTGCCTTCTCTTGGGAGAAGAAAATACAAGTTGAACCAATTTAGAAACTAACATATATAGAAGTGGAAGAAATTAGAAGATTAGGAAAATTAGGGTTCATGGGGGCAAAACAATCGACAGGGGGGATTCAAATCAGGGCTCCAATTTGAAAAACTAACCTCGGTGGATTCACGTGGGCAAATCGATAGACACGATTGCTTTGTGTGAATTGTAGGAGAGGTTTTCCTTTTAGCATCGTTCAAAATCCCTCACCCTTCACTCATTGCTGCCGCCCAGTTACATGCCACCGTTATTTGACCGTATACTGTTGACTAGTTGCACGTAGCCAGTCGCACACCGCCTTAGGCTTTCGGTAACCCCTTTGTTCTTTTAAATGGATTGGGATTTTTTTTTTTATCAAAACAGGGTTTTTGGGGAAGAGAAAAACGTAAGTTTTGGTTTTTATAAAATTGCCTTTTCTTTTTATTCAGAATTTTTTGGACAAAAATGTCCTTGTTCTGGTTGTCGGAAAAGTCACATCATCACCGGCCGGTGAGTATTTGATCGGCTAGGGAGCTCAGGCCCTTATTTAAGATTGATTGGGCACTTCAGGTCCTCATTTAACAATACGTCTACTATGGGTCTTTTTTTGAGAAAATGACCTTACTTCATGTCCTTATTTGAAATTTTCCCAAACAAAAATGTGAAAAATTAAAACAAAGGGGAACGGAAATGAGAAACCCATAATCCTCAGGTGGGCAAGTTCTGTGAGGGCCGTTGGGTAAGGGCTAGGGCTGTCGGCAACTTGGGCAATGGCCAACGAAGGTCATTGGGGCTTAGACAAAGCTTAGACAAAGGCAACAATCCTCGCCGACCTACATGGACGAGCCTGTGAGCACTCTGCCAAATTTGGGCCAACAGGTGGACATGTTGATAGCAAAAGCCGAAAAGACTTTTCCAGAGGTTAAGTTGAAGAGGGTCTCATGACTGCATAAGAAATACCCAAATTGAACAAAAAGGATTGCGATGACTACGAGGGTCATCTGTGTCTATAAGAGTTGGAGTTTCGTCATAGGTTGCATTACGTATGATCGTGTCGGCTACGAGGCATTTGTAGAGAGAGTATGCAGATGACAAGGACAAATTACGGCGAGTCGTCAAGGCTTTCAGATGTGGGATTTGGCTATGGCAAGGAAGATAAGAATGAGTGCATAGCTACGTTGGCCACTATAAACAACACCTAATATCTCCATAGCTAGAATCTAGAACACATATAATAATCAAGTAAAAGAAATTTGTACACCTGATTTGGAATCCATTATTTTTATGCAGAATAGCAACGATCCCAGTGTAGGTTCTTCTCCTCTATTACCATTTGTATCACTGCCTTAATGAGATTACCTCTCACAGTTAGCGTTTGCTCCTTATGCAAGATAATTTGTGCGTCGGGATTAGAGGAAGGACTTGAGCCCTATTTATAGAGTTTTAAGCTAGGCTCTCTCATCACAGGCCCGGTCTTACTCAGCCCACACTAGCTAGTCCCATATTAGATTAATTAAGAATCTTTATATCTTACTTTATTAGATCAATTCTGTAAAACGGTAAATTGCAATCTCAATTAATTTAGCTCACATAAGAAAAACTCTTACATTCTCCTACTTGAGCTATATTAATTGAAACTGTACCGTATGTGCACACATTTATGTTGGTCTAGAGATAATTCTAAATAGTCAATCTGATTCAATAAAGTCTTAAACACTGAATCGTGGCAGTAATTGCACGTGTAAACACAGAGCCTTTTATAGTCACGAGTGCTTTTAACTCTACCGAAATGAATTCAATATGATACTGTGGCTATTGGATAACACCTCAAAAAAAGTAATACCTTACGTATCATCTCTATTGTCATTCCACATTTTCTTTCTTTAAGTATCACAAAACCTGATGTGTCACTTGAAAATATCTTCATGGTTTTAACGAACCTACATATGTCTTATCCTTATAGTTAACTTTACTTTATATATAACAAGACATTAACTTAAGGCTAATAACTGGACGCCCCTTGCCTTTATTCAAGGTTTACACAATACCTTGAGATTTTCATCATATGTATGCATTCAACACGATAATAATACATTTAAGAACACCTTATTGAATGCAAAAGATTTGATACAAATTAAAATGTTACTAAATGTAACAAATCACATACGTAAACTTCATTAGAGTAAAAATAAAATAGCTCCCACTTAACAATAGTATCCCATGATGCTTCTAAGCCCATGCAAATGATATGTCGCTCAAACATACAAGAGCGAAGGCCTTTAGTTAGTAGATCTGCAACTATATCATATGTAGAAATATACTTTACTGCAATGTCACTATTCTGAACTGTTTTCTTTATGGTAAAAAACTTGACTGCCATATGCTTAGATCCCTTAAGACCTCTATTGTTGTTGATAAATAATACTGTAGAAAAATTGTCACAATACAACCACATGGGGCTATCCACAAAAGTAAATACGGTCTCCCTAATGAGGTTTTGGAGCCAAATAGCCTAAATAGCTGCAGAAAATCATGCTATAAACTCCGCTTGCATGGTAGAGGATAATATAAATTTCTGTTTCTCGCTTTTCCATGATACTGCACATCCTGCTAAAATAAAGATGTAGCTTGTTGTTGATTTCATGTCATCTTGATAGCTAGATAGCTAGCAAAGTCTATATTCGAATACCCTAGTAGTTGCAGGTTTTGAACATGTTTGTAAAGTAGCATGTAGTCTCTTGTCCTCTTTAAGTATCTCAAAACTTTTTTGGTAGCAATCCAATGATCATGTTTTGGATTTGACTGATATCTACTTAAAAGTTCTTTCGCAAAAGCAATGTATGGTCTAGTGTAAACTTGAGCTTTCATGATACCTCTAAGTGCATTACCATAAGGTACATCATTCATTTGGGTTTTTCTTAATATCTGAATGAGGACAATGTGATAGCAAAGTCTGTATTCGAATACCCTAGTAGCTGCAGGTTTTGAACATGTTTATAAAGTAGCATGCAGTCTCTTGTCCTCTTTAAGTACCTTAAAACCTTTTTGGCAGCAATCCAGTGATCATGTCCTGGATTTGACTGATATCTGCCTAGAAGTTCTTTTGCAAAAGCAATGTATGGTCTAGTGCAAACTTGAGCTTTCATGATACCTCAAAGTGCATTAGCATAAGGTAGGTACATCCTTCATTTGGGCTCTTCTCAATATCTGAATGAGGACAATGTGACAGACATAGTTTATCACTCTTAATGACAGAAGCAATTCCTGGCTTACAATGTTGCATACTGAATCTGTTTAAAATACGATCAACATATGTCCTATGAAACAAACCCAATACTTGATGAGAACGATCCTATGGATCTCAATGCCAATGACAAAAGACGCCTCACTAAGGTCCTTCATGTCAAAATTCTTTGACAACATCTGCTTTGTCTCATGTAGTAATCCAAGAGCACTATTTGCCAGTAAGATATCGTCTATGTAGAGTACGAGGAAAATAAATTTCCTCCTACTAACCTTGCATTGTATACACAGATCCACTTTATTCTTAACAAAATCAAATGAAGTAACAACACTACGAAACTTTAAGTATTATTATCCAGAAGCTTGCTTGAGGCCATAAATATTTTTTTTTAGCATACACACAAGCTTACTTGAATCATCTGCTGCAAAGCCTTCGAGTTGCACCATATAGACCTCAGCATTAAGGTCTCTATTCAAAAGGCAGTTTTAATATCTATCTGGCGTAACTCATATCAAAATGAGCTACTAATGTCGTGATCACTCTAAAAGAATCTTTAGAAGAGATTGGAGAAAAAGTTACCTCATAGTCTATTCCATCTCTTTGAGTGAAACCCTTGACTACTAGTCTAGCTTTAAACTTCTCAATCTTTCCTTTAAAGTCCCTTCTAGTCTTATACACACCCATTTGTAGTCGATGGGCCTGTGACCTCCAGGCAATTCAATAAGCTCCCAAACACCATTATGTTGCATAGATTACGTCTCGTCTTTCATCGCATCTAACCACAGATCTAACTAAGAACAAGAAACAACATCTATATAAGTCACTGGATCAATTACTTTGCCTGTATTGTAATCATGCTCTCCCATATAGACTATATAGTATAGTAGTATAGTTGATTGTCATTGGATCAATTCTTGAGTGAAGCTACTTTAACCTCATGCAGCATATCAAGGATTTGAAGAACTTCATTAGGAACTGTCTTAATAACATGATCCTGGACCTCAACAAGCTCAGTCTGTAATTTAGGAGACTTCATAATCGTTTGTATAAGTAGAGAAATAGACATAGTAGTTCCTACCATACTATTATCTTTAATAGTCTATGAATATCTACCTTTTTTGGCCACGTCATATTCCAGAAACTTTGTTATTTATTATTCCACAATTCTTTTGCCTCTATTGGGATTAAAAACAGATATCCTTTCGAATGATCTAGATAAAATACGAAGTAACACCGAGTGATTCTAGAGTCCAACTTACTTTATGTTGGATTATATACAACCTTAGTTCTGCAGGACATTCCTAGACCTTATGATGATTCAAGCTAGGTTTACGTCCAGTCCATAACTCAAAATGAGTCAATATAATAATTTTGGTAGGAACACGATTTATAATGTAGAGAGTTATTTTCAAAACTTCACCTCACAGAAAATTAATTAAGTTGGTTGTACTAATCATACTCCTTATCATATCCATAAAGGTGCAATTACGACTTTAGGCCATACCATTTTGTTTAGGACTTCTAGGCATAGGAAGTCCTAAACAAAATGAGTTAGGAATTGTTCCGGCTAGTTGATTATAATTAAGAATGAGGGTGACAAGCTTAGAGCAAGCTGAAATGTTTTCAGGAATCTCACCAACCAATGAATTGTACTCTACTTGCAAGATTTGTAGGCGGCTCAACCGGCTGATTTGCAGAGGGATTTCATGATCAAAGTTGTTGTTTTCGAGCGACAATTCTCTCAAGAAGCTGAGGGTTCCCAATATAAGGAGAGATCGACCCAGAAAGTTTGTGAGAACATAAGTCCAGTACGGTGACCCTTTGGTGCCTGCGACCTCAGGTGACACCATACCACTGATAGAACCCCATGCTATCATGCCACAAGCTGAGCACGTTGAGAGGATCCTTAGCTATTCCAGCCTTAAATGCAAGCAGAGATAGCTTGTCGGTTTCGTTTGTGGTAGATAAGACTTGGGTAATGCACAACGCGAGCACAATACATACAAGGAAATGGCATGATTGAAACTCTGCAAAGCCAATGCTTCGAGGTTCCATAATTTGAAAACTGTGAAGAAAGAAGAGAAATTGGTACGTCCTAACTAAATTAGACGTGAAGAGATTTATAAATCATATGGAGGTGGCCCTTTTGCGTCGACAGCTAGTGAAGGAGACCTGTCAACCATCAATCACGGACTTGTTTACTCCACAGGATGGGCCACTCACATGGAGGTGGCCCTTTTCCATGTAAGCACATTGACAACAGGTCCTCAATTTGCGAACAATAGACACTGTACAGCTGTGTATGCTCCCATCTCAAAATTGACTTCTGACCTATAGTTGATAATTACTCCGCGTGATTAATAAGTTTTGTATGAAAATTAGGTTAGTGATTATACTAAGTGGCGAACTCAAAGTCTTGCTCTGGCAATAAACATTTATAATAAGTCGGTCTTTCAACATGGTAACCTTTTACCATGAAAAGTAGGTGTGTGCATATCAATGACTACTAATTTTGTCACGATGAAAAGTAACTTCACTTTCAAACTATTTAAATTCAGTAACTTCTCCACGCTAATGTTCACTTTCTATTTAGAGAAGTAAGGTTGAGCATCTTGGTGGCTAGTAATTTCTTGATGGAGTTAGTAACTCAAAATGACCTCTCACATGGACCGAAATCATTCTAATAATTAACAGGATGTCAATAATACGACAATCATTTTCATCTTCCCGGCTACCCTTGCTGATGCACTACGTTCAAATTGGCAACATTTGCTCTCTTGCTTTTTAGAAATATCACAGAGCACATTCATCCTCTCTATTTATTTGTTCTTCATAGGATTTGCTCTTTCATGGTTAACGCCAATGATGCTATCCCATTGAAACTTGAAGATCAAGCTTTGAGGATCTCCTTCTAAAAAGGCAATGCTCAACACATGTTCTCCTTAGAGAAAGCCAACGGTCAAATTAGCGAGTGCGTGATCGGTGTTGGAGACAATTGATGTCCTTGGATCCGTGATAGTCGTATCTTGTGGAATTGTCGCACACATCATCGTAGTCATTACAAGATTTCTTTTATCACTTATCAAGCGTTTACTTGCATCCCAAAAAATCTATTTTCAGTCCATGAGGATCAATCTATGCCATCTTTAGAGAGTGGAGACGGGTTATCCAGAAATGCTGCCTGAGGTGAATGTATGTGACATTCCGAATTTCGGCCAATTTTTGGGATTTATAAAACGCGTAATTTGTCAGTGTGCTTATAGTAAAATCTCGCCCGGGAACTAATCACTCCCGGTTATCATTTTAAATTAGAGATTTCGCTAGAATCACACTCGATCGAATTTGGCCGTTATTTAGACCCCAAACTTGGCAGTCGATTTTCGGGAGTTTCAGGACGAAATAAATTGGACGGTGTCAATAGTATGGTAACCAGCGTTGAGATTGTCAGGAATAGTGGAATAATGGGAGCTTTTGACCCAGTGCAAATTTGGACTAGTAGACCTCCCTCGCTATAGTTTGATTTAATTAATTTGGCCTTTGTCCCTTTTTATATGCGAGGCTTATTTTAGACCGGTAGATAGTTTTCGATTTTAAATTTGGACCTTCGGATCGCATTTAATATTTGAATGTTTAAATATTTCTTAGTTTTATTTTTCTCTCTTTCTCTCTCTTTCTTTCTCTCTCTCTCTCTCTCTCTCTCTCTCTCTTTCTCTTTTCCCCCGTGCACGTTTCCCCTCTGCACGTCTGCCTCTTCCCCATGCAGATTCCCCCTTTCCCCATGCATAACTCTCTCTCTCTCTCTCTCTCTCCTCCTTTTTCTTTTATTTTCCTCTCTCTCTCTCTTCTGCACTGATTCTTCTTCATTGGCTTCTTCCCCTCCCCGACTGGTTCCGCGCCGCCTCTGCTCCACGCAACCGGCCCTCAGCCCAGCCACTCACCGCGCCCGACCACCGCGCCGCGCGCCGTCCGGCCGCCACCTCCGCCCTGCCACCGCCGCCACAGAGCTTCCTCTCTCTCTCCCTCTCCTCCCCTCCTCCACAGCTCCCTCCAGCCCCGCCCGACGCCACCTCCGCCAGCCGCGTCGTCGCTGCTCGTCGCCACCGCGCGTCGTCCGGCCGTCGCCTCCATCCTGCCGCTGCCGCCACAGCAGACTCCCTCTCCCCCCCCCGAGCCTCTCTCTCTCCTCCTTTCTATTCTTCCTCTCTCTCTCTTCTTCTTCTTCGCGGGTCCTCTTTGCCGGCCGCGACTGCCCTGACTTTCTGCATGCAGCTCACCAGGACTAGCCCAGCAGTCGCCCGCCTCGCGCCGCCGTCGCCCGACTGAGCCGCGCCACCTCTCGTCACCCGCGACCGCCGCTCGCCGGCCCTGCTCGCCTGTCGCTAGCCCTGCCCGTACTACACGCGAGCAGCAGCTGGCCGCTGCGTCCGCCGTGGCTCAGCGTTGGCCAGCCGTCTGCCGGCCTGTCCTCCGTCGCTCGGCCACTCGCGGAGCCGCCGTCCTGCCTCCGGCCGCCGCCTGACCTCCCCCTCCCCTGTTCTTCTCCTCCCCGGCGCCTTCCCCTATTTCGGCTCCTAGACTTCGCCGCCGCCGTGTGCCGCCGTTCCGGCTGCCGCTGCTCCCTCCGCCGCCACCCAACTCCCCTCAGCCACCGTTACCCTCGCAGCCCCGGCCAGCCAGCCAGCCGCCGGCTCAGCCGCGGCCAAGTTGCCCGGGCTGTGGCCGAGCCCGTTGCCCGAGCGTCCCGGGCCGTGGCCGAGCTCGCCTAGCCCGTTGCCTAGCCGTGCCCGAGCCGTCCCAGCCGCTGCCCGTCTTCGTCGAGCCGTGGCCGAGCCTTGTGCCCGTTGCCGTGCCCGTGCCGGTCGTCGTGCCTGCCCGTGACGAGAACTTTGCCCGTGGCCGAGTCGTTGCCCGCTCGCCCTAGCCGTTGCCCGGTGCCTCGCCTGTTCAGCTAGCCCATCGCCCGAGCACGTTGCCCATTCCGCTTGGCTATGCGCCCCGGGCACGCCGTTCGGCCACCGCGCCCGCGCGCCAGGCACGCCGACCGGCCATTGTGCCCGCGTTGGCCGGCCACCGTGCCCGTGTGGCCCATGCCCGCGCCTAGTTGGGCACTGTTCACCCGGGCCATTTTAGGCCCGAGCCGATTTTCTCCGGGCCAAACTTAAGTAAGTGACTTCCTAAACCCTACCTAGTACATTGGGTATATTAGACTTGTCTAGAGTTTGATTAGTACCGGTTTAGGGATTAAACGTGGATTAGGGTCAATATTCGTATGTGTGTGATTGTTAGATTAAATTGCGATATTTGTGGGGCTTAATTTAGTAGCTAATTAAGGGGACTAAATGACCGTATTGTCGTGGGTTAGAACGGCTAGGGTGGGTTTTAATTTAATTATATTACGTTATAGTTACGTTATTTGAATTGGGTTAGATAATATGTTTGAATTGGATGATGGTGTGTGGCCGACTTAGATGGTTTTGAGTGCATAGTAGTGGCTAATATTGGTGGATCAGTGATTGGCCTGTTGTGGCATTCGTGGGTGAATTTGATGTTCGTATGTGGCGAATTAATTGTCGAGTCGTGGGTTGGTGTGGCTTGTCGTGAATTGGATTGAATTGTGATCATGGATTGCTTGGTGTGACTGGCGTGAAATTGACTGAATTGAATGGCGTGTGCTTGCCTGTCGATTTGAAGCCCGGATCGATCGGAGGGCTACGGACTTGGGACGTGTTGACGGCGGTCCGTGTGAAGGCATGACTGGCCGAGGTGCTATGTTTGAATTGGATGATGGTGTGTGGCCGACTTAGATGGTTTTGAGTGCATAGTAGTGGCTAATATTGGTGGATCAGTGATTGGCCTGTTGTGGCATTCGTGGGTGAATTTGATGTTCGTATGTGGCGAATTAATTGTCGAGTCGTGGGTTGGTGTGGCTTGTCGTGAATTGGATTGAATTGTGATCATGGATTGCTTGGTGTGACTGGCGTGAAATTGATTGAATTGAATGGCGTGTGCTTGCCTGTCGATTTGAAGCCCGGATCGATCGGAGGGCTACGGACTTGGGACGTGTTGACGGCGGTCCGTGTGAAGGCATGACTGGCCGAGGTGCCAAATGGATGCGGGCTTGAGACGTGCTGACGGTGGCCCGTTAAAGGTGTGATAGACCGGGACGTGTTTACGTCGGTCATTGGAACGATTGATTGTGTGGCTTGGGACGTGTTGACGGCGGCCACTGGTACGGAATGATTGGTATGGCTTGGGACGTGTTGACGGCGGCCATTGGTTTGATTGATTGTGCGGCTGGTGAGCCCGTGAGAGGAAAGTTGGTTGAACGCGTGCATGCGACTTGAGTGTGATTGAAATGGCTGTAGCGTGTGATTGGATTGGCTGGTTGAGCATGTGATTGGATTGGCTGGTTGATCATGTGATTGGATTGGCTGGTTGAGTGTGTGATTGGATTGGCTGGTTGAATTAGTTAGATTGATTGAGTGTGAGTGTGGTTGGTATTTGAGTGACTATGATGTGTTATTTAATTACCATTATTGCATTTATCACATGACGACTAATGTGCAGAGTTTACATGGACCTGATGACGAGGTGAGTACAATAATGTCAATCTTTTTATATCTTATGGGGTAGATTGCATGTAAGACTTGTCTGGGTACGCATTGGCCTACGTGGGGTATAGGGGGTTGCTTATTGAGACTCGTTCTCACGGTTATTATATAACCATTTCAGATCCGTGACCATGAGTGACTGGAGACGCTTCAAGGGTATCCCGGAGGTCAAAGACGGGTCAAGAACCCGGTGCTTTTGAGTTTTCCTTTTGGTAGAGGAGTTAAGCTTGCGAACCATTATCCCGGTTGAGGAGTGTGATTCTGTCATTGTGGCCTAGCTTGGAGATTTGTCTTTTGTGGACGTTGAATGTATTCGTCAAGTGTAAAAATTACAGTTATTTGTTTGTTGCTATTGCTGCCCCTTGTCATTATTAATTGTCCGGGTTGTTTCTATTTGTTTCCGCGTGTGCTTATTCTCTGATATTTGGATTGGGTCGGCGACGTGCCTGGGACGTCGCATTCAATGATCGACCATCGAGGGGTGTCGCGAGCTCGTTAGGGTTCGGGGCGTGACAATGTACATGTCTCTCTTTTACTTGCATGATTAGCATATATCCCTTGAATGAGTTCTTCATTATGTATGTTATCTACTCTATTAAATAATTCATAACAATTGTTTCTTCTAATTGCACGTTATTTGTGCAATTCAACAGTTTCTAAAATATTCCTGTTGCACTACATGCTCGTGTTTTCCTTCCCATGTATTAAGAAAATACTACCTACATATGGCTTCTTCAAAACTTATTATGGTAATAATATTGGGGTAGCGCTTCGGTTATCCATATCTCAAGGTACTATTATCGAGAAATTTATGATAAACTCAGACATGCGGGATCGGGATCGGTTGTGGAGTGGTATGACCTAATCTGGACCGGCGGTATTAGTAAACACAATTTTATTGACTGGCTCGTTTGCAGAAACAAACTACCGACAGCAGAAATTGTTGTCCAATGGATGACCTCAATTGATATCTAATGTAACTTCTATAAGGCCGATATAGAAGACAAAACATATTTATTCTTTCAATGTGAGTGGACAAGCAACTTATGGCATAGTATCCTTGCATAACAGGGGATTGGGTGTCCATTGGAAGGATGGAATGAGGAACTTCAATGAATGATTAGGGCAACAAAGGATAAAGATTTGGCGGCTAGACTCCTTAAGGTATAATTTTTAGCAATCATTTATGGCATATGGATGGAGCGCAACCGAAGACGGTTTTAAAATAAGTCAACCGATATCCATATTATTTTGGCCAACGTGAGTAAAAATGTAAGAAGTAGAACTTCACTCTACCAAAACATTAGACCTTCTTAGACAATGTTGTATTGGCTACTATATGGAAACTTCCCACCTCCATCTTCTTGAGCTATTAGCACCATTTAAAATGCTGGGATATACGCTTAAGCTGTTGTACTTCATTCACTTTATAATACTGACATTTTACACCAAAAACAAAATATTAGGGTGGTGCTATTTGCACACCTTATCTAACTAAATCCACGCCCTTAACCATTATAATACATCTATTTTTTTTTGGTTGGTTACAACTATCTATGTTCAGCTGTAAGAATTCTCGTCCATTTAAAAAAAAACTAACATGCAAGAAAATGTACTTACAAAAATTACAAAACTGAATTTTCATTCAAGTGACCACCACAACATTAGACATATGAGTTTGAACTATATGTCATATTAAATGATTTGTTTCTATTTTCAGAAAAAAAACTCAATAATTTTGTTCACATACAAAAAAACATATGTCTGTTGTCCCGAAAAATAAGGCAACAAAAAAAAAACAGCACAGAATCTATAAAAAGATATTATTTCGCTTTTGCAAAATTATCTCTATAATATTAAGCCAAAATCTTTATTTGACTCGCTCGTTCTTTACTTCCTCTCCCACCCCAAATTCCAAGTCAACACTATCCTTTGCTCGGGTAACATTTTGCTTGGTACAGTTATTGTTTGGAGACGAAATTTCACTCAGACATTGATTGATTCACATTATGAGCCTACTTATCTCAGTTTGGGATATCTTTTGAAGAATCAAATCATGTGTTATAAAAAGGACCAGATCTTTGCAATTATATTGGAACATGAGAAGATGAAATAATTAGAGAAAATAAAAAGAGGAAAAATAAAGGACATCGGAGATTTATGTAATTCAGTCCGAGCATCGATACCCACATTTACGAGGAGAGTCAGTCTCAAAATAATCCACTAATAAATCGGAGAATACACGATTGCAATAGCTCGTACACTTGAGTGTTTTTTAGACCTATATTATATGCAAAACCCACAGTATTTAGCCTCATGTAAACACATAATTTGCACAGAAATCAGGTGTTGAAGACTCTCTCCCGTACGACCAAGCTAGGAGAGACTCTTCTGAAAGAGAACAAAAGCAAAAGGTCCCCTCCACTCACAATATAAAAAAGGGACTCTTTCTTTTGTTTTGTTGATTTCTTTTGGCTGTGCCTTTCATGAATTCTCCCATTGCCTTTTATAGCGCAATGGGAGAATGTCACCATCATGCTCTCATTTAATGTTGTTGCCGCGCGGTAATCACCTTTAGTTAAAATTGTGGCATGGAAAGTCTCCTTCGCAGCTATAGAAAGTCACAACTATACCAGAGTGAGGATTTTGAATTTCAGATATGATTGACATAGGAAGGCACCGAGTAATGTCCAAGAAATAAACCCAATAATTGGTCAACGTCTCCATCTAAAGCCCCATTGAAAAAAATCACTAATAATCTGCGAGGCCCTCTCAAAGTTCATGATTGAGGACACTGTGGTACCAAAAAGTCATCTAATACTCCAAATTCGAAATGCTGAATTTTGAACTCTTCATGAGATACATGAAGATTCGTTCGTACTTTACCAGAAAATTGTCCAAAAAGTCATAAACCTATTACGCTAATTCAATCCTAAACTTTTAATTTTGTTAATTGAGTTTTAAACATTTTCACTTTTTGCTAATTGAATCCATTCGGCCAATTTTAGTCAAAAATTGCTAATGTGGACGCTAGGAGTGAGCGGTTCTAGGTTTCTTACATAATTCACATGAAACCCGGAAACTACCTTCGGGTATAGGTTTCTCATTTTTTGGAACCTATAACCTGTCGGTTGGAACCTGGAATCTCGAACCTACCCCGTCATAGATTTCAGGGTCTAGCAGGTTCTTTTTTTTATTGCATTTTTAGTTAAATAAAACAAAAATGAACGTAATAATATTGAACAAGCTAGTTTTTCTAGCATTATAGTTCAAATAAATATAATTAAAATGAGAAATCATTTCATAAATTGATACTAGGGATGAGCAGTTTCATGTTCCGTATAGGTTCCACCCATAATGATAGGTTCCTCATTTTCTGGAGCTTGAAATCTACTCTATCACTAGTTCAAAGGTTGGTTCCAGAGTCTACTCAGGTTCCACCTGTATTATTAATTGAACGTTACAGTGACCACCTTTAATAATCATCACTTATTGCTATGATCTACTAACCACAACTTATATTTAGATATACAAAAAATATGAAACATTAATAAGTCATAAAACAAAAGCTTAGACTAGTGGTTCCAGATCATATACTTATCATCTAATGACATGAAATACTACAGAATTGTGAGAACACTGGTTCAGGTTCCAGGTTCCAAATTCCACCTACCTAGAACTTAGAACCTACCTATCAAAATAGATTCTCCAATTTTTGAAACCTAAAACCTACATTGCATATCTTGGAACCTATAACCTACAAGTTCCTATTGGTCAGGTTTTCAAGTTCCAGGGTATAATTTGAAACCATGCTCACCCCCAGTGGACGCTTGCTGTTTTAAATGGCATGGTCGGCACTAACGTAGATAATTTTTAATAATATTTTTATATTTTTTCGAATTTTTAAATTACTTTTAAACTTTCTTTTCTCTTTTTATTTCTTCTTCCAAGTTTGGCAAGGGTTGGCTGTTAGCTATATGCCCTAAAACAACTATGTAATCGTTGTCCCATTTATATGAATAAGTCAATAAGATTAATTGTGATTGAATCTATTCTTAAGATGTTAAGATTATGTGTGATAGATTCAAAGTTAGACTGAGTCTTTAAACAGTTCCCGGTCAGTGGATCATTTAGAGGATATCGATGATCCTATTAAGATCGGTGTGTTTTCAAGCTTCTCCATTAAGTATTGGATACCTAAGGGAATGATGAGTCACAAGTTATTGGGTATTGTGATACCCGAGCTAGAACACAAGTGCTTGTATCGGACAAGTTCACTGAACTTGACATACTTAGAAAGATTAGCAACATGAAAGCTTTTAGCAGGGTCAATGACTAATCGTCTAGGCTTTGATCTTGTGTAGAATCCTTAGACCTAAGGCATGGTGTTGACTTGTATTATGGATGGCTGTGGTTCACAAGTGCGCATATTGATGCTTTGTTGAATCGTCTCTGTACTTGATGGTCATAGTTTCTTCATATACAAAGGCACATGCGTGCGCAATATGGAATATGTATTCTTGTTATATATAAGATATGATAATGATGGCCTATTCGATCTAATCGTGACATTGTATTGAAATCCTCGGCCAGGTTTGTAATCGAAAATTAATAAGTTCATGTCTCGTTGAAATATGTGCGAGTTAGGTTTATGCATATGATCGAATTGGTGGCTTGACAAATATTTCCATGACCTTTGTTCTATTGTGACATAGTAAGACATAAGGAATGAATTACACGGTAGCCAAAGATGACAAATTCATTATGTTTTTAAAACATTCACATTGTCTAGGTAGCTATGATATATTGCTAGATGTCACTCATGGTTTGTAGGACCTAGAGATTGATCGGGACAATCAGTTCTCTTGGTTGTACTAATGTGTTGATACAAGTCTTATTGCCAGCTCAGTCATAAACCCAGGGATGTCACACGCCATAACTAATTCAGTATGGTGTTTGAACAGGAGAGACATATTACAATTGTGTTTGAAAGTTTCGGCAATTAGAATGAGTTAGACAAGTTAACATTCTGACACGGATTCAAAATCAATAGCCAGATTAAGGTTTTGAAATGAGTTTAGAATCAATGGCCAAATTAATGTTCTGGAATGGTTTTAGAATAAATGGTTAGATTAATGACCTAAAACGGTTTCAGAATCAATGACCAAATTAATGACCTAAAATGATTTAAGAATCAATGGTCAGTTTAATGATCTGAAACGGTTTCAGAGTCAATGACCAGTTTAATGATATAAAATGGTTTTAGAATCTACAATCAAACTAATGTCTTGAAACGGTTTTAGACTTGACGGATGAATCAATGCTTTGAAACGGTTACAAAGTTAATATCTAGATTAATGCTTTGTAGTTGTTACAAAGTTAATGCCTATATTAATGCTCAGTAATGGTTACAGAATTAATGCCCAGAATAATGCTCTGAAACGGTTTTTGAATCAACGTCCAAATTGAGACTCTGAATAGGTTCAGATTCAGCGGCCGAATTAATGCTTTGAAACGGTTTTAGAGTTAAAGGAGAAATTAATTTAAATAAATTGAATTTGAGACTAATTAAAAGTGATGAAAAAGATCAATCACTTTCTTAACACATGCACAATTGCTAACACGATTGGTGTGATGAAATCTCTCGAATTCTCTCCAACGTTCGACACATGATTGGTGATATGTCTGAACTAGAGGTCCGACATTTGTGGGGCTAGAATTGAAGAACTTCATAACCAGATTACTTAGACACGCTTCGAGCAGATCAAATGTTGTGTTTGTGGTCCACAGCCGAAGAACATCATAACCAAATTTTTTTTTGGGTACGGTACAAAGGAAATGCGATTTCTCCTCTTATCCCTTTTTACGTGCTTTTTATTAAAATGCACGAACAATGTTTTGGAGAAATACAAAATGGGCTTTTGCTTTTGCTGCGATTTTTATATACTTTTACCAATGTTTTTGTCTCGCAAAATCCCAACAGTGGTATCAAAGCCAATTGTTAAACATTTTTGTGCTTTTAATTGGTGTTGGCTCACGTTGATTTTTATGATCTAATGGCCAAATTCTTATTTGTTATGCGAATCCTTTTGGATTTCCCTACGATGATGTTAATCTGATATGCATATTAACAAGGTGAGACTGTTGATTACAATCCAAACATCCTTATTTATACTACTAAGTCGAAACGGGTGTTCGAACTCGTGGCCTTCCATCGTTGTGGTTTGATCCAATATTCTAGTGGTTGATTGACCAGCTATGGATACATAGGGGTGCATTGTCATTTAGAATATAGGATCACTCTATTATGCATATGATGATGTGGAGTTTAAGTTGAATGATTTCCAATAACTGTCAGGGGAGAGAATCACTTGTGTTCTAAATACTTGTATGAGATGATGAGTTAGACTTAACTATGGTTATCAGGTAAAAAACTATCAAGTGAGACTTTTATGATTTAGAGGCCAAAGGTATCATTGGGACGCGCATATGATGCATTGGATAAGTTGATCCACTCACTAAGTTTATGGAACACCAATAACTATCAAGTGATGTTGACTATAGGCTGGTGGGATTCTAATCCCCACTTGTAATCTTTATCGAACAAAGATTGTTGTTTCCTATCTTAAAGAGTATGGGATCTAAATAAATTTAGTAGGAGATTTTATTTCATTCATAGGCCAAAATGAAATAGTTGTTGAAAAACGTCTAATAATTTATTTTTCTGCACAGATATTTCATTGCTATGAAAATGGTTACTACAAATCCACTTGCTTTTATACTTGACAAGAATTGCTTGACGGGACCCAATTACACTTACTGGGTTAGGAAATTGAGAATTGTTTTCAATTTCGGGAAAATCGAGAATGTGCTTGATTAAAACTTGCCAAAATCCTATCTTACAGGTAGGACCCAAGAGGAGCGTGAAACTTATGATAAGTGGCATGAAGATGATCTAAAAGTTAGGTCACACATGCTTGCTTCGATGAATAATGAATTATAGAAGAAGTATGAGACCATGGAAAGTGCTTGGTCAAACATCACGCACTTGAAGAAATTTTTCGATGAGAATGGTTGAACCTCTAGGTTTGAGATATATAAGGGATTGTATCGTATAAGGATGGTTGAGGGATCATCGGTGAAAGATTATGTTTTAAAAATGATTGGGCATATTAAGGAGTTGGCTAGGCTAAATGTTATTATGGATAATGAATTAGCCGTGGACCTGATACTCTAGTCTTTACCCTATTCCTTCTCTGGATTTGTCCAGAACTTCCACATGCATAAGATGGAGAAAACTCTTGCTGAGTTACATGGTATGGTAGTGGTTTACGAGAAGAAAATGCATAACACAAAACCCACTGTTATGGCTATAGCTGAAGCTTCCTCTTCAAAGAATAAGACTATATTAAAGAAAAAGAAATGGAAAAAGACTGTAAAATCAATTTTACATCTAATGCCCAAGCTGAAAAAGGGAAATGTCATTACTTTGGTGTCAAGGGGCACTGGAAGAGGAATTGTAACAAGTACCTCGCAAGCTTGAAGGTTAAGCCAAAGGACCAGCCTTGTAAAGATATTGTGTTTATGCTTATTAAGACTAACCTTACGATTGGTTCTGAATCTAGCTTATGGGTTCTAGATTTAGTTGCAACTTCACATGTTTGTATGTCCTTGCAGAATCTGAAAGTAAGCGGGATGGTGGGACAAAATGAAATTGTCTTGACATTTGCAAATGGAGCAAGAGTTGCTATATTAGCCATAGGGACTTTTTGTTTGTATTTTCCCTCTGGACATGTATTGATTTTGAATAATTGTCTGCATTACAAGAATGCGGTACAGAGCCTCATCTTTATACCTCGTTTGAGTAAAGTTGCTGATGATGTATGTTCCATTTATCACAATAAAAGATGTGTTAGTTTTGGTTTGTTAACCAATAATCTTTATACCATTACAATGTCCGGTAATGTGATTACCAATGTCAATAAGCAATATAATATAAATGACATAACCAATAAACAGCCTGGAGATAGTCTAAACCCGAAGTATGTTTGGCACTGCTGATTAGGTCATATTGGAGAAGACATGATCACTAAGTTAAGTGAAAAAGGATACATTGATCTATCCAGCTTTGACTCGTACTCAATTTGTGAGGCATGTCTTTTAGGAAAAATGACAAAAGCGCCCTTTGTAAGACATAGTGTGCCAGCTGCTCACATAATGAGTCTGATACATACGGATGTATGTGGACCACTTAATGAATCAGCAAGGGTTGGTTACTTTTACTTCATTACCTTTACCGATGTTCTGTCACGGATGGTTATTTATATTTAATGAAGTGTAAATCTGAATTCTTTGAAAAGTTCAAGGAATTCAAGGATGAAGTTGAGAAATAGATGGGAAAGAGTATCAAGGCTCTTTGATACGATAAAGGAGGTGAATATCTTAGTGCTGAGTTCCTAAACCATCTTAAAGACATTGGCATTTTATCACAATGGATGCCTCCTAGAACTCCAGAACATAATGGTGTGTTTGAAAGAAGAAATCACACTTTATTAGATATGATATGATCTATAATAGGTTACACCGATTTGCCAATATCCCTTTAGGGATATGCCCTTGAGATAACTACATATATGCTAAACAAAGTCCTAACCAAGGCCGCTCCAATTATGCCCTATGAGATATGGCATGGTAAGGAATTGAGTCTCAATCATATTAAGATTTAAGGTTGTCCAGCTTATGCAAAAAAGCTGAAAACGGACAAATTAGATGCTAGGTTTGAACAAGTTTTGCTTCATTGGGTATCTAAGAGAAATACTATTTTTATTTTTGGTTAATACCACGAAAAACACTAAACTGGTATACCTGTAACAAATTTACCTCTAACTAATCTTTTAATCATAAAAAACTCAAAACTGGTCCTATGACAAATTTACTCTTAACTGATATTTTGATCGCCAAAAACCCTAAACTAGTACACTTTTAACCGAAATTCATAACTGTCTTACTTGTGCTAAGATACAAAGTTGCACAATTTGCCAGTGCACCATCTCATTCAAAGAGCGAGCTTATAAAAGATGGCGAAAACATCCAAACCATCCACTCCATGCGATCCCACGAGCATATTCCCAAACATCCTGACAGATAGTGTTAAAGGTACCAACAAGAGCTAGCTTCTCATAAAACGATGATAATAGCATACGAGTTTCAGAGAATGAGGGGTGACTCCATGTAGAGGGATCAAGTAGACTCGTGGCCAAGTAACTCTCGATCAAGCAGGCTCGTGGCCAAGTAACTCTCGATTTCAACGCACAAGAAATATAAAACTAATTTGTCAGGAAAATTTATATCGACTGAAGATTCAATATAAAGAGAATCCCGAAGAGAGAGCTTCTACGGACTGCACCAAACCATTGGAAAGTAGAAACAGATAATCTGCCATGGTTTTAGTGAATATTTGCAATTAGTTTCCCATCTCACGAGTATAAGGTAGAAGCATCCAATAGGTCAATCTGCCATCAATGTGCACCACCAAATGACCATGCAAAGCAACAACTAGACTTAGCCTTGAAACAGGACTCCATTGTAGTTTTAACCAGTGAAGTTGGCAGACAAAGATGAGAGCACGACATCATCGAAGAGAGAGACTTAAACTGGTGCCCAAAATAAACCAACTATACCAAAAATACCCCCAAGAGAAGCAAAAAGTAAAAAGCTTGCTAAGTCAAATCATTCCCCTAAAAGTTAGTTAAAATGGTCAATACACTACAACACAAACCGGGTGGCAGCACAATTTGCGACAAAAAGACTCCAACCTACAACAGGAAGAGAACTAGATGTTCATTGCATCTCCTCTAATCCTTAAAAATGAAAAGAAATCATAAACCGGATCTTTGCAAAGTTCATGTAGCTACAGGTAATGGTAATCCCGATAGAAAGATCCAAACATTGCTAAAGAAAAACACCAATTCAGTAGCTCAACTAAACATCATTGCATTAGATAATAACCTCCAGCCTTCCCCAACTTAAGAACTTGGGTTCTCTAACAGTTTTGATCAAGTAGCATCCTCACACAGTCCTTAGTGCGATCGCTCTAAACTACAACAAGCACCCGTCAATGACTGAATAAATCCGCATTCCATGGAAACCACTAAATTAATTGATATGATAAGAGGAAGACTTGAACCTTAATAACTTTGATACACCTTTCTGTATAAAATCAGAGCCTTCGCCAACATTGTTCTGGAAATAGACCCAGCCAGATGTTTCAAAATTCATGCCTCCAAAGTAAATACAAAAGCAAATGAAACCGATCATAAGGCAACCGTTTAATATCTCCAATTAGAAGGAAGATGACTTTGAAGAACCCTTGTAGAGCCGATGAGAAAGAGATACAATAGAACCATGAATTAGAATATCTAGTCGACAGATCCTCACTGGCAAAGGATCACACTGCAATTGGACATCTATAAATTCATAGCCCTAAAGAGCTTCAACAGCTATGCTTGATTGAATTAGATTATATATATGTAGAAGTTCACCCGTCGTACTTTAGGGTATCATAAGAGATCAGAAAGGGAAGTAGACTGAACTCCATCCTCACCAGATATGTTAGAAGCTCAAACCAAAGCTTATTCACTGCAGGATTGTCGTCTGCCCCTTCAGTTTCACCCATCTAAACATAACTACAAAATTTCACAAACACGCCAACCAAGCACTAATGTCTGCTCCTCCCAGCCTGACCAGCCATGTCTGCTGACAGCATACACGTAACAACACAGCTTTTTGTTGGATAAGAAACAAGAGAATCAGCAGAAAGGAGAGAAACGGTCAGAGCGCAAGCAATGCCAGGGGAAGTTATGTCTAGATGGCTGTCCTGTCAACATCCCATGTGAGGCCAGATCACATATGCCAATCATGAAACACAGAAGAAATAGACCTTCTAGTCATGGAAGGAACTTACGTGGGGTATGTTCTTAAGAAGCTAAACGGCAAAAGCACAGTACCAGTTCATCTTTTCATTATGAGATGCCAACAGTTTGCAACGAAGTATATCTTAAGTCCTGGTAGAAAAGTCTTCATAGTCCCATTGATAAACAATAACCTAAAATATTCAGAAGTTAGGCCCTCAAGGTGGCCCTACAAACTAAAAACAACCCATCTCACCTACAAAACACCTCATTTGTAAAATGTCCCCAACAATGTTACTGTACCAGAAGAAAGCATCACAGCAACGGAATATAGGCTAAACAAACCCATACAGATATCTTATTGCACCTAAAGAGACTTAGCATACTCTTTTTGCAAGTAAGTCCAACAGAGAAGCCATCCAATGACAATCAGAGATCTTACATCGAACTTCAAGCCCTCAAAGCATAATCAAGCTAGATCTCACACACCCTATCATAAAAGCACGGCCAAAATATCAATTTTATAAGGATTGATCCATATACATATGGAGAGTGAGCACATCAAAAGAACCAAAGTCCAAGAAGTGGGAGCTTATCCAATTTCAAACAAAGCCCAGCCTCCACAATTCATCAACTCGGCTGCACAGAAAAGGCAATAGATCATCACTTCTAAAATCTGGCAAAACTCCAATCTATAAAGGAATTAGACCAAAGACAATTATCATCTTTCCACTCCAAGGGAATCAACTGAAGAACGAGATTCATCACAAACCCAAGTGCCCACGCTGCAGAAGTTTATCAAATTTTCAGTTCTTCACCCGGTCCTGAAGATGATCAAGGACACTGCCCATCCACAAACTCAACCAAAGATAGATGTGAATAGATCGTCGAATGCATTATTCTAAGTAATAATTGACCAACCTCATCATATGCACCATTCCTTAGACAACATCCTCAATCAAAGAGATTTCTCCCTAAGAAAGGAAGCTACTGCCAATCCACAGGATTATAAATTCAGAAACCGCTCTAAAACAACAGAAGGATGGATCAATCCATCAATAAATGATCAAAGGAGGTGTGTGAACACTAATAATGTCCATGAACACTCCTTAACAACCACCTAAAGCATAGAAATCACCTGACATATAAAAAAGTTCCACTAAAGGTTCTGTACCAAAAGAAAACACATCCATCGTATAGAATGAAAGCCTAAGCTATCTAAATTGTGTAAAGCTAGTATATGGGAAAAAAAAGTCAAGATGAATAAATTACACATGTAATATGTGCATGATTTACCAGGAATCAATTTTGTGATTGCAGCATGCATTACAAGAACAAAGAGAAACAAGCCAGAACTTGGTGGACCTCAAGCTTTCCAGACTCATAAACAATCCCCACACAATGGAAGATAGTCAATGATTATCCATCTTCCAAATACAACAAAAGCCAATAGAAGCTCAAAGAAAGAAGAGCTTGTTAAATAAAATCTAGAAAGAACCATCACAGATTGAAGACGGTCAAAATTGAACCAGAAGAGATTTGCATCGAACGAAAGAGAACTAGGCCCTAGTCATCTCACCATAACTGGAAATAAGCAAAAGGGGAAAACCAACTTCATTCAAACCAATTACTGCCTAGAATCCATTAAGCAGCTGCTTGTCCAATTTCAAACAGTTATCAACTCAAACCCGCAGAAGAACGCAATAGATCACCCCTTCTCAAACCGGGAAAAAACTTCAACCTGTAGAGGAATTAGAACTCGACAATAATTATCTCACTGCTCCCCAAAGATAATCAACTGAAGACAAACTTAATTCAAAACTACAAAATGCCTAGAAATCTTCAAAATTTCAGACCATTGCCCGTCCTGAAGATGTGATCAAAGACGACTTCAGAACTCAAGCACAAAAATGACTGCATAATAGATCACCACTCCTCCAAGAAGCTCAAGCACCTTATTCTATGGAAACTGACCAGCTTCTATGTATTTATCATCCTTAGACGACATGCTCAGATGAAGAGATTGCTCCAAGAGGAAAGATGCAACTGCCAATCCACCAAAATCCAGAATCATCTAACACTACATACTATTTCTGTTAAACAATTTAATGGAAAGATCAATCTATTGATGAACCATCCAACAACATCACTTTATAAGTGAAAACCCTACATACTATACAGTTGATAAAGATTTGGCAAAAGGTAAATATTACCGCAAAACAAAGTGTTGAAAAACAAGTGCTTTTTTTTTGGAAAAGAACCTATCCTGCAAGTTCCAAATAACATAGAGAAAAAAGGGGCAATAGGTCACACCAAAATAACATCTCAGGCGTAAGGAATTACCATCCAGACAACATCAATCTCATCTAGTATAAACACAATAGAAACCTGACAAAAAATTCTTCAAATAAACCAAATTTAACATATTGACACAATATTCAAGCAGACATTAACACCAAGTCAAACAAATGCATATGCAAGAAACATATTTCCAAATGAATGTGCAACAAAGGACGTTGAAAGGAAAAAGTCTCTGATAAATAACAGGCAGGATAGTTCCATCAATCAAAAAGGTAAGACATATATAGATTAAAGAACACTCCATATTGTAGTTAGAGGTAAAGCCTTTGCTTTAGCCAATTTCTGACCTACGAAAGAAACAGAACTGAATGGTGATCCTCTTGCTTAAATAAAAAATAAAGGAACTAGAGTCAATAATATTGGAACCGTTAACTGCCCAGAATCCAATAAATCAAAGCTTATCCAATTTCAAACAATACCCAGTCCACAATTCATCCTCTCAGCCTTGCAGAAAAGGCAATGGATCAGCACTTCTCAAATTCAGTAAACCTTCAACCTAAAGCAATTAGAACTAGATGATTATCATCTCAATTCTTGCCACTACCCAAAGATAACTAATGCAAGAATGAATTTTAAAAAAGAAACATAAGTGTCCGTGCAGGAAATTATTAAAGTTACAGTTCATCACCCGGTACTCCTAGTCCACCAACCCAACATTATACTGCTAAGAAATCGTCAGTCCCAATAAAAAAAGCTCTAACGCTTTATTCTATGCAACAATTGACTAAACTCATCATATTTACTGTTCTTTTAGATGACTTCCTCGGGAGTAGAGATCGGTCCATCAGAGAAGAAGTTACTCCCAATCCACTAAATAAGAGATCCAGAATCTGCTCGTAAAACAACTAAATAAATCAACCAACCAATCAATTAATAAATGGACAAAGGAGGAGAGTAAACCCTAATGATGTCCATGACCATGGCAAAGTCCCAAAGAGGCAACAGGAAACTGAACAAATTAAGCTTCTGCAACAAGCCAGATGCTTCTGAAATTAGACCAAGAAAGTAATTGGCTCATCATTCGTTAAGAAATAGAAACAAAAAAAGAAACATTAAGAATGCAAATCGGAATAGATATCTGAAGTACATCATTTCAAAATAAGATGCTTCCAGTATGCGGAAGTAAAACCAATTCTGTCAGCAATAAGCCTTTACAGTCCCAATAACCAAAGGAAACCTACAATGTAGACATTTATATGGCCATTGACAGAGTCCAACCAACTTAAACAACCTCTCGCACATAAAGAACATGAAAGGCCTCTTGTTCTGTACCAAAAGAAAATGCAGAAGTCGTGTAAAAAGAAGGAGAAGCAAACTAGGTAATGCCTGAACCCAGTTCCATGATAGGGAAGAAGAGCATGAAGGGAAGAGAACTAAATTTGACCTTTCCAATTAACTACAAATAACAGAAGTAAAGGACAAGTTTCGTTCAAACAAATAACTGCATAAAATCCGAGAAGCAGGGCCTCATCCAATTTCAGACAATTATCAACTAAGCCCCACATAAAATGCAACAGATCACCAGCTGTCAAATCCAGTAAAACTTTCAACCTGTAAGAGAAGTCTACAAGGTCATCAAAATTTCAGTCCATCGCTTGTCCTGAAGACAAAGAATTCTAGATCATCAACCCAACCAAACAACGCAAGATGGGCCATTGGTCCACCCAAAAGCCCAAATGTCGTATTCTATGTAACCAACTAACCAGTTGCATTGCATTCATTGTCTTCAGACAACATCCACAGAAAAAAAGATTGCTCCAAGAAGAAAGAAGCCACCGCCAATTCACGGAATATTGAATATTAGAATCAGCTCATAATACAATTAAATGGAAAAATCAATCAATGATGAATCAATCACCGATCAGAGGAACGCAAACCCTAAAGATGCCCCATAACATGGCATATTCCCTGAGAGGTGAGGCGTAACCTTCAGAAAATAGCATAGCATAAACAGAATCACACTGATTTAACAATCAATCAAGAAACGAAAAGAAAAGAAGAAGAATCGACATTGCATGTTGGGATTGACGTCTCCTCAAAAGAGTACTTTGCAAAGTCTGTCAACTGAGAGAGGAACGCATGCACAATCATAGACGCAAGATGATACTGAAGGATGAGGACATGAGGAAAGGACTATCTCTCTAGGAAGGAGATACCAGCTTTCGATCTTCAATAAAAATAAGACGAACTGGATTCAGATTGGCAATTGTGATCTGCTGGGGTGTGTACACCTTGCAAAGAAAGAGCCATCACAGATCAACATCGACCAAACACTGGCCTCCTAAGCAATGAGAATCGGATTTTGCATTAATCGGGAATATGGGAGTGAAAAGAAATTTCATTCAAACCAATAACTGTCTTGTCAAGTCTGGCAAGACACCAACCTGCGAGAGGATTAGGACTAGACAATAATCAACTCACAAAGATGAAAGAACTGGCGAACAAATTTCAATCAAAACCAGTAAATTTCAGTTTATGGCCCGGTCTAAGATGTGATCAAAGACTACTAGTTCATCATCTCAACCAAAAAAAGGCAGCAAAAAGATCATCAGTCCTCCAAAAAGCCCAAACACCTAGTTTTAGGAAACACGCTGACCGGATTGTATTCATTGTCCTTGACATCCTCTGACAAACAGTTCGCTCCAGGGGGAAAGAAGCCAGTGTGAATTCACCAAATAACAAAATCCAGAAGCAGCTCGTAACAAAGAATTATATCGATTTATACATATGCAATGACTCTAGACATTATTATAAACTAACAACTGAATTTCTTCTCAACAAATTAATTAATGATCTGTAGAAGGCAGTGGAATGGAGCATTGCTGTGGCTTATCATAAAGCTCAATTTTGTAGACTTTCCCAACTTTACATTGGAGATCATAGATTAGTGCTAGAGGGAAGTCAATGTAAAAGGCAGTGTAGTGGAGCTTTGCTGTGGTATCATCAAAGATTACCAGCTGAAATGGAGAATGTGTCAACCATAGACGATATATGTTCAAGCAACAGGAGCATTGGCATCGACAGAGAATAAAATCAGTTTGTTCTTTCTGATTATAAGACTATCCCTGACACTTTGACAGGATTACGAATGTAATACTGCATTGGGAGGAGCTATGAAGATGCTATCCAGGGTAAAAGGGATGAGACCACAAATCTGCCGGGAAACATCCCTGCTGCCACAGGAATCCTCAAGTTTGATAAGGCTCCATTTGCCTTCACGAAACATTCATATGGAAAAAAGTAAAAAGACATTTACTTGCAAAATAGCCCATGTCACCTGGATAGTTTGTAAAAGCCACATTCTAGAAGAGAGAGGAAGAGATGCCAATTCCATAATGCCCAACATTACTAGTTAGCAAAAAACTCAAAATATCTCCAATTAGGACACTTGACCGAGAATATCCACAATTGGATGCCACAAATGAAAATCCAAGACTAGTTACAAGGAAATCCCTGCCTCTCATTTGGCAAATCTCAAGAATTTGAAGTCCATAAAAAACAGATGGCCAAGGACATCACATCCAAGAGTTAGAACATCACACCCTGACCAAAAAGATAAACAAGTGCTATCTGCACAATTATGCTTGTTTGTTTGCCAACCAAAACTGTCTTACTTGTGCTAAGATACAAAGCTGCACAATTTGCTCACAAAAGTGAGCAACTGACAATAGAAAGAAATGTGTTGAAGAGTCCAAAAATCCAAGTGGAATTGTACAAGCTCCATACATCCTGCAGGAAGGCGCAATTTCTTTGCAAGGTCTTCAAAACAGTTTAGCTCTATTAACATAGACTTTCGATCAAACGATTTCATTTTTCTTTCTTTTGATCTCATTGCCAGTCTCAATTCAATGGGGGAATAGAGAGTCTTGTTCTATTCCTTCAGGAATTGTTGGCTGTGAAAGAGAGGAAAAAGAAATTCTTTCTTTCAATAAACCAAGTTCCTTTTCCCAAGCTTTTCGTCGATAACCTCGAGGCTTCTTTAATAGTCCACTGTTGGCGGAAGCCAATGGCCTGGGGGAAAGATAGCATCTCACAAGAGTGAGGCGATCTCTGGATTGATCAGAAGATCCTTTCAATTGGCTCAGTTTTTCTTCTCAAGTTCAACATCAAGTACAGCTCCTACAACATATGAACCCTACGTAAAGCAACACGTCCAGTGCACCATCTCATTCAAAGAGCGATCTTATAAAAGATGGCAAAAACATCCAAACCATCAACTCCATGCCTCCCCATGAGCATATATTCCCGAGCATCCTTGCAGATATAGTTTTAAAGGTACAAATGAGAGCCAGTATCCTCAGAAAAATATGATAACAGAATACGAGTTTCGGAGAGAATCAGGGGTGAATCCATGTGGAGTGATCGAGCGAGCTGTGGCCAAGTAACTCTCGATTTCAACACAAGCAATATAAAACTAATTTGTCACGCAAATTTATATCAACTGGAGATTCAATATAAAGAGAATCCGGAAGAGAGAGCTTCTACGGACTGCACCAAACCAATTGAAAGTAGAAACGGATAATCTGCCATGATGTTAGTGAATATCTGCAATCAGTTTCCCAGCACACAAATATAAGGTAGAGGCATCCGACAAGTCAAACTGCCATCGACGTGTGCCGCCATGTGAAGTTCACAGAAAAAGATGAGACTGCGACATCATCGAAGACAGAGACTTGAACTGGTGCCCAGAATTAACCATTAAAACTACCCCCCAAAGAAGCAAAAAGTAAAAGCCCCAAATGACCAAGCTAAGCAACAGCTGGACTTAGCCTTGGACACAAGACTCAATTGTAGCAAAGGTAGATTTATCCAGTGAAGTTTGCAGACCAAGATGAGAACACATCATCGAAGAGAAACTTGAAGTGGCACCGAAAATAAACCATCTATACCAAAAATACCCCCAAGAGAAGAAAAAAGTAAAAGCTTGCTAAGTCAAATCATTCCCCTAAAAGTTAATTAAAATGGGTCAATACACTACAACACAAACCAGGTCGAATTCAGCATAATTTGCGACAAAAAGACTCCAACCTACAACGGGAAGAGAACTAGATGTTTATCGCAACACCTCTAATCCTTGAAAATGAAAATATCATAAACCAGATTTTTGCAGAGTTCATGCAGCTACAGACAATCCCTATAGAAACTCATAATCCAATAATGAAACACAAGAAGAAAGAGACCTTCTAGTTATGAAAGTAACCAACATGGTGTATGTTATTAGGAAGCTAAAAGGCAAAAGCACAGTACCAGTACATACTTTCAGAATGAGATGCTAACAGTTTGCATGAAATCTATGTTAGGTCCTAGCAGAAAAGTCTCGATAGTCCCATGGATCACCGAGAACCTAAAATATACAGAAATATTAGGCCTCAAGGTGGCACTACAGACTATAGACAACCCATCTCACCTACAAAACACTTCATTTGTAACATGTCCCCAACAAATTTACTGTACCAGAAGAAAGTATTACAGCAGAGGCTAGGCAAACCCATACGGATATCTTATTGGATCTAAGGATACTTAGTACTCTCTTCTTGCAAGTATGTCCAACAGAAAGGCCATCCCATGACAAGCAGAGATCTTACATCAAACTTCGAAACGTCAAAGCATAGTCAAGCTAGTTCTTCTTGCACACCCTATCAAATCAATTGATTAGGGATTGATCCACATGGACATCAAAAGAAGAAAAATCCAAGAAGTGGGAGCTTATCCAATTTCAAACAAAGCTCGGACTCCGCAATTCATCAACTCAGTCACACAAAAAAAGCGATTGATCAACACTTCTAAAATTATCAACTTTCCACTCCAAGGGAATCAACTAAGGAAAGCGATTCAATAAAAAAACACAAGTGCCTACACAGCAGGAGTTCATCCAAAATTCAGTTCTTCACCCGGTCCTGAAGATGCTCAACGACACTGCCCATCCACCAACCCAACCAAAGATAGATGTGAATAGATCGTCGAACGCATTATTCCAAGTAATAATTGACCAACCTCATCATATGTACCATTCCTTAGACAACATCCTCAATCAAAGAGACTGCTCTGTAAGAAAAGAAGCTACTACCAATCCAATGGATTATAAACCCAGAAACAGCTCTAAAACAACAGAAGGATGGATCAATCCATCAATAATGATCAGAGGAGGAGCGTAAACAATAAGAATGTCCATGACCACTCCTTAACTACCACCTAAAGCATAGAAATCACCTGATAAATGGAAAAGTTCCACCAAAGGTTCTGTACCAAAAGAAATCACATCAATTGGTGAAAGCCTAAGCCAAACTAGGTATTGTGTGAAGCTAGTATTCGGAAAAAGAGAAGGCAAAGCAAATAAATTGAACATGCAATATCTGCATGATTTACCAGCAATCAATTGCAGCATTCATTAAAAGAACCAAGAGAAACAAGCCAGAACTTAGTGGACCTCAAGCTTTCCAGACTCATAAACAATACCTACAATGGAAGATAGTCAATGATTATTCATCTTCCAAATACAACAAAACCAATAGAAGCTCAAGGAAAGAAGAGACCGTTAAATGTAATAAAGATTATGGATCTAGAAAGAACCATCACAGATTGAAGACGGTCCACATTGAACCAAAAGAGGTTTGCATCGAAGGAAAGAGAACTAGGCCCTAATCAACTCACCATAATCATAAAAAAGCAGAAGTGGAGAACAAACTTCATTCAAACAGTAAAACTGCCTAGAATCCACGAAGTGATTGCTTGTCCAATTTCAAACAACAATCAACTCAGCTCCACAGAAGAATGCTATAGATCACCACTTCTGAAACCCGACAAAACTTCAACCTGTAGAGGAATTAAGAATTGATGCTTATGCAGCAAGAAAGAACATCATTGATTGCAGACACGAACATACTGAACTTGGCCAGGTCAAGTATTGCCTCAACCAAACTCTGACCTGCGAAGGGAAGAGAACTAGATCTGATCTTTCTGATTAACAACAAAATAAGAGAAGTGAGGGACAAGTTCCGCTCAAACCAATAACAGCCTAAAATCCAAGAAGCAGGGGCTCATCCAATTTCAAACAATTATCAACTCAGCCCCACAGAAAACGCAACAGATCACCAGCTGTCAAATCCAATAAAACTTTCAACCTGTTAAAGAAGCATAGAAGGTTGTCAAAATTTCGGTCCATCGCTTTTCCTGAAGACAAGGAATTCTAGATCATCGACCACACCAAACGGCACAAGATAGATCATTAGTCCTCCAAAAAGCCCAAATGTCGTATTCTATGTAACCAACTGACCAGTTGCATAGAATTCATTGGCCTCAGAAAACATCCTCAGACAAAATGATGGCTCCAAGAAGAAAGAATCCACTGCCAATTCAGGGAATAGTGAATACTAGAATCAGCTCATAATACAATTGAACTTGGAAAAATCAATCAATGATGAATCAATCAACCAACAGAGGAACGCAAACCCTAACAATGCCCCATAACATCAGAGTCCCGGAAAGGTGAGGCATAACCTTCAGAAAATAACATAGCATAAACAGAATCAGACTGATTCCACAATCAGTCAAGAAACAAAACAGAAAAGAAGGATCAAGAGCACGTTTCGGGAACAGCGTCTCATCTGAAGAGTACTTCGCAGAGGCTGTCAACTGAGAGAGGAACGCATGCACAATCACAAATGCACGATAAGACTGAAAGATAAGGACACAAGGAAGGGACCATTTCTAGGAAGGAGACACCAGCTAAGATGAAGCAGATCTGGATTGGATAGTGCTCTGTTGGGGCGCGTACACCTTGGAAAGAAAGAAACATCACAGATCATACATCGACCAAACACTGACCTCCGAAGGAATGAGAAACAGTTTTTGTATTAATCAGAAAATAATGGGACTGTTGAACAAATTTCATTCAAACCGATAACTGCCTCGAGAATGATAGCTTATCCAATTTCAGAGAATCATCAGCTTGTGGCAGATCACCACTTGTCAAGTCTCGCAAACCTGTGAGATGACTATCACAGATGATAATCAACTCCCAAAGATAAAAGACCAAAGAACAAATTTCAATAAAAACCAGTAAATTTCAGTCTATCGCCCGGTCTAAGATGTGATCAAAGACTACTCGTTTGTCATCTCAACACCCCCTCTCCCCCCCCCCCCCCCCCCCCCCCCCCCAAAAAAAAAAAAAGGACAACAGACCATCAGTCCTCCAAGAAGCCCAAACTGACCGACGTCATTGTACTCATTTCGTCTTTGACATCCTCAGACAAACATTTTGCTCCAAGGGGAAAGAAGCCACTGTGAACTCACCAAATAACAAAATCCAGAAGCAGCTAGTAAAACAAGTACACAGAAAGATCGATCGGTCAATGAATCAATAAAGGATCAGAGGAGGAGCTAAACCAAGCACCTCCCATAACAACATACTCAGACGAAAGATATATGATCCAAGAGAAAAGAAGCCACTGCCAATTCACAGAATAACAAAAATCCAGAATAAGCTGGGAAAACAATAATGCAAAAACCGATGATGAATCACTGTGTGTAAACAAGATAATTCCAATAACAATGGGCGTCATCCTAAAGAGGCCAAGCGAAACCCTCAAGAATCTAACGTAACAAGGGTGTCTGCAACCAGATGCTTCAAAAATCAGACCGAGAAAGCAACGGGCCCATCAACAATCAATCAAGAAACAGAAACAAAAGAAGAAGGGTCGATGAAGAATGGTAAATAGTGATTAATACTTATGCAGCAGGAAAGAACCAACATTGATCACATACACTCCAAATCGAAATTGACGAGGTAATGTATTGCCTCGACCAAACTCTGACCTGCGAAGGAAAGAGAACATCTGATCGTTCCACCTTAACTAGAAGATAAAAGAAGTGGAAGACAAATTAGGAATCGATGCATATGCAGCAAGAAAGAACATCACTGATTGCAGATCGAACTTGGCCATGTTAAGTATCGTGTCGACCAAACTCTGACCTGCGAAGGGAAGAGAACTAGATCTGATCTTTCGGATTAACAAGAAAATAACAGAAGTGAAAAACAAGTTTCATTCCAACCAATAAGTGCCTAAAATCCGAGAAGCAGGTGCTCATCCAAATTCAACCAATTATCAACTCAGCCCCACAGAAAATAAAACAGATCACCAGCTGTCAGATCAAGCAAAACTTCCAACCTGTACAAGAAGCGTAGCATGTCAAAATTTCAGTCCATTCGCTTGTCCTGCATTTCGGGAACGATGTGTCCTCTGAAGAGTACTTCACAGAGGCTGTCAACTGAGAGAGGAACGCATGCTCAATCATAGCTGCAGGACGTGACTGAAGGATGAGGATACGCGGGAGGGACTATTTCTAGGAAGGAGACCCCGGCTTTCGAACTTCAATAAGAAAAAAAAAAGACACCTTGCAAAGAAAGAACCATCACAGATCATATTGTCCACCAAACACCGACCTCTGAAGGAGTAGGAGTGAGGAATCGGTTTCACATTAATCGGAAAATTAGGGGACTGGAGAACAAATTTCATTCAAACCGACAACTGCCTCAAGAAACAATAGAGCTTAATCCAATTTCAGACAATCATCGGTTAGCGGCAGATCACCACTCGTCAAGCCTGGCAAAGACTCCAAATTGTGAGAGAATTGGGACAAAACGATAATCAACTCCCAAAGATGAAAAGACTGAAGAACAAATTTCAATCGAAAACAGTAAATTTCAGTCTGTTGTCCGGTCTAATATGTGATCAAAGGCTTACTAGTTCATCATCTCGACCCAAAGAAAGACGGCAAAAGGGGTCATCAGTCCTCCAAAAGGCCCAGACCACCTTGGCTTCACGAAACAAACAGACCAATGTCATCGTATCCATCATCGTCCTCGACATCCTCAGACAGACAAACAGTTCCGCTCCAAGGGGAAAGAAGGCACTGCGAATTCACCGAATAAACAAAAATCCAGAATAAGCTGGTAAAAACCAACGACGCAAAGTTCGATCGATGGGTCGATGAATCACTAAGCCATCAAAGGCCATCAAAGGGAGAGACGCCATCGCAAGAAGAAGAAGAAGAAGAAGAAGAAGAAGAAGGGGGTCCAATGAAAGAACGCTCGATCGTGATCAACCATCGCGGAGACGCCATGGGCGGGCGAGAGCGAAGAGGGGAACGCGAGCAGTACCAAAAACGCTTGAATGAGGAGGACGAGAGAGGGGAAAGGACGGGTATTTATAAGGAAAGGATACACCGACTTCGGATCCACCGTCGATAATAAATAAAATTCGAAGAAGTCAAGAGTCGGCGATTGGATGGACGGTCGTGATCCGTTTGTTGACGGGGGTCAAATTAGGAAAGTCGGTGGGCTGGCGAATTCCCGACCGTTGTGCTTGAGGTGCACGCTAGACATGGCCACGGGCCTGTTTTGGCCCGAAACAGGCCCGGGTCAAATCTGGGACCGGCCCGTTGACCAGTCCCACGGTTCGAAACCAAAATCGGCCCGGTTTCAATTTCAATAATTTTGGAATCGGCTCGAAACCAGCAGTTCCGGGCCCAGTTCCAAAAAAAAAAACTTGAGTCATCTTCTTCGTTCTTCCCAAACCTATGCAACTGCAAGTTCGCTTCGCGTGCGAAAGTGACTAAGGAATTGAAAGAATAGCCATGGCGGCCATGGCTTTTGTTTCTCTTCCCATCCATGGGCTCCCCAGCTCCCACCTCTGGCCTCGCCACATCGAACGCAGCTCTAGAGGCTCACCTCTGCCGCGCTTCGCCGGAGCACGCCCCGTCCGACGCCCGTTCGACGTCGCTGCCTCGGCCGGGCGGCAAGCTTCGGGCGACCGTTTCGTCACCTGCTCCGCCTCCAACAAGCCCTCCCCCTCCCCTTTTCTCCTCCACCCGCCCCCGTCTTTCCAGATCTGACCTCCACCACCGTCACCGCCGTCTTTGCCGTCGCCCCCACCCATGGCCGCAACCGCCGACACCGACGCCCCCTCCTCCTTCCCCGGGCCCCCTCCTCCATCCTCGGGCCCTCGCTATCTTGCGCCTCCTCCCCCTTCGAACCGGAATCGGAATCAAAACCCGCCCTTACAATTCATATTCCGATTTATACATGACCACAAATAGGAACCGGCGGTTCCTGAACCGTAGCCATGACTGGTGCACGCTGTATCTTCGATTTTCTGCGTAAAGATGATTTAGGATGGCCACGTGTGTCCTCCTGAGCTGCCCATCGGTCGCGGCAGGGCTCTGATTTTAGAATACTTTTCCAGCGTTTTCTTACGGAGCTTTCCTTCCTTCCGAAATTTAAGAAACAAAAAGAATATTAATTGAATTTAAAAAAATTTAGGGGTAACGTTGCTACTGGTCCATGTATTTTTATTTGAAAAATCAAATCGGCCCCTCTACTTTCTTTTTACTTGAAAACTGTTGTCTATTTTTTAGGGAAAATTTCAATTAAGGACCCCAAGTGGGGTCCTTTTCTCAAAAAAGGACCCAAAGTGAAAAAAGTGTCAAATAAGGGCCTAAAGTGCCCAATCAGTCCTAAATAGGGGCCCAAAGTGCCCAAAAAGTTTCAAATAAGGGCCTGGGTTGCCGGCCGGCCAAAATACCCGCCGGCCGGCGAGCACAGTTACTATTCCGGCCCGGAACAGTACTTCCATCTCTGTTTTTTTTTTTTTCCTCCGCCGGCCATAGCCGGGGCTGGCGGAGGTCGCCGGCCTCAGGCGAGGCGGCCCTCGCCGGCGTCGGGCGAGGGCCGCCCTCGCCTGGGCTGGGCGAGGTCGGCCTCGCCCGACGTCGGCGAGGTCGAGCCTCGCCCGACGCCGGCGAGGGCTCGGCCTCGCCTGCAACGGCAAGGCCGGCCTCGCCTGCAACGGCGAGGCCGGCCTCGCCCGACGCCGGTGAGTGCTCGGCCTCGCCTGCAACGGCGAGGCCGGCCTCGCCCGACGCCGGCGAGGTCGAGCCCTCGCCAAATCTGGTGAGGGCTTGGCCTCGCCGGCGTCGGGCGAGGCCGGCCTTGCCGTTGCAGGCGAGACCGGCCTCGCCCGACGTCGGCGAGGTCGAGCCTCGCCTGCAACGGCGAGGCCGGCCTCGCCCGACGCCGGCGAGGGCTCGGCCTCGCCTGCAACGGCGAGGCCGGCCTCGCCCGACGCCGGCGAGGTCGAGCCCTCGCCAGATCTGGCGAGGCCGGTCTCGCCCGACGCCGGCGAGGGCGGCCTCGCCGACGACTTCCGCCGGCCCCGGTTATGGCCGGCGGAGGAAGAGAAGAAAAAAAAAAGTAAAGGAAAAGGAAAAGAAAAAAAACAGAAAGGAAAAAATAATAAAAAATTTTAAAAAATTACTGTTCCGGGCCGGAATAGTAACATTCTCGCCGGCCGGCGGGTATTTTGGCCGGCCGGCGACCCAGGCCCTTATTTGAAATTTTTTGGGCACTTTGGGCTCCTATTTGGGACTGATTGGGCATTTTAGGCCCTTATTTAACACCTTTTTCACTTGGGTCCTTTTTTGAGAAAAAGACCCCACTTGGGGTCCTTAATTGAAATTTTCCCTATTTTTTTATAAATGCCACTCATCGTCCTCGAGTCATTCCCATTATCCTTGACTCGTGGATATTAGAAAGTGACCAAAAATGGGCATTTTTCTTTTATGGGAAAAAGAAATATGCCTGATACCCTAAAAATTCTCCAACTTTAACTTTTGTCCTAAATTTACCTTTTGTCTTATAAAAAACTTCAAACTTTAAGTTTAATCCCACTTTTACCATAAACTATTTTTTGTCCCACAAAAAAAAACTTCGACTTTAGGCCATATCCCAATTTTACCCTATACTTTTCTTTGTCCATTGAAAAATCCCAAACTTTAGGTCTTGTCCCAATTTTACCGTTTTGTCTCAATTTTGCTCTAAAACTTTTTCAGTTTCATAAGAAACCACAAACTTTTACTTGAATCATAAATCGGCCCCCATTAACCCTCCGTTCGAAATTTCTCATTGATAATTAAGATACGAAAAACTCATGAGCAAGAGTTGTTCGATCATCCCGAGCGCAAGCTCACCAACCAAGCATGAGCTGCTTAAGTGTCCCAAGCGCAAGCTCTCCGACTACAAGAGATGGAACATTCCTAAGCATGAAAGATCGACGAGCGCAAAATCACCGAGTGAGATTTTGATCGAGAGTTAATGAAGAGCAAATTTGGGACTCAAGTAAAAGTCGATATTTTATGAGACAAAAAAAGTTAGAGTGAAATTGAAACTAGACTTAAAGCTAGGATTTTCTTACGAGACAAAAAAAGTTTAGGGTAAAATTGATACTAGACATAAAATTAAGTATTTTTTATGAGATAAAAAAATTTATGATAGAATTGGAACTGGACTTAAAGTTAAAAGTTTTTTATGGGACAAAAAAAAGTTTGAGGTAGAATTTAGACATGGCATAAAGTTGGAGGTATTTTATAAAACAAATGGTAAAATTGGGACAAATGGAGGCTTTTTTTTTTAGTATTAGGCCCATCTATGTAATATCTCTCTTTGCTCACCGCTCGAGCTCGAGCTTGCATCATTCATGGTTGTTCGCTACTTGAGCTTGTGGCAGCCAAGTGGGTCTGCTCCCGCTCTTTTGGCCACACCACAATCTCTATTACCTTGTTTTGACCAAAAAAAAAAAAAAAAGAAATCTTGTTCTTGGTAACTTGAGGCGGGTGTGCGTATGATAATCATCATGTTTCTCTATTTTTTCTATTTTTCTATTCTCAAGAAAATTTTGTATTATTATTAAATGAATTTTTATTTTGAAAACAGAAATTTTGTATTATTATCAAACATGTATTTTTGCTTAAAAACTCGTCCAGGAAATGGAATCAAAAAATCCATTTTTGGCCAAAAATTGATTTTTAAAATAAAATAGTTTTCATTCGTGCTCTTAACTACGACAAAAGAAAACACAAGCATTCAGAAGAGCAGCAACAATACAAGAGATGGGACAAGGTATCCACCAACCAACCTATCTACCATAGCGAAACTTCAGCAAATTCAATGGCCCGCAGCATTGCCAAGAACAGACTTCCTCACCACCATTTGTCACCTATTCTGAGGTTAGCACGATGGTTGCATAATCTGCATTAGTTTCCAAACTTCTGATTAACCGACTCTATTTACAAGACAGCAATTGTTAACAATTTTCTTGTGCCGCAAAAGCTCATTTCATATATGAAATCGAGACATTTGAAGAACCACCCAAAACAAGTATCACAGGACGTCGTTCCAAAACTCACTATTGGAAAGTTGAGAGAGAAAACTTGAGATTGAAACACGACCTCACTACAGTCCAACTTAAACAGCCCAGTACGCCTAAAGCATATGACATCACCTCATTTATAAAAGAGTTCTCAGCAACAGTTCTGTACCAAAAAAAAACACAGCAATCGTATCAAACGAAAATCTAAGCAAACTGGAAATTGTGAGCAAGACCAAAAAATCCTGCATACACTTATCTCCATAATTTACCACCATATCCAGTTGGTGATTGCAGCATACAGATAAGAATGAAGAGAAACAAGCCATAACTAAAGAGCTTCCCAGAATCAATTAAAAACAGCTACAATGGAAGACAGCACAATTATCGATCACTCAAAAACTACAACATACCCCCACAGAAGTGTTCCGAAGAAAGAAAAGCTCGTCCAATGGAATTATGCTTATGCAGCTAGAAAGAACCATTGCAGATCGAGAAAACTCCACATAAAAAGTGATGTCTAATGCAAAGGAAACAGAATGAGGCACTGATCATCTCACCTTAACCGGGAAATAACAGAACAGGAGAATTTTATACTCCAACTAATAACTGCCTAGAATCCAAGAGGCGGTAGCTTATCCAATTTCAAACAGCTTAGCCCCATGGAAGAATTGCAAATAAGGTTACCACTTCTTAAATCCGGCAAAATGGACACGTGAAAGAATTAGAACTAGAGAATAAGCATCTCCCAGCTAACCAAAGATAGAAATACCAGGGAGTGCCCAGAAGATTTCGAAATGTCAGTTTCATTGCCCCACCGGAAGACGATCAGAGACTAGTACATCAACTCAGCCAAACAAGAAGCAAAATAGGCCATTAGTCCTCCAAGAAACGCCTTATTTTATGTAACCAACTGACCACTTTCTATTCATCATCCTTAGACAGCATCCTTAGATGAAGATATTGCTCCAAGAGGAAAGAAGCCACTGCCAATTGAATCAAATAGCTAAATCCAGAATCAGTTAGTAAAACATTTAAATTGATCAATTGATGAATCAATAAACGATCAAACGAGGGTAAACCCTAAGAATGCTCATAAACATGGTAGAGTCCAAGAGAGGCGGTCCAAAAGCTTTTGAAAACTCTGTCCAGCAAATATAAAAGAAATTGGATTTCTGCAACCAGAGACGCATGCACAACCAGAGACATAGGGCAAGACTGAAAGATGAGGACACAAGGAGACACCAGCTCTAGAATTTCAGTACTTCCGAAGCAAAGTCTGGATAAAATTGTGCAATCTGTTGATGCATACCCGTTCCGTCAAAAGAATTCCACATTGACCTGGACAAGGTAAGGTATTGCATCGACCAAACTCTGATCTGTGAGGGAACAAAAACTAGGCATAGACCGTTCCACCTTAACAGGAAAATAACAGAAATAGGAAACAAATTTCAATCAAGGAGTGGCAGCTTATTATCCTATTTCCAGCAATCTTCAACCCATCCCCGAGAATAACACAATTGATCAAGACTTCTCAAGTCTGCGAAACTCCAATCTGTAAAAGAATGAGAACTAGACTGTAATCATGTTGCCACTCCCAAAGACAAAAAACACTGGAGGACAAAATTCAAACCGGCATCTGCCCAGAAGATTATCACATTTCAGTCATTGCCCAGACCTGAAAATGTTATTGAAGACTAGTAGTTCATATCTGAACCAACAAAAACTGCACAACGGATTGTCGATCTTCCAAAAAGCCTTATTTTATGTAACAACTGACCAGTATTGTCGCATTTTTCGTCCTTCGATGACATCCGCAAACAAAAAGAATGAACCAAGAGGAAATAAGCCACAGCCAATTCACGGAATAACAAATTCCAGAGTAAGCTGGTAGAACAAGTGAACGCGATTGGCCGAGGAATCAATAAATGATCAAAGGAGGAGGAGCATCAACCAAACAAGTCCCCAACCACGACAATGGAAAAGAGAACATGCGAAACTTTTGGAATCTCCGTAACAGAAGAAATTAGGTTTCTGCAACTTGCCGGATGCTTAAAAAATTATACCGAGAGAACAATAGCCTAATCAACAATCAATTAAGAACTAGAAACAAAAGAAGGGTCAAGAACACAACTCTTTTACGAAGACGAGCTCTCAGAGGCCATCATGCAAAGAAAGAGCAAGCGAATGAATGGAGAGAGAGAGAGACAGAGAGAGAGACAGAGAGAGAGAGAGAGAGAGAGGAATGCATCCAATGATGACCAGCTCGCTAATCCACAGGACAGCAGTGCAACCAGAGAAGCCTCACTAAGAGCACAAGAATCAACACACAACAAAGGAGAAAAAGCCAAAGGTAAGACAAGGATGATATTGAATAGGACAACAAGCACCTGATCTCTCTAGCATTAATCCAATGCATTAAGACTATTCTCCAAAAGCATAAACGCTCAGTAATATCACAGAATCTTCCAAAACAGGCAACCTAGAAAACTAAATAGGCAACCAAAATTAATCCGGAAAAACCCACAAAACCATAAACCAGAAGAGACTTTCTAAATGTCCTTCTCTATAATTCATCAAACCTGAACGGAGAAAGAGAAAGGCATAGCAAGGGCACAGGAAGACATAAAAGGATGACAAAAGAGATGACGAAATAACAAAGATTTAAAGAATTTGATAATACATAAGGCTTAAGATAGAATTGATAGTTATGTCATAAACGGATTCATACAAGCTTACATCACCAAGTTGAAACTTTGAATAGGGCCTCGTCTGCTACAGTAGACCTCAAAAGCTTTGCCAAACTCATAAACAAGGGAAGGGAGCAACAATCATCAATCTTCCAAAAACGACAAGATACTCACATATAAGTGCCAAAGAATAAAGCTAATGCTTATGCAGTTAGAAAGAACCATCACAGGTCGAAGAAACTCCACATCAAACTTGATGAGGTAAAAGTACTACATCAACTATAACAAGCGAAAGAAAAAGAACTCTCAATATCTGGAAAACAACAGAACAAGAGAACAAACTTCATTAAAACTAATAACTGTCTAGAATCCAAGAAGCGGTAGCTTATCCAAATTTGAAATAACTCAGCCCCACAAAAAAAAAAGGGTAAACTGAAGAAAAAATTTCAATCAAAACCAGTAAGTGCCCAGAAGGTTTCACTCTCATCGCCCTCCTGAAGATGATCAAAGACTGGTTCATCAACTCAACCAAACAAGAACTGCAACATAGGCCATTAGTCCTCCAAAAAAATGTCTTATTTCATGTAACCAACTGACCAGTTTCATCTTATTTATCATGTCCTTAGGACAGCATCCTCAGATGAAGAGATGGCTCCAAGAGGAAAGAAGCCACTGCTAATCAAACTGAATTGCGAAATCAAAAATCAGCTAGTAAAACAATTAAATCCATCTATTCATGAATCAATAAATGATCACAGGAGCATAAACGCTAATAATGCCCATAACCATGGCAAAGTCCAAGAGAGGCTATCTAAAACCTTCGGAAAACTCTGATCAGCATTCAGAATAGATTGAGTTTCTGCAACCGGACATATCCTGTCAAAGATCAGACCGTGAAAGCAATTGGCTAATCAACAATCAATCAAGAAGCCAAAACGAAGGAAGGAACAAGAAGTCGATTTGACATTGATGTCTCCTCTGAAGAGGATTTTGCAGAGAAAATCAAGCAATAGCCATGAGAGAGAGGAACACATGCACGACCAGAGATGCAGGACCACATTGAAGGATGAGGACACGAGGGAAGGACGGTTGGTTATCTGGAGGAAGAGTACCGATTGGATTTTGTGATCATAGACACACTCCACATCGGCCTTCATGTGGTAAAGTATCGCATCGACCAAACCCTGACCTGCGAGGAACACAGAACTAAGCACCGATCGTTTCACCTTAACTGGAAAATAACAGAACTGGAGAACAGATATTCAATCAAGAAACGGCAGCTTATCCGATGTCAAACAATAATCAACTCAGCCCCGGAGAAAACCGCAATAGATCACCACTTCTCTCAAGTCCGGCGAAACTCCAATCTGTAAAAGAATTAGAGAAACCGCAATTGAAGTCAGTGTATAATTTCATTCGACTCTCTTCTTGCTATCCTTGAGGAGCTGTCATGTTATTAGCCACAGACCGAGCCCGAACATTCTCTTTTTTTCGAATTAAAATCAAGAAATGGAAACTTCATAACACAGAAACCGGACAATGGCTGCCCTGCAAAAATGTGATAATTGTTTCCAGGCACCCTACAAGTCGTTCATAGATGTCTTGCTTTGTAATATCTCAGACGACAAGAACGTTGATTTTGTTCCATCGCATGCTCGTAGTCCAATATAATTGATCAAGCACTCGCTATCACCCCAAAACCGAATGTGAAGCCGAGGAGGATGCCGGCTGGCAATCCAATGATATAGATTATACTATGTTCATTTTGAAATCATGACTTTTTAATGTCTTAAGGAGCCTTTTTATCTGAAGTGATTTGATGTCTTCTGGTTATTGAGTACTGGTTATGCAGTTCATATTATATGAGCAACTGGTGTAGGCGATCATGTATTAAATACTCTCTCTCTCTCTCTCTCTCTCTCTCTCTCTCTCTCTCTCTCTCTATTTGAACTTTGATCCTTCTGATGTTATTTTTCTGCCGCTTCTAGACTGCAGTGTTGTAGAGCACCTCTTTGACCATCTGATAAATATTTGGCAATTCAATTCATAACCAGTTCCAGGATCTTGCAACATTTACTTTTTGGTGGATTTCAAGTTTCAGTCACCACTCTACCGACAAGTATGGGGCTCCCCTCTTTTCGTGTTGACAATTGATTTACATGTTTCTATCCATGTGAACTTTGAAATAATCCTTTTTTTGCCAGACCTTCTGTTCTCTATATTTTATTTATTTGATTTGCAAACTTTTTGGTGAATCATACATGTGCAACTCCTTTCTTTTGGTTGAGGCTTTTTTGCCCAGTGAATCCTACTTTTGTTTCTTCTCTTACGATTGTTCATTATTTCTTTTGGTCCACCAGGGGTAATTGATTCACACACAGATTGTTAATATTTGTGAAAGGAAGGCTACATATTAGATAATCAAATTCACGTTTGATTTGTTGCTAGGGGAACTTCTGGCCCCTTGGGAGGGCCTCTCGAGTCGTTCACTGTGAGGGTTCCAAACCAAAAGCATTATTGCCTAATATTTTTGCATTCGCAATTCTCACGACAGTAAAATACTAGTGGCGTCATGATTTTAGGATTATTACCACCCTAGCATCGCAAAATGAGCTTTCCCGACGTCATTGACATTCACCCGTAACTTTTTTTGTTTGTTGATTTTGCTAGTATTCTTTTTTTTTCCTATCATTTTACAATATTCACTCATTTATTAAATATCTGCTATTCACTTTTTGTGATGGTTGGATAACTTATCAATGGACACTTTAGTACAAGTTAAAAATACATTAAAAAAATTATCTCGGTAGAGTTATCTCTAATTATATATTTAATCAAAAGAGTCATTTGCAATTGCTATTTCAGTCACAGTTACGTATGATAATTTTTATATTTGAATCATGCAAAACCCATATATCATAATCGAAGTCCTCTTCTCACGCTCAAAATCCAACAACATTTCGACTCCAACATGCAAAAGGCTTCGGATTTAAAGAAGGCGGTCACAAAATCCAATTCTGACTTTCTTTTTACAGCCAGACTTCTCCGCACATCGATTTCGTCCATGTTCTGAAACTCTAAACAAATTTTACCTCATATATTAGCTTAATAAATATACAGAATGAGGATTGACAATCAACTATTACCTTCTAATGAAGGCACATGGTTGACTCTGCATTCTGCTACACATTTTACATGTATGTCTGCACTTGCATCAGCAAAGCTAAATATTTAAGACGAGAGAGATTAAGAAATTATCATATCACCCGCGGTAGTTCATCTTGTTCATGTAAACCCAATGCAAAGAGTTTTCGCCTAATCTTTTGCAGCTGACTTGCAACACCGCTTATGCTCATCCGACTTCCAGACACTTCATTGGAACAAGTAACTCCAATATTATAGATCATAACCAAGCACTCTTGAAATATGCCATCGCTTTCGAGAAGCCAATGCTGAGGACTATTGGGGTCGAAACGACTCTCCCTTTCTAGAAGCAGAGCGTGATCAGTAATTTCCAATCCTTGTTCAGGCAAAGCTGCCGCGACAAAACTATGGAGAGTGACATTTTCTCCGAATTTGTTGTCGGTAGGACTCAATCCTGTGAACATCTCTAGTAAGAGGATGCCATAACTGTAGACATTGCCTTCTCTCGAGACTTCGCATCCCATTGCATATTCTGCCACGCATTTAGATCATAGTGCAGATGAAATTGGGAGTGCCGATCAGAAAAATAAATGTGGAGCTCATATCCTTAGAATAGAAAGCGGAGAGATTACCTGGTGGAGCATAACCAATTGTCCCTTTTATACCCATAGAGCTCATCTGATTAGCTACAGTATCAAGGGACGATCCAAGGAGGAACTTCGCCAATCCGAAGTCACCCATATGCGCGACCATTTGAGCATCTAAGAGGACATTACTTGGCTTTAGATCACAATGAATGATGGGGATGTGACACTGGTGATGAAGATAATCTAGTGCAAAAGCAACATCAATAGCAATATTTATCCTCCAAATGAAATTCACTTTTTTCGGAGGCTCGTTTCCAAGTGATGGCGTTGCTTTTGGGTGTAACCACTGTTCCAAGCTTCCATTCTCCATGAAGTCATATACTATGGCCTTAAAGTCATTTCCTTGATAATCAGCACTCGAGCAAACTGTCAGTATCTTCAAAAGATTTCGATGTCGAATGTTCTTTAGAACCTCGCACTCAACTATGAAGCTCTTCAAAGCACCCCGGCCCACTAAATGAAGCACCTTGACTGCAACGGCAATCCCATTGTCCTCAAGTATCCCCTTGTAAACTGAACCAAAGCTTCCAGCACCGACCAAATTGGTTGAAGAAAAACCATTGGTTGCTTTTAGGAGTGCTCCGTAAGATACGTTCGGACATAAAAGATCAATAGAACTTGAAACCGGTTCTCGTACTTGCTTCTTCCACCGGCAGAGATATAGAATAGCAAGCACCAGAGAAATTCCGAGAAGGCCACAGATAACAACAGCGGACAATCTCAATATATGGACTTTCCTACTCTTGGAGCTACTGGAGATGCATTTAGGAAGCTGAAATTCTGGCAATCCACCGCAAAGCTTAGCATTCCCAATAATAGAAGTAGAGGTAACATTCTCAAAGACTCCTCCACGTGGCAGCTTGCCTTGAAAATTATTGTAAGACAAATTCAGTACTTTCAAAGAATGAAATACCTCCAAGAACTGTGGAATTTCCCCAGAAAAATTGTTGTGTGAAAGATCAAGTTCTTCAATGCCTCTTAACGATCTCATCGACTGAGGAATGGACCCGTGGAAGTAATTGCCCCCCATCCTCAATGATAGCAATGCCACACAATCACCTAAACTATTTGGAATTTCACCTCCTAACATATTTCCAGAGATGTCCATTGCGGTCAAAAATCTCAAGTTGCCTACTTCCATGGGTAGAACTCCCGTCAGACGGTTATGAGACAAATCCAAAAGCCTGGTCAGTGATGACATGCCCATAATTTATGGGGGTATGGTACCATTGAGATTGTTATTAGCAAGATTGAGTAGGTTCAAAAAATGGCAGTTAGAAAGTTTTGAAGGGATTTGATCCTGAAAGTTGTTCTCACTCAAAAATAGTATAGTCAACTTGGTTAGATTTCCTAGAGAAGATGGGATTGTCCCTCCTAGGTAGTTACCACCTAACTGTAGTACCGACAAATTTCGTAGATTCCCCAAATTTGAGGGGAGAACACCTGAAAACTTGTTTTCGAACATATTTAATGTTTCGAGGTTCACAAGATTTTCAATATGTCTCGGAATTTCTCCAGATATTGGATTCTCACTCACATCAAAACTTATGAGGGTGGTGGATAAGTTACCTATGCAATTAGGGAGCACTCCGCCGAAATTGTTGCCAGAAATAGACAATATCCTTAACTTCGTGGCGTTTGTCAATGAGCAAACGAAGTTCAAGTCTTCGGGTTTTCCATGTCCGAGCTGATTTTGGAAAGTGGTGAACACTCGAAGCTTGTGCAGATTTTCCAAAGAAGGCACTTTACCTAAAAGTTTGTTGTTTGGAAGTTGAAGTGACTCTAGCTTTGAGCAATTTGATATTGACGGAGGAACCTGTCCCTCAAATAGGTTATTAATAATGCTAAAACCCCAAAGATTTGGCAGTGTAAAGCATATATCTGCAGGAAGACTCCCTCGTATTCGATTGTATCCTACATCGAACATAGCTAAAGAAGAGAGATTCAGAACTTCAGTTGGAATTGGACCGGACAGTTTGTTTCCGAACACTAGAAAGTCCTGTAATTTCGACAGGTGGCCTAGGTGTGGAGGAATGCTCCCACCCAAGTTATTTCGCGAAAGAAAAAGCGTCTCTAGTGAAGATAAGTTCCCAATGGAGGAAGGCACGCTCCCAATAAGATTATTTGCATAAAAAGAAAGAAATCGTAGATTTGATAATGGACTGACTTGTGTAGGAATTTTTCCAGTTAGTTGGTTGTAGTCAAGACGGAAGCTGACAAGGTTAGAGCAAGCTGAAATGTTTTCGGGAATCTCACCAACCAACGAATTGTTCTCCAGTCGTAAGAACCGTAGGCGGCTCAACCGGCTGATTTGCGAAGGGATTTCATGGTCGAAACTATTGTTTCCGAGCCACAATTCTCTCAAGAAGCTGAGATTCCCAATATGAGGAGAGATCAACCCTGAGAGTTTCTGCGATCGCAAGTTCAGTGCCGTGACCCTTTGGTGCCTACGACCGCATGTGACACCATAACACTGGCAGAACCCCATGCTATCATTCCACGAGCTGAGCACGCTGAGAGGATCCTCGGTAATTCCAGCCTTAAAGGCGAGTAGAGAGAGTTTGTCAGTTTCGTTTGTGGTAGAGGAGACTTGGGTAAAGCACAACGCTAGCATGATACCAAGGAGGAAATGGCATGATTGAAACTCTGGAAAGCTAATGCTTCGAGGTTCCATAACTTGACAACTGAGAAGAAACAAGAGAAATTGGTACGTGCTAACTCAACTGGACATGAAGAGAGGTGGCCCTTTTTGAGGGGGCAGCCAAATGAAGGAGACCGGTCAACCATCAATCACGGACTTGTTGACTCTACAGAATGTGGCTCCTAATGCTCATTGCGTGAACCGCACTCATTGATTCCATGGAACACGCATGCCTCTGAACCAAACATAACGTTAGTTCGTAGCAGGATGTTGCGTAATTCAAGTTCTATCTCGTAAGCATTACAAGTTTAAAATGTTGTATTCTTGTATCTAGTACTTCGAATAACTGGTAACGATAAAGTCACGTACGAATTGAAAAGGGGCAAAAAGACAAGGGGAAGGGGCGTGAACGGGTGACGCCTTGGGCTCGTTTTATATTGGTCCAGTGGACAAGCGGATATGAAAAGGAGCGACATATGCTGAGAATGATACCTTGACCAAAATAAGAGTAATCATTCGTGTAACGAGAAGATATCAGCCATCGATCATTGACTCGTGGACTCCACAGAAGGATTCGTAGCGCTCATTGCGAAAAATTGCAACTTTTTTTCCATGTAAGCACATTGACAACAGAATCCAAAACGTATATCTCGAGGAAGTCGAGCAACTACAGAAGTGGTCGAGATGTTGGCATACACACCACAGGTCCTTTGACTTGTGCCTATACAAGTCCGTATTCAGGGATGGATGATGGACGCATCTAGATGGCTTTCCAGCCGTTGACTTGAAGTCAACCAATTCCCACAAAGTCCCGAAGTCCCCCACTTTGGAAAATGAAACTGATTATCAAGCGTGATTGATTGGCGGGTCATTCCGGAAGACTGATGATCTAGCGTGATTTCACGGATGGATGATGGACACATCTAGGGCCTGTTTGGTTCAACTTTGAAAATACTATTTGAGGGAATGCAAATACCTTTGGATGAAAGCCTATTGGGAAAAGGCAAATGGTGTTTGGTAAAAATATTTTGTAAAGCTACTTTGGCCAAAATATAGTGTTTGGTGAATTTTTTTTGCAAATGGACTTTGAAAATTATTTTATTTATTAAAAAAAAACAAAACCTACCTAACGCCTGTCGCGACCTAAAATAAAAATCGGCGATTCGATTCTTAGACTAATGGATTACTAGATCAATTAAATTAACTAACCTAGCTCGAGTTCTCCCAAACTCTACCAAATCGCAACTTAGGTCCAATTGTGAGCATGCAAATATTTTCAACGGGAGTCGCCACTAATTATTTAGGGTAGGTTGATTAGAAACCTAAATAAAATAGCGGGAGTACTATTTTATTCCTGCGAACCAGAAATTATAAATTCGGGACTTGGTTACGCTAAATTCCTTAACGCCCTTTCGGTACCAATTTCAGGAAAAATACTCAATTTGACAATTTTTGAAAAATTCTGATTTAAAGTTCAAAGGTGCAGAAATTTCTTTTTTTTATTTTCCTTTATTTAAATGAGAGCTAACCTATATGTAATGACGTGCAAAAAATTGACATGCGATTAATGCAACCTAACATGCAAACTATATGTCATGCGACGACGTGACCTATTTCTAATGACGGACATATTTTTGTATTTTTTTAAATGAAATTCGGAATTAAAAATGCGAATTATCTAAACATTCAATTAAAGAAATCAACATATTATAACGCAATCTTTTTGGTATTTTTTATGAAAATTAGAAATTAAAATCAAGTAAAAAAAATATAACCGCTAAATCTTTTGAATTAAGTTTCGATCTGAAGCCTAACAGATCGATCCTAAAATTCGAAATACTAGCTATGGAAATAATTCTATCTAAAGCCTGATAGATAAATTTATTTCCACGTGTGCGGTTGCGGATTAGGAAATTTTCCTAATCGATCACATCTTGAAAAATTTAGATATCTCAGATATCTTGGATATATTCAAAATATTTTTGAAAATTCTGAAATCTATCCAAATTTAGTAAGTAAATATCCAAAGTTTCAAAAAAGGAAATAAAATCATAATTGGAATATACCTATTGTTCAAATATGCAGAACTAGATATTCATAAACACAAATTAAGCAACGGAATATTCAAATTGAATAGGATATGATAATTACCTGATTTGTGAAATTTTCTTTCATAATTTGAATCACCGGCGGATCGGGATTGCCGATCGGGAATGACGACGGTGTCCGGAATGGCGGCGCGGCAAGCGGCGGTGACAGCGGTGTGGCAAGGCAACGGCGATGTCGGGACAGCGGCTATGTCACGGCGGCGGGCGATGACCGGCTGAACAGCAACTTAGCGGGGGCTCACGGCGATGCACGAACGGCTCCGAGTGATGTGGTACTGATCTTGCGCTGGACGAAGTGCTGGCTGTGGATCAGTGGGGGCTTCAACGTGGACTGAAGAAGGAAGAACGTGGACTGAGCTTCTTCACTACAAGGTCTGCTGCATGGGAGATCGGATAAGTACGTTGCATGGGCATGAAGAAAGCAGCAACGACAGCAACTGCTTCTCGGTTGACTGGGCAGGGGCAGCTCCTTTGTTGACCGGGGAAGTCGAATTGTGCAGGGACCTTCTGGACGTCCGTGGCCTGCAACTGCTGTTGGCCTTGGAGCAGCGTCGTTGGTGTAGACGTCGGGGAGTGCAGCTGTGTTGAAAAAACGTTGACTTGGGCAGAGGAAGCAGCGGCAGCATAGATCGTCGTTCGGGAGGGTTGTTCTGGATCAATGAGGATGCGAGGGACCAATCAACGTGGGGGGAGTCTTCAGCTGCCTGATATGGTTGTTGATTGGTTGGACAAAAGAAAAAATCTTCATGCACGGTCTTCCTCCTCTATGCGTTTTCTGCATGGGAGAGCGTCGAGGTTGTGGGGGCTGTTCGTTTGCTGGACTAATCTTCAATCAAGCGAGGACGTCACTGTAAGGGCAGCAGGTCCGTGAGGCAGCACGGAGAGAGGGGCCACCGCGGACGTGGCTGAGGCGTGAGGCACGGACGCCGGTGTGCAAGGGGCACGGCGGCGGCGAGGATCTCTCTCTCTTTCTCACTCTCCCTCTAATTTCAGACCTGAAAATTATGTCGTCTCCCCCTAATTCTGACCTAATAACATATTTATATAGTATTAATCTAGGTCGATTAGATGGGCTCTAGAGTACTAATGGGCTTAGGCTTGGGCTTAGGCTTTAATTTTAATTAAATTCTAAGTGGGTTGAATTAATGTGGACTTTTATTCAATTAAGCTTGATGGACTAATTTAAGCTCAAATTAAAACAACCGAGCCCGTTTGACTTGTACTTTCCGACCCTTATTTTCCGAGTGAGCCGAGTCTCGTTCGATGAATTTTAAGCTCACGCCACCGCCGATCCGATGCGGAATGCAATTAATCTAAATGAACCTAAACTATATGTTATGCAATTTTAATATTTTTGTTTAGGGGTTAAAATTTAATCCCTAATTTTCTATGCAATTAAAACTAAATGATACGCCGAAATTTAGGTGTCAACAGCTGCCCCTCTTTGAGTGGAGGCTCGCAGAGGTTTCGCTCAAAGACTGAGACCTAAATTTAAACTATGCAAAATGATAAATGATGATGATGATTTTTTTTTAAATGCAATGATGCATGATATGCAAGCAATAAGGAACATATGCTAAGGCTTCTCACTTCATGCGAAGCGGTGAAAGAGTCTTGCATACGGATCGCATAAAAAGCGTCCGAGCGACGAAATACTTTATAATGCTTTCAATTCCCTCGATCTCCAAACTTCTGGTCAACTGGAAGTAAGGTTTTCGAAGTACTGGATTGCCTATCTGTTACCTGTAGTTTCCTACATATGCGAAATAGCTCATGATATGAAGAAAGAATGGGATGTATTGACTGGTGTACTTCGTACTCCACTTAACGACACCAATTGAGAAACTATGCCGTCTATCCTGCTAGGCGAACATAAAATGAGATAGGGTGTACCGCGTACTCCACTTGGCAACACCAAATGAGAAGTTGTGCTGCCTATCCTGCTAGACGAACATGAAACGGGATGTGCTTCGTACTCCACTAAGCAACATCAATTGAGAAACTATGTCGCCTATCCTGCTAGGCGAACATAAGATGGAATATTATACCGTCTATCCTGCTAGGCAAACAGAAAATGGGATGTTATACTGCCTATCCTACTAGGCAAACATGAAATAAAATATTATGCCGCCTATCCTGCTAGGCGAACAGAGGACTGGATGTTATGCTGCCTATCCTGCTAGGCGAACAGAAGACTGGATGTTATGCCGCCTATCCTACTAGACGAACATAAGATGGGGTGTGCTGCGTACTCCACTTGGCAACACCATGCCGCCGCGTACTCCACTTGGCGAACATGAAATGGGATGTGCTTCGTACTCCACTTAGCAACATCAATTGGGGTGTGCCGCGTACTCCACTTGGCAACACCATGCCACTGCGTACTCTACTTGGCGAACATGAAATGGGATGTGCTTCGTACTCCACTTAGCAACATCAAATGGGGTGTACTTCGTACTCCACTTAGCAACACCATGTCGCCGCGTACTCCACTTGGCGAACATAAAATAGGAAATCATGGCGCCTATCCTGCTAGGCGAACAAAAGATGGGGTGTGCCGCATACTCCACTTGGCAACACCATATGAGAAATTGTATTTCGAAATGAGTAACGACGAAGAATAAGTAGCAAGCGTACCTGAATTCTTCTTATGACGGAGCCAATGGCATCGCTCCTGTTCTTATCTAAGAAAATGTCAAAATACTACATGCGCAGAGGCGGAGAAAACATAATTTATGAATCTGCTCATATCACCAAACTTCATTAGGGATTTTATCAATAAGAACAACCATTTCGTTCTTTTGACAGTTTAATCACATTAAATGAGAGACCTTTAATCAGAAAGGACTTCTCACTCACTCTCATTGAAAAACTTTTGTCCCAACCTTTAATGCGAGTATAAGAATCACTCAAACTCTCTTCGTCGTGCTTGACAAGGGTTTGGATATTCTCAAAATCAGTATAATTTAGCCAATCTGAAATGTCTTCATTAGGACTGAAACATGGGTTTGTTCAATGGCTGCTCCGGGTTTACAAGTCAGGAACGCTGCAAAAATGAGATAGAAAAATCTTGCTTGCACTTCTTCGAGCAACATTTATAAGCATTTGAAACTCTACGTTAACTCAAGTGCCATATTCTAAAAAGACTTCGGTAAGGGTTGTAACGTAGGTTTGGGTAGGCTTGAAATGAATGGCCTATTTTCATCAAAGGGTATTATGAACATTAAGATTGGTGATCATCCAATTGATCTATCTCTAGCGATTGCTCCACAAATGAACCTTCAAATGGTCTTTTCCTTGAAGAATGATCTTGCATATCGACTCAATTCTTGCTGAAGTTTTTCTTTCTCTCTTTCTTTTTTTTTTTTGAGAGAGAGAGAGATTTTCTTTTTTGAGAGATTTTTCTCTTTCTTTTTCTTTTTTTTTTGAAAGAATTTCGATTCATTGGAGTCCTTTTGCGTCCTTTCTGATGAATTTTCCTTCGAGCTCCCATTTGCCCCAAGTCACCTTGAACTTGTCTTGAGATAATTTCTTTTGTCTATCACAAGAATGATCATCAATTTGGTTGAAATGAATTCACCGCTCAAATTGGGTATGCAAAGGGTATAATGTGTAGGGATATAGAAAGAAATGCTCTTCGTCATGTCTAAGGCACTCGAGCTAACACAAAATTTGTATGCAATAAATATACTTAAAGATTGATGTAAGTGAAAGCAAGAAAATTCTAACCATTTTGAACTTTCTAAGAAATTGCCCCAGTATAGGGATTGTTCCTGACAGGGGTAAGAAATGAAACTCCGTTCAAAGGGGTTAAGCAAATGATAACCTGTAGTGTTTAGATAGAGGAAATGAATGCCTCTCATCATTTTGGTCGTCATACTTTTCGTGAGATAATCTTTTACCTTGTCAGCACGAAATTTTCACTCAACTCGCACTAGGGATTATTATTCAGGACGTGTATGGAAATGTCTTGTCTTTCGTCATCTTGAAGTCTCTCATGCAATATGATCACTTCATTAGGACAGAAACAAATTGCCAGATCAAAAGCTTTCCTCAAACAAAGCTTAATAATATCAATTGATTCATAAAATTCAGCTTGAAACTTGATTGAAATAAAGTCAGAATGAGTACAAACCAAGTGTAATACTTTTGCACAGAATTAGAATTAATTGGATTGGAAAAAAACACGACCATCTATCTCGGCCAAAATCAAAGCACCTCCTGGAAGGACTTTCTTCACAATGTACGGGCCACCATAGTTTGGGGCAAATTTTCCTTCTGCAAAAAGAACTATCGACAATAACTTCCGCAGGACAAGGTCACTTACCTGGGAATGTCGAGACTTGACTTTCTTGTTGAGAGATTTAGCAACTCGTTGTTGGTAGCACTGGCCATGGCATGAAGCTCTAAGCCTTATCTCATCAATCATGTTCAATTGGTCCAACCTCTGTTGGATCCAATCTGCTTTTGACAATTGTACCTGTGAAAGAATACGTAATGAAGGAATTTCAACTTCAACAGGTAGAACTGTTTCCGTATCGTACACAAGAGAATATGGAATTGCCCCTGTAGATGTCCGGATAGAAGTCTAATATGCCATAAGTGCAAAAGATAATCCCTCATGCCAACCACGATAGTTTTCAGCTGTTTTAGCCAAAATTTTCTTGATATTCTTGTTGGTTACTTCGACTGCTCCGTTCATATCACACAAATGAGGACCCACGATTTTCGTCCCTTCGCATGTCTCGAGATTAGTACTGAAACATGAAAAAAAGGGATAAAAAAGACAAGACAGGGCTTAACTACAAGTAATTTTCGAAAACCGGTCCTTGTTTCTTGAAATTCATTTTGCTTTCGAAGACCTTAAAACAAAAATTCTTGAGAAGCCCAACCCTCAGTTCTTACCGTAGATGACAAATTTTTCAATCGTTGGTTATCGTCATTGGGTTGGTTTGGGCTACTTCAACAAGATTCAAAATGATAAAAACTTCTGTAATTTTATTGATATGGAATCAACGAATTACATCTTATTGGATTGAAAAACCTAAGTGCAACATGAATTGGAATGAAAATCGAAAGAAAGCAATAAGATTCCCACGTAGGGGAGATACGAAAACTAGAAATGATTACTCTTGAAGGCCAGCGCCCATCCCTTCAAGTGGTCCCTCAGTGATTGTACCAATTGAGGTCTCAGCAAACCAACCGGTAAGGTAGGGTATACCATCATCAAAGTCAAAGTCCACCACCCTCGATTCCGGTTTCTTGAAAATAGAGGGTGGCTAATCATCCTCAGAATCATCAGACAAACTGACCAAAATAGCTTTACCGTGTTTCTTAGGTGAGTCGGTTAAGGCTGGTGGCAACTCAGGAAAGATAAGCCCAAGATCACCTTCAGTCGGGCTCGGCTTTACGTGCTCATATCCTCCCACTACTCCAACCGAGTGAAAGATGTGGTTAATAGGAGGTGATAAAGGACTTCGGCCTTTGCAACAATCATAACTTTGTTCGCGGCTTCGCGGCCCATCATATCCCAAACCAGCCTTGTGGGATTGTCTATTTGTCTCTATCGGGGCATGAATGCCTTGGTCTTCCTTCCCAAGACCCTGGCCTGGCTTAAACCCATTACCGACCATGACCTTGGCCACCATGATAGCTGCATTAAAAACTTCAGGAACGAGCAACGGCATGTCAGAGGAAGCCTGAACAACTTGAATTATCTCAAACAAATGATAGCTATCCTCTTCAACATGATCAGGCTCTATGTATGGGGTCGATATTGCATTGAAGATTCGGTGATCTTCCTCTCCATAAATTGTAACAAGCTTTGCTCCAGCCACAAATTTGATCTTCTGATGTAAACTGGAAGGCACTGCGCTTGCATTACGGATCCATGGCCATCCCAGCAAGAAATTAAAAACGGAAGGGATATCCAGCACCTGAAAAAGAACATCGAACACCGAAGGTCCAATCTGCAGTGCTAAGTTAATTTGGCCTATCACATCCTTCTTCATTCCATCAAAGGCTCGAACAGAAGTCTTGGCTGCTTGCATGGCAGATGGGTGAATACCCAGCCTTTTCAAAGTAGCTAACGGGCATAAATTCAGAGCTGATCCGTTATCAACAAGCACCCTGGCCATGTGAGCCTCCTTGTACTTCACTGATATGTGAAGCGCCTTATTATGACCACGTCCTTCCACGGGGATTTCCTCATTAGAGAATGCCACTTGATCCTTGAGGAGAATTGCCCCGACAAACCCTTCCAGCTTATCTTCTTCAATAGTCTCGAGCACACGAATCTCACTCAAAATCTTCATTAGAGCACTCCGATGCTTATCTGACGTTTGGAGAAGTTCCAACAACGAGACTTGTGCCGGTAACTTTCTCAGCTGATCAACCACACTATACTCACTAGCCTTAATTATAGCTAGGAACTCCTTCGCTTCTTTCTCAGCCACTGGCTTTACGGGTTGATTATCAGGATAAGTTCGCCCTGACCTGGTTATCAGATCGATGTCATACGACCACGGGACCATCTTGTCGCTTTCATAAGCATAAGGTTGAGGCGACACTAGGATCAATACTTCCGGAGCATCGGGTATAATAATCCCAAGGTCGTCGTCAGAGGCGTCTTCGAGAGCGAGCATGTCAGGATCTAACTTCCCTTGTTCATTAGTTATCTTTGCGAGTTCTTCATTCCAGTCAATGATGACCTGGGATATAGCGGCCAATACTCCGAATTCATCCGCTGTCCCAATCATTCGTTTTCTCACCAACTCAGCCACTTTCTCTCTTATGTCACCGAGTGACACCACTTCGCTGGTCGAAATATAACCAGCTCGGACTAGAGCATCAAACATATCTTCGAGAGGGACGTTGAAGCTTTGAACCTGTTCGACTCTCGGGCCAAGGACAACATTTGCACTGTTCGAATGATCAGGGAGTAGATTGTTTTGCACATTGGGCTTACTGGATGGCTGTAGTGCGAACGCTCCAGTCTCGAGTAAATCCTGCACTCGATATTTGAGCACTAGGCATTTATCTATTGAATGCCCAATCTCACCTCTATGGTAATCGCATTTCTTGGACGGGTCATACTTTACATAGCCAGAAGAGTTAGATCTTTGCGGTTCCGAGCCCAGAAAGTTCTTCTTTCTTAGGATTGTTAGTACTTGAGATAACGTCCCAAGAAGTGGAGTGAACTGGCGAAGTTTGCGCTGCTGGCGTGGATCCTGCTGGCCTTGCCGCCCATAAGAGGTTGTCTGCTGGGTGCTGAATTGTAGCTTTGGGGCTTGAGCTGGCGGCTTCTGCACATAGGTCATGTTGACTTCGGGGACATGCTCTTTGTCCTTCTTACTAGTAAATCTTTTGGCCTCACTCACCGTACCATCCTTTCTTAAGCCCGGTCTCTATTTCCTCACCCATGGCTATCAGTTGGCCAAAAGATTGGGCGGCCGTCACTAACATTCGTGAACGAATCGGCTAAGGTAGGGTGGACACGAACAACTTCATTAAGCCACGTTCTGCGGGTTCAGGCATGATCTGTCCAGCGATGTTCCTCTAGCGAGTGGCATACTCCTTTAGAGTCTCGCCCTTTTTCTGTTCAACTCTTTCCAAGTCTTCCATCGTAATAGTGACGTCGAGATTGAACTTGAAGTGCTTGACGAATAGGTTTGCCACCTCTTCCCACGAATCTTTCCGATTGATCTGGTGGTTGGTATACCACCTCATTACAGTATCCTTCAAGCTTGCTTGGAAGGTTTGGATCATTAGGGGTCCGTTAGAAACGTATCTATTCATGAGCCCCTAGTACATATCAATGTGCTGAATTGGGTTTGAGGTGCCATCATACTTCTCGAAAAGCCGGCATCTTGAATTTTTCGGGCACTTGGACCCGGGTAAAAATGGACAAATCAACAGCCGGAACACTTTGAGTTCCCTCCACTTCACGTAATCTTTGGTCGAGCTTAGCCAGCAACTTGGCATTCTCATCATTGGGGGGTGACTGCAGGACAGGGACCGACGGAGAAGCACTGGTGTCAATCAAAATGACATCATCCGGTTGAAGGGTTGGATTGGTGTTCACTGCAGGAGCTTTGTCGAGGTGGAGGCCTTGACGGGTTGAAAGTGGAATCTCTAATTAAGAGGTGGTATTGACCTGCTGCTGCTTGGCTATGAAATCACCCATCATTTTGGACATGGCAGTTATGATTTGCTCATTGATTGCATTCATATGTTCTTTCAGTTTTTCGTCGATTGTGGCTGCAATCTCGGCTTGATTGGTCATCATTCTTTTGGTCACCGATCGAGTATTATGAGGATGAGAGGGATCAGTGGCAAACTACCTGCAAAAAGCAACGGTGGAATAAATATGACAAGTGAGAATAACGAGTCGGTCCATGACACGCTTTCTAGTTTTTTTTTTTCTTCATTTATTCATAAAATACTCGTATATGAACGGGACTTTATGGAAAAGTGCTCTCAGCAAAGAAATATAAATAACTCTCTAGACATAACCTAAGAAATAGACGCATCGAAATCCCTAATCATAAAACTAGGAAAACTAAAAATTAAGACTTCCTAGAAACTGAAAACGAATTCTCTAAAGCTTTTTTTTTCACCATTTTTTGTTATAAAAACGATGACAACCTCTTGTGAAAATAATTACCTATGACACACCCAGGAAATAAATTCTCTAAAAAAAAGGCTTTCTTTTTTTTTTTTTAAGGACTCAATGATTATGGCTTTCAAATTAAAACCTACCTAGACATGTCATGGACCGACTCAAAATAACATGAAGAAAAGCAAAGATAAAGCTCGAGAAATTACCGTTTTTGGGGAGACAATGTCAATCACAGAGATATGCACATGGATCGTGAGTTTAAACCTTAGTCTATCTATCCTAAAGGCTTAGGCAAAATGAAATGATGAACGGAACGACATGTCGCAGCCTCGCGCACAATCATCATGACTAGTCGCAGCCTCGCATACCATAGTCATGACTAGTCGGGTCTAATCACTTCGGCTTGGTTCGGTCGACAAGGGGAACCTTCACGCACAGTGGCCTCACGTGCATGAGGACGACCCTTGAGCCATTTTTTGAAAAATTTTCGAGATCCAAATGGGATAACCTTTAGCGAAGTCTTACCACCAAGGTTAAAGAACCATCTAAATACCATCTTAGAACTATGAGTGTGACCCAGGTTCAGTCACAGGTTGTGTGCGATGTAGTGCAAAAACTATAAATCATGCACAACAGTTATATGCAAACAACGCTTCAATAGTGCAAAAATTAAATCACAATTCCACTCCACCAAAACTGCAAAACAAAGGGTTAGCCAATCACTACTCCCCTTATAACTCCCATCCTGCAAAAATATTTAACACCTAAGAATGAGATTTCAAACAAATTTTGTCAAATTGAGTGATTTTTCCATGAAAAAATTTTTGGCCTAAATCCTCCTTAAATTTTTTTTAAAAAAAAATTCAAGTAATCCCCAGTGGAGTCGCCAAACTGTCGCGACCTAAAATAAAAATCGGCGATTCGATTCTTAGGCTAATGGCTTACTAGATCAATTAAATTAACTAACCTAACTTGAGTTCTCCCAAACTCTACCAAATCGCAATTTAGGTCCAATTGTGAGCATGCAAATATTTTCAACGGGAGTCGCCACTAATCATTTAGGGTAGGTTAATTAGAAACCTAAATAAAATAGCGAGAGTACTATTTTATTCCTACGAACCAGAAATTATAAATTCGGGACTTGGTTACGCTAAATTCCTTAACGCCCTTTCAGGACCAATTTCAGGAAAAATACTCAATTTGACAATTTTTGAAAAATTCTGATTTAAAGTTCAAAGGTGCAGAAATTTCTTTTTTTTATTTTCCTTTATTTAAATGAGAGCTAACCTATATGTAATGACGTGCAAAAAATTGACATGCGATTAATGCAACCTAACATGCAAACTATATGTCATGCGACGACGTGACCTATTTCTAATGACGTACATATTTTTGTATTTTTTTAAATGAAATTCGGAATTAAAAATGCGAATTATCTAAACATTCAATTAAAGAAATCAACATATTCTAACGCAATCTTTTTGGTATTTTTTATGAAAATTAGAAATTAAAATCAAGTAAAAAAAATATAACCGCTAAATCTTTCGAATTAAGTTTCAATCTGAAGCCTGACAGATCGATCCTAAAATTCGAAATACCCGCTATGGAAATAATTCTATCTAAAGCCTGATAGATAAATTTATTTCCACGTGTGCGGTTGCGGATTAGGAAATTTTCCTAATCGATCACATCTTGAAAAATTTAGATATCTCAGATATCTTGGATATATTCAAAATATTTTTGAAAATTCTGAAATCTATCCAAATTTAGTAAGTAGATATCCAAAGTTTCAAAAAAGGAAATAAAATCCTAATTGGAATATACCTATTGTTCAAATATGCAGAACTAGATATTCATAAACACAAATTAAGCAACGGAATATTCAAATTGAATAGGATATGATAATTACCTGATTTGTGAAATTTTCTTTCCTAATTTGAATCACCGGCGGATCGGGATTGCGGATCGGGAATGACGACGGTGTCCGGAATGGCGGCGCGGCAAGCGGCGGTGACAGCGGCGTGGCAAGGCAACGGCGATGTCGGGACAGCGGCTATGTCACGGCGGCGAGCGATGACTGACTGAACAGCAACTTGGCGAGGGCTCACGGCGATGCACGAACGGCTCCGAGTGATGTGGTACTGATCTTGCGCTGGACGAAGTGCTGGCTGTGGATCAGTGGGGGCTTCAACGTGGACTGAAGAAGGAAGAACGTGGACTGAGCTTCTTCACTACAAGGTCTGCTGCATGGGAGATCGAATAAGTACGTTGCATGGGCATGAAGAAAGCAACAACGACAGCAACAGCTTCTCGGTTGACTGGGTAGGGGCAGCTCCTTTGTTGACCGGGGAAGTCGGACTGTGCAGGGACCTTCTGGACGTCCATGGCCTGCAATTGCTGTTGGCCTTGGAGCAGCGTCGTTGGTGTAGACGTTGGGGAGTGCAGCTGTGTTGAAAAAACGTTGACTTGGGCAGAGGAAGCAGTGGCAGCACAGATCGTCGTTCGGGAGGGTTGTTCTTGATCAGTGAGGACGCGAGGGACCAGTCAACGTGGGGGGAGTCTTCAGCTGCCTGATATGGCTGTTGATTGGTTGGACAAAAGAAAAAATCTTCATGCACGGTCTTCCTCCTCTATGCGTTTTCTGCATGGGAGAGCGTCGAGGTTGTGGGGGCTGTTCGTTTGCTGGACTAATCTTCAATCAAGCGAGGACATCACTGTAAGGGCAGCAGGTCGGTGAGGCAGCACGGAGAGAGGGGCCACCGCGGATGTGGCTGAGGCGTGACGCACGAACGCCGGTATGAAAGGGGCACGGCGGCGGCGAGGATCTCTCTCTCTTTCTCACTCTCCCTCTAATTTCAGACCTGAAAATTATGTCGTCTCCCCCTAATTCTAACCTAATAACATGTTTATATAGTATTAATCTAGGTCGATTAGAGTACTAATGGGCTTAGGCTTGGGCTTAGGCTTTAATTTTAATTAAATTATAAGTGGGCTGAATTAATGTGGCCTTTTATTCAATTGAACTTGATGGACTAATTTAAGCTCAAATTAAAACAACCGAGCCCGTTTGACTTGCACTTTCCGGCTCTTATTTTCCGAGTGAGCCGAGTCTCGTTCGATGAATTTTAAGCTCACGCCACCGCTGATCCGATGCGGAATGCAATTAATCTAAATGAACCTAAACTATATGTTATGCAATTTTAATATTTTTGATTAGGGGTTAAAATTTAATCCCTAATTTTCTACACAATTAAAACTAAATGATACGCCGAAATTTAGGTGTCAACAACGCTGGAGCCGACCGCCGGCTGCCGGAGCCAGCCACCGGCTGCCGTCGCCTAAGGTCGGGTGACCCCCGCCGAGCCAAATCCGCCACTGCCGGGGGTCGCCCGGGGCCTGGCTACCCTTGGCGGGGGTCGCACGACCCAGGCGATGGCCGCCTGGGTCGCGCGACCTCAGGCGGCCTCCGCATGGGTCGCGCGACCTCGGCAGCCGTCTCCTGGGTCGCGCGACCCAGGCGGTCGTCGCCGAGGTCGCGCGACTCAGGAGATAGCCGCCTGGGTCGGGCAACCCAGGCGGCCATCGCTTGGGTCGTGCGACCCCCGCCGAGGGTCGCCTGGCCTCGGGCGACCCCCGGCTAGCCTGATCCGCCCCCACCGGCGGTCACCCAGGGCCAGGCGACCCTCAGCGGGGGTTGCACGATGTCGCGACCCTTACCAAATTTGTCGATTTTTTCGGGGCTAATGGATTACTAGATTAATTAAATTAACTAACCTAGTTCGAGTTCTCCCAAACTCTACCAAATCGCAACTTAGGTCCAATTGTGAACGTGCAAATATTTTCAATAGGAGTCGCCACTAATCATTTAGGGTAGGTTGATTAGAAACCTAAATAAAATAGCGGGAGTACTATTTTATTTCTACGAACCAGAGATTCTAAGCCCGGGGACTTGATTACGCTAGATCTAGTCTAACGCCCTTTCGGTACCTTTTCATTTCAAAAATATTTTGGCAGGCAGTTCGGATCCATTTTAGCTTAGGTACTAACATGTGAGGTGTTCATGCGGGTGCGCAAACCACCAATTTAACACCCAATAATCAAGGCATTAAATAAATTGCAAATTGGCGGAATTACTTACCTCGAGTCCATGCAGCATCTGCATTGTTAGCTAGAAAATCACATCAAACATCCTAATATGATTTCTAGTTAACAAACAATCAATCAATTTCTCTTTTTTGATTTTTCACTTTAATTAAATGAAATCTAATCTATATGCAATGACGTGCAATTAATGACATGCGAATTAATGCAACCTAGCATGCAAACTATATGACATGCGACGACGTGACTTAATTCTAATGACGTGCAATGATGTATTTTTTGGTATTTTTCAATTGAAATTCGGAATTAAAAATATGCCTAAAATAATATGCAACCTAATGACTCTTTTTGGTATTTTCTAATGAAATTCGAAATAAAAATATGCCTAAATTAGCATGCAACCTATGATGATCTAATCTATTCTAACATAACTTATTTTTGGGATTTTTGATTAAAATTCGAAATTAAAAGATAACGTGAATAATCCATCGAGATTAAAAATAACACCTAATTTAAACTAGGAAAACATGTCATCTTAAGTCCTAATTTAAACTAGATAATTATCTCATTCTTTAGGATATATTCAAAACCTAAACATGCAAAAATCCTAATTTAAATAACAAAACAGATTTTTTTGGGTTTTCTTTTATTTGAAAAGGAAAACAATTTAAACAAAGAAGGATAACAATCAAACTCAAATCAGCCACGCAATCCGCCATATTCGCTTCAAACTCGGATTAGGCACAAGAATCAAATCATCGGTCATATCTAAAGGGTTATAGATATTAACGGATAATTAATGATTCAAATTTGGGAAGCAAATTAAAATCATTATCGTATTCAAATAGTTATGAATAGGATAATGATTCTCCGTACCGCCGCGTATCGGACTTTAGGGTCAAAGTCGGATAGTCGTCCCGATACGTTGCTAAATTAGGAAACGATTCCTAATTTGAATATTTCAAATATTGCGGGCATCAAACATTATCCTAAAGCAATCCAATATTCCGACATGATATTCATGGAATATTCAAACATGCAAATCAAATATCCACTAAATATCCATAGGATATTCCAAACATACCAATTAGGAAATTGAATATTTTGAAAAGTGCATCGGATAATTATCTTACATAATTTGGATAATTACCAAATTCGAATTGGCTCGGGATCGGACTCGACTTGCGGATCGGGATCAGGATGGCGACGGCGACGCCGGCGAGGCTCACGGCAAGGGACTGTTCCGGGCGAGGCTCACGGCACCGGCGAGGACGTCCGACAAGTCTGGTGTGCTGTTCCAGCGATTCACCGGCAAGGACAGCGGCTATTCGGTGATCAGCGGGGCTTCAACGTGACTTGAGGCAGAGGAAACAGCAGCAACACAAATCGTGTTCGGGGGGGGCTGTTCTCGGTGGATCAGCGGGGGAAGCAGCAGCAACAGCGAAGCTTCTCGGCAAAAGCAGCGGTTCAACGTCAAAGCTGGGATGATTTTGTTGACTGATGGGCCCAGAACCAGCATCCAATGGCGTTGTCTTCGTGGAAGGCTGAGGAGGATGTTGATCGTGGAACAGCAGCAGCGGCTTCTCGGTTGACTGGGCGGTGGAAGCTCTTCTGTTGACCGGGGAATCTGACTTCGCTGCAGCTGCTGAGGACGTGGACTTCGACTGCTTTCCTCGAAGCCGTAAAGAACGCTGGACCCAGGAAGAAGCAGCAACAGAACCGGCGACTTGGGGGCTGATCTGGATCAGCGTGGGCGTGAGAAATTGGTCAACATGAGTGTCTTCAGTGGCTTCGCTGGACAGAGAAGAAACGAGCCGGGGCTGCCTCGTGAAGGTGGAAAGCAGCGACGGTGGCGCGGCTCCGGTGGTGACGCCCCGTACGGCGCGCGAGGGAAGGGCGCGCGACGGTGGAGCGGTGGAGGGTGGTCGTCGGCTTTTCTCTCTCTCGAACGTGTGTTTCTCACGTCTAAAAAATCTGATCAGAAAATTGTTCCCCCCTTCCCCTTTTCTGACCTAGTATTATGCATATATAGTACTAGTCTAGGTCAACTTAGATGGGTTCTAATCCTAGCGGGCTTAGGTTTAATTAAACCTAAATGGGCTGATTTAATTAATTAACATGATGGGCTGAATTAACCTAAGTTTTAATTAATTAAACCAAACATATCAAATTGAGCCCAAATTAAATCAACCGCCCGTTTGACATTGAAATCCCCGGCCCTTGCATTCTCGAGCGATCCAATTTGTTCGACGAATTTTCAGCTCGCTCGCTATCGCTGGTCCGATGCAAAATGCAATTAAATTATCATGAACCTAAACTATATGTTATGCAATTTAAATATTTTTATTTAGGGATTAAAATTTTAATCCCTAATTTTTTATGCAAATTACACTAAATGACGCGTCAAAATTTAGGTGTCAACACACGACCCAGGCTATGGCCGCCTGGGTCGTCCCCCGCCGAGGGTCGCGTGGCTTCAGGCAACGATGGATCTGGCTCGCCGGGGGTCGCCTGAGGCCAGGCGCCGGCCATCGTCGCCGGCCGCCGTCGCCAGCCCTTCTGGTGAAGAAGATGACACCTTAAAAAAAAAAAAGGGAATGAACAGTAGTATTCGTGGAATGCTGAAAGCCCAAGGCTGGTCCGGACCGGCCTTGGGCTTTTAGCATTTGGCCAATGCTAGGTCAAATGCTGAACCAAACACCTCAGCATTTTGGGAAGGGGTTTTCGAGACCCAAAGCCCTTTCCCAAAGCTGAACCAAACAGGCCCCTAGACGGCTTTCCACCTATTGACTTGTAGTCAACCAATGCCCACAAAGTCCTAAAGTTTTCCACTTTGGAAAATAAGACTGATGATGAAGCGCGATTGATAAGCGGGTCTCATCATCATTAACGACTATCACTTGACTAACAATAGCTTACGCTACAAAAAACCATGAATTTTGACACGAAAATTTGTGACGGGAAATTTTTTGTCGCTAATTTGCGACGGATTTTTTTCCCGTGGCAAATTAGCGATGAAAATTATTCGTCGCTAATTTGCAACGGAATTTGCCACGAAATAAAAATTCGTCACAAATTAGAGACGGAAAAAAAATCCATCGCAAATTAGCGACGGAAAAAAAAATTGGACGCAAATTTGCGACGGAAAAAACAATCTGTCGCAAATTTGCGACGGAAAATAAATCTAACGCAAATTTGCGATGAATTTAGCGATGGAAATAAATCCGTCGCAAATTTGCGACGGGAAAACAAATCCGTCGCAAATTTGCGACGAATTTAGTGATGGAAAAAATAAATCCGTTGCAAATTTGCGACGGAAAATAAATCCGTCGCAAATTTGAGACGGAAAAATAAATCTTTGCGACGGAAAAAAAATCTGTCGCAAATTTGCGACGGAAAAATAAATCCATCCCAAATTACCGCCAAAAATAAAATCAGTTGCAAATTTACAACGGAAAATAAATCCGTCACTAATTTGCGACGAATTTAGCGACGGAAAAAAATCCGTCGCAAATTTGCGTCGAATTTAGCGACGGAAAAAAATTCGTTGCTAATTTGCGACGAAAAATAGTCAAAAAAAGGATTTAGCCACGGATTTAGATTTAGCCACGGAAAAAAAATTCGTCGTTAATTAGCGACAGATTTAGCAACGAAAAAATCAAATAAATGTTAATAATTAAGTAAAATAACAGTTAGTAATAGAAAATTAATTGGTATTAAATCGTAAAATGGGATTAGTAAGTCATGCGAAAAGAAGCATGACTCAATATAAAAATTGGTAAGTTAAAAAACCAAATGGATAAGCAACTCAAATTAGAGTTGACAATCCAAAATTAATTGGTAACTTAATTGGGCAAAAGTTAATGAGGCACACAAAAAAGTCGAATTTCTTAATTATTTTTTATTTCTCTTTTTTATTTTCTTTTTTTGTAAAAAAATTTGAATTTTGTAATTATTTTTAAAAAGTCGTCGCTAATTAGACACGAACATAAAAGTTCATCACAAAAATTAGCGACGAACAATAAGGTTCGTCGCTAATTTTTGCGACGAACATAAGGATGGTCGCAAATTAGCGACAAAATATAAAGTTCGTCGCTAATTTAATTAAAAAAAGAGCGGCCCACAGCACCGCCCTCACCCCAATTTCTCTCTGTCTCTCTCTCCCTCTTTCTCCGTCATATCAGATCTGCTTCCGCTTCTCCTTCTCCTTCTCGTTTCTGCTTCTTCCCTCTCCCCCACACCCCCAAACCTCTCGCGCTCGCTAGGGTTTTCGGTACCCCTTCCCCGCGCGACTCCTCCTCGCCCATGGCCTCTGGAGCCCTAGAGGCGGCGGAGCCCGAAGGGGCGGCGGCTCCTCCCCCGTCGAGGGCAAGGAGGAGCTCCCCGAGAAATTAGAGGCGGAGGAGGCGGAGCAAGGGGACCGAGAGAGATCGCCGCTCCGGAGGAGGAGGCCAAGGCTTCCGACGAGGAGGCTCTGCTGGTCGCCGCCGAGGCCCCGCCGGCTGCGTCGCCTCCGAGAGGCCATACCCGTGATGTCCATATCCTGAGTTGTGGGTTCCTGCTCATCTTCTCGGCCTACGGTGCTGCTCAGAATCTCGAGAGCACCGTGAACACCATGAGTTTTCCGAGTCGATTTCGTTGGAATTTTGGGTAAATTGAGAGAAGAAATCGACGGTCGTGAGATGAAAACCCAGAGGCAGATTTTGCACTTCTGGGTCTGAGGTTGCTTGTAGGAATGTCTTTTTGGTTCGTTTGACGTTGCGTTTTGGTTTGATGAGTTTCTTGATTTTTGTTGCAGGCGGATAATTTGGGCACGACAGGCAACGCAAGTAAAGAAGAAAGGCAGACAGGCAACGCAACAAAAAGATATAGAATCTACAGTAGAGAACATTAGTGCTTTGGAGGATGATCAAAGCCATCGTGTGGGGAAGTCGCTTTTACACTCAGTGAAGTGGGAGCGCATTATTTTGGATGAGGTGATTGAATGGGAGTATCTTGCGGTGATACGAGTGCTAACATAGTTCAATGCTTTGTAACCGATATAAAGATTTCGATATGTCCATGCTGGCAACACGTGATTCGTTATTTTGTTTGGCTGGGTGAAGCCACGCATGAATGCGTTAATTTGCTCTTGTCAAGACAAATTTCTGTAAGATTAGGCCTTTCGATTGAAGGTTTGATTACTTTTAGGGAACCGTATATGCATGCTCTTTTCCACAATTTATCAAAAAAACTTCTATCCGGGATCTCTTAGTATGATTTGAATGTGATATGCCTGTGTATAAGTTATCGAGACTCTAGGTTAAGAGTGTGACATGATTCAGATCTCATGTTGCTACGTAGTTCTCACAGGATGTCTTGATCTTGATGCAACTATTACTGGAATATCTCCCACCATGGTGGATATTCCATTTAGAGAGCAAGTCCATACTTGTATCTTACCCTGTGAGATACGTGTTTTAGAAGTGTTATCTTATATCATTATTCATTGAAGCATGCACAAAATTTGTTTCTGAATATATCCCTAACCTACAAAATCTTGGTCTACAGTTGGTAGTAGATATGTGGATGCTATTGATTTGTATGTTGTATTTGACATGATTTGGTTGGTTGCACCCTCTTGGGTACCGTAGTGGAGAATGTCCCTAAATTGATGATCATCCTGCCAGGGGGAAAACTGCAAAGAAAAGAGAAATTGAAGAATCTCTTTATCTTTGATTGAGTGGCAATGACATCCAAAATGGTGAACTATCAAGCATCATGCCTGTTAAAGATTTTTTTTTTTTGGGATGTTAGATTCTTCTCCTAGATGATAGAGTAGATATCGCCTTCTTGATGTCAAGACCTTGAAAGTTTGGATAGTGGGGCCATTGTGGAGCTTGTAGCTCCTATATCTAGTTTATATTGCTAATGACATCTTATTGCTTTTAAGAGTGAAGCATCAAATAGGTATAATTTAAAGAAGAGTTCTATGTGGGATATGTTTGGCAGAGTAAAGATACAGGTATACTCTGATGAACATCACAAATACTATAGACTGAGGGTGTACACAATAGATGGATGCATCTTTTACTTAGATGATCTTTCTAATTTTTATTTCCTTTTGCCATTATATGTGAGGAATTCCTCTTCAATTTTGTTTGTTGTCTGGGTTGACTTCACTTTCATTATCTTCGTTAATGCAATCTCACTCTTTGTTTTCTGCATCAACTTTATCGATTGGTCTTAGAGCTTCACCTGCTGATTGCATGCACTGAGTTCAGTGAATGTATTTTTCCTTTGTTACCTATTTTGTAAGTCTGTTGTTCATTTGCAGTTACTCAAAACAATGTCCTGAATGCTCTCACGGTTCTGTGCGGCACTTTTGTTGGTGGAATCGAGTGAGTTGCATTTTCATTGGTCCTTTGGCCTCTCTCTCTTTTTTTTTTTGGGCAAATCATATGGAATGTTTTCATTTGAACTCTGATATGGAGCATATATTCTATCTAGTATATAGCGAATCATATACAAGCACATGGAAATGCCGTTGGCAGAAGGCGAGCAATGATATTACTAAAACACAATTTTGAAAAACATTTTGCTGAGACGCACAAAAAAGTGAAGAGCTGCTGATCTTGCACTTCCACCTAGAATTGTGTGTTCTCTTGCATATGTGTACAATTGCAATTTGGCATGTCGAAGATTTTTTAACTTAAATCCACCGCTTCCTGCTCTCTTCACTTTCCCTGCAGGTTACTTTGAGGTAGGATACACTGGACATTAGAGAAGAGGATTATTACACATCAATGTACAATGAGAGCCAATCTAACATTGTGCGGTGTGCATATTGATTGGTAGGTCCGTTAATCTAGGCTTCTTAATTTGCTCTTTCAAAGGATCAATTAGACTGAAAATGTGTCACCAGAAATTTCTAGCAATTGCTTTCATGGCCTAAAGATATATAAATGTTCTAAGTGCAATACTTTTAATTTTGGATGTGAAATTTTGGCAATTGTAGGTATTTCACTTTCTTCTCTGGGCTTGTGGGACTTTGAGTATCACATTATATGTCAACAAGTGAATGTCACTTCTTTGAATGAGGTGATGAAGTACTTCATGCAAACCTTATAGGAGAATGCAGAGTGGGCGCAAGATTGGAAGTATCTTTTCATACATATCAGGGATAAGATTTGCTTCAGCATCTTCAGTGCGAGAAGTGCGGTTGGCTTAATACGTTCCTGCCCTGGAAAGAATTGCCACCCTGAGGTTGCTTAAGCAAGTACTTTAAAGTGCTCAAGATTATTTATTCTCTCATTATGTGTACTATAAAGAAAAATATGTCATTATTGTGGAAAATGCATTATTGTGGAAAATGCAGATGAATGTATTTCATTTTCATATTATTATAATATTTTCATGTTATTAAGTGATTAATCAATGTTAAATATAAATTGTAGGAATTAATTTTGCTGTTAATTAGATTTAAAATTGAAGTCATCCCTAAACAATATTCATCACTCATCGCTAAAGAATTAATAAAAATTCATTGCTAAATAATTAATAAAAATTCGTTGCTATTATTGACCAAAAAAAATTACGGACCCAAAAAAAATTGGCAAATTAGTGATAAATTTTTTTTGGTTGAAATTAGCGACGAATTTTGTCACGAATAATTAGTGATAAATAATTAGCGACGAATAATTAGCGACGAATAATTAGCGATGAATAATTTGCGACGAATTTTGTGATGAATAATTAGAGACAAATTTTGCAACGAATTTTGGGACGAATTTTGCAACGAATAATTTGCCACGAATTTTGCGACGAATAATTAGCGATGAATAATTTGCGACGAATTTTGTGATGAATAATTAGAGACGAATTTTGCGACGAATTTTGTGACAAATAATTTGCCAAGAATTTTGCGACGAATAATTAGCAACGAATTTTGCGACGAATAATTAGCGACGACTTTTGTGACGAATATATTTCGTCGCAAATTAGAGACGAAAATTGATATTTTTCGTCGCTAAATTTTGCAACGCCGAATTAGCGACGGAATTTTTTTCGTCGCAAATTCATTTAGCGACGAATTTTGCCAAATTTTTCGTCGCAAAATTCGTCGTTAAAACCTCATTTTTTTGTAGTAGAATTTTGCGACCAAATTTGCGATGATTTTTGCGACTAAATTTGCGACGAAATTTGCGACTAATTTTATGACAAAATTTGTGTCGAATTTTGTGACGAGTTTATTTCCGTCGCAAAATTTTGCGACACCCTATTAGGGACGGAATTTTTTCCGTCGCTAATTTCGTCGCAGATTCGATTTGCGACGAATTTTGCCAAATTTTTCATCGCAAAATTGGTTGCTAATCCCTTGTTTTTTTTAAGTGTTAATCAGTTAGAATTATCTCACCGTTGATTGATGAACGTGGTCATCAGGTTGAGCCAACATTGTGAGGCATGTATGTTTGTATCAGTAACGAGAAGTTACATTTCAAATCGTGAATAGTAACTTTCTGAGAGGAAAATTGACTTCTGACCTATTTATAGTTAATAATTTCTCCACGTGATTAATAACCTTCGTATAAAAATTCGGTAAGTGATTACACTAAGTGGTGAACTCAAAGTGTTGCTATGGCAAACAAGATTTATACCAAGCCTCCGTTTGTTTTGCGGATTATGTGACATTTTTGGAAAATATTTTTCAGGAAAATGATAATATTTTCTGGTATTTGGCTGAGATCTGAAAATGAACTAGAAAATATTTTTCGTCGTTTAGTAAGAAAAATCTCGTTTGATCTTTCAAAATAAACATACATTATTCGGACGCTAGTGACTTGTGCATGGGTAGCCAAGGAACTCGGCACAGACATCGAATTCTCATGGTCGGATCCCCGACTCCCGAGCACTAGTCTTGGGTCCATGGAAACTAAGCCCAAGAATTCGGTGCCAGTGCCTAGCTCCTTGGCACCCCCGCTCGAGTCTACAGAGACAAGGCCCAATTATCTACGCCTGAGCATGGGTCTACACTCGCCAGCCCTGGCTTTGATGGACCGGGGGTCCGGCATCTCAGGCACAAGCATCGGCATCAAAGTCCCAAACTCGGCCTCCATGGACCTAAGCACAGGCATCAGGACCCTAGGCCTAGCCTCGATGGACCTAGGCACCGTCACCGGGGCCCCAAGCACATCCTCAATGGACCCAGTTCTGGGCGATGGGGACCTGGACGCAGAGGTCAAGGTCTAGGGCCCAGCCCTGATGGACCCAAATGCGAATGCCGAGGTCTATGGCCCAAACCCCATTGGACCCTAGTCTAAGCGCTAAGGACTTAGTCTCGAGCATCCAAGGTTTGAGGCCTTGCCTCGATGTACCAAAGCACAAGCATCAGTGTTCCGAGCTTGGCCTCGATGGACCCAAGCGCGGTGGTCAGGGTCTCGGGCATGGCCTAAATGGACTCGAGCCGAGGTGTTGGGATTCCAAGCCCAGCCCCTTGCTAAGGGCCCACGAACGAGCACTGGGTTTTCCATGTCCAAGTGTAGAGTTTTTGGTACACCCGATAATACCTAGTTAAATTCTAGAAAATAATTTCTGATTTTTTAAAGAGGAAATTATTTTCCTGAATTTAAGCTTTAGTATGAAAACATTTTTTGTTGACTCTTTTTCCTAAGCTATTCAAATGCCGGAAAATGCAAAAAATATTTTCCGCGAAACAAACGGAGCCTAAATATTCTTTTGACATAGTAACTCCTCAAGAATGCCTGTATGTGCGCTCAACCTAATAACACTTATTCTTCAAAATAAAAATAAATATGACATCAGATGACAACTACGATTATCCACTTTATTCCCTAATTTATTCAACATTTTCCAAACTAATTAAAATTTTAATGTTGCGTTTAGTAGCTCGGATTTGAGTCTAGATAGGATAACAAATTATCCTATTTGGTGTTTGGTGACGTTCTCCGGATTGGATAAACTAGGATATATCCGGATAAAATGTCGGATATGAAATCCGACCTAGGAGGTAGGATAAGACTGGATTGGATATAAAAGTTAAGAATAACTAAAAATTCATATTTTATCTTTTAACAAAGTGATAGCGTGACACTTTGCATATTGCTTCGCTGGCATCGGTCGCACGAGGACCATCACCCAAATTACCGATTATCATCACTTCCGACCACGGCACAATAGCCGTTACCTCCAACCTTGTCGGTCATTGTGTTTTGACAAGTAAGGGTGGAAAGGGGTCTAAAGACGATCGTTGTGCTGAGTTTGCATGAATCATCCTTTCCACCCCTGATCACATACGTCCTTCACATTGAGCCGACCTTTCATGCATGACTCACAAGCCAGCTGTTCACCTACTGGTCGACGACAAATGGCTTGCACATCATTAGCTTCTTGGCAACCATGCTCTCAAGCGTAGAGTTCCATCTACACCGTGGTGCGAAACCTCCTCTTGTGAGCCCATCCCTCAATGCACACCTTATCCGATGTCGCCTCTTAGTGGCTTTCTTTGGCAGTGGAGTCCGGCTGTACGACCCGCAGGAAGTGCCTCTCGCTCTTCACGAGGCCGTACAAAATTACGTGAACTTGTGTCGGTTGAGAGACCTCACGCTCCCGAGGTTGACTTCCTAGAGATGTGGTGCAGAGGGTTTAAGTCTCAGGTACAGTAAGAGGAGCAAGGATTTTCAAAGATTTTTAAAGATTTTCAATCTTATCTTTAGTTGCGGATTCTTGAAGATTTTCAAAGATTGTTTTCAAATATTCTAAATCCCATCTTAGGTTACACCAAATATATGATAGGATTTTTACAACCCAGGGATATGTAGAAGATTTTAAATCCCCCTTTATCCTATCCTATTCCAATCCAAATCCGGACGACCAAACGCAGCCATTATTATAAATCTATTTATGCTTTTTTTTATCGGTTGGTTACATCTAACTATGTTCTGCTCTAAGAATTTTCGTCTACTTAAAAAGAAAAGAAGCTAACATGCAAGAAAATGTACCGAGAGAAATTACAATACTGAATATTCATTTAAGTGACCACCACAAATGAGCTTGACCATATGTTATATTAAATGATTAGTTTCTTTTTTGATAACCCAGGGAACCCCCGCACGGCCGACAGCCGGGAGGTAAACTCTGGGGGCGACACGTGCTAGCCACCATACACGTGCACTGGTTAAGTCACCCTGCGGCACCCGAGATTCGAACACTCAACCTTTTGCGAGAGGAAGAATGCCCTCCCCAGCAGCGCCTCTATTTTCAAAAACCCCAATAATTTTGTTCACATACAAAAAACATACATATGTTGTCCCGAAAAATAAGGCAAAAAAAGTGTATAAGAATCTATAAAAGATATTATTCCGCCTTTGCAACATTATGTCTATAATATTAAGCCAAAATCTTATTTGAGACTCGCTCTTTCTTTTTCTTCCTAACGGATTGCATAATCCGTAAGCCTTTAATTTTATGTAACGTGACGTTTTCATCATGAGATGGTTAGGGTGCGTTTCGAAACACTTTGGAAAAAACCTTTAGCAAAATGCAAAGGAATTTAGGTGAAATGAGTTTTTCAAAATACAAATAATGTTTGGTAAAGTGTATTTTAAAAACACATTAAGAGGCAACTTGTTAAATTTTGTAAAGGATTTTTGCTTCTTCTTTTTTAAATTCTTGAACTGTTCGCTGGAGGAACTCAATTGCCAGCGAGCCAAATCGGCCACCGACTAGACTCGCCCGAAGTCGTGCGACCCAGGCCTCGTCACAGGTCGGGCAACCTCAGGCTAGGCTAGTCGGTGCTTGGCTTGCCGACAGCCAAATCTGGCCTTGCCGGTGGCCTAAACCCTCGCCAGTGAGATCACTTAAGGTGAGGATATTTTCGGAATTATGAAGTTGAGCAAGGGCAAAGTTGAGAGAAAAAAATTACATTTGTATTTCAGAAATGCTCAAAACTCAAAGTACCTCCTGACTTACTTGGGCTAAAGGCCTTTAGAGATTTTTGAAAATGCAATTGCATCTTCTCCACTCTACAAAAAAATTGTCACACGGTGTTTGCATTTACCTCAGGGATTTTGGAGGTTAAAGCCCTTTAGCAAAGCAATTCCCAAACGGAGCCTTACACTGTATACTGCCACATTTCGATATCTGTGTAGATGGGATGCCATCTTGCATGCTCTTCAGCTTGAGAGTTGCTAATTGGGGAAGGACCATCAAGAATTTTACTCCAGAAATTGTTCAGCAGGGGAAGATGGTGATCCTTTGGCCACCAATTCTCCTACAACCTCAAATTATGGTAGAGTCATCTTCTGGAGATGGAATTTCTGGAGATGAGAGTGACTCAGACATTGAATGATTCACATTCTGGACCTGAGTTATCTCAGAATGGGATATCTTTTGAAGAATCAAATCAGGTGTGTTCTTCTTAGCTACAGTCTGCACAGGGAAGGAAGAAGAACCGAACGAGCTCAATTCTCCTTCCCCATCGTGAAGTACCAATTCAGACAGAACAAAATAAATAGTTTAGAGACTCCATTGCACAATGGGGAAAATTTGAAGGATCTGATTAAACATTTGGTATCAGTTCAGAGACTTTTGGAGCTTTTTTCTCAATGATTTAGTACCAATCAAAATTGTTAAATGCTTGAGAAAGTACTTCATGGCGATATCAAATGTTGATGCCCGTCATGATTGTTGATTTTCCCTTGTAATGCACACCTGATGACAAATTGGGCAGCCTCATCTAGGAGGAGAGAACTTGGTAAACCATGTGTGACCCGGAATAATATGGAACTTGACAATAATGAAGATAGATACAAAAAAAATTCAAGGACATATTACACAAATGTCTATATGTGGCAGTATACAGTCTAACTATCTAATGGTGGTGGCCGGCGATGGCCGCGTTGCCTGAATGGCAGCAGCCCCTCCTCCCTCCATTTGATGTTTCTTTTAAATTTTCTATTTTCATCATTTCAGGTTTTATTTATCCTAAAATTTCGAAAGCAATTTGTATATTTTAATTGCCACAATAAGATGCCACATAAGATGACAAGTCAGCATTTAATGGCGGCATCGGCATCTCCATTTATGTTTTTGACGGAAGGACTGACTCGAACAAAAAAAATCATATAGTTTAGGGACTTAATTGCATAAAAGAAGGAGTTAAGGGACCCGAGTAAACATTATTCAATAATTCAGAGATCTTCGATGCCTCTATCCCTAAATTGGTTATGCACAGTTTTTCTATTCTATTGATACTTATAAGTGTATCATATCCGATTTTTTGAACAGCGCTATTATTCTATTCACTAACAAGTTTTGCTCTCTCTATCTATTTGGAGGAGCAAAAAGACATCGAAAGCAATCGCGCATGGGACTCGTATGAATGTTAATCCACTTTCTCCACTTGTTTCGATAGTTTTGAATATGAACCCCAATACAAATATGATTCGAGATATTGATAACTAGTTGTCCACGCTGTGTTCATCTGATGACGCAATATAGGACATATAGAGATTAATTTACAATATTATTAATTGATTAAGTAACATGACACTGTTTGTGCTTCAATAAATAAATATTGTTCAATTATCTAACAAAAGTAAAAAAAAAAACGCTCTAACATTAATCAATTGTATAAATCGAACTTTGTATCACTGGAATTCCTACATGGAAAATTTTCTCAGTACAGCATCGGCCCAAGGAGACGTCATTTAATGTGAACCAGCATGTTGAACATTTTATGGTAGGCGTGAGTTCCTAATGTAAAACTTGGGGGTAGGTAGTTGGTCGCTTTCTCTCACCCTTAGTCTTTTCGGGAAAACGAGCTTGAATCGAAATTCATATGGACCATATCGACCCGAGCGTAACCCCAAACTTCTTTGAAAAAAGCAAACAAAGAAAGAGAAAATTCTAAAAATCCCCATGAAGAGGCGTCGATATTTCACGGTTCCTCCTAATCTCGACACGGGTTTAAAATATTTCTAAAACTCGATCGCTTTGACCCAATAATCCCATAAAAAAATGTGAAAAAAGAAAACCCCAATTACTACCAACTTTGCAGATCGCAAAGAAAAAGTCACGATTTCTCGAGTATAGATAAAAAAAAAATAAAATTTTAAGATGGGAGATCAGTGCAGATGCGAGAGGAGAGCTACAATGAGAATGTCGATTTGTGGGCTAAAGCGAACTTAGCTAGGTTGATTGAGGTTTTTGTTTTTGTTCTTCTTTCAATTCAACGGATTAAGGGTTATGGCGGCCCTTAGACCAAAGGGTCCCCGTGGAAGTTACAAAAATGTACGCGCGGTGAGCGCATCTTCATAAACCAGTTGTTATATTTAATCAGTGATCGGCTCGGGGCTTGCTGTGTCAAAGTGATCAAGCTTAGGAGATTATAATGTCAAAATGATCAAACCCAGTGCGGTGAGTATTCTAAAATATTGTCAAGTCTAGACAAAACTGCAAAAAAAAAAAAGAAGAAAGAAAAAGGGAAGTCACTTCAGGGATAATCGAATCAAAATGATGAGGTTAGAGGATATTTCAAAATAGGTTGAAGTTTAAGGATCCGTTTGTCTCGTAAAAAAGTATTTTCTTCATTTTTCGACCTTTTGTTGGTTTAAGAACATGAGTCAACGAAAAATATTTGCCTAGTCAATTAGGAAAATATTTCCTATCGAAACTTAAATTCAGGAAAATAATTTTCTCTTTAAAATAATCGAAAAATGTTTTTCCAGAATATGATTATGTATCGGCGCTTGGTCGCGAAACTTTACTCTTGAGCATAGAAACTCCAATGTTAGTTCCTGGGTCCCAACATTCTGGACTAGGCCTCCGACGGTAGAGCCTAGGACCACGGTGCTCAGGCTTAGGCCCTTGGCACCGCGCTTGGGTCGAATCCCTAGTGCCCGTACCTGATGCTCCCACACTAAAACTCGGATCCATAAAGGCTGTGCTTGGTCCCTAACGCTTGAGCTCTAGTTCCAACCCTTAAGCTCGGGTCCACAAAGACCGTACGCAGGTCCTCGACGCTCAAGCTCGAATCCTTGGTTAATGGAACATTTATTCTTATAAAAATATTTCTTAAAAAAATTGAATTGTTAATTATTTTTTATTTTAAAAAAAATCGAATTTTGTGTTATTTAAAATTTTTCGTTTCTTTTCTATTTCTTTCCTTTCCTTTCCTTTTCTTTTTTCTTCTTTCTTTTTATTTTTTCCTTTTCTCTTTTCTTTCTTTTCCTTCCTCCGCCGACCATGTGCCTCGACGAGGGCCGTTAGCCCAGCAATCATCCAAGACGCGGACCGTGCGAGGTCGGCTGCCTTGACAGGCTGGCGAGCTCGAGGCTCGGCCAATCTCAAAGAGCTTGCGGCTCGGCTGAGGCCGATGATAGGCTACAGAGCTGGCCAACGAGCTCGAGCTCGTGCCTTGACCTCTCCTCGACCTTGATGCCTTGCGACCTAGCCCTCAACCTCACGCCTCAACCTCACCGAATACGGCAAGGCTCAAGCTCGCCTGAGGCTGGCGAGCTTGAGGCTCGCCTATGGCTATCGCCGGTTGGTCATGGCGGAGAAGGTGGAAAAAGAAAAGGAAAAAGAAAAAGAAAAAGAAAAGAGTAAAAAGAAATTTTAAAAATTCGAAATTTTTTTAAAAAACTAAAAATATTAAAAAATTCGATTTTATTTTTTCCCCGAGTCGATTGAAATTATTTTCCAATGAGAAATTTAAACATCGAAAAACGTCTTCTTCGACCATACATTACCAGATAAAGAAAAATTAACCGCATTCTTGAAAAATGATTCTTTGGAAAATCTTTTTTTTTAACCTGGGGAAAACTTTCACCAAGGGACGCCAAATTAATTGGTTCTCGGAGATTCTCCCGAAAGGAAAAGAACTCGAACATGAACGGTCTAATGGTGTGGTCGTAGCCAAACAAGGCTCTCCTTAAACCCTACTTGCATCCCTCCCACGAAGCTCGACCCCTTCTTGTTCAGAGCAGAGAGACATCCCCATCATCTCCTCATTGCGAGGTACCTCCATTGATCGGTCCACGAGCTCTTCACTCCATGGCCTGCGCTTCTCTGTCGAAGCCTCATCGATGGAAATCAGCGCTCGCCCCGCGCATCCCCGGAGTCTCTCTGAACTCTCGGCTCCTCCGTTTCTGCAGCTCGACGGAGCAACCGACCCCCCCGGGAGCCGACCATACACCTTCGGAGAACGCTGCCCCGCGCTCGCAGCCTGAACCCAGAACCCAGTCCGAAGCCTCGAACGCCGCGGCAGCTCGGGAAAGGCTGGGGCAGAGGACCCCGCGAGGTAAGGCTCGGAACCCAGAAAAGTTAGAGGACATAATATGTAGGATGATGGCTAACAGAGCCTGGACGACCCGACTCCAGAACTCGATCCGGGCTCTGGTCCCCGAGTTCGACCACTCGCTCGTTTACAATGTCTTGCACGGGGCGCGCGACTCGGAGCACGCGCTCCAGTTCTTCCGGTGGGTCGAGCGGGCCGGGCTGTTCCGGCATGACCGCGAGACCCACTTGAAGATAATCGAGATCTTGGGCAGGGCTTCCAAGCTCAATCACGCCAGGTGCATTCTCTTGGATATGCCCAAGAAGGGTGTTGAGTGGGATGAGGACTTGTTCGTCGTGATGATAGAGAGTTACGGTAAGGCGGGCATTGTTCAGGAGGCTGTGAAGATGTTTATGAAGATGAAGGAATTGGGTGTCAGTAGGAGTGTTGGCAGCTATGATGCCGTGTTTAAAGTGATTCTCAGGCGCGGTCGATATATGATGGCGAAACGGCTCTTTAACGCAATGTTGAATGAAGGGATTGAGCCGACTCGTCATACTTACAATATCATGATCTGGGGGTTCTTTTTGTCTATGAGACTGCCTACTGCACTACGGTTCTTTGAGGATATGAGGAGCAGGGGTATTTCACCTGATGCGGTGACATATAATACAATGATTAACGGTTATTATAGGTTCAAAAAGATGGAAGAGGCAGAGAAGATGTTTGTGGAGATGAAGGGAAAAGATATAGCGCCTACTGTTATAAGCTATACAACCATGATTAAAGGGTATGTTTCAGTTGGGCGTGTCGATGAAGGGTTGAGATTGCTTGATGAGATGAAGTCATATGGCATCAAGCCAAATGACGTCACCTATTCGACTCTTTTACCAGGGCTTTGTGAAGCAGATAAAATGGCTGAAGCTCGGTCCATTTTGAAAGAAATGGTGGATAGATACTTGGCCCCCAGAGACAATGCAATATTCTTGAGATTATTGACTTGCCAGTGCATGTCAGGTGATATGGATGCAGCTGTTGATGTACTCAAGGCCATGATTAGGTTGAGCATTCCAACAGAAGCAGGCCATTATGGTATCCTAATCGAGAACTTTTGCAAAAATAATGCATATGATAGAGCAATTAAGTTGCTTGATAAACTTATTGAGAAGGAAATCATATTGAGGCCACAGAATACTTTGGAGATGGGACCTGAAGCATATAACCCGATGATTCAATATCTTTGCAATCACGGGCAAACGGGAAAAGCTGAAATCTTTTTCCGACAGTTGCTGAAAAAGGGTGTCCAAGATTCAGTGGCCTTCAACAGCATAATTTGCGGTCATTCAAAAGAAGGGAATCCTGATGCTGCTTTTGAAATCTTGAAGATAATGGATAGAAGAGGGGTTCCAAGAGATGCAGATTCTTATAAGTTGCTCATCGAGAGCTACCTAAGGAAAGGTGAACCGGCTGATGCAAAAACGGCTCTTGATAATATGATGGAAAGTGGGTACGTTCCAGATTCATCTGTTTATAGGTCAGTGATGCAGAGTCTGTTTGAGGATGGTAGAGTTCAAACCGCGAGCAGGGTAGTGAAGAGTATGGTAGAGAAGGGGGTGCACGAGAATATGGATTTGGTCGCTAAGATTCTGGAAGCTCTCCTAATGAGAGGTCATGTTGAGGAAGCTGTTGGGAGGATCGACTTGCTAATAAAGAGCGGCTGTTCACCTGACTTCGATAATCTTCTCTCTGTTCTTTCAGAGAAAGGGAAGACAATTGCTGCTCTTAAACTGCTAGATTTTGGTTTGGAGAGAGATTGTACCATCAACTTCTCGAGTTATGATAAGGTTCTGGATGCTCTTCTAGGGTCAGGGAAGACACTCAATGCCTATTCGATTTTATGTAAAATCATGGAGAAAGGAGGGGTTTCAGATTGGGGGAGCTGCGGTGATCTGATCAAGAGCCTTAACCAAGAGGGGTATACAAAGCAAGCAGATGTTCTGTCTAGAATGATTAAAGGAGGTGATAAAACTGGCATTTACAAGAAAGGGAAAAAGCAAGCAAAGGTTGCAATTTGATTTCCGTTGCCGTGCCTTTTGGTCCAGTCAATTTTATTTTCTTGGTGAGGACCATTCATGCAAATGCTCCCGTTCAGTGGAAGTTTTAAGCTGCCCGTCCTGAATGCTAGACTCTCACTGTTGAGTTCGTCGGAGTTCAATTCTGATCTTTAAAAATGCAACTTAGCACTGACCTTGTTTTTTACTGTAATTGCTGCTTCTTTGTGAGTTTTTTGAATAATATATTTTGGGAGCCATTTTTTTCTGATTAGGTGAATAGCTTTTGGGCTTAATAGATTTGGATCATTGGACGGGTTAGTAAACTGTCTTGGTGTAAGCTTCAAGTTGCGGCTATGCATTGAATTTATCCCTTTTGCACATGCAGTTACTACTTTTTGTTGTTAGCAAATCAAACTAACATAAGTGTGCTTATTTCTTATTTCATTTTCATTCAATCACGGTTTAACTGTGTCTCTCTCAAAATATCAGTTGAACTGTAGCATTAATTTGCTAAGAAGATTAGTGATTCTAGTAACTAGCTGATCCTCTAGTGATGCTTCAGTGCACTAATTTCTCAAGTTCGAGTAGTTTAGATTAGTTGAGCTAGGAGTGTTTTGTTGGTTGTATCTGTAGCTTCATTATTGATTTGAAATCGATAGTGTTTGAGCTGGTGCCTTTCTGATCAGGCCATTGAAATATTAAGTAAAAGAGAATGCAGGAGGGGAAACAGAAAGAAGGGATGAACCCACTTAGTTGGTGCACTTTAGAAAATTGCCGCAATTCATGTATGATCTGGATCAGATTGCCTCATATTTCTGTGCTTTAGTCAGCAAATTGGTTTTAGATAATGGATGCAGATTGTGGATCCTGTAAGATGGTCTTCCTGTTTCGTGATGCTTTTGAGTGATAACTCTCTTTCTAATTTACTTTCATTTGGATGGCGGTCCTCATGTTAATGTGAATTTTCAACTCTTGATCCAGTGTTTTTCTCATGCTCAAGCAGTGTAAGACCACTGTATGTTCTGCTTCCCTTGAGACTTAGAACCTGCAGTAGCTTGTATAAGCCTTCACATTTTGGCTGTCATGTAGAAAGAATTTTTTCCATATGATAATGTAACCTCGAACTCTTTTTTTTGGGTCCTGAATGAGCTAGGAGCTTGTTGATGGGCCCAGAAAAGGCCCACTCTGGGAAGATGGCCTGATAAACCCCCATATCCCAGATATGGGAAACCCCCCCACCTCCCCATTACCAGAAGGAATGATAGCCACTAGGGCAACCCAACCGTGACTTATTTTGATGGCCTGGCACCAATTGTAAAAATGGCATAGAAAGCTGATGCAGCATGAATTTTTGGTGTCTTATGTCCCACTTGCTTTCGTCTTCTCATCAAACAGCATCATCTGTTGATCGCTGAGCTTGAAAACTTACCTTGCAGCTCAGCGGGAATGCTTGATTTACGGTATACATGAGCAAAACTGTTCATCTACTTATGCCTCATCCGTAATACTGTTAGGCCTTCCTTTACAGAACAATCTTATCACTCTGTTCCTCTGACTCTTTTCCATCTGATTGCTATTTATTTAGTTTGCACATATCTGAGTTTACCTTGGAGATCTTAGTCCTTTTTGACAGGCTGACATAAATATTAGAGCCTGGTAAGAGTAGTTTGGAATCATCTTGATTGGGTCCTAACTCCTAAGGGATTAGTTGTTGTTTTTGTTGTTCACTTTTCGCTTTAGCATGATTTTGGTTACTCATGCGATGCTTATTTAAATTTATATGACTGATTGTCCCTCTATAACTTTACTCCTAGTAAAAGCGACAATCATTCTTGCTGACACCTGTTCTTGAGGAAAACCGTGTACCGTTACTAGACAAATGAACTATGCTTGCCTCAGAATGTGTACATTTATTGTCATTTGCTTGCGGTAAACAAGAACTGTCATTAGTTGCTGATTCGATATCAGCATAAAACCCGTTATAGACCTTACATGGTGTACTGTATACTCGGTCATCCTTAAGGGTCTCAAATGGCACTTTGATGGTAAACAGAAAATGATTGGTGGTTGCGCGTATGATCTTTTCTTGTCTCTCCTTTTCTTGTGGGGATTCTAATGCTATGAATTCCTCAACAGAACGAATGTTCTTGGCTGAAGTGATTCTGTTCATCGTATTGCTCTAACTTCTCAACTGTAACATTCCATCTTTACCAGCTATCGGTATGCATGTATCGTGTATAGATTCTCCAAAGCCTCTTCTTGTGTGGAGCATTGGACTTGAGTTTGTTTAAATGATGGCTCAGCGGAATGATATCTGGCTCTGCAGGGTAGCGGCTTCTCTGGAACTGGTTTACATGAATTAGAGCTGTGTTCAGTTTCATACTTTGTGAAGCACTAATCAGGATTCACAACTATTGCAAGCGTCTTTATGTCTTGTTTGCAGATGTTGTGATGTGATGTTGGGTCAACTTAGAAGTTTTTTCCTGGTTCTAAGACGAAAGAAAAATAACTTTGTGCTTGCATCATTCTTTTATGAAATCAAGGTTCTGCTTTGTTAGTTGCGATGGTCATCTATTTTGGTAGCTTAAAAGTCTCAAATGTCTTCAGATGGGTCTGGATTTGCAGGGTCGACTTTGAGATCTTTTATGTACACAAGTGAGTTGTAGATGGAGCGCACAGGTTATAGCAACACAAGCCATGAGATGTTTCTTAGTTACAATTGCTGCATAAACCTTAGTGTTCTTGACGGGATTTCATATTTTGGGCGAGAGTAGTATTAGTATTTCGTATCTGGGGACTCCATTGCTGAGAGCTTCATGTTTGAAGCAATTTGATGCAACCTTTTTAGAGCCTGTGTGGTTCTCCTCTGTGTTGGTAGTAGTAACTTGTAATGTCGTCCCCCACGGTGAAGCATTACATCCACAGAACCAGGTACAGGACAGGATGATGCAAAATAAAAGATCTCAGTCGTACTTCAACATGCAGTGCATTTTCGATCGAGTCGTTGCGTAAAATATTCGGTGAAGAACCGTTCGTATTCATTGAGCGGACCGTGGCTTTTCTATCGCCGAGCTTTCGAGACCTTGTCCCGGAGTTTGTATACATGTCTTTCTTCATTCTTTTTCCCCGGTTCACGTTAGTCCTGAAGGTCGCTCGAGTGAAGATGATCTATAACTTGATGGTCCTTTCTCGGTTCTCACGGTTTTATTTACCGAGTGGGAATTAGAATTCTAAGTAATGCGACTGTTTTGTTAAAGTTACGTTCAAGGCGGATTTGTTTTCAACTTCGGGAAGCAACATGGTCTTTTTGTTCTTCTCATGAAGTTTGGCTTTCTTGCATCTCTCGTCTTCTTCAAATTGTTCGATCAAGAATTCCTGTTCATTCAATTGGATTCCTATATTGTCTGTATATATAAAAATTTTTATTCAAGTTGCTTCTTTCGTCGAAATTGTGGATACAAAATGTTGGTGTGACTATCAAGATACCGTTAAATGCTGATATGATATTTTATGCGACATTAAAAAAAATAATTTAAAACTTAAAAATAATGAGAAAAGAAAATAAAAAAAAATAAATTTGCCGCGTCATCTATGAATAAGGAAGCCCGCAATCTTATCATCGCATTTTAATCGAGATGTTAGCAGCAATCAAGAAGTTTTCCCATGTAAAGATGCATTCACAAGTTGGTTGGAAACGGGAGTCTAGCATTTAACCTCGTTTAAAGTCAGTTTGGCATCGATCATGTAAGATATCACGTGCTGCTTATGGTCCATTTATTTCGTGAAAAATGAACGTTTTTGACAATATTTTCTTAAAAATGATTGGTTATATTACTTGGAATATTAGCCAATAAAAAAATATTTTCATTACGGTTAATAATTTATGCCTAAATTTTTTTTGTGAACAATGAAAAATATTTTGGGTTAATATCATAAGTGAAAAATTTATCCCAAACTAATTTTTTTGACAAAAAAAATTTTAAATTAGTACACTTGTGACAAAATTTACTCTCAAACTAATTTTTTTATCACAAAAAATCTCAAAATTGGTATACTATCATTCGCTAGTTTCCATTAAATTAGATTAATACTGTGAAAAATTATAAATCGGTACACCCGAAAATCCCGAGATGATATACCTTTCGACTATCACGCGCCATCCAGCTCATCAATTTGACAGTAAAAATTAACGGATCACATATATATCAGTTTAGGATTTTCGGGATAAAATTTATCGTATATGTACCGATTTGAAATTTTCCCGTAGTATTGACTTAGCTATTTTTTTGCCATTCATATATATGTATTTTAAAATATGCAAAGGATCATCATGTATAAGAAAATGAGCTTTCCGCGAAAGAAAGGGACGTAGGAGAGGCCGCGCGGGAGAGAGGAGTTGGGAAGCGTGTTGTCGGCGTTCCCCTTCTTCCATCTCATCTCATCCCCTCGCCTGCTCCGTGTTGTCCCCCTCTTCAACTACTCTTCTCTCTCTCTCTCTCTCTCTCTCTCTCTCTCTCTCTCTCACTCTGTGTGGATTGCCCCGAATTCACTCTCCCATCACACCCACCATCTCCCCGGAAGCTGTGCAGCCGAACCAGCAGACCCAGAAGAAAGCGGCGGCGGCGGCGGCGGCGGCAGCCATGGCGAGCGATTCGAGCGCGGCCCAGCTCAAGTCCGACGCCCTGATGGAGCAGATGAAGCAGCACCTCTCCACCGACGCGGGCGAAGCGATCGTCAAGAAGATCGGCCTCGTCTATCAGATCAACATCGCCCCTAAGGTCCCTTCTCTCTCTCTCTCTCTCTCTCTCTCTCTCTCTCTCTCTCTGGGTCTCGCTCTAGCTCGTTTTCGTGCTCTTTTCCCGGGCGGATTGTGCGCGTTGCGTACCGTTTCGCTTTCGAATTCCGGTTTCTGATTCTGGGGTTGTTCGGTTTTTTGTCGCAGAAAATTGGGTTCGACGAGGTGGTCTACATCGTGGACCTGAAGAAAGGAGAGGTCACTAAAGGTTAGCGTTCATCCTGAGATTTTTCTTGAGGTTGGTTTGATTGACAAGCTCCGTGGAAGATTTTCTCTTAAATGAAAAAGCGTGCTTTAGCATTCCCAAGATCATCGTTTGCTGCCGTTGACTTTGGACTTTGTGGATCTAGCTTTTGATAGAGTGTGCAATGCGATAGAGTTAGAGTTAGTTCAACTTCATGGCTTTTTACTACCAGGATTGCTTGCATGGCTGAGCCGATTTTTCTTTGGGGTGCTTTAGAATGCTATGAGGCATGCCGCTTCTAATCTAGTAGACCTTGACCTGGTCTATGTAGAGTTAAGTTTGCTTACTGATTGATCGTGCGAGAAAAGATACTCCCTTGATATAATTTGCCAATATGGTGTCTCTAATATCTAAGGAAGTTGGGGGTGGCAGAGAGAAACCCAAACTCACGTACCATGAGAAGTCGAATTAAACAAAGTGATGTCGCCGACTTTGAAAGAACATTCAAACACCTAATGGGAGGAGATTATCACGTCAATTAGCGAATTCTGTTATTTCGTTCTTTGTAGGGGTGTGCAACCGGACCAGGTTTACCTGGAAACCGGACCCGCCCACCCGAAAAACAGGTTCGGGAACCGGTTCCCGTTTGAACCAGTTCCATTTTTTGGGAACCAGTTAGAACTGGTCCGGTTTCTAGTTCCAAGTGAAAACCCACCCGGATTAATTTTAGAACTGGTTTTATATGGAGGTCCACTTGTAATTTTATATGGCCAAAATTCAAGGCATTAAATCAAGAAGGACAAAGGAGGTGATCATTATTTGCGGATAATCTAACTCAACGGCTTGTAAATATTATATGGAGCAATTTCCTTTTTCTTAAAATTTTTTTTCTGTAACAAAGAAACTACATATCTAACTGAAACCTATGCTGTTTTATCTCGTCCATTAAATTATTGGGATTAAGATAATATGCTTTTGTATGAATACTTAAGATTGATTGCATAATCAAACTTATAACCTTTGATTTTAGTTATAAGTTTTCCTATTTGCTACCTGGAAAAAATGATAACAAAAAAAGGTAAAAAAAAAAAAAACAGGTTCCTAGGTAGACCTTGAAATCGGACTGAAAAAATAGGATAGGTTCCAAAACAGGGTTCAGGGCAAACAAGGTAGGTTATAGGTTCCAAAAACTAAAAACCGATTATAACAAGGTCGGTTTCAGGTTCTAGGTCTAGAACCAACTCACCGTGGAACCGATCATCCCTAGTTCTTTGTACTGTGACATTGTTCTTATATATCGTTGTGATCCGTCTTTGCTTTCATTAAGGAACTTTAGTAAACATTCCGTAGTGAAGTTGCAGATGGCTATATTACAGTGTTTAGAATGTACTTATATATATTAAGAGCATAATCTATGTCTTTATTAAGTCATGACATGGAAAAATATGGCATTTTTGCTGGATTTATTTTTCCATTTCACAGATCCACATTGGATTCGTTAGAACAGTCAATGAACGGTTGCCACATTTTTTGGTAAACAAATTAGAAAAGAGTTTTCATTCTGTATCTTGCATGACTCATACAATGAATGTTGTGCTGTTTATTTGTGTGGGAATTGGTTTTTCGCACTTAGGATTCATGTCTCAATTACTCATGTTCTTGGTATTGAACTACAGGACCATATGAAGGCGGAAAACCTGATGCTACTTTTTCCTTCAAAGATGATGATTTTATCAAGGTTGCCACAGGAAAAATGAATCCTCAAATTGCTTTTATGAGGTACTGTATCAAGTCTTTGGATCTGGGCGTCTTCTGTTGTTTCCTCTTTGGTTTTTCATGCTCAGTCGTGTGTATTTTGTGGGCTGTTGATTGATGCAGGGGAGCAATGAAGATCAAGGGAAGCCTGAGTGCAGCACAGAAATTTACTCCTGACATATTCCCAAAGCCATCAAAGATGTGAGCAGTTCAAAACGGTCTTCATTGCTAGGTGTTGTGTCCCCTCTTGTTTCGGTGGGAAAAGGGGGAAAAGAATTAGAAGATTATTCCAGCGTCACAAAAGTGAAAGTTGTATGAACTAGTCCTCCACATGTCTGTCATGGTATTGGAGCAAGATTAGTAATGAGATATGGAACTTGATGAGGGGCTTTTCTTCTCCAAGTTCTTTTGCATATGAAGCTCTGTTAATGCTTCTGTTATTTTGCTCTCTTTTTTTTTTATACAGCACAATCTTATGTTGATTTATTGTCTTCCTTTCGGTAGAAGTACATAATCTATTTCCCACTATCTCGATTTCACTCAAATTGCTAATGTACTACGTAGGGCTTTTACCAACTTCTTGCGTATTGTTCTTGAGCCACTTGTGTGGTTATGGGATGCTTTAAGGTGATTGGACTAAGGCATTTTCAGACTTCCTCTTGCATTTGCTTGGCTTCCGAAGAAGTATGGAGCAAATACACATCTGCTTCCGTGTGACTTTCTCGATACGTGTACTGAGTAACATTGTTTTGGCCGACTGCGTATTTTTTTATGGATTTGCTGTAATCGTGAGCCGCTGCCCTTTTCATGCCTTTTTCAGCTGTGCCATCAAGATTTAGCCTTATTTTAATCACCATTTCTCTGACTTTTATGGATTGACAAGCTTCTCAATTATGTGAATAAATTACCCGGATGACGGGCATCTCGTTTTCAGCCCTGATTATTTGTCACTGAGATGATAGGGCATCTCTTGATGTATTGCCTCCACATATGTCAATCTTCCAAGGATGCGAGGAGGACATGCGTAATCGCTTAGAGAATTGTTGCTTGGTAGAAGTTTTCCTTCGGACAAGTGACTCTCCTTTAAGTCTTCGTCCTGTAAAGGCCAATTAAATCAAAATTTTAGTACGTGTGCTTTTTCTGGGTATGGTATGTTCTGTTTCCCACGGCTCTCAGACGGGTTGCGGTAGCGTAATGTGCCCGACTTTGAATCTTAAATCTTGCCAACTGGGAGAACATTGCTAGGTCATTCAGGAGTGCCGCATCACGTACGCCTGGAACAATGGACACGCCACGCAACGACATGCTCTTTGTGGCCACTGAACCCATAATACCCTATAAATTTCTCTCTTTCTATTTGGGGATGCTGTTGCCATCTAATTTCTGGCTAACCCAGTTGCCTAATCCAGTTTTCTAATCGCAGGGTCTCGCTTGAAAGCGAAATGTTGAGGGATAATGTGAAACCTTGACCGACCTCTGAGAAAGACAGGCAAAAACGAAAGCAAGAGAGGACAAATCTTTGACCAAACGGAGCTTCGCTCTCTGTTCTTTTCTTCTTGGCACGATTCTCAAGTCAATTCGAACTTCTCAAGCGGGACGCGGGTTGCGCGACTTGCCATTTACGTTGTATTGTATTCACTTCCTGTTTTCTTGGCCGCCAGACATCCTTAGCCAACCCCACCTTGGTTGCCGTTGGCCAAGTGGAATATAATGCCGGACCTTTAATCCGCGTTAGAGCCCCCCTCCTGCTTCACTTCCACGCGCGTTTGCCTAAGTTGTCCTGTTCCTTCTGATTTGTCAATAGTCTTCCTCTTCACACGCCTTGACATGTCCAATCTAAGTGTCCATGGCATAGCCGACTGATTCCCCCCATAAGATCAGAGAACAGAAAAAGAAAGGGAGCATATGATGATGAGTTCTCGCTATCTCTTCTGGTTCTTCGTTCTCTCTGTCTGTCGCCTCGCCGGCTCAGCGTCCCCTGCCTTGTTATTTCAGGTGAGATAGAGAAATCAACGTCTTGTTCCTCGCGCCGCCACAAAGTAACAGAGAAAGCAATAGTGATTCAATTTATATGCTTTGCTTGTTGAATTATATGTCTGACTGTATATCTGAACAAAGGGGTTCAACTGGGAATCTTCGAAAAAGGAAGGGGGATGGTACAACTCGCTCAAAAACTCAGTACCGGATTTGGCCAACGCCGGAATTACGCACGTGTGGCTTCCTCCGCCGTCTCAATCCGCCGCTCCACAAGGTATATCGCCATGCCCCAACTCTTAATAACGCTCAATTTCCTTTTACAGTTGCGCTTGCTTGCAGTGCAGTGATGATCGATGAATATATTAGTGATTACATGCTGAATCATCATAATTAATAGTTCTGGACTGCTTGGCCGGGATGAATTGATATTTGATACATTCGACAGTCTTGGATCAAATTCAACCGTGTGGTTTCTGAGAAGAAATAGACCCTCAAAAGAAATCCTCTGTAGGAACATTTTGTTCGAAGGTAGAATTTAGTCGGACTCTCATATTTTGATGAATGTCATCCCCCTTTTCACCAGGGTACTTGCCAGGACGGCTCTATGATCTCAATGCTTCGAGCTACGGGAATCAGGACGAGTTGAAGAAGCTTATCGATGCTTTCCATCAAAAGGAAATCAAATGCCTCGCCGACATAGTAATAAACCACAGGACGGCAGAAAAAAAAGACAGCCGAGGAATATGGTGCATCTTCGAAGGCGGAACACCCGATGATCGTCTTGACTGGGGGCCGTCTTTTATTTGTCGCGATGATACTGAGTACTCTGATGGCACAGGGAATCTTGACACAGGGGAGGACTTCAAGCCTGCGCCCGACATAGACCACCTCAATCCGAGGGTGCAAAAGGAACTGTCCAACTGGATGAATTGGTTGAAGAGTGATGTAGGATTTGACGGGTGGCGATTCGATTTCGTAAAGGGTTACGCCCCAAAAATCACCAAAATCTACATGATTCAGACTTCGCCGAATTTTGCGGTGGGAGAGAAGTGGGACTCACTCTCTTATGGACAGGACGGGAAGCCCACCCCGGACCAGGATGCGCACCGCCGTGCGCTGGCAGATTGGGTCAATGCTGCAGGCGGGGCTGTCACGGCATTTGACTTCACCACAAAGGGGATCCTTCAGGTGGCCGTTGAAGGGGAGCTCTGGCGGTTAAAGGATTCAAACGGGATGCCGCCGGGATTGATCGGCCTGCAGCCAGGAAGCGCCGTGACTTTCGTCGACAATCACGACACCGGATCCACGCAAAAACTCTGGCCATTTCCGTCCGAAAAGGTCATGCAGGGATATGCCTACATCCTCACCCATCCCGGAGTCCCGTCCATTGTAATGTCCTCTTGCTCTCGTTTCATTGACTCATCTTACTTTTGTCTTGTGTTTGTGATAACTAATGTACTATGTCTATGTCCGAATGTTGCCATTTACATTGTGTTTTGCTCTATTGTAACCTCAGAGAAGTTCGTCTATCTGAACTTATCCCATTCATTAACAAGACACATGCTTCTTGTACTATAGCACCATATGAATTTGCTGATTTCTTTTTTTCAATCCTACCTTAAGAAATGATATTTCTACTTGTGCAGTTCTATGATCACTTCTTTGACTGGGGCCTGAAGGAGGAGATTGGCAAGTTGACGGCGATAAGGGCGCGGAACGGGATTAACGAGAAGAGCAGCGTGAAGATCTTGGCTGCCGATTCTGATTTATATGTGGCCAAAATCGACGATGGAGTGATTATGAAGATTGGGCCGAAGTTTGAAGTAGGAGACCTTGTTCCTCCCGATTATCAGATTGCTACATCTGGGCAAGATTATTGTGTGTGGGAGAAGAAGTGATGCTCAGGCAAAACACACGAAAATTAGCAACTGAAAGAGCAATTATAGGCCACATCGCCAGAGTTAAATAAAAAATTTACAAGCGGTCTTATGCGCACCGTACGGAAATAAGTGAAAGTATTTCTTTCCGCAACCCATGTTATTTATATAAGGTTACCAAAAATTCTCGACACGACTCGTTTGTGTGATACGACATAGCACCGTACGTGATTAAAGATGTTTAGATTTGGCATGAATGGGTTCGTGTTGACCCATTTATGACACTTTTAAAATCATGTCTTAGATTGATTGACCCACTTAATCTGTTTAGACACGAATTAACCAATTTAGGTTAACGGGTCATTTGTTATAACATGACATAGTTAGACATGTTTTAACAAGTTTAACACTCATATTTAAAGACTTTTTTATTCTCAAAGGTTTTTTTTTTTGGTAAGGATTTTTATTCTTAAAGGTTTATATGAATAGCATCCAATAATCATGATACGAAGTTTATTCTTAAATGCTTGTCATGATACGGCATGACATGTCCAGCTTTTAACTTAATCTAACCACCATCGTGTATCGATAGCTATTATGGTCCTCGATAATCATGATGTCTGTTGATCATCGGCAGCTCATTGATACCGAATTTGTACCGGCATCATGTTACTTGTCAACAATCGTGTTTTTTGATTTCGTTATCAACAATTCAACATTGAACTTCATAGTAACGTTATGTCGATTAAGGGAACTTGGTTATTTTTTAGTGTGAACATAATTCTTTTAAATATCTGAAAAGCCCAAGTGATCACCCATCAAAGGTTGAAATAAAATGGCAGCTAGACTTTTGGCTATCGTACTCCACTCTAGTAGTCACTTTATCTTCAACCTGAGCGAGCGGAAAAAAGTGTCAAAAAAGTCCTAAACATTTTATATTCATGCCGATTGAGTCGTAAACCTTTTTTTTAGTGTCAATTAAGTCATAAACCTTTTATTTTTGTGTCAATTCAGCCCTTCTGATTAATTTTGGTTGGATTTTGTTGATGTGGACGCCGGCGATGACGTGTACATCTTATAATAATATTTTAATATTTTTTGAATTTTTACTTAGTTTTTTTATTTTTATTTTTGTCTTTTTCTCTTTTTTTCTCTCCCCTCCCTCTTCCTCCAGCCAGTCGCCGGCCTTTGGCGAGCAACCCAGGCCATCAACGAGGCTCGCCCTCGCCAGCGACAGCAAAGGTAAGCCTCGTCATGGCTAGGTGAGGCTTTCCCAGCCCTTGCTAGAGGTTGTGAGGGTGCGACCTTGGCCTTCGCGGCCTCTAGCGAGGGCTGGAGCGTCACCGGTGGTTGGGCGAGTCACAACCTTGCCGAATCTGGCAAGGTCAAGCCTCGCCCGACCCTTGGCAAAGGCCACAAGAGAACAACCTTCACCCTCGCGGCCTCTAGCGAGGGCTGGAGCCTCACCAGTAGTTGGATGAGGCACGACCTTGCCGACCCCGACCTCGCCAGCCTAGCGCAAGGCCATCCTTGCGGCCATCTGGCAAGGTCAAGCCATGCCCAGCCCTTGGCAAAGGCCACAAGAGAGCAGCCTTCACCCTCGCGGCCTCTAGCGAGGGCTGGAGCCTCGCCAATAGTTGGATGAGGCACGACCTTGCCAACCCTGACCTCGCCAGCCTAGCGCAAGGCCATCCTCGCGGCCATCTGGCAAGGGCAAGCCTTGCCAGCGGTTGACGTGGCTTGCTAGAGGCTGGCGAGGTTGACCTCGTCGACCTCTGGCCGATTGCCAGTCATGCGATCGGTTGGAGGAAGAGGGTGGGGAGGGAAACAGAAAAGAAAAAAAGAAAAAATTTGTTAAAAAATATTAAAAAGTTGTACGTGTTAGCACCGGCGGCCGATCGCCGGCCGGCTGGCGTCCACGTCAGCAAAATCCAACCAAAATTAGCTGGAAGGACAAAATTGATACAAAGACAAGAAGTTTAAGACTCAATTGGCACCAAAAAAATATTTATGATTCAATTGGCACTAATGCAAAAGATTTAAGACTTTTTTGACACTTTTCCCTCTGCCAGCATGCTCCCAATTGGGATATTGGTCGTCAACATATAAAGTTTCAATGACTTATCTAATTTGTGTGGCATCAAAATAGTATGTTTTGTTAAGTATTCCTTAACTCGATCAAAGGCAAATTGCTATTTTTCTCCCCAAACAAATTTTTCTTAATTTTTTTAATCAAGTAGAGAAGAAAATGTTTCCATTTTTCCTAACAAGTTGGCAATAACCTAACATAAAAAATTGATATTTCCCATCACCATTTGTAACTGTTTTTTACTCGTTGGTCCTGGTAATTCTAGAATGGCTTTGATGATATTTCTATCAATTGCAATTCCTCTTTGATTAACCAAAACCCAAGAAAATTACCAGCTTTTACTCCAAAAACTCATTTAAGGGATTCCATTTTCACTTAATATTGTTTCATCCTAATAAATGCTTGTTCAAGATAGAAACTTATCTTATTGGATTTAATGATGATATCACCGATGTCTTCCATAAACTTGCCGGCCATGTCATGGAAGATGAAGTTAATTGCCCTTTGATACTTAACTCCAACATTCTTCGATCCAAATGACATCATCATCCATTCAAATGTATCAATTGCTTTTGGGCATCTAAAAGCTATCTTAGGCACATCTTCCTCGGCTATGAAAATTTGATTTTATCCTAAATGGCCATCTATTAAGGATAGCATCTCATTGCCCGATGCTGAATCGACCAACATATCGACTATTGGCATTTGATACTCGCTCTTGGAGTTGCTGCATTAAAGTTCCTAAAGTCAATGCAGCTCTCAACTTCTCATCCTTCTTTTTTCGCAGTAACTATATTAGGTAGCCATTCAACGTAACGAGCAGTTTTTATAAATCCTCCCAGAGCATACTCTCAATTTCTTCCTTCACCTTTGAAATCATCTGTGGAGCAAAATGCCTTAGAGCTTGCTTATTCTGTTCAAATCCCTTTTTAATTGGGAGTTTATGTTCCCCCATATCCCTTCATAAACTCGACATTTCATGATAATCCCATATGAAACAACCTCTTATGCTTTATTATTAAACTAACCTAGATTTGATATCTTCATCCAATAATCCACTAAAATAAATCAGTTGATGTTGCTCTTCGTCGCTCATGTCGACTTCGATTAGAGGGTCCTCAGCTTCAACTATTTTGTTGTCTTCCATCAATGGAGATTCATCGAAATCAACTATACAATCGGCAACCTCTAGGGATTGTTTTAGATCTTCCAATAACGTGTCGCACTTGACATAAAAGATCAAATTCCCAAGTCGCTAGCCCACTCTTTTTGAGATTCCATTCAACATAAACTATTAATGCTCGGCTGGCCCTAATGGCCTATTTATGTACATGCTAATCAATTCTTTATATCAAAGCAAGCCAGATTAACGATACCTTATGTTTTTTTTTATTTTATTTTGTATCGAGTTAGTTTAAACGACTTGAAAGTGGAAAGTAGTAAGTTTTCCAATTTTTGGTTACATTTTAGATCGACAGATGCCGAACCGAATCATTCCGATCCAAACTTTCCTTGCATGAGAAGGAACCAGCAAATGGAGAAATCAATATATGTCAAATTTCTTCGGTTTGGTTCAGTATACGATTTCCACCATTGATGCGATAGGTACACTCGGGTTTTGTTCGGTAAAATTGAAAAGTAGCCAGGGAAATTTAAGTAGGAGAATTGTCCAATCAGTTATAAACATATCGTATGGATGCCAATTTAGTCATAAATTTTTCCATTTTGTTAATTTAGTCCTAAATTTCTTCTCGAAATTCTAACGTAGTCCTTCTGACTGTTATTTCTGGCGAAACTTGACCAAAATGACTATATTAGAATTTCATGCAAAAGGTTTACTACTAAATTTGTAAAATTGAAAAGCTTATTGATATCCGTATAATAAACTTATGACCGATTGAATAATGGAGCAACATTATTAAGGAGGTATGGAACTTGATGAGGGGCTTTTCTTCCCAAGTTCTTTTGCATAATGAAGCTCTGTTAATGCTTCTGTTATTTTGCTCTTTTTTTTACAGCACAGTTTTATGTTGATTTATTCCCTTCCTTTCAGTAGAAGTACATAATCGATTTCCCACGATCTCGATTTCACTCACAATGTTTTGGCCGACTGCATATTTTTGATGGATTTGCTGAAATCGTGAGCCGCTGCCCTTTCCATGCCTGTTTCAGCTGCACCATCAAGATTTAGCCTTCTTTCAATCACACCACTTCTCCGACTTTTGTGGATTGACAAGCTACTTCATTATGTGAGCAGATTGCCCGGGTAACGGAAATCTCGTTTTCAGGCCTGATTATTTGTCACTGAGATGTTAGGGCATCTCTTGTTGAGTTGCCTCCACATATGTAAAGCTTGCGAGGATGTGAGGAGGATGCTTAATCGCTTAGAGAATTGTTGCTTGGTAGTAGTTTTCCTTTGGACAATTGACTCTCCTTTAGTCTTCGTCCGTGTCTTTTTTGGGTTTGTTATGTTATGTTTCCTACAGCTCTCAGACGGTTTGCGGTAGTGTAATGTGCCCGACTTTGAATCTTGAATCTTGCCAACTGGGAGAACATTGCTGGGTCATTCAGGAGTGCCGCATCATGTAGGCCTGGAACGATGGACACGCCACGGAACGATATGCTCTTTGTAGCGAGTCGAGGTTCTCTATTGAAACAGCATTAGTCACGAAATCTGCCACGAGAACCACGTTAGGACCACTGAACCCATAATTCCCTATAAATTTCTCTCTTTCTATTTGGGGTTGCAGTTGCCATCTAATTTCTGGCTAACCCTGTTGCCTAATCGAGTTCTCTAATCACAGAGTCTCGCTTGAAAGCGAACTGTGGAGGGATAATGTGAAACCTTGACCGACCTCTGAGAAAGACAGGCAAAAACGAAAGCAAGAGAGGACAAATCTTGACCAAGCGAAGCTTCGCTCTCTGTTCTTTTTCTCTTGGCACGACTCTCAAGTCAATTCCAACTTCTGAAGTGGGACGCGGGTTGCGCGAATTGCCATTTACGTTGTATTGTATTCACTTCCTGTTTTCTTGGCCGCCAGACATTCTTAGCCAACCCCATCTCGGTTGCCGTTGGCTAACGAATGTTGGACTTTTAATCCGCGTTAGAGCCACCCTACTGCTTCACTTCCTCGCCCGTTCCACTAAGTTGTCCTGTTCCCTTTGATTTGTCAACGGTCATCCTCTTCTTCGCACGCCTTGACATGTCCGATCTAAGATGTCCATGGCATAGCCGACTGATTCCCACCATAAGATCAGAGAAAAGAAAAAGAAAGGGAGCATATGATGATGAGTTCTCGCTATCTCTTCTGGTTCTTCGTGCTCTGTGTCTCTCGCCTCTCCGGCTTAGCATCCTCTGCCTTGTTATTTCAGGTGAGATAGAGAAATCAACGTCTTGTTCCTCGCACTGCTACAAAGTAACAGAGAAAGCAATAGTGATTCAATTTATATGCTTTGCATGTTGAATTATATGTCTGACTGTATTTCTCAACAAAGGGGTTCAACTGGGAATCTTCGAAAAAGGAAGGGGGATGGTACAATTCGCTCAAAAACTCGGTACCGGATTTGGCCATTGCTGGAATTACGCATGTGTGGCTTCCTCCACCTTCTCAATCCGCCGCTCCACAAGGTATATCGCCATGCCCTAACTCTTAATAATGCTCAATTTCCTTTTACAGTTGCGCTTGCTTGCCGTGCAGTGATGATCGATGAATATGATAGAGATTACATGCTGAATCATCATAATTATTAGTTCTGGACTGCTTGGCGAGGCTGAATTGATATTTGATACATTCGACAATCTTGGATCAAATTCAACGGTGTGGTTTCTGAGAAGAAATAGACCCTCAAAATAAATCCTCTATATGAACATTTTGTTCCAAGGTAGAAGTTAGTCGGACTCTCATATTTTGATGAATGTCATCTCCCTTTTCACCAGGGTACTTGCCAGGACGGCTCTATGATCTCAATGCTTCGAAGTACGGGAATCAGGACGAGCTGAAGAAGCTTATTGATGCTTTCCATCAAAAGGAAATCAAATGCCTCGCCGACATAGTAATAAACCATAGGACGGCGGAAAAACAAGACAGCCGAGGAATATGGTGCATCTTTGAAGGTGGAACACCCGATGATCGTCTTGACTGGGGGCCGTCTTTTATTTGTCGCAATGATACCAAGTACTCTGATGGCACAGGGAATCTTGATACAGGGGACGACTACCCCTTTGTGCCCGACATAGACCACCTCAATCTGAGGGTGCAAAAGGAACTGTCCGACTGGATGAATTGGTTGAAGAGCGATATAGGATTTGACGGGTGGCGATTCGATTTCGTAAATGGTTACGCTCCGAACATCACCAAAATCTATATGAATCAGACTTCACCGAATTTTGCTGTGGGAGAGAAGTGGGACCTTCTCTCTAAAGGACAGGACGGGAAGGTCAATCCGGACCAGGATGCGCACCGCCGTGCACTGGCAGATTGGGTCAATGCTGCGGGTGGGGCCGTCATGGCGTTCGACTTCACCACGAAGGGAATCCTCCAGGCGGCCGTTGAAGGGGAGCTCTGGCGGTTGCAGGATTCAAATGGGATGCCGCCGGGATTGATCGGCCTGCAGCCAGGAAGCGCCGTGACTTTCATCGACAATCACGACACTGGATCCACGCAAAAAAAGTGGCTGTTTCCGTCCGAAAAGGTCATGCAGGGATATGCTTACATCCTCACCCATCCCGGAATCCCATCCATTGTAATGTCCTCTTGGTCTCGTTTCATCGACTCACCTCACTTTTGTCCTGTGTCTGTGATAACTAATGTACTATGTTTATGTCTGAATGTTGCCATGTACATTGTGTTTTGCTCTGTTATAACCACAGAGAAGTTCATCTATCTGAACTTATCCCATCCATTAACAAGACACATGCTTCTTGTACTATAGCACCATGCGAATTTGCTGATTTCTCCTTTTCAATCTGACCTTAATAAATGATATTTCTACTTGTGCAGTTCTACGATCACTTCTTTGACTGGGGCCGGAAGGAGGAGATCGGCAAGTTGACGGCGATAAGGGCGCGGAACGGGATTAACGAGAAGAGCAGCGTGAAGATCTTGGCTGCCGATTCTAATTTATATGTGGCCAAAATCGACGGTGGAGTGATTGTGAAGATAGGGCCGAAGTTTGAAGTAGGAGACCTTGTTCCTCCCAATTATCAGATTGCTACATCTGGACAAGATTATTGCGTGTGGGAGAAGCAGTGATGCTCAGGCAAAACTCATGAAAAGTAGCAACTGAAAGAGCAATTATAGGCTACATCGCTAGACCGAAATAAAAAATTTACAAGCGGTCTTATGCTCATCGTATGAAAATAAGTGAAAGTATTTCTTTCTACAACCCATGTTATTTATATAATGTTAGCAATTCTCGACATCACTCATTTGCATGATACAACATGGCACCATATACAATTAAACATGTTTAAATTGGGCATAAATGAGTTTGTGTCGACCCATTTATGACACGATTAAAATCATATCTTAAACTGGTTGACCCACTTAATCTATTTAGACACAAATCGACCAACTTAGGTTAATGGGTCATTCGTTATAACGTGATATAGTTAGACATGTTTTAACACGTTTAACACTCATATTTAAAGACTTTTTTATTCTTAAAAGTTTACAAGAATAACACCCAATAATCATGGTATGAAGTTTATTCTTAAATGCTTGTCATGATACAGCATATGTCCAGGTTCTAGCGTTAACTAAGCACCATTGTATATTGATAGCTAATATGGTCCTCACTAATCATGATGAATCTTGACCATCGGCAGCTCATTGATACCGAATTTGTATCAGCATCATGTCGCTTCTCAACAATCTTGTTTATTGATTTCGTTATTAACAATTCAACATTGAGCTTCATATTAACGTTATGTCAATTAAGGGAACTTGGTTATTTTTTAGTGTCGACATAATTCTTTTAAATATCGGAAAGGCCCAAGTGATCACCCTTCAAAGGTTCAAAAAAAATGCCAGTTAGACTTTTGGCTTTCGTACTCTACTATAGTAGTCACTTTATCTTCAACCTGTGCCAGCATGCTCTCGACTGTGATATTGGTCGTCAACATATAAAGTTTTAGTGACTTACTTGATTTAGTGGCTTCAAAACAGTATGTTTTGTTAAGTATTCCTTAACTCGATCAACGGCAAATTGCTACTTTTCTTCCCAAACAAATTTTTCTTATTTTTTTTTTATCTAAGTATCGAAGTTCCTGGATTAATCGGTGCTCGTGGAGCTGTTTTTCGGCACTCGGACTTCCAACTGGTGATCTCAGCTTCGCCGGAAAGGCACTGGATATGCCGGTCGAGCATGACTTTCGGGAGATGGCGATCAACCTCTCACCAACCGTCTCTGTTGACGCCTAAATTTTGCTCAATCATTTAGGGTTTTATAGCATAGAAAATTAGGGATTGATTTTTAACCCCTAAACAAAAATATTTTCATTAAATTACATGGCATATAAATGTTAGGCGCATTTGCATTAGTAGAATTTAGTGAAACATATTTTCCTCTTTTTTATTTCATTTTTATTTTGTGTTAAAAAATCATTACATGGCCAGGAAGCTGGTTTAGGGACTTTGGTTCAGTGAATGGGGGTTGCGATTTCGGTCTGAGCAAAGTCGCTGTCAACGCTAGTCGAAGAGACTGGTTTGGGTTGCCGGCGTTTCACCAAGGAAAGACATTCTTGGTGAGCTCTCGGTGAAGAACCAGAAGGAATGGACTGACGTGCATGGAAAATTCCATTGAAGAGGAGAGAATTTCTAGGCAGAAGACACCAAGAGGAAGATCAGAAAAGAAAAAGGGAAAAAAGAAAACAGAAAAAAAAATAGAAAAAGAAAAAGAAACAAAAGAAAAGGAAAAGGAGAAAGAAAAGAGAGAGAATAAAAAATTAATAAAAAAAGGGATCTTGGGCAAACCGGATAGAGTTTAGCGCAAGTCGAGTCGGCGGCCACGAACCGGGTCGGATGCGCGGGCAACCGAGTAGGGTTTCCGACGAGCCGGGTCGTGGGCACTAGGGGCGCGCATGGAATCCATTCTGGAATAGAAATTCTGTTCCAGAATGGATTCCGGAATAAAAATGCGTTTGTTAAAAATTTCCGGAATGCATTCTGGAGCAATTTTCACATTCTGAAATAAAAATGCATTTGTTAAAAATACTTGATTCCACAATGCATTCTTGATTCCAGAATGCATTTTTGATTCCAGAATGAGTTTTGGGCAAGAAAAAGAGAAGCTACTTTTTATAGTTTCTCTCTTCCAGAATGCATTCTCTCTATTTTCTCACTAATTTTTTTTTTTCAAAAAATGCATAAAAATTGAAAAATTCCAGAAAAATTCATAAAAATTTCCAGAAAATTAAAAAAAGTTAAGATTTAGGGAAAATAGGAAATTTGGTGAATCTTTTTTAAAAAATAAAATAAAATAAAAAATAAAAAATTTCACAGAATGACTTAGAATACCTTTGGCTACCTAATTTGAGTGAAATTTAATTTTTTTGAGGTACACAAAAAAATTTAAAAAAATTTAAAAATTTCAAAACTTTGCAAAATAACTTAGAATACCTTTGGGCACCTACTTTGAGTGAAATTTAATTTTTTTGAGTTGCCCAAAAAAATAAAAACAAATCAAAAATTTCAAAACTTCACAAAATGGCTTAGAATATCTTTGGCCACCCACTTTGAGTGAAATTTAATTTTTTTGAGGTGCCCAAAAAAATAAAAAAAAATTAAAAAATTTCAAAACTTCACAAAATAGCTTAGAATATCTTTGGGCACATACTTTAAGTGAAGTTTAATTTTTTTTGCAGTGTCCAAAAAAATAAAAAAAATCAAAAATTTCAAAACTTCACAAAATGGCTTAGAATACCTTTGGCCACCCACTTTGAGTGAAATTTAATTTTTTTGAGGTGCCCAAAAAAATTTTAAAAAAATCAAAAATTTCAAAATTTCACAAAATGGCTTAGAATACCTTTGGCCACCCACTTTGAGTGAAATTTAATTTTTTTGAGGTGCCCAAAAAAATAAAAAAAAATAAAAAATTTCAAAACTTCACAAAATGGCTTAGAATACCTTTGGCCACTCACTTTGAGTGAAATTTAATTTTTTTGAGGTGCCCAAAAAAATAAAAAAAATTAAAAATTTCAAAACTTCACAAAATGGCTCAGAATACCTTTGGCCACCCGCTTTGAGTGAAATTTAATTTTTTTGAGGTGCCCAAAAAAATCAAAAGAATAAAAAATTTCAAAACTTCACAAAATGGCTTAGAATACCTTTGGGCACCCACTTTGAGTGAAATTTAATTTTTTTGAGGTGCCCAAAAAATCAAAAATTTCAAAACTTCACAAAATGGCTTAAAATACCTTTGGGCACCCATTTTGAGTGAAATTTAATTTTTTTGAGGTACCCAAAAAAATAAAAGAATGAAAATAGATTTCTGTTCCAGAAATCAATTTTTGGAACAGAATTAGTCATGTTTTACCAAACAGATTTCTTCTCTAGAAATTAATTTATGCAAGAATTTGATTTATGGAGCAGAATGGTTACAATTCGCACCCTAGGTTTTTCTTGACAAGTTGGGTCGGCGGCCGGTGACCGAGTCGGGCAAGCAGGTCGAAACCGGGTAGGGTTATATTTTAGGGTTTTTGTTTAAATAGGCTGAATTGGGATCTGGGCTGAAATGTTGTTTAGGTTTTTATTTATAGTGGGCCGGTCCATTTAGGATTTTAGGGTTTTATTTCTTTTTGGGCCATGGGTCTTTTTGTTTTTTTTTTTTTTAAATTTTTGGCTAGACCCTTTTCTTTTTTAAGTTGCCAGATCGGGCTAAATGATGAGCCTGGTCTGGTTGTGGACCCGAGCGGGTGCGCTCGGGTCAATCTCGATCCGGGTCGGACGTGGAGATCCGACCTAGGTCCATTTTTATATTTAATATTATATTATATTATTATTTTAATATTAAAAAAATATATTACTTAAAATTTTTTTAAAAAATTTTCGAAAATCAAAATTTGGAAATTGAGTTTTAAAATTGTCTTTCTCTCCCTTTTTGTGTAATTAGCTTATGTTTGATTGTACCTTGTTTGATTTGCATGCTTTAAATTGCGTATTTAATTTAACCTCGAACGTGATTGACCATGCATGTTAGGTTCAGGCATTGATGGCTGCTCCCTTTAGCTTGATTAGGGATGGAATTTCAAGACTTCTGGTTAGTGAGAACACATTAGACGGTAATTGAACAGGATTAGGTACCGAAAGGGCACTAGTTTGTTAATTAGTGTAACTAAGTCCCCGTACCCATTAAATCTCTAGTTCGTAGAAGTGAAGCATTTCTCCCGTGCTTTTATTTGGGTGTCTAATCGACCCACCAAAAATCGATTAGTGGTGACTCCTAGTGGAAATTGATTTGCATGTTAGTAGATCAAACCCAAGTCGCGAATTGGTATGGACCTGGAGGAGCTCGAGCTAGGTTTAGACGTAATAATCCATTAGCCAAACCCCTTAAGCGGCGGGGCCGATTCGGGGAGGTCGCGACAGTCTCAAGTGAGGAAGCTCATCGTATAGGCCAATTCGCAGGTGCTTTTCTAGCCGGAAAACGCCGATCACTCGGTCTTGGAAGCCTCAACTCACTTCCTCTCTAAAAATCTCTCTTTCTCTCTCTAGCTCTCTCTCTCTCTTCTCTTTGGAATTTCGTCGAATGTTTGGTCTACTCTGATAATGATTTTTTCCTCTCTTTTGTAGCTCGACTTCCTGCCCAAAGTTGGTTATTACCCACTCTAAATCGGTTAGATCGAATCTCCAACACCAGCCGGAGATTCTCCGGCTGGAATCGGAGATTAACACGTGTTTATTTGGTTGGATTAAGTTGATCAAGAGGTGGGCACATGATATTTTTTTGGGTTTTTATCACGTTCTGGGCAAGTCGGGTAAGGAAAGAGACTGGCTTGAGTCAGGTCGGGTCGAGTCGAGTCGAGTTGACCCGGCAGACCCGAGTTGGTCTAAATTTGCAAACTAAGCCTAATTTTGACCCAATTTTTCAGATTTAACCCCAAAATTCGATTCATTGGCACATTTTGCCTCAAAACATGAGACTTGCCTTAATATTTGTCACAATTAAACCAAAAATTCCCAAATTTTAAAATCCGGGTCACTAGGGTTCTATTCAATCCAGTACTTAAATGACCTGATTGAGCAAAATTGATGCCAAAATTGGATTACCCATGACTGATTAACCCTAGAAATGATGGTCTTAAGGTTTGACAATTTTGAATTGGTTATGATCCCCAATTTGGGTTTAAAATTCCTAATTTTCAATTGAATTTTGGGGCTTTTTGATTTATTTGATAAATTATGAAATTGGACAGACCATTATGTAATTCAAAGTCCCAGAATCATTTGTTGTGAAGACACTATGATCGAAAAAAGACTAGAAGTGAATTAATTGAATTTTTTATTCAATTTGGGCTAGTTTTTACCCAATTTTGGGAAAAACACATTCCCAATTGAAACTGTATTAATGAAATTGATTTTAAAATAAGATTAATGACTATTGTTATGGAATTTTTAGATTCCATTTGCTATTTTTCTTGATTTACACCCTTATTTTGATCAAAAGAAATTAAAGAAAATGAGATGAGGACTGTCGCGACCTAAATTTTCTCTCAGGCTAATGGATTATTAAGATTGAACTTAATTCGGACCCTCCCAAGTCCTATCAAATCGCAACTTAGGGTTTAAGTTCTTAACATGTAAATGTTTTCATGCTTGGAGTCGCCACTAATCTATTTACGGTAGGTCGATTAGAAACCTAAATAAAACATAGAGAGATATGTTTTATTTCTTCGAACCAGAGATTCTAAGCTCGGGGACTTGATTACGCTAGATCTAGTCTAACGCCCTTTCGGTACCTTTTCTTTTCAAAAATTATTTCGGTGTGCAGTTTGGATCCATTTTAACTTAGTTACTAACATGTGAGGTGTTCATGCGGGTACGCAAATCACCAATTTAACACCCAGGAAAGCATTAAATAAATTACAAGCTTAGGAGAACAACTTATCTTGAATCAACACAAGCATCTGCATTGTTAGCTAGAAAATCACATCAACAACCCTAATATGATTTCTAATTAACACGCAATTCACTCAATTTCTTTTTTTTTTTTGAATTTTCGTTTGTTTAAATGTAGGCTAGTCTATATGCAATGACGTACAAAAATTCACATGCGAATTAATACAACCTAGCATGCAAATTATATGTCATGCGACGACGTGACCTAATTCTAATGACGGACAAATGATTATTTTTGGTATTTTTTGATGAAATTCGAAATTAAAAATATGTCTAAATTAACATGCAATCTATGACTTCTCCTTTTTTTGGTATTTTCTATTAAAATTCGGAATAATAAAAATGCTTAAATTAACATGCAACCAATGATAACTTAATCTACCCTAGAATGACTTATTTTTGGGATTTTTGTTAAAATTCGAAATAATAAATTGCTGAAATTAAGAATGCAATCTATCATAATCTACCCTAAAGCAATTCATTCTCTTTTTGGGGTTTTCTTGAAAATTCGGAATTAAAAAATAACGTGAATAATCCGTTAGGATTAAAATAATCCTTAATTTAAACTAGGAAACGTACCACCTTAAGTCCCAATTTAAATTAAATACTTATCTCATCCTTTGGGATATATTCAAAATTCCTAGACATGCAAAATTCTAATTAACGAAATAGATTTTTTTTAATTTTCTTTTTATTTGAAAAGGAAAGCAATCAAACAAATAAGGATAGCAACCATATTCAAATCAACCACGCGATCCGCCAAATTTGTTTCAAACTCGGATTAGGCACAAAAATCAAACTATCGGTCGTATCTATAGGGTTATAGATATTAACAGATAGTCGATCGTTCAAATTTGGAAAGCAGATAAATTCCATCATCGTATCCAAATAGTTATGGATAAGATAATGAAATTCCGTATCGCCGCATATCGTACCTTAGGGATAAGGTCGGATAATCGTCCAAATACGTTGCTAAATTAGGAAATTTTCCTAATTTTGAATATTTAAAAATATTGCGGATATATCGAACATTATCATAAGATATCTAAATATCCGCATGATAATCATGAAATATTCTAAACATCCAAATTAGGAAATTTAATATGCTGAAAAATATAGGATAATATCCAATTACCTAATTTGCCGATAGTTCCCAAATTTGAATCGTTTCGGGATCGAGCTTGCGGATCGGGATTGGGAAACCGGCGACGACAACAGCGACACCGGTGTGCTTGGTGCGGCGGTGACTGGTGTGGAGGGGACCGGCGTGCAGTGAAGGGCACGGCGGCGGTGAGGTTATTCAAGCAGATTCGGCGGTGGGTGACGGGCAGTGCAGCCTCAGCAAAAGAGGTTGAGGTGCGGCGAGATGGCGTGGACGCCGGCGTGCGGCGGCGTGGACCGGCACGACTGGCGGTGGCATGGACCGGCACGGCAGGCGGCGCGCGGTGACCAGCGTGCGGTGGGCGTCTCCGACCTCTCTCTCTCTTCCTCAAAAAATTCTCACGTGTCACTCTCTCAAAATTTCAGATCTAAAAATTGTGTTCCCCCCTCTCTCTGCATGGCCTCACTCTCTTTTATATAGGCTAGGATATCAAACTTTGGACAAGGAAAAGAAATATATTCTTTTATCCTTTCCTAATAACGTGAGATTCACTTTTTCTCCTTCCCTTTCTTTATTATTTTGCCAATATTGTGTGAATATTGCCAGAGAATCATGCATCAATTCTTTCCTCTTTATTCAATGCCGGTCAATTTTCTTGCTTTCATGATGACCGAATTTTCTCAAAATTCACCACGTACGTGCATATACCCCAAAAATTATCGCTGATTTTTATCTACCATGGGATAGCTAAATCTTGATAATTAGATTTTCTTGATTTGATGCACGTGATTTTTAGCCACCGCGGGCTTAGTCCCTTTAAACTTATAACCATTCACTCAAGTCCACCCATCGCCGATCTAGTGTAAATGCAATTATATGGATCTAATTACTGATATAAATGCTCCTAAATTCTATATGCAATGCAATATATATATTTTTTAGGGAATAATCTTATTAGTCCCTAATTTTTTATGCAATAAATTCTCAATAGTTAGCCAAAATTTAGGTGTCAACAAGGACTAGATATAAGAAAAGCATCTTGCGTCTTTCTCTCTGCACTGAACCCTAAAAGATCATTTTACTCCAACATCTACGTCACAAGGAATGATTCATTTTGGTGCATGACAGCCTAGAAACTCCAGTATTAGGTAATTTGTGACCCGAAAGCACCCATAAAACAGGAAAAAAAAAAACATTGCGATCCAACTTATCTGTCCCATATTTGAAACTTTTCCCTTAGACATTCCATGCATATATCCAGGACACAGATAATGAAAAAAAATCAGAAAGGGTCTTTATTGGTTATGATGGTAGTCTATATCCGGTAGAGTGAACTACTACAGTTTTACTTTTGATATAAGCATTTGAGAACACAATCTCTTTTCTCGTTCATTCAGTGGCACGGGTAAAACAATTTGAATATCATCCATAGAGATACGAAAACATTTTTGCTATTGTTTTTAACAAAAAGATCCAGCAAACAATAACAAGCACCGGTAGCGACAAAACCAATCAAGCCTACTCTGGATATTAATTGATTAATTGATCAAGCAACGGCAAGAGCAAAAGATAATCCAGCTTTTGGTAATTCACGTCAAGTTATTTTTCTAACATTGTAATCCAGCCTCGTGGCTATCACTTGATGGGCACTCAAATATCAGTACCTCACTTTGCTCTAATCTATGGGTATGGTCGCTTTTTGATAAGGACCCACCAGTTGAACGCGCCCATGGTTTATTCAAATTTACCATTCGCAGAACAAATTTCTAATCTGTGGTGCTCTTTGACGTCACCTAAGTTGACAAACGTGTTTCACCTCATATCGTGCAATAATTGAGCCGGACAACTCATATCGCGCAATAATTGAGCCCGGAATAGTTTGGGGTCTATGGTCACTCTTCGCCAGTATAAAGCAGTGAACAAAAAATGAAAAACTAACACCCACTAGCTGTAAAAAGATTAGTGCGTCATAATCATCTGCTTGTTTCGATTCTTACTCAAACATCAATGGCACACCAGCAATTTTCTTCGCAGTCCGCCATAGTAGGCAGTGAAGAACATGACCGGGAGGCCATTGACGAACTAATTGCTTCACTGCCCCAAAGGAAAGGCGTGGTTCGTCCTTTCCATTCCCTCTACCAAAACTTTTGGTGCCCAACCCACGTGCTTCCCAACGTGATCGCGTTTCAGCGGCACTTCCAAGCCAAACACAAGGACATTGTCCTGGCCTCTCAACCCAAATCAGGGACCACCTGGCTAAAGGCCTTAGTGTTCTCCATCGTTAACCGTTCCCGCTTCGGCATCTCCAACACCAACACACCCTTGCTCACTTCCAACCCCCATGTCCTCGTCCCTGGCTTGGAGTTCCGTGTGTACAAAAGCAACACGAGGCCCAACCTTGACAGCCTGGCAGAGCCGAGGCTCTTCCAAACGCACATCCCTTACCCATCTTTGCCGGAGTGCATCAAGCAATCGGACTGCCGGATCATTTACATATGCCGAAACCCATTAGATGCTATGGTTTCGTCTTGGCACTACAGCCTTGAGATTGCGCAGTCGAATGACCAGCCAAAGTGGTCCTTGGAAGAACATTTCGAGATCTATTGCCAAGGGAAAATATCGTTCGGGCCCTTTTGGGATCATATTTTGGGCTATTGGAAGGAGAGCCTGGAGAGGCCACACAAGGTATTGTTCCTCAAGTATGAGGACTTGAAGGAAGATATTGAAGGGCAGCTGAAGAAAGTGGCCGAGTTTATGGGGCTTCCCTTCATTGGGGAGGAAGAGGAGGGAGGTATGATTGAAGAGATAGCCAAAATGTGTAGTTTAAAGACCCTCAAGGACCTAGAGGTCAATAAATCCGGCATACTAGTAGCTCAGCATACGAAGATTGAGAACATAAGCTTTTTCAAGAAAGGCGAAGTGGGTGATTGGGTTAAGCATCTCACTCCTTCCATGGTGGATCGCCTCAATTGCATCATGCAAGAAAAAATGAGCCCCTTTGGAGTGGAGTTCAAAACACGTTGAGTGTTAATTAATTTCACTTTCTCGATGTGTGTCATTAGAAATAAACAAAATTAATAATGGAAGGAAATGCAATCCTCCTTTCTGGTGTAGTGTAGAGAACTCAAGGTTGAGAAGAGAAGTTTATTAGGAAAGGCGAGCTGGGTGATTGGGTTAATCATCTCACTCCTCCTATAGTGGATCGCCTCAATAGCATCATGCAAGAGAAGATGAGCCCTTTTGGGTTGCAGTTCAACACATGTTGAACATGTTGATTGCTTTCGACCCCTTCTTTCTCTATGTATATAAGTAGAAATAAATGAAAGCTAAATCGAATGGTTTTTGTAGTCAGCTTCTCATGTCGTGCTTCTCCTCATTATTTAGTTAGTGCAGAGAATGAAAAAGAATCATTCCCAATTGCACTAAAGAAACCCTTACTTTCTCTAGGCTAAAGACTAGACAAGTATGGGATGCTGATCAATCGTGTTCTTTTATTTATCGCGATGATTCTGAGTACTCTGATGGCACATGGAATCTTGACATAGGGAAGCCGTTCGAGCATGTGCCCGACATAGACCACCTCAATCCGAGGGTGCAAAAGGAGCTGTCTAACTGGATGAATTGGTTGAAGAGCGATATAGGATTTGACGAGTGGCGATTCGATTTCGTAAATGGTTACGCCCGGAACATCACCAAAATCTACATGAATCAGACTTCGCCAAATTTCGCGGTGGGAGAGAAGTGGGACCCTCTCTCTTATGAATAGGACGGGAAGGTCAACCCAGACTAGGATGCGCACTGCTGTGCGCTGGTAGATTGGGTCAATGCTGCGGGTGGGGCCGTCATGGCGTTCGACTTCACCACGAAGGGGATCCTCCAGGCGGCTTTTGAAGGGGAGCTCTGGCGGTTGCAGGATTCAAACGGGATGCCGCCAGGATTGATCGGCCTACAGGCAGGAAGCGCCGTGACTTTCATCGACAATCACGACACCGGGTCCACGCAAAAATGGTGGCCGTTTCCATCCAAAAAGGTCATGCAGGGATATGCTTACATCCTCACCCATCCCGGAGTCCCATCCATTGTAATGTCCTCTTGGTCTCGTTTCATCGACTCACCTCACTTTTGTCCTGTGTCTGTGATAACTAATGTACTATGTTTATGTCTGAATGTTGCCATGCACATTGTGTTTTGCTCTGTTATAACCTCAGAGAAGTTCTTCTATCTGAACTTATCCCATTCATTAACAAGACACATGTTTCTTGTACTTTCGCACCATATGAATTTGCTGATTTCTCCTTTTCAATTTGACCTCAAGAAATGATATTTCTACTTGTGCAGTTCTATGATCACTTCTTTGACTAGGGCCGGAAGGAGGAGATCGGCAAGCTGACGGCGATAAGGGCGCGGAACGGGATTAACGAGAAGAGCAGCATGAAGATCTTGGCTGCCGATTCTAATTTATATGTGGCCAAATTCGACGGTGGAGTGACTGTGAAGATAGGGCCGAAGTTTGATGTAGGAGACCTTGTTCCTCCCAATTATCAGATTGCTACATCTGGACAAGATTATTGCGTGTGGGAGAAGAAGTGATGCTCAGGCAAAACTCATGAAAAGTAGCAACTGAAAGAACAATTATAGGCTACATCGCTAGAGTGAAATAAAAAATTTACAAGCGGTCTTTAAATGAAAGTATTTTTTTCTACAACCCATGTTATTTATATAAAGTTAGCAATTCTCGACACCACTCATTTGCATGATACGGCATGACACCATATGCAATTAAACATGTTTAAATTTGGCATAAATGGGTTCGTGTCGACCCATTTATGACACGATTAAAATCATATCTTAAACTGGTTGACCCACTTAATCTATTTAGACACAAATCGACCAACTTAGGTTAATGGGTCATTCGTTATAACGTGACATAGTTAGACATGTTTTAACACGTTTAATACTCATATTTAAAAACTTTTATTCTTAAAAGTTTACAAGAATAACACCCAATAATCATGATATGAAGTTTATTCTTAAATGCTTGTCATGATACAGCATGACATGTCCAGGTTCTAGCGTTGACTAAGCACCATTGTATATTGATAGCTAATATGGTCCTCACTAATCATGATGACTCTTGACCATCGGCAGCTCATTGATACCGAATTTGTATCAGCATCATGTCGCTTCTCAACAATCTTGTTTATTGATTTCGTTATTAACAATTCAACATTGAGCTTCATATTAACGTTATGTCAATTAAGGGAACTTGGTTATTTTTTAGTGTCGACATAATTCTTTTAAATATCGGAAAGGCCCAAGTGATCACCCTTCAAAGGTTCAAACAAAATGCCAGTTAGACTTTTGGCTTTCGTACTCTACTATGGTAGTCACTTTATCTTCAACCTGTGCCAGCGTGCTCTCGATTGTGATATTGGTCGTCAACATATAAAGTTTTAATGACTTAATTGATTTAGTGGCTTCAAAACAGTATGTTTTGTTAAGTATTCCTTAACTCGATCAACGGCAAATTGCTAATTTTCTTCGCAAACAAATTTTTCTTAATTTTTTTATCTAAGTATCGGAGTTCCTGGATTAATCGTTGTTCGTGGAGCTATTTTTTGACACTCGGACTTCCAACTGGTGATCTCAGCTTCGCCGGAAAGGCACTGGATATGCCGGTCGAGCATGACTTTCAGGAGATGGCGATCAACCTCTCACCGACCGTCTTAGGTGAGGAAGGTCGCCATATAGGCCAATTCGCAGGCGCTGTTTTAGCTGGAAAAATGCCGATCACTCGGTCTTGGGAGCCTCGACTCACTCCCTCTCTAAAAATCTCTCTTTCTCTCTCTAACTCTCTCTCTCTCTTCTCTTTGGATTTTTGTCGATGTTTGGTCTACTCTGATAATGATTTTTTCCTCTCTTTTATAGATTCATTTCCTGCCCAAAGTTGGTTATCACCAACACTAAATCGGTTAGATCGAATCTCCGATGCCAGCTGGAGATTCTTCAGCTGGAATCGGAGATTAACACGTGCTTATTTGGTTGGATTAAGTTGATCAAGAGGCGGGCATAAGATATTGTTTTTGGGTTTTTATCACGTTCTAGGCAAGTCGGGTAAGGAAAGAGACTGGCTCGGGTTGGGTCGAGTCGGGTCAAGTTGACCCGGTAGACCCGGGTTGGTCTAAATTTGCAAACTAAGCCTAATTTTGACCCAAATTTTCAGATTTAACCCCAAAATTCGATTCATTGGCACATTTTGCCTCAAAACATGAGATTTGCCTTAATATTTGTCACAATTAAACCAAAAATTCCCAAATTTTAAAATCCGGGTCACTAGGGTTCTATTCAATCCAGTACTTAAATGACCTGATTGAGCAAAATTGATGCCAAAATTGGATTACCCATGACTGATTAACCCTAGAAATGATGGTCTTAAGGTTTGACAATTTTGAATTGGTTATGATCCCCAATTTGGGTTTAAAATTCTTAATTTTCAATTGAATTTTGGGGCTTTTTGATTTATTTGATAAATTATGAAATTGGACAGACCATTATGTAATTCAATGTCCCAGAATCATTTGTTGTGAAGACACTATGATCGAAAAATGACTAGAAGTGAATTAATTGAATTTTTTATTCAATTTGGGCTAGTTTTTACCCAATTTTGGGAAAAACACATTCCCAATTGAAGTTGTATTAATGAAATTGATTTTAAAAAAAGACTAATGACTATTTTTATGGAATTTTTAGATTCCATTTGCTATTTTTCTTGATTTACACCCTTATTTTGATCAAAAGAAATTAAAGAAAATGAGATGAGGACTAGATATAAGGAAAGCATCTTGCGTCTTTCTCTCTGCACTGAACCCTAAAAGATCATTTTACTCCAACATCTACGTCACAAGGAATGACTCATTTTGGTGCATGATAGCCTAGAAACTCCAGTATTAGGTAATTTGTGACCCGAAAGCACCCATAAAATAGAAAAAAAAAAAAACAGTGCGATCCAACTTATCTGTCCCCTGTTTGAAACTTTTCCCTTAGACATTCCATGCATATATCCAGGACACAGATAATGAAAAAAAATCAGAAAGGGTCTTTATTGGTTATGATGGTAGCCTATATCCGGTAGAGTGAACTACTACAGTTTTACTTTTGATATAAGCATTTGAGAACACAATCTCTTTTCTCGTTCATTCAGTGGCACAGGTAAAACAATTTGAATATCATCCATAGAGATACGAAACACTTTTACTATTGTTTTTAACAAAAAGATCCAGCAAACAATAACAAGCACCGGTAGCGACAAAACCAATCAAGCCTACTCTAGATATTAATTGATTAATTGATCAAGCAACGGCAAGAGCAAAAGATAATCCAGCTTTTGGTAATCCACGTCAAGTTATTTTTCTAACATTTTAATCCAGCCTCGTGGCTATCACTTGATGGGCACTCAAATATCAGTACCTCACTTTGCTCTAATCTATGGGTATGGTAGCTTTTTGATAAGGACCCACCAGTTGAACGCGCCGCCCAAGGTTTATTCAAATTTACCATTCGCAGAACAAATTTCTGTTCTGTGGTGCTCTTTGACGTCACCTAAGTTGACAAACGTGTTTCACCTCATATCGTGCAATAATTGAGCCCGGAATAGTTTGGGTTCTGTGGTCACTCTTCGCCTTAATAAAGCAATGATCAAAAAATGAAAAACTAACACCCACTAGCTGCAAAAAGATTAGTGCGTCACAATCATCTGCTTGTTTCGATTCTTACTCAAACATCAATGGCACACCAGCAATTTTCTTCGCAGTCCGCCATAGTAGGCAGTGAAGAACATGACCGGGAGGCCATTGACGAACTCATTGCTTCACTGCCCCAAAGGAAAGGCGTGGTTCGTCCTTTCCATTCCCTCTACCAAAACTTTTGGTGCCCAACCCACGTGCTTCCCAACGTGATCGCGTTTCAGCGGCACTTCCAAGCCAAACACAAGGACATTGTCCTGGCCTCTCAGCCCAAATCAGGGACCACCTGGCTAAAGGCCTTAGCGTTCTCTATCGTTAACCGTTCCTGCTTCGACATCTCCAACACGCCTTTGCTCACTTCGAACCCCCATTTCCTCGTCCTTGGCTTAGAGTTCGTAGTGTACAAAAGCAACCCGAGGCCCAACCTTGACAGCCTTGTAGAGCCGAGGCTCTTCCAAACGCACATCCCTTACCCATCCTTGCCAGAGTGCATCAAGCAGTCGGACTGCAGGATCATTTACATATGCCGAAACCCATTAGACACTGTGGTTTCATCTTGGCACTTCAACCTCGAGGTTGCGCAGTCGAATGACCAGCCAAAGTGGTCCTTGGAAGAACATTTCGAGATCTATTGCCAAGGGAAAATATCGTTCGGGCCCTTTTGGGATCATATTATGGGCTATTGGAAGGAGAGCTTGGAGAGGCCACACAAGGTGTTGTTCCTCAAGTATGAGGACTTGAAGGAAGATATTGAAGGGCAGCTAAAGAAGGTGGCCGCGTTTGTGGGGCTTCCCTTCTCTGAGGAGGAAGAGGAGGGAGGTATGATTGAAGAGATAGCCAAAATGTGTAGCTTAAAGACCCTCAAGGACCTGGAGGTCAACAAATCCGGCATGCTATCAGCTAAGATTACGAAGATTGAGAATAGAAGCTTTTTCAGGAAAGGCGAGGTGGGCGATTGGGTTAAGCATCTCACTCCTTCCATGGTGGATCGCGTCAATAGCATTATGCAAGAGAAGATGAGCCCCTTTGGATTGGAGTTCAAAACACGTTGAGTGTTAATTAATTTCACTTTCTCAATGTGTGTCATTAGAAATAAACAAAATTAATAATAGAAGGATATGCAATCCTCCTTTCTGGTGTAGTGTAGAGAACTCAAGGTTGAGAAGAGAAGTTTATTAGGAAAGGCGAGCTAGGTGATTGGGTTAACCATCTCACTCCTCCTATGGTGGACCGCCTCAATAGCATCATGCAAGAGAAGATAAGCCCTTTTGGGTGGCAATTCAACACATGTTGAACATGTTGATTGCTGTCGACCCCTTCTTTCTCTATGTATATAAGTAGAAATAAATGAAAGCTAAATCGAATGGTTTTTGCAGTCAGCTTCTCACGTCGTGCTTGTCCTCATTATTTGGTTAGTGTAGAGAAAGAAAAGAATCATTCCCAATTGCACTAAAGAAACCCTGACTTTCTCTGGGCTAAAGACCAGACAAGTATGGGATGCTGATCAATCGCATTCTTTTGTTCAATTAAAACTTTTCTAATATGCAATCTTAATATTGAAATTGCTGATCTCTATGTCTTGTGTCCCAAAATCACAACATCGACCAACGAAAAATTACAAGTATTTGACAAACAAAAATCGCATTATATGAGCAAGGACGGTTCTACTGATCTATTTAAAAAGAATAGGATTTTTTTTCCATGCTGGTATATATTTGAAAATGTTTGTGTGAAACAATTGTTGGAAATATCGATCACCTAATTTTTTTTGTAATTTCTTGATAACTTACCAACACTTTTATTGAATTGCAAACTTTTTTTGATAATTTACAAGCTTGTTATCTCCTACCAACTTTTATTTGTTTTTCTTATCTACCCCTTATATTTATCAACTCATATATCAATTTACTCATCTTTGTATACGTGGCATACTAATCGAGTTACTTGCCACCGCTCATTTGATATTTTCTAGATTCATCAATTTTTTCATCATTTATCAACTTTCTAATTTACTAACTCTTATACGAATTTACCAATCTTTATTTGTGTGACTTGCTAGCATTTCTATTATTAGACTACCAACAAGTTTCGTTTTACTAGTTGTCATTTGAGTTGCTCATGATTGTGTAATTTATCAACTTTTCTATTGAATTACCGGCTTCTATTTTTTTTCTACCAACATGTTAAATAAACAACTCCTTTTAGAAATATGGATTAATACCACCAAAAATCTCAAATTATACCATTTATGGCACATTTACTTCAAAATTTTTTTGTGACACCAAAAACCCAAAACTATGCCCATTGTGACATATATAACCCAAATTTTTTTTTGTGACATAAAAAATCCCAAACTATGCACTTTGTGACATATCTACCATCCGTTACAATTTCGTCAAAAATCACTGTTCATCGTCTTCTCCAAAGAAAAATTGCACTGTTCATCGTCATCAAAGTTACTGTTCATTACCTTCTCACTTGGCCGAAGCTCTTCCGGAGCTCGTCCGTCGCTGCCCATTGTTGCCTAGACCTCCAGGAGTTTCGTCGTAGTTGTTGACTATGGCGGCCGCTCGAGCTCAAAGCTTCAAAACTGGTAATATTTACACGGTCAGCACTTCATGTGTTTTCTGGGTATTCCAGGCCATCAGAGAACCGTACCTCCAATGAAGCTCAAAATTCCCATACAAATTCAAAAACCCCACATCATTGGAACAAGCTTCGAAGAAGCAGACGATGCAAAAACTCAGACTTAATACCAAATCAAGCCACCCACAATACCGCCTCAAGCAGCAAAAAGAAATTTGAGAAAAATCCAAACGAGGAAAACAGGGGGGCATTTATTAATCTACGTTCGAAAGATAAAAACTCATGGTTGATTAAAGATAGTGATTCTTGATAAGAGCCGAAGCAAGGAATTAGTACCTGAATGTCTTCCTTAATGTCGTCCCGTCGTCGTCGTCTTCCTCCTCCTCCTCCTCCTTCGAGCTCCCATTTTCCTAACAAGTTAACAATAACCTGACGTAAAAAATTGTTATTTTCTATCACAATTTGTAACTGTTTTTTACTCGTCGGTCTGGGCAATTCTAGAATGGCTTCGGTGTTATTTCTATCAATTGCAATTCCTCTTTGATTAACTAAAAACACAAGAAAATTATCAGCTTTTACTCCAAAAACTCATTTAAGGGGATCCATTTTCAATTGGTATTATTTCATCCTAATAAATGCTTGTTCAAGATAGAAACTTATCTTATCAGATTTAACGAGCATGTCATTGATGCAGGCTTCCATAAACTTGCCAATTATGTCATGGAAGAAGAAGTTTATTACCCTTTGAAATGTATCTTCAGCATTCTTTTTTTTTTTTTGGTAAGAAATCTTCAGCATTCTTCAATCCAAATGACATCATTATCCATTCAGATGTACCAATTGCTCTTGGGCATTTAGAGCTGTCTTAGGTACATCTTCCTCGGCTATGAAAATTTGATTGTACCCTAAATGGCCATCCATTAAGGATAACATCTCATTACTTGATGCTGAATTGACCAACATATCGGCTATTGGCATACGATGCTCATTTTTGGAGTTGCTGCGTTAAAGTTCCTAAAGTAAATGCAGACTTTCAACTTCTCATTATCTTTTTTCACGTTACTTATATGAGATGGCCATTCAAAACATAACGACCAGTTTTTATAAATCCTCCCTTGAGCAGATGCTCAATTTCTTCCTTCACCTTTAAAATCACCTCTGGAGCAAAACGCCTCAGAGCTTGCTTGTGCGGTTCAAATCCATTTTTTATTGGAAGTTTATGCTCCGCCATATCCCTTCATAAACTCGGCATTTCATGATAATCCCATGCGAAACAACCTCTTATGCTTTATTATTAAACTAACTAACCTAGATTTGATATCTTCATCCAATAATCCACTAACATAAATCGGTCGATATTGCTCTTTGTTGCTGATGTCAAGTTCGATTAAAGGGTTCTCAGCTTCAACTACTTTGTTGTCTTCCATCAATGGAGATTCATCGAAATCAACTATACAATCGGCAACATCTAGAGATTGTTTTAGATCTTCCAATAACGGGTCGTATTTAATATAAAAGATCAAATTCCCAAGTCGCTAGCCCACTCTTTTTGAGATTACAGTAAACAGAAACTATTAATGCTTGGCTGGCCCTAATGGTCTATATTTGTAAATGCGACGGCATAGCTACAATGTACATGCTAATCAATTCTTTATATCAATGCACGCCAGATTAACGATTCCCTTATGTTTTCTTTAATCGAGTTAGTTTAAACGAATTGAAAGGGAAAGTAGTAAGTCTTTCAATTTTGGGTTACATTTTGGATCGACAGATGGCAAACCGAATCATTGTACTCCAAACTTTCCTTGCATGAAACGGAACCAGCAAATGGACAAATCAAAATATGTCAAATTTCTTCGGTTCGGTTGGGTATACGATTTCTACCATCGATGCAATAGGTACACTCGGGTTTTGTTAGGTAAAATTGAAAAGTAGCTGCTGAAATTTAAGTATGAGAATTGTCCAATTAGTTCTAAATATATTGTATGAATGCCAATTTAGTTATAAACTTTTCTATTTTGTCGATTTAATCTTAAACTTTTTGCTCGACATTCTAATGTGGCCCTTCTGGCTGCTATTTCAGGCGAAACTTGACCGAAATGACTACATTATAATTTTCATGCAAAGATTTAGCACTAAATTGGTAAAATAAAAAATTTAGGACAATATTGACATTTGTACAACATGTTCATGACTGATTGAATAATCTTTCAATTTAACTACTAAATTGTAAATCTCGATAATCTTAAGAGCTGAAAATAGATTTAATAGTATCTTTACCAATGTTAACCTTTTGGTACTCTGTGAAAGGAAGTGTTCTCCGTTTCTCTGTCGTCGTGAGCAAATCAGGTTATAGTAGAAAATTCAAAGATAGCGTTTGATAGCATTTATATTTCCTCTCAAGATCATTTAATGCATCTATGGGGATCAAATTAAACATTAAGTTAAAGTTTATAGATTATATTAAACAAATTAAAAGTTGAAGGATCAAATTGCACACTGCGCCAAAATTCATGGAATGTGCATGTCATTTTCCCATCATTTAATGCATCTATGGGGATGATGAAAGAAACCAAGATGGAAATGATAAGACCCTAGGCAATGACAAAACACATTATTGTTCTATTGTAGGAAAAAGACCTTATGCAATTATTTTCTAAAAATTCATTGGTGCTATCCTTTATCTTCTTTTTATTTTTTTATTTTTATTTTTTTTCCGAATAGATGGACTGAAACTTTTACCTTGTGATGAAATTTTACTTCTCTATATCTAAAGATATGCATTTTCTCTAATCAAGTCTCTAAATTTCTCCAATTAAATTCCTAAACTTGGATAATATTTTTTAATCACGTTCCTCTAGCTGCAAATTTAGTTAATTTTAAGGCGGGTGTATTTTGGAACAGACAAAAGTCTTAACGTTAAAAGCTCAAGTGCAAGTGCAGTATTCATATTGATAAATCTTATTGCTCGATGATGGGTCACAATCTTCATCTTCAAGATTTTTAGTTTCACAAATTAGCTTATAGTCCATAGTGGACAAAAAAAAAAAAAAAATTCACGTCGAACTGTCGTGGGCTCGGATAGATATCTTCGCTTCAATTAACAAGATTTGGAGTCGGATTGCGTAAATTAAAAGTTCATGGACTTGATTGACGATAATTTCGTAAGTTTTGGGCCGAACATTAAAGACCATTTTAGGATACGTGTGTCTCGTACACATGTTTGACCCCTAAAACCCCGCCATTTTCTAAGACTTGTGAGCTCGCGCGTCGCAAGAAAACCGTTGAGAGGCGAACGGTCCCGCAGGAATATTCTCTCACTGCGTGTGTATGTGTTTTGGTGTACCTCCCCAATGATGTAGATTGATGAAGAACGCGCGGGTTGTCCCCCTCTTTTCCGGGCAAGATTTCTTCATCTCTCTCCATGGATCGACCCGCAAATTCATTAGACGCCTCTCTCATCATCTTGGTTCGTCTTGTTTTACGTGCAACATCGGATGCACGAGTTCTTGTGGTGTAGCAAATTGCTTTTGAATGGTTTTAGAGAGGAAGCGTCATCATCATAGGTCTCCAATTTTATTGTTCCTCAGAACATGATGTCTTCTTGAGCTCGTTGATGAGTCTAGCGTCTGGTCGGCTCCTCCATGATTTGTCTGGTTTATTGAAATAAAGGTTTATTATCTGTTTGATTTCGTGTGGAAGGTTTCACGGTTTGACTGAGATTAGAAACTTGTGCGGATTATGCCGGTCCTCTTCTGAAACGGTGATGAAGAGTTTTGTTAGCTGTAGTCAGAGATTTGCATATGCTCACAAGGCCATTGTCCTGAAGGAAATGAAGCCTCGCGTCAGCGACGCGATCCTTACATAGTTGGTTAGCTGGTATCGAGATTCGAAGTTCATATGGCCGATTATATAGCAAGATATAAGAGCTTGGGAGATGCGAGCTGTGGGGAGTATAGGCAGGTACCTATCGAAAGGGGTGTACATTGCTTCCGGCCCCTTCCATCCGTTCAGTGGAGCAGTGGAAATAATCGTAGTTGAACAGCCTGATGGTACTTTCAAATCCTCTCCTTGGTACGTCCGCCTTGGGAAATTCCAAGGGGTTTTGAAGACAAAAGAAACGATTGTCAAAATATGTGTCAATGGGGTTGAGGCGGACTTCCACATGTATCTGAACCATAAAGGAGAAGCCTACTTCCTCAAGGAAGCGGACGAAGAAGAAGGGGAATCATATGAGAAATTCCCTTTGGGTGGAGAGAGGAGAGGACATTCACGGGTGAGGTCGGGAAGTCACAGTTTTGATTCTAATGGGTCTATTTTGAGTGATGCAGGAATTGAGAGCACTATGGCCAGAAGTAGTTCTCGCCGATCGCAAGCTTCTGGGCTTGTTTCAGGATGCAGACCGATGAGGACTGATGGTCCCAGTAACCAAGAGGTCGGTGTTGGTGTCATAAGGAGAGGCTCATTAGAGCGAGCAGAGATTGCAGCTCAACTTCTTGAGTTGAATTGGTCGACAAATTTTGCCTCTTTCAAGTTCAGGAAAACATATTCTCCTGCATTTACTCCTGATACTTTTGACAGTAATATCGTTAATGTGGATGAGGAGCCAATCTGCAAGGATTCCCTTGTGCATAGTAAACCGAAAAGTAGTTTAACGGATGGCCCATCGCATGAGGAAGCTAGTTCTTGCAACATGAGTGTGCAGTCTGTTGAAAAAACGGACTTCATTGTCCAATGTGCTAATGGAAAGCTTTCATATTTGAATGGCATTGCAGAGGGCATTGCTGCGTCCTCTCGAGGTAAGATGTAAGACTGAGTACTTGGGATGAACGCTGTGATGTAATATTAAAAACTGATTCAAAAAATCGAAGGATATTGGGTGTTCGATGATAATGCTGCAAGCCTGCAAGCATGGCTGTAACTGTCAAACCTTTTTCCCTTTTTCTTTTTCATTCTTATGTACTTAGTATTACAAGTAAAGCTTAAACTAAAAGTAAGTGATTAGTAGAGTTTGCATCAAGATGTCTTAATGAAAGTATGTTAATCAACCAGGCAGTCATATATCCAAGAAGCAAACCTATGGAGTTCATTCCTTCACTGTTGAGACTTTGGAGAACTTATGTGCCTCTAGTGAGCCATCCAAAGAAATATTGCACCATGATAGCAGAGAAACCTGGGATGTCCATCCGGAAGCAGTACTGATAAATAACAATATCATTGTTGAGGTAACTTTCTTCTGAAGTCTTTTATTAAGGGAGTTTAGTCCATAAATGATACTTGGATATGGTATCCTCCATAACGTCAATGAATGTCAGGATAATGCTGCCAGCACCAGGGAAAACAATTTTGTGGTTTTACTAGACTAATGATGCTTTTCTTTCAACTTCTGTCAGCTCCATTCTATAGTTTGGAAGATTTTGGTTGATCATTTTCAAGATACTTGCATTATTTGAATTGTATATCTGAAGCTGCAATCAGATCTTTAGTTAAACCAAGAAGTCAATGTAATTCTCACGGGTGCATAACTGCAATTTTGAGTTCAATTTCAAATTAATCCACTGTAAATTGTGTCGCAACCCTAAAAAGATTTTGTCAATTTTCTCGGGCTAATGGATTATTAAGACTAAGCTTAACTCGGGCCCTCCCAAGCCCTACCAATTCGCAACTTAGGGTTTAAGTTATTAACGTGCAAATGTTTTCATGCTTGGAGTTGCCACTAATCTATTGATAGTATGTCGATTAGAAACCTAAATAAAACATAGGGAGATATGTTTTATTTCTACGAACCAGAGATTCTAAGCCCGAGGACTTGATTACGCTAGATCTAGTCTAACGCCTTTCGGTACCTTTTCATTTCAAAAATATTTTTGATAGGCAGTTTGGATCCATTTTAACTTAGCCACTAATATGTGAGGTGTTCATGCGGGTGCGCAAACCACCAATTTAACACCTAGAAATCAAAGCATTAAATAAATTGCAAGTTTAGGAGAACAACTTACCTCGGTGCAACGCAAGCATCTGCATTGTTAGCTAGAAAATCACATCAACACCCTAATATGATTTCTAATTAACAAGCAATTTATTCAATTTCTTTTTTTTTATTTCCACTTTATTTAAATGAAATCTAACCTATATGCAATGACATGCAAAAATATGACATGCAAATTAATGCAACTTAGCATGTAAACTATATGTCATGCGACGACGTGACTTAATTCTAATGACAGATGCAATGATATATTTTTGGTATTTTCTTTAAGGAAATTCGGAATAGAAATATACCTAAATTATCATGCAAACTAATGACTTCTATTTTTTGGTATTTTCTGTTTAAAATTCGAAATTTAAAAATACCTAAAATAACATGCAACCTATGATGACTTAATCTACCCTAGAATGATTTCTTTTTGGGATTTTTGGCAAAATTCGAAATTATAAATTACTTAAATTTAAAAAATGCAATCTATCCTAATCTACCCTAAGATGACTTTTTTTTGGGATTTTCTTAAAAAATTCGGAATTAAAAAATAACATGAATAATCCGTTAGGATTAAAACAATACTTAATTTAAACTAGGAAACATGCCGCCTTAAGTCCTAATTTAAATTAAATATTTATCTCATCCTTTGGGATATATTCAAAAATCCTAGACATGCAAAAATTCTAATTCAAATCTAGCTAATATTTTTGAATTTTCTGTTTATTTAAAAAAAGCAAGAAATTTAAACAAATAAGGATAGCAATCAATTCAAATCATTCACGCGATCCGCCAAATTTGTTTCAAACTCGGATTAGGCACAAAATTCGAACTATCGGTCATATCTATAGGGTTATAGATATTGACGAATAGTCGATCGTTCAAATTTGGAAAGCTAATGAAATTCATCATTGTATTTAAGTGATTATAGATAGGATGATAATTTCCCGTATCGCCGCATATCGGACCTTAGGGTTAAGGTCAAATAGTCGTCCAGATACGTTACTAAATTAGGAAATTTTCCTAATTTGAATATTTGAGAATATTGCGGATATATAGAATATTATCTTAAGATATCTAAATATCCATACGATAATCAATAAATATTCAAACACACCAAATTAAGAATCTAAATATTTGAAAAGAATATTCAGAATATATCCACTTACCTAATTTGAAAATACTTTCAAATTTCGAATTGGATTAGGATCGGCTTGCAGATCGGGAATGGGATGACCGGCGACGGCGGGACGGCGACAACGACACCGACGATGCACAGCAACACCGGCAAGGCTGTTCGATGGATTTGATGCGTGCGTGGGCGAGTGACTCCGAACAGAAAATTTCAGGACTACACGATTTCGGAAAAATGGGCGTAACTTCCTCAATACAAGTTGGATTGACCCAATTCCAAAAGCCACATATCAAGGACTCGTAGATCTACAACTTTCGTGTTTTGAGTTTCCACAAATAAGCTCTGTGGAGTGAGCGATTCTGGAAAGTGTGTGCGTGAGGGAGGGTTGTTCGGTTGACTACTCTTCAAGGTGTCTTCAACTTGGAGGATCTCAGAATTGCAGCTGCTACTTCGTGGACCAGGTCAACGTCGGATGAAGTAGTCTTCATACACGTCCCCTTTCTTTGGCGTCTTCTGCATGGAGCTCGCCGATCATGGGACAGCTTCACTCGGACAAGTCTTCACATGGGGAGGTGGTGGCGGGATGCGGTGACGCACGGAGGAAGGGGGCGCGGCCAGCGGCCGCCGAGGCGCGACGATCTCTCTCACTTTTTCTCTCCAAAAATTAGATCTGAAAATTGTGATCTCGTCCCTCTAAAATCGGACCTAAAAGATGTATTTATAACTCTAACCTAGGTCAAATAGATGGGCTTAATGTCCTAATGGGCTTAAACTTGGGCTTGAGCTCTAATTAAATTAAATGGGCTGAATTAACTTGGGCTAAATTAAGCTCAAATTAAAACAACCGAGCCTGTCCGACTTGAAATTCCTGGCCCTTGCATTCCTGAGCGTCCCGTTTTTTGTTCGATGAATTTTAAGCTCACTCGCCGTCGCCAATCCGATGCAAAAAATGCAATTAAACTAACGTGAACCTAAACTATATGTTATGCAATCTAAATATTTTTGTTTAGGGGTTAAAAATTTAATCCCTAATTTTTATGCAAATTACACTAAATGTTCGGTAAAATTTAGGTGTCAACAAATTGCATGATTGGTTAGTTCAAGTAAACAACTACAAGAATGATCTAGCTGCGCCTAATTCCTCCATCCAGGAATTTATGGGGATGCGCCAAGGAGATACTGTCACAATACAGCAAACATTTGATCCTGTTGACAACAGCATTACATATGGTTCCGTCAAGCAATCAGGATCACTAAACATCTGTAGCGTCTCCATTATCAGCGGCAGAATTAGCCAAGCAGGTCAAAATAGTTCTACTGATGAAACAAGCAAGTTCCAACTCAGTTCGGAGACTATGGACAATACCAACGGGTCATATTGTGGTTTTCGTCTGACAAAAACCCCCAGTTTTCCACCAGAAGATAATTCAACTGGAGAATTTCTTTTGAGTGGACTTGATGCTGAGCATGCTTCAAGGACTTTTAATGGTATAGATAGAGATCATACTTTACCCAAGCCGAAGTATAGAAAAAAGATGTTCAGGGCAAAGACCCCAACATCTGAACAGGTGGCATCATTGAATTTGAGGGAAGGGAGTAACACGATTACCTTCACCTTCTCCACAGCAATGCTAGGGAAGCAGCAGGTTACTTTGTGCCTTGACACTTTTGAACACTAGGCCTAGAGAATTCTTTCAATTCCTTCTCTAGGAAGAAAGCAATCTTATTCCATTACAACTAACATTGGACAATTGAACAGGTTGATTGCAAAATCTATTTATGGAAATGGAATGATCGTATTATTATTTCCGATGTTGATGGCACCATTACCAAGTAAGGCCACTATAACCTTATAATATAAAAGGACTATGTGGGCTGTCTACTATTTCACATTTCTCAGGTTCATCTGCTCACTCGATCACTTGACTTAATTCCATGATTGTAGGCTATACAGACATTTAGACTGTTATTCTGGTGCTATTTCTTAGTTTTAGAAGACAATTCGAATGTCTAATTTTGGACGAGCGATAAGACCTTTTGCATAAATTCCATGATCACGCCCCAAAAGACATGAATTAAACTGTTACGTTTTGTTGTTAGTTTGGTCTGGGACTTGAACTTAACTAGAGGCAAGCCAACACACTCTCACAATTAGCCCCTTGTCTTACGCCCACCATATCCCATTTGGGTAGTAATGCTCATGCCCTTTACAGTTTCTCCTGGACCAACAGGAACCTGTAACATATTGTTTTTCTGGTGTCATCAGATAAGTCAGTCTCATTAGTTTGCCAACTAGCCTCTTTTACATGTCAAACAGATGATCTTTGACTTACCGACGCCATAACACTTGATCAATAGAACATCTTTGACGAGTGCCACTATAATTATATTTCCAAACTGTGATCAAAGTAAATGAGTGTGCTTTTGCCCGATTGTCATGCGTTGGAGCATGGATTGCCCTCTTATAATGATTTTGTTCACTTGGCTAAAAGTTGAATATGCTGGAGCTCAAATATATATGTCAGCTTTTCTTGTTCATAACCAATTTCGGCAGATTGAGTTTTGGGTCTTGACTTGAGGCTGATGCCTCGGCTTTCGCAACATGATCATATCTTTTCATACCAACAGTGATCTCAAAGTTTTTATTTATTTTGATTTTTTCTTGAAGTCGACATTTTTCAAGATTGATCCTTACAAAAAAAAAAGAGACATTTTTCAAGATTGATCTTATCTCACTGGTCGTAGTTTTCAATTTGAACAGGTCTGATGTTTTAGGGCAGTTCATGCCTTTGGTTGGGGTAGATTGGTCACATATAGGTGTTGCACGTCTCTTTTCGGCTATTAAGGTTTGCTGCACTTTTTACCCTTTCTTGTGAATTAGGTTTTACTTTGAATATGGAGGTGCTTCTATCTTAGAATTTTGGAAGTGAATATGGTTCTTAGAATGTCTGGCGTCACCTTTAGTCCAGAATTTTGATACGATGCTACTGTCTTGAAAAGTTCATTTCAAGGCATAGGCTTGATGATGTGAACTACTGATTATGACATCAAGCAGGCCTAGATACCGAAAGATTAGACCTATATTTTGTATAAATCGATAGCAATGATAGGACAAGTCATCTGATTTTACCTTTCACGGACCTGCCTTGTTCTTCCTTTCAGGAAAATGGATATTAACTGCTTTTCCTCAGTGCGCGTTCCATTTCTCAGGCTTATCTGACTAGGCAATTTCTATTCAACCCCAAACAGGTATTTCAATGTAATTTTGTTCCTAATTTCCCGCCCAAGGTTGATCTGTTGAACATATTTATCACTAAGCTTCCCTGCCACCTGACCCCTGTGGTGCCTCTTCTTCTCTCGCCAGTTATATCTTCCTTAAATTTGAGTTCTTTCTTTTTCAGGATGGCAATGCCTTACCAGATGGACCTGTTGTTATATCTCCTGATGGGATTTTTCCTTCTTTATTTCGAGATGGTATCTCGCTCCTATGCATAATTATGCTTAGTTGTTGAAATAGGTGTGCTCTCTTGAGGTTACTTTATGGAGCACGGAAAATCTTGTGTGACATGCAAAACCAGTGAAACAAAAAGAGGCAACACAAGTGAAGATGTGTGGCGAGTAGAGAAACGACGGACAGATTTTTGTCTTTCGGCCACTGGAAGGCATCCACTGCCAAAGGAGGACGAAAATTCATTGCAAATTGAATTGCATGAAGTTAAAGAACTCTTACAAAAACTTGGCTTTGAAAATTCAGCCTTTTGCTCGTGCTTCATATAACAGAAACAGTTAAAGAGAGATGTCACGCCCCGATCCCCATCGAGCTCGCGACATCCCTTGCTCTGGTCGAATTATTGCGACGTCCCAGGAACGTCGCCGACCCAACTCAAACATCAAAGCCACATGCGGAAGCGAATATAAAAACCCCGGACAAAAAAATGACGACAACGAGGTAGAATACCATAACGATCAAACCACAACAACAGCATTCATACAACACTAAATATACAAACATTATATTACAAACATATACAGCAAATCAGCATCCGAAATCACCGTCATAACAAAATATCAGGGGTTTTGTTATCTTATCTTCACTATCGGATAACCCAAGTTAAACAACCCCTAAAATACCCTAGGGAAAACCTACTGGTCGCCTTCCTTTCTGCTCCTGATTCTCTGGGCTTGAGCCTCCGAACACTCAGTTGCAATTCCACCGGGCACCAAAAGCGGCTCCTAGAACTTCCAAAAAGAAGAGGCGAACTTCCTGGTTTACGGCTAAGGGTTTGAAAGTGGCGGTTATATAACCGTAAGACGAATCTCAATAAGTGTACAACCCCAAATATCATTGGCCACACTAAAATGACGTCATCCTAGTAAAAATAGTCAAGCACAACCCTGAAAATCGACATCCAAGTCCAGATCAAATTTCGTGATCAAAATCGCTCAATCTCAATTTTAGGGTCTCTCACTAACGGGCGGCTGTTTAGGGATTACGCGTATCGACCTAGGGTTATTTGAGTCATGGCGACCTCGATCGTCACCGAAGGTCAACTCATGATCAAGTTCTTAGGTTCACGTACATTTTCCTAGGTAGCCATTCCTTAAAGGTTAGTATTTCGAGAATAATCAGTTTCGGGCGAGATTTACTAAAATGAAATGAGAAATAACATCTATTTCATTGATTCCGGAAATAGGTTGAAATTCAGGATGTTACAAGAGACGTCTCACAAAGCCCCAGATAGAGTGTTCAAATAACCTAACTAAGACAAATGTCGAACTGGGTCACAATTTAGGCAGAGGTCCACCAATTATACAAGTCATTACATAAAAATCTCCACTTCAACTTGAACTTCATCAAATTCCCAAAGACAACATAACTCACTCAACCTTCTCCACACACCATAAGGGTATTACACAGCACTACACAAGCCAATCAAGTCCAAGACATGCTTGAGCTTAGAGGAAGAGCATTCATTGCCATGTCAGTTGGATTATTTGCAGTACCAATTTTCTTCTTCGCTTATCTCTTTGAGAAATAATTCCATGAACATAATATCATCTGATGTCAGTTTGCTTTGATCTCTCTTATGGAACATCTGATTCTTAGATGAATAGCATTCTAGCTATCGCCTGCACAATTGTTTCTTCACAATCCAAGCAAAGACAGTCCTGCAACTTGGCCTTCCAGCTGTGCAACCATAGACTATGAACACATTCCCTGTATCTCCTGTCGAGATCACCAGCATAACTGATTTGAATGATGCTCATCTAACATTATCATATTTGCTATCTGCTTTGTGTTTTCTAATTCAAGTGATTTCCCTGTTTTTTCCAGTTGTGAGGAGATGTCCTCATGAATTTAAGATAGCATGCTTAGAGGTTAGTTCCTCCCAGTTTCATGTTGAAGTATACAATTTATCTGTCCAAAATGCTTGGTGCAATACTCTGTTCTATGCATTTGAAATTGTTTGCTGTCATTAGCCTGTTCAGAAGTTCAACACATTATCATGCTTCCTCTCTTCGCACGTTGGTGTGTGCATGCGTGCGTGAGTGTGCCTGTGCCTGTGCGTGTGTGTGTGCACACGTACAAGGATGTCTTATGTTGTGATTGTGTTTCTTCTTGTAAACTTTTTATGGTGTAAAAACAATGTACATAGTAGTTGTTCGTTCTGAATTTCTTTTTGAGGTCCTCTTTTATATCACGAGTGGAGAAGAGTCTTTCTTCATTCTTCCTTCAGCATATGAATTGAGTACTATGAGGAATCTTCATTCTTCTTTTGACATTTACTTATCAGAACATTTGTCTGTGACTTCCCATAAACCAGTAACTATAAAAATGCGGATTGTTTGCTTGATTGAGAAAACAGCTGATTTTCTATTAGTCTATTCTGACTCTGTGCTTCATTGCTCTTCCTCCAATACTTTCTAGGATATCAAGTCATTATTTCCCTCAGATTGCAATCCTTTCTATGTTGGTTTTGGAAACAGAGACACTGATGAAATCAGTTACCTCAAAGTTGGAAAACCAAAAGGAAAAATTTTCATAATCAACCCCAAGGTGAGTCAATGACTAAGCTAAAGTGGAATCTCATGGCAGTATAGCATTATTTTCTTTGATGAGTCTGATTTGCAGGGTGAGGTTGCCGTGAACTGTCATATTAACACAAAGTCATATACATCTATTCATGCTCTTGTTAATGGCATGTTTCCACCGATGACCTCACGGTCCTCATGTGAGCAGGTTTTCTTCTGTAACTCTATTTGCTTTACTTATAGTTTCGGACTCTATAAACCAGCAACTGAAAGGAGAAGAGCTTCAGTTAGCTTACCCTTTTGAGCACTACGTAAACACAGCTTCACTGGAGATAGTTATCCACATTTTTTTTTCTGTTTGACTTATATATGTATACAATATGCAAAATTATGTGCATGAGGGAAAAGATTTTGGGTATAACATATCTAGATATAGAATATTAATTTGACTGCCCCTTTGATTTCCACCCAGAACCCATTTGCACTTTTTGTTTCAATTGAACACTGAACTCTGACTCAAAGAAAATGAGATCGACTGTTGTCTGGTTGGTCAACTGGAGTTCATTTTTAGTAAGAGACCCATATTTGCAAACATGGACATGCCTTTGGTGAACTAATACAAGGCTATATTCCACGAGGAATCTTTAAAGACGGAGAAGTGAAACAGTTTAGCCTCGAAAAGTTTTTTGTGAACCAAGAATTTCCTATCTTTGGTCCAAAAAAACAAATTATTGCAATGAAGTTTTCTTTTTACTTGTACTTTGTTATTGATTATTAAAGTGAACTGAGCCTATGATCTGTATATTTTAAGTAAATGTATGTTCCTGTGCTCAACTTTCTCCTGTCTTAAGTCAATTTCTTTTTTTTTTTTTTGGTAAAGAAAAGTCAATTTCTTTTTCTTTTCGGTAATTCATTAAATTTTATATATACCAAAGAGAGGACAAACAACATCCCTTACAATCCCAGGCCGACAAAGACAACTTTGACCTACTCAACCAGTTACAAGGCCTAGAGAAACAGAGTAAAATTATCAGTCCAACTACTGAGACCAACAAAAGTGAAATTTGAAAATCTACACTAGTGAAATTTGAAAATCTACACTAACTCCTAACGACAGAGATGAATCCTACAGAGCTCAATGCATAACAACTCTCAAATTTCTACAGATGTCCCTACTTCAGTAGACAGCTGCTCCTGCTTCTTGCCATCATGCACCAGAGATTCAAAAGCAATTTAAACTGCAAAAGTGAAATCCACCATGACTCGATCAAAACGGGGATTAACTTGCTCATGCAAAAATCGATTCCTCTCCATACAAAATCGTAGATTGAAGCCTTCCCTTCCAATTTGAGAAGTTTTACCTTCAGAAATCTGCCTTTTATTTCCTTCAAAACCCAAGGGTACTCCACATTCCAATCAGCTGCAGGCCTATCTTATTCAACAGTTTCAAGACTTGCTTCCAAAGTTGACTAGAAATTGATCGGCCTGCAGCCAGGAAACGCTGTGACTTTCATCGACAATCACAACACCGGATCCACACAAAAAAGGTGGCCTTTTCCATCCGAAAAGGTCATGCAGGGATATGCTTACATCCTCACCCATCCTGGAGTCCCATCCATTGTAATGTCCTCTTGGTCTCGTTTCATCTACTCACCTCACTTTTGTCCTGTGTCTGTGATAACTAATGTACTATGTCTATGTCCGAATGTTGCCATTTACATTGTGTTTTGATCTATTGTAACCTCAGAGAAGTTCATCTATCTGAACTTATCCCATTCATTGACAAGACACATGCTTCTTGTACTATAGCACCATATGAATATGCTGATTTCTTTTTTTCAATCAGACCTTAAGAAATGATATTTCTACTTGTGCAGTTCTATGATCACTTCTTTGACTGGGGCCTGAAGGAGGAGATCGGCAAGTTGACGGCGATAAGGGCGCGGAATGGGATTAATGAGGAGAGCAGCATGAAGATCTTGGCTGCTGATTCTGATTTATATGTGGCCAAAATCGACGATGGAGTGATTATGAAGATAGGGCCGAAGTTTGAAGTAGGAGACCTTGTTCCTTCCGATTATCAGATTGCTACATCTGGGCAAGATTATTGTGTGTGGGAGAAGAAGTGATGCTCAGGCAAAACTCACGAAAATTAGCAACTGAAAGAGCAATTATAGGCCACATCGCCAGAGTTAAATAAAAAATTTACAAGCGGTCTTATGCGCACTGTATGGAAATAAGTGAAAGTATTTCTTTCCGCAACCCATGTTATTTAGATAAGGTTACCAAAAATTCTCGACGTGACTCGTTTGTATGATACGACATGACACCGTATGCGATTAAACATGTTTAGATTTGGCATGAATGGGTTTGTGTTGACCTATTTATGACACTTTTAAAATCATGTCTTAGATTGAGTGACCCACTTAATCTGTTTAGACACGAATCAATCAACTTAGGTTAACGGGTCATTTGTTATAACATGACATAGTTAGACATGTTTTAAAACGTTTAACACTCATATTTAAAGACTTTTTTATTCTTAAAAGTTTTTTTTTGGGTAAAGGTAAGAAATGTATTACTTTTCAATACACCAAATACAAACTATAGCCAAAACCAACCCTTGACCCTATTAGGGCAAGAATGGTTTAGCAAGGACTATACAAAGAATGGTTTAGCAAGGACTATACAAAGAAGCCAAAAAACCGGCTAAATACATGTAAGGCAACCCAAAAAAGGGGAAAATCAAATCTCATGAAAGATTGATGGAAAAAGTCCCCACTTCCTCTGAAGGATTCGGTTTCTAGGTGTATCTTGAACTCCCCCCAAGGAAATGGCTTTGTCCTTCACAACTTTGATAAGGTGCTTACGCATTCCGGGAATGTAGATCTGCTTGTTCCTGAAAAGAGTGTTGTTTCTCTCAGTCCAGATAATATGTACTAATGCCCCAAAGGAGAATCGAGAGATGCAATGTGCAAAAGAATGGCCACCACAGATTTTCATAGCCCACAAGATAAGTTCAAGCCACGGTCGATTGCGCCATGGGAGGTTGCACCTAGTTGCCCAAAAGGAAGCCAACCTATTTGTGGAAGGGCACTCAAAGAAAAGGTGATTGACCGAGTCCGGCGTAGTACCGCAGAATGCACATAAAGCAGTGTCGATTCTATGGTTTTGTAGGAGGAGAACTTGGGAAGGCAACCAGTTGAGCGAGATAATCCATAAGAGAAAGGAATGTCGAGGAGCGATATGGCGATCCCAGATGAAAGAATGCCAAGGAAGTGGCTGTCCTTTTCTTCTAATATAATTCCAAGCAGAAGCCATGGAAAAGGATTTTGTGGGGTGAGGGATCCACGTCATAATGTCCGGAGAACATCCAATAATCATGATACAAAGTTTATTCTTAAATGCTTGTCATGATACGGCATGACATGTCCAGCTTTTAACTTAATCTAACCACCATCGTGTATCGATAACTATTATGGTCCTCGATAATCATGATGTCTGTTGATCATCGGCAGCTCATTGATACCGAATTTGTATCGGCATCATGTTGCTTGTCAACAATCGTGTTTATTGATTTTGTTATAAAAAATTCAACATTGAGCTTCATATTAACGTTATGTCGATTAAGGGAACTTGGTTATTTTTTAGTGTGAACATAATTCTTTTAAATATCGGAAAAGCCCAAGTGATCACCTTTCAAAGGTTCAAATAAAATGGCAGTTAGACTTTTGGCTTTCGTACTCCACTCTAGTAGTCACTGTATCTTCAATTTGTGCTAGCAGAGGAAAGTATCAAAAAAGTCCTAAACAGTTTATATTGATGTCGATTGAGTCCTAAACCTTTTTTTAATGTCAATTGAGTCATAAACCTTTTATTTTTGTGCCAATTCAGCATTTCTGGTTAATTTTGATTGGATTTTGTTGACGTGGACACTGATGATGACGTGTACATCTTTTAATAATATTTTAATAGTTTTTGAATTTTTACTTAGTTTTTTTGGTTTTCTTTTTTTTTCCTCCCCTCACTCTTCCTCCAGCTAGTTGCCGGCCTCTGGCGAGCCACGTAGGCCACCGGCGAGGCTTGCCCTCACCAATGACGGCAAAGGCAAGCTTCGCCATGGCTGGGTGAGGCTTTCCCGGCCCTCGCCAGAGGTTGTGAGGGTGCAACCTTGGCCTTCGCGGCCTCTCGTGAGGGCTGGAGCCTCGCCGGTGGTTGCGCGAGTCACAACCTTGCTGAATTTGGCTAGGTCGAGCCTCGCCCGACCCTTGGTAGAGGCCACAAGGGAGCAGCCTTCACCCTCGCGGCCTCTGGCGAGGGCTAGAACCTTACCCGTAGCTGGATGAGGCACGACCTCATCAACCCTGACCTTGCCAGCCCAGCGCAAGGCCGTCCTCGCGGTCATTCGGCAAGGGCGAGCCTCATCGGTGGTTGACGTGGCTTGCCAGAGGCTAGCGAGGTTGACCTCGTCGGCCTCTGGCCGATTGCTGGTCCTGCGATCAGTTGGAGGAAGAGGGAGGGGAGGGAAAAGAAAAAAAGAAAAAGAAAAGAAAAAAGAAAAAAATTGTTAAAAAATAATTAAAAATTGTTAAAAAGTTGTACACGTCAGCGCCGGTGGCTGATCGCCGGCCGGCCGGCGTCCACGTCAGCAAAATCAAGCCAAAATTAGTCGGAAGGACTAAATTGGCACAAAGACAAGAGGTTTAAGATTCAATTGGCACCAAAAAAAGATTTAGTATTCAATTGGCACCAATGCAAAGATTTAAGACTTTTCTGACACTTTTCCCTCTGCCAGCATGCTCTCAATTGGGATATTGGTCGTCAACATATAAAGTTTCAATGACTTATCTAATTTGTGTGGCATCAAAATAGTATGTTTTGTTAAGTATTCCTTACCTCGATCAAAGCCAAATTGCTACTTTTCTCCCCAAACAGAGTTTTCTTAATTTTTTTAATCAAGTTGAGAAGAAAATGTTTACATTTTTCCTAACAAGTTGGCAATAACCTGACATAAAAAAATTGATATTTCCTGTCACCATTTGTAACTATTTTTTACTCGTCGGTCCTGGTAATTCTAGAATGGCTTTGGTGATATTTCTATCAATTGCAATTCCTCTTTGATTAACCAAAACCTAAGAAAATTTGCGAGCTTTTACTCCAAAAACTCATTTAAGGGGTTCCATTTTCAATTGATATTGTTTCATCCTAATAAATGCTTGTTCAAGATAGAAACTTATCTTATCGGATTTAACGATGATATCATCGATGTCTTCCATAAACTTGCCGACCATGTCATGGAAGATGAAGTTAATTGCCCTTTGATACTTAACTCCAACATTCTTCAATCCAAACGACATCAGTATCCATTCAAAGGTACTAATTGCTTTTGGGCATCCAAAAGCTATCTTAGGCACATCTTCCTCGGCTATGAAAATTTGATTGTACCCTGAATGGCCATCCATTAAGGATAGCATCTCATTGCCTGATGCTGAATTGACCAACATATCGACTATTGGCAGTTGATACTCGTTCTTGGAGTTGCTGCATTAAAGTTCCTAAAGTCAATGTAGCTCTCAACTTCTCATCCTTCTTTTTTCACAGTAACTATATTAGGTAGCCATTCAACGTAACGAGCAGTTTTTATAAATCCTCCCAGAGCATACGCTCAATTTCTTCCTTCACCTTTGAAATCATCTGTGGAGCAAAACGCCTTAGAGCTTGCTTATTCTGTTCAAATCCCTTTTTAATTGGGAGTTTATGTTCCACCATATCCCTTCATAAACTCGACATTTCATGATAATGACATGCAAAACAACCTCTTATGCTTTATTATTAAACTAACCTAGATTTGTTATGTTCATCCAATAATCCACTAACATAAATCAGTCGATGTTGCTCTTCGTCGCTCATGTGGACTTCGATTAGAGGGTCCTCAGCTTCAACTATTTTGTTGTCTTCCATCAATGGAGATTCATCAAAATCAACTATACAATTGGCAACCTCTAGGGATTGTTTTAGATCTTCCAATAACGTGTCGCACTTGACATAAAAGATCAAATTCCCAAGTCGCTAGCCCACTCTTTTTGAGATTCCATTCAACATAAACTATTAATGCTCGGCTGGCCCTAATGGCCTATATATGTACATGCTAATCAATTCTTTATATCAAAGCACGCCAGATTAACGATACCTTATGTTTTATTTTATTTTATTTTGCATCGAGTTAGTTTAAACGAATTGAAAGTGGAAAGTAGTAAGTTTTCCAATTTTTGGTTACATTTTAGATTGACAGACGCTGAACCGAATCATTCCAATCCAAACTTTCCTTGCATGAGACGGAACCAGCAAATGGAGAAATCAATATGTCAAATTTCTTCGGTTTGGTTCAATATACGATTTCTACCATTGATGCAATAGGTACACTCGGGTTTTGTTTGGTAAAATTGAAAAGTAGCCAGGGAAATTTAAGTAGGAGAATTGTCCAATCAGTTATAAACATATTGTATGGATGCCAATTTAGTCATAAACTTTTTCATTTTGTGAATTTAGTCCTAAATTTTTTTCTCGAAATTCTAATTTAGTCCTTCTGACTATTATTTCCGATGAAACTTGATCGAAATGACTACATTGGAATTTCACGCAAAAGGTTTAGTACTAAATTTGTAAAATCGAAAAGCTTATTGATATCCGTACAATAAGCTTATGACCGAGTGAGTAACGGAGCAGCATTAGTAATGAGATATGGAACTTGATGAGGGGCTTTTCTTCTCCTAGTTCTCTTGCATAATGAAGCTCTGTTAATGCTTCTGTTATTTTGCTCTTTTTTTTACAGCACAGTTTTATGTTGATTTATTCCCTTCCTTTCAGTAGAAGTACATAATCGATTTCCCACGATCTCGATTTCACTCACAATGTTTTGGCCGACTGCATATTTTTTATGGATTTGCTGAAATCGTGAGCCGCTGCTCTTTCCATGCCTGTTTCAGCTGCACCATCAAGATTTAGCCTTCTTTCATTCACACCACTTCTCCGACTTTTGTGGATTGACAAGCTACTCAATTATGTGAGCAGATTGCCCGGGTAACGGAAATCTCGTTTTCAGGCCTGATTATTTGTCACTGAGATGTTAGGGCATCTCTTGTTGAGTTGCCTCCACATATGTAAAGCTTGCGAGGATGTGAGGAGGATGCTTAACCGCTTAGAGAATTGTTGCTTGGTAGTAGTTTTCCTTTGGACAATTGACTCTCCTTTAGTCTTCGTCCGTGTCTTTTTTGGGTTTGTTATGTTCTGTTTCCTACAGCTCTCAGACGGGTTGCGGTAGTGTGATGTGCCCGACTTTGAATCTTGAATCTTGCCAACTGGGAGAACATTGCTGGGTCATTCAGGAGTGCCGCATCACATAGGCCTGGAACGATGGACCTGCCACGCAACGATATGCTCTTTGTAGCAAGTTGATGTTCTCTATTGAAACGGTATTAGTCACGAAATCTGCTACGAGAACCACGTTAGGACCACTGAACTCATAATTCCCTATAAATTTCTCTCTTTCAATTTGGGGTTGCAGTTACCATCTAATTTCTGGATAACCCTGTTGCCTAATCCAGTTCTCTAATCACAGGGTCTCGCTTGAAAGCGAACTGTGGAGGGATAATGTGAAACCTTGAGCGACCTCTGAGAAAGACAGGCAAAAACGAAAGCAAGAGAGGGCAAATCTTGACCAAGCGAAGCCTCGCTCTCTGTTCTTTTTCTCTTGGAACGACTCTCAAGTCAATTCCAACTTCTGAAGTGGGACGCGGGTTGCGCGAATTGCCATTTACGTTTGTGTTGTATTCACTTCCTGTTTTCTTGGCCGCCAGACATTCTTAGCCAACCCCATCTCGGTTGCCGTTGACTAACGAATGTTGGACTTTTAATCCGCGTTAGAGCCACCCTACTGCTTCACTTCCTCGCCCGTTCCACTAGGTTGTCCTGTTCCCTTTGATTTGTCAACGGTCATCCTCTTCTTCGCACGCCTTGACATGTCCGATCTAAGATGTCCATGGCATAGCCGACTGATTCCCACCATAAGATCAGAGAAAAGAAAAAGAAAGGGAGCATATGATGATGAGTTCTCGCTATCTCTTCTGGTTCTTCGTGCTCTGTGTCTCTCGCCTCTCCGGCTTAGCATCCTCTGCCTTGTTATTTCAGGTGAGATTGAGAAATCAACGTCTTGTTCCTCGCACTGCTACAAAGTAACAGAGAAAGCAATAGTGATTCAATTTATATGCTTTGCTTGTTGAATTATATGTCTGACTGTATTTCTCAACAAAGGGGTTCAACTGGGAATCTTCGAAAAAGGAAGGGGGATGGTACAATTCGCTCAAAAACTCCGTACCGGATTTGGCCGATGCCGGAATCACGCATGTGTGGCTTCCTCCGCCTTCTCAATCCGCCTCTGATGAAGGTATGTCGCCATGCCCCAACTCTTAATAACGTTCAATTTCCTTTTACAGTTGCGCTTGCTTGTAGTGTAGTGATGATCGATGAATATGAAAGTGATTACATGCAGAATCATCATAATTAGTAGTTCTGGACTGCTTGGCCGGGGTGAATTGATATTTGATACATTCGACAATCTTGGATCAAATTCAACCGTGTGGTTTCTGAGAAGACATAGACCCTCAAAAGAAATCCTCTATATGAACATTTTGTTCCAAGGTAGAAGTTAGTCGGACTCTCATATTTTGATGAATGTCATCCCCCTTTTCACCAGGGTACTTGCCAGGACGGCTCTATGATCTCAATGCTTCGAAGTACGGGAATCAGGACGAGCTGAAGAAGCTTATTGATGCTTTCCATCAAAAGGAAATCAAATGCCTCGCCGACATAGTAATAAACCATAGGATGGCGGAAAAACAAGACAGCCGAGGAATATGGTGCATCTTTGAAGGCGGAACACCCGATGATCGTCTTGACTGGGGGCCGTCTTTTATTTGTCGCGATGATACTGAGTACTCTGATGGCACAGGGAATCTTGACACAGGGGAGGACTTCAAGCCTGCGCCCGACATAGACCACCTCAATCTGAGGGTGCAAAAGGAACTGTCCGACTGGATGAATTGGTTGAAGGGCGATATAGGATTTGACGGGTGGCAATTCAATTTTGTAAATGGTTACGGCCCGAATATCACCAAAATCTACATGAATTAGACTTCGCCGAATTTCGCGGTGGGAGAGAAGTCGGATCATCTCTCTTATGGACAGGATGGGAAGGTCAACCCGGACCAGGATGCGCACCGCCGTAAGCTAGCAGATTGGGTCAATGCTGCGGGTGGGGCCGTCATGGCGTTCGACTTCACCATGAAGGGGACCCTCCAGGCAGCCGTTGAAGGGGAGCTATGGCGGTTGCAGGATTCAAATGGGATGCTGCCGGGATTGATCGGCCTGCAGCCAGGAAGCGCTGTGACTTTCATCGACAATCACAACACCGGATCCACGCAAAAAAGTTCGCCGTTTCCGTCCGAAAAGGTCATGCAGGGATATGCTTACATCCTCACCCATCCCGGAGTCCCATCCATTGTAATGTCCTCTTGGTCTCGTTTCATCGACTCACCTCACTTTTGTCCTGTGTCTGTGATAACTAATGTACTATGTTTATGTCTGAATGTTGCCATGTACATTGTGTTTTGCTCTGTTATAACCTCAGAGAAGTTCATCTATCTGAACTTATCCCATCCATTAACAAGACACATGCTTCTTGTACTATAGCACCATACAAATTTGCTGATTTCTTTTTTTCAATCTGTCCTTAAGAAATGATATTTCTACTTGTGCAGTTCTACGATCACTTCTTTGACTGGGGCCTGAAGGAGGAGATCGGGAAGTTGACGGCGATAAGGGCGCGGAACGGGATTAACGAGAAGAGCAGCGTGAAGATCTTGGCTGCCGATTCTAATTTATATGTGGCCAAAATCGACGGTGGAGTGATTGTGAAGATAGGGCCGAAGTTTGAAGTAGGAGACCTTGTTCCTCCCAATTATCAGATTGCTACATCTGGACAAGATTATTGCGTGTGGGAGAAGCAGTGATGCTCAGGCAAAACTCATGAAAAGTAGCAACTGAAAGAGCAATTATAGGCTACATCGCTAGAGCGAAATAAAAAATTTACAAGCGGTCTTATGCTCATCGTATGAAAATAAGTGAAAGTATTTCTTTCTACAACCCATGTTGTTTATATAATGTTAGCAATTCTCGACATCACTCATTTGCATGATACGGCATGACACCATATACAATTAAACATGTTTAAATTTGGCATAAATGGGTTCATGTCGACCCATTTATGACACGATTAAAATCATATCTTAAACTGGTTGACCCACTTAATCTATTTAGACACAAATCGACCAACTTAGGTTAATGGGTCATTCGTTATAACGTGATATAGTTAGACATGTTTTAACACATTTAACACTCATATTTAAAGACTTTTATTCTTAAAAGTTTACAAGAATAACACCCAATAATCATGGTATGAAGTTTATTCTTAAATGCTTGTCATGATACAGCACATGTCCAGGTTCTATGGTTAACTAAGCACCATTTTATATTGATAGCAACATGATGTCTCTTGACCATCGGCAGCTCATTGATACTGAATTTGTATCAGCATCATGTCGCTTCTCAACAATCTTGTTTATTGATTTCGTTATTAACAATTCAACATTTAGACCACCGCCCGCAGCGGCTGCGTTGGTTTGCGCTCTGGTCCCCCCACGAAGGGACCAGAGTTCAAACCCCAGCGTAGTCGTTAGGGAGTCGTAAGTGTGGCGCCGTGGTGGTGGGTCCTGCGCTAGCGTCACCCCGGGTTTAGTACCGAATAGCCTGTCGGGCGAAATGGAGGTTCCCGGGTCATCAAAAAAAAAAAAACAATTCAACATTTAGCTTCATATTAACGTTATGTCAATTAAGGGAACTTGGTTATTTTTCAGTGTCGACATAATTCTTTTAAATATCGGAAAGGCCCAAGTGATCACTCTTCAAAGGTTCAAAAAAAATGCCAGTTAGACTTTTGGCTTTCGTACTCTACTATAGTAGTCACTTTATCTTCAACGTGTGCCAGCATGCTCTCGACTGTGATATTGGTCGTCAACGTATAAAGTTTTAATGACTTACTTGATTTAGTGGCTTCAAAACAGTATGTTTTGCTAAGTATTCCTTAACTCGATCAACGGCAAATTGCTACTTTTCTTCCCAAACAATTTTTTCTTAATTTTTTTTATCTAAGTATTGAAGTTCCTGGATTAATCGGTATTCGTGGAGCTGTTTTTCGGCACTCGGACTTCCAACTGGTGATCTCAGCTTCGCCAGAAAGGCACTGGATATGCCGGTCGAGCATGACTTTCAGGAGATGGCAATCAACCTCTCACCGACCGTCTCTGTTGACACCTAAATTTTGTTCAATCATTTAGGGTTTTATTGCATAGAAAATTAGGAATTGATTTTTAACCCCTAAACAAAAATATTTTCATTAAATTACATGGCATATAAATGTTAGGCGCATTTGCATTAGTAGAATTTAGTGAAACATATTTTCCTCTTTTTTATTTCATTTTTATTTTGTGTTAAAAAATCATTACATGGCCGGGAAGCTAGTTTAGGGACTTTGGTTCGATGATTGGGGGTTGCGATTTCGGTCCGAGCAAAGTCGTTGTCAACGCCAGTCGAAGAGACTGGTTTGGGTCGCCGACGTTTCACCAAGAAAAGTACTTTCTTGGTGAGCTCTCGGTGAAGAACCAGAAGGAATGGACCGACGTGCATGGAAAATTCCATTGAAGAGGAGAGAGGTTCTGGTCAGAAGACACCAAGAGGAAGACCAGAAAAGAAAAAGGGCAAAAAGAAAACAGAAAAAAAAGAATAGAAAAAGAAAAAGAAACAAAAGAAAAGGAAAAGGAGAAAGAAAAGAGAGAGAATAAAAAATTAATAAAAAAAGGGATCTTGGGCAAACCGAGTAGGGTTTAGCGCGAGTCGGGTCGGCGGCCGCGAACCGGGTCGGATGCGCGGGCAACTGGGTAGGGTTTCCGACAAGCCGGGTGGTGGGCACTAGGGGCGCGCATGGAATCCATTCTGGAATAGAAATTCTATTTCAGAATGGATTTCGGAATAGAAATGCGTTTGTTAAAAAATTTCCGAAATGTATTCTGGAGCAATTTTCACATTCTGAAATAAAAATGCGTTTGTTAAAAATACTTGATTCCAGAATACATTCTTGATTCCAGATTGAGTTTTGGGCAAGAAAAAAAGAAGCTACTTTTTATAGTTTCTCCCTTCCAGAATGCATTCTCTCTATTTTCTCACTAATTTTTTTTTCAGAAAATGCATAAAAATTGAAAAATTCCAGAAAAATTCATAAAAATTTCCAGAAAATTAAAAAAAGTCAAGATTTGGGGAAAATAGGAAATTTGGTGAATTTTTTTTAAAAAAATCAAAAAATCAAAAATTTCAAAATTTCACAGAACGACTTAGAATACATTTGGGTATCTACTTTGAGTGAAATTTAATTTTTTTGAGATGCCCAAAAAAATTTAAAAAAATTAAAAAAATTAAAAAATTTCAATACTTTGCAAAATAACTTAAAATACCTTTGGGCACCTACTTTGAGTGAAATTTAATTTTTTTGAGTTGCCCAAAAAAATAAAAAAAATCAAAAATTTCAAAACTTCACAAAATGATTTAGAATACCTTTGGCCACCCACTTTGAGTGAAATTTAATTTTTTTGAGGTGCCCAAAAAAATAAAAAAAAATAAAAAAATAAAAAACTTCAAAAACTTCACAAAATGGCTTAGAATATCTTTGGGCACATACTTTCAGTGAAATTTAATTTTTTTGCGGTGTCCAAAAAAATAAAAAAATCAAAAATTTCAAAACTTCACAAAATGTCTTAGAATACCTTTGGCCACCCACTTTGAGTGAAATTTAATTTTTTTGAGGTGCCCAAAAAAATTTTAAAAAATCAAAAATTTCAAAACTTCACAAAATGGCTTAGAATACCTTTGGCCACCCACTTTGAGTGAAATTTAATTTTTTTGAGGTGCCCAAAAAATAAAAAAAATCAAAAATTTCAAAACTTCACAAAATGGCTTAGAATACCTTTGGCCACCCACTTTGAGTGAAATTTAATTTTTTTGAGGTGCCCAAAAAAATCAAAAAAATAAAAAAATTCAAAACGTCACAAAATGGTTTAGAATACCTTTAGGCACCCACTTTGAGTGAAATTTAATTTTTTTGAGGTGCCCAAAAATTCAAAAAATTCAAAACTTCACAAAATGGCTTAAAATACCTTTGGGCATTCACTTTGAGTGAAATTTATTTTTTTTGATGTGCCTAAAAAAATAAAAAAATGAAAATAGATTTCTGTTCCAAAAATCAATTTTTGAAACAAAATTAATCATGTTTTACCAAACAGATTTCTCCTCTAGAAATCAATTTCTGGCAAGAATTTGATTTCTGGAGCAGAATGGTTACCATTCGCACCTTAGGTTTTTCTTGACAAGTCGGGTCGGCGGCCAGTGACCGAGTCAGGCGAGCGGGTCGAAACCGGGTAGGGTTATACTCTAGGGTTTTTGTTTAAATGGGCTGAATTGGGATCTGGGTTGAAATGTTGTTTAGGTTTTTATTTATAGTGGGCCGATCCATTTAGGATTTTAAGGTTTTATTTCTTTTTGGGCCACGGGCCTTTTTGTTTTTTTTTTAAATTTTTTGGCTAGGTCCTTTTCTTTTTTAAGTTGCCAGATCGGGCTCAATGATGAGCCCAGTCCGGTTGTGGACCCGAGCGGGCGCGCCCGGGTCAGTCTCGATCCGGGTCGGACGTGGAGATCTGACCCAGGTCCATTTTTATATTAATTTTATATTATATTATTATTTTAATATTAAAAAATATATATTACTTAAAAAATTTAAAAAATTAAAAAATTAAAAAAAATTTCGAAAATCAAAATTTGGAAATTGAGTTTTAAAATTGTCTTTCTCACCCTTTTTGTGTGATTAGCTTATGTTTGATTGTACCTCGTTTGATTCGCATGCTTTAAATTGCGTATTTAATTTAACCTCGAACGTGATTGACTATGCATGTTAGGTTCAGGCATTGATGGCTGCTCCCCTTAGCTTGATTAGGGATGGAATTTCAAGACTTATGGTTAGTGAGAACACATTAGACTGTAATTGAATAAGATTAGGCACCGAAAGGGCACTAGTTTGTTAATTAGTGTAACCAAGTCCCCGTACCCATTAAATCTCTGGTTTGTAGAAGTGAAGTATTTCTCCCGTGCTTTATTTGGGTGTCTAATCGACCTACCAAAAATCGATTAGTGGTGACTCCTAGTGGAAATTGATTTGCATGTTAGTAGATTAAACCCAAGTTGCGAATTGGTATGGGCCTGGAGGAACTCGAGCTAGGCTTAGACTTAATAATCCATTAGCCAAACCCCTTAGGCGGCGGGGCCGGTTCGGGGAGGTTGCGACAGTCTCAAGTGAGGAAGCTCACCGTATAGGCCAATTCGCAGGCGCTTTTCTAGCCGGAAAATGCCGATCACTCGTTCTTGGAAGCCTCGACTCACTCCCTCTCTAAAAATCTCTCTTTCTCTCTCTAACTCTCTCTCTCTTCTCTTTGGAATTTCGTTGAATGTTTGGTCTACTCTGATGATGATTTTTTCCTCTCTTTTGTAGCTCGATTTCCTGCCCAAAGTTGGTTATTACCAACTCTAAATCGGTTAGATCGAATCTCCAACGCTAGCTGGAGATTCTCCAGCTGAAATCGGAGATTAACACGTGCTTATTTGGTTGGATTAAGTCGATCAAGAGGCAAGCACAAGATATTTTTTTGGGTTTTTATTATGTTCTGGGCAAGTCGAGTAAGGAAAGAGACTGACCCAGGTCGGGTCGGGTTGACTTGGTTGACCCGGTAGACCCGGGTTGGTCTAAAATTGCAAATTAAACCCAATTTTGACCCAATTTTTCAGATTTAACCCCAAAATTGGATTCATTGGCACATTTTGCATCAAAACATGAGATTTGCCTTAATTTTTGTCACAATTAAACAAAAAATTCCCAAATTTTAAAATCTAGGTCACTAGGGTTCTATTCAATCCAGTACTTAAATGACCTGATTGAGCAAAATTGATGCCAAAATTGGATTACCAATTACTTATTATCCCTAGAAATGATGGTCTTAAGGTTTGACAATTTTGAATTGGTTATGATCCCCGATTTGGGTTTAAAATTCCTAATTTTCAATTGAATTTTGGGGTTCTTTGATTTATTTGATAAATTGTGAAATTGGACCGATCATTATATAATTTAAGGTCCTAGAATCATTTGTTGTGAAGTCACTATGATCGAAAAAAGATTAGAAGTGAACTAATTGAATTTTTTATTCAATTTGGGCTAGTTTTTACCCAATTTTGGGAAAAACACATTCCCAATTGAAATTTTCTAAAATTTACACTGTATTAATGAAATTGGTTTTAAAATAAGACTAATGACTATTTTTATGGAATTTTTAGATTCCATTTGCTATTTTTCTTGATTTACACCCTTATTTTGACCCAAAGAAATTAAAGAAAATGAGATGAGGACTAGATATAAGGAAAGCATCTTGCGTCTTTCTCTCTGCACTGAACCCTAAAAGATCATTTTACTCCAACATCTACGTCACAAGGAATGACTTATTTTGGTGCATGATAGCCTAGAAACTCCAGTATTAGGTAATTTGTGACCCGAAAGCACCCATAAAACAGAACAAACAAAAAAAAAAAACATTGCGATCCAACTTATCTGTCCCATATTTGAAACTTTTCCCTTAGACATTCCATGCATATATCCAGGACACAGATAATGAAAAAAAATCAGAAAGGGTCTTTATTGGTTATGATGGTAGCCTATATCCGGTAAAGTAAACTACTACAGTTTTACTTTTGATATAAGCATTTGAGAACACAATCTCTTTTCTTGTTCATTCAGTGGCACAGGTAAAACAATTTGAATATCATCCTTAGAGATACGAAACACTTTTACTATTATTTTTAACAAAAAGATCCAGCAAACAATAATAAGCACCGGTAGCGACAAAACCAATCAAGCCTACTCTAGATATTAATTGATTAATTGATCAAGCAACGGCAAGAGCAAAAGATAATCCAGCTTTTGGTAATCCACGTCAAGTTATTTTTCTAACATTGTAATCCAGCCTCGTGGCTATCACTTGATGGGCACTCAAATATCAGTACCTCACTTTGCTCTAATCTATGGGTATGATCGCTTTTTGATAAGGACCCACCAGTTGAACGCGCCCACGGTTTATTCAAATTTACCATTCGCAGAACAAATTTCTAATCTGTGGTGCTCTTTGACGTCACCTAAGTTGACAAACGTGTTTCACCTCATATCGTGCAATAATTGAGCCGGACAACTCATATCGCGCAATAATTGAGCCCGGAATAGTTTGGGGTCTATGGTCACTCTTCGCCAGTATAAAGCAGTGAACAAAAAATGAAAAACTAACACCCACTAGCTGTAAAAAGATTAGTGCGTCATAATCATCTGCTTGTTTCGATTCTTACTCAAACATCAATGGCGCACCAGCAATTTTCTTCGCAGTCCGCCATAGTAGGCAGTGAAGAACATGATCGGGAGGCCATTGACGAACTAATTGCTTCACTGCCCCAAAGGAAAGGCGTGGTTCGTCCTTTCCATTCCCTCTACCAAAACTTTTGGTGCCCAACCCACGTGCTTCCCAACGTGATCGCGTTTCAGCGGCACTTCCAAGCCAAACACAAGGACATTGTCCTGGCCTCTCAACCCAAATCAGGGACCACCTGGCTAAAGGCCTTAGTGTTCTCCATCGTTAACCGTTCCCGCTTCGGCATCTCCAACACCAACACGCCCTTGCTCACTTCGAACCCCCATGTCCTCGTCCCTGGCTTGGAGTTCCGTGTGTACAAAAGCAACACGAGGCCCAACCTTGACAGCCTGGCAGAGCCGAGGCTCTTCCAAACGCACATCCCTTACCCATCTTTGCCGGAGTGCATCAAGCAGTCGGACTGCCGGATCATTTACATATGCCGAAACCCATTAGATGCTGTGGTTTCGTCTTGGCACTACAGCCTTGAGATTGCGCAGTCGAATGACCAGCCAAAGTGGTCCTTGGAAGAACATTTCGAGATCTATTGCCAAGGGAAAATATCGTTCGGGCCCTTTTGGGATCATATTTTGGGCTATTGGAAGGAGAGCCTGGAGAAGCCACACAAGGTATTGTTCCTCAAGTATGAGGACTTGAAGGAAGATATTGAAGGGCAGCTGAAGAAAGTGGCCGAGTTTATGGGGCTTCCCTTCACTGGGGAGGAAGAGGAGGGAGGTATGATTAAAGAGATAGCTAAAATGTGTAGCTTAAAGACCCTCAAGGACCTGGAGGTCAATAAATCCGGCATACTAGTAGCTCAGCATACGAAGATTGAGAATAGAAGCTTTTTCAGGAAAGGCGAGGTGGGTGATTGGATTAAGCATCTCACTCCTTCCATGGTGGATCGCCTCAATAGCATCATGCAAGAAAAAATGAGCCCCTTTGGATTGGAGTTCAAAACACGTTGAGTATTAATTAATTTCACTTTCTCGATGTGTGTCATTAGAAATAAACAAAATTAATAATGGAAGGAAATGCAATCCTCCTTTCTGGTGTAGTGTAGAGAACTCAAGGTTGATAAGAGAAGTTTATTAGGAAAGGCGAGCTGGGTGATTGGGTTAACCATCTCACTCCTCCTATAGTGGATCGCCTCAATAGCATCATGCATGAGAAGATGAGCCCTTTTGGGTTGCAGTTCAACACATGTTGAACATGTTGATTGCTTTCGACCCCTTCTTTCTCTATGTATATAAGTAGAAATAAATGAAAGCTAAATCGAATGGTTTTTGTAGTCAGCTTCTCATGTCGTGCTTCTCCTCATTATTTAGTTAGTGTAGAGAAAGAAAAAGAATCATTCCCAATTACACTAAAGAAACCCTTACTTTCTCTAGGCTAAAGACCAGACAAGTATGGGATGCTGATCAATCGTGTTCTTTTATTTATCGCGATGATTCTGAGTACTCTGATGGCACATGGAATCTTGACACAGGGAAGCCGTTCGAGCATGTGCCCGACATAGACCACCTCAATCCGAGGGTGCAAAAGGAGCTGTCTGACTGGATGAATTGGTTGAAGAGCGATATAGGATTTGACGGGTGGCGATTCGATTTCGTAAATGGTTACGCCCCGAACATCACCAAAATCTACATGAATCAGACTTCGCCGAATTTCGCGGTGGGAGAGAAGTGGGACCCTCTCTCTTATGAACAGGACGGGAAGGTCAACCCAGACTAGGATGCGCACCGCTGTGCGCTGGTAGATTGGGTCAATGCTGCGGGTGGGGCCGTCATGGCGTTCGACTTCACCACGAAGGGGATCCTCCAGGCGGCTTTTGAAGGGGAGCTCTGGCGGTTGCAGGATTCAAACGGGATGCCGCCAGGATTGATTGGCCTACAGGCAGGAAGCGCCGTGACTTTCATCGACAATCACGACACCGGGTCCACGCAAAAATGGTGGCCGTTTCCGTCCAAAAAGGTCATGCAGGGATATGCTTACATCCTCACCCATCCCGGAGTCCCATCCATTGTAATGTCCTCTTGGTCTCGTTTCATCGACTCACCTCACTTTTGTCCTGTGTCTGTGATAACTAATGTACTATGTTTATGTCTGAATGTTGCCATGCACATTGTGTTTTGCTCTGTTATAACCTCAGAGAAGTTCTTCTATCTGAACTTATCCCATTCATTAACAAGACACATGTTTCTTGTACTTTCGCACCATATGAATTTGCTGATTTCTCCTTTTCAATTTGACCTCAAGAAATGATATTTCTACTTGTGCAGTTCTATGATCACTTCTTTGACTAGGGCCTGAAGGAGGAGATCGGCAAGCTGACGGCGATAAGGGCGCGGAACGGGATTAACGAGAAGAGCAGCATGAAGATCTTGGCTGCCGATTCTAATTTATATGTGGCCAAATTCGACGGTGGAGTGACTGTGAAGATAGGGCCGAAGTTTGAAGTAGGAGACCTTGTTCCTCCCAATTATCAGATTGCTACATCTGGACAAGATTATTGCGTGTGGGAGAAGAAGTGATGCTCAGGCAAAACTCATGAAAAGTAGCAACTGAAAGAGCAATTATAGGCTACATCGCTAGAGTGAAATAAAAAATTTACAAGCGGTCTTTAAATGAAAGTATTTTTTTCTACAACCCATGTTATTTATATAAAGTTAACAATTTTCGTCACCACTCATTTGCATGATACGGCCTGACACCATATGCAATTAAACATGTTTAAATTTGGCATAAATGGGTTCGTGTCGACCATTTATGACACGATTAAAATCATATCTTAAACTGGTTGACCCACTTAATCTATTTAGACACAAATCGACCAACTTAGGTTAATGGGTCATTCGTTATAACGTGACATAGTTAGACATGTTTTAACACGTTGAATACTCATATTTAAAAACTTTTATTCTTAAAAGTTTACAAGAATAACACCCAATAATCATGATATGAAGTTTATTCTTAAATGCTTGTCATGATACAGCATGACATGTCCAGGTTCTAGCGTTAACTAAGCACCATTGTATATTGATAGCTAATATGGTCCTCACTAATCATGATGACTCTTGACCATCGGCAGCTCATTGATACCGAATTTGTATCAGCATCATGTCGCTTCTCAACAATCTTGTTTATTGATTTCGTTATTAACAATTCAACATTGAGCTTCATATTAACGTTATGTCAATTAAGGGAACTTGGTTATTTTTTAGTGTCGACATAATTCTTTTAAATATCGGAAAGGCCCAAGTGATCACCCTTCAAAGGTTCAAACAAAATGCCAATTAGACTTTTGGCTTTCGTACTCTACTATGGTAGTCACTTTATCTTCAACTTGTGCCAGCATGCTCTCGATTGTGATATTGGTCGTCAACATATGAAGTTTTAATGACTTACTTGATTTAGTGGCTTCAAAACAGTATGTTTTGTTAAGTATTCCTTAACTCGATCAACGGCAAATTGCTAATTTTCTTCCCAAACAAATTTTTCTTAATTTTTTTTATCTAAGTATCGGAGTTCCTGGATTAATCGTTGTTCGTGGAGCTATTTTTTGACACTCGGACTTCCAACTGGTGATCTCAGCTTCGCCGGAAAGGCACTGGATATGCCGGTCGAGCATGACTTTCAGGAGATGGCGATCAACCTCTCACCGACCGTCTTAGGTGAGGAAGGTCGCCGTATAGGCCAATTCGCAGGCGCTTTTCTATCTGGAAAAATGCCGATCACTCGGTCTTGGGAGCCTCAACTCACTCCCTCTCTAAAAATCTCTCTTTCTCTCTCTAACTCTCTCCCTCTTCTCTTTGGAATTTCGTCGATGTTTGGTCTACTCTGATAATGATTTTTTCCTCTCTTTTATAGATTGATTTCCCGCCCAAAGTTGGTTATCACCAACACTAAATCGGTTAGATCGAATCTCCGATGCCAGCTGGAGATTCTTCGGCTGGAATCGGAGATTAACACGTGCTTATTTGGTTGGATTAAGTTGATCAAGAGGCGGGCACAAGATTTTTTTTTTGGGTTTTTATCATGTTCTAGGCAAGTCGGGTAAGGAAAGAGATTGGCTCGGGTTGGGTTGGGTCGGGTCGAGTTGACTCGGCAGACCCGGGTTGGTTTAAATTTGCAAACTAAGCCTAATTTTGACCCAATTTTTCAGATTTAACCCCAAAATTCGATTCATTGGCACATTTTGCCTCAAAACATGAGATTTGCCTTAATATTTGTCACAATTAAACCAAAAATTCCTAAATTTTAAAATCCGGGTCACTAGGGTTCTATTCAATCCAGTACTTAAATGACCTGATTGAGCAAAATTGATGCCAAAATTGGATTATCCATGACTAATTAACCCTAGAAATGATGGTCTTAAGGTTTGACAATTTTGAATTGGTTATGATCCCCAATTTGGGTTTAAAATTCCTAATTTTCAATTGAATTTTGGGGCTTTTTGATTTATTTGATAAATTATGAAATTGGACAGACCATTATGTAATTCAATGTCCCAGAATCATTTGTTGTGAAGACACTATGATCGAAAAATGACTAGAAGTGAATTAATTGAATTTTTTATTCAATTTGGGCTAGTTTTTACCCAATTTTGGGAAAAACACATTCCCAATTGAAACTATATTAATGAAATTGATTTTAAAAAAAGACTAATGACTATTTTTATGAAATTTTTAGATTCCATTTGCTATTTCTCTTGATTTACACCCTTATTTTGATCAAAAGAAATTAAAGAAAATGAGATGAGGACTAGATATAAGGAAAGCATCTTGCGTCTTTCTCTCTGCACTGAACCCTAATAGAACATTTTACTCCAACATCTACGTCACAAGGAATGACTCATTTTGGTGCATGATAGCCTAGAAACTCCAGTATTAGGTAATTTGTGACCCGAAAGCACCCATAAAACAGAACAAAAAAAAAAAAAACATTGCGATCCAACTTATCTGTCCCATATTTGAAACTTTTCCCTTAGACATTCCATGCATATATCCAGGACACAGATAATGAAAAAAAATCAGAAAGGGTCTTTATTGGTTATGATGGTAATCTATATCCGGTAGAGTGAACTACTACAGTTTTACTTTTGATATAAGCATTTGAGAACACAATCTCTTTTCTCGTTCATTCAGTGGCACAGGTAAAACAATTTGAATATCATCCACAGAGATACGAAACACTTTTACTATTGTTTTTAACAAAAAGATCCAGCAAACAATAACAAGCACCGGTAGCGACAAAACCAATCAAGCCTACTCTAGATATTAATTGATTAATTGATCAAGCAACGGCAAGAGCGAAAGATAATCCAGCTTTTGATAATCCACGTCAAGTTATTTTTCTAACATGATGATTCATGAAGCATGGGATATAAATTTTGAAATTTGTATGACAGAAAGAGAGGCTAAGCCACTAAATTGCATTACTGTGATTCGGAAGGATTGGTATGACTAACTAAAGTATCAATTAATAAGTGGAAGTTCAAAGCACAAACTTGGGCATTCCCCTAACCTTCAGCAGGAAATCAAATGAATCTTAAAATTTGAGCAAATGTGTCCATCATATAGGTCTAGACTCAATTCAAGCGCTCCCAAAAGAATAGGCAACAGTGGAGTTTTCCCATCTGGCTTGCTAATTTGCTAATTAAGGCAAACAATCCGAATATATGGGACTAAAAATATCATTTGGACGCCTTGTGGCTATCACTTGATGGGCACTCAAATATCGGTAGCTCACTTTGCTCTAATGTATGGGTACGGTCGCTTTTTGATAAGGACCCACCTGTTGAACGTGCCCACGTTTTATTCAAATTTACCAGTCGCAGAACAGATTTCTGTTCTGTGGTGCTGTTTCACGCCACCTAAGCGGACAAACGTGTTTCACCTCATATTGTGCAATAATTGAGCCGGTCACCTCATATCGTGCAATAATTGAGCCCGGAATAGTTTGTGGTCTGTGGTCACTCTTCGCCTGTATAAAGCAGTGACCAAAAAATGAAAAAACTAACACCCACTAGCTGCAAAAAGATTAGTGTGTCACAATCATCTGCTTGTTTTGATTCTTACTCAAAAATCAATGGCACACCAGCAATTTTCTTCGCAGTTCGCCGTGGTGGGCAGTGAAGAACATGACCGGGAGGCCATTGACGAACTCATTGCTTCACTGCCCCAAAGGAAAGGCGTCGTTCGTCCTTTCAAATCCCTCTACCAAAACTTCTGGTGCCCAACCCACGTGGTTCGCAACGTGATCGCGTTTCAGCGGCACTTCCAAGCCAAACACAAGGACATTATCCTGGCCTCTCAGCCCAAATCAGGGACCACCTGGCTAAAGGCCTTGGTGTTCTCCATCGTTAACCGATACCGGTTCGGCATCTCCAACACACCCTTGCTCACTTCGAACCCCCATGTCCTTGTCCCTGGCTTCGAGTTCCAAGTGTACGAAAGCAACCCGAGGCCCAACCTTGACAGCCTGGCAGAGCCGAGGCTCTTCCAAACGCACATCCCTTACCCATCCTTGCCGGAGTGCATCAAACAATCAGACTGTCGGATCATTTACATCTGCCGAAACCCATTAGACAATGTGGTTTCGTCTTGGCACTTCTTCCTTGAGATTGCGCAGTCGAATGACCAGCCAAAGTGGTCCTTGGAAGAACATTTCGAGATCTATTGCCAAGGGAAAATGTCGTTTGGGCCCTTTTGGGATCATATTTTGGGCTATTGGAAGGAGAGCCTGGAGAGGCCACACAAGGTGTTGTTCCTCAAGTATGAGGACTTGAAGGAAGATATTGAAGGGCAACTGAAGAAAGTGGCTGAGTTTGTGGGGCTTCCTTTCACTGGGGAGGAAGAGGAGGGAGGTATGATTGAAGAGATAGCCAAAATGTGTAACTTAAAGACGCTCAAGGACCTGGAGGTCAACAAATCCGGCATGGCACCAACTAAGAATAGGAAGATTGAGTATAGAAGCTTTTTTAGGAAAGGCGAGGTGGGTGATTGGGTTAAGCATCTCACTCCTTCCATGGTGGATCGCCTCAATAGCATCATGCAAGAGAAGATGAGCCCCTTTGGATTGGAGTTCAAAACACGTTGAGCGTTAATTAATTTCACTTTCTCGATGTGTGTCATTAGAAATAAACAAAATTAATAATGGAAGGATATGCAATCCTCCTTCCTGGTGTAGTGTAGAGAACTCAAGGTTGAGAAGAGAAGTTTATTAGGAAAGGCGAGCTGGGTGATTAGGTTAATCATCTCACTCCTCCTATAGTGGATCGCCTCAATAGCATCATGCAAGAGAAGATGAGCCCTTTTGGGTTGTAGTTCAACACATGTTGAACATGTTCATTACTTTCGACCCCATCTTTCTCTATGTATATAAGTAGAAATAAATGAAAGCTAAATCGAATGGTTTTTGCAGTCAGCTTCTCATGTCGTGCTTCTCCTCATTATTTGGTTAGTGTAGAGAAAGAAAAAGAATCATTCCCAATTGCACTAAAGAAACCCTGACTTTCTCTTGGCTAAAGACCAGACAAGTATAGGATGCTGATCAATCACATTCTTTTGTTCAATTAAAACTTTTCTAATATGCAATCTTAATATTGAAATTGCTGATCTCTATGTCTTGTGTCCCAAAATCACAACATCGACCAACGAAAAATTACGAATATTTGACAAACAAAAATCGCATTATATGAGTAAGGACGGTTCTACTGATCTATTTAAAAAGAATAGGATTTTTTTTCCATGCTGGTAAATGTTTGAAAATGTTTGTGTGAAACAATTGTTGGAAATATCAATCACCTAATTTTTTTTGTAATTTCTTGATAACTTACCAACACTTTTATTGAATTGCAAACTTTTTTTGATAATTTACAAGCTTGTTATCTCCTACCAACGTTTATTTGTTTTTCTTATCTACCCCTTATATTTATCAACTCTTATATTAATTTACTCATCTTTGTATACGTGACATACTAATCGAGTTACTTGCCACCGCTCATTTTATATTTTCTAGATTCATCAATTTTTGTCATCATTTATCAACTTTCTAATTTACCAACTCTTATACAAATTTACCAATCTTTATTTGTGTGACTTACCAGCATTTCTATTATTAGACTACCAACAAGTTTCGTTTTACTAGTTGTCATTTGAGTTGCTCACGATTGTGTAATTTATCAACTTTTCTATTGAATTACCGCTTCTATTTTTTTTATACCAACATGTTAAATAAACAACTCATTTTAGAAATATGGATTAATACCACAAAAAATCTCAAATTATGCCCATTGTGACACATGTAACCTAAAATTTTTTTTGTGACATAAAAAATCTCAAACTATGCACTTTATGACACATTTACCCTCTGTTACGATTTCATGCAAAATCACTGTTCATTGTCTTCTCCAAGAAAAAATTGCACTGTTCATCATCATCAAAGTTATTGTTCATTACCTTCTCACTCGGCCGAAGCTCTTCCGGAGCTCGTCTGTCATTGCCCATTGTTGCCTAGACCTCCGGGAGTTTCGTCGTAGTTGTTGACTATGACGGCCGCTCAAGCTCAAAGCTTCAAAACCGCTAATAGTTACACAGGTCAGCACTTCATGTGTTTTCTGGGTATTCCAAGCCATCAGAGAACCGTACCTTCAATGAAGCTCAAAATTCCCATACAAATTCAAAAACCCCACATCATCAGAACCAGCTTCGAAGAAGTAGACGATGCAAAAACTCAGACTTAATACCAAATCAAGCCACCCACAACACCGCCTCAAACAGCAAAAAGAAATTTGAGAAAATCCAAACGAGGAAAACAGGGGGGGGCATTTATTAATCTACGTTCGAAAGATAAAAACTCGTGGTTGATTAAAGGTAGTGATTCTTGATAAGAGCCGAAGCAAGGAATTAGTACCTGAATGTCTTCCTTAATGTCGTCCCGTCGTCGTCGTCTTCCTCCTCCTCCTCCTTCGAGCTCCCATCAATGGTGTCTCAGGCGTCCATCTTCGCCAGGACCCACGCTCTCCTCCTCGCCTCGCCCTCCGCAATCCCCCTCCCATCATTTTTCCTGACAAGTTAACAATAACCTGACGTAAAAAATTGATATTTTCTATCACAATTTGTAATTGTTTTTCACTCATCGGTCTGGGTAATTCTAGAATGGCTTCGGTGTTTTTTCTATCAATTGCAATTCCTCTTTGATTAACTAAAAACACAAGAAAATTATCAGCTTTTACTCCAAAAACTCATTCAAGGGGATCCATTTTCAATTGATATTATTTCATCCTAATAAATGCTTGTTCAAGATAGAAACTTATCTTATCAGATTTAACGAGCATGTCATTGATGTAGGCTTCCATAAGCTTGCCAATTATGTCATGGAAGATGAAGTTTATTACCCTTTGAAATGTAGCTTCAGCATTCTTCAATCCAAATGACATCATTATCCATTCAGATGTACCAATTGCTCTTGGGCATTTTTGAGCTGTCTTAGGTACATCTTCCTCGGCTATGAAAATTTGATTGTACCCTAAACGGCCATCCATCAAGGATAACATCTCATTGCTTGATGCTGAATTGACCAACATATCGGCTATTGGCATATGATACTCATTTTTGGAGTTGCTGCGTTAAAGTTCCTAAAGTAAATGCAGACTTTCAACCTCTCATTTTCTTTTTTCACATTAATTATATGAGATAGCCATTCAAAACATAACGACCAGTTTTTGTAAATCACCTCTGGAGCAAAACACCTCAGAGCTTGTCACGCCCCGAACCCTAACGAGCTCGCGACACCCCTCAATGGTCGATCATTGAATGCGACGTCCCAGGCACGTCGCCGACCCAACCCAAACATCAGAGATTAAGCACACGCGGAAATCAATAGAAACAACCCGGACAATTAACAATGACAAGGGGCAGCAATGGCAATAAACAAATAACTGAAATTCTTACATTTGACGAATACACTCGACATCCACAAAAGACAATTCCCTAAGCTAGGCCACAACAACGGGACCACATTCCTCAAAAGGGACCACTGCTCGCAAACTTAACTTTTCTACCAAAGGGGAAAACTCAAAATACCGGGTACTTGACCCGTCTTCGATCTCCGAGGTACCCTTGAAGCGTCTTCAGTCACTCATGGTCGCGGATCTGAAATGGTTATATAATAACCGTGAGAACGAGTCTCAATAAGCAACTCCCTATACCCCACGTAGGCCAATGCGTACCCAGACAAGTCGTACATGCAATCTACCTCATAAGATATAAAATTCGCATTATTGAACTTACCTCGTCATCAAGCCCTTGCCAACACTGCACGTTAGTCATAACATGGTAATGCAATAATAATAGCTAAATAGCACATCGCAATTGCTCAAACGCCACCCACACTTGCATGCAATTCACCTTACTAATTAGACCACACGTTCAACCAGCCACTTCAAGCACACGCTCAACCAGCCAATCCAATCACACGCTCAACCAATCAATCCAGTCACACTCAACCAGCCAATCCAATCGCACGCTCAACCAGTCAATCCAGTCACACTCAACCAGTCATTTCAATCACACTCAAGTCGCATGCATGCGTCCAACCAACTTTCCTCTCACGGGCTCACAAGCCGCACAATCAATCAAACCAATGGCCGCCGTCAACACGTCCCAAGCCATATCAATCATACCATACCAGTGGCCGCCGTCAACACGTCCCAAGCCATATCAATCATACCATACCAGTGGCCGCCGTCAACACGTCCCAAGCCACACAATCAATCGTTCCAATGACCGACGTAAACACGTCCCGGTCTATCACACCTTTAACGGGCCACCGTCAGCACGTCTCAAGCCCGCATCCATTTGGCACCTCGGCCAGTCATGCCTTCACATGGACCGCCGTCAACGCGTCCCAAGTCCGTAGCCCTCCGATCGATCTGGGCTTAAAAACCGACAGGCAAGCACACGCCATTCAATTCAATCAATTTCACGCCAATTACACCAAGCGATCACAATCACAATTCAATCCAATCCAGGACCAGCCATACCAACCCACAATTTCGACATTCAATCAACCACATTTGAACATCCAATCCACCCATGAATGCCTCAACAAGCCAATCATTGACTCACCAACATTAGCCACTAACAAACACTCAAAACCATCCAAGTCGGCCACGTACCATCACCCAAATCAAGCATATCATTTTGTCCAAATCAAATAGCACAATTATAACATAATATAACTAAATTAAGACACGCCCTAACCGTTCTAACCCGAGACAAGTCTAATAATACCCAAAGTACTAGGTAGGGTTTAGGAAGTCACTTACCAAATTTTTGCCCGGGAAAAATCGACTCGGGCCTGAAATTGCCCGGGTGAACAGTACCGGATGGGCGCGGGGATGGGCCACACGGGCACGGTGGCCGGACGGTGCGCCTGGTGCACGGGCGCGGTGGCCGGTCAGCGTGCCTAGTGCACGGGCGCGGCGAACGTGCGACGTGCCCGGGGGCGCACGGTCGAGCGGGACGGGCGCGGGGCTCGGCGACGGGCGCGGCGACGGGCGCGGGGCTCGGCCACGGGCGCGGCGACGGGCGCGGGGCTCGGCCACGGCGGGACAGAGGCCGGAATGACTCCGGCACGGCGGCACAGCGACTGGGGACGCTCCGGCGCGGCGGGACAGCGGCTGGGAGGCTCGGGAAAAACGGGCAGCAGCTCCGGCGAGCTCAGCCACGCCCCGAGGAGGCTTGGCCGCGGCTGGGTTGGCTCCGGGAGGGACGGACAGTGGCTGGAACGGCTCTGGCTCGGTGGGACAGCAGCTGGGACGGCTCCGGCGAGCTGGCCGGACGGCTGGCGACGGCCGGGACTTGACCGGACACGGCGGCGAGCCGACGAGGAGCCCACAGGAAGGAGAGAGAGAGAGAGGCTGAGGTAGGGCGGTGCGGCCGGAGGGGAGCTCGGCGGCGGTGCTCAGGCGTCGGGACGGCTCCGGGGTGCTGGCCGGACGACTGGCAACGGCCGGGACTCACCGGACACGGCGGCGAGCGACGGCGAGCGGCGGGAGGTCAGAGAGAGGAAGAGAGAGCGGGCTGGGGAGGCTGGCGCGGCTGCGGAGGCGCACGGCGGCGACAGGGGCGGTGCACTGACGTCGGGGCTGCACTGGAGAGCTGACAGGACTGCGAGACAGCCGCCGGGACTCGCCGGACGCAGCTGTGGACGGCGGCGAGCCGAGCCCGCACGCTCGGGAAGAGAGGAAAAGTAGCGCCGACTGGGGCTTCCAGGCGTCACGGCGGCGCGGCAGCGGCGCGGGGGAGGACAGTGGCGTCGGGCGGAGGCGAAGGGTCGTCGGGCGGAGGCTGAGGCGGCGGCTGTGAGGGGCGGAGGTGCTGCGGGGGTGGACGAGGGAGGAGGAGGAAGCGGAGGAGAGGGGGAGGGGATGGCCAGCGACGGGGACGGTCCACGGGACTGTGGCGGCTGGTCGGGCGGCGGCGGCGCGAGGCGGTCGCCGGGGAGGCCAGCGGCCGTCTGCAGTCGGCGCGCAGCACAGAAGCCAGTCCGTTCCGTCGCTGCAGAAGGAAAGGAGGGAGGAGAAGCCGAAGAGAGAGGGAGCGGGAAAAGAGAAAGAGGGAGAGAGGAGAGAGGAAAGAGAGAGAGAGAGAGAGTGCATGGGGGGGTGGGGTTCTGCATGGGGAAGGGGCGCGCTGTTGCGTGCATGGGGAAGGAAGGGCAGAAGCGGGCAGACGTGCAGAGGCGTGGACGTGTGCATGGGGATCGCGTGCGCCGGGAAGAGAGAAAGAGAGAGAGAGGGGAAGAGAGAGAAGAGAAAGGGGAAGGAGAGAGAGAGCGGGCGGCTGCATGGGGACGTCGCGCACGTCCGAGGGGGAGAGAGAGAAAGAGAAACGCGTGCGGGTAGAGGGAGGAGAGAGAGAGAGAGAAATATATGGCCTCGAGTGCGATCGGATGGTCCGATTTAAAAGCCGAAAACGATCCTAGGGTCCAGATAAATCCTAAAAAAATATTAAGGGGCAAGGGCCACGGAAAATTATAAATAAAATGACCCGAAAATATACTACGAGGGAGGTCCACTAGTCCGAAGTCGCACCCGGTCGAAAATCCATTTTTCGCACATTCCCGATAATACCGACGCTGGCCACACAAAAATCGACACCGTCCAATTTATTTCAACCCGGAACTCCCGGAAATTGGCCATCAAGTTTGGGGTCTAAAAACGGTCAAATTCGATCGAGTGCGATTTTAACAAAAGTCTCTATTTTAAAAACAAAAACCCGAGAGTGATCAGTTCCCGGGCGAGATTCTATTATAAGCGCACTGACAAATTACACGTCTTATAAATCCCCAAAAATGGGCCAAAATTCAGAATGTCACAACTCTTCCCCCCTTACAAAAATTTCGTCCTCGAAATTTACAACCCAACCCAACTATTCAAACAAATGAGGGTACTGGTGTCGCATCAACTCTTCACTTTCCCACGTCGCGCCTTCAGTCCCATGGTGCTCCCAAATAACTTTGACCATCGGGATTTTCTTATTTCTCAACACTCTTTCTAGTCTATCCTCTATCCGAACTGGCTTCTCCACGTACGACACCTTATCATCCACGTCTATTTTTTTGTGATTCAGCACAAGGGTCGAGTCCAGTTCATATACCCGTAGCATAGACACAAGGATCACAATGAACCCTTGAGACAATTTTTTTTTTTTTTTTTGCGATAGTGCGAGACGATAAGCCAGGGTGCCTAATCTCTCTAAGATCTCGAGTGGACCCACGTACCTCGGGCTCAACTTCCCTTTCTTACCAAACCGAGATAATCCTCTCATTGACGACACCCTGAGAAATACGTGGTCCCCTACTTGAAATTCCCAAGGCCTACGTGTCCGGTCTGCATAATTCTTTTGACGGCTCTGAACTGTTCTGAGTCTGTCTCGGATGACCTTGACTGTCTCAATCGACTGTTGTTCTAACTCTGGACCCATAATGCTCCTCTCCCTAATTTTATCCCAACAAACCGGTGTTCTACAGACTCTGCCCAACGATGCTTCAAACGGTGTCATCCTGATACTCTGCTGGTGGCTACTGTTGATGTAGGTGAATTCAACCAAAGGCAACTGCTCCTCACAGCCTCCTTTAAAATCCAATACACATGCCCGTAATATATCCTCCAAAGTCTGAATTGTCCTTTCAAACCAGCCATCCGTTTGGGGATGATAGGCCGTGCTAAACTGTAACTTCGTTCCTAATGTCGTATGAAAACTTTTCCAAAAAGGGCGGCAGTAAATTTAGGATCACGGTCCAAAGTGATCATCACTGGTACTCCATGGGGACGGACTATATGTCGCACATACCAATCGGCATACCATTCCAAGGCGAAATCCTTTCACACCAGTAGAAAATGTGCTGACTTTGTCAACTGATCAACTAACACTCAAATTGAATCATGTCCCCTTTGACTTCTCGGTAATCCCATTACAAAGTCCATCGTGATGTGTTACCATTTCCACTCGAGAATTTCCAATGGCTGCAACATCCCACCTGGCTTGCAATGTTGCGCATTCACTTGTTAGCATGTTAAACACTTAGCCACATGCTTGGCCACGTCCACCTTTATGCCGTTCCACCAATGATGCTGCCGTAAGTTCTGACACATTTTCGTACTACCCGGGTGAATACTATAATTACTACGATGCACTTTAGATAGAATCTCCTCCTTGAGTTCTGCATCACTAGGTACGCACAACCGTCCGCGGCACTTCAGAATCCCATCCTCGAACACCTGAAATTCCGATTTCCTCCTTGTAACGTTCATACTCAGAATCTTTTGAATCTCTGGGTCCGTCGACTATAAAGCCTTAATCTTATTTTGGATCTCCGGTTCAATCCTCAATGCGGCAAGTAAACTTGAAACATGACTTACTTCAAACTTAAATCCCGAATCTCGAACTCCCTCCAACAGAGTTCATTCTCTGACCACCATATGCGCAATGCTCGATTTCCAACTTAATGCATCCGCTACCTTATTAGCTTTTCCAGGGTGATACATAATATCGCAATTATAGTCCTTAAGGAGTTCTATCCAACGACGATGACTCATAATTAATTCCTTTTTGGGAGAACAAGTATCTTAGACTTTGATGGTCCGAATAAATTTGAAATTTCTCCCCACACAGGTAATGCCTCCAAATCTTAATAGCGAAGATAACTGTGGCTAATTCCAAATCATGCGTTGGATAATCCAGCTTATGTGGCCTCAATTGACATGATGCGTATACCACTACTTTCCCGTGTTGCATTAGCAGACATCCCAATCCCCTTATCGACGCGTCACTGTAAAACTCATGTACTCCCAGGCCTGGTGGGATCGTCAACGCTGGCGTGATCGTCAAGCTCTGTTTTTAATCCTGAAAACTCCTTTTGTACTCATCCGTCCATTCAAATTTTCGTTTCCTTCTTTAGCAAACGCGTCCACGGTGTTGCTAACGCTAAAAACCTTTCCACGAAATGTCTGTAATAGCCTGCCAGAATTCACACTTGCTGAACTTAGCGTAGAGTGCATGTTCCTTTAGGGTCCGTAGAACCTTTTCCAAATGTACCTCGTGTTCGGCGGAGCTCTTCGAATACACCAGAATATCATCTATAAACCCGATCACAAACTGATCCAAAAATTCCTTGAACACCCGCTTCATTTAAATCCATCAAGGCTGCAAGGGCGTTCGTCAGTCCAAACGGCATCACCGTAAACTCATAGTGTCCATACCTCGTCCTAAATGCCGACTTCGGCACGTCTTCCTTCTTAATCCTCAATTGGTGATGACCCGTCCTTAGGTCAATCTTACAAAATACTGATGCCCCTCATAACTGCTCGATCAGGTTATTCACCCTTGGCAACTGGCATTTATCCTTAAAAGTCACATGATTCAACTGTCTGTAGTCAATGCATAACCTTAACGATCCGTCCTTCTTCCTCACGAATAAATCCGGCGCTCCCCCTGAAGATCTACTCAGACGAATAAAACCTTAATCCAGTAACTCCCGTATTTGGACTTTCGATTTCTTCAATTTCGACAGTGACATCTTGTAGGGCGTTCCCAAGGTCAGTTTTGTCTCTAGAGCCAATTCGACCACAACCTCGACTATCCTAACAAGTGGCAATCCCCGCAATTCCTGAGGAAAGACATCGGGAAGATTACACACCTCGTCTATGTCCTTTAGCCTTGATTCTTCGACCAACTAATCCGCCACAAATTAATTATCTTTTTACACCTCGAAGATAAAGTTCAATCCATCCAATTTCAATCCAATCCAATAGTCTCCCAAAACAACTCACATCGGTTTTTTTTTTTTTACAAACTCTGTAATTCCTAAGCAACACTCATCATTCCCAACTCGTCCACGAATGTCATCAGTAATCCACAAATCCTTAAACCGATTGCGTCGATTCCTTATAAAAATTGATTTTAAGTCTTACCTAACCACCCGGACGATAACTTCAAAATCATCTCCTTCTGTACTAAATACTATCTCATAACGCACCTAGACTTTCAAGGCACATCCTTCACTTCTTCTCAGCCACTACACTTTTCCTTACGTCCTTAGCCGATTCTGATTAATCTGCGGGGCAGTTCTCGCTTAATGTCCTACTTGCGGTTGCAGCGATTGCATTAGTGACCTAACCTACCGGTTCCACAATTCTCAATTGGTGACCTTACTGTCTACATCCACAACACGCTCCACTTCTATCTTGGCAATGGCCATTCCTATGTCTCTTTCCGTAAGACCGACATGTGGCGTTGGAGTATTAGTTCAGCTTTCCAAGGTTCTTTCTTACTGGAGGGACAAACCTTCGTTCCTCTGTTATAGACTTCTTTCCAAAGTTCCTATTGTCCTTTGCCGACGCGTACTGTGATCCAGAAGCGGTAGTCCTTTACTCATAGTCGTGTCAACCATCGGGCTCTCTCTCATACAGCTCATTGAAATCTCTTAAGACCCAAAAGTACAAACTGATTGCGGAATTCCGGTTCCAATCCATCCCGAAACCTCCTTGCCCTATCCTCACGGTCCTTAACCATCCTTGTCCTATCCTCACGGTCCTTACAAACTTGACCTTGTACTGATCGACTGACATCCGATTTTAGCGAAGTTGAAGGAACTATGTCATTCTCTGTCCTTGCACACTCTCTGCATGTACTTCTCATTAAAGGCCTCGACAACGACATCCCAGCTTAGAAATATGCCCTTTGAAATATCCTACTTCGGGGACCCTCTTACCAATCCTTTGCATTTCCCTAGGGTTGATATATAGCCAGGGTCACTTTGTCCTCATCAGTGCACCCGAATACCTCATCACTTTCTCCTCATCGAAGAAACTCTGTCATTTTTCTATCCAAAGTAATATAGCCTTAGGGTCACCTCTTCCCATCGAACTTTGCAAGTTTAAATTTCAAAAATTTCCAACCCATTGACGCATCTGTCTAACTGCATTAGCTTACCCTTGACCTTGATTCCCAACATTTCCATTATACCTATGATTCTTGTTATTTCCATTGACAACAACAACAGTAGTCTCAGCATCAGTAGCAACAGTAGCATTTCACTCCTCAGTTTGTCTTCCCAATAAAATTCCAACTTTCTCGAGTGCCCTCAAAATCTCGTCCCATCTGGGATCCCCCACAACTCCAACTTGCGGACCTATACGACCTCAACCTCGACCTCATCCTCGGCTACTCATACTCACAGGGCTCACACTACCCGCTTACCTGCTATAATTTCCCCACGAGAATCAAAACCTAGGCCAACTATACCAGTCTAAAGCCCTAGGCAGTGAATCACAACAATTCACTAAGCAGGCCGTTAATCACAACATCACTCAATCACAAAGAAACAGGAATCGTGTACTAACCTCAAGTCCTGACGCACCTGCATTTCACATGATATTGCATACGTCACTCAGCAATCACAATCAAACAATCTGGGTAACGCATGGCCAACAAGTCTTCCTAACTGACTACCCCAAAGTCATCGCTCCTTACCACTCCAAGCTTCGACCATCTTGGTTCGAGCTAGCCTTGCTCTGATACCAAATCAACTGGGATGTCACGCCCCGAACCCTAACGAGCTCGCGACACCCCTCGATGGTCGATCATTGAATGCGACGTCCCAGGCACGTCGCCGACCCAACCAAAACAACAGTGATTAAGCACACGCGAAAACCAATAGAAACAACCCGGACAATTAACAATGACAAGGGGCAGCAATGGCAATAAACAAATAACTGAAATTCTTACATTTGACGAATACACTCGACGTCCACAAAAGACAATTCCCTAAGCTAGGCCACAACAACGGGACCACATTCCTCAAAAGGGACCACTGCTCGCAAACTTAACTTTTCTACCAAAGGGGAAAACTCAAAATACCGGGTACTTGACCCGTCTTCGATCTCCGAGGTACCCTTGAAGCGTCTTCAGTCACTCATGGTCGCGGATCTGAAATGGTTATATAATAACCGTGAGAACGAGTCTCAATAAGCAACTCCCTATACCCCACGTAGGCCAATGCGTATCCAGACAAGTCGTACATGCAATCTACCTCATAAGATATAAAATTCGCATTATTGAACTTACCTCGTCATCAAGCCCTTGCCAACACTGCACGTTAGTCATAACATGGTAATGCAATAATAATAGCTAAATAGCACATCGCAATTGCTCAAACGCCACCCACACTTGCATGCAATTCACCTTACTAATTAGACCACACGTTCAACCAGCCACTTCAAGCACACGCTCAACCAGCCAATCCAATCACACGCTCAACCAATCAATCCAGTCACACTCAACCAGCCAATCCAATCGCACGCTCAACCAGTCAATCCAGTCACACTCAACCAGTCATTTCAATCACACTCAAGTCGCATGCATGCGTCCAACCAACTTTCCTCTCACGGGCTCACAAGCCGCACAATCAATCAAACCAATGGCCGCCGTCAACACGTCCCAAGCCATATCAATCATACCATACCAGTGGCCGCCGTCAACACGTCCCAAGCCACACAATCAATCGTTCCAATGACCGACGTAAACACGTCCCGGTCTATCACACCTTTAACGGGCCACCGTCAGCACGTCTCAAGCCCGCATCCATTTGGCACCTCGGCCAGTCATGCCTTCACACGGACCGCCGTCAACACGTCCCAAGTCCGTAGCCCTCCGATCGATCTGGGCTTAAAAACCGACAGGCAAGCACACGCCATTCAATTCAATCAATTTCACGCCAATTACACCAAGCGATCACAATCACAATTCAATCCAATCCAGGACCAGCCATACCAACCCACAATTTCGACATTCAATCGACCACATTTGAACATCCAATCCACCCATGAATGCCTCAACAAGCCAATCATTGACTCACCAACATTAGCCACTAACAAACACTCAAAACCATCCAAGTCGGCCACGTACCATCACCCAAATCAAGCATATCATTTTGTCCAAATCAAATAGCACAATTATAACATAATATAACTAAATTAAGACACGCCCTAACCGTTCTAACCCGAGACAAGTCTAATAATACCCAAAGTACTAGGTAGGGTTTAGGAAGTCACTTACCAAATTTTTGCCCGGGAAAAATCGACTCGGGCCTGAAATTGCCCGGGTGAACAGTACCGGATGGGCGCGGGGACGGGCCACACGGGCACGGTGGCCGGACGGTGCGCCTGGTGCACGGGCGCGGTGGCCGGTCAGCGTGCCTAGTGCACGGGCGCGGCGAACGTGCGACGTGCCCGGGGGCGCACGGTCGAGCGGGACGGGCGCGGGGCTCGGCGACGGGCGCGGCGACGGGCGCGGGGCTCGGCCACGGCGGGACAGAGGCCGGAATGACTCCGGCACGGCGGCACAGCGACTGGGGACGCTCCGGCGCGGCGGGACAGCGGCTGGGAGGCTCGGGAAAAACGGGCAGCAGCTCCGGCGAGCTCAGCCACGCCCCGGGGAGGCTTGGCCGCGGCTGGGTTGGCTCCGGGAGGGACGGACAGTGGCTGGAACGGCTCTGGCTCGGTGGGACAGCAGCTGGGACGGCTCCGGCTAGCTGGCCGGACGGCTGGCGACGGCCGGGACTTGACCGGACACGGCGGCGAGCCGACGAGGAGCCCACAGGAAGGAGAGAGAGAGAGAGGCTGAGGTAGGGCGGTGCGGCCGGAGGGGAGCTCGGCGGCGGTGCTCAGGCGTCGGGACGGCTCCGGGGTGCTGGCCGGACGACTGGCGACGGCCGGGACTCACCGGACACGGCGGCGAGCGACGGCGAGCGGCGGGAGGTCAGAGAGAGGAAGAGAGAGCGGGCTGGGGAGGCTGGCGCGGCTGCGGAGGCGCACGGCGGCGACAGGGGCGGTGCACTGACGTCGGGGCTGCACTGGAGAGCTGACAGGACTGCGAGACAGCCGCCGGGACTCGCCGGACGCAGCTGTGGACGGCGGCGAGCCGAGCCCGCACGCTCGGGAAGAGAGGAAAAGTAGCGCCGACTGGGGCTTCCAGGCGTCACGGCGGCGCGGCAGCGGCGCGGGGGAGGACGGTGGCGTCGGGCGGAGGCGAAGGGTCGTCGGGCGGAGGCTGAGGCGGCGGCTGTGAGGGGCGGAGGTGCTGCGGGGGTGGACGAGGGAGGAGGAGGAAGCGGAGGAGAGGGGGAGGGGATGGCCAGCGACGGGGACGGTCCACGGGACTGTGGCGGCTGGTCGGGCGGCGGCGGCGCGAGGCGGTCGCCGGGGAGGCCAGCGGCCGTCTGCAGTCGGCGCGCAGCACAGAAGCCAGTCCGTTCCGTCGCTGCAGAAGGAAAGGAGGGAGGAGAAGCCGAAGAGAGAGGGAGCGGGGAAAGAGAAAGAGGAAGAGAGGAGAGAGGAAAGAGAGAGAGAGAGAGTGCATGGGGGGTGGGGTTCTGCATGGGGAAGGGGCGCGCTGTTGCGTGCATGGGGAAGGAAGGGCAGAAGCGGGCAGACGTGCAGAGGCGTGGACGTGTGCATGGGGATCGCGTGCGCCGGGAAGAGAGAAAGAGAGAGAGGGGAAGAGAGAGAAGAGAAAGGGGAAGGAGAGAGAGAGCGGACGGCTGCATGGGGACGTCGCGCACGTCCGAGGGGGAGAGAGAGAAAGAGAAACGCGTGCGGGTAGAGGGAGGAGAGAGAGAGAGAGAAATATATGGCCTCGAGTGCGATCGGGTGGTCCGATTTAAAAGCCGAAACGATCCTAGGGTCCAGATAAATCCTAGAAAAATATTAAGGGGCAAGGGCCACGGAAAATTATAAATAAAATGACCCGAAAATATACTACGAGGGAGGTCCACTAGTCCGAAGTCGCACCCGGTCGAAAATCCATTTTTCGTACATTCCCGATAATACCGACGCTGGCCACACAAAAATCGACACCGTCCAATTTATTTCGACCCGGAACTCCCGGAAATTGGCCATCAAGTTTGGGGTCTAAAAACGGTCAAATTCGATCGAGTGCGATTTTAACAGAAGTCTCTATTTTAAAAACAAAAACCCGAGAGTGATCAGTTCCCGGGCGAGATTCTATTATAAGCGCACTGACAAATTACACGTCTTATAAATCCCCAAAAATGGGCCAAAATTCAGAATGTCACAGAGCTTGCTTATGCGGTTCAAATCCTTTTTTTATTGGAAGTTTATGTTCCACGATATCCCTTCATAAACTTGGCATTTCATGATGATCCCATGCGAAACAACCTCTTATGCTTTATTATTAAACTAACTAACCTAGATTTGATATCTTCATCCAATAATCCACTAACATAAATCGGTCGATATTGATCTTTGTTGCTGATGTTGAGTTCGATTAAATGGTCCTCAGCTTCAACTACTTTGTTGTCTTCCATCAATGGAGATTCATCGAAATCAACTATACAATCGGCAACATCTAGAGATTGTTTTAGATCTTCCAATAACGGGTCGTATTTAATATAAAAGATCAAATTCCCATGTCGCTAGCCCACTCTTTTTGAGATTACATTTAACATAAACTATTAATGCTTGGCTGGCCCTAATGGTCTATATTTGTAAATGCGACGGCATAGCTGCGATGTACACGCTAATCAATTCTTTATATCAATGCACGCCAGATTAACGATTCCCTTATGTTTTCTTTAATCGAGTTAGTTTAAACGAATTGAAAGGGAAAGTAGTAAGTCTTTCAATTTTGGGTTACATTTTGGATCGACAGATGCTGAATCGAATCATCGTACTCCAAACTTTCCTCGCATGAAACGGAACCAGCAAATGGACAAATCAATATATGTCAAATTTCTTCGATTCGGTTGGGTATACGATTTCTACCATCGATGCAATAGGTACACTCGGGTTTTGTTAGGTAAAATTGAAAAGCAGATGCTGAAATTTAAGTATGAGAATTGTCCAATTAGTTCTAAATATATTGTATGAATGCCAATTTAGTTATAAACTTTTCTATTTTGTCGATTTAGTCTTAAACTTTTTGCTCGACATTCTAATGTGGCCCTTCTGGCCGCTATTTCAGGCGAAACTTGACCAAAATGACTACATTATAATTTTCATGCAAAGATTTAGCACTAAATTGGTAAAATCAAAAAGTTTAGGACAATATTGACATCTGTACAATATGTTTATGACTGATTGAATAATCTTTCAATTTAACTACTAAATTGTAAATCTCGATAATCTTAAGAGCTGAAAATAGATTTAAGAGTATCTTTATCAATGTTAACCTTTTGGTACTCTGAGAAAGGAAGTGTTGTCCTTTTCTCTGTCGTCGTGAGCAAATCAGGTTATAGTAGGAAATTCAGAGATAGTGTTTGATAGCATTTATATTTCCTCTCAAGATCATTTAATGCATCTATGGGGATCAAATTAAACATTAAGTTAAAGTTTATAGATTATATTAAACAAATTAAAAGTTGAAGGATCAAATTGCACACTGCGCCAAAATTCACGGAATGTGCATGTCATTTTCCCATCATTTAATGCATCTATGGGGATGATGAAAGAAACCAGGATGGAAATGATAAGACCCTAGGCAATGACAAAACACATTATTGTTCTATTGTAGGAAAAAGACCTTATGCAATTATTTTCTAAAAATTCATTGGTGCTATCCTTTATCTTCTTTTTATTTTTTTCCGAATAGATGGACTGAAACTTTTACCTTGTGATGAAATTTTACTTCTCTATATCTAAAGATATGCATTTTCTCTAATCAAGTCTCTAAATTTCTCCAATTAAATTCCTAAACTTGGATAATATTTTTTAATCACGTTCCTCTAGCTGCAAATTTAGTTAATTTTAAGGCGGGTGTATTTTGGAACCGACAAAAGTCTTAACGTTAAAAGCTCAAGTGCAAGTGCAGTATTCATATTGATAAATCTTATTGCTCGATGTTGGGTCACAATCTTCATCTTCAAGATTTCTAGTTTCACAAATTAGCTTATAGTCCATAGTGGACAAAAAAAAAAAAAATTCACGTCGAACTGTCGTGGGCTCGGATAGATATCTTCGCTTCAATTAACAAGATTTGGAGTCGGATTGCGTAAATTAAAAGTTCATGGACTTGATTGACGATAATTTCGTAAGTTTTGGGCTGAACACTAAAGACCATCTTAGGATGCGTGTGTCTCGTACACATGTTTGACCCCTAAAACCCCGCCATTTTCTAAGACTATTGAGCTCGCGTGTCGCAAGAAAACCGTTGCGAGGTGAACGGTCCCGCAGGAATATTCTCACTGCGTGTGTATGTGTTTTGGTGGACCTCCCCAATGATGTAGATTGATGAAGAACGCGCGGGTTGCCCCCCTCTTTCCGCGCAAGATTTCTTCATCTCTCTCCGTGGATCGACCCGCAAATTCATTAGACGCCTCTCTCATCAGCTTGGTTCGTCTTGTTTTACGTGCAACATCGGATGCATGAGTTCTCGTGGTGTAGCAAATTGCTTTTGAATGGTTTTAGAGAGGAAGCGTCATCATCATAGGTCTCCAATTTTATTGTTCCTCAGAACATGATGTCTTCTTGAGCTCGTTGATGAGTCTAGCGTCTGGTCGGCTCCTCCATGATTTGTCTGGTTTATTGAAATAAAGGTGTATTATCTGTTTGATTTCGTGTGGAAGGTTTCACGGTTTGACTGAGATTAGAAACTTACTTATGCGGATTTTGCCGGTCCAGTTCTGAAAGGGTGATGAAGAGTTTTGTTAGCTGTAGTCAGAGATTTGCATATGCTCACAAGGCCATTGTCCTGAAGGAAATGAAGCCTCGCGTCAGCTATGCGATCCTTACATAGTTGGTTAGCTGGTATCGAGATTCGAAGTTCAAATGGCCGATTGAATAGCAAGATATAAGAGCTTGGGAGATGCGAGCTGTGGGGAGTATAGGCAGGTACCTATCGAAAGGGGTGTACATTGCTTCCGGCCCCTTCCATCCGTTCAGTGGAGCAGTGGACATAATCGTAGTTGAACAGCCTGATGGTACTTTCAAATCCTCTCCTTGGTACGTCCGCCTTGGGAAATTCCAAGGGGTTTTGAAGACAAAAGAAAAGATTGTCAAAATATGCGTCAATGGGGTTGAGGCGGACTTCCACATGTATCTGAACCATAAAGGAGAAGCCTACTTCCTCAAGGAAGCAGACGAAGAAGAAGGGGAATCATATGAGACATTTCCTTTGGGTGGAGAGAGGAGAGGACATTCACAGGTGAGGTCGGGAAGTCACAGTTTTGATTCTAATGGGTCTATTTTGAGTGATGCAGGAATTGAGAGCACTACGGCCAGAAGTAGTTCTCGCCGATCGTGAGCTTCTGGGCTTGTTTCAGGATGCAGACCGATGAGGACTGATGGTCCCAGTAAACAAGAGTTTGGTGTTGGTGTGATAAGGAGAGGCTCATTAGAGCGAGCAGAGATTGCAGCTCAACTTCTTGAGTTGAATTGGTCGACAAATTTAGCCTCTTTCAAGTTCAGGAAAACATATTCTCCTGCATTTACTCCTGATACTTTTGACAGTAAAATTGTTAATGTGGATGAGGAGCCAATCTGCAAGGATTCCCTTGTGCATAGTAAACCGAAAAGTAGTTTAACGGATGGCCCATCGCATGAGGAAGCTAGTTCTTGCAACATGACTGTGCAGTCTTTTGAAAGAACGGACTTCATTGTCCAATGTGCTAATGGAAAGCTTTCATATTTGAATGGCATCGCAGAGGGCATTGCTGCATCCTCTGGAGGTAAGATGTAAGACTGAGTACTTGGGATGAACGCTGTGATGTAATATTAAAAACTGATTCAAAAAATCGACGGATATTGGGTGTTCGATGATAATGCTGCAAGCCTGCAAGCATGGCTGTAACTGTCAAACCTTTTTCCCTTTTTCCTTTTCCATCTTATGTACTTAGTATTACAAGTAAAGCTTAAACTAAAAGTAAGTGACTAGTAGAGTTTGCATCAAGATGTCTTAATGAAAGTATGTTAATCAACCAGGCAGTCATATATCCAAGGAGCAAACCTATGGAGTTCATTCCTTCACTGTTGAGACTTTGGAGAACTTATGTGCCTCTAGTGAGCCATCCAAAGAAATATTGCACCATGATAGCAGAGAAACCTGGGATGTCCATCCGGAAGCAGTACTGATAAATAACAATAGCATTGTTGAGGTAACTTTCTTCTGAAGTCTTTTATTAAGGGAGTTTAGTCCATAAATGATACTTGGATATTGTATCCTCCATAACGTCAATGAATGTCAGGATAATGCTGCCAGCACCAGGGAAAACAATTTTGTGGTTTTACTAGACTAATGATGCTTTTCTTTCAACTTCTGTCAGCTCCATTCTATAGTTTGGAAGATTTTGGTTGATCATTTTCAAGATACTTGCATTATTTGAATTGTATATCTGAAGCTGCAATCAGATCTTTAGTTAAACCAAGAAGTCAATGTAATTCTCACGGGTGCATAACTGCAATTTCGAGTTCAATTTCAAATTAATCCACTGTAAATTGCATGATTGGGTAGTTCAAGTAAACAACTACAAGAATGATCTAGCTGCGCCTAATTCCTCCATCCGGGAATTTATGGGTATGCGCCAAGGAGATACCGTCACAATACAGTAAACATTTGATCCTGTTGACAACAGCAATACATATGGTTCCGTCAAGCAATCAGGATCACTAAACATCTGTAGCGTCTCCATTATCAGCGGCAGAATTAGCCAAGCAGGTCAAAATAGTTCTACTGATGAAACAAGCAAGTTCCAACTCAGTTCGGAGACTATGGACAATACCAACGGGTCATATTGTAGTTTTCTTCTGACAAAAACCCCCAGTTTTCCACCAGAAGATAATTCAACTGGAGAATTTCTTTTGAGTGGACTTGATGCTGAGCATGCTTCAAGGATTTTTAATGGTATAGATAGAGATCATACTTTACCCAAGCCAAAGTATAGAAAAAAGATGTTCAGGGCGAAGACCCCAACATCTGAACAGGTGGCATCATTGAATTTGAGGGAAGGGAGTAACACGATTACCTTCACCTTCTCCACAGCAATGCTAGGGAAGCAGCAGGTTACTTTTGTGCCATGACACTTTTGAACACTGGGCCTAGAGAATTCTTTCAATTCCTTCTCTAGGAAGAAAGCAATCTTATTCCATTACAACTAACATTGGACAATTGAACAGGTTGATTGCAAAATCTATTTATGGAAATGGAATGATCGTATTATTATTTCCTATGTTGATGGCACCGTTACCAAGTAAGGCCACTATAACCTTATAATATAAAAGGACTATATGGGCTTTCTACTATTTCACATTTCTTAGGTTCATCTGCTCACTCGATCACTTGACTTAATTTCATGATTGTAGGCTATACAGACATTTAGACTGTTATTCTGGTGCTATTTCTTAGTTTTAGAAGACAATTCGTATGTCTAATTTTGGACGAGCGATAAGACCTTTTGCATAAATTCCATGATCACGCCCCAAAAGACGTGAATTAAACTGTTACGTTTTGTTGTTAGTTTGGTCTGGGACTTGAACTTAACTAGAGGCAAGCCAACACACTCTCACAATTAGCCCCTTGTCTTACGCCCACCATATCCCATTTGGGTAGGAATGCTCATGCCCTTTACAGTTTCTCCTGGACCAACAGGAACCTGTAACATATTGTTTTTCTGGTGTCATCAGATAAGTCAGTCTCATTAGTTTGCCAACTAGCCTCTTTTACATGTCAAACAGATGATCTTTGACTTACCGACGCCATAACACTTGATCAATAGAACATCTTTGACGAGTGCCACTATAATTATATTTCCAAACTGTGATCAAAGTAAATGAGTGTGCTTTTGCCCGATTGTCATGCGTTGGAGCATGGATTGCCCTCTTATAATGATTTAGTTCACTTGGCTAAAAGTTGAATATGCTGGAGCTCAAATACATGTCATAGCTTTTCTTGTTCATAACCAATTTCGGCAGATTGAGTTTTGGGTCTTGACTTGAGGCTGATGCCTCGACTTTCGCAACATGATCATATCTTTTCATACCAACAGTAATCTCAAAGTTTTTATTTATTTTGATTTTTTCTTGAAGTCGACATTTTTCAAGATTGATCTTATCTCACTGGTCGTAGTTTTCAATTTGAACAGGTCTGATGTTTTAGGGCAGTTCATGCCTTTGGTTGGGGTAGATTGGTCACATATAGGTGTTGCACGTCTCTTTTCGGCTATTAAGGTTTGCTGCACTTTTTACCCTTTCTTGTGAATTAGGATTTACTTTGAATATGGAGGTGCTTCTATCTTAGAATTTTGGAAGTTAATATGGTTCTTAGAATGTCTGGCGTCACCTTTAGTCCAGAATTTTGATGCGATGCTACTGTCTTGAAAAGTTCATTTCAAGGCATAGGCTTGATGATGTGAACTACTGATTATGACATCAAGCAGGCCTAGATACCGAAAGATTAGACCTATATTTTGTATAAATCGATAGCAATGATAGGACAAGTCATCTGATTTTACCTTTCACGGACCTGCCTTGTTCTTCCTTTCAGGAAAATGGATATTAACTGCTTTTCCTCAGTGCGCGTTCCATTTCTCAGGCTTATCTGACTAGGCAATTTCTATTCAACCTCAAACAGGTATTTCAATGTAATTTTGTTCCTAATTTCCCGCCCAAGGTTGATCTGTTGAACATATTTATCACTAAGCTTCCCTGCCACCTGACCCCTGTGGTGCCTCTTCTTCTCTCGCCAGTTATATCTTCCTTAAATTTGAGTTCTTTCTTTTTCAGGATGGCAATGCCTTACCAGATGGACCTGTTGTTATATCTCCTGATGGGATTTTTCCTTCTTTATTTCGAGATGGTATCTCGCTCCTATGCATAATTATGCTTAGTTGTTGAAATAGGTGTGCTCTCCCGAGGTTACTTTATGGAGCACGGAAAATCTTGTGTGACATGCAAAACCAGTGAAACAAAAAGAGGCAACACAAGTGAAGATGTGTGGCGAGTAGAGAAACGACGGACAGATTTTTGTCTTTCGGCCACTGGAAGGCATCCACTGCCAAAGGAGGACGAAAATTCATTGCAAATTGAATTGCATGAAGTTAAAGAACTCTTACAAAAACTTGCCTTTGAAAATTCAGCCTTTTGCTCGTGCTTCATATAACAGAAACAGTTAAAGAGAGATGTCTCACAAAGCCCTAGATAGAGTGTTCAAATAACCTAACTAAGACAAATGTCGAACTGGGTCACAATTTAGGCAGAGGTCCACCAATTATACAAGTCATTACATAAAAATCTCCACTTCAACTTGAACTTCATCAAATTCCCAAAGACAACAGAACTCACTCAACCTTCTCCACACACCATAAGGGTATTACACAGCACTACACAAGCCAATCAAGTCCAAGACATGCTTGAGCTTAGAGGAAGAGCATTCATTGCCATGTCAGTTGGATTATTTGCAGTACCAATTTTCTTCTTCGCTTATCTCTTTGAGAAATAATTCCATGAACATAATATCATCTGATGTCAGTTTGCTTTGATCTCTCTTATTGAACGTCTGATTCTTAGATGAATAGCATTCTAGCTATCGCCTGCACAATTGTTTCTTCACAATCCAAGCAAAGACAGCCCTGCAACTTGGCCTTCCAGCTGTGCAACCATAGACTATGAACACATTCCCTGTATCTCCTGTCGATATCACCAGCATAACTGATTTGAATGATGCTCATCTAACATTATCATATTTGCTATCTGCTTCGTGTTTTCTAATTCAAGTGATTTCCCTGTTTTTTCCAGTTGTGAGGAGATGTCCTCATGAATTTAAGATAGCATGCTTAGAGGTTAGTTCCTCCCAGTTTCATGTTGAAGTATACAATTTATCTGTCCAAAATGCTTGGTGCAATACTCTGTTCTATGCATTTGAAATTGTTTGCTGTCATTAGCCTGTTCAGAAGTTCGACACATTATCATGCTTCCTCTCTTCGCACGTTGGTGTGTGCATGTGTGCGTGAGTGTGCCTGTGCCTGTGCCTGTGCGTGTGCACACGTACAAGGATGTCTTATGTTGTGATTGTGTTTCTTCTTGTAAACTTTTTATGGTGTAAAAACAATGTACATAGTAGTTGTTCGTTCTGAATTTCTTTTTGAGGTCCTCTTTTATATCACGAGTGGAGAAGAGTCTTTCTTCATTCTTCCTTCAGCATATGAATTGAGTACTATGAGGAATCTTCATTCTTCTTTTGACATTTACTTATCAGAACATTTGTCTGTGACTTCCCATAAACCAGTAACTATAAAAATGCGGATCGTTTGCTTGATTGAGAAAACAGCTGATTTTCTATTAGTCTATTCTGACTCTGTGCTTCATTGCTCTTCCTCCAATACTTTCTAGGATATCAAGTCATTATTTCCCTCAGATTGCAATCCTTTCTATGTTGGTTTTGGAAACAGAGACACTGATGAAATCAGTTACCTCAAAGTTGGAATACCAAAAGGAAAAATTTTCATAATCAACCCCAAGGTGAGTCAATGACTAAGCTAAAGTGGAATCTCATGGCAATATAGCATTATTTTCTTTGATGAGTCTGATTTGCAGGGTGAGGTTGCCGTGAACCGTCATATTAACACAAAGTCATATACATCTATTCATGCTCTTGTTAATGGCATGTTTCCACCGATGACCTCACGGTCCTCATGTGAGCAGGTTTTCTTCTGTAACTCTATTTGCTTTACTTATAGTTTCGGACTCTATAAACCAGCAACTGAAAGGAGAAGAGCTTCAGTTAGCTTACCCTTTTGAGCACTACGTAAACACAGCTTCACTGGAGATAGTTATCCACATTTTTTTTTCTGTTTGACTTATATATGTATACAATATGCAAAATTATGTGCATGAGGGAAAAGATTTTGGGTATAACATATCTAGATATACAATATTAATTTGACTGCCCCTTTGATTTCCACCCAGAACCCATTTGCACTTTTTGTTTCAATTGAACACTGAACTCTGACTCAAAGAAAATGAGATCGACTGTTGTCTGGTTGGTCAACTGGAGTTCATTTTTAGTAAGAGACCCATATTTGCAAACATGGACATGCCTTTGGTGAACTAATACAAGGCTACATTCCACGAGGAATCTTTAAAGACGGAGAAGTGAAACAGTTTAGCCTCGAAAAGTTTTTTGTGAACCAAGAATTTCCTATCTTTGGTCCAAAAAAACAAATTATTGCAATGAAGTTTTCTTTTTACTTGTACTTTGTTATTGATTATTAAAGTGAACTGAGCCTATGATCTGTATATTTTAAGTAAATGTATGTTCCTGTGCTCAACTTTCTCCTGTCTTAAGTCAATTTCTTTTTCTTTTCGGTAATTCAATAAATTTTATATACACCAAAGAGAGGACAAACAACATCCCTTACAATCCCAGGCTCACAAAGACAACTTTGACCTACTCAACCAGTTACAAGGCCTAGAGAAACAGAGTAAAATTATCAGTCCAACTACTGAGACCAACAAAAGTGAAATTTGAAAATCTACACTAACTCCTAACGACAGAGATGAATCCTACAGAGCTCAATGCATAACAACTCTCAAATTTCTACAGATGTCCCTACTTCAGTAGACAGCTCCTCCTGCTTCTTGCCATCATGCACCAGAGATTCAAAAGCTATTTAAACTGCAAAAGTGAAATCCACCATGACTCGATCAAAACGGGGATTAACTTGCTCATGCAAAACTCGATTCCTCTCCATACAAAATCGTAGATTGAAGCCTTCCCTTCCAATTTGAGAAGTTTTACGTTCAGAAATCTGCCTTTTATTTCCTTCAAAACCCAAGGGTACTCCACATTCCAATCAGCTGCAGGCCTATCTTATTCAACAGTTTCAAAACTTGCTTCCAAAGTTGACTAGAAATTGATCGGCCTGCAGCCAGGAAGCTCTGTGGCTTTCATCAACAATCACAACACCGGATCCACGCAAAAAAGGTGGCCTTTTCCATCCGAAAAGGTCATGCAGGGATATGCTTACATCCTCACCCATCCCGGAGTCCCATGCATTGTAATGTCCTCTTGGTCTCGTTTCATCTACTCACCTCACTTTTGTCCTGTGTCTGTGATAACTAATGTACTATGTCTATGTCCAAATGTTGCCATTTACATAGTGTTTTGATCTATTGTAACCTCAGAGAAGTTCATCTATCTGAACTTATCCCATTCATTAACAAGACACATGCTTCTTGCACTATAGCACCATATGAATATGCTGATTTCTTTTTTTCAATCAGACCTTAAGAAATGATATTTCTACTTGTGCAGTTCTATGATCACTTCTTTGACTGGGGCCTGAAGGAGGAGATCGGCAAGTTGACGGCAATAAGGGCGCGGAACGGGATTAACGAGAAGAGCAGCGTGAAGATCTTGGCTGCCGATTCTGATTTATATGTGGCCAAAATCGACGATGGAGTGATTATGAAGATAGGGCCGAAGTTTGAAGTAGGAGACCTTGTTCCTCCCGATTGTCAGATTGCTACATCTGGGCAAGATTATTGTGTGTGGGAGAAGAAGTGTTGCTCAGGCAAAACTCACGAAAATTAGCAACTGAAAGAGCAATTATAGGCCACATCGCCAGAGTTAAATAAAAAATTTACAAGCGGTCTTATGCGCACCGTACGGAAATAAGTGAAAGTATTTCTTTCCGCAACCCATGTTATTTAGATAAGGTTACCAAAAATTCTCGACGCGGCTCGTTTGTATGATACGACATGACACCATACGCGATTAAACATGTTTAGATTTGGCATGAATGGGTTTGTGTTGACCTATTTACGACACTTTTAAAATCATGTCTTAGATTGAGTGACCCACTTAATCTGTTTAGACACGAATCAATCAACTTAGATTAACGGGTCATTTGTTATAACATGACATAGTTAGACATGTTTTAAAACGTTTAACACTCATATTTAAAGACTTTTTTATTCTTAAAAGTTTTTTTTTTATAACCCAGGGAACCCCTGCACAGCCGACAGCTGGGAGGTAAACCCTGGGGGCGACACGTGCTAGCCACCACACACGTGTACCGGTTAAGTTATCCTGCGGCACCCGGGAATCGAACACTCAATCTTTTGCGAGAGGAAGAGTGCCTTTCCCAGCAGCGCCACCCAGGCGGGTGGGTACTTTTTTATTCTTAAAAAGTTCATATGAATAACATCCAATAATCATGATACAAAGTTTATTCTTAAATGCTTGTCATGATATGGCATAACATGTCCAGCTTTTAACTTAATCTAACCACCATCGTGTATCGATAGCTATTAGGGTCCGCGATAATCATGATGTCTATTGATCATCGGCAGCTCATTGATACCGAATTTGTATCAGCATCATGTTGCTTGTCAACAATCGTGTTTATTGATTTCGTTATCAACAATTCAACATTGAGCTTCATATTAACGTTTTGTCGATTAAGGGAACTTGGTTATTTTTTAGTGCGAACATAATTCTTTTAAATATCGGAAAAGCCCAAGTGATCACCCTTCAAAGGTTCAAATAAAATGGCAGTTAGACTTTTGGCTTTCGTACTCCACTCTAGTAGTCACTTTATCTTCAATTTGTGCTAGCAGAGGAAAGTGTCAAAAAAGTCCTAAACATTTTATATTGATGCCGATTGAGTCATAAACCTTTTTTTAGTGTCAATTTAGTCATAAACCTTTTATTTTTGTGCCAATTTAGCCCTTCTGGTTAATTTTGATTGGATTTTGTTGACGTGGACACTGATGATGACGTGTACATCTTTTAATAATATTTTAATAGTTTTTGAATTTTTACTTAGTTTTTTTCGTTTTCTTTTTTTTTCCTCCCCTCACTCTTCCTCCAGCCAGTTGCTGGCCTCTAGCGAGCCACGTAGGCCATCGGCAAGGCTTGCCCTCGCCAGTGACGGCAAAGGCAAGCTTCGCCATGGCTGGGTGAGGCTTTCCCGGCCCTCGCCAGAGGTTGTGAGGGTGCAACCTTGGCCCTTGTGGCCTCTAGTGGGGGCTGGAGCCTCGCCGGTGGTTGCGCGAGTCACAACCTTGCCAAATTTGGCTAGGTTGAGCCTCGCCCGGCCCTTGGTAGAGGCCATAAGGGAGCAGCCTTCACCCTTGCGGCCTCTGGCGAGTGATGGAACCTTGCCCATAGCTAGATGAGGCATGACCTCATCAACCCCGACCTTGCCAGCCCAGCGCAAGGCCGTCCTCGCGGTCATTCGGCAAGGGCAAGCCTCGTCGGTGGTTGACGTGGCTTGCCAAAGGCTAGCGAGGTTGACCTCGTCAGCCTCTAGCCGATTGCCGGTCCTACGATCGGTTGGAGGAAGAGGGAGGGGAGGGAAAAGAAAAAAAGAAAAAAATTGTTAAAAAATAATTAAAAATTGTTAAAAAGTTGTACACGTCAGCGTCGGTGGCTGATCGCCGGTAGGCTGGTGTCCACGTCAGCAAAATCAAGCCAAAATTAGTCGGAAGGACTAAATTAGCACAAAGACAAAAGATTTAAGATACAATTGGCACCAAAAAAAGATTTAGTATTCAATTGGCACCAATGCAAATATTTAAGACTTTTCTGACACTTTTCCCTCTGCCAGCATGCTCTCAATTGGGATATTGGTCGTCAACATATAAAGTTTCAATGACTTATCTAATTTGTGTGGCATCAAAATAGTATGTTTTGTTAAGTATTCCTTAACTCGATCAAAGGCAAATTGCTACTTTTCCCCCCAAACAAAGTTTTCTTAATTTTTTTAATCAAGTTGAGAAGAAAATGTTTCCATTTTTCCTAACAAGTTGGCAATAACCTAACATAAAAAATTGATATTTCCTATCACCATTTGTAACTGTTTTTTACTCGTCGGTCCTAGTAATTCTAGAATGGCTTTGGTGATATTTCTATCAATTGCAATTCCTCTTTGATTAACTAAAACCCAAGAAAATTTACCAGCTTTTACTCCAAAAACTCATTTAAGGGGTTCCATTTTCAATTGATATTGTTTCATCCTAATAAATGCTTGTTCAAGATAGAAACTTATCTTATCGGATTTAACGATGATATCATCAATGTCTTCCATAAACTTGCCGACCATGTCATGGAAGATGAAGTTAATTGCGCTTTGATACTTAACTCCAGCATTCTTCAATCCAAACGACATCAGTATCCATTCAAAGGTACTAATTGCTTTTGGGCATCTAAAAGCTATCTTAGGCACATCTTCCTCAGCTATGAAAATTTGATTGTACCCTGAATGACCATCCATTAAGGATAGCATCTCATTGCCCGATGCTGAATAGACCAACATATCGACTATTGGCAGTTGATACTCGTTCTTGGAGTTGCTGCATTAAAGTTCCTAAAGTCAATGTAGCTCTCAACTTCTCATCCTTCTTTTTTCACAGTAACTATATTAGGTAGCCATTCAACGTAACGAGCAGTTTTTATAAATCCTCCCAGAGCATACGCTCAATTTCTTCCTTCACCTTTGAAATCATCTGTGGAGCAAAACGCCTTAGAGCTTGCTTATTCTGTTCAAATCCCTTTTTAATTGGGAGTTTATGTTCCACCATATCCCTTCATAAACTCGACATTTCATGATAATGCCATGCAAAACAACCTCTTATGCTTTATTATTAAACTAACCTAGATTTGATATGTTCATCCAATAATCCACTAACATAAATCAGTCGATGTTGCTCTTCGTCGCTCATGTTGACTTCGATTAGAGGGTCCTCAGCTTCAACTATTTTGTTGTCTTCCATCAATGGAGATTCATCAAAATCAACTATACAATCGGCAACCTCTAGGGATTGTTTTAGATCTTCCAATAACGTGTCGCACTTGACATAAAAGATCAAATTCCCAAGTCGCTAGCCCACTCTTTTTGAGATTCCATTCAACATAAACTATTAATGCTCGGCTGGCCCTAATGGCCTATATATGTACATGCTAATCAATTCTTTATATCAAAGCATGCCAGATTAACGATACCTTATGTTTTTTTTTATTTTGAATCGAGTTAGTTTAAACGAATTGAAAGTGGAAAGTGGTAAGTTTTCCAATTTTTGGTTACATTTTAGATTGACAGACGCCAAACCGAATCATTCCAATCCAAACTTTCCTTGCATGAGACGGAACCAGCAAATGGAGAAATCAATATAAGTCAAATTTCTTCGGTTTGGTTCAGCATACAATTTCTACCATTGATGCAATAGGTACACTCGGGTTTTGTTTGGTAAAATTGAAAAGTAGCCAGGGAAATTTAAGTAGGAGAATTGTCCAATCAGTTATAAACATATCGTATGGATGCCAATTTAGTCATAAACTTTTTCATTTTGTGAATTTAGTCCTAAATTTTTTCTCGAAATTCTAATTTAGTCCTTCTGACTATTATTTCTGACAAAACTTGAACGAAATGACTACATTGGAATTTCACGCAAAAGGTTTAGTACTAAATTTGTAAAATCGAAAAGCTTATTGATATCCGTACAATAAGCTTATGACCGATTGAGTAACGGAGCAGCATTAGTAATGAGATATGGAACTTGATGAGGGGCTTTTCTTCTCCCAGTTCTCTTGCATAATGAAGCTCTGTCAATGCTTCTGTTATTTTGCTCTTTTTTTTACAGTACAGTTTTATGTTGATTTATTCCCTTCCTTTCAGTAGAAGTACATAATCGATTTCCCACGATCTCGATTTCACTCACAATGTTTTGGCCAACTGCATATTTTTTATGGATTTGCTGAAATCGTGAGCCGCTGCTCTTTCCATGCCTGTTTCAGCTGCACCATCAAGATTTAGCCTTCTTTCAATCACACCACTTTTCCGACTTTTGTGGATTGACAAGCTATTCAATAATGTGAGCAGATTGCCCGGGTGACGGAAATCTCGTTTTCAGGCCTGATTATTTGTCACTGAGATGTTAGGGCATCTCTTGTTGTGTTGCCTCCACATATGTAAAGCTTGCGAGGATGTGAGGAGGATGCTTAATCGCTTAGAGAATTGTTGCTTGGTAGTAGTTTTCATTTGGACAATTGACTCTCCTTTAGTCTTCGTCCGTGTCTTTTTTGGGTTTGTTGTGTTCTGTTTCCTACAGCTCTCAGGTTGCGGTAGTGTAATGTGCCCGACTTTGAATCTTGAATCTTGAATCTTGCCAACAGGGAGAACATTGCTGGGTCATTCAGGAGTGCCGCATCATGTAGGCCTGGAACGATGGACACGCCACACAACGATATGCTCTTTGTAGCGAGTCGGGGTTCTCTATTGAAACGGCATTAGTCACGAAATCTGCCACGAGAACCACGTTAGGACCACTGAACCCATAATTCCCTATAAATTTCTTTCTTTCTATTTGGGGTTGCAGTTACCATCTAATTTCTGGCGAGCCCCGTTGCCTAATCCAGTTCTCTAATCACAGGGTCTCGCTTGAAAGCGAACCGTGGAGGGATAATTTGAAACCTTGACAGACCTCTGAGAAAGACGGGCAAAAACGAAAGCAAGAGAGGAAAAATCTTGACCAAGCGAAGCTTCGCTCTCTGTTCTTTTTCTCTTGGCACGACTCTCGAGTCAATTCGAACTTCTGAAGTGGGACGCGGGTTGCGCGACTCGCCATTTACGTTGTATTGTATTCATTTCCTGTTTTCTTGGCCGCCAGACATTCTTAGCCAACCCCATCTCGGTCGCCGTTGGCTAACGAATGTTGGACTTTTAATCCGCGTTAGAGGCACCCTCCTGCTTCACTTCCACGCCCGTTCCACTAAGTTGTCCTTTTCCCTTTGATTTGTCAACGGTCATCCTCTTCTGCACACGCCTTGACATGTCCGATCTAAGATGTCCATGGCATAGCCGACTGATTCCCACCATAAGATCAGAGAAAAGAAAACGAAAGGGAGCATATGATGATGAGTTCTCGCTATCTCTTCTGGTTCTTCATGCTCTTTGTCTCTCGCCTCGCCGGCTCAGCATTCCCTGCTTTGTTATTTCAGGTGAGATTGAGAAATCAACGTCTTGTTCCTCGCACTGCTACAAAGTAACAGAGAAAAGCAATAGAGATTCAATTTATATGCTTTGCTTTATTGGCGAGATTTGCGAGATTTGCGCTTTTTCTTATTCAAAGGAAAGGAGAGATTGTAGGCAAATCTGTTATAAGCAAATCTGTATTTTTTATTGTTTTCATATTTGTGAGTTTGCTTGTTTCCTTTATTAGAGCATCCCTTGTGTATATTTGCAGAATAATGGCAGCAGATCTCTCAAGAAAAAAACAAGAGAGTTTTTTGCCCGAGGACGTAGGCACATCGCCAAACCTCGTAAATCTTGTATCCTTCTTTGTGACTACTTTACCAAAGCTCAACATGGTATCAGAGCAGGTTTCAGATTGGCGATTCTTGTGAGTACTGAATCGAATTTCTTTTTGCTCGTCTTCTGTCGTCTCTGCAATTCCCTTTTTTTGTTTGCTCTACGTTATGGGTGATAAAGAGAAAAATGCTGCGGAAACGGGGTCATCGAAGACCGTTGTGCAGGAGGCACACAGTCAGCGACTCACGTCCTTATTACTGAATGGGAGGAACTTTCTGCCTTGGTCTCGAGCTGTCACCATTACACTTGGTGGACGATCTCGGTTAGGCCACATTACTGGCCGAACAAAAATTCCTCAAGGGTCAGATCCCTCTTTTGAGGAATGGCAAGCCAATGATCACCGTGTGATGTCTTGGATATTCAATTTCATGGAACCAGAGATCTACGAGATATTTGCATATTCAGAGTCTGCAAAGGCATTATGGGATTCGATATACGAGATGTATGGTCAATCCAGAAATGCATCCCGGATCTTTGAGTTGCAGCAAGGACTTGCTTGTTCTAAGCAAGGCGCAACACAATCTTTCACTGAACACCTGGGAAAAATGAAGAAGCAATGGGATGAGCTTCGTTAGTATAGACCTGCGACCCAGAATGCGATGGATTATGTCAATCGAGAAGAACAAGATAAAATCTTTCAGTTGTTAGCAAGTATCAGACCCGAGTTTGAGGACATCAAACGTCAAATTCTTATGAGTCCTGAATTGCCTACTTTCAATGAAGTTTGTGCCATAATCCAAAGTGAGGAAACAAGGAGACGGGTCATGCCTTTGGCCCCTATTACACCAAGAGAACTCGGTGAACAATCAGCCCACAGTGCCATCAACATGAAGCAAGGAGACTCCACTGCTCGGTTTGCCAAAGGAAAGTTCAAGAAACCAGTACTGTTTCATTGTGACCATTGCAATCGTGATGGCCACTCCAAAGAGAGGTGCTGGGTCCTTCATCTGCATTTGCATCCTTCCAAAGACAGAGGCGCAGAAGCCAAGGTGGCAGTCCAAGAAAATCCAAATGATTTTCAATCCAAGTTAGAGGTTTTGTCTCAACAAGTTCAACAATTACTTCAGATACATGGCAATGGAACAAACGCATTCGGCACTGAAACTGGAAATTTGGCTATGACATCTAGTAATGTTCATGCTTACTCAGCTATATCCACAACTCAATTTATTGTTGATTCTGGGGCTACAGACCACCTGTGTAGTTCTCAAAACTTGCTATCCAATATTACTTCAAATGTGTCATATCCACCTATTACTATTGCGAATGGTGGGCAAGTTCCAACCAGGGGTGTTGGACAAATTAAATTTTTCTCACGTAACTCTGAAGCTTTATTGGTACCCGAATTATCCTCAAATTTATTGTCAATTAGCAAATGCACTAACCAGTGGAATTGCAATGCTATTTTTACTCCTCAAAAGGTTTTCTTCCAAGATCGAACCACAAGGAGGATGATTGGTGAAGGGTAGTTGCAAAATGGGCTGTATGTGGTGAACTTCAATAGCAAAGTTTTGATGGCTCAAAGGAAAACTATTGACACATCCCGACTGTGACATTGGCGTTTGGGTCATCCCTCTGACCGGGTGTTACATGCTCTTGATATGACTTTAAGTTATGATTCCAATTGCTGTGATCCTTGTCATTATGCTAAGCAGCATAGGTTACCTTTTCCACATAGCACACATAAATCGGAACATTTATTTTATTTAGTTCACTCAGATGTTTGGGGGGCTTCTCCTATTGACTCTAAGGAGGGGTTTAAGTATTTTGTTACGTTTATTGATGATAAATCTCAAGCTACATGGCTCTATTTGCTTAAATCCAAAAGTGAAGTTTTGACTGTGTTTCAAGATTTTTGCAATATGGTGAAAAATCAATTTAATACTATAGTAAAGATTCTTTGTACGGACAATGGAACTGAATATACCAATCAAGCTTTTCAAGTGTTCTTGCATGACATGGGAATCATTCATCAAACCTCCTGCGTGGGAACTTCACAGCAAAATGGAATTGCAGAAAGGAAAAATAGGCATCTACTTGAAGTTACCCGAGCATTATTATTCTCAGGAAATTTACCTAAGACATATTGGGCAGATGCAGTCCTTACCAGCTGTGACTTAATCAACCGTTTGCCTAGTAAGGTGTTGGAATATAAGGTTCCAATTGAAAGTCTACATAGCCGAAAATTTGGTATCTCTCACCTGAGAATTTTCGGATGCGTGTGTTATGTGCATTCTCAATCTGGTGACAAGCTGGATCCGCGTGCTCGAAAGTGTGTTTTCTTGGGATACTCGAATGTCAAGAAGGGATATAAATGCTATGAACCAAGTACTAGACGCGTTTATATTTCTCGTGATGTTGTCTTTGATGAGACTAACATGTTTTTTGCTAAGAATCAAATTCAGGGGGAGCAAGACAACTATTCTGAATTTTTGCTTCCTATCTTGACTATCGAGCCTTTAATGTTGGACCAAGAGGAAATTCCAACAACGGCTGTTCAAGGGAATCAACCCATAAATATAGAAGATGTCAACATTGCTCCTGCTCAATTTGTGGTTGATTTGGAAGTTGGAACGGACGATGCAACAGAGGGAGTTCCAACATATACGACACCTATTATCTCAGCTCCAATTCGAAAATCATCGCGCATTCCAAGGCCTTCAATGCGGCTCCATGACTTTTCAACATATTATACTACTCAGCATCCTATTCAAGATTTTATTGGGTATGATAGAATTTCTCATAAGTATTTATGTTTCTTGTTTGCTATTGAAAATCAACATGAGCCCAATACCTTCTTGGAAGCTTGTAAAAACAGTGTGTGGGTGAATGCCATGAAAGATGAGCTTAAGGCATTGGACCGTAACAGTACTTGGGAACTTGTTAAATTGCCAAATGGGAAGAAAACAGTTGGATGTCGGTGGATTTACAAGATCAAATATAACAGTGATAGGTCGGTTGAGAGATACAAAGCTCGATTTGTCGCAAAAGGGTATACTCAAACCTATGGGATAGACTACAAGGAAACATTTGCTCCTGTAGTGAAAATGAATACTGCTCATGTCCTTCTATCTTTAGCAGTTAACTGTGGCTGGCCGTTGTTTCAGATGAATGTGAAGAATGCATTCCTCTAAGGAGACCTGGAGGAAGAGGTCTATATGGATGTCTCTCCTGGACATTTCTTAGAGAATGATAAGGGAATGGTTTGCAAATTAAAGAAAGTAATATATGGTCTCAAACAGTCGCCTAGAGCATGGTATGGCAAATTGAGTTCTACACTCATTAGATTTGGTTTCAAAAGGAGTGCAGCTGACTCTTCAATGTTTACTAAAGCAGCTGGTGAAGGTATTGTTGTCATTCTCATTTATGTTGATGATCTTATCATTACTGGTAGTAACTTCACTGGTATTGCAGAGCTTAAGCAAATGTTGAGCAAGGAATTTGATGTTAAAGACCTTGGAAAATTGAGGTATTTTTTGGGCATAGAGGTAGCAAGTTCTGACAAAGGTCTATTCTTGACTCAAAGAAAATATGTCTTAGATTTGCTGAAGGAGACAGGTAAGTTGGGTGTTAAATCGGCTAGCACTCCTATGGATTACAACAGTAAGACTGTGTCCAATGAAACACTATTAGAGGATATTGGGCAATTTCAACGTATGGTAGGGAGATTGATTTACCTAACCATTACTAGACTTGACATTGCTTATTCTGTTAGTTATGTAAGCCAATTTATGCAAAAACCTACACAAGGGCATATGGAGCTGATAAACCAGATACTTCGATATCTGAAAGCTTCCCCGAGAAGAGGAATATTGTTGAAGAATAATGGTAATACAGAGATTGTGGGTTTTACTAATGCTGATTGAGCTGGCAACCCAATGGATAGAAAATCTACCACAGGTTTTTGTATCTTTGTTGGTGGAAATATTGTTACCTGGAAAAGTAAAAAGCAAACAGTTATGGCTAGATCTAGTGCAGAAGCTGAGTACCGAGCTACGGTTGTTGCCACTAGTGAGATCGTATGGCTCCGTTTATTACTTCAAGAATTGGGCCGTGATGCCATGTCTAAACCTACGAAGTTATTCTGTGATAATCAGGCGGCAACACATATTGCTTCAAATACAGTCTTCCATGAGAGGACCAAACACATAGAGGTCGATTGTCACTTTGTAAGGGAAAAGGTTCAAGACAAGACAATAGAAACGCCATATATTCGTAGTAAGGATCAACTTGCGGATGTCTTCACCAAAGCTTTATCCAAGAGAGTGTTTCAAGATATGGTGAACAAGTTGACCTCAGACAATATCTTCGCTCCAACTTGAGGGGGAGTATTGGCGAGATTTGCGCTTTTTCTTATTCAAAGGAAAGGAGAGATTGTAGGCAAATCTGTTATAAGCAAATCTGTATTTTTTATTGTTTTTATATTTGTGGGTTTGCTTGTTTCCTTTGTTAGAGCATCCCTTGTGTATATTTGCAGAATAATGGCAGCAGATCTCTCAAGAAAAAAACAAGAGAGTTTTTTGCCCGAGGACGCAGGTACATCGCCGAACCTCGTAAATCTTGTGTCCTTCTTTGTGACTACTGTACCAAAACTCAACGCCGGGTCGAATTGACCCAGCAGACCCGGGTTGGTCTAAATTTGCAAATTAAGCCCGATTTTGACCCAAATTTTCAGATTTAACCCCAAAATTGGATTCATTGGCACATTTTGCATCAAAACATGAGATTTGCCTTAATATTTGTCACAATTAAACCAAAAATTCCCAAATTTTAAAATCCGGGTCACTAGGGTTCTATTCAATCCAGTACTTAAATGACTTGATTGAGCAAAATTGACGCAAAAATTGGATTACCCATGACTGATTAACCCTAGAAATGATGGTCTTAAGGTTTGACAATTTTGAATTGGTTATGATCCCCAATTTGGGTTTAAAATTCCTAATTTTCAATTGAATTTTGGGGCTTTTTGATTTATTTGATAAATTATGAAATTGGACCAACCATTATGTAATTCAATGTCCCAGAATCATTTGTTGTGAAGACACTATGATCGAAAAAAGACTAGAAGTGAATTAATTGAATATTTGATTCAATTTGGGCTAGTTTTTACCCAATTTTGGGAAAAACAAATTCCCAATTGAAGTTGTATTAATGAAATTGATTTTAAAATAAAACTAATGACTATTTTTATGGAATTTTTATATTCCATTTGCTATTTTTCTTGATTTACACCATTATTTTGATCAAAAGAAATTAAAGATAATGAGATGAGGACTAGATATAAGGAAAGCATGTTGCGTCTTTCTGTCTGCACTGAACCCTAAAAGATCATTTTTCTCCAAAATCTACGTCACAAGGAATGACTTATTTTGGTGCATGATAGCCTAGAAACTCCGGTATTAGGTAATTTGTGACCTGAAAGCACCCATAAAACAGAAAAAAAAAAACATTGCGATCCAACTTATCTGTCCCCTATTTGAAACTTTTCCCTTAGACATTCCATGCATATATCCAGGACACAGATAATGAAAAAAAATCAGAAAGAGTCTTTATTGGTTATGATGGTAGTCTATATCCGGTAGAGTGAACTACTACGGTTTTACTTTTGATATAAGCATTTGAGAACACAATCTCTTTTCTCGTTCATTCAGTAGCACAGGTAAAACAATTTGAATATCATCCATAGAGATACGAAACACTTTTACTATTGTTTTTAACAAAAAGATCCAGCAAACAATAACAAGCACCGGTAGCGACAAAACCAATCAAGCCTACTCTAGATATTAATTGATTAATTGATCAAGCAACGGCAAGAGCGAAAGATAATCCAGCTTTTGATAATCCACGTCAAGTTATTTTTCTAACATGATGATTCATGAAGCATGGGATATAAATTTTGAAATTTGTATGACAGAAAGAGAGACTAAGCCACTAAATTGCATTACTGTGATTCGGAAGGATTGGTATGACTAACTAAAGTATCAATTAATAAGTGGAAGTTCAAAGCACAAACTTGGGCATTCCCCTAACCTTCAGCAGGAAATCAAATGAATCTTAAAATTTAAGCAACTGTGTCCATCATATAGGTCTAAACTCAATTCAAGCGCTCCCAAAAGAATAGGCAACAGTGGAGTTTTCCCATGTGGCTTGCTAATTTGCTAATTAAGGCAAACAATCCGAATATATGGGACTAAAAACATCATTTGGACGCCTTGTGGCTATCACTTGATGGGCACTCAAATATCGGTAGCTCACTTTGCTCTAATGTATGGGTATGGTCGCTTTTTGATAAGGACCCACCTGTTGAACGTGCCCACGTTTTATTCAAATTTACCAGTCGCAGAACAGATTTCTGTTCTGTGGTGCTGTTTCACGCCACCTAAGCGGACAAACGTGTTTCACCTCATATTGTGCAATAATTGAGCCGGACACCTCATATCGTGCAATAATTGAGCCCGGAATAGTTTGTGGTCTGTGGTCACTCTTCGCCTGTATAAAGCAGTGACCAAAAAATGAAAAACTAACACCCACTTCCTGCAAAAAGATTAGTGCGTCACAAGCATCTGCTTGTTTTGATTCTTACTCAAACATCAATGGCACACCAGCAATTTTCTTCGCAGTTCGCCGTAGTAGGCAGTGAAGAACATGACCGGGAGGCCATTGACGAACTCATTGCTTCACTGCCCCAAAGGAAAGGGGTCGTTCGTCCTTTCAATTCCCTCTACCAAAACTTCTGGTGCCCAACCCACGTGCTTCCCAACGTGATCGCGTTTCAGCGGCACTTCCAAGCCAAACACAAGGACATTGTCCTGGCCTCTCAGCAAAAATCAGGGACCACCTCGATAAAGGCCTTAGCGTTCTCCATCGTTAACCGTTCCCGCTTCGGCATCTCCAACACACCCTTGCTCACTTCGAACCCCCATGTCCTCGTCCCTGCCTTCGAGTTCCAAGTGTACGAAAGCAACTTGAGGCCCAACCTTGACAGCCTGGCAGAGCCGAGGCTCTTCCAAACGCACATCCCTTACCCATCCTTGCCGGAGTGCATCAAACAGTCGGACTGCCGGATCATTTACATTTGCCGAAACCCATTAGACACTGTGGTTTCATCTTGGCACTTCTTCGTCGAGACTGCGCAATCGAATGACCAGCCAAAGTGGTCCTTGGAAGAACATTTCGAGATCTATTGCCAAGGGAAAATGTCGTTTGGGCCCTTTTGGGATCATATCTTGGGCTATTGGAAGGAGAGCCTGGAGAGGCCACACAAGGTGTTGTTCCTCAAGTATGAGGACCTGAAGGAAGATATTGAAGGACAGCTGAGGAAAGTGGCCGAGTTTGTGGGGCTTCCCTTCACTGGGGAGGAAGAGGAGGGAGGTATGATTGAAGAGATAGCCAAAATGTGTAGCTTAAAGACGCTCAAGGATCTGGAGGTCAACAAATCCAGCATACTAGCAACTAAGAATAGGAAGATTGAGAGTAGAAGCTTTTTTAGGAAAGGCGAGGTGGGTGATTGGGTTAAGCATCTCACTCCTTCCATGGTGGATCGCCTCAATAGCATCATGCAAGAGAAGATGAGCCCCTTTGGATTGGAGTTCAAAACACGTTGAGTGTTAATTAATTTCACTTTCTTGATGTGTGTCATCAGAAAATAAACAAAATTAATAATGGAAGGATATGCAATCCTCCTTTTTGGTGTAGTGTAGAGAACTCAAGGTTGAGAAGAGAAGTTTATTAGGAAAGGCGAGCGGGGTGATTAGGTTAATCATCTCACTCCTCCTATAGTGGATCGCCTCAATAGCATCATGCAAGAGAAGATGAGCCCTTTCGGGTTGCAGTTCAACACATGTTGAACATGTTCATTACTTTCGACCCCTTCTTTCTCTATGTATATAAGTAGAAATAAATGAAAGCTAAATCGAATGGTTTTTGCAGTCAGCTTCTCATGTCGTGCTTCTCCTCATTATTTGGTTAGTGTAGAGAAAGAAAAAAAATCATTCCCAATTGCACTAAAGAAACCCTGACTTTCTCTAGGCTAAAGACCAGACAAGTATGGAATGCTGATCAATCACATTCTTTTGTTCAATTAAAACTTTTCTGATATGCAATCTTAATATTGAAATTGCTGATCTCTATGTCTTGTTTCCCAAAATCACAACATCGACCAACAAAAAATTACGAATATTTGACAAACAAAAATCGCATTATATGAGTAAGGACGGTTCTACTGATCTATTTAAAAAGAATAGGATTTTTTTTCGATGCTGGTAAATAATTGAAAATGTTTGTGTGAAACAATTGTTGGAAATATCAATCACCTAATTTTTTTTTGTAATTTCTTGATAACTTACCAACACTTTTATTGAATTGCAAACTTTTTTTGATGATTTACAAGCTTGTTATCTCCTACCAACTTTTATTTGTTTTTCTTATCTACCCCTTATATTTATCAACTCTTATATTAATTTACTCATCTTTGTATACGTGACATACTAATCGAGTTACTTGCCACCGCTCATTTTATATTTGTTAGATTCATCAATTTTTGTCATCATTTATCAACTTTCTAATTTACTAACTCTTATACGAATTTACCAATCTTTATTTGTGTGACTTACCAGCATTTCTATTATTAGACTACCAACAAGTTTCGTTTTACTAGTTGTCATTTGAGTTGCTCACGATTGTGTAATTTATCAACTTTTCTATTGAATTACCGCTTCTATTTTTTTTATACCAACATGTTAAATAAACAACTCCTTTTAGAAATATGGATTAATACTAACAAAAATCCCAAACTATACCATTTATGACACATTTATTTCAAAAAAAAATTTGTGATACAAAAAATCCCAAATTATGCCCATTGTGACCCATGTAACCCAAAATTTTTTTTGTGACATAAAAAATCCCAAACTATGCACTTTATGACACATTTACCCTCTGTTACAATTTCATGCAAATCACTATTCATCGTCTTCTCCAAGAAAAAAATTGCACTGTTCATCGTCATCAAAGTTATTGTTCATTACCTTCTCACTCAGCCGAAGCTCTTCCGGAGCTCGTCTGTCGCTGCCCATTGTTGCCTAGACCTCCGGGAGTTTCGTCGTAGTTGTTGACTATGGCAGCCGCTCGAGCTCAAAGCTTCAAAATCGATAATAGTTACACAAGTCAGCACTTCGTGTGTTTTCTGGGTATTCCAGGCCATTAGAGAACCGTACCTCCAATGAAGCTCAAAATTCCCATACAAATTCAAAAACCCCACATCATCAGAACAAGCTTCGAAGAAGCAGACGATGCAAAAACTCAGACTTAATACCAAATCAAGCCACCCACAACACCGCCTCAAGCAGCAAAAAGAAATTTGAGAAAAATCCAAACGAGGAAAACAAGGGGGGGGGGCATTTATTAATCTACGTTCGAAAGATAAAAACTCGTGGTTGATTAAAGGTAGTGATTCTTGATAAGAGCCGATGCAAGGAATTAGTACCCGAATGTCTTCCTTAATGTCGTCCCATTGTCGTCGTCTTCCTCCTCCTCCTCCTTCGAGCTCCCATCAATGGCGTCTCAGGCGTCCATCTTCGCCAGGACCTGCGCTCTCCTCCTCGCCTCGCCCTCCGCAATCCCCCTCCCATCATTTTTCTTGACAAGTTAACAATAACCTGACGTAAAAAATTGATATTTTCTATCACAATTTGTAACTGTTTTTTACTCGTCGGTCCGGGTAATTCTAGAATGGCTTCGGTGTTATTTCTGTCAATTGCAATTCCTCTTTGATTAACTAAAAACACAAGAAAATTATCAGCTTTTACTCCAAAAACTCATTTAAGGGGATCCATTTTCAATTGATATTATTTCATCCTAATAAATGCTTGTTCAAGATAGAAACTTATCTTATCAGATTTAACGAACATGTCATTGATGTAGGCTTCCATAAACTTGCCAATTATGCCATGGAAGATGAAGTTTATTACCCTTTGAAATGTATCTTCAGCATTCTTCAATCCAAATGACATAATTATCCATTCAGATGTACCAATTGCTCTTGGGAATTTAGAGCTGTCTTAGGTACATCTTCCTCGGCTATGAAAATTTGATTGTACCCTAAATGGCCATCTGTCAAGGATAACATCTCATTGCTTGATGCTGAATTGACCAACATATCGGCTGTTGGCATATGATACTCATTTTTGGAGTTGCTGCGTTAAAGTTCCTAAAGTAAATGCAGACTTTCAACTTCTCATTTTCTTTTTTCACGTTAATTATATGAGATAGCCATTCAAAACATAACGACCAGTTTTTGTAAATCCTCCCTTGAGCAGATGCTCGATTTCTTCCTTCACCTTTGAAATCACCTCTGGAGCAAAACACCTCAGAGCTTGCTTATGCGGTTCAAAACCTTTTTTTATTGGAAGTTTATGTTCCACCATATCCCTTCATAAACTCGGCATTTCATGATAATCCCATGTGAAACAACCTCTTATGCTTTATTATTAAACTAACTAACCTAGATTTGATATCTTCATCCAATAATCCACTAAGATAAATCGGTCGATATTGCTCTTTGTTGCTGATGTCGAGTTCGATTAAAGGGTCCTCAGCTTCAACTACTTTGTTGTCTGCCATCAATGGAGATTCATCAAAATCAACTATACAATCGGCAACATCTAGAGATTGTTTTAGATCTTCCAATAACGGGTCGTATTTAATATAAAAGATCAAATTCCCAAGTCGCTAGCCCACTCTTTTTGAGATTACATTAAACAGAAACTATTAATGCTTGGCTGGCCCTAATGGTCTATTTTTGTAAATGCGACGGCATAACTGCCATGTACATGCTAATCAATTCTTTATATCAATGCACGCCAGATTAACGATTCCCTTATGTTTTCTTTAATCGAGTTAGTTTAAACGAATTGAAAGGGAAAGTAGTAAGTCTTTCAATTTTGGGTTACATTTTGGATCGACAGATGCCGAACCGAATCATTGTACTCCAAACTTTCCTTGCATGAAATGGAACCAACAAATGGACAAATCAATATCTGTCAAATTCCTTCGGTTCGGTTGGGTATACGATTTCTACCATCGATGCAATAGGTACACTCAGGTTTTGTTAGGTAAAATTGAAAGGTAGCTGCTGAAATTTAAGTATGAGAATTGTCCAATTAGTTCTAAACATATTCTATGAATGCCAATTTAGTTATAAACTTTTCTATTTTGTCAATTTAGTCTTAAACTTTTTGCTCGACATTCTAATGTGGCCCTTCTGACCGCTATTTCAGGTGAAACTTGACCGAAATGACTATATTATAATTTTCATGCAAAGATTTAGCACTAAATTGGTAAAATCAAAAAGTTTAGGACAATATTGACATTTGAACAATATGTTTATGACCAATTGAATAATCTTTCAATTTAACTACTAAATTGTAAATCTCGATAATCTTAAGAGCTGAAAATAGAATTAAGAGTATCTTTATCAATGTTAACCTTTTGGTACTCTGAGAAAGGAAGTGTTGTCCTTTTCTCTATCATTGTGAGCAAATCAGGTTATAGTAGGAAATTCAGAGATAGCATATGATAGCATTATATTTCCTCTCAAGATCATTTAATGCATCTATGCGGATCAAATTAAACATTAAGTTAAGGTTTATAGATTATATTAAACAAATTAAAAGTTGAGGGATCAAATTGCATACCGCGTCAAAATTCATGGAATGTGCATGTCATTTTCCCATCATTTAATGCATCTATGGGGATGATGAAAGAAACCAAGATGGAAATGATAAGACCTTAGGCAATGACAAAACACATTATTGTTCTATTGTAGGAAAAAGACCTTATGCAATTGTTTTCTAAAAATTCATTGGTGTTATCCTTTATCTTCTTTTTATTTTTTTTCCCAATAGATGGACTGAAACTTTTACCTTGTGATGAAATTTTACTTCTCTATTGTTGAGGAAAATCCCAATAGATTTTGAAGTTGACAAAGCTTTCCATAATAACTTGTAATTCTAAGATGAAGTTTTTCCAGATTATTATAGTATGGAAGTTCAAAAGGAAATATCAGACGCAGAAATTTTCCAGACTCAGACGCTGAAGTCTCTCAGGCAATGAAAATTTTCCGAACGCAGAAATTTTCCAGACTCACACTCTGAAGTCTCTCAGACAATGAAAATTTTCCAAACGCAGAAATTTTCCAGACACAGACGCTGAAGTCTTTCGGACAATGAAAATTTTCAAGACGCAGAAAATTTTTCAGACTCAGACGCTGAATTTTGCAGACGCAGAAACAGAACTTAACACAACAGCTAGTGATTTGGCTTGGATTTCACAAAGAAGGTTTTTGATTGACTCAATCTAAATCAATTTGATTATCAATCAAAATATTATCACAACGGACTAATCTCTACTTATGGAAACCAAGATTCTAATTGTATGGGCGATCAAAATCAGCGGGATTCAAAATCTATCACTTAACGGCTACTCAATTCCTTATTTACAAATCTGTCCAAGGTGAATATTGGAAGATGATCCTCTGAAGACTGTCCAACGGCTAGGTTGGAAGTGGAGGAATATTTAAGGAGATCAACGAGCAGCAGAAGAAACAGATTCAAGAATCATCAAGTCCACAGCCTGAGCTTATTCCAATTCTTTTTCTTCCTTGAGCCAAACTTTAGAATCTTGAGGAACACTTTGTAAGAGTGTTTGTGTGAGATAGAGAGTCCTATCATACACAAGAGTATTATCACTCTAAATCTGTAATACCTCTTGATTACATAGTGAAATCCAGTCGGTAGGCTATCAGTGTGGGAGAGTGGACGTAGGCTTACCATAAGCCGAACCACTATAAATTCTGCATGCAGTTTTTCTATCCATTAACTCTTACTTTACATACTGCATTTTCAAGAGCGACGTCTTTATAAAATCTGAATATTATTCAGACTTAAACTGTGTTTTATCATTTCCGCTTAAATTTGTTAAAATTGTTTAAGATCATCTATTCACCCCCCTCTAGGTGATCCTTACTAGTCACTTCAATTGGTATCGGAGTAGGTTGCTTATCTGTTGAAGTGTTTTACTTCTGATCTTACGATCTATATGGCTAGCTTTGGTGCTCTAGGTCTTATTGAAGGTCAAAGTAACAACAGACCTCCCTATTTCGATGGCAAGGAATACGACATCTGGAAAAACAAGATGAAGGCTTTCATAAAGTCAATTGATCACATGCAATGGGATGTCGTCATTAGAGGAGTCAGACCAAAACCTTCTGATTCAAAAGAAAAGATGGATGAAAATATGCCAACAGATTTTCCATTATCTCAAACTGAGATATCTAAAAGAGAATCTTTATATTCCAAAGCAATTTATTCGTTCTATTGTGCTTTAGCACCTGTTGAGTATAGAAACATTGCTTCTTGTGAATCAGCTAAGGATATCTGGGACACTCTTTACATCACCTATGAAGGAACAGATCGTGCCAAGAAAACTCAGATTAACATACTGCTTGGCCAATATGAATCCTTCAAAATGAAGCCTGAAGAATCTGTTGCCGATATGTATGACAGATTTACAGAAATAGTAAATGGTCTTGCATATCAAGGACAACCTGTTCCAGATGTGATGAAAGTCAACAAACTCTTGAGAGGATTGACAAAACAGTGGGAAAACATCAAAACTTCTATCAGAGAAACTCAAAGGATCATGCATCTCTCCGTGACTGAGTTAATTGGAATTCTTTAATCATATAAGACAGAAAAACAGATTGAAGAAAATGAATCCAGAGGTAATAAATCAATTGCTTTAAAGACTAACATTGATTCTGATGTAGATTCTGAAAATGAAGATGTTGATGATGAAGAGCTAGCTCTCCTCATTAAAAAGTACAAGAGGATGAAGATCAAATGGAGAAACCTCAAAGGAAAGAGGCCTTTTGAAAAGAAAAAGACTTATGATAAAGCAGATAAATCAAAGGAAATAATCTGCTTTCACTGTAGAAAGCGAGGACACATCAAACCAAACTGTCCTCTTCTGAAAAAGAAGACTAAATTTGAAAAGGCGAAGAAGGTCTTGAAAGCATAAATGTGGAGCGATACAGAGTGTGAAGACAGTGATGAAGACATCTCAAACTTCTATCTAATGGCCAACTTAGATGCAAACACAGATTCAGAATCAGATACAAAATTTGAGATTGAGGTAAATCATTATGAAATGCCTATTGAAGTTTCAAACTACATTGATGAATTATGTTTCAAATCCATGGCTGCTCTTAAAAGAATCTCTTCCCTGAAAAAAGGAAAATTCATCACTTAGACAATAGGAGACTTCTCAAAAAGAAAAAATTGATTTTCTTCAAAAAGAATTTCATCAACTCAAGGAAAGTCAAGATTTTCTTTCCAAAGAAAATGCTGTGTTGAAAAAGGAAGTTACAGAACTAGTTTCCAAATTTTCAAAAGGTTCAGAAACCTTGAAAAATATTCTTTCTGTACAAATTCCTTATTTCAACAAATATGGTCTCGAATTTGTAAAGGAAAATAAAAGTTTAATTGATTTTCCAAAGGTCAATGAGAGATTAAGACAAAGACCTCCTCGACAAGTTTACAAAAATCACTTCAAAAAGAATTTTGTTAAACCTGTTGGTCGAAGTGCTTTAAAGTACTCAAAATGTGGAGATCCACAACATTTTGAGAATGAATGTCCTAAGGTCTGCAGACTTATTCGAAGAGACTTTGTTAAGACAGTCTATACTAACTCTCAAGGACCCAAACAAGTTTGGGTACCAAAGAAAATATGAGTAGTTGTAATTTTTGCAGGTCACCACAAAGAAGAAAAGGAAGTGGTACCTGGACAGTGGATGTTCCAAACACATGATTGGAGATCCTAGCATTTTTGCTGAACTATAAAGTCTGAATGGTGGAAAAGTTTCCTTTGGAGAAAATAATAAAGGAAGAATAGTTGGAAAAGGAACTATTGAGATTGGAGAACTCACAATCAATGATGTTTCATTGGTAAAAGGTCTCAACTATAATCTGATAAGCATAAGCCAATTATGTGATTCAAGATTCAGAATCAACTTTCAAAAAGATACCTGTTCAGGAACAAGCAAAGATAGTTTTCAAACTTTCATATGGAGAAGACATGGGAACATTTATCTACTAGACATCAACTCAAACCGTCACGCCCCGAATCCTACAGCGCGCGATCATCCCTACCTTAGTCGATTTGTGTGCGACGTCCTAGGACGCGTCGCCGACCCAACGGCCAACACAGAGGATTAAAGCACATGCGGAAGCAAATCAAACACCCGTACACAACCTATAACACCAAATCAAGGATAGCCACAGAAACCCACAGCAACGACTGCAGAATAAACACTTGCACTAATACTAGAAATCAATTACAATATTCATATATAGCTCGAATACCAAAAAGCAAAAGCGGGTCAAGGCCACTACTGACAAAAAGGGGTAAGTGGCTCAAGGGTCAGTCTACTACCAAAGGTGGGGCGCTGGTCAAAAAGGTACTGGTCCTACCCAATCTAAGGCGAATACTAAGCTCTACGGCGCCCAGTCTGGGTCGGAATCAGAAGACTCCGAAGATGAAGAGCTGTCAGGCATCTCCTCCTCGGACCCTGATGAGTCCGACTCTGACTCGGCCTCAGCAGCCTCCTCCTCTAAGATCATATCCTCTGGCTCAGCCTTTAGAATAGGATCCTCCTCGATCGGCTCCGGCTCTCCGTCATCCACGTCCATATCTACCGGCTCGAACTCATCCATCTCGTACTCTACTGGGACTCCATCAGAACTCATACTCTCCTCAGATGAGGGACCAGGATCCATCACCTCACCATCGGGGCATCGGGGATATCTCGTGCCCATCTTGGTGAACGGAACATCAAAAGTCCGAAGAGGACCATGCTCTCCGAAGCCGTCCCTAAAGCACCATGCCACGTACTCGTGGGTCTGATAATGCGTCGCCCCTACCTCCACCCAAACAATAGAATGATGCCTAACATACGATTCCCCGTTCCCTACGGGGTGTATCGTCCTTGTCTGCTCTACTAGGAGCGGAATCCCAAAACAAACCAGAATCTCGGACATCTTAATGCTGGGGGTCTGAAAAAGTGGTTTTAAACAACAATGAGAATAATCTCAGTGAGTAATTCCCTAAGCCTAAACTAGGCTAACGTGCACCTCCTGACGAGTAACAAACGACACACGGTTTAAACCATAACTGACTTAGGCCCTCGGGCCCAAATCCAATACTTAACTGACCCTGCAGGTTAGGCATTTGGTATATAGTCGCAATAATGCCACATAATTCACTCACGGCACATATACGTATATCACTTAGTCACGAAGCGTATCATGCATATGCTCGTGCTCACACTCATGCTCATGCTTCAGCAATGCATTATCGCACAGTTGCACTCTTGCACACTTGCCATTTATCAATTTCTCCTCCGACCCGCGTCAAACGCATCAGGTCCATCACTTCGAGATCGATCTCTAGCCCGCGTAATACGTATCAGGCTCATGGCACAACACCCACGTAACACGCATTAGGTTTGGCCATCTTCCGGTAGTCCGGGCATCGTCCCGCGTAACACGCCTCAGGACGGGTTCAATACCCCGCGTAAAACGCATCAGGGCTTTATGTGATCACGCATTCACATACACCAATTATTATCTGAACCCTGCGTAAGATGCATCAGGGCATTTTAGGTGATCACATACTCATGCCGTCCATGCACTCACGCATAATGCACATGATATGCACGCATAGGACCACAATGTCACACTCGTCGTTCGTGAATTCCACACCGAGCACTCAACATGATTTGGATACATACCCAATTCGCGTATCAATATGATCAATGAATCAATCAATCCAAATCAATCACAACATATAGTTTAGCACTCAATTTCACGCAATTAAGCACCAAAACCACACGTGCCGATTTCTTGCCAAACATTTCATCAATTGGCCATGCCAAGCATATCACAGAGCATCACACAATCACATTTGAGCCACATCTAATTTAACATCCTCTCGGGTGATCATCGCTCCCTAAGCCGTTCACCCTAAAACCTCGAATAAGCAATTATGGCCCGAATCCTCCCGATACTAAACTAGCCATGAACAGTCCATCTTAGGCCCTCAAATCACTTTCAATTCATCACATTAGGCTCCCCAATTTGCCACGAAAACAGCCGCTACTCGGCCTACAAATCACATCCGTCGAATCCACAATTTCGCCCAAATCAAGGTTCCTAAGCTTAGCCGCTATTCAGCACATCACAGACCACTAAACCTTAATTAAAACATTACACTAAGCCACCAAATGCACCACAACATTAGCCCTTAACAGACTCCACAAACTAACCCCCAAATGGATCGCGCATTGTCCGATTCAAACCCGATATGGACAGCCCCCACACCGGTCACTCTAGTCCACTAAATGTCCTCAAAATGCTCCATTTGACTCCCCAAAATATCATCCAAATCAGCTATCATGAGGACCAAACTAGGCGCGCTCTATAATTCACAATTGAACCCGAATTTAACTCGAACTTAGGCCGATTCAATCCAGCGCTACCAGCCATCGCACAGCACATCCTAGGCCACTAAACCTCGATAAAATGATCACGCTAAATCACCAAATCAGCCACAACATCAGCCCCTAACAATCTCCACAATTTAACCCCTAAAATACCCTAATTAACCCCTAAAACCCATCTAGAAACACACATTAGCCTAATTAGGGTTTAGGGTTGTACTCACCGGGTGTCCTAAGCTTCAAACCGAGCCAAACACGCGGCGGTGACGGCTGGACAGCGGTGACCCCTCGCCGGAACAGTAACGGCAGCGGCGGTTCCGGCGAGCGGCGCGAGCCTAGGCGGAGGGGCGGCTGGTTGCGGCGGTCGGGAGGGAGAGAGAGAGGAGTAGGACGGCTAGGTGGTGGTCGGAGGTGGGTGGCGGCGGTGAACGGCGGCAAGCTCGGCCGGACGATGCATGGCGGTGGGCGGAGCCGGGCAAAGGCAAGCTCGGCGATGGACGAGCGACGGGCATCCGGCGAACGTCCGGGACAGCGACGAGAGGTGCTGGGCTCGGTGGTGGCTGGGCAAGTCGCCGGCGAGGCGCGGTCGCGAGTGGAAGAAGCAAAACCCATCGGCGTCGAAGAGGGAGGAGGAAAGGAAGAAGAAAAGGGAGAAAAGAAAAAGGGAAAGAAGAGAAAGAGGGGGAAGAGAGGAGAGAGAAGGAGTTGGTGGGGGTAGGTGGGGGAGGTCAGACGTAGAGGGGGGGTGAGCGGGAAAAGAGGGAAGGAGAGAGAGAGAAAGAAAGAGAGAGAGAGAAAGAGAGAGAAAGAAATAGAAATAATTTGAACATTCTAATATTGAATGCGATCCGAAGGCCCAAATTCAAAATCGAAAATGACCTACTGGTGCAAAATAAACCTCGCATATAAAAAGGGACAAAGGCCAAATTAATTAAACCAAACTATAACGAGAGAGGTCTGCTAGTCCAAATTCGCACTAGGTCAAAAACTCTCATTTTTCCACTATTCCTGACAATCTCAACGCTGGTTACCATTATATTGACACCGTCCAATTTATTTCGTCCTGAAACTCCCGAAAATCGACTGCCAAGTTCGGGGTCTAAATAACGGCCAAATTTGATCGAGTGCGATTCTAGTGAAATCTCTAATTTAAAATGATAACCAGGAGTGATCAGTTCCCGGGCGAGATTTTACTATAAGCACACTGACAAATTACGCGTTTTATAAATCCAAAAAATGGGCCGAAATTCGGGATGTTACACAAACTCCACTCATTGTTTTATCTCAGTCAAAGAGGATGAAGATCTTTGGCACAGAAGATTAGGACATATCAGTATGAAGCAAATCTCAAAAATATCAAACAAGAAACCGGTACAACGACTACCAGATTTGAGATACAGAAAAATAGAACTATGCAATACTTGCACTCTAGGAAAACAAGTAAGAAGCTCTTTTAAGCCTATACATCATGTTTCCACTAATCGTGCTTTACAGCTTCTTCATATGAATGTTTTTGGACCAACCAGAACACAGAGCATTGGTGGTAAGAAATACTATCTAGTCATTATTGATGATTTCACCAGGTTTACATGGGTATTCTTTCTTGCTTATAAAAATGAAGCTTTCTTATATTTTTCAAAGTTTGCAAGAAAAATTCAGAATGAAAAGGGCTATACTATTTCCTGCATCAAAACTGATTATGGGGGAGAATTTAATAATTAAAGCTTCTCGAATTTTTGTGAGGAAAATGGCTTTCAACACAATTTCTCTACTCCATATACACCAAAACAAAATGGTGTTGTAGAAAGGAAAAATCGTTCTTTGCAAGAAATGACAAGAACCATGTTGATTGAAAGCAAGATTCCTTCTCATTTTTGGGCAGAAGCAATTTTTACAGTCTGTTATATCATTAACAGAGTCTTTCTCAGAACAATTCTTGAGGAAAACCCCCTATAAGCTTTTTAAAGGTAGAAAGCCCAACATCTCATATTTTCGTGCTTTTGGTTGTAAGTGCTTTATTCTTAAAAATCCAAATGACCGCTTTGGTAAGTTTGATGAAAAAGCAGATGAAGGTTTCTTCCTTGGATACTCAATTACAAGCAAAGCATACAGAGTCTTCAACAAAAGCTCTCAGACTATGGAAGAAACAATGAATGTAAAGTTTGTTGAAAATATCCAAACTCAAAAAGATGAATCTGAACCATCTCCTATTGTTCAAGAATCTGAAAACTCTCCAAAGATTGTTGAGTCTAAAGAAAGAAGGAGAAAAGAAATAATTCAGACTCAAGCTGATATTTCAAAATCTAATGAGATTCAGAAGGATAAATTCGACAAAAACTGGAAACACAAATCCAGTCATCCAAAGAACCTCATCATTGGTGATATAGAAGATAGGATCAAAACAGGGTCAAAATACAAAGAGAACATTAGCAACCTTGCATTTATCTTAGAAACAGAACCAAAGGAAGTTGATGAAGCTTTATCATATGAAAGCTGGATAGAAGCCATGCAGGAAGAGCTACAACAATTCAAAATCAATGAAGTCTGGAAACTTGTTCCAAGACCCAAAAATCATCTAGTAATCGGAATAAAATGGGTTTTTAGAAACAAACTGGATGACAAAGGGAAAGTCACAAGAAACAAGGCAAGGCTAGTTGCTCTCAAGAAAAGGCATTGACTATGATGAAACCTATGCACTAGTTGCCAGGTTAGAAGCCATTAGGCTATTATTAGCTTATGCTTGTTTCCATGACTTTAAACTTTTTCAGATGGATGTGAAAAGTGCCTTCCTAAATGGCTATATTAAAGAAGAAGTTTATGTGGAACAACCTCCTGATTTTGAAGAACCAAAGAAGACTGACCAGGTTTACAGACTCAATAAAGCTCTTTATGGTCTGAAACAAGCACCTCGTGCTTGGTAAGAGAGATTGAGTAACTTCCTTATGAAAAATAGCTTCACAAAAGGTAAAGTTGACACAACTCTTTTTATTAAAAGAAAAGGTAAGGACTTTCTATTAGTTCAGATCTATGTTGATGATATTATATTTGGATCTTCTATTGAGTTGTGCAAGGAATTCTCAAAAGATATGCAGAACGAGTTTGAAATAAGCATGATGGGCGAATTGACATTCATTCTTGGTCTACAAGTGAAACAAACCAAGAATGGAACTTTCATTTGCCAAGAGAAGTATGCCAAGGAAATTGTCAAAAAGTTTAGACTGCAAAACTGCAAGAAAACAGACACTCCTATGTCTCGATCTTCCAAACTGGATAAGGATGAAAATGGTAAAAAGGTTGATCAGAAGGTTTACAAAAGCATGATAGGATCATTATTATATCTTACTGCTTTTAGACCTGACATACTTTTTAGTATCTGTATGTGTGCCAGATTTTAGTCTAACCTTAGAGAGTCACATCTTTTTGCAGTTAAGAGAATAATCAAATACATTGGAACATATCCAATGTTAGGTCTTTAGTATTCTAAAGACTTAGATTTTACTCTTACTAGCTATTCTGATGTCGACTTAGCTGGTTGTAAAGTGGATAGGAAAAGTACTATAGGTATATGTCAACTACTTGGAAATATGTTGGTATCTTGGTACTCAAAGAAGCAAAACACAATAGCACTTTCAACAGCTGAAGCAAAATATGTTGCCCTGGAGAGCTGTTGTGCTCAGATTCTATAGATGAAGCAGCAATTACGAGATTTTGCAATTGAAAACTCAAGTACTGCAATCAAATGCGATAACATAAATGCTATCAATTTGACCAAGAACCCTATTCTTCATTCTCGTGCAAAGCATATTGAAATTAAGCATCACTTCATTCAAGATCATGTGCATAATGGTGATGTGAATATTCAATTCATTGATTCTAAGAATCAATTAGCTGATATATTCATAAAACCACTTGATAAATCTTCATTTAAATATATTAGAACTCAACTGTGCATTATTTATCCTTTTTCTCAAAGTGTCTTATAGACATGAATTTTTCAGACTCAAAGGTTCTCCGTATGAATAATTCAGATTTAAGAGACAGGTACTTTCTAAACTGTTATGGGAGGAATATCTTGGCGAGAAATTTTTTGGCAAGATATTTTCATATTTGTTAATTTTGGAAAGCAAGCGAGGTAAATATTCTATATTATTTGATTGGTTGCTTATGCTTAATATACATATATACTCTTTGTTTGATTGCCTATTTTAACTCCTGTCTGTATCTCTTTTCTATAAATGTCGTCTTTCTCGCTGTAAAAACCCTACTAGTAGAAATTCTTTCATACTTTTTTTCTCTCGACCATCTCGTATCTCAAACCATCTCGAACCTAAAGAGCTCATCTTTCTCTTCTCCTTCTCCAAAAATCCAATCTTTCTTCTTCAAACCTGTTCATCATGCCGTATAAGATCAAATCAACTCGGACTCTCAATCGTGACTCTAAATCCACTACTCCACCAAAGTTTATGGAGTTATCAGATACGGAGTCCGATCAGCCAAGCCCTACAGAATTCACTCAACAGGAGCATCGTTCTACATGTACACCAGCTACCACGGGTAAAACAGATTTTCGATACAATGATATAAATCTGATGTGGAAGGTCTATGAGTGACTAAAAAGGAGTAATGCCTTTGCCTCTCTTCTTTTCGACTGCTTAAGAGACAACGGTTTTCATGATGAGGCTAGTCTTGTTCAAGAATACATGCGGTCTTGTTCTGAACCTTCTGAGGAACAAGTTCGTTCTACTCCCGTACAGATTTACTCTAGAAAAGGGAAAGAAAAAGTTGGAGAACCGTCTAACTCCCCTGTTGGAAAATAACTCCTGTTAGCCTTAAACCACTCAGTGCTTCCAAATTTGTTATTCTTGAGGATGATGCGAAGTTCTTTGAGAACTTTGTTATGCGAGTTGGTATTGCTTATGGGTTGATAGATACTGGTGGTCTCTTCAGAAGTATAGAGCATAATGTGTTCTACAAGATGTTGATTGCTCGAGGGGTGATGAACTATCGCAACATTGATTTTGATTATCTTGATAGAGCTGCCATTCCTGTTCTGCATCTTTTCAATAGGCTGGGAATTTCTGAATACTGTATGCAGTCTGCCAAAGTATATGCTAAATTAACTGCATACTTTTATTCAAATCTCTCAATTTTATCACCTAACTAGATTCAATTTACCGTTGGTGATAGAAGATATGATCTGAAAGTTGAAGATCTAGCCTTAATAATGGGAGCAAAACACTCCAAATTCACTCCTTTGGAAGTGAGCATTGAAGATGCTTAGATGACAGCTTCTGGAGATCAGAAATTTGCTTCAGGTTCAAAGCGAAATATCACCTACTCTGGCTTAAACAGAACCTCAGTGATCCTGCACAAAATCATCATCAACTGCTTGAGGCCCAAGCTGCTTCCAAAACAGATCTGTCTAAATCTGAAGTCAAGCTTATATAAGCAATTCTAAAAGGAAAGGTTTTCTCTCTTCCTCACATTATCATCTTCCACATGTATTGTGCACTTCATAAGGGCAAGGGACTACTCTCATATGGTTCTCTCATATCTGCCATATTTTCATATCTGAATATCCTTATTCCAAATGAGTTGCGTGAAACTGTAATACCTTCTATGGCTGTGGGAGAGAGAATGATACAAAAGATGAAAAGCTTTGATGATGTAGGGGAGAAAGCAGAAAAATCCAGAAGCAAGGAAGCTCTGCCCTCAGAAGGCAAGAAGAAAGTTGAGAAGGAAACAGAGGTCAAGAAAAGAAAGGAACCAGCAAAGAAATAGCTAGCTTCTTCCACTCCGCTCAAGGTTTATAGAAAGAAAAGAAGAATCCTTCTTCATGATGAAGAAGAAGAGGACCTTGAATCTGGAAGAACAGCTGATCCAGATGTTGCTACAAGAGTTTCAGAACCAGTTTCTGGAGAATCTAATCTGCCTAGTCAGGGTGACGATTAACATGGAGTTGATGCTAATCCCTCTCAAGTCTATCCTGAAGAACCAGTTAATACAGAACCTTTTAAAGTACATGAAGAATTTCAGGGGGAGATTCCACCAGAAATAGGGGGAGGTTCCGAACAGCCTGCTCAAAAAAATGTCCAGAACCAGACTTCTGATAATCTGTCAATTTTGACCCTTCTACTGGAAATAAAAGACAAGCAAGCTGCACTAGAGGAAGATATGAAGAATCTTCACAGGATTGTTGAGGAAAATAATCAAGCTCACCAACTTCAGGCAGAAAAAGAAAAGGCAGAGTTAAAGGAGGTGATTGCTCAGTGTCCTTTGAATATAGAGCAAGCCATGGGTCAATGCACCAACAAGATTGATGAAACTGTTTCGATTCTAGACAATTTTCAGCTCATTCGTACTCCCTCTAAAAAATGACCTATCTTTTGTTCCTTTCTTCTTCAAACATTCATCAATTTGTACTCATAACTCTTGACTCTGACAATTTGCTTGATGATTTTTATCTATTGCTTATTCTGCTCATTGTTCTTTTTGTTGTTGACAAAAAGGGGGAGAAATTATGCAGAAAGTATTATACTAATATCCCTTGATTTGCAGGTTATGCAGGTTATAGAGAAATACACATTTCTTTCAGTGTTTTACTTTTGATATATGTATTTCATGTACTTAAAATGTTTATTCTCTTTAATTTCAGTCAATATTATTTAAATCTGCATGGAAGTTTTGTCACCATAAAAAAATGGGAGATTGTTGAGGAAAGCTCCAATAGATTTTGAAGTTGACAAAACTTTCCATAATAACTTGTAATTCTAACATGAAGTTTTTTCTAGATTATTATAGTCTGGAAGTTCAGAAGGAAATATCAGACGCAGAAATTTTTCAGACTCAAACGCTGAACTCTCTCAGACAATGAAAATTTTCCAAACGCAAAAATTTTCCAGACTCAGATGTTGAAGTTTCTCAGACAATGAAAATTTTCCGGACGCAGAAATTTTCTAGACTCAGATGATGAAGTCTTTCGGACAATGAAAATTTTCCAGGCGCAGAAATTATCCAGACTTAGACGCTGAAGTTTTTCAGACGCTGAATTTTGCAGACACAGAAACAGAACTTAACATAACAGCTAATGATCTGGCTTGGATTTCACAAGGAAGGTTTTTTTATTGACTCAATCTAAATCAATTTGATTGTCAATCAAAATATTATCACAATGGACTAATATCTACTTATGAAAACCAAGATTCTAATTGTATGGGCGACCAGAATCAGCGGGATTCAGAATCTGTCACTCAACGACTACTCAATTCCTTCTTTACAAATCTGTTCAAGGTGAAGATTGGAAGATGATCCTCTGAAGACTATCCAACGGCTAGGTTGGAAGTGAAGGAGTATTTAAGGAGATCAACGAACAGTAGAAGAAACAGATTCAAGAATCATCAAGTCCAAAGCCTGAGCTTATTCCAATTCTTTTTCTTTCTAGAGCCAAACTTTAGAATCTTGAGGAACACTTTGTAAGAGTGTTTGTGTGAGATAGAGAGTCCTATCATACACAAGAGTATTATCACTCTAAATCTGTAATACCTCTTGATTACATAGCGAAATCCAGCCAGTAGGCTGTCAGCGTGGAAAAGTGGACGTAGGCTTACCATAAGCCGAACAACTATAAATTTCGTGTGCAGTTTTTCTATCCTTTAACTCTTACTTTACACACTGCACTTTCAAGAGCACCGTCTTTATAAAATCTAAATATTATTCATACTCAAACTGTGTTTTATCATTTCCGTTTAAATTTGTTAAAATTGTTTAAGATCACCTATTCACCCCCCCTCTAGGTGATCCTTGCTAGCCACTTCATCTATATCTAAAGATATGCAATTTTTCTAATCAAGTCTCTAAATTTCTCCAATTAAATTCCTAAACTTGGATAATATTTTTTAATCACGTTCCTCTAGCTGCAAATTTAGTTAATTTTAAGGCGGGTGTATTTTGGAACCGACAAAAGTCTTAACGTTAAAAGCTCAAGTGCAAGTGCAGTATTCATAATGATAAATCTTATTGCTCGATGTTGGGTCACAATCTTCATCTTCAAGATTTTTAGTTTTGCAAATTAGCTTAGAGTCCATAGTGGACCAAAAAAAAAAAAAATTCATGCCGAACTGTCGTGGGCTCGGATAGATATCTTCGCTTCAATTAACAAGATTTGGAGTCGGATTGCATAAATTAAAAGTTCAAGGACTTGATTGACAATAATTTCGTAAGTTTTGGGCCGAACACTAAAGACCATTTCAGGATACATGTGTCTCGTACACATGTTTGACCCCTAAAACCCCGCCATTTTCTAAGACTTGTGAGCTCGCGTGTCGCAAGAAAACCGTTGAGAGACGAATGGTCCCGCAGGAATATTCTCTCACTGCGTGTGTATGTGTTTTGGTGTACCTCCCCAATGATGTAGATTGATGAAGAACGCGCGGGTTGCCCCCCTCTTTTCCGGGCAAGATTTCTTCATCTCTCTCCATGGATCGACCCGCAAATTCATTAGACGCCTCTCTCATCATCTTGGTTCGTCTTGCTTTACGTGCAACATCGGATGCACGAGTTCTTGTGGTGTAGCAAATTGCTTTTGAATGGTTTTAGAGAGGAAGCGTCATCATCATAGGTCTCCAATTTTATTGTTCCTCAGAGCATGATGTCTTCTTGAGCTCGTTGATGAGTCTAGCGTCTGGTTGGCTCCTCCATGATTTGTCTGGTTTATTGAAATAAAGGTGTATTATCTGTTTGATTTCGTGTGGAAGGTTTCACGGTTTGACTGAGATTAGAAACTTACTTATGTGGATTTTGCCGGTCCTGTTCTGAAAGGGTGATGAAGAGTTTTGTTAGCTGTAGTCAGAGATTTGCATATGCTCACAAGGCCATTGTCCTGAAGGAAATGAAGCCTCGTGTCAGCTATGCAATCCTTACATAGTTGGTTAGCTGGTATCGAGATTCGAAGTTCATATGGCCGATTGAATAGCAAGATATAAGAGCTTGGGAGATGCAAGCTGTGGGGAGTATAGGCAGGTACCTATCGAAAGGGGTGTACATTGTTTCGGGCCCCTTCCATCCGTTCAGTGGAGCAGTGGACATAATCGTAGTTGAACAGCCTGATGGTACTTTCAAATCCTCTCCTTGGTACGTCCACCTTGGGAAATTCCAAGGGGTTTTGAAGACAAAAGAAAAGATTGTCAAAATATGCGTCAATGGGGTTGAGGTGGACTTCCACATGTATCTGAACCATAAAGGAGAAGCCTACTTCCTCAAGGAAGCGGACAAAGAAGAAGGGGAATCATATGAGAAATTTCCTTTGGGTGGAGAGAGGAGAGGACATTCACGGGTGAGGTCGGGAAGTCACAGTTTTGATTCTAATGGGTCTATTTTGAGTGATGCAGGAATTGAGAGCACTATGGCCAGAAGTAGTTCTCGCCGATCGCGAGCTTCTGGGCTTGTTTCAGGATGCAGACCAATGAGGACTGATGGTCCCAGTAAACAAGAGGTCGGAGTTGGTGTCATAAGGAGAGGCTCATTAGAGCGAGCAGAGATTGCAGCTCAACTTCTTGAGTTGAATTGGTCGACAAATTTTGCCTCTTTCAAGTTCAGGAAAACATATTCTCCTGCATTTACTCCTGATACTTTTGACAGTAATATTGTTAATGTGGATGAGGAGCCAATCTGCAAGGATTCCCTTGTGCATAGTAAACCGAAAAGTAGTTTGACGGATGGCCCATCACATGAGGAAGCTAGTTCTTGCAACATGAGTGTGCAGTCTGTTGAAAAAACGGACTTCATTGTCCAATGTGCTAATGGAAAGCTTTCATATTTGAATGGCATCGCAGAGGGCATTGCTGCATCCTCTGGAGGTAAGATGTAAGACTGAGTACTTGGGATGAACGCTGTGATGTAATATTAAAAACTGATTCAAAAAATTGAAGGATATTGGGTGTTCCATGATAATGCTGCAAGCCTGCAAGCATGGCTGTAACTGACAAACCTTTTTCCCTTTTTCTTTTTCCATCTTATGTACTTAGTATTACAAGTAAAGCTTAAACTAAAAGTAAGTGACTAGTAGAGTTTGCATCAAGATGTCTTAATGAAAGTATGTTAATCAACCAGGCAGTCATATATACAAGGAGCAAACCTATGGAGTTCATTCCTTCACTGTTGAGACTTTGGAGAACTTATGTGCCTCTAGTGAGCCATCCAAAGAAATATTGCACCATGATAGCAGAGAAACCTGGGATGTCCATCCGGAAGCAGTACTGATAAATAACAATAGCATTGTTGAGGTAACTTTCTTCTGTAAGTCTTTTATTAAGGGAGTTTAGTCCATAAATGATACTTGGATATGGTATCCTCCATAACGTCAATGAATGTCAGGATAATGCTGCCAGCACCAGGGAAAACAATTTTGTGGTTTTACTAGACTAATGATGCTTTTCTTTCAACTTCTGTCAGCTCCATTCTATAGTTTGGAAGATTTTGGTTGATCATTTTCAAGATACTTGCATTAGCTGATTTGTATATCTGAAGCTGCAATCAGATCTTTAGTTAAACCAAGAAGTCAATGTAATTCTCATGGGTGCATAACTGCAATTTCGAGTTCAATTTCAAATTAATCCACTGTAAATTGCATGATTGGGTAGTTCAAGTAAACAACTACAAGAATGATCTAGCTGCGCCTAATTCCTCCATCCAGGAATTTATGGGGATGCGCCAAGGAGATACTGTCACAATACAGGAAACATTTGATCCTGTTGACAACAGCATTACATATGGTTCCGTCAAGCAATCAGGATCACTAAACATCTGTAGCGTCTCCATTATCAGCGGCAGAATTAGCCAAGCAGGTCAAAATAGTTCTACTGATGAAACAAGCAAGTTCCAACTCAGTTCGGAGACTATGGACAATACCAACGGGTCATATTGTGGTTTTCTTCTGACAAAAACCCCCAGTTTTCCACCAGAAGATAATTCAACTGGAGAATTTCTTTTGAGTGAACTTGATGCTGAGCATGCTTCAAGGACTTTTAATGGTATAGATAGAGATCATACTTTACCCAAGCCGAAGTATAGAAAAAAGATGTTCAGGGCAAAGACCCCAACATCTGAACAGGTGGCATCATTGAATTTGAGGGAAGGGAGTAACACAATTACCTTCACCTTCTCCACAGCAATGCTAGGGAAGCAGCAGGTTATTTTGTGCCTTGACACTTTTGAACACTAGGCCTAGAGAATTCTTTCAATTCCTTCTCTAGGAAGAAAGCAATCTTATTCCATTACAACTAACATTGGACAATTGAACAGGTTGATTGCAAAATCTATTTATGGAAATGGAATGATCGTATTATTATTTCCGATGTTGATGGCACCATTACCAAGTAAGGCCACTATAACCTTATAATATAAAAGGACTATGTGGGCTGTCTACTATTTCACATTTCTTAGGTTCATCTGCTCACTCGATCACTTGACTTAATTTCATGATTGTAGGCTATACAGACATTTAGACTGTTATTCTGGTGCTATTTCTTAGTTTTAGAAGACAATTCGAATGTCTAATTTTGGACGAGTGATAAGATCTTTTGCATAAATTCCATGATCACGCTCCAAAAGACACGAATTAAACTGTTATGTTTTGTTGTTAGTTTGGTCTGGCACTTGAACTTAACTAGATGCAAGCCAACACACTCTCACAATTAGCCCCTTGCCTTACGCCCACCATATCCCATTTGGGTAGTAATGCTCATGCCCTTTACAGTTTCTCCTGGACCAACAGGAACCTGTAACATATTGTTTTTCTGGTGTCATCGGATAAGTCAGTCTCATTAGTTTGCCAACTAACCTCTTTTACCTGTCAAACAGTTGATCTTTGACTTACCGACGCCATAACACTTGATCAATAGAACATCTTTGACGAGTGTCACTATAATTATATTTCCAAACTGTGATCAAAGTAAATGAGTGTGCTTTTGCCCGATTGACATGCGTTGGAGCATGGATTGCCCTCTTATAATGATTTAGTTCACTTGGCTAAAAGTTGAATATGCTGGAGCTCAAATATATATGTCATAGCTTTTCTTGTTCATAACCAATTTCGGCAGATTGAGTTTTGGGTCTTGACTTGAGGCTGATGCCTCGGCTTTCGCAACATGATCATATCTTTTCATACCAACAGTGATCTCAAAGTTTTTATTTATTTTGATTTTTTCTTGAAGTCGACATTTTTCAAGATTGATCTTATCTTACTGGTCGTAGTTTTCAATTTGAACAGGTCTGATGTTTTAGGGCAGTTCATGCCTTTGGTTGGGGTAGATTGGTCACATATAGGTGTTGCACGTCTCTTTTCGGCTATTAAGGTTTGCTGCACTTTTAACCCTTTCTTGTGAATTAGGTTTTACTTTGGATATGGAGGTACTTCTATCTTAGAATTTTGGAAGTTAATATGGTTCTTAGAATGTCTGGCGTCACCTTTAGTCCAGAATTTTGATACAATGCTACTGTCTTGAAAAGTTCATTTCAAGGCATAGGCTTGATGATGTGAACTACTGATTATGACATCAAGCAGGCCTAGATACCGAAAGATTAGACCTATATTTCGTATAAATCGATAGCAATGATAGGACAAGTCATCTGATTTTACCTTTCACGGACCTGCCTTGTTCTTCCTTTCAGGAAAATGGATATCAATTGCTTTTCCTCAGTGCGCGTTCCATTTCTCAGGCTTATCTGACTAGGCAATTTCTATTCAACCTCAAACAGGTATTTCAATGTAATTTTGTTCCTAATTTCCCACCCAAGGTTGATCTGTCAAACATATTTGTCACTAAGCTTCCCTGCCACCTGACCCCTGTGGTGCCTCTTCTTCTCTCGCCAGTTATATCTTCCTTAAATTTGAGTTCTTTCTTTTTCAGGATGGCAATGCCTTACCAGATGGACCTGTTGTTATATCTCCTGATGGGATTTTTCCTTCTTTATTTCGAGAAGGTATCTCGCTCCTATGCATAATCATGCTTAGTTGTTGAAATAGGTGTGCTGTCTTGAGGTTACTTTGTGGAGCACAGAAAATCTTGCGTGACATGCAAAACCAGTGAAACAAAAAGAGGCAACACAAGTGAAGATGTATGGCAAGTAGAGAAACGACGGACAGATTTTGGTCTTTCGGCCACTGGAAGGCATCCACTGCCAAAGGAGGATGAAAATTCATTGCAAATTGAATTGCATGAAGTTAAAGAACTCTTACAGAAACTTGGCTTTGAAAATTCAGCCTTTTGCTCATGCATCATATAACAGAAACAGTTAAAGAGAGACGTCTCACAAAGCCCTAGATAGTGTTCAAATAACCTAACTAAGACAAATGTCGAACTGGGTCACAATTTAGGCAGAGGTCCACCAATTATACAAGTCATTACATAAAAATCTCCACTTCAACTTGAACTTCATCAAATTCCCAAAGACAACAGAACTCACTCAACCTTCTCCACACACCATAAGGGTATTACACAGCACTACACAAGCCAATCAAGTCCAAGACATGCTTGAGCTTAGTGGAAGAGCATTCATTGCTATGTCATTTGGATTATTTGCAGTACCAATTTTCTTCTTTGCTTATCTCTTTGAGAAATAATTCCATGAACATAATATCATCTGATGTCAGTTTGCTTTGATCTCTCTTATGGAACATCTGATTCTTAGATGAATAGCATTCTAGCTATCACCTGCACAATTGTTTCTTCACAATCCAAGCAAAGACAGTCCTGCAACTTGCCCTTCCAGCTGTGCAACCATAGACTATGAACACATTCCCTGTATCTCCTGTCGAGATCACCAGCACAACTGATTTGAATGATGCTCATCTAACATTATCATATTTACTATCTGCTTCGTGTTTCCTAATTCCAGTGATTTCCCTGTTTTTTCCAGTTGTGAGGAGATGTCCTCATGAATTTAAGATAGCATGCTTAGAGGTTAGTTCCTTCCAGTTTCATGTTGAAGTATACAATTTATCTGTCCAAAATGCTTGGTGCAATACTCTGTTCTATGAATTTGAAATTGTTTGCTGTCATTAGCCTGTTCAGAAGTTCGACACATTATCATGCTTCCTCTCTTCGCATGTTGGTGTGTGCATGTGTGCGTGAGTGTGCCTGTGTGTGTGCGTGTGCATGTGCACACGTACAAGCATGTCTTATGTTGTGATTGTTTTTCTTCTTGTAAACTTTTTGTGGTGTAAAAACAATGTACATAGTAGTTGTTCATTCTGAATTTCTTTTTGAGGTCCTTCTCTTTTATATCACGAGTGGAGAAGAGTCTTTCTTCATTCTTCCTTCAGCATATGAATTGAATACTATGAGCAATCTTCATTCTTCTTTTGACATTTACTTATCAGAACATTTGTCTGTGACTTCCCATAAACCAGTAACTATAAAAATGCGGATCGTTTGCTTGATTGAGAAAACAGCTGATTTTCTATTAGTCTATTCTGACTCTGTGCTTCATTGCTCTTCCTCCAATACTTTCTAGGATATCAAGTCATTATTTCCATCAGATTGCAATCCTTTCTATGCTGGTTTTGGAAACAGAGACACTGATGAAATCAGTTACCTCAAAGTTGGAATACCAAAAGGAAAAATTTTCATAATCAACCCCAAGGTGAGTCAATGACTAAGCTAAAGTGGAATCTCATGGCAGTATAGCATTATTTTCTTTGATGAATCTGATTTGCAGGGTGAGGTTGCCGTGAACCGTCATATTAACACAAAGTCATATACATCTATTCATGCTCTTGTTAATGGCATGTTTCCACCGATGACCTCATGGTCCTCATGTGAGCAGGTTTGCTTCTGTAACTCTATTTGCTTTACTTATAGTTTCGGACTCTATAAACCAGCAACTGAAAGGAGAAGAGCTTCAGTTAGCTTACCCTTTTGAGCACTACGTAAACACAGCTTCACTGGAGATAGTTATTCACATTTTTTTTCTGTTTGACTTATATATGTATACAATATGCAAAATTATGTGCATGAGGGAAAAGATTTTGGGCATAACATATCTAGATCTAGAATATTAGTTTGATTGCCCCTTTGATTTCCACCCAGAACCCATTTGCACTTTTTGTTTCAATTGAACACTGAACTCTGACTCAAAGAAAATGAGATCGACTGTTGTCTGGTTGGTCAACTGGAGTTCATTTTTAGTAAGAGATCCATGTTTGCAAACATGGACATGCCTTTGGTGAACTAATACAAGGCTATATTCCACGAGGAATCTTTAAAGACGGAGAAGTCAAACAGTTTAGCCTCCAAAAGTTTTTTGTGAACCAAGAATTTCCTATCTTTGGTCCAAAAAAACAAATTATTGCAATGAAGTTTTCTTTTTACTTGTACTTTGTTATTGATTATTAAAGTGAACTGAGCCTATGATCTGTATATTTTAAGTAAATGTATTTTCCTGTGCTCAACTTTCTCCTTTCTTAAGTCAATTTCTTTTTCTTTTCGGTAATTCAATAAATTTTATATATACCAAAGAGAGGACAAACAACATCCCTTACAATCCCAGGCCGACAAAGACAACTTTGACCTACTCAACCAGTTACAAGGCCTAGAGAAACAGAGTAAAATTATCAGTCCAACTACTGAGACCAACAAAAGTGAAATTTGAAAATCTACACTAACTCCTAACGACAGAGATGAATCCTACAGAGCTCAATGTATAACAACTCTCAAATTTCTACAGATGTCCGCTACTTCAGTAGACAGCTGCTCCTGCTTCTTGCCATCATGCACCAGAGATTCAAAAGCAATTTAAACTGTGAAAGTGAAATCCACCATTACTTGATCAAAACAGGGATTAACTTGCTCATGCAAAACTCGATTCCTCTCCATACAAAATCGTAGATTGAAGCCTTCCCTTCCAATTTGAGAAGTTTCACCTTCAGAAATCTGCCTTTTATTTCCTTCAAAACCCAAGGGTACTCCACATTCCAATCAGCTGCAGGCCTATCTTATTCAACAGTTTCAAAACTTGCTTCCAAAGTTGACTAGAAATTGAACACTGGAAAACTAATGTTGCCTTGACTCTACTTTTCTTTTTTTCTTTTTTTTTGGCACTGGACACATTCAATATCACACTTCTTCAACCTATCAAATGTTTGAAGTCTATTCAACAGAGTCAGCCATACTGTAAAGCCATGCTTAGGTATGCTTTATTTAAACCAAACAAACTGTGCCAATTTACTTTAAGTCCATGTTGACAAATTAGATTCCCAGCCTCAAGATTAGTGAATTTCCCATCTTTAGATCCCAGGAAAAGAACTTTATCTAAAGCATCAGGATTTGGGAACAACTTTCCACATATAGCAGCTTGAATATCAAAAGTCTTTCCCTTCTCGCAGCTAGCCAACACCACTCTCTTGCATGTATAACATCTGCAAATTTAGCTGACTTTTGGAGGGAAGAATCATAGATAGTTCTAGCAGTTATTTTATCCGTTAGAGTTCCAAATGGATACCATCTATCAAACCACAAAGAGATAGATTTCGCATCTCCCACAATATATTCCACATGAGATTTAAGGATACTCTTGTTTGCTGTATCTTTCTCCTGGTGTTGCTACAATTAGATCGAGCCTCTGCTTTCTATATACTTCCTTTATTCAGGAGATGACTATGGATCCAAGCAATCCATAGGGAACCTGACTCTAAGCAGCAAGCTCCAAAGCATGTTAAGTCTGCATTTCGAAGCCCTAATCCCCCTCACATTTAGGAGTACATAGAACAGACCGAGCTACCTTTGCACCATGCAAATTAGCAGCCTTCCCTTTCCACAATAGAACAGATCATTTACTCTCAACAGCTTTAATGAATGTTTTAGGAAGAATGACCATTTGACACCAAAAGTTGACTGGACTATACACCACAGATTATATAGGCTCAAGTCTGCGAAGTTAGTTAACCATTCAACATAATCTGTCATTTCCTGCGGTGCGACTCATCATATTTCCATTTTGTTTTGTTTCCAGGAAGACTATAACTCATGGAACTTTTGGAAACTGCCTTCTCCTGTTCTTGACATATGAAGTGGTGTTTCATGCATTTTAGAGGCAGATCCATCTGATGTTAGCCATCTCATTGTCGAACTCCAGCAATTTTTATCTCAGGAACTACAGTGGAAGTTCAGGTTGTTTACTGAAGTTTAACCCCGTGATATATGGAATGATACTGATTCTTATACAGTCTTAAATGTTCAACAATTTCAGTATAATAAGATATGGAAAATCAAGAATCAACCCGAAATGGTAGTTATAAGATGAATCGCCAGCGAAGATCAGTTTATGTGGCACCCGATCTGGCAGTTACCTCTATTGTATACTTCCGTCTCAGAGCTTTCAGCTTTGCTCATGTGAATAATCATGTAAGTTTTTCACGCCCCTCTCTAGACACAGACTTAAGACGTAAAAAAAAAGAAAAAGAAATATGGAGTGGGTTTTAACTATGAATTTGGATTGGTATATTAGCAATAGTCACGTTTCGGTTTGTATTTTCAGAACCGCAGGATACACACGTCAAAAGTTGCTGGAAAAGAGCTGCACGTCTCTGTTACATGCAGCCATTCATGGGTTTGTCATTTTGATTGATAGCTGCTTTTGCCTGACTGAGGTTCATTTCGATATCCTCTATTCACTGTCATGGACTTTTCAATGACCTATCTGATCTAATCGTGTACAAGGGGATAAATTCCTTTTGAGACTCGGCAGTCCATTCATGCACGCTTAGGATGTACTTATGTCAGTAGTTAAGCCTCACTAGTTCAACATTCACGTTTGGCCCTATCGTTGTTGAGATCTTCAAATATGAGCACTTAAAAGCGGTAAGTTCTGTGTAAGACAATTTCTTCTATGGGCAAAAGCATGGTATCGTATTTCTATCGATTTAAACAATCCTAGGTGCATTTTGAACTTTATTGGGGTTGAACACTAACCGAACTAGCCAAGAATTTCTAATGGCTAGTTTTGTTCAGCGTTATCATTCATTTGGCTAGCTTCTGGTGCTTGATCAGATGACTCAAACTTAATCAGTTCCGCTAAAATTTGGAAATCTGAATGGGATGGGGTGGTTTGAAGGTTAAGACCATAGTTAGACTTCTCTTTGCTTTATTGCAAATTTTTTGTAACTGTAGTGGTTACTCATACGGGATATTTCGATACAAACATAAGTGTAATTGGCATATGCTCAAACAACTAGACTTGAGCATACAAGCTTCTCTATCAAACAAGAGAGCTCAACCATTTCCGATATTATTACATCAGCCTTCAAGCAGAGGACTTAAAAGGATACAATTTTCACGCTGAGATGTTTCTCTGCAAAGTCCACAATGTTGTTGATCTCATTCTTGTCGACGAAACCATCGCTGTTGGCATCCGCTGTATGCACCACGTTGCTGCTCTTCCACCCAGAGAACCGTCCACTGGTGACCCGGATGGCGTCCCGGAGCTCCTCCTTGCTCATTCTCCCATCATTGTTAACGTCAAATCTTGTCAACCACCTCTTGAACTCCTCCGTGCTCATCACACAATTTAAATTGCCATCCGCGATGCCTCGGGTTTTGATTGCCATTGTCGATGCAGCAAAGTGTTTCTGATCTTTGTATGTTAGTTAGAGGAATAACAAAATGCTACAGGGTGAAAGGGTTGAGCAGGCTTTTTATACTCGTATGCTAGTCACATTCAGCCACCACAAGCAGAAGAATAAAAATCTCTTCGAAAGTGAAACGTGTTTGTGGTGATGGGCTTGAATATAGCATAAAGGCGACGAAGTTATCTTCTTCATGATAAACTAATGAATAGGTCAAACCTTTTCTGATGGAAGGTAGTTGGCACCAAAACCGTAATCCATCGATGCGTCAGTTGTCATTTGATCCGCTGGGCATTAACTCAGTTCTTGGTCTGAATTGGGGCCGGATTGATGAGAATCACAAGTATTTTATCTATAGTCAATTCGATACGCTAAGTATATATATCAAGAACGTCATATAGAAGTTTTAACTGTTAATTCATACATATGTCCTTGTTTCCTCAAGACCTATAGGCAATTGGCACACTGTGAGTACGCCTGTCGAGTTCAAGGCACTCTGATTCGGGCCACGACCAAGTTGTCTTAGATGGGTCGAGATTTGGTCGACCAATCCTGGACGGCCCTACGGCTCATGTGAAGTGTGCTAGGGCGGGCCGGAAGCACCCAATAAAGGCTCCTGCCCTAACCAGGCTACTGACCCTTTTTACTAGGAGTGATCGGTTCCTTGTCCGGTCCGGTCCCATCCAAGAACCGGGAACCGGACCGAGAGGACCGGTTCCCAATTTTTGGGACCGTGGACTAGACCGACCGGTCCGGTCTGGTTCAAATGAATCAAATACTTGTAAAAAAAAAAATATATGTCCCATGTGGGCTTCCAAAAATATACATTCCCTAATTTAAACACGTGTTATTAGAGAGGCAAAAAATAAAAAGTCAACTCATTCACAGCAGCTTGATGGCTCACAAAATTGGTAAGTCAGTAATAACAAATAAATTCCTTGAAAAGATAAAAAAAAATAACTAGCTAATTTTTAAAAAATATGCATAAATGATCGGTCCGATCCTATCGATCCGATCGGTCCAGTTTTCACCATGGAATTGGGAACCGGACCGACCGTCCACCGGTTCCAAAAATGGGAACCGGGGACCGGACCAACATCCCCTAGGCCCACCTAGAACCGATTGGTCCGGTCCGGGTGGTTCCCGTTGCACGCCCATACTTTTTACCGGTTATTTTCTATGAATTAGGTATTCTTCCTTTTACAGTATGCAGAGTTTTCACATAGCAAGTATACTCCTAATCAATAAAAAAAAAGACTCACCCATGTTAATTGAGAAGTTGTTAGAATTTTTAAAAGTGGTACTGTGAGACCAAAGTTTGGTCGTCAAAGTACACAGGAAGTTGCATTAACTGGAATCACCTTGGAAGACGATACTCCATCTTTTTTTTTTTTGGTAAGGGACGATACTCCATCTTTTTTTTTTTTTGGTAAGGTACGATACTCCATCTTTGTAGCTACTATATGTGACAATTGTCCAAAAATTCCTAAACATATTGTAAGGTGGCCAATTTAATTTTAATTTTTTTTAATTATGTCAATTTAATTCTAAACCTTTTGATGATATACCAATATAAACCTTCCGCTTAATTTTGATTAAAAATTGCCGATGTTGATGATTTTTTAAGTTGGCGACAGGCCATAGGCATGGCTTGCATAGGCTGGCCTCATATGGGTGAGGGTTGGTCTCGCTAGATCTGGCCCTCTCTAGCCTCGCCCTTGCTAAATCTGGCCCTTGTCCTCGCTAGATCTAGCAAGGCCCAGCACGGCGAGGGTGACCCCGATCGGCTATTGCCTATGGCCGGTTACCAGTCATCAATTGAGATTGATCACTGGCAAAAAGGAAAGGGGAAAAAGAAAAAAAAAAGATTGTTCTTTCAAAAATCATCTATGTCAACGTCAGTCATAAGAGTGAGCATGGTTCGAGGGTAAAACCTGAAACCTAATAACCTAACCGGTGGGAACCTGTAGGTTCCAGGTTCCAATGTATGTAGAGTAAGTTCCAAATTTCAAAAATTGAGGAACCTGTTTCGATGAGTAGGTTCCAGGTTCTAGGTAGATGGAACCTGGAACCTAAAATCTTAAACAAGATTTTTTTTTTTTGGTAAAGGTAAGAAATTGTATTACTTTTTAAAATCACCTATACAACCTAAAGCTAGAGTCACCCAACGACCCAAAACAGGCAATTAATATTTCATATTCTTCCTATCTCTAAAGATAAGTTGCGATCAATGAATCATAGTAGCAAATGGTGGTCATTAAAGATGATAATTCACTGCAATTGTTTAATTACTAATATAGATAAAACCTGGGTAGATCCTTAAACCGACCCCGGAACCTGTGATAGGGTAAGTTCCTGATTTCAAAGTATGTAGGGTAGGTTTCAGGTCCCAAAAAATAAGGAACATGTTCCCATGGATAAGTTCCAAGTTTCACGTGAAATCTGTACGGAACATAGAACCGCTTACCCCTAATCAGTCATGCCATGTAGGCCAACCAATGTCTACGTCAGCATCTAACTAAAATTGATCGAAATGACTAAATTGACAAATTGTCAAAATATTTTGAATTAAATTGGCACAAATTTTGACCAAAAAAAATTGACACAATTGCAAAATTTAGAATTGAATTGGCCACCATACAATGGGTTTAGGATTTTTTAGATAATTTTCTCCTACTATTTGGTTTGCAATCGGGTACACAAATTGTGGTAAAGGTTTATACTTTTTTTATCAGAGTAAATGACCAACTCTTGCGATCAAAACATTGTACCAGTGGACCGCCAAAACAATGATAAACTCAGAAATGAATGTTGGTAGGCAAAGAGAAACTTTTTCAGAAGATGTTGCATCCTCATCAATCATCACTGAATTGCTCTCCATCCAGACACAAAGAACGTCCTCCAAGCATGCATACTTCTCGCAAATGGACCCACTTGGAAATCAATCCAGCACAACCCAAGTAGACTAAGAAAATTGATGACTCTTTCTTAGCCCTTGCCAACCCGACCCGAATAAAAGAAAACTGCTAGTGAAACCAAAACTCACATCTCCCGAGCCCATGCAGACATTAATTGTAATTAAGACCTAAGCAAGTGCTTCAAAAGCTTTATCTTGAATCTCGTCCGGACCTCAGATCACTGGGATGTAAAACTCTGAGAGAGTATTCTCTTCTCCCAGGGAAGAAAAAGATTTGGGAGAATTAGGGACGTGGGACATATAGGCACCGGTACATTAAAATGAGAACACATCCATGGATCCTGCTTGACAAAGTCAGGACAGGCAGCGAAGGCCCCCCTAGGAGCTTGGGCTCATTCTCTTTGGTGATATTATCTTTTAACCGAACACTAAGGATCTTATAAGAGCCCATGGTTATTGACTATAAAATTTGCATTTTAAAACTGGAAATATTTTATCAAGAAGGTAAAAATATCTCAATAGTAAAAAAATCATGAAAGAAACTAAGCATTTTCATTTTTACTTGATTGTTTTGTGTTTTCTTGAAATACTTTATTGAGTTAATACCACAAAAAATCCTAAACCGATACACTTGTGACAAATTTACCCTGAACTATTTTTTTGACAATCAAAAATTCCAAACTGGTATACATATGACAATTTTACCCCGAATTAATTTTTTAATATTATTTTTTATTTTTCGAATTTTTTTTATTTTTTCTTTACTTTTTTTTCTTTGTGTTTAATCTCTGGCCGGTCGTCGGTCGCTGGACCAGCGACCGGCCAGAGGCGTAAGCCAGCGAGGGCCCGGCCTCGCCAGTTGCTGGCGAGGCTCGACCTCACCAGCGTTGGGCAAGGCTGGCCTCGCCTTGTAACAGTGAGGTTGGCCTCGCCCAACGTCGGCGAGGTCGAGCCTCCCCAGGGACTGACGGGGCCAGGCCCTCGCCAGATTCGACAAGGTCAGCCTCGCTGGCGTTGGGCGAGGTCGACCTCACCGTTGCAGGCGAGGTCGGCCTCGCCGGCATTGGGCGAGGTCAGCCTCGCCGGCATTGAGCGAGGTCAGGCTCTCCCTACAATGATGAGGCGCTGGCGAGGTTGACCTCGCCCAACTCCGGCGAGGCCGACCTCACCCTGCAACGGCGAGGTCAAGCCTCGCCGGATCTAGCGAGGGCCTAACCCCACCGGCCGCTGGCGAGGCTCAACCTCACCGGCGTTGGGCGAGGCCAACCTCGCCGTTGCAAGGCGAGGCCGGCCTCCCCCAACGTCAGTGAGGTCGAGCCTCACCCAACGTCAGTGAGGTCGAGCCACGCCGGCGGGGCCGAGCCCTCGCCAGCGGGGCCGGGCCCTCGCCGGCTTGTGCAGCTAGCCTGTCGCCGGTTCAGCAACCGGCCAGAGATTAAACACAAAAAAAAGTAAAGAAAAAATAAAAAATAAAATTAAAAAATTAGTTCGGGGTAAAATTGTCACATGTATACCAGTTTAGGGTTTTTGGTGGTCAAAAAAATAGTTCAGGATAAATTTGTCACAAGTGTACTAATTTGAGATTTTTTATTGTAAAAAAATAGTTTGGAGTAAAATTGTCATATGTATACCAGTTTAGGGTTTTTCATGATATTAACCCTACTTTATTTGATTTTACTAAAGTGGTTATATATGTATTAATAAAATATAATAGTACTTTACTGTTTAGTAGGAAAAAGGACATCACGAGTGCCACAACTTTTGTGTGGCGTTCATTTGAGTTTCATAACTTCTTTTTTTCGATCACTCGAGTATTATAACTTTTTTTTTCCAGTCACTTAAGTGTTATATAACTTTTCAATTAATCACTTGAGTGTCATAACTATTTGAAAACGTTCACTAAAAGTGTTATCCACGTTGAGTTCTAGCACTTGGATGAACATTTTTTAAAAATTTTGGCACTTAGGTGATTCATCAAAAGTTATGACACTCAGGTGAATGTTTTTTTAGAAGTTGTAGTACTCTAATTGGTAAAAAAAAAGTTATGGCACATAAGTATGCATCGTATGAAAGTCATGGCATTTATGATATCCTTATCCCCTGTTTAGTAAGAATATTGATACTTACTTTTTGCTCGTTACTAAATTAACAGTGGATTGAGTTTTCTCCCAATCTATCGCTTTGGCTTTTAACAATGTTCGTGCTTTTAGTTTATTAATCTGAAATGCTCAACATAGAAATTTTATTTTAAGATAAATCTAAAATGAAAAATAAAAAATTTCCGAAATGTAAAAAGAATAAAAGAGTCCTGAGCGAATGTCGCCAATGTCGTCGCAAAAGCCAAAAGTTAAAAAAAAGAAAAAATTCGTATTCCCTGTAATTTGCCAAATTGGACATGAAACTACTAAAGTTAAACACCATTGTTCACTGTGTGAAAGGTCCTCTTTTCGGCATCTTTGCTTTTGTTAGATTACTCATTTCATTGCCAGCACTTTATCATAGAGTGATTGATTTGTTTCTCCACATTAGCACCTTTTTCCACATTCAAAGAACCAAAACTTCTTGAGGAAATTCTCATTCGTTATTCCTTATTTTTTCCTTTTTATCTATTGGAATAATCCTATTTATCTTTAAATGTGGAAAAAGGTGCTAACGTGGAGGAGCAAATCAACCACTCCATGACAATGTGCTTGCGTGTAACAACCAATACATAGTTTCTTATAAACTCTGATCACTAGATAATATGTTGTATAGTTGCTATATAAAATACTTTTTGGTTTGAAATAAATCAAGAGAAGAAGATGAAAAGGAAGTTTTCGTAACTTGCACATGAATGAAAGAAAGAAGAAGACGAATGGTCTAAGTTCTTATCTGTATCCACTAAAAGTATTTTTCTTTTCTTTTTTTAGATTTTTCTTATTTTATTTTTTCTTTTCTTTTTAAATTTTGAAGTTTTGTTTTGGATGTGGCTCATGGTGGGCAGCACATCGGCACCACATGTATTAAAAGAGGTAGCAAAAAAAGCAACATCAACATTTTCCGTTAGCTAATTAGAGAGAGTTAATGTAGAGGTTTAATTGCAACAATATGACAAGTTTTAGATTTGTTTGCATTTTTTGAAGTTTTATGACTCAATTGTAAGTTCACAATAATTTTTAGGATGTCCACCGATGTACTTAGACTTTGATAGGCTCGGCAGCGTCAAGTCAAGATTGCCCCATCAAATCATCATTCGAAAGATTTAATAAAATATAGATGAATTGGGTCGATGACCAAAACAAAAAGAAGACACTCATGATCCTCGGATAGGAAGCAGGAGATGTGGGCTAATGTGATGATAAGATAAGGAAGGTTTTAGACATTGTTCTGATGCTAAATGGCCTCTTACATGGAGTTAAAGCGTGGCACCCGTACTTAATGTACGTGTGACATTCCGAATTTCGACCAATTTTTGGGATTTATAAAACGCGTAATTTGTCAGTGTGCTTATAGTAAAATCTCGCCCGGGAACTGATCACTCCCGGTAATCTTTTTAAATTAGAGATTTCGCTAGAATCGCACTCGATCAAATTTGGCCGTTATTTAGACCCCGAACTTGGCAGTCGATTTCCGGGAGTTTCGAGACAAATTAAATTGGACGGTGTCGATATTATTGTGGCCAACGTCGAGATTATCAGGAATAGTGAGAAAGTGAAATTTTGGACCGGGTGCGGATTTGGACTGGTAGACCTCCCTCGTAGTGTGTTTTGAGTTATTTTATTTTGGCCTTTTTCCTATTATATTATTTAGGGTTATTATGGGCCGTCAGATCGTTTTGGGGTTTGAACCGTGTCCGTTGGATCGCGATTATTAAGTTGGACTTGTGGCTCTCTCTCTCTCTCTCTCTCTCTCTCTCTCTCTCTCTCTCTCTCCTCTCTCCTCTGCCGCGTCTGTCCCCTCCGCGCACGCCTACTCCCCTTCCCCATGCAGAACCCCCCCACTCTCTCTCCCTTTCTTTCTCTTTCTTTCTCTCTCCTCCCCCTTCTGGCTGTGCACGTTTCCTTCATGCAGATGACCCCTCACGCTGTCCCTACCCCTGCCATGCAGACCTAACTCTCTCTCTCTTCATTCCCCCTTCTTCCTTCCTCTTTTCTTTTTCTTCTCCTTCTTCTCTTCTGCTTCCTCGCGCGCGCGTCCATGGCCCCTGTTCAACTCGCCGACTGGACCACCTCGCCGCGCGCCGCCGCAGCTCGTTGGGCCGCCTCATCGCCGTCAGGCTCCGCCCGACCGTCGCCGCACCAGGCATCGCAGTCACCGCCGCGAGCGAGCCCAGCTCACTGCTCGAGCTCGCCATGCCCGACCGCCGCGACTCGCCAGCTCGCCGCCCGCCGGTTCGGCCAGCTTGCCCGTCGCCGCCGCGAGGTCGCCGTGCTGCCCCGTCGTCCCCACCGTTCCCCCTCAGCCAGCAGCCTCCCCCTCGCCCCCGCCCTCACCACCCCGGTCGTCTTCCCCTCCCCTCCGAGCTTGTCGCCGAGGCCAGCCCGGTGCTGCCCAGCCGCCGCTCGCCGGCCCCGTCGCCCCGCCGTTCCACCCCTTCAGCCTACAGCCCCCTCTCCCTCTCACCCGCACCCCCGGCCATCTCCCTCTTCCCCTGTTCGCACATGCAGCGAACCCGTCGTCGCAATCGCCGCGTGCCCAGCCGGCGCCGTCGTCGGCCACGGCCGCGCCGCCCTGCTGTTCAGCCAGCCGAGCCCAGCCGGCCAACTGACCAGCCGCTGCTCGAGCCCGCACCTGTGCCTGTGCTTGTGCTCGTGGCCGAGCCAGTGGCCGGGCATTACGCCGTGGCCGAGCCTCCGCCGGCCAGCCGCCCAGCCGACCAGCTGCTGCTCGCCGCCCTGCTCGCCGCCGCCCACCGCAGCTCGCCGGCCAGCCAGCCTGACCAGCCGCTGCTCGAGCCCGCACCTGTGCCTGTGCTTGTGCTCGTGGCCGAGCCAGTGGCCGGGCATTACGCCGTGGCCGAGCCTCCGCCGGCCAGCCGCCCAGCCGACCAGCTGCTGCTCGCCGCCCTGCTCGCCGCCGCCCACCGCAGCTCGCCGGCCAGCCAGCCTGACCAGCCGCTACTCGGGGCGTGGCCGAGTTGCCTCGGGGAGTGCCGTCGCCGTGCCCGAGCATGCCCGGCCGTGGCTGGCCCGTGGCCCTCGTGCACCGGCCGCGCGCCCACTCGCCTGGTCGTGGCCCTTCGCTGTGCCCGTCGCCCGGGCGCATCGCCCGTCCAGCCGGCCCGTCGCCCGGCGCGTCGCCCGTCCAACCAGGCGCGTTGCCCGTCCGCGTGCCCGCGCCCGCGCCCGTGCCCGTGGCCGAGTCCGTGGCCGAGGGCTGTGCCCGTGGCCCATCGCCGTAGCCGAGCCCCGCGCCCGTGTGGCCCACGCCCGCGCCTAGTTGGTACTGTTCACCCGGGCTATTTTGAGCCCGAGTCGATTTTCCCCGGGCCAAAATTTGGTAAGTGACTTCCTAAACCTTACCTAGTACTTTGGGTATTATTTGACTTGTCTAGGGATTAATTAGTACCGGTTTAGGGGTTAAACGTGGATTAGGGTCAATATTTGCATGTGCGGGATTGTCATATTAAATTGTGATATTTGTGGGGCTTACTTAGAGGCTATTTATGGGGTGCTAAATGACCGTATCGTCGTGGCGTGCGTGGGGGAAATTGACGTTTGAATGTGGTCGATTTGGATAATTTTATGTGCATATTAGTGGCTAATATTGGTGAGTCAATAATTGGCTTGTTGTGGCATTCGTGGGTGGATTTGATGTTCGTATGTTGCCAATTAAATGTCGAATTTGTGGGTTGGTGTGGCATGTCATGAATTGGATTGAATTGTGATTATGGATCGCTTGGTGTAATTGGCGTGAAATTGATTGAATTGAATGGCGTGTGCTTGCCTGTCGATTTGAAGCCCGGATCGATCGAAGGGCTACGGACTTGGGACGTGTTGACGGCGGTCCGTGTGAAGGCATGAACGGCCGTTGGGCCAAATGGATGCGGGCTTGAGACGTGTTGACGGTGGCCCGTTAAAGGTGTGATAGACCCGGACGTATTTACGTCGGTCATGGGAATGATTGATTATGTGGCTTGGGACGTGTTGACGGCGGCCACTGGATGGTATGATTGATATGGCTTGGGACGTGTTGACGGCGGCCATTGGTTTGAGTGATTGGGCGGCTCGTGAGCCCGTGAAAGGAAAGTTGGTTGGACGCGTGCATGCGACTTGAGTGTGATTGAAATGTGGCTGAATTGGCTGGTTGAACATGTGATTGGATTGGCTGGTTGAGCGCGTGATTGGATTGGCTGGTTGAGCGCGTGATTGGATTGGCTGGTTGAGCGTGTGATTTGATTGGCTGGTTGAGCGTGTGCTTGAAGTGGCTGGTTGAATGTGTGGTCTAATTAGTAGGGTGAATTGCATGCAAGTGTAGTCAGCGTTTGAGCAATTGCGTTGTGCTATTTAGCTACTATTATTACATTATCATGTTATGACTAATGTGCAGTGTTGGCATGGGCTTAATGGCCAGGTGAGTACAATAATGTGAATCTTTATATCTTGTGGGGTAGATTGCATGTGCGACTTGTCTGGGTACGCATTGGCCTACGTGGGGTATAGGGGGTCGCTTATTGAGACTCGTTCTCACGGTTATTATATAACCATTTTCAGATCCGCGACCATGAGTGACTGGAGACGCTTCAAGGGTACCCCGGAGATCGAAGACGGGTCAAGTACCCGGTATTTTGAGTTTACCCCCTTTTGTAGAGAAGTTAAGTTTGTGAACAATTGTCCCTTTTGGGGAGTGTGGTCCCGTTGTTGTGGCCTAGCTTAGGGAATTGTCTTTCTGTGAAAGTCGTATGTATCTGCTAAGTGTAGGAATTACAGTCATTTGTTTCGTGCTATGACTATCCCTTGTCATTATTAATTGTCCGGGTTATTTCTATTTGCTTCCGCGCGTGTTAAATCTCTGATGTTTGGGTTGGGTCGGCGACGTGCCTGGGACGTCGCGTTCAATGTTCGACCATCGAGGGGTGTCGCGAGCCCGTTAGGGTTCGGGGCGTGACATCCCCGTTGATTTGGTATCAGAGCAAGACTAGCTCGAACCAAGATGGTCGAAGCTTGGAGTGATAAGGAGCGATGACTTTGGGGTAGTCGGTTAGGAAGACTTGTTGGCCATGCGTTACCCAGAGTGTTTGATTGTGATTGCTGAGTGACGTATGCAATATCATGCGAAATGCAGGTGCGTCAGGACTTGAGGTTAGTACACGATTCCTGTTTCTTTGTGATTGAGTGATGTTGTGATTGACTGCCTGCTTAGTGAATTGTTGTGATTCACTGCCTAGGGCTTTAGACTGGTATAGTTGGCCTAGGTTTTAATTCTCGTGGGGAAATTATAGCAGGTAAGCGGGTAGTGTGAACCCTGTGAGTATGAGTAGCCGAGGATGAGGTCGAGGTCGAGGTCGTATAGGTCCGCAAGTTGAAGTTGTGGGGGATCACAAATGAGACGAGATTTTGAGGGCACTCGAGGAAGTTGAAATCTTTATGGGAAGGCAAACTGAGGAGCGAAATGCTAGTATTGCTACTAATGCTGAGACCACAGTTGTTGTCGTCAATGGAAATAACAAGAATCATAGGTATAATGGAATTGTCGGGAATTAAGGTCAAGGGTAAGCTAATACGGTTAGACTGATGTGTCAGTTGGTTGGAAAATTTTTGAGTTCAAACTTGCACGGTTCGATAGGAAAAAGGTGACCTTGAGGCTACATTATTTTGGACAAAAGACTTAAAAACAAAAAGGCTTTTGAGGTATTCGGGTGCACTGGTGAGGGGAAAGTGACCCTGACTATATACCAACTCTAAGGGAATGCAAAGGATTGGTAAGAGGGCCCCTGAAGTAGGATATTTCAAAGGGCATATTTCTAAGCTGGAATATTGTTGCCGAGGCTTTTATGGAGAAGTTCGTTCAGAGAGTGTGCGAGGACAGAAAATGACACAGTTCCTTCGACTTCACTAAAATCGGATGTTAGTCAATCAGTACGAGGTCAAGTTTGTAAGGACCGTGAGGATAGGACAAGGGTGGTTAAGGACCGTGAGGATAGGACAAGAAGGTTTCGGGATGGATTGGAACCGGAATTCCGCAATCAGTTAGTACTTTTGGGTCTCAAGGGATTTCAATGAGTTGTATGAGAGAGTTCGATGGTTGACACGGCCATGAGTAAAAGGACTACCGCTTTTGGATCGCAGTACGCGTCGGCGAGGGACAATAGGAACTTTGGCAAGAAGCCTATGACAAAGGAACGAAGATTTGTCCCTCTAGTAAGAAAGAACTTTAGAAAGCCGAACTAATACTTCAACGCTACATATCGGTCTTATGGAAAGAGGCATAGGTATGGCCACTGCCAAGGTGGAAGTGAAGCATGTTGTGGATGTGGACAGTAAGGTCACCAATTGAGAATTGTGGAACCGGCAAGTTAGGTCACTAATGCAATCACTGCAACCGCAAGTAGGACATTAAGCGAGAACTGCCCTGCAGTTTAATCAGAATCGACTAAGGACGTAAGCAAAAGTGTAGTGGCTGAGAAGGAAGTGAATGATGTGCCTTGAAAGTCTAAGTGAGTTATGAGATAATATTGGGTACAGTAGGAGATGATTTTGAAGTTATAGTCCAAGTGGTCAGGTAAGACTTAAAATCAATTTTATAAGGAATCGACGCAATCGGTTTAAGGATTTATGGATTACTAATGACATTCGTGGACGAGTTGGGAAGGATGAGTGTTGCTTAGGAATTTCAGATTTTGTAAAGAACCGATGTGAGTTGTTTTGGGAGACTATTGGATTGAAATTGGATGGATTGAACTTTGTCTTCGAGGTGTAAAAAGATAATTAATTTGTGCCGATTAGTTGGTTGAGGAATCAAGGCTAAAAGACATAGCCGAGGTGTGTAATCTTCCCGATGTCTTTCCTCAGGAATTGCCGGGATTGCCACCTGTTCGGAGAGTCGAGGTTGTGGTTGAATTGGCTCTTGGGACAAAACCGACCTTGGGAACACTTTGCAAGATGTCACTGTCGGAATTGAAGGAATCAAAAGTCCAAATACGGGAGTTACTGGATTAAGGCTTTATTCGTCTGAGTAGGTCTTCATGGGGAGCGCCAGATTTATTCGTGAGGAAGAAGGACGGATCGTTAAGGCTATGTATTGACTGCAGACAGTCGAATCATGTGACTATTAAGGATAAATGCCAGTTGCCAAGGGTGAATGAGCCGATTCGACCAGCTACAAGGGGCATCAATATTTTGTAAGATCGACTTAAGGACTGGTTATCACCAATTGAGGATTAAGAAGGAAGACGTGCCGAAGTCGGCATTTAGGGCGAGGTATAGACACTATGAGTTACGGTGATGCCGTTTGGACTGACGAACGCCCCTGCAGCCTTTATGGATTTAAATGAATCGGGGAAGCAAGGAAATTTGGGCTTGATTTTAAGCCTTTCCATCTACCCATATTCTCAGCAATCCCTTGTGTTTGTGCATGTATGTTTCTGCAAGTTTTATGGATGGTACATAAATGGAAGTTGCTGTTTGAGCTTGCATGGAAAGAACCGAGCATGGTAGTGCTGATGCATGTGTGATTCTAGAGCCCAAAGGGTGTGATAACCATAGATCTAAGCTCGGGGAACCTTGCACGTGAGTTTCGAGTCTCTTGAACCGAATAGATGCAAAATGGCGATGAGCTTAGGACTCCTATATGCTTGATAGTCGGCTGTTGGGTAACTGTGGAAGAGAAGACAGATTCGTGAGCCTTGTGGATGCAAAAAGGATTGAAAAGTGCATGAGGAGCTAGGAAGAGTAGATCTGGTCGCCTGGGGCTTCGATCTTCTTCATTTTTGTTCCATTTTAAAAGGTCGAAATCTTAAGTTGAGTCCTTCACAAAAGTTGTTTGAAATCCTCCCCTTTATAACATATCTTAATTTCAGATTTTTATAAGGTGATTTGGATGGGACGATAGTCCATTTTCCTTACCGTGCTCAAGCTGTTTTCTATACGATTTCGGTGACCTTTCTATCTTCTCGATTTTCTACACAAACTTGTAGAACGATTCTGAGGAAACTTTCTTCATAAAAGTTCTTGGAGACATCCTTCTCTACAACATATTTTAAATCCAAAATTTTTAGAGGTATTTTGAGTCCTGGGAAGAGCTATCTTTTGGAGACAATAATCCTGTTTAGGTGAACAATTTTTGTCTTGTCTTGAGCCACCGAAAAGAAATACTTACCAAGGCTTTTAATCTTCGAGTTCTTCATGAAAGTTGTTCATTTTGATCTCTCCTAATACATATTTAAATATCAGAATTTTTGAAGGTTATTTATTGTACTTGGATGAGAGATGGTTGAGGAAATGGGATGACCTTGTGGATGCAATTATGGTGATATTCATGAGTGGTTGAATTATGCCGATTTGTATGTGCGACATATAGTCCGTCCCCATGGAATACCAGCGACGATCACTTTGGACCGTGATCCAAAATTTACTGCCGCCTTTTTGGAAAAGTTTTCATATGGCATTATGAACGAAGTTACAGTTTAGCACGGTCTATCATCCTCAGACGGATGGTTGGTTTGAAAGGACAATTCAGGCTTTGGAGGATATGTTACGGGCATGTATATTGGATTTTTAAGGAGGTTGGGGGGAACAGTCGCATTTGATTGAATTTACCTACTACAATAGCTACCAGCAGAGTATCAGAATAGCACCATTGGAAGTATTGTACGGCAGAGCTTACAGAACACCGGTTGGTTGGGATGAAGTTGGTGAAAGGAGCATTACAGGCCCAGAGTTAGTGTAACAGTCGACTGAGACAGTCAAGGTTATTCGGGACAGACTCAAGACAGCTCAGAGCCGCCAAAAGAATTATGCAGACAGGAGACGTAAGCCATTGGAGTTTCAAGTCGGGGACCACGTATTCCTCAAAGTATCGCCGATGAGAGGACTATCTCGGTTTGGTAAGAAAGGGAAGTTGAGCCCGAGGTACGTGGGCCCATTTGAGGTCTTAGAGAGAATAGGCACTTTGGCTTATCGTCTCGCGCTACCGCCGAATTTGTCTCAAGTGCACAACGTGTTCCACGTGTCTATGCTAAGGAAATATGAACCGGATCCGACCCACGTGCTGAACTATGAGGAAATAGACGTGGACGACAGGGTGTCGTACGTGGAAAAGTTAGTTCAAATCGAGGAAAGAATAGAAAGAGAATTGCGAAACAAGAAAATTCCGATGGTCAAGGAATTTTGGAAGCATCATGGGACCGAAGGTGCGACATGGGAAAGCGAAGAGTTGATGCAATACCGAAACCCCCCATTTGTTTGGATGGTTGGATTGGATTGTAAATTTCGAGGACGAAATTTTTGTAAGGGGGGAAGAGTTGTGACATTCCGAATTTCGACCAATTTTTGGGATTTATAAAACGCGTAATTTGTCAGTGTGCTTATAGTAAAATCTCGCCCGGGAACTGATCACTCCCGGTAATCTTTTTAAATTAGAGATTTCGCTAGAATCGCACTCGATCAAATTTGGCCGTTATTTAGACCCCGAACTTGGCAGTCGATTTCCGGGAGTTTCGAGACAAATTAAATTGGACGGTGTCGATATTATTGTGGCCAACGTCGAGATTATCAGGAATAGTGAGAAAGTGAAATTTTGGACCGGGTGCGGATTTGGACTGGTAGACCTCCCTCGTAGTGTGTTTTGAGTTATTTTATTTTGGCCTTTTTCCTATTATATTATTTAGGGTTATTATGGGCCGTCAGATCGTTTTGGGGTTTGAACCGTGTCCGTTGGATCGCGATTATTAAGTTGGACTTGTGGCTCTCTCTCTCTCTCTCTCTCTCTCTCTCTCTCTCTCTCTCTCCTCTCTCCTCTGCCGCGTCTGTCCCCTCCGCGCACGCCTACTCCCCTTCCCCATGCAGAACCCCCCCACTCTCTCTCCCTTTCTTTCTCTTTCTTTCTCTCTCCTCCCCCTTCTGGCTGTGCACGTTTCCTTCATGCAGATGACCCCTCACGCTGTCCCTACCCCTGCCATGCAGACCTAACTCTCTCTCTCTTCATTCCCCCTTCTTCCTTCCTCTTTTCTTTTTCTTCTCCTTCTTCTCTTCTGCTTCCTCGCGCGCGCGTCCATGGCCCCTGTTCAACTCGCCGACTGGACCACCTCGCCGCGCGCCGCCGCAGCTCGTTGGGCCGCCTCATCGCCGTCAGGCTCCGCCCGACCGTCGCCGCACCAGGCATCGCAGTCACCGCCGCGAGCGAGCCCAGCTCACTGCTCGAGCTCGCCATGCCCGACCGCCGCGACTCGCCAGCTCGCCGCCCGCCGGTTCGGCCAGCTTGCCCGTCGCCGCCGCGAGGTCGCCGTGCTGCCCCGTCGTCCCCACCGTTCCCCCTCAGCCAGCAGCCTCCCCCTCGCCCCCGCCCTCACCACCCCGGTCGTCTTCCCCTCCCCTCCGAGCTTGTCGCCGAGGCCAGCCCGGTGCTGCCCAGCCGCCGCTCGCCGGCCCCGTCGCCCCGCCGTTCCACCCCTTCAGCCTACAGCCCCCTCTCCCTCTCACCCGCACCCCCGGCCATCTCCCTCTTCCCCTGTTCGCACATGCAGCGAACCCGTCGTCGCAATCGCCGCGTGCCCAGCCGGCGCCGTCGTCGGCCACGGCCGCGCCGCCCTGCTGTTCAGCCAGCCGAGCCCAGCCGGCCAACTGACCAGCCGCTGCTCGAGCCCGCACCTGTGCCTGTGCTTGTGCTCGTGGCCGAGCCAGTGGCCGGGCATTACGCCGTGGCCGAGCCTCCGCCGGCCAGCCGCCCAGCCGACCAGCTGCTGCTCGCCGCCCTGCTCGCCGCCGCCCACCGCAGCTCGCCGGCCAGCCAGCCTGACCAGCCGCTGCTCGAGCCCGCACCTGTGCCTGTGCTTGTGCTCGTGGCCGAGCCAGTGGCCGGGCATTACGCCGTGGCCGAGCCTCCGCCGGCCAGCCGCCCAGCCGACCAGCTGCTGCTCGCCGCCCTGCTCGCCGCCGCCCACCGCAGCTCGCCGGCCAGCCAGCCTGACCAGCCGCTACTCGGGGCGTGGCCGAGTTGCCTCGGGGAGTGCCGTCGCCGTGCCCGAGCATGCCCGGCCGTGGCTGGCCCGTGGCCCTCGTGCACCGGCCGCGCGCCCACTCGCCTGGTCGTGGCCCTTCGCTGTGCCCGTCGCCCGGGCGCATCGCCCGTCCAGCCGGCCCGTCGCCCGGCGCGTCGCCCGTCCAACCAGGCGCGTTGCCCGTCCGCGTGCCCGCGCCCGCGCCCGTGCCCGTGGCCGAGTCCGTGGCCGAGGGCTGTGCCCGTGGCCCATCGCCGTAGCCGAGCCCCGCGCCCGTGTGGCCCACGCCCGCGCCTAGTTGGTACTGTTCACCCGGGCTATTTTGAGCCCGAGTCGATTTTCCCCGGGCCAAAATTTGGTAAGTGACTTCCTAAACCTTACCTAGTACTTTGGGTATTATTTGACTTGTCTAGGGATTAATTAGTACCGGTTTAGGGGTTAAACGTGGATTAGGGTCAATATTTGCATGTGCGGGATTGTCATATTAAATTGTGATATTTGTGGGGCTTACTTAGAGGCTATTTATGGGGTGCTAAATGACCGTATCGTCGTGGCGTGCGTGGGGGAAATTGACGTTTGAATGTGGTCGATTTGGATAATTTTATGTGCATATTAGTGGCTAATATTGGTGAGTCAATAATTGGCTTGTTGTGGCATTCGTGGGTGGATTTGATGTTCGTATGTTGCCAATTAAATGTCGAATTTGTGGGTTGGTGTGGCATGTCATGAATTGGATTGAATTGTGATTATGGATCGCTTGGTGTAATTGGCGTGAAATTGATTGAATTGAATGGCGTGTGCTTGCCTGTCGATTTGAAGCCCGGATCGATCGAAGGGCTACGGACTTGGGACGTGTTGACGGCGGTCCGTGTGAAGGCATGAACGGCCGTTGGGCCAAATGGATGCGGGCTTGAGACGTGTTGACGGTGGCCCGTTAAAGGTGTGATAGACCCGGACGTATTTACGTCGGTCATGGGAATGATTGATTATGTGGCTTGGGACGTGTTGACGGCGGCCACTGGATGGTATGATTGATATGGCTTGGGACGTGTTGACGGCGGCCATTGGTTTGAGTGATTGGGCGGCTCGTGAGCCCGTGAAAGGAAAGTTGGTTGGACGCGTGCATGCGACTTGAGTGTGATTGAAATGTGGCTGAATTGGCTGGTTGAACATGTGATTGGATTGGCTGGTTGAGCGCGTGATTGGATTGGCTGGTTGAGCGCGTGATTGGATTGGCTGGTTGAGCGTGTGATTTGATTGGCTGGTTGAGCGTGTGCTTGAAGTGGCTGGTTGAATGTGTGGTCTAATTAGTAGGGTGAATTGCATGCAAGTGTAGTCAGCGTTTGAGCAATTGCGTTGTGCTATTTAGCTACTATTATTACATTATCATGTTATGACTAATGTGCAGTGTTGGCATGGGCTTAATGGCCAGGTGAGTACAATAATGTGAATCTTTATATCTTGTGGGGTAGATTGCATGTGCGACTTGTCTGGGTACGCATTGGCCTACGTGGGGTATAGGGGGTCGCTTATTGAGACTCGTTCTCACGGTTATTATATAACCATTTTCAGATCCGCGACCATGAGTGACTGGAGACGCTTCAAGGGTACCCCGGAGATCGAAGACGGGTCAAGTACCCGGTATTTTGAGTTTACCCCCTTTTGTAGAGAAGTTAAGTTTGTGAACAATTGTCCCTTTTGGGGAGTGTGGTCCCGTTGTTGTGGCCTAGCTTAGGGAATTGTCTTTCTGTGAAAGTCGTATGTATCTGCTAAGTGTAGGAATTACAGTCATTTGTTTCGTGCTATGACTATCCCTTGTCATTATTAATTGTCCGGGTTATTTCTATTTGCTTCCGCGCGTGTTAAATCTCTGATGTTTGGGTTGGGTCGGCGACGTGCCTGGGACGTCGCGTTCAATGTTCGACCATCGAGGGGTGTCGCGAGCCCGTTAGGGTTCGGGGCGTGACATCCCCGTTGATTTGGTATCAGAGCAAGACTAGCTCGAACCAAGATGGTCGAAGCTTGGAGTGATAAGGAGCGATGACTTTGGGGTAGTCGGTTAGGAAGACTTGTTGGCCATGCGTTACCCAGAGTGTTTGATTGTGATTGCTGAGTGACGTATGCAATATCATGCGAAATGCAGGTGCGTCAGGACTTGAGGTTAGTACACGATTCCTGTTTCTTTGTGATTGAGTGATGTTGTGATTGACTGCCTGCTTAGTGAATTGTTGTGATTCACTGCCTAGGGCTTTAGACTGGTATAGTTGGCCTAGGTTTTAATTCTCGTGGGGAAATTATAGCAGGTAAGCGGGTAGTGTGAACCCTGTGAGTATGAGTAGCCGAGGATGAGGTCGAGGTCGAGGTCGTATAGGTCCGCAAGTTGAAGTTGTGGGGGATCACAAATGAGACGAGATTTTGAGGGCACTCGAGGAAGTTGAAATCTTTATGGGAAGGCAAACTGAGGAGCGAAATGCTAGTATTGCTACTAATGCTGAGACCACAGTTGTTGTCGTCAATGGAAATAACAAGAATCATAGGTATAATGGAATTGTCGGGAATTAAGGTCAAGGGTAAGCTAATACGGTTAGACTGATGTGTCAGTTGGTTGGAAAATTTTTGAGTTCAAACTTGCACGGTTCGATAGGAAAAAGGTGACCTTGAGGCTACATTATTTTGGACAAAAGACTTAAAAACAAAAAGGCTTTTGAGGTATTCGGGTGCACTGGTGAGGGGAAAGTGACCCTGACTATATACCAACTCTAAGGGAATGCAAAGGATTGGTAAGAGGGCCCCTGAAGTAGGATATTTCAAAGGGCATATTTCTAAGCTGGAATATTGTTGCCGAGGCTTTTATGGAGAAGTTCGTTCAGAGAGTGTGCGAGGACAGAAAATGACACAGTTCCTTCGACTTCACTAAAATCGGATGTTAGTCAATCAGTACGAGGTCAAGTTTGTAAGGACCGTGAGGATAGGACAAGGGTGGTTAAGGACCGTGAGGATAGGACAAGAAGGTTTCGGGATGGATTGGAACCGGAATTCCGCAATCAGTTAGTACTTTTGGGTCTCAAGGGATTTCAATGAGTTGTATGAGAGAGTTCGATGGTTGACACGGCCATGAGTAAAAGGACTGCCGCTTTTGGATCGCAGTACGCGTCGGCGAGGGACAATAGGAACTTTGGCAAGAAGCCTATGACAAAGGAACGAAGATTTGTCCCTCTAGTAAGAAAGAACTTTAGAAAGCCGAACTAATACTTCAACGCTACATATCGGTCTTATGGAAAGAGGCATAGGTATGGCCACTGCCAAGGTGGAAGTGAAGCATGTTGTGGATGTGGACAGTAAGGTCACCAATTGAGAATTGTGGAACCGGCAAGTTAGGTCACTAATGCAATCACTGCAACCGCAAGTAGGACATTAAGCGAGAACTGCCCTGCAGTTTAATCAGAATCGACTAAGGACGTAAGCAAAAGTGTAGTGGCTGAGAAGGAAGTGAATGATGTGCCTTGAAAGTCTAAGTGAGTTATGAGATAATATTGGGTACAGTAGGAGATGATTTTGAAGTTATAGTCCAAGTGGTCAGGTAAGACTTAAAATCAATTTTATAAGGAATCGACGCAATCGGTTTAAGGATTTATGGATTACTAATGACATTCGTGGACGAGTTGGGAAGGATGAGTGTTGCTTAGGAATTTCAGATTTTGTAAAGAACCGATGTGAGTTGTTTTGGGAGACTATTGGATTGAAATTGGATGGATTGAACTTTGTCTTCGAGGTGTAAAAAGATAATTAATTTGTGCCGATTAGTTGGTTGAGGAATCAAGGCTAAAAGACATAGCCGAGGTGTGTAATCTTCCCGATGTCTTTCCTCAGGAATTGCCGGGATTGCCACCTGTTCGGAGAGTCGAGGTTGTGGTTGAATTGGCTCTTGGGACAAAACCGACCTTGGGAACACTTTGCAAGATGTCACTGTCGGAATTGAAGGAATCAAAAGTCCAAATACGGGAGTTACTGGATTAAGGCTTTATTCGTCTGAGTAGGTCTTCATGGGGAGCGCCAGATTTATTCGTGAGGAAGAAGGACGGATCGTTAAGGCTATGTATTGACTGCAGACAGTCGAATCATGTGACTATTAAGGATAAATGCCAGTTGCCAAGGGTGAATGAGCCGATTCGACCAGCTACAAGGGGCATCAATATTTTGTAAGATCGACTTAAGGACTGGTTATCACCAATTGAGGATTAAGAAGGAAGACGTGCCGAAGTCGGCATTTAGGGCGAGGTATAGACACTATGAGTTACGGTGATGCCGTTTGGACTGACGAACGCCCCTGCAGCCTTTATGGATTTAAATGAATCGGGGAAGCAAGGAAATTTGGGCTTGATTTTAAGCCTTTCCATCTACCCATATTCTCAGCAATCCCTTGTGTTTGTGCATGTATGTTTCTGCAAGTTTTATGGATGGTACATAAATGGAAGTTGCTGTTTGAGCTTGCATGGAAAGAACCGAGCATGGTAGTGCTGATGCATGTGTGATTCTAGAGCCCAAAGGGTGTGATAACCATAGATCTAAGCTCGGGGAACCTTGCACGTGAGTTTCGAGTCTCTTGAACCGAATAGATGCAAAATGGCGATGAGCTTAGGACTCCTATATGCTTGATAGTCGGCTGTTGGGTAACTGTGGAAGAGAAGACAGATTCGTGAGCCTTGTGGATGCAAAAAGGATTGAAAAGTGCATGAGGAGCTAGGAAGAGTAGATCTGGTCGCCTGGGGCTTCGATCTTCTTCATTTTTGTTCCATTTTAAAAGGTCGAAATCTTAAGTTGAGTCCTTCACAAAAGTTGTTTGAAATCCTCCCCTTTATAACATATCTTAATTTCAGATTTTTATAAGGTGATTTGGATGGGACGATAGTCCATTTTCCTTACCGTGCTCAAGCTGTTTTCTATACGATTTCGGTGACCTTTCTATCTTCTCGATTTTCTACACAAACTTGTAGAACGATTCTGAGGAAACTTTCTTCATAAAAGTTCTTGGAGACATCCTTCTCTACAACATATTTTAAATCCAAAATTTTTAGAGGTATTTTGAGTCCTGGGAAGAGCTATCTTTTGGAGACAATAATCCTGTTTAGGTGAACAATTTTTGTCTTGTCTTGAGCCACCGAAAAGAAATACTTACCAAGGCTTTTAATCTTCGAGTTCTTCATGAAAGTTGTTCATTTTGATCTCTCCTAATACATATTTAAATATCAGAATTTTTGAAGGTTATTTATTGTACTTGGATGAGAGATGGTTGAGGAAATGGGATGACCTTGTGGATGCAATTATGGTGATATTCATGAGTGGTTGAATTATGCCGATTTGTATGTGCGACATATAGTCCGTCCCCATGGAATACCAGCGACGATCACTTTGGACCGTGATCCAAAATTTACTGCCGCCTTTTTGGAAAAGTTTTCATATGGCATTATGAACGAAGTTACAGTTTAGCACGGTCTATCATCCTCAGACGGATGGTTGGTTTGAAAGGACAATTCAGGCTTTGGAGGATATGTTACGGGCATGTATATTGGATTTTTAAGGAGGTTGGGGGGGAACAGTCGCATTTGATTGAATTTACCTACTACAATAGCTACCAGCAGAGTATCAGAATAGCACCATTGGAAGTATTGTACGGCAGAGCTTACAGAACACCGGTTGGTTGGGATGAAGTTGGTGAAAGGAGCATTACAGGCCCAGAGTTAGTGTAACAGTCGACTGAGACAGTCAAGGTTATTCGGGACAGACTCAAGACAGCTCAGAGCCGCCAAAAGAATTATGCAGACAGGAGACGTAAGCCATTGGAGTTTCAAGTCGGGGACCACGTATTCCTCAAAGTATCGCCGATGAGAGGACTATCTCGGTTTGGTAAGAAAGGGAAGTTGAGCCCGAGGTACGTGGGCCCATTTGAGGTCTTAGAGAGAATAGGCACTTTGGCTTATCGTCTCGCGCTACCGCCGAATTTGTCTCAAGTGCACAACGTGTTCCACGTGTCTATGCTAAGGAAATATGAACCGGATCCGACCCACGTGCTGAACTATGAGGAAATAGACGTGGACGACAGGGTGTCGTACGTGGAAAAGTTAGTTCAAATCGAGGAAAGAATAGAAAGAGAATTGCGAAACAAGAAAATTCCGATGGTCAAGGAATTTTGGAAGCATCATGGGACCGAAGGTGCGACATGGGAAAGCGAAGAGTTGATGCAATACCGAAACCCCCCATTTGTTTGGATGGTTGGATTGGATTGTAAATTTCGAGGACGAAATTTTTGTAAGGGGGGAAGAGTTGTGACATTCCGAATTTCGACCAATTTTTGGGATTTATAAAACGCGTAATTTGTCAGTGTGCTTATAGTAAAATCTCGCCCGGGAACTGATCACTCCCGGTAATCTTTTTAAATTAGAGATTTCGCTAGAATCGCACTCGATCAAATTTGGCCGTTATTTAGACCCCGAACTTGGCAGTCGATTTCCGGGAGTTTCGAGACAAATTAAATTGGACGGTGTCGATATTATTGTGGCCAACGTCGAGATTATCAGGAATAGTGAGAAAGTGAAATTTTGGACCGGGTGCGGATTTGGACTGGTAGACCTCCCTCGTAGTGTGTTTTGAGTTATTTTATTTTGGCCTTTTTCCTATTATATTATTTAGGGTTATTATGGGCCGTCAGATCGTTTTGGGGTTTGAACCGTGTCCGTTGGATCGCGATTATTAAGTTGGACTTGTGGCTCTCTCTCTCTCTCTCTCTCTCTCTCTCTCTCTCTCTCCTCTCTCCTCTGCCGCGTCTGTCCCCTCCGCGCACGCCTACTCCCCTTCCCCATGCAGAACCCCCCCACTCTCTCTCCCTTTCTTTCTCTTTCTTTCTCTCTCCTCCCCCTTCTGGCTGTGCACGTTTCCTTCATGCAGATGACCCCTCACGCTGTCCCTACCCCTGCCATGCAGACCTAACTCTCTCTCTCTTCATTCCCCCTTCTTCCTTCCTCTTTTCTTTTTCTTCTCCTTCTTCTCTTCTGCTTCCTCGCGCGCGCGTCCATGGCCCCTGTTCAACTCGCCGACTGGACCACCTCGCCGCGCGCCGCCGCAGCTCGTTGGGCCGCCTCATCGCCGTCAGGCTCCGCCCGACCGTCGCCGCACCAGGCATCGCAGTCACCGCCGCGAGCGAGCCCAGCTCACTGCTCGAGCTCGCCATGCCCGACCGCCGCGACTCGCCAGCTCGCCGCCCGCCGGTTCGGCCAGCTTGCCCGTCGCCGCCGCGAGGTCGCCGTGCTGCCCCGTCGTCCCCACCGTTCCCCCTCAGCCAGCAGCCTCCCCCTCGCCCCCGCCCTCACCACCCCGGTCGTCTTCCCCTCCCCTCCGAGCTTGTCGCCGAGGCCAGCCCGGTGCTGCCCAGCCGCCGCTCGCCGGCCCCGTCGCCCCGCCGTTCCACCCCTTCAGCCTACAGCCCCCTCTCCCTCTCACCCGCACCCCCGGCCATCTCCCTCTTCCCCTGTTCGCACATGCAGCGAACCCGTCGTCGCAATCGCCGCGTGCCCAGCCGGCGCCGTCGTCGGCCACGGCCGCGCCGCCCTGCTGTTCAGCCAGCCGAGCCCAGCCGGCCAACTGACCAGCCGCTGCTCGAGCCCACACCTGTGCCTGTGCTTGTGCTCGTGGCCGAGCCAGTGGCCGGGCATTACGCCGTGGCCGAGCCTCCGCCGGCCAGCCGCCCAGCCGACCAGCTGCTGCTCGCCGCCCTGCTCGCCGCCGCCCACCGCAGCTCGCCGGCCAGCCAGCCTGACCAGCCGCTGCTCGAGCCCGCACCTGTGCCTGTGCTTGTGCTCGTGGCCGAGCCAGTGGCCGGGCATTACGCCGTGGCCGAGCCTCCGCCGGCCAGCCGCCCAGCCGACCAGCTGCTGCTCGCCGCCCTGCTCGCCGCCGCCCACCGCAGCTCGCCGGCCAGCCAGCCTGACCAGCCGCTACTCGGGGCGTGGCCGAGTTGCCTCGGGGAGTGCCGTCGCCGTGCCCGAGCATGCCCGGCCGTGGCTGGCCCGTGGCCCTCGTGCACCGGCCGCGCGCCCACTCGCCTGGTCGTGGCCCTTCGCTGTGCCCGTCGCCCGGGCGCATCGCCCGTCCAGCCGGCCCGTCGCCCGGCGCGTCGCCCGTCCAACCAGGCGCGTTGCCCGTCCGCGTGCCCGCGCCCGCGCCCATGCCCGTGGCCGAGTCCGTGGCCGAGGGCTGTGCCCGTGGCCCATCGCCGTAGCCGAGCCCCGCGCCCGTGTGGCCCACGCCCGCGCCTAGTTGGTACTGTTCACCCGGGCTATTTTGAGCCCGAGTCGATTTTCCCCGGGCCAAAATTTGGTAAGTGACTTCCTAAACCTTACCTAGTACTTTGGGTATTATTTGACTTGTCTAGGGATTAATTAGTACCGGTTTAGGGGTTAAACGTGGATTAGGGTCAATATTTGCATGTGCGGGATTGTCATATTAAATTGTGATATTTGTGGGGCTTACTTAGAGGCTATTTATGGGGTGCTAAATGACCGTATCGTCGTGGCGTGCGTGGGGGAAATTGACGTTTGAATGTGGTCGATTTGGATAATTTTATGTGCATATTAGTGGCTAATATTGGTGAGTCAATAATTGGCTTGTTGTGGCATTCGTGGGTGGATTTGATGTTCGTATGTTGCCAATTAAATGTCGAATTTGTGGGTTGGTGTGGCATGTCATGAATTGGATTGAATTGTGATTATGGATCGCTTGGTGTAATTGGCGTGAAATTGATTGAATTGAATGGCGTGTGCTTGCCTGTCGATTTGAAGCCCGGATCGATCGAAGGGCTACGGACTTGGGACGTGTTGACGGCGGTCCGTGTGAAGGCATGAACGGCCGTTGGGCCAAATGGATGCGGGCTTGAGACGTGTTGACGGTGGCCCGTTAAAGGTGTGATAGACCCGGACGTATTTACGTCGGTCATGGGAATGATTGATTATGTGGCTTGGGACGTGTTGACGGCGGCCACTGGATGGTATGATTGATATGGCTTGGGACGTGTTGACGGCGGCCATTGGTTTGAGTGATTGGGCGGCTCGTGAGCCCGTGAAAGGAAAGTTGGTTGGACGCGTGCATGCGACTTGAGTGTGATTGAAATGTGGCTGAATTGGCTGGTTGAACATGTGATTGGATTGGCTGGTTGAGCGCGTGATTGGATTGGCTGGTTGAGCGCGTGATTGGATTGGCTGGTTGAGCGTGTGATTTGATTGGCTGGTTGAGCGTGTGCTTGAAGTGGCTGGTTGAATGTGTGGTCTAATTAGTAGGGTGAATTGCATGCAAGTGTAGTCAGCGTTTGAGCAATTTCGTTGTGCTATTTAGCTACTATTATTACATTATCATGTTATGACTAATGTGCAGTGTTGGCATGGGCTTAATGGCCAGGTGAGTACAATAATGTGAATCTTTATATCTTGTGGGGTAGATTGCATGTGCGACTTGTCTGGGTACGCATTGGCCTACGTGGGGTATAGGGGGTCGCTTATTGAGACTCGTTCTCACGGTTATTATATAACCATTTTCAGATCCGCGACCATGAGTGACTGGAGACGCTTCAAGGGTACCCCGGAGATCGAAGACGGGTCAAGTACCCGGTATTTTGAGTTTACCCCCTTTTGTAGAGAAGTTAAGTTTGTGAACAATTGTCCCTTTTGGGGAGTGTGGTCCCGTTGTTGTGGCCTAGCTTAGGGAATTGTCTTTCTGTGAAAGTCGTATGTATCTGCTAAGTGTAGGAATTACAGTCATTTGTTTCGTGCTATGACTATCCCTTGTCATTATTAATTGTCCGGGTTATTTCTATTTGCTTCCGCGCGTGTTAAATCTCTGATGTTTGGGTTGGGTCGGCGACGTGCCTGGGACGTCGCGTTCAATGTTCGACCATTGAGGGGTGTCGCGAGCCCGTTAGGGTTCGGGGCGTGACAGTACGTGTGTTGATTAACTTAACCATGTTATTGCAGAATTAGGAACTTTAATAATTAAAAAAAAAAGAAATTAAAAGGGAGAATATCTGGGAAGAAAATCCTAAGTAATTAAATCCCATTAATGCATGCTTAACATGGTAAGCATGATAGGCTTCTTCACAAGGGTTATGAAATGTTCGAAGTTATGGGGAAAAAGAAAAAAGTACAAAATGTTCCCTAAAATATTCTAATTATGATTGGGAAACATCCACAAAAAAACCCTAAACTATACCTACTGTGAAACATTTACCATTCGTCAAGGATTTGTCATATGTTTTTCTTACTAAAATAATATCGTTTTTATTTCACTCAAAGCACGTGGGCACCATGTCAATATCGTTTGCTTTTTCAAAGTCTATGTAGGCAGATTTTTAATGGTACTAATTAATAGAATCTTGATGGAGGGTAAATGTGTTATATTGATACAAATTTGAGATTTTTTGTGCTATAGAAAAAGTTTAAAGTAAAAGTGCATTTATTTCGCGGAAAACTCAATGATAAAAGAAAATGATTTCACAGAAAGCATTTTTCAGGAATACGGTTAGTTTCTTTTTGTTTGATGATATATGATCAAAATCGTTTTCTGATGTTTGGTTTTCATTGGACAATGATTTTAATCTCGTGATTTGATCTCATACCAAAAAAAAGAATTTTTAAAATTATATTTATTTTTATTATTTTAAAAAATCGATTTTACTTATTTTTTTATTTCTCCTTTTTATTTTTTTTCTTTTCATTTTAAAAAGATTAGAATTTTTAATTATTTTTAAATTTTATTTTTTCTCTTTTCTTTTTCTTTTTCCTCCTTCCTTCGCCGCAACCGATTGGCAACGACCATAGGTGGTTGAGTTCGCCGGCCTCAACCGAGCTTGGTTTCCATGGATTTGGCTAGCCACGAGCTCATCAGCCTTAACGGAGCTCGAGTTGAGCTCGAGCCTCTCCTGGATCTGGCAAGCTCGACCTCACCTGAGGCCAATCGTTGCTGGCCCGCGAGTGTGGCCGATTGCCAGTCGTCACCGAGGCCAACAACCAATGAGGGAGGAAGAAGGAAAAAGAAAAGGAAAGAAAAGAAAAAATATTAACAAATTTAAGATGATTAAATTTGGAAAGTGTTTTCACTTTCTTAGATCATGGAATTCACTTTCTTAATTTATATATGAATGACCGAAAAATGTTTTCGGTTGACTTATCATTTTCGGCAAACCAAATGGGTAAAGGTCCGGAAAACGGATTCTCAAAAAACACTTTCTCTCAAATAAGCATATCCTAAATATAATTTTGAGTTTTCAATGGCATTTTCCTTTTTAATTTTTGAACTTTGTTTTCTTGAACCGAGTCACTCACAGGTGGAATCAATGGCTAAGCGCTATCCAAACTTTCTTAGAAGTTCAAACCTTCTGGAAGTAACTATTCCCGACCGGATTGAACTAACTTGATCTGATTCGATTTAATCGTAAGATGTGGCTGAATTCCATGACTATGGAATGAATCCCACTTGTGGTCACCGTCCCAAATTTTTTTTTTCTTTTGTTGTAGTTAATGAATTTTAAGCGGATTCCTTCTGAACTTCCAAAAATATGTCAGTGCGGCGGCGATTCATTGTATGGAAGAAAAACATTAACAGCCGTTTCAATTATCATTGATTAAAAAATCATTTTTTTAATAATTCAAGAGTAATGATGGGGAGTCCCAGCTACCTCGCGACTTATGAAATACGCCAACTTATGAAATACACCGTAACTATCATGAATCGATTAACCCCGAACTCATTGATTCAGAGTAATTTTTTTCCGCGGTTGATATAATTCTTGGAAATTTCTCAATGCCCTAACGAATTGCCTGATCGTGGGTGTTGAATGAGAGATTACTATCGTTTTGTTTCATTAATTTTCAAACGAATCAGAATCGATGTAATAGCCAGCTGAGATCCGGCAAAAGATATATTTTGCCAACATAAAGTGATATGTAAATAAAAATAGGCTGATGATTTCTTTGATCCAGTGCTTTGACAAAAGGTGCATTTCCGTACTTATTATGCTTGTGTGTACAATGAGCTTTGCAACTGTACTTAAGCACCTATTATAGTTTTGCAGGGTAATAATCCACTCGGTCGTAAATCTATCGAATGCTTGTCAATTCAGTCATAAATTTTATAATTTTATGAATTTAAACCCAAATCTTTGAGTGAAATTTCAATATAGTCATTTCGGTCAATTTTCGACTGAAATCATTAATACGACGATGTGTTAAGTAGGACGGTTACCAATAACTATACTACCACATTAGTGATGTCTCGCGAAAATTGAGTAGAATGATTATATTTGAATTTTGCACAAATGTTTAGGATTAAATTAGCAAAATTCAAAAATTTAAGACTAAATTGACATTAGTACAATAGATTCATTAAATTATGTCTTAAGTTTGAACTATGTACGAAACCCAATCTGATCGGAGAATTTTGACTTCATTTTAAATCCGGTGTGGCTTTTTTTCAATCAGAATCGAATGTGGATTCTTGGGGCGGTAGAAGTTGATTTTCTCTTTTCGTTAAAAGGGTTATCTATGAGTAAATTGATTTCTTGGACTTTTCTTTATAGTGTTGCACAAGAACTTCTTTTGACCGTACAAAAAGAAGAGGGGCTCACATATATTCTCTATTATATATATATATATATATTAACTCATGGGCCCTAGGAGTAGGAAAAAAAGTTGAAAAAGTTGCCACTGATGACTGGGGGGGGGGGGTGTATTTGAAGACATTAGGAGACTGGGTTCCGCATCCGAAAAATCAGGAAGAATCTCAGCATAGCAGCTGACAAGTTTCTATCTCAGCGAAGTAATAGCTACAGCAGACTCCATTCTAGGAAGCTAACATAAGAAGAAACAATTGTATGGGCAATCTCGATTCCGGCAAAGGTGTTCAACTACTCTCAAACGGCTAGCTGGATCTCCTTGAAGGTCTCTAAGGGTTAGATTGAAGACTTATATAATTGAGGATCAACAAAGCTTGGAAGAGATTGGACACGAGATATACTGTAGTTGTGCTTTGAGCTGGAAATCCTCTCTATTCTTCATTTGATATCTCTTTGTAAATGTTTAGTATTTAAATAGTAGATAATCAAGTGTACAAGTGTAGATACAGTAACTGTGTCATGATAATGTGATTTATCGTATGAAAGAAACTACACTTACCAATTGTTGCTTACAATGCTGATTATTAGTGAAATCCAGCTATTGTTAAGGATGTTAGCTAGAGAGTGGGAGCGGATTTGGGATTAAAGTCGAACCACTATAAATCGGTTTGTGATCTACTCTTATTGCTCATTATCTACTCTATCTTATAACAATCATCACACATGCTGACTAACATCTCTAGTCATCTTGCTTGCTAATTGTTGTGACATATTCCGCAATCTTCATTCAACATATTTAACCTCCCTTCTAGGTTGTATTGTTAGTCTCAACAACTCATAACGAAACATGTACATCTCTGGTGTCTTTTATTGCTCATTATTTATTTTTTTAGTGTTTTCGCGTTAATTTAATTACAAGATCCTGTTAGCGTTTCTGCATTAAATTACAACAATGTTTAGGGTTGATTGGTCAATTTTCCCCTAGTTTTCCCATGTCTAAGATTTTCAATGTCCATTAAACAAATGGCGTCGGTTTACTTGTTTTCCATGTCATTATTGTAGCTCTATAATTCATAATAAATATCCTGAGACGATCATTAATAAAATCCTGTGAAGTAAACGCATGAAAAAGGGAGGAGTACAGCTTATTTAGTGTGAGCCGATGCGAAAAGAACACTGAGATGAACAAGGAGATTCTATTTCGTCGGAGATGCAGTATAGACTAAACTTCAGAGTGCATCTAATCTAAAGATTTGCTTACTCGCTCCACAACACATAAGAAAGCTGCAAAAGCTGCGGAAAACTTGAAACACAGTGGATCATCACTAGACAACACAGTAACACCAATATGTCTATGCAAATTGGGGCCAACTAAAAAGAGTTAGCTTTTCTTGGATAAGATAACCACATAACCACGTTTCATGGCAAATTCAAGAAGCTGGTCGAGTTCATGCTCGCTAATGCCCCCATCTCCGTTCTCATCCGCGTGGAGGAGCGCTTGGATTGCCCACAATGCGGGAGCCGTCGAGCCGAGCTTCTTGAAGTCGTTCTTGAGCTCGGCGGGGCTGAGCCAGCCATCGCCATTGGCATCTACACTCCAAAAGAAATCTTTGAGCTCCGTGACAGTGCCTGCCAATACTCTCTTCTTCTTCATCGAAGGCATAAATGCCGGACGACCCCTATTATTATGGGAGTGTGGTTATGAAGTATTGGCTTGGGGTGGTACACCCAAAAGAGACTAGGTTAATATATAAGACACATGATGTACCTTTGTTCATTAACTGTAGCTTTTGCCTCGCTCCTTGCTTAAGCCTTTTCTTTTTCTTTTTTATTATTTTGAATTAGGGGGATCGAATATTTGATAGGCTCAAGAAACACTTTACAAGCCCCCAAAACCAATTACGTTTAGGCTTTTGAAATGTGCATGTGATTTTAATAGAGAGCAATAGGCATGCAATTTGTGGGTTTTGAACGTGTGATTTTTAGTTCCTGAGCTGAAAATATTTAGAGGCGCAATTGAGTGCAGCAATCTTGAACTTCTAGTTAAAAGTTAGAAGACTCAAGGGGGACTATGACAGCGTCCGAATCCCTGAACAGCCGCCCCCTGGAAGCTTCTTATTTGGAGATCCTTAAACAGCCAATGTCCAGGACAAGCATTTTGTGTATCATTAATAGATCATGCCACGTGTCGATTGGATGTAGTACATATCATCAAGGGTTAGATGCTACAAAATATCCTTAATTATATCTACAACGACACAAAACCGTCCTCACTAAAAACTCTAAACTTTTTTATTATAACACATATACCTCGAACTTTTTTGTGTCACTAAAAAACTTTAAACTTATACTAGTTTGACAAATATACCATGGATGGATGTATAAGTTTGAGTTTTTTCGTAACATAAAAAAAATTGGAGGGTATTTGTGTTACAGTGGACAAATTTATGATTTTTAGTGATACAAAAAAAAATTCAAGGTGTTTGTGTCACATATGTCAAAATTTAGGGTTTTCTGTGGTTTTTGCCCTATTATTAAACACACTTGCTAAACATGAATTTTTAAATATAAACTCAGAATGATAACAAATGATTAAGATTGATGACACCGCATCAATAGGTCTGGTGATATGACTGTAACATTATAGTCTTTCCATAATCCTCATTATTTGATCATTTCGTTGCGATTAACTCGCCAATACTTAGCCTTGCTCACACTAAGGTTACTTCACTTAGTTAAGGTCACTTTTGTCGAGACTAGACATAAACTTGAGCCTTAGCAATTTTGTCTTATAATTTCCAAGTAATTAAAAAGGAAGTGCGTAAAATCAATTTCAAGATGCATTTATAAGGTGAGAGTCGAAAGAGAATTATCCATCCAATGTTAGTTATCAACTTATGCATCTAATAAATGTATAGTTAATGGCTAAATTTTTTGAGTGATATTGGTTTAGAAAGGTACATATCGATGAGCTCAATTCCAACCCCTTCATGTGATCTCGTATTATGTACTACTTGGCTTCTTATGAAATCCTACCAATTAGTGTTAGAGCCGATAGTTTAAATATAAGGAAAAAGCCACAAAAAAAATCCCAAACAATGCCCACTATGACACATTTACACTGTTTTTTTGTAACATAAAAAATTACAAATTATGCTCACTATGATACATTTATCCTAAACTTTTTCTTGTGACATAAAAAACCCCAAATTTGTACTTATGTGATATGTTTACCATCCATCAATGTTCTATTACATGATTTTTCAATAAAAAACAATGACGTTTTTCTTTCATTTAAGTGACATGGGCGTCATGTCAACATTATTTGCTATATGGCGTCCATGTAAATAGACTTTTAATAATTCTCATTGATAGAACTTTGATAAAGAGTAAATTTATCATATGGATACAAGTTTGGGATTTTTGTTATTACATTAAAAGAAATAAGATAAATGTATCACAGTGGGTATAACTTAGGGTTTTTTGTGGCTTTTACCCTTAAATATATCAAATTAGTGTATATTGATACTTGGATAATATCTAAGGGAAAATTAATGCAAAGACTTATTCGAACCAATCGATTGATTCATTTGCGTGAACCTTTTAATTTGCTACTTTGATTTCGTCCAAATATTTATCCCCAAGTGTATTCATAACCTGAACTGAAATGCGGAAAGACTCATCTCAAATATGGTTTAATCCGAACCAATTGCCTTAGCGATTAATTTTGGTGTAAGTTTATTTCGATGTGGATAGTTAGTTCATAAATTCTGTTTTGGTTTATATCAGTTCGCATTGCTTTAATTGATATTTGCACGTTCTACAAAAACATAAGTTCTTCACGAAGGTTCTTATCTTAACATCATAGCATGGATCTTCCGCATAGTAATTGCTCGTCATTATCCCTTCTAAATTATACTAGGCATATTTATAGTTTACATGCATGTTTATATTTTAATATAGAAATTTTCCATTATTATTTTTCTTAAGATAAGATTTCGGCATCCAATTGGCATGTTAGAGTAATTAGAATTTTTAGATGTTTAATGCATGCTTCGACATATAGATTGCATTATTATTCACTTGCTCTTTTTGCACTTCCATTTCCATGAATCACATATAATAATCACAGCTTGCATGGGTATTAAATATCGCATCTTCATTAAAGAAACCACAAAAAATATGTCTAGGGTGCATTTAGGGAAATTTAGATTTATTTGCACATTTGTTTTATATTTGATTTATTCAAATAGGAGTGGATTCCATTTAGATTACATTACATTAGATTGCTATATTCATTAAAAGCTCATTTTAGGAAAGTAATTTACTTAGTGTGTTTTTTTAACTTGTTATATATACATATTTGTATTCCCTTTTATAGATTAGTCTATCCTAAAATATCTGCATTGACTTTTTATTTATATCGGTCACAATGGTCCTCTTTTGAGGCGTAATAATAAGTCTTTGCATTAATTTTGTCCGATACGGCTTGGGTTGTTTTTACAAAATTTAAGAATCACTTATCAAACGAATTTCTATTATGGAAACAGAAATTTTTTATCGTTATCAAATATTACTTTTTACTCAGAAACTTGTCTGGGAAAGAGAAATAGATTTTTCTATTTCTAGTCAGAAATAAGGCTGAGGATGAGAAATGTTGTCATTCACGCTCCTAATAGTGAGGATAAGCGATGAAAAAAGTTTTTATTTCTCATTTCTGTTCTGAAAATAAAAAGTATAAAATTTTTACTTCTAATTTATGTTCCAAAACTATTTCTAGAGTAGTAATATTTATTCCAAAAATAGAAAAATCAAATTGCATTACCAAACGAATTTCTGTTCCAAACCTGCTCCCGAGAACAGAAAAATAGAAAAACAGAGAAACAAAATAGTTATCATGTATGCCTCAATCCACCAAGGTCCCTTGAGGTTTATCCTCCAGGAGTTGCGACAATGGGTCCAATATATATGATTGTCTAGATTCAATTTAGTGTATATACTACATTCATGGGATACTTGCTCCAACGAGAGAAAACATCTAATTTGTTTGTCGCGACCCTCTCGAAGGTGGTCCATATAAGGTTTGGCTTATAGATTACTTAGCCTATCCTTAGCTCAGGCTCTTTCAAGCCCATATAAATTCACAACTCGATTCAAGTTCTTAACATGCAAATAGTTTTCATCTAGGAGTCGACACTAATCAATTTTTGATAGGTTGATTAGATATCCAAGTAAAGTGTAGGATAATTACTTCACTTCTGCAAATCGGAGATTAAATGAGCTCTAGGCTTGATTATGCTAGATTCTAACGCCCCTTCGGTACCATTTTATTTATTTCTGAAAACATTTAAGCAGGCAGCTAGGATTGATTTGAACTTAGATACTAACATGCATAGAGTGATCATGCGGGTGTACAACCATTAAAAATAACAATCTATAAACAAAGCAAATAAATTATAAGAAAGCAAAGCAATTAAACACACTAAAGTAGTTAAGTGTTTTTTTTTTTGGTTTTCTTTCATCTTGAGATAAAGACTAAACTATATGCCATGCAATCTTAATTAAATGCACCTAACATGCATATGATATTCTTTTTCGTATTTTTATTAAAATTCGAAATTAATAAATAATCTAATTAAACTAACTAAAACGTATAATTAACTAATCTATATAAAGGAATAATTTAGCTTAAACCCTATTCTATCTAAGAAAACTATATTAAACACGCAATGTTATTTTAACATGAAAGCATTATCTAAAATTCTATCTTTTAAGGAAAATCATATCTAGAATCCATTCCAATTTATTCTAGAGTTTTTTTTTTGTAAGGAAATTTATTCTAGAGTTTATTTGAAGGAAACAGACTTATAAATTAAACGAAACTCAAACAGTTGAGAAATAATTTATAAATACCAAAACTCAAACAATCGAGAAACAAGCCTAAGAAAATCTACAAATGCTAATCGAATAGATATGTCACACAACGAACATACTTTGTTTACACAAATTAAATGCTATCAATTGTAGGCGCGAGAGTTCCTCATTGGATCGTATGTCAGGGAAGAGAGCGGAACATCATTTTCTTATCTTTTCTCTAAAACACGCTTTTCTCTATATTAAGATCTTTTCCCTTTTTTTTTGAATTGCTAAGAGTAGTTACACAATCTGCAAGTAACCGCAGGAGCTGATGTTGGGTCATGGGCTGGGTTAGCCTAACATGGGCAGCCCACATCCACAAATCCATAATCCATCATCTCCCGCTCATCTATGATGGGCTAAGTTCATCTCTCTTTTCTCTGCTAAGTTAATATCATCAAATAATCTGCGAGACCAGCATACATCGAGAGCTTATTGCCATACATCTGTTAGGAAAATATAGCAGCTCAAATTGGACATAATCATTTAGAGTAGATCTTGTTCGCAGTACCCTAGATCAATCAATCACATTTATAACTCTATTGATCTCTTTAAGTATGTTATATATATATATATATATATATATATTGTATTCACAATTACGATTAAACATAAATAATCATAATTGAGTGACGTGTGAATACAAAAATAGAATGCGACATCAACAACAAATTGATCTTCCTCTTCCCTTAAATCTCTCAATCTCTATTCAATTTGCTTTTCCAATAATGTCCCGTTAGATCGAATCATCCATGATCATTGGCGACATTCTAATATAGCAAACACCGAATAAAATTTTGATAATAAGTAAGAGTCATTAGGGTACATAATTGAGGAACACTTATCCTTAAGAGTCTCACATGGCTTAAAAAGTTGATATCAAAACTTTTGTTATCTCTTATTGGTCATTTCATGGATACATACTATGAAATACGTATTATGGTTTTTTTTTTCCTTTCCTAAGGAGCGCATGCCTTTACACTTAATACCATACAAATGATAGTTTAGACATTTCTAATGTCGAACTTGAGTTCACGAATCTATCTTTTTAAAGAATTTATTAGAACTCACATCTAGTATTAAAAACAAATAAAGTAAAATATGTGGGTTAATTTATTTTTGGACATAATAAATATTATGACCTCATCTTAACACTTTGTTAAGGCGACATATATATTATAAGCTTGAGCTCTCAATTATCTCCTAAATAAAAAGCTTAAAATTATCTCATTTCTATTTATCACACAGTAAATAGAGACAATTACCCATGTGAGTGGGCTAATCTCTTATCTGCCCGACATACTTTCCCAATACAGTGCATTATGCATTAATATGCATAATGTAGAATAAACTCATAGACATTTATAATGTAAGAAAATAACATTAACTGTCAACGTTCAGGGAAATACAAATGTATAGTACATTAACCTATGTGCAGTCCTAGAGATCTTACATGACCAAGAAAAACATCTCTAGGAATTGACTTGGTCATAGGATCTGTTGTCATATTATGCATAGATATGTACCATGCATTCACATCTTTTCGCGCAACCTTGTGTTTAACAAAATTATACTTTGTATCTATATGTTTGGTCTTATAATGATATTTAGGATTTTTAGTGTAAGCTATTGCTGCTTGGCTATCACAATTAACCAATAATGAGTTTGCAGCATTCTCAATAACACCTAAGTGATCCAAAAATCTCTTAAGTCAAACACCCTCTTGTACTGCTGCTGATAGTGCTACAAATTCGGTTTCCATTGTAGACAAGGTTATATAAGTTTGCTTCTTACTACTCCAAGATATGGCGCCGTTATTTAGTAAGAACATAAATCTAGAAGTAGACTTCCTCTCATCTAAATCTTTTCCTCAATCAGCATCAGTATAGCCTTCAAGGTGCAGATTTCTTTCTTGATAACTTAGCGAATAATCAACAGTACCCTTCATATACCTCAGGACTCTTTTGGCAATGGTCCAATATGCTTGACCTGGATTAGATTGGTATCTACTTACCATTCCAGATGCAAAACAAATGTCAGGTCTTGTACACATCCTAGCATACATTAAGCTTCCAACATCACTAGTATATGGAACACATTTCATTCATTCCTCTTCTTGTGGAGTCTCGCGACACATTCTACGGTTCAATCTTTCACCTTTTGCAATAGGAGTATCTATGGATTTACAGTCTTACATATGAAATTGTCCAAGAACTTCATTTGTATACATTTCTTGTGAAAGAGGTAATGATCTCTATCAACGATCTCTTGAAATTTTAATGCCAAGAATATATGTAGCTTCACCCATATCTTTCATTTCAAAATTGGAAGATAGCCAATTATTGACTGTATTAACAAACTCCATATTACTCTCGGCAATTAGTATATTATCCACATATAATTATAAGATCATAAATTGATCTTTGGATATTTTAAAAATACACAATGATCTTCATTGATCATCATAAAATCATATGTCATTATGGCATTATGAAAACGTATATACCATTGTCTCGAAAACTACTTATGCCCATATATCGATCTTAAAAGTTGAGACACCTTTTGTTCATGGCATTTTGTAATGAAACCAATGGGTTATTCCATATAGATTTCTTCATCTAATTCTCTACTAAGAAAATTAGTTTTTATATCAATTTGATAAAATTCAAGATTCATACTTGCCACAATTACCAAAATAAGTTGAATTGAGGTAAATCTCATCACAAAAGAAAAGACTTCTTCATAATTAATTCCTCCTCAAGGCGAGCCTTATACCTTTCAATTGAACCATAAACCTTACGCTTAATTTTGAGAATCCACTTGTTCCCAATAGCTTTGTGTCCTTTTGAGAGATAAACCAATTCCCAAACTCAGTTGGATTTCATTGACTCAATTTCTTGTTTCATTGCTTGCATCCACTTTTTCTTATAAAGGCATGTTAGAGCCTCATTTGTATTCCTCGGCTCATCCTCTTTGTCATGCCCTGAATTCCAACGGGCTCGCGACACCCCTTCGATCGCCGTATTGAACGTGATGTCCCAGGACGCGTCGCCGACCCATACAAAACACACAAAGATGTACGCAAGTGGAAGCGGAATTTAAGCAACCCTGATGATAGTTAATGACAAGGGATAGCACTACAACATTCACAAATACACAACATCAAAGGGGATAGTGGTTGGATAGCCTACTTCGCTATACAAAAGAGGAGCATCCAAAGATGAAACGAAGCATCAAATGCCCAAGGTCACTCCCGGTCTTTGAACCGCACGTGATGACTATATGTCACTCCAAACCTGAAAATGTTTAACAACGGGAGATGAGATAAATCTCAATAAGTAGACAACATAAACCCCACGTAGGCCAATGCGTACCCAGACGAGTCTCCACATGCAATATAACAACCGACAAATAAAATCCACATGAACGTACTTACCTCTCCTCAAATCATGTGCCAACTCTGCATATTAGTCAATTCACATTTATGCAATAACATCCAATGTACATATCACTATCGTTCGAGCAACATATACAAGTACATTCACCCAATTCAATCAAGCACATTTCGCATGCGTGTCCAGCCACTTTCCACGACTTGCGTCAACACGCCCCAGGTCAACCCTCCGATCAATCCGAGCTCTGTCTCTCACTGGACATTTTACACTTTCTCACGACCCGTGTAAACACGTCTCAAGTTAACCTTCCGATCAATCCGGGCTCAGTCCCGCGTAACCACTCCTCAGGGACATTTCTCTCGACCCGCGTAACCACGTCTCAGGTCATTTCTTGCCTTTCTAGCCACACCCGCGTAATCACGCCTTAGGTTAGCAGCCCTCCGATCAATCCAAGCTTAGTCCCATGTAACCACGCCTCAGGATATTTCTCTTGACCCGCGTAACCATGCCTCAGGTCATTTCTTTCCTTTCTAGCCACACTTACATAACCACACCTCAGGTTAACAGATCTCCGATCAATCCGTGCTTACTCCCGCGTAACCACGCCTCAGGATATTTCTCTCGACCCGCGTAAACACGCCTTAGGTCATTTCTTTCCTTTCTAGCCACACCCGCGTAACCACGCCTCAGGTTGACAGCCCTCCGATCAATCCAAGCTTAGTCCCACATAACCATGCCTCAGGACGTTCCTCATGCACATACATCGCATCACAATTCACCATTCTCACATGTCGTACAAATTCAATTCAAATCACAAGCTCATAACACTAACCCACCAATCTAACACTCAAGTCGACCTAATCAAACCTCACTTTCATCCACAAACGCCACAACAATCCGATCATAACACCCACATAAATCAGCCACAATTTAAGCCCCGCAATCATCACAATTTAATCTAACCATTAATCACATTCAAATATTGACCCTAATCCAAGTTTAGCCATTAAACCAGTACTAATCACACCTTAAATAAGTCTAAAAATACTCATTACACTAAGTAGTGTTTAGGAAGTCACTTACCTAAATTTGGCCCGGGAAAAATCCACATGGGCTTAAAATGGCCAGGGTGAACAATGACGACTCAGCGCAGGCAAGGGCACGACGAGCACGCTGGCTGGCAGTCTCGGCATAGCCCTCGGCACAACGCTCGGCCAAGTGTCAGGTGAGTGGTTGGGCGAGTGGGTGATTGAGCGGTATGGTCAGGTGAGCGGTTGGCTGGATAGGCAAGCGACCGACTAGGACGGGTGAGGCGTCGGGCAGCGGGCTAGCGGCCAGGTCGTACGAGCAACGGGCTCGGCCACGACTTGGGCAGTCCTGCCACGGCTAGGCGAGCCGACTGGCTGGCTAGCTGGGTGGCATGGTGAGCGGTGGCGGCGATGGCAACAGCGATGGTGACAGTGGCAAGCAGTTGTGACGGCGACACGGCGGTGACGGCGCGGAAGGGGAGGGGGAAAAAGCTGGGGTAGTGGTGGTGAGAGAGGGAGAGCTGGGGCTGAGGAGGCGAGCCGATAGTGGTCAGGGTGGCACGGCGATGCCCCAGGTGGCGAGGCGAGGCTGGACAAGCTGGTTGGCTGCTCAGCGGAGCCTGGCTGCAGCAATGAGTTATAGCTGTGCGTGAACGGCGTTCGGTGGCTACGCATGCGATGACACGAGGAGGATGGCCGACGGGAGGATGGACAGACGATGCGACGGCCGGCGGGGCGACAGCGCCAGGCAGACGGCGAGTGGTCATCGGTGGTCGAGCGAGTAGAAGAAAGCAGAAGCAGAAGCAATAGTGAAGGAAAGAGGAAGAAGAAAAGAAGAAGAAAGAAGAAAAAGGAAGAGAAAGGAGGAGGAGGAGGAGGAGGAGGAGAGAGAGAGAGAGAGAGAGAGAGAGAGAGAGAGAGAGAGAGAGAGAGTTTGCATGGGGAAGGGAGTGGACGTGCGCGAGGGGACGGGGGACGTGACCAAGCATGCGGCAGAGGGGAAGGAGAGAGAGAGAGAGAGAGAGAGAGAGAGAGGAGAACAAAAGTCAATGCAATGATCGGGCGATCCAATAGCCCACGTTCAAACCCCAAAATGATCTAACAGCCCATGAAAACCCTAATTATAAATTAGGAAAAAGGACCAAAGATAATCAAATAAAACACACTACGAGGGAGGTCTACCAGTCCAAATTCACACTCGATCAAAATTTTACTTTTCACATATCCTGGGCAATATTGACGCTGGCCACAATAATATCGACACCATCCAATTAAATTCACCACGAAACTTCCAGAAATTCAACACCAAAGTCCGGACTCTAAATAATGACAAAATTCGATCGAGTGCGATTTTAGCGAAATTTCTAATTTAAAAATAACCTAAGAGTGATCAGTTCCGGGCGAGATTTTATTACAAGTGCATTGACAAAATACACGTTTTATAAATAAAAAAAAATGGGTCAAAATTCGGAATGTCACACTCTTTGTGGGGCGACCATGAAAGCTTCCCCTGCAATATCAAAATGTCGAAGGGAATGCTTCTATGACTTGTTCGTTGTATTGGAGACGGTACACTTAGTGAATTATCATGTTCTATTATGCTCCCACTTGGATTAGATAATGTTGGCATTGTCTCATCAAGTGGTTGCAATTGAGACTGGTTCAAATTTAATTCCTCACTTCTCACATTACTTCCACTTGAATGAGATGATGGTATATTAACTCTAATACTTTCATTATCTTAATCCAAAGTTTCAAATAGAGAAACCTATTTTCTGAGAATGTGACGGCTCGTGATTCAAATTCAGTTAAACTTCCACTCTCTTGCTCACTTATAAACATGTATCCCTTTGAGTGCTTAGAGTATCTAGTAAAGATACTCTTTTTGCCTCTTTGTTCAAATTTTCCATACTTGTGAGAGGACTCGTGAGTATAGACAGCACATCCTCAAGGTTTAAGAAAACTTAAATCGGGTTTTTGATCTATCCATAACTCATACAGAGTGGATGTAACTGATTTAGAAGGCACATGGTTGAATATATAAGTAGCAGTTAACAAAGAGCATCACCCCAAATAGTGATTAGTAAATTTGCATGTGCCATCATAGACCTAACAATTTCCATTAGAGTTCTATTTCTTCTCTCGGCAACACCATTTTGTTGAGGAGTCGTAGGAAAAATCAATTTTCTTTCTATTCTTTTTTCAGCACGTAAATTTCTAAACTAATGAGACAAATATTCACAACGTTGATCGAATCTCAATGCTTTTATTTTCATATTCAATTGATTTTCAACCAACCTCATAAATTTTTGAAAGCAACTTAATGCCTCAGATTTATAAGAAATCAAATTGACATGACCAAAATCGAGTGTAATCATCTATAAATGTGATGAAGTATATAGCCACATGCCTTGCTCTTACGTTCATTGGATCACAAATGTCCAAATGGACCAATTGCAAAGGAAACTTTGCTTTTGTCCCTTTTCCAAATGGTTTTTGTGTTATTTTTCCTGCTAGGCAATGCTCGCAAATAGACAAATCAACTTTTTCAATACTGCCCATTAAGCCCTCTTTGGCTAATCTATTCATCATTATTGGCCTATATGACCAAGTCTAGAATGGCATACCTTCACATCATTATTAGAAGAGTTAGGAGATGTGAATAAGGAATAGCAAACATTAACATCACTATAGTTAATATCTAACACAATAAAACTATCTAGAAAATGTTCAAAACCATACAAACTCATTCCTAAATACAAGTCAATACCACTATTATGAAAGTTCAAATTAAAACCCAACTTAATCAAAACTAATATAGAAACTAAATTTTGACGAATTTATGGAGCATATAACACAATGTAGGAACAAGGTGCGATCACCACGCATGTTCAATTGGTAGGTGACAATCCCTTTAACTTCCATTCTGCAAATGTTCCCCACATATATCCAATTTAGTCCTTATAGAACTCATCGAAACTTTACGAAGGCATCTCTTTCCTTCACTACATAGTCTGTGGCTCCTGAGCCTGCAGTCTATAAAGGATGAGATTCAGTTAGCAAAATAGAAGTTGATAAATAAGTGACACCCCCAAGTGTACTAAGGATTTCTATCTTCTTAGGCTCACTAAAGTCACAAGTAAAGTGACCATTCTTGCCACGGTTAAAACCTTTCACTTTGGAGATGTTCCCTCTAAAATGATGCTTTCCTTTCTTATGTTGGTTAAACCTTGATTTCTTTCCTGAATAATTTGCTCCCTTACCCTTCCACTTCTTGAACCCACCATGATGCTTGCACTTGAAGCCCGAAGTTCCATGTGAGCTAGAACTAACAAAATAGATGTCGGATTCTAGTTTAGCCGCCAGAAGGCGGTCCTTTTCTAGCTCAAGATGGCGCATAACATTCTCAAAAGTCTTTATATTTTTATTGTGGGTTAGGTGGGCTTTCATATACTCCTAGCTTTGAAGAAAAGAACAGATTACTGCTTGCACTTGCTACTCATCTGTTAATATGTGGCCAACATCTTTCAAGTCACTAATTATATTTGACATATACTTCATATGTTGTTTCATGGTTTGTCCATGAGACTTCTCATAAGAGTCAAACCTTATAGTAAGCGTCTTAGTTTGGTGATAGATGTTTGACCAAACCTTGCTGCCAATTCTACCCACATATTTTTAGCATTTTCAAGACGCCTGAACTCACGCATGACATCATTTTCCATGCTGTTCATCAATGTAATGCGGGCTACTAAGCTCTTTTTCTTCCACAGAGCAAATGCATTTTTATCCCTTTTGTATTGTGCAGTATTTCCATCTTCAGGTTCTTCCATAACTTCATTAAGAGCTTCTAGTACTTCTTGCTCTTCCGACACATACTTGATTTTTATATTCTAGATTTCATAATTTTCACTATTCAGTTTCTCTCATTTATTGAACTTGGCTACGATATTCTTAGATGCTAAAGCCATTGGTTCTGAACACGAAGTTCATTAGACATACATGCACAAATTATTAATGTTTAACATTTATGCATCTATTTTACATAAACTAATTACATTAATGAATAATTTCATATAAGGTTTTAGATTCGAAAGATTACTTTGTTTCCAATCATCATCTAAAAGTCCTAATTTGAATTATTGTCGCGACCCTTAAAAAAATTTAAATCGATTTTCTCGGGCTAATGGATTATTAAGACTAAGCTTAACTCGGGCCCTCCCAAGCCCTACCAATTCGCAACTTAGGGTTTAAGTTCTTAACATGCAAATGATTTCATGCTTGGAGTCGCCACTAATCATTTTGTGGTAGGCTGATTAGAAACCTAAATAAAACATAGGGAGATATGTTTTATTCCTACGAACCAGAGATTCTAAGTCCGGGGACTTGATTACGCTAGATCTAGTCTAACGCCCTTTCGGTACCTTTTCATTTCAAAAATGTTTTGACAGGCAGTTTGGATCCATTTTAACTTATGTCACTAACATGTGAGGTGTTCATGCGGGTGCGCAAACCACCAATTTAACACCCATAAATCAAAGCAGTAAATAAATTGCAAATTGGGAAGAATTACTTACCTCGAGTCCAGCAAGCATCTGCATTGTTAGCTAGAAAACCACATCAAACATCCTAATATGATTTCTAGTTAACAAGCAATTCAAGCAATCTCTTTTTTTTTGGATTTTCACTTTATTTAAATGAGATCTAGACTATATGCAATGTGCAAAAATATGACATACGAAATAATGCAACCTAACATGCATACTACATGACACGCGACGACGTGACCTAATTCTAATGACGTGCAATGACATATTTTTTGGTATTTTTTTTTAAGGAAATTCGGAATTAAATGAAATTCGGAATTAATGAAATGCCTAAAATAACATGCAACCTAATGACTTCCTTTTTTGGTATTTTCTATTTAAAATTCGAAATTTAAAAATACCTAAATTAACATGCAAACTAAGATGACTTAACCTATTCTAGAATGATTTCTTTTTGGGATTTTTGGCAAAATTCGGAATTATTAATTGCTGAAATTAAAATGTAATCTATCCCTAAAAAAAACATGAAACAATTAACCATTTTTTTTGGGGTTTTTTTTATGAAAATTCGGAATAATAAAATAACGTTAATATTCCGTTAGGATTTGAAATAATGCCTAATTTAAATTAGGAAACTTGCCACGTTAAGTCCTAATTTAAATTAGATATTTATCTTATCCTTCGGGATATATTCAAAAATCCTAAACATGCAAAACTCTAATTTAACTCACAAAAAAACAGAAATTTTTTGGGTTTTCTTTTTATTTGAAAAGGAAAACAATTTAAACAAGGATAACAATCAAACTCAAATTAACCACGCGATCCGCCAAATTCGTTTCAAACTTGGATTAGGCATAAAAATCGAATTATCGGTCATATCTATGGGGTTATAGATATTAACGGATAACTGATTATTCAAATTTGGAAAGCGAATCGAAATCATTATCGTATTCAAGTGGTTATGAATAGAATAATGATTTTTTCCGTACCGCCGCGTATCGGACTTTAGGGTTAAAGTCGGATAGACGTCCCGATACGTTGCTAAATTAGGAAACGATTCCTAATTTGAATATTTCAAATATCGCGAACATCAAACATTATCCTAAAGCTATCCAATATTCCAACGTGATAATCATGCAATATTCAAAATACTCAAATTAGGAAATTGGATATTCTGAAAATTTATTGGATAACATTCACTTACCTAATTCGGATAACCTCCAAATTTCGAATTCGGTTCGGGATCGAGCTCGGGATCACGATGACCGGCGACGACGACGACGAGGCACGGCACAACGAGGCTCACGGCGTCGGGACGGGAAGGATGTCCGGCAAGGCTGCTGTTCCGGCGGGCACGGCTAGGCGTCCGGCGGTCTGCGGGTGGAAAATTTCTGGACTGCACGATTTCGGAAAAATGGGCGTAACTTCCTCAATACACGTCGGATTGACCCGATTCCAAAAGCCACAGATCAAGGACTCGTAGATCTACAACTTTCGTGTTTTGAGTTTCCACAAATAAGCTCTGTGGAGTGAGCGATTCTGGGAGGAAGTGGACTGCTGCTTCAGGAATGGGTCTTCAGCTTGGCGAGGGAGAGCGGCTGAACGTGGATTTCTTTAAGGCTGACTTTGCTGCATGGGGGAGCTCTTCCGTTGACTGGGCAGGGGGGAAACGTGGACTTGGACATGCAGAAACAGCCACGGAAGCGGCGACAAGACTCTCGGTTGACTGGGAAAGAACGTGGCTTCAATGCTGTGGATGACGCAGCATGCATGAAGAAACAGCGAAAGCAGCAACTTAGCTTCGGGATGAAGCAGCCACGAGTTGCGTTTTTCTGTTGACCGAGAAGTCCAGAACAGCATCCAGCGATGTTGTCCTCGTTGGTTTGGCCTTGGCGTGAGCAAGAGGCGGTGCGACGATGGCGGGAGCCGCGGCGGTGTGACAAGACAGCAGTGGCGGACGGTGGTGCGGCGCGACGTGCGACGGCAAGGGCGCGGCGTGCGGTGGTGCAAGCGCCGGTCTCCTTCTCTCTCTCTCTAATTCTGAAAATTTTCTGATCTCAATTGTTCTCCCCCTCCAAATTTCTGGCCTAATGGAATATATATAGTGCTAACCCTAGGTCAAATTAAATGGGCTTAATGTCCTAATGGGCTTAAACTTGGGCTTGGGCTCTAATTAAATTAAACGGGCTGAATTAACTTGGGCTGAATTAATTAAATTCAACAAACTAAATCAAGCCCAAATTAAAAAATACTCGAGCCCGCGTTACGTGAAATTCCCGGCCCTTGCATTCCCGAGCGAACTGAGTTTTGTTCAAAGAAATTTAAGCTCGCTCGCCGACGCCAATTTGATGCAAAATGCAATTAACCTAAACTATATGTTATGCAATTTTAATAGTTTCGTTTAGGGGTTAAAAATTTAATCCCTAATTTTTTATGCAAATTACACTAAATGACGCGTCAAAATTTAGGTGTCAACAACTGCCCCTCTTTGAGTGGAGGCTCGCAGAGGTTTCGCTCAAAGACTGAGACCTAAATTTAAACTATGCAAAATGATGAGTTTTTTTTTTTTAAATGCAATGATGCATGATATGCAAGTAATAAGGAACGTATGTTAAGGCTTCTCACTTCATGCGGAGCAGTGAAAGAGTCTTGCGTACGGATCGCATAAAAAGCATCTGAGTGACGGAATACTTTATAATGCTTTCAATTCCCTCGATCTCCAAACTTCTGGTCAACTGGAAGTAAGGTTTTCGAAGTACTGGATTGCCTATCTGTTACCTGTAGTTTCCTACAGATGCGAAATAGCGCATGATATGAAGAAAGAATGGGATGTATTGACTGGTGTGCTTCGTACTCCACTTAGCGACACCAATTGAGAAACTATGCCGCCTATCCTGCTAGGCGAACATAAAATGAGATAGGGTGTGCCGCGTACTCCACTTGGCAACACCAAATGAGAAGTTGTGCCGTCTATCCTGCTAGACGAACATGAAACGGGATGCTATGCCACCTATCCTGCTAGGTGAACAGAGGACTAGATATTACACCGCCTATCCTGCTAGGCGATCAAAGGACTGGATATTGTGCCACCTATCCTGCTAGGTGAATAAAGGACTGGATGTTACGCCGTCTATCCTGCTAGACGAACAAAGGATTGGATATTACGCCACCTATCCTGCTAGGTGAACAAAGGACTGGATGTTACGCCGTCTATCCTGCTAGACGAACAAAGGACTGGATATTACGCCACCTATCCTGCTAGGTGAACAAAGGACTGGATGTTACGCCGTCTATCCTGCTAGACGAACAAAGTACTGGATGTTATGCCACCTATCCTGCTAGGTGAACATGAGACTGGATGTTACGCCGCCTATCCTGCTAGACGAACAAAAGACTGGGGTGTTACATCGTCTATCCTGCTAGACGAACAAAAGACTGAGATATTATGCCACCTATCCTGCTAGGTGAACATGAGACTGGATATTACGTCGTCTATCCTGCTAGACGAACAAAAGACTGGGGTGTTACATCGTCTATCCTGCTAGACGAACAAAAGACTGGGGTGTTACGTCGTCTATCCTGCTAGACGAACAAAAGACTGGGATATTATGCCACCTATCCTGCTAGGTGAACATGAGACTGGATATTACGTCGTCTATCCTGCTAGACGAACAAAAGATTGGGGTGTTACATCGTCTATCCTGCTAGACGAACAAAAGACTGGGGTGTTACGTCGTCTATCCTGCTAGACGAACAAAAGACTGGGATATTATGCCACCTATCCTGCTAGGTGAACATGAGACTGGATATTACGTCGTCTATCCTGCTAGACGAACAAAAGACTGGGGTGTTACATCGTCTATCCTGCTAGACGAACAAAAGACTGGGGTGTTACGTCGTCTATCCTGCTAGACGAACAGAGGACTGGGGTGTTACATCGTCTATCCTGCTAGACGAACAGAGGACTGGGATGTTATGCCGCCGCGTACTCCACTTGGTGAACATAAAATGGGATGTGCTTCGAACTCCACTCAGCAACATCAATTGGGGTGTGCCGCGTACTCCACTTGGCAACACCATGCCGCCGCGTACTCCACTTGGCGAACATGAAAATAAGATGCGCTTCGTACTCCACTCAGCAACATCAATTGGGGTGTGCCGCGTACTCCACTTGGCAACACCATGAAAAACCATGCCGCCGCGTACTCCACTTGGCGAACATGAAATGGGATGTGCTTCGTACTCCACTCAGCAACATCGATTGGGGTGTGCCGCGTACTCCACTTGGCAACACCATGCCGCCGCGTACTCCACTTGGCGAACATGAAATGGGATGTGCTTCGTACTCCACTCAGCAACATCAATTGGGGTGTGCCGCGTACTCCACTTGGCAACACTATGCCGCCGCGTACTCCACTTGGCGAACATGAAATATGATGTGCTTCGTACTCCACTCAGCAACATCAAATGGGGTGTGCTTCGTACTTCACTTGGCAACACCATGTGAGAAATTGTAAAGCGAAAAGAGAAACGACGAAGAATAAGTAGGAAGCGTACCTGAATTCTTCTTATGACAGGGCCATTGGAATCGCTCTTGTTCTTTCCTGAGAAAATGTTAAAATACCACATGCGCAGAGGCAGAGAAAACATCATTCATGAATTTGTTTGCATTACCAAGCTTTATTGGGGAATTTATCAATAAGAACAATCATTTCGTCCTTTTGACAGTTTGATCGCATTAAATGAGAGACCTTTAATCAGAAAGGACTTTCTACTCACTCTCAATGAAAGGCTTTTGTCCCGACCTTTAATGCGGGAATAAGAATCACTCAAACTCTCTTCGTCGTGCTTGACAAGGGTTCGGATATTCTCAAAATCAGTATAATTTAGCCAATCTGAGAGGTCTTTATAAGGACTGAAACATGGGTTTGTTCAATGGCTTAGCAAAAGGGACTCTTCGAGTCGAGGCTATTGAAAGAATTAATATCGTCAACTGCTCCGGATTTACAAGTCAGGAACGCTGCAAAAAATGAGATAGAAAAATCTTGCTCGCACTTCTTCGAGCAACATTTATAAGCATTTGAAACTCTACGTTAACTCAAGTGCCCTATTCTGAAGAGACTTCGGTAATGGTTGTAACGTAGGTTCAGGTAGGCTTGAAATGAATGGTCTATTTTCATCAAAAGGGGTATTATGAACATGGAGATTAGTGATCATCCAATTGATCTATCTCTAGCACTTGCTCCACAAATGAATCTTTAAGTGATCTTGCATATCAACTCAGTTCTTGCTGAAGCTTTCCTTTTTCTCATTTTTCTCTCTCATTTTTTTTTGAGAGAGAGAGATTTTTTTCTTTCTTCGAGAGAGATTTTTCTCTTTTTGAGAGATTTTTCCGAGAGAACCGCGATTCATTGGAGTCCTTTTGCATCCTTTCTGATGAATTTTCTTTCGAGCTCCCATTTGCCCCAATTCATCTTGAACTTGCTTTGAGATGACTTCATTTGTTCATCGCAGGAATGATCACCAATAGGGTTGAAATGAATTCACCGCTCAAATTGGGTATGCAAAGGGTATAGTGTGTAAGGGTATAGAAAGGAATGCTCTTCGTCATATCTAAGGCACTCGAGCTAACACAAAATTTGCATGCAATAAATATACTTGAAGATTGATGCAAGTGAAAGCAAGAAAATTCTAGCCATTTTGAACTTTCTAAGAAATTGCCCCAGTGTGGGGTTGTTTCTGACAGGGGTAAGAAATGAAACTCCGTTCAAAGGGGTTAAGCAAATGATAACCTGTAGTGTTTAGATAGAGGAAATGAATGCCTCTCATCATTTTGATCGTCATACTTTTCGTGAGATAATCCTCTACCTTGTCAGCACGGAATTTTCACTCAACTCGCACTAGGGATTATTATTCAGGATGTGTATGGAAATGGCTCGCCTTTCGTCATCTGGAAGTCTCTCATGCAACATGATTATTTCATTAGGACAGAAACAAATTGTCAGATTAAAGGCTCTCCTCAAATGAAACTTAGTAATATCAATTGATTCATGAAATTCAATTTAAAACTTGATTGAAGCAAAGTGAAAATGAGTACAAATCAAGTGTAGTATTTTTTCACTGAATCAGAATTAACTGGACTGGAAAAAACACGACCATCCATCTCGGCCAAAATCAAAGCACCTCTTGGAATGACTTTCTTTATGACATATGGGCCGCCATAATTCGGGGCGAATTTTCCTTCTGCAAGAGGAACTATTAGCAATAACCTCCGTAGGACAAGGTCGCCTACCTGGAAATGTCGAGGCTTGACTTTCTTGTTGAAAGATTTAGCAACTCGTTGTTGGTAGCACTGGCCATGGCATAGAGCTCTAAGCCTTTTCTCATCAATCATGTTCAGCTGATCCAACCTGTGTTGGATCCAATCTGCTTCTGACAATTGTACCTGTGAAAGAATACGCAACGAAGGGATTTCAACTTCAACAGGTAGAACTGCTTCCATACCGTACACAAGAGAATACGGAGTTGCCCCTGTAGATGTCCGGATAGAAGTCCGATATGCCATAAGCGCAAACGGTAATCTCTCGTGCCAATCACGATAGTTTTCGGCTGTTTTAGCCAAAATTTTCTTGATATTCTTTTTGGCTGCTTTGACCGCTCCGTTCATATCACATATATGAGGATCCACGATTTCTGTCCCTTCGCATGCCTCGAGATTAGTACTGAAACATGAAAGAAAGGGATCAAAGAGACAAGACAGGGCTTAACTACAAGCAATTTTCAAAAACTGATCATTTTTTCTTGAAATTCATTTTGCTTTCAAAGACCTTGAAACGAGAATTCTTGAGAAGCCCAACCCTCAGTTCTTACCGTAGATGACAAATTTTTCAATCGTTGATTATCGTCATCGGGTTGGTTTAGGGTACTTCAACAATATTCAAAATGATAAAAACTTCTGTAATTTTATTGATATAGAATCAACACATTACATCTTATTGAATTGAAAACTGGGAGAATAAAGTCATAGAAATGAAAAATCCTAAAAAACAGCTCCCGAGACGGGGCAAGTCCTAGAAAGCAATAGAAATTCCCATGTAGGGGAGTGTGCGAAAAAAGTAAAGGTGTTACTCTCGCGGGCCAGTGCCCATTTCATCCAACGGTTCTTCCTCGATAGCTCCAATGAGCATGTTATTGAATAGAGCAGCGATTCCCTCCATCGCATCATCAGAATCTTCTGTCACTGGAGGTGTTAGATCATCCATACCTCCCCATCCATCGGGGACGATATCACGCGGGTGCATATAGAAGCTCGAGGGAGCTGAATATTTCACATAGTAGTCAAACTTGCCACTCGGTTGCCCCAGGGTGTCGATCATTTCCTTCTCTTGGTGTATCATTCTTGCAGGACTCGGGGGTGTAGTCCGGATATTTGGAACTATGAGAAGATCGTCTCGGCCTTGGCAGAGCCACAAAGCACGGAATGTGAATGCCCCAGTATCTAAGAGGTCTTGAATTTTGTGCTTTAGAACATAGCAGTCATCAGTGGAGTGACCGACTTCTCCCATGTGATAGTCACACTTTTTGGATGGGTCGTAGTTGGAGAATCGTTCAGGATTAGGTCGCCTCGGCTTAGTGGAAAGTAAGTCCTTTTCCCAGAGGATCGTCAATACTTGGGATAGAGACCTAGGGAGAAGAGTGAATTGTCTTCTAGCGCCTTGTCGTCGATTAGAGAACAGGTGTCTTGGTGGGCTATCTTGACATCCAGGGAGTAGTCGTACTTTGCTTTGCTGAGGCCGTGATGTTGGAACGAGTGGATCCCGATCACCTTGTTCGTGCTTTACAAACTTTGGATGCAAGGTGCTCAACTCCCTAGGGTCAGGGGACTCAATGGTACTGCCAGGTATGACTGCTTTGTCACTCGAGTTGGTGCTGAAGGGCTTCGTTTGAATCATCACCCTTGGCCCATGAGAAAAGGGACGAGTCATTGTGAGTTGTTTCAAGTAGTTCGACAGATGCGCCGTTTGCCTCGAGAGTTGTTGGAGTGTGACAGAGGCTTGCTCCAGGTCCTTCTCGATATCAGCGAGGCAGTTCGGCACTTCACTCTGAGCACTTTCTCTCATGGCCATGGAGAACGGCCGGTGGTCGACGATTCATAATCACTTAGCTTGAGTAGCAACTTCCTCATGGTGGTGGCTCACAGCTAGGGGCGTTTTGACTTGGCTGGCCAACGTATAGGGCTCTGAGAAACAAAGACAAGGACGGCGTTTATGCAGAGAAGCCGCAGTAGCCGCGATAACGGCGAGTGGTGGATGGAGCTGCGGCTTATGTTGGGCGGTAAGCTCACGGTGGCGGAGGAGCAACAACGAAGGAACTCGGCGAGGTTGCCGCTTAGCAAGGCTCGAGTGACGGATCGATAACCGTGGATGATCCGTGGTCACCTAATTTGGAAAATAGAGCACGGTAAGTATGAGTCCTTAAAACGATCGGTCCATGACTCAGTTAATCGTCTCTTTTATTCCCATTTTTCATGACATTTTTCATTATTCCATGTATTTGTGAAAATGGTGGCAAATTTCTTAGGAAATAATGACTTATGACAGACCTAGGAAAATAATGATAAGGATTGAAAGTAATTTTTTCAAAGCTTTATTTTTTCTTTTTCTTTCCTTTGAAAAGAAGTTCAATGATCATTACTTTCAAAAATTACGATCGACTTAGACCTATCATGGACCGACCACATGTACGAAAAAGTAAGTAAATTGCAAAATAAAGGTTCAGAACACTTACTTCACCGGGTAGGAAAATGGCAATCACATAGACATGCGCATGAAATGTGAGGTTCGATTTTTATCTAGACTCTGGCTTGCAAAATGGAGACGAGACGATTACCGAGCTAAACCAGTCATGGTGGTGGTTAGGCTAGGATTCCCCTGACTCCGGCTTAGTCAAAGAATCGACCCGGATCGCAAAGGGGGCGATCGTGGTGGGTATTCAATGACACCATGAACAATATTTCGGGACCGAGGAGGGCGACCCGTACCATATGATTTTGGTCGGGGTATCCACAATCTCAGTACCATCCTAAACCTATGCCGTCCAGGTCCGACAGCGGGTAGTGTGTGCGGTGTAGTGAAAATGTAAGGCATGCACAACAGGTTATATCAAACAGCGCTTCGTGCATAAATTAAACCATACATTCAACCACCTCCCTGCAAAACAAGGGTTAACAATCACGCCTCCCCTTATACCTCCCATACTGCAAGAACATTTAACACCTTAAAATGTTAGGGACGTACCTGGGATCCTCGCTGCCAAACAAAAATTATTTTTGAAATGAAAAATTGGCCTAAGTCCACTAAGACGGATAATTGATAATTCAAATTTGGAAAGCGAATCGAAATCATTATCGTATTCAAGTGGTTATGAATAGAATAATGATTTTTTCCGTACCGCCGCGTATCGGACTTTAGGGTTAAAGTCGGATAGACGTCCCGATACGTTGCTAAATTAGGAAACGATTCCTAATTTGAATATTTCAAATATCGCGAACATCAAACATTATCCTAAAGCTATCAAATATTCCAACGTGATAATCATGCAATATTCAAAATACTCAAATTAGGAAATTGGATATTCTGAAAATTTATTGGATAACATTCACTTACCTAATTCGGATAACCTCCAAATTTCGAATTCGGTTCGGGATCGAGCTTGGGATCACGATGACCGGCGACGACGACGACGAGGCACGGCACAACGAGGCTCACGGCGTCGGGACGGGAAGGATGTCCGGCAAGGCTGCTGTTCCGGCGGGCACGGCTAGGCGTCCGGCGGTCTGCGGGTGGAAAATTTCTGGACTGCACGATTTCGGAAAAATGGGCGTAACTTCCTCAATACACGTCGGATTGACCCGATTCCAAAAGCCACAGATCAAGGACTCGTAGATCTACAACTTTCGTGTTTTGAGTTTCCACAAATAAGCTCTGTGGAGTGAGCGATTCTGGGAGGAAGTGGACTGCTGCTTCAGGAATGGGTCTTCAGCTTGGCGAGGGAGAGCGGCTGAACGTGGATTTCTTTAAGGCTGACTTTGCTGCATGGGGGAGCTCTTCCGTTGACTGGGCAGGGGGGAAACGTGGACTTGGACATGCAGAAACAGCCACGGAAGCGGCGACAAGACTCTCGGTTGACTGGGAAAGAACGTGGCTTCAATGCTGTGGATGACACAGCATGCATGAAGAAACAGCGAAAGCAGCAACTTAGCTTCGGGATGAAGCAGCCACGAGTTGCGTTTTTCTGTTGACCGAGAAGTCCAGAACAGCATCCAGCGATGTTGTCCTCGTTGGTTTGGCCTTGGCGTGAGCAAGAGGCGGTGCGACGATGGCGGGAGCCGCGGCGGTGTGACAAGACAGCAGTGGCGGACGGTGGTGCGGCGCGACGTGCGACGGCAAGGGCGCGGCGTGCGGTGGTGCAAGCGCCGGTCTCCTTCTCTCTCTCTCTAATTCTGAAAATTTTCTGATCTCAATTGTTCTCCCCCTCCAAATTTCTGGCCTAATGGAATATATATAGTGCTAACCCTAGGTCAAATTAAATGGGCTTAATGTCCTAATGGGCTTAAACTTGGGCTTGGGCTCTAATTAAATTAAACGGGCTGAATTAACTTGGGCTGAATTAATTAAATTCAACAAACTAAATCAAGCCCAAATTAAAAAATACTCGAGCCCGCGTTACGTGAAATTCCCGGCCCTTGCATTCCCGAGCGAACTGAGTTTTGTTCAAAGAAATTTAAGCTCGCTCGCCGACGCCAATTTGATGCAAAATGCAATTAACCTAAACTATATGTTATGCAATTTTAATAGTTTCGTTTAGGGGTTAAAAATTTAATCCCTAATTTTTTATGCAAATTACACTAAATGACGCGTCAAAATTTAGGTGTCAACAATTATCATTAATATAATCATTTATGCAAAATTAAGTTCTCTTAAGTTATCAAAACTTTCTAGAACTTCCTACTCATATATAACATGCATAAGGTAATATTGATATAAAAACAACGCCATTGAATATTCAAAACTAAATATTCCAAAACAATGCATAAGTCTTATAAGAAAGTAAATATTAACAGTTAAAAAAAGATCGTGGGAGAAATAGATCGTGGCAGGAAAACTTATTATGGGCTGTCAGATCCTTAAGTGGTAATAGCTTTCGCCAGCGTATTGCTCGATTCTCCTTTGGGGCATTATGCCATGTCATTTGGTCGGAGCGCAACCACATTCTCTTCAGGAATAAACTCCTGTTTGTTCCGGCAATTCAAGCTCATCTCTCCAAGCTCGTTAGAGACAGAGGTTTATCTTACAAGACGGTTCCTGACTCCCCTCGGAATAGAAGGATCCAAGCTAATTGGGGCATCTCGCCTACTATATTTATGTAATCCTTTGGACGTGTTGTAGCTTTGTTTCTTTGATGTTGACTTCGGTTAGCCTTGTTTTGCATCCTGTGTGGTGCTGGTTCTTTTGGTTAATCCGTACACCCCTGTTCTAGTTGGGACATCGTCCTTTGTCTCACCGGGTGCGGGGTTTAGTGTTCGGATTCTTTGTATATTTTGTTGAAAAGTTAATATTATTACTTACCTTACCAAAAAAAACAGTTACAAAAAGATACTAATGACAACTATTCAAAAAAAAAAATAACATCATTATTTCTTAATCTTCATAAAAATAGGGATAGACTTATAAAATTCCTCAAGAAGATTATTAGTGGAGTTTGGTAACCAAAGGAAGACTTTTGCAAATCTCTCATATTTGTGCCAGGTCATACTTATCACAAGAGCCGATGTATTCATTGCCCCAATCTTTAACAACAACATACACCAACAAGCATCAAAGGTTCATTAACCGTTTCACATAGTTCTTCTCATACTTTTAGGGGCTTCTAGCCTCAGGTTGGGCATCCGAAATCCACTAGGTATCCCATATTCTCAAGGGCTTCTAGCTTCAAACTGGGCATTTGGAATCCACCGAGCAACGTCACCAAAATTCATTGGCAACAGCTATTTCCTTTACATGATCACACAATATGCATTCACGCAAGCCAGATTTTTATCTTTGTTTCTTAGCCAATGTAAACAAGGCCCAAAGGCGTGCTCATACAGGTTTGTATGTGTGTCAAGGTCTATAATATCACAGCTAAATTGATGAACTGAGCATGACATGTGACTTGTGGCTTGAGCCAACATGCATTGACGTCGGTCCAAAGTCGAGCGAGGCTTGAATTGACATATCTCAATATCGATCTAATGCCAAGCAAGGCCCAAACCATCACGCCTCAATGCCGATTCCCATAACCGAGTGAGACTTGCTCGTGACCCGGGGTATGTTTATCCTCATCAATGCAAGACATGAGCAAACCATGCAAAAGCACTCCTCATCATACACACGACAAAGTGCAAGTGAGCACATGTCCAAATTCAACAACTTAGCATATCGGCCTAGTTAAGGGTTAGTAATTTCACTTACAATTTGACGAAGTGGCAACAAACAGCCGAGTGGTGGTCAAACGGTGAAGGCGAACGGCAAGCAAAGTCGACAAGGAGAGAGGGTGCAAGAGCAAAGGAGAAGAAGAAGTGAGCCAAGAGTAGTGAGAATGAAGGGGGTGGTGCCTTATTTATAAGCCTTTCCCTCATTAAATGCCTTAACAAGTGGTCTAATGAGCTTTCTTAGACTAGCTTGGCTATTTTGGTTATGTGGCGCCCTAAGATCCTAAGAAATGATTAAGGATCTTTGGTGTGTTTTTCCTGTTGGTCTACTTGGCTAATGAGTCACTATATATAATGATGACTTAGCTTAACTTGTTCTCAAAGCCAAATCTCATGGCAATGATTACCAAATCTCTTCTTGGCCACCTAAAAGAGTGATTCATCTTTTTTCATTAAATGTCCACATTAATTGCCTAGGGTAACTTGCCACCTAATTCCTTATCATCCAAGTTTCTTGCCACATAAGTTGGTGAGTGACCATCTTCATTTAATGACTAACATCTAAGGAACATTATGTGAGCATGAGAGAAAAGTTGATGTAAGTGCCTACATCATCGGGCGAGAGTTTCTCGTGTTTATCCACAATCAGCTACCCTATTCGGACTGAGGTTTGTGGCTAATTTGTGACCAGCCATTGCCAGACATGGCCGAGCCTAATTGGCATGGCCAGGTCCAGTGGTCGGAACTATATAGGCGCAGGGCTGGGTCCCTGGTTGAGACTGGCCAGGCGCAAGGTTGGATCTGTGGCCGGAACTGACCGGGCATAAAATTGGATCCATGGCCAATCTATGATCTCTCGCAAACAATCCAAGGCCTAGTTCATGACTGAGCCATGGTCGAGCATAGCTGATCCGTGGTCGACCCTATGTTATATTGTAATCGTGCGGAATAGATCGATCCGCAGTCAATACACGATTGCACGGAATCGATCTGTGGTCTCCAGCAACCAATGCATGATCAAGCGGAATCACCCGCGGCCAGTGCATGATTGTGTGGAATCAATCAGTGACCGTCCATCGATTGATCCGTGATAGTGCATGATCGTCCCATGACTGACGCTCGTTGTCGAGTAGCCAATCCACGATCGAATAGCTCTGGTCGACCTGTGTGATTAGTGGTTCGATTCACTACCGATCCTTTGGCCAACTCATGGTCGATCCTTTGATCGGACCATGGTTGGTCCTCAATTGCCCAATCTGACTTGGCCGATCAGTTCATGACTGATCCTTGGATTGGTCTATGGCCGATCCCCACTATCAACACACTGATTCCTTGGTCATTTCCCACAATCGATTAAGGGGCCAGAACCATAGATGTTACAGTTCTTATGCTAAATGGCTTGTTATATGGACAAAAGAGCGGTGCCCATACTCACGGTACGTTTGCTGATTAACTTTACTGTATTTGTCTCCAAATCTAGTTAATACAGATTATGAATTTTAATTATTGTGAAGAAGAAAATGGGCAATTTTCAAGGGGAAAGTCCTAAGTAGTTCAATCTTTTGGTAGTAAAGATTTCTGGACAAGTTGGGATGTGTCGTTTCGCATATATATAAAAAACATATAACTCAATTGACAAGCAATTTGAAATATTTTAACTTCCATTTCATGAGCAAGCCATATGGAAAACTATAGGTGGAATTTGACTTATGGACAGATACACACACGAAATAATCTAGGTCATAATATTAGAATGTCCAACCTAAAAACTTTAACTAATAAGAAGAGAAAGCCACGCTCGCGTATATATATATACTTACATAGTATACTTGTGATAAATTTTCCCTAACTAATTTTTTGATCAACAAAAATCCAAAACCGGTACACTTGTGATAAATTTACCATATATTAGTTTTCATTAAATTTTACCATCAAATTGCTAAGTTGAATTACATGTAATGATTGACTGGTATATCAATTTGGGGTTTTACTCCTTCGTTTGTCACAGGTTCGCTAATTTGTGATTTTTCATAATATTAGTCCAATTTAACGGAGACTAAATTTGTCACAAGTGTACCAATTTTTGGTTTTTTGTGGTTTAAAATTAGTTTAGGGTAAATTTGTCACATGTGCACTAGTTTTGGATTTTTTGTGATCAATAAATTAGTTTAGGGTAAATTTATCACAAGTGTATCGGTTTGTGATTTTTTGTGCTATTAATCCTTTTTTTATGGGCTTCTTGAGAAGGGTTACATCAAGATAAAAGTGTTATTCCGATGGAGACATAAGATTGCAGATAATAACTTATTCGATGCTAAGGGGCCAAAAGAAAAAAATAGAGACGAAAAATATTCCCAAATGTATTCGAGTTTATCTTTGAGTATCGTTTTCTTGGACCAAGTCACTGACATCTAACCTTTATGCGTCCAAATATCGTCTTCGTCGCTTAACCATGAAGGCAAGACAATGTTCATGTTCTTATTTTTATGGATGGGATCAATTGCTGACAGTATTAAAATATTTCTTTTGGAAGTGAGGCAACAGAAGTATTCCTGAACTGGTCGAAGTGACTTGATCTGATTCGATTTAATCGCACGTGGCTGGATTTCATGACTAAGGAGTAAATCTCACTTGTGGTCACTGTCTTCTAGGACATTGTGTAATGGAGTCACGAAACTTTGATTTCAATGTCTCAATCATATAACTTTCATTTTCTTTTTATTTTCTTGTAGTTAATGAATTTTGACCGGATTCCTTCCATGTCTTGAAATCATGTTAAGCTGTATAGAACTTGAGAGGGCATCAAATCGTTAGTTTACGCATTAGGGTTCATTTTGCGCAGCTTCTCATGATGGAAAGCTTAATATGATCTTTAAAGGTTTGCTTACTCCACAACACATAAGAAAGCTGCAGAAGTCTTGAAACGCGAAGGATCATCATTGACAACACGTATAACCGATACATGTCCATGCGAATTGAGGCCAACTAAAAAGAGTTAGCTCTGCTTCTTGGATAAGATTAGCACATAACCATGTTTCACGGCGAATTCAAGAAGCTTGTCGAGTTCGTGCTCACTGACGCACCCTTCTCCATTCTCATCCGCGTGAAGTAGCACTTGAAGTGCCTGCAATGCAGGGGCCATCGAGCCGAGCCTCTCGAAGGCATTCTTGAGCTCGGCATGGTTGAGCAGGCCATCGCCATTGGCGTCTAAGGTCCGGAAGAAATCTGTTAGCTCCGTGACAGTGCCCGCCAATATGCTCATCTTCTTCATCCATGGGATAAATGCTGGACGACTCATTATTATGTGAACGTGGTTGCGAAGTATTGGCTTGTGGTGGTGCACACAAAAGAGACTCTAGGTTTATATATAATACCCCTGATGTATGTGTTAATTAACCATAGCCATTTGCCTAACTTCCTGCTTTAGCCTTTATACTTGACGATACAGGGTGCAAATGCAGAGATCCAGCTCTTTGTAAGTTCATAAAACACCTTACAAGCCCCACAAGTTGATCAAGTCCAAGTTTTTTACCTGTACATGTGGTTTTAACACAAAGCATTTGACATGTAGTTGGTAAGATTTAAACATGTGACCTCTAGTTCTTGAGCTGAAAATCCCTCATTGCCCAACCCACCACAACAATCTTATAGAGTTTTGCTTAACTTTTAGTTAAAAGTTGATGGTTTAAGAATAGGGGTGAACAGTTTCAGGTTTCGTACATGTTACACCTAAAACTTAAAACCTACCCATGGAAATAGGTTCCTTATTGTTTGGAACCTGGAACTTATCCTAGATATCTTGTAACTTGAAACCTACTATGTCACAAGTTCTATAATCGATTCCAAGGTCTACCTAGATTCTACCTGTATTATTAATTAAATAATTGTAGTGAATCACCACTTTTAATGACTGCCACTTGTTGCTATGATCCACTGATTACAACTTATATTTATATATACGAACAATATAAAACATTAACAAGTCGTAAAATAAAAGCCCTAACTAGTAGTTCCAGATTATATACTCATCATTTAATGCCATGAAACATCGCAAGATCATACCAATAACACAAAAAACTTGTTTAAAGTTTTAAGTTTAAGGTTCTACCTATCTAGAACTTGAAACTTACTTGTCGAAACAGGTTTCCCAATTTTTGAAATCTGGAACCTACCATACATAGCTTAGAACTTGAAATCTACATGTTCCTACCGATCAAGTTCTCAAGTTTTAAGTTTTTACCCTGGAACCATGCTCACCCCTATTTAAAAGGGCCTCAGATAGTGTTGGAATACCTTAGCAGCCACCCCTTCTGGCTAGGCCAGCATCTTTTTGGCTCTTGGGATGGCTATAAGATGGATATGCTTGTTATTTTGGAGATTCTTTAACGATAGATATCAGTTGTCTACTCCAAGGAAAATCGTTTTGTTTATAATTCATATGGCGAAAATTATCCAAAACGTTATAAATATATTACACTTTTGCCAATTAAAAATATTACGAATGTGGACGTAGGGCATCCAACATGGACACCTGCTGATAATGACGTGGATAATTTTTAATAATATTTTAATACTTTTTATTTTCTTTTTTTATTTTCCTTCTTTTCTTTTTTTATTTTTTCCTTTTCTCCTCTTTTCTTTTTCTTCTTTCATTTTCCCTTTTTCCCTCCGCTTGCCACTGCCAGGCCTCATCAATCTCGTCGATGGCTGACAACTACCGGCCTCAGGTGAAGGACACCCGGGCCTGGGCTAGCGTGGGCAGCCCTCGCCTGAGCTAGTGAGGGTCGCCTGATGATGTGTGTGTGGGCAAGTGATTCCAAAAATGGGGTTTTTTGGGTTATATGTATGGATGGGTGTGTGTTTGTGGGATGTATGTCGATGGGTAAAATAGAATCGAAGGATAGATTCAATCGCAACCAAGGTATAAAGGACACGCCACCAACTAAGGATGAAGATTGGGGTCGACGAAGTTCACCACCAAGGCTTAAAGGACATCCCATCTGCCAAGGTTAAAGGACTTCAGAATAGAAGCAGCTCTCCACCGAGGCCTAAAGGAAAATCACCAGTCGAGGATACAGTGCTTCTTGGCTAACCATTGATGAGTAATCCAATCTCTAGGGATAAAAAAAATCGATATAGGAATTAGCTACTCTCCAAAGATAATCACTCACACAGAGAAAAATCTCATGTATTATCATTAATCAAAGTCTTCTTCCTTACAATGAAAAACAATCGTCTTTTTAAAGAGAGACTAAGACTTTGGAAATAGATAAGCACTAATAGACTTAGAAGCTAGAAAGCAATTAAAGTCCTATGAACTTAGTACTTTGGCTCTTGAGACTTGCACTCATAAAAACCTAGGAATTCATAAATGCATTGATGACACTTAGAAACTAGAAATGCAATAAAGACATGGAGACTTGAAATCTTGATTCTTCAACCTTACGGTTCTTCTCCCAAAATTCGTACTCCATCTTTGACCATAGGATAATCACCTTAGGAATCATCATTTATCATAAGAAATTGCTCGGAACAACTTGCCATCATTATGCTATCAATCCATATTGAGATCAGTAATAATCTTAGCGAAACGATATAGAATCGGCTAAGTCAAGAATCGACAACTCCTTTTATTGATAACTTGGTCGATAATCTCCTCAATGACAACTTTATTCTTTGTCCTATTGAAGCAAATTATAACTAAAGATAGTTTTAGGGGATAAGAACACTTGGAGTGTCATAACTTTGTACAGCGCTCACTTAAGTATCATAACTTTTTTTTGCTTGCTTGAGTGTCACAAATTTGAAAAATTGATCACTTGAGTGCCATCAGCGATTTGTCTCGTTGGAAAATCCGATGTAGATGCCGTTTGTCCTACGTGGCTTCGCAGGAGTTGACGTGAATAATTTTTTAATTTTTTTTTGAATTTTTCTTTTTATTTTTCTTTTTTTTTGCAATTTTTTTTTCAATGTCAACGAAGGTCACCGGCAACCCTCGCCGGCTGTGAAGGCCTAGCCCAATTTGGGTAAAGGCCTCCTTGCCCTTGGCCGCAAAGGCCCTATGCGAGGCCATCGCGGCCTTGCTAGTGGCGAGCAAGGCCGCAAAGGCTGTCGCCAAATCTGGGTGGCCACAGGCCGCCTTGCCATATCTGGCAAGAGTCTTCGTCGCCTCGCCTACAGCCAACGAGCCTTCGTAGCTGCGAGCAAAGCAACCTCACCGGATCTAGCAAGAGCCTTCGCCGCCTCACCCGCGACCAGCGAGGCCACAATGGCCTCACCAAGGACTTTCACGGCCATGGGCGAGGCAACCTCGCCAGATCTAGCGAGAGCCTTCACGGCCAACAAGGTCGTGATGGTCTCGCCAAGGGCCTTTGCGGCCATACCGGCCGATGGCGAGGCATCCCTCACCCAGTTTAGCTAAGGGCGAGGCCTCTAGCAATGGTCACCAATATCGGCGACCCTCGCCAACCTTGAAAAACAAAGGAAAAATAAAAAAATAAAATTTCAAAAAAAATTCAAAAAAATAAACAAAAAACATTAAAAATATCCACGACGAATGGAAAGTTAATTAAAAAAATCCACATAGGATGATTTTCCGGGAATGGCACTTAAATGATCGATTTTGCTCCAATGTTCCATTTAAGTGAGCAAAAAAAAAATTATAGCATTCACTCGAGCGCTGTAGAAAAGTTATGTCATTTACGCTGTTCTTATCCCTCAGTTTTGGCTTGAATGATCATCGATCATACTAGGCTCATCAACGGAACTGAATCGGAATGTTCCATAGAATCGAATGCTCCCACATTATTCTCCCTAGGTCATTTGAGATTTGTCCTCAAATCTAATAAATCTTCATCTTCTAAATAAGCAGAAAGGTCTCCCATATTGAAAGTCGCCAAAACGCTAAACTTTCCAGGAAGATTAATCTTGTATGTGCTGTCACCAATTCTCTCAAGAACTTTAAATGGACTATCAACTCTAGGCATGAGTTCGTTCTTTCGTCGAGGTGAAAATCTTTCTTTTCTCAAATGCAACCCCACAAGATCACTAGGTTGAAAACGAGCCTTCTTCCAATGCTGATTAGCTTTCTTCTTGTATGACTCATTAGCCTTCTCGATTTTGGATCGAATCTGCTCATGGAGCTTCTTTATCAATTCACCACTTTCTTTGTCATCAAAGTTTACTTGCGAGTTGGATCGAATTGGAATCTAATCAATCTGTGTGAGAGGATTAATTCCATAGACAACTTCAAAAGGTGATTGACTAGTGGTGTAACTCTGTGATCGATTACAAGCAAACTCAGCATGTGCAAGTTTCAAATCACAATCTTTCAAAGTTTTACTAACCATCCCTCAAAGAAGAGTAGTGAGGGTACAATTGGTTACCTCCGTTTGACCATCGGTTTGAGGATAACAAGTGGTGCTGAATAAGAGTTGTGTACAAAGCATTCTCCATAATGTCTTTCAGAAATAGCTCAAGAACTTAGAATTGCGATCCGACACAATAGTCTTCAGTACTCCATGAAGGTAAATGATCTCTTTGAAATATAGTTCAGCAACATGAGATGCATCTTTCGTCTTGTGACATGGAACGAAATGAGCTATTTTTGAAAACTGATCAATGACCACCACGATGGCATCTTTACCCTTTGAGTTCTTGGAACAGCGACAATAAAGTCCATGATCCCATCTTCCCATGGTTGCAATGGAATTGGAAATGGAGTGTAAAACGTTGATGGAACTAACTTTTGGCTCTGTTGCCTCACGGAGCTGAAAGATTTCTTCCGGAGCTTAGACGCCAATGGTGATGGGCGGCTCAACCGCGCTGAGCTCAAGAATGCCTTCAAGAAGCTCGGCTTGACGGCTTCCGCATTGTGGGCACTTCAAGCGCTACTTCATGCGGATTAGAACAGAGAAGGGTGCATCAGCGAGCACGAACTCAACAAGCTTCTTTAATTCACTGTAAAACACGGTTGTGTGCTTATCTTATGCAAGAAGCAGAGCTAGCTCTTTTTAGTTGGCCTCAATTCGCATGGACATGTGTTGGTTATACGTGTTGTCAGTGATGATCCTTTGCGTTTCAAGACTTCTGCAGCTGTCATGAGTGTTGTGGAGTAAGCAAATCGTTATAGATCATATTAAGCTTTCCATCACAAGAAGCTGTGCAAAATTAAACCCTAATGCGTAAACTGACGATTTGATGCACTCTAAAGTTCTACAAAGCTTAACATGATTTCAAGACATTGAAGGAATCCATTCATGATCCATTAACGACGAAAAAATAAAAAGAAAATGAAAGTTAGACATTGAAATCAAAGTTTCGTGAGTCCATTACAAAATGCCCCAGAATACGGACAGTGAACATAAGTAAGATTTATTCCTTAGTCATGAAATCCAGCCACGTTGTGCGATTAAATCGAATCAGATCAAGTTACTTCGACCTGTTCAGGGATACTTCTGTTGCCTCACTTCCAAAAGAAATATTTTAATACTGTCAGCAATTGATTCCATCCATAAGAAAACAAGAACATTGTCTTGCCTTCATGGTTAAGCGACGAAGACGATATATGGACGCATAAAGGGTAGATGTCAGTGACTTGGTCCAAGAAAACAATATTCAAAGATAGACTCGAATACATTTGGGAATATTTTTCGTCACTATTTTTTTTATTTTGGCCCCTCAACAACGAACCAGTTATTATCTCCAATCTTATGTCTATATCAGAATAATACTTTTTTCTCGATGGAAATGACTTTTGGCTCTTTGTCCCAAAGTGGAACACTTGTGACAGTATTAAAAAATTTCTTTTGGAAGTGAGGCAACAGAAGTATCCCTGAACAGGTCGAAGTAACTTGATCCGATTCGATTTAATCGCACAACGTCGCTGGATTTCATGACTAAGGAATAAATCTCACTTGTGGTCACTGTCTGTATTCTGGGGCAATTTGCAATGAACTCACGAAACTTCGATTTCAATGTCTAACTTTCATTTTCTTTTTATTTTTTTTGTAGTTAATGAATTATGAGTGGATTCCTTTCATGTCTTGTGTTAAAAATATGTCTCGAAATTGAGCCCAAAACGAAAATCTGAATATTTCAAATTGATATTTTGCGGACATCGAAAATCGAGCAAAAGGAAATATTGGAAATCATCTTTCCTATTGTGCGTTGAAGAGTTGGACTGAGTTTGGAAAGTCAATCGTCGACATGTGACTAATTGCATCAGAGAAATAAAAAGGAAATTAGCAAGATATTCTTTCCTAATTCTAGTGAGAATCACGGTCAACAAAGGGAAAGTCCAAATCATACTTTGTTGACCGAAATATGCAGGTTTCCAATTCTGAGTTGGCCACGTTCTCTTCTTGGGTATATATGCATATGCACGTAGCAGTTGATAAAGAGCAGTTGATCATGATTCTTGAAGCGCCGCTGTTGTGCAATTGTTTGGCGGTGGGTAATTTTCGTGATTTTGTTCATGGAATTACACCAAGAATTCAAGTGTTAGTAGCGATTAAATCTTGTGACAAGATTTGTGTACAATTCCTTCGTGAGATTGAGAAATTATTTCGTGAACAATTGTAGGGCTAAACACTGTGAGTTATTGGGTGTAATTGGGGCTTGGAAAATACTTCGAGTGTTTGAGTGACTTGAGTGTGGTTGTAATCTCCATTGTATCGTTTGATCTATAGTGGAGTTCCGTGCTCCTCTTCCCGTGGACGTAGGTCACTACGACCGAACCACGTAAATCTGGCATTCGATTTATTTTCTTATTCTGTCAAACTTATTTTTCGATCGCTTGGCTTCTGCAACAATTGATATCAGAGCAAGGCTTGCTTAAGTTAAAGCGAATCGATGGCGGCAGAAGCAGGAAAAGTGAGAATCGACAGATTTGATGAGATAGATTTTGATTTCTAGAAGATGCAGATTGAGGATCATCTATATCAGATGAAACTGCACTTGCCCTTGTCTGGAGAGAAGCCAGAGACGATGAAGTAAGCTGATTGGAAATTGCTGGATAGACGAGCTTTGGGTGTTATTCGGCTGACGTTGGCTCGTAACGTCGCGTTTAACATTGTGAATGAGAAGACCACAGTGGGTTTGATGAAAGCCCTGTTGGACATGTACGAGAAGCCCTCTGCGATCAACAAAGTGTACTTGATGCGGCATCTATTTAATTTGAAGATGAGCGAAGGTGCGTCAGTTGCTGATCATATTAATGAATTCAATGTAATCGTTAGTCAATTGAGTTCGTTTGACATTGACTTTGAAGATGAGGTACGTGCTTTAATTCTATTATCCTCATTGCCTGATAGTTGGAATACTACTGTTATTGCTGTTAGTAATTCCTCTGGATCGACAAGTTTGACGTTTGATGGTGTTCGAGATTTAATTCTAAGTGAGGACATCCGTAGGAGAATCCGGCAAATATATATCCGCTGCTTTAGTAGGTGAAAATAGAGGAAGAACTGGTACACATATTAGCAAGAGTAGTATGAACTCGAATAGACGAAGTTAGTCTAGAACTGGTAGTTTTGTCTGTTGGAGTTATGGAAAGAGGGGGCATTTTAGAAGGGATTGCCTTATGCTGAAAAACGACAAGGGTAAAGGAATTAGAGTTGATCCTGCGGATGATGTTGTAGCTATAGCTGATGGTAATTTGAATAATCCTAATTATGTCTTGTCTGTCACTGATAATTCGTCGTTTGGCGGACGGATTATGGATTCTAGTTGTTCTATTCACGCTACACCAAATAGAAACTGATTTACTACTTATCAATACACGTATAGTAGTAAAGTGCAGTTGGGGAACAACGCTAAATGCGATGTTATTGGTGTTGGTGATGTTAGAATCAGAATGCATGATGGTATTGTGTGAACATTGACTGGAGTGAGGCATATTCCATAGTTGAAGAAAAATCTGATTTTCTTGAGTGCCCTGGATTCAGCTGGGTGTCAATATTCTTCAAAATGTGGACTTCTGAAAGTTGTTCGAGGTGCCTTGGTGATAATGAAATGAATCAAGCATAGTAGCCTGTATGAGCTTCATGGTGAGACAGTGACAGAATTTGCTGCGGGGACGTCGGATGCATCAATTCGCGAGACTGAATTGTGGCATATGAGTTTGGGCCACATTAACAAGAGAAGCCTGAAGGTTCTAAGTGAAAGAAATTTGCTATGTGATTATGTGGCTAACGAACTGAATGTATGCAGGTGTTGTGATTTAGATCAACGGCGAAAAGTGCAGTTTAGTACGGTTGTCAAAGAAACCACGGAAATTGCTGAATTGATTCACTTGGATGTTCGCAAGTTGTTGCGGTTTCCTTCAAGGAAGAGTGCCAAATTTATGCTAATAGTTGTTGATGATTACTCGAGAAAGACGTGGGTGTTTGTGCTAAGGCACAAGTTTGATGCTGTTGTCAGGATCAAACGATTAAAAGCTTTGATCGAAAAAGAGACTGATAAAACGATCAAGCAGGTGTAGACTGACATTAGTATGGAGTTTTGCTCGAAGCTGTTAAACAAATTCTACATGAAGGAAGGCATAGTGAGACATCACACTAGTGTCAATGAACCACAATAAGTTGCAGAGTTGATAAGCAAAACATTACTAGAGACGGCCCATAAAATGCTCTCTAGTACTGGTATGGCTAGGAGATTCCTGGCGGATGTGCTTAGTATGGCGAGCTACCTAAAGAATAGATCCTCATCGACTGCGATTGAATGTCGGACTCCCGAAGAAGTGTGGTCAGGTAACGTTGCCAATTATTCTATTCTTAGAATGTTTGGTTATCCATGTTATGTTCGAGTTATTGATGGTAAGCTCAATGGCAGGACAAGAAAGTACATGTTCCTAGGTTATGCACAAGATGAGCGGGGGCTATAAGTTGTGGTGTCCAAAATTAAATTCACCTATTATCAGCAGAGAAGTTATATTTGACGAGTCTCCAATACTTCTGGCTAGGAGTGTTAATAGTAGTGTTTATACGGATTTGAACAGTATTTAGCTTGAGGTAGAGTTGCAACTAGAAACTTCTAAGGTAGCAGATACTAACGAAGTAACCAACACAGATGGTGTTTGTAGCAAGGTGAAGCCTATTGAGCCATCAGTTGCTGTAACTATTAATATTGATAAGGTGCGTATTTGATCTCCTTATAGATATGGATGCAACGATGGTTTTGTTTTATCTGTGATTGAGGAGGTTGTGTCGAAAAATCCTTGTGGAGCAGTTAAAGGTGCATGTGGAGTTGGTATTCTGATGAGGTCCACGGCTATGACGAAGTTCAAGCGAGGCTTGGACTTGAAAGACATTTGTGACGGTTGAGCCCATTGGGGGCTGTGGGAGAGTAGTAGAGAAATTTGAATTCTATCAAAGCGATTGTGACTTGGCTCAAACGTTGAGCCAAGGTGGAGATTATTAAAAATATGTCTCGAGTTTGAGCCCGAAACGAAAATCTAAATATTCTGAATTGATATTTTGCGGACGTTCGAAATCAAGCAAAAGGAAATATTGGAAATCATCTTTCCTATTGTGCGTTGAAGAGTTGGACTGAGTTTGAAAAGTCAATCGTCGACATATGGCTAATTGCATCAGAGAAATAAAAAGGAAATTAGCAAGATATTCTTTCCTAATTCTAGTGGGAGTCAGGTCAACAAAGGGAAAGTCCAAATCATACTTTGTTGACCGAAATATGCAGGTTTCCAATTTTGAGTTGGCCACGTTCTCTTCTTGGGTATATATGCATATGCATGTTGTAGTAATTGATAAAGAGCAGTTGATCGTGATTTTTGAAGCGCCGCTGGTGTGCGAGTGTTTGGCGGTGGACAATCTTCGTGATTTTGTTCGTGGAATTACAGCAAGAATTCAAGTGTTAGTAGCGATTAAATCTTGTGATAAGATTTGTGTACAATTCTTTCGTGAGAATGAGAGATTATTTCATAAGAAATTGTGAGACTAAACACTGCGTGAGTTATTGGGTATAACTGGGGCTTGAGAAACACTTAGAGTGTTTGAGTGACTTGAGTGTGGTTGTAATCTTCATTGTATCGTTTGATCTATAGTGAACTTCCGTGCTGCTTTTCCCGTGGACATATGTCACTACGACCAAATCACGTAAATCTAGTATTCGATTTATTTTCTTATTCTGTCAAATTTATTATTCGATCGCTTGGCTTCCGTAACATCTTGAAATCATGTTAAGGTTAGAGTGCATCAAATCGTCAGTTTACGTTTTAGGGTTCATTTTGTGCAGCTTCTCATGATGGAAAGCTTAATGTGATCTATAAAGATATGCTTACTCCACAACACATAAGAAAGCTGCAGAAGTCTTGAAACGCAAAGGATCATCACTGACAACACGTATAACCAATACATGTCCGTGCGAAATGAGGCCAACTAAAAAGAGTCAGCTCTGCTTCTTGGATAAGATAAGCACATAACCATGTTTCACGGCGAATTCAAGAAGCTTGTCGAGTTCGTGCTTAATGATGCACCCGTCTCCGTTCTCATCCGCGTGAAGTAGTGCTGCCCGCAATGCAGGAGCCGTCGAGCGGAGCTTCTCGAAGGCATTCTTGAGCTTGGTGTGGTTGAGCCGGCCATCACCATTGGCGTCTAAGCTCCGGAAGAAATCTTTCAGCTCCGTGACAGTGCCCGCCAATATGCTCATCTTCTTCATCCATGGCATAAATGCCGGACGACCAATTATCATTATGTGAGTATGGTTGTGAAGTAATGGCTTGCGGTGGTGCACAAAAAGGAGACTAGGCTTATATATAATACACCTGTTGTACCTCTGTTAATTAACTATAGCTATTTACCTAACTTCTTGCTTTAGCCTTTTGTTTTACTTGAGAATAAATGGGTGCAAACGCAGAGATCGAACTATTTATAGGCCCATGAAACACCTTACAAGCCCCAAAAGCTGATTAATTATAGGCTTTTGATACATGTGGTTTTAACACAGAGCATTTGGCATGAAATTGGTGGGTTTTAGAAAGGTGACCTCTAGTTCTTGAGCTGAAAATTCCCCGACACCCAACCAACTACGCAATCTTAAAGAGTTTCGCTTTAACTTTTAGTTAAAAGTTGATGGTTCGAGAGGGCCTCTGATAGTGTTGGAATCCCTTCACAGCCACCCCTTCTAGCAAGGTCAGCATCTTTTGGCACTTGGGATGGCTATGAGATGGATATGCTTGTTATTTTGGAGATTCTTTAACGATAGATATTCATTGTGTGCTCCGTGGAAAAGCATTTTGTGTATCATTCATATGTCTTGCAACGTATTGATGTTGTATCATACATCCATTCAAACATTCTTGCTAAACATGATTATTTAAATATAAGTTCAGGATATCAACACGCGATTAAGATTGATGGCACCTCATCAACAGGTCCGATGATGACCCCGTACTATTATAATCTTTCCATGATCCTTATTATTTCATCATTTAGTTGCAATAACTCGCCAATGCTTATCCTTATTCATACTAAGGATTCCTCACTCAGGCTACGTTTATTTTGTGGAAAATGCAACATTTCTGGAAAAATTTTCCAAGAAGTTATTTTCCAGGAAAATAATAATATTTTCCGGTATTTGGATGAAACCTAAAAATAAACAGGAAAATTTTTTTCCGCCATTTGATATGAAATTGATTTTCCTCTATGAACTCCTTTCAAAAAAATTTATTTTTATTTTTATTTTTAAAAAAATCAATTTTTTTAATTATTTTATTTTTTTCTTTTCTTTTTTCTTTTCCGTTTTCTATGGCTGGTGATTGGCCATAGGCCAAGGACGAACGTCGCTAGCCTCGAGCAAGGTTGAGCTTCTCGAAAGCTCGCCACGACTTGCCGACCTCTGGCAAGGCCTCAAGCTCGTCGATCTGGTGAGGCTCAAGCTCGCCGTGATGAGCTCAACCTTGCTGACTTCTAGCGAGGTCTCAAGCCCACTAGCATTGGGTAAGGCTTGTCCCTCGCCTATGGCCGGTTGCCGGCTGTCATTGTAGCAGGCGAGGAAGAAGGAAAAAGAAAAGGAAAGAAAAGAAAAGATTAAAAATATTTAAAATTTTGATTTAAAAAAATATCAAAAATAAAAATACAATATAATTACAATTTTGATTTATTAAAAAAATATTTTTATAAGAACGAATGTTTCATTAACTAAGGACCCGAGCTTGAGCACAGCCAGAGTGCTAAGAACCCGCGTACTCGGGTTGCGCTCGGCATTTGTGAGCCTAGGCCTGAGTGCTTGAGCATCGAGGACCCAAGCACAACATTTATGGACCTAAGCTCGGGTGCTAGACATTAGGCACAGGCATCAAGGCTTCGGAGGATTGCCAGCACCTAAGACGGGGATCCAGGGAGTGGGGTGAATTATCTCCTATTGTTTCACTTTTGTGATGGCGATGCCTGGATGGTTATACCAGGTCTGCATTGGTCACGTTGCATGAACTTTGGGCGTAGGGTGCTCAATTCCTTAGGGTCAGGGGATTTGAGAATATTGCCAAATATGATGGCTTTATCTTTCGGATTGACACTGGATGGCTCCATTTGAATCATCACCCCTGGTCTTGGATGAAGAAGTGGAGTCATAGTGAGTTGGTCCAAGCGGACTGACAGATGTTTCACTTGTTTCAAGAGTTATTGAAGAAAGGTGAAGACTTGCTTCATCTCATTCTCTTTGTCCGCCACATAGGTTGTCATATCCTCTTCAGCCATTTTTGCTTGGCGAATGGGTATACTTCATAACTACTAGTCGAGAAGTGGCAATGAATGAGTATAAGACCTTATAAAGGATCAGTCCATGACTTAGTCTAACCCTATGTTTTCATACTCTGTTTGGTCAAGTACTTTCCTCTTCTAGCAAAAATAAAAGACGCAAAAAATTTTTATATTATTTTTTTACAACGGCAACCTTGTTGCCGTCTTCGAGGTTCGAACCCCGGTCGTTCCCAAACCGATTCATTCCCCATACCACCACGCCGAGGCGTTGGTAGTGTCAATGTGGCACGTAATTTTTTTTATTTATTCACCACTTTTCACATTTTCAAAAACAATGGGAAATCCCTTGAGAAAATAATGATTTATAATGTGCTTATAAAAATAAGTGCATGAATTAGAAGTAAATATTTTGAAAAAGTTCTAGTAACTATTTCTTCCAAAGTGACCACAGTGTTAAACCCACAAATAACCTAGACTAATCATGGACCGACCAGGACATACGAAAAAAAATAAGTAAATTGCAAAGTGCAAGAATAGAAAACTTACTTTACCGGAAACCATGACAATCACAAAAACATCCACATGAAACGTGAAGATCGATTTCTATCTAGATGGCTTTAGTAAAGTGAAGTTAAAAGGAAATATGACCATTGCAATCTTGCATTGGTGTCAAGACCTTTTAACCTTGGCTCAGTCGAAAGGAATACCTTATGGTCACGCAAATAACAACCAAAGATTGACACTTTACAACATCCAAAAAGAAATTTTGGAGAAAAGAAAAGCAGCCTCTACATTACGATCTTGCATTCGAGGTCATATTTTTCTTAACACCATCCTAAAATGCCCTATCGCAGCTCAGGTTCGACGGCATGATTATGTGTATAATAGTGTAATGCTAAATTATTAAAGCATGCACAACAATTTATAAACAAGTACCGCTTCAAACGTTCAAGAAATAAACATTCATTCCCAAACTCCAAACCTGCAAAACAAGGGATTTACAATCACTATGCCCCTTAAAACTCCCAACTGCAAGAACATTTAATACTTCAAAAGTTAGGGACATACTTGAAATCCTCGCTGCCAAACAAAAATATTTTTTAACAAAATAAAATTTCTAGCTTAAGTCCACTTAAGATAAAAATGTATAATGTCCCCAGCGGAGTCGCAAAGCTGCCATGACCCACCTTCGACGGAAGGAAGGCGTCTGGCCTGGATGAGCTAAGTTTAAGTCCGGGACTTAACTCGGGCTCTCTCAAGCCCATATCATATTGCAACTTGTGGTTTAGATTTTTAACCTGTAAGTGACTTTTATTTAGGAGTTGCCACTAATCAATTTAGAGTTAGTTAATTAGAAACCCAAGTAAGGTAACAGGAGAATCACCTTGCTCCTACGAACCAGAGATTAAATGAGTTCGAGGACTTAGTTACACTAGTTAAGTGACTAGTACCCTTTCGGTACTTTTCATCCTATTCATTTCAAAAGATATTTATCGACGGTTTGGATTGATTTTAGGACACATTTCCTAATATGTGAGGTGATCAAGCGAGTGCACAATTATTAATTAACGATGAGCAGTGAAAATAAATATGTAGCCTCAGGTTTTAATCTTAACTAAGGTGACAACATTCAACACATGATAATTTATGCAATTATATACTAATTGGAAATAACATACATAATAATAATCTAATAGTAGTAAAAATAACATGCAAAATTTTATTGTATAGCCCTGTAGGCTTATCCGATTTAGACATAATTATTAATTGAATAATTCACATAATCTAGAAAATATTCAAAAATACTAATTTTCCAAACTATTTTCTAATTTTAAAAGAAAATAAAAAAGGAAATTTTTTTAATTAATTAAAAGAAGAAAAATGCATTCTAATAATGCAAAATGCTAGGGGTGTGCAACAGGAACCACCCGGACCGGGACCAGACCGGACCGGTCGATTCTGGGCGGGCCTAGGGGGTGTTGGTCCGGTCCCCGGTTCCCATTTTTGGAACCGGTGGACGGTCAATCCGGTTCCCGGTTCCATGGTGAGAACCGGACCGATCGGACCGATAGGACCGGACCCATCATTTATGCATATTTTTTAAAAATTAGCTAGTTATTTTTTTTTATCTTTTCAAGGAATTTATTTGTTATTACTGACTTGCCAATTTTGTGAGCCATCAAGCTGCTGCGAATGGGTTGACTTTTTTTATTTTTTGCCTCTCTAATAACACGTGTTTAAATTAGGGGATGTATATTTTTAGAAGCCTACATGGGACATATATTTTTTTTTTACAAGAATTTGATTCATTTGAACCAGACCGGACCGGTCGGTCCAGTCCGGTCCCCGGTTCCAAGACTAGTTGGTCCGGTCCACGGTCCCAAAAATTGGGAACCAGTCCTCTCAGTCCGATTCCCGGTTCTTGGATGGGACCGGACCGGACCGAGAACCGATCACCCCTACAAAATGCACATAATGTCTATATGCAATATAATTAAATAAAAATATTTTTTTAGGAATTAAAGAAAATTAACTCCTAAATTTTGCTCAATTTAATTGGGCAATTAAAAATATGTGTCAACATTGGTAAATCATCAAAAGTTTTAAGACTAAATTGGCCAAATTAAAAAGTTTAAAACTGAATTGATACAAATGCAATAAATTTTTTTGGTTGTTTCCCTACCTTCGCTCGTGTAACCATTCCATTTGGAATTACTAAGACCGCATGGAAACACTTGGTTTGTGCTATCGTCACACAATAAATACGAAGAGGATTTCCAATTAGTTCACTCTAGTTCAATCCCATCGATTATCCTTCGAAGTTTTCTTTCCGTATCTAATCACCTTCCATGCCAGTGGTATCCAAATTTCCGACCGGTTTTGAAATTGCAAGGAATAGGTCTTGAGTTTGAGTCCGTAAAAAAACCTTATCTAAGTAGGTTTCGTGCTTAGAAGGTATCTCACCTATGATCTGGACACCGCCAGAGAAAGGAGCTCTTAAGTTTAATGTGGACGCAGCCTTCGTTGCTGGCTCTACACCCTGTGCTGTGGCTGGTATATGCTGAGACTCCTTAGGAAAGCTCATGGGAGGATTTGCTTGTCTGATTTGAGCTCAATTGCCTCTTCAAGCGGAAGCCCTGGCACTGCTTCAAGGTGTGCGATTTATGAAAGAATGGAGAAGAGAGAACATAGGGAGAGAAGTAACCGTGGAAGTGGAGTATGACAACTCTGCTTTAGTTCAGTCAATCATGTGTGAAGACCAACCTCCTTGGGATGTGGAAGTACTCATAAAAGAATGTCGAACCTCACTTTCTTGTATGCCTTTTTTATGATTATCCCACTGCTCTAGAATCCAAAATAATGCAGCGGATTAGGTCGCTAAAGCTTAACTTTGCGAGACTCTTCCTCAGTGCTGGGTTTCCAATCCCCCTCAATCCCTTTTAGATATTTTGTATACCGAAACCCATTTCGGTTGTGCTTTCACTTTATCTACTTAAATGAAATGGAAGGATGCATTTTCGACCAAAAAAAAAAGTAGGTTTCGTGCTTGAATATTTTTCTTATTTGAATAGGTTTCCTAAAATGGGTTTCCAACTTTGGAATTAAAATGAGAGGGAGCAAAAGAATTATTAGCCTTTTTGCTCTGTGAATATTTTGAGTGTGTTCTTTGTGAGAAATTGGGATATAACACTTTGTGGTTTGTTTTGAGTGTAAGTCGGGTTTGGGACACACTTAAGCGATTGAACAACTATAAACTCTGTATTCATAGTGAATTTCTTGGCAGTTGAATTGTCGAATCTGTTAATCTCCGCCTTACTTCGCAATGGCTTGTAACTGGGGAACATCAACCGAAACACACCTTTTGTAGCATCAAACAAACAGGAAAACAGAAAATAATTCTCATGAAAGAGAACACCTCCACATATCATAGCGGAGTGAGAGTTAAAAGGCAGTTTCATGTAATATAGCCGAACCAAAAGGAAAAAAACAAAGATGGACACGAGATTAATTCGTCGATAAAAAGTTGAGTTGTACATGAGGGTTGAGCAGCTTCTTCTGAGGGGAAGCTTTTGATACAATTAGGACTCGACTACTCTGCTGATTTTCTCCACTACACAAAAGAGAACTGCAGGACCCTCGAAAAACCAGAGACCAAACCAAAGTTGAAAAGCTCAACATATAGAAAAGGGGGGCAAAAGAGGATTACCACAGGTTACACACGCTGAGACATCAACAGTTGTTCTTTACGGGCCACAACAACGATGTAATTATGCTCAATACAATACTGCAGGAGCATGTCTAGCTCATGCTCACTTATACACCCATCTCCGTTCTCATCGGCATGGTGTAACGCGACAATGGCCCGCCACCTAGGCGCTGGCACACCGAGCCTCTGGAAGGCATTCTTGAGCTCCGCCCAGTTGAGCCGGCCATCTCCGTTGGCATCGGAACGCCGAAAGAACTCCTTCAGCTTCTCGATGGAGTCAGCCAAAGGAGGATTTTTCCTCTTAGGCAGATGCAGTACTGCAAGACCCATATGACTTAGGTTTTCTTCTCTCTTTTTTTGGGTCTCTTTTGGGCTCAGGGTTTTTGGAAAGAGAATGTGTTCTCTAAGTTTGGGATGAGTGTAGGGGATTTTGTTAAAGGGTCTCGCTTGTAAGGACTTGAAAAAAAATTAGGGGGCATTTATAGACAGGGGGCGTGTCCTGTAGGCATCCTACCCCAGAGCCTGTTGCCTAACTTCGTACATACATGCCCTACAAGGTTTTTTTCTTTTTTCTTTTCATAAGTAAAAGTTAGAAACAGAAAAATGTCCTGTAAATAAGATAATCAGCGTCGAAGCCAGGAGCTGTTGCAGGAGATAAACAATGCCATCAAGTTGACATGATTCATTTCTGACCAAAAAAAAAAAAGTTGACATGATTCATAAGTGCAAAGTAATTAGAAAAATAAGTGTGAAGATTACGTTGAAGGAGGCAAGTGTTGGGTCGCATTTTCTTTTTGCTACAGAAAAAAGGTCAATTAAGAGAATCTTGAAAGTAATATGTAATATCTTCTTTGTTTCGTTGCTCATCATAGGCATTAGCCGAGAGAACCATCGGGATCATATGAAGGCAAAAAGAAATCTTATTTGAGAAATAAATTGATAGAATGAGGCAAATCGTCTGAAATTTTAAATGAAATCTTTTTTTTTTCAAGAACGTACGAACTGTTTAATATGGATGAATAATTAATCCGTGCAAACCTTCAAGGCGTAAGGTTTAGTAGCTAAGGTTTTCCCAAAGTTTGATACTAGTTATTCATTAAGCACATGGCTTATTTATGTACCATGGCATCAACTAAGGTATTTTTTCAATTACTCAATTTTCCGTTGGTGTGTACCTACCTAAGAGATTGTATCTGAGTATTGAGGGGTTAAAACTCCAAAGGGCACTTCAAAAGCAGAGTCGTATATTGTGGATAACTCATCGTCTAAGGGCAACTTGTGCAGTACGAGAATCTCTTCAAAAGCAATAGACGGTTGATTCCTGGATTTTTCAAGTGTTGTCTTGTTACCACTCTATCTCAATTATTTTTGGTCTTCTTTCCCTGCCCACATGTGGCACATTTCTTCCTGTCTATTTCGACGATCGAATCGAAAGCGATCCATTATACCTTTTCCTTTGTAATAGGAGTTGTTACGGTGTAAATACTGTTGGTTTTCTACAGAACATGCATAGTTAAATTAAATATAAACACAACGGAAGAATATAACCATACATATATTTTCAAAGGCGTCGTTCGTGCGTTTCAATCAAAAATCGAAAAACCATAGGGGGTTAAACGGATTACTTTTCATAGCGTGCCCAAAACGATTTCGGTTCGAATGTTCTTCAGTTCGAGCCCCACAAAGCTTTGGACCTCTAGTTTAGACACACCACCAATTGCATCACAAACGAAAGAAAGAACTTGTAGATAATCACCAATAGAATTGTGCTAGCAACCTTGTGGCAACAATTCTTCACACTCTCGATATTTCAGTCACGGTGTCAGAAGAGAGAACACGTATTTTTTGAACTCTCACAAACACATGATAATTGCATACTTATTTTCTTCATCGTCATTTTTTTAGCAACCGTTGTTGATTGCACTTTATTAGTGGGATCAACAACGGTTGCTGATCGTGGGTGATACCCACGGTCAACTATTGATCGTCTGCATGCACCACTAACTCTTTTTTTTAATTATATATATAAATAAATGTAAACATATATATTAACATAGAAGTGCATGATCAGCATATGTGTATTTTGTGAGCATCATATGCACACACGCCCATGACAAAAAATTGAATTAAATTAAATCCCATTTAATTTAATTTCGGTCCAACTCAATTCGATTGCAATATCGTCTCTTGTCACGCCTCGAACCCCAACGGGCTCGCGACACCCCTTCAACGGTCATAAAGAACGCGACGTCCCAGGACATGTCGCCGACCCAAACGAATTACGCAAGCGGAAGCGAAATACAACAACCCTGACATCGAAAAGTATGACAAAGGGATAGGACAACGAAAACTTTAACGAGCATAAAACATAACCAGAATCCATAATAATCATACATTAGACCACTAGGGTTAGATCCGCACAGTCATCAAAAAAGGGGACAGGGGCTGGGCAGACTACTGACAGTACCAAGATGAGACTCTACCAAAAGAAAACTTCCTAGCCCTACTCCTAAGCATCCCTATGGCGTCCAATCCGGATCAGATCCAAAGGAGCCTGAATCTGAATTCGAGTCTATCTCGATCGGGTTCTCCTCTGCATCTCCCTACTCGGCCGCCATGGGCTCCTCTTCGGGCTCGGGCTCGGGCTCCTCTTCAAGCTCGGGCTCGGGGACAGGTGCCGGCATTGGATCGGGATTCACCGGGGGACTGCCGGGGTCTGACACCTTACCATCGGGAGCGAACTTGTCCCAGGGCTCCCAGTTAACCGCATTCTCGTTGGTATGTCGTAACCCCTCAAAACCTCAGATTGGCCCTGAGTTCACCAACCCGACCCTATGGGACCACGCCAGGTAGTCGTGGCGCTCCAACTGCTCTAGTCCCACGTCTACCCAAATGTAAGTGTGATGCCTAATGTAAGACTCTCCTGGGTTCAGACCCGGGTACACATCGTCCTCATGCAACATATGCACGGGGACCCCAAAACGCCTAGGTGGCGCCATACTCAAGGACGGGGATCTGAAAATGGTTATATAATAACCGTGAGAATGAGTCTCAATAAGCGATACCCTAAACCTCACATAGGCTATTGCGTACCCCGACAAGTCTAACAGGCGAATCACTAGGCAAAATAACCAATTCCACACGACAAACTCACCTCGCCTCGAATCATGAACCAACCCTGCACATTAGTCTGAATATGATAAAACAGGAATAATTCAACACTATATCACAATCACCCGGCACACACTTCCCACTCGCAATCAGTCAATCATCCCAGCAATCACACGCGCCATTAGCCAATCCAATCAATCACATAGTGTACACAAGTCCAGTCAACGTTCCTCTCACGGGCTCACAAACCGCACAATCAATCAAACCAATGACCGCCATCAACACGTCCCAAGCCATAACAATCGTTCCATACCAGTGGCCGCCGTCAACACGTCCCAAGCCACTCCATCAATCAATCCAATGACCGACGTAAACACGTCTCGGTCTATCACACCTTTAACAGGCCACCGTCAACACGTCTCAAGCCCGCATCTAATTGGCCCATCGGCCGTTCATGTCTTCACACGGACCGCCGTCAACAAGTCCCAAGTCTGTAGCCCTCCGATCGATCTAGGCTTAAAACCAACAAGCAAGTACATGCCATTCAAATAATCAATTTCACGCCAATTACATCACACATTCCATATTCATAACTTAATTCAAATTCACAATTCGCCACTTCATCGTACGAATTCGACGTTCAAGTCGACACGCACAAATATCCAATTCAAACATATCAACTTAGCACAATTCAAATAATCGCATTTATAACGTAAAATAACCAAAATAAAACACGCCCTAGCCGTTCTAACCCGAGACACGCCTATGAAATACCCAAAATATTAGATAGGGTTTAGGATGCCACTTACTAAGTTTTGGCCCGGTAAAAGTCGACTCGGGCCTAAAATGGCCCGGGTGAACAGTACCGTCTAGGCGTGGGCGAGGGTCACACGGGCGCGGGGCTCGGCCACGGCGATCAGCCACGGGCTCGATCACGGGCACAGGCACGAGCGCGGGTGCGGCAACGGGCACGGGCGCAGCAATGGGCACGACGACGGGTACGGGGCTCGGCGGAGATGGCAGCGGCTGGGATGGCTCGAGGACAACGAAACAATGGCTGGGACAGCTCGAGGACGGCGGAACAGTGGCTGGGACGGCTCGGGTACAGCGGGACAGTGGCTGGGACGGCTCCGGCACGGCAGGACAGTGGCTGGGACGGCTCCAGCACGGCGGGACAATGGCCTAGGCGAGCTCGGCCACGGCCCGGAGGCTTGGCCACGAGCTGGGCTGGCTGGCCGGCGGGCTAACTGCTGGCTGGAGCGGCGACGGCGATGATGCACGACGGTAGCAGCGGCGAGCTGAAAAGGGGGGGTTTGTCCAGCGAGGAAGAGAGAGAGAGAGAGAGAGAGAGAGAGAGGGAGAAAGAGAGAGTGACAAGTCGAGGCTGAGGGAGAGGGGTGGACCGGCGGCGACGGCATGGCACGGCGCGGCTACAGGTGGGGTCAAGTGGCGTCGAGCTAGCCGGCTGGGGCGACAGCGAGCGGCAGAATGCCCACGGGAAGGAGAGGATGGCAGCTGAGGCGAGGTGGTGTGGCTGGAGGGGAGCTCGGCGGCGACAGGGGACGGTGCTCAGGCGTCAGGACGGTGTTGGGGGCTGGCCGGACGACTAGTCGACACCCGGGGTTCGCCGGACACGGCAGCGAGCCGAGCTCGCGCACTCAGGAGGAGAGGAAAGCAGCGCCGGCCGGAGCTGCCAGGCGACACGGCGGCGCGGCAACGGCCCGAGGGAGGACGGTGGTGTCGGCGACTGGTGAGGCTACGACGGGCGGAGGCGGAGGGCGGCCGAACGACGGCTACGAAGGGGCGGAGGAGCTACGAAGGTGAGGGGGAGCTGCGGAGGTAGACGGGGGAGAAAGGGGGAGCGGCCGGACGGCTGGGGCAGCCGACGGGATGGCGGCAGCTGATCGGGCGGCGGCGACGTGAGACGGACGACGGGGCGACCAGCAGCAAGCAATCGGCGAGCAGAGGAGAAGCAGAACTGTTCAGGGCAGCAAGAAGAGAAGAAGAAGGAGAAGAAGAAGAGAGAGAGAGGGAAGAGAAAAAAAAGGAGAGAGAGAGGGAGAGTGTTTGCATGGGGAAGGGGAGAGGGTGGCGTGCATGGGGAATGGGAATTGCAAACGTGCAGGGGGGCGCGCGGGTGTGCATGGCCGTTGCGTGCACCGGGGAAAGAGAAGGGAGAGAGAGAGAGAGAGAGAGAGAGAGAGAGAGAGAGAGAGAGAGAGAGCGCGAGAGAGGGGGTGGACATGCATGGGGACGTCGCGCGCGTCTAGGGGGGAGGAGAGAGAGGAAATGACGGGCGGGCAGAGGGAAGAGAGAGAGAGAGGGGAAATAAATGCTCTCTCAAGTGCAAATCTAACGGTCCGAATTCAAAATCGAAAACGATCCTAGGGCCCAAATTAAATCCTAGAAAATATTAAGGGGCAAGGGCCAAAGTAAAATATAAATAAAATGACTCAAAACACTCTACGAGGGAGGTCTACTAGTCCAAAGTCGCACCCGGTCAAAAATCCACTTTTCACATATTCCTGGCAATACCGACGCTAGCCACAATAATATCGACACCGTCCAATTTATTTCGATCCGGAACTCCCGGGAATTGGCTGCCAAGTTTGGGGTCTAAATAACAGCCAAATTCGATCGAGTACGATTCTAACAAAAATCTCTATTTTAAAAACAGGAACCCGAGAGTGATCAGTTCCCAGGTGAGATTTTATTATAAGCGCACTGACAAATTACACGTTTTATAAATCCCAAAACTGGCCAAAATCCAAAATGTCACATCTCTTCCATACAACATCATCCTAAATTGGTTATGGTGTGTGATATCCCTAGATTCATCATTGAACTGGTAGTAAGACTTGTACTAACACATTAGTACTCCCAAGAGAATTGATTGTCCCAATCAATCTTTAGGTCCTACAAGCCATGATTGATATCTAGCAATATGTCATTGCTACCCAAACAGTGTGAATGCTTTAAGAATATAATGAACTTGTTAGCTTTAATTACAGTGTAATTCAATCCCTCTGCCTTACTATATCCAAATTGAACAAAGACCATGGAATATTTGTCAAGTCACCAATTCGATCATATGCACAAACCTAATTAACATGCATTTTATATGAGACATGAACAGTTCATTCTCGGTTACAACCCCGGCCAAGGATTTTCATGCAGTGTCAAGATTAGATTGCATAGGACATCATTACTACACCTTGCGTATAACAAGGAGACGGATTCCATTTTGCGCACACGTGTAACTTCATATGTGAACGAACTATGGCCATCAAGTACAGAGACGGATCAACGAATCTGCAATATACGCACTTGTGAACCATAGCTATCCAACACACAAGTCAACACTGCACCTCAGGTCTAAGGATTATTTACACAAGACCAAAGCATGAACGATTAGGCTTTGACCACACTAAAAGCTTCTATGTTGCTAATCGTTAAATGCTTGTCACGTTCAGTGAACCTGTCTGATACAATCACCTATGTTCTAACTCGAGCATCACAATACCTAATGACTCATGACTCATCATTCCCTTAAATATCCAGTATTTAACGGTGAAGCTAAGAACATACCGGTCTCAATAGGATTATTAATATCCACTCAATGATCCATCAATCAGGAACAATTTAAAGATTCAATTTAACTGTGAACCTATCACACATATTCTTAACGTCTCAAGAATATGTCCAGTCACAACTAATTTTATAAAATCATTCATATATTTAAATAATTAGACAAATAAATGAATATGTCGTTGCCATTAAATAAATAATGAAATTAAAAATACAACTTAAATCCTTAATATGTAACTATTACATGATGACTTTAGGGCATACATCTAACAAATACTCCATGCCCACGGATAGTGGAAATGAGAATATATGCTAGTCAAGTCGATTCCTAAAGTCGATCAACGTCCAAAAGTAAAAGCTCATCTTTTGACTGAATTCCGTAAATATGATAATGACATATACCCTTCACCTTCAAGTTCCTAGAACATGTCAGTTTGAACTTAGGAAATTCACTGGTTCACAAATGAACATACTCCAATTTTCAATTTCTTTGAAAAGTTTTTTTTTAAAGATTTTTAGCCCAATAGATGTTTATAATATAAGGTGCTCGAGTATATTAATCATGAATAGATTTTTGTTTATGACAATAAAACTCAATTTAAATTGATAAGCCGCGTAAAATATCCCATGAGCCTTACGTAAATTCTGTGAGATGTGAGGTAAAACCTGGGCGGTTGGGTAAGCAAGAAATTATTTGCACTCGATGATGTTGGTATCTAATATGCACCGCATGGGCAATTTCTTTCTAACTGCTAGTGATCAATCGATTATGGTCAGTTTTAGTTGATCGCCGTGATGTCTAGGCCACGATGCGAAGGTGGAGGGAGGCAATGGAAGCCATGGGCGGAGGTGGAGTAGCCCATTAGGAGAAGGTGGAAGAAGTGAAAGATAGGAAAGGAAATAAAAAAGAATAAAGGAAAAGATAAAAATAACAAAAACACAAAGACAAGTTCACACATCTCATCTGTTGAAAATCCAATGTTCTCATGTGTCCTCTCTCAAAAAGAACTACATGAAATTACCCTAGTACTTTTAGATGATCTAACATGTTCGTATACCATGTTTCATTTTGAAATCGTAATGTCCTTGGAGATTATAGCAAAGAAAAAACAAGTGAAAAAAGATAGAACTTGAAGAGTTTGTGGTGACCAGCAGACACTGCGTGTAGTCAAGATCGTGCAATGCAGAAAATTTTAGGACGATAATTTTCTTCATCCCTAGGTAAAGAAAATTTACGCAAACCATTCTTCTTATTGGTGGGTAACAGACATGGACATTATAGATCGCGTGGAATCCCTAGTTTAATCTTCTCTTGCACGTTCAAGATCTCATAGGAATACATGACCAAGTCTTTAAGAATGATAACGATCATGTTATTTTTTTGGGAAAAAACTACCAAAAATCCCAAACTATACCACATGTGACACATTTATCCTGAACTTTTTTTGTGACACCAAAAACCCCAAACTATACTATTTGTGACACATTTGCCCCAATGTACTTTAGTTCATGGGCATTTTTGTCTTTTTTGCTTTTCCTTTTTCTTTCCTTTTTTTTTCCTTTCCGGCGAGGGCCGCCCTCGCCGACGTCGAGCAAGGGTCGCCTTGCCTAGGCAAGCGAGGGCGGCCCTCGCCCGACTCAAGCGAGGGACACCCTCACCGGCGGCTGGCAAGGATTGCCCTCACCGGAGTCGGGCGAGGACCGCCCTCACCGGAGTCGGGCGAGGACCGCCCTCACCAGAGTCGAGCGAGGGTCGCCCTCGCTCACCCGATCAGTAACGGTTGCTGATCGTGTGAAGGGTGGCGATCAGCAACCGTTGCTAATCCCACTAATAAAGTGAAATCAGCAACGGTTGCTAAAAAGAAAATAACGATGAAGAAAATAAGTATGCAATTATCATGTGTTTGTGAGAGTTCAGAAAATACATGTTCTCTCTTCCGACGCCATGACTAAAATATCGAGAGTGTGAAGAATTGTCGCCACAAAATTGCTAGTACAATTCTATTGGTGATTATCCGCAAGTTCTTTCTTCCATTCGTCTTGCAATTGGTGGTGTGTCTGAACTAAGGCGACCCAACATGAAAATGTTCTTCATGTGTCCTCTCTCAAAAAAAATTACATGAAATTACCCTAGTACTTTTAGATGATCTGACATGTTCATATACCATATTTCATTTTGAACTTGCAAGGTCCTTGGAGATTATTGCAAAGAAAAAATAATCGAAAATAGATAGAACTTGAGGAGTTTATGTTGACCTACAGACACTTCGTGTAGTCAAGATCGTGCAATGCAAAAAATTTAATGACGATATTTTTCTCCATTCCTAATTAGAGAAAATTTATGCAAACCATGCTTTCTATTGTTGGGTTACGGACATGGACATCATAGATCACGAGGAATCCCTAGTTCAATCTTCTCTTGCACATTCAAGATCTCATAGGAACACGTGGCCAAGTCTTTAAGAATGATAACGATCATGTTAAAGTTCCCAAGAGATAAGGATTTTGAAGTGGGATTATTGATAACAAAAAGACGAGGCAAAGGCAGCAGCATAGTGTAACTCTCAAGTTTATATGGTCCTTGCACTTACTGGTTAGTTACTCTAGAAGGGGAATGTTAAAGCATATTCTCGTTATAAATCATGAGTTCCTCTATTGATATTTTAATATATTGAAAACTATACCTTAAATATTTATTTTCTTTAGATCCTCTTTTTAACTTTACTTTCCTGATAGCCACTTGGAATGAATCTTACACATACAAGTTCTATCAACCGAAAGCAAGTAATTTCACCTTGGCTTTTGAGGTGGAATCGCATAAAGCATGGACACGAGGATCGAGCTTGTCCTCCCTAAGTGGCAAAATCTATCCCAATCCCTAAGTCCGGATGCCTACCTCCAAACGGATCACGGTTGCCGAGCAATCTACCATTATCATGCGTGCACACGCAAGATCTAATGCATCATCCATTACGCGATCAAAAGAAAAGTTATTCTGTTAATTTTTTTCCGGTGGAGTATGGGAATCAACATGTCAAGAAGCAGTGAAATCCACTAATATAAATCCCACTCAAAACTACTAGTTTTCAAACGGTTTCCATATTTTGATCTATTTTTTCCATGTTCAAAATATATCTCGAGTTTGATCCCGTAAAAGAAACCGAAAATTTGATCCAATTAAGTTTTCTATTATGAGTAGATGTCCTAGTTTGAATAGGTTTCCTATGAAGGGGTTTTTTTTTGTCTTAGATATAAATCTTTTCTATATAAGAAGTTGGTTTTCTTTGTGAATTGCATCAAAGAGGAGCTTTTGGAGTTCAAGTCAACAAATTTTATGGTAAGATTTGTAAATTCTCATTGCGGGGGCTTAACATTATGTGAGTTATTGGTGTAATTAGGGCCGAAAAACACTAAAGGTGTTTGAGTGACTTGAGTATGATTGTAATTTCTATTATATCACTTGATCTACAATTGAATCTCATGCTCTCCCCTTGGAGTAGGTCATGCCAACCGAATCACATAATTTCAGTGTCCAATTTATTTCGTATTTTTTATTTTGTGATTGCTTGTTTTTCCCAGCAATTGATATCAGAGCTAGGCTTCGTTGACTTAAAGTGAATGGATGGCAACAGAAAAATGAAAAATGAAAATCAACTAATTTGGTGGGAAGGATTTTGGTTAATAGAAGATGCCGTTTGAGCAATTTGTACTGAAGGAATTTACACTTATCCATGTCAAGTGAGAAGCTAAAGTCAATGAAGTTAGCTGAGTGGGATTTGGTGGATAGATAAGCATTGGGTGTTATTCAACTGACATTAGCTCATAACGTCGCATTTAATATCGTAAAAGAGAAGACCACTGCGGGACTAAAGAATGTCTTATCGAACATGTACAAAAAACCATGCATGATCAACAAGGTCTACTTAATGTAACGTTTGTTTCACTTAAAGATGAGCGAAGGTGTGTCTGTTTCATTGAATTTAATGTGGTCGTTACCAGGGGTGTAAATTTGAACATATGACGTCAATCTATGACTAATGACGTTGTCTATTGGAATTGTATCAAGAGGGGGCATCTTACAAAGGATTCTCTAAAGCTGAAAAACAAGAAGGGTAAGGAAATTAGAGTTGAGTCTACAAATGATATTGTAGTTGTAGCTAACAATAACTTGGATAGTGTTGATTCCATTTTGCTACATACACCAAACAAGAACTGATTTACTACTTATCATTGCATGATAAATGGTAAAATGCAATTCGGGAACATGCTAAGTGCGATAATTTGAGTGTTATGATTTGAGAATCGGAATGCATGATGTTAACGGGAGAACACCTACTGGAGTTAGGCATGTTCTAGAATTGAAGAAGAACCTACTTTCCTTGAGTGCTTTGGATTCAGCTAAGTGTGATTGTACTTTGAAAAGGTGGAGTTCTAGAAGTTGTTTCACGTTCCTTGGTGATAACGAGAGGCGTTAAGAACATTGGCTTAAATAAGCTTTAATAAGAATATGTAAGGAATTTTGCCATGGAGACATTAGATGCATCTATTGGAGAGTCTCCATTAGCATATGCATTTCGGGCACAATGCCAAGAGAAGCCTAAAAGTTCTAAGCGAAAGATTGTGTAATTAAGAGGTTAAATAATTGTCGCGACCTACCCATTCCGATTGGGGGCATAAAAAATTGATTGGCTAGATCAAGAGGTATATGTCGATAGATATGAACATTAATTGATTTGTTTGAAGGACAAACCAAATAGTTTATTAATCCAAGGACCGTGGCACTCCTGAGCCTCATACCTCATGCGACAAGAATTGTCTAAACTAAGCATTCAATTGGAGTCACCACTAGCTATGATTGAGGATTGACTAGAAACTCTGATCGAGACGTGGGAGTGTCGTCTCAATACATGCGAAAACCAGAAATTCTAAAGATCGTGGACTTAATTACACTAGTGATTTGACTAGTGCCACTTCAGTACCCAAACTTGAATATTCACAAACTCACATACTGGGCAACCTATCGAAAAGTCTTAAGATTTCACCTAACCATGCTAAAAATGGAAATAACAACTAATATATTAAAGGTGCGCAACTAAATAATCATAAAGAAAATAAACAACTAACGACCTAGCATTGTCTCTAAAAACAGAAAAGGCAATCAAAAGCCCTAAAGTAAAGCCTTAATGGCTTGTTCAAATATTTGGGAATTTTTTAAAGGTTTTTCTCAATTTTTGCAAGTTTTAAACTAAGTCTAGAATGAGAAAAGCACTAATGTCTAGCGAAATTAAGCCAGAAACTGATTTCTAAACATTTTTTTTAAATTTTCTAGATTTTTTCAGAATTTTTCCGAATTTTTTTTAATTTTCTTAAATTTTTTTATTTTTTTGAATTTTTTTTAATTTTTTCAGACTTTTTAATATTTTTTGGATTTTTAAACATTTTGGAATTTTTAATATTTTAATATTTTTATTAATAAAATAAAGATTTCGAACTAGGTCCGCTGACCGGATTCGCCCGACACCTAACCTTGTTCTCTGATCCGCCTGGAACCCCCTTTTCCATTTCTTTTTAATTAATTTTTTTATATTTTTCTATTTCCCCTCTTTTCTTTTTCCTTTTTTTCCTTTTTTTTTCTTTTTCTATATATATTTTTTATTTTATTTTATTTTATTTTTTTCCTCTTCCCCTGCGTGCCTTTCTGGTCTTCTCCTTCCCAGGCATCTTCTTCCCCAAGGGCTCACTGAGAACTCCTTCACCGAGACTACGCCGGGGAAGCCCACCGCCGGCCGTCGGCTCGGGCCACCAGCGCCGACAGTGGACGCTGGCCTTACGTTGTCACCGCCTGCCGACGTTCTGGGGACCACGCTGGCAACTTAAAGAAAAACCACACCTCCCCATTGGCGACCCAAAACTCACTTTCCGACCACCTAACGTCCGGCTCCTCCGACAGACATTTAACTCGAACGAACAAGCATAAACGAACGTGGAATGTGGATAAGTGGCTAATAATTGCGGCTTCGGACCACTGGCTTCTGTCCGGTGACGAAGAGCTTCCCAGTGGGTGGGCAATGCACACGCGAGGCCAACTCGGACGATACATGGATAATGGCATAAAAACACAAGAAAAAACACCAAATGAGTCATGGAATGTCGATTTAAGAATGAACAACGCATGAAACAAAAATAACCGGAACAGTTTTCGATGGTAAAAGTCTCGGCCTCCATTTGGGCATTTTATAAAACAAGTTGCAGGCGACTTCAGATACGAGTTTTAGGCTGAGGTTTCAAGGCAGTTTTCGGCTCAAACGTGATGTGTGAAGCTTAACATGGCCATATTTGCAACAAAAAGATTTCGGTTTGCATAGGAACGACCCAAAAAATACAAGACCAGATTCGGGGTCCTAAGCTTAAAGAGGTTCGTTGGGACATTTCAACGAACAGGTGGGATGCGCCTAAAAATAGGGGTTTCTAAGTCGATTTCAATTGGATTCGAAGGTTTTTTCTTGATAAAAACTGTTCATGAACACTTCTTGGGGATAAAAAAAAAAAACGTTTTCCTCGTTTGGTGGTGTCGGGCGACCACCAAATAGACTCAGTGTGCCCAGCACGCGAGAGGCAGGGGAACGGGATAGCCTAAAACAGGGGAAAGGAAGGAAGACCCACCTGGTTCACAGCTGACCGGAGCGAGGCGCGTCGGTTGGGTGGTTCGGCGACGGCTCGGGCAGCCCTTTGGCGAACGGGTGAGACTCGGACCTCTCCGATTCCCCTCAACTCTCTTTTGGACCACTATACGTGCCTGACATCTACCCCTTCGACGCCACGCGACGCCCCCTCTGCTGTGCACTCCGTTGCTCCCCCATATGAGCGACCCCTTCTGGTCTCCTCTGCAGAGAAACGATGAGGGAAAAGAAGCTAGACATTGCAGGCCGGGCCAAAGGGTAAAGGGTTTGGGCCAGCAGCGCGAGAAAGGGGAAAGGGAATTAAGACCGGGCCGGGTTGATTCGGTCCGCTCGAACCAGGTCGAACCGGCCAGGATTTTTTTTTTATAATAATTTTTTTAAAATTTTTCTTTTTACAAGAAAAATATGTCTAATAGATCCCATTAATGTAAATGCACCTAATGTCTATATGTCATGTAATTTAATGAAAATATTTTTGTTAAAAGGTTAAAAATTAACCCGTAATTCTATATGTAATTAACCTAAAACGAATAGGAAAAAATTATGTGTGAACAATAATTGAATGTATGCAAGTGCGGTGACTTATGCAAACGATGAAAAGTCTAGTTTAATATGACTATTTGATCAATTGCAGAGATTGCAGAGCTGATTCTCCTAGATGCTCGCAGGGCGCCACGATTTACTTTGAGAAAGAGCGTTAGATTTATACTAATAGGTGTGGATGACTACTAGAGGAAGACCTGATTGTTTGTGTTGAGGCACAACTTTGATGCCATTGCAAGGATCAAGTAGTTGAGCGCTTTGATTAAAACGGAGACTGGTAAGATAATCAAGCATGTTTAGACTGACAATGAGTTTTGCTCAAAGTTGTTAATTGTATTCTACATGAAAGTAGAAATGGTGAGGTGTCGCACTAGTGCTAGCAAACCACAATAGGTTGCAAAGTAAATAGAATGTTACTAGAGACAACCAATAAAACGTTTTTTAGTGTTGGTATAGCTAAAATTTATGGCAGATGCGCTAAGTACGGCGAGCTACTTGGTGCATAGATCTTCAATGATTGCAGTTTGATGTTTGACACCCAAAGAAGTGCAGTCAAGTAATACTGTTGATTATTCTGTTCTTAAAACATTTGGCTACGCTTATTATGTTTAAGTGGTCCCCAGAATTAAATTCACATGATGTCAGCAGAAAAATTATATTTGACCGTCTCCAATACCTCTAAGTAAATATGATTGTGGCATTGTTTACATGGATTTGGACAGTATTTAGCTTAAGGTGAAGTTGCAACTAAAAACTCATAAATTATGAGTGCTTGCAAGGTAATCAACACATTTGGTGCACGTAGCAAAATGGAGCTTATAGAGCCAATAGTTATTGTAACTGTGAGTTTGATAAGGTGTGTGTTCGATTTCCTAGAAGACATAGATACGGCAATAGTTTTGCTTTTAATGTGGTAAAGGGGGTTGGGTATGTGAATTCTTGTGGAGTTGTAAAAGGTAGATATGAAATTGGTACTCTGATAAGATCTACGGTTATAATGATGTTCAACCTCGGGTTGGACTTGGAAGACGTGCATGGCAGTTGAGACCATAAGGCGCTATGAGAGGTATAGAGAAGTTCAAATTCAAGCTTAACTATTGTAACTTTGATCAAAGATCGAGCGAAGGTGGAGATTTTGTTGAAAATGATGTCTCGACATAGAGCACATAAAGAAAGGGCTAATTCCAAAAAAAAAACATAAACTTTAGGTCAAGTAACAATTACGACCCCAACTTTTTTTTAATCTTGTAAAAAAGCACCAACTTTAGGTCGAATGATAATTTTGGCCCCAATTTTTTATGTCTCATAAAAAATCACAAACTTTCACACTTATGCAAATCTTCCCCCCCTCCCCCCCCCCAGCCCCTCCTGATTGACTCTCTCTCTCAAGTCACTCTTGTTTGAGAAAAAATGTCATGGTTTGAGCTTGGCAGTGGTCTATGACTTCAAATTATGACAAACAATGAAGTCTAACCAAAGAGATTTAATCTAGAGATCTTTTTGACTTGCCAGTGAAGTGAAGGAGACGAACAGTTTCGCTGTTATTCTTCAAGTTATGACTCGGAGAAAAAGACAATGAATAGTGCTTTAAATCCAGTCAACAAGCCACGTAGATTTATTGCTGAGATGGAATAATTAAGTTAGCTAATCAATGGTTTCAAGTCAAGGGAGGCCAAATTTGGGATAAGAGTGATAGTTAGTGATTTTTTCTGAGACAAAAAAAAGTTGGGGCTAGAATTGCCACTTGACCTAGAGTTTTTTTTTTTTTGGTAACCTAGGGAACCCCCGCACAGCCGACAGCCGAGAAGTAAACCCTGGGGGCGAACCACTCGATCTAGAGTTTGTGCTTTTTTATGAGGAAAAAAAAAAGTGAGGCCAAAATTGTCACTCGACCTATAATTAGTACTTTTTTTGGAATTAGACCCATAAAGAAAACAAGAAACCCGATCCAAGTAGGTTTCTTGAAAAGGGATTTCTTACTTTGAATCAAAATCTTTTCCACATGAGAATTGGGTGTTATCGTGAAATGTATCTAAGAGAAGCATTTGGTGTTTATGCGATGAATCTTGTCATAAGATTTGTGAATTTCTTCATGAGATTGAGATATTGTTTTTCAAGGAATTACGATAGCTAAATACTATGCGAGTTTTTGAATGTAATTGGGGGCTAAGAAATATTTAGAGTGTATGAGAGACTTGAGTATTGTTGACACCTAAATTTTACCGACATTCATTTAGTATAATTTACATTAGAAAATTAGGGATTAATTGTTAACCCCTAAACAAAAATAATTTAATTTTGCATAACATATAGTTTAGGTTCATTTTATTTTAATCGCATTTTTTGCATAGAATTGGCAATGGCGAATGTGCTTAATTTTCATCGAATCAAGCTCGGTTCACTAGGGAATGTTAGGGCCGAAAGTTTCACGTTACACGGGCTTGGTTGATTTAATTTGGGCTTAATTTAATAATGTGAGTTTAATTAATTTAGCCCAAGTTAATTCAGCCCATTTAATTTAATTAAGACCTAAGCCCAAGCCTAAGCCCATTAGGTTGATTAAGCCCAAGCCTAAGCCCATTAGGTTGATTAAGCCCATCTAATTTGACCTAGATTAGACTATATAAACATGTTATTAGGTCAAATTAAGGGGGACACAACACAATCAGATCAGAATTTTTGAGGCAAGTCAGAAAAATTCTTGGGGAGAAAGCACGTGAGGGAGAGAGGAGCAAGCTGAGGCGCGCCGTGCCCCTCGCCGTCGCCGTGCCCCTCGCCGTCGTCGCCCTTCGCGCGCCATCGCCGTGCACGTCGCGGACCGCCGCTCAGCTTGCCCCCGAGAAGACGTGGCTGCTGTGGCTGCTTCTTCAGTTCTTCAGTCCATCCACGTTGTCCAGCCCGAAGAGTCCTCTGCATATAAGGTCAGGACTTACACGAAGTATCACTGAACGGGCGTCCCACAGTCAACAGAAGAAGCCCCTGCACAGTCCGCGTTCTTCATCAACGAACCCCCCTTGCAATCAATTTTTTCCAGTCAACCTTCCTGCTCCTTCACCGAAGACAACCGGTCTTGTTGACTTCCGCTTCATCATCGAACGTGCGAAGTTTTTTCCCATGCAGTAGGCCTCGAAGTGAAGGAAGTTATTCACGTTGAAGCCCCCCCCTCCTAAGGTGTCACTGGCTGTCCCACTCTCATTGTTGGCTGTTCTTCGAAGCCATCTATTCAACAACGATGACTGAAGCCCATTGGAGATTTACTCATGTTGACTAGTCTTTCGAGACTCACTGACGTCCCCCGAACGACGACCTTAATTGCTGCTGTTCACATGCAAGAGTCCAAGCCCCACCGAAGACATTCTCGGCAGAAAATCAGTCCAAACCGTGGAGGCCTCTAGTGGAACGGCCGCCCGTCGATCCTCGCCAATAGCCACGTCGTACGTCGTCGGAGTAGCCCCACCGAACAGCCGCCTAACAGCCTTGTTGTCGCTGTCCACGCCCTTTGTCGCCTTGCCGTGAGCCCCGTCGGCGAGCCGTGATCTCGTCATTGCCATTGCCGGTCGTCGTTTGATCCGCGATCTCGATCCACAAGCTCGATCCCGAGACGTTCAAATTTGGAAGTTATCCAAATTAGGTAATGATATTATCCGATGCACTTTTGAATATTTAATTTCCTAGTTTGAATAGTTTGGAATATTGCATGTATATCTTTAGGATAATGTTTGATGTTCGCGATATTCGAAACATTCAAATTAGGAATCGTTTCCTAATTTAGCAACGTATCGGGACGTCTATCCGACTTTAACCCTAAAGTCCGATACGCGGCGGTACGGAAGAAATCATTATTCTATTCATAACCACTTGAATACGATAATGATTTCGATTCGCTTTCCAAACTTGAATAATCAATTATCCGTTAATATCTATAACCCTTTAGATATGACCGATAATTTGATTTTTGTGCCTAATCAGAGTTTGAAACGAATTTGGCGGATCGCGTGGTTGATTTGAATTGATTGCTATCCATTTTTGTTTAAATTGCTTTCCTTTCCAAATAAAACAGAAAATTCAAAAAAATACTAGCTAGATTTAAATTAGAATTTTTGCACGTTTAGGGTTTTTGAATATATCCCGAAGGATAAGATAAATATTTAATTTAAATTAGGACTTAACGTGGCATGTTTCCTAATTTAAATTAGATATTATTTCAAATTCTAACGGATTATTCACGTTATTTTATTATTCCGAATTTTCATAAAAAAATCCCAAAAAGAAATCATTCTAGGGTAGATTAAGTCATCTTAGTTTGCATGTTAATTTAGGTATTTTTAAATTTCGAATTTTAAACAGAAAATACAAAAAAAATAGAAGTCATTAGTTTGCATGATAATTTAGGCATGTTTTTATTCCGAATTTCATTCATTAGAAAATACCAAAAAATGTTCATTCACACGTCATTAGAATTAGGTCACGTCGTCGCACGACATATAGTATGCATGTTAGGTTGCATTATTTCGCATATCATATTTGCACGTCATCGCATATAGGTTAGATTTCATTTAATAAAGTGAAAATCCAAAAAAAAAAGAAATTGAGTGAATGCTTTGTTAATTAGAAATCATATTAGGATTGTCTGTATGATTTTTCGCTAACAATGCAGATGCTTGCTGGATCCCGGGTAAGTTGTTCTCCTAAACTAGCAATTTATTTAATGCTTTGACTTATGGGTGTTAAATTGGTGGTTTGCGCACCCGCATGAACACCTCACATGTTAGAAATTAAGTTAAAATGGATCCAAACTTCCTGCCAAAATATTTTTGAAATGAAAAGGTACCGAAAGGGCGTTAGACTAGATCTAGCGTAATCAAGTCCCCGGGCTTAGAATCTCTGGTTCGTAGAAATAAAACATATCTCCCTATGTTTTATTTAGGTTTCTAATCGACCTACCGTCAATAGATTAGTGGCGACTCCAAGCATGAAAACATTTGCATGTTAAGAACTTAAACCCTAAGTTGCGAATTGGTAGGGCTTGGGAGGGCCCGAGTTAAGTTCAATCTTAATAATCCATTAGCCCGAGAAAATCGACATTAGATTTTTTTTAGGGTCGCGACAGCTTGGCGACTCCGCTGGGGATCCGAATAAAACTCTTAGTGGACTTAGGCCAATTTTTCTTTTGAAAAATATTTTTGTTTGGCAGCGAGGATCCCAGGTACGTCCCTAACATTTAAGGTGTTAAATGTTTTTGCAGTATGGGAGGTATAAGGGGAGGCGTGATTGTTAACCCTTATTTTGCAGGGAGGTGGAATGTATGGTTTAATTTATGCACGAAGCGTTGTTTGATATAACCTGCTGTGCATGCCTTACATTTACACTACACCGCACACACTACCCGCTGCCGGACCTGGGCGGCATAGGTTTAGGATGGTACTGAGACAGTGGATACCCCGACCAAAACCATTTGGTACGGGTCGCCCTCCTCGGTCCCGAAATGTTCTTTCAAGGTGTCACTGAGTACCCACCACGGTTGTATTCCACTCAACCCGGGTCGGCTCTTTGACCAAGCCGGAGTTAGGGGAATCTTAGCCTAACCACCACCATGACTGGTTTAGCTCGGTAATCCTCTCGTCTCCATTTTGCAAGCCAGAGTCTAGATAGAAATCGAACCTCACGTTTCATGCGCATGTCTATGTGATTGCCATTTTTCCCTACCCGGTGAAGTAAGTTTTTTGAACCCTTTTTCTCGCACTTTATTTATGTTTCGTACATGTGGTCGGTCCATGATAAGTCTAAGTCGGTCATAATTTTTGAAAGCAATGATCATTGAATTTCTTTTCAAATGAAAAAAAAAGGAAAAAATAAAGCTTTGGAAAAATTACTTTCAATTGCTATCATTATTTTCCCAAATCTGTCATAGGTCATTATTTCCTAAGAAATTTGCCATCATTTTCACAAATACATGGAATAATGAAAATGTCATGAAAAATGGGAATAAAAAGTGACGATTAGACTGAGTCATGGACCGATCGTTTTGAGGACTCATACTTACCGTGCTCTTTATTTTAAATTAGGTAACTACGGACCGATCACGTTCCCCTATTCGCACACGGTCAAGAGCTAGAATGGTCGATCAAACTAAGTTACAGGAGCGTGTTGACGGTATGCAAGACCAGATCAAACAACTGACCGTCGCAATGCAGCAAATGACCGCTGAGATCAAGGCTCTTCGGTCGATCCCTGTTCCAGCACCCCCTGAAGTATCGCTCCCGAAGCATACAAGTGCAAAGATTATTGACGTCGAGGAAGACGATGACATGCCAGAGTTAGAAGATGATCCCATCCAGGTTGTCGTCAACAAACCCAAGCCGGATGAACGAGTCAATAAGCTGGAGGAAAGAGTCAAGCAGCTGGAGGGTTCCCAGGACTCGCCCTCGATCGATCTGTCCATGTACTCACAGATCAAGATCCCGAAGAAGTTCAAAATGCCGGACTTCGACAAGTACAATGGCACCACTTGCCCGAAGGCCCACCTGCAGTTGTACCATATGCAAATGACCTCGTATGTTGATAACGAGCTCCTCATGATCCATGCATTCCAAGCGAGCTTGACCGGCCCTGCTCTGCACTGGTACCTTATGAAGAAGATCAACAGCCTCAAAACCCGGAAGGAGGCTAGTGATGCTTTCTTAAAGCAGTACAGGTTCATAACCGACATCGCACCTACTCGTGATGACCTTGAGCGTGCCCAGATGAAAAAGACGGAGTCCTTCAAGGATTATGCCATCAGGTGAAGGAATATAGCTGCTCAAGTCGTCCCAGAACCTATAGACAGTGAGCTGAAGAGGATGTTCGTCAAAACTCTCCCGTTCGAGTACCGTAATCGAATGGTCGCCATTCCAGCTGACAACTTCAACCAGCTCATCCCTATAGGCGAGCAAATCGAGATAGGACTGAAGGATGGATGGTTTGCCGAGCCGTCACCTCCAACCAAGAGATTCAGTGCAAGAAAGGAGAAAGAACCGGCTGCTGAAGTGAACGTGACATACAACCAACCGAGCCGGCGGAACACTAACCCAGCCCCGGCAATTCAGGTGGCTGAAGCTCAGCAGCAAAACACGAGCCGTCAACCGTTCCAGAGGTGGAACAACAGGAGACAATTCACCCCCCTCCCTGGTTCATTGTCACAAGTATTGGCGGTGCTCCGGAAGAAAGGCTTGTTGACTTCCGAGCCAAAGCGGCCCAATCCTGAAGTTCTATAACTATGACCCGTCGAAGAAATGCGATTATCACATGGGCGAGCTGGGGCATTCAACCGACGATTGCTACGCCCTCAAGCACCAAATTCAGAATCTTCTCGACATGAAGGCGTTCTCATTCCAACCCGCTAAGCCGAATGTTCAGAGTAACCCGCTCCCCGATCACGCGAGCAATGTGAATGCCATATTCAGCTTCAATGCTGGTCGAATCAAGAACGTCAGGGTACACACCACTGACGTCTATGGTGAGTTGGTAAAGGCCGGTTATTACCCGGCTAACGAGGTCATTTCCTTGGCTGTCATGAGAGAAAGAATCTCAAGGATGGTAGAAGCTGGGCTGATCGTTTATGCCGACCACACTGGCATCATTTCTACTATCTCCGAGGTCATCATTAACTGGGACGGGGAGTTTGTTACGTTAAACACCGGGAGGGACGAGCTTGATCCCTTGCCTGAAGACATGCCTCCGCTCGAAGACGCGACCGATGATGAGGAGATCGTAGAGAGCACGCTTAAAGCTGATAAAGGAAAAGAGGCGATTGATACTCTGGGGCAACCGAGCGGCAAGTTTGACTATTATGTAAAGTATTTGGCGCCCCCGAGCTTCTATGTCGACCCTCGTGACATAGTCCCTGACGGATGGGGAGGTATGGATGATCCAACGCCTCTAAAGACAGAAGACCCCGATGATGCCATGGAGGGGATAATTGCCTTGTTCGACGACGTCTTTATCGGAGCCATCGAGGAAGGACCGTTAGAAGGGATGGGCGCTGGCCCACAAGAGTAACACCTTTACTTTCTCGCACACTCCCCTGCGTGGGAATTTTTATTGCTTTCTAGGATTTGCCCCGTTTCGGGTGCTGCTTCCATTTTCATTTCTAGGTTTTGATGGCTGCAATTTCCATTCAATAAATGTAATTCATTTCGAGATAATCAATGAAATTACAAGTTGTTTTCATTTTTAAGGGCATGTTGAGGTATATCAAACCAGCCCGGTGATGATATCCAACCAATAAAAGAAAATATAGTCCAAGGAGAATTTTGAGGCCTGGGCTTCTTCATGCTTCCTCGTGTTAAAATCTTTTCGAAATGAATTTCAGAAAATCAAAAACACAAAAAAAATTAAAAAATTACAAAAATTGCAAAAAATGTAATGATTAGCCCTGTTTGTCCTTCTGAATCCGCTGCTTTATGTTTCAGGGGCAATCTTGTGACACATGAGGGTATGGGAACGGTCCAATCCGGTGAATTATATTCCGCCGAGCTTAATCCCGATGACGCCGATGAATTCGATGATTCCTCGAATATTCAACGCGACCTAGAGCATCATGAAAGACCTAAAGTCCTGACGGTAGATCGAACTATCACCGTCAATCTGAGTAATTCCGGAGAGCCCAAAGAGGTGAAGATAGGGGCAACCCTTTCCGAAAGTGAGACGAAACACCCGATCTAGTTGTCACATGAGTAGGTAAGTCTTTCAACAAAAAAGTGCGTCAATGACACTTCAAGGTAAATGATCTGGTCCTAAGGGAAGTACTGCCAGTCTTTCCTGTTCTTGGGGGTAAATTTGCCCCAAACTACATCGGTCCATATGTGATTAAGACGGTGCTTTCCGGAGGTCCCTTGATTCTTGCAGAAATGGACGGTCGTGAGTTTTCCAATCCTGTCAATTCTGATGCTGTAAAGATGTATTATCCATGATAAAACCTGTCATTTTGCAGCAAAGGTTTTCCAATGTTTGGCTTTGTGCTTTGAATGACAAACATTTCACTGATGAATAAATGATTTCAATCAATTTTGAGATGAAATGCATGCATTGGCTTTAATTTCTACATGGTCATTTTGTCCATTTGCATTATCAAATTCAAAGGGGAAATCTCTCATGACAATTTGATAACTCATACAAAATGAATTGAGTGTGTCGAATGAGGTACATCGGGACGATGAAAGGCAAGCCCTATCCTACATACTGTCCTATGCATTAATCCCCAGTGAGAAAAATAAAAATCCCCAGCGAGTGGAGTGGAAAAATTTCCATGACTGCAAGATAAAGAGTTCTCTCGCTAAAGGTACGATGACCGAAATGACAAGAGGCATTTCATTTCTCTATCCCAAATAATACAGGTTATCCATTGTTCAACCTCTTTGAGCCTAAACAGTTGGAGAAATTCATTCAAATTACCCCTGTCAAGAACCACCCCACATCGGGGCAAACTGGAGGTAAATCAGTATCATATGGTGAAAAATGTGTAGAAATCATCTTGCTCTCACTTGCATCAATCTTCAAGTGTTGCTTTTTCAGATGAATTCATGCGAAAGTTCAAGTGCCTTAGGATGACGAAGAGCATTTCTTTCTCTACCTTACACACTTTATCCATTGCTTAGCCTCAATTGAGCCTGCAAATTCATTTCGTATAAACCCAGTTGGTGATCATCCCCCACACCGGGGCAAGGCAAAAGCCATCACTGGTCAAGCAACGTACCGGAAGTGTCGATTGAAGATGAGAAGGCTTTTGAGTACAAACAGCGAGTCATTCAGTCAGATTAGCTGGTCAATGTTTACATTGTAAGCAGTCATTGAAAAAAAAAAAGAGGGGGAAAAAGGGCAAGAAAAAGCAGTGTGCCTGGTAAAAGCAAGGCCAATGCCCAATAAGAATGTCGGGATATGACATGTCAAAATCCCCAATCGAGTAGTCTCAAAAGAAGCAAGAGATGAGTCTTTGAAGTCAATGGACATTTACCGAGAAGAAGATCTCTGGTGAAGAAAAGGAGCGGTGACAATGCCAAGATGATCACCAACTTATTCACCCCAATCATATACATTTTGAGCTTAAATGATCCATTCATTTCTCAACCCATGAGCCTAGCCTACATTACGTCCCTTGCAACGTCTCTTCAGATTAGGGCACTTGAACTAACGTAGAATTTCTGATGTTTACAAGCTTAGCTCGAAGAAGTGCGAGCAAGTCCATTTCTATCTCATTTTGCAGGGTTCTTGACTTGTAAACCCGAAGACAATTGAAGAGTATTTCTTTCAATAGCCTCGACTCGAAGAGTCTCATTTGCTAAGCCATTGACCAAGCCCATGTTACAGTCCTGATAAAGACCTCTTGGATTGGTAAGGTCGTACTGTTTGCGAGAATACTTGGACCCTTGTCGACATGATGACGGTGAGATGGAGTAATTCTCATAAATCAACCTTTTTCAACAAGAATGAGTGAAAGCCCTTTCGGATCGAAAGTTCCTCATTCGACATTTTCAAGATATCCGCTTGTGAGTTCGGTTTGTCTTGTTATGATTTTTCCCCAACGGAGTTTGTAATGCCGATTTGACGAAATCATCGTGCATGAAAATCAGTTGAAATCATAGTGCATGAATATGTGTGTTCTTGTTTGTCCATGAATGCATATCACATGTTACTTAAAGTTGTGTCGCCAGGAGACACATCCTCAGAGTCGGAGATATCCCCAGGTAAGTATATCTCTATCCCTAACCTGTTCGAGCAATCGGCAGGTCCCCCAAAATTGAATCAGTTTGTTGCGATCTCTAGATACCTTTGATGAGGTTCAGGTGTTTATTGATCAAACCTTTTCAGGTGCCTCTGATGATATCCAGGTACTCTGTCAAGGAACTCTCGGACATTCGGGCTAGCCCCACTGTTCACCAAAATCATTGTCTTCGTACAATCTCGAGAAAATTCCTCCACTACTCACCTATGAGTCAAGGATATAGGTGAAGTGGCCAAATCTTTACAGGTATCTATGGAAATGTATAGGTATTTTGCAAAGGTCGGAATTTTTTCTCTAATTTGAGGTATTCCCCCGCTACTCACCTATGAGTCAAGGATATAGGTGAAGCGGCCAAATCTTTGCATATGAGCAGATATATGTAAAGGTCGGAATGCTTCTTTAATCTCGAGATATTCCCCCGCGACGTGTCTATGAGTCAAGGATATAGGCACAGCGGCCAAATCTTTGCATATGAACAGGTATATGCAAAGGTCGGAATATTCTCCCCATCCCGGATGTTCCCCCGCTACTCACCTATGAGTCAAGGATATAGGTGAAGCGGCCAAATCTTTATGAATACCTATGGCGATGTATAGGTACTTCATAAAGGTCGGAATATTCTCTCAACCCCCAGGTGTTCCCCCGTTACTCACCTATGAGTCAAGGATATAGGTGAAGCGGCCAAATCTTTGCATATAAGCAGATATATGTAAAGGTCGGAATAACCTCCCCAGTTCCCCCGTGACGCACCTATGGCGATGTATAGGCGCAGCGGCCAAATCTTTACAAATACCTATGGAGATGTATAGGTAATTTGTAAAGGTCGGAACGTTTTTACACTTTTTTATCTCAACGAATCCAGGTGATGATTGGATACGTTGAGCTTTCTTCGTGTTCGTGTGTTTTGACTTAACTGCAGATCACCGACATTCATCAACAGTTTATCTGGCAATACCTATGAGACTAAGCCCAGACACTTGCCAAACAACATTCCAGTCAGAGTTGTGCCTCGAATTGCATTATCTCGCACCAGTCAGGTAAGTAATTCCAGGTATGTTTTCTTTTCATGTCAGCATGCATCATTTCTTAATGCATTCAAAAATGGGACTCATAATCCCGACAAAAACATCATTCATTGCATTTTGCATAGTTGAAATTTAGGTATCATTTAATCTTTGAATGCAACCTCTGCGAGCTCACCTTCAAAGAGGGGCAGCTGTTGACACCTAAATTTTACCGACATTCATTTAGTATAATTTACATTAGAAAATTAGGGATTAATTGTTAACCCCTAAACAAAAATAATTTAATTTTGCATAACATATAGTTTAGGTTCATTTTATTTTAATCGCATTTTTTGCATAGAATTGGCAATGGCGAATGTGCTTAATTTTCATCGAATCAAGCTCGGTTCACTCGGGAATGTTAGGGCCGAAAGTTTCACGTTACACGGGCTTGGTTGATTTAATTTGGGCTTAATTTAATAATGTGAGTTTAATTAATTTAGCCCAAGTTAATTCAGCCCATTTAATTTAATTAAGACCTAAGCCCAAGCCTAAGCCCATTAGGTTGATTAAGCCCAAGCCTAAGCCCATTAGGTTGATTAAGCCCATCTAATTTGACCTAGATTAGACTATATAAACATGTTATTAGGTCAAATTAAGGGGGACACAACACAATCAGATCAGAATTTTTGAGGCAAGTCAGAAAAATTCTTGGGGAGAAAGCACGTGAGGGAGAGAGGAGCAAGCTGAAGCGCGCCGTGCCCCTCGCCGTCGCTGTGCCCCTCGCCGTCGCCGTGCCCCTCGCCGTCGTCGCCCTTCGCGCGCCATCGCCGTGCACGTCGCGGACCGCCGCTCAGCTTGCCCCCGAGAAGACGTGGCTGCTGTGGCTGCTTCTTCAGTTCTTCAGTCCATCCACGTTGTCCAGCCCGAAGAGTCCTCTGCATACAAGGTCAGGACTTACACGAAGTATCACTGAACGGGCGTCCCACAGTCAACAGAAGAAGCCCCTGCACAGTCCGCGTTCTTCATCAACGAACCCCCCTTGCAATCAATTTTTTCCAGTCAACCTTCCTGCTCCTTCACCGAAGACAACCGGTCTTGTTGACTTCCGCTTCATCATCGAACGTGCGAAGTTTTTTCCCATGCAGTAGGCCTCGAAGTGAAGGAAGTTATTCACGTTGAAGCCCCCCCTCCTAAGGTGTCCCTGGCTGTCCCACTCTCATTGTTGGCTGTTCTTCGAAGCCATCTATTCAACAACGATGACTGAAGCCCATTGGAGATTTACTCATGTTGACTAGTCTTTCGAGACTCACTGACGTCCCCCGAACGACGACCTTAATTGCTGCTGTTCACATGCAAGAGTCCAAGCCCCACCGAAGACATTCTCGGCAGAAAATCAGTCCAAACCGTGGAGGCCTCTAGTGGAACGGCCGCCCGTCGATCCTCGCCAATAGCCACGTCGTACGTCGTCGGAGTAGCCCCACCGAACAGCCGCCTAACAGCCTTGTTGTCGCTGTCCACGCCCTTTGTCGCCTTGCCGTGAGCCCCGTCGGCGAGCCGTGATCTCGTCATTGCCATTGCCGGTCGTCGTTTGATCCGCGATCTCGATCCACAAGCTCGATCCCGAGACGTTCAAATTTGGAAGTTATCCAAATTAGGTAATGATATTATCCGATGCACTTTTGAATATTTAATTTCCTAGTTTGAATAGTTTGGAATATTGCATGTATATCTTTAGGATAATGTTTGATGTTCGCGATATTCGAAACATTCAAATTAGGAATCGTTTCCTAATTTAGCAACGTATCGGGACGTCTATCCGACTTTAACCCTAAAGTCCGATACGCGGCGGTACGGAAGAAATCATTATTCTATTCATAACCACTTGAATACGATAATGATTTCGATTCGCTTTCCAAACTTGAATAATCAATTATCCGTTAATATCTATAACCCTTTAGATATGACCGATAATTTGATTTTTGTGCCTAATCAGAGTTTGAAACGAATTTGGCGGATCGCGTGGTTGATTTGAATTGATTGCTATCCATTTTTGTTTAAATTGCTTTCCTTTCCAAATAAAACAGAAAATTCAAAAAAATACTAGCTAGATTTAAATTAGAATTTTTGCACGTTTAGGGTTTTTGAATATATCCCGAAGGATAAGATAAATATTTAATTTAAATTAGGACTTAACGTGGCATGTTTCCTAATTTAAATTAGATATTATTTCAAATTCTAACGGATTATTCACGTTATTTTATTATTCCGAATTTTCATAAAAAAATCCCAAAAAGAAATCATTCTAGGGTAGATTAAGTCATCTTAGTTTGCATGTTAATTTAGGTATTTTTAAATTTCGAATTTTAAACAGAAAATACAAAAAAAATAGAAGTCATTAGTTTGCATGATAATTTAGGCATGTTTTTATTCCGAATTTCATTCATTAGAAAATACCAAAAAATGTTCATTCACACGTCATTAGAATTAGGTCACGTCGTCGCACGACATATAGTATGCATGTTAGGTTGCATTATTTCGCATATCATATTTGCACGTCATCGCATATAGGTTAGATTTCATTTAATAAAGTGAAAATCCAAAAAAAAAGAAATTGAGTGAATGCTTTGTTAATTAGAAATCATATTAGGATTGTCTGTATGATTTTTCGCTAACAATGCAGATGCTTGCTGGATCCCGGGTAAGTTGTTCTCCTAAACTAGCAATTTATTTAATGCTTTGACTTATGGGTGTTAAATTGGTGGTTTGCGCACCCGCATGAACACCTCACATGTTAGAAATTAAGTTAAAATGGATCCAAACTTCTTGCCAAAATATTTTTGAAATGAAAAGGTACCGAAAGGGCGTTAGACTAGATCTAGCGTAATCAAGTCCCCGGGCTTAGAATCTCTGGTTCGTAGAAATAAAACATATCTCCCTATGTTTTATTTAGGTTTCTAATCGACCTACCGTCAATAGATTAGTGGCGACTCCAAGCATGAAAACATTTGCATGTTAAGAACTTAAACCCTAAGTTGCGAATTGGTAGGGCTTGGGAGGGCCCGAGTTAAGTTCAATCTTAATAATCCATTAGCCCAAGAAATTGACAAATTTTTTAGGGTCGCGACAAGTATGATCATAATATTTATTGTATCGTTTGATGTATTAAAAATCATGTTCTCTCCCCATGGACCTGGTCGGACCAACCGTGCCACCTAAATCCGGCATCTAATTTATTTCGGCAATCTGTTTATTTTATTACCTAATCTCTTGTTTTTGCAGCAATCGGACATGATATCCACGGAATCAATCTATCCAATATTTGTTTTTAGTCAAAAGTGAGACTCAAATAAGCCAAATTGACCGAACAAAGGAATGAGCAAAGATGACTAACAAGAAGTTGATTATAATATAGTCATTAGCCTACATATCATAGCAGATCAAAGTGATCATCTGTCAGAAAATTAGGGTTTTGCAGCTTCTTATGAGGAGAAGCTTGTAAAAGAGGAAATAGATTATTTTCCTCTTATCTCTCCACAACACAACAAATACGCGAGCTGCAACCCTAGAAAAACCCACCATAAAAAAGTGCAAATTAAAAAAAAAAAAAAAAGGAGGGAAGATTAACAGAAAAGGAGAACCTCACAGAACAAGGCATAGCTTGGCACTACTTATCCATCACAACAACATAGCCACTTTCAACAGCATATTTCATGAGCCCGCCCAGTTCATGCTCACCAATGCATAGATCTCCGTTCTCGTCAGCCCGGAGCACCGCGCAGAGGGCCGACCAAATTGGCGCTGTTGCTCCAAGCTTTCTGAAAGCACTAGTGAGCTCGCTCCAGCTGAGTCGCCCGTCTCCGTTGACATCGAATTGACGAAAAAACTCCTTCAGGTTTTGGCCTGTATCGGCCTTTACGTGCTTGTGCATATGATTACCCATTGATTTCTAGCTGTGGGTCTTGGGAAACTTATTCAAGACAGCCTCTTTTGTACGAAGAGTTGATATCTATAGGAGATAATTTTTTTGTTTTTGTGATTAGCAGTGAGGAAGTAACAGAAGTTGGGTCTATATATAGTGAAGGACTTTGGTCTGTAATAGAACAGTGGCTCGCTCTCTGGAAACTTTATCGTGTTGTTCACCTTTACTCGGGAGTGAAGAGTGCTTGTAGTTGAAGATAATGTGGCTGCCTTTACCGGCACCCATTATCTAGAGAACTTTTCACTTTTCGGATTGATTCAGATAGGAATGAACAATGCCATGTTTTTTAAGATTCTCTGAGAGCAATAAGCTCCATCTTTACTAGCACCAGTTACCGTCATCGACTTATTCTTTCGGGAAATACAATGTAGATTGATTCGGGTTAATAGTAGATAAAATCAATCAAGAAAGATTTTATTTTCTTGAAGTGTAGGATCACCCTGATAATATCAAGGAGTTTTATTTGGTATACTGCTGTTGTCAAATACATTTTATATATTCACTATTGGATGGATGTCATATTTACTTGGAAATGGTTGTGTAATCGGATTCGTCCATGTTTCTTAAAAATAGTTATGTTACCTAATTCAACCATGCGTGGCCCCTTTCAATGATGAATGTGTAAAAGAACTTTTATACCAAGACCTAATAATAATTTATGAAATAAAAAAGTGAGACATAGATCTTTTTTTAAAAAAGGACACCACAAGTGTCCTAACTTTCACATGACGCTTATTTGAGAACAATTACTTTTTTTTCAATTGTATAAGTGTCATAACTTATGTACGACTATCACTTGAATACCATAATTTTTTTCAATTATTTTAGTGTTATATAACTTTTCAGTTAATCACTTGAGCACTATATAAATTTTAAATTGATTACTTTAGTGGTATAACTTTTTAAAAACGTTCAATACAAATGCTTTGCCACGTGAAATTTTTAACACTTGGTTGAGCATTTTTGAAAATATGACACTCAAGTGATCAATTAAAATTTATGACACTCAAGTGAATATTTTTTAAGAAGACACAACACACAAGTGCTCGCATGATAACCATTATATTTCTCTGTCTTTTTGTATTTTTATTTTTGGGAATAGATTTGGAACAGAAATCCATTTGGTAATGCAATTTCATTTCTCTATTTCTAGAATAAATTTTGATTTTAGAAATAGGTTTGAAACAGAAATGAGAAGTAATAATTTTCTACTATTCTATTTCTGAAACAGAAATTAGAAATAAAACACTTCTCATCGCTTGCCCTCGCTACTAGCCACCCGCCCGCCCGCCGCCTGCCATCGCTCCCTGTCGGCCACCATGCGCAACCACCCGCCTCCTTCCATGTGCCGTCGCCCAATGCCGGCTGCCTCCCGGCACCATCCGCCATGGCCCACTGACTGCCTCTTTTCGTCCGCCTCCTGCCGTCCGCCACCGCCCACCACCCATCATCCGCCTCCCATCGCCATCCGCTGGCCATCGTCTGTCACCTCGCACCGTCCTTTGCCTCTGGCCATCTCCCGCCGCCGCCAGCCATCCTCCACCGCCCAATGTCGGCCACCTCTCGAGGCTAGCCACCCAAGAGGAGAAATTTTGTGTCGTTATCAAACACGTATTTTTGCTCAAAAACTCGTCTAGGAAATAAAAATAAAAATAAAATCCATTTCTAGCCAGAAATTGATTTATGCAATATAATGGTTATCATTCGCACCTCAAGTGGCCAAAAAAAAGTTATACCACTCAAATGAACACGGTTCGAAAGTTATGACACTTATGATGTCTTTATTCAGATCTTTTCAATATTTCTTAAAATAATTTATCTATTGTCTAGAAATATATTCTCAACTCATCTATGTAATCATATATTAGAATAAACCAGTTAAAATTGTCGTCATCGTTATTTGCCATGTGAGCTCCTAAAATGCAAGGAATGTGTTTCTCCCACTCGTACTTTTGTGAAATGCGGTGAAGTTACTGCATTACACTTTTGTGTATTGAGGAACAATCGCACTCGAATCCTGACGTTGCGGCTTGCAAATGCAGTGCAAATTGCCAGCTTCAATAATAATAACATGATTTAAACCAGACATAACATTCCATTACTTAGACAAAGGATACATAACTTATTCATTTACATCAAAACAAAAGGCATTACTTCAATGGACAAGTTTTACATCAAAACACTTCCCCCTTCCCACAGTACGTGAACACTATCGCAAAATCTAAACGTCCCAAGCTAAACCTACACTTCTCTAAACATAAACATCACAAACCCAACCCTAGAGACCACAGACCAAAGTGATCCTAAACCAGATCTAAACCTACAGATCTATCACCAATCTAGGCTCTTAAATGAGAAAAATCACTTAAGAGTGCACACAGAATACATCAATATCCAAGTGTTCAGATCGAGGCCAACTCGATTTCCATTTTTTCATTAGACAAGTGAGGCCCACTCTGCACAACTTAGACCGGGCAAAGAAGCCATGCACATCTTGAACCGCACGAAAAGAGAAGCCGTTGTCCTAATGCAAGGAAAGTAGGACTGACATTTAACCTTTCATCAGCTACACAAAAGATCTGCAAATTATCTTTAACTTGGGTTTGTTGATAGGCCCATGAAATCTTCTGCTTTTCGCTCATCTTCTTCGATGTTTTATCCAAAAAGAGCATTCTTCTCTTTATTTCTCTGTGTTCTATCTGTCAAACTCTTTCAAAGATTTCCCTCACAAAATCATAGAAAAAAAATCATGCTCCCTCTAGCCCTCAAAGCAAAGCTTTGACCGTTGCTCCTCAATATTCTCTCTCTCTCTCTCTCTCTCTCTCTCTCTCTCTCTCTCTCTCTCTCTCTCTCTCTCTCTCTCTCTCTCTCAAGTTTCGTCTTTGAAAAGGAGGACAGATTTTTGGAGATTTAGGGTCCGTTTGTTTCATGGAAAATATTTTTCAGGAAAACATTTTCCTACCAAAGCTTAAATTCAGGAAAAAGATTTCCTATTTAAAAGAACCAGAAAACGTTTCCAAAATATAACTAGGTATCAACGTTTGGACCCGACACTCTATACTTGAGCACAAAAATCCCAGTGTTGGTTCTCGTGTTCTAGCATTCAGGACTAGGTCTCCGTCGACCGGGCTTGGGTCCATCGAGGTCGAGCCCGGGACCCCGGTGCTCGGGTTTGGGCCCCCGGCGCCCACAACCAGATCCATCAAGGCTAGGCCCGAACCCTCAATACCCGTATCTAATGCTCCGACACCCGAGCCTAGGTCCATAAAGGCCGTACTTAGGTCCCCGATGTTCGAACTCTAGTCCCGACCCTCAAGCTCGAGTTCACAAAGGCCATGCACGGGTCGTCAGAGCTAGAGCTTGGGTCCTTGGTTAATAAAATGTTCATTCTTATAAAAATATTTTTAAACAAAAATTTGAATTTTATTTATTTTTTAAAAAATCGTATTTTTATTTTTAATTTTAAAAAATAGAATTTTTTTTCTTATTTTTTATTTTATTTTCTTTTCTTTTTATATTTTTTTTCTTCCTTGTTTTTTTTTGCTTCTTCCTCGGCCGATCACCAACTGTGGCTATGAACAGCAACTAGCCCCAGATGAGCTCAAGCCACGCCAAAGCTTGCCAATTTGGCAAGCTTCAAGGTCACGGGGAGGTCGTCGCAGTGGCTCGTTGACCTCTAGCAAGCTCAAAGCTCACAAATTGAGTAAGACTCGAGCTCGCCGGCCTCAGGCGAGCTCGACCTTATCTAATCTAGCAAGGTGGAGCCTCGCCCAAGGCCGGCAAGGCTTGAGCTTTCCTGTGGTCTGTTGCCGACCATTACAATGGCCAGCCACCAGCCGAGGAAGAAGCAAAAGGAAAATTAAAAAAATTAAAAATACAATTTTTTTGTTAATTTTCCTCATCAGATTTTCCTTACCAAACGATGGAAAATACTTTCCAGGTCTTTTTCAGGTTTTAACCAAACACCAGAAAATAAAGTCATTTTTGGAAAATGTTTTTCAAGAATTGTATATTTTCCGCGAAACAAATGGACCCTTAGTGAATTTAAGTTTGCAGCACCAACCTTCAATGTACCAAGTTGAGCCAATGTTATCCAATACTGTAGAATTCTTGCATTTTTCTCTATTATCAAACTCAAGTTGAGGGGTGAAATTGCCTAAAGTGTTGTCATGATACCATCTTTTGTTGAATTCTACATAAAATTGATGGCGATTTTGTTAGTGTTGTGAATGCATGTGTCATGCAAAGTTGCAGCTTATGTAGAAGTGATTTGAAAGTAATTAACTAATGGTGCGAACTTGGTAGTGCGATAATTTTTTTTATTTGCCCTGTTAATTGGAGTAAATTTTATTGGAAAAACTTATTGTAGTTTTTTGAGGAAAACAAAATAATTGAAGGTTGCTTATGCGTATATTAATGGTATAGCACCAGATTATAGATGATGCACAGGTAATATGCATATCTTGTCCCAACAGGATCGTCGAAAGCAAGGAGTACTTGGCCTCTACCAAGGATGAAAACGATATTGGGCACAAAAGGTGTCTATAAGCTAGAAGGACTTAAGTAGAAAGTTAACCAAGTCATAGAACGGAGACTTTGTGATGACTTGGATGGACCAATGGAAAGGTGAACAGCTGAAAAGAACCAGAGTCGTGATTATGCTCAGAAGGACCAGATTAGTCGGTGAGCGACCGTTTTCCAGTGAAAAGCGTGAAAGGATTGGAAGGACTGCTGGTAATAGTAGCTCCTGCTAACGAAAAAGTAGAAGACGAGTGACCTACTTCTACCGCTTGGATAAGAAGACCTAGACCTCTTTTAAATTTATTATATATTCTAATATTAGGAGGCGCGCAATTGTTATGCTATCAGATCTCCATGTCCAAGAATAGTGGAAATGAGAATTTATGCTAGGCAAGTAGATACCTTGAAAAAGTAGATTCCTAAAGTTGATCAAAGTCCAAAAGTAAAACCTCATCTTTCAAGTGAATCTCGAAAATGCGATAAAGGCATATCCATCGCCTTCAAGTTCCAAGAACATATGTTAGTTTGATGTCAGAAAATTCATTCGTTGGCACATAAACATATTTCTGCTTTTTGTTAATTTGAAAAGTTTTCTTAAGATTGTTAGCCCAATAGATCTTTATAATCTAAAGTTCTCAAGCATATTAATCATGAATAGATTTTGTTTATGACAAGAAAGCCCATTTTAAGTTGGTAAGCCACATAACATATCCCGCTAACCTTATGAACTGGGTGAAATGTGAGGTAAAACCTAGGGGCGGGTAAACGGGATATTATTTGCACTTGGTGATGTTAGAACCAAATATACATTGCATGGACAAGTTTCTTTTTTTTCTAACTATTAATTAATACTCTCTTTTCAAGCGATCGATCGATTCTGGTGAGATTTTTAGGTGGTGGCGGTCATGTCCAAGCCGAGAGCGACAGTGGTGGCAGCAGGCAATGGCAGCCATGGGCGGAGCTGGAGGGTCTCCTTAGGTGCAGGAGGAAGATGAAGTAGAAGGGAGGACAAGAAAAAATGAAAAAAAAAAAACCAGAAATTCATTTTGAGCTTGTAACCAGAAATTAAAATACTATTGTCATGCAGCTCCTCGGAGTTTACAGCAAACAAAACTACCAAAGACTAAAATTATCGAAAATAGATGGACCGTATAGAGTTTATGTCGACCCACGGGCATTGTGTCTGGTCAAGATCGTGCCAGAAGAGAATCACGTAAAACTTTAAAGGATAATATTTTTTCTCCATCTATGATTGGAGGAAACTTTCTCAAAACATTTATTTAATTGGTGGATTACAAACATGATCATTCTAGAAAATGGATGATATTTTGCGACGAATCCCTAATTTAATCTTCTCTCGCACATTCAAGATTAACATCGAATTACATGGCGAAGTCTTTAAGAATAGTAACTATCTTTGTTTCTCTTTGTTCCATTTTGTCACTCTATTGATATTTTAAAATGTGGAAAACTATATTGCAGATATATAATAATATATAGGGAATCTTATCCACACAAGTTTTATCAACAAACGAGCTTGGTGTTATTTCACCTTGGAGTAGGAGATGAGTCGCAGGAAGCGTGGACACGAGGATCGGCCTCGTCCTACCTAGGTGGGAATATATTCCAATCCCTAAGTCCGCGTGCAACCTCCAAACGAATCACGTTTGCTGAGCCATACATTATCATGCGTGCCCACGTAAGATTTAATGCATCATCCATAATGCAATAAAAAAGAAAAGAGTTAATATCACGAAAAATCCCAACTGGTACATATATAATAAATTTACCTCCAAACTAATATTTTGATCACAAAAAACTCCAAACTAGTACACGTGTGATAAATTTACCATCCGTTATTTCCATTAAATTATACCATCAAATTGCTGAATTAGATTACACGTGGCAGTTGACGGGTGTACAAGTTTAGATTTCACCATCCGTTTGTCACAAGTGTGCTAGTGTGTGATTTTTCGTGGTATTAATCCAACTTAACGAAAACTAAAAGAGAATAAATCTGTCCCAACTATACCAGTTTGGGGTTTTTTGAGGTCAAAAAATTAGATTTTAGTAAATTTATCACCGATATACCAATTTGGGGTTTTTATTGGTCAAAAAATGAGTTTGAGTAAATTTATTACAAATATAATAGTTTGAGATTTTTCATGGTACTAACCAAAAAAGAGTTTATTATGTTAAACTTTTTTTTCCATTTGAGCATGAGAATCGTCATATAAGGAAATCCACAAATAAATCCCACTCAAAACCACAAGTTCTCACACATGTCTCTATCGTGATTGGCTTCATCCTTATTGTAAATATGTCTCGAGTTTGAACCTATTGAGGAAACATGAAATTCAATCTAAGTAGGTTTTCTAGTTTGAGTAGGTGTTCTAGCTTGAGTGGATTTCCTAAAAGGGTTTTTCTATTTTGGATCCATATCTTTTTCTAAAAAAAAGCAGGTCTTCTTTGTAAATAGCATCTAAAAAGAGCTTTTGGTGTTCAAGCCGATAAATCGTATGGTAAGATTTGTGAATTTTCTTATGAGATTGAAAGACTATGTGAGTTATTGGGTGTGATTGGGGTTAAAAAATACTTAGAGTGTTAGAGTGACTCGGGTATGATTGTAATCTCCATTATATCACTAATCTATTGTAAAATCATATGCATTCCCTTGTAGGAGGTTACACCAACGAAACCACATAAATTCAGTGTTCGATTTATTCCGTTGTTCTTTTTTTTTATTTATTTTTTTCCACAACATTGGATGTCAAAGCCGAGTCAAGACCTTCATAGAGGTGAACCACCAAAAAAAAAGGGTAATGGATTACCAAGTCAAAGACTTAGCGTGACTTTCCTAAGCCCACACCAATCGCAACTTTAGAGTTTTGATTTAATTTATTAAACATGCAAATTAATTCAATTTGAAATCGCCGCTAATCTATTAAGGCAATTAAAAACCCAAGTAAAATATGGGATAACATTTTACTTTTGCAAACCGGAAATTCATTGATATAGAGACTTGGTACCGCTAGATAAAGTTTTCAATACCTTTTCTCTTTATTAAAAAATGTTTTGCAAACAATATTGACCAATTTTAATCTTAAACCACTAATATGTGAGGGTGATCATATGGATGTGCAGACATTAATATAGCCCTCAATAAATTAAAGTAATACATAAATTGCTCAAGAAAATGAGAGAACATCAATGTGCTAAGCGAATCAAAAGCGGAGCTCCGTTATGTCCAATGCATGAAGTATTCTACAAGATGTTAACTACAGACCAAATAATGTATGCATGATCTAAAAATAATTTCTAAATGAGGTGAATGTGAATTAGAACGGTCTAAAGAGAGTAGGAGTTTGGGAAAGTGAAAGGTGGGGAGAGTGAGTTCAATGAGTGCCAATGAGAAAGAGACTTTTTTTATGCTTGATTGACATGGTTTTACATCAGAACATCACTCTCTCTAGTTCTTCTCGCGGACAATGCCTCTTCTGATAGTTAACCTAATCGATATAATAGTGTTGCTCAATCTTTTTTTAGACTTTTTTTATGCTTGATTGACATGGTAAAGGGATGATGATACAAATGTTCATTGAACTTTGGCTTAATGCGCAATGTGCTTCCTCAACTTTAATTCGTTTAACGTGATCTTTAAACTTTTAGTGCATGTTCATTTTGTCTTTAAACTATATGAAAATGTTGAATATTCTAATTTCATTAATTTAAGTTCAGGGACAACATCAAACATCTTCGTATAGTTTAGGGACTAATTGAAATTGTACTAAAAGTTTAGGGATTACATTGAATAAATTAAAATTTCGTGAACTGCATGGGATATTAACTTTAAGTTTAGAGATCATTTGTATTATTTTCCCTTCAGTAAAAGCAAAGAAAAGATGATCCCAGAATGATGTGTGGAAAAGAGATAGAATGATAAAGATGAGTGAGACTCATCTTCTCCAATTTTAAGAATTTATCTTAGTAATAGACATATATATGTTACACAAATGAATTGCATCGGTGCCTTGAATTTTTACGGTCACCTAACCTCATGGCAGTAGGAACTTCTGGTTCATTCTTAATCGCATCCCACGAAGCAAGCTCGTTTGCTTGGATAAACACTTCCATTCTCTATTTCTAGTATCCATAATTGGTTCCGTGAAAGTGAGATGGCCAAAAGACTGAATGTCCTTCACAAAAGGAAAAACCCTTAATGTTAGCCATAAAAGATCTTTTTGCTAAAAAATGAAACGCTTCAAGTAACAAACAACAAGACTCTGATACCAACTGTCAAAGCTAATAATACAACTTAAAGGGGTGAATACGTTATTTTAGAATAATGAAAAACTTTTTGTGAAAGATAACAAGATAAACTTCAACGGCGGCAGAGATCAAGTGCACTCCTACTGATGAACATATACTGATAATAATGAACACGTAATGTTGATATTGAAGAGATGGAAGATAGCAGATCAAGATTTATAATTATTCGGCTTTATCCCCAAGCCTACTTTCACTCCCAACACTAACAGTCACAACATGACTGAAATCCACTAATAATCTTCAAGACAAGTTACAATCAGCACTATTGCTCCTATCAATCTATTGATCACACTATCAGGATGCAAGTATTGCTATCACTCTTGTATACTTGCTTTTATCATGATTACAAATAGTAGGAACACTGCACAAAGAATAATCACCAATACGCAGCTACTGTCAACAAAAACAGAGGCAAAAATGACATTCAAAGCAATAGATTAGTTTTGTTCGTTTATACCCAAACCCACAATTTCTCTTGGATTAAATATATAGCCATTTATATGACCATTTACAACTCAATTCCATCAAGTAGCCATTGGTTCTACCATTATCAGCAGCCAAATGTCTCTTTGACGCTCATAATCGTCAGAATATCTCTCTAATAGTGGCAGTTTCCTAAAACAGTCAGTATGCTATTGTCAAAGTTTGTATTTTACTCATAATTGCCAGAACTACTCTGATTCCATTTTGGTGTTCTTTTTGCGAATTCTAAAGCTTTGTCAACGGCTATTTTCATCTTGATCAACATACCAATCATATGAGCAAGTGACCAGCAAGTTCCATGCCTTGATATCAGCACAATCCAGTACCCATCATTGGGATATGCTTATTATCATCAGTCTATTAGTATTGTCCACGATCAAACCATATGGAATGACTTGCGATTAATCATCCAATAATCCTTCTAAGTATGTCCGCTTCCAAAGACTTCTAGTTGATGAAAAATTGACCATGGCAACTCAAGTTTGCATGAAATCCTCATCATATTAGAGTTGTTCTCCTTATCTTCACTAGTCTTCATTTAACTCATACGGGTCATCAATATCATCACAATCTTCTAGCTCATCTAATAGAGAGAGCTGCTCGTGCCAACAATCTGCTACTCCTAATAATGATCCGTTGCTCCTAATAACTACTATATCTTCTATCTTCTAGTCCTTCCAAGCATATTAGCAATTATGACTCTACCAAGTTATTCATCTTCATGGTCCTTCTAAGGTTTTCATTCTAGGCTTGTTCACAATCACCAAATCCATTCAACTACTCACTCTATCTTGGTACCTCCAAGTCATCACAAACATCCTCATTCTTCCCGACTTTTCACCCTCGATCAAGATCCTTTTAATATCTCAAGGTACTTCTAGCCTGTAGACATCTTGACGTCTAATACATTATTCATCCTTGATATCGACAGAGCACTATTGGCAATGGCAAAGCACTTTTCATATTAGCTCACCTGGTGTTGATAATGACATCATTTGCATATTGCTTTGTGCATATATCACATGATACTACCGTACCAATACACATATTGTAGCGTTTGATTGTTTTGTCATCCTCAAATAATATTGGTGATTTTCCCAACACAACTAAGTTCCTCTACCTTCAAATACTCCAATATATTTGCATATTAGTTAAAATAAGAAATGTTTACCTATTTTTCCAGGTTTAACAATATATTGTCAAACTATAACAACAATACTATACATGGTCTCAAATTTCATCGACAAAAAATATTTAAATTTGCTCAGTAAAAAAAAATCGATCCCTTAATATCACAGCTTCACAATCTCCCTAAGAAAAATGTAAGAATTCTACGACTTGACTTTCCCCCGCAAAATTTACTCCACTCAACAAGGCAAATGGAAGCTAACCAAGTCCCAAACTGGATTGAGCCCATGGGGGGCTTTGAGATGTCTCTTTGAGGAATGCAATTCACTACTTGCCCAATTAGAAGGTGTCTCTCTAGCCCATTGCCCACGGGAAGCTAACCAAGTCGCAGACTAGAATGCCAAGACCCACCGAAAAGAGACCCTCCCCTCCAATTCGATGTCTAGACCACCCCAACCTCTTTGGGATTTATTATGTATTGACTTTTGTCAACTTTGCTCATTTGGTACTACTTTTGAATGAGTGAAATGGTATTTGTGTTTGACCAAAAACACAAGGCAAACGGAAGACAGAAAAACACTACCAACTTCACACCATTAGCTTACATTCAAATCACTTCCATACAATTTGAACAATATGTGCAACTACAAATTAACAATACTCAGAGATTCGGAAATCGTAGCAAAGGACTTAGCTTCCTGATTTAACGAGAGAGATGTGCAGACCGAACATCAACGAGCAATGGTGATGGCTCCAATTTAAGGGCTGGAGCGAGCATAACTTTTCCTTTCCATTCAGAGAAGATAATTTTTGTGAGGGAAACATTTAAAAATGTTTGAAAAAGATATAGCAATAGGAAAGGAAGAGAAATGTGCTTTTTATGAACAAAGCATCGAAGAAGAAGAGCAAAAAGAAGAATATATCGTGGACTAATCAATTAAAAAAAGGGATAATGACACAAACGGTCCCTAAAATTTTGCTTGACGTGAAATGTTATCCCTGAAATTTTAATTTGTTCAATGTGATCCCTGAACTTTAACCAAAATGTACAATGTGGTCCTTGAACTTTTAATTTATTCGGTCACATTGAACATTTTCATATAGTTTATGGACTAAAATTAAACATGTACCAAAATTTCAGGAATAATATTGAAAAAATTTAAAATTCAGGGATCACACTGCACATCAAGAAAAATTCAACGGACCATTTATGTCATTTTCCTTTGAAAAAAAATGAAATGATTTGATTTAGGTTAATTGGGCCTAATTATTTGACCCAAAAAAAAATTGGGCCCAATTAACGCGCGCTGCTCGACCTCGCCGTTCCACACGCGCGTCATCACTGGACCGTCGTTGAGCTTCACCTGTGCTCCGGTGACGATACCAAAACCTCAGCGTCCTCTCTCTCTCTCTCTCTCTACCAGTCTCGCTATCTCTCTCTCCGTAGCACAGTGCCGACAGCCAAAGGCTTGCGCCGTCTCGCCGTCGACGATGGAGTCGCCTCCGAAACCATGCGCCTCCCGGAACCCCCTCCTCTCCCTCTCCGCCTTCCTCCACCGGCAGTGCCTCCGCCTCGGCTCCGAGCTCTCCTCCCGCCTCGACGAGACCAAGCGCCTCGCCGGAACCCTAGCCGCCAGCTTCCCCCCGCCGCCCCCGCCGGCGGCGGCGGCCCCACGGCGCCTCCTCCGCGCCCTCCCCTCTCCGCCGCCGCCGCCGCCGCCGTTCGCGTCCGTCGCGCAGGCCAAGGCCGCCTCGTCCCCGGCCTCCGGCGTCGCGAGGACCCTCGCCGGCACGGCCGTGTATACCGTCAGCAACTCGAACAACGAGTTCGTGCTTGTCTCTGATCCCGATGGAACCAAATCGATAGGACTCCTTTGCTTTCGGCAGGAGGATGCGGAATCATTCCTTGCCCAAGTGAGTGTGCTTTACCTGTTTAGGTTCAGGAAACTGAACGAAGCTTTGAAATGATAGACTAGTGTTATCTTCTCTCGCTCGCGAATTGTTATATTCGGCTTCTCTTTGATGCGTTGCTCAATTGAGTGAGTTCTACCGAAATCCCAGGTTCGGTTGCGGAGAAGAGAACTCAAAGGTCAGGCTCGGGTTGTTCCCATCACTCTTGACCAGGTGATTGCTCCTTCATTATCTAGATCGTTGAATTTGCTGTTTCTGCGGATGAATATTTGCTACGCATTCGTCGTTCGAAGAATGCTCTTGTAAAATTGGCTTATTGCTTGAAGCTTCGACATATTACTGTATCGTGCATCCGTGAATGGGGAATTGTTGTAATTCGCCTGCCACCTGAACCTAGTGTAGTAGTATTTTTCTAAGTAGCACCATCACACAACACGACATGTCACGTCATTTCTCAAAAGATAGAGAATTTCGACATGTTGGGACATGTATATTAATTATTTATTTTTACGTATACATGATAAATGATCATTTTTATGATTATTTCAATCAAATTTGATTGAAATCCACAAATAAATCAAAAATAAAGAAAAAGGAGTGTCTGACACCGACGTGGAGGCCCCCGGAGAGTGCCCGTGCTTCCTAGGTTTCTTTCATTCCCCTTTTTTTGGGTTTCTGCTAGGTCAGCAAGAATTCATTGAGAACAAACAAATGGCATAGGTAGCTTGATCATACTATGAACCAAGTACAGCATAGAGTTCAACTCCAGTTAAGAGACCTGAATATCCCAAGAACTACAAATAGCTTTAGGCCTATCTTTGACATGTAATGTAATGATTAATATTCTGGAACAGTTTCGTTGATTTTTTGTGTTTTTTTCGTTCTCGAATATGCAATTATATGAAGCTATTTGGTGAGTAGCTACTTCTTTTCATGGTCGTGTGACAAGTAGTGTTTGCCACTATGGACTGCATAACTGCTGCTTGTTCATACAAAAGGTGCATTTAGCAAAAAAGGAAATTGTGATCACAGTCAAATACTCGTATTGCTATGTGAGGTGAATAAATCGGTATCACAAAAGCGTACTTTAGGCAAATGAAGTTGCAGATTGAGATTTCCTTACGCAGCGCTAGCCCGACCATGTGGATGCTACGCCCACACACATGTATACACACATGTATACATATTAAATACATACCTATCTGCACAAACACAGCGAATGAATGATGATCTTGGTTTTTGGTTCACCAATGCCAGCCAGACATCCTAGAGTTGCTTTCTTTTTATTTGCATTGCCTACGGACATGCAAATTTGAAATATCATTCCAAATCTGAAGAGGACAAAGCTTTTAAGAATATCTTATAATGCTGTGGCCCCTTGTGGAAAGTTTCGCAGACACTGATTGACGCTTATGACACTTAATGGTTGTGCATTTCAATTTTATATCGGCTGATTATGCTTAATCAGTCTTTCCTTTAGATGTGTACTGCCTGATTATGAGTAGTGTCTTCACAGAGAAAATTTATTGGTTAGTGACTGCCCAATAGTAGCACATCCTTATTGGGCGGACCTGTCTATAGTTGTAATTTTTTTCCTCGAATATAATTGAAGAATTATTAATCGTGACACGGTAATTGCTTTGCTGTGAGCCATGATGTCGATGTCGACAACTGTGAATTGATTATTAACTTCTAGAATGGTATCTCCTTTTTCTTTTTTACTATTGATGATTAAGCTCGGATTTCAAACAATGCCATGAATCTTGTGCTAAATGTTTACCTCGCCCTATAAGGTTCCAATTTCATAGCTCTCAATAAGCATCATGGTAAATGCGGATAATAGGTTGAAAATTTTGACAACTCTCTATCTCTCTCTCTGCACAAGGGTATGTGTGGTGATGAAGCCAATAACTGCTTTTTTAGTGCAGCTGCTACATCTGTCTAATTGTTCAATTTTAATTCATCATGTTACGGACATATGCTTTGGCATTCTTTTTCAAACGTTTTTTCTTTACCTCGGTCGACTTTTAGGTATACATGCTAAAGGTGGAAGGAATTGCTTTCCGGTTTTTGCCTGATCCAGTGCAAATAAAGAATGCATTAGAGGTCAGTGGCAACTTTAATTCAGTCCAACTTGTCTGTACAATATGCCACTCCACAATTGAGCTAAACCATGTTATTATGTGCTCTGAAGTAAGTGGGGATCTTATGTAAAATTCCTGAGAGTATTGACTAGAATGTGTTGGGCTTTTGAGCGCCACTTTTGACATTTGGTTATTTACTGGAGAAAATGACCTGGCATTGAGCATGATAAATCAATACAAACTCATCTTTAAAAGTTGAAAGCCCAAACTAGCTTTAGCCCTCAGCATTTGCCTTGAGCCTTTTCTTAAAGTGAATAAATGTAGTAGTGCAGGATATTGTTATACAATATTATGCTATTGTTTATCCATAAAAAAAAATTGTGAAATACACTATTGGCAATAAATATCTGATGTGCTGACTACAATCTCAATTGATTGGTAGATGAAAGCAATGAAGAATGGGTTTGACGGAGTCCCAGTTTTCCAGGTACGCTAATTGCAGCCCTTAATCTGTTGGTTTTCTTAGGACGCCTTTTATAAGCTTGATATGTCTACATGGAGAATTGTGAGCAACATATGCCAATAAAGTGTTTTGGAGAATAGGTATCAGTAGTTACTTGTCATTATATGTCAGCTGTTTTAAGGCTTAATTAAGTTTGGTTGAAGGCAACTTGAATTATTTAATACTCATGAGCCTGTGAAGAGAATTGTACTTGTGGTGGAACAAGTATTAGCCTGAAGTAATGATGCAATCTTAGAGTCATGAATCTTGGAAACTATCTTTCTAGGAAAATCAATGTCTATTTTGTGTGAAAGAGTAGATTCCCGAGGATCTTAAGAATCCATACCTTCTGGCCTCTAGTTCAACACCGCCTGTAAGAAAAAACATGGAGATATTTGGCCTTACGAGGACTATGCCTTCAACTGCTGTTGCGTGACGAGGGTTTTCGTTGGCATACGTAATGCGAATTTAGAGTTAGCCATTGGTAGTGCCTTTTCTCATCTTCTTGTGCTCTGCAGTCTGATCTTTTGGTTGTCAAGAAAAAGAACAGACGTTTCTGCCCAATATATTTCCGGAAGGTTAGTTTGACATGTCCTCTCTTAGTCATGTTATTCTTTTCTTAGTACAAGAACTTTTGCTATCACAGTTGTCTGAGTACATGATCTATATGCATGACATGGTGATGCAGGAAGATATTGAAAAGGAATTGTCAATGGTCTCCAGGGCATCAAGAGGAGCAGGTTTATCTCAGCATATCATGGTATCACTGACTAAGCTTTTCTAACTTTAGCTATCCCCATACTTTCCTTAGCTGTTGTGATTCTATGATTGTGGTCAACCTATAAAAGGAGATTGCTTCTGTGGAAGAAGCTCTGGATGATTTAAATCTCGGTTAGATCCTTTTCAGGGGTGCTTTGGTTTGTCAAATTGTGTGCCAATACTTCCACGCAACTGTCATAAACTGTTATATTCTACAAGCATGTTGTCTTTCCTTGACTTCATCTATATTAGAGATTTTTAACAACTTGTGTCTGAGGATGTGAAAATGGAGATGTATATATGAAGTGTTCTACTAAATGTGTTAGTGCTGGCACGCACCTTGTATATCTTGTAGATGTTACTTATGATTGTGTCACTTAAATCGGTGAAAAGCTTGGGAATAACTTTTATTTTAGTGGATATGCTAAATTGTTTGTTATACATCAATACGTTGGAGATATGGACTCAGCGTCTGTTGAAGATGCAAGATGTTAATCACTAATGCCCATATTTCAATGCCATTATTATTGCTGTGATCAAGGAAGCATTGCCACACTGGAAGTGATCTGAGATATTGGAGTGTTGCTTTTGATTGCTCACGAGTAATGACCAATTTGGTTTCCTTCCCTAGAGAGGGCTAGCTGATTGCTTTCTTTCTGATGTAATTTCTTAGTTCATTCTTATTTTGTTTACTAAGTGGCATACTCTTTGACAGGTTGGAAGTCTAGAAGATGTTCTCAGAAAAATGGAGGTAGAATACTGATTGCTAGATTCCTTCAATAAATGCATGCTTGAAATGAAGAACAGACGGGATTTACTTGGAAGACCTGTTGCGAATGATGCAGATGAGTGAGAAGAATTCAGGATGGGAAGATCTGATATTTATTCCACCAGGAAAAAGCCATTCTCAACACATCCAAGAAGTGGTGAAATCATAGTGATTATGTGCATTCCTTCTACTGACCATTTTAGGGATCTGGAAGCAGACATTCTTTTGGTGTTCCCAGACTCCTTACTGAGTAGGTTACGGATTAGCTCTCTCTCTCTCTCTCTCTCTCTCTCTCTCTCTCTCTCTCATACACATCTGATATGCATGTTCCTTATTTGACAGTCAGATGGGACTGGATTCCACCGAGGCTAAATGGCGCAGGAAATCGTCGCTTGGAGAATGATCAAAGAGCAGTATAGGTTAAATGTGAACTGCCGAAAAATGTCAGAATCATGTGGGGGTACTGTAAAATGGAACTTGTGCAATGCCTGTATACAATTTGTTGGAGGTTTTCTGCCCACCCTTTATGATCTCTATAGCGGTGTTTTCTACACTCTTGTGCCAACGATATCCTCAAATTTTCTTCTATGCCCGTGATTCGATATGATGTTCTCTTGGATGAATAGCTGCAATTTCTAGCGTTGGTACGTCATATGAAAGTAGTGTTATCGTTGAAAAATTGTAGCTGATCAATAGCAATAGTCACAAATGAAAATTTTTTTAAATAATATACAGCCAAAGGGGGAAGGTAAACATCGTAATATTCGATGTTACTGGATCTTCATACGGTGAGGAGAATACAGGAGCTTGTGCCTCAGGTGAGCATGGTTCAGGTTGAGTTGGTATAGCACCTAACATAGATTCTAGCCCAAATAGTGTTGGTCTCCATTTTTTGGAATTGGAGATTGATCGTGTTGAACCTGAGATCGAGGACTAGACCAATCTTATGGGTCTGGTTCGATTCCAAAGTCAACCCAAGATCAATTGATTGATTTTTTTATGTTTTATTTTTTGTATTTCTTGAAAGAATAAACGTGCTATAGGAATTTTTCATAGCCGCTAAAATTAGAATAAAAATGTGCTCGTGCGTTACTTAATGATCAATATGTGGCATTTTTCATTCTTGAACGAGTCTTTAACTATGCTCGTGCTAGAGCTGCTGAGATTATCAAACTCATCTTTGTGAGTTGAATTAAAAGCCCATAATGCTAACATGATTAGATCCACAAATTCAAATCTTTGTTTCGAGCATGAGAAGAGAAATTCCAATATTACAGATTCTAGTATGGAACCTAGTTTTGTTTTTTGTTTTTTTTTTTAGCATGGACCCTAATTTCAAGCCCCATTTTATTTTTGTTTTTTCAAATGTTAAGATGCTTGTTCAAGTTAATGGTATTCATGTTGAAGTATCAAACATTAATAAAAGGAAATTGTTAATATGATTGTCGACGAAGATGCAAAATGAATGTAGCCGTTCAAGTTAAGATTATTGGCCTATCTTTCTTGTAGAATTGAGTATGGAGATACTTACCTTTGATTTACATATGTTGACAGTGAACAAAACGATGATCAATTTAAGTTAGTGACATCTTGGAGTCCTTGTTTTTGATAATCGGCAACGGCGAAGAATAAACGAGCATAGAGAGAGAGAGAGAGAGAGAGAGACTCTGAGAGGTCGAGAAGATCTGAGATTAAGGGAGAGAGTGAGAGTGAGACTCGGAGAGGGAGAGGAAGAGGGCAAAAAAAGAGGATGGGCTAGGCACTTGAGGTTGTATCCCTAGGGTTAAGAAAGAAGAATGTACAAAGTTGGTCCGGGATGGCTCAACCTTATAGCCTCGGGATCAAGTACCAACCAACACAATATAAATTCCAGCAACTCCAAGATCGGGGACCGGTGCAGTCCCCTAAGAATCAAACTAGGACCGGCTGAGTTGGATTAGTCCAAGGTCAACCCTGTACTCTAGATCGGATGCTCACCCCTACTTGTACCGTCAATCATGACCATCAATAGTATGAGAGGATACCATGCAAAAAATCTGTACCATTTTTTAACATAATCCATGACTGCTAATAGTAAAGACAGCATTGTCAAATAATCGAAAATATTGCACTAAATTCGGAAGGATGTAATTTCATATGATGTACAAAATGAAAATTGTGTGTTTGTTTCATTAAAAAGAAATTTTGTAAAAATATTTTGTAGATTTTACAATATTTGGAACCCAAAAATTGGTGAGTCAAGCAAAAAGCATTTTCAATGAAAGAAAATACTTGCGGTTAAAATCGAGAATGCGATTTCTCATTTCTAATAAGAGGAAGACGGTTTCAGTAGCTAAAGTTCACGATGTTACATGCCATATGACATCAAAGAACTTCAATCAAGCTTAGAGCATCAATAAATCTCTCTCTTTGTCTCGCTTCAACTTTTACAAGTATAAATTTACTCCAATGTATCAGTTTAGGATTTTTTGTGGTATTAACCCAAAATATTTTAAGAAGTAAAATACAAAAATCGAAAAACTACTTTCCAATCATTTTCATGCTCACAACCAAATAACGGTAAAATCAATTACTTTCCTTGAAAATGAATTTCGGGTAAACCCATTTCCTCTAACATATTATTTTCCATGAAACAAAAGCACCCTATGTTAGAACCTTTACTACATTTTGCCACGTTATGTACGAAACAAAACAAGATAATTTGGAACTTTATTAATCATGATATGAGTCTTGTGTTTGATTCTTACTAAGAACACTTTTTCCCCTTTTAATTACAATTTCCTTAAACGAGATGAAATTGAAATGAAATTATGTTGTTGTGATTATCCACTGTCGATCTGACTGAAAAAAATATTACAGAAGAAGAACAGCAAAAGTCAGAGCACCATGGCTTCTCCGGTAATGCGCCAGGTAGGGGTCGAACCTACGACTTTCTGCTTAGGAAACAGACGCTCTATCCACTGAGCTACAGGCGCGGTTGGTGACACCTAGTTTGAAATTTTATAATACTATTTATTTTGTTGAATCGCAACATATGCTGTCTCAGCATGACTAAGAAATTGTCATGATCATCAAAATGTTGCTGCTTCTCGAATTTGATCGCACGATTCGACTCTCTATACGAATTCATGGTACCAGATTCGTGGACCGAATACTTTTCCTTAAGTGATATGTCGTTCGGCGGGAAAGAATCACGAGATGAGTTGACATGAGTTTACGAGGAAGATACTTAAAGTCGACATGCTCTTGGAGAACTCGATGAATAGCTCGGAAACTGGTTGACCCGCTTTAAATCCAATGAAGAAACTGATAAATCGACGCGCTCTTGGAAAAAATCCCAAGGTGCACAGTGGATGATAGAAGGTGCACATTTATTCGGCTAATATACTCACAACGAAACAAATACCTCGTCATAACTAATCACGTGCATCGAAGTTGAATATAGTTCCTCGCAACAATAGCTTATATACGATTACTTCACAGAATTACCCACTAAATCCCATCATATCATCTATATGCCAAGGCCACGACGAAGAAATCTAACTTATTTAGGCTCCATTTGTTTCACGAAAAATGAATGATTTGAAAAAGTATTTTCTTAAAAATGATCGTTTGTTTGTACCGCTTACAAAAACGAACAAACGAAAAATATTCTCATCGTCCACGATAATGTTTAGACATGGATTATTGTTAGTAATGAAAACACTTTCCATTAACTAATTATTAAATGATACAAGCAAATCATTTTCAGGTAAAAACTTTCCAAGTTACACGAAACAAACGGCTTAGATAAATTTAGAGAGTATCCAGCATAGAAGGTATCATTTATCGGATGCCCTCTCTTTTTCCTAGACTTTTGTATGCCCTCCCTATTGTTGGTGATGGACCCATGAATTATAGCTCGAGTCATCTTTTGTCTTGTCTTTGGGTGATAATAGACTTAATAATAAATCATTGAAAGTTCGTTACCGTTGCTTGCCTATGTTGATCTATCCCTCTTGGCCGACAAATTGTAGTCAAAACATCAAAGGCTTGTCTTCTTGGATTCTGTCTCCTCGCATGAAAGAAAGGACTGATCTACGTGCAGCCAAATCGCCCCATTTCCCTACATAAGATGCATAAGGACAAAATAAGAACAGACAGGAAGAAAAAAGAAAAACAACTAAAACAAAAGCCAAAATCTTGAGGTTGGGAGAGAGTCAGAGCGTACAGATAGATCTTTGTCTGTGGGAGAAGGTGGAGCTTCACCGTTATTTTCTCTTTCTAATTTAAGCATGCTCCTTGGAATCTCGCACCCTTCTATTCATAGTCTGTGATGAACCCATTTTCCGTTCTTTCATTTCATTCTCTTTTGAATTCTCACAAGAGACTCTCTTGATGGCCGTTCTGCTGTACTGGTTTTCTTGTTTCTTCCTCAATTCTGGGTAATGCTCTTCTGCCTTCTCTCTGCTGTTGTCTTTTGATGAGGAGCTCGTGCTGGAATGTTGGATCATTGCTTCTGTGAAGGACTGAATTGGACTTTTCTCGATTTGATTTGGGCCAGATACAAGCTGCATTTGTGCATTTGGTTTTGGAAATCAGATTCTGGGTAAGACCAATTCCGGAATTTGATCATTTTCCGCGTGATTTAGGGAATGTATGTCGTGCTAATCTTTCTAGCTTAAGGTTGGTTGGGGTCATGAATGTCGTTTGCCATGGATGTCAAAATTATCTTGATGAAGCTCGGTGTGGTTCTGCTGGTTGAAGGAAGCACTCCAATTGTTTTACTTCCGTTGTTCATCTTTCCAAAACTTATGAACCACCACACTCTAATGGAAATTTTCTCCAAATGCATGAGAAGTTTGGATTTTGATCCATTTCGTATCTCCCTCATTATGGCGACTAAAGACAAACCTGTGAAATTAGGAAATAAATGAACCTCTGTTGTCCCAATGTACACCTACCATAGAGGATGATTATCATAATAAAATATGTGAAAGTTGAGATAATTGATCTTTCGATTGTGCTGCTTTCTGAAATGTTAAGTTGCTCGTGCCATTGAGCTATGCCCTGATGTTCCTTCCCATGCTGCAATGTTGACATGTCTTGTTCGGAGTTCCTTTTGAAGAAACAGTTCTGGCTAAAGGTGGCTTGAAACTTTTTAAGATACTGCGTCTGTCAAGTGCTCTTAAAATGCCATCTTCAGGATAAGCTAAATTGCTTAGTTGGTATTTACATCTTGACAATTCGAATAAAGACTCTGCTCTTGAGACTTTTTCTTCTTAAGCGCTTACCCATGCGTACTTGCGGTGAGGAGTTATTAAAGATTGCAGATTGAGGAATTTAAACAGGAAGAATTAGAGACGACTTCCAAGTGCTCTACAGATCTATGCATTCAAACATTTGCAGTAACAGTTGACCAAACAAAAAACATTTGCAGTGATAGGCGTCAAAAGGAGGGATTTGATCGATTTGACATGTTAGGATAAGGGATTTGTTGGGCTGTTGAACTTGTGCGTTTATCAGGCATTTAGGAGCCACTAATCAATGAGCATAAACTGACAAATGGCCATAATACAAATTCCCTGGGAGACCAATCATTTGGGCTTTCCAGAATTCGTCTGAGATTAATCATTATCATCGTGTCCATTCCAGAACTGCCTCATTTAATCTCGCCTAACCATATTTTGATTCTCGCCTGACAATTTCAACTGCTGGTTTCATATAATTCGATAGGCACATTTTCCCGCAAGGCTGCTCTGTTTGAATGGAAGAAGTCGCCGACAAGATGCCTTCACCTAAGGCTGAGTCCAAACCATCCACCAAGAATGACCATTTGGACACTGAAGCACAAGAGGAACCAAATGCGGAGAGGAAAGTGGAATCTGACCCTAATATGCGAACGTTGGAAAACGTTGAGAACCTTCTGGTCCACAATGGTTCAGATGACAATACCTCAGGACATAGTCAACAGTCAGCAAGCGGCTCTGCTTCAAGCCCTCCAGTTAAAGCTGATGAAGCAAAACTTGACCAGGAAGGCATCTTCATAGAAGCTAGAACAACTGGTGGCGCACAAACCGGTTTTGATGGTGCCCCACAGGACCTCATCATGGGAGGAGATGAAATTCATCCAATGTATGAAACTAAGCATCATGATCCTCGTGCAGTTGCAGAGGATCCTAATACTGGAGAAGTAACAGATCCCTCTAATGGAGAGAAATCTTCAAACAGCAACTTACTGGGACTCGACTGCATTCCAGTCCACAACTTGAGAATGAACCCTACTTTTGAAATGGAAGGATCTGAAGGAGAACGCCATTCGATAGCTTCCAATGATGTCTCTTTTCCCGCTCAGGATGTGAGGAGTGCCATTGGTGACACGCCGGAATTTGTCGATACTTCGGAAAATGTTACAAGAGTTGAAGAAGGCAGAGGCCTTATCGATATGGCTGCTCCATTTGAATCAGTGAAAGAAGCAGTTTCCAAGTTTGGAGGAATTCTCGATTGGAAAGCTCATAAGATCAAAGCCGTGGAGGTACTTGAAACTTTTGCATTATTGTAGAGCTTCTCATTTTCATCTTCCGTATGACTATATGCTATAACCGCGAAGAAAAATTTTCTTCAAGCTACATTGCATAATTATAGTTGCTTCCTTCCTTTCAATTATTTGCTTGGCCATGTGAGATATCTGTGGTGAGACTTTTTATGTCGACACTTCCACATGGATTAGCTCCTCATATGATGGCACAGAGACGCTATGTGGTATTCTGTGCTAGTCTGGATTATTTTTCAGAGGAGAAGATTTGTACAATTAGTTTCAATGCAAATACAATTTGTGTCTCTGTTGGCTTTAAGAGGGCCGTGTCTTGTTTTTTCTTTTTTTTCGTTCTCTAATACTCTCATAGATAATTAGATTCTGTTCACTGGAGCCTCATTTAAATCCACAGCTGCAATAATTCCCATCATTTAATTCTTGTGATGCAGAGACGCCAGTTTGTCGAAGAAGAACTTGAGAAGGCACAGGAGGAGATCCCCATATACAGGAAACGGTCAGAACTTGCCGAGGAGGAAAAACTGCTTGTCCTAAAGGATCTGGACAACAGTAAGAGACTCGTTGAAGAATTAAAGCTCAACCTGGAGAGGGCACAAACCGAAGAGTATCAGGCAAGGCAAGACTCGGAGCTTGCTTTGCTCAGGGTCGAAGAGATGGAACAAGGGATTGCCGAGGAAGCTAGCTATGCTGCCAAGGCACAAGTGGAAGTAGCTAAAGCTAGACATACGGCTGCAGTTTCAGAGCTACAATCCGTGAGGGAAGAGTTAGAAGCCCTCGCAAAGGAATATAGTTCTTTGGTAGAGGAGAGAGATATAGCCGTAAAGAAAGATGAAGAGGCGGCTCTCATGTCGAAGGAAGTGGAGAAGATGGTGGAGGATCTCACTATTGAGCTAATTACCACAAAGGAGTCCTTAGAGTCTGCACAAGCCACCCATCTAGAGGCGGAGGAAAAACGCATAGGAGCCGCTATGGCCAAAGAACAAGATTGTCTTAGTTGGGAGAGAGGACTAAAAGAGGCAGAACAGGAACTCCAGAATCTGAGCCATCAAGTTCAGACAGCTAATGATCTTAAGTCAAAGCTCGACGTTGCCTCAGCCTTTCTCCTGGATTTGAAAGCTGAACTGGCAGCATATATGGAGTCGAAATTGAAGCAAGAAATGGAAGCAGAGGCAAGAGGAGATTTGGTGGAGGGGGACAATAGAACTCATTCCAATTTGCAAGCAGCGGTTGCTTCTGCGGAGAAAGAACTTGAGGAGGTGAAGCTTAACTTGGAGAAAGCTATTGTGGAAGTGAACTGCTTGAAGGTCGCTGCTGCAGCATTGGAATCGGAGATGGAAAGCGAAAAATCAGATCTTGCGAACATTAGACAGAGAGAAGAAATGGCAGCAGTGGCTGTTGCATCCCTCAAGGCAGAGTTGGACCGAACCACGTCAGAAATATCTAAACTCAAGGAAAAAGAGGAGGAAGCCCGACAGAAGATGGTGGAGCTTCCCAAGCAATTACAGAAAGCAGCGCAAGAGGCTGATCAGGCCAAGTGGCTTGCTCTGCTGGCTCATGAAGAGATGAACAAGGCCAAGGAAGAGGCGGAGCTAGCGAAAGCTGGGGCAACGACGACGGAAAGTCGATTACAAGCTGTTCTAAAAGAGATTGAGGCTGCCAAAGCTTCAGAGAAATTGGCACTATCTGCCATTAAAGCGTTGCAAGAGAGCGAATTGGCTCAGAACAGCAATGGTGTGGATGAATCCCCAAGAATAACAGTTTCTCTCGAGGAGTACTACGAACTCAGCAGACGGGCGCACGAGGCAGAGGAGCTGGCGAACATGAGAGTGGTAGCTGCTATTTCCCAAATCGAAGTGGCCAAGGAGTCGGAAATGCAAAGCTTGGAGATGTTGGAAGAAGTGAATGACGAGAAGACTAAGAGGAAGGAAGTATTACGAGACGCCATGGACAAGGCCGAGAAGGCCCAGGAAGGAAAGTTGAGCATAGAACAGGAACTGAGGAAGTGGAGGGCTGAACATGAAAATCGACGCAAGGAAAGTGAACCAAATCAAGGAGTATCAACCACAATGCACGGTTTCGAAGAGATGAGAGAGTCCCGTAACTTTATAAGGATACCTGAACCAGCTGTTCACGCCAACTATATGCCAAGTCCATCGCCATATGTGCATGGGAGTAGCACCGAGCCTGAATCCTCCCTCGAAGTAAAGGCTGTGAAGAAAAAGAAAAGATCGATCTTTCCACGGTTACTACTGTTTTTGGGCAGAAGAAAGGCACACTCATCCAAGTCATCATAATACTCCTCCGGTACATCTTTTCTTTTTGTTACTTTCAGTTCAGGCGGGCAATTTTACTAGGGAGACGTCTTGAATTTAGATGTTAAACTAGATATCACTATACAGTAAATAGATATACCTTGGCCGCCACAGGACTTATTTGCTACAGGTGGTTGTATTGTAATGAGCAATCAGATTATATCCGATATCTGGTTGGCAAAAGAGATGCATACCACAGCTTTAGTCCTGTCTATATTGTGATTTAGCACCACTTGGAGTTGTGAATTGCTGGAATCAGTTTCTCAGGAGTCTTAGCCTTGTGAGTCAAATTGGTCGTATCTCATTCACATTGTTTGCCTGGATAGGGCATAAAATAAAAAAATTTGGCTCGCCCGCAAGAATGAATCTGGCAAATGGCTTTGGCACATTTGAAATTATACATTTCCGATCTTCTCACTGAAGACATACCTAAATCGATTCATTGTCTAGACTCATGTAGGTGCTCCACATATGATGGGTAGGGTTCCGTTTGTCTCAGTTTAGAGAGGACTTTCATCAAGTAGATCTCTTGCGAAAACACAAACGTCTTGATACACCAAAGATAAAACAATGCCAAACAGCGCTTGTTCATTAATTTCTTATTGGCAAGGTAATTGCTAGCAAAACTTACTATTGTCCAAAAACCTTCGAGAAGGGGACAGAAACAAGATAAAACAACTAAAAGAGGCAGCCACAAGTAACATCAAGAGTACTTATGCTAATGAAATAGCAGTTCCTTAGCATCTTTCATTCCACCACTAACACTAACAAAGTGCAGTACTGCTATGACTTCCACAATGATATATTGTTGCAGTCAAACAGGTACCGTATTTGGAGTACGACACATCAAAGTGAAAGAATTACACTTTCAGCAAATCACCTACTGAACTATTTAAAGTAGTACATTTTAAACCTAGCGACAAAAAGATGAAAAATAATAGAGAGACTAGGCAAGAGTCAACGCCTTGCCTTATCAGCGACGACTGGATATGCTAAATGAGCTGACTTTTAGCGGAGTTGCAATAACCAGAGGAGCCTCGGGAGAGTCTGTGACTGCAAACTTGTCATGCATAAAACGACTATCGACTATGGACTCATCTTTAGGGACTATTTTATAGCAATAGCAGCTCTTCAGGCCTTCTTGATTACGATAACACTCGTGAGAGCCATTTTTCACCTGTTGGAAGTTCCATATCACACTAAATTTCCCCACGGTGGCAACCAGATGACGCTCCTGCTTCCCATTCTCAGTGACCTGGCCATTTTTTTGTATGAAACATCATGGTTAGAGCGTTCAGTCCTTTTATAGCGAATCACTTGCTGAGATAGCTATCTCTTCTGTGAGATGCTTACAATAACAGCCAGATTTCTTACACCATGTTGTTTGCACAAGCAAGAGAAATGACATGTACTTCGAAAAAGAAATTGGAGCAAATGCAGAGCTTTATAATACCCAAAACATTTTAAGAAAAATAAGATTGCGCATTCTGCATGGCTTGATAATGCATGAGTAACAGCCCGAAGAGTTTAGAGAAAATGAAAACTAACATCCCCAACTTGGAAACATCAGTTCAAAATCTTGGCAATAGGATCGCACTTTATCGTTTGTCTGATGAATGAGCAGATGCAGAGATGCTATTCAATTGCACCATGAAATTGAGAAAACTATTCATGATTTTGAAGAATATTCACTCAAAGGCATCTAATGTAGCCTTCCATTAAAAACACTCGTTGACATAGTAAGTAATAAAAGAAAATAAAGGATTTAGTGGCCAAACCAAATTTGGATCAAAATTTTGTAGATGAAACTGGAAGCCCGAGGTACTGATTACTTCATAGAGATTATCAATGTCATCTCACAGCATTCTAATGGCAACCCACCCTTCAATATAACATATCCGTCACAGAATAACCATAACCAACAGAAATCTAGCATTGAATCTTCTAGAAAATCTTTAACAGAAGAGAATCTTAAAGGATAATGCATGTACTTCCTGCGATGAATAGGAGATCTTCTTCTTCAATCTTAGAAGCCTCTGAAGATGCGCCAGATGTGAGCACTTACTAGAGTTGTCAAATTTCTGGTCAATACTAAACCTCACATTCTTCCAATTAAGCACTAACAGAATCTCTAAACAAACAACCATAAGGTTCATTAAAACCGTATTAATTGACTTATCTCATGAAGATGCACAAGCTAGAACATTCAAGTAGATCCATCCGCATTCACCAAACCCCGATACAACAAACAATCAGCTAGATTTTCATAATATGGATATTGTCTCAAAAAGGACAATCATGATACTGCTGTGAGTACGAACCTGAGCATAAAACAGTATGAACTCAAACCTCAAAAGTCCAACCCAAATTACAAGACTGTAAGCATCTAATATGTCAATGTATACCGGCATCAAAATTAATAACTTAAAAAAATGGGCACATATGGTATGACCACTGAAGCACTAAACAGCATATTATGAGTCCTAGGAACTGGCACAACGTCGATCCACAAATTATCAATCAAAGATTGCGACAACTTAACTGTTTTTTTTTGTAAGATGTGACACATAAACAAAATGTAAAGGACGCCGACATGACAGATTAGCAGCTTCTATGCAAATTAAATGGTGGCACAAAAAACATAGGGGACATTAAACGTACCCATGAAAACTGACCGCCACGGAACTTATTATCAGCTCCAGCTAAATGTGAATCCAAAGGAGTCAGCTTCAACAATCGTGGAGCAGAGATTCTATTTCCCATTCGACCATTAAAACCAGTCTTTGTTTTGCCATCCTTGTCAGTGAAGAGAGTGCATATGAGAATCAGATATGTGTCAGTCGTGCCCAAAATCCACTTTCCATCAAAAGTTACATCCACGTGAGTAATAGGCGAGCCAAGGCCAGGGAAAGCGGTCTTTGCCTGTCTCATCGAATTGATTGAGTACAACCTGATCTTCCCATCAAGAGAGCCGACCGCAATGGAACCATCACCGGTAGTGGCAAAGCATTGAAAGTTTGTTCCTCTGGAGAACTGATGCCCCTGTGTCCAGTTCAAAACAGGAGTATTTGCATCAGCAAGATTCTGAACCAAACCTTTCCGATCTCGCATGTCCCACCTACAAAGCCTGTTATCATCGAGACCCAAGAATGTTGACCCCGTGGGATCTAACTGAGCCCCCTTACTATCATTTACAATATCTCTCATGGTAATATCAGTACCATCCTTCTCAAACCTCCAGTCTGAAACAATCTTCCCAGTCTCGATATCAAGCTGATGTATGCCCCTAGCATGGGGCTTCCCTTCATTAATTGGACTCATCAAAAGCATATTAGTCTCAGCCTTCATAAGAAGAGCTTTCTTTGGCGTGGAATAGGTCATACTTAATCCATTCCTATGACTACTCCCGCTATCGAAATTGACGAAAACACCTTTTCCATGGATTCCGTGGCTGAAATTCTTAACCACCTGAATACCCGAATCACCCACCAAGAAACTATTATCTAGCGCACCCAATGCCAAGCTCTGTATCCCCCCATTCGCAGCCTCCTCGAATTCCTCCCTCAGATCCTGACTCGGCCTAACCGGAGTCGCCGACCCCGGGCTCCTCGACAGACTATCCTCCGCATCCTCCCACATCGAATCATCTGCCGCTTCAGGCTTAGCCCATCCCATGAAATCCTTCCCGTACACCTTGATCCTGTTCTCTTCCGTCGCCTCGTACCCATAAGTATTCTCAAACAGACAATCCTGGTACCTACCCACGAAAGCCCTATAATCCTCAATGCTAAAGAACTTCACCGCCCAAACACCCCCCGCGACAAAATCGACCCGCCGCTGGTCCCCGAAATACTTCAACTGCATCCCGGCGCCAACTCTTGCCCTGACCTTAGACCCAATCTTCAAAACCCACCAACCCTCTCCCCCATCTTCCTCTTCCTCCTCCTCCTCCTCCTCCTCTTCCTCGCCATCGCCCTCGTGACTAGTCCTCGCGAACTTGTAACATGCGAGCTTTTCGGAGATGACCCATTTGGCCTTCGGGGTGTTGCCGCCGATGTGGAGGTAGAGCTTCACGGAGTTCTCGAGATTGGGCTGCTTCTTCTTCTTCGCCGCGGAGGAGGAGGGGGACGAGTACTTGAGCTTGAGGGCCTTGAGCCTGGCCTCGACGTCGTCGAGCGAGGAAGACTGGGACCTCGCCGGCGCGCGGTCCCCGGAGGATTGCTCCCTCGCGTCCTCGTAGTCGTCGTCTTCTCGGTCGGATCCGCGCCGGCTCTGGGCGTCCTCGGAGTCGGAGTCGGAGAGATCAAGATCTCCGCGGCTCTGGCCAGCACCCATCTTTTTGGTTTGTTCTGAATGTTCCGTCGATTCAACGAAGCAAGAGATGAGCTTAGCGTGAGAGAGAAGAGCGGGAGGTTTGAAAATTTGAAAATGGAGCGGCGTGCGATGCGGCTTGGCAATGGGTAAGGTCTCGCTTTCGTTCTGTGTTAGGTTTTTTTGAAGGTTGACCCCCAAGGTTGCAAAGGAGAGAGACAGAAACGTGCGAAAAACAGTAGGTCAGCCCATGTAGGATTTGTAATGCGTCTGTAATAATGCGTACCAATTGAGTGGATCCGCACATATCCTTAAAAGACTCGAAGAGAAACAAAAATATCGGGAGGAAACTTATGGAGGCCTCGGGTGGAGAAAGGTAGATTTTCACTATTGATATTTTAGTCGCAAATTAATGCATAATCTTAATTATTTAAAATGACGGTTTGAAATAAAGTATCGAAACGAGACGCATACAGAATGGAAGATGTTGGCCTCGTGTGATTTAACTTTGAGAAGGGGCTTTCAAGCTTTCGGCCTCGAAAGCCCCTTAGGGAAATGCTAAACCGCTTGGCTCAACTTTTCCGGACTCCATTGGCCAAATGCTAGCATTTGGAATGCCGAAAGCTCAAAACTGGTCCGAACCAACTTTGGGCTTTCGACATTCCACAAATGCTAAAACTATTTTTTCCCTTCTCAAACTACCTTCACTTATTTTTTAATATTCCGATTTTGCCCCCTTGTTACTGCTCATCTTCTTCACAAAAGCATGATTGGTGAGGGGGGCCGATGACATCGGATCTGAACGGCCACGGGGTCGGTGAAGTTGCCCGACCCAGGTGACGTCGACCTAGCGACTCCAAGCGGTTGTCGCCTGGGGTCACTCAACCCAAGTGTTTGTCGCTTGGGTCGCGTAACCTCAAACCTTGTCACCTAAGGTTGGCCGACCCCTGGTGAAGCTGCTTAGGTCGCACGGCCCTCGCCGGGGGTCACCCGACCTCCCGCGATAGCCGCCAGCACCAAATCTTGCTAGCCGGCCATCAACCGAGATCGAGCGATGGCCGCCCACGATAGATCTGGCTCACCGGCAATCGTAGCCTTTCGCTAGCTCTGATTACGACTACCGGCAAAGGGTAACTTTTTTTTTTAATAAAAAAGGATCCTAAAGCCCTTTGCAAAAAAAAAAAAATTAACCACACACTACTTGGGTCAAAAGTAACTTCACGAAGAATTTTTTATCAAACGTCATTTGCATTTTCTCGATGGGCTTTAACTTAAAGGTATTTACATTTTCCCAAGACTCATTTGTAAAGTTGAACCAAACGGGCTCGTTCTCCCTAAATAAGGATAGTTCTGCAAGGATGAACACGGGACAAGGGAATCCCATGCCCGCAGATAATGGTGATCATTGGGCAGGTCCGAAAAGGCCCAAGCTATGTCTACCCCGAAATGTTTGGCCATGCTCACCCGTCTTAGCGTTTTATATATGAATCTTTAGGGGTGGATCGAGCAATTACTTGGGCCCAATTGGGACGAATCGGGTCTTCCCACTGAATGCATTTACCCAGGCCCCGTCCAAAATGTGTTGGAGCCCCTAAGGCTCGAGTTGGGCTTGGACAAGACGGGCTTGTAAGCCACCAAACTTATGGTTAGGTTTAGGGTGCGTATGACAACCATTTTGTGCCTGGGAACTATTTTTGAATAGAAATGATTCTTTTTTATTCTGCGCTCGAAAATAATTTCTAAGCATTTGAAGGTGTACTCACAGACGCCTTATCAGCAATAAAGCAAAATTTGAACAGAAATGATTCTTTTTTTATTCTGTACTCACAGACACCTTATTCGAAATAAAGCAAAATTTTTTCTCTACGGAAAGCCGGCTGATGGAAATTTAGTAGGGCATTGGACAGGACGATATGACATATGTGCTTTATTTCAATATGATTCTTAATTGCAAGTAACATACTAAACTATAGATTGTTACAAAGTATTACTCGTAAAAAATAAACTGCTTCACTTGATTTAAAATTAAGGTAAAACGAAAATATTTGTCATTAAAGCATTATACAAAAAATTAAAAATAACTTAAAAAGTCATGAAATTCTTTAACTTGTCACAATAAAACAAAAAATGAGAGTTTATTTTTCTGTTAGTACTTGAATAGTTCTTTTTTTTTTATCATAATTTAGTTGAGGGCTTATTCGATAAGAACTCTCAAGCTTTTCTCCTTGGGACAGATCTAGCTTGCGACTATATTAAGGCGTGTTAAAAATTAGGAATATTCCGTCAAAATATCCTGTTTGCTTCTTAAAGTTGTTTTTTCTCAATTTTTCCTCTATAATAAAAATGAAATTCTACAATTGTGCCGGCTTTCTTAAATCTTTTCAATCTAGTCCCTAAGATGAATTCTTTATATTGACTGCACTAAAATTGTTTCAAGTGGAGGAATACCAATCAAGATCTCCTGAAAAGAAGAGAAGCAATATGATCTCATTCTCACGTAAGTACTACGATGCATTGTCACCATCTTCGCCTCTGCGACCCCAAAGTCCGAAACAACAAGAGACCATAAGTCAATGCTTAATTTTCCACGAAACAAACAGAGTACGTGTCTTACATAGGTACAGTAGAGGAGAGGTTCGATCCTAAATCCTATTGTACTATGCCTATGTTAAGGTACTTCTTTTTTCATGGAATTCCAAAATCCTGCGAAACTGTTTAGCACTGAACCGAACGCCCACGATAACCAAACTCCCAACGAGGATCTTGAATCTCAAACTTGCTTGATTTACATCGTATGGAAAATGGATTAAAACTAGTGCGACTTAGGAATCCACTTTGGAACGCCGACGCTTTAGCCAATCTAATATGCTGTCCTAGCTTTTCAAATCAAGTAGCACAACTATAGACATGACCTGCTTAAGACAAGAACACGAGGGGGAAGTAATCCCTTAGCGAATCTCCGAATTTACACATGTATCGCCTCCTTCTACCAAGAACGAGGAGGTGAACTTAGTTGAGCTCGACACAGCGATTTTTGACATGTCCAAGCACAATATCAGGTATTGTGCTTTTCTTCCAGGGCCATGGAGCTTTTGCAGTGAGCAATTGCCGCTTGAATCGCCGCCTGCAACTCTTCCATGGTGCTTCGATCAGTTTCCGTCTTCGCAACAAGGCGAAGACCATAATTTTCTGGGGATGCCATCAACGACCCTGGGACAGAGAAACTCGCTTGCTTATTCGTAAAGCTTGAACTCCCTGAAAACGTGTTAGGCTCCGGATCGAACCCAACATCTTCTTTGCTCTCTCCCAACAAAAGCGAATCGGTCATTCTGGAGTCCCTCTTCAAGGCCTTTCTGAGATGATCAAGCTTTAACCATCTCTTTCTCTTCTCCTTGCTATCTCTATCTTCTCCAGATTTATGTCCTTTTGGCGACCTCAACGATACGAATGAAAAGAAGGACAAGAATTTCTTCCTCCTCTGCATCACGCCTTTAATCCTGGTCCACTGAGTTTTCTCTCCGCTGATGACCGTGCTCTCGCTGCCGCTGGAAGTATTACTGCCTCCGATGGTGCTCCGATCATCCGATTCCCTGACAGGGTAAACCAAATGGTTGAAAGGGCTTGCGGGACGCGGCGGCGAGGTAAGTGGAGAGAGGAGATGAAGAGGAAGCAAGTGGCCATGGAAGAAAATGTCATCTGCCGGTGATAAGTCGACTGCCACTGAGGCTCCACGGGGGACTCTGGTCGCGGAAGGGCTTAGAGAGATTGCAAAGGAGAACTCAGGAGAAGATGATGGTGAGGAAGGCGACGAAGACGATGACAATATAGTAGCGGACGTTGGTGAGTGTTGTTGTGATTGTGGTCTCCCTTTTCTTTCTTTCAGGTTTTGCTGTTCATGGGTTTCCATAACTTGAGACCACTCTAGTAGAGATTCTTGCGGGGTCTCTTATGTTATATTATGCAACTGAGAGAGAAAGAAACCTTTCGAATACAGTCATAGAATAAGACACTTTAATACAAAAAAGATGCAAGAATGCAACACGTAACGAGCTTATTATTGTACCATTCTTTTGGTGGAACGATGTCAGTAGACTTATCGCAGCACTGCGAGATCAAAGGATGTTGAAAGTTGCACGATTTAGATGAAGGTGGGTCCTCAAGCTGCAAGCCAGGTTGGTACTGATTTCGGGAAACTCAGATCGCAACAAGATCCAAAATTGGCTTCAAAAGTTTTGCTCAGACTTCCGAAGAAGGTGACTCGGTAGCGCGTCAGGTATGTGTCTTATCGCACGAGCTAGTCTTGCGAGAATGTCAGGGCCACAGAGACAGAGATGTGCAGGTTGCAGCAGCACACGTTTCAAGAGGAATCTTTGACAAAAGCGCGGACGAGAATAGAGACGCCCCTCTTGCCGTTTCCGTGAATTTCCACACGAGAGGATCGCAATCATGCCGATAAAAAGGCGCTTTCGCGCACTGTGCCGACCCGCGTTTTTGTCAACGAGAGCGATAATGCAAAAGGGTCCATGATCCACAGGAAGAGAAGTTTCTTTCTAAACTTAATTAATGGACCTCGTGGAGCTAAACAGATCTCCCACTTAAGCAAATGTCGTCACCATTTGTCAAAAAGGTCCATCCTTATCCTCAGCGAGGAGGATCAGTCACTGAATCATGACGACCCTCTCGCGAAAGGGCAACAGAAGCTGTAGCTATCTGCGTTCATACTCGAGAAGTCTACACATCAACAGGAAGGGAAACGAAATGCCGTGAGGGTCTGGAACATGTCCAGGGTCCGTCCATTCCTGCGAGGAAGAAAACAAGAAGCGTTTTGGATTTGAATGGACATTAAAGAGCATGAAAGTCGGGGAAATCTTGATGTTAGGTCAGATGGTGGCCCCGGCCATGCACGTGTGTAATGGTAACGCATCGAAAGCACGGAGGAAACTTTTGCTCCCGAAGTCAAAGCAGGGTCAGCATAACTCCAATCATGGAGGCAATTGTTGCCGTGGAAAAAGATGGTGAGATTTTTCCTCCTCCTTTTTCACAACTTCGTCAGTGAGCCACTCGAGTCGTCCCATCTTGAAACCGAGACGGACCATAACAGGAAACCACCAAACAAACACATCAAAGTGACCCTCGAACCTTTTTTAGGTGGAGAACACTGGACTTTTTCTCACCATCCTGTAAAGTGTCGAGGAACGCGAAAAGAAAGCATAGACAACATACGAGGGAGGGGGTGATACGATAGATTATAGTTGGTCGTGGAGAGGATGTGATGCTCGATATATTGTTGGGAGATAAATCCCCCAATCAGAAGCAACGGAACAGTGTTAACGATTTCGAGATATATCGTAGCATGGTTCGTGGCAGTTGAAAGAGCGCCTGCTGCCAAGAATTAGTCGTTGGATGTCGATGTTTCACGAGCCAATTCTGGGGTGTTTATTAATCCTGTTTCACATCTGAAAGGGAACAAAAGATTTTCCTACCATGATCAATCTTTTGAAGCGGATAGCATATGTAGATGTTACTCGATATTGAGCCTCCCTAATTGTTGGAAATGCCACTCTGACACTCTCCGTTATCAGGCACGCAAACGATACAGCAGGGCTGTAAACGGCTCCGTTTGGTTCGGTTTTCTTGAAAAACTGAATCGTTAGATGCACACCCTTGAACCGAACCGAATCTCACTCAAACTGAATATGAACCAAACCAAAAAACCAGTTCGGTTTGGTTCGGTTAAGTTCAATTTTCGGTTTTTTCTGCACACAGTATCCACGCCTAGAGATGCCTCAGCGAAACATTTCCACAGGCACCTGGCCGGCAACTCCCCGCATGCAGAACCCGCTCCTCCGGCATTCACCCAGAAGCAGCTGAAATTCTCTCGTTCCAGCACACAATTTGGAACCAGCTTTCGAGAAACAAAACAAGCCCATCTAGAATTGATCTCGGCCGATCTCAAGCAACAACAAGAAGCACGAAAATGGAGGCAACAACGCGAATCGGAACGAGAATTTCTGGCCCGGTGGAGTTTAGAACAGCCGCAAACCCTAACCTCGATGCGCAGGCGAGCCCTGGACCGCTGAAGACCCCACAATCAGAAGTAGGGAAAGAAAAGGGGGAGGAGAGAGGATACGTACTGAATGTATCCTGCACACTGCGATTTGGGATTCGAGCACCGTCCGCAGCAATGAAGGCGAAGCCCTGTTGGCCCACTTCAAGCTACGCCAGTCGAGCTACTTCAAGTGCTCCGGCATTGCTGCCACGCTCTTGCTCATCCTCGCCGCCGTTGCCCTCCCCCTCATCTTCACCGTCTTCCACGTCAGGACCCGAATGTCCGGCTGAACCGGGTCCAGATTCCCTAGCTTGCCCAGCTGGTCTCGAACGGGACGGTGCTCGCCAGCGCCAACATCACCACCGTCGCTGACATCTCCGTCGAGAACCCGAACGTCACGTCCTTCCAGTACAGATGCTCCACAATGGAGATATCGTACGGCGGGGAGGTCGTCGGCAAAGGCAAGATCCCGGTGGGTAGGGGGCAGCGCGGCAGACGTCGCGATGAAGGTGGTGCCAGCGAGGATCGCAGTGGCGCCGAGGCTGAGCAGCCACCTGGCCGCCAGGGACTTGACAATGGCGAGGGGATTTGAGCCAGAGAGAGAGGGGATACACACTTTTAGGGTAAAAACCGGAGTTATTTTTTCAGTTCGGTTCAATCCAAACCAAATCGAACCGAACTGAAATAAGACCGAATTGAAAAAAAAAAAAAGAATGGTTATCCGAACTGAAAACCATACTGAACCGAAATGCACCAAATTTTCGGTTTGGTTCGATTTGGTTCGTATCTCGGTTCAATTTTTCGGTTCGGTCCTGACACTCCTATGATACAGTTGCTACGCAACAGACATCATTACTAGTAGTGTTCGATAAATGCTCTTCCTAGATTGAGAGAAACTGTATTACATCAAGAGAGGACAGTAAAATGGGGAAAATAACAGATGATAAAAGTGCTTTGATGGAATCGAGTTCGTCAATTTTGGATTGAACAATGCATAAACAAATTTCACGAATTTAGATGCCCATAACCCTCAAGCTAACTGGCCAAGCAACAGAAGCAGCATTAGTAGAATGGACGAGAGAGCTTCAACAGCCCGATTTCTATTCAATGAAAAAATGTCACTACCCAACAAAGTACATACAGATGCGCCTCTTGCTGGGAAATATCAATTCCCCCCATATCTATTCCACAAACTGACTTCCCTACTTCTCAAAGTAGAACAAAACACCAATCATTCAGGAAGACGACTGGGCATAGGAACCCTAATCAAGCCCCCTTTACGTTGATATTACAGTGGAGATGGGTAAACTTGAATGTTAGCTCTACAATTGGAAGGAAACCGTGTACAGTGGAATGAATTCAAAATCAAAAAATTAATTACCTCTGACATGTCATTAGGACAGCCAAACTTATGACAGCTGTCCACATACTGTGCAAAGAGGCTGGTATCGTTCGTCCCTTGGTTTTGAAGTCAGAAACTGGATATTCAAGAAACTATCAACACTCTTGGTCTTCTGATTTGGTCCTTGGAACCTTACACTGAGCTCCCAATGAGCTCGGAAGTAACCTTCAAAATTCACCAGGTGAATGCTCAAAGTGATACTGAAGGAAGTTATAGCTCGTCTCCCATTTAGCATATACTTTCGGACATCTGTCAGTCACTCGCATAGTCAAAGGGGCTCGCTAATCACTTCCGCTACTATGTCTAGATGACCCATCTGAAAGCAAGTTCAAACAAAATGTGAAAAAAAGGGACTCATTAATGCTATCCAGCAATTTGTCAGAACAGTAATTAGAGCTAGGAGCGCAAAGGAGAGAGTACCTCCAAATGGTCTTCTCCCTTCCATGGCTTCTTTTTTCTCTTGGCAACTCAAGCAAAGAAAAGGTCCATCCCATGGTCTCAGTTTTCCTGGATTTGATGAACCAGCATGTATGGATATACCCTCTCCTGGCTTTAGCTCTACTTGACATACAGCACACATGAACAGCCTAAACATGTTGCATAGGGGGTATTTTGTATCTAGCCTGCAATTTACAAGCATTTCTTAGTCAGAGTCACATCAGCCATGTAACTGTCAAAGCAACATCTATACATCATGCAATCACTGTTAGGCATACAAGAGTGGTCCACTAAACCACTGTCAAAAAATATATATTGTCATGACTGAAAGTGTAGTTCATGGTGTAGACCTTTCTGAGAGCATTGCGGATCCGTCCTCATATAACTCCTCCACTACATCTGGCTCAATATATTCTTGATCAATCTGAGAAGATGATTCGGATGACTTTTTACGAAACATAGACTTGAATACTCCTTTTCCTGGCTTCTTCGGTGGTGGCAAAGGAGCCATTGGTTTCTCTTGTGGTGATATATCGATAACAATGCATGTTGTATCATCTCGAAGTCCTTTTTCCTGTAAAGATTCCTGTAATAAAAGAGACCGTGAATTAACATCTAATAGAAAGTACATCAAGCTATGTCACATACCAGATATAATTTCACTGCACAACATTTACCAAAAACAAATTAAACGATATCCTATTAAGTAGGGTTAGCCATATGAATTCTTCCAATGCTATTGCACTTACTTTTGTATCAAGACTTCCGTAAGATCTAAGTGGTTCATATCTTTTCTTATAATCTCCTTCCACATCTTTTTACGTCTTCCCTCTTCCCATTTGACCAAAGTCTCCATCTCATACCCACATCTCCTCACTAGAGCATCTGAAGGCTGCCCGTTTCAAATATATAAACCTTGTCACATAACATTTACCGTGGAAAAATTAAAAAGATGGGGCGACATTGCAACTAACACCAAAGGTCAAGGTTGTATTTGCAATTGACCCTAATTCGAAAAATTTGATAAAAAGTAGAGAGCCCGTTGAGGAATCAAAACAAAAAAGAAAAGGTAATATTTATTGTACAACAATTTTACTCTAGCAAATATAGTCACTGGCCTGGGATAAAAACAATCAAAAGAATCAGATAATACAAGAGTAACTTGTGTATGTCACATTAACATCTATAATAGAAAATATAATTAGTTTATATTCACTGAGAGGGTGCAACGAGGAACTCTTCTGAGTTCACATTGCAGTATGTATGGACTGCATTTACACTTACTTGCAATCATTCATCCAGACCATGTTGCCACTAAACAGAAGTACATTACTTTGAACCAGTTTCAGACAGGAAATATGAAAATTTTTCTTCTCTTCACAAGCCCTTATCTTTATGGTTCGAAAGGCATTATATGTTAGTTACACAGAATCTTCTCGTGTTTAAGTTACATCAATGCAAAGGTTTTGCATGCAGCGTGTAAACTTGTTGCAGATTCTGACCTCTGACTATCATTTTGCAGTACGGATTACTAAAAGTTACGTTTTCCTTGGAAATGTGGGTTCAGTAGAAACTGGAAGCATCAGCTGATAAACATCGTTTTTGTGGGCACATAGTACTTAGAATTGTTCAATAGGCACATAGCACTTATTAATTTAAACAAGAATAAGTAAAGAAATCTTTTGGTGGAAGTTGGACTGCAATCATACTTTGACAATCTGCGCAGCGGCAGCATCTGGCGGCATCCCACGACAACAATCAAGTGCTGCCTCTGCACTTAAAGCATCCCAAACACCGTCACTGGAAATAATTATCCTACCGCCAGCAGTAGATAGCTGCAAAAATCATTATGAAAGAAAGAAAATGAAAAACCACCATGGAAAATGCATGGCACATACTTTATAACGGTCAATTAGAAGGCTAAGCATGCTTTATAGTACAGTTTAGTGGAAGTAAAGGGGAAAGAGGACAGCTTGAAAATGGACACCCCCAAGAAGTAAGAATTCAGTCTACAAAAGGATTATGGAGAAAGAAAAGGTGATGCCAATAGAAAACAATGATGGCATCATGAATTAATTGGCCAAACAATAAGCTAGTTCTATCATGAGAAAAACTCAGTGAAATACCTTTCCTGAAAATGAGGTAATGGTGTCTTTTGGGCAAAAAAACAGAGATAAAAGTGTTCTCAAACTCATTAATTATAAGTTTTGACACCTAAGTTCGCGACAATAAGCATGATGAAATGGTGGCAAAGCCAACAAATCCACAGAGAACATTACATTCATTCATAGAAAGCCTCACAGTTAGGTGCTTCCTCTCTTTATCCCCACAACTTTGAGGGCAGGGCGGGGGGTGTGTGTTACAGAGAGAGATTCCTATTGCTGATGGAAACTTAAATTTTCAGCCAATCCTTATAGGTGATAGATATAAGTGGTCGACAGTAGGGTTTGTTGGAGCCTTAAGTAGTGGTTTCACAAATCTATTACTTTTGTTCTTAGCTCATCTTTTGTACTTAAATCGGACTTGAACAATTGTAGAATAACCGTTTGCATATTATGGATGAAACACGAGTTAAACCTCTTTCACATGGCTAAGTTAAATCCTCCAAGAAAGCATTCTTTTAACTCAAGTCTTCTATTTATGAGTCACCCACCTTCCCAGTAGATATGTCTGATGATCAAACAATGTGGAGTCAATTCAACCACATATGCATCGAAAACACATGACTATATGTATAAGAATGGAAATATAACAGTATCAACAATACCTACACCAAATAAAGAATTCTTACACCGAAAATCCTCAGAATTCTATGTAATAGCTAAAATTAGGAGGACAAGTGTGCACAGAGAAAAGACAATAAACATTGAGCACACAGCCAGAGAAGTAGAACACCTTAAACTGAAAAAGTTAAAAAATAGTTTTTTCTTATTAAAAACAAACCTTCACTTGCTTTACATAAGGGACAGGAACAATGAACTCGCCCACATCCATATCTCCTATAGATCGGGAAAGACACAAGCCACCAGGCCAACATCTCAAAGGACCAATCTACAGAAGAAGTACATGAGGTTAGTCAAATTAATTACAGAGAGTCCTTCAAAGCGATGCATGCTAGTAGTCCATAAGGGGAACCCCTTATATGGAAATATTAATCCTAAAAACGAAAATCTCAATTTACACCAAATTTGATGTTTCATAGTTGCACTTCCAATTAGTGGGCCGCCTTCATATTAGCAAGACATATGCAAAGACACACTCGCATTCAGTTTACTGCTTTTGGTAATTGCACAAACACAATAAAGAATGACAGACTGAAGGGACCTTACCTCAGCACCGCCTCCAGTGTTAAGCCGGCCCACTTCACCTCCACTTGCAGTAATGCGAATCCTCCTAAGATACCATCAACATTGAAATTAGATTACAAAAAAAAAGAGGCAGAGGTAGAGCAAGGATAGGTACATTATTCCAGCAACATGGATGACAGTTAAAAAAATTTTAGTTCTGTTTAAACATACTCCTCTTCGTTGCACTCAAGCCGATGGTCTGCTGACAAATAGTAGATAGTTCCTTCAGCGGATTCAAGAATACAGCGAGAATCACCAACAGAGGCAACGGTTATAACCCACCCTTCAATTATTAAAAAGGTGACAGTAGTTCCTGAAGTTTGTGCTGCAATATAAGGACAAAAAGTAAATATCCCATCTCATTGTATCTCTCGAACAAAAAAAAAAAGAAAAAAGAAAACGGCACTCTGCAAGTCCAAACAGATGATAACATGATCATATCTCCGTCATGAAAATAATGCCTTAGCAAAACCCTACAGTACATAATAACCATAAGGTGAAACCTTGTGGCAGATAAATTAGACTACAATTGCGAATTGGGCCTTGACTCCACAGATTGTTGAACACTTAGATTTACTATTGGAAGAAGCTCCTACCTTTCTCTTGCAAGTCTTTATCTGTCTTGACAAAGCCTGCCACAAGGGCTCTCGGCAGTGCAGTTACCCATTCATCTCTATTAAGATCTGATGGCATCGCTGCTAAAACATTATTGAGGAGATTTTCCTTCGAATAGACAGCAGCGGCAGACCCATTATGTCCATCAAATAGCTGCAAAATGAGAAGTCGGAAGGATATAATCAGCAACTTGATGGTTGTTCATCTAAAGCAGCCGTTCAATTCTCAGGTTTCAACAAATAAAAGAAGAATCCAGGAATCTATATGGACCCTGAATACCATTTCCAAAACAAAAGAATACAAACTCAAAAGGTATCAGCCAAGATGAAAAGTTCAAAAAAAAATAAAAGGTAGTTCCATGGCTTTCAGGTCTTATCTGCCTAAGAAAATAAAGAGCGCGTGGAAAAAAATGAAGCGAGCATGGACTAGAACATCCCAGAAATTGGATTCCCTCTCGAAGTTCAGTTCAGTCCTCATTCATCGTTGTTACCTAACAATGAACCTCACATGTGAAGCAAAAAGATATATAAAGCCAAACTCGCGGGCTAAAAGAGAAATTGACCAAATTCAGTTGGCTACCAAGCAGGACTGTGGGCGAGGACAAAGTTTCATCTTCCAATAGACGACACCCCTTTGGTCCTGCCTGCTTATCTTCCTACTTATTACTGCTTCTATTATCAGACTCATGCGCGTTTTACCAAGAACAATGACTAGTACAGCAGATTTTTACCTATAAAAGAAGAGAAAAAAGGAACAACAAAGCACCCTAGATCAACCCACACGGGCTAAATGAAAGAACCAAATATGCCAACGCATGCATCGGAATGATGTATCGTCGCGGATGCACACGGATGATGAAGAAACACATACGCCGAAAACAGAATAGGTAGTGACCCCATCTCCAACAATTCTTTGGCACTCGGTCTTGAGCAGCGTGTAGTCCTCCCCTTTCTTGCTCTGGCTAGCCTGCCCGTGCACAATCTCCGGCCTATCGATCTTCTCGTTGGCCAATTCGCGCTTGAGCAGCACTGAGAGTGGCACCGTCTGATGTTCACTCCTGGCGGACATCATCCTCCGTCTCTCCTCCCGAAAATTCTCACACGGTCAGTTCGGTCGGTCGGTCGGTCGGTCGGTCGGGGGGGCCCGGTAACATCCACCGGCCTCCTCAAAATTCCGTTGTTCTCCGCCCACAAGCAGCTCCTACAACACCAACAACAAGACAGACACGATCAAACAGCTGGCACGCGCGACTCGCCGCCGATCTATCAGATTGACGAAACGACCCCCGGCATTTCCCGAGAACGCCATCCCCGAGATCTCGAAACACCAATGCCCGACGAAACCACACGCGACACTCCCGATTCGACGATCAAAGCGCGGACGGCCGACGGAAACCGCGGCGGCGACGATTCGCACGACGGCGCGCGCCGGCCGTTCCCGCGAGCAACGACGAGATTGTTTCCCCCCGGCCGCCGGGCAAAAAAAAAATCAGAGCCGAATGCAGCGCGCGGCGGCGGCGGCGGAGGACGAGCGCCGAGGAAATCGAAGATCAAAAGCGCGTCCCGGAGGGGAAAACGACGACGACGAAGAAGAAGAAGAAGAAGAACGCGGAGAGGAGAGAGGGAGGGAGGGAGGAGGGACGAGGCATTTACCTCGGGCGATTAAGCGCGGGCGGCGGCGGCGGCGGCGGCGGCTACGGAGGCGGTGGCGGGGCGGCGAGGGAGTCGCGGCGATCGAGAGACGCGGATCCCGGCGAGCTGCAAATATTCCATCGGTTTTAGAGCGAGCGAGAGAGAGAGAGAGAGAGAGAGAGAGGGACGATGCGCAACAGAAGCTGCCTGTACTGTGGGTCGTTTTGGGCTATCATTATGTCCTTCACGGGGGGCAGGGTACGATGACGTGGCGTGTGGGTGGCGGGCGGGGTGGGGCGGGCCGGCGGGGGCCCCGAAACGCGCCCGTTTTGGTCGTCGTCCAGGCCGTTTTTCCGTTTTTCTCCTCCTTGCGAGGAGCCAGAGCCACAGCCAGAGCTGAGCTGAGCTGAGCTGCAATGACATGTTTTTTTTTTTGTCTTAAATTTTTTTTTTGGTTAGGAATGGAAGTTGAGGGGACAAGGCGCGCGTGATTGCGGCTCCACGGTAACTATTGTGAGCCTGCAACAATTTGGTTTTTCTTTTGTTTTTTGGATAATTAAGGAATTTTTTTTTTGGTGTGTCATATCTCTAACTTTTGCTCCGCCTCTTATAGAGCGCGGGAGTCGAACCCCGTATTTGTGATACTAGCATCACCATCTCCGATCCACGTACCAGCATAGCTGCCTGTCTATTGGCAAAAATTAAATTGATGATGCCCCCTCTCATCCTCCCCTTTTTTTTCACTCGATGAAACCTTCCTAATTTGTGTACTTATTTCCATCTGTGGATATTAATGTTCATTTCCGAGCAGAAGAAAAGGAAGGATATCAATTTCGTGTATAGTCTTGGATAAAGTTTTCTTTCTAGATACATCATGTCGGACGAACATTATATACATATATATATGGTAAAAGTATTGGCCTAAACCATATGAGATCGATAATATATCTATGATCATCTTCCGAAGATTTGATAGATCGTACGCATCCATAAGATCATATAACTAAGAAATCAAAAAATTGCTTGCCATAAAAGTCAATACTTTAATAATTTGTATTACCATATTGTCATTGATTACGGATATGAACCAAATAATTGGAACATATAGAAAAAGGTAATATTTAGGGTCGGTGATTTGTTTTTTGTAACGTGTTATATCACATTCATGTCAAATATCTGAATAGAGTATTATCGATCGGCTCAAAATTTTGAAAATCAAAATACTATATTTTTGTTCGAGTTAACATGGAATAGCATTTACTTAGATTTATTATAGAAATCTAGTTTGAAAAACGTTCATAATATAAGCAATCTAATGATATTAATAAGGGTTATTACCATGAAAAACTTCAAACTGATGCACCCATGACGAATTTATCCAAAATTAATTTTTTGACGACCAAAAGCTCCAAACTGGTACATCTATAACAAATTCACCCTCCGTTAGTTTCTGTTAAATTTTACTATCAAATTGCTTAGTTAAATAACACATGGCAGTTGACGAATGTATCACTTTGGGGTTTTACACTCTATTTGTCTCAAGTGTACTGGTTTATTATTTTTTTTGTATTGGTTCAATTTAATGGAGGTAAATTTGTCACAAATGTACTAGTTTTGGGTTTTTAGAGGTCAAAAAATTAGTTTTGGATAAATTTGTTACAGGTGTACCACTTTAAGGTTTTTTGTGGTATTAATCCTATTAATAATGAGAGCATTGTCTTTACCAAAAAAAAAAAACAATGAGAGCATTGTCGAAATTAATAACTATAATAAGCACACGAGGTGGGGCGGGTGAGACCTAACCCGTGTCCCGTGGCTATTGGGCAAGTCCTTGTTGGTCATCGGCTAGGGGCTACTTTGCCATCCTTTTGTATTGAAACATAGGGTGCGTTTGTTTAAGGGAAAATGTTTTCTAACCCGTTTTTCGAACTTTCACCCGTTTGGTTCATCGAAAATGATTAGTCAACTGAATATACTTTCCGGTCAAAGAAAACATTCATATATAAAATTAGGAAAGTGAATTCCCTAATCTAAGAAGATGAAAACACTTTCCGGAAAATTGCTTCCCTTGACTTTTTTAATATTTTATTCTTTTATTTCTTTTCTTTTTCTTTTTTATTTTTTAAAAATAAAAATATTAAAAATTTCGAAATTATTTTGTTGCCTAAGATAAAATCATGCAATTAAAATCATTTTCCAAATAAGATCTAAACACCATAAAACATTTTCGATCACATATCATCAAATAAAGGAAAACTAAATATTTTCCTGGAAAATAATTTTTCGGAATACATTTTCAAAAAATGTTACATTTTTCGTGAAATAAACAAACCGATAGTGTCAGGTCGAGACGACTAACGCGTTAAGATATTCCATTAACATACATAAGCATGTCATAAAAATGGGTCAAAAAAAGTCAACCTAAACATAAAATCCGGCTGATCTGTTCGGTATTCACGATGCCAACACGATCAAGCTCAATGATGACATCCTTAATTACATGTTATGTAGATATTTCTGGTCACATATAGCATCTAAATTACACCATGATTTCCCAATTTCCTAAGGATTAATACTAAAAAAATCCAAAATTGATATATTTATGATAAATTTATCCAAAATTAATTTTTTGACCACCAAAAATACTAAATTGGTATATTTATGATAATAACCTAATTTTTTTGACCATAAAAAATCATAAACGGGTATATTTGTGATAAATTTACCTTTTGTTAAACTGAAATAATACCATAAAAAATTCAGAAACTGATACACATGTGATAAATGAAAGGTAAAACTTCAAATAGGTACACCCGTCAACAGCCATGTGCCATCAAATACAGAAATCTAATGGCAAAATTTAACGGAAATTAAGAAAGAGTAAATTTATCATAAATTTAACGAAAAAATAAATAAATAAAACGGAGAGAAGAGAGCCAATCAAGCAAAGTGGGTCCACGATACGGAACGCGCCCCACCACGCAACATCTCCAAATGGCCCGACTCAATCAGCCAATCAAGGAACAGCTGTGATTGGTTGGTTTTAGTGGATATCCACTTAATCTCCTCTTTATATATATATATATATATATATATATAGAAAATAAAATAAAAATAAATAAAAAATGATACTTTATCATATAATAATAATAATAATAATCTAATGTCAAAGAAATCACAGGCTGGCGCCGGTCAATCGAAGGAGGGCCAAAGCGCAAGCGCGCAGGACGACAAGCGAGCTCAGTCAATCACGACCCCCTTCCCCCTTCCCCCTTCCTTGTACAAACGAATTGGACAAAAATAATAATAATTATTATTATTATAAATTATTATAAATTGCCGGTTCCCGAATACCAACAATTTTGTTTTCTTGTTGTGTCGTCCTGACAGGGACGTCGTACCCGATTAAAAAAAAAAACACTTTTCCTTAATTTTTTTTTTTGGCAAGGGTGACAGCTGGAAAATCTTGTGGGTTGTTCACAAGGCAACGAAAGGTTGGACCGAGCCTCGCGTTATCGCCATCGACGACGACACCCGAAACAGCGCATAACGCCGGCTTAAGTTACGAGGATGTTCTTCGCGAGCATCATCATCATCATCCTCATCATCTTGTACTGATTTTTATTCTCATGACCATTTTTGTCGCGACGGTTTGGGACCTTGTTGTATGCTCTTTCTAGGGGGCGACGTTGCTACTGTTCTTTTGTGGTGGGAAAGCGTCAAGAGGTGCGACCGGCGATAGCAGTTCCCCACCGGAGGGGTCCCGTACATAACTACCCTCCATCGTAACACCGATGGCTCGGTGGTCTGAGACCTGTGAGCTCGTCAACCCTCGCACCCATCAAGATGATTGGTAATAGTCAGGAAGTTGCTCCATTTAAGGTATGTTGTAGCTAGGTAACGTAGCATGAACAGGTCGCTCGCGACGTAGAGTCAAATTCGCGATTTCATGGGAGACAAATGACCCCTTTATCACCAGTCGATACGCTGGTGGTATTAGTCTGATTGAAAATTCAATGGCTCATCGTTGCATCCGGTTGGTGATTTGACGTGTGGATTTTTCCGCGAGCAATGCTGGCCAGAGTCATACCTCGTGCCAATCGACTACCGTGAATCATACTTGATTATTTTCTTTTCAGCAACGCTGCAAATGAAAAGAAGCGATTTCTGTCGCTCAAAGTCAACGGTAGATTTGATAAAAAGTACCAGGCAAAAGTCTCCATCCATCCGCACGCATTGGTCTCGGAGAAATCCTCATCTATACACTCTCTAGAGCTCTCCAGATTACCATTTTCGCTTGTTACCAAGATCAAGTAACCAAGAGTGACCGTGTTCAATTTTATTTACTTTTCATCAACCATAGACCTAATAAAAATCGTTACATCTTCTTTAATGTTGTAGCGATCTAGTGAATTATAGCTTGCATCGGGCTCTTGCACGTAAACCGTACCGTTTTTTTCAATCTGAAAGCAAGTCGATATCAGCAAATTCACATATAGTTTATTTTCGCCCACGCGTCGGCTTATACCTACTTAAAAGACTCGACGGGCTCAATAGGCCTTGGGCAAATGTTTCCATAGGCCGTGCCGAGTCGGAAGAGGAATCGAACTCGAGATCTCACGTAACTCAAGGTGCGAATTCCCCAATCAATTATATCCCCCCTCCTTGACATTCTTTCCCCCCCTTTTTAGGGGATTTAAAGAATGGGTTAATACTACGAAAACAGTATGCTCGTGATAAATTCACTCTAAACTAATTTTTTTACAACAAAAAATCAAAAACTGGTACGCATGTAATAAATTTACCTTCCGTTAGTTCCCGTCAAATTTTACTGTTAGATTGCCGAGCTGGATGATACTAAACTTAGGGTTTTACCCCCTCTATCATAGATCTATCAGTTTTTAGTTTTCCGTGATATTAATCCAATCTAACGAAGAGTAAATTTGCCATAAGTATATCGATTTACGGCTTTTGGTGATAAAATAAAATTGATTTGGGGGAAATTCGTTATGAGCATATACCGATTTAAGGTTTCTGACGGTCAAAAAATTAATTAATATTAAATTTATCACGAACCGCACCCATTTCGGCTTTTTTCTTGTGTCGTTAACCCTTTAATCGATAAGATCTTTTTTACCCAGGTGGGAAAAGAAGGATGACATAAAAAATCTGGGATCATGGTTGGGGGGGCTTTTCGACATTTCACGTCCAGGGGTGGGGGCCGCGGGGGGGGGGACCCACACTTACCCGGGGCCCTCCTCGTTGACCAACAACTAATCCCCGTAAAACCCACTCCCGCTCACCCCACCCGGAATCACCGGCGCCAATCATCAAACCACGCAAATTTGCAAAGGGACCACGCCCCGAGCCGCATCGCCTGGCCCACGACCGGACCCCCCCCCCCCCCCCACCCACCGGAGGGAAGCGCCGTGGCGGGACGGACGTTGTCGGGGGGCGGCTCGAGTGGATCCCGATCCGGACCTTGACGGAGAGATGGACGGAAGTGATCCGTCGAGATTACTTATTATGTTTCGTAGCTGTATCGGTAAAGTGCGAGACTGAATCGGAGGACATTGGGCACGGACGGATTCTCGCCGTCCGCTTTCTTTCGAACGATATGAAGGAAAACTGGGTGTAAATTTGACAAATTGTAAATTGCGCTTATTGCGCCGGGACGCGGATAAACTTCGAGAAACACGGCAAAAAAGGAATGCCAATTTCCGGTATTTGATTTTTTTTTTTTTCGCGGGGACAATCGGATGGCATCCTCAACATTCCAAATTCGGTTCATGCTCGCGACTAGAAGATTCACGAGGAATTACTTCTCGATGTAATCCCAAATAGTGCTATTGAACGGGAATTAAACTTGAAATTTCACGCTTCTTGAATTTTCTTACTCCCTATTATATAATAAGAAATCAAGAGAATAGCATGCTCCATGTTTGTCTATACTTTATGTGTGCACATAATATTTGACAGATTTCATTTGAAAAAATATGGAATATTTTGTTTGTGATCTGGTGGCATCCTTCCTAGATGAGTTTTGATACACCAGGCTCGGTTCACCTCCTTGATCCAATCACACTATGTGTCGTTCGAGTTGCGACGGGCGATTCATAAGGAGCTACTCATTTTTTTTTAATATCAAGTGGCTCCATCGAGTGGGAACAGAACTCGAGACTTCACGCTTCTTGAATTTATTACTAGTTCTCACTATCAAATAGGCGATCGAGGGAACCCACACATTGTCTTTTAAGCGTGTCTTTCGTGTGATACCATCATGACGTAGTTGTTACTAGAAATTTTGTTGCCGTCGACGTATCATTGCTAAATTACGTGACTAAAGTGTACACGACACAAGTTAAAATTAAAAGAGTTAATACCATGAAAAATTCCACATTGGTATATACTCGTAACAAATTTATCTCAAACAACTAAAAATCCTAAACTTGTACATCCACGACAAATTCACCCTTCGTCAAATTGCTGTCTTGGATGACACGTGGCAATTGACGGGTGCACATATTTAGGATTGTGTTACTCCATTTGCCACATGTGTATCAATCTATGATTTTTCATTGTATTAATCTAACTTACTGGAAAATTAATGGAGAGAAATTTGTTACCGATGTATCAATTTAGAGATATAAATTTGCCACGGATATATCGACTCATGACACGAGACGTGCGTCACGTTCGCGCAAATCGTCGTCACGGCGCGCGTGAGAGTTGGATATTCACCTGGGAGGCGATCACAAGACGAAAGAGCTCGCGCTGGCATATCCGTGTGGACCCCACCCCGTAGCGCCAGGTAAGGTAAGACGACGACGACGACGACGAGACCAAAGACCTCGTCGCTCGCCAGAGGAGATGTCTCGGTCTTTCGTCTCATGTTCTCGCAGCACCTTGCGTCCTCAGCCTTTGTCCCATTTCGTTCCCAGCTTTTGCGCAACGTGAGAGAGACAACTCGCGCAGCAGACATTGCTGTCTGCCCTGTTCGTCACGCATTGGTCAAAGCCTAAGAGGCTCGAACATGCCGCCGATCCGTTCTTGATTTTAACGTGTGTCGATGCGTGCATGCCCCGGCCCTAATTGGGTCGGTTTCTTTTTCCTTGTCTACACGAATGTCGAAACGCCAAATCCAGATCATATTCACGTCTGATTCGTTCGCGTCATTGACGGGTCGAGATGGGTTTTCTTTTTTTTTTTAATGTCGATCACGGTTACGATTCGATTTCTCCTAACGCGTTTTTTTTTTTTAAATGGGCACTCGTTTATAAGCACGCAAAGATTGGTGGTGAGCACGCACGTCCTTTGTCCCCTTAGCTGGAAAAGCGAGCGGGAGCTTGCCATTTGACAAGCTAAGTGGAGCTATCGAAACAGCCTGTTTCTTTCTTTTCCCCCACCCCACACAAACTCACCGCATTCTCAGGGCACGGGCAAGCAGAACGCGGCAGTCAAACCCGGGTTTTGTCTGTTGCATCATGTTCAGACTCAAGAAATGCAGATCGAAAGGTCCCTCTCCTATTTGCATCCGCACGCATGAATCTAGTAAGGCTTCACAGTTCTGGTGAGATCTAGGCTGCCCAACAAACTTGCGTCGAGATAAGGCGACCGCGAATCCAACCGGTTCTCGAGGTAGCAACTTTAGATGGATGCAAGTTTGCACCTGTCTATGGTGCTGAACATAGGAAAAAAATCACACAAAAACAGAGGAAGATGCAGAACCGCCCGCTGCATTCGAGTGGTTTTAACCGTTTCTTGCTGAACTGCAGATAGACTAGACAACCGCCAAGCATAGCACTAGTATGATCAATTAATTACAAGCCAGAAACAGACCTACAGCACCACAGATTCACTAGCTAATCTAATCGATTGGAATCTATCTCTAGATTAAGTTACATTTCGCCTCCTGTGACCAAATCGGGAGCAACCCAATGGCCAAATCTCATAGCCCAGGATGACCTTTCAATGCACCGTGCAACCTGCATCAGAGAAACACATATCGACAGTGAGAGAGTGTGTGTTCTTTGTTTTTTTGGTAAAAATTAGACTTTTGTACTCGGGTTCAAAAGTTTGCTGTAGTGTAGGGAAATTGATACGAGTGTCAAAGTCAGGCTAACATTAAGAACATTGACAAGGAGAGAGCCGTTCAACATGCAACAAGTTCAGTCTAGGAACAAGATTTCAGACTCTAAAAAAACATTAATTTTAGTTCTAAGCAGCTGTGGCTAAACTCCATTGTAACATATAGAGCCCGTTTACTTGATTTCCAGCAAAGGCGGGACGAATCTAGTATCATGGGGCCTCGTAGCAGGTCATCTTTGGTTGGTAATCATAGACCCGAAATGATCAGATTGTCCTCATGATTTTTTAAAACAAGTAAAAGCAATAGAAAAAGCTCACGAGTCAGTTCAGACACAACCATCCATCATTACCATCACTACCCCAGATAGAAAGCATACTTCATGGAGGAACTTCAATTTAATGAGATGTTCGAAAGAACTCAGAACTTTGAGGTTTAAAACACTGCAAGAGGCTTTATGGAGGAACTTGAATGAAATGAATTCATATGTTTGAAAGAACTCAGCACTTTGAGGTTTAAAACACTGTAGGATGCATTGCTTTAGAAACTGCTTCTGCTTGTCTGAAAGGAGATTTTTTTTTGCAATGAAAGTGAAAACACACGAGTGAAATCTAGTTTGGAGATGCTAAAACATAATCAAAAGAAGAGCCGTCCATTTGTGACTGACAACTGGAGATTGGTCACTAAACTTCAGAGAAACATCCAAAGAATAACCACGAGCACAATACTAATATAATCTATAGGCAAGTAGTAAGCTCGCTACCTACCATTATATGTCCAAAATCTGACTGCAGAGCAACCGCGCTGCTAATCTACCTAGGGCTCCTCACTCTTGTCGAATCCATTCACTCGTATGATGTAAACCTGAAAATGAGAATATAAATGGCGCTGCACTTACATGGCAGCCAAATAGTATAGCACCATTCAAAAGGAAGTAAAACATCCTAGGAAATGATACACTTACTATTCACGGTTAACTTTGCGTTTATAACAGGATATGGTGATGGCTATCTGTACTGTGGAATGCCAAAGACACGCCTCCCCTTAAATCTATATTTAGGATCTTTGTAAGTCCTTCTGAATTCTACAATCTATTAAAGACACATGGGACAACCTATTCTATAATCTATCAATGTCTGACAAAAGAAAGAGATGATAAAGAAGCATACCCAAATTAGCAACACCAACACTCGAGCATAAATTCAAAGGTCGGCTTTATTTTAGTGCCTTCTTAATGAACCAACTTACTAGCTTGACTGTGACAAAAAGGTTAGGAAGCAAGAAAACTGACTTTCAAGTCTCAAATACAGTCTCATCATTACTACCTTCATTGTGGTTGGTTTAATTAACTGGAAAACTACAGCATCTCCATCAGTTAGCTCATGAGCTACAGAGAACCCTTTCCATCCTCCGCTGAGTCCCGTCTTCCGCGCCAAATATATCGTAGGGAATTCTTCACCATCTTCGTCGACCAATGTGATGACCCCGTCATTCTTAGGAAGGCTCGTTTTGCAAAAGTGGACGGGAAGGCCCTGCAAATGAAATGACATGAGAAAAAGAGAACCAAATTGTCAATGAATGTTGCAAAATCCCTCCTTGATTCCAGGACGCCACGTCTAACGAATGCTGCAGACGGTACAAATCGCGCAAAGGGAATCGAAATCAAACAAAATCGAAGTGGAAAACGAATTAAACTTTGTTACCAGCCAAAAACCACCAGAGACATGAGATGGGAGCATGGCTTTGACTAAGGTGGGATAGTGAGGTTCCAGAGTGGACTGCAATTGCTCCGCCTTCTCTACTGCATACTCCCTGGCCTCAGCAGAGGCATACACCAGGTTGAACGGATCTCTCCTCTTATAAATCCTATCGATTTTCATAAACAATTTGGTAATTTTTGTAGCGAAATATAAGGACTTTTTAACATCTTGGAAATCATTTCGCAAAAGTATTACGATAAAAACGAAGGAAATGATAAAATACCTTCTGGGCACTGCTACCCGATCAATCACCACCTGAAACCAAGAACAAAGTTTGAAACTTTATGATCAATACCGGCTAAAAACCGCACCAAGACAATCCTTCCTAAGCCTGATACGATCGAGTGACTTTCTTCCGTGAAAAGAAAAATGCAAAACTAAGAAAAGGGTCGAGCAGAGAAAAACTTCTGATTTGAATTCTTTATTCTTTCCAATGTCACAAACCCTGATGAAGCAAACAAGAGTTCCGCAAAAGAAGCAGAGTCTAATGGAGTGACCTCTCTGTAAACGGGGGCGGGCTTGTTCGCGACGCGACCGGACCTCCTCACCACCACCACCCGCTTCTCCACCGTGCGTGGCTTGGACTGCTTCATCTGACAAGAGTGACCCAAAACAGAGTATAAATAGCAGAGAGAGAGAGAGAGAGAGAGAGAGAGAGAGAGAGAGAGAGAGGGCATTAGGAGTTACAGGGGTGGAGTGGGGAGAGCAGGAGTTGCGGAGGGATTGAGAGAGCTGGGGGAGATTGAGGGCCTCCATTCGTTTCTTGTTCTCCTCCAGCCTCTTGCGGCGGCACTCCTCGTAGGATACCTTCGGCTTGGCGGCCACCATTTTGCCTTCCTTCCTCTGCTCAGTTCAGCAAGAGATTTGGAGGATGCGGAAACGAAGAAGGAAGAAGCAGAAGGGGAAAGAAGGAAACAGGGTACGATGTGATGAGGAGAAATGTGCAGAAATCGAGAGTTTGAGAGCCAGTCGACCGTTGGGTGGGCACTAATCCTTGACTAATCTTCCTCTTTTGGTCAGGACTAGCATAAAATCCAATGTTGTCAGAATAACTTTCTTCACATTCTCTCTCTCTCTTCCCCCTCTTGTTTGGTTGCATTTAGTGCTCATTGAATTATGAAAAGATGACAATAACAATCTTTACATTTGAACTATCCTTGAATATTCAATTTAGGTTGCGTTTGGGATTGATTTTAGGAAGCCACTTTGGACACCTGAAATCCTTTAGGTTAAAATTTGGTGTTTGGCAAAATTTTTTTGAAGCCCCATTGAGCCAAAGTTGGCCTTGTGAGGGCTGAAAGCCCAAGGCAGGTCCTAGGCTGCCTTGGGCTTTCAGCTTTTTTTGTAAGCAATAGTACCCGGGTAAGTAAAAAAAATTTCTTCCGAAACTACCCTCATCTATTTTTTGATTTTCCAATTTTGCCCTCGTTTGGCACTATTCATCTTCCCCAAGAACCAAACCGGAGGCCAACAACCGTTGCCTGAGAGGTCCGGCCACTGTCGCCTGAGGGTCGGCTGACCTCCGGCGACCGTCGCCTGGGGGTCGCCCAACCTTGGCGACAGCCGCCTGGGGTCGCCCGACCTCAGGCGACACCTAGGTCGCGTGATCGAGCTAGGTCACGTGACCTAGGCTCTGCTTGAGGTTGGGCGACCCCAAGCGGCGGTTGTTGGAGGTTGGCCAACCCCCAAGCAGTGTTGGCCGGACCCATGCGACCCAGGCGACGCTTAGGTCACGCAACCTCAGGCGACGGTGCAGCCTCGCCTGAGGTCACCCTGGCGGTGCCGCCTCGCCTGAGGTTAGGCGACCTCAAGCGAGGCTGGCCGGCAGCCAGATCTGGCCGTCGGAGGTTGGCCGACGGTCATTTTGGCCCGCCGGCAGTGGTTGTGCTTTTTGCTGAATTTTTTTTTATAAATAATTAGCAAAAGTTCTTTACAAAATTAATTTTTACCAAACGGTATTTAGATCAAAGTTGCTTTCAAACGTGATTTTAAAATACACATTACCAATCACTACTTGCATTTCGAAAAACCCTTTTAGCTCAAAGTCATTTGCATTTTCCCAAAAACTTTCTCCCAAAGTGTTCCCAAACGCAGCCTTAGTCCCTCAACTTTCAATTTGTTTAATTTAGTTCATCAACAATTCATAAATGTTCGATGTCATTCTTTGATTTTGTTCACAAATTTTCATAATCACACTATTGCTCTATTAAAATAACTTTTAATTTCAATAAACTAAATCAACAAAAAATATACAATCATTTTATTGCCTTTTAACCTTTTTGGCCTTTACAAATGTTACAATAGTTCTATTTAAATATATTGTAGCTTATGGTCTCGATAGTAGGAGGTGTAGAATCCCATTTAGAGAAGTATTAGGGACCAAAAGTCTTTTAATTTGTCCAAAAACCCAGGGATTGCATTGAATAAATTAAAAGTTCAGGATCCATTTTACACATTGGGATAAAGTTCATGAATTACATTGAATAAATTAAAATTTTAGAGATCATGTTTCATATTGAGCCAAAGTTTTGAGGACCATTTATGTCATTATTTCTTTTTTCTTTTATTTTACCTTTTTTTTTTCTTTCTTTGTCTTTCTTTCCTTTATCTTTCCCTCCGCCAGTCTCTAACTTCCGTGATGGCTGACACCAGCCATCGGTGATGCCCTCCCAAGCATCGGGCGCATTTCCTCTCACCGAATCTAGCAAGACGCAGCCCTGTCCAGCCCTCGCCAAAGGTCGGAAAATCCTCGCCTATTGCGATGGGCGGAGGGAAAAAAGGAAAAAAAGGAAAAAGAGAAAGGAAAGAGGAAAAAAAGAAAAGAGAAGAAAAAAATAAAAAATTTAAAAACAAAATTCAAAAAAAAATTGAAAATTAAATAAAATTTTCACGTCAGTGTCAGCTGTACCACATAAGCCAGCTGGCGTTTATGCCAGCAATTTCCAATCTAAATTAGTTAGATACCAATGGGAAGATTTTTAAGACTAAATTGATCAAATTAAAAGATCGATAATTGAATTGGTACTGATGCAATAGTTTTAAGACTTTTTTGGTACTTTTCCCTTTTCTTCCATAATCACCTTATTCTGAAAGGAATTATGATCATTTGTAGGGAATTGGAGTACATGAAGTCTTCAGTCGGACCTGGAAACTTTGACTCTTAACTTAATTAAAATCTTGCCGATCACGCATTTGGACTATTTAAATTTGAAATACTTGAAACTTCCATGATATAAAAAAAAATCTACGAGTTCATTCATTTAAAATGTCTTGATATTTGAATAATATTTGAATCTTGACGATAAAACCAACAAGCATTTTTAGCTTTTAGTGAAGCCGAAGCAAAGAGGCCTATCATTTTCGTGACAATGACTAGTAATTAAATGGGATAATTATACATTTTGTTCCTATAATTTTTTAATTTGTTCAAATATGGTTCATGAACTTTAGACTAGTATATAATGTTGTCCCTAAAATTTGACTTGTTTAACATTGTCATTGAAGTTTTGGTAATCTTCAATCTAATTCATGGACTATGTGACAATATTCAATGCTGTTCTTCTATATATTCAAGTTAACGGAATATGTTTATTTTGGCTTTTAATCCAGTAAGTTTGAACGGTGGGCAAAAAAACATTACACGTGGATTATCTATGTAAATATTTAAGTCAAATCAAAATATAATAATGTACGTCATCAAATAACATGAGTAATCATTTTTCCAAATTGAACAAATGAAAATAATTATTATATTATAATATGAGTTGAATACTTAACATGAATGATTCGTATGTATCTTTTGTTTTGGTCAACTGTTCAAAATTACCGAATTGAAAGCCAAATTGGTAAATTCCGTTAACTTGAATTTACAAAAAGGATACTATTGAACATTTTCATGAAATTCAAAAATTATACTGAACATATACAAAAAGTTTAGGAACTACATCGAACAAATTAAAATTTGAGGGATCACATTATACATGGGCTAAAGTTCCTGATTATAAGATCATGTACAACATTGCACATTAAGCTAAAATTTAAGGATTATTTGTGTTATTTTCCCTAATCAATTTGTTGCGGTATAAGAGATTATATGGGCTTTTCTCAACGAGCTTGACAGTAAGAATCCACAATACATGTACCTTAAAAATCACAAGTCAATCGAGTATATCAATTTCCTGAGCCAAAAACCATACAGCTTTTACCTAAAGAAAATCTGACTAAAATTTGCATACATTTTTTCCAGACAATTTCTTACCTAGATAAATGATAGTACCAAGGGGATTCATGTCTTTATCATTTTAAGTTTGTGCGTCGATCAACAGATCTCCCGATGGCTATCTTACCTCATACTGAGTTTATTGGTTGCAACAAAACTGACAAGCATTCTTTACGACGACATTTGAGTCCAAGATTGTCTCATATTTATCAAAATACTAAAATACAGCCTTACATGATACAAAGAGCATCTTCTTGCTGCTAGAAAATACGCATCCTCAGCATGAAGCGTGAACTCCACTGGCTCAGTTACGAGAACACAAGAATAACATGCCACAGAATCATCTTTTCCCACCTCAATCTCAGTGGCTGTCAACCAGGACATGATTTACTTCCTAAGACTGAGTTTCACTATTCACAAACCATCTCTTTCTTGCGAAGACATGGACCAGAATGTCCTCTACTCCTCCTAACCTCTTCAATTTTTGCATGTTCGATAAGCGCTCTTAATCATCTAAGAGGCAAAGATTACAGCGGACATTCAGGAAGGCTGCACAAGAAGCCCTTCAAGTGTTTGCCATCTCTATCAGCCATAACAATAACGAGTAGCATTATTATTCTTTTGATGGAAGCCCCCTGTTTTTCAGTACTTTATTAAACCCAAGCTCTTCAACCAAGGAAGCATCCCTTCAAGCCCTTCTCGCAGGCTTCTGGGCTTATAATCAAGCTCAACTTTGGCCTTGTCGCAAGAATAGGCCCACTGATGTCTCAACACTTGGACAGCCTGCAAAAAGAAACCCACTTTTGAGAACACTCTTCACAAATAATAATGCAAGATCCTTACCAAAAAATAATAATAATAATAATGCAAGAAATATGCTATATAAGACTAATTTATATAATTTATCTACGAAGTGTTGTGGCTTATCCAGCCTCAACACCACAGTGGAACATCAACAAAACAGAGATGGGGCTAGAATCCGCTACTTGGAACTATGCAGTGACGCATCAAGCAGGTAGTTAAGTATGACTGAGAGACTTAATGCGACAAGCAATGCTATATACACTAAATCCTCAATGAGCGTTGCTCACTAGGTAACTTGGAAATGCAGATAACATTGCTTGCTCGAGAGTTTAATCATTTCTTAATAAGCGGAACCCACAGACAAAATATGGAGTTTGGTTCTCAGAGAGGATATAAGGTTGCCCCTGATAGTCTGTCGACAGATTTGACAAGAGCTCTTAGAATGCCTAGGATTTCTCAAATGCAATACTCTTAACACCCTCAACAAGAAATGCCCAAAAGGGTCACATACAGCCAGACAGAGTGAGGACTTCAGTTTAAGCAGATCCAGTAGAAGTGACGAAGCTTACCGGAGGGCTAATAAGTGGAAGCTTTCCTGTAATCTTGGAGAAGAAAACTGACACCCATCCATACATGTTAACCATCCATAATGGGATATTGAAACTCGGCCTCTTCGTTCCAGTTATAATGGCAGCCATGTCAAAAACGTGCACGAAGGAAGCATTTTCTCCTGTAAGTAGATATCCTTCACCAGGTTGACCTCGGTGCAGTGCTGCAATGTGCCCTTGTACGACATCTTCAACATGACTGAAAGAATACTTATCACTACCATAACCCACGTAACCAGGGAGCCTCCCATTGAAGCGTTCAATCAACTGAACAGGAGAACACGGGGGATCAAATTACAACTAGGACATATAATTATCTTAAGCCTATTTCAGCACTCAAATCAGTGATGTCGTATTGGGTGAGTTCCAGTCATAAAAACCATAATCAGGAGGTAAAGTGGAAAGGAACAACCGTTTTGCAACTCACGGCAGATTCATACGCACTAGAGATGGCAATCAGGTAAGAAGACCAGATTAATATCATCGGCTAACGAAGCTATATCAGACTAACTACAAAGCCTACCAAGAACTAGATTCTCATTTCCACAACAAACCATAATCACACACTTGCGTCGGGTCACTTCAGCTACTGAATTCGAAGACCGACAGCTAACCAGCTTCTGGACCTAAAACTGTGACAAAATACTCCATTCATCATCAACACTATGGACCCAAAATCAAATGGCAATGTCAGTCTAACTTTAAACGCGACACAGAGATCAGGCTAAAGAGGTTTCACTCTACCAATCGTGCGACGACATTGCCGGCCGTGAGCTTGCCGGTGCCGTAAATGACTCCCGGATACACCATCACTATCGGCAACCCCTCCGCCGCCGCTTGCCGAGCGATCTTATCCGCGACGACCTTCGACTTCTCGTACTCCGTGCAGAAGAACTCCTCGTGATGGACCTGCCATGGCAAACACAGGCTCTGATGCTACCAAATCGCTGATAGGGTAAACGAAAATCACACTCTCAGAAAACCCGGATCGCAGAATCCAATCGAATCGAAGCGGCGCGATACTTGGCTCTCGTCGGCGACGTGTCCGTCGGTGGGTCCGAGCGCGAAGAACGACGACGTGTACACGATCTTCTCGACGGACTTCGTCTCCCTCGCCGCTTGCAGCACGTTCTTCAAGCCTCCCACGTTGACCTATCGAAGCTCCACAACTCACTTCATTCGAACAAAAACTTCGAAGAACTCAGTGGCAAGATTTTGCCGATTCGAGAGGTCGTTCAGGCTCACCGACATGAACTTGGAAGGGTCGGGAAGCCAGGGCTCGACGAGGGCGGCGGCGTGGAAGACGGCGTGGCAGCCGGAGGCGGCGTCGAGGACGGAGGGGTAGTCCGTGACGTCGCCGTACGCGAGGTCGAGGGCGCCGCCGTGAGCGGCGGGGGGAGGGAGGGAGGAGAGGTCGCTGGTGGGGCGGACGAGGGCCCGGACGGAGTGGCCGTCGGCCAATAGGGCGGCGCACAGCCTCCCGCCGAGGAAACCGGTCGCCCCGGTCAACAGGATCTTCATCCTTTACTTCCGGACCCCTGAAAGTCAACGCTCCTAGCGTCTCCTGGGAAAGGCGAACGGTGACTTCACTAACAGCGCGGAGAAAGGTGCACGGTGCTTTTAGGTTTGGCAGATTTTTTTTTTTGCAAATGGCTTTTAGGTTTAATTTTTCTTTTTTTAATTAAAAAAATCAAATCGTTCCTCGGCTCCAGCAAAGGGCTAAGGTCGCTGGCGAGCCTAATCTGGTGTCGATGGCTATCGCCCAAGGTTGTGCGACCCCAGGCAATGAGGCCTGAGGTCGCGCACCCTAGGTAGACGTCTTTGGGTCGCGTGACCCCAGGTGACGAGCTTTAAGGTGGCATGACCTTAGAACGGGCCACCTGGGCGGTTGCGCAACCTTGCCGGTCCAATCTAGCCTTGTTAGCCCTCGTCGACCACCCTTGCACAAAAAATATGAATAGTCACAACTAATAGCAAAACCGAAAAATTAGAGAATTGGCGAGGTTAGTTTGGGAAGAAAAAAAATTAATTCCAGCATTTAGCCAAATACTAAAAGCTCAATGCTAGTTCTTAATAGCTTTGGGCTTTTAGCTTTCCTAACACCATCATTTGGTCGAAAAGTCCTTTCAAGAGGCTTGCTAAATACCCTAACATTTTCCCGAGGAATTTTAGACGTTTAAAGCTGTCCCTTGGGAAAATCGAATCAAACGCACCCTTGATTCACTCCAAATTGCTTTTGGCGGATTACAACATCTGAGGACAATTCTGAAAGACCAATTCGAGTCCAATTCAAATCGATAAAGATCTGGATCTTACCACTAAAGACCATAGAAGCTCGTATGTGGAGCCATCTACTTCGTTTGCTGCTTCTGTGAAATGGTCATTTTATACTTTTCATGAATTTTCGCCGTATGGCCTGTTCAGACCTTTTCCAAACAAGTTCTTTTTAAACAAATCGACATGCCCATGTTTTATAAGTTATGCACCTCCATCCAAGCTTTGTCCAGGGTCCTTCGACACATTTCCTATCGTATAGCTTGTTCTCCTTCTACCGGGCCAAAGCCTTTTCCATGCTTTTAGATGTCTTTTTGTCAACATTATTTTGCATATGCTTTTTATATATAGAGGTTTTGCACACTGAAATATACATACAAGTAACATTTGATTATTTTCTCATTTTCAAAAATAACAAATTTTCTAAGAGAGCATGTTAGAACGTTCTTATTATCGTAATCATTGTACAAAAAGAAATTTTTATTTACTCTTTTAATTATATTATATTTGGACATGTTGACATTTAAATTTTTCCGACTGGTATCCCAAAGAAATACTGCTAATTATGAAAGATTGCGAAGACTGGGGTCAATCAAGTTTGACTGAAATTAACCTAGCCCATTCAGCTCGGCCCGGTTCGACCCCGAATCGTGGTCTTCTCTTCATAGCTGAAATTCTCATGCCACATGGCACACGAAAGCCCACTTTCAAAAATCTCTCCCTTCGAAGATCCCGTTGATTGCATCCCGAGCTCAGATCCGCTGCCTCCGGCACGTCTCCTCCAGGAGCCACTCCTTCAAGCCGCACAAACCCACTACCACTAAAGAGAAAATAAGAAGAGAAGACTAACATTCGTGAACCAAAGACTGGTAGGCGTAGTGGATTGGTCGATGCAGACAAGGGAAAACAAAGGAAGGACTTCGGAGGAATAGTGAAGAGGGCACGCGTGATGGTCTCTCCTCTATCGGTGACCCACGAAGTTGTTGCGTGTGAAGGACGAAACGTCCCTAGTGGACGTGATTTTGTGCCTTCCTTTCTTCTCCTTCACCTATGAATGTCCGCTGCATAATCTGCATCACATAACCAAACCACCACCCCACTTCACATACCAGCTAAGCCAATCAAATCCATCAAACACGTGTGAAAATTGAATAGACTTATAATTTAACCAGGAACCAAATGAAATATGCTTTTAAGCCCCCAAAAAAGGAAAACAAAAAATAGAAAAGGATTGGGTTTCGTTGTAACAACCTTGCACTTCACATAGCGCTTTATCAGAGACCAGAGTCTAGTCCAGGAACAGAGATCGCGAAGAGACCTAGAGAAGTGTATTAACTAGCCAGCGAGTAACCTGTGACGTCCGCAAGAAGGAACATCGAAGAACGTGAGGCGTGATGAGGAAGGACCAACGATATGTTGGAGGCGGCGGATCTGAGCTCGGAATGTGACTGGCGGGCTCTTGTGAGGGAAAGATTTTTAAAAGAGGGTTTTGTGCAGCTCGAAAGAGTGGCTCCTAGAGGTGACAACGGAGGCGGCAGATTTGAGCTGGGGATTGGCAGGCGGCAGATTTGAGCTGGGGATTGGCAGGCTCTTGGGAGGGAGAAATTTTTGAAATTGGGTTTCGTGTGGCATGACGGAGATATGAAGCACCGACACGTTGAGGAGGCGACTGTGTTGGTGTTGGACGCATTTTGCATGTCCGACACTCAGTCAACACCTGTCAAAGATCTAACATATGGTCAACGAGCCGGACACGCAAGTCCAGAATCCTGACATGCGATTTCGACACATATGAGGTCAATTTTATATTTTTCCAAAAATTTATGAGTCAAAATGTAAATTTATAAAAAAAAAATTAAAAAAAGAAAGAAAGAAAAGGGAGAAAGCTTCTCAATTTCTCAATTCTGTCGCTCTAAACCCTTCTCACCCATCATACTTTGCATCTCCATCTCTCTCAAATTTCCCATGACCCAACGTCGCTCGATTTAGCAGATCTTTCAAGAATCGCGAGCTAGTTAAATGCTCGAAGTTGCCGAAGTCGACTTGGTCCTTCAAGAATCACTCCTGAGTTCACTGAGCAAGCCGGACAATGCAACCCATTTTTGATTTCTTCGAAGCTTGGAAGAAAGTTATGCTTTGTTAGTAAGTCGCCTTGCTATCTCGTGCTTTGTTTGTCTGGTTATCATGCTTTGCTTTGTCTCTCTGGATTATATTGCTTAAGTCGCTGGAGTTGACTCGGTCCTTCATGTTATATTGTAGGGGCAAATACAGCGTAAGTATCATAATTTTTGTACGGAGGACACTTAAGTGTCATAATTTTTTTTAGCTCACTTTAGTGCCATAACTTAAAAAATAAGATCATTTAAGTGTCACTTATGAGCTGATCATGAGGACCTGAAATTGCGGCTTTTTCGGCTGAACAATGACCTTCCTGGTGAGGCGAGCACCATCAGCTTGAAGAAGAGGTGTCGGTGAATCATTCCATGGAATCCGTTCATCTCGAAATTTCCGTTTTAACCTCCGTTGACGGAAGTAAAAATGTTCGTAGTCACACATTTATCGGCTCTATAAATGTGTGACTACGAACATTTTTACCTTCGTCAACGGAAGTTAAAACGGAAATTTCGAGATGAACGGATTTCATGGAATGATTCACCGACACCTCTTCTTCAAGCTGGTGGTGCTCGCCTCGTCGGGAAGGTCACCGTTAGGCTGGAAAAGCCGCGATTTCGGGTTCTCACAACTAACCCCTTTGACAAGCTAGTCATGAGGACCTGAAATCACGGCTTTTTCGGTCGAACGGTGACCTTCTCGGCGAGGCGAATACTACCAGCTTGAAGAGGGGGTGTCGGTGAATCATTCCATGGCCTCTGTTTGACTTGAAATTTCCATTTGAACCTCCGTTGACGAAGGTAAAAATGCTTCGTAGTCACACATTTATCAAGACGATTTGTGTGACTACAAAGCATTTTTACCTTTGTCAACGGAGGCTAAAACGGAAATTTCGAAATGAACGGAGGTCATGGAATGATTCACCGACACCTCTTCTTCAGCTGGTGGTATTCGCCTCATTGGGAAGGTTACCATTTGGCTGGAAAAGCTGCAGTTTCAGGTCTTCATGACCGACTTCTTTGACAAGTTAGTCGTGAGGGCTTGAAACTGCGACTTTTCAGGTCGAACGGTGACCTTCTCGGCGAGGCGAGTATCACCAGCTTGAAGAGGGGGTGTCGGTGAATCATTCTATGGCCTCCGTTCATCTCGAAATTTCCGTTTTAGCCTCCATTGATGAAGTTAAAAATGTTTCGTAGTCACACAATTTATCGAATTGATTTGTGTGACTATGAAGCAGTTTTACCTTTATCAACGGAGGCTAAAATGGAAATTTCGAGACGAATGGAGACCATGGAATCATTCACCGACACCCCCTCTTCAAGCTGGTGGTGCTCGCCTCGCCGAGAAGGTCACCGTTCAGTCGAAAAAGCCGTGGTTTTAGGCCCTCATGACCAGCTCGTGAGTGACACTTAAGTGATTTTTTTTTGGGAAGTTATGGCACTCAAGTGAGTAAAAAAAAAGTTACAGCACTTAAGTATCCTCCATATAAAAGTTATAATATTTGCGCTGTACTTACCCCTTATATTGTATCTCTAGTTATTGTGCTTTGTCAGTGATCAAGTTGTGTCTTTTAGCCTTAGGCTAAGTGATGAACTCCTTAGGGCTCAATGAGTGAGTGAATTGAATGCATTACTCTTGCATTGGATGACAAAATTATTTTGTTGAAAAAGGGAGGATTTGGTATTATCCCATGTTCTACCCAAGATATCATAGGGAGTAAAATCTTGCAAAATAGCAAAATTGATGATGTAGACAAAGAAATGTTTGAGTATTGCATCATATTGACCGGCTTCTTTTTTATTGTCCTTGACTCCTTGTTGAGAAAGAAATATCCTAATGTTTTGCTGCTCTTTGAACTTTGTAGCTTCTCTGAACATAAGAGTCTTTATATGAGAGCAAAAATTGATGTGCTTATTAGTTATTATTATATCAATATGTGTTTATTTGTAGTATATATTAAATTTATAGTTCTTGTAATTGTATTTTTTGTAAAATGATTTCAAGCATGGATAGTAGCACTTCTGGTACACAAGGGCTACATCTACTAATGAAGATTCTAATAAACCACTATCAAGGTATACTACTAAGTTAGCAACTCATAGCGATGCGGGGGAAAATTTGACTTGGAAATATAATTTTTGCAAAAAAGATTTTAGGAGTTCATACATGAGAGTTAGGGCTCATTTGTTAATGATAAGTGGAAAAGGAATTGGAAAAAGTGGAAAAGTGGAAAAAAAGATATTTTGGAGATGGAAAGATTAAATCAAGAGGTCAACACTAAAATAGCAAATCTTGCGCCTACAAATGTATATTTGCCTCCTTCAAGTTTATCACTTGGTGGTGGTGGGATGGATTCATCCTTTAACTCCAAAAAAAGAAAGATTGGAAGTAGGAGTAGAGGATCACTTTAGAAGGCATTCAACATAACTCAACGGAACGTTTAGATTATAAGATTGTTAGGATGTTTTATTCAGCGGGCTTGTCGTTTAATTTAGCAAAGAACGCTTACTTTCAATCTGCTTTTACTTATGCCGCTAATTATAATATTGTGGGATGTGTATTACAGAAATATAATTTGTTGAGAACCACTTTGTTATAAAAAGAGAAGGCACATATTGATAGATTGTACGCACCTATTAGAGACATGTGGAGAAAGAAGGGTGTAAGTATTGCAAGTGATGGATAGAGTGATTCACAAAGGAAATTGCTTATTAATTTTATGGTGGTGTTGGAAGGAGAACCTGTCACGCCCCAAAACCTACCGGAACGGGGAATGACACGGCCGACCTCCCACCCGAAAGACGCAGCTTCAAACCACAAGGATTTCAACTCTCAAAAGTCCCAATGACACCACTCTTGTTCAATTGACTACTAACCAAGGAACCTAAAAAGATTAGGGAAAGAGAGGGGTGAGCAACAATAGCTCAGTAAGCAGTGCATATCTCTTCTAAGCAGATCGAACAATCACTATGCAGTAGCATAAAAAATGTCACAGCCATAACTCAAACTCGATGTACAATATAGCCAAAAATATCTCAAAGATATAATAACTTTTCAATGAAAGTCATCCATATCAGATTACTAAATAAAAACTCACTTAACAACAATAGCCAATCATCAATAGTCTATCCATTGACTAATCTCATCACATAACACGTTAATGGTTCATCCATCAACTAATCTCATGCTCGTCATCAAACTATGGTCAAGTTTAACGCCGTGACAAAGGCAATCAAGTTTACCCCTCTTGGCAAGGTCTATCACCTATTATAAGCTGGCAGTTCGACCTAGAAGGATATTCTGATAGTATGTATACTCTCCCTTCAACGAGTTCTCAACATAGTAATACAAGCAGCAACAACTTATAACTCAATCTAAAAATCTGTAATCAACATCAATAAATCCATTTCACAAAACATTTCACAATAAGAATAGCCCTCGGCTAATCCTCTTCACAAAACCTGTAATATAAGCATTCACAAAAGCTTCATTTCAGTAACGTCATAAGACTTTTCAACTCATTTCACAATCGACAAAAGGTTGTAAATGATCGTTCCAATTTATGCAGAAAACATGCTCCACTATATTAAAAATTACATCTCATTATCAAAATATAAATTTGTAAATTCATAAAAGATATAATGTCCCTCATAATACGGCTCATTCGCTAGAAATACATTTTGGCATTTCTTGAATCATTTTTGAAGTTATTTCATAAACTAGTTCATAAAGTGACACATGCATATTATTTCACAATACCTCTCATAAAACCATTCTTAAACCATCATTAAATATTAAAAGGTAGTAATGGCTAGATCCGGGCTTTTATGTAACAAGCATGCTTTAATAACTCATACGATACTTAGATCATTATCATTTTCAAAACATGAGTTTAGAAACTCAAAAAAGAGATAGCACCACTCACTTGGAATCCCCAAAAATCATATAATGACGCTCACTCGAACCGACGATCTCGTAATCCTATCAATTGAACGATAAACGACATCAAAACCAAGTAAAATACTACAATAATCACTAAACGGCTAAATGATGCTTAAACGCTAACAAGACAACTCAAAGGCGTTCACAAATTGCTCATCCAAAGCTATCATCCAAATCGTCCACAACGCGAAGCTTGAGCACAAAACTTAATCGTGCCATAACTTTCTCCATCAAACTCCGATCCTAGCAAACTTATAGTCAAAAGAAAGCCTGTTCCGAGTATTACAAAAGCCTCAATTTGGCCATCCCAAAATTGAGTCGAAAACCGACGAAAATCAGCCTAAAAGCCGCTGGTCGCGCACTGTTTATCTTGCGTGGCCAACTTCAAAAATTCATATTGGGCAAACTGTAAGTTCAAATCAAGATCCGTAAAATCTCACGGTATCACAACGCCACAAGCTATCAATTCTATAAATATACTCAGCTCTACGACTCAAAAATTGGACTTCGCCGCTCAAATAACACATAATTCCGAAATTGAGCCCTAACTCGGAAAAATATTCCAATTGAATGAATGAGGGGTGCGAATACTTACTGAACGTTGCTAATCGAAGTCGAATCGGCTTGGCGAAACTCTCTCGGCACAAAACCCTCTTCTCTTTTCTCTTTTTCTTCTTCCTCTTTTCTTCTCTTTTCCTCTCATTTCTTTTCCGTTTATGTTTTCTCCTCCCTGAAAGCTCTTGGTCCTCTTTTATTTCAGCCAAGTCCACTGTAGCTTATGTTGACATGCTGACTTTTGACCCCTTTTTTTTTTTTTGACTGGGTCAAAGCCCATATATTAGAGAACCTACGTTTATAAAATTGGTTGATTGTTCGGGAGAAATAAAGGATATGCATTTTCATTTTTAACTTGTTGAAAGAAGTAATAAATCAGATTGGACATAAGAATGTGGTCCTAGTAACCACAGGTAATGCTTCAAATTATAAGGGAGCGAAACAACTCATTGAGCAAGAATTTACATCTATTATTTGGAGGCCTTGTATGTTGCACAACCTTAATCTAGCTTTTAAGAACATTTGTGCTGCAAAAAATGTGGAGACTAATCAAATAGTTTATGAGGAATGTTGTTGGATATTAGAGATTGTTGATAAAGTTATGCAAATCAAACATTTCATCATAAACCATTCCACGAGATTAGCAATATACAATGAGTTTGTTAACTTGAAATTGCTTTCTATAGCGGATACACGTTTACGTCGATGATTGTGATTCTTAGGAGATTTAAATTGATAAAAAGTGATCTACAAAGCATGGTTGTTTGTGACAAATGGAATATTTATCGAGATGATAATCAAGAGAGGGCTAAGTTTGTCAAGGAGAAGGTATTGGATGATTTTTGACGGGATTCAATTGATTATATACTTTTTTTCATGGCTCCTATTTATGACATGCTTATAATTTATAACAGTGACAAGTCTTGTCTTCACTTAGTTTATGATACGTTGGATTCAATGATTAAAAAGTAAAGAGAGCTATATGTATGCATAAGGTGAAAAGGTTAGATGAGGAGTCTACATTTTATGATGTGGTTCATATAATTCTTGTGGATCATTGGATGAGGAACAACACAATACTTCATTGCTTGGCACGTGCTTTGAATCCTAGGTAAGTTCTAAAGTTTTATGTGATTATTTCTTTATTAGTTATTCTTTTTTTGACATGATAATATAGTACTCCTCTTACTTATTATGCATTTCTATTTTTATTTTATTTTATTAAATAAGGCACTATAGTGATCAATGGCTCAATGAAGATCCTACTCGAGTTTTTCCATTTAAGGATAAATAGATCGGCCAAGAAAGACTGAAATGCATTAGGAAATACTGTCCTAACTTGGGTGAGCGCAACAAGGTGAATTTAGAGTATGTAGATATTGTGTGCAAAAATGGGGACTTTAGAGATTTTGATTCCGTTCAAAATCGGTATTCTATGAATCCTAAGGTTTGGTGGGTTAATCACGGTGCATGTGCATCTATGTTTCAAAGCATAGCCTAAAGCTTCTTATACAACTTTCTTCTTCTTTATGTGTCAATAGGAATTGGAGTACTTACTCCTTTGTGCACTTGGTGAGGAGAAACAAGATGACCCCAAAATGTGTTGAATATTTGGTTTTCGTTCATAGTAATCTTCGTCTTCTATTAAGAAAAAACTCACAATATGCACAAGAAAAGACCAAGATGTGGGATATTGGCAGAGATGTATTTGACGTGTTTGAAGATGTTAGTGCTTGAAGTTGTGAGTTTTCACTTGATGAGCCAGACATGGAGCCTGTTGCATTTTTAGAAGAAGTGTATAATGTAGATGAATCATTTTTTACTATATTTGATGATGAAGTGTGGGTTGTTTTTTTTTTTTTGACTTTTTGTTAAAGTTAAATTTAATGGTGATTTGTGAATTGCTTGTTTTATTTTCTCCAATTTTTATGGATTATTGGAATGAAATGTAGTTGAATTTGTCAAATTGAAATAATGACTAACATCAACAAAAGGTGAATTACTGTTTTTTGGGTAAATTCATTATAGGCTTTTTTTTTAAAATTCATTATATATTTATGAATTTGAATCAAATTAATATATCATATATATATAAAAATATACATTTAATATGCAACGTGTTCAAAAGTATCGAAATTCTTTATTTTTTAAGAAATGAAGTATCGCGTGCCGTGTGTCGATTCTACTTAGGCTGAGGCGGATTTGAGCTAGGGACCAGTGAGCTTTTGGGAGGGAGAGATTTTGAGAGAGAGAGAGAGAGAGAGAGAGAGAGAGAGAGAGAGAGAGAGAGAGCTTTCGTGCAACATGATGGAGAAGAACAAAGAAGAGAGAGGGAAGCGCTTTTTCGTGCGATTGAAAAAAGAATAGAGAAGGACACATCATTTAACGAAGAGAGAGAGGGGAGACATAAGTTTAACTCCAGAGAAAAGTGGGACCCGGCCGACTCATGGAGCCATATGTCACTTCTTGATTTGGCCGGCGCACGGTGACGTGGAGTTGCCATTCCAACTAATATTTTCTTGGGGTGGGATAAATGCGTGATTTATTATTTAAATATTTTAATACCCTCTCATGCATGGACTATACTTTGGCCTTAACATTTAAACGTGGAAATATGCAATTAGAGAGGCAAATAGGGGATCGTAAGATTTGAACTTATGACCTTCTACTCTAATATCATATAAGATTTTTGTAGGACTACTGTCGATTGTTCTAAAATCTATTAGAACAGTTAACAATGGTCCCGTCAAATCTTACACATCCTACTTTCGGTCACTTTTGGAAGAAAACTTAAACCTGTCGTGTCCAAAAATCTGCTACCTATGTGTTGAATTTGTGGCAGGATTGATGATTCAAGTTCCCAGTAATGTTAGTCATGGAAATTTAGCTTGAATCGTTGCCTGAATTTTGTGCGCAAATGATCCAACTGATTCGCCACCACTTATTCGATGAAACGCATGTACTGAATCCATGTCCGATTTATCTCCCGGTTGTGGATTATTTTGAGCGCATATCAGTAGGTTTTACTTGATGGACACCATTTTGGTGATTATTAAGTGTAATGATTTTCAACTGTATTTCATCAATGTTGAGAGCATCGTTGACTCCATCTTTCCTCTGTTTTGTGTTGTGCGTTTCGTGTAATGATCGATCGACGATGGCCTTTTGGTGAGACAGATGACCTAGAGATCATCCTCAGTGAAGTTCATGCCATTCCCTCCGTTTACATCCTATTTTCTTGCCCACGGGATATATTTTCTTGCAAATCGATGAGCATAACAATCGGACGACGGATCGATATTTGGTGGCCGCGGCAACTGTCAAGCAATGAATGAGGACGCGCAATGGTGACATGGGGTATATTCAACAAGAAATGTCCGGAAATATTTGTTCATCGAAGTTTCAGGTATTGTCCGGATTCTCTAGTCCCAGATGTTTAAAGCTTCTTGATGAGGAGTAGAGGTTGGAGCTCCGAGAATAGGAAAGGCACGAGTGATAACCATTCGCGCGAGCCTTGAAGTTGACGTTGAAAGTGGCTAAGAGTAACGAGATTTGGGGGCTTAACTAGGTACGGTGGACTTTGGGCTTAATGAGCTTAGGTTTAATCCGGCTTGATAAACTTAGTATCGTCTTGGTTATTAGACTAGTTTTGGGCTCTACTTGCTGCAATTAGGCTTGGGCTAAATCTGGTCTATTAAGGTCTGTGTTTGATTTTCTTCCAGAAGGATTAAGCTTAATCCTATGAGTTGAGCCCAATTTGTTTTGTTAATTCAAACATCCTAATATGGACAGCCCAATAGTCTTACTGTCCATGGCCCAGACCCGCGTGAGTCTCGGCAGCCCTAGTCCCTATTTTCGGAATTAAAAAATATATTATTAATAAAAAAATTAGAAAATGGTTAGAAATAAACACCTTCATTGGGCTGTTAAATTTTAGGGTTACAATTAGCCTACTTCCGTAGGATAACGTCCCTCTAGTTTAGGGGTCTTGGTGAGCCCATTGTATAAGTTTAGTCCTAGCAGATTAATCTTTTCGGGGTGAAATAACTTAGATACGAATTTAATTCGTGGGAAGCATGCCTTGGGCCTTATGACATAGCCATTTATTTTCTGTAGCTGGCGAGTATTGGGTTTTCATTTCTACACTTTTATTTAGAAGCTTTTTAAATACATGAGTGTTTAGTTTTTAGCACTTTTAACGCATTGGTTGTTCTTTTCCTTTCTAGATTGATTTCGACTAGCTTAGGATCATAAATGAACCCCTCCAAGACATTTGCATGATCACTTAGCAATGTTAATACCTTTAGGACCATAATTGGTAAAAACAATGCATGGCCATTTCGATGATAACTTTCCAAGTTAGAGGTACCGAAATGGCGTCAATAGAAATGCTAACATAATCAAGTTGTGTAGGAAATGTTGGTTTCTAGCCAATCTCAAATGGCTAGTGGCAATTCCTAAAAAGTATTTAGGCTATTAAGAACTTAGAATGAAATCCAATATAGCACGAAGTATGGATTTAGGAGAGCCCGTGCCTAATTGAGGACTAGTCAAAACCCCAAACCCCGTCTTTTCCCCTTTTGGATGGAAAAGAGAGGTCGCAACAACGCACATGCCAAAAATTACAAAACACTAACATGGTGCGAGTGTGGAATCTAGTCTAATTTTTTTTAAAAAATCAATAAACAAAAGGGTTTCGTTATGAAATAACTTAAATTAACTAGACCATTGGGCTGGGTTTGGTAGTCTGGATAGGATAAAAAAATATCCTATGTAATGGTTAGTGACATTTTTTGGACTGGATATACCCGTATAAAATGCTGGATAAGAAATCCAAGTTAGAAGGTGGGATAAATCCGGATTATATAAAAAAGTTACAAAAAAAACTTAACAAATTTCTTCCAATCATGGAATGATGGAGTCCGGCTTCGTCGATCACCGCACAAGGACCACCGCCACGACAGTCAATCACTTCCAACCACCTTGTAATCATTATCGTATCTGACCAATGCCAATTGTCATTGCCGTCCAATTGATCGTCCTCCGACGACTGTCGAACCGAACCGACTATTGTTGATGAATGATCCAAAATCGATGGACCAACCCGAAAACTCGTCTTTGAAAATGAAGTTTTGGGCGTTTGTACGATGCTTTTGAACCGTGGGCACCTGATTTGCTGTGATGCTTCGTCGTCCAATCCTGTCCTTTACTCAGATCTCAGACTTTGTGTTGACAGCCGGAAGATTTCAAAGAAAAAGGAGGAGGAGCTCCAATAAAAACGATATTTGGAAGATTTCTAATTACATCTTATTCTATTTTATCCTATCTCAATTTAAATTCAGATGATCAAACCATAGCCTTTGTTGTAAAGATTAGGCTAAGATCTCATACATTCATCATGTTATGTGCGACCTCCCCAGAATGAAATAACTTCATTTTCCATTAGAAACTTCAATTCTAAGCTGTGCACATATAAAAGGTACAGAAGAATAGAAAAAGCCAAATATTGGGAAAAATTAAATTACCCTTTTTAGGGGGGATAATGTCCCTAGCGTCCATCTACTTTCGTCTCAAAATCAAATCCGTCCTATTTTTTTTTTTTCAGTTCAAAAACATCTCTTTTCTTTGTAAAAAGTTGCCACCGAATTGCTCTCGAATTGCAAATCCTCCTAGTCTCCTTCAAACCCCACCAAATTCGGCCAAAAATCCATGAATACACCCTGCAACAATCTAAAAGATCACGATTACTGAATTCCCCACTCATGATCACCACTCCTTGCACCCATAGCCGTGATCTCAAAGCTCGTGCGGCCCTTGCCGCGAGCTCCCGTTCTGCAAGCCCCCAGATCTTGCAGCCATGGCAGCTGCGAGCTCGAGAACTACAAGCTGCGATTCTCGCGGGCTTGGCCATGTCGACATGAGAAGAGCTCGAGCTGCCACGGCTGCAAGCTTTAGATTGGCGAGCGCCATATCTGGCCATACAACCTCGATCTTGAGCAGCCATGGCAACAAGCTTATTAGAGCAGCTGCGAGGGACGAAGATCGATTCATAGTCTCATCAAACCCCATCACAAACACTCTTTGAGTCAAACTCCCATCAAACACCCGCTCAGAAAGACATTCTCTTGGTGTCCTTTTCCATCTCAATCCCAAATCCCATGGCTGTGTATACCTTCAATTTTTTCTCTCATGCAAATATAAAACGCAGCACACACTTACGTACCCAGTTAACATCACCAATTACACGGGCAAACCTTGCACCATTGCACGAAGGGTGGATCCTCTCTCTCTCTCTCTCTCTCTCTCTCTCTATCTCGATTAATTCTCCTTTAGTTTTTAAGTTGTTTGATGTTGGGCCATATGATACTTTTGAGCGAACCATAACACGTGCTCCGCGTTCATTTCAGCAATTTAAAGGTCCCTATCAGCAAAAATTGATTGGCCAAAGAAAAAAATAATGGAATAACATGAGATTTTATATATAAAAAAAAAGAGAGTACATGGACAATTTTGAACAAACAGAAAGTAAGTACGAGGATGGTTTTGAATTTCAGGCAAAGTAGGGGGATCATTGGTGACATTTTATCTTTCTAGGAAGGGTTTAGGAAACTCTTGAAAGAAGATTTGCGTGCAAGAAAAGTTCGTTCGGGCACACAAAAAATTTGGACCCCGATCTCGGAAGAAATCCAACTATATTAATGAATCATTTTCTTTTTGAACAATGACAATTGTCTCTTAGTATGATATTTGATATCACCGTTGAGTTTCAATTTCTGCGATTAGGTTCCCTAATTTTTGTTCAATGTGTCATATTGCTCATGAGCTTTTGATTATTTCACTGAGGTCTCTGAATTATCTTAAAATGTTCAATTCCATCAATTCATAAAAGAAAAAACTTTCAAATCAGGGAAAACCGACTCAATACATACCAAAAGTCCCCTACCTCTTAAGACCCCAAGTATGTCGAAAGCGTCGAGAAATCCTCTCTCTCCCACTTCACACCTAAGTTTACGCGATTTTACCGAATTGTTACGATATTTTACCCTTCATGAATTCCTTTTATGGTATGCTAGGCATATTCTTGGACTTTTTAGAGCTTCTACACGAGGAGCTTGGCGAATTCCAAACTAGCTGCCTCCCTTGGAAATGGTGGTCACTGGGGCAAGCCGCAAGTGGTTCTCTATTGAAATTTTAAAATGTATAGAATTTATTCTTCAAGTACCGTTTCACCGTCCCGCAAATTACTCGTGAGCTTTTTGTTCTCCTAACGTCAATTTGGACCCCGCATGTTGGCTCAACTCTTTCGTTTCTACTAAAATCCTCGTGGAGATTCATATTATCAAAGAAATGTCCCTGCCTCGTCAAGCTCTAGATACATCTAGAGCCATGGAAATTCAACCATTTCTGGCTTTAAAACTTGCGTTTCGCTACTCCCACAAAGACGACAACCGTATTTGGTGAGTCGCCTTTCCAGAAATTCGAAGTTTGATTTCCAATGACTTTCTGGGAGATTCAATCTCGTCATTGCTTATGATGCTACAGGAGATCAGTGGCCGCCGGACGAATGCAAAGAAGAGCGACCAGCGCACCTTACCTTATTATGTCGGGTTATTTATTTATTTATCTTGCATACGGCCCGTCTATAAAGACAGTCCGCGTAAACCAAACTTTTTGTGGATATTAATTACTTGTTTACCAAGGCTTTAATTTGGTTAATACTTTAATAGAATTTGACCACGTGGGTGATTTGTTAATCAAATCAGTCGATTCAACGTGACCTTTGCTCCCATGCATGTTGACCTGCATTCTCCATCAGTCGGACCTTCAATTCTCTCCAGTTGAATGTCGACCCCATGGTTTTGTGCAACTTCCATTCCCTCGATGCTGGGCATTGTCTTAGTCTTTTATTGGAAAACAAAAGGAATCTTACAAATTAGAAACATACTGAGAATAAGGGAGGAGTTTGTTCTAGAAGTGTGCAAAAGAACCGAAAATTGGACCGAACCAGAACCGGCGGTTCCCATGGTGAGCCAGTCCCGGACCATCCTCAACCTTAGTTTGTACATAGGAAGAATTGCCCTTCAGTAAGACCTGGATGTGAGCACCTAGGCCGATTCAACTCGGGACGAGACTCGAGGGTTAATATGTCATCTCAATTTCCTTTCCAGTATAAAAAAAAGGAAAAAAAAAACGCCATCTCCCCCCTTTTTTTTCTAGTAAGGAATGAGCCGCAAGACTCAAATCTTCCACCAAAATAAGGGAAACAGACGTTTCACACGAGATCTATCACTATTAAGGCTATTATTTCATACGGCCTTGAAAAAACTGTACTAGTTTAGATTTTACCATGTTCAAGGCTCGTGTTATAAAAGTTCAATTTTTACACGAATTATCTTCAAAATGCCGTGATTTATATTTTCGTGCCAACATCAACATTGTGGCTTTAATGCATATATGAGGCATATATCCATTATGAATGAACTTTATCACCCATTGAAGTTATAATCCATTTCTTTATAAGGTACGTGAATAATCTTCAGTTCCATAATCTTTACCATCTCTTTCTTGTCTCCATCTATTGAAGGGTGGGTTTGACTCAAATTACGCCAAGGAGAAATTGTGATTTTTATATACTAAATTTACCGCATAATTTAATCAATCTCGGGTCAAATCCACGTTTTTAGACCGGGTGGTGTTGCCCCTCCCGAGGGCGCAATCATCTCCCCGGCTTAGTTTTGGCCTGCTCATTCGGTATTATGCAGAAGAAAGAAAGGTAACTTTTTGCTCTCTCCCCAAAATTTAAAATATTATTTGAACTTCAAAAAATTAAGAAAAATAGTATATGTTAATTTATGTTTCAATATTTATATACTGTGAAATTTTCGGGTGTCTTGAATGGAAAGAAAAAATCAAAGTGCGCGAATTGCAGCATTTTTATTAGGATTAATATCACGAAAAATCTCAAATTGGTACACATGTGACAAATTTATCCCGAACTGATATTTTGACCACAAAAAATCCAAAACTGGTACATCTATGATAAATTTAATCCAAACTAATTTTTTGATCATAAAAAACCATAAACCGGTACATTTGTGACAAATTTACTATTTGTTAAACTGGATTCACACCACAAAAAATCACAAATTGGTAAATCTGTGAATAACGGAGAGGTAAAATCCAAAATTGGAACATTTATCAATTGTCACGTGTCATTTAACTAAAAAATTTGACGGTGAAATTTAATGGAAATAACGAAGGGTAAATTTGTCACAAGTATACCGGTTTGGAATTTTTGATGGTCAAAAAATTAGTTTGGGATAAATTTATCACATGTGTACCAGTTTGGGGGTTTTTTGTGGTATTGACCCTTTTTATTATGCAAAAAATAAAAAATAAAAATCAACCAAGACAAGTAATAGCATGCTATGATTATCCTCCTAATTGCAACTCTAATTATAAGCTAAGTCTCAAGATAACGGTACGCTAATGGTTATGAAGAGGCCCTCGAATTATCTTGTAAGCGATATGTCTGCGATCTGGCCAGTATACCTTCAACAATTAGTCTTTCCTATCTTCTTCTTACAAGGATTAGCATGCCGTATCTTTCATGCCTAAAGCATGTGTATTCTTAAATGTGGTTTCTACGAAAATGATTAGCATTCCACATCAATCCCATATCAAACAGAAAAAGACAACAGCTAAACAACATGCAAAAGAATATATCTTAATCAGAGGCAAATTCGAGACCAACATAGCATAGACCTTGGGAAACACTCCGAATTGGTCAAATTGTCAAAGGGATTGAATGGAAACAGGATTAATCAGGTTAATCTATAAATATACTGCTCAACACAATCAAGTTAACCACTTCATCCAAGAGCTTCAAATCTCTCTTCACCAAGCCTCTCAAAAGAGTTTAAATTCTTGAACTTCGTTTCTCCATCTTTTGGTATCATCAATGCAGCCTCCTGCTCATGGGAAGTTGGTCACCATTCTAAGCATTGATGGTGGTGGGATAAGAGGAATTATTCCTGGTATAATTCTGGGTTTCCTAGAGACCGAGCTTCAGGTAGGTACACTTCACAATAGTTAATTTTTGTAATGTCGACCGTTTTATTATATGGAATTTCTCCTTTTCTTTTTGGGATAGCACCATGCATATTTGCCAAGGGATTAGGTCATCCTAAGAATGTCCATCTTCTGAATACATATGTACTCCTAGTAGCTAACTATGCGCATTTGAATTGTACACATCAACGTTCAACTTTGGGTCGAATAGAATGCTCAAGCTAGCCATGGATGCCACCTGACCCATCGCACCCAAGAAAATTTTTGCCAAGTTGGTTATGTTAGGATCTGGTCATTTAGCCCTTGAAAGACTGAAACAAGCTTTTTTGTTATGGCATCATGCAGAAGTTGGACGGAGAGAACGCAAGAATTGCAGACTACTTCGATGTCATCGCAGGAACCAGCACGGGTGGCCTCATTGCCGCGATGCTTGCAGCGCCAGATAAGAAGAACCGCCCTCTATACGGCGGCAAGGACATCAAGGCCTTCTATTTGGAACACAGCCCTAAGATCTTCCCTCAGCCCAGGTTTTAATAATTTCGTAGCAAATATATTTAATCATATTACATCTCAAGATCAGATCACTAATAAATTTAGAGACCAATCTATCGTTATATTTCACCAACATATGAGTCTCAACTTCTCTTATGGATCAGATGTCCGAGCATAATGGCCAACACTGTGAGGACGATCAAAGCCATGGCCGGACCGAAATACAGAGGGAAGTATCTACACAAACTTATTAAGGAGAAATTGGGAGACACCAGATTGCACCAAACGCTGACTAATGTGATTATTCCAACATTTGACATCAAGGAATTGCAGCCTACAATCTTCTCCAGCTTCCAGGTTGGGTCAATATTAACTCAAAAACCGCACAAAACCCCAAAAAAGTAGCGTTAGGTGAAATACAAGAAGAGTATCTAGATGACTTGCCCTATGACTATTTTAATTGATTATCTGATCGTGTTGCGCGAGTTTCAGGTGAAGAAGAATCCTGGCTTGGATGCTTTAGTCTCGGACATATGCATCGGAACTTCGGCTGCACCAACTTACCTGCCAGCCTACTATTTTAGAACCACGAACCCTAATGGATCAGTCAGGGAATTCAATCTTATCGATGGTGGAGTCGCGGCAAATAATCCGGTAGGCTCATTTGTGTCAGAAAACTTTTACGCTATAATTGCACCACATAGTATCAGGCAATATGTGTACGATATACGTAGAAAATTTAACAATTTCGAGTTGGTCAAAGTAGAATCTAGTGAGTATTCTTGAACCTACCTTTCTTATTTTGGTAAAACTAAGACTTAGAATTAGCTGAACATTACATATCCAAAACAGGGGGCAGACCCTCCAATATTATCATTGTTCATGTACTACATTAGTTAGTACAACAATTCGAATTAAAGTCATAAGACAAGGAGGCTCATCAAAAACAACAAAATTGTCCTCTAAATCCTTGCCCATGATCGCAAAAGCATCATCACAGCAGTTAGCCTCCCCGAACAACGTGCTCATTTTGATTGGTCGTATCTGCCTCATCAATCTCCTGCATTCAGAAAGAAGTGGTCCTAGTAAGAAATTATCGTGATCAACCTTACTAAGTGCCCATAAAACATTAAGGGCATCTCTATATGTAAGTTCTGAATGTTAAAAAAAACAGCCAGCTACTGGAGGCCACTAGTTGTCCCCATTCTCGAGTATTAAGTACTCGGGTGAAGGAGTAAAAGAAATGAATTAGTGCATAACAAGCGGTATTAGTAACAATGCAGGCATCAAAATCCATTTTGATTTTCCTGGAATTAGAACAGCATGGCGTGATAATTTGTATTGTTTGTCTTACTATTCATGCATCACAGGCTTTAGTGGCTGTAAGTGAGGTGACCAAAGAAATAAGCGATTCGAACTCGGACTTTGATCTTCCTGATATGAAGCCAACGGACTATACTAGGTTCTTGGTTCTGTCCCTGGGCACCGGTTCATCGAAATCAGAGGAAAAGTACAGCGCCAAGAAAGCATCGAAATGGGGTGTGCTTGGCTGGCTCACGAATGGTGGTTCGACTCCGTTAGTTGATGTCTATACTCAAGCAAGTGCAGACATGGTGGATATTCATCTCTCCACTGTATTCCAGTCTCTTAAATGCGAAAATTATCTCCGCATACAGGTAATACACTGTCTGATATTCATTAAAGTGCGATATTGTACTAACACCGGATTACTAAATCGCAATATTATACCGACGAAAAAAACACACCTTGAAAGAAAATCAACGACTTTATTTATTTATTTATTTATAAATAATGTATGACATCCAATAAGTGTAATCTGAAAAAGACAAGGTAAAAAATGATGCAGGATGATACATTGACGGGAGATGTGGCTTCGGTTGACACGGCCACAAGGGAGAACTTGGAGAATATAGTGAAGGTTGGAGAGGCATTGTTGAAGAAACCAGTGTCAAGGGTGAACTTGGACACAGGAGTCTTTGAGCCTTTAAATCAGGGTACAAATGAAGAGGCTCTCAAAAGGTATTTGTTTAAATGGCTACCTAATTCACTTTATCAACGAATTTCTAGTGACACAACTGATTTTTCCATCGATAGTAAATTGGATATACGTTGATCTCTTCCTGTTTCTTGTTACCTTCTGAACATAGGCTAGTGGAAACGCTGTCCAAGGAGAAGCAGCTCCGCCGAGGAAAATCGTCGCCTCTGTGAACTATATGATGACGGGTTATTTATGCTATAAATTTACATTCCTTTTGTACCCAGCATTGCAATTTGTTCCAGGAGATTCGGATGTACAACAATGTTATATCTGTTCATTCGTTTTGAAGTTATAGGGACTTACCCTACAATTTGCTCTTTACGATATGGAGAGATGTCTAGTTTCTTGACCAATCAAATAATAATCCTTTCAATGGATCAAAATTTTTTTATCAATAGCGTGCATATGGCATTGTAACTTTCCTATTATAACAACATGGAGAAAAGAATGGGACTTCAAAACGCAATCCTACGTCGTAGTAGTTGGCAGTAAACTTAGGTATATCAGTGTATGCTCTCATCAGATGAAATTGAACCTGCTATATATGCTTGTCAAGATTATTTACTTAATGATGATGAGAATGTCAAAATCTAGGCACTGCATGGATTGTTGTCACTAAAGTTGGGGGAGTCATTCTCCATTTGCGGCCACAAACTCTCTCGCTGATAGTAAAATCCTCAACTTCAGTGAGAATCTTAGGTTTGAGACTCAACAAAAGCAGCAAACTGCCGGTGAGAACAAGCATGCTGCTAAGTGCTAGGTTCAAGATTGGAGCAGTAAATCTTGTTTTATTCCACAAGAACCTTGAGTATGCTTAAATTTGGTTCATCCGGATAGCAAACTTCAACGTTTGACCCGAAAACTTGACAACCGTGATCATTTAATTAGTCAGTGTGTTCGCCTTGTTGAAGGCCTAGTTTTTTTTTTGGTCTAAAGTTAACGGGCCTAGTTTTGATCGCCACAATTGTGCATTTTCTTGAGGCACATCCTCCGACCATAGACCCCGTGATCTGAAAATTATACTTTGTGTGTAGGATGGATGACCATCACACTCATTAGAGGTTGCTCGAATAATCAAGGAGTTTAAGACACTCTATCGTTATAATAAAGCTTTAATAACAAAATTGGGGCTTTTTAATTGAATGATAAGTGAAAACTCGAAAGTTATCTACATGCTTGAACTTGTCCACATGGTAATTTATTGATACACATCTCAGCTTATAGGATATTTCACCTAGTAAACATCTAAGATGCATTAGCGGAATCATCTTGACTAGTCCACATCGTACAGTTTTAAGGGTGCACTTCGTCCCATTTGACTGTGCATTCAGAATTTTTTTGTTGAAGGATTTGCAAGAAGGCTTGAATCGAACCATAAAAGGACGAGCAAACTCCCTTACTATCTAATCCAGCGCATTGCTGATACACAAGGTCAACCCGCATCATATAACAGCTTGGTCTTACATAGTTTTGGAGTGGCGAAAAAGCAAATTCTTACAAAGCCTATATCCAAGTTGAACTTACATTGCCCAGCTTTACGTGTGGAATCTTTATTAGGTCTATTGACAGTGTAAAAGAAATTGTACGTGATCATTGTCGGATAATACCAACAATTTGGAGTAATAGCAACTAGCAAGAGAAGACCGATACCAGCCAGGTTCTTATTCATAGAGGAGGGATTTCCCTGCTTTCACTGCCCTCTGTAAGTTCCACACATAAATGACGGGATGACGTTCTATATGACGTAGGATCCAAGTATAGCTTTATACTATGCTTTGCTTGACAGAGTTTCGGAGTGATTGGCATGACGGCGGCACCTCTCTCCCACAAGTAGCTTTGCAAACCTATGAAAGGTGGGAGAGTGAGAAATTTTGTCCATCGATAAGAGCAGCACAGTATCATTATATTGGATTTTCTACTTGTGAAATGAAATTTACATGGTCTGGCAAGCATATATGGCTCTGAGTTATGGAAAAAGACATGTACCTTTTCAGAGCCTGTTCATTAGTCTCCAGCTTTGAGGGCTCCAAGTTACCAGTCTCCAGGTTCACCTTCGAAACTGGCTTCTTCAACCATTCCTCACCGACTTTGACAAGATTGTTCAGATTCTCCTTTGTAGAAGTGTCGACTGTCGATACTGTCCCTCTCAATGTGTCATCCTGCAAATCCTCAGTTATACTTTGCTGGCAGCTAGAACTATGGTTATATACGGATGAACATTTTTTCTATCTAATAGACTATATATGTTCCACATAAACTCAGACGAAGAAGAGGCACAAGAACTACTTTTTTGTATTACGATATTTGGACTTTAAGCCTATCATGAATCACCTGAATCCTGAGATAGTTATTTTCGGAATTAAGGGCTTTGAAAACCACAGAAAGATGAAAATCAACCACTTCTGCGCTTCCTTGCATGAACACATCCACTAAAGGAACTGAATTGGCTCCCATCAACCAACCAAAGACACCCCATCTAGCCACCGACTTGGCCTCTTACTTCTCCTCAACCTTTGCTGATCCGGTTCCCACGGATATCACCAGAAACCGGCCAAATTCTGATGCATTTATGGAGTTGTAAGCAGGGGATCCCCTGATGATCTCTCTTGTCACTTCACTGATAGCGATCAGAGTCTAATTGGAAGGAAAATACAATACATGTCAAGAAGAAAAATGTGCTGAAACAAAGTTAAAAGGCTCAGGCTTGAGGACATTCAGCGCACTGGATTATTAGCTGCCATACCACCGTCGATGAGATTGAAGTCCCTCAGCGCACCTGTGGAGTCCGAGGTTTGAAAGAAGTGGGCCGGCAAGTAAGTTGGCGCTGCTGAACTACCAATGCAGATATCAGAAATTAGAGCAACGAGTCTTGTCTTCCTTTTCACCTGAACACTCAAAAATAGTGTCAATTGCTTTTCGATCTATGGTAAAGGGTCGCTTTTCGCATTATTATTGCAGAAGAAAATAGAAGTAGACCTCAAAGCTGGAGAAGATAATAGGCTGAAGCTTCTTGTTGACACCTAAATTTTGCCGACCATTTACTCGTAATTTGCATAGAAAATTAGGAATTAAATTTTAACCCCTAAACAAAAATATTTAAAATTGCATAACATATAGTTTAGGTCCATTTAGGATAATTGCATTCTGCATCGGACCGGCGTTGGCAAACGAGCTCAAAATTCATTGAACAGGATTTGGCTCACTTGGAAGGCAAGTGCCGGAAATCACAAGTTAAACGGGCTCGGTTGTTTTAGTTTGAATTTAATTTATTCCATTAAGTTTAATTAATTGGAAGCCCAAATTAATTCAACCCACTTGAATTAAATCAAAGCCTAAGCCCAAACCTAAGCCTATTAGGACTAGCAAGCTCATCTAATTGACCTAGATTAACCTTATAAATATGTCATTAGGTCACGTAATCAAGGGAGCAAAAATAAATTTTGAGATCAGAATTTTTCAGAGAAAAAATGAGAGAGTGAGAGTGAGAAGGAGAAGATCGGCGCGCTACCACTGCCGTGCTTGCCTCCCGCCGGCGCTGTGCTGATCCCGACGCAGTTGCCGCCGCCGAAGAGCCATCCGCACGCCCGACGCCGCTGCTGTGCTCTGCCTAAACCCCTTTGCCGCCGTAGTGAGCTGCACCGCCGCCTGTACCGGCGCTCTGTCCCGCCGGAGGCCCCCTGCCGCACCGCTGCCCGCCATGCCGGACGCCTCAGCCACGTCTCACCACGCGGACCGGTGCTCGCCAGCCGCCGGACGCTGCTACCCCTTTCGCTGGTGCCCCTCACCGCCGCACCGATCAGCCTCAACTGCCGGCAAAGCCACAGCCGAGCCTACACCGTCGCCCACAGCACGCCGCCGACGAAGCCACCGCTGTGCGTTGCTGCCCGTCGACATCTACAGCTGCCGCTCTTAGCCACGGCTGCCGCTCCCTGCTCTGCCTGCCTGTGTTGCCGTCGCTTGCTGCACAACCGCTGGAGGATCGCTGCTGCATTCCCATCCGCAAGCCACTGTCTCGCCAGACGCCTGCAGCACCGCTGATCGCCCACCGCCACCGCTGCCGCCCCGGGGATGCCGTTTACAGCCATTGATTGCCACTGTCCCGTCGCCCCGGACAGCTTCGCCGTCGTCAAGCACGCCATTCCCGACGTCGCCGCCGCCGTCACTTGTCGCTTGATCCGCAAACCCGATCCCGATCTGCAATCCAAATTTGAAAAATTTTTCAAATTAGGTAAGAGGACATTATCCGAAATTTTCAGAATATTTATTTCCTTAATTTTGAATGTTAGAATATTTCGTGGATATTTGGTGGATAATTAGATATCTTAGGATAATTTTCTGATGTCCGCAATATTTTTAAACATTCAAAACTAGGAAATTTTCCTAATTTAGCAACGTATCTGGACAACTATCTGACCTTATCCCTAAGGTACGATACGCGGCAATACGGAGAAATCGTTATCCTATCCATAATCACTTGGATACGATAATGGATTTTATTAGCTTTCTAATTTTGAATGATCAACTTTCCGTCAATTTCTATAACCCTATAGATATGACCGTTAGTTTGATTTCCTTGCCTAATTCGAGTTTGAAACAAATCTTGCGGATCACGTGGATTGGTTTTAATTGTGATGGTTGTCTATCTGTTTGATTTATTTCTTTTTTAAAAAAAAGAAAATTTAAAAAAAAATCATTTAGATTTAAATTAGAATTTTGCATGTTAAGGAAATCTTAAATATGTCCAAAAGAATAGGATAATTATTTGATTTAAATTGGGATTTAGAGTGGCATATTTCCTAGTTTAGATTAGAAATTGTTTTAATCTTATTGGATTATTTAGGATAATTAATTATTTCGAATTTTTATAAAAAAACCAAAAAGAGTCCCTTTAGGATAGAATACGTCATTTTTCATAAGATAGATTGCATTCTTAATTTGAGTAATTTTTTTATTTCGAATTTTAATAAAAAATACCAAAACAAAAGAAGTCATTAGATTTCATGTTAATTTAGGCATTTTTTTTCATTATTCCGAATTTCATTGATAAAAAAAATAGTTCATTTGCTCGTCATTAGAATTAGGTCACGTCGTTGCATGACATATAGTTTGCATGTTAGGTTACATTAATTCGCATGTCAATTTTTGCACGTCATTGCATATAGATTATATTTCATTTAAATAAGTGAAAACCCAAAAAATTGAGCGAATTGCTTGTTAATTAGAAATCATATTAGGGTGTTGATGTGATTTTCTAGCTAACAATGCAGATGCTTACGTTGCTTCTAGGTAAGTAATTCTTCCAATCTTGCAATTTAATATTTTAATTATTGGGTATTACTTTGGTGGTTTGCGCACCCGCATGAATACATCACATGTTAGTGACTAAGTTAAAATGAATCCAAACTGTATGTCAAAATATTTTTGAAAAGAAAAGGTATCGAAAGGGTGTTAGACTAGATCTAGCGTAATCAAATCCTCGAGCTTAGAATCTCTGGTTCGTAGAAATAAAATATATCTCCCTATGTTTTATTTAGGTTTCTAATCGACCTACCACAAATTGATTAGTTGCAACTTTAAGCATGAAAACATTTGTACGTTAAGAACTTAAACCCTAAGTTGCAAATTGGTAGGGCTTGGGAGGGGCCGAGTTAAGCTTAGACTTAATTCATTAGCCCGAAAAGAAATTTTTAGGTCGCGACACTGCTTAAGATCGAAGGTCGGAATAATGACATTGGTCAAAGTCTGATGTAGCCGCAGATTTCCAAGCTTGTCACTCAGAAGGCTGTGCAGATACTTGCCGTCATATTTTGGCCCCAACACAAGCTTTGCCGATTGCGCAATGGAGGAAAACAAGCAGCTATTTACAGAAATGAAATACAACAGAAAAATAGGACAGTTAGGGATGTTTACTGAAAAGAAAGGTGGAACTAGATTGCAATTTTAAGGTTCAACGTAAAAAAGATGATCTCCGACAGCGCCTGCACCTATTTTGTGGGAATATTTTGGGGCCATTGTCGAAATAAAAGGATTTGATGTCTTTGGCGGCAAACAAGGGACGGTTTTTCTCATTTGGTGCCGTCAGCATGGCAATCAGAAGTCCACCGGTGCTTGTTCCTGCTACGACGTCAAAGTAATCCGCACGCGATCCTTGCATCCTCGCCATCCAGCTTCTGCATCATAGAAAGAGAACACGCGACCAAAATGAAAACGAAACTTCTATTTTGTCAAATAAGAGCCTGCGGTGCTGTGTTGGAAAGTGCAATAGAAACAATTTCCTTCCTCTCTTTGTTTCAATGTGATCCTCAATTAGCCATTTTAGAAATTGCCAAAACAAATTACGAGTCCAAGTTTCATAGAACACGTTCCTCATAAGTAATAAAAAGTATCATGCCATGTGCATTATGACCTGTAACTCGGATTCCAGGCAAGCTAGGATGACTCCTGGAACCACTCCCCTTATGCCGCCTCCGTCGATGCTGAGGATAGTAATAAGGTTTCCATAAGTCGGAGGTTTCAGGGTCGATTTTGCATATTACATTTCAGCAAACAAAATTCGGGGTTTTAAAGAAAGAAGGCTAATTCTAGGTAAGTGCGAGGGTTTTTCTTTTGGCACCAGCACACAAGCCTTGGATTGGATCTCCTGTCAACTTTATATATACTGGTGATGCAACAGTTATTAATGTCCTAACGTGTGGTCATTCCTGGAGCATCAGAAACATTGTCATGGGACCAATTGATAGTCCAGTTGAGCCATGCTTTTTTTTGCCCTCTTGACGAATTTGGATTAAGCTGGAGAGCACAACTCATCATTTGAAGCTTGAAAGAAACGTGAAAGCATTTCCATACGAGGAAGTGCCTTCTGCGTTCCCTAAAAAGCCAAAATGGTCCCTTTGCCAAAAGAATCTGTCTGAGGATTGTTGGTTTTAGGCAGAAAATTAGGAGAATGTTAGGTGAGGAAACTTAGGTGAAGGGATTGGGCAACGTTCCTTGTGATCTCTATGATAGTATGAGGAGCAAATTTTGTGCAGTTCTCTGATGATGTACGGTGCTCGTGCCGCACTACCAAGCTGAGCGCTTCATTTGCATCCCTAGTTTTTGCAAACATCATAATCGCTGGTGCATGCCTTCGATCCACTGTGCAAGTGGTGGTGCCTCCAAGTCCAATATACATGTACCTCCTTATCGCCGGTCCATGCGTCACTTTCCCCATTATAATTCAGGCTGAAGCTTACGCTCTCATCAAGTCGCCTTTGATTGCAATATCCGGAATTTAGAAATCGAATATGACCCTCTCTATATGCTGTTAATTGTTGGAATACGATCTTGAGTCGCAATAACCTACTTGAACCCATCTTTGAACAATGCAGGACGTTCCTGAGAGATGAGAGAGGATTAGTCTGATCGCCCGAACCAAAAATGAGGCGGAAAAATCTAAGGCCCATTGATATGTTCTTGGACACCCGGCTTAAGAAAGTCCCACAACACATTCTCTTTTAGCGTCCATCATCTTTCGGGCTGTCCATGAATATACAAAAGGTCCATTCAACTTCATCTAGGTTACATTTTCTACCTTTGTTGTTCAATAGGAAAAGGATTTTCTCCTATGGATCCTTAGTGTTTTGGTTACAGGATAACCTCACTATAAGAGAAAAGCTGAAGTTCCCACAAGGGCCTTCACGGCCTATCTGTTTGATATATTGGGATGGTAGGCTCCATAAATACGTTCATTATTTTTTCTAGGTCCGCTCATCCCATGCCTTCAAGTTCTCACATTATCTTTGTTTTTTCCAAAGAGGAAATACTCTCTAAAAGTTTTTCATTTTAGGAATCCCAAGGTTTGGACGAAACTAGAAATGACGCCTTTTAACGGCCTGCTTGGGACCCAATCAAGTTTCATTAGATTGGTGCACAAGATTTGTTGCAAAAGAAGCAGCAGACTCTTATTGTGTCTTGGATATTAGCCACTCGTTCAAAATTCCACTTACAATCTGTCACGTCATTTTGCAACCTAATTTGCGAAAATCTTTTTGTATACCTGATGATACTAGTCCCATTATATCGCACGTAGCTTTTCTAATACAAAGTAAACTTTACTTTTTGTGTCCCGGCCGGGATCAATAAGTTGATTGGTGGGTCCAAATCAGCAAAGATAGGAGATGTATGTGCATTCAAATTAGTTGGTATTTTTATCAAGTTCAACAAGTACTTAAATTATTGGTATAGGTCAATGTGTAATATCAGATTATTTTTCTGATATAGTCAAAAAATTTACCTATTATATTCTTTGCTCGATAAGTATTGGGTTTTCATTTCCGCGCCTTTACTTTGAGCTTTAAATATAAGGGTGAACGGTTTTAGATTTTGTCCAGATTCAAACTGGAACCTAGAATCGACCTGTCGGAACATGTTTCTCATTTTTTTTAACCTAAAATCTACCCTACATATCTTGGAACCTATCATGTCATATATTCCAATGTCGGTTCCAGGGTTCACCTGAAAATCGGCCAATTTCCTCTTTTTGTTTTTTCATTTTTTCTTAAGAAAAATAACAGTAAACGCAGCAACAAAAATGAAAGTCTCCCATTTGTCAATGATAACAATCCATAAAAGATGAACACGTAAAATAAAAAAAAAAATAAAAATATTACGAAAGGCCATAGAAACAACAAAGGATTAGAGATGATGCTGAGGCATCTCCAAGTAAAAACCAAAACAAATATGTGACTATAGTGATAGCGATCAGAGCCACAATTGATTTACTTAGGCACATTGAATCAGCTACTTCCAGGCCAACAAAACAATGTAGCGCAAAAAGAAATAGTGACTTCTTTGATAATCAAAGGGGGAAGAGGAGTGCTCGTCTCAACAAGGTAAGAGATATAACGCTACAAGGTTCTTTTAAGCTAACTTTGGCCAACATGGCATAGAAATTTGATTGAACAAGAAATCACAGTATCCTCCAAACAGCAGGACCCTCGAACACAATCAGATCCTGTCCAACCATTAAAAACACACATTCATATTACCATAATTAAACCAATTGATTGGCATAGATGCGACTTGGAGATTCATCCAAAAGCATTGGTATATCAGTCAAGAACATAAATCACAACTTTAGTCTCAGTAAAATTTAGCAAATTCCCGTGTAACTGTCTCAGGTACACATGCACAAATTTAGGATCTTTTAGGTTCCCGATTCGGTTCTCGAGAGAACTGGGAACCGAAACGAGAACTAGAGGTTCTTAAAAATGTGGAATCGAGAACTTGACCAGATCTCACTAGGACCTGGAACTGAACTAGTTTTCCAGTTTCTGTTTATACCCTGGAATTATGGTCACCCTTAATAGAGATGTCCTATCATCTCGGACGGAGTATTACAGTTGTCACCAATGTGTGGAGTGGACCCTACTGGCAATTTCTGTCTTTTAAAAAAAATAATTCATATATAAATCACCCTAAAAGATATATGAGTTTATTTTTGGTTCGAAAAGATATACAAGTTGGCAGTGGCACCAATTATGTAGAGGAAAAAGAACTTTGAAAAGGGTCGGGGTTATTTAACAGAAAATAAGCAATCTATAAATTATTTTTTTAAAGATGATTGTTTCTATTGTTTGAAAGAATAGCTAGCGAAAATGTTTTCATTATAAGTAGTGATCTATCCTTGAACATTTTCGTCAATGACGAAATTACGTTTCGTTAATTCATGTTTATGAGCAAATGCAAAAGATGATTTTCGTTAGGATTTTTCCAAAGCGTCGGTTTTCTGCGAAATAATCATGCCATGTTTTTCATTTCTTGACGACAAGGTCAATGGAGCCCTTTGACTTGATTAACTGTGCCGAATGCGTGAAAGTAATTCCCTCCGCGTATATCTAATTAGGCTCCACCAATGGATACAAGCGTGCACCCAAGATCACTCAGGCGAGCAACAAAAATTTGATGAATCAATAAAAAGATTGACTAGATTAGGGTGTGCCACAACAACACATTCTATAATGATTTAATAGATGTGTAATTGATCACCAAAAAGTTTAGGTTTATAATTTGGGCCATCGTTACTTTATTGTATCTAAAGGGGCGTTTAATTGACTCGAAATTTTCGTCTTCAACATGATCTGCTGGGCTCCACTGCATTTTCTACGGGTAATTTCAAATTACAATATAGTAACTATTTTTTGGCGCCTGCCAGACATCCGGTCTTTGTTTGGTGTCTCAATCACTAACTTATTGTTCTTTTTTTGTTGGTATCTTTATCGATTGATTCTACAATGAAAATCGTCAATCATATGGCGCCATATATGAATAGTTGATTCATGATCATCGATGTATATTAATATTAACAATTCTTTTGGTTGTCAATAATGGCTCACGTATCTAGTGTCAATAACCACTTGTTTTCCAGCCTCGTGTTTACTTATTTTGACAACCTGGTTACATTTTGGTGCGCACAGCCATGATATACATTCCGTCTAATCTGAACAGATAAAGAAGCATGTAGGTTAAGAGAGAGCACCTTTCCCAATCCTGGAAATGAGTGAATATGCCCCTGTTTAAGTTGTCATTATCAAACAGATCAATGTGCCGAGGTAATTGATTTGCCATCGGTATCATTTTATACACATTCTTGGCTAAATACGTTATTCGTAGTTTTTGTTCTGTTTTGCATACTTGGGTCAAGGTTTAGGAGTTTCACCTGGTGTAATTTATATTAAAGTACTAGATTAGAAAAAGCTTGCGCAATTTCAAGATAAAGAACTCTTGAAGTTTCTATCTCCCAACCAATTGTCCCTTTTCTCATTAAGACCACAACTTTGCATCGTCGATTATAACCATGCAAGCATGAGACGAAGCATCAAGAAAGATGTTTATTCCAAGTCCAAGCTTGCAATTAGTCAATTTCCTGCGTTTTTCTATCACTAAAATCCTATTCAGTACCTTTCAGTTTTGTAACTTTCACGAGTCCTCAAGCTGTGGGATGGAATATTCTAACCCGTTCTGTCCAATGCCAAGCGGCATGAAACTAGAGACGATTCCATGAACCCAATCATCTTCTAACCAATTGTTCGCCCGTCGCCATCTGCATTTAGCAGAGTATAAATATAGGTCTTAGAAAAGCCATAAGACACATCTACACAAGAACAGCGTGATATCACTAACTTTTGAGTTAGAAAGAACGATGGCATTAGTAAACATTTTCAGCATTTTGGGACTGCTGGTTTCGGGATTGGCAATGACCCAAAGGAACTTGGTGGCTGGCAGTTCATTTAGCTGCAACTTTCCTGCTATCTACAACTTCGGGGATTCAAACCCGGACACTGGAGGCCGCTCCACTGCACTTACACAAATTCCACCTTCCTATGGTGAAACAAACCTGGGCAGTCCTCCCAAGAGATTTTCCAACGGGCATGTCATCCTCGATTTCATAAGTGAGACTTTTAGCAGACTATTAGAATGATTTCAGTCATTGTTTCTTTGGAGCAGAATATGGATCCTATGACCATGCACTGAGGTAAACTTGGTTAATTACACCGGTCAGGACGAACAGTTTTGATTACTAGAAGTTCACTATCTTGACTAAGAGATGCCTTGATAAAGGTTATTAGAGATTAACATTCGTAAAATATTTGAGGCATAATCGGTTTTCTCTGAGTTTCTGCAGCTGAAAAACTAGGACTGCCATACGTGAGTGCATACTTGGACTCCATAGGAACAAACTTCAGACGCGGCGCTAACTTTGCCACGGGAGGCTCATCCATTCTACCTGGTCCTTTCAGCTCTTTTGATCTGGGGATTCAAGTCTCCCAATTCAAACAGTTCAAATCACGTGCAATGGAACTCTATAAGAACTTGAGTGATTCTTGTGAGCCATTATATCCTCCTTCAATTTTCTGCAGTTCATTAGCCAGAATTATGGCATATCAAGCCAGTAATCCGCATATGCCACTTAATCCAATTTAGAGTCCCCATAATCACATTTGCTTTAGTTTCTTTGTGCACAAAGCTGAATAATTTTGTAAAGACTGACGATGTATAAAAAAATGGCATTAAATTCGGGGATGATCCAAAACTGCAGCAGCATGTCCCTTCCGCATCCTGATGATTTTTCAAAGCCCTCTACACATTTGATATGGGACAGAACGATCTTACATTTGGCTTTCGGAACATGATAGTAGATCAAATAGTTGCTGCAATTACTGGCATCCTTGACGGATTCGATGCAGCAATACAAGTAAGTTATGGGCAGTCATAGAATATCTGAGATCCATTAAGAGCCTAACATAAATGCACAAACTTTGCTAATTCTTATACTGCTTCCTAAAGGTATTTCCATTGTTTATTTTCAGCAACTCTATGGCGAAGGAGCAAGAGCTTTCTGGATACATAACACTGGTCCAATTGGATGTTTGCCTTTCATGGCTCTACCATTTAAATTTAGAAATGGCACCCTTGACCAGAATGGCTGCGTTGCTTATCAAAACAATGTAGTTCAAGAATTCAATCAGCAGCTTAAAGAAAGGGTGGACAAGCTAAGAAACAATCTCTCCATGGCTACGTTCACATCCGTCGATGTATATTCAGCCAAGCTATTGCTGATAAGTGATGCTAAAAATCAAGGTAGTCTTCTGCATATCAGTGGGTACTAATTCTCTCAGGCTGCATCTAATGAGCAGATCCATGAGGTAAATGTGGAGAAAAACTTGGCAATCCGCAAAAGCAGGAGGTCATTTTTGCCTAATGGTTCGTAGGCTAATAGTACTGAGGTGTTTAAATTATGTTCTGACCGTTGATGAAATCTGGTGGCAGGTTTTGTTGATCCACTGAACTACTGCTGTGGTACCTTCGTGCCAACATTAGTGATGTGTGGACTGTCAGCACAAGTAAATGGAACCACCATTCATGGAGATGCTTGTGGCGACCCTCAGGATCGAATTAGCTGGGACGGCATACATTTCACGGATGCAGCCAATTCATGGATTGCTTCACGCATCCTTACTGGCTCCATGTCCGACCCACCTGCACCAATCTCCAATGCTTGTCCATAATTTACAACATCAGATTGAAGACGTCATTTCCAAAAGAAGCAAAGAAAAGAGCGCGAACATCTTGCTTTTCCTTTTCTACTTTCTGGTCATTAGTTACTAGATAAAACATCACTCCTTTTGGAGCACGTCATGTAATATTCACATGGAAAATAATACGAGGGTTGCTTTAAAAATGATGTATAAAACCAAACCTTAATACATGCCCACTATCCCACACCAAGCTAGCTATCCAGAAGGGTGTTGCTTTCTAATTATTATATTTATTATGCTTTATAAATTATCCAACAGAAATAGATTGCCTATGTACTTCGTCTCTCAACTTTGCTTCATGCCTATGAAAATATGAACATGGTCAAAATCACAGTATCTTGATGCCACCATCTTCTAATATGCGAGAGTAAGTATTAAGTAAAGTTCCCGTGGGCCTGGACTTGCTGCTTCAATCCCTTCCAGCTTCTTTCAACACAACTCGGCCAACCTTCGCTTCTTGGCATCCACATCCGCTGTCCCAAGTTTGTCCTGTCTAATGGAAACAACATTCTCCAAAATTTCAATCGCGTCGTCCAACCTGTGTAAATTGTTACTGAGGTTAATAAGAAGTGGGGAACTACTCATAAAGAAAGACTTAGTCATGCAACAATGAATTACATGGTCTTGGGGACCTGATTCTTCTGCCGGCTAGATTCCATACATAAAAAACGAGCAGCGGCGTGAATGAAAAGCCAAATGAATGAATTAAAGAACATTCTAAATTGAGCTATCGTTTTCAAGGGACTAGGAGATGATGACAAAACCATGAGGTTTGGCTCAGAAAGGATGGATGTTGGGGACTAGATCGCAGAAATATAAATTAGATGGCAAAAATCACGAACAAAGCTAAAAGCAAACAGTCATGCCTGCTCAGTGCATCATACGTGCCAACCGCAATGCTGCAGACACCTAACGTGTCAAAGTAATATGGTCGATATTCCTTTTCCAAAATACTTGATACTTCTTCAAAGAGTTCTGCAGCCTCGTATATTGCATAACATTGCATGCAAGCTAGACCCATTTGGTTTAGTGCAATTCCAAACAAGGGAGACTTTTTCTCTGCACTGATCCCGAATTTCGGAATAGCAGAACTTACGGAGGTTTAAGAATCAGAATATTTTCCCATCATATAATACATAACCCCCATTTGTGCCTCGACTCCTACAGCCATATTATGCTAGCCAGGGGCATCACCATGTATCTTGAAAGCCTTCTTAAGCAAAGTGAGTCACAGCTCCTGTTGGGAAACAATCAATCAGGAAGAATGGAATAAGACTTTGACGGGCGAATACACTATATTAAGAAATTATTTGCCCCACAACATTGTTAACGGTTATTGGCAAAAATCCTTCAGGATATAATAAAGTCTCGAATGAAAATACTAAATAACAATTATAATAATTCTCCAAGAACTTTCGAAAGGAAACAATTGGAGAAAAAAGACCATATCCTTTTTAGAAAGAGATGAAAAATTGAGAAAGGTATTTATTGAACTAGAAACGTGGATAATAAATAGCAAAACCCTTTTGTGAACAAACATACTGCTTTAAAAGGATACAACTATTCTTTTTTTTTTTAACTAAAAATTAAAAATAACTAAAAAACAACAGCAAAATAACTACTATTCCCATCTTTTCATGTGGGACAAGGACAAGGCACCTCTTGGTTTGTTTCGCAAATAAACCAACAACAATACCCTTCGTTTTTTTTTTGATAACCGAGGTGTCCAGACCAACCTACGCAAATCTCGGCTTTTCCTCAGGGAAGACTAGCATAGCAACCTACCGCCGTGATCCCTCACTTAAATCACAAGTGCCCAGCTGGGGAACAATACCCTTTGTTTGTAAAACAAAAATTACAAAATAAAATTTTAAAAATATAAAACCAAAATTTCCATTTGATTAATATGGGATAAGAATACTAGGAGTGCCATAACTTTCGTACGGTGTTTATTTGAGTGTCATAACTTTTTTTTCACTTACTTGAGTACCACAAATTTGAAAAAAAGATCATTTAAATGCCATCGGCGATTTGCCTAGCTGGAAAATTCGACATGGACATCGGTCGTCCTACGTGACATCGCCAACGCTGACGTGGATAATTAATTAAAAAAATTCAAAATAAAAAAATCCACGTTGGAATGGAAAATTAATAAAAAAAATCCACAAAGGACAATTTGCCGGGGATGACACTTAAATGATCAATTTTACTCCGATATGATACTGAAGTGAGCAATGTAAGAAAGTTATGACACTCCTGCTATCCTCATCCAAAATATTTTTATTTATAAGTGAAAAGATTGGAGAGAGCCAATTAATGTAATTCCTTTTGAACTTTAACGTAAGGGTCCCCCGTGGACAAATGTCTTGCATTAATTAATTCTTTATAAAAACATATTAATAGAAGTAGGTACCATATTTATAAAACTAGGTACTTCTCATGAACGAGGCCCATTACATAGAAAATCCAAAATATTTTAAATTTAATTTTCAACAAAGATCAAAATTAAGATATCATCAAAACAATTATTATGTACTAATACATAAGTAGTATTAATTATAAATTATATCATTCGACTCTCCTTTTTCTCAACCACCGTACAGAAACCCATCATGCTCTCTCATTATTTTACTCGCATCAACTCAAATATAATTAAGTAGGTTAGGTTTAACAATTTTTTTTTTTGAACAGAAAAACCATATTCATACAATTCTCACAACTTAGCTTGCGAGTACAACGGTAAAGCATCGACACAAAGTAGACTCCAAAGATCGGGAGGGGGGTAGAGTTTCCAATTCTGTGGCAGAACATTTTTTCTTTGCGCCTTCGCTATCCAGTCTGCCACTTTATTGGACTCTCTATTACAAAAGGCTAGCTTAATATCAGTAAAATTATGCAACAGATCTTTCGCTTTCAAAATAAGCACATGTATATCCCACTTGAAATGGTCGACACATGTGACAGCTTTAACCAAGTCTATATTATCCGACTCTAGTTGAAGGCAAGCCTTTGCTCGATCAGAGAAGAAGAGTAGCGTTTCAAGAAGAGCACTGACCTCGGCTCGAGCTGCAGAGTCGACCCTCACTGTTTTTGCAAAACCATCTACCATTCTTCCATAGCTATCTCGCATCACAGCAGCTACTGCCCCTGATGTTGAACCTTCGATAAAGGAAGCATCAATATTGATCTTCAAAACTCCCTGTTGCGGATTTCGCCAAATTTGAGGTAAGTGTTGGCCTTCGGCAGCTTTTCCTTTTCCTAAAATGCGTCCTCGCGCTTCATTTTGCTTCAAATGAGCTGAATTCACCAGCTGATTTGGGTTTGGTTTCAGTCTTCGGAATATGAAATTGTTCCTTGATTTCCAAATAAGCCAAAGGACAGTCGCAAGTAGCTCAAATGGTATAGTTGTGACGCTAAAATTCCAGAGCCATTCTTCAAATCTTGGGAGACCTTGATTGGGAAACTTGATTTGCAGTGAAGGATTGGACCAGACTTGTTTCGTCCATGGGCAGAGGAGAAAAAGATGCTCAATAGTTTCGGGATGTTGGTGACATAGCTCACACATCGGTTCTGGTACAATACTTCTTCTGTATAGCTTTTCCTTTGTTGGTAATGCATTTTGACATATCGCCCATAGGAAAAATCTGATCTTCGGTTCTGTGTTTGCCTTCCAGATTTTTGTCCACAATGCTTTGGGGGTTTGATATGAGGAAGAAGCCTGATTTGGGTTTGGTTTCATTGCAAGGTCTCTGTTTCTATTATAGCCACTCTTGACTGTATAGGATCCTGATTTGGTATTTAGCCAAACTAGTTTGTCTTCAGTGTCATGTGTCCTCAATGGGATTGCAAGAATTTCATCGACAATCTGTTCATCAAAAAGCTGCTGTAGCTTCGATTCATTCCACTTCGACTCCTCCTGCAAAATTAACTCAGCTACCCTCTTAGGCTCCTCACGATTAGGTGGACCCCCAATAACTCCTCTATGAAGCCATTTATCTTCTCTAATGTTAATCTTTTCCCCATTGCCCACAGACCACATAATGGAATGATGGATAGATGCTCTCCCCATCAGAATACTAAGCCACCCCCATGATGGACGATTCCCTTTCCCTGCATGCCAGAAATCACAATTAGGAAAATACAGCCCTTTCAATACTTGAGTCCACAATGAGGAAGGGTTTTGGGTAATTCGCCATGCTTGTTTTCCCAACATTGCCCCATTAAAAGTCATTAGATCCTTGAATCCAAGTCCTCCACTGTCCTTTCTTCGTTTTAGAACATCCCATTTCTTCCAATGTAGTCCAGCTTGTGTTTCACCATTTTTCCACCAAAAGGACGCGATTTTCTTTTCAATTGCCCTGCAAATGGAGACGGGGATTTTAAAGATAGACATAGCATATTGGGGTAGTGCTTGCACCACTGCTTTGATGAGTATTTCTTTTCCAGCTTTTGACATCAGATTTTCCTTCCAACCTGCCAGTTTCGTGTTTACTCTTGCTAGAATCCAGGCAAACATATGTTTTTTTGATGCCCCCCAGTCTGAAGGGATCCCTAGGTACTTCCCCGTCTTCTCTAATTCTGGCACTCTAAGCTGATTTGACATATTCTGTCTCAAACTCAGTGGACAATCCTTGCTGAAATATACCCCTGACTTGTTTAAGTTTATTGATTGCCCAGACGCAAAACAGTATTGATTCAAAACAGCAGCAACATTCTGGCATTCCATAAGCGTTCCATCAAGGAAAAAGATTGAGTCGTCTGCAAACAAGAGGTGAGATAGCGTAGGGCAGAATCTATTCAGCTTGATCCCCTTGATACTTCCGTCCTCCATTGCCTTTTTCATCAAAACAGATAAGACATTACCCACCAAGATGAACAAATAGGGGGAGAGGGGATCACCTTGTCTAATTCCTCTTGTTGGTTGAAAATAGGGTAGAGGCTCTCCATTTAGCTTTACACTAAAGGACACAGTAGAGACACACTGCATAATCCACTTCACCCATTGATCACTAAAGCCCATCTTCCCCATGCAAGCTTCCAAAAAATCCCATTCAACTCTGTCATAAGCTTTTTGCATATCAAGTTTAAGCACTGCTTGAAACTTTGTTCTTCTCTTTCTAATTCTCAACTGATGTAGCACCTCTTGGACAATTAAGACATTATCCTGAATTTGTCTTCCATTCACGAAGGCACTTTGCTCAATAGAAATTAAGTTTGGCAAGCATAATTTCAATCGGTTTGCCAAGACTTTTGATATGATCTTGTACGCAAAGTTACACAAGCTTATGGGGCGAAATTGTTCCAGTTTTTCCGGGTTTGGGATCTTTGGAACTAGGGATATATATGTTCTGTTCAGCTCTGGGTTGAGATACCCTGAGCGAAAAAAGTTTTGTACCTCCCTGAAGACTGCTTGTTGTAGCTCTTTCCAGTTATGCTGAAAAAACTGACCATTTAAGCCATCGGGTCCTGGGGCTTTTGTAGATCCCAACTGGTAGACTGCTTCAGTTACTTCTTCTAGTGTCACTGGCTTTGTCAACATCTGGTTCATTTCCTCCCCTACTAGACAAGGATATTCCTCTAGTGTTGGCTGGAAATTTCGAGGGCCGACTGTTTGAAAAAGGTTGCTGAAGAATTGAGATGTGTGCTGTTTTAGTTGAGCTATATCATGAACCCATTCCCCTTCTTCATTTTTTAACATGGAGATTTTGTTCCTTTGTCTCCTCTGAATTGTTGTGGCGTGAAAAAATTTTGTGTTTTTGTCTCCCCATTTGAGCCAGTTTACTCTCGATCTCATACCCCAGTACATTTCCTCTTGTCTCCACATCTTCTCAATTTCATTTTCCAGAAACTGCACCCTCTCTCTTTCCCAATGTAGGTGTCGGTTGTTGGAGATGTCCTGAAGCTCTCTCTTTAAAAGGTCTATTTTCTTCTTTCCATTGGAGAACTTTTTGCTCCATTTAGAGAGAGCCAAAGATACTACTTTCAGCCTTTTCAGCAGATCTTCATTCATCAATTCTTCCGAGTGCCAGACTTTTTTAATGATATTTCCACATTCCTCATCTTCCAGCCAGAAAGCCTCAAATTTAAAGTCTTTTTTCCTTTTCACTAACTCGGGAAAGAGAGATAACAAAAGAGGGCTATGGTCTGACCCTATTGCCGGCAATGCATATGCTTCAGCGTGTGGAAAACAAATTCGCCAGTCCATAGTGCACAATACCCTGTCCAACCTTTCCTTGACATGATGTTCTCCATCCCTATTATTTGTCCATGTGAAAGCACATCCCTTACTTTCCAAATCCATAAAAGAACATGCATTGATGAAGTTTCGGAAAGCATTGAGTCGATAATGTTCCGCCATGCGCTTCCCTACTTTTTCCCAGTGATAGAGGATTTCATTGAAGTCTCCTATGCAGACCCATGGAAGATCATTCAGGTGGCTAATGTTGTACATATCTTCCCAAAGGGCAAGCCTTCTTTGGAACTCATTTGGTGCATGTATAAAGGTCAGTCGCATTCGTTGTTTTGATTCCTCTAATACGCACACCAAATCTATAAAGAATTCAGAGTGTGCTTCAACTGTTAAAGATACTCTGTCATCCCAAAAAATAGCCAAACCCCTAGCAAAACCCCTCGGATTTACCAAAAAACTGTTCCGGAGTCGAAGCTGCCTTCTGAGCTGAAGAACAACTTGTTCCTGATTTTTGGTCTCCATCAAAAGAGAATACTGGGCTTTTCTTGAGCCACAAGAGCTCTGATTGCTTGAATTGTCAAGGGATTGCCCAACCCCTGACAATTCCAGCTTATAATATTCATAAGTAACCCGGTGGCTTATTAGGGCTAGCCACCAAAGCCCATTCCATTGGTCCTGACACCACTTGAATAGGTGTATCCAGCAATTGAGTTTCATCTAACAGCTGCGAGTTTGCCATTTGTGCTTCATAGGGGCTGTACCTACGTTTCTTCTTAGCAGCAGCTTTCTTCGTCTCTTTAAGCTTCTTGTTCTGATCAACTTCTGGGAGCGTTTGTACATCAAGGGAGGTAGAGCCACTACTCTGACCTGGAAATGGCAGATTGGTTGGAATAAAGTCCTCACACCTCGTTGCTTGTTGCTGCGACTGCATACTTGTATCCCCAAACGTTACGTTCTTTCCCTTTTCTACTTGAATATGGTCGAGCTGTGATACAGGTTGCAGGACTGCACCTTGAAAAGGCACAAGCTGCAGGGAAAGTATTGGGGTCTCAGAGATAACTTCCTCCTCTATATCTTCCTCCTTTAACTTCCCATAAAAGAGCTTCATAAAAGGACTGTGACCCTGTACTTCGGCTTTAAGCCACTGGCCATAGAGACACTCATCCTCAGCTTCAGATTTCCCTTCTTGGAATTCAACTTCTTCACAGTAATTTGCGTTGTGCCCTAATCTTCCACAAGAGTAGCAGAAATTAGGGAGCCTCTCAAACTTATAATCCAACCAGAGCTTTTTCCCTCCCTTACTAGCAATAAATCCAGATTTTAAAGGGGTGTTCACATCTAAGAGGACTTTCGCCTTCCCAATTTTGTTAGCTGCAACACCCTTCGCATCTACCTTCACATCCATAACCAGACCCAGACTTTTAACAGCTCTTAGGACGACCTCTTCTGTTAGCCATTCAAAAGGAAGTCCGTGGATTTGCACCCAAAAAGGACACGTATCAAACTCATATCGGTGTGGAGGCATATCTGGTTCCCATTTTTTGAGAATCAATAGATGGCTCGAGAAGGACCAAGGACCAGTTTCAAATACTCTCAGAAGTTCTTTCTCAGTCATGAAGGTAATGGCATAAATTCCAGATTCCAAAGGGGAGAAGGTTACATTCTCAAGTCTCCATGCTCTCCTCATTGTGCTTTGGAATGCGAGAAAGTTTATCTTTGGGTTTTGAAACAGCTTACCAACGAGGGTAAGTCTTCCTTCTCTAATCTTGCTTGTAGGAACCGCCTCATCCATTGCAGTAACTTCTGTTCTTGACCAAAGCCTGCCTAATCGTTTGCTGAGTACTGCCATTCGACTTTCTGTATCCTCGTCCCTCTCCATGATCACTTTCCAAAGCAAAACAGGGTATACCGAAAGACTTACCCGAGACTAGATGTAAGCGATCTGGAGAACTACATAGCTTTCCGATATGGACTTCAACCGAGAATTTTGTCTGACGAAACACCGACCATAAAACACCTTCACCTTACCCTCACTGGTAGTGCTTCAGAGGTTAGGAGCAGGGAGAGCGGTTCAGGCATCATTTCCGGGTTTTGGGCTTTAGGGAACGATTAGGGTTTATGGGTTGTGGGAATACATCAGATTTCCACTCTCTATGTTGTGAAGGAGCGACTAATCTGGAGAGGAGCGACTGTATCAGGGGATTCTGAGGGGCTGATTTGCGTTGTGGGATACAGGGATTAAGGTTTAGGAGACCTACCACCAAAGGGCAGAGGAGAGCTCTTCATGATGAGAGAGAGGTTAGGTTTAACATTTAAACGAGTAATTATGTGAAAAGGATAAACGCATAAAGGTCTTTCTCCATCCATTTTTTGACTTTCGACGCTCCTATTACCTTAAACTAACCATAATATCTCTTGCAAGTCCAGATTTAAGATTATTTCTTACCTTTCTTTTCTTTTCTTTTCTTTGGAAATTCTGATGCATTTAGAATTGACAAAAAATATGCATTTGCCAATGGTTTGATTGGATTGTCTTATAATGCAATTACAATTATCATAATTTTCTTATCAATAACTAATTATTCCACTTAATGAGCCATACTTTTCAATTTTATCAATGTAATCCTAAACTTTTGAGCGATGTTTCAAAGTAGTCTTTTCCGCCAATTGCCACAAAAAATCACTGACGTGGCATTTAGGCATGGCTAGCCATGTTAAGTAAAGAGTTAGGATGGCAATTTGTTGATTTCCGCATCGCAATTTGCAACTGCAATTGGCAAGAAAGGCTATGTTAAATACCGTGCAAATGTGTAGGACTATATTGACAAAATTGGAAAGTTAAAACTGAATTAACATCCATACAATATATTTAGGACGAAATTAATAATTTTCCCAAATATTTAAATAATCACTCCTTCAATGGACACATGTATAAGCATTTTTTGTATAAGTACACTAGGAATGTCACAACTTTCGTATGGCGCTCACTTGAGTATCACAAATTTGAAAAATTGATCACTTAAGTGCCATTAACGATTTGCCTCGCTGGAAAATTAGACGTGGCATTGCCAGCGTTAATGTAGACAATTAATTTAAAAAATTAAAAATAAAAAAATCCACGTTGGAATGGGAAATTAATAAAAAAAAAATCCATGTATGAGGGTTTGCCAGAAATGGCACTTAAATGATCGATTTTTCTCTGATGTGGTACTTAAGTGAGCGAAAAAAAAGTTATGGTACTTAAGTGAGCACCGTATGAAAGTTATGGCATTTCTACTGGTCTTATCCCAATTAATATACATACATGAAGGTCTCTTTCACGTTAAACTTTTATTTAGTGCAAGTATCTCAAAACTTTATATAAGTTATAAGTAGTTGTAGCAGTAAACTTGTTACTTTTATAATAGAATTGAATAAACTGCACATTTACTAACCTTTTATTTCAATGAGAAGTTCTATAATTTACTTAACACTATTATAACTAGGGGTGAGCGGTTACAAGTTCTTTATAGGTTCCACTTCGAACCTGGAAGCTACCCGCTAGAATAAGTTTTTAATTTTTTGGAACCTAGAACCTACCTTATCATAGGTTCTAGGATTGGTTCTAAGATCTACCCAAATTCTACCTATATTATTAATTGAACAATTGCAATGAATCATCACCTTTTTTTTATTACCAATTGTTTCTATAATCCACTGACAATAACTTATATTTAGACACGAAAATATTAAATATTAACAAAGTAAAAGTCTTGATTAGAAAATGGAAGCTTAGACTAGTAATTGTAAATTATACACTCATTATCGGATACCATGGAATACTGTAGGATCACGCGAAGACATAGACCAAGAAAAACACGGGTTCTAAGTTCCACATACTTAGAATCTAGAACCTACCCGTTGAAATAGATTCTCCAATTTTTTGGAACCTAGAACTTACCTTGCATACCTTGGAACCTGAAACCTATAGGTTCCCACCAGGCATTAGCTTGGTAATTCTTATTCATGTTTCATGAGCTCTCTAGAAAATAACCCTAACTTTCACACCATTATTAAGGTCATATGGATGAAGTATCTACTATGTGTTTCCGTTATTAATAAACACATTACTAATTTGTATTATACTTTATTAAAAATATAATTGAGCCTACAAAATGTAATAGATGATACTAACTTCGCATGTCCGGGCTACCGTCAGTATCAAACAATCACTTTCAGTAACTTATTCTTACCCATTACACCTTATAAATAGTAATATACTAGTATTAGGTTGGGCTACCAATTCTCGTAATTTTACTTAAAGGGTTTTAGCCCCAATTCTTTTGAGGCCATCTTTACGACATCTCTTGGTGGAGCCTTTGTAAAGGGATAAGCCAGATTGTTGAATCAATTGCCTCACATACTCATGTTTTGGACTGATATGTCTAGACTTGCCATTATTAGTGCTACTATAAGCTCTTCCCAAAATAGCCTGACTATCATAATGATAGGTAATGAAATATTCAATTTGAATCAGATAAGATTAATTACCTAAATTGTAGATAACACTTCCAAATTGAACTCGACGGACTGCTCGGGACAATCGTGACCAGCAGTGCTTCACGGTGTGGATGGTGAGGCTTGATTGATGCTCTCAACTGGACTCACCGCAAGGACAGCTGAGGTGTGGACTTCTTGATCTCGTAGTATGGACATCCGGCAGTGGCTGGCTGGCGGAAAGGCTCGGCTAGCAAGGACAAGAGGGACGACTCGGCATCAGACTAGCGGTGGTGGCTCTACCAAGACGGCTGCTCGGGGTTGTGGTTGGCATGGTGGAAGCTCACAACTAGGGGACAATGTCCGGGAGGCTACAAGTAGTGATATTCGTTGGAAAACCTGCAACGACAGAGAACGAACTCGCTCGGCTCGATATGGGACTTGCACAGGCTCACGACGGTGGTGCCTCAGCCAAGGTACTCTCTATTTACGGCTGGTTCGTGGTGGTGCTAGCGCTGGAACCACGCCAGGGTAGTTGGACAGAGTCGGGTTGTCATCGGAACAGTAGGGACGGATCGTGGATGCGCTGCTGGCTCCTCAGTGCAGGTGCGGCAAGCAGCAAAAGGCATTGGGAATACTTGGGGGGTTAACGAGGGATCGAGCACCTTCACGTCACGATCGGCAAGGGCATAACTGCTTTGTTGGATCACGACCAAACCAAGGAAACAACAGCACAGTTGTTGCAGGGGGACTTCTTGTCGCGGGACAATAGGTCGGTAAGGGCAGTAGCTTCGTCGTCTCGCTATTGGGATCATAGGGCCTCACGAATGAAGCAGCAGTAGCGACGAAGGGTATGCGGTTGACCAAGAAGCAACGACGTCTTTGGAGGACGCCAGCGACGGGATGTCTCAGCCAAGAGAGGGGGATTCGGCCGGGAGGTCTCTCTCCCTCTTGCTCTCTCAAGTGTATTTCTCTACCATGCTCTAAAATTCTCAATTACTGACCTTTGGCTTTTGAGGTATATATATGTAATTATAGAGTTAACCTAAGTTTTTACAGGCTTAATTTATGCCTAATAAGATAACAGGTTGAATAAACTTGAGAGTTTTCATTAATTAATTCTCATGGGCTGATGTCTGATTAATTTAAGCTCAATTAGGCCCTCTCCCTCGTTGTGAAATTCGGCCAGCCCTTGTCCACTGGCGAGGTCGAATTTTGCCCCTTTGTGAGCTCAATTACTGATAGGCTTTAATCTATTAAGGGCTTATGCTAATTAAGCACAAAGCCTTTTACCCTCATGGGCTCAATCCAACTTAATTAAAGCTCAATAACCTTGATTTTGGACTTGAAATTTCGGCCAATTCCTCCTTGTGCTGGCCGAATCTTGCTTGTGGCACGAGCCAGTCCTTGTGACAGATTCAAGTTCATTCACCACTGCCGGTCCAGTTAAAATGCAAACGCAACTAATGAACTAAATGATGAATGCTTTTAAAATCATATGCTATTAAATTATATTATTTTTTCTTGAGGGTCAAAGATTAGTCCCTAATTTTCTATTCAATTGAACTCTAAATAATCAGTCAAAATTTAGGAGTTAACACTTAACCATAATGGCGATTGCTTCCGATATCCTCGTGGACCAACAATGGGGCTCCTACTGATTTAACTACACTTACTAACTGACTAACCTAATGGTGCGTCATTTTTTGGTGTTAACACTGTCTTACATTAGGATATCGAGTACGGTGATGTAAAATACCATGATTACTCTTGTTTCAGACATATTGACATTTTTCTCCATGTTCAAAGTACAATTATTTGAGTAGGATGTTATTTTTGCTTTTGTGAACTATGGAAGTTTGGCATAAGGACACTAAAAGTGTCAAAAGTTGAGTACAATGCTCACTTAAATGCCAAAATTTTCGTATGGATCACCCAAGTGTCATTTAAAAAAAAACGATCACTTAAGTGTTAACTTTGATTTGGGTTGTCGGAAATTTAACGTAACAATTTTTTATCAATTTTTCCAACCCACGTGGCTCGCCGGCATGCCCAGTCAGAATCAATTGTTCCAAATGACATGGATCACATGTTTGTCCCAAATAAAAAACCCTAATTTGGCGGCCACAACTTTAGCTTGTTTGCCATTTTTTTTCCTAAAGTGACAAATTATGGCATGGAAGCAAACTAAGCACCAAATCACGTTCTTCTTCACGCTACAACCCAAGATTAGATGATAGTTATTGATGTCCTCGATCGAGAGCCCCAATTTGTAAAGAAAATCAATTCGCTCCTTCATGGCCTCGACTGTTACTGGAAGCTCCAGCTCGTTGAACTCGTCGGGGAAAATCCCAACCTTAGCACGATTCTCCATCCTCTCACTTTCCATCTCCGCCAACCTAGGACAATTATATAGGAACGAGGAGGAGTCCCTATCCACCCGGCCCAGTCAAACCCTGTTCGGCCTTATTGTGGTCGCATCGTCCAACCTAGAGGACGAATTTCGCTTTGAGATGGAGATCTGGAATCGCGAGATTGGCAAGATTCGACTGTCGTAGCATCTCTACAAGGGGAGGTTTGATCACCATGAGGGCTTGAACGAGAGAGAAAGATTGAGCAAGAGAGAACGACAAAGAAAGAGAGATTTTTTCTAGTGTGGCGTCGTTTTGTGATTAAAGGCCACCTCATAATCCACGTCGATTTTCTTTTTCTTTTTTCATGAAAAAGCTACTTAGGCATGAACAAGCCACATAATATTTTTGACCGGCATTTGTGATCGGATGCACTTAAGTGATCGTTTTTTCTTCGATTTAACACTTAAATGAATCAAGCAAAAACTTTTAGTACTAAAATGAACACCGACGAAATTTTTGGTAGTTCTAGTATCCTTATGCCATGTAAGTTTCATGGTTTAGAGCACCAACGAAACTTTTGATACTTTTAGTACTTTTAGTATCCTTATTCAGGAGATAAAAATACATGCGAGGTTGAGTTCAAGATGACTAATAATGTCCACATACTGCTCCATCTATGAAGTGCATTTTTTTTTGTCATGAGATCCTTGGTATAATTCCCCTACAACTTGATTTTTCTCATTTCTTGAGTGGTAACTGTTGGATGGACCATTGAATGTCGAAGCGATCCTCGGAGATCAACTGGATAAGCAGCAACGGTCATCGTGGAGTTTAAGTCAAATGCATATATATATATATATGTGTGTGTGTGTGTGTGTGTGTGTGTGTGTGTGTGTGTGTGTGTGTGTGTGTGTGTGTGTGTGTATGTATGATGATCATGCGCATGCTTGTTCTGGCATCATGATTTGATGGCTCCATAGCTTCGGATGTTGAGAACTCTGAGTTTGCAGGTAACTTTCTTTCTAGGCCAAGAATTTTTCGTCGGAGAATTTTTTTCCGTCTTTTAACGAGAATTATTATTTTTTTTTATCAAGGAAGCTTTTCTCATTTTTCGCTTCATTTTAAGAAGTTATTTTGTTTTCGGGGATAATTTTCCAAAATGTCTTGAATCTAAGCCATTCTAGTCCTAATCTTTGCAATTCAAATAATTTAGTCCTAAATTTTGACGATTTTTTAATGTAATCATTCCGGCCAATTTTATAAAAAATTGTTAATGTGGACGCCAATCATTCTATATGACATGGCTAGTACTGATGTGGATGAGTTTTTCAAATTTTTTAAGTTTTATGAATTTTATTTTCCTTTTTTATCTTTCCTTTTAATTTTTTTTTATTTTCTTTCATATTTCTCTTCGCCGGTTTCTAGGGCCTCAATGATGGTTGGCCGCAAGTGAGGGCCAGGACACTCATCCTGGCCATCGACGAAGCCTCAGGGACCGCGGGAGGGAAATAAGGAAAAGAGAAGAAAGAAAAGGAAAGAAAAGTAAGAGAAAAAACAAAAAAGATTCAGAAAATTTTAAATAATTACAAAAATCGTTCACGTTAGTGCCGGCTGTACCACTAGTACGGTTGATGTTCATTGGACCGTCATGTCAGCAACTTCTTTCGAAAATTGGCCGGAAAAATTACATTGGCAAATCGTAAAAAATTTAGGACTAAATTGATCATTAAAAGGTTTAGCAATGAATTGTCCATTGTACGATAGATTATAATTTTTTAAACAATTTTCCTTTATTTTTTGTATGGACATTTGATATCTTGTTTGGAGTGGCTCTATGTATGGCGTCATCAATGTGATTGAGATTCGTCCGAGTTTGTGTGAAGATTCCTAGCACAAAAATATTTTACATGTGCTGTCACTTCAAACTCAAGTAATCACTATTTGAGCAAACTAAACACTTAGAAACCGATTGGCACATTGAAAAATGCTAAAGATCAGTAGCGTACACATGTTAGCAGAAAGGAAAGGAACAAAAGCATCTGCATTGCTGTGTAACGAACAAATTTTGTCAGTCTTTGGTGTGTCACGAAACTTTCAGGAGTCATGGGTAGACCTGGCTAATGTAAATTTGCCGTAGACACACCACACAATGTGAATAGGTGATCTAAGAGCTCAAAAAACAAAAGAATCTGTTCCAGGCAGACCAATCTTAATCCTATCCTAGCATTGACTCTAGATTCTATGTTGGTAGTCCTTGCAACACATTTGCAATCTATCATTCTGTCTTCATTTCCACCGAAGCAGCTCAAATCATGAATTTGCTGTTCTTTTGAAGGAAATTAATGCATTTCTTTTTCCTACTAATCCAACTAAATTAGAGGATGATAATTCTTTCAATCGACTGGAGGAACCCAAACCCAATATAACCAGCCCCAACTTCGGTATATTGTTACTGGACTGAAATGGATCATTGGATAAGCAAACCTATCTTTTAGTCCTTACCTCAGTTTTTACCACAAAGCAATGTGATCTTTTTTCTTGTAAGGGCCCTTGAACTGATGAACATAACAACGTAATAGCATTAACTACGTGATGACATAACAAGATGGCGACACTTCAAGCAGGGTCAGCCTCTTCATTTTTCATCAAAACCAACAAAAAGGTAACGTCCAGACTAGTCCTCCGTCTTGCTCATACCAGCGTTGCGCTTCGTTGAAACATCTACCACACAGCAAGACTTAAAAACTCTGTATTTATCAGCAAAACAGGACAAAACCACTGGATTACATAGAGACTTCTCCTACTTCAGTGGCTACTATGCTTTCTTCATTCCAATCATCTTGGCTTCAGCATTGCTTGCATTGGGTGAAGCTTATGAGTTGTCAGTCCCACTGTATCGACATTTTCTTCCTCGCCATCCTTCAGTCGCCATTCAAACTCCTGGACTAATCTGCCGATGGCTGTGCAAGATATTAGCATGGCCTGAAGAGCTCCGGCACAAACCCTTCTCCCTCCTCCAAAGGCCGATGTCTTGAACAAGTCTGCTGGGTCATACTTCTCATCGAGAAATCTCTCGGGCATCCACTCTTCTGGTTTCTCATATATCTTCTTGTCCATGTTACATCCATACATGTTTATAGTAAGCTAGAACAACACAATTCGAGCTTCAAATTCCTTATCCAACATGCAAGACACGGAATAGGCATAAAAAACCATATGTAATTATTTACCTGGCTTCCAGCCGGGACAAAGTACCCTCCTAATTGGGTATCTTCATGTACATAGCGCGGAGGAATTATTGGAACTGGACTGTGTTTCCTCAGAGTTTCATGGAATACAGCATTCAAGTACCGAAGCTGAGACAAGTGGTCCTCTGAGAGGGTTTCAGAACCACAAACTTTTTGAATCTCCTGGACGAGTCGATCCTGTCAAGGAAGTCAAAATTACTTAAAGCTTACGTGAGAAAATCAGGTACAATCCAAAAAAAAGGATAAGTTGAATAATTAGCTAAACCTGGCATTTTGGATTCTTAGCAATTTCATACAAAGCCCACTCTGTGGTGACCAGAGTGGTATCAGAAGTCTCGATGATTGGCTCCCAGAGCAAAATGGTGATCTGCTCCTCAGAAAGCGTCTTGGATTCAGATATCAGGAAGTCAATATAACTGTTCGCTTCCTGCTCAGAAGTTGACCCAACTTACTACAAAAGCTACAACTAATTCAAAAAAATAAGTTGAAGCAGAAATTCGTTTATGTTTTAAAGAACTGTTCAGCATTTAGTATTGGTAAATACTTTCGAAGCCATCCAGAAAAACTCATACTTCCACATCAAGCAAAACAGGAAAGTGTCGTTCTTTGTTCCTCAAAGTATTCAAAATAAAGTTCTCAAGGAAATTTCAAAACAAGCACTACCTCCCCTGAAGCGATTCTCCGTTTCTGCTCCTTCATTAGGGCTTTTGCCACCACTTTCCTGTGGAAAGCCAGTTGTTCAATCTTCTTTTCCCAGCTTTTACTAGGAATCCATCTCAGGTAAGGAAAGAAATCCCTCCAGTCCACCTCAATTGCACCAGCCATCATGTCCGACACCATAACCTTGAACATTTCCTCTTTGGACAACGTTGTCCCAAGTTCCTCCACATATATGGATTTCACCTCCTGTCCCAAAGCCTGAAACGCAATTACCAATTGACCCTGATCTTTTGCTTTTCTTTTCTTGGTTTTGTTTAGAAAGGATAGAAAAGAAGAGGTAGCTTACTTGTTTGAGTGCCAGCGCAAATAGTTCATTCTGGAAGACTTTCCTGAAATTGACCGCTTCAAGAGGATGGCCATCTACAAGGGCATGTAATTGTCTAGAAATGTTTTCCATCATGGTGTCTCGGTGGGAACGTAGCCGTTTCTGCGTATAGATGCACATGAACAAGCACCAAGTCAAAGTGACAAGAATCTAGTGGTAAGATCTCTCTCTCTCTCTCTCTCTGTCTGTCTCTCAACATTTTCAAGAATACAGTTCAACTATGTCGAGTAGATATCTATTCCTGTATTGATTTGTTGACTGGGTCCACCTTATGTGGTGCCCAGCCACCACAAACAAAACAAAACAAAACAAAATACAACAAAAAGAAAAGGGGCAGCTTCGTGCGGTCATGGGAGCCCACAAAGAAGAGAGAGAGAGAAAGCCAGAGAGCACCGAGAGCGAGAGAACAGGGGAGAAGAAAAGGGATGCATCTTCGTGGTCCCGATTCGAGGGCCAAAAATGTTGTCGGAATTGGCTCAAATTTTAGTATGTTGTTCGTGAGACCGAAGGCTACGAGTTGATCGGTTTCGTTCATTGAGAGTCTCCTCCGAACTCTTCAATCATGATTAGGGTTTCTCTCCTTTCTTTTGTGTAAATCCACCTTTGTGGTGATGGAATAATGTTGAAATGTTGATGTTGTACCTCTAGTGTGTGACTAGAGAGGAAACTAGTATGTATCCTATTATTCTTGGTAATTAATGGAAGTTTTATGTCTGGGGCGGTCCATGGTTTTTCCCTCATTGGGTTTCTACGTTAAATCTCGGTGTCGTTCCATTTGTTTCCTTATTGTTGCATGGTTATATTGCTTGAATATCATTGGTTGTTGTTGGAATTAAGTCGATTTCGATCGATTTAGTTTTTGGGGGAGATGTTGATCCTGGATTGATTGAGTTCTTGGTCAATTGTTGCCCGCGGTTCTCCCCAACAAAGTGGTATCAGAGCTTGCGTTGATATTTTAGTATTGAATGGAGGAAACTAGTGGCATCATGTTTAAGTTAAACGCCTCGAATTACAATATTTGGAAGCCTCAAATGGAAGATATGTTATATTGCAAAGATTAATTTGATCCCGTTGAGAGTAATGAGGCTAAAGGAGATAAGGAAGACAAAGAATGGGAGCGTATGAATCGAAAAAAAGGTTGGGTTTATCCAACAATGAATTGATGATAGTGTGTTTCATCATGTTGCTCAAGAAACAAAAGCGGACACTTTATGGAAGAAATTGCAAGACCTCTATGATAGGAGAACCCCACAAAATAAAGCTTTTCTAATTAAAAAAACTTGTGAACTTGAGATACAAGGAGGGAAGTAGCATGTCGGAACACTTGAGTGAATTTCAAGATGTTGTAAATTAATTTACAAATCTTGAGATTGACTTAGGTGATGAATTGCAAGCATGTCTATTGCTTGATACTCTTCTCTATAGTTATGATCCTTTGGTTGTGGCATTAAATAACTCAGCTCCATTTGGTGTGCTTTCTATAAGCATGGTCAAAGAAAGCCTATTCAATGAAGAAACAATGAGAAAAGGCTTGAATCATACTTCTAAATCGGAGGCACTTGTCACAGAAAACAGGGGGATAAATCAATCAAGAAACTTTCAAAAATTTTGATAATAGAGGCAAATCAAGAGGAAGATCGAAGTCCAGGCCGAGGAGGAGTGTGAAGTGCTATAATTGTGGAAAGATAGGACATTATGCAAGAGAATGTAGGTTGCCAAAGAGAGAAAAATTCCATGATAGAAATGAAGATCGAAAGAAAGAAGAAAAGCAAGTTACAACGGCAGTAGTATCCGACAGCGATATTGTGTTCATTTGTGATGACACTTGTGTGAACCTTATATGCCAAGATTCTGGTTGGGTTGTTAATTCCGGAGCTTCATTTCACGTCACCTCATGGCGTGACTATTTTACTTCCTATCGCAGTGGTGATTTTGGTTGTGTTAGGATTGGAAATAGTGGTGTTTCCAAGGTTATCGGCATGGGGGACGTTCATTTGAAGACCAACGTTGGATGTAGTTTGCTTTTGAAAAATGTGAATGTGAGATATGTTCCGAATATTCAACTTCACTTGATCTCCACAGGTGCCTTGGATGATGATGGTTATTGCAATATCTTCGGTAACGACAAATGAAAATTGACTAAAGGTTCCATGATAGTGGCTAAGGGTAAGAAGACATGCACTCTTTACACCATGCAAGCTAAGTTGGTCAAGGAAGATGTGAATGTAGTGGAGGACTCCTTAGTTGATCTATGACATATGAGACTCGGTCATCTCAGCGAGAAGGGGCTTGAAACTCTTGCGAGAAAGAATCTCCTACCATTGTAGAAGAAAATTCTGAATGAATGTGCTCACTATCTTAAAAGTAAGCAACATAGATTCTCATTTCATAGTTTCTCTCCACATACGAAATCAAATGTACTTGATTTAGTTCACATATATTTTTACTGCATGGATGCTAGAACACTTTGTGGTGCATTGTACTTTGTAACATTTATTGATGATTGTTCTAGAAAAGTATGGGTTGTTGCTTTGAAATCTAAAGACCAAGTGCTTGCGGCTTTCAAACAATTTCATGTCAATGTGGGAAGAGGAACTGGGAAAAAGTTGAAATGTGTTTGAGCTGACAATGGTGGTGAACATAGAGGCCCGTTTAAACATTATTGAAGGGATTATGGCATCAAGCTTGAGAAGACTATTCCAAAAACACCACAACAAAATGGAGTAGCGGAGAGAATGAACCGGACAATTAATGATCGAATTCGGTATATGCTCTCTCATGCGAAATTGTCTAAGTCATTTTGGGGTGAAGCAATGAGAACAGCAGTAGACTTGATAAATCTTTCTCCATCAGTTCCTCTTAAAGGGGATGTTTCGCAAAGCGTTTGAAGTGGGAAAGATATTTCGTATAATTACCTGAAAGTGTTCGGTTGCCGGGCATTTGTGCATGTTCCAAAAGATGAAAGGTCGAAGCTTGATGACAAGTCTAAACAGTGTATCTTCTTGGGTTATGGACACGAAGAGTTTGGCTACAGGTTGTGAGATCCAGTTGTAAAGAAAATCATTAGAAGCCAAGATGTGGTATTCTTTGAGCATCAAATCATTGAAGACATCGACAACTTAGGGAGGCCAAAGAATGCAACTCAACATTATGTTAGTTTCAGCCTAAATCCTCCTACCGTATTGGGTGGAAATCATGGGGGAGAAGTACACAGAAATCATGAAAATGGTGAATCCTCACAAAATGTTGATCATTTCGATGAGACTGGTGAAACAGTTGAGCAAGAACAGCTAGTTGAGCCAGTGAAGCCAGTTGAGCAAGAACAACCGATCCTACCTCAGGTTAGAAGATATGAAAGGGAACATAGACCTTCACAGAAATATCAGCCACATGAGTATGTGTTACTCACTGATGTAGGAGAGCCAGAAACTTATGAAAGGGTTATGTCATGTGATCAAAAGAACGAGTGGTATGAAGCCATGCAAGAAGAGATCAAATCATTGCATGAGAACCACACATTTGAATTAGTAAAGTTACCTAAAGGCAAGAGAACACTCACAAATAAATGGGTGTACAAGTTGAAGACAGAAGAAAGTAGTTTGCAACCGCGATACAAGGCTAGGCTTGTCGTGAAGGGCTTTTGTCAAAAGAAAGGAATTGACTTTGAAGAAATATTTTCACCGGTTGTAAAAATGCCTTCTATTTGAGTTGTTCTTAGATTGGTCGCCACCTTGAATTTAGAAATTGAACAACTTAATGTAAAGACAGCTTTTCTTCATGGAAATTTGGAGGAAGAAATATATATGGAGTAACCAGAGGGTTTCATAGCAGAAGGCAAGGGGCATCTTGTATGTAGATTGAGAAAAAGTTTGTACGATCTCAAGCAAACGCCAAGGCAATGGTATATGAAGTTTGAAGCATTCATGGAAGATCACGAGTATGGTAAGACCAACTCTGATTCTTGTGTTTTTATGAAAAGATTCTCGAATAATGATTTTCTTATCCTCCTACTCTACGTGGATGATATGTTAATTGTCAGACATGATGCTAAGAAAATCAAGAGCTTAAAAAATGAGTTGAGTATAGCTTTTGCAATGAAGGATTTAGGTCCGGCAAAGCAAATCCTTGTCGTGAAAATTACTCGTGACAAGTTGAACAAGAAACTTTGGTTATCTCAAGAGAAGTACATTGACAATGTGTTGAAAAGATTTAACATGAGCACATGTAAACCAGTAAGTACTTCACTTGCTAGTCATTTCAAATTGAGTAGCGATGAGTCTCCTACAAGTGACAAAGAAAAGGAAGAAACGATGAAAATTCCTTATGCATCGGCTGTGAGTAATTTGATATATGCCATGGTTTGTACAAGACCAGACATTGCTCATACAGTTGGTGTTGTGAGTAGGTTTCTCTTAAATCCAAGTAAAGAGCATTGGGTTGCAGTTAAATGGATTTTGAGGTACCTTAGAGGCACTTTCAGATTCTGCTTGTGTTATGGAAATGGAAAGCCTGAGTTGAGTGGCTATTCAGATGTGGACTATGCCGGTGATGTTGACTTTCGAAAGTCCACATCGGGTTACATGATGATTTTTGTCGGGGGAACGGTTTTATGGCGGTCAAGATTGCAAAAGTGTGTTACTTTGTCTACGACTAAAGCGGAGTATATCGCTATTACCGAAGGAGGTAAAGAACTTTTGTGGATGTAGAAATTTCTACAAGAGTTGAGCTTAAAGCAAGAGAAGACCGTTCTATATTGTGATAGCATGAGTGCTATCTATCTTAGCAAAAATCCGATGTTGCATTCAAGATCGAAGCATATTGATGTGAAATATCATTGGGTCTAAGAAAAATTAGAAGAGAAGCTCTTTCAATTCAAGAAAGTCCGCACCGACGACAATGGATCCGATATGATGACCAAAACTTTGCTCGGGACGAAACTTGACTCTTGTAGAAGCAAAGCGGGAATGATGGATCTTCCTACATGAGGTGGAGGGGGAGATTTGTTGACTGGGTCCACCATATGTGGGGCCTGGCCAGCACAAACAAAACAAAAAGAACAAAAAGAAAAGGGGCAACTTCGTGTGGTCACAAGAGCCCACAGAGAGGAGAGAGAGAAAAAGGCAGAGAGCACCGAGAGCAAGAGTACAGGGGAGAAAAAAAGGGATGCATCTTCGCGGCCCCGATTCGAGGGCTAAATGTTGTCGGAATTGGCTCAAATTTTAGTATGTTGTTCGTGAGACCGAGGGCTATGAATTGATCAATTTCGTTCATTGAGAATCTCCTTTGAACTCTTCAATCACGGTTAGGGTTTCTCTCCTTTCTTTTGTGTAAATCCACCTTTGTGATGATAGAATAATTTTGAAATGTTGATGTTGTACCTCTAGTGTGTGACTAGAGAGGAAACTAGTGTGTATCCTACTATTCTTGGTGATTAGTGGAAGTTTTATGTGTGAGGCGGTCCGTGGTTTTTCCCTCATTGGGTTTTCACGTTAAATTTCGGTATCATTGCATTGTTTCCTCATTATTGCGTGGTTATATTGTTGGAATATCATTGGTTGTTGTTGGAATTAAGTTGATTTCGGTCGATTTACTTTTTGGGGGAGCTATTGATTGTGAATTGATTGAGTTCTTGATCAATTATTGCCCGCGGTTCTCCCCAACATGATTTATGCAAAGACATCTCCACTGTTCTTTATCAGCAAATGGTTGCTCTTCATCTACACTGTTTACAAATGTTCGCATAAACTTGCTTGTTTTGTTATTCCTACTGAAAATAAACCCATTAATAATTCTGGATGATTTCAAAATATTCCCTGATTATGGCACATAAATCAAGATTCTAGAAGCTTATCGGGCATGCATATGAACACATGTCCAAAAGAGAGACATCTATCAGCTTACCTGAGCATTCACGCCCAAGACACCTGCAAGGATGTATCGCTTCACCATCTTGTGGAATTCATCATAGTCACTCATAGCGACCATACATTTATCGGCTGTGAGGATCCGCAGGGCATTTGACAGCTTTCTCGTAGAGATTGATGAGAATCTAGTAACCAGAGCCTGAAAAAAGAAAGGAGGATGCCTGAGCATTCAACAAACATTTCAGAACATCTTAGTAGCACAAGATCATTAAAAGCTAGGTGATGAGTGCAAATTTTTCTGAATTGTGTACTTCTATGAAACTTCTTCCAAAAATTCTTTATCCCACCCTCAAGCGAAGATTTTGCAATCTCTTTGTTTACCTTTCTCCTAGTCTAAAATCTTGTGTCTTCCACTAGGTGGAAAAGTTTTCATTTCATGGAGATCACTTACAAACCAGTCTGCCAAACCCCAAACTTTCAAGAAATGGAATAAAGAGTTTCCAAAAATTTCACTGGAAAGGAAGAGACTTCTCCTATACACATTAGATTAAATAGATTTATAAATAGATAGACTCTCTTTCTAAACTTCAGTTTTTTCCTTTCTCGTTTTGTCAAAACTTTTCCATATTCATTAGCTAATTTGATGTTTATTGACTGGAAAAATTTAGGCATCCCTGCCATGCAACTCACATGGAAAAACAAGTGGTTTACGGAGAGTTAAATTAAAGCATAACTAATTTCTCTGATCACTTTCAACTTATTCGCCCTTTGACAACACTGCGCCACATTATAAAAAACGAAAGTAGTTTAAAGTAGTTTATAAATGCAGAGACTTGTGATGACTCCACCAAGCGAGAACTGATAACAAGTACACTCCTAAGTTTTCGTCATAGCCAGAAAGAATGACAGCCTATTTCAACAAATGACAAGAGTCATCTCTATACAGCATGGTGACAGCTGTTACCATACCATTAGCTGATGCGTAAACCCAGCTTTGGGAGCGAGATAAGGAAAATTTTCAACACCTTACTCAAGGGCAAGATATAAAAATATTATATGCAATTTCATATATTATAGCCTATATCTTATGAAATCGCACGAAAGACCAAGCGGGCAGAGTGACCCGGCTCTCGCCAGCTGCCTCTTGGTCATTCACTGGCCATTAGTGTTACCTCTTTAGCAACATCAGCGGAATTGAGTACCACCAAAGTAGTAGCACCGGTTCTGATGGAATAAACAGGGCCATAAGTTTCAGCCCACTTTGTAAAGGTCTTGTGAGGTTTCTTCTCCTTCAGTTGAAGCAAATTCCCCACTATGGGCAACCCAGGAACCTCTGCATCAAATTCAAGTACCCCAGAAAGAAAAAACAAACACAAAATCATCATTACAAGCCACAAAAAGCGCTCACTGTTTCCAGTTCTTTTTCTCAGCAGAAACAAATATTACCTGGTAAAGGTGGAAGAGTGGACTGGCCATTAATCTTCCGGGTAGAGCCGAGTTTCCTCAAGAAGAAAGAGAAGAGCAACAACAGTGAAAGCCCACCAAGAATGGCCGTAGTGGCAAAAGGCAACGGCAGTTCTTGCATATCTAGGAGCGTGGAAATAGCCGTTCAGATGAAACTTGGAAGTTAAGAGTCAGTGATTCTTGAACCGAACGAAACGAAAAGAGATGACTAATAAAACAGACAGCTTTGGGCTGATTTATATAACAGGAACTATCGCCCAGGACAGATCGGTCGCAGCAATTACAAAACACATAACCCGAGTAGACTGAGTAAAAAGATTGGTTTATCGATTTGTGCAATTTATTAATTGAAGCGTGCAAGACGTTTGCAATAAAACGAGGAAGCGAACGGCGAGCACTGACCAAAAAGTGAGGGAGGTGATTGGGCTTTAGTCGTTTTCTTCAGCTGTTATGCACTCGGAAATCTAATAAAGTTTGTGCCTTTTTTCTCTTCTTACGAAATATAGCAAGATGTCCGGAGGGAGGATTCTGAGGAGACACGGCAGGTGTTCTTTCAGACATAAAAGAGACCGGGGGAGGTGATTTGCTTTCGGGGGCATATCATAATCACAAAAGTAGGTTGGTATAACATTATTGGGGATACATCAGTAAACGAAGACGTATTTTAATAGGCTGAAAAAATTGTACACTTAAATTTCGTGATAAATTAAACAAAAGTTATCAAAAATCATAAATTATACTCACTATGACATATTACATTATATCTGTATGACACATTTACCTTCCGTCAAAGTTTTATATATAAGAACAGTTAAAAATCTACTTATACAGATGCCAGAAAACAAACACCGTTGACATGACGCCCACATAACTTAAGTAAAATAAAAATGACGTTGTTTTGGCTAAAAAATCATCTAACGAAACTTTGATCGAGGGTAAATTGTTCCGTAGGTTAAGTTTGGAGTTTTTTATGTCACAAGAAAAAATTTATGATAAATATGTCACAATGAATATAATTTGAAGATTTTTTATGGCTTTTTCACTGATAAATTTGGCCCTGTTTTTTAATTAAGAAGCTGCACACTCTCGCGCAGAGTGAATTTGCTAGGAGAACACCTTACAGGATATAAGATCTTCATCTTATTATCGTTAAGTTCTCCATCAAAACGAGCTTATGCATCAGCAGATGTAGCATAAATTATGACATGCACAGAAACGCATTAATCGCAATGGCCTTTGTTCACCTAATCTGTCAAAGTAAAGCTGTTTCTCTTTCGGCGCGCAGAAGGTCGTCGTCCGATCCTAGCTGGAGTTTCTGTCGCGACGTTCCTAAAGATGAACCACCAAGGCAAAGTTAATGGGTTACTAAGCCAAAGAGTTATTCTCCCAAACCCATATCAATAATAACTTTGGGGTTTTGATTTAATTTAACATGCGATTTTATTTATTTACGAGTCGCCACTAATCTATTACGAGTCAATTAGAAACTAAGTAAGATATGGATAATACACTTTACTTCTGCAAACCAAAGATATCATATATACGGAAACTTGGATATGCTCTAATACTCTTTTGGTACCTTTTATCTTTATTTTCAAAAATACATTTGCAAGCAATCTTGGTGAATTTTAAGCTTAAACCATTAAGCTACGAGAGATGATCATGCGAGAATGCAATCAAATAATATAACACTCAACAAATCAAAGTGATAAATAAATTGCTGGAAAATAGGCAAAAACCTCAGTACATTAAGTAAAGCATGACTTCGTTATGGTAATGCCCCAAGTGTTCAGCAAGACTGTTAATTTAAAATTGCATGCATGTATTTAACATGGTTTCTAAATGCATTGACATTTAATTCTTTTGGGGTTTTATTTTTTTTTAGAAAAGTAAAAAGTGTCAAAAAAGTCCTAAACCTTTGGCATTTGTGTCAATTTAGTCCTAAATATTTTTTTGGTGCCAATTCAATCCTAAACCTTTTGTATTTGTGTCAATTTAGTCCTAAACTTTTTATTGATGCCAATTTAATCCTAAACCTTTTGCATTGGTGTCAATTCAATCATAAACCTTGTTTTTATGCCAACTCAGTCTTTCCGATTAATTTTGGCTGGATTTTGCTGACATAGACACCGGCTGGGCGACGGATGGTCACCGGTGCTAATTTAGACAATTTTAATAATATTTTAATATTTTTTTGAATATTTTTCCCCTCCCCTCCCTCCTTTCTTTAGCCGGTAGCTAAACCAGCGACCGGCTAGAGGTCAGAGGTCGACACCGAGGCAAAGGTGGCCTCGTCAAGCCGCCGGTGAGGCTCGATCTCGCCAGATCCGGTGAGATTAGGCCTCGCCTAGCCATGGCGAGGCTCAAGCCCTTGCCAGCTGGCCTCCGGCGAGGCTCACCTTCGCCATTGCTAGCGAGCACGAGCCTTGCCAACGGCTGGGCGAGGCCCGATCTCGCCAAATCCGATGAGGTCGAGTCGTCAGATCTGGCGAGGTTGACCCAACATTGTAGGCCCCTGGCCTCTAGCTAGTCACTGGAGGAGGGAGGGAAGGGGAAAAAAGAAAAGAAAAGAAATAAAAAATAAAAATTCAATAAAATATTAAAATATTATTAAAGTTGTCCATGTCGGTGATCGGTTGTCGACTAGTCGATGTCCACGTCAATAAAATCAGGCCAAAATTGATCGGAATGACTGAATTGACATAAAAACAAAAAGTTTAGGATTGAATTAACACCAATATAAAAGGTTTAGGACTGAATTGGCATCATAAAAAGGTTTAGACTGAATTGACACAAATGCAAAAGGTTTAGGATTGAATTGACACTAATGCAAAATGTTTAGGACTGAATTGGAAAAAAAAAGTTTATGACTAAATTGGCACAAATGCAAAATGTTTAGGACTTTTTTGACACTTTTCCCAAATCATGTGCTATGCATGTGATGCAATTTTAATTTAAGTTATGTCTAAGTAATTCTAACTTAAACTAATGACACGTGACATGAATTATTTAAATATAAACTAATTCTGACATTATGAACTAATTTAATATGCAATTAGATTTATATGTACCTAGGCATATATTCACTAAATGACATGGATATTATGACGTGGTTATGATGACGAAGACTGATTTATGAAACTAATTCTATATGCATGTTATTTTTTATAATTTTTCTTTTAAAGCTAAAATGGGAAACTACTTACGGTATATAATGGCCTGACTTAAATTAGGTAATTTACTGAATTACTACATTGCTCCTAAAATAGGAAATTCTTAATTAGGAAACTAATCTATCGTAAATAATGCAATGCAACTTTTTTTGTATTTTTATAATAAAAATATTTCCTAAATTAATGACATGCAATATATAAACCCACATAATTAAATATTCACCACATCCAAATAGGAAACAAAGGTAATTGGATCCAATCTTAGGCCTTAAGATAAAAAAAACTCAATTATATGCAACGAGGAAATTTCCTATTTGGGATACACCTAAGATGATATGCCATATCAAGGTTAGAATAAAGTAACTCTAATTTAGGCAAATCGCACATTTAAATTATGCGAGTTTAAGAAATTACCTAAATTAGTATACCGAACTGAAATGAACGACAGCAAGGGGTGTTCACCGTCGACGAGTGGTGAACCGAGCAGGATAGGAGAACAACGAATTAAAGCGGAGGGACGCTTTGAGCCGGGAAGGAGGAGTCCTTGAAGTGCTGCTCGTGTAGGAACTTCAAGGAAGAGTACGGTGGCAACCGCTAGTGGTGGATGGAACGCCCCGGATGAAGGACGTCAAGAGAGATAATTCGTATAAGTGCTGGACCCGTGCCTCCTTTCTTGCTCAGTCTCTCGCCTCAATCTTCAGAGAGCAAAACAGTGTGTAAATAGGCAAAAAAATGAATATGGGTGCTCGTGGTTGTTGTCTGTCTGCGAGGGACTTGTGTCTCCCTTTAGAATTCGCGAAGAAGCCTCTTAATAGAAAATCATCCAGGTCTCCATTAAGCAAGTGAAGTTTTTCTTGTCCTTTAATTCATGGCTTTTCTTGATTTGTTTCCCTTTTTCCTTTCCCAAATTCACTCACTTTCCATATATACGATTTCATGGCCAGCTAATTCCAGCAGCCCTACCTTCCACAAATGTCTTGATTCTTTTCCTTTTTTTCTCTTTGTATGTTATTTCTTTCCTTTCCCAACCCCACTCAATATCTTGCCAAAATTCACCGATCTTGCCTCACTTGCCACACCTTCATACGTGAGTCCATTATATACGGAAAAATATTCGACCGACTCCTTCTCTTGGCTGGCTATGATTTCTTTCCTTATTTTGCCTCTTTAAATCTGCCCGTGCATCCTTGTTTCGGGTCGGGCGGACTTAGTCTTAGAAATTCAAGTGCGTTTAGGGCCTAATCTCCCTCCTAAGTCCAAATTGATCTAGCACATTGGGCTAATTCTAGGTAAGTCATAACCGGACCGTTCTAACTGAAATTTATGTGGACCAATGAAAATATTTCTAACATCTACAACGCAAATGCATATTATGTTAATGATCTTATGTTTAGAAGTCGGTATTGAGTCCTAATTTTCTTATGCAATGAATAACTAACGAGGATCGTCAAATTTAAGTGTCAACAGCTGCCCCTTTTTGTGTTGGCTATATGCCCTAAAGCAACCATGTAATAGTTACATGTTAGGGATTTCAATTGTTTAATGGCAAAGACATATTCATTCATTGTCCCGTATATATGAATGATTCCATGAGATCATTTGCGACTGAGCTTATTCTTAAGGTGTTAAGAATATGTGTGATATGTTTACGGTTAGATTGAGTCTTTAACTTGTTTCTGATCGATGGATCATTGAGAGTATATTGATGATCTTGAGATTGGTGTGTTATCAAGCATCACCATTAAGTATTTGATACCTAAGAGAATGATGAATCACAAGTCATTGAGTATTGTGATATCCTAGTTACAACACAGTTGCTTGTATCAAAAAAGTTCATTGAACATGACATGCACAGAACGATTAGCAATATGGAAGCTTTTAGTGGGGTCAATGACTAATTGTTCGTGCTCTGGTTTTATGTAAATAGTCCTTAGATCTGAGGCACGATCTTGACTTATATGTTAGATGACTATGGTTCACAAGTGCGCACATTAACGCTTCCATGTCAATTAGATTTGTGCATATAATCAAATTGGTGGCCTGACAAATAATTTCATGGCTTTTATTCAATCGAGACACGGTAAGACAGAAGAATTGAATTACATTGTAGCCAAAGCTGACAGGTTCATTATGTTCTTAAAACATGCACAATGTTTGGATAGCCATGACATAGATGTCGCTCCTGGTTTGTAGGACCTGGAGATATCACAAGACAATTAGTTCTCTTCGAAGTACTGATGTGTTTATATAAGTCTTACTGTCAGTTTAATGATGAACCTAGGAATGTCACACACCATGACCAATTCAGAATAACATTTGAACGTGAGAGATTATATTGCAAATGTGTTTGCAATTATGGCAATCAAATTGAGTCGAGCTGAAGATTAATAATCTAAAACGAGTTCAAAATCAATGCCTACATTAATGATCTTAAATGAGTTCATAATCAAAGTTCATATTCAAACTCTTAAATGGGTTCAAACTTAATGGCCGAATTAATACTGTTTAACGGTTATAGAGTTAATGCCTAGAATGAAACTCAATAATGGTTATAGGATTTAATGCCCAAATTATTGCTTTGAAACGGTTTTAGAATCAATGTTTAGATTCAAACTCTGAAACGGGTTTTGTCAAGCCCCGAACCCCAATGGGCTCGTGACACCCATTCAACGGTCGTAAAGAACGCAACGTCCCAGGACGCGTCGCCGACCCAAACGAACTACGCAAGTGGAAGTGAAATAAAACAACCCGGACATTTAAAAATATGACAAAGGGATAGGACAACGAAACTTTTAAAACATAAAAACATTAGCCTGAATCCACAGTAATCATACATTAGGCTGTTAGGATTAGATCCACATCATCATCAAAAAGGGACAGGGGCTGGGTAGACTACTGACAGTACCAAAATGGGATTCTACGAAAAGAAAACTTCCTCGCCCTACTCCTAAGCATCCCTACGGCGTCCAATCCGGATCGGACCTAGAGGAATCTGAATCTGAATCCAAATCTATCTCGATTGGGTTCTCCTCTTCATTTCCCTGTTCGACTGCCATGGGCTCCTCTTTGGGCTTGGGCTCGGGCTCTTCTTCGAGTTCGGGCTCGGGCTCTTCTTTAGGTTCGGGCTCGGGAATAGGTGCCGGCATTGGATTGGGATTCACCGAGGGACTGCCGGGGTCTGACACCTCGCCAGCGGGAGCAAACTTATCTCAGGGCTCCCAATTAATCGCATTCTCGTTGGAGTGTCGCAACTCTTCAAAACCTCGGATTGGCCCAGAGTTCTCCAACCTGACCCTATGGGATCAGGCCAAGTAGTCGTGGCGCTCTAGTTGCTCTCGTCCCACGTCTACCCAAACGTAAGTACGATGCCTAATGTAAGTCTCTCCCGGGTTCAAGCCCGGGTACTCATCGTCCTCATGCACCATATGCACAGGGACCCCAAAACGCCTAGGTGGCGCCATACTCATGGAAGGGGATCTGAAAATGGTTATATAATAACCGTGAGAACGAGTCTCAATAAGCGACATCCTAAACCTCACCTAGGTTAATGCGTACCCAGACAAGTCTAACAGGCGAATCGCCAGGCAACACAACCAATTCCATATGATAAACTTACCTCGCCTCGAATCATGAGCCAACCCTGCATATTAGTCCGAATATAATAAAACAAGAATAATTCAACACTATATCACAATCATCCAGCACACACTTTCTACTCGCATTCAGTCAATCCATCCAAGCAATCACACGCGCCATTAGCCGATCCAATCAGTCACATATCACACACGGGTCCAATTAACCTTCCTCTCACGGGCTCACAAGTCACACAATCAATCAAACCAATGGCCGTCGTCAACACGTCCCAAACCATACCATTCATACCATTCCAGTGGCCGCCGTCAACACGTCCTAAGCCACACAATCAAGTCATTCCAATGACCGACGTAAACACGTCCCAGTCTATCACACCTTTAACGGGCCACTGTCAACACGTCTCAAGCCCGCATCCAATTGGCCCATCGGCTGTTCATGCCTTCACACGGACTGCTGTCAACACGTCCCAAGTCCGTAGCCCTCCAATCGATCTGGGCTTAAAACCGACAGGCAAGCACACGCCATTCGATCAATCAATTTCAAGCCAATTACATCAAACATTCCATATTCACAACTCAGCCCAAATTCACATTTTGCCACCCCAGCATACGAACCCGACGTTCAAGTCGGTCATGCACAATTATCCAATTCAAACATATTACTTAACCCAATTCAATTAACACAATTATAATGTAATGCAATTAAATTAAAACACAACCTAATCGTTCTAACCCGAGACAAGTCTATAGGTTACCCAAAATATTAGATAGGATTTAGAATGTCACTTACCAAGTTTTGGCTCGGGAAAAATTGACTCAGGCCTAAAATGGCCCGAGTGAACAGTACCGACTAGGCGCGGGTGCGGGCCACTCGGGCACTCTGGCTGGACAACACAGGCACGGTGGGCAAACGGTGTGCCTAGTGCACGGGCGCGATGGACATGCGACATGCCCAAGGCGCACAGGCGAGCGGGACGGGTGACGTGCCCGAGCGACGGCTGGCTTAAACGGGCATCATGACGGGTGCATGGGTGAGCGGCCGAGTGGGACGGCCAAGGGCCGAGCAACGAGCAGGCGGCCTGGGCGTGCAGGTGACGGCTCAGCTACAGCTCGGGGAGGCTTGGTCGCAAGCTGGGCTAGCTGGCCGGCGGGGCTGGCTGGCGCGGCAACGGTGGCGACGACGACTGCGGCGGCGCACGGCGGCAGCGACAGCGAGCTGAAAGGGGAAAGGTCAGCCAGGTGAAGGTGAAGGAGAGAGAGAGAAAGAGAGGGAGAGAGAAAGCAGTCGGGGCTGAGGGAGAGGGGCGGACCGGCGGCGACGGAGCGGCATGGCGCAACTGTTGGCGGGGTCCGGTGGCGTTGGGCTGACCGGCTGGGGCGACATCGAGTGGCGGCGAGCGGCGGAACATTCACGAGAAGGAAAGGGAGTCGGCTGAGGTGGGGTGGTGCGGCTGTAGGGGTACTCGGCGGCGACGACGGTGACGCTCGGGTGTCAGGGTTGCGCCGAAAAGCTGGTTAGGCGGCGAGACGACGGCTGGGACTCGCCGGTCACGGCGGTGAGCCAAGCTCGCGTGCTTGGGATAGAAAGCAAGCAGTATCGGCCTAAGCTGCCAGGTGACGCGATGGCGCGGCAAAGGTGCAAGGGAGGCGACAATGTCGGTGGCTGGTGGAGTGGCAGAGGGCGGTCGAACGACGGTTGTGGAGGCGAGGAGGAGTTGCGGAGGCGGACGGGAGTCGGGGAATAAAGGGAGAGCGGCCGAACGACTGAGGCAATCGACGGGACAACGGTAGCTGGTCGGGCGACGACGGCGTGAGGCAGACGACGGGGCGACCAGCGGCGGTGGCAGTCGACGAGCAAAGCAGAAGCCAAACCGTTCGGGACAGCAAGAAGGAAGGAAAAAAGAGAAGAAGAAAAGAGAGAGAGAGGGGGGAAAAGAAAAAGAGGAGGAGAGAGAAGAAGGCTTGCATGGGGAAAGGGGCGACGTGCATAAGGAAGGGGAGAGAGGGGCAGACGTGCAGGAGGAGTGGGCGTGCGTGCATAGGGGTTGCGTGCACCAGGAGAGAGAGAGAGAGAGAGAGAGAGAGAGAGAGAGAGAGAGAGAGAGAAGGAGAAAAGGAGACGTGTGGGCAGAAGGGGGGGTGACGCGGCGGCGCATAGTGGGGAAAAAGCGGCAGAGGGAGGAGAGAGAGAAGAGAGAGAGAGAGAAAGAAAAATAAATGTGCCTTCGATTGCGAACTAATGGCTCAAATTCAAACTCGAAAACGATCCTAGGGTCCAAATTAATCCTAGAAAATATTAGGGGACAAAGGCCAAAGTTAGAATAGAAATGAAATGACTCGAAAACACATTACGAGGGAGGTCTACTAGGCCAAAGTCGCACCCAGTCAAAAATCCACTTTTCACATATTCCTAACAATACTGACGTTGGCCACAATAATATCGACACCGTCCAATTTATTTCATCCCGAAACTCCCGGAAATTGACTGACAAGTTTGGGGTCTAAATAACGGTCAAATTCGATCGAGTGCGATTCTAGCAAAATCTCTATTTTTAAAACAAGAACCTGAGAGTGATTAATTCCCGGACAAGATTCTATTATAAGCGCACTTACAAATTACACGTTTTATAAATCCCAAAAACGGGCCAAAATCCAGAATGTCACAGGTTTAGACTTAATGGTTGAATTAATACTCTGTAAGGTTTATAGAGTTAATGCCTCGAATAATATTCTGTAATAGTTACAGAATTAGTGCCCAGATTATTGCTTTGAAATAGTTTTAGAATAAATGTTTAGATTCAGACTCTAAAACGGTTTCGAAATTAATGTTCAAATTTAGACTTTGAAACGAATTTAGACTTAATGGCCGAATTAATACTCTTTAATAGTTACAAAGTTAATGCAAGAATAATATTGTGTAACGGTTACAAAATTAATGCATAGATTATTGCTTTGAAACGGTTTCAAAATCAATGTTCAAATTTAGACTCAATGGTCAAATTAATGCTCTGAAACGGTTTCAAAGTTAACAGCCGAATTGATTCAAATAAATTGGATCTGAGACTAATAAAGAGAGAGTGACCTTTTCGAAAATGATCAACACACACAAAAGAACAATTTGTAGCACAATTGAAGTGGTGAACTCTCGAATTCTCTTCAACGTTTGACGTGTGATTGATGGTGTATTTGAATTAGAGGTCCGATATTTGTGGGGTTGGAATTGAAGAACATCATAACCAAATTCGTTGAAACTAAAGAATATCATAACCAAAATGCTTTGGGCATAGTCCAAGGGTAATGAGATTAGCCCTCCTCTACGTTTCTAAGTGTTTCTTATTAAAATGCACGAACAATGCGTTGGAGAAACACGAAATGGATTTTTGCTTCCACTGCAATTTTTGAATTATCTTTACCTATGCATATTTTCTCACAAAAACATGTTTTGCACAAAAACCAACACTTTGAAGGTGAGTTTGCAGATATTTCATTCAAAGATAAATTGTGACACCCATGTTTTTTATAATAATATTGTGTGACATTAGGAATTTTCGGTGTCCAATAATAATATTTAGGTTATAAAGTTAATTATTATTTAGTCTAGAAATTGGGTGGACACATAGAAATCTTAGTTAAAATGTTAAACGTGAAGACGATTTTTTTTCCGCAAACATAATCGTCTTGAGTTCGAAAAAAAATTGAGAAACGTTGACGTATACAATGATAATTAGAGTGATGTTAATTGTCAATGGGGATGAATATTTTGGCAATTATATGATTATCGAGTTTGAATTTACTAAAGCAAGACTTTCTTGGCATTCAGTATAATTTTGGAGAATTCAATTGTCATGGGTTACCTTATTTTTAATCCTAGTTAACTAATACTAATCACAATTTACATACAATAATAGAGACACACTTATTTGGCCATGGGAGGAGTACTTCTCACAATATTATTTTTTAATCATTCTTAGAAAGCCACTTGTTTTCCTTAGATAGCTTGAGAGCTACTTGTGTTATCTTTGCATGTCAAGACTCTTTTAATCTTGACACATAATACTCACATGCCCTTCTAAGGATACATGTAAAGCCATGTGTCTCTTTCAAAGTGAGACTCATGCTTACTTGACACCTTAGGACTAAGTGTCATCACCATAAGGCATTAGTCATCAAATTCTTCTCCCATTTGGCCATCAATTAAGTGAAATATTGCCACATGTTCTTGTAATGAAGCATAGATGGTCAAGTGTTCTTTTAAAATAAGACCATATTGCTAATTGTGACACCTAGAAACTCAAGCAATCATTACATGGGTGCATTATACACCAACTTTTTCACACTTAGCCGTAGATTGAGTGAGAATTGACCACCCATAATTACATGCACTCTTCCGTCTAAAATCTGCTCTTATACACCACTTAAAACTAGGTAACATTAGAGGAAATTATCTAGGCCGTAACTCTTTTTCACCCTCAAAGCTATCAAAGAGAAATACTCTACTTTCACCACTTTCCAATCCAAGATCTACAAGGTGATTCTAACTTTGGGTTGTTCAGATCTTGCGCGAAGTAAATGAAGACTCTAGATTTTAAGTTAGTTCAATTTACCTAACACTTTTAAGCTTGGTTGGTTGAGATGTGCCATTTTGATGTGATATAATGTTGTGGATATGGCGATTGTTGGATTCATTTTGCTGGCGTCGTACATGTTCAAAAAGTGTGTGATTTGTTTTCTTCAAGTGTATTATAATTGGCAAGTGAAATTGTTGAATATGAACTTGGAAATCTGATCCTTGAAGTGATTGTTGAATTCGTGTTGCTGGTCTCATGCATGTTTAAAAGGTGATTGATTATTTTTCTTAGAGTAAGGTACATTTGGTAAGTGGAAATGATGAATTTGAACTTGGAAAAGTCATATTTGTAAATTCAAATTTAACCATCGTTTGTAAAATCTACTCTCTGAATATGAATCTATTTACGTCTGAACTCGTGTAGATTTTACTCTCTGAATCTGAATCTGTTTACTCCTGAACTCGAGTTGACTTTACTCTCTTAATATGAATCTATTTACTTCTGAATCCAAGTAAAATTTACTCTCTGAATATAAATCTATTTACTTATGATCCCCAGTAGATTTTACTTTCTAAATATCAATAGATTTATATATGAACCCCAAGTATTTTTACTTTTTGAATCTAAATATATTTATTTTATGAACCTGAGTATATTTAAGTTCTGAATCTGAAGGTATTCACTTATCTTCTGAGCATATCCATTTATTGAGTATGACCACATGTTGTTTGATGAGTGACTAGTGTACTTTATTACGTTGATAAATGTGTGACCAAATAAGAAGGGAAGAAGAGTATATGTATGGAAGTGCATGTAAATGAATGTTTTTTTTTTGGTAAATCATGTAAATGAATGTTTATCATTATTTGCATGAGAAATGGCATATTATTGTGATGAACATGACAATTGTTATGAATTGCATGTGAATGATGTGATTAAGATCTTTGCCACAATTTATTTGCCACTAAGCGAATTTCCTTATATGAGTATATGGATAAAATTCTAGAGTTAGCCAGATATTCTACCGTTTATGACGGTTTTCTATAATGTTGAGATGACAAGAACTCATATTATGACATTACTTTTATAGTCACGGTATGACTTGGCTTTTGTAGCCAAGGTATGACATGACTCGTGCAGTTATGGTATGATATCACTTTTATAGTCATGGTATGACGTTAAGAAATAGCCATTATCATGTGGATGAACAATGGTATATTTATCTTTGCTAATGTAGAGGACACGCATGATGAATGGGCTGAGGCGTGGCAAAAGGGATGATTGATTACGTCCCCCATGAGTTGGAGGTGACAACACCTTATTAGTCGAGATGGTCCTAACCAGTGACAAATATGATTTCACATGTGTGTGATGATAATCTACAATGTGGCATATATGCATCATGAAATAATATGTATCTTGTTTGCATTTGAGTGAATAATGTTATGTAATGCTATTGGTTTTTGTTGGCATATTATGATAAGATCATGTATATACTAATGCACTCGTTGTTTGTTGATACCAAGTGAAGTGGTAAGATGATTATTCTAACTTAAGACTAGATATTTCATTTAGGGTTAATACTACGAAAAATCCCGAAGTGGTACACATGTGACGAATTTACCCCAAACTATTTTTTTTACTACAAAAAACCCTAAACTGGTACACCTGTGACAATTTTATCCTAAACTATTTTGTTTACCATCAAAAACCTCACACTAGCATACATGTGACAATTTTACCCCCGAATTAATTTTTTGACCACCAAAAACTCCAAACTGGTACACCTGTGACAAATTTACCCTCCATTAGTTTTTGTTCAATTTTACTGTTAAATTGCTAAGTTTGATGACACGTGATAATTGACATATGTACCGGTTTTGGGTTTTACCCCTCCATTTGTCACAAGTTTACCAATTTGTGATTTTTTGTGATATTAATATAATTTAACAGACACTAACAAAGGGTAAATTTGTCACAAATATACCAGTTTGGGGTTTTTAGTGCTCAAAAAATTAGTTCGGGGGTAAAATTATCACAGGTGTACCAATGTGGGGTTTTTAGTAATTAAATAAATAGTTCGGGGTAAAATTGTCATAAGCATACCGGTTTAGGGTTTTTGGTGGTCAAAAAAATAGTTCGGGGTAAATTTGTCACACATGTACCAATTTGAGGTTTTTTGTAGTCCAAAAATAGTTTTGGGTAAAATTATCATGGATATACCAGTTTAGGGTTTTTCGTGGTATTAACCCTTTCATTTATTGGGCTTTGGCTCATTTCTTTATTTTTCAGTTTGTAGGATGGTCCTCTAGAAAAGACGATGGAGAGGACAAGATGATGCCTGAGGCCATCAAACCTTGAATTGGATGGTAACTCGCTTTTGGGCTAATGTGGCAGTAGTGGCGCTAGTTGACCCGACCCTTTACATGACTATGTTTTTTGTTATGTTTTGCTTAAATGTTGTAACAAGTCAATAGCTACCGATATTATTATAAGAAAGATGCATATGTATATTAATAAACTCATGTGATTTCTTGTTGGGGATGATGTAAAATGTGGTTGTGCTTCCTTGTGCTATTAATAAATTAAAAGATAAAATTTGAAAAGACATGTGTTGCGTGTGACATCATGGGGCGTGACATAAATGATACCTAAATTTTGATTGTGTAATGCAATGCAATGCAAAATAATGACTCTTTTTGTTGGAAAGACAAATCTCAATGAGTTTATCCCCATTTTTTTTAATTGTGATACAAAATGAAAATGCAAAGATAGAATATGTAATTGTAATCACTTACCTTGGACTTCCAAGATTGGTACCCTCAGTTTTTCATCACAAGATTTTAGTGACAGGTGAAAACTATCTAGAGTTTCTCATCTCAGATTGACAGATTAGAAAGGTGCTCGGAGTTTCTCATCGTAGGAATTTGAAACTATCTACAGTTTTTCATCTTAGATTTTGAAGCTACTCGAAGTTTTCCATCCTAGGACTTGGTATGCCTAAGGTTACGTTTGGTAGCTAGCATAAAAGTCAGGACTGGATAACATTTACCCTATCTTGTGTTTGATTTTTGCCTAAGATAGGATTGTTGCGACCTTTCCAAAAGGTGAACCACTTAGGGTTTAGTTAATGGATTACTAAACTTACACTTAGCTTAGATTCTCTCAAACCCATATCAATTCGCAACTTAGGTTCAATATTTAGCATGCAAGTCATTTTCATTTTGAAGCAACCACTAATCAATTTTTGATCGATCGATTAGAAACCTAAGTAAATTGTGGGAGTGTACTTTATTTTACAAACCAGAGATTAAATGGACTTGAGGACTTGATTACACTAAATTTTTCTAATGCTCTTTTGGTACTTTTCTCTTTTATTTTCAAAAATATTTTGCAGGCAACTTGGATTAATTTTAAACCTAGCTACTAACATGTGAGGTGATTATGCGGGTTTGCAATCATTAATGTAACACTCAAGAAGAGCAAAATAATAAATAAGTTAGAAGAAAGAAATGGAATTAAACACACCAAAGAATCAATTGTTTTTGGGCTTTTATTTTATCTTAAAATGAAAAGTAAACTATATATCATGCAATTCTAATTAAACAAACCTAACATGCAAAGTATACGACATGCATATGATATTTTTGAGTATTTTATATAAAAATTACAAATAAATAAATGCCATTATTTAAACATGCAATCTTATCTAGGAAAGAAATCTAATTTATCCTAAGATGATGTTTTTGGTATTTTTTTTATTCAATTCGTAATTAAAAATTTCTAAAAATCCACTATCTTAAGTAAGATATTGTCTAACTTAAACTAGAAAATAAACTAAATCACATCCTAATTTAAAGCGGAAAATGAAAGCGGTTTTTACAATGATAGTGGTGTCGCGACCCTAAAAAATTTTGTCAATTTTCTCGGGCTAATGGATTGTTAAGATTAAACTTAACTCGGGCCCTCCTAAGCCCTACCAATTCGTAACTTAGGGTTTAAGTTCTTAACATGCAAATGTTTTCATGCTTGGAGTCGCCACTAATCAATTTGCGGTAGGCTGATCAGAAACCTAAATAAAACATAGGGAGATATGTTTTATTTCTACGAACCAAAGATTCTAAGCCCGGGGACTTGATTACGCTAGATCTAGTCTAATGCCCTTTCGGTACCTTTTTTTTTCAAAAATGTTTTGGCAGGCAGTTTGGATCCATTTTAACTTAATTACTAACATGTGAGGTGTTCATGCGTATGCGCAAACCACCAATTTAACACCTAAAAAAGCGTTAAATAAATTGCAAGATTAGAAAAACAACATACCTGGAACCAACCAAGCATCTGTATTGTTAGCTAGAAAATCACATCGGCAATCCTAATATGATTTCTAATTAACAAGCAATTCACTCAATTTCTTTTCTTTTTATTTTCACTTTATTTAAATGAAATCTAACCTATATGTAATGACATGCGAATAATGCAACCTAACATGCACACTATATGTCATGCGACGACGTGACCTATTTCTAATGACGAACAAATGATTTATTTTTGGTATTTTCTCATGAAATTTGTAATAAAAATTATGTCTAAATTAACATGCAAACTATGATAACTTAACATATCCTAACATGACTAATTTTTTTTTTGGGATTTTTATTAAAATTCGAAATTATAAAATAACATGAATAATCTGTTAGGATTAAAATAATATCTAATTTAAACTAGGAAACATGCCACCTTAAGTTCCAATTTAAATTAAATACTTATCTCATCCTTTGGAATATATTCAAAACCTAAACATGCAAAATTTCTAATTAAATAACAAAACAGATTGTTTTTGAATTTTCTTTATTTGAAAAGGAAAGCAATCAAATAAATAAGGATAGCAACCACATTCAAGTCAACCACACGATCTGCCAAATTTATTTCAAACTCGGATTAGTCACAAAAATCGAACTATCGGTCATATCTATAGGGTTATAGATATTAACGGATAGTCGAGTATTCAAATTTGGAAAGCAGATAAATTCCATCATCGTATCCGAATAGTTATGGATAAGATAATGAAATTTCGTATCGCCATGTATTGTACCTTAAGGATAAGGTCAGATAGCCGTCCAGATATGTTGCTAAATTAGGAAATTTTCCTAATTTGAATATTTTCAAACATTGTGGATATATCAAACATTATCCTAATATATCTAAATATCCACCAAATACTCATGCAATATTCCAAACATTCAAATTAGAAAATTTAATTTGCTGAAAAATATAGGATAATATCCAATTACCTAATTTGCAAATAATTCCCAAATTTGAATTCGGATCGAGCTCGGGCTTGCGGATCGGGACAACGACAACCGGCGACGGGCGTGACGGCGCACGGCGGTGGCGGCGGTGTTGGGGATGGCGCCTGGCGGGCAAGCGTCAATGAGGTGTGGCGATACACGAGACTCACGGCAATAGCTGAGGTGTGGCTGAAATGTGGTACTTGTCTTGTGCACGGTAGAGTCTTGACGATGACTCGACCAAATCAGCAAGAGCAGTGGCTAACTGTCACTTGAGATTCGCCCGGAAACCTGCAAAAAATATAAAATTAGACACGGTGGAGCTTCATGAGGGCCATTGGACTGAATTGCTGCAGCAAGAAGGCTGGCGTTGCTTTGAGTCCACTGTAGGAGATTGCTTGAAGTTGTTGTTGACATGTCACGGACAGAGAGGAGCTATGATCAATCGGTGATGAAGAAATCTTCATGCACGTGGTCTTCCTTCGGCGTCTTCTGCATGGGGGATCTTCAAGTCCAGCTAGACTTCAACGTGGACATGTCTTTAACTAGGCAAAGGGAACGTGGTGGTGCATGAAGCAACGATTAGCAACAAAGTGCAGAGACAAACTTCTCGGTTGACTGGAGAACTCGGACTGCCTTTGGGTATTACGGAACAGCAGCAACCGAGGTCAAGCGTCTTCATCCACGTAGGCAAGAAGAAATAGCAGCAGGCCATGAATCAGATGGAGAATGGCACGGGCACAGCACAGCGAAGGAGGTACAAACGGCAGCGGCGAACACGAAGTATGGGCGATGCAAGAACGGCGACGAAGCGATGCGGTAGCTGTCGCGGCGACGAAGCGATGCGATAGCTGTCGCGCACATACGCGGCCGAGTCATTCTCTCCCTCCACACATGTGTCTCACTTCTAAAAATTCTGATCAGAAAAATTGTCGTCCCCCCCTCTAATTTCTGACCTAAACATGTTTATATAGTTCTAACCTAGATCAATTAGATGGGCTTTCTAATTCTAATGGGCTTAAGCTTGGGCTTAGGTTTAATTAAATTTAAATTGGCTGAATTAAGCTCAAAACATAATGGCTGAATTAAGCTCAAATTAAAACGACCGAGCCCGTTCATCTTGAAATTCCCGGCCCTTGCATTCTTAAGTGAACCGAGTTTTGTTCGATGAAATTTAAGCTCATTCGCCAATGCCAATTTGATGTAAAAATGCAATTAAATTAACATGGACCTAAACTATATGTTATGCAATTTAAATATTTTTGTTTAGGGGTTAAAAATTTAATCCCTAATTTTTATGCAAATTACACTAAATGTCCGGTAAAATTTAAATGTCAACAGTTGCCCCTCTTTGAAGGTGAGCTCATAGAGATTGCATTCAAATATTAAATGATACCTAAATTTCAACCATGCAAATGCAATGGATGTTGTTTTTGTCGGGATTGTGAGTCCCATTTTAAAATGCATTAAGAAATGATGCATGTAAACATGAAAGGAAAACATACCTGGAGTTACTTACTTGACAGAAGTGGTAGCGTAATTCGAGGCATGACTCTGATTCTGTGAGTTGTTTGGCAAATGCTTGGGCTCATTCCCAAAGATGTTGCCTGACGAACCGTTAGGGTTCTGGTGTCCTGCAACTCAGTCAAAACACACGAAGAAAGACTCAAGGCATCTAGTTATCATATGAAGTGCCTAAGAAAAAGATTCAACGAAATGGAGTCCATTCCGACCTTAACAAAATATCCATACCTTCCTCATGGGTACTGGTTAAAGTTTAGCCGTCACACCTAGATATCGTCATAGGTATTTAACGGGGGAATTTGTCTAATTCGTATAGATGTTCCGACCTTTACAAGATATCTATACCTTCCTCATAGGTATTTGTAAAAATTTAGCCGCTGCGCCTATACCTTACTCATAGGCACGACACAGGGGAACTTTTGAAAGATTGGAAAAATGTTCCGACCTTTATGAGATACCTCTACCTTCCTCATAGGTACTCGCAAAGATTTGGCCGCTGCACATATACCTTCCTCATAAGTATAATGGGGGGAACTTTCCGAGATTAAGAGAATATTCCGACCTTTTTGAAATACCTATACCTTCCTCATAGGTACTCGCAAAGATTTGGCCGCGGTAGCTATACCTTCTTCATAGGTGTCTCACAGGGGAATACATGGGATTAGAGAAAGATTCCGACCCTTACAAGATACCTATACATCTCCATAGATACTTATAAAGATTTGATCGCGGCACCTATACCTTCCTCATAGATATCTCACGGGGGAATCTTCTTGAGATTGTACGAAAACATATGATTTTAGTGAACAGAGGGGTTAGCCCGAATGTTCGAGGGTTTCTTGACAGAGTACCTGGACATCATCAGAGATACCTGAAAAAGCTTGATCAATAGACACCTAAACATCATCAAAAGCATCTAGAGATCACAACAAAATGATCAAATATGAGAGACCTGACGATTGCTCGAACAAGTTAGGGATATATAGATATACTTACCTGGCAATATCTCCGACTCTTGAGGGTGCGTCTCCTACTAGACACAATTTTAAGCAATATGCATTCTCGCACTATCAAGAACACATACACTCATGCAGTATGAACTCAACTGGTTTTTATGCACGATGGTTTTGTCAAATCGGCATTACAAACTCCGATGGGGAAAAATCATGACAAGACAATCCGAACTCACAAGCGGATATCTTGAAAATGTTGAATGAGGGACTTCCGGTCCAAAAGGGCTTTTCACTCATTTTCATTGAAAAGGCTGATTTATTGAGAATCACTCTATCTCACCATCATCATGTCGACAAGGGTCCAAGTATTTTCGCAAGCAGTACGACCTTACCAATCCAAGAGGTCTTTGCCAAGACTTTAACATGGCCTTGGTCAATGGCTTAACAAAAGAGACTTTTTGAGTCGAGGCTATTGAAAGAAAATACTCCGCCATTGTCTCCAGGTTTACAAGTCAAGAACCCTGCAAAATGAGATAGAAATAGACTTGCTCGCACTTCTACGAGCTAAGCTTGTAAACATCTGAAATTCTACGTTAGTTCAAGTGCCCTAATCTGAATAGACTTTGCAAGGGACATAATGTAAGCTAGGTACATAACATAGGCTAGGTTTATAGATTGCAAAATGAATGGGTCATTTGGCTCAAAATGTATATGATTGGGGTGAATAAGTTGATGATCATCTTGGCATTGTCACTCGTCTTTTTCTTCACCAGAGATTTTCTTCTCGGTAAATGCTCCATTGGCTTCGAAAGTTCATTACTTGATTCCTTTGAGACTACTCGACTGGGGATTTTGACATATCATATCCTGACATTTTATTGGGCATTAGCCTTGCTTTTACCAGGCACACTGCTTTTTCTTGTCCTTTTTCTTCTTTTTTTCTTTTTCTCGACATATGTCGCTTACAATGTAAACACTGGTCATCTAATCTGTCTGATTGACTTCTTGTCTTCTGTCGACGCTCTGGATATGCTGCTTGAACAATGATGACTCTTTGCCTTGCCCCAGTGTGGGGGATGATCACCAACTGGGTTTATATGAAACGAATTTGCAGGCTCAATTGGGCTTAACAAAGGATAAAATATGTATATAATAGAGAAAGAAATGCTCTTCGTCATCCTCAAGCACTTGAACTTCGGGTGAATTCATCTGAAAAAGCAACACTCGAAGATTGATGCAAGTGAGAGCAAGAAAATTTCTACACATTTTTCACCTTGTGTCGCTGACTTACCTCCAGTTTTGCTCCGATGTGGGGTGGTTCTTGACAGAGGTAATTTGAATAAATTTCTCTAAAAGTTTAGGCTCAAAAAGGTTGAACAATGGATAACTTGCAATATTTAAGGTAGAGAAATGAAATGCCTCTTGTCATCTCGGTCACCGTACCTTTTGCGAGAGGACTCTTTGCCTTGCAGACATAGAGTTTTTTACTTACTCCCTGGGGATTAGTGCATGGGACTGTGTATAGGATAGGGCTTGCCTTTCATTATCCCGATGCACCTCATTTGATAAATCCAATTCATTTCACATGAGTTGTCAGATTGTCTAAATAGACTTCCCTCTTTGAAGTCGACGATACTGATTGACAAAACAACCATGCAGAAATTAAAGCCAATGCACATATTTCATCTCAAAATTGATTGAAATCATTTATTCATAAGTGAAATGTTTGCGATTCAGAAGTATAAAACCAGATACTGAAAAACTTTCACTGCAAAATGTCAGGTTTTATCAAGGATAATACATCTTTACAACATCAAAATTAACAGGATTGGAGCACTCACAACCGTCCATTTCTGCGAGAATCGGGACACCTCTGGAAAGCACCTTTTTAACCACATATGGACCAATGTAGTTTGGAGCAAATTTACCTCCGGGAACGGGGAAGATTGGCAGCACCTTCCTTAGGACTAGATCATTTACCTCGAAATATCTTGGATGCACCTTTTGGTTGAAGGATCTAGCTACCCTTTGCTAATAGGTTTGATCATGGCAAATGGCTCTCAACCACTTTTCATCAATTAGGTTCAACTGCTCGTGTCTTTGTCGCATCCATTCTGCTTCAGACAACTCCACCTGGGATAAAACTTGCAAGGAAGGGATTTCTACTTCGACAGGCAGGACTGCTTCCATGCCATATACCAGGGAAAAAGGGGTCGTACCTACAGAGGTTTGGATGGAAGTCCGATACGCCATTAATGCAAATGGCAATCTTTCGTGCCAGTCACGATAATTTTCACCTGTTTTGGCCAGAATCTTCTTGATGTTTTTATTAGCGGCTTCAACTGCTCCATTCATTTGTGGACGATAGGGAGATGAATTCAGATGTTTGATCTTGAACTCATTGAACAACTGATCCATGAACTTGTTGTTCAAATTCGTCCCATTATTGGTGATAATAGCTTCGGGGACACCATAATGAGCGATTATGTCTCGCCCGATGAATCTTACAACATTCTTCGCAGTAACATTTACATAAGATACCGCCTCAATCCACTTGGAGAAATAATCAAGTGCGACTAAGATGAATCGGTGTCCATTCGATACTTTGGGATTAATTGGGTCTATCACATCGATGCCTCACATTGAAAAAGGCCATGGCTCGAACATCTGATGTAACTCCGTGGGGGAAACATTTATTTTATCCCCATAAACCTGACAGCGATTGCATCTTCAAACATGTTGGATACAGTCGCTTTCAAGACTAAGCCAATAATAACCCAGCCTCATGATCTTCTTAGCTAACATGTGGTCATTCATGTGTATACCATATATCCCCTCGTATACTTCTTACATGATTCTAGTAGTTTCAGCTGCGTCTACACACCTTAGCAGAATCGAATTATAAGATCTCTTGTACAGCTTTTCACCATTAACGAAGAATTTTGAAGCCATTTTCATTATGTACTTCCTATCAGCCGGAGTGCTTCCTTCAGGAAATTCTTGTCTCTAGATGTAGTTCATTATATCGTAATACCATGACTTTTCGTCGGGTTCTCCGTTCATAACCATACAATAAGCCGGTTTCGTTAGGATTTCGATCTTCAAGGGTTCTACCTCTACTCTACCGGTCACTTGCAGTATGGAAGATAACGTAGCTAACGCATCAGCAAACTGATTGTGGGATCTTGACAAGTACTCGAAGGAGATATCTTCGAATTCCTTTATGATTTCTTCAAGGTATTCATGGTATGGCACTAGCTTTGTGTCTCTCATCTTCCATTCTCCTACAGTTTGGAGAATAATCAGAGCGGAATCACCAAACACTTTCAACTTAGTTATCCCCATTCCTACAGCGGCTTGGAGTCCGAGGATGCAAGCTTCGTACTCGGTTATATTGTTGGTGTACGGGAACACCAACTTTGCTGCTACTGGATAATGTTGCCCATCTGAGGATATTAAGACTGCCCTAGTGCCAGAACTAGCCGAGTTCACGGCTCCATCGAAGGACATGGTCCATGTGTTTTCCTTTATTACCAGGATGCGATCTTCTGGGGAGTATTTATCATCATCCGAGATTCCAGGATTCTTGGCTAACACATCAGCAATCACTCGGCCTTTAACTGACTTCTGCGGCATCATCTGGACATCAAATTCTGAAATTAAAATCTGTTATTTGGCTAACTTCCCTACCAAGGCCGATTGATCAAGTAAGTACTTGATGAGATCATTCTCAGTCACAAGCAAAGTCTGGTCATGCAATGTATACTGTCTCAGCCTATGTAGCACCCATACTAGTGCAGCGCAAGTATTCTCGGCTTCAGGATAGTTCAATTCCGAGACGGTGAACTTTTTACTCAAGTAATAAATGGCTCGCTCTTTTCCATCTTCAGGATTTTTCTGGGCTAACATCGCTCCCAGGGACTCGCTATGAATCGTGAGATAGAGGATCAGAGGATGGGCCGGGATTGGTGGGACTAACACTGGTGGTTTCATCAGATACTGCTTCAGTTCATTAACGCTTCTTGGCAATTATCGTCCCATTCTACCTGAGCATTCTTCCTTAGAAGTTTGAAGAACGGTTTAGCAGTTTTGGAGAGCTGGGAAATGAAACGGGATATGTAATTCAATCTACCCAGGAGGCTCCGCACTTCTTTCACGGTCGACGAGGGTTGAAGCTCACATATAGCCTTTATTTTGGAAGGATCGACTTCAATGCCTTTACTATTTACTACGAACCCGAGTAATTTGCTCGACGTTGCTCCGAATATGTACTTCGCTGGATTGAGATGGAGTTTAAATTCACGGAGTCGGTCGAACAATTTCTTCAGGGTATTAACATGACTCTCTCCGGGTCGAGACTTGGCAATCATGTCATCGACATAGACCTCAATTTCCTTATGCATCATATCATAGAAAAGAGTCACCATTGCCCGTTGGTACGTTGCCCCGGCATTTTTGAGATCGAAAAGCATGACCTTATAGTGGAACGTACCCCAAGGAGTGATAAACGCCGTTTTCTCCTTATCATTGTCCTTCATCCTTATTTGATTATAGCCCGAGAAACCATCCATGAAGGAAATAGCTCGAATCCGGTAGTACTGTCTACTAGAACGTCTATGTACGGTAATGGGAAATCATCTTTAGGGCTGGCCTTGTTCAAGTCGCGATAGTCGATGCAAACCCAAACTCGGCCATCTTTCTTCATGACTGGCACAATATTGGCCACCCAGGTAGGGTATTGGGTGACTTCGATGAATCCCACTTTCAAAAGCTTCATGACCTCTTCTTCTATTTTTTTCGACAGCTCAGGTTTGGTTCTTCGTAGCTTTTGTTTTTTGGGCGACATGCCGGGATTAGTAGGCAGGCCATGCTCCACAATAGGAGAGTCTAAACCCGGCATATCGGCATAAGACTAGGCAAAGATATCCTGGTAAACCTTCAGCAACTGGATCAGGCGTTTGGCTTCACCTTTAGGAAGGGTTGCCCCTATCTTCACTTCCTTGGGTTCTCCGGAATCACTCAGATTGACGGTGATAGTTTGATTTACCGTCAGGACTTTAGGTCTTTCATGATGCTCTAGGTCGCGCTGAAAGTCCGAAGAAAAATCGAGTTTGTCGGTATCATCAAGATCAAGTTCTGTGGTGCATAATTCATCGGATTTGACCGTTCCCATACTATCACGTGTCACAAGATTACCCCTGAAACATAAAGTAAGGGATTTAGAAGGACAAACAAGGTTAACATTGCATTTTTTGTAATTTTTTTTAATTTTTTTTGTATTTTTTATTTTTTTGAAGTTCATTTCGAAAAGGTTTTAACACGAGGAAGCATGAAGAAGCCCAGGCCTCAGAATTCTCCTTGGACTACATTTTTTTTATCGGTTGGATATCATCACCGAGCTGGTTTGATATACCTCAAAATCCCCTCAAAAATGAAAACAATTTTGTAATTTCATTGATTATCTCGACATGAATTACATTTATTGAATGAAAATTGCATCAATCAAATCCTAGAAATGAAAAACAGCACTCGAGACGGAAAAAATCCTAAAAAGCAGTAAAAATTCCCACGCAGGGGAGTGTGCGGAAAAGTAAAAGTTTTACTCTTATGGGCATGTGCCCATTCCCTTTAATGGTCCTTCTTCGATAGCTCCGATGAAGATGTCATCGAACAGGGCAGTGATTCCCTCCATTACATCATCGGAGTCTTTTGTCATTTGAGATGTTGGATCATCCATACCACCCCATCCGTCAGGGACAATGTTACAAGAATCAATATAGAAGCTCGGGGGCGTTGAGTACTTCACATAATAGTCGAACTTACCGCTCGGTTGCCCCAGAGTGTCAATCACTTCCTTCTCTTCGTGCATCATTCTTGCAGAACCTGGGAAAGTGGTGCGGATGTGTGGAAGCAACCTACCACGCCCAAGCTCTTCATTGTTCAACCCTTCATTGGATTACTGTCTATTCTGCTCAACTCCTTGACCTCGACCATATGTACGTCTCTCATTGTTTGGCGCAGTTGACCCCTGATATCCTAATCCAGAAGTGCGGGGTCTTTGAGAAACTTCGACCGGTCGACGGATACCTTGCCCATCCCTGTCAAGGCCATCGCCCGGAATGAAGCCATGAGACACCATTATTCTTCCGACCATGACAGCAGTATTTGACACTTCGGGAACGGGCGGTGATGATCCTCTAGGCGCTTGAATAGTTGATACGAGCTCAAGCGACTGATAGCTCGATTCAATTTTGCAGTCCGACTCGACATAAGGGATAGTCGTGGCGTGATAGATCGGGTGCTCTTCTTCGCCATGTACTGTGACTAATTTCCTCTCCATCACGAACTTCACTTTCTGATGTAGACTGGACGGCATAGCTCCAGCAGTATGAATCCATAGACAACCCAACAGAAAATTGAATGCAGTGGAGATGTCCATAACTTGGAACAGGATGTTGAACGTTGTCGGTCCTATCTATATGTCGAGATGGATTTCTCCCATCACTTCTTTCTTCGTTCCGTCAAAGGCTCGCACGGAGGTCTTCGCAGAATTAATCCTCGAATGATCTATCTTGAGGCGGTGTAGAGTCGCTAAAGTGACAGATGTTCAAGGCTGAACCATTGTCGATTAACACCCGGGCCATGTACAAGGCATTGTATTTGATAAAAATATACAGAGCTTTGGTATGTCCTCTGCCTTCTAGAGGGAATTCCTCATCTGAAAAAGGCTATAAGATCCTTGAGGAGTATAAAACCCACCAATTCTTCCAGTCTCTCATGATCGATCGTCTCAGGCACGTGGACTTCACTTAACACTTTCATTAGGGCCTTTTGATGTTCGACCGATGTCTGGAGGAGTTCAAGCAAAGAGATTTGCGCAGGCATCTTGCGCAGTTGCTCGACTATATTATACTCACTAGCCTTGATCACAGCCAAGAATTCTTTAGCTTCTTCATCGGTGACAGGCTTCACAGGTTGGACATTAGTTTGGCCATAGGTACCTCCAGATCTGGTGACTAAGTCGACGTCAAGACTGTAAGACCAAGGGACTGCCTTATCGTTGGAGTACTCATAAGGTTGAGGTATCTCGATCATAATTTCTTCATCGGCTGCAGGTGTGTTTATTGCGATCTCTTCATCATCGGTTGTGTCTTCGAGCGGAGGCATATCTTCAGGCAAAGGATCGAGCTTGTCCTTCCCGGTGTTCAACGTAGCAAATTCTTCGTCCCAGTTAATGACGACCTCAAAGATAGTAGAAACGATGTCAATGTGGTCAGCATAAACGATCAGCCCAGCTTTTACCATCCCTGAGATTCTTTCTCTCATGATAGCCAGGGGAATGACCTTATTACTCGGGTAATAACCGGCTTTCACCAACTCACCATAGACGTCGATGGTGTGTACCTTGACATTTCTGATTCGACCAACATCGAAGCTAAATATAGCATTCACATTGCCCGCGTGGTCAGGGAGCGGGTTATTCTGAACATTCGGCTTAGCGGGCTGGAATGAGAAAGCCTTAGTGTCCAGGAAGTTCTAGATTCGATGCTTGAGAGTGATGCAGTTATCAGTTGAATGCCCCACTTCACCCATATGATAGTCATATTTCTTGGACAGATCGTAGTTGTAGAACTGCTCGGAATTGGGCCACTTTGGCTCAGTGGTAAGCAAATTCTTCTTCCGGAGGACCTCTAGTACTTGAGACAACGACCCGAGGAGAGGGGTGAATTGTCTTTTATTGATCTTTTTCTGAAAGGGTTGACGACTCACGCTTTGTTGCTGAGCTTCTGCTACTTGAATTGCCGTGGCAGGATTAGTATTCCGCCGGCTCGGTTGGTTATAAGTCGCGTTCACTTCAGCTGCCAGTTCTTTCTCCTTCCTTACACTGAATCTTTTGGTCGAGGAGGACAACTCCACAAACCATCCATCTTTCAGCCCAATCTCAATCTGTTCACCTATGAGGATGAGCTGGTTGAAGTTATCAACCGGAATGGCCACCATCCGATTACGGTACTCGAACGGGAGAGTCTTGATGAACATCCTCTTCAGCTCACTGTCAATAGGTTCTGGGACGACCTGAGTGGCTAAATTTCGCCATCTGATGGCGTAATCCTTGAAGGACTCGGTCTTTTTCATCTGAGCGCGCTCGAGGTTATCGCGGGTGGGAATGATGTCTGTTATGAACCTTTACTACTTTAGAAATGCCTCACTAGCTTCCTTCCAGGTTTTAAGGCCATTTATCTTCTTCATAATATACCAATTCAAAGCAAGACCCGTTAAACTGGCTTGAAATGCATGGATCATTAGAAGTTCGTTGTCAACGTACGAAGTCATTTGCACGTAGTACAACTGCAGGTAGGCTTTTGGACATATGGTGCCATTGTACTTGTCAAAGTCCGGCATCTTGAATTTCTTTGGGATTTTGATTTGTGAATATAGAGACAGATCGATTGAAGGCGAATCTTGTGAACCCTCCAGCTGCTTCACTCTCTCCTCAAGTTTGTTGACTCACTCATCAGGCTTAGGTTTATTGACAATAATCTGGACGGGGTCATCTTCCAAGTCAGGAATATCGTCATCTTCCTCGACATCAACATTCTTTCCACTTGTATGTTTCGGGGCTGATATTTCAGGGGGTGCTGGAACGGGGATCGACCGAAGGGTCTTGATCTCAGTAGTCATTTGTTGCATTGCGACGGCAAGTTGCTTTATCTGGTTTTCTATATCGACAACACGCTCTTGCAAGTCGGTTTGATCGGCCATTCTGGCTCTCGACCGTGTTCGAATAGGCGATCATGAAGGGTCCGTAATTACCTAATTCGAAGATAAAACAAACATGCATAAGTGTCAAGTAAAATCACACGCCGATCCATGACATTGGTCTAACCGCTTTGAATTGAAAAGACCACTTTATTGAAATGGTGAAAATTTTTACAACGACTAGTGACTTGAAATTACTTTAAACTAAATTTAAAAAACAAATGACTCAATTCCTAAACAAATTGAAAGACTGAAACTAGAACGAGAAAACAACTTCAAGCTCCTTTTTTTTAAATTTAGCTTGATCTATGACATATGGGAGGCGAAATCTTTCTTCAACTGCTCATAAGCCCGAGCTATCTTGGCTGCCTTTTCTTGAGCTTCTTCGATCTTCCTTTTGAGGCAGTTATTCTCTGAACGATTGGCGGTCTTGAGAGGCACTTTGGGTATCTTCGGGAGTAATTCCTACGGGTCTTGTGCCATCGGATGTACTTGGCCGTTGCGAAGTAGGACTTCTGCTCCCCCTTGGGTTGTTCTTCGGGTCGAGTTATCTTTAGAACACGGCACTTCTTCCACATCTTCATGAGTTGAGCTACGGTCTCTTCGTGGTCTTCACTCTCATCAGAGAAATCAACAAGAAGGAGCTCGGGCTGTAACGCCGAAAAGAGCCCCTCGAGAATCTTGGTACTGACGAGACACTCTAGCAGGGTAGTATTCGATTACGCCAGTGAAGCCCAAAAGTGGCACCAGTCCAACACCATTACACGTAAGCCGAGCTTCCTCGATATTGAACCAACTAGCATGCCATTGGAAACCTTAGGGTCTAGCATTTTTCATGAAAATAATCCATTCGGAATAATAGTAATCGGGTGCATTCCCTTATTTTTCTTTATAGCTTAAAACGGGATGGCTAGAATCACTAAGTTCGGATATTTTGAGTAAATCGCCACATCCTTTTATGTGAGACAAAAACCAAATTTGCAATAGTTTAAGGGGTGCATGAAATGTTTTATCAACACTTTGCTTGAATTTAGTGAGAGAAATGAAAGTCTCGGCTAACGGTGTTAACAAAATTCTTTTCAAGATAGACTTGTTGGACCAACCATGCAATTGACGAGTTACATGCATTCTTGTAGTGAGGAAAAATGACGAATCTGAAAAATGCTAGCAAAAAGATTCTGCTCTTTTGAAAAGATGTGGCTTTTTCAAAACATTGACTTAGGAATGAAAAAGGACATGACCCACGGTTTGCTTTCAAAACTTTTCCTAGCTCATCTTTTCCGACATTCAAAAATTCTGAACATATTAGAGTAGAATCGATTCCCAAATGTGGTGTAATTAACTCTGACTCCAAAGATTTTTCAATGAGCACACTATATTCCTCTAAAGTCGGGGTGAGCTCATGCTTACCGAATATAAAGGTGGATGTCTCGGGGCACTAGAAGTGGGCTAATACTCGGACGAGGCCGGTACGAACTTTGACCTCCAGTAGGGGGAGTAGCCTCCCGATGTGGCCCTCAACTAGCTTGCGGTTGGTCGGATTGAGTAGATTCCACCAGACACGGAGCTCGTCCTTAGGAGCATCAAGAATTCGGATGTCTGCCCCTCCCATAGTGTATAGACCAAGACTCGCGACCGACCTAACGTCGTGGACCGACCAAAGAAAATGCGAAAGGTAAATAAATTGCGAGATAAGGGTTGAAGAAAACTTACTTCACCAGGCAGGAAAATGGCAATCACATAGACATGCACATGAAATGTGAGGTTAGATTTCTACCTAGACTTTGGCTTGCGAAATGGAGACGCGAGGATTATCGAGCTAAACCAGTCATGGTGGTGGTTAGGCTAGGATTCCCCTGACTCCGGCTTAGTCAAAGAGCCGACCCGAGTTGCAAATGAGGCAACCATGGTGGGTATTCAATGACACCATGAAAGAAAATTTCGGGACCGAAGAGGGTGACCCATACCACATGGCTTTGGTCAGGGTATCCACTACCTCAGTACCATCCTAAACCTATGCCGCCCAGGTCCGTCAGCGGGTAGTATGTGCGATGTAGTGTAAATGTAAGGCATGCACAGCAGGTTATATCAAATAGCGCTTCGTGCATAAATTAAACCACACATTCGAATACCTCCCTGCAAAACAAGGATTGACAATCACGCCTCCCCTTATACCTCCCATACTACAAGAACATTTAACACCTTAAAATGTTAGGGACGTACCTGGGATCCTCGCTGCCAAACAAAAATTATTTTTGAAAAGTAAAATTGGCCTAAGTCCACTAAGAGTTTTAACTCAAGTCCCCAGCAGAGTCGCCAAGCTGTCGCGACCCTAAAAAATTTTGTCAATTTTCTCGGGCTAATGGATTATTAAGATTGAACTTAATTCGGGCCCTCCCTAGCCCTACCAATTCGCAACTTAGGGTTTAAGTTCTTAACATGCAAATGTTTTCATACTTGGAGTCGCCACTAATCAATTTGCGGTAGGCTGATTAAAAACCTAAATAAAATATAAGGAGATATGTTTTATTTCTACGAATCAGAGATTCTAAGCCCGGAGACTTGATTACGCTAGATCTAGTCTAACGCCCTTTCGGTACCTTTTCTTTTCAAAAATGTTTTGGCAGACAGTTTGGATCCATTTTAACTTAATTACTAACATGCGAGGTGTTCATGCATAAGCGCAAACCACCAATTTAACACTCAAGAAAGCGTTAAATAAATTACAAGATTAGGAGAACATCGTACCTGGAACCAACCAAGCATCTGTATTAATAGCTAGAAAATCACATCGGCAATCCTAATATGATTTCTAATTAACAAGCAATTCACTCAATTTCTTTTCTTTTTATTTTCACTTTATTTAAATGAAATCTAATCTATATGTAATGACATGCAAAAATGACATGCGAATAATGCAACCTAACATGCACACTATATGTCATGCGACGACGTGACCTATTTCTAATGACGGAAAAATGATTTATTTTTGGTATTTTCTCATGAAATTTGGAATAAAAATATGTCTAAATTAACATGCAAACTATGATAACTTAACATATCCTAACATGACTTTTTTTGGATTTTTATTAAAATTCGAAATTATAAAATAACATGAATAATCCGTTAGGATTAAAATAATACCTAATTTAAACTAGGAAACATGCCACCTTAAGTCCCAATTTAAATTAAATACTTATCTCATCCTTTGGGATATATTCAAAACCTAAACATGCAAAATTTCTAATTAAATAACAAAACAGATTTTTTTTTTAATTTTCTTTATTTTAAAAGGAAAGCAATCAAACAAATAAGGATAGCAACCACATTCAAGTCAACCACACGATCGGCCAAATTTTTTTCAAACTCGGATTAGGTACAAAAATCGAACTATCGGTCATATCTATAGGGTTATAGATATTAACGAATAGTCGAATATTTAAATTTGGAAAGCAGATAAATTCCATCATCGTATCCGAATTGTTATGGATAAGATAATGAAATTCCGCATCGCCGCGTATCGTACCTTAAGGATAAGGTCAGATAGCCGTCTAGATACGTTGCTAAATTAGGAAATTTTCCTAATTTGAATATTTTCAAACATTGCGGATATATCAAACATTATCCTAATATATCTAAATATCCACCAAATACTCATGCAATATTCCAAACATTCAAATTAGGAAATTTAATTTGCTGAAAAATATAGGATAATATCCAATTACCTAATTTGCAAATAATTCCCAAATTTGAATTCGGATCGAGCTCGGGCTTGCGGATCAGGACGACAACAACCGGCGACGGGCGTGACGGCGCACGGCGGCGGCGGCGGCATTTGGGATGGTGCCCGGCGGGCAAGCGTCGATGAGGTGTGGCAATACACGAGACTCACAACAATGGTTGAGGCGTGGCTGAAATGTGGTACTTGGCTTGTGCACGGTAGAGTCTTGACGATGACTCGACAAAATCAGCAAGAGCAGTGGCTAATTGTCACTTGAGATTCGCACAGAAACCTGCAAAAAAAATAAAATTAGACACGATGGAGCTTCATGAGGGCCGTTGGACTGAATTGCTGCAGCAAGAAGGCTGGCATTGCTTTGAGTCCACTGTGGGAGATTGCTTGAAGTTGCTATTGACTTGTCATGGACAAAGAGGAGCTGTAATCAATCGGTGATGAAGAAATCTTCATGCACGTGGTCTTCCTTTGGCGTCTTTTGCATGGGGGATCTTTAAGTCCAACTAGACTTCAACGTGGACATGTCTTCAACTGGGCAAAGGGAACGTGGTGGTGCATGAAGCAGCGATCAGCAACAAGGTGCAGAGACAAACTTCTCGGTTGACTGGAGAAGTCAGACTACCTTTCGGTATTACGGAACAGCAGCAACCGAGGTCAAGCGTCTTCGTCCACGCAGGCAAGAAGAAATAGCAGCAGGCCATGAATCAGATGCAGAACGGTACGGGCACAACACAGCGAAGGAGGTACAAACAACAGCGGCGAACGCGAAGTACGAGCAATACAAGAACGGCGACGAAGCGACGCGGTGGCTGTCGTGCACATACGCGGCCGAGTCATTCTCTCCCTCCACACGTGTGTCTCACTTCTAAAAATTCTGATAAGAAAAATTGTCGTCCCCCCCTCTAATTTCTAACCTAAACATGTTTATATAGTTCTAACCTAGGTCAATTAGATGGGCTTTCTAATTCTAATGGGCTTAAGCTTGGGCTTAGGTTTAATTAAATTTAAATGGGCTGAATTAACTTGGGCTAAATTAAGCTCAAAACATAATGGCTGAATTAAGCTCAAATTAAAACGACCGAGCCCGTTTGTCTTGAAATTCCCGGCCCTTACATTCTCGAGTGAACCGAGTTTTGTTCGATGAAATTTAAGCTCATTCGCCAAGGCCAATTTGATGTAAAAATGCAATTAAATTAACATGGACCTGAACTATATGTTATGCAATTTAAATATTTTTATTTAGGGGTTAAAAATTTAATCCCTAATTTTTATGCAAATTACACTAAATGTCCGGTAAAATTTAGGTGTCAACAAGTGGAAACATCCTTAATGCCCAACAATCGCCACGAGTTTTTTTTTTTTTATCTTCAATCACCATGAGTTGCATCGGCACACATTGCAATAAATTGGTTAACATGTTCTAATGTCGATTGATCATCTTCCCTAGAAAAGAGGTTGAACTCAGGTATATTAATACCTCTCGAGTAAGGCATTGTATCCATCCATTTTGGATACGACTTTCTATATATGAGTGTAAAATTTCCCACATCATACCCATACTGCCTCATCATTAGTTACGACAAGAGGCATAGCAGTAGGTTGTACTCCAGGCAGGTTGTGGCGTGGGTTGTGCTAAATATTGTGGAGCCGATTGTGGAGTTAGATATAGTTGTGGTTGTGGAAATGGTTGTGGTAATGCTTCTGGATTGTATTGTGGTAGTGGCTATGCAACTGGCTGTGGTAACGGTTGTGGAACATATTGTGGTGTATCTTGCCCCCTAGGTGGAATCAGTGGTCCGCCATGGTTATTGACAACGGCATTAGGCCCGTATTGGACGGGTGCCATACTAGGTTGGGGTGCCGCCATAATTGGTTATGCATTTCCCATATTTAGTGCCAACAGGCTTTGTTGAGTGTTTGGATTCACCACATTATCGCCATTGTTAGCATCCATGTTGCTTTGAATTGGATTAAGCAAGTTGGCCACATTGGCAAGTGTTGACCTATAGGTCTGGGTCATACTAATGGTTTCATCCCTTTGCAAAATCCTAAGCGGCAATTGAGGAGGCTTTACTTGTACGACAATACCAAATGTGATTTGAGTTGTAGAAGGTGAAGGAACATATTTGGAAACTATCGGGATTCGGATGATTAGTTTGCATTTGAATAGAATTATTCGAAGTTCCCTGTCCACTTGCAAACTCATGGAGGATGTTGATGATCAACGACTTGATTACATCATAAAAGTTACTTCATCACGTGGTTAGTCGATTTGTTATGATGTTTCTCAAGGAGCCTCTTTGCAGTAGCCATCATGACTGGGCTCAGCTCCAATTATCTTCTATGTTCGTTAGTGAGTTGCCTTGGGATATTGACATCTCCACTTTGACTGATATGCTACTAGTTGTGCAGTTGAAGACTCGACACGTCTTACTCTCTCAACAGTAGGGCATGGGGGTGAACGATGACTAGTAGTATTGCCAGGATCGAGTTGATTCCTCATACGCGCCGTAATATCTTCTCAAATCAACCACACTAGTCTCACTAGGCGTGTCAAATAAATGTTTTGTTGGAATTATTCCCGTGATAAAATATCCTTCGCTGAAAGTAGTTCATCAGCTTTTAATTAGAAGAGATCGGGTCCTATGGTGATTTCGGACAGAAAATATCCAAACAAATAAAGGAATCAACAATGTCACTTCAAATAGAACTACACAAACTCAAACCGTGTTGGAATTTAATCAATGATAAGATCTAGAAAGTGTAATTATTACAAACAAACTAGACGTAAACCAACCCTACCAGAATTTAATTGATGACGAAGCTTAAGAACATAGATATATCATGTTGGAATTTAATCGATAATGTAACACTCAAAATAGAGATACACACCGGAATTTAATTGATAATGTGAATTTAAGAGCTATAATTAGGAAAGTAAAATGCAGTACAAGAAAGTGAAGATACTGAAAGATAGTAAATTTGTTTGATTTGTGCAAGGGTAGAGGTGGAGGGGGCTTTTCCAATTGAACATATGGCGATATTTGTAATGGTTTTGTTGTAACTGCTTCTTGACGGCTCTCGGCAATTGTATCGTTTATGGGCTATTTTCTTCGGTTGTCTCCATGTTTTCTTGTTCTTTGACACTCTTCATCCATGATCCCTAGATTCTCTTTCTTAAACGGTTATCTTCCTAAAAACGAGCATCAACTTCCTCCACAATTTTGTTTGGTGGTGATTGGTGATCACCCATCGATAATTGTTTCACGATCACACTGCTCCACGGTTATTTTTCAAATCACATGGTCTAATATTCAAATGGCAATTGTTCCCTCAAAAAATGTGCATCCATTTCTTTCTAATTTCAACTGCCTCACAATCGTGCCTCTGTATTCCTATATCGATGGCTCCATTACTTTCTAATTGCTTTTCTTTAAACTGGCAACCATATAACTATGTTTTTTGCGTCTCTAAAGATCTTCATATAGCATCTTGTCATTTGCTCATTGCCAATATCCACAATTCAATGTGTCGATAAATGAGTAGATACCACTAAGGTGAATCATCGTAAGATGGTCAGACGTCGTTCTCTACGGTTATTGATAAAACACCGCGAATGTATTTCCTTTGTAACCATTTATGCTCACGTGACAGGCATGCGTTTATCGATGACTTGATCATATTTAAGAGTAAATAGTATCATTCATGCCCACGTGCCAAGCATGTGTCTATCAAACAGTAACTATTCATGCCCACATGCTAAGCACATGTTTGTTGATGATCCGATCATATTTAAGTGTAAACAGTTAGATATCGTTTGGATTTGAGTATGAATTGTCAAAATTGTATTGTATAAAATGGGTCAACATAGGTTAAATGAATCAATTTGGGTTGGATCCATTTCAACCACCTCAATCCAACTCGATCCACTATTTGATAGATTTACGAGGGAATAAGAATTCAGAAGGAAATGGAAAAAAGATTGTATATGAACCAGATCAACAAAAAAAAAAATGACTTCTGTCATCCCTTCACTTTGGATTCCTTCACTTTGGGCCATCTAAGGATTGCAGTATGCAACTAACAACTCGTGCACATTGTGTGCAACGTTGCTTGCACACCCTATACACAAGCACGTATATGCAAAGTTGAGCTTGGTTAATCATGATTCCATATCAAGATAGTATCTTTCCCATCAAGCTAATTAAATTAGGTAATGTACTCTTATGATTACATGATGGGGATATGTAACATTATTCAACAACGAATCTTTCATAGAATCTTAGGGTGCGCTTATTTCGTTAAAAACTTCATGATAAAAGAAAATATTTTCCATGGAAATTATTTTGAAGGATAATTGTTAGTTTTCATTTATTTGGTAGTTTAGGAAAAGTAATTTCCTTCTTGCCAGAAGGGGAAGTTGCTTTCCTCCAATCTAAGTTTATTGTTTTTAATCCATAGAAAACATTTTCCATCCTCCAAACATTGAAAAGTCGGAAAACAAATTTTTAGAAATAGTTTTCCTTCAAACAAACTGACTCAAGCAATTAAACGGGGATGTCACGCTTCGAAACCTTAAACCATATCCATTAGTCATCTATCAATCTAATCAAGATTTAGAAAGTTGCTCATCACTAAACCAAGCTAACTTAGCCCAACAAGGAGCAACAACCAGCAAGCGGCGGCACAAGCGGCAAACGGTGGTGATGGTGGCTGCTCACGGCATGAACGATGGCTAGAGGCGATGGTTCACATATGATGGCGTTGGTGGTGGCAAGATGGTGCTGGTGGTGGTGTGATGGGGGTGGTTGGTCGATGATAGCGGCGACAGTGAGGCGGTGTTGGCTGACCAAAACAAGAGAGGGAGAAAGATGGTGGTGAACGGCGACAACGGTGGTGGTTCACGGCGCCTAGAGGTGGTGGTTCACGGTGGTGCGGTGGTGGTGAGGGCTACTGGTTCATAGCCAATATATATATATATATATAGAGAGAGAGAGAGAGAGAGAGAGAGAGAGAGAGAGAGAGAGAGAGAGAGAGAGAGTGATGGCTGGTTTGACAATAATGGAGTAGACAGAGAATGGGCTAATAGCTCTATCCCAAATGAAGGGATAGGATCACCCCTTAGTCCCTAGGTCAAGATCCAAAGACCACAAATCGATCTTCCAGGACAAGCCAATCAAGGGCAAACAAGAAAATAATAAAAGACAAGAGACCAAATCTATCTATTCTGGTCAGCCACACTAGGGAGGGTACAAAGGACCAAAATGCCCTTCTACACAACATAGAGATCATAAAACACTTAGGGGTAAAAGGGCATTTTCCAATTTTTGGTTTGAATTTCACTTTTCCAAAAATATCCAAGCGAACCGATAACTAAGTGGGCTGAATGAGGCAAGATCCAATAGATTAATCTTGATATCCTTGAAAGTTCAATACTCACGTTCGGATTCTAATTGATGGCCAAAATAGATCAATTGCGACTTTAGTGTATCTTTAACTAACGTGCGGCTTTTAAGAGTTACGCGTATTCAACCCATGAATGATTTGATATCAAGCTACGTTTAAGTTTACTCAAGCCATGGTGACTTCGGTTGTCATGTAATTGAAAGAGTAAATCACTAGTTCCGAAGGACATGATTATTAAAAATTGACCTAGGTTCATTTGCAATCCATACAATGGTCAAATAGAATCACCAGCAATCCAATTGTATAACGTTAGCAAATCGTTCCATAACCATCTCTTGATTGGACTATAATTGCCCAAAATTGCCCCTCGTTAATTCTTATAGTCGAAGTGTCAAACCATGATTGAGTTCTTAAGTCGTGCATACTAAATTCCTAATTAGCCTTTCCCTAAAGGTCAATCCTCTGGTAAGTGATCAATTCTGAGCGAGATTTAATTAAAAGTGTATTGATGAAATTTTCATTTCATAAATCCCAAAAAAGTTAAAATTTAGAATGTCACACTTAGACTCCATTTGTTTTGTGGGAAATGTATGATTTGAAAAATATTTTCTTAAAAACGATCTCTTATATCGCTTAAAATAATTAGTCAATGAAAAATATTTACATTATCGACAATAATTTATATCTAAATATTTTCGTGAACGATAAAAATATTTTTCATTCATTCATTTTTTGTAAACGATACAAGTGATCGCTTTTAGAAAAATGCTTTCCAAATTATTTATTTTTCGCAAATAAATAGAGCCTTAAAATATTTTAGTGTCCATAGTGATAACACATTAAGTAGCTTTGCTGTATGTACATACACAAATCTATTTATTTTTTTAATTTTTTTTTGGGTTGGAAATATCACTAAAGAAAGCTTTGTTGACAAGATAAATGGGCCTGAGAACAAAGGAGGGCTCTAAGGTTTGAGGCGGTAATGGATCCTACTACAAGGCAAAGATTTCCGTTGGGGACTATAACTATCCACTTTGCTATCTGATTGAGACTTACTGAACCAATGGGCCACTTTAATATCTTTGACCAAGGCCATCCTGTTTTGAAAGTCAAGTCAAATAGTCATTCAATAATAGTCACTAGTTTTCATAATTATGTTAATAATTAATATCATGAAAAATTCAAAACTGATACATCTGTGATAATTTTATCATAGACTAATTTTTTGACCATCAAAAACCTAAAACCGGTATATTTATGATAAATTTACTCTCAGTTTGTTTCCGTTAAATTTTACTGTCAAATTGCTTTATTAAATGACATGCGACAGTCAATTGATGTACCATTTTTATATTTCACCATCCATTTGTTGCAGGTATATCAGTTTGTGATTTTTTTTTGTATTAATTCAATTTAACGGAAACTAACGGAGGGTAAATTTGTTACAAACATACCATTTTAGGGTTTTTAGTGGTCAAAATATTAGTTTAGGGTAAATTTATCATATGTGTACTGATTTGAAATTTTTTGTGGTTAAAAAAATAGTTTGGAGTAAAATTGTTATATGTGTACCAATTTAAAGTTTTCATTGTATTAACCATTATGTTAATACCCAGATTTTAGAATATCTTTTCATTTCAATTATTTTCTGACAAAAAAATATCTTATCTTTCTATTACCATCTTACCGTTTTGACCTTTATACAACTCTATAATGACAAAAGTGGAACTTTATTTAGAGTTGTTTCATATTGATATTCCTGCTATTATGGTAATATTGCAAAAATTTTAATAAAATGCAAGTCTCTTTTGTCACTGTTTGGCTCAATTTCAATGAGTAAAATGATTTGGTTTGATTTGAGTTTTATCAAATTGTAACATTATCAGGGTTTGGTTTGATTTGGTTTTAAACAAAACCGTGCTCAGCTCGTCCCTTTTTGAAAAATCTAGAAACATACTAATGCTTCGTACTATATATGGATCAACTCACATATCGGATCTAAACAACCCTTGCGCAGGCATGCTTATACTTTAACCAATGTGACTTCTTTTTTTTTTTAAATGATCGCTCTAAACGAGCTTGAGCGAATATACCATCGAAGAAAGAAATCGCTTTCTCGAATGCACCCAATTTGTGCTTGGAAGCCCCACGAGACTAGGTTATCTAGCATTGGTTTTTTTCTTTCGACTTTTACATGAACCTAGACACTATCGCTCCAAATTAATTTTGGGTTAATGTCAACTTATCCTAGAACAATGTTTTTACCCCACCCCTGAATTTTGCTGATTATGTATGAAGTTTCCCCTAAATTAATAATTTGCAAAAAATATACGTTCGACTTCTTGTCCATGCATTATATTAAATTTGAATTTAAATGATTGAAATTCACAATTGGATGTGATTCACATAGAAATAAGCATAAAATTGTAATTAACACTGCACACAGCTCATGCACGAAACTGGATATTAACAATTCAAAAGGAGAAATGAAGTTAGTGGGCGAAGGAAGTTGCAGCTGGAATAACCATTAGCCCATCACTCTGTAGATTGGCACGATAAACATGGGCGTGGCGATTTGTGTAGATTCAGGAGATTAATCGAGCCACAAGATCACCATAGTGAAATTGACCTCTTTGACATTGAATCGCTTTCGAAGATTAAAAAAAAAAGACATATTTTTGGATGGAATGACAACTTATATGCCTCAAATTTTATAAATACAATTCACACACCTTCAAGCAAAATCTCACATTAATTCGCAATCTCATTAAGCATCTTAATTAGGGTTTGAATAGTCCCGTTTCTAATTTGCATCGAGTGATTTGGGCGTGCACGAGAATTTATGATTAGGGGATGCACATCGTTTAAAAAGAAAAAAATTGATAATTTCGTAGATTCAATGTTAACATACAAAGCGATCACCAAAAGTAAAAATTCAATATATATATTTTCAAAAATAGTAATATATAAGTGGTCATTTAGTGAGAGGCGAATACACGCTTTCACGAGTTTTTTAAGCCATTTTAACAAGTGGACGTAATGGAAAAGAAATTCTCTAAAAACTCGATGACATCCGACCGAATCCCACGATGTCTGAAGATAAAAACATTAAGAAAACAGGAAATTTTCTTATTACCATTTTCGATTTTCCTCATAAAAAAAAATTAAACAAAAACCGAACGATTCGCATCTTCGCCGTGATCGTCCCCCCCCTCTCCTCTCTCTCCTCAGAAGTCGCGAATTCTCCTCCCGCCACTCTTCCCCTCCCGCAAGAAAAACGAACGAAATCTCTTCATCTTCAACCGACTCGATCTTCGCTTTCTCTCTCTAGAAATCTTCCCCGCCATGCTTCGCCCGTGCTTCCGCCGCACCCGGCGCTGCTTTCGCCTCCCCCGCCCCCGCTCCTGCTCCTCCTCCTCCTCCTCGGCTCCGTCCCCCAAGGATCCCATCGACCGGCCGCTAGATCCTCGGCGGCTGCACAGCGCTCCTCCCTCGCCGGCCCTCCACCCGCCGCCGCCGCCGCCGTCGTCGTCCCCGCCTCCGCTCTCCCCTCTCCCCGCCGCCCCCGCCGCTCCCCCGTCCCATCTCGCCCGCAACTCCGCGCTCGCCCTCTCCGCCACGCTGCTCGCCGCCGCCGTCGCCTCCGCGGCGGCCACCGGAGGTCCCGATCGGGCGCGCGGGCGTAGCCCCAACCCGCTGTACTCGGCGGCCGAGGGCGCGGTCCACAGATCGGGGGACTCGCTGAGGAGGATTTACCACCACGTCAGGCAGACCGGGGTCGCCGCCGCCGTGCTGTGGCAGTCCCTGAGGTCGGTGCTCTCCTCGGCGAACCACGAGGTCCGAGTGGGGTTCGAGGTCCGGGTGGCCGCGCTGCTCGCCGACATTGCGGCTGCGAATGCTGGCAGGAGGGCCGCGATTGTCGGGGCTGGGGGCGGCAAGGTGGTGGATTGGTTGCTGGAGACGGTGGCGACCCCCGGCGTGGGGTTGGGGACGCAGGCTGAGGCTGCGAGGGCGCTCGCTTACTTGATTGCTGATCCGAATGTCTGCGAGGCTGTTTTGGGAAGGCCTCGAGCTGTGCCGAATCTGCTGAGGTTTATTTTTTCATGCCATCCTCAGCGGTCCAAGAAGGTGAGTCGCCTTTGTTTGCATTTGTGAGTATTGGACCCAGCAATGTTGATATTACGCATGGCTATTTAGTGAAAGTCGTTTTACTGATTGAGGAATCAAGTTTATGTTTTGCACAAGTCTGTCTACTAGTAATGTGTAATAATTGAAGATAATGGGCGAATTTCTCAATTGCTTCTAGTTTGTTTGAGGCTTTTGTAGAAAATTCAAATTTTGAACACCGAATCATATTGCAATACCTATACAATTTTGTGGTATCGTTCAGAGAATAGCATCGTTGATCAAATGAGGTTCCTTTTTCCTTCGTTGGAGATTTCTGGGCTTTTTGTAGAAGTAAAATTTGGGGATCTAGGCAATGTCAAAGTAACCTTAGCCTATTCTGCTGTTGATACCTTTATGTACTTTACATTTTCTTGAAATTGGCTAGAGGCAAGATCAGGGGGACCCTTGGAAGTTTTTTTAGAAGGACAACAATGAAGAACTTTTACTAGTTGTCATTTCCAGAAAACATCTGGTTCGTCGCAGTTTGATTAGTATTTTTAGAAGAATATGTTAGATAGTCCGAGAGTTACATTGATGCTTCAACATGCCTTTCCAATCTATTTGTATAGGTTAAATGTATTATTGCAGCAACCAATCGTTGCTTAGAATTATGAGGTGAAACCTACAACAATGGTTTCTGTCAGTTTCTTTCTTTTATATGTTTTGAATATTTTTTCCTTTGCACTCTGGCATTTTCTCTCGATCTTCTTGATGCCTTTAATTCATGCTTTGCAATTGATATATCACATTTTCTGCGAGCAGCACACGAGACGTAGTTCATTCGATATTTCTGATTCTTTGAAAGGTAGGAGCATGCTAGTTGCTGCAATAATGGACATTGTTACATCTAACTGCGATGATTTGGATAAGAAATCAGTTAAGTCTACCTTGCCTAAAAATGCGGAAATGAGAGATATTGCTGCCGCCATTGAGGTTATTGAGGAAGGTGCACTGCATATGGATGAGACCAGTGGAAATGAAGATGATGACAATGGTGATAGCGGTATGAAAGGAATTGGGATCAAGATCCTAGAAGGCACTACAGTTTTAGGACTTGCTAGAACTAATGAACCGACAAATCTGGAGCATTTAGATGCTGGCCGTACTGAAGGAGCAGGGCTTGCACCCAAAAAGTTGGCGTTGCAACGTACATTTGATAATTCAGTAGCACAAGGCAATTTGTTATCTGCTGTGGTTCCTGGACTTTGGGATGACCTGCATTGTGAACATGTTGCCGTACCTTTTGCTGCATGGGCTTTAGCAAATTGGGCATTGGCATCTGAGGAGAATAGATGGCATATTCAAGAGCTGGATCAAGATGGGCATGCTGTCATGACTGCTTTGGGAGCTCCTGAGCGATCTGTCAGATGGCATGGGAGTCTGGTGGCTCGTTTGCTACTGGAGGATTGTAATTTGCCTCTAAATGATTCTGTTCCTGAATGGAGTTCAAGCCTCCTTTCCACCATATCTCAGGCAAGCAAAAATGAAGACATTTCACTTGCTCTGGTGGCATTATCTGCATTTCTGGTTTCTGTCGAAAGAAGCTCTGAGGCGCAAAGAGTCATCATGGAGAAGGGACTCTATCCGTTGAGAGATACTGTTAAGAGGACAGCTAAGCATAAACAAGTACAAGAAGCACTAGCAAAGGCACTGGAGTTGCTTTCTTCAGGGGAAACTCATTTATCTCTCGAAGAGAGTCAAAGATGGTCTGCGATATTGCTTCAGTGGGTATGTGGGAGAGGTTCCTCGGATATAGTACGATCTTCAGCAACAAAGGTCCTCTCACACATTCTTGAAGACTATGGACCATATTCTGTGCCAATTTCGCAAGGCTGGCTAGCTATCCTGCTATCTGAATTTCTGGGTTTCAGCAAAGCATCATCTGTCAAAGGAAATGCACAACCTAAGGGCGACAAAGTGAAGGTTTGGTGATGATCTTCGTTATTTGTATTCCATTCTGAAATTACATTGTATTTTATAATTTACTGAAGTAGTTTGATCTCAGGATGTTGTATGAGGACATAATTTAAACCTAATAGTTTAAGCATAATATTTATACTTCTGTATGCATTTCAGTCATTACTGTCTGCTCTCCATCAAAATGCAAAATAGTTGTTGCTGAAGGTGGTCACTTCAGCTGGTGGCTGTGTTTTCTTTTGATGAGTAATAAATGCATTGAAGAGCAGTGAGGGCTGCCACCCTTTTAAAAGAATTATTTACAAGGAAAAGTTCCAAAAACTCTAGACAAGAGAGTATTAAACGACTTCCACTACAGGGCAACGAGTAAGAGTGTTAATCTTCTCAAACAAAATCCATTCTCTGGAATATTCATTCTTCTAGCTCTTGGTTGAGATCATTTCTTTGTGTACCTGGTTAGTGGAGTGTTTGTTACAATTAGAACTCTATTATTTTGCAGAATCAAATTGATCAGTCGAATATGCTTTCTGCTGGACAAATTGCTAACCAGTTGGCAGGTGCTGTTGTTGGTTTAGCTGGAAATCAGTTGGAAACGGCTACCGAATCTCTGGAGACACTTCCATTAGCAGATCTCCTGTCCATGGAACCTTTTGTTGGAATATCTAAAAATGTAAAGAAAGATGCTCGCCCTAGAATTAGTGCTGCAGATTCTGCATTGGCGACCCTTAAAGGGATTAAAGCACTTACTGAATTATGTGCAGAAGATGTCTCCTCTCAGGACAGAGTAACAGAATACGGTGTATTGCATTTGTTAAGGCGCTTTCTTCTATGTGATGATTATGAGAAACTTGCCGCTATTGAAGCATATGATGCATCAAGAGCCACAGAAGTTGCACAGAGGGTCTCAGATGCTCCTGCAGAATCGTCACTTCCAGAAAAGAATGAATCGTCTAATGTTCGAGTGCCACCTACTGGTCACATTCGGAAGCATGCAGCTCGTTTTTTGACCATCCTTTCACTTCTACCAAAAGTCCAGGAGGTCATTGCAAAAGATGATACTTGGTGTAGATGGCTTGAAGATTGTGCCAATGGGAAAATTCCAGGTTGCAATGACCTTAAATTACAGAGCTATGCTAGGGCAACACTGTTGAATGTACTTTGCAATGACCAGGTGGATAAAGACGATTCCAGTGTCTCTGGGAATGCAGGTGGAAGCAGCATATGTCCTCATTACGATGACATGATATTTCTAATCAATCCTGAACTGCCCCACTGGAAGTGTTTGAAAAGGACAGGTAGAGATGCTGTTCCTGATAGTAAATCATCTGTGGCCGGTCCTAATTCTGAGAATTTCGAGGACTCACCTGGGAAAGGGGCTTCCGATGAGGAGATCTTGTCAAGATCTGGCGATGTATCTCACAATGGCTTAAACTCAGAGCTACCTCCATTAGATGTTGTTTTTGTTCATGGCTTACGTGGAGGGCCTTACAAGACATGGCGCATAGCAGACGACAAAACTTCAACAAAGTCTGGCTTGGTTGAGAGGATTGATCAGGAAGCAGGGATGCAAGGAACGTTCTGGCCAGCTGAATGGCTCTCTACTGATTTCCCTGAAGCGCGTCTCTTTACTCTCAAATACAAGGTTTGTGCTAGATATACGATCTTTCTCTTGCAACTAAGAGTTCTGAAGGTCCCTCTCAACTTGGAAATTTTTTCTGATATATAACTGAAAATTCGAATATTATGTGCAGACAAATCTTACCCAGTGGTCTGGAGCTACCCTCCCTCTTCAGGTCTGTTCCTTAACTTAGAGTATCTTCATTTTGGTAGGTCTTTTATTTTTCAGTCTCTGAGTAAGGAACTTTTCCTTGTTCATGAATTGTTCTTTTGTCTTCTTTTTAATTAAGCAAGAAAGGACAAAATAAAAAAAAATTTACAGGGAAAAGGATTAACAAGGTATTAACGGAAGATTTCTACAATTCTTTCTTCTCTTTTACTAATGCTAAGTATATAAAGATTAGCTTACAATATCCGTATTCTAAGTGATGTGGCAGGCTGCAAGGGCAAACAAACGAGTGGGCCGTTTATAATACCCAGTAAACGATTACATTACTTAGTGTACCAATTTTGTAAACCAGTCTTAACATACCCGATATATTGTTTCTTTCTATCGGTATATTGGTTCTGGCTGAAAATTTAAAGGAGAGTTTTCTATCATATCCCATACTCAATCAGGAGAAGTCAGCCATGTGTGGTTTTCTGTATCCCAAAACCACAGCACTAATAGCCTATTGTGTGCTTTGAAAGCATGGGTTACAAGAGTATGATGTTATTAGGAGCTATATTCCAATACCTCAGCTCATTTAATTATGTGTATTATCATTTATTTTTCTTTGTCTGCTAGGTAGTGTTTGTGAATTTCTTTCTAGCATCTGCAGTGTGGTATAGTATATATTTTATTCTGAAGTATATAATAAAATCAAAGCAAGTAATCTGCTATCAAAGTAAAATTATGTTAATCCTGAATCACTCATGGAGTTAAATTTGCTGTTCGTCATCACTTTTCAGTTTTTAAATACTTTTGTTGGTTTCTGTATGTAGAAATGCTATCAACTGGAGCTAATGCAGCATCTGTCCAATTTTCTTGCTTTTTATGACCAGGAGGTGAGCTCCATGCTTTTGCAGAAGCTTGTTGCTGCCGGTATTGGGGATCGTCCTGTTGTGTTCATAACTCACAGGTATGTTTCATTCTAATAGGCGTTGGCTCTTTTTCCTCATCGACTTGGCATTTGTACCTGTTTTTAGAGCTCTAACGTGAAATCCCTTTCTTTCCTCCTGATCTTCCGCTTGTTTGGGCTGTTTCAGTTTTTGATGGCTAAGTTTAGAACATGCTTTGTAGTTTCAAAGTTTTCATTGTGATGAGAAACTGCTGTTTTTAGAAACTATCATTAAAAGAGTTTTGTCCATATGCGGATCAGAAAATGAGGGGCTGAAGAGTTTGTACTACTACTACTATCTATCTTTCAGATAGATTCAGACAGTGGCTTGCTCGTTTTCTATTGCAACCACGTCATAAGAGGACCTCTTCACATTGCCTCATCACCCTCGTTGCATTCCACCACACACGCACCAAAAGGAACACAAAAACAAAAGATGGGTAAAACAGTATTGATATCCTTATAAAGCTGATTGATTATACATCATGAAATCCCTCGTTTTTTCTTCTTTTTTTTGTGCAGCATGGGTGGCCTAGTTGTCAAGCAGATGCTCTATAAAGCAATGACAGAAAATATTGACAACCTGGTGAAGAATACTGTTGGAGTTGTATGTATTGCTTTACATCAAACTGTGCTTTTGAAATCTCAGTTTATTTTGTTTAACTGTTCTTTCATATAACTTTGGCTTCGCGTTTCAGAATATTTAAATGCACTGAATAGTTTTCCATGTCGCTTGATCAGGTGTTCTACAGCTGTCCACACTTTGGAAGCAAACTTGCAGACATGCCTTGGCGAATGGGTCTTGTGCTTCGCCCAGCCCCAACTGTTAGTATATAACATTTTTAATATTTTCAAGGAGATTCTTTGTTCTTATATTTCTTGGTGCAGTCAGCTCTTTGTACTTTAATTGATCAGTGAGCTTGTGGATCCTAATAGCATCTTTACTTTTGCTAACTATAGATAGGAGAGCTGAGAAGTGGGTCTCCAAGATTGATAGAGTTAAACGACTTCATTCGTCAGCGAAACAAGAAAGGACTGCTAGATGTGTTGAGTTTCTGTGAGGTCAGTTTTTATTGACTTTGGACGCATAAATGCTTCCTCTCGTGCATACATGTCTTGTGTGGTAAATAGCACTATTTTGCAGACCAAGGTAACCCCAATTGTAGAAGGTTACGGAGGATGGGCCTTCCGGATGGAAATTGTGTCAATCGAGTCAGCATATCCTGGATTTGGTGAACTTGTTGTAAGTACTGCTTATTTACGTTGTCCTCAATGCGATTTGTGCTTGTATTGGGATTTCTGTGATTGTGTTAGTGCACGCTCTACATGGCGTATCTCTTATCAGCTCTGGATCTTGTTAGCTTTGTTTGACAACATCTGTTCTCATATCTAAGTGCTACTATCTGAAACATTTGACTGGGAATCTGTCCAGACAAAAAAACTCTGGTTGAGTGTAAAAGTCAAATTTGCAGCTTGATGATTAGCCTTGAATTTTTTTGTCACAGGTGCTGGAGTCTACAGATCATATAAATTCATGCAAACCGGTTAACCGTACCGATCCTTCATACACAGAGACATTGGATTTTCTGCACAAGCTGAAAGCCCAATACACATAGATGATCGTTGTTAATTGAATTTCGGGGGATCTGATGATTTCTGCTGCTTGGACGGAAACCGATGGTGTGCCCAGAAAGTGCAGCTTGAACATCTGTACATAACACCAAATTCTTTTGTTCTCAATGGTGCATCTCGAGTGAGAGAACACACGACGTTGATCAGTGTCTCCACGTTCTGCACTTTGCAGCACACAATTCCTTTGTTAAGGTTGTCGAAAGTCGGTGTGCCGAGGTAATCCATAATCACCGGTGGGGTTACACTGACGGGCAACATGAAAAGTCTTCATCCCCTTTTGTACTCCTCCCATGTTGTACATGTGTTCGTATCAGAAGTTTTCTGCTTCCTGTGATGTTAGCAATAGCCATTGCATATTCGTGAGAAGCCTCTGCGCAGCATGTAACCCTTTGTACATTAACTTTGTAACAGAGGATAAGGAAAAGGAAAGATTTGATTCTGTTCATACCCTGGGATACCGTTTGCGTTCTTCTTCTTAAAATGTTCTAAAGTTTATGTGGTGTGCTAAACATTTGAAAGGATGGAGAAGGGCGACAAGCGCAACGATCGAGAACCGTTACCCTGAGCGTTGTTATTCGAATTATTGTTCAGTAAAGAGTTTTTTCCATTAGAATTTTTTTCTCGATCTGGCTCCGTTTGATTTGTGAAAGTTATCGATCCTGAAAAGTATATTTTCAATTTTGATGGTTTAATGGGTATTTATTGTTGTTTTTGACATTTTTAGAGGATACATTTTTCTTTGCGAGAAGTGGATGATTCGAAAAATATTTTTTTAAATATAATGGTTTTTTATTACTTGCAAAAATAAATAAGAATGTTTCCATCGGTTACAGAAATAATTAATTATAAATTATTATCAATAATAATTTTTTCACTATTTTAAATAATGCAAATATTATTTTTTGTAAATCATTTATTTTCGCGTCATTTTCACCTCTATTTACTTTTGGCTGTTGGAGAAAGCCGGCCGACGCGCTGCAGTTTTCATCTCCCCACCTTCCCTCCACCTCCGACTCCTCGGCCCGCCACAATGTCTTTGTGGTCGCCGCCGGCGCCGCCACCGACGTACAAATCAGCTCCGCCACCTCTCCTCCGTCGATTCTCATTTTCCAGGTCATGCTCCATTCCGCTCCTCCGCGACGCGAAGCGAGCGACGGACAAGCAGCTCTCCTTCACTCCTCGCTGCTGCTCCGCCTCACCGAGCGTCGGCACCAACCTGCCGGTGGTGAAGAAGAGGAAGAGGTACCGGAAGCTCTACCCGGGGGAGACCGAGGGCATCACCGAGGAGATGAGGTTCGTCGCCATGAGGCTCCGCAACGTCGGCGGCAAGTACACGCACAAGGTCAAAAGGAGCGGCAATAGCAGCGGCGGTAGCGGCAGCGACGGCGAGGTTGGGGATGTAGTGAGCGGAGAAGAAGAAGGAGGAGGAGGAGGAGGAGGGGGAGAGGACGTGGAAGGCGGATTGTCGTCGGACGGCGGCGAGGGTGGGGAGACGTGGATCCCTAACTTGGAAGGTTTCGTCAAGTACTTGGTCGATAGCAAGCTGGTTTTCGACACCGTCGAGAGAATCGTGGATGAATCGAGTGATGTTGCTTGTAAGTGTTTCTTTTCCCCTTCTCACATGGCATGACCCTTCTTTTAAGCCTCCCGATTTATATTGTTTTCTGAACTCATTGATTCTGTCTCTATTGGGATTCTAGTTTGGTAATTGACTAATTGGTTGCTTTTCAGTGTGCGATGGGTTCCATCTTGTGGACCTTGTAATTGGCTTCTGTGTAGATAATTACTCTGAGCTGTTTGAGGTTGCTGACTATGGTGGCTTGATAGATATATGTATACTTTGTCGGGATCTGGAGTTACTGTAAAGTCAAGAAATTTAGACTCCTGTAGATGTAATTGCTATCTTGCCCCTTTAATCTGGACCAAGTTCAAGTGATGTTTGAGAGGTTCTCATATAAGGGATTGCTTGGAGCACTGCCTTTTGCCATTTTGGAAATTCTCATAGGAAAGCTGTTTTGTCATGGAAGCTGGTGCAGTTTACATGTGAGTTGCGCATATGTATAGTCCATAATCTAGTGAGACCATTGCGTCTTCTTATTGTAGTTTGTACAGCGCGCGCCCATCTAGATCTCCAGCTGTAGTGAACCATGTCATAAAGCATCATGTTAGTTGCACAATGTATTAAAAATCATATTCGTTTTTACTCAAGCAGTTACTCTTGATAATTGCTCAACATTATGGTTTCCTGTACTTGCAGATGCCTACTTCACTAAAACTGGATTGGAACGTTCAGAAGGCCTTTCAAAAGATCTAGAATGGTTTTCCCAGCAGAATGTTGCAATCCCCGAACCTAGCAATGCAGGGATTTCATATTCCAAGTATTTAAAGGAACTTGCAGAAAAGAGTGCCCCTTTGTTCCTTTCCCATTTTTACAACATATACTTCTCCCACATAGCAGGTGGTCAATTGATAGTGAACCAGGTAAGTTTTGGCCTAACTACTATATGCGTGCTTTTAGCTACCTGCATCTCTGACAAGACTGATATTGCAGTACTTACACATTACGTATTATGAAACTCTAAGTTTGTGCTGTTTAATGCTCATAGAATGTTGATATTCCATGTTGTCCTAACGATGAATCATTCTTGGCATGTACATCCTCTCTTTCGCTGTTTTTTTTTTAATTCTTAAATCATAATTTTTGGCTTTATAAGGGTGCGCATGGCAACGATTCTGTGCCCGGGAACTGATTTTGCTCAGAAATGATTCTTTTTTATTCCGTGTCCGGGAATAATTTCTAAGCATTTGAAGGTGTCTGGTAATTGCCCAAAATTTCTATTTTTAGAATAGAAAAATAACATAAATGCGTTTAGTAACTATACAAAATTTTTTTTATTAATAATATTTTGATTTTTTTATTATTTCTTTCTTTTTTTCCCTTTTTTTTCTTTTTTTTTCTTTCTTCCCCTTCCCTTCGTTGGCCATGGCCGGTTGCCAGCACCGACGATCAGCCACAAGCCAGGGCCAGCAAGGGCATCGCAACCCTCGCCGCCAACCTCGCCTTGGCTAGATGAGGCTCGACCTCGTCTAGATCTGGCAAGGCCGACCTCGCCATCATGACCTATCTCCCTCGCTTGGGTCATGTCGGTGAGGTCGGCCTCGCCATGGCTGGGCAAGGCCTTGCCGTCATGGCTGCGAGCCGCCCTCATCGACCCTGGCCTATGGCCAGTTGCTGGTGGCCGGCGGCGACCCATCTCACAACGGTGAGGTCGGCCTTCGCCATGGCTGGGCGAGGCCTCGCCGTCGCGGCTACGAGCCGCCCTTGCCGGCCCTAGCCTGTGGCCAGTCGCCGGCGGCTGGTGGCGGGCGAAGAACAACAAACCAAAAGGAAGAAGAAAATCAAGAAGAATCATAAATGGAAAAATTGTTCCCAAAATCATGAAGTTATTTTTTTTTGCTTCTTGATTCTATTCCAAAACTGATGTTGGGAACAATTTTTTGCAAATTTGTGCCGGGCATAAAGAACAAAAATTTTTAACAAACGGATTTCTGTTCCTAAACTGATTTTGGGAACAAAAAACAAAAATTTTCACTATTTTGCAACTTGCCAAACGGGCCCTAAGTATATGAACATTAGTCCTGAGTCAGTTAGGTTCTCTAGAATTAGTTCAACCTGTTTGAAAAATGAAGCAGCAGAGTTGAGTTTTCAGTCTTTCCTGAAATTTTACAGAATGAATAATGTCAGTTGGGAGGTGATGTGAAGTTGTCAGTGCCCAGAAGTCAGCAAAATCTCCAGTCATTCATAAATCGAATTCAGATTGTTCAAGGTCAAAAGAAGGATGCCTTTATAAGCTATTAGATGAGTGTTTGCAGATGATTTTTACTCACTGGACCCTTCTACATTTTCGGACACGGTTTTATCTTTTTCTATAATGTTTTTAGCTGATGAAATTCTAGATATGGTACATACTTGTTTGTCATATAAGTGATACTTAGCAAAATACTTAAGGTGACTCCTATCGCGAGTCCTTTTCATTTTGCTCATGAAAATGTGGATGGAGGATGTTAGAAGGACATTGTGAAGATGATGTTCCTTGATGCATAACTTTTGCAAATGATATAGTGCTAATAGATGAAAAACCAAGCTGGAGTTATTGAGAAACTCTATCTCTGGAGGGAAATGTTGGTTTTCGAGGGTTTTCGTTTAAGTTGGTCCAAGATAAGAGTATGTAGAGTGAAAGTTCAGTGAAACATAGAAGTTACAGGATGGTGGTATTTGGAGACCAGGAAGTCCTAGAAACTTCTAAAGTTGTAATACTTCATTTAATTCTGCAAAATGACTGAAAATGATGAGAACTTCCATATGGAATACAAGCAGGATGGATCAAGTGGTGAAGTGCATCTAGTGTCTTGTGCAATGAATTGACTCATATTTAAGGGAAAATCCTAGGAATAAGCGCACTAGAAGTTCTAATACTTACACTCAAAATGAAATCTGGTCTTAAAACTTTCAGTTATGCAATTAAGTCCTAATACTTTGTAGATGTTATTCAATCAAGTTAGGTTCATTAGTTTTAAGTAAATGGAAAATTTGTCATGCCATTTTTTATTACTCTTTCTCCTTCGTGGCTGTGAAAAACTACTGATGGCTTCTAAGCAGACCAAAATGACATCATGGTACTTTTGCCCTCTTAAATGACTCCGTATGCCACTACATAGACCTGTACAGAGTGCAAATTCATCTTGGAAATCTACTTTGTGAATCATTCCATGTAGGTGCTACACAAAACTGATCTCATCTTCCAAGCCTTAACTTTTCATGAGCACCTGGAGATTTTGAAATGGAGAAAAAGAAGAGTTAATAAATTGTGATGCTTTTTGAAAGATTCATGCACGTTAAAGCATCTCATGTTGCTTTTCTATGGGGCTTCAATGAACATTTAATGCGCGGTCTTGTTCACATCATGTCCCTGAAATTGATGGAATCAGAAAGTGTCAAATGTCCTTTTATCTAAATTAGCAATTTTCACGGTGGCTCTCTAGTGAAGAAATTTGATGGAATGACAAACAATGTGCTTTCTAGGGAGTACAAGGATTATCTTCAACCATATGAAAGTAGATGGACAATTTTGAATTACAAGCCAGAGTGCAGGTTTGACCTATGCCATTTTCCTTAGTCTCTTTCATGGTTACCGGTTCACACCCTGGCTCTTCTTTACATCGTGTTAGTCCATCACCTGGATGTCCATTCTTTATATGTTGTTTTTCTTTCTGGTACTTTCTTCATATTATAGTAAATATTGTAGCATCTTGGTTCAATAAGGTTTCTTCTATGATATAAACATTTTGTTTTTTCAGATGGAAAGGATTTTGCATGTTGCATGTGTTGAAAATTTGAGCTCCCAAAAACTGAAATTTTACACTGCTTAACCTAGAGCCAACTTTCTTAAATAATATATATGATTTCTTAGGTCTCTCAGAAGATACTTGAAGGAAGGGATTTGGAATTCTGCCAATGGGAGGGAGATGTGCATGTATCACTGAAAGGTGTTCGAGAGAAGCTTAACATGCTTGGAGAGGTAAATGCCTAGACAGCCACATTTTCTTTTAATCGAATGTCAGTTGCCTCACAATAATGTATCGCGTGTTTTTTTCTGATACTGATGCAGCACTGGTCTCGTGATGAGAAAAATAAATGCTTGAAAGAAGCAACAAAATCCTTTCGTTATATGGGCCAAATTGTGAGGTTGATCATCTTGTAAAGAGAAACGCCATCCCAAATTTCAGCCTTTTGGTGTTGACCGGAAATTGCTACTGAGGTTAGAAGTCTTTGTTTTCACTATAATATTAATTCATTTCATATGACATAGCCGTTGGCTGTTGCTCTCTGTTTTAATATTTGTTCTGGCCAAGAAAAATTCAATCAAGTTCAAAAGAGCATGGTCGTATAAAGCTTTGCAACTTTCTCACATCATGACTCAACTGAGTAGCACATGCTTATGCATCATGGGATCGAAAGGGTATACTATTCGAAAACAATGAATGCTCTCATTTTTTTTCTGGTGGGTTAGCCTAATTTCTTCATGTCCCCATCAGATGTATTCGTCTGTTGCTGCCTTTTCCAGGAGTGGTTAGTTAGTTCTTCTGTGGATATCATTTGATGACCTCTCTTCGCAAATAGCATTTTGCTTTGAGGCTTTAAGTATGGGAGTTCTCTCTCATGTACGGTTAACTAGAGGAACCTGTGACTGGATGCAACTTGTGGAGATGGTGTGACGAAGGATTAGAGAAGTTCTTACCATTTATTCTTGAATATTTTGTAATTTTGATTGTTCCAATTTTCCAACTATGATTCAAGCCAAAAAGAAAAGAAATAGATCCTTCGAAGTTGAGACGGCATAGTTGACCCGATGCCAACCTGTAAATTATATGAGCAACACTGAGATATTAAGATTCCCCTAGTAAATCAGTATACTAGTTGATGTGACAATCTATAATAGCTATTTGAGCTAGTAAACCCATTATATACCCAAAATGAGTCTTTCGAGTTACTTACCAAGCTAATTTAGTAGAGGAGTCTTAGTACGTTGAGCATTATTGAAAAAAAATACTTATTCACCTGTTTAGTAAAGGAAATTGTACAAATTATATGTTTCTTCAGGATATTAGATGTTCCTTGGCTTATAATTTGAATATGTTGTGTACTTCAGACTATTCCAGATTTCCAACCATGATTCAAACACAAGGACAAGGCAAAGAAATCTTCATATGTCGGGTTGAACAAGGTTGATGGTGTGTGGGATTCAGATTGCTAGTCCCTGATCGGATGAATACTTCAATGCGATAATCGAAAGATTGAGATAGGACAGATGCGATGCCATTCAACTGAGGAAATGCACAAGCTGTCATATTTGGGTGATGGTTAGTTAGTTCTCTTGGCAGGAGAATTAGTTAGCAACATTGAGCTCATTTGTAGAGTGTAAGCTGAGTTGTCAAACACACACCAAGATGTAATTCATTTGAGAGTTGACTGAAATGTTGATGATAGTTCATGGAGAATCCCACCGAGTTTTCATTCCGCGACTTTGCGAGCTCTTCTCTCCCTTGTTTTCTCTATCCCTTTCTCGTTGCGGAATTTGCACACAACAGATGAACCGACCCGGTCCAAAATGCTTCCAGGTCACGATCAGGTTGATCAAGTTTTTGCTGGATGAGAAAAAGCTGGCCATACCTTATTTTTCTTCATAGAGGGTTTGAGCGGGGAATCGAATCCAGGTTCATCTCTGCAGGATCTATAATTATAGTATCAAACGTCATCGTTTCTTGCTCTTCCTCTTCTTCTATTTGCTCATATTGGCCGTTGTGAACGTTTTCGGGGAAATCTGGTACCGGGGCATGTGAACTCACATAAAGGTCTGTTATGGAACCGAATATAGTTTTGACACTTCCTTTTCGGCCTAACTCAAAAAAAAAAACACCAACTTTAAAATTTTGGCTCGAAATTTTTTTCTTCTCATAAAAAATTATCAAATTTTAATTAAATCTTAATTCTAGCCCGAATAATTTGAAAATTTCATGTCATAGGGACCAAATTTGAAATTAGAGTAAAAGTTGGTGTTTTTTTATTAAGACAAATAAAAGTTCGGGCCAAAATTGTCACCAAAGTAAAGCCGGTACTCTTTTTTTGGAATCAGCCCCTTCCTTTTCCACACATTTTTTAATATCATGTTGATGCACGGAATCTAGTATATGTCCTTGAAAGATAGAACTTGGAGAATATAATATATCCAGAAAATATTTCGAATAAGCAAGCAAACCCAACTCCACGTGGTGAATTGAACTTATGACATGTCTATGTTCAATCCCTAATCACTAAGTCATTCCCATGTCGGCGCTGTTTGCATCTCGCGTCTATATTAGTCTGCAATATAACCCCCCAATGTAGAGTTCCACGTTATCTACAATGTACACTTTGAATAAAATTTGGAGAATACCTAGTGGAAAAGTTTATAAAGAACATTAAAAAAGAAAAAAAAAAGGGGGAAATTAAACAAAAAAATTCCTATACCCATTATTCGGATGTCAATTTAATTCAAAACTTTTTAATTTAGCCAATTTAATCATAAATCTTTTAATAACTTGTCAATGTGGTTTTTCCGATCAATTTTGATCAGAAATCGCTAATATGAACATCAGCCGTCTTATGTGGCACAGCCAACACTGACGTTGACAACTTTTGCATCTTTTAAAAGATTTTTTTATAAAAGATTTAAAAAAATAAAGAAATGGAAAAGAAAGTTCATAAATTTTTTTTAAAGAATTGCAGACATTGTTTGCATCAATGCCAGCTGTACCTTGTAAGATAGCCAGAGTCCATATCAATGATTTCCAATCAAAATTGGTTAGAAGGATTACATTTACGAATCGTCGAAAGGTTTAAATTGATCAAATTGAACAATTTGGAACTAATTTAGCATCCGTACAATAAGTTTAAAACTTTTTTGGTAATTATCTCAAAAGAAAAATTGTCAAAAGAAGCAAAATACGTCTACTATTGCAAGCTCTATTAATAATAAATCGTGTGGGAATTATATATAGCAGAATAACACCCTTTTTTAATTTAAATTTCGTTCAAGAAGTTAGGCGTAATTGCAATAGAATTTAATATCTATCATCATGAGTTTGCATTTCAACTGTATTGTGATTAGGGAAAAGACTGTGTATCGAAGTAAAAGAAAATTGTCCAAAAAGTTCTAAATCTATTATGTTTTTGTCAATTCAATCCAAAACCTTTTAATTTTATTAATTGAGTCATAAACCTTTTAACGTTTTACCAATTGAGTTCGTCTAATCAATTTTTGTTGGAAATCGTTGGTATGAATATTTTTTAATTATATTTTTTCAAGTTTTTTTTTATTTTTTATTTTTTCTTCTTTCTTTTCTTTCCTTTGTTTTTTCTTCCCAACTGTGGCCGCCAAGGGCGTCGCGGCCCTCGCTAGCCACGAGCAAGGGCTGCTGCACCCTCACCGGTCACGGGCAAGAGCATCGAACCGTCACCCAAATCCATGCAAGGGCTGTAATGCCTTTTTCCTGGTTTGGGTGAGGGCGTCACAACCCTCTTCGGCCACAAGCAAGAGTCTCCACGCCCTAGTCAAGATCCAAGCAGGGGCATCAAGCCCTCGCCCAAATCCCTCAACGCCCTCGCTCATGGCCAGATCCACATTCTTCACCTGTTGGTAGCAAGGACGTCGCGGCCCTCTTCAAGGCCAAGCGAGGGCCCTCATTGGATAGAGTTGTAAAAAAAATTAATTAATTAAAAAATCGAAAAAATAAAAATATTATTAAAATTTGTTCACGTCGGCACCGGCCATGCCACGTAAGACCACTAATGTTCACGTTAGCAATTTCTGATCAAAATTTGCTGGATGAACTCATTTGATAAAATGTGAAAAGATTTAGGACTCAACTGGCAAAATTAAAAGATTTAAGAATAAATTAGCAAAAATGTAATAGATTTATGACTGTTTAGACAATTTTCTCTTTTAGTAAAAGTATGTAAATTAAACAGTTCCATACATAATATCCCTTCTAATAGTTTCATTTTCTCATTTCCCTCTATATCTATCGTTCGATTCAAAATTGGTAAAACGTATTAATTCACGAAAGTTTCGAGTTAAGTCCTATCCTACGTTCGCTTCGAGTTAGGGTTTCTCTTAGAAAATCCCTGCCATTCTCTTGTATGGCGCCACGAATTGCAAACTTGTGGGCGGAACATTTCCTAAGTTGGAAAAATGAGGACTTCCAAACCCATCAAACGGGAAAGATCCGGAAACAGATCAGTGAACCTCGTTACTCATGAAGTGTTGAAATTACTCGAGGCGGCACATTGTGGGATATTGCCTAAAACACGAGAATGAATGTACAATGTGGGACATTGCCTAAACGCAAGAATGAATCCCAACCCTGAAAGTTGCAACTGCGTCTCGATGTCCACAGCATGTGCCGTGCCAGGCCAAGATACTGCACTTGAAGATTCCTCCAAGATACCAAACCCCTTTTCGGTTTTGCGGAATCCAACTTTTTCCTGTTTTCCACTGCTACAGATTTGACGGCTCTAAGGAACACGCTCCACGCTTCCTGTCGAATGCGTTTCGGTTGTCGATTGTGCACCGCTCGTCGTGTGGTTTATTCCTGGCATCCACCGCCGCAACCAGAAAGGGGATTCTCAACGTTCCTTCTGACTTTGGGATCTACGGTTTAGATGGCGACATGCACGCGAATCTTCCCCAACTTTGCGGAGCCGACCATTCCCCGGCAGCTATCCCCTACCTTCTCCCTTGGAAATGACGGCTAATTGCCTGCCACCATTGGATTTTGACCATTCAATAGTTGAGCCCCGCCTTACTTTGCAGACCTCTTTCCCCACGCCGGAGAGACGTCTTTCTTCGTTGGCACTTTAGCTGGTCATCGTAATGGATTGGCCCAGCTAGTAAAGATCGCTCGGGTGGTCCGTCCGTGACTGTGATGCACCGTGACCTAATAGTCGGCTCGGTGGACCTGCAAGTCCAACATTCCGGCACAGGGTGTGAAGCCCTTATGGTAAGCCTGAAATAGAGAGCTACGCCAGCCGCCTCCTATCACTCGTGTTTCTAATGCCAATAGAATTCCTTTTGCTCTAGCTGATGGCTTGATGTGATCCATGAAATGTGCTCATTTCATGTCGAAGTCAACAAGAGAGCAACACATGCGCATAGACATCAAACGGGAGCTTTCCACGATCTCCGTGGGTCTCGAAAAGGTTATTGACTTTGAAAGAGTGGCGCATTCAGTCAAAGCAACACTCTGCATTTTCTAAAAGAGCTGTCCCCACGTCTTAAATCAAAGACCGACAAACATTATTCGCTCCGCTAATTAGAATATGCCTATTTGAATTTCCTTTGCTTCAATATGGCTATCATGACTCGTTATGATTACACCGGGATTCCTGCGTCTTTCATGATTATTCATGAATGTTTTTTTTTGGTAACGATTATTCATGAATGTTTCTGGTGAGGATGTTCAATTTGGAATTGAACACTCACAGTCGGGTCAACAGATCACTAGCAATGCACGTGGAGGAACCCCATGGCCTCCAAGTAGAGAAAATAGTGAGTAGTAATTCAAATGGTCGTGTGCTCTTGGTTTGGAGGAACCTTTAACCATCTTTCTGATTTGTGAATTACAAATTTTGGACGTCGTACACATTTGGATTTAGTTATATTTACATGAGGGTGATGTCCGGAACTTATAAACAACAATTAGATGGGTGGATAGAGGAAATTTCATTCAATTAGAAATGGGGGAAAATAGAGGCCAAAATCAAAATTACATCTCAACTTTAGAGTTTGAAAATAATGGCACAATGCTAAATATCAATTTGCCACAAATCGTGAGTAGATATTATTTGCTGATTATGCGAAAGCTTTTCTTTGAAGAAGAACTACATATAGAGGGCTCGAACACTCTAGGTTGAGTGGTCAAGACATCATTAACCCATATCATAACAAATACTCTAGATTCATCAAAATATCGTCGCACTTCTGGAATAATATCTATACCATTTCTCTTACTTTTCTTATCTCTCTGTCTTTACCTACACGGCTAGCTCCACCCACCGCCATAGCTCCGTTATTGTTGTTGAAGTTGAAGTATTGTTTCACATTACTTGACAGCGAGTCTTAAATACTCTTTATATTCATAAGGTCTCCTTCCACCTCTCAACCTAAACTTTTAGGTGGGATTTTCTAATATGGTATCAGAACAGAAGGTTTTAAGTTTAATTCTTTTCAAGCCTCATTTGCCTTCCTAATTATATATTTATATATTTAGTACTAGGCAAAGACCAAACTAAGCGTGAGAGGAAGTGTTAGAATATTTAAATATTGAAACCACATCTTTATATAACAGCTTAAGCTTTTAAAATATTTAGCAATAGTCCCACAAAATCCCACACACCTTCATCTAACATTTTAAGTTTTTAGAACAGTTGGTAGTGATCCTACAAAATCTCACATGGTATCAAATTCAATGTTATCTCTTTCACGAATGTGCGTCTACTCCATATTAGTTAAATTTCTTGTGCCGCTCGCAGTCCAACTTGCACTCGAAAGGGGGTATTGAAATAGAAGTATTCTCCCGCATTTCTTGATAATGGATTCTAAATACTCTTTATATTCATGTGCTCTTTCTTTATTTGTCAATTTAAATTTTTGAATTTGACTTTCTAACAATTATCATGCTGATTAAAGCTACCATTGGCTTTTGAGACGAACACCACTGTACCTGCTCATGTCACAGAACTCAAGCCGCCGCCGCCGCCGCCCCTCCCCAACACCCCACCCCCCCTGAAGATTGAGTTGGAGTCACATCGGCGAGGACATGGGGTCAAATGACAGAGGTGGTGGTGATGGAGGTGTGAATCTATTACAGTTGTGGCCATTGTATACTCAATGTACTGATTTGTCCTCCTTTAGACTAGGGAAGTTGATAAGGATTCTCCCTCATAGATTGAGTTGGAGTCACATCGGCGAGGACATAGCGGTGATGGAGGTGTGAAGCTATTACAGTGTGTGCTTGTGGCCATTGGATACTAAATGTACTAATTTGTTCTCCTTTAAACAAGGGAAGTTGATAAAAATTTATCCCACCAAAATCTAAAGGATCCCTATACCTAAACATATTGCACGATGATACTTATACAAATAGCATTAAATTATCACCATACGTATAAGCTTTTGAAGACTTCCACTATGTCCCTATACAATTGCTTGTGGGATAATTATCAAAAAAGTTTTAAACTTATTGTACGGATGCTAATTCAGTCCTAAACATTTCATTCTGGCAAATTTATTCATCAACTTTTGAAAATATGCCAATATAGTCTCTCTGGCCCATTTTGGCTAGAAAATAGCTGAGGTGGCATGATCGACACTAATGTGAATAATTTTTGTAATTTTTTAAAAATTTTATGAATTTTTTTAAATCTTCTTGTCTTTTTTATTTTTGCATGCCCTCGCCGATTTATAGCAAGGACTACTTGCCTGCAACCGGCGAGGCCACCCTCCTCAAGGCCACAATAGAAAAAAGAAGAAAATAAAATAATAATAAATTGAGAAACTTTTTTAAAATTTTGCAAAAATTGTTCATGTTAGTGTTAGCTATGCCATGTAAAACTACCGATGTCCAAGTTAGTGATTTTTGTCCAAAATTAATTAGTCGGAATGACTATATTAGCAAATTGTCAAAATATTTAGAATTAAATTTGCCAAATTAAAAAGTTTGGAACTAAATAGGCATCTGTACAATAAGCTTATGACTTTTCTAGTAATTTTGCGTGGAAAAAGGATATCTGCGACCGCCTCAAAGTGCTCAAGCATGACTAATAATAATGTTGGAGGAAAGGCTTTTCTCAATGCCCCCACAAAATCTTGCTACCATAATCACCATTGGAATCCTTGTAGCCCCTACATATTGCCTAGACGACTGTACTGTGCTTCCTCGACTCGCTATTTGGCAACCGTCCAATGTGAGGACACGATAAGTCAAAGTTCAACTACGCATGCCTCCTTGAATATCTTCACGTTTCAGGAAAACTCTTCTAGTGCTTATGGTTTTTGTGTGTGTGCCGGCTTTGTTTTTGGAATAAATATTAGGATTTACATTTCAAACGGATTTCACTAAGACATCAACAATACAACACCAAAACACTCATAAGAAAATAACTGAAGATTTAGGCTCCATTCGTTTTGCGAAAAATATTACGTTTCTGGAAAATATTTTTTCGGAAGTCATTTTTCTGGAAAATGACACAATTTTCCGGTGTTTGGCTAAAATCTGAAAAAGTCTCGGAAAATATTTTTCGTTGTTTGGTATGAAAATGATTTTCCTCCTTGCAATACTTTTAATAATTTTTATTTATTAAAAATATTTTTAATTTTCTTTTTTTTTCTTTTTCTTCTTTTTCCTTTTTCTTCTTCTTCGGCAAATCGCCGGCCACGGGTGAGGTCGAGCCTCGCCACAACCTGGCAAGGTCAAGCCTCGTTGGCCTATAGCCTCGCCTGATCCGACAAGGCCAAGCTCACCCGAGGCCGATTGGGTAGCCTCGCCCAGCTCATCCGATTTGGCGAGGCCCGAGCTCGCCCAATCAGCCTTGGCGAGCTCGGTTGCGTCGGATCAGGTGAGCCGGAGCCTCGCCAGCCTGTGGTGAGGCTTGAGCTAACTGCCGCTGTGGCTGGTGACCGGTTGAGGAATAAGAAGAAGAAGGAAAAAAGAAAAAGAAAAAGAAAACAGTGGAAATAAATGGTGAAAGAAGGCTTTTCGGGAAAATGTTTGCCTCTTTTGAGAAAGAGGAAGTCATTTTCCTCAAAAGTGAAGGAGTTTGTCCATAGGAAGGAAAATGTTTTCCATGGAAAGTTATTTTCCATGAAACGAACATCGGAAAATCTGGAAAACACTTTCTCGGAAGTTAATTTCCGTGAAATGAACACAGCCTTAGGGTGCGTTCATTTGATAGAATTTTTTTTTTCCGAAATTAGTTTTCTTGAATTTTGCGTGTTTGGTTTGCTGAAAATAATCAGTCAATTGGAAATCGCTTACGGTCAAAGAAAATATGCATGTTTAAAGTTGGGAATATGAATTCCCTAACCTGAAAAGAGGAAGACATTTTCCCGAGCAGGAAATTCGTTTCCTTTTTATCAACAAGTTTTCTCTGAAATAAACATACCCTTAATATCTAACAAGAAAAGAGTTTAGTTCCGCAAAAAGAGTAAGAGGATATGATAATTAGTTGCGTAAAGCTTGTTCCTTCATGTACCAAGATGTCAAATTTTGGACTTAATTTGATTATCTCGACGACGGTAGAAATAATGCATCATGTTGACATCCACCCGCATATACCGAAGGATTGGACTTAATCCATTTACGAGGCTTGCAGGGTATTCCACAAGGCTCTAGGTAATCAGAATTCTACGCCTATGCCCTAAATAATAAAATAATAAAGTCCATGAAGCGAACATGTAAACATAGGGCGTGGAATACGGTCAGAGAATTTGACAACCAATATTCAAATTTTTCCTTCAAAAAGTTTAAAATTTGCCATATTTACTGAAGAAAGATTATTGAGCCTACACTATTGTCTAAGCTAGCTTCTTGGTATCACGAATTAATTTCAATTATCATCTTATAATCCTAGTTACATTTCCCACTATGCAATTCTTGATTGAAGATTTGAGTCCCTACGTCAATTGCTTCCAAATCTGAAGTCGGCAGGTAAAAATTGTGGTTTGTTTATAAAGCATTTTGAGTATGGCAACATTTTTCTTGGGGGTGATGTTCACGTTTCTAAACTACCAATTGGAGGTAAGATTGGAGGAATTTCCTCCAACATAAAAAGGAAGAAAATATAACCCTTTCAACATTTTGCATTAGCGCCGTTGAATTACAAAATTAAATATTACTGCAAGCAAAGTAGTTTTAACATCTATTTGAATTTCGAATACAAGAGGCAAGAGTCATAATGGAAAATAAAGACTGCTACCAGAAATATCATGCTAATTATAATTTTTTCAAGGTCACACTTTCGTCCATCTTTGATTAATTGGTTATCTAAATGGACATTTTTAACATCCATTGTTAAAATAGTTTGTTATCATGAAAAGAGGTTATTCTTGATCATGATAAAATGTGACTCTTGGCTATGAAAAGAGGTGACTTTTAGTTAGGAAGAGAGGTGGCTCTCGATATGAAAAGAAGTGATTGTTGACATGAAAAGCTGTGATAATTGATCATGAAAAGTGGTGGTGGTGGACATACGGTACTATTCTCAAAAGCTGTGTTGATTGATTGTTTATAAATAGCACCAAATCATACATTGTTCAACACAGTTGTTCGAATCAATAACTTCTTCGCAACTCTCTCTTCTCCTGTTTTCATGCACAAAAATTTGACACCACACTCAAGGTGCCAAAAGAGAATTGAGTAATTGATAAATTCATTTCTCCGCGGCTTTGGTGTATATTTCGAAGGTATATTTATTCTAAACCTAGCAGCAACAATAATTGAGACTAATAATATCTTAAAAATAGTTATTGTCATCATTCATCAAAGTATCAAATATCTATAATGATTGCTCTATCTTCGTCGGCAATCAAATTTCCTCAACATCCACTTCAATTAAACTTGCAGTTGGGTGGTTGTACCCCACCAATTTAATGCATGCCTCGAGAAAATTTTACTCCAATCAAAGGACAGAGGTCTGACCAAAAAAAAAAGGACGGAGGAAACTATAGGTTTTTTTGTCTTAAGGACATCATCTTAAAAGTCGATTATTCGGGCACGGCACGGCACATCCTTGTCGGTATCGAAGATTAAGATACGCTTTGCATGGGATATGCATATAAGAGAGGGATCCTGAAGGAACGAAAAAATATACCAAACTCAAACAGTTCGTCCAAAAACTCCAAAGGAGAATCTCAGGAGACACAATCTTGACCAAAATCACAGATTTTCCACTCCTTATTTCCATAAATAATTTAATGGCAAAGCACTGAAAACTACAACTGTGTAAGCTCGATCTATATAAACCCTAGAAGATCCCAACTTCCCAGCATCCTCACTCAGCCACTCTCGTCTTCTTCTCTCTAGTCTCATTCTTAGAGCGAAACCGCTTTGCTAGTGCAGTCTGATTGTTAAGTTTGTCATACCAATGGCAAAGTTTATGCTCATCTGCACTACTTTTCTTCTTCTTTCAATGGTTCTCTCTCATGAAGTTATAACTGCTGAGGGAAGGCTGCTTAAGCCAGGGAGTCAGAGAGCAAGCGCGCGACTTATAAGTGAAGATCATGAGAAGATAAGCAATTCCTCCAACTCTGTTCACCAGGCTTCCAAGCAAGAAGCACAAATGGAGGGGACAGATCCGGGTCACAGTCCAGGTGTCGGGCATGCTTTCACACAAGAAATCAACAACTGAAATTGATTCAAAGATAGCATATGCATTAGTTGCATTGAAGTTTTAGAGATGATTGAATGCCTATTAGTAGAAAGCATGTATCTGGTATAGATGTGTTGGTTCTTAGACGATATTGAAATCATCATCTATGTATGCACGTAAGTGGTTTCTACGTTTAGAATGTTTCATTAGCCGCTATTTAAGCTTAGGTGTAAAATATAAAGGCGTGTATTGTATTAGGTGATTAATTGTCTATACTTTGTTCACGTCGATCTTCCTGCAATGATGATTAGTCAACTTGTTATATAACTTCCCTCTTGTTACATGTAATGGTGAAGCATTGCCGCACAAAATCTTACCACGGTCCATAATATCCTATTGTCGATACAAAGTGTCTTTATATTTTAGAGAATCTTTGGAAAGTTTCCTCGTTATAATTAACTGTCTAGCCGTTTAGCGATGTCGTAACAAGCTAACGGATAGCAACCGCCTCCAATTTGAGGCCATCGGCCTGTGTCATCCTCCTCCCAAGGAGGAGAGAGAGACAAACAGAGAGAGAGAGAGAGAGATTGTCACCAAAGTACAATAATAAATTAAGTATGCTACCGGTTGGTAGCACCATAATCCACTTCCATTGATCGTATCGTGAGTGGTCGAAGATATCCTTCAACTTGCTAGCCACACCTTTGAAATTGGGAAAAGTACGATAGAAGTTTCAAATTTTTCGTGCGAGGCTCGATTTTATACCAAAATTTTTCTATCACTTGTTCATGTTCATTAACTTTCACATTTTGTCCAGTTAAAACTTACTCTGGCAATCAAAATCCCCAGAAATGGTGACGTGGAATTGTTTTAATGAAAAAATCACCACCACGTCGCATGTCAACTTTTTTCGGCGAATGAGTGGCCAATGTAACTTAAATCATTGAAATTGGAAAATTGAGAAATTTATATGAGTGATCAGAAAGTTGTGACACAATAATGAGACTTAGAATTTCTTATGGACTTCATTCCATGAAACACTTAACCTAAGTGGCAAAGCCCCCAGTTGGAAGACATGTAATGGGGATCCAATCAAATTGGTCGACGAACTTTCTAACGGGAGAGTGCACTAATACGTTTGAAGGCAATTGGAAGCACACCAAAATTGAGAACATAAAGAAGCCATTTATGTTTCCCTTTCATTTGTCGGGTATCCAAGCCACTACAATCTCACAGGTCAGTCAAGTGGCATTGGAGGCGAAGCAGAAGCAAAATAGGTTTTGTAAGCGCGAAGTAGTATTGGTTCAGGGTATTGTAGCCACTCTCTTCCTATTGGATTTGAGTCACATGTTGATCCAACACAAGAAAAAATTTCAGTCATCCATTCTATCTCCCACTTTCTCCTTCTCTCTCTTCTCCTTCCCTCTCCCTCCAATCCTCTGCCGTGCCTTAGCCTCCCGCCTCTGCCGTCCCTTATCCCGGACGTCACTGACGACCTAGTGGCCTACCTCCGAGCTCAACGGCCATCCACCCAAACGTCCCTTTATATCTTCCCGTCTTACCACTACCCGCCTCTACACCCTATCAGGCTAGTGGTCAACGGTAACTGTCGGCGTCGCCCAAGTTTGGGCCGCATAGACCTTGATGAAAGGTCATCTCAAGAAGATTAATCACTATTCAACAATTCATTCACACTACCTTGAACGTTACGTTCAACTTTGATGGCGGAATTTTAATGGTCATTTTTTTTAGATATTTCAAAGGGTTTTTGTGCTCCAATATAGTCTCATTATGATTGGAAAGCCCTACTTGTCTAGTTTCAAATGAATTAACTTTGATGCAATTTGAAGTCTTTTAGAGAAAACTATGCCCTAAGTACTTAATGCTGGAAAGGAAATCCGAGAACGAGTCTTTTAGGATTTGTATGTTCTTGTTGGGTCCAACGCAGTATATTTCCTTTCCAGCGTCAAGTAGGGTCGAGAGTAATGTCTTATTTATAACTTATGCGGGGCTTGTTGGTCTTATGTTGGGAAATAAAATGTTGGGAGTCATAGGATTTGCCTATACTTGAAGGTTTGTTCCAAATTAAGTCTATATAAATCCCTTAAGATAAAAACACCATATACGGCACTCACTTAAATGTCATAACATTCTTTTGATCACTTGAGTGTCACATTGGTGAAAAGTCGTTCACTTGAATGCTTATTACGGCGATTTGTCTTACGTGACTTATTAAATTAAATTTTAACTATGACATGAAGCAGGAGCGATAGAGATGAACTAGAAATGTAAAAATTACCAAGAAAGTCCTATACATATTACACTTGTGCCAATTTAGTAATAATCCTTTCAATTTGGCCAATTGAGTTCTAAACCTGTTGTTGATTTGCCAATGTAATCCATCTGGCCATTTTAGCTGAAAATCGCTTACATTGATGTCGAATATCCTATGTGACACGATCAATACTGATATAAACGGTTGTTAAAATTGTTCATATTAGCGTCGGTCATATCACGTAAGACGGTCGACGTCCACGCCAGGGATTTCAAAGTAAAATTGGCCAAATGGACTATATTAGCAAATCATCATAAGGTTTAGGATTCAATTAGTTGAATTGAAAGGTTTAAAATTGAATTGATACAAGTATAATAGGTTTAAGACTTTCTTGGTAATTTTCCCGTTTCTAGTTCATCTCTATCTCTCCTGCTTTGCTTCGGAGTCAAAATTTACTTTAATTAGTCACGTAAGACCAGCAATTTAAGTTAATCTACCGTCAAAATGAACCCAAAGGCAGTTTGAAGAATTGACTGAATCAGTAACCACCATTGATGAACTTCACACTCACATCAAGAGCTTGGAAGAAGAGCCGAAGAAATAGGGACCAGAGTTTGAAGCCGATCTGGAAGTCATAATTCGTGCCAAGGTGGAACAAGAGCCAAGGCCATCGAAGCATAAAAAAGCCTTGCAAACGATGAGAAGGAAAAAAGTTATCACCGCATAGAGGCTTCAGGAGGCGTTCAGAAGGCTATCTAAGCAAATGGCTTCAACTGCTCCTACTCTCCATTACAACTTTTAGAAGGTAATTTTGCCCCAATTTGAGGAATTGGGGTTAGGTTCTTTTGAAGATTCATAAGCAATTTTGCCCCAATTCGTTAATTTGGGACAAACATATGGCAAAATGACGTGGTTTACACACTCCCTACCTTCATTTTGTCAGCAAGCCAAGTTAGACATTATATAATAGATTAATGTCGAGTTGGATTTTCTAGTCAGAAGTGTCGCCAATGGTACTCGAGTAAATAATTTTTAATCAATGTGATACTCAAGTGATAAAAAAAAAGTCACAATGCTCTTGAACATTGTACGAAAGTTATGACACTTATAGGTTTAGAGTGAATTAGCTAGCGAACTTTTAACTCTAGGATTAGAGTTTTACTTTAACTCTTTATCGTTGTTGGATTCCATTTGAGATGAATTACACACCTTGTATCCAAGGTCCATTTCCTCAAGCGATGAGTATTTACGCTTATACATCACATGATATCATGGATACTAAGCCATAGACATTTATTGGGAAAATTACCAAAATATAACTAGACTTATTACAATTGTACTAATTTAGTCCTAAATTTTTTTTTTCAATTGAGTCATAAATCTTTTGTATTTGTGCCAATTCAATCCATCTAGCCAATTTTGACTAGAAATCGCTGGCCTGGATGCTAGCCGTCCTGTTTGGCACGGTCTACGGTAATGTGGATATTTTTAAATAATATTTAATAATTTTTAAAAACTCTTTCATTTGCCTTTTTTTTTCTTTTCTTTCTCTTTTTTTTTCCTTCCCTTCTTCCTCTAGTCGATCACCGGACCTCAGCGACTGACCAAAGGTAAGGGCCGGTGATGGCGAGCCTCGTTCGCCCTTGGCGAGGCTCAACCTCAACGCTATTAGGCGAGGGTTAGCAAGGGCAAGGCCGATCGACGAGGTTCGACGACCAACTAGAGGAAAAAAAGGAAGAAAAAAAAAGAAAGAGAAATAAAGGAAAGAAAAGAAAAAATAAATAAAATAATTCAAAAAATCATTGCAATATAATATAAAATTATTCGCATCAGCGCTGGCTACACCACATAGAATGGCCAGCGTCCATGTTAGCGATTTCTGACTAAAATTGGCCGGATGGACTAAATTGGCACAAATGCAAAAGGTCTAAGATCAAATTGACACAATTGCTATAGGTTTAGGACTTTTTAAATAATTATCATCTTGTCTCGCTTGTGGTACCTTCTAAACTCCAATCCCTTCAGTGTCGGACCACGCTTGACCATGGAGCGGGGTCGATTTTACCTAACACAAGGGTGAGCTTAGATCTAAGGGTCAGTCAAGGTCCTCCTAAGTCAATTTCTGAGGCTCAAAGCCAAGCTCAGCCTTAGCTTGTTTGTGTCGCCTCCTGTCTTAGTTGATAGCAGTGTGACAAGGGAGGAGTCGTGGAGATGGAGGACAAATGAGCAGAGAGAGTTGATAGAAATTGAAGAAGAATATAGGAGGAATCGTAATCGTGTTTCTATAAATTGTTGTACATGTATATAGGCATATTTATAGTACAAGAAAAAAAAAAGGAAAAAAATATACAAGGTAACCCTTCCTATTTTACTGTCTAGATATTTAATCTTACAAATTGATTGAATCAATTAGCCTGTAATCTATGGAATCAAGATCAGAATTAGAATCAATTCTTTCTCCAACAATCGCCTCAAGCTGGTAGCTTGAATATGTCAAAGACGCCTAGCTTGCTCAATAGATATGTATGTTGTCTTTGATATAGTTGTTTGGTGAAAATGTCTACAGGTTGTTCCATAGTTCCGATCCCTCTTATTGTAACTATCCCTTCTTGAATTATTTTTTTCTTGAGTAAAATGTCAGTCAATGTCTATATGCTTTGTTCTTTTGTGAAAGACTAGATTTGCCACTAGTTTGATTGTAGCATCATTATAACAAAACAATCTGCTTGGTCCATCGACTTGTACGCCAAGGTCCAAAAGTACACCTCATATCCAAACTATTTCACAAATATTATTTGCCTTAGCTCGATATTCTGACTCAGCTGATGATAATGAGACAGTTGACTGTTTCTTTGTCTTCCATGAAATCAAGCATTTTCCCAATTTAATGCAATGACCAATTGTAGGTCTTCGGGTTATTGAGCAAGTAGTGTAATTTGTGTTGCAATAGTCTGTCATCTTCGGGTTGTAATCACAAGATAAATACCAAGTTATAGGCATCCCTTTAAATACTTTATAACCTTAAACATTGCATTCATATGGGACTATTTCAGACTATGCACGAATTGACTGAGTATCTGCATTGTGTAACATATATCAGGCCTAGTCATAGTGAGATAGGTCAACTTTCTAACAAGCCGTCGATATCCTGATGGATCTTTAAGCAATGGATCTTCATTAGATGATGATGAACCTACATCATATTCGTGCGTCGTCAATTTGATATTTTGTTCAATTGGTATAATAGTTGGCTTGCATCATAAGAGTCCTACTTTTGAAACAATTTCCAAAACGAATTTCCGTAGGCTAAGATAGATTCCCTTGTTTGATCAAGTTATCTCAATACCAAGAAAATATTTGGGAGCTCTCAATTCTTTGATGTGGAAAGTAGAGTGCAAATATTCTTTAAATTCTCTGACAGTGGAGTCATCATTTTCTCATGATAAATATATCATTAACATATATCAATAAATAAATTGATGAAATACCTTTAATTTGTATAAATAGGGCATAGTCATGTTTGGAGTGCTAAAAACCTATATCTGTGAGTTCAGTAGTAAATTTGGCATATCATTATTGAGAAGCCTACTTAAGCCCATAAAAGGATTTACGGAGATGACATATCTGAGGCTTTCCCTGTCTTCGTAAACCCTGTGAAAGCTTCACGTAGATTTCTTTGTCTAGATCGCTATGAAGGAAAGCATTGTGGACATTCATTTGATGTAGTTAACAATTGTGACATGCGGCAATGGATTAAAAGGAACGGATAGTTACCTCCTTAGCGACTAGGGAAAAAAGTCTCATGATAGTCAAAGCCTTCCCATTACATGAATCCATTAGCAACTAATTGAGTCTTGTAGCGTTCAACGGAGCCGTCTGCCTTATACTTGATTTTGTATACCCATTTGCAGCCAATTGGCTTTTGATGTAAAGGTAAGGAGACAATATCCCAAATATGATTCTCTATGAGGGCATTTAGTTCAGCCTTCATAACCTATTTCTAGGAAAAAAGGCTCTAATCTAATACCATGATAGAAATGGTGTAATTCCAAAAAAAAAACATCAACTTTACCAAAAGTGAAAATTCTGGCTCGAACATTTTTTTGTTTAATAAAAAATCACCAACTTTCACTTAAATCCAAAATCTAATCAAGAACAATTTGAAAATTTTACACCGAGGGGGCCAGATTTGAGACCGAGTAAAAGTTAGTGTTTTTTATTGAGACAAAAAGAGTTCGGATTAGAATTGTCATTTGAGGTAAAGTTGATGCTTTTATTTTTTGGAATTAACCCTAACAGAAATTGAAGAAGAATATTAGAGGAATTGTTATTGTATTTCTATATTTGTTGTATATGTATATAGGCATATCTATAGTACAAGGAAAAAAAATATACAAGATAACGATTTCCTAATTTACTCTCTAGATGTCCAATATTACGAATTAATCGAATCAATTAGTCCATAATCTACAAAATCAGTATTAGAATCAAATCAAACCCTTTCTCCAACAGGAGGGAGTTCAACGGTGGAGTTCGCATGGACATGGAGACGGGGTTGAGGCAAAGGGACCACGGTGACATTCAACTAATTCTTCCAGAGGGGGAGCGGCGCAATGGCGGCGCGAAGTGGATAAAATTTTCTCTAGATTTCGCGCGAGATCATGCCTACGCTAACAAAACTAGGTATGAATATAACCACAGAACATTAGGTGCGTGACTCTAACGTATTAATAAGATGAGCCTACAAAGGATTGCATACAGAATCATATTGCGAGGGAGTAAAATTTGGACAGCTATTGATGGTCCCCTGAAAGTTTGGATACCGAATCGGGACACATTGAGTTCGAGGCAATTCAATAGATTTCTTCAAACTACGAACGAGGAGTACGGTCCAACTTTCCCTAGCAACTTCAGTTTGTGGAAAGTGGTGCCGCAGCACAATGCACAAGTACAAGATTTCGCATCCGCACTTCAGCCGCTACCATCCCAGATGGGCCCATCTAGCGCAGCTGCAAAGTTCGCAATTTTCTAAGCCCACAATCTCACCCTATCTGGGCTTTTGGATTGGGCCTAACAATGGACTGGCCACCCCCGCCAACCAATCGCGCGATGCCACGTGCAGCCCTTGACTTTTCTGACGAAGCTGCTAATCTATTCCTAAATCTATTTCAAGCCTAGAAACCTCCAATTACTAGACGATGAAGATATAGTCATGCCAAATTAAAAAAGAAAAAGGAAAGAAGAAAACTACCCATTTCCCCCAAAAAAATATTTTTCATTTTTCCATGTGCAATTAACAAATTACTCACGACCCATCAAACGTGTGACCTATTCAACCCAAAAAAGAAAGAAAGAAAGAACGAGTCAATGGGCAGGTCTTTGCACAATCAATGTTTCCTCTAAATGGGGTTAATACTTAATACACCATCATCATTAACTACACAATTAAGCTAAACCGGCTTAGCATATCATCCCCCGAAATTATGTAGATCATCATTGATTAACACATCAAAACACGCTCAATCCATCAATGTTGAAGCCATTAATTCAACAACGGGCCTCGAAATGTACCGTTAATCAAAGCTTTTGCTACTCTAGATCCTGCCGAAAAAAAAAAGAAATGCAAATTTACAGCATTTTCCTTAGCAAAAAAAATTCCAATTACTAAATGGTGAAAATATGATCGTACCAAATTAAAAAAATTATGCATGCCCCCCACAAAAAAAAAAATTCATTTTCCCATGCACGATTAAGAAATTACTTAAGACCATCTATTGTTTCACCTATTCAACGCCCCCCCCCCAAAAAAAAGGAGTCAATTGGGCAGGTTTTTACACAATCAATGTTTCTCCTAAATGGGGTTAGTAGCTAATAAATCATCATCATCATTAACTACTCAATTAAGCCAAACCGGATTTAGCATATCATCCCCCAAAACTATGGAGAGATCATCATTGATTAACACATCAAAACACCGCTCGATCCACCCACGTCGAAGCCCCATTAATTCAACAACGGGCGTCGGATTACACTGCCAGCCAGAGCTCTTGCTGCGAAGAAAACGAAAGGCAAATTGACATCATCACTTCTTTCCTCTGCAGAAAAACACAGGCAGTCTCGCAGCGTACCGAAAACGAGTAACAGCACTTCGAGCATGACGTGAGACACCATGAAAAAATAATACTAATAATAAATAAATAAATAATTTAATGTATTTAATAGGGGGGGTGAAATTGGGGAAACGTCAGATGTGGCGAGGAAATGGAAAATGCGGGGAATCGGAGGACGGAAAAAAGAAAGTAAAAAAAAAAATGAGAAAAATGGGGAAGCGGAAGGCCGGAAGGGAAGGGGGAGAGATCTAATCTGGCGGCGGATCCCGAAGCGAAACCGAACGCGTGCAGATCCCCTCCCCCACTCCCCCCCGCATCCGACGGCCCGCGTCGACCCTACGACCCCGCGATCCAACGGCCCCGAAACCCCTATCGCTGTTTCGTTTGTTGGCACCTAAATCTAATCCCTCCAAGCCCACCGCCATCGCCTTCCGCTACCCCCTCGCTTCAAAGTGCTTTACCCTAATCAGTAATCACCACCTTCTCTTCTTCCCCCCTTTCTCTCTCTCTCTCTCTTCTTTCTCTCTCTTGTTTCTCTCTCTATCTCTTCGTCTCTCTCTCTCTCTATATCTGGGCAGCTGAGATTCGCGAGCTCCGACCTCGCGCGTGGCGCCTTGGGAGCCCACCCACGAGCGGGTTGGCGTTTCGTTTTTTCGGCATTCTTTGATTGGTTCATTCGGAGGAGCGGGGGGAGGGGGGGTGTGGTGGTGGTAGTGGCGGTAGCGGTTCGAGATTTCCGAGATTTTTTGAGGATGCAGTCGAGCGAGGATTCGAAGCAGGCGCAGCCGGCGGCGGAGCAGGGCGGCGGCGGCGGAGGCGGGGGGCAGCGGCAGCAGCAGCAGGCGGCGAGGGGCGGCGGGGGCGGGGGTGACACGGCGCCGCCGCAGCAGCAGCAGCAGCCGTGGGTGGCGATGCAGTACCCGCCGTCGGCGGCGATGCTAATGCAGCACCCGCAGATGATGCCGCCGCCGCCGCCGCCGCACCACCAGCATTACGCGGCGGCGCCGCACTACATGGCGTACCACCAGTACGCGCCGCAGCACCAGCGCGTGCACCACCAGCCGCAGCAGCAGAACGGCGAGAACAGGACGGTCTGGGTCGGCGATTTGCACCACTGGATGGATGAGAGTTATCTCCACAGCTGCTTCGCTTCCACTGGCGAGGTAACGAGAAGTTGGAGGCTCGTTTTGCTTTTCTTTTTGTTCTGTTTGTGTTTGTCATGGCTGTGAAGATTGTAACTTTCTTTTCTTTTCTTTTTTTGGCGTTGGAGGGGTCAAGATTTGTGTTTTGTCGAAGCTATATTGGGCGTGATAGTTTTGTGTTCGTCTATATTTTGCTGTGTATTAGGAAGTTGGTCACTTCTAGTAAGATCTTAGGATTTAGCTGAAACCGGTGGATATCCTTATCACATGTTTGGAAATTGGATTGTGAAGTAGATCTCAAATAGGCAAGTTCTGCACTGGCTCGCAGGCAAATGGTGACGACCTATATTGCCTCTTAAGGAGCAGGTTCCGAAATTGCCCGAAATGAGTAGAAAAAAAGTACATATCGAAATGTGTCAGACAGTAAGGATTTGTGTTTGTATTGGGGATTGGCTTTTTTGACGCAATGTAGCTTGTGAATCGTTTAGAAAGGCCGAGCTAGTTGTCTCTGTTCGGTTTAGATGCCGTTTGCTTGCTTTCCACATTGCTTTTCTGTACACAAAAGCTGAGACTTGGATTTTTCTCATTACTCATCTTGAAATCTCTTATATTGTCTTGCTAACTGTCGGCAAAATACCCTGGAACTTGCTGATGCTGTGCAATTTGTTCATGGGTAAAACGGTAAATAGCATAAATAAGTTTGTGATTGTTGCCGGAAATATTTGATTCTCTTAGCAAAAATGTATCAATCCAAATGCTGCAGTTTCTCTTCTCAGTGAAGATGAACAACCATAAGAACATAACTGATAGTTTTCGCGGTAAGCTGGCTGCAACATAGAGAAAATAAGAAATAAAAATGAGTACCGGAGAAATGAAATTTCATGGGATTGCGGTTGATGCATTTTCGTTTTCCCACCTGCCATTAGAAATGGGCGTACTGGGAAAAGAAATGCTTTAAACTGTTGGCTTGGAGGAGTTCAGTATAATTGCATACTAGTTTATGGTGTGTCTTCTCATAAGTTCAGCATCGCTGGTGCTTTCGAATTGCCGAACTATTGTTGTCTTACCAAATTCAGACAATAGATTCTTTGATTTTGTTGTGTTTCTGACATTCCCACTATTGCTCATTAACATGGTCTTTTACGTAATGCAGATTGCTTCTATCAAAGTTATTCGCAATAAGCAGACAGGTTTGTCTGAAGGATATGGATTTGTTGAATTCTTTTCACATGGTACAGCTGAGAAAGTTCTACAAAACTATTCGGGAATCGTGATGCCTAATACTGAACAGCCGTTCCGTCTGAATTGGGCGACATTTAGCACGGGTGACAAGCGTTCAGAAAATGCTCCTGATCTGTCTATTTTTGTAGGAGACTTAGCTGCAGATGTTACTGATAGCTTATTGCATGAGACTTTTGCTAATAAATACCCGTCTGTTAAAGCTGCCAAAGTTGTTTTTGATGTCAACACTGGCCGTTCAAAAGGCTATGGATTTGTGAGGTTTGGGGATGAAAGTGAAAGGTCGCAGGCCATGTCTGAAATGAATGGTGTATATTGTTCTAGCAGGCCTATGCGCATTGGTGCTGCAACACCCAGAAAGTCATCAGGGTATCAATCGCAGTATTCTTCACAAGGTACTTTTTTATTTTGTTATAAAAAAACGGTTGTGACGGGGTTGGGACGTATCTCACCTGTTGTGGATCTTCACAAGGTACTTGATGTGAATAGTGCAGAAATTTCATACTTGGTGGTAACAGTATGCACCTGATTCCTATTTGAGTGGTTTGATGATGCTGAGAGTTATAATTGGGCACTTGGAGGTGCAAAGCCTAAATTAAGCTCCTTTGGCTGTCATTTGTCACGTCAGACTTGTGAGTCTTAAGGAGGCTTCTGAAGAACTTTTTTGTCCCTTCATCATTGACATTGAATTGAATCGATGAAAGGTGAAAAGTGAGCAATCAAATAGGTTGCTTTTTTTTTTTCCGTAAGGTATCAAATAGATGATGCTTCTTTTTTTTTTTTGGTGATACAAGAGAAAGAGCAATGCTCCATAATGAATTTGTAGGTGCATCTAACAGCATTTACCTGTATGATGATCTGAACATTGCAACACATAAATTCATCTTCCTATTGGTTTTTGGTTTCATAGGTGGATATTCGTCAAATGGTGCCTCATCCCAGAGCTTTCATTCTGATGGGGACTCTGCAAACACGACAGTGAGAATTCCTACTTCGTGTTTGTTTAGACATTGGCAGCCTTACCATTTCTTTTTGTCTTTTGTGCTGTCCTTATTCTTGTCTGGTTAATTTTTGTTTCATCATAGATATTTGTTGGAGGCCTTGATCCTAGTGTTAATGATGAAGACCTCAGGCAACAGTTTTCTCAGTATGGTGAGATAGTCTCTGTTAAAATACCATCTGGGAAAGGCTGTGGGTTTGTACAATTTGCCAACAGGTAAATGTTCCCACTGCTTTTGGCCTCTTTGGCATTTCTATTATCTCATATTGCTTGTGTCTTCTGTCGGTCTTTTCTGATAATGCTGCCTGTTTCATGATCTGACAGAAGCAATGCTGAGGAGGCATTGCAGAAACTGAATGGGACAGTGATAGGTAAGCAAACGGTGCGTCTTTCATGGGGTCGAAATCCAGCCAACAAGCAGGTCAGACCTCTTTCCCGTGTATCCCTCTTATTTCTCCCCCCTTCTTTCTTCACTCTATTGTCTAATTCTATATCTCAGATGTGGTTGGAAATTTAGCGATCATCTTTAGTGTTCTTATCAAAAGCACATTTCTTCAAGAACGTGCTAGAACTGCTGCATTTGGCAGGTTGTAGTGCAAACTTAGTTCTCACTTGTTATAGTGATTTAAATATTTTCATTTTTGGATATTAAAATGACAACTATGATATAGTAGTTGGTCTTGCTTTGCGTTTTTTAGAATTGGACAAAATCCAAGTTAGACTAGATAAAAGAATGAGCAATGTTATATTTTGGCATTTCTTGAAAGAGATGTTTCTCCTAAATTGTTCTTGAACACAACAGTCAAAGAGAAGTCACAGACAAAATTGGAGAAAGCCATAGAAAGCATACCCAAGCAGAACTTTGTATGCTCTGGGAGACGAGTTCAAAATGTTCTTCCCTTTGCGAGGCTCTTGTCCACTCCTTTCTTTTGTTTATTTTTGCAGTTTAGAGCAGATTTTGGAAATCAATGGGGACCGGTCTACTATGGTGGACAAGTTTATGACGGTTATGGATACGGTATGCCACCACATTACGACCCAAGTATGTATGCCACTGCCACGGCATATGCAGCTTACCCAGTATACGGCAGTCACCAACAGCAAGTGAACTGAATGAGTGAGGACAAAGGGAGAAAAAAGTTAGCTCTTAGCCCTTAAAACTTATGGTGCTGCAATTAGCCGATCTGTTCTGGTCCTGCAGAGATCTCATGAATCCATCCACTTGTGGGATGGAACTGAATTTTGATGACTCTCAGTAGTTTTGTAGGGATTTCTCTAAAAGTGTCTTCTAATTTATGGGAACCATAAACTTATTCATTGGAATGCGAAATCTTGCGCATGACGCGGGGCAGAGTGCCTCGTGGATTTGAAATAACACGGTGCTGTGAAATTTATGATGGGTGATTTCATCCCTGAAGACAAACGCATTTGGTTTAGATAGGTTAAGACAAATTGCTTGGCATGCTATCTGGCTTGATTTAGCTGCTGTAATTTGTCAAAAATATATCCGTGTTCCAATGCTAGTTTTTGTGTGGCAAATTTAGAATCTCCATGGCCATGTTCACTTATGTGATACCTCTGATGATACGTTGATATGCAAGTTCATTAGTTTGGATTAAAGTAGAACCCGTAGATTGTGTACTCGGTAGTAGTTTGGCATCTTCATCCCAATGTGAACTCGTGCAGACCCTGTAGCAGCGACACCAGCTTCTTGATATATACCAGGCTTCACTAGCACGAGCCTCAAGGTTCATCGAGAAAGCCTTGGATGGTGAACCTCGAGCATTGACGTAAGATGACGGGTAGAGCACGGCGTTAGAGGTGCTTTGTCGACAATTTGAGCATCGACCTTTGCCGCACACCTAGTTGTCTAACTTGATTATCTAAGTGCTCAAATACGAAAAATGTTGGATTTTGTCCAGAGGTGTTAAAATGGGTTGAGGACCCATTTATTAACCCATATTTGATTAGTTGGGTCATATATAAATTAGCTAAATTTTGTATATGGGTTTGAGTATTAAAGTCCAGTAAAATGTGGGTTTTTAATGGATCTAAAGCTTAACCCACCTGCAGTCTCTCTTGAAGCTCGCTCGCTCCTTTCTTTCTCGCTTGTTGCTCTCTTCTCCACCAATGGTGACATCGCCGGATTCCGTCCTTGGTGAGCTCCTCTTTGATCCCAACTGATGAGTGTCGCTGTTGCCTCGGCCACCTATCTCCAGCATCTCCGACACTGCCTATATACGCACGAGCCTCCATTTTCAGTGATGAGCCCAGCAAGAAGCTCGGACGGAACCATTAGTATCCATTTTCAGTGATGAGCCCAGCAAGAAGCTCGGACGGAACCATTAGTAATGGACTTCGATCACCATCAAGGAATGCAACGGCGACTTCGAGTGGAAGCATGAGCTGTGATTCGACCAGGGGACATCTCCCTCCAAGACTGCGACCACACCTTCTTGTGCGTCGATCTGTTCCACAAGGGTGTGATGTTTGGCAAAAAGCACATCGACAAGGTCCGCATGTCGCTCAGTGATCTGGTGGAGTGGTCAGGTTCGTGAGCTACCGGGTGAATCCGATAGGGAAGCCAAATGGAGTCACGAGCTTCTCGTATAGAATGTACTAGAGGGGCGAGACCCACGATGCGGTAGTGATTGGAACCGCACCGGACGTGATCATTGGCGGATATCCGATCGTTAACCGTCCTTCGCACGAAGGATGGGGCCACTTCTTCTTCGAGCAAAGGAATGGGATTTGGTGATGCATCACTTCACCCAAGAGCAAAGAATGGGCGATGGTCTAAACATGCAAAAATCTATGCTTTTGGGTGAGAGAGAGAGAGAGAGAGAGAGAGAGAGAGAGAGAGGGGGTTTGCTTCGCTCTTCACTTGTTTTCAAGTTCAGTTTAGGGTTTTCGGGTGGAGCAACTCATTTTCTAGTTTATCTTCCACTTATGATATTTAAAAAAAATTGCAAAATAGTAAAAATCTATGATCATTCAAGCTTAAGAAAAGGAAAAATTATCCAAAAAATCATAAATCTATTGTATTTTTGCTAATTTAGTCATAAATATTTTAATTTTATCAATTGAGTTCTAAACCTTTTCATTTCTTGCCAATTAAGTTCATCCAGCCAATATTGTCGAAAATTGCTGACGTGGATGCCGAGCGGCCACATGGCATTGACGTGGACAATTTTAATATTTTTCAAATTTTTTCTTTTTCTTTTCTATTAATTTTCCTTTTTCTGCTTTTTTTTTCCTCCTCCAATCGGTTGCCAAGCCTTGGCATCCGCTAGAGATGAGGGCCTACAAGGCTTGACCTCACCAGCCCATGGCAAGACTCGTCCTCTCCTAGCAATGGCGAGGCTCGATCTCGCCCAACCAAAGCGAAGTCAAGCCTCACCAATGGTCGAAAGTTGCTGAGGCTCAGCGACCAGTTGGAGGAGGAAGAAGGAGAGGCAAAAAAGAATTTAAAATAAAAAAAAATAAAAAAATAGCCTTACAAAAGAAATAAAAAATATTAAATATTATTAAAAATTGTAAATGTCAGTGTCATATGGATCGGCTGACGTCTACGTAAGCAATTTCTGGCCAAACTGAATGGACTCAATTGGCAAGAAGTAAAAAAATTTAAGACTCAATTGGTACAAAATGAAAATGTTTAAGACTCAATTAGCAAAATTGAAAGGTTTAAAACAGAATTGGCAAAAGTGCAATAGGTTTATAACTTTTTGGACAATTTTACCCTTCAAAAAATCTTGAAAATTAGTATATAATTTTACGTTTCAATATTTATTGACTTATTGGTTTAAAGAAATATGGAATACTTCTTTGTGAAACTTTGAAAAATTGGCAATAAAGAAAAAGTCGCAAACAAGGGGATGTGAAGAGATGAGCACGGCAAAGCGGCTCTTGTTGCAATAAACTCTTGGATTATAGCACTACGGACGCTCTCGACCGAGTTCTTAATATCAACTTAAGCTTCGACCCAGTGAACTTGATGTTAGATTGCATGCTCTTGTGTTGGCGCACCGTATAACTTGCAAAACAAGTCGTGCTAGTTCAAGGTTACTGGACACTTATTGATCAGCAGAACAATTATATATCGAGGCAATATGGTATCAGAGGCATATTTAAAGCAGAATATCCTGTCATGGCTCTAATACCACTAAAGGTTGTCCCTCTTAGGCCACCTGCCAGCGTACACTATCGTTCCGATCACAGCTCATCTATACATCCTTGAGATTTTTGTAAAACGTGTCGTACTAGTTTAAAGTTGCGCGAAACTTATCTACCTACACAATGGCTCAGATCTAGACAAGGTGAAATCATGTACGTGTCCAAAATCCAACATGATACTTTTTATCTTTCAGTCATGTTATTACCTGCTCAATTAAAATTAGATACTCAATCAAGATGGAAGAGATGTTGCGGTTGGCTACATGGAAGATGGAGTAAGTATAATCGTTCATCACCAATTAACAATTCAAATTCAGCAGTTCTAGCACGTTCTTTCATGATTAAGAAAAATGGTTATGTTGACAAGAGAGAAAGAGAGGTAATAGAATAAATGAAAGTTGAAAAGAGATGAATTTACGTCTTTAAACATTCAAATTCAGGATAAAGCCTTCTTAAAATGTCAACATCTTCAAATCCTTGATCACGTCATAACCCCATTCAAATTAACGGTAGCGATCCAATTAAGATTAAACGAGGCGTGGCATGACCCCCCAGGAGTTAAATGCTTACATGGCTCAATCTTCTAGGGCCATCGACATGAGGTTAGAAGCTCGATTTGGGCTGCCCTAGCAAGCAATTCTCTTCTTGGACACGAGCCTACTCGCATAAGCCTCTTGGACTCCGTCATTTCACGGGAACCCCCAACCAACAAAGTAGGTCACCCCTCAAAACTATGCAAGCCAACATAAAATAAAGTGACCGAGCAAGTGTGCCAACGGATTTTCCGCATATATATTTTACTAAGAAGCTGGGCATTTAATTAATGAATTAATTAACCATTAATTAAAGAAGGGGGGTCAGTGACATATCTAGGTCACTAATTAGCTTCTGAAAGGGACGTGACTGTGCAATTATGACCGCCATCATCGTCCCCAAAAGCACGACACTCTCTGGTTGTAGTTGGAGAAGCAAGCAACACCAACATCCTCTGTCCTCTCTGTCTGTTGCTTCACGACCGTTCAATGAAACCTTCTTTCTGCCCATTCCTGCCTCTTTTCTTTCTTTCTTTTCTTCTAAATTACACAAAAAATAACTCAATGAGTTTTTGGGGTGACACACATTTGCCTCCGGATTTTCGATTGTTACAACATACTTTATAGATTGTTATTTGTTGCGGTCTTTAAGAGTGCGTTTGTTTCACTGAAAAATTAAGATTAGAAAAACATTTTCCGGAAAACAATCCGTTGTGTCATTTATAAAAATAAATGAATAAAAAATATTTTCATCACCTATGTAAATTGTTAGGTATATATTGTTATTGATGATGATAACATTTTCCATTGGTTAATTTTTCTAAGTGATGTAGCCGATCATTTTTTGAAAAATATTTTTCAAATCTTAAGTTTTCATGAAACAAACGCACCATAAATCTCATTTATTTTTTCAGTTAACATGTGCAATGCACTTGACTTTGAGAAGGTGAAAGTATATTGTAATCTCATTTTTGAACGAGATCTCTTTTTTACCTTTAGTTGCCATAAAAAATGAAAAATAAACATAGAAAATGGGAGAAAACTAAATTAACTAAAATACTGATAAAAAAATAAATATCGATTTAATTTTAAATAATAAAAATGTGTTAGAATTTGATAAATATGGCCACGTTAATACAACTGATATTAGAAGGAAAAGGCTTTGACAACAACAAGGTAAAATGATAGAAATGTGGGTATTCACTAATGTATATTTGAAGGGTTAATTAAATGTAAAAAATGATTAATTAATAAATTAATGTAAAAGACGATCAATTAATAGAGCCATCTGAAAATACTATAAAAGGAAATAATGTACTCAACTCATAAAAAGAAATGATACATTAAATCTAAAATAATAATTTTAAATCATTCTTTATTAACTCGCTTCTTGTGTTAATTAAACATTTATAAATACATAATGAGCATTAAATTTTTACAATTTGACCTTGTTCTTATTGAGTCACATTCTCTTCTTATTTAATTGTGTTTATTTTTCTTAAAGTATCTTATTATTCTATTAATATATTCATTAAATCAGAACAATTTTTATATTGTTATGGATACTTATTTTTTTATTTTATTAATATTTTATTTAATTTATTTCTCTACTTTTTATCTTTTCATTTTTATAGAAATCAATAATAAAAAGAGAGCTTTCCTTAAAATATGAGATGGAAATCGTTTTTACCCCTTAGAAGTTATGTACAATCCATGTGCTTATGGAAAATATAACATAAGATTAGGGTTAAGGGCAATCGTTTATAGGGTGGGTTGGTTCTAATCTTAAAATTGGAAATCGGATCAGACAAGATCAGTTCCCAGTTTGTGGAATCGGGAATCGACTTTGTCCACCCTAGAACTAGACTAGACCGATCCGGTTCTCAGATAACGATGGTGTTATTTTTTATAATAAGTTTTATTTTATTTCTCATAAGTTCTTAAATATATTAAAAGATACTTTAGTGTACGATAAAATTACTAATCACTAAGAAGTTTATATTAAAAGAAGAGGTTATTCCCACAAATAATTTGTACTCTATATCCTTGCTGAATAAAAAAATTAAAAGAATAATATATTATGATTTGGTTCCTCCAATTTGATCTGGCAGGGTCAAGCCTTGCCCGGCCGTTGGCGAGGGCTTGAGCCATCGCCAATGGCCGCGAGGGCTTGAGCCATCGCTAGTGGTCGCGAGGTTACGGGCGAATCTCGCCAGCGGCTGGTTGGAGGAAGAAGAAAGGAAAAGAAAAAAAATAATAAAAAATATTTTCAAAAAATCTTGAAAATATTAAAATATTATTAAAATTTATCCACGTCATCGCCGATAGTGCCACATAAGCTTGCCGGCATCCACGTCAACAAAATCTGATCAAAATTAGCCGGAACGACTGAATTAGAACAAAAATAAAAGGTTTAGGATTGAATTGGCATCAAAAAAAGATTTATGACTAAATTGGTACCAATGCAAAATGTTTAAGACTTTTTCAACACTTTTTCCCTATATAACATAGTGCACATTTATGTAAAAGTAACATAGATCTATAAAATATAGCAACACAAAAGTATAGCAGCACTTTACATTTAAAATATAAATAGATAAATACTTTTGATCTAATAGTGATATATCTCCACCAGTTAATATCTGACCCGTATATTTAAAAGGCATAAATTTTCAACTGTCAAAAATATTTTTCCATATATTTACCAGAATAAGATATGCATTGGGATAAGGATAATAATGGAGCGAAAACTATTGTATAGAACCCACTTTAGTGCCAAAAATATTCAAACGATCATTTAAGTGCCATAATTTTTAAAAAACAATCACTTAAATGATTTCAACGATTTAGTTTATCGAAAATCAACATGGGATTATCTTAATACTAAAATATGTCGTAGTTACTTAAATGGATGGTCTCAAAAAATTCTGGCACTAGATTGATTTATTATGAAGTTTTAACACTAAACATTTTAAATTGTGTTGTTCATAAACTATGCGCCAAACAATGTCATTGAATGCATCAATTTTCCACGAATTGAGAATTGAAAGTCAAATTGGTTCCTGAATGCGCCATGGCATTGCAATTTATTATCACAAGCCTTGAAACACCATTGTATAATCTCAAAACAAAACAAAATCAGAGAAGGAAATGCGAAGATAGGAAGGGGACGTGAAGAAAATTTGCTCACAACCCTTTTTTTTTGGAGAAAAGCAAATAGATGTTTGTGATTTAAAATAAAATTATTTGGGAGAGAGAGGGTTTGTTCTATGATTTTGAGTCTGACTCGAACAAAGCAATGGAAAAATGCTGGCAGAACTAGAATATTTGCATTGTGATTTTTACTTGTAGCCGATGGTGTTGCTTTTTCAAATTCCACTTTTTATGTTAGTGTTTTAAATTTACAAACGGATCGATTAGTGTCAAAACTTAACTGACAAAATATTTTAAAGGTGTCAATTTAAGTGACTTCAACAAGTTTTTATTGTTAAAATAATGCCACGTCAAATTTCCATTATTAGGAGATAGTTGAGTTAGAGCTATAGCTTTGAGTGCCACATATGGTCCAATGATAGAAACGACAAGTTAAGTCGTCAAAATCACTTAAGTAATCAATTTGTAAAAGTTTTGGCATTTGAATGATCATTTTACAAGTTTTGACACTAAATTGAATGTCGTACAATCATTTAAACATTGATATTATCATTTTCAATCATTTATATTGCTGCTATTCTGGATCTTACATGTATAATTTGTACATGGTATGGATACCTCTAGATGTACTATCGGATGGTGATATCTCCATGCCCTAAATCCTACCATCTTCTTATGGGTCCAAAATTTTAAAATCCAGAATCCATCGGATAACCTCTGCCAACCACTCTTGAAACTACTTAGCAAATCACGCATATTTACCAAGTTCTATTGAATAATGCATATTGCTAATAACCCCTCTGTAAATTCATGTGAGAGTTGGGTGTCACAATCCATCTAAGCGAGGGTCGCCGACCCTTGCCGGATTTCATAGCAAAAAAAAAAAGGGAAAGAAAGAAAGAAAAAGAAAAAATAAAATAAAATATAAAAATTTCATAAAAATAAAAAAAATAAAAATTATTTTTTAAAAATAACATATTTATAATTCACTTATGCTGTTTAGACAACCCATTATGACTCATTTAAAATCCATTTAAGACCCATTAAGTTGTTAGGTAACCCATTTATGGTCCACTTAAGTTTGTTTTTAAAACTGCAACTCATTTATGGCCTAAACCTTTAAATATGAATTAAAATATGGGTTCTCATTTTGCCACCTCTAGGTGTTACAATCCACAACTTGCTAGCTTACCCATGGATGTAAAAGTTGTAGCGCACAAAATGATGAAGGTGAAAATGTGTTGTCCTAACATCACATGTTTTTCCTTAAATTACATTACGACAATTCTAATTCCAAGGCCTTTGCCGGACTTGCCATCGGGTGGCGAGCACCACTTAGCATCATCATTGATGAGGTGACCCTTGCCGGCCTTGCTGCTAAGCGATGAGGACCACAACCTCACCAACGGATATGGGCGATGATCGGGTCCTCGCCCGAATTTGCAACGCCTTTGTGAATCTGGCGAAGTCTCGCCAATGAAACGCGATGCGCATGCACTTTGCCCTCTTGTGCATCTCCTATCCTCGCAACCTCACCTCAGAATATTTTTGCAAGAGTATGAATCTAAATTTGATCACACACTCATCGGTGTTGAGATTTGTATTATATTTGTAGCATGTACATGAGTGGGAAAATCACAATTGAAGAGATTTTACAAAAGGTAAGAACCTACAATATTAGCATAGATTGTAGAAGATTTGCTGTATCAACAAAATTGGCACAAATTGTGGGAAATTGACTCTATCAACGGGATTAACACAAATTGTGGAAGATTACTTTATCATGGGAGATTCTCTCTATCACACTCCCTCAAGCAAAACGGTGGCGGATCCACTATGAGCTTATTATGCAAAATAAGAAATGAGGGTATGGATAAAGGGTTTATCATGACATCAACCGTTTTCACCTGTGTAGGAATGAAGCAAACTTCCAATTGCTTCTTGCTAATTAAATCACAAATCAAATGATAGTCAATTTCCACGTGCTTGGTTTGTGCATGGAAGATGGGATTTGCAACAAGATAGATTGCCCCCACATTATCACAAAGAACAAGTGGTGACCGATGGAGAGTGTATCAAAGATCTCGAAGGAGTTGTAATAGCCATAATAATTCAGAGGTTACATTAGCCCCCCCTCCCCCCCTCCCTTGTGTTTTGAATCAGTGCCAAACTGAGCAATGGTTGGTTGCTTTTCCCAGGAAACCAAGTTGGGACCAAAATAAATGCAATAGCCACTAGTAGACTGTCTGTCATTAGGGCAGTCGGCCTAGTTAGCATCTGTAAACGTAGTGATGGTCAGTTGGCCCATAGGTTGCAAGGTAATCCCATGATGAATAGTAGCTTTGACATATCGCAAAATCCATTTGTCGGTTAACTAATGATCAACAATTGGACAATGCATAAACTGGCACATTTTATTGACAACAAAGGATAGTTTGGCCTGGTAAGGATGAGATATTATAGTGCCCCAACTGTACTCCAATATGTAGAGGTATTGATAAGTGGTTCGCCACTTTGTTTTGACAACTTAGAAGCTGAGGGAGCCATAGGCGATGAGCAAGGTTTTGCATGCCTGTGCGAGTGAGAAGAGCATACATGGATTGAGTGAGGGACGACCTAGTCGAGAATCTATAGGCTTCAATACCAATAAAGTAAGATAGATTTCCCAAATCAGTGATTGCGAACTCAACACCAAGTTGAGTGATTAATTCAGTGACGGAGGAGGTAAAGCTCCCGATAATGATAATATCGTCAACATAAATGAGAAGAAGTATAATGCGGCTAGATTTACACTAAATGAATAATGAAGATTCAACAGTGGAGGCCTCAAACCCGATAGATAATAGGTATGAGCTTAGCCGAGAAAACCAGACCCTTGGAGCTTGTTTTAGCCCATAAAGAGCTTTCAGGAAATGACATATATGGTCAGGATAACGTGAATCAACAAATCCTTAGAACTGCTTCATGTAGACTTATGCTTTAATGGTGCCATGGAGAAATGCATTATTGATGTCCAATTGGCGTAGAGACTAGTTATATGTAACAACTAAAGAGAGAACAACTTGAATCGTTATCGGTTTGATAACTAGATTGAAAGTTTCATCATAGTCCAAGCCAGCCTGTTGAGTAACCCTTCACAACGAGCCATGCTTTATATCTATCAATGGGACCATCACCCTCGATTTTTAGGTGATAAATCCACTTGCAAATGACCACATTCATAAAAGGGTGATGAGGAACCACTTCCCAAGTGCCATTTTCAATGAGAGCATTCAATTCACTAGTCATAGCTTGTTGCCGATTAGGGTCTTTGTTTGCAACGGAAAGACAAGTGAGTTCACTTGGTGTCAAGCTTGAGTGAAAACAAGAACATGATGGGTTCTTATTGGAGAGAAAAACCTTTGGTTGACGAATGTTATTTTTTAGACTAGTGACCATTGGATGGATAGAAGTTGTGATTGAGGTTGAGAAGATGGTAAGGGTGGACCTTCTGGACAAGAGGATCCACATGGAATTGTTGAAGTTGTGATAAGGATTGCCCCAGTATATTAGACGGATTTAATGGAATTGATGTAGTAGCGGACACCCCCCCGAAACTATGGGACTTAATAGAGGAATAACCAATGCAAACAAGGGCACTTGGCGAGGGTGAGGACAATTGACCAGATTGTGATTTAGCAAATAGGAGCAAGTGCTCTTGGAAAGCCACATGGCGAGATAGATCTATTATATATATTATAGTATATATTCGATCAGTGCTATGATGCATACAATGATATCCACGGTGATGAAGAGAATAGCCAATGAAAAAACATTGCATTGTTCTATCATCAAGTTTATGGTAAGTATAAGGGCACAGTCAAGGGTAGTAGGCACATCCAAAAACATGTAACTATGGATAATCAGAGGAGACAATCCACCCAACATCATTGTAGGTATGCTGTTAATAAAAAAAACTGCATTGAGGAAAACATCGGTCCAATATAGGTTAGGAACAGAAGCTCGGGTAAGCAATGTGATGCCAGTTTCTACAACGTGATGATGTTTGCACTTAGCCCAACCATTTTGTTATGGCGTGTGTGGGCATGAGAGATAATGTAGGATGCCATGAAGATGAAGGATCAAATTTCTTACACACTCCACCTCCATCAATTTGAAGGGCCTTGATTTTACAATTGAAATGCTTTTCCACTTGGGATTTAAATTGCACAAAAGTAGAAAGAGCATCAGATTTCATATTAAGTGCAAAAAGCTATGTGTATCCACTGTAAGAATCTATAAAAATGATGTAATAACAAACACCATTCATTGATGTAATAGGAGATAGTCTCACAGATCATATTAAAGTATTTCCGAAGGAGCATTACAAATGATTAATGATCTAGTAAAGGGAAGATGATGCGACTTGCCCAAGTGATATAATTCACAGAAACTAGATGAGGAAAAAGTAGATATCGGCAAGTCATGGCAAGTCATGCGTTGATTGTTCGATAAGGCTTGTACCAAAGTTTGGAATGATGAAGCATGTTAGACAAAGAGAGAGAGCAAGAAAAAAAAAATCAAACATAAAAAGGGACCGCACTTTTTGGCCATTGTACCATGCCTCTTGATTGATCTGTTTGCCTTTGAAATTGCATTTTTTTGCCACACGTGAGTACTTTCGAGACCTGAATCAATTGTTCCAAAAAAAAAAAAAAAGAAAACTTATTGCTCCCATGTTTTTTTTGGGATTCGAAATTCGTATAGCTCATTTGTTCAAGTTGCAAGGACCTGGCCCAAGCATCGGGATACCATGTTTGGATCACAAGGACCTAATCTAGGTGTCGAGGTCCGGTGTATAGCGCTACCGAGACCCAAGTTCGAGACCGCATCCCAGCTACAGGGATCAAGGACATGGCGGGGGTGTCGGGGACCTCACATTCGGGACACGGGGATCCAAAGTCGAGGCAATACAAGACTTAGATTAGGGTTGTGAGGTCTTAGGTCTGTGAATCGGGCACCAGAGCCCGGGGAAATGGAGATGGCTCGACGACGGTGGAGGTCTAGTTTGGATTTTGAAAAATGGTTTTCGATTTTTGAGGAACGAAATTGCTCTGTGGATGTTCCATCTACTTCCTATGAGTCTCTACAGAAAAGATAAAAGTTCTCAGAATTTCGTAAAGAGGTGGCCCTAGAAATTGCAAAAGTTGAACGACTCTTTAGAGAAGACAAAAGGGCGAAAACAGTTTGAACAGTTCCGATGATGACAATACCAAAGTGCCCATTCACAAGTACGACATCCGAAGGCATAGGAAGCTTGCTTGAAAAAAATGGTTCGTTGTCTACAATGTAGTAAAATTATGGTACACGAGAACATGACATTTAGTGCATCGAAAGCTCGATAGTTTTCTAAATTGGTTGTTTAACAAGTGTGCATTAGAATATTTTTCTCTACAAATCATGAATTATGTAAAACAAAAAGTTTAATACTACGAAAAACCCAAAACCGGTATACCTGTAATAAATTTATCCGAAATTATTTTTTTGATCATAAAAATCCCAAATTGGTACACCTCTGATAATTTTACTCCGAACTAATTTTTTAACCATCAAAACCTTAAACTGGTACACCTGTGATAATTTTATCCCGAACTAATTTTTTTGACTACCAAAAATCGCAAATTGATACACCCGTGATAAATTTACTCTCCATTAATTTCCATTAAATTTTACCGTCAAATTGTTAAGTTTAATGACACATGGTAGCTGATGGGTGTACCAATTTGGGATTTTACCCCTATGAATTGAAGCACTAGCACCAGTATCTACAAGGACAATGGTCCATAGTCATAGGTGTTTTGAGAGAGTGATCCACCCCATGAATCTTGAGATAATTGTGTTGGATCTTGAGATGGCTATGTTGGATCTCCTATGTATGACATTTCGTGATCTTGTGATAATCCGAGCTGTGCTTGTGCCTGTTCGTGTTTGTATTCACTGAGTGCTTGTCTTGTTACAGATGAAGATACTTTGTGATCCTATGAAACGGGCGTGACAAGTATATCAATTTGTGGTTTTTTATGATATTAATTCAATTTAACGAAGCTTAAATTAATCATAAATGTGCTAGTTTAAGATTTTTAGCTGTCAAAAAATTAGTTTAAGGTAAATTTATTGTAAGTGTATCAATTTGGGGGTTTTTTGTGGTAAAAAAATTAGTTCGAGATAAAATTGCCACAAATATATCGGTTTGAAGTTTTTGGTAATCAAAAAAATAATTCAGGATAAATTCATCATAAATATACTGATTTAAAATTTTTTATGATAAAAAAATTAATTTATGATAAAATTGTTTTAAGTATATTGATTTATGATTTTTCGTGGTATTAATGAAAAAAATAAAAAAGGGGGTAAGGTAAAAAGGAAAGAGCTGACGAGCTTATCATGGGCTCGAGCGCTTGGTATCAGTACTCCCGGGGAAAATATCTGGTGGTTTTCTTCGAGTAGTTTTGGTCCCCGTCGCCCCGGGGGGGAAAGGTTCGCAGTTTGGTAACAGCTGGCCCTGCGGGGGACGGCGCAAATGCGCAACACGTCTCCCCAGCCCCCCCACCCAATGATGATGCCTCCCCATCTCACCTCCTCCTCCTCCTCCTCCTCACTGTCCCTCCTCCTTCCCTTCTTCCCTCCTCCTCCGCCGTGCCGCCCCCACCCCCTCCGTCGCCGCCTCTCCCCCGGAATCGCCGCCTCCTCCTCCGCCGCCGCCGCCGCCGCCGGTTCGAGGCCCAGGGTCGTTGTCACCAGAGAACGCGGCAAGAACTCCAAGCTCGTCGACGCTCTGGTCCGTCCTCTCTGGCTCTGGCTCTGTCTTTCTTTATTTTTTGTTACGTCGCTTTCGCTCCTGCATTGCGGTTGTCGTGCTTCGTCTTCGGCTCGTTGTGCGCGGCGCTTCGGTTCTGCACGTCGAGACGTGTTGGCTCCTGCGTTTTTTTTTTTTGGTTCTTCGCCTTGTGTCGTCGGCGCTTCCCATTTTGGATGAGCTTCTTGGTTTGTTCGAGTGTGTGCGCGGTGTTGATTTTGAATCGACCGCGGGTGTTCTGGTTCGGGTGCTGGATGAGATGATGATGATGTGAACGACGGTTCTCGTGGTTCAAACGGCTCTGTTCGCTCGTGCGCCCGTGCTAGCGACATTGACTTCTTTTTTGACCGCGTTTGCATTCTCGAACGTTTTGTCTTGCTAGTTAGGTGGTGTATTTAGCGAAGTCCGTGAAATTTCATGCGCCGGATGCGCGTTCATTGCTGAATTTTTTACATCCTTTTATGCTCAGCTTGTGCGTTGCTGATTTTTTTTCTCTTTTTCCAAAAGTAGTAGTAGGCATGACTGAGTTCACTGATCACATGGACAGTTAAATTGTTGGCATGGCGAAGGAACTTGGGGGGGGGGGGGGGGGGGGGAGGTTGTGAGGCATGGCTAGATCTTTGATAAGGACGCGGCTCATAATTGGGTAGCATTTCGTAGATTTCTATGGTTTGCGGAATTCAGAAAAAAAAAAAAACCCTTCTAAATGACTTGCTGCATGGGATGGCAACTCCTTGTTTCTGGTTACCAAAAGAAGAAAATAGTTGATTGGGTTGACTGAGTTGTGCAGAATGATGCACATCACAGTAAATTTAAGTACTTATAGTTATTTTATGTGACATTTCATCCTAACTATCCTAAATCCCCACTCTTGTTATCACTTTCTCAATTCAGCAAATAGCTATATGTAATCTTCCATTGGCATATCCAGTTCCTGCTATTGGCTTGCTGTCTTAATCAGTTGAGCAAGGATACATCTGATCAATTGATGCTTAGGGTAGTTTTGTCACTTGTCCACTAGATAAGAATGCTATGATTTTGTTTTTTGCTCTCTATCCAACTTGTTTGCATATGAAAATCTCTTCACAAGGATGATTTGCATGCTGCGTATATGATTCCAATCGCTTGCTGTAGTTTTTCAATTTGCGTTCTTCTTACCCACTCTTCCATTTTTGCCCGAGTGCATGTTACTCTGTTTCTTTGGTTCCTTTCTGCTTATATTTTGTGCGGTGCCCTAGGAGGAGGAAGACCAAGGGGATGGGGTGATAAAATAGTTATCTTTGTTAAGTGTTTCAACATTTCCAATATTTAGATGGTATTTTCAACGTGTTGAACAGCACAAGCATGGCATCAGCTGTCTGGAGCTTCCGCTCATTGAGCATACAAAGGGGCCTGATCTGGATAAGCTTCCTTCAATTTTGGCCGGTTAGTATCAGATTCCAATCGTCTTAGTGATGCCATGAAACATGTTTCTATGTGATATCACCAAAGAACAGTTTATGTATTTTTGGGTCTGTGAAGAACAATTCTTACAGCAGACTTCTGACTGACCTTAGGCCTGTTCCATGGAAGCTTGCTTTTTGGCCTTGTATGTGAGGAGTTCTGCCAAGTGCTTTTCTGTTATTATTTAACTGACTCTCTCTCTCTCTCCGCGTGCCTTGTGTCACGCATGAACATGGGGCTTGTCTTAAGTGAAATTTCTTTTTGCCAAGACAATTATGTTACCTATGTTTTGTGCCTCATAGGTGCTATTAGCCTACCATTGCTATTTTCGTGCTAAAGAGAATAGTGACGACCTATCAAGACATTGAATCTGCCGTGAACTTAGCTTCATTATAGAACAGCAGAAGCCAAACCTTGATTTCTGGTTACTAGAACTTCTATGAAAAAATGACTGCTTTCTATTGAGATTTCTCTTTCTTTTTTACTAGATTTCCAACTATATGTGTCTGTTTGTGCATACTTTTTATCATAGTTTTTATTTGCATATTTTCTTTACTAATTCCCATCTCCCTTGTTCCTCGATGGCAGTAGATGATGGCTTTGATTGGATTGTGATTACTTCCCCTGAAGCTGGTTCAGTCTTTCTGGAGGCATGGAAGTAAGGCTTATTATCTGTTATTCAAGTTGACTGTAGAAAAGAAATTTCTTTCACTAATAGTGGAGTTAGATGGTTTAACATCTTTTCTCCTATTGTTACCTTTTGTAAAGAAAGCACAAGGGTAAAAGTAGATGGAGCACTTATTTTGTGCATGATTTGAATTACTCCTGTTCTTCATGATATAGTTTTCTCCTTTTCAGATTGATAATCTTCATGTGCCAATGTTTTGTGCCATCCTTTCCTCTATAATAGGTTTTATCAATTTTTTCGGAGTTATTCTGAACAGTTGAACTAGGGGAATTGAAACTATCTTGTTTTCCTTTTTCAAAATGCATTGCTCATCTGTATAAGGGGTGTAGGCGAACGATTGTGCATGTTTATTTTAAGATGGTGCAAGTAGATCTTGTGAGAAGATCTTCCAGTTTGAGCTTATGTAGTGTGTAGCGCTTCTTATGTATACTGATTTAGATGAAATCTGGTGCTAGGGCTGCTGGAACACCTGATGTGCAAGTAGGAGTGGTTGGAACTGGTACAGCTGGCATCTTTGATAAAGTAATGCAGGGCTACGGAACACTAAATGTTGCTTTTACACCATCAAAAGGTATTCGGGCACAATCGGTTTACATGAGTGCAAAAGAAAGTTAATTGTGTATGGCCGACATATTAGCTTATTTTGTCAAATAAGTCTATATTTTTCTGTATGAAGGCTTGCATAGTCATGTAGTGCTCTTACTTTTCTTTTCTCCATCTTTGTAAAATGTAGGATTAATAGTTGCAGGTAATTACTTGCTTGTTGGTTGGTGTTCTTTGCAATTTTTTCTGCTCATTAGCCTGTATTCTTCCCCTTAATTTCTTATTTGGGAGCTTTATGCTGCAGCAACTGGCAAAGTCTTGGCTTCAGAGCTTCCAAGAATCGGCAATAAAAAATGCAGAGTCTTGTATCCCGCTTCCGCAAAAGCTAGCAGTGAAATCGGTATTTGGCATTTCCTTTTCTTGGCTTCTTTCTTAAAGGACATCTGTACCATCACTTTTGGTTGAATGACCTTGCTAAGTGCTCTCCCTGTTTCTTGAACTGAAAGGCTGTAAATATGTTCAGCATATTTATCTTATGATTACTTGTAAAAGGTTTAGACTTATAACAGTAAATCCCACATGATTTATTGGCTTGCTAACCTAGCAGATGATGTTCTAGAAAATTGATGGCTAAGTAAGAAGTTGGTAACTCCCTAGGATGCTGCTCTTCAGTAATAGAAAACTCATGGAATTACGAGCACTAACCAAGGGCCTTTATGGTCTCCATTGTCCTCAGGTCTTGTGCTGCTTTATTCAGATGTGAATGGATATCCTATGTCACAACTTCAAACTAATTGAACTGTACTTATGCAGAGTGATTGTGTCCCTTTTTTACAATATTCCTTCTTCTCTTCCTACCTGGGCATTCATATTTCATACAAGTTTTGTTAAGGCATTGAATCATTTCATCTGCATATTTGTTTCAGAAGAAGGCTTATCAAATCGTGGATTTGAGGTTACAAGGTTAAACACGTATTCCACGGTAAGGTATATCTGTGGTTCCTCTGAGTTCACTGTGCTTACAAGCTTTTCTTTATTCTCTATTGGATTGCTTGTTTTGTCAAATATCAGCTTGTCAACATTTTATCCAGTAGTTATAAAAATTATTTTGTGTACCGCTTTGTAATGTTTGTCACGCTGATGCTATAAAAATAAAGATAATTTGTTGTTTTTCCCGTTGTAATCCCCTGAAGGATACCTGCAGATAGTCAAACTGGGCACTGGGGATCTTTCATGGTAATACAATTTATAGCTAGGAATCATACAATAAGCTTCCATACAGGGTCCATGGAAGGCTTATCCTCTAATTGAGTTGTCTAAAGAATAATAGCTCCCTGATAAAGACTTTTGATAGAAAATTAATCCCTGATAAATATCAGTTGATTGTCTGATCCTGATTTTTCTCACCTTTTCTTCTGTGCGAATATTAGTATGGTAGCGGTTGTGACAACCAGATTTGGTGATCAATGACAGTTGATTCATGAACTGCTATTTCCAAGCAGATACGAAAGTATCGCATTTCTTTTGAGTTACCTACTGACATCTTGTAATTTCTTTCAGATACCTGTTAGTCATGTTGACGAGATAATTTTGAAGGAGGCACTTTGTGCACCTGTCGTTGCAGTGGCTTCACCTTCTGCAGTGCGGTCAGTCTGCATCTGCTTTTTTGAGTAATTACAAATAATTTGGTTAAGCTGCTGGACATGATTATCATGATAACTGGGAATTGCTATTTGAGGTCCTTTGGCAGCTGGATTATTGGTTTAACTTTGCTGTGGTTCTATTACAACGGGATGAACTCTGGTGTTTTTGCACTCTAGATTTCATTTACAATATGTTGAACAGCTCAATCACATATATGTCATTGTTACAACCTCATCCCAGCATGTAAAAGGAATTTGAACTTACTATGAGGTGGTTTACTTCTATTGACTGATAATCCGCAATTGTTGCTGCAGTGCATGGATTAATCTTATTAGAGAGCCAGAGTCGTGGACTAATTCAGTTGCATGTATTGGGGAGACTACTGCTTCGGCTGCCAAAAGGTTGGGCCTGAGGAAGGTCTTCTACCCTAACCATCCTGGCCTGGAAGGGTAACTAATTGTTTTCTTCTGGCAGCATTTGAATTTCTTTCTCCTATTGCTAAGTTTGTTTCTTGTTGTCAGGGCAAGCTAATTGCTTAAGGAATGTAATGTGCTAGGATGTTTCTCTTGTAGTTGCTTTTCCTCCATTGGTTGCTTGCTTCTGTTTTTATCCATGGTGAGACTGGCAAACATATAATTTAGATGTAAATTGGTTGCCAGGCACCATTATATGGTATTTTCAACCAGTAATCTATTGAGCCAACAGATGGCAATTCACAATTACCATTAAATGGGCGACATGTGCTTGAAGTTAGTTACTTAACTGAATTCTCACAGATGGCATCCATTCAATGGTTCTCGTGTTAACCTTTACTTTCATTGTCCTTGGACCTAATAAAAATCCGTTCCCCATTGGTAACTCAGATTCAGCTATAACGCAGTTGAGGTCTTCTTAGGTAAACTGAATCTACAGAATTGTATCTGTTTTACAAAAAACTGGCTAAAGGTTTAGAGAACGCATGGTTTACGATTTACTAATTGCATTGCAACAGTTCAAGCAATGAAAACTCACTTTAGAAAGCTACACCTCCCATGCTGGGGCATGGGATGCAGTACTAGATACTGATCAGTGGCCTTACTGGCTTCTGGGAGGTTGATATCTAGGTCAATTCCCCAAATTTACAATTTAGGTAGAGTGTATATATTGATGCATTTACTCCTTGACGTTATCATTGGACAGGGTTGAAAAATATGTGCAGAAAATTGTGCTCTAGCTGAGCCCTAATTGATGAGGATGAGATATGACTTTATATCTTAATCCACGATAACCCAAATAATGGTCCTCTTATTACAAGTAGGCACTTTTATTTCTCTATCACCATTTGCTCTTGCATTAAATGAACAACATAGTGATATTCTTGATCTATTTGTAGTCCTTGGCATCATTTCTTTGTCATCCAAAGAAATTGGAGATCTTAATGGGTGGATTTCTTTTCTTGATACTGCTGTTTTCTTTTTTTAACTTCTATGAGTATCAGGATCCTCCTTTTTCATTTTTTTGTCAAGATAGAGTTGCAAACCAATCCCCGCTATCATATCCCTTCTTCCTTCCTGTTCAATTTTTTTAAAATCTGTATTCTTTGGTAGGTGGGTGGCTAGCATTCTTGAAGCCTTGAGAGAGAATGACCAGTTGTAGGTGTTCTCGATCGTTCAGGTGGTTTACTTCTGGGATCATTTACCTTTTCCATTTTCATAACCTAAAGAAAACCGGCTGGATCTTTCAGTTGCACTCTTCCTTTTCAGGATCTGAAAAAGAAGCTGCAGTACTTGGAATGCGGGCATTGGCTCATTGGGAGAATGTGGCTTCTGTGCTATGCAGTTCCAAATCAGCAACAATTACGTTAAAATCGCAGAAGCACTGATGGTTTCATGCCTTGGGAGCTCTTGGCCGAATCCGACGGTGGCGGGATTTTCCAGGTTAGGAGGAGATGAGTTAATTTTTTCTATTGAAGCTCATCTCTAGCTGTAAAGCCAACTTTTTGTACTCACTATTAATTCATTGATTCAATGTCGCGTGTTTGGTAGCGAGCCTTCTGATCTTACCCTGAAAGTTTCTCATATTCCCAAGTAAACTTTCCACAAGAAGCAAATTTTCCTTTATGGCCATGTTATAGCAAATCTGTTGCATTAAGTTGTAGAGGTATCTCGAGCTGAAAATGACAGTTTACAGTTGATAGATAGTTACCAGCAATAGATAGTAACCCCAATTAGCATCTTGGCTAGTCTCTGAAGGATGGGCCCTGCCGCCTGTGGTTAGGTGTATTGCTGGGCATCCCACATGCATTGCGGTTGTGGGCTGGGGTGACGGGCTCGCTGAGCATGGTGCCCAGGCAAATCTGCAAATCTACAATCTTAAACCAAACATTTTCCAATTCGTGATTTAATGTTTGTCAATGCTGTACATATAGAGTGGTAAATATGTAGGCCACCTTATTCCCATGTGAAATCGAGCTATAAGGATATCTTATGCATAGGGCTGACAAAATGGATCACAAATCCATATTTTAATTCACATATTAGAGTGGTTATATGTAGGCCACGTCAAATTCGAAATGTAGTTCAATACGGGTTTTAAAGATAGAAGTCCAAAACCAATGTGTTGAAACATTTAATCCATTTAATAACCACCCACTTATTAGGTCAGCCTTTTAAAATAATCCATTTTCGTTTTTTAAACCTCCGGCCTCGCGGGCGGATCCACCGCTATCTGGAGCTCAAAGTCTCCTTCCAATGTCGCAAACTTCCTGCCAAACCAATCGACATGCGACGACTCCCCCGTCTCCCTGACAACCATCGCCCCCACCCTACTTGCCATGATCACTTCTGGAGTCTCTCTGCTGGTGGCTCTCCTCTTAGCCCTCCTCTCTATCTCTCTCCGTCACTATATTCCCTCTCTCCAGCTTCCCGAAACCCAAAGTTTGACCTCGTGCAGGACGAGCACCAACTACATTGTCCGGTTCACCCGCCACGAGCATGCCAAGGATTACCACTCCAACTTCAAGGCCCAGGTGCGGTCCCCTGGCTAGCAATGGGTCCAGAGGCGAAATCCGGTGTCCAAGTACCTGACCGACTTCGGGTTGGGGAGATTGGGAGGCTAGGGCTGGTGAACGATGTGAGCTTGGAATTGAGCTACGGGAGAGGGTTGCTTGGAGAGAGTGGCAAGAGTATTGGGGCGTTTGTCGATGAGATGAAGCGGATGGGCAAGATTTTCACGTCCATGTCGTTTTGCGAGGGCGAGGGGGAGTATCACTGTGATTAGCAACTCTTCGATAAGCTGGAGATGGCATCTGTTGGCGTCAGTGAGGCCAGATGCAAATTGAGAATTCCATAGTTTCATGTGGTTTTATGACTTTCTTTATGTTAATTCATTTTGGGATGCGCTTCATCCTAATCAAAAGATGGGGTTGAAAATCCTCTACATATACAAATGATGGGAAAACTTTAATTGTTGAGATGCACTTATAAAAATGAGAATAAATTAAATTGATTTGTTCTCCTTTTATATTCGAACGATCTCAATAACAATAGAAACGAGTACTTTGGTATGACACTAGAAAGTAATAGGTAACGAATGTGCTTTTAAGGACGTATAGTATTGAAACTTGGTCTATATAGGTTAGTGTAATAATTCATAGCCTTTGAACTCTCATGAAAGACTCTATCTGGATGCTCCTACCGAAGGTTGATGTTCATGAAGCTTCATATTTAAGCACTAATGAATATTTCCTATGGCACCATGAAGTCGGCTACGCTTAGAGGTGGTAAATGGGTGAAGAACCCATATAATAACCCATATTTAATGATTGTGGGTTGGGTTTAGTTTTAAAAATAGACTTAAATGGGTCATTAATAGGTTGTTTATTAACTTAATGGGTCTTACATGGGTATTAAATGGGTTACCCAAAAAGCTCATGTGAAAATTTCAACTTATTTTAATTTTCAGATTCTTATAATTTTTATATTCTTTTGTTCTTTTTTTTTTCTTCTCCCATCGGCGGCTGGCTACAGGTGAGGAACGACGGGAAAAGTGTCAAAAAAGTCATAAACCTTTTGCATTTATGTCAATTTAGTTCTAAATTTTTTTTGTACCAATTCAGTCCTAAACCTTTTACATTTGTGTCAATTCAGTCTTAAGTCTTTTACATTTGTGCCAAGTTAGTTCTAAACCTTTTTTTAGTGCAAATTTAGTCATAAACGTTTTTTAGTGCCAATTCATCTTAAACTTTTTGCATTTGTGCTAATTCAATCCTTTGATACGTGAATAGCTATTAGCCGGAAGGACTGAATTGTAAAAAATGCAAAAAGTTTAGGATTGAATTGGCACAAATGCAAAAAGCTTTAGGACTAAATTGGCACCAAAAAAAGGTTTAGGACTGAATTGGCACCAATGCAAAAGGTTTATAACTGAACTGATACAAATGCAAAATGTTTAAAATTGAATTGACACAAAAAAAGGTTTAAGATTGAATTGACACAAGTACAAAAGGTTTAGGATTGAATTGACATCAGAAAAAGGTTTATGACTAAATTGGTACAAATGCAAAAGGTTGAGGATTTTTTTGACACTTTTCTCGAGGGACGAGCTCGCTAGATCGGCGAGCCTTGAGCCTCACTAAGCTAGCGGTTAGCCAAGGCCAGCACCGGCCCTGGCTCGGCGAGCTTGAGTCTTGCCAGATCGGCGAGGCTTGAGGCTCGCTAGAGGTTGGCAAGGTTGTGGCTACCAAGCTCGAGCCTCGCTAGCCATCGTTGTGGCGGGCCACTAGTAGGGGAAGAAGAAAAAAGAAAAAAATAAAAGGAAAATGGAAAAGAAAAAAAGAAAAAAGAAAAAAGGAAAAGAAAAAGAAAAAAATAAAATAAAATTAATTAAAATATGATTTAAAAAAAACAAAAATATTAAAATGATTGCATAGAGGAAAATATGATTTTTCATACCAAATGGTGGAAAATGTTTTCTAGCTCATTTCCACGTTTCAGCAAAATATCGAAAAATATTGTCATTTTCTTAAAAACATTTTCCGGAGCAAAACAAATGGAGTCTTGGTTTTTTTTAAAAGATTTATATTGCATGAAAATGTTTTAGCAATTCAAATTTTTAAAATAATTATTAGAGATAAGTTTTCCTAGATTTAGTTAAATGGGTTGGATGGGGTATGGGTCGGGTATGAGTCGGGTATGGGTTGGGTAGGGTATGAGTCAAGATTTTTGCCTTGTGATAAATGAGTCATAAACGAGTTAAATGAGTCAAGTTGGGTCGGATCATTTATGACCCGACCCAAAACCCGACTTGACCTATCCGTTTAACAGGTCTAGCTATACTAGTGCAAGTACAAATATGTTCATAAGTATGCATATATCCTTGCACATTGTGGCAACTTCTTGTGGCCAGCTGATGTCCAGTGAACTAGTTCGCAAGAACGAGGGCAATACTTGTAACCTCGGTAAGATCCACCACCTTTAAGGAGAAAAGTTGCTAAGAAATGGATGCTAGGTCGGGTCAGGATCGGGTACGGGTCACCAAATATGTATTGAACATAAAATGGATCAAAACGGGTTGAATAAATCAATTTGGGTTTAACAATTTTCGTATTCTCATTCAAAGTCCCTCTCCCCACAGTGAGAACAGGAAGGAGACAAGTATACGGGTTCGATTATTATAGACCACCCAGCACGGAGACTCGCGTCAATGACTCCTCGAAGCTTTACCAAGCTCGAGCCTGGTTTTCACTACAAAACAGTTGTTCTCAACAACAGCCACCGCAGGCAGAGTATATTATTACGAATAAAAGCAAGGCGAGATCTGCAGATGTGGTATGCCACTCCATGCCAATCTTCACAAGGGTTTTGGAGAAATCTCTACCCTTTCGTCATCTGCATAGCCGAATGACATCTTACTATTCCAATTACCACTCGCTTTGTCCACATAGCATAAGCAGAACTCGCATTGTGCAAGCTTCATTATCTGCATGCCCTAACTTTTCCAATTATCCATGGTAGAGCTAGAATGGAAGATAGAGACTTTGGTGCTTCAAGTGTAGCAGATAAATCATAGGTAGAACTCACATGGTGCCACCGATCAATACCGCAGAGGAGTTGTTACAGCCACTGCCTAGGGCGATAACGAGTTTGACGGAAGGTTTAAGGATTCAGCTAATCTCTCCTTGTATATGTGCTAATCCGAGTAGGTTCAGCAGCCAAATTGCATGAGCTTCATAGTGGATAGCCATCGAGCTGGGCTAACGCGAATCGAGTCGGATTGTGATATAATGTGCCCAAGATGTATAAGGACACGAGTGGTATTTCATAGATATGATCTTCGAAAACCAATCCTCCCTCTTCCTACCGATTTCCATCTCCCCCGACATTCTTGGCGCTTCCTTTCCTGATGGAAGGGCTGTTTCTTTTGTAAGGCTGTAAATCGCATAATTGAGTCTACTTGTAAATTTGATGTTTGGAAGTCGAACAAGATACTAGAGCGATTCGATCAATGAGCCATTTGCAATGTTTACATGAAAGCATCTTGAAGCTAAAGGCAACCCAAGATACTTAATGGGAAGTATGCCCTTGGCTACCTAATATCAGAGCAGTTTACCGTGAACAACTCTGATCTTCAAGGATTCGGTTGCCGACCGCCGGCAAGTCTTGTAAGCCGCTGAAACACATCAAAAGCACCATCAATGGAATCCAAATCACCCACGGAAAAGACCCTAAGATCGTCTGCAAAGTATAAATGCATCGAGCAAAAATGGAACAGAACAAGCGATTCTTGCGTTTGCAGTAGCACCATCAAGCGATTTGGAAAAAAGACTTCCATGACCATCAAGTCTTCTCTTGCCAGTAAACCTGATCTTGGGCATGACACTTTCGATTGTAACTCATGAAAGAACGTAGCATTTGCTCCGGCGTGCTGGCAAGAACTTTGGTGACGCAACTTGCTAATAGTGCAAGACGATATCAGCATGTACTGAATCATCTTACACGCATTAACCCTACCTCAAGGATTTGCCAAGAATCAAGAGCCGACGAGGAGACGATGTCTATGTGGTAAAGTAAAGTGGTGATAGAATGCGGACTTACTACCTTGTTCCAGCTGAATACTGGGTTCTCACACTTAATACTCTACCATGTCTTCTCGCTTCAGGCTGTGACTGTTGTTTGCCTATTAGCAATGACGAGTCCAATTCTGCTTCCAGGCGTTTATATTTTTTAAGACGAAACCAACGAAAACAGATAAAAGGATGTTCCAAACATTGTAATTGCAACTTGCCAGTCGAAGCGAAGACATGGAGCTAAAAACCCAATAACTATCCATCCAGCTTTTAAGCGTGGTTCAAAAATCTGATGCTGCGGCTCTTCGTAAAATTTGTTAATATAACTTAAGTTGGCTAGACTCACCAAGATGCGGGGATAGCTCAGTTGGGAGAGCGTCAGACTGAAGATCTGAAGGTCGCGTGTTCGATCCACGCTCACCGCATTTTCTTTATCCTTTTTTAAAAGGATCATCACTGTTGTCCTTTTCTTTTTCATGTCTTGGTTTTTTTTCATGTTAATTTGGTGAGGACGTTCCGGATACAGGCATACCCTATCAATCTTGCTTTTATACATCCGAAAAAGATAATTTGACTCTCACCTCTCGGCACACTCGATGCTACAGTGAAAGCATGGTTAAGAGACGAAGGGCAATTCGCAGGTCATGTCTCCAATTCGAGATGCCTTATTCCTTATGATCTTTGTTTGGTCGAAAAGTTTAGGTTTGCAATGGACATTCGGTTTCACTGTCGAGAGGACCCTTGTCTTGCAAAAAAGAACACAAAACCTATAGAATTTGAAGTTTTGATCCCCTTTGCAACAGCTGAAGAAGCGGAAGCCGTAGCTCTAAAGAAAGGTTTCTGTCACTTGGCATCGTATTTTACTCAGAACAAAAAAGCTGATATGAAGGTAGAGATCGAAAGGGATAGTTTATCAGTATGTGGACTCATATTAGGCATTTAGCCAAGCTCGTGGCGCATCCAAGCTGTTATAGAGGATTGCAAAAGGAGTTTGGCCCAGTTTAAAAGCACTTTGTTAGCCCGTTATCTGCGAGAAGCAAATCATACGGCAGATTGGATTACCAAAACCCTTCGTAAAAATTCCCTCCCCTCTAATTAAATTACTAAACCCCCTCAACCCCTTTGGAATCTTTTATGTTTCGATATTGAATATCTTTATTTTGATTATGGCACTTAATGAATGAACTACTTTTTCGACCAAAAAAAAATAATTTGAAGTTTTAGCTGTTATATTATTCCAGTTTGACTTGATCACTTTCGAAATTTTAAGGCGGGATTGCGTATGCAACAATGAATTAAAAGCATAAGTTAAATTACCTTATATATATCTTATTTGAGTTGTAACTTGGTCATGAGCTGTAGTAAACTAATCACAATTGGACATTAGATTAAAAACTAATTTTTTTTGTTAAACTAACAACGTTTTGAAGACATGGATTTTTTATAACTCTGTGCGCACGAATGCACTGTTTCCTGCTCACGGTTTCATATGTTTGTTGGCTTTGAACGAGAAGAGACAAACGTGAGACAGACAAGAACTGGCAAAGCCAACTAGATAACCCAACCTGCTGTTGGGTTTGACTTTTGACCAGACAGGCACAAAGAAAGATCCAAACTTTATATATCCTCCTCTGTCCCACGCGATTTCAGAAACAAATATTTAGTTCGAGGTGAATCACGTAGACTCGACTCATATCTATCGTCAGATCATGTGGATCTCACACGAGATTCATCGCATCTAACGGTGTACCCAAGATCTTTTCACTTTCGGGGGCATCGGATCCTACAGCACCATCAATCCAAACCGGCTAGTGGATTAGAAGGAAACCGAACTAGTCCCTCGTTACAATCTGATTAATTCATTTATTTTCAAAAAACCCATAAATGTATCATGAAAAATAATAATTTGAAAATACCCGAGAAGGAGGAATTTGTATAAAAACATTAGATTGTTGGAACATGGGTAAACCATGGACTCTCCACCCTCACATGGTCAATTTGAAAATTCTCCTCCAAGATTCGAAGTTATACAAGACTAAGTTAGATCAGACCTTTGTAAGTTCTTAAAATTCTAAATCTGGACCACGAGATGTAAAACTAAAGCTGGGTATGGTCGCGATCGGGTAAAAAAAAGTAAAGAATTCTGATCTAACAGATATGACTATAACATGCGAGCATCAACACACTAAAATAAGCAATGCATTAATGCAATCGACCCGGTTGCAAGATAGGCCGCCAAGCCCCCGGTGGCAATGAACTCTAGAGCAATCTCCAAACTTGCTCTAGAGGGAGCTAACACTTCGTTAGAGATGTAGTAACTGATGACTGAAAACTTGAGCTACAGATGCTTGTTTTATTTCGCCACGGCACTGCCCTAGCACACGAAGCTTCTCCTCAATGTCCCGTTCAGCATCACGAGATCGGCATCCAAACCGACGGCCACGATGCAACGATGAACTGGCGTCGCCGTTGACTATTGGACTAGGGCATCAAATGAAGACTTTCGTGCACTTTGGTGTAATCCGAGCTGTGGTGGCACTCGATGGTCCGTATCTATGACCGATCTTCTTCCCCAGATTAAACAATGAAATTTCGAAGGTCCAAGTCCCTAAAAAGAAAAAAAAAAGAAATTATATTTTAAAAAATAAAAAAATTAGGGTTTCCGCAAAAAAAATACTAAGTAAATAAAGCTAGTTTAGTACAAGGAGAAGGAGTTGCAATAGCTGGCATTGGCAGTGCTTGGTCACTTCCAAGGATAGTGTGCCTAGATGATAAGGTTGTTTGCCAGCAAGTTGCTCATTCATAGTCATATATGCCTATCTCATTTCCTTAGATTCCTACTCTAGCTTGACTTGAAAGGAGAGCCGAGGTACTCGAGCTCGTCTCGACTACTGTCGGGTCGTAAATGAACTCGAGCTTGAGCTTGATGGCTTCTACATGTTCCCCCCGTGTTTTATATACATGTGAGTCATACGCAATTGAAGGAATTATATACCGATTTTCATAATTATACGATGTTATTTGAAAAAAAAACATAAAAGCTCGAGTGGGTTCATTTGGGCTAGGGTATTTGTGAGTTCGAACTATGGACATAACTCGAGAAGATACCAAAGCAGCTTAAACTCGAGTTCGACCCTAGATCAAGTGATTCGATATCGAGTAATTTATGAAGATGAGCTCGAATAACTTGACTTTGGTTTCAATGTAACCAATGTAAGAAAGAAGTTTAGGAGCAAGAGTGCCATAAACTTAAGGTCCGCTTGTTTTACGGAAGATGAATGATTTGAAAAATATTTTTCTAAAAACGATCGCTTGTATCACCACTAAAAATAATTAGCCAATAAATAATATTTTCATTATCGAAAATAATTTATATTTATATAAGGTATTTTTAAATTTACTTACTTTTTGGGAAATTCGACTTCGATTTACCCAAAAAAAACAACTAAACCAAACCGAACCAAACCTGACGTTCACGTGGAGATTCTTCCAGGCTGGGAGTAGGGCCCAACCTACGTGGAATTGGGTTGAAATGGAAGGAAGTGGTGGTTATAGAGAGAGGGCGACATTTTCTGTCTTAGTGGAAGCATTGTGTTCATTTGTATATATTTATGTATATATCTATATTTAAGTCACGTGATCAGGTTGTCAATCTCAAATGTTATACTCGAAAAAGAGAGATAAACGGCAAAGTCTTAGTGAAAGATGGCTAACGAAAGGACCAAAAATCTTGCATGTCCTAGTTAAATTGACTATGAAAAAGGAATCTTTTAGCCAAAGAAAGTAACTATAAGAGATGGTGTGGTTCTTCAAGGCAGTTGTTAAGCAAATCAAATGAGAAGATGTCTGATTTTCATAATACTGTAGTAACTTGTGATATTTCCTTACTTAATTGCTTAACAAATGTCCGAGTTACCTTTTTACAGGAAGTGATTAATAGCAGGTTCAAATGAGGCTGGCCTCCTAAACTAGGACCGATGCTTGGCCACGCACGTACCAAAAATAAGAATTCCCGTGTATCAAATCATCGGGCTGAATTCTCACGAGCCTAACTGGCTCGAGCTGGACTTTATAATCTAAAGGATTAACACAACGGAAAAATCTCAAATCGGTACATACATCCCGTGATAAATTTACTTAAAAACTAATTTTTTTTTCATAAAAAGTCTCAAATTGATACACCTATAACAAATTTTCTCCAAACTAATTTTTTAACCACCAAAAACCTCAAATTGGTACACTTGTGACAAATTTCTCTTCCGTCAGTTTATGTTAAATTGGATTAATACCGCGAAAAATCACAAATTGATACAATAATGACAAGCGGAGGGGTAAAAAGTCAAAATTGGCACACCCTTCAATTGCTACGTATTATCCAACTCAACAATTGGACTGTAAAATTTAATATAAACTAACAGACAATGAATTTATCACATATACACCGATCTAGAGCTTTTAATGATCAAAAGATTAGTCGAGAATTTTTTTAATCACGGATATATTAATTTGGAATCTTTCGTGGTCCTCTTCCTAATCTAAAAAGCATCGTCCCAAGCTCATCCAAAAGCGACCTCCCGAGCTGCAACGCGCCAGGATCAGGTCTATTTGTAAACACGCTGCTAGAAACCTAAAAAAGAAGGAGAAGAAGAAAGAACCAAAAGAAGAGGAAGAAAGCAAGAAAGAGGTTTTCTTCCTCCGGTCGTTTTCGGGGACGGTTGGCCTGAGCCGTTGATTGGGTTTGGGGGGACGGGGCGGACGGCCCGGATTCGGACCGCCTCTCCAGCTGTTAAGACCGACTGACCGGGGGACCGCGGGAAGCGAGTCGAAAGAAAAAGGGACGGCGGGGCCCACCTCGCCGTTTGGGAAATTCGTGGGGTTTTTGTTTTTCAGGTTTTTTTTTTGTCGTCGTCCTCTGCGTGTGTGTGCATACTGTACGCTGTTGTTGTTGCGTGGACTGTGGAGTGTGTTGGATGACAGCTTTGCCTCTCTGCCTTCTTGTTGTCAACATGTCCTCTTATTTTAAACACTTTCCATGTAATGCATGTGCCCGATCTACCAGAATATGATTACATGCCGCTCACTTTCTCCCTTGTTTCTTATACCCTTTTTATTTCTTTCAAAAAAAAAATATATCTCCTATATTTCTCACCAAAATGAATAAAAGAAAAAAAATATTTTTTATCATTTACGGAAATATTTATGTAATTATAATCGATAATGAAAAATGTTTTTTATCGATTGATTATTTCAAGCGATATGAGTTATCATTTTTAGGATAATGTTTCTTAAATTATTTAGTTTCTGCAAAACAAATGGAGCCTGAAAGAATTTTCTTTTCTTTTTCCTTAAGGCACGTCCTAAAAATAATCATCTGTATCGCTTACAAAAATGAATAAACGGAAAATACATTCGTCGTTCACGAATATGTCTGAATAAAAACTATCGTTGATAACGAAAACATTTTTCATTGATTAATTATTTCAAGTAATACAAGAGTTTATTTTTAGGATCATTTATTTTCCGCAAAATAAATGGAGCCATGAATAGAATTATATGTAAATTACATTATTTAGAAGCTCAAAAAGTCACAAGATCAGGCATTTGCCTCAAAAGGAGCTGAACTTTAGGTGATAATAAATATACTTGAGATAGGTCCTTTTTTCTTTCATTCATGAATTCTCGAATTCATGGATTATAAATTTGGCCATTACATATGTACAAACTTAATTAAGAAAATTAATGTGGGTGATCTACATGTTTGCAATGGCAACAATGAAAAAAAACTTGATTTGAGGAGATGGAGGAAAATTTAACCCTTTATTTTCGTATGATTTGTTTTCTTCATAATTTAAATGTTACTCGGAAAGAATGATTTCCCTATCATATAGTTCAAACCATTAATGAATAAAAACATGGCTCTGTATATACTTTTCGACTTGCTTTCTTAACGGAAATATCTATATCTATATCTATATCTATATATAACTTACCTAGAGTGCCCATTTTTAAAGGTTAACTTGAGTCATCGAATGATAACAATATTTCACGATAATAGCACTTGCCTTATTAACCGTTGTACACGCAATTATGGAACATCATACCTTTAAATCTTTTTAGTTATGATGCTAAATTATTATTGTTGTTTAGATTCATTTTATATAGTGAATATGTTTATAAGTGGTGCAAGTCATTATTTTAAATTTTTTTTTTTTCAGGTTATTTATTTTCGGGGAAATAAATGAATACTTAAGAAGGGAATGCTTGTTTTTCACATCAAACGCACCGACTACTCATGACACAAGAGACGCGATGCACTGAAAATGACAAACTCTCTTTTATACAGTCTTTCATTTGTTGATTGCATATCTTAATGGAAGATATTGACAGGAAACCCTAATTGGCCGTTCGCAAGCAGCAGCGCATCGATAGCTGCATCTTGTCAAGCTGTCTCCCAAAAAGTAAAAAATCACAACCCTAATAATAAAACAAGTGTTTACAGACCAAGAAAACCAAAACAACTGTTCGTCTCAGAATAAATCTATCTCCTCCTTGGCTACGATCCACCCCCCACCACCACCAACTTTGCACGACCCAGTTTCCTGGAAGCAGCACTCCCCCTCAGGCGCCGCTTACTTTCCACCTCTCTCTCTCTCTTTCTCCCTCGCATATATATAAGCACTAGCCTCACTCCTTCGCCTCTCACTCTTCCAAGAACCACAGAAACCCAAGAAGAAGAAGAAGAAGAAGAAGAAGAAGAAGAAGAAGAAGAAGAAGAAGCTTTTCTTTGGAATGGATGCGACGTATAGGCTGTCGTCTCCTGCATGTTCCTCCTCCTCCTCTGACGACTCCTCCTCCGATTCGTCCTCACGCAGGAACCCGGCCTCCTCCGCCCGCAGGACGGACCGGGTCAAGGGCCCGTGGAGCGCCGAGGAGGACCGCGTCCTGACCGGGCTCGTGGAGCGGTACGGGCCCAGGAACTGGTCCCTCATCAGCCGCCACATCGAGGGCCGGTCCGGGAAGTCGTGCCGGCTCCGGTGGTGCAACCAGCTCAGCCCCGCCGTCAAGCACCGGCCCTTCTCCGCCGCCGAGGACGACGCCATCCTCGCCGCGCACGCTGTGTACGGCAACAGGTGGGCCACCATCGCCCGGATGCTCCCCGGCCGGACCGACAACGCAGTCAAGAACCACTGGAATTCCACCCTCAAGAGAAGGGCCTCCGCCGCGCAGCACAGAGGCGATGGCGCGAATCACGGGAACGATTGTTACAACGAGCAAATGTCAGTAAGTGGCTGCCGTATGGACACCGAGGAGGAGGACGGGCCATTGACTGCATTGACTCTTGCTCCGCCTGGGGTGGCGGCGGCGGAGAGGCCGCGGGAGGATAAAGGGTTGCCGGAGGAGGGGTTTTGGGAGGTGATGAGAGGGGTGATTGCGAGGGAGGTTAGAGATTATGTGAACTCCACGATGGCTGAGACGAGTTGGAGATGACGATGAGAGGAGATCATGTTTGTAGGTGCTTTTCCTGTGTTTAAGAAAATTTTGGTTGATTAATTAGTTTGTGATGTTAATAATGCGCGGTGCAGTAATTTAATGGCAAATGTTAAATTTCGAGAAAAATTATGACTCCAAATCGAAATGAGTTTCATTGTAATATTAAATCTTTCAATTGTTCTAGCATAATTTTAAATTTAACGGGAAATTCTCACCTAATTTTATTGGCCAATTTTCACTTGAACCTGTTGACGGACGATTCATTTCAGTCATTTGACATGGACATTCTTAATTTTAAACAAAATGAGGTCTTTTGTGTTATTTTTGAATTTTCTAGATATTTTGTTTTTTTGTTCTTTTTCTTTCCTTGTTATTGTTCATTTTCTTCCGGCTAAACTTCAAGCTTCTTTGATTGTCTTGGACATGCGAAATAGCTGTCTCAAATCATCATGCTCGACGTGACATATTATCACACCATCCATGTAAGTAAGCTACAAATCTAATCATGCCAAACAACTCATTCCCTCTCAAACGTGTTTATTTCCATGTAATTTTTATTGGCCAATTTTCATTTGAAATTATTGACATGGCGGTTTATTTATCGCCGGTCAGTATACATAGCATGGCCGGTGATATGAGGTGGGCAATTCTAGATGAAATGCCCCCTTTCGTTTTGTTTTTGAATTTTCCAGATTTTTTTGTTTTCTTTTTCATTTCTTTCCTTGTTATATTTCATTTTCGTCCGGATGAACTTCCAGCTTCCCTGATTGGCTTGGACGTGCGAAATAGCTGTCTCAAATCGCCATGCTCGACGGGACATTTTATCATCATCCACGTCAATAATGCCACAACTCAAATCCATGCCAAACAACTCAAATTCTCTCTAAAATGAGGTTATTCCGTCTCCGACCTCGCCCTTGGCTTTTCTTCTCTTACTCGAAAAGCTGAACTGAATGTGCTTGTGCGAGTTGCTTGTAGGGTTCAAGGAGTAGTGGGTCTGCAATTGCAATTTGTGTGTGTGGACTTGGGCATGTGACGGGGGGCTCGGTTGCGAAGGTACACTGAGTCATATCTGAACTGAATGTGCTTCGCGTGATCGGGTTCAAGGAGTGGGCCTTTTCTTCCTCCAAAGTTGAACTGAATGTGCCGGATCTGGGCTGACCGAGTTGTCTCGCGCTCAATGGTCGAAAGCTGGACGGCCATGGAGGAGTTGTTGCCAAGCTCGCCGAGATCTGGAGGCTCGGCCCATGGCCGTTGAGCCTACCGAGATCTCGATGGCCACAAGTTTGATGAGCATGGAAGGTGAGTATTTAGCTCATCGAGAGGCGGTCCGACAGCGGCGGCATGACTATGTTATGCGGTGGAGGATGTGATCGAGAGTGGGTCGTGCTTCACATTCAGATCTGCAAAAACTATGGTGCTAGTGTTCATCTGACAAAAAAACACAAAAAGAAAAAAGAGAAAAAAAGAAATCTCAGAAAATTAAGCAAAATAAAATCGTTTTGTCTAAAATTGTCGGTGCGACGTAAGACGTTCCGTGACATGGAATAATCACTTCTTTTCTCAAAATTTTTTCAGACTTTGAGATCCTGCCCGACTGTGGTGGAAGATGTTGAACAGAAAACTTCGAGAGATGGTCATACACCTACTAGAGGTGGCAAATGGGCCGGACAGATCCCTGGCATGGCCCCTTTTTCATCCTAAATCTAAAACTTAGTGTTTACTTACATTCTGCTTTATCCGCATATTAGGTCTGTTCTTGCTACATCTGTAAAGTATCCAATTTAAAATTCAACATTGCTGGAATTTTTTTTCCTATCAGTTAAGATAATGCTAACACAAACAATGTTGCTATTGATCTTTGAGAGAACAAATGAATCCTACTTTGGAAGGATAGATTTCCATACTCTTTAGGTGTTTGTTTTGCCCAAATCGGATCCAACGGTAGAATATTTTTCATGGTTGTTTTTTGATTTTTTATAAGAGGAGAAAGGTTCTATGGCAACTCTAGATAAGAAATATCATAGGTACATAAGGAAATTGAGAAACATGTTTCAACAAAATAAAAAACACACGAACTTTGCAAGAATTTAAGCGACGACGAAGCCTGATGACATAAAGATGCAACACTAGAAATTAATTGATGGCAAGAATCTAAAAGCTACAACTAGGATACACGCCTTGTGGTAATTTAATCTACGATGAGATATTTGGAAGTTACTACTACGATACAGGAAATAAAGGATAATTAAGAGATATTATGTTTTATTTGTTTGTCCTGAGAGGGGGGTACAAAGAGTACGATGTGGCTATTTAGAGCTTACAATCGTCAGTTATGAACGGAGGTTACAAACGGTTTCATGGACTATACTATCTTGATAGTTACTTTATTCCACTACGTTGATGATTACTTTTTCAACGGTTGCACCCAATTGTTGACCCCACTATTCATCGATTCCTTTAGGTTGTCAATTCTTTCACGTTGTTGATTCATTCAAGCTATTGATTCCCTTGCTTATAAATGACCAAACTCTACTCTTATTGACTAAGTCTATTACTTGTCAATAATAACCAAAAGTTGGTTGTTTTTTAGTGTAAACAAACGCCTCCTTTAACAGAATTTAATGATTCATCGATCATTTGATTATTTTAAATTAGATAATTAGGAGTCATCATGTGCTCCATTGTCATCAGTAAATTTGACTTTTCCTTGTCAAAGTTTATCTTGGTTAGATTCATCATTTGACTCATTTTTTCCACGAAAGACACGTTTTGTGTAAAATCTTCATGCAGCCCTCTATCTTTATCCTTAAGTAGTTGCTCATACTTAGACACCCTTGTACACAGTTGAATAAATCAACAAGATTTTGGCCTTCGAATTTTTCTCTAAGATCAAATTTCAATCCCCTGAAAGCTCAATTTGTGAGTTCTTTCTCTAAGAGTGAAGTAATGTGTCTATATCTAGCCTCTTGAATCGGGCAACAAACTGATCAACCGACTCATTATCATATTGATAAAGTTTGGCCAAATCAGCAATCGATACCTCAGGTATCACTTTATAAAATTGAGAATAAAATTGTATTTCTATCTCAGCCAAAGTACGAATTGAATTGGAAGATAAATTCCTATACCAAGTAAATACAATTTTTGATAAAGACAAAAGGAACAACCTAAGTCTCGGGAATTCATTTGTTCTTGTCTCTTCACATTGAGCAATAAATCGACCAATGTATTTAACGGTCGATTAGTCATCTTCACTAGTATAAGCAGTGAAATCAGGAGTTTGAATTCTCTTGTGTATGGTATGTTATTGATGAAATTGGGATGTGACTTTCCATACACTAGTCTAACAATTTCTTTGTCAATGCCAAATCATTGTGCAATTGTATAGGCCATTCAATAAATATTTGGAAATTGATAAACCTGACCTTCTTACCCCCCACCCCCCCAAGTTCAAGGTAGATAGGTCGATAAGCCTGACCTTCTTAGGCCCTCAGTCTAGGTCTTACCAAAAAAAAAAAAAAAAAACAAGTTAAGCCCATTGTTGACAGGATTGATTCGGATTGGATTAACTTTGTCATCTCCCTCAGCTCAATTCATTTAGTTGGGATTTTTAGGCCTTTGTAAAATTCTCACTGATAGTAGGATCACTTGACCTAAATTATTTTCACCGTTCAATTGACTAAGAGCTTGAAGAACATACTCGGAAGCCGTTGTATTGGGTGGGATCAATATAGACTGATTGGATGCCCCCGGCCTTGAGATGACATCATTGATTACGTTAACAACCATCGACTTGATCACATCAGAGAGATGAGATGTCTTAGTAAGTGATTTGCCATCTTATTATTCCTCGACTAGCCTTTTCATGGTAGTCACCAAAATAATATTTGATGCCAACTTCATTGCATGTTCTTCTATGAGGTGTTCTAAGATGTTGATGTTTCCACCTTGGCTTGTCTCTATTGCTTTAAGAGTTGTTGAAGTCTCGGACTAAGCAACTCTTTCACTAGGGTTGTTACTCGCAGCATGATCAAGCTCTAAGTGATTTTGTGCTCTCGGCATTGTACTTTTTCAAATAAACCACACTAGTCCCATTAGTGTGCCAAACAGATATTTCCCTTGAATTGGATTTGGCGACGAAATATCTTTCACCAAAAATTGTTCTTTGGTATTTATAAGAGGAGTGGTGATTCTAATCAGGAATATCACAAGTACATAAGAAAATCAATAAACAAGTTTCAACGGAATCAAGTGTATACAGACTTTGCTAGAATTTAATCGATGACAAAATTTGATGACATAAATATGCAATGCCAGAATTAATTGACAGGAGAGGATTTAAAAGCTCTAACTAAGATACACATGAAACTACAGCTACGATACAAGAAACGAAAGATAATTGAAAGATAGCATGTTTTGTTTTTTTGTGCCTGGGAGGGGCGCATACAAAGAGTATAATGTTGCTATTAGAGCCTATAATTGACGGTTACAGACGGTTACTGAATAGTTACATTGATGGTTACATTGACTCCACTATATTGATGGTTTCATCAACTCCGTTATCTTGACAATTTCGTTAACTTCACTATCTCGGTTGTTGCTTTATTCCACTATGTTGACAGTGACTTTTCGATAGTTGCATCCAAATGTCAAACCCATTATTCATCGATTCCTTCAAGTTGTTAATTCCCTTATTCATAAAAGGCTAAACTCAGAAAAATTATCCAAAAAGTCCTAAACATATTGTATGTATGCCAATTCAGTTCTAAACTTTTCAATTTTGCCGATTGAGTCCTAAATCTTTTGATAATTTGCGAATTGAGTCAATTCGACCAATTTACCTCGAAAAGTGCTTATGTAGATACCTAGTCAGCGAGGATCATCTTATGAGGCCAAACCAAGGCTGATGTGGACGCCGGAGATAACAAATGGTGACGTTTTTTGTTGTTGTTTTTTTTTTTATTTCTGGGTAAAATTGCCCCAAATCAAAACACGAAGCAAAGCTCCATGTTGAGCTAACCAAATTTTTGGTTTCAGATTTTGCTACGTTATTTGCGTTCCTCCATCTTTCCCTCAAAGTGTTGGCTTGATTGATGACTTTTTCTAGAGCTGAAATTTGCAATTTTAGAGTCTCCAATGTGTTCCCTTTCTGTGGAAAGAGGTAGGTTAATGTTGATTAAAAAATTATTCTTATGAGGTAGCTCAAATTTTAAAATCAACAATGTGCAATTTTGCAAGTTGATGCTACAAAGCGTGGCGGGATTGCTAGATTCATAAATCATTCTTATGAGGTAGCTCCATTTATTTGTGTAAGTTAGTGATATATGCATTGGACAATGATTTTGAGTTCAAAGACCAGCCTAATTGCTACACCACAATAATTAGTGTAGATGGCGAGAAGAGGATTTTTATTTATGCAAAACGGCATATAGCTGTCGGTGAAGAACTTACTTATAATTACAAAGTTTCCTTTGTAAGAGACAAAGATACCCTACAATTGTGGTTCGAGAAGGTAACATTTCTCAGTTCTATATGTTTTTCTTTTTCGAATAACTTTTTTTTGCTTTAAGCATGGTGCTTCTCTCTTGGAATTTGTCGATTTCATTTATATATTGGCTTTAGCTTTAGAAGACTCGTGGGGCTGTTGTTTTAGTGAACTCACATGCGTATAATCCATTATTTAGTTGAAACACAATAAATATATGAATTAGAAAGCTCATGCTGTCTATAGTCTCTAAACTTTGGAACTACTATGGTGGTGTTAACTTTATGATTTTATTTTCTCTGTCTAGGTGTCGTGGATCATTGAATATCAGCATTCTTGATGTGGGTTTATTGAAGTTTGTGTTCAAGTTTTGGCCAAATTTGTAGTTTTAGAACGTATAGTAAATTTAAGAAAGGATTGGCAAATTTCTCACAGTCGATGACGTCAGTTCCTCCAATTAACAATGATACATATGTGTTTTGCTATTGTGGTCCAAGATCTTCTCTATGAATAGAAAGGAGAAAATCGGGGAAGAAGATATCATGGTTACCCGAGATACAACTACAAAAGCAGAGTGGAAAATTGCGATTTTTTTAAATCGGCAATGAGTGTGTCTAAAAATTTTCATCAAAATAATGTCGAAGAAGAACTAGTGTTGACCCATAATGAGGATGATGACAATTCAATGGATGTTGCTTTCAAGGCACAACTGAAACGTGAGAAACAAGATGTGGCAAAGCTGAAGAAAGAAAATTCCAGATTATGAAAATGTTGGTTGTGTTGTTGATGTTTATAGTAGTATTAACTCGCATGTCATTCGGAAATTCGAAGGTGAAGGATGTCAAGAGTTTGCCATAATATCTTATCGTGAATACGTTTTGTATTTGTTGACATATTTTATACATGTATGTGCACTCTGTATGTGAGAATAAAGTGGATGTTACTTTTTTCGGTAAATGAATTCCACTTTTGGGGCCTCAATATTAGTTTCTTCTATTTGTATATCTATGCAATCTTGATTTCCATGTTTCTTGTACGGATTTGAAGCTTTTAATAGTTCTTTTATACAATAATGCCAAGTTTTTGGGTGAGGAGTGATATCACTATGGTGTCTCGTAACATAGATATGCATGCAAAACCCTATCCGGAAAATAGTATAGCTATTCTTCAGGCAAGCATCCTTTAATGTCCCAGTGCTAAAAGCTGCAACAAAGAACATTAGAAATTCTAATGATATTCTTTCCTATGGGTAATAGCTACTATTTTCTACATGTGATCATGAGATGAATGTAGAGTTTTTGGTTTATTGATTGCTTATAACAAGTCTTCATCCTCCTTTTGGGGCTTTACAGCGGTGTCGTTACTAACATATCAAGTTATCATAGGCACAAATAAAGTACTAAGGCATAGACAACGTTATTACAGGCACATGCAAAGTATTTGGACTTTGATTTATTGACTGCAAAACGAAAGTACAAGAAGTACAACCAAACAAGAATTTGATTGAAGAAGATAAAACCCAAAGTCAGAATGAACGAGCCCTAACATTATACGCCAGCAAACCATAACACTACTTCAGTGAACCAACCCATCATCAACAAACAAAGAAACATCCACAACACTATTTCACTAAACCCATCAGTTACAGAAAAAAGAGCCACAACACCACTTTCCTGAACTCATCATTAACATAAAAATCACGTCACTTCTTGAATTCATCATCAACAAAAAAATAGTCATGTCACTTCCCTGAACCCAAATCCCACAAATGGTTATCATTTTTATAGTATAGAGTTGTTTTTTCTTAATAATTTTCTTCTTTCTTGATGGCCTTACTACTTTGACTGAATTTCAATTAGAGCTCCTTGTGATTGTGATTAAACCTGCTTGTGCATTAATTATCTATCTCTTGTCCTCTCTGGCGCTTTAACTCTTAATATAATATTATTAGATTTTATTAGTTCACAAATTTGTTAGTAAAAATGCAAATCTAACAAAATGGATGTATTTATCGGAAGTTTTTGCCTAGACAATGGTGTTTGTGATGCCGTTAACCTAACTTTCTTGGTGGGGCATATCGGACTGTTTTGTCCCGTCTACTTGCAATTGTGACATGTCATTTTCATTTTGATCTTTAACATCATAATATCACTTGCGACCTCAACTACCTCTCTTTTTCTTCTTTTCTATTTGTGTGTATCGGACTTCATTCTTACTGGAAGTGGTTCAAGTGTCTTTTCCCAAAAAATTTCTCCTTGAATGGGCCGCATCATGTTTTGATATGTAGCTAAGAGCTTGGTTTTTTTATAACACTCATCCACATAATCATATATATCCTTTTTCGCGTGATTTAGAGTAGAAATGGCATAGGGAGAAGAGATGCTAGTCAACTGCCACCTCCTACAAGTACTCTCTCTCCTGAACACATCTACCACATATTTCTCACCCTAATCCATCACCTCATAACCAGTATCACCATTCCATATCACCTTGCAATAAGTTGCACCAAGTTTATTTCCTTCCAACTTTCTTACAATTCTTGGATTACGGTCCTTCTCCACTTAGCACATACATCACTTTGTGTATGCATCATTATCATCATCATTAGCCTCATTTCCTCCAACATACTCTAAATGGACTTACACATGGCATATCTTATTTTTTCATTAAATGCCTTGCATAAGTTATTGTCAATTATGTCATATTTGACATAAGTAGTGAAGAAAACCTAGCATTAGTGCTTTGGCTTCGTTTGAACCAAGTCATAATATACAACAGGACTGGTTTTCTTCAATGCCTGAGAATGTTCATCATAGTTCGTCATAGTACTACTCTTAGTACACTTCCAAAACAATCTTTACATCTATATCTCTTTATACTTCTTGCCCCAATTGGCATAGATGTGTTTGGTACATATCCTACGCTTAGCTACACGCAACAAGTTAGTCACAGCTTGTATAAGGCCCTGTAAAAAATGATTTCTAAATGCAAATCGTACACTATATGTGCTTTTGGAATTTACCTTTTGCTTGCCACTGATTATGACCCAACCTTGTCCATATGTGTTTATAATTTAGAGGTTCAACTTCAAATTCATGAAGAACCAGGTCTAGATTTCTGTATTCTCAACTGTAAATATTGCCTAAGTAATTGGATACATCTGATTGTTTGCATCATTTCCAATAGCACAACATTTTCCCTTTAAGAAGCAATCATCTAGCCCTATAACTTTCCTACATCCATCAAGGAAGCCTTTCTTACATGTAACAAAACATATTTACATTCTCTCAAATAACGCTTTAGATTGCATATTAGGCTTCGAACATTCACTCAAATAGTACTTCTTGGATTTGTCTCCCTAAGCTCATCTATATAATCCCACAACTTTGCATATTCCTTTCTATAGTTTCCCATCAAAACTCTATAGGCAAGCAACTTAGCTTTTGTACCTTAATTCATACTTACATTTAAAGCCAACTGCTCCTCGAAAAGATGTTTCAAAGCAAGAATTTTAATAGTTGGCATTGCTCTGATTGCAGCAAGATAGTGATTTGCTAACTAAGAACTTGTCATCTTCTTATTTTTGAAGCTAATGGTACATGTATGTTCATCGTAGTTCGTCTTCACATGGAATGATCTAGTTTTAACATCAAAGAATACATAGATCTTCCGATGACAATTTTCATCAACACATTTTGCCTTAATATATTTCTTTTCATTCTTGATAAATTTTATCTCTTTTTACTCAATCACCAAATATTTTATGAAAGCATCTTTGGATTGTCTATCATTATCAAACCTCGTAATGTAATAAACATAGGTAGTGCACGATCAAGATCATACCTTGGAAACCTGCTTCTCCTTCTTGTAATAACATCCTTTTCTTCACCTACGTCAGATCCCAACTTTTCATTTGCATTAGTTTCATAGTACTCTGTCTAGTAATCGGCTTCAACAATAACCATATCAGATTGCGGCTTCAACAATAACCATATCAGATTGCTGGAGATTAGATGATTCAACTATTGATTATTAGGATGGTACAAATCTCACGAATGATTCCTGTTTGAGCCTTTGTGACTCTCATGTCAAATTCTCTGATATTCTTCTTTTCTTCAATAAGGTCCACATCATTGTTATCATCATCATCAATCAAGATTCGTACATCGATTTTTATATCATCATCAGTCACTACCTCATTACCTAAACTAATGCCCTCACCTTGACCAACACTCTCACTAATGCCGTCATCCTAACCAACACACTCACCAGCACCCTTACCAATGCTAGCACCCTAATTAATTACCTCACCAGTACTATGATCATCACATTGACCAGCTTGGTCACCCACCTCATTGTTAATATATTCTCTATATACTTCAACCAACCCATGATGTAGATAACAGAAAACTAGATTGATAGCAGTGCTATCATTCCATATGTAGCTCAACCCATCTTTTGGACATTTTTTGAGAAATTTAAAATAAAACTTTTCGAATTTACCATTTATCACATTCTCAAGGTCTCTAATGAACACTTCATAGCTAAGTGGTTTGATATCTATGCGTACTAAGTCCATATTCTCCCAACATATTCTGACATTGAGCGGTAGACAAATTTTTCACCATGGAAAATGCAAACCAATGATGTGTTGTCGCTCATCTCGACCCTACACAAAAAAGGCATAATGTAGATGCATAATGTAGGGACAACATAATAACATACATGAAAATAACAAGCAATGACACAAAAAAATCTAATATGAGTATGATTCCAAGCAATGGATCTGCGAAGATGATTTCCGTGTGGTCAAATTAAAGTTCATTCTATATTGCTTCCCACAAAATTTTGGATTATCCCTATGCTCCAAACCCATTTCAATTGCCTCCAATTTTACATATTCTCCCAAACAAAGCCTTAATGCGGAAAGACAAAATTCACTTTATAGCTTTGGTGAAGTTTTCGAGCATATCTTCATCTTGACGTGTATTTCTAAGTATCTACATTTCACTTTTACACCAAGAGAGTCTTCTAGAGATAAGGAAAGAACTTTTTAAGGAAGAGTATGATGAATGAGCTTTTGTATCATGTATCTTATGTTCTTATCTATAATGTGTTTTATTTGCTAGTTGTCTTAACCTAAGCTTTGTCTGCCATAAGTCTGTATATATTCTCATTTGTTAATAGAGGCTTAATGCCCCTGCCTCCTCTCACATTTTAATTCAGGTCGACACAAAGAACATCTCGATGAAAGATACATGTTTTGATGATTAACTATATTTATGATCTGCCCGTTTGATCTGTCTTAGCATCCACCATGAACCAACCTATCAAATAGAATATACTTTCACATTCAACAACCAATCAGCCTCAAATGCCCACCAACATCTTCTCTCTTTGGTATTAAAAAAGCATTGAAGAAATTTCTCTTCGGGACCACAAGTCAAATAGATTATACTAGACACACTTAGTTCGGGACCATAAAAATATGCCTTTTTGTCATGTCTACTAAGTGCCGACAACATAAGCAAATCGGGACCATAATATATCGTGTTTGCATCCAGGGAGTTTTCTCTCATTAATGTATTATAATATGGAATTTCGAGGTCGAATTGGGTCTCGAAGGGGTATGGGTAAATTGGGTTTTTGTGTCGAATTGGATCTCAATGGGTACATGATAGGAATGCGTTTTGAGTGATAATATGATTTTTGATACATTATAATTACCACCAAGGCAAAAGTACAAGCCACCAGCCAAGGATAAAAATTGGGATAGATGAAGTTCACCACCAATACTTAAAGAAATATCACCAGCGAATAATAAAGGACTTCAGACAAATGAAGTTAATCACCAAGGCATATAAGGAACAAGCCATTAGTCAAGGATAAAAGACTTTGAAATCGGAAAAGTTCATGACCAAAGCCTAAAGGAAACCCACTAGCTAAGAATAAATGACTTCTTGGTTCACCACCAAGGAACTTGAATAAAGAACCAAGATTAAAATTTGCTCACTTGAGTAAATATCACGTATTCATTAAATTGAAGTGTTGTTTGTTGTACAAATGAGATTATACCTCTATATGTAGAGGGATTCCACTAAACAAAAGAAAGTGACTCTTGAAATCCTAAAAACAAAAATCGCTCTTGGAGCATTCATATAATCAAAAATCTTGAAATTGACATCATAATAAAAACTCATAAAACCAAAAATTGAGTTGCTTAATAATTAAGACTAAATGCATTGTAACATGACCCTCCAAATTTGTCAACAGGTCTGGGCAGTCGAAGAGCCACCTTGGAAGATTGACAAATAGCCATGGAAGATTAGAACAACCTCTAATCATTAGGTAGTTGATCAACAGCTTTAAAGTCAACTACAAAGTTATAAACCGATATCTTGGTACTCGATCAACAACCATGAAATCCACAATTAGTTTTGTGAGTTGACAACAAGCACGTAGACTTGACACCTTTAAACTTGAACCTATCAAATCAAATTGTAGGTGAAATTAGTATTTGCTTGCAGGAATAAGGATTGGGTTGGATCAATCGATAAGAATTGTTGAGCTTGAGAGTTGATCGATAAAATTGGAGGCTCTACATCAACCTCTCTAGGTTAATTGAGATTTGATCTCCTCATTTCGACATAAGGAGAAAGGTCTCATATATTGAAAGTTGCCGAGATACCATATTCTCTTAGGAGATCAACTCTGTACACAATATCACTAATTCTCTCGGGTACTTTGAATAGGCCATTAGTTCTAGGCATGAGCTTGATCTTTCATCGAAATGGAAACCTCTCTCCTTTCAAATGTATCCGCACAAAATCACTTGGTTGAAACCGAACCTTCTCCTATGCTTATTTGCTTTCTTTTTATTATAGTCATTTGCCGATTCTCTCGAGTACTTTTAATAAGCCATGAGTTCTAGGCATGAGTTTGATCATTCGTCGAAATGGAAACCTCTCTCCTTTCTCAAGTGTATCCACACAAGATCACTTGGTTAAAACTGAACTTTCTTCCTATGCTTGTTTGCTTTCTTTTATAACACTCATTTGTCTTTTTTTTTTTTTTTTATCTTGGATCGAATATGCTTAGGAAACTTCTTTATTGCTTTAGCTCTTTCTTTAGCTTCATAGTTGACTTGCGAGTTGGATGGAATGAGAATCAAGGTGACTGACCAATTGTATAACTTGGCAATTGATTACAAGCAAATTTGGCATGCGCAAGTTTTAAGTCCCAATCCTTCATAGTCTTACTCATAAAACCTCGAAGGATAGTAGTGAGAGTGTGGTTGGTTACCCTAGTTTGATCATTTGTATATATATGACAAGTTCTATTGAGTAGGATTTTAGAGCCAAACATTCTCTATAGGGTCTTCCAAAAGTAACTCATGAATTTGGAATCTTGATCCGACATAATGATCTTAGGAACCCTATATAGACGAACAATCTCCTTGAAATATAGCTTGGCCATGGGAGAAGCATCATCCATCTTATGACACGAAATGGAATGTGCCATCTTCAAAAATCGATCAACAACCACCATAATGTCATCTTTCTTCCTCTGAGTTCTTGAAAATGCCACGATAAAATCTATACTCACATCTTCCAAGGGTGTGTTGAAACTAGAAGTGGAGCATCTAGCCCGTGATGGAAATGACTTTTTGCATTTTAGCACGTCGAACATTTGGAAATGATTTCATGTACATCTCCATTCACCTTCGACTAATAAAATTTCTCTTGAAGGATTTCAAGAGTTTTGTTGATTCCAAAGTGGCCCGTCAGTCCTCCACCATGAGCTTCTCGAATTAATAGCTCTCTAAAGGAACTTTTTGGTATATGGAGTTTGCTTCCCTAAAAGATAAATCCACTCTGGATCAAACAAGCATCATGAACGTCATGTTTGTAGTTGTCAATGATGGGCGAGAATTTTTTATCTTGAGCATAGAGTTCTCTCATCGTATTGAAGCCAAGGAACCTAGAGTACAGAACAACGATCATTGAGTACCTTCTCGATAGCACATTTGCTACAACATTAGTCTTGTCAGGTCTATATTTCTAGACAAAGGGAAATTTTTTTTTTAAGGAATTCTATCTATTTGACGTGACTCGAGTTGGGTTTGTGCTAGCCGCTAATATACTTCTGAGCCTCACTATCGAAATGGAGAACAAATGGCTTAGGCCTTAAATACTGACTTTAATGATTGAGTACCCTCATAATTGCATAAAACTCCTTATCATAGGTAGAATAATTCTTTCTTGACTATGTCAGCTTTTCACCGAAAATATGCTAGAGGCCTTTGCGCTTGGGTGAGAATAACCTCGATGCCAACTCCACATGCATCACAATCATCCCCAAACACTTTATTAAAGTCCGGAAGGGTAAGGACATGAGACTCAAAAAAACTTTTATTTTATGAATTTAGAAGTATTGTGGACAGCTTTAGTCCATTTGGAAAGTTCCCTTTTCATGCATTTCGCAATTGTAGCCATGACAGTACTTAAATTCTTTACAAACTGTCGATAGAAAAATTAATTCCATAGAAGCTCCTTACATCGGTAATCGATTTTGGAACCGGTCAATTCTTGATTGCTTGCATTTCGGACCAATCGAAAGAGATCTCATCCTTAGAAGCTACATAAACTAAGAATATGGTGCTTGCAAAATGATTGGCATTTCTCTAATTTTGCATAAAGCTTATACTTTTTCGAGACTTCAAAGACTTATAAATGGATACATGCTCCTCGTCATTCCTGCCATAAACAAGAGTGTCATCGAAATAAACAATAACAAATCAACCATAAAGGAACAATGGGCTCCTCCATGAGTCTCGTAAGGTGTTGGGAGTATTCAACAAACCGAATGACATGACTAGCCACTTATGAAGGCCACCGTTAGTCTTGGAAGCCGTTTTCAATTTATCTTTTCATTTCATCCAGATCTAATGGTAACTGTGACATTCCGAATTTCGACCTATTTTTGGGATTTATAAAACGCGTAATTTGTCAGTGTGCTTATAGTAAAATCTCGCCCGGGAACTGATCACTCCCGGTAATCTTTTTTAAATTAGAGATTTCGCTAGAATCGCACTCGATCGAATTTGGCCGTTATTTAGACCCCAAACTTGGCAGTCGATTTCCGGGAGTTTCGAGACAAATTAAATTGGACGGTGTCGATATTATTGTGGCCAGCGTCGAAATTATCAGGAATAGTGAGAAAGTGAAATTTTGGACCGGGTGCGGATTTGGACTGGTAGACCACCCTCGTAGAGTGTTTTCGAGTTATTTTATTTATGGTTTACGTTGGCCTTGCCCTTATTATTTTTCTAGGATTTATTTCGGACCATAGATTTTATTTCCGAGTTTAAAAAGGGCCGTTAGATAGTACTCGAGGGTTATTATTTCTTTTCCTCTCTTCTCTCTCTCCCCTCTGCCGCACATCTCTCTCTTCCCCCTGGACGCGCGCGACGTCCAGGTGCACGCTCGCCGCTTCCCCTTCCCCTCTTCCTTCTCTCTCTCTCCTTCTCTTCTCTCTCTCTCTCCTCCTTTCTCTCTTTCCCGAGCACGCAAAGGCCATGCAGACGCGCTCCTCTCCCCCACGTCTGACTCCCTCTGCCCCATGCATGTCCCTTCCCCATGCAGAACACCCCCCCTCTCTCTCTCTCCTCTCTCCTCCCTTCTCTTCTTTTCCCCGCTCCCTCCCTATTCTTCGTCTGCTTCTTCCCCCGCTCGCCCGAACGGACGCCGGCCTGCTCAGCTCCTCCTGGCTGCAGACGACGACCGCGAGCCCCGCCGTCCGCCTTGCGCCGCCGTAGCCCGACGGTGCTGCACCGCCGCCCGCCAGCCGCGGGCAGCCGTCGGCTACTCCCCCCCTTCTTCCTCCTTCCTCCCCCGACCACCTCCACAGCAGCCCCTGCGCCACTGCAGCAACCGCCTCCGCCTCCGCCCGACGACCATCCAGCCTCCACCCGACGCCACTTCGCCAACCACCGTCGCCGTCGTCCTCCCTCACGCCGCTGCCGCGCCGCCTCGATGCCGGGAAGCTCTGGACGACGCTGCCCTTCCCTTCCTCCCGAGCGCGCGAGCTCAGCTCGCCGCCGCCCGCCGCCGCGTCCGGCGAGCCTCGGCCGCCGTCCAGCCTCCTGGCCAGCTCCCCAGCTCCTCGCCGTCCGCCGTGCTGCTTGACTGCCGCCGGTTCGCGCCCATCAGCCCCCACCAGCTCTCTCTCTCTCTCTCTCCTTCCCTTCCTCTTCTTCGCGCCAGCTTGAAGCCCCTGTTTGCCGCTGCCGTCGCCGTCGCCACCTTCGTCGAGCCAGCCGGGGACCAGCCCCGCCCAGCTCAGCCGACCAGCCGGCCAACCGACCTGCCAGCCAGCCGCCCCAGGCCACGCCGGAGCCGTCCTAGCCGCTGTGCTGCCCTCCCCGGAGCTCCCCAGCCGCTGTGCCGCCACGCCGGAGTCCCCCAGCCGCTGTGCCGCCACGCCGGAGCCCCCCAGCCGCTGTGCCGCCGCCCCCGAGCCGTCCCAGCCGCTGTCCCGCCGTGCCGGAGTCATTCCGGCCTCTGTCCCGCCGTGGCCGAGCCCCGCGCCCGTCGCCGCGCCCGTGGCCGAGCCCCGCGCCCGTCGCCGCGCCCGTGGCCGAGCCCCGCGCCCGTCGCCGCGCCCGTCGCCGAGCCCCGCGCCCGTTCCGCTCGGCCGTGCGCCCCGGGCACGTCGCACGTTCGCCGCGCCCGTGCACTAGGCACGCTGACCGGCCGCCGTGCCCGCGCTGTCCGGCCATTGTGCCCGTGTGGCCAACTCCCGCGCCCGTCCGGTACTGTTCACCCGGGCCCGAGTCGACTTTTCCCGGGCCACAACTTTGTAAGTGACTTCCTAAACCCTACCTAGTACTTTGGGTATTATTTGACTTGTCTAGGGATTAATTAGTACCGGTTTAGGGGTTAAGCGTGGATTATGATCAATATTTGCATGTGCGGGATTGTCATATTAAATCGTGATATTTGTGGGGCTTACTTAGTGGCTATTTATGGGGTGCTAAATGACCGTATCGTCGTGGCGTGCGTGGGGAAATTGACGTTTGAATGTGGTCGATTTGGATAATTTTATGTGCATATTAGTGGCTAATATTGGTGAGTCAATAATTGGCTTGTTGTGGCATTCGTGGGTGGATTTGATGTTCGTATGTTGCCGATTAAATGTCGAATTTGTGGGTTGGGGTGGCATGTCATGAATTGGATTGAATTGTGATTTTGGATCGCTTGGTGTAATTGGCGTGAAATTGATTGAATTGAATGGCGTGTGCTTGCCTGTCGATTTGAAGCCCGGATCGATCGGAGGGCTACGGACTTGGGACGTGTTGACGGCGGTCCGTGTGAAGGCATGACTGGCCGGTGTGCCAAATGGATGCGGGCTTGAGACGTGTTGACGGTGGCCCGTTAAAGGTGTGTTAGACCGGGACGTATTTACGTCGGTCATTGGAAAGTGAATGGCCAGCGTGCCAGTTGAGCCTGAGGCGCAGTAGCGCGGGCAGTGAGAATGGGCCTGAGGCGCAGTAGCGCGGGCAGTGAGAATGGGCCTGAGAGAATGGGCCTGAGGCGCAGTAGCGTGGGCAGTGAGAATGGGCCTGAGGCGCAGTAGCGCGGGCAATGAGAATGGACCTGAGGCGCAGTGGCACGGGTCGTGAGAAAGATGTTCGGCCACGCATGCGATTTGAGTGTGACTGAATTGGTTGGTTGAGTGTGACTGATTTGGCTGGTTGAGCGTGTGATTGAAGTGGCTGGTTGAGCGTGTGATTGAATTGGCTGATTGAATTGGGGGGGATTGATTGAGTGTAAGTGTGGTTGGTATTCGAGCGATTGTATTGTGTTATTTAATTACCATTATTGTTTTATCACATGACAACTAACGTGCAGAGTTTACAGGGGGTTTGATAGCAAGGTGAGTATAATGATGTGAATTCTATATCTTATGGGGTAGATTACATGTACGACTTGTCTGGGTACGCATTGGCCTATGTGGGGTATAGGGGATTGCTTATTGAGACTCGTTCTCACGGTTATTATATAACCATTTCAGATCCACGACCATAAGTGACTGGAGACGCTTCAAGGGTAACCCGAAGATCGAAGACGAGTCAAGCACTTGTATCTTGAGTCCCCCTTTGGTAGAGGAGTTAAGTTTGCGAACTATTGTCCCTTTTGAGGAATGTGGTTCTGTTATTGTGACCTAGATAGGAGTTTGTCTTTTTGTAAAAGTCGTAAGTATCTGCTAAGTGTAGGAATTACAGTCAATTGTTTCGTGCTATTGCTATCCCTTGTCATTATTAATTGTCCGGGTTATTTCTATTTGCTTCCGCGCTTGTTAAATCTCTGACGTTTGGGTTGAGTCGGCGACGTGCCTGGGACGTCGCATTCAATGATCGACCATCGAGGGGTGTCGCGAGCTCGTTAAGGGTTCGGGGCGTGACATCCCCGTTGATTTGGTATCAGAGCAAGGCTAGCTCGAACCAAGATGGTCGAAGCTTGGAGTGATAAGGAGCGATGACTTTGGGGTAGTCAGTTAGGAAGACTTGTTGGCCATGCGTTACCCAGAGTGTTTGATTGTGATTGCTGAGTGACGTATGCAATATCATGTGAAATGCAGGTGCGTCAGGACTTGAGGTTAGTGCACGTTCCATGTTTCTTTGTGATTGAACGATGTTGTGATTGATTGCCTGCTTAGTGAATTGTTGTGATTCACTGCCTAGGGCTTTAGACTGGTATAGTTGGCCTAGGTCTTTAATTCTCGTGGGGAATTATAGCAGGTAAGTGGGTAGGGTGGACCCTGTGAGTATGAGTAGCCGAGGATGAGGTCGAGGTCGAGGTCGTATAGGTCCGCAAGTTGAAGTTGTAGGGGATTCCAGATGAGACGAGATTCTGAGGGTACTCAAGAAAGTTGGAATTTTAATGGGAAGGTAAATCGAGGAGCGAAATGCTACTGTTGCTACTAAGGCTGAGACCACTGTTGTTGTCATCAATGGAAATAACAAAAATCATAGGTGTAATGGAAATGTTGGGAATCAAGGTCAAGGGTAAGCTAATGCAGTCAGACAAATGCGTCAGTTGGTTGGAAAACTTTTTAAAGTTAAACTTGCAAGGTTCAATGGGAAAAGGTGAACCTAAGGCTACATTACTTTGGACAGAGGACCTAAAAACAAAAGGGCTTTTGAGGTATTCGGGTGCACTGGTGAGGAGAAAGTGATCCTAGCTATATATAAACCCTAAGGGAATGCAAAGGATTGGTAAGAGGGCCCCGAAGTGGGATATTTCAAAGGGCATATTTCTAAGCCGGGATGTCGTTGTCGAGGCCTTTAATGAGAAGTTCGATCAGAGAGTGTGCAAGGACAGAAAATAACATAGTTCCTTCGACTTCGCTAAAATCGGATGTCAGTCAATCAGTACGAGGTCAAGTTTGTAGGGACCGTGAGGATAGGACGAGGATGGTTGAGGACTGTGAGGGTAGGACAAGGAGGTTTCGGGATGGATTGGAACAGGAATTCCGCAATCAATTAGTACTCTTGGGGCTTAAGGGATTACGATGAGTTGTATGAGAGAGCTCGATAGTTGACATGGATATGAGTGAAAGGACTGCCGCTTCTGGATTGCAGTACGAGCCGACTAGGGACAATAGGAACTTTGGAAAGAAGCCTATGACAGTGAATCAGAGATTTGTCCCTCTAGTAAGAAAGGACTTTGGGAAGCCGAACTAATACTCCAACGCTACATGTCGGTCTTATGGAAAGAGGCATAGGTATGGCCATTGCCAAGGTGGAAGTGGAGCATGTTGTGGATGTGGACAGTAAGGTCACAAATTGAGAATTGTGGAACCAGCAGGTTAGGTCACTAATGCAATCGCTGCAATCGCATGTAGGACATTAAGCGAGAATTGCCCCGCAGATTAATCAGAATCGACTAAGGACGTAAGGAAAAGTGTAGTGGCTAAGAAGGAAGTGAAGGATGTGCCTTGAAAGTCTAGGGGCGTTATGAGATAGTATTGGGTACAGTAGGAGATGATTTTGAAGTTATAGTCCGAGTGGTCAGGCAAGACTTAAAATCAATTTTTATAAGGAATCGACGCAATCGGTTTAAGGATTTATGGACTACTGATGACATTCGTGGACGAGTTGGGAAGGATGAGTGTTGCTTAGGAATTACAGATTTTGTAAAGAACCGATGTGAGTTGTTTTAGGAGACTATTGGATTGAAATTGGATGGATTGAACTTTGTCTTCGAGGTGTAAAAAGATAATTAAATTGTGCCGATTAGTTGGTTGAGGAATCAAGGCTAAAAGACATAGCCGAGGTGTGTAATCTTCCCGATGTCTTTCCTCAGGAATTACCGGGATTGCCACCTGTTAGGAGAGTCAAGGTTGTAGTTGAATTGGCTCTTGGGACAAAACCGACCTTGGGAACGCTCTACAAGATGTCACTGTCGGAATTGAAGGAATCGCAGGTCCAAGTGCGGAAGTTATTGGATGAAGGTTTTATTCGTCTGAGTGGGTCTTCATGGGGAGCGCTAGATTTATTCGTAAGGAAAAAGGGTGGATCATCGAGATTGTGCATTGACTACAGACAGCTGAATCAGGTGACTATTAAGGTTAAACGCCAGTTGCCAAGGGTAAATGACCGGTTCGATCAGTTACAAGGGGCATCAATATTTTGTAAGAGCGACTTAAGGACTGGTTATCACCAATTGAGGATTAAGAAGGAAGACGTGCCGAAGTCGGCATTTAGGACGAGGTATGGACACTATGAGTTTACGGTGATGCCGTTTGGACTGACGAACGCCCCTGCAACCTTTATGGATTTAAATGAATCGGGTAAGCAAGGAAATTTGGGCTTGATTTTAAGCTTTTCCATCTACCCATATTCTCAGCATTCCCTTGTGTTTGTGCATGTGTGTTTCTGCAAGTTTTATGGCTGGTACATGAATGGAAGTTGCTGTTTGAGCTTGCATGGAGAGAATCGAGCATGGTAGTGCTGATGCATGTATGATTCTAGAGCCCAAAGGGTGTGTTAACCATAGATCTAGGCTCGGTGAACCTTGCATGTGAGTTTCGAGTCTCTTGAACCGAATAGATGCAAAATGGCGATGAGCATAGGACGCCTATATGCTTGTTAGTCGGCTGTTGGGTTACTGTAGAAGAGAAGACAGATTCGTGAGCCTTGTGGATGCAAAAAGGAGTGAAAAGTGCATGAGGAGTTAGGAAGGGCAGATCTGGTCGCTTGGGGCATTGATCTTCTTCATTTTTGTTCCATTTTAAAAAGTCGAAATCTTAAGTTGAGTCCTTCACAAAAGTTGTTTGAAATCCTCCCCTTTATAACATATCTTAATTTCAGATTTTTATAAGGTGATTTGGATAGGACGATAGTCCATTTCCCTCACCGTGCTCAAGCTGTTTTCTATACGATTTCAGTGACCTTTCTATCTTCTCGATTTTCTACCCAAATTTGTAGAACGATTCTGAGGAAACTTTCTTCATAAAGGTTCTTGGAGACATCCTTCTCTACAACATATCTTAAATCCAAAATTTTTAGAGGTGTTTTGAGTCCTGGGAAGAGCTATCTTTTTGGAGACAATAATCCTGTTTCGGTGAACAATTTTTGTCCTGTCCTGAGCCACCGGAAAGAAATACTTACCAAGGCTTTTAATCTTCGAGTTCTTCATGAAAGTTGTTCATTTTGATCTCTCCTAATACATATTTAAATATCAGAATTTTTGAAAGTCGTTTACTGTACCCGGTGTCTTAAATTCATCGGGAGTGCAAAACTGGTCGATTCTGTACAGTTGTGAAAATCCCTCTTTTTCTACTTGAGAACGTGTAAATTGTGGTTCGATGCCTTCCGAGAATATGATGTGCATATCATGAGCTTCCAAATGAGGCATGGTTGGTCGTACTTGGATGAGAAATGGTTGAGGAAATGGGATGACCTTGTGGATGCAATTATGGTGATATTCATGAGTGGTTGAATTGCGCCGATTTGTATGTGTGACATATAATCCGTCTCCATGGAGTACCAGTGACGATCACTTTAGACCATGATCCTAAATTTATTGCCGCCTTTTTGGAAAAGTTTTTCATATGGCATTAGGAACGAAGTTACAGTTTAGCACGGCCTATCATCCTCAGACGGATGGTTGATTTGAAAGGACAATTCCGCCTTTGGAGGATATGTTACGGGCCTGTGTAATGGATTTCAAAGGAAGTTGGGAGGAACAATTGCATTTGATCGGATTTGCCTACAATAGTAGCTATCAGTAGAGTATCAGAACGGCACCGTTCGAAGTATTGTACAGCAGAGCCTGCAGAACACCGGTTTACTGGGATGAAGTTGGTGAGAGGAGCATCACGGGCCTCGAGTTGGTTCAGCAATCAGTCGAAATAGTCAAGGTGATTCGGGATAGGCTTAAGACCGCTTAGAATCGTCAAAAGAATTATGCAGACCAGAGACGTAGGCCTTTGAAATTTTAAGTGGGAGACCACGTTTTCCTCAAGGTATCGCCTATGAGAGGATTATCTCGGTTTGGTAAGAAAGGGAAGTTGAGCCCGAGGTACGTAGGTCCAGTCGAGGTCTTAGAGAGAATCGGCACATTGGCTTATAGTCTCGTGTTATCGCCCATTTGTCTTAAGTGCACAACGTGTTCCACATGTCTATGCCAAGGAAGTATGAAACGGACTCGACCCACGTGTTGAGCTATGAAGAAATAGATAGGGACGACAGGGTGTCGTACGTAGAAAAAATTAGTTCAAACCGAGGAAAGAAATGAAAGAGAATTGCGAAACAAGAAAATTCCGGTGATCAAGGTATTTTGGAAGCATCATGGGACCGAAGGTGCGACATGGGAAAGCGAAGAGTTGATGTGACACCGATACCCTCCCATTTGTTTGGATGGTGGGATTGGATTGTAAATTTCGAGGACGAAATTTTTATAAGGGGGGAAGAGTTGTGACATTCCGAATTTCGACCTATTTTAGGGATTTATAAAACGCGTAATTTGTCAGTGTGCTTATAGTAAAATCTCGCCCGGGAACTGATCACTCCCGGTAATCTTTTTAAATTAGAGATTTCGCTAGAATCGCACTCGATCGAATTTGGCCGTTATTTAGACCCCAAACTTGGCAGTCGATTTCCGGGAGTTTCGAGACAAATTAAATTGGACGGTGTCGATATTATTGTGGCCAGCGTCGAAATTATCAGGAATAGTGAGAAAGTGAAATTTTGGACCGGGTGCGGATTTGGACTGGTAGACCTCCCTCGTAGAGTGTTTTCGAGTTATTTTATTTATGGTTTACGTTGGCCTTGCCCTTATTATTTTTCTAGGATTTATTTCGGACCATAGATTTTATTTCCGAGTTTAAAAAGGGCCGTTAGATCGTACTCGAGGGTTATTATTTCTTTTCCTCTCTTCTCTCTCTCCCCTCTGCCGCGCATCTCTCTCTTCCCCCTGGACGCGCGCGACGTCCAGGTGCACGCTCGCCGCTTCCCCTTCCCCTCTTCCTTCTCTCTCTCTCTTTCTCTTCTCTCTCTCTCTCCTCCTTTCTCTCTTTCCCGAGCACGCAAAGGCCATGCAGACGCGCTCCTCTCCCCCACGTCTGACTCCCTCTGCCCCATGCATGTCCCTTCCCCATGCAGAACACCCCCCCTCTCTCTCTCTCCTCTCTCCTCCCTTCTCTTCTTTTCCCCGCTCCCTCCCTATTCTTCGTCTGCTTCTTCCCCCGCTCGCCCGAACGGACGCCGGCCTGCTCAGCTCCTCCTGGCTGCAGACGACGACCGCGAGCCCCGCCGTCCGCCTTGCGCCGCCGTAGCCCGACGGTGCTGCACCGCCGCCCGCCAGCCGCGGGCAGCCGTCGGCTACTCCCCCCCTTCTTCCTCCTTCCTCCCCCGACCACCTCCACAGCAGCCCCTGCGCCACTGCAGCAACCGCCTCCGCCTCCGCCCGACGACCATCCAGCCTCCACCCGACGCCACTTCGCCAACCACCGTCGCCGTCGTCCTCCCTCACGCCGCTGCGGCGCCGCCTCGACGCCGGGAAGCTCTGGACGACGCTGCCCTTCCCTTCCTCCCGAGCGCGCGAGCTCAGCTCGCCGCCGCCCGCCGCCGCGTCCGACGAGCCTCGGCCGCCCGCCGCCGCGTCCGGCGAGCCTCGGCCGCCGTCCAGCCTCCTGGCCAGCTCCCCAGCTCCTCGCCGTCCGCCGTGCTGCTTGACTGCCGCCGGTTCGCGCCCATCAGCCCCCACCAGCTCTCTCTCTCTCTCTCTCTCTCTCTCTCTCTCCTTCCCTTCCTCTTCTTCGCGCCAGCTTGAAGCCCCTGTTTGCCGCCGTGCGCCGCTGCCGTCGCCGTCGCCACCTTCATCGCGCCAGCCGGGGACCAGCCCCGCCCAGCTCAGCCGACCAGCCGGCCAACCGACCTGCCAGCCAGCCGCCCCAGGCCACGCCGGAGCCGTCCTAGCCGCTGTGCTGCCCTCCCCGGAGCTCCCCAGCCGCTGTGCCGCCACGCCGGAGTCCCCCAGCCGCTGTGCCGCCACGCCGGAGCCCCCCAGCCGCTGTGCCGCCGCCCCCGAGCCGTCCCAGCCGCTGTCCCGCCGTGCCGGAGTCATTCCGGCCTCTGTCCCGCCGTGGCCGAGCCCCGCGCCCGTCGCCGCGCCCGTGGCCGAGCCCCGCGCCCGTCGCCGCGCCCGTGGCCGAGCCCCGCGCCCGTCGCCGCGCCCGTCGCCGAGCCCCGCGCCCGTTCCGCTCGGCCGTGCGCCCCGGGCACGTCGCACGTTCGCCGCGCCCGTGCACTAGGCACGCTGACCGGCCGCCGTGCCCGCGCTGTCCGGCCATTGTGCCCGTGTGGCCAACTCCCGCGCCCGTCCGGTACTGTTCACCCGGGCCCGAGTCGACTTTTCCCGGGCCACAACTTTGTAAGTGACTTCCTAAACCCTACCTAGTACTTTGGGTATTATTTGACTTGTCTAGGGATTAATTAGTACCGGTTTAGGGGTTAAGCGTGGATTATGATCAATATTTGCATGTGCGGGATTGTCATATTAAATCGTGATATTTGTGGGGCTTACTTAGTGGCTATTTATGGGGTGCTAAATGACCGTATCGTCGTGGCGTGCGTGGGGGAAATTGACGTTTGAATGTGGTCGATTTGGATAATTTTATGTGCATATTAGTGGCTAATATTGGTGAGTCAATAATTGGCTTGTTGTGGCATTCGTGGGTGGATTTGATGTTCGTATGTTGCCGATTAAATGTCGAATTTGTGGGTTGGGGTGGCATGTCATGAATTGGATTGAATTGTGATTTTGGATCGCTTGGTGTAATTGGCGTGAAATTGATTGAATTGAATGGCGTGTGCTTGCCTGTCGATTTGAAGCCCGGATCGATCGGAGGGCTACGGACTTGGGACGTGTTGACGGCGGTCCGTGTGAAGGCATGACTGGCCGGTGTGCCAAATGGATGCGGGCTTGAGACTTGTTGACGGTGGCCCGTTAAAGGTGTGTTAGACCGGGACGTATTTACGTCGGTCATTGGAAAGTGAATGGCCAGCGTGCCAGTTGAGCCTGAGGCGCAGTAGCGCGGGCAGTGAGAATGGGCCTGAGAGAATGGGCCTGAGGCGCAGTAGCGTGGGCAGTGAGAATGGGCCTGAGGCGCAGTAGCGCGGGCAATGAGAATGGACCTGAGGCGCAGTGGCGCGGGTCGTGAGAAAGATGTTCGGCCACGCATGCGATTTGAGTGTGACTGAATTGGTTGGTTGAGTGTGACTGATTTGGCTGGTTGAGCGTGTGATTGAAGTGGCTGGTTGAGCGTGTGATTGAATTGGCTGATTGAATTGGGGGGGATTGATTGAGTGTAAGTGTGGTTGGTATTCGAGCGATTGTATTGTGTTATTTAATTACCATTATTGTTTTATCACATGACAACTAACGTGCAGAGTTTACAGGGGGTTTGATAGCAAGGTGAGTATAATGATGTGAATTCTATATCTTATGGGGTAGATTACATGTACGACTTGTCTGGGTACGCATTGGCCTACGTGGGGTATAGGGGATTGCTTATTGAGACTCGTTCTCACGGTTATTATATAACCATTTCAGATCCACGACCATAAGTGACTGGAGACGCTTCAAGGGTAACCCGAAGATCGAAGACGAGTCAAGCACTTGTATCTTGAGTCCCCCTTTGGTAGAGGAGTTAAGTTTGCGAACTATTGTCTCTTTTGAGGAATGTGGTTCTGTTATTGTGACCTAGATAGGAGTTTGTCTTTTTGTAAAAGTCGTAAGTATCTGCTAAGTGTAGGAATTACAGTCAATTGTTTCGTGCTATTGCTATCCCTTGTCATTATTAATTGTCCGGATTATTTCTATTTGCTTCCGCGCTTGTTAAATCTCTGACGTTTGGGTTGAGTCGGCGACGTGCCTGGGACGTCGCATTCAATGATCGACCATCGAGGGGTGTCGCGAGCTCGTTAAGGGTTCGGGGCGTGACAGTAACCACTCCTCAGACTAATTTTGGAGAACACTATCGATTCATGCAACTCATTGAGCATGTTGCCAAGTCTAGGTATGGGGTACCTATATTTTTTTTATGGTCGAAATGGAATTCCTATACTTGATTGTGATATTTTTTGATGGCTTGACTTCGACACACATTCTGAAGGAACTATCCTTCTTAGGCATGAGTAGGGCTGGAACCGAGTAAAGACTCATGTTTTCTCGTACATATCCTCTAGCAATTAACTCATCAACTTGTCATTGCAGATCCTTAGTTTCCTCCAGGTTGCCTTGATTAGCGGGTTTGTTAGGTAGAGAGGCACCAGGAATCAAATCGATTCGATGCTCAATTCCTCTTATGGGAAGTAATCCAGGTGGCAAATTTGCTGGGAAAATATCTTCAGACTCCTTCATCAGGGGTAGCCATTTGGGTGTTAGAGTCTCTCTATCTTACTTTTTTTTTTTCCAATTTCAACCATAAACAAAGCAAAAATATTCTTTTGTTTGCAAATAACTCTCTTCGCCCTTGTTTCATTCAAGAACACATTTTCCTTCAGAGGATGATGTTGAACAAAAAATTGCGTGACTTAGCCCAATACTCCTACTAGCGATGGCAAATGGGCCAGGTCAATCCCGGCACGAATTGGTTCCATGCGGCATGTTATGGGCTAATCCAATAGAGAATGACCTAACTCATGTTGGGCCGATTGGACCCCGTTACCCAATTTTTGGCCAAAATCATAATGCTACGGAAATCATCAAGACTATAAGGGAGATTATATGCAATTTATTTCATCTTAATAAGGTCTGGCATTCCCCAACCAACCCAACCCAAGAGGATTGTCTAGGAATCACCAACTCAAATCAACCCAACCCAACCCAAGAGGATTAACATGTTTCTATTATTGTAAAATGATTTGTTGAAACTCTTTTTATGATGCAACAATAGCATACTCTCCTTGAATATCCATTGGAAAATCACTAAAAAAGTTCTAACCCTATCTTATGGATCCAATTTAGTATTAAACCTTTCAATTTGACCAATTGAGTCCTAAACCTGTTAATAATTTTCTAATATAATCTTTTCAGCTAATTTTTCAGGCAATCATTGATGTGGACGCCAACCGTTTTACTTAGCACGACCGATGTTGATGTGGACAATTTTTAAAATTTTTCATAATTTTTTTCTTATTTTTTTTTCCTTCTTCCATAGCTAGCAACTAGCCATAGGTGAGGGTTAGCCTCCAGAACCTCGAGTAAGGCTCAAACTCGTCAGCCATCACAAGGGCTTAGTGACTAGTGGAGGAAGAAGGAAAAAAAAGATAGAAAGAAAAGAAAAAAAAGAAAAATCTCAAAAAAGTAGAAAAAATTAAGAAACAAACAAATTCAAAAAAATTGTCCAACATTAGCACCGGTTGCGCCACATAAGACAACCAATTTCTACATCAGTGATCACTGACAAATATTGATAAGAAAAATTACATTGGCAAATCAGCAAATGTTTTGGACTTAATTGGCCAAATTGAAAAGTTTTGGATAAATTGGCATTCATATAATAAATTTAGGATGTTTTTTTTTGGTAATTATCCCATTATCAATTGATTGTTGTGGCTCTTCAATATCTTCTTTGAATTAGTAAATTTGTTAACAGATATGATGGTTACAGCAAATTTTCAAACCTACTATGCATATAATGAATGAAAGATTACAAAATATTTGGTAGAAATTCCCCCTTGGTATTTGTTGCCTGCGGTGATGGAACCTACAACCCAATTACATTTGGTAAGTTTTCTTTTGGAAGCATACTATGAGAATTTAGTATTCGTTGATAATCCAAGGGATGGGTGTGGAGATCCGACTAGCTATAAACCATGAAATACCCTACAATTCACATGAATGAGTTTAGTCAAGTCATTTGGCCTGTGTAGATGACCCTAACTCAAAATAATTTGCATATAATAGGTAACATTTGAATGGGTGACCTTCAGCTCCTAAGATGAAAATCCCCCAATGCCCAACAAGCTCATCAAACCTTGGGGATGGAGAGATAGTTCTTTAAGAATAGTCATTGTAGCTCCACCAATGTGCAGTGGATTTGAAAACGTTGTCCCTTTGGAAGATTAAAAAGTCTAAATGACTTGAATGACCGGCAAAAGAACAATTACTTAGAGTTTGTTTGGTATAACTGTAGCTTACTTGTAGTTTTGTCGTGATGTGACCGTGCTACAAAGTGTCAAGACTTTTATATTTAGCGAAACACGTTCTAAAACTGCAGCCCCACGAGAACTGTTTAGAATGGTTTATTAACTCCGGCAATTATTGAGTTGCGAGCTTGCCAAACATCTTATAAAAACTATATCACCTCTTTCAAGTTTTATGGATAAACCGTATCAGATAAACTCTCAGGAGTTAGTCATTTGTCTTCCGCAGTGTTCATCCCTTTGAACATTACTTTCTAAAACATTTATTATCCATAACGCATGAAGACATGAATCCCACATACTTATTCTGAAACATATAAAAAAACTGCCAAGTTCAATAAAAGAATATTAGAACTTTGAATTTGATTTGTTAGGATTAATTGACAGTACACGTAGAAGAGGATATTAATTAGAAAAATAGGGATTATTTTCATTAGCTAAATAAACTAATAGTAATTTTTTTTTTCAATATAAATGACTACTTTAATATAACAGTTATTTTCTTCATGATTGATAGTAGGGCGTGCATGGTAACATTTCTTTTCCAGAAATCAATTTATGGCCAGAAATAGAATTTTCTATTTCTATTTTATGGACGAGTTTTTGAGCAAAAATACGTATTTGATAACGACAAAAAATTTCTCCCTTCCGAGTAGTTGGCGGAAGACGACGAGTGGCGGTGAGGGGAGGAGGTTGGTGGCCAGTGGTGGGAGGTAGCTGGCTGGTGGCAGCGGATGATGGCGGCCAGCGGCGATCGACACTGGGCAGCGGCTGTCGACGGGTGGTGGAGCATGGCGGCAGATAATAGTGGTGGCGGCGAAGGGCAATTGGAGGCGGTTGGCATCGGGCGATGGAGCACGGCAATCGGCGGCGGAGGACGGTTGCCTATGGCGGCCGGCATTGGACGACGAAGGATGGTGGTTAGTGGCAAGATGTGGCCAATAGGCAGGAGGTGAGTGACGAGTGGCAGGCGTAGGCTGGAGCTGGCCGGTAGGTGGCAGCGAAGGATGCAGGAGGCAGCAGTGGGTGGGTTGTGGCCGCTATTGCGTGGCGGCGAACAATGAAAGATGGCGGTGTGAAGAGGCGGTCAGTGAAGGACGTCGGTGGTAGGCGGCTGACGGCAAGAGACGTCCGGTGGCAATAGTGAGCGACAAGGGGGTGGCTAGCTAGTAGCGAGGATGAGTAATAAGAAGAGATTTTATTTCTCATTTTTGTTTCAAAAATAGTAAAGTAAATTTTTTTTACTTCTGATTTTTGCTCCAAACCTATTTTTGAAATATAAATTTGTTTCATAAATAGAAAAATGAAATTGCGTTACCAAACGGATTTCTGTTCCAAGCCTGTTCCTTGGAACAGAAAAATAGAAAAATAGAGAAACGGAAATGATTTCATGCGCGCCCTAAATAAACATTGCGTAGAAATATCTGTAAATTAATCAATATACGTTTCGTTTCCTCTAGTCAACTTTTATTTCTTTCAATATAAAATATATTACGTATGACGAAAACAACACTAAAATAAAAAAAATTAAGTGAGCTTAGCATCGGTTGTATTTATTATAATGACATAATAAGTTGTGAAAGTAGGTGAAAATAAAATGCTAATAACAAGACTTACTTTAATTAATAGAACAGAATTGTTCGCAGTGGATGTATTTGCCACGCCCCGCACCTTATGGCGTGTCACATCCTTGCTGAGGTCGATTTGAGTGTGACGTCCCAGGACGCGTCGCCGATCCAGCGCCCAACACGATAGAGATTAAAGCACATGCGGAAGTATTATAGCACCCGTACAGTGTAATAACACATGACCAAGGATAGCCACACCACCGACAACATGAACAAATATACACTTGCATTGATATTGGGAACCATATACAACATCCATTTATAGCTTACGCTCCAAAAATCAAAAGCGGGTCAATAGCCACCAACATCAAAAGGAGGGGGTACGTGGCTCGGTGGTCAAGCACTATATCTAGCCGAGCTCCTCCCAAAACGTATCGGTATGCCTGTCATCCTCAAGGTTGGGGGTTTGAAAAATTGGGTTTATACAATAGTAAGAATAAATCTCAGTGAGTAGATTCCCTAAACCAAAACTAGGCTAACGTGCATCTCCTGATGAGTACTAAACCACAACACAATTCAACACATAACTGACTTAGGCCCTCAAACCCAAATCCAATATTTACCTTGCCCTGCAGGTTAGACACTTTATAAAATCACAACAATAATGCAGAACCCAATCGCGGCACATGCACACATCACTTGATCATAACACATGCCATGTATATACTTGTGCTCGTATTCGTGCTCACGTCTCATCAATACACTTCGCACACTTGCATACATGCCATTTCTCAATTCTCCTTTGACCTGCGTAAAACGCATCAGGTCCGATCCGCGTAAAACGCATCAGATCTATCACTTCGAGATCGATCTGTCACGCCCCGAACCCTAACGGGCCCGCAACACCCCCTTACAAAAGGTCGTAAAGAACGCGACGTCCCAGGACGCGTCGCCGACCCAACCAAATCACGCAAGCGGAAGCAAAATAATAGAACAACCCTGACGTTGAAAGAATATGACTAAAGGATAGGACAATAAAAACTTTAACGAACATAGAATAAAAACCGAATCCATAGTAGTCGCACATTAGGCCATTAAGGTTTAAATCCGCACCATCAATCAAAAAGGGGTAGGGGTTGGGTAAACTGCAACAGTACCAAAAGAGAGTATCACTACCAAAAAGGAAACGTCCTAGTCCTACACCTAAGCGTCCCTACGGCGTCCAATCCGGATCAAACCCAAAGGTGCCTGAATCCGAATCCGAATCCGAATCTATCTCGATCGGGTTTTCCTCGGTATCTCCCTGCGCGGCTGCCATAGGCTCCTCTTCGGGCTCAGGTTCGGGGACAGGAGTCGGTGCGGGATCGGGATTCGCCGGGGGACCGTCGGGGTCTGACACCTCACCATCGGGAGCGAACTTGTCCCAGGGCTCCCAGTTGACCGCGTCTTCGCTGGAGTGTATCAACCCCTCAAAACCTCGGATTGGCCCCGAGTCCTCCAACCCGACCCGATGGGACCAGGCTAGGTACTCGTGACGCTCCAAGTGCTCTAACCCAACGTCTACCAAAATAAATGTGCGGTGCCTAATGTAAGTCTCGCCCGGGTTCGGGCCCGGGTACTCATCGTCCACATGCCACGTGAGCATGGGGATCCCAAAATGCCTAGGAGGCGCCATACTCAGGGACGGGGATCTGAAAATGGTTATATAATAACCGTGAGAACGAGTCTCAATAAGCGACACCCTAAACCCCACCTAGGCTATTGCGTACCCAGACAAGTCAAACAGGCGAACCACCAGGCAATATAACAAAATTCACACGACATACTTACCTCGCCTCGGGTCCTGATCAAACCCTGCACATTAGTCAGAACAAGAATAATCCAACATCATATCACAACCACCCGGCACATACTTTCCACTCGCAATCAGTCAATCATCCCAGCAATCACACGCGCCATTAGCCACTCCAATCACACGCTCAACCAGCCAATCCAATCACACTCAAATCGCATGCACATGTCCAACCCACTTTCCTCTCACGGCTCACAAGCCGCCCAATCACTCAAACCAATGGCCGCCGTCCGCACGTCCCAAGCCATATCAATCATACTAATCCAATGACCGACGTAAACACGTCCCGGTCTATCACATCTTTAACGGGCCACCGTCCGCACGTCTCAAGCCCGCATCCATTTGGCCCATCGGCCGTTCATGCCTTCACACGGACCGCCGTCAATACGTCCCAAGTCCGTAGCCCTCCGATCGATCCGGGCTCAAATCGACAGGCAAACACGCGCCACTCAACGAATAAAATTCAAGCCAACTACACTAATAATCAATAATCACAATTTAATTCCAAAGTCACATTTCGCCACCTCATCACACGGACTTGCCGTACAAGTCGGCCATGCACAATTATTCAATTCGAACATACCAATCTAGCCCAATTCAATTCACTCGGTTCTAATGTACATTAACTAAATTACGCTACGCCCTAGCCATTCTAACCCGAGACATGCCAATTAAGTACCCAAAATACTAAGTAGGGCTTAGGATTTCACTTACCAAATTTTGGCCCGGGAAAAATCGACTCGGGCCCGAAATGGCCCAAGTGAACAGTACCGGACCGGGCGCGGGAACGGGCCACACGGGCACGGTGGCCGGTCGGTGCGCCTGGTGCACGGGCGCGGTGGCCGTGCGGTGTGCCCGAGGGCGCTCGGCCGAGTGGGACGGGCGACGAGCCGGGCGACGTCTTGGCTTGAACGGGCAGTGTGCCGGGCACACGGGCCAATGGCCGAGCGGGACGGGCGACGGGCGCGGGGCTCGGCCACGGGCGCGGTGCTCGGCCACGGGCGCGGCGACGGGCGCGGGGCTCGGCCACAGGCGCGGGACTTGGCTGGGGAAGCTCCGGCGCGGCGGCACAGCGGCTGGGGGGCTCCGGCACGGCGGGACAGTGGCCGGAATGGCTCGGGGGTGGCTGAACAGGGGCCGGAACGGCTCTGGCGCGGCTGGACAGTGGCTGGGACGGCTCCGGCACGGCGGCAGCGGCTCAGGCGAGCTCGGCCACGGCCGGACGGAGGCTGGGGTGACTCCGGCGAGCGGCGGAACGTCACGGGAGGGAGAGATGGTCGTCTGAGGCGGGGTCGGGAGGCCGGAGGGGAGCTCGGCGGCGGCAGGGGGCGATGCACAGGCGTCGGGGCGGCGCTGGGGGCTGGCCGGACGACTGGGCGACGGCCGGGACTCGCCGGGCGCGGCGGCGAGCGGCGGCGAGCTGCAGAACGCCCACGGGGAGGAGAGGCAGGTGGCTGAGGTGGGGGTGGCGCGGACGGAGGGGCTCAGCGGCGACAGGGGGCGGTGCTCGGCGTCGGGACGGCGCTGGGGAGCCGGCCGGACGACTGGACGTCGCCCGGGCTCGCCGGACGCGGCGGCGAGCGGCGGCGAGCCGAGCTCGCACGCTCGGGCGGAGAGGAGAACGGCGCCGGTCTGGGCTGTTCGGCGTCGAGGCGGCGCGACGAGGGTGCGAGGGAGGCCGGCGACTTCGGTGACTGGCGGAGTGACGTCGGGCGGCGGCGGGGTGGCGTCGGGCGGAGGCTGGATGGCGTCGGGCGGAGGCTGTGGAGGTGGAGAGGGCTGTGGAGGTGGTCGGGGGAGGAAGGGGGGAGCGGTCGACGGGCCGACGGTGGCTGGCGAGCGGCGGTGCAGCACCGTCGGGCCACGGCGGCGCTAGGCGGACGGCTGGGCTCACGGTCGGCGTCTGCAGCAAGGAGAAGCAGAAGCAGCGGCGACGGTTCGGCCAGTCGGGAAGGAAGGAGAGCGGCGGAAGAGAGAAGAGAAAGAGAAAGAGGGGAAGGAGAGAGGAGAGAGAGAGAGGGGGGGTTTTTTGCATGGGGAAGGGGCACTGCGGGCGTGCAGGGGGCGTGCGTGCGTGCATGGCGTTGCCGTGTACGGGGAGAAGAGAAAGAGAGAGAGAGAGAGAGAGAGAGAGAGAGAGAGAGGGAGATGAAAGGGAAGAGAGAGGGACGGGCGTGCATGGGGGAGGGCGCGGCAGACGTGCATGGGGGAGGGGAACGCACGGCTGCATGGCGTTGCCGTGTACCGGGCGAAGAGAAGAAGAAAAAGGGAGAGAGAGAGAGAGAAGGAGAAGAGGGGAAGGGGAACGGCGGGCGTGTACCTGGACGTCGCGCGCGTCTAGGGGGGAGAGAGAGAAGAGAGGGAAATTAACGGCCCTCGAGTACGATCGGGTGGTCCGAATTTAAACCCGAAAATAATCCGATGGTCCAAATAAATCCTAGAAAAATACTAGGGCAAGGGCCAACGTAATATATAAATAAAACGACTCGAAAAAAGTACACTACGAGGGAGGTCTACTAGTCCGAAGTCGCACCCGGTCGAAAATCCATTTTTCGCACATTCCCGGCAATATTGACGCTGGCCACAATAATATCGACACCGTCCAATTTAATTCGACCCGGAACTCCCGGAAATTGGCTGCCAAGTTTGGAGTCTAAAAACGGCTAAATTTGATCTAGTGCGATTCTAACAAAAATCTCAAATTTAAAAACAAAAACCCGAGAGTGATCAGTTCCCGGGCGAGATTCAATTATAAGCGCACTGACAAATTATACGTTTAATAAGCCCCAAAAACGGGCCAAAATTCAGAATGTCACACGATCTCTGGCCCACGTAAAATGCATTAGGCTCATGACACATAATCCTCATAAAACGCATCAGGTTGGTCATCTTCCAGTAATCCGGGCATCGTCCCACGTAATAGCCTCAGGACGGGTTCAATACCCCGCGTAACACGCATTATGGCTTTATGTGATCACACATTCATATACACCAATTATTATCTGGACCTCGCGTAAAACGCATCAGGGCATTTTAGGTGGTCACATACTCATGTCATTCGTGCACACTCATTTATGCACATGTTATGCTAATGCTCGAGATGCACACTCATGGCCACAATATCACACTCGGCATTCATAAATTCCATACAGGGCACTCAACATGAATTGGCTACATACTCAATTTGCATCACAACATGCCCAACGAACCAACCAATCTAATTCAGTCACAACATAAAGTTTAGCACCCAAATTCACGCAATTGAACGCCAAAACCACACATGCCAAACAACTACCATGCATCTCGTAAATTGGCAGTGCCAAGCACATCATAGGGTACTACACAATCACAATCATGCCTTATCTAATTTAGCATCCTCACGAGCCGATCACCGTTCCCTAAGCAAATCACCTTAGAACCTCGATAAACTAGTTATGGCCCGAATCGTCCTGACACCAAATCAGCCATAGACAGTCCATCCTAGGCCATTAAATCACCTCCAAATCATCACATTAGGCTTCCCAATCTTGCCACAAAAACAGCCACTACTCGGCCTACGAATTACATCCGACAAATCCACAATTTCGCCCGATTCGAGGCGCCTAAGCTCAGCCATCATTCAGCACAATACGGGCCACTAAACCTCAATTAGATTGTCACACTAAGCCCGAAAATAGCCACCAAATCAGTCACTATCGCTCGTCACAATTTAACCCTTAAATTGATCTCGCCTAGTCTAGTTTAATCCCGGCATGGACAGCCACTAAACAGGTCACTCTAGGCCAATATATATCCTCAAAATACTCCATTTGGCTCTCCAAGACATCCCTCAAATCAGCCGCCACGAGAACAATGCGAGGCACACTAAATATTCCACAATTGAACCCGAACTTAGCCGAACTCGGACCGATTCAATCCAATATTTCCAGCCATCACACAACACATCCTAAACCGCTAAACTTCATTAAAATTGACAAGCTAAACCACCAAATCAGCCACAATAATAGCCCCTAACATCTTTCGCATGTTAACCCCTAAATTACCCTAATTAACCCCTAAAACTCATCTAGAAACACACATTAGCCTAATTAGGGTTTAGGGTTGTATTCACCTGGATTCCTAAGCTCCCAACTAAGTTGGACAGAAGGTGAGAGCAGCTGAACAGTGGCGAACCTGCGTTGGAACAGTAGCGGCGCGTGGTGGGTCCCTCGACGGCGCTCGCGGCGGCGGCGGCGGCTTGTGGATGGCGGCGGTTCTAGGCGGGGGCTAATCGTTGGCGGTCGAGGAGGGGAGAGGGAGCAAGAGAGGGATGCTTGGATGGTGGTGGTGAGGCGAGAGGGACGGCGGCACATGGCGGCGGCGGCACCAGCTTTGACTAGAGGCGGCGGCATGAGGCCGGGAGGGGGAGAGCTCGCGGGATTGAGAGAGAGAGAAGGGTGGCCGGCTGGTTTGGTGAGGAGGAAATGAAGGAGAGAGAGATAATGGGGGAGATATAGGCTTAAGTGAGGTAGTGGGGTGGTTGACCAAACATCTCACAAATGACCATCCTACCCCTAATCTAAGGGCTAGGGTTAATTCTAGACAAAAATATCTAAGGGCACCTTGGTCCACTAATTCTAACCAAATAATAATTAACAAGACCACAAAAATCAATAATAAACCTCCAAAATTCGGAATCCTCACTTAGGGGCCTAGAGGCAAAATCGTCTTTTTCCGGTCCCAGGTCAAATTTTCAATTTCTGACTCTCTTGATCCCAAATATGAGTGGCCACACTTAAACGACATTGTCCTTGTGAAAATAGTTGCGTACGACCACAAAACTAGACACCGAAGTTCGAACTCAAATCCACGATCAATTTCGCTCAATTTGCAGTTTTAGCGTCTCTCACTTACGGACGGCTATTTAGGGGTTATGCATATCGATCTAGAGCTACTTGAGTAGTGACGATGTCGATTTCCCAGAGAACACGAGGAATCATCGCTAGTCCCAGGGGTCACGGTCATTCGAAATAAGTTCGGGATCGTTCGTCGCGCATACTCTCGGTCGTGCGGAATCACTCTCTATCCGATCGTACGTCATCGATCAAACCAAATCCGTCATTCTCCTCGAACCGGCCCACATTGGCACAAAATATTCTCTCGTCGTATCTCGGAATCGGACTCAATTCACGATTGAGTTCTTGGGTCCACGTACCATTTTCCTAGTTAGTCTTTCCTTATTGGTCAATGTCCTGAGAATGATCAGTTCCGGACGATAATTACTAAAATGATATGAGGAATAATATTAATTTCATTGATCACGAAAGTGGATCGAATTTCAGGACGTTACAGTATTCTCAAAGAAACTACGTATGAAATGGGACTTTGGGAGGACACATGTCATTCGCTCTATCCTTTCCTTCACTTTTCTTAATTCGTATTTTACTAAAATTTCCTTGCAGATGACTCCTTCCTTCCTTAATCCTTTCCTGTTCCTTTTATATTTCTCTCTCATTATAGATTTACGTTACTAAATTTTTTGGCATATACTGTACTTTCTATCTCTTAAAATTATTTCATTCTCATGATTCTTTCTTTCTCTTTTAAATAATAAAAATAAATCCTACTTGAAAAGAATTATTAGTTTTGTATATAAATTTATCGAATCATGAGAGGACAATGTCGTTTCTTTTTTTTTTGGTACTAGCAAAAATGTACGTGCAATGTGTGTATGAAAAAAAATTGATATTTAAAAGATTTTGCAAAATTTCCTTATTATAAAATTTGTAAATTTTTAATGAATAAAATATTTGAATTATTAATCAGTGGGATGAAATTGTTGACAGGATACGAAGAAATTAGAAACATTTTTATGAAAAGAAAAAATATGAAAATTTGAACTGTTTTGGGTGAACTCATTTATTATATAGAAAATATTCAAGTCTTAAAACTGAAGTACGCGAGAGCCAATATAGAGTTATTAATGTACGCAACTGTCCATGATAGAAGATGGTATAGAATAACTGATCAAAAATAGTCTAAGGATGAAAAAACAATTGTGATCCCGTCAAAAGTAGGAAGTATTCTTTGTTTTATAAAATAAAAATATATAAATGCATCGGCCATGTCTGACTTTCGGCCAATTGCGTGTTGTAATACATTATATAAATGCATTTCAAAGATCTTGGTCAGGCGCATTGCACACATCTTACCTGCTCTAATTAGCCCCTTCCAAACGGCCTTTGTTAAGGGACGCAGAATAAGTGATAACATCTTGATAGCTCAAGAGCTATTCGTGGACTTCTACCATGAAGCTTATCTCCCTAAATGTGCCATCAAGGTGGATTTCCAAAAGGCTTTTGACACTGTAGACTGGAAATTCATAGAATTGACACTCAAAGCCTTCAAATTCCTGGATTTCTTTATCAAGTTAATTATGGCTTGTATTTCCACAGCTAAGTTCTCGGTCTCTATTAACGGAGAACTCCATGGTTACTTTGCTAGTAGCCAAGGAATTCGACAAGGTGATCCACTCTCACCTTATCTTTTTATACTGGTAATGGAGGTTCTTTCTGAAATTTTAAGGGTAAAAACTGAGTCCCCAGACTTTCGTTGGTTTTGGCGATGCAAAAAACCACGTATATCGCATCTCTTCTTTGCGAACGATGTGCTCATATTTTCAGAAGGCCACCTGAAATCGGTTGAAATTATCAAGGAATCACTTGATCTTTTCTCCATTTGGTCTGGACTCAGGCTGAATAGTAATAAAAGCAACTTGTTCCTCTCGGGAGGAACCCCGGCATTGCATAGAGAACTTCTCCAATGTCTTGGCTTCCAGATCAGCTCACTCTCCTTCCGTTACCTTGGAGTGCCCATTATTTCCTCCAGGCTGCATAAGGAGGATTGCAAGATCCTTGTTGATTCTATAACGGCTCATGCGCGCTCATGGACACAGCGTTTTTTATCTTTTGCGGGGAGGCTCCAGCTCATCAAATCTGTTCTTTACTCCATCCAGATATATTGGGCCGCAATATTCTCCCTTTCGAAGTCTGTACTTTACAGAATAGAGACTATATTGAGGCAATTTTTTTGGAAGGGTCCTGATCTAGGTACCGGGGGAGCGAAGGTAGCCTGGAACAAAATATGTCTCCCCAAAGAAGAAGGAGGGCTTGGTATTAGACGACTTGTTGAATATAACAAAGCCATGATTCTCAAACACATATGGACCCTCTTTACTGATAAGGAATCCATATGGAGCAAGTGGATACACTCGATTTTTTAAAAAAATCAAACTTCTGGACTGTTTCAAAGCCGACATTCTGTTCATGGACCTGGAAGAAAATCCTCGATATGCGTGCTTCTGGCCAAACCTTATTTTGATGGAAGATCAGCAATGGTCACTCTATCTCTTTCTGGTTCGACTGGGGGCACAGCAAAGGTCTCCTCTACCTTATCGTCAACAATGTTGACATATATCAGTTGAGGATTCCCCGAGATATTTCGGTTCGCCAATTCTTTGAAGGTGCATGGCAACCCTTTAGAACTCTTGAGACTATCCTCAGCTGGTCAGATCCACTACCTACCTTTATGGATAATTCTCAGGACTCTCTATCGTGGATTCACCACCCATCAAAATCCTTTTCTATTACCTCCACTTGGAATTATATTAGAAGGAAAGGACAGCCGGTTCCATGGCACATCTTTATCTGGGATCCACACATTGCTCCTCGACATTCCTTCCTCCTATGGATTGTCTCCCTCAACCGACTTCCTACCCAAGTACTTCTCCTTCAAAACCGTCAGATTGACTCTGCATTATGCGTCTTCTGCAGTTCTAGGCCTGACTCGGTCAATCACCTTTCCTTTGAGTGCCCTTCCACAAATAGATTGGCTTCTTTCTAGGCAACTAAGTGCATACTTCCGTGGCGCAATCGTCCGTGGCTAGAACTTATTTTGTGGGCTATGAAAACCTGTGGTGGCCCATCCTTTGCACATTGCATCTCCCGATTCTCCTTCGGGGCATTGATTCATATTATATGGACTGAGAGAAACAACACCCTCTTCAGGAACAAGCAGGTCTACATTCCAGGAATGCGCAAGCACATTGTCAAAGTTGTAAAGGACAAAGCACACTCCATGGGGGAGTCCAAGATACACCGAGAAATCGAATCATCCAGAGGAGATGGGATTTTTCCCCATCAATCTTTCATGTAACCTGATTATCCTCTTCTCTTGGGGTTAGTTAGATGTACTTATCCTCTTCTTGCTTGTACTTACCCGGTTTTTTTTGGGTTGTTGTTTAGTTCTTGCTGAATCATCCCTGCCCTAATTGGGTCATGGCTTGGTTTTGGCTTTAGTTGTATTTGGTGTGTTGAAAAGTAATACATTTCTTAACTTTACCAAAAATATATATATATAGATGTCACATCTCAAGTAGGATGAGTTCTATGTTATACACACTTCAATTATTTTATTCAACACTGTTTTATGATAAGATCATTAAGGTACAATATAGATTTTATTGTGTTGTATTAGATTTGCTGCATTAAAATCAATAGAATTATGAGGTAATCAAGGTGATTTATATATCCTAAAAGTTACACACTTCAATTTAATTTATGACTTATATTTTTAATGTAATTATTACGTTATGTTTAAACGTTTTCATTAAAAATGAAATTAATGAATTATTATTTTACAATAATTCTATTTTGTGTCCGATTATATAGAAGAAATAAATTTATTCCTAATAAAATTATATTCCGCGGCGAACCATGGATAACACACTAGTAATAGAAGAAACAACAAAATACCCTTAGCACATACAATTTATTTTCACCCATGACCTCTACGGGATCAGTCACACTTTATTCAATTTCCATAATCGCACAAACCTAATCAAATATCACCTGCTAGCAGAACCGGTCTGATTCTTCATCCCAATCACTTCCAATGCGGAAGCAGCATGGCTCTAGAGAAGGAGAAGATGTAGGCTCTGGAGTATCGAGACGGTCGAGAGTGAAAAAGTACTGATAGGGTTTTACTGAAAGGGTTTTATAAAAGGAGAAGGATGGTTTTTGGAAATAAAATACTAGTGAAGAATATAAGAGGCAATCATACAAAAATATATGTATATATTAAGCATAAATGATCAAACAAATATATTGGAATATTTACCTAATTTGCTTTACAAAATTGACAAATACGAAAATGTCTTGCCAGAAATACTACAAAATATTCCTGCCAAAATTTGATATTAGTACGTATTTGTCTTTTGAGTCTGAATTGATTATTCAGACGGAGAACATTTGAGTCTGAAAAATTCCTGTCTAACAGACACTTCAGGAAAATGGATAAGTAACACATAGCTTATTTCTAATATACTCAAATGAAGACTTATCAAGTGGTTTTATGAATATATCAGCTAATTGATTCTTAGAATCAATGAATTGAATATTCACATCATCATTATGAACATGGTCTCTAATAAAGTGATGCTTGATTTCAATATGCTTTGCACAAGAATGAAGAATTGGGTTCTTCATCAAATTAATAGTACTTATATTATCACATTTGATTGCAATGCTTGAATCTTCGATGGCAAAGTCTCGTAACTGTTGCTTCATCCATAGAATCTGTGCACAACAGTTTTCCAAAACCACATATTCTACTTTTCCTGTAGAAAGTGCAACTGTGTTCTGCGTCTTTGAGTACCAGGACACCAACATATTTCCTAGTAGTTGACATGTACCTGTAGTACTTTTCCTATCCACTTTATATCTAGCTAAATCAACATCAAAATAACCAGTAAAAGTAAAGTTTGAAACTTTAGAATACCAAAGACTTAACATTGGTTATGTTCTAATATATTTGATTATTCTCTTAACTGCAGAAAGATATGATTCTTTTGGGTCATATTGAAATCTGGCACACATACAGACACTAAATTGTATGTCAGGTCTAGATGCAATAAGATATAATAAAGATCCTATCATGCTTTTATATACCTTCTGATCAACCTTTTTACCATTTTCATCTTTGTCCAGTTTGAAAGACTAAGATATGGGAATGTCTGTTTTCTTGCAATTCTGCAATCCAAATTTCTTGACAATCTCCTTTGCATACTTCTCTTGTCAAATGAATGTACCATCCTTGGTTTGTTTCGCTTGTAGGCTAAAAAAGAATATCAATTCGCCCATTATACTCATCTCAAACTTATTCTGCATATTCTTTGAGAATTCTTTGCACAACAGTTCGTTAGAGGATCCAAAAATGATATCATCAATATAAATTTGAACAAGTAAAAAAGTCCTTACCTTTTCTCTTAATAAATAGGGATGTGTCAACCTTCCCTTTTGTGAAGTCATTTTGCAAAAGGAAGTTGCTTAACCTCTCGTACCAAGGACGGAGTGCTTATTTTAGACCATAAAGGGCCTTTTTGAGTCTGTAGACATTGTTAGTCTTCTTTGGTTCTTCAAAATTAGGTGGTTGTTCCACATATACTTCTTCTTTGATATAGCCATTTAGGAAGGCACTTTTCACATCCATGTCGCGACTCTAAAAAATTTATCTCATTTTCTCGGGCTAATGCATTATTAAGATTGAACTTAACTCAGGCCCTCCCAAGCCCTACCAATTCGCAACTTAGGGTTTAAGTTCTTAACATACAAATGTTTTCATGCTTGGAGTCGCCACTAATCTACTTATGGTAGGTCGATTAGAAACCTAAATAAAACATAGGGAGATATGTTTTATTTCTACAAACCAGAGATTCTAAGCTCGGGGACTTGATTACGCTTGATCTAGTCTAACGCCCTTTCGGTACCTTTTCTTTTCAAAAATATTTTGGCAGGCAGTTTGGATCCATTTTAACTTAATTACTAACATGTGAGGTGTTCATGCGGGTGCGCAAACCACCAATTTAACACCCAGAAAAGCATTAAATAAATTACAAGCTTAGGAGAACAACTTACCTCGAACCAACGCAAGCATCTGCATTGTTAGCTAGAAAATCACATCAAACACCCTAATATGATTTCTAGTCAACAAATAATCACTCAATTTCTCTTTTTTGATTTTCGTTTATTTAAATAAAATCTAATCTATATGCAATGACGTGCAAAAATGACATGCGAATTCATGCAACCTAACATGCAAACTATACGTCATACGACGACGTGACCTATTTCTAATGACAGAATGAATGATTATTTTTGGTATTTGTTCAATTGAAATTCGGAATAAAAAATACGCCTAAATTAACATGCAACCTAATAACCTCTCTTTTTGGTATTTTCTATTAAAATTCGAAATTTAAAATTGCCTAAGTTAACATGCAACTTATTATGACTCAATTTATCCTAACATGTTTTCTTTTTGGGATTTTTGGCAAAATTCGAAATTATAAATTACTTAAATTAAAAATGCAATCTATCCTAATCTACCCTAAGATGACTCTTTTTGGGTTTTTTTTAATGAAAATTCGGAATAATAACCTAAATAATCTAGTAAGATTAGAATATTACTTAATTTAAACTAGGAAATAGATCATCTCAAGTCCTAATTTAAATTAAATAACTACTCTATCTTCTAGATATATTTAGGATTCCTAGACATGCAAAATTTTAATTCAAATCTAATTGATATTTTTTGAATTTTCTGTTTATTTGAAAAAGGAAAGCAATTAAATAAAGAGATAAACACCACATTCAAGACAACCACGCGATCCGCCAAATTTGTTTCAAACTCAGATTAGGCGCAAAAATCGAACTATCAGTCATATCTAGGGGGAAGAACAGTAATGGTGCCAAAACTTGTGTACGGAGGCCACTTTGGTGCCAAAACTTTCATTTGGATCACTTAAGTGCCAAAAGTTTACGCCGGCGATCACTTAAGTGCCAAATCGGAGAAAAAACGATCACTTAAGTGCCAACGGCGAGAAATTCCGACCAAATTTAATACGTGGCTTTTATATTTAAAATTTAATGACACGTGGCATTTCCATGTGTATAATTCATTTTTTAAATATTTTTTCTGATTTTTTTCTGATTTTTCTTTTTTCTGATTTTTCTTTTCTTTTTTTTTCTTTTTTATTATTTCCGTTGGCCGGACGCCGGTGGCCGGACGCCGGTGGCCGGACGCCGGACGCCGGTGGCCGGACGCCGGACGCCGGTGGCCGGACGCCGGACGCCGGTGGCCGGACGCCGGACGCCGGACGCCGGTGGCCGGACGACGGTGGCCGGACGGCCGGTGGCCGGACGCCGGTGGCCGGACGGCGGACGCCGGTGGCCGGGTGGCCGGACGCCGGTGGCCGGACGCCGGTGGCCGGACGACGGTGGCCGGTGGCCGGACGCCGGTGGCCGGACGTCGGACGCCGGTGGCCGGACACCGGTGGCCGGTGGCCGAACGTCGGTGGCCGATGGCCGGACGTCGGTGGCCGGACGCCGGCCACCGGAAATAAGAAGAAAAAAAAGAAAAAAAAAGAAAGGAAAAAAAAAGAAAAGGAAAAAAAAAGAAAAGAAAGGAAAAAAGAAAAAAAGAAGGAAAAAAAAGAAAAAAATGCCACGTGTGCCTCCGGCGAGCCACATCAGCTTGAAAAATTAATAAAAAAACGCCACGTCGGATTTCCGGCGAAGTGGCACTTAAGTGATCATTTTTCATAACTTTTGGCACTTAAGTGATCCAAATGAAAGTTTTGGCACCAAAGTGGCCTCCGTACACAAGTTTTGGCACCATTGCTGTTCTTCTCCCGTCATATCTATAGGGTTATAGATATCGACGGAAAGTCGATTATTCAAAATTGGAAAGCTAATAAAAATCATTATCGTATCCAAGTGGTTATGGATAGGATAATAATTTTCCGTATCGCCGCGTATCGAACCTTAGGGATAAGGTCAGATAGTCGTCCAGATACGTTGCTAAATTAGGAAATTTTCCTAATTTGAATATTTTCAAACATTGCGGATATATAGAACATTATCCTAAGACATCTAAATATCCACACGATAATCATGAAATATTCAAACATGCAAATTAGGAAACTAAATATTCGAAAAGAATATTCAGAATATATCGGATAATGTTCAATTACCTAATTTGCAGATAATCTCCAAATTCGAATTGGCTCGGGATCGGGATCGACTTGCGGATCGGGACGACGACGACGGGATCGAGGTGCATGGCAACACCGGCGGTGAAACACGGCAGCACCGGTGGGGCCTCACGGCGTTGGGACGACAAGCCGGCGGGGCTGTTCCGGCAAGGCCGGCGATGTGATGAGGTGGTGACGGTGAGGCCATGGCAAGGTTGCCCGGTGGTCTGTGGACTCTTCCGAACAGCGACGTCAGCTGGCGGGGATAGCGACACGGAGGTGCTATGGACGTCGGCGAAGAGTGGACAATGGTTGGGATGCCCGGCGGTGCTGTGGGCAGGTCTCGGCGTGGGCGGAGCAGCAGCTGAGGCGGCAGCGCACGGTGGCTGGCGCGGTGGGGAGGCTGCAGGCGCGGCGGCTCCGGGTGGCAGCAAGTGAATGTCAAGGGCGGCGACTGATTAGGAGCTCTTGTGACATCCTGAATTTCGGCCTATTTTTTTTGGGATTTATAAAACGCGTAATTTGTCACTGTGGTTATAGTAAAATCTCGCCCGGGAACTGATCACTCTCGGTTATCATTTTAAATTAGAGATTTCGCTATAATCGTACTCGATCAAATTTGACCGTTATTTAGACCCCGAACTTGGCAGTCGATTTTCAGGAGTTTCATGTCAAAATAAATTGGACGGTGTCAATATTATGGTAACCAGCGTTGAGATTTTCAGGAATAGTAGAAAAATGGGAGTTTTTGACCTAGTGCGAATTTGGACTAGCAGACCTCCCTCGTTATAATTTGGTTTAATTAATTTGGCCTTTATCCTTTTTTATATGCGAGGTTTATTTTGGACCAGTAGGTCATTTTCGATTTTGAATTTGGGCCTTCGGATCGCATTTAATATTAGAATGTTCAAATTATTTCTATTTCTTTCTCTCTCTCTCTTTCTTTCTCTCTCTTTCTCTCTCTCCTCCCCTCTTTCCCGCCGGTATACCCCCCTACGCTCTGACCTCCCCCACCAAACCCCATCACTTCCCCTTTTTTTCTTTCTTTTTTCTTTTCCCTTTCTCTCTTCTTCTTCCTCCTTCTCCCTTCTTCCCCGACGCTTCTTGCTTCTGGCTTCTGTTCTTGCTCCATTTTGTTCCGCCCGCGACCACACCTCGCCGGCGACTAGCCCAGCCACCACCGAGCTCAGTTCCTCTCGTTGCCGTCCCGGACGTTCGCCGGACGCCCGTCGCTCGTCTCCGCTGCTCGGAACCCCCCATCGCCGAGCTCGCCCTCGCCGCCGCTCGTCGGAGGAGCTCCGCCGCCGCTAGTGCTGTTTTGCCACCACCGCTGCCTCGCCTAGCACCACCTAGCCGTCCTACTCCTCTCTCTCTCCCTCCCGACCGCCGTGACCAGCCGCCCCTCCGCCTAGGCTCGCGCCGTTCGTCGGAACCGCCGCTGCTGTTACTGTTCCGGCGAGGGGTTGCCGCTGTCCAGCCGTCATCGCCGCGTGTTTGGCTTGGTTTGAAGCTTAGGACACCCGGTGAGTACAACCCTAAACCCTAATTAGGCTAATGTGTGTTTCTAAATGGGTTTTAGGGGTTAATTAGGGTATTTTAGGGGTTAAATTGTGGAGATTGTTAGGGGCTGATGTTGTGGCTGATTTGGTGATTTAGCGTGATCATTTTATCGAGGTTTAGTGGCCTAGGACGTGCTGTGCGATGGCTGGTAGCGCTGGATTGAATGGGCCGAAGTTCGAGTTAAATTCGGGTTCAATCGTGAATTATAGAGCGCGCCTAGTTTGGTCCTCATGGTGGCTGATTTGGATGATATTTTGGGGAATCAAATGGAGCATTTTGAGGACATTTAGTGGACTAGAGTGACCGGTGTGGGGGCTGTCCATATCGGGTTTGAATCGGACAATGCGCGATCAATTTGGGGGTTAGTTTGTGGAGGCTGTTAAGGGCTGATGTTGTGGCGCATTTGGTGGCTTAGTGTGATTTTTTAATTAAGGTTTAGTGGTCTGTGATGTGCTGAGTAGCGGCTAAGCTTAGGAACCTTGATTTGGGCGAAATTGCGGATTCGGCGGATGTGATTTGTAGGCCGAGTAGTGGCTGTTTTCGTGGCAAATTGGGGAGCCTAATGTGATAAATTGAAAGTGATTTGAGGGCCTAAGATGGACTGTTCATGGCTGGTTTAGTATCGGGAGGATTCGGGCCATAATTGCTTATTCGAGGTTTTAGGGTGAACGGCTTAGGGAGCAATGATCACCCGAGAGGATGTTAAATTAGATGTGGCTCGAATGTGATTGTGTGATGCTCTGTGATATGCTTGGCATGGACAATTGATGAAATGTTTGGCAAGAAATCGGCACGTGTGGTTTTGGTGCTTAATTGCGTGAAATTGAGTGCTAAACTATATGTTGTGATTGATTTGGATTGATTGATTCGTTGATCATATTGATACGCGAATTGGGTATGTATCCAAATCATGTTGAGTGCTCAGTGTAGAATTCACGAACGACGAGTGTGATATTGTGGTCCTATGCGTGCATACTAAGTATGGGCATATCATGTGCATTATGCGTGAGTGCACGGACGGCTTGAGTATGTGATCACCTAAAATGCCCTGATGCGTCTTATGCGGGGTTCATATAATAATTGGTGTATGTGAATGCGTGATCACATAAAGCCCTGATGCGTTTTACGCGGGGTATTGAACCCGTCCTGAGGCGTGTTACGCGGGACGATGCCCGGACTACCGGAAGATGGCCAAACCTGATGCGTGTTACGCGGGTGTTGTGCCATGAGCCTGATGAGTATTACGCGGGCTAGAGATCGATCTCGAAGTGATGGACCTGATGCGTTTTACGCGGGTCGGAGGAGAAATTGATAAATGGCAAGTGTGCAAGAGTGCAACTGTGTGATAATGCAATGCTGAAGCATGAGCATGAGTGTGAGCACGAGCATATGCATGATACGCTCCGTGACTAAGTGATATACGTATATGTGCCGTGAGTGAATTATGTGGCATTATTGCGATTATATACCAAATGCCTAACCTGCAGGGTTAGTTAAGTATTAGATTTGGGCCCGAGGGCCTAAGTCAGTTATGGTTTAAACAGTGTGTCGTTTGTTACTCGTCAGGAGGTGCACGTTAACCTAGTTTAGGTTTAGGGAATTACTCACTGAGATTATTCTCATCGTTGTTTAAAACCACTTTTTCAGACCCCCCAGCCTTGAGGATGGCAGGCGTACCGATGCATTTAGGGAGGAGCCTCGGCTAGTTGTAGTGCCTAACCCCCGAGCCACTTATCCCTTTTTGACGTTAGTGGCTGTTGAATCGCTTTTGATTTTTGAGCGTGGGCTGTACATGAACGTTGTATATGATTTCTAGTATTAGTGCAAGTGTTTATTATGCAGTCGTAATTGATGGTTTCTGTGGCTATCCTTGGTTTGGTGTTATAGTTGTGTATAGGTGTTTGATTTGCTTCTGCATGTGCTTTAATCCTCTGTGTTGGGCGTTGGGTCGGCGACGCGTCCTGGGACGTCGCACACAAATCGACCATGGCAGGGATGCTCGCGCACTGTAGGGTTCGGGGCGTGACATCCCCCATTTGATTTTGGTATCAGAGCAAGGTCAGCTCGATCCAATTAGGTCGAAGCCTGGAGTGATAAGGAGCGATGACCTTGGGTAGCCAGTAGGGAGACTTTGCATGCTACGTGTACCTCCTGACTGCTTGTGTTTGATTGAGTGCTTGTTTTAGTTGACTCGTAAGGTGTAGGTGCGGCAGGACTCGAGGTAAGTACGTGAATGTCCTTGGTTGAGATGTTGTGCTATTGTGTAAGATCGCATGCTGGTTGCTTGACTGTTGTTGTGTATACCTGCCTAAGACCTTGGACCGGTTTAGCTTGGTTTAGGTGTCTAATTCCTGATTGGAATTATAGCGGGTAAGTGAGTGGTGTGATCCTGTGAGTTTGAACGATCGAGGTCGAGGTCGTGTAGGTCCACAAGATGGAGTTGCAGAGGATCCCAGAGTGGATGGAATTCTGAAGGCACATGAGGAAGTTGGAATTTTAAATGGGAATGATGGGAACCAAGGTTAAGAGTAAGTTAATACAGACAGACAGACGCAATAGCTAGTTGAGCAATTTTCGAAATTGAAACCTCCGCAGTTTGATGGGAAAAGTGACCACGAGGCTACGTCACTTTGGATATAAGGGTTGGAAAAAGGCTTTGCAATGTTGGGGGATACTTTGATAGGGGACTTCAATGGGAAGTAATTTTCGGAGAGTGCACAAGAACAAAAAAAAAAAAAAGACAGTTTCTCCTGGATGTCAGTTAATCAGTACGAGGTCAAGTTTGTAAGGCTACCTAAGTACACACCAAGGATGGTCAAGGACCATGTGGATAGGACAAAGAGGTTTAGGGATGGATTGAAATCGGAACTTTGCAATCAGTTAGTACTTTTGAGTCTTAAGGGATTTCAATGAGCTGTGTGAGACGGCTCAATGGGTGAAATGGATATGAGTGAAATGGCTGCCGCTTCTGGATCGCGATACGCGCCGGCTAGGGACAATAGGAACTTGGGAAAAAGGTCTATGACAGAGAATATGAGACTTGTCCCTTCGGTAAGGAAGAACTTTGGCAAGCCGAACTACTACTTCGACGCCGTATGTAGGTCTTGTGGAAAAAGGCAGAGAAATAGCCATTGCCAAGGTATAAGTGGAGCATGTTGTGGATGTAGACAGCAAGGTCACCGAGTGAGAAATTGCTGAATCGATAGATTAGACCACTGATGCAATCACAATGATCGCAGGTAGGACATTAAGCGAGAGTCGCCCTGAAGATTAATCAAATCGGCTAAGGACGTAAGGAAAAGTATATGTTTTGGCTGAGAAGGAAGCGAATGATGCGCCGTGAAAGTCGGTATGCGTTACGAGGCGATATTGGGTGCAATAGGAGATGAATTTGAAGTTATCGCTCGAGTGGTCATGAAGGACTTATAATTAATTTTTTTGGTGAATAGGCGCAATCGGTTTAAGGATTTATGGATTACTGATGATATTCTTGGACGGGTTTAGAAGGATGAGTGTTGCTTAGAAATTTCAGATTTTGTAAAGGATCGATGCGATTCGTTTTTGGGAGACTGTTGGATTGAGATTTGATGAATTGAGCTTGGTCTTTGAGGTATAGAAAGATAATGATTTGGTGGCTAACTAGTCGGTTGAGGAACAAAGGCTAAGGGACATAAACAAGGTGTGTAATCTTCCCGATGTCTTTCCTTAGGAATTGTCGGGATTGCCACCTGGAAGGGAAATGGAGTTTGTGGTTGAATTAACCCTAAGGACCGAGCCAATCTCGAAGCCGCCCTATAGGATGTCATTATCAGAGTTGAAGGAATCGAAGGTCCAGATGCAGGAATTACTGGACAAAGGTTTTATCCGACCGAGTGCGTCTCCATGGGGAGCGCCGGTATTATTCGTCAGGAAGAAAGATGGGTCGCTAAGGTTGTGTATCGACTACCGTCAGCTGAATCAAGTGACGGTCAAGAATAAGTATCCCCTCCCAAGGATTGACGACCTGTTCGATCAGTTGCAAGGAGCCTCGATATTTTCTAAGATTGACCTAAGGACAGGGTATCACCAGTTAAGGATCCGAAAGGAGGAAGGCCCAAAGACAGCGTTCAGGACTAGATGTGGGCACTATGAGTTCACAGTGATGCCATTTGGGCTGACTAATGCCCCTGCTGCTTTCATGGATTTAATGAATCGGGTATTCAAGGAATTTTTAGATAAGTTTGTCATTGTATTCATCGATGATATTTTAGTGTATTCAAAAAGTTCTGAGGAACACCAGGTACATTTGGAAAAGGTTCTACAGACGTTAAGGGAGCACGCGCTATATGCTAAGTTTAGCAGGTGCGAGTTTTGGCTGAACCGAGTAGCATTTCTTGGACATATAATATCTGGAGAAGGAATCTCTATGGATCCGGCAAAGATCAAAGCAGTAATGGATTGGCCGAGGCCGACTACAGTTACTGAGGTTCGAAGCTTTCTAGGACTGGCAGGTTATTATCGGAGATTTATGGAAAGGTTCTCAACGATAGCCACTCCATTGACGAGGTTACTTAAGAAGGAGACTAAGTTTGAATGGACCGAAAAGTGCGAAGAGAGTTTTCAGGAGTTGAAGCAAAGATTGACAACGGTGCCAGTATTGACGATTCCTTCAGGACCGGGCGGGTACGAGGTTTATAGCGATGCTTCGCTTAGAGGATTGGGATGCGTACTAATGCAACATGGAAGAGTGGTTGCTTATGCATCACGGCAGTTAAGGCCTTATGAAATGAACTGCCCGACCCACGACTTGGAACTGGCAGCAATTATTTTCGCGCTTAAAATTTGGAGACATTATTTATGTGGAGAAAGGTTCTAGATCTACACGGACCACCAGAGCCTTAAATATTTGTTTTCGCAGAAGGAACTGAATATGAGGCTAAGGCGTTGGATGGAATTGTTGAAGGATTATGACTGCGACATATTGTATCACCCCAGAAAGGCCAACCGGGTAGCAGATGCCTTAAGTCGGAAGTCGAGCATCGCGCATTTGCTGGTTAAAGAGTGGACCTTATTAGAAGGAGTACGGGACTCAGAATTTAAGTTTGAGGTAGGACACCTTTCCAGCCTAGTGGCAACACTAAGGATTGAATCGGATGTGCAAGCCAAGATCAAAGCGTTACAGTCTACGGACCCTGAAATTCAGAAAATTTTGAGTATGGATAACTCTAAGAGGAAACCGGACTTTCAGGTGTCCAAGGATGGAATTCTTAAGTTTCGAGGACGTTTGTGCGTGCCCGATGATTTGGAGCTTAAGGAAGAGATTTTGTCGGAAGCTCATAAGAGCAGTTATAGTATTCACCCGGGCAGCACAAAGATGTACCAGAATCTCCGACAGTACTAATGGTGGAACGGAATGAAAGCGGATGTGGCTAGGCATGCGGCTAAGTGCTTGACGTGCTAACAAGTGAAGACATAGCATTGTAAGCCTGATGGGATGCTGCAACCATTGGAAATCCCAGAATGGAAATGGGAGCACATTACAATGGACTTTGTAACGGGACTACCAACAAGCCAGAGGGGACACGACTCTATTTGGGTGATAGTAGATAGATTGACCATGTCAGCGCACTTCCTGGCGGTGCGAAAGGACTTCGAGCTAGAAAGGCTGGCAGAGTTATATGTGCGACGGACTGTTCGTCTTCATGGAGTACCGGTATCAATCACTTCGAACTGTGATCCCCAGTTTACCGTGAATTTTTGGAAGATATGCTGAGAGCGTGTGTGTTAGACTTTCAGGGCAAGTGGGAAGAACAGTTGCATTTGGTGGAATTTGCCTACAATAACAGCTTCCAGCAAAGTATCGGAATGGCCCCGTTTGAGGCACTTTATGGCAGAGCGTATAGAACGCCATTGTGTTGGGATGAGGTAGGAGAAAGAAGTATAACGGGTCCAGAGCTGGTTCAGCAATCAGTGGAAACAATAAAGGTTATCCGGGAAAGGTTGAGAATAGCCCAGAGTCGTCAGAAAAGTTACGTGGATCGAAGGCGTAGACTATTGGAGTTTCAGGTTGGCGACCATGTCTTTCTCAAGATCTCGCCAATGAGAGGATTATCTCGATTCGGCAAGAAAGGAAAGCTGAGTCCAAGGTACATAGGCCCATTTGAGATTTTGGAAAGGATTGGAACGTTAGCATATCGTCTCGTCTTACTGCTAAATTTGTCACAAGTTCATAACGTCTTCCACGTGTCGATGTTGAGAAAGTACGAACCGGATCCAACCCACGTGCTGAATCATGAGGTAATAGAAGTGGACGACGGGGTGTCGTACGTGGAGAAGCCAGTTCGGATCGAGGACAGGAAGGAGCAGGTTTTGAGAAGAAAGACGATTCCGTTGGTCAAAGTTATTTGGGAACATCACGGGACGGAAGGTGCCACATGGGAAAACGAGGAGGCGATGTGACACCAGTACCCCCAATTATTTGAGTAGTCGGGTTTGGATTGTAAATTTCGAGGACGAAATTTTTGTAAGGGGGGAAGAGTTGTGACATCCCGAATTTCGGCCTATTTTTTTTGGGATTTATAAAACGCGTAATTTGTCAGTGTGCTTATAGTAAAATCTCGCCCGGGAACTGATCACTCTCGGTTATCATTTTAAATTAAAGATTTCGCTATAATCGCACTCGATCAAATTTGACCGTTATTTAGACCCCGAACTTGGCAGTCGATTTTCAGGAGTTTCAGGACGAAATAAATTGGACGGTGTCAATATTATGGTGACCAGCGTTGAGATTTTCAGGAATAGTGGAAAAATGAGAGTTTTTGACCTAGTGCGAATTTGGACTAGCAGGCCTCCCTCGTTATAATTTGGTTTAATTAATTTGGCCTTTGTCCCTTTTTATATGCGAGGTTTATTTTGGACCAGTAGGTCATTTTCGATTTTGAATTTGGGCCTTCGGATCGCATTTAATATTAGAATGTTCAAATTATTTCTATTTCTTTCTCTCTCTTTCTCTCTCTCCTCCCCTCTTTCCCGCCAGTATACGCCCCTACGCTCTGACCTCCCCCACCAAACCCCATCACTTCCCCTTTTTTTCTTTCTTTTTTCTTTTCCCTTTCTCTCTTCTTCTTCCTCCTTCTCCCTTCTTCCCCGACGCTTCTTGCTCCTGGCTTCTGTTCTTGCTCCATTTTGTTTCGCCCGCGACCACACCTCGCCAGCGACTAGCCCAGCCACCACCGAGCCCAGCTCCTCTCGTTGCCGTCCCGGACGTTCGCCGGACGCCCGTCGCTCGTCTCCGCTACTCGGAACCCCCCATCGCCGAGCTCGCCCTCGCCGCCGCTCGTCGGAGGAGCTCCGCCGCCGCTAGTGCTGTTTTGCCACCATCGCTGCCTCGCCTAGCACCACCTAGCCGTCCTACTCCTCTCTCTCTCCCTCCCGACCGCCGCGACCAGCCGCCCCTCCGCCTAGGCTCGCGCCGTTCGTCGGAACCGCCGCTGCTGTTACTGTTCCGGCGAGGGGTCGCCGCTGTCCAGCCGTCATCGCCGCGTGTTTGGCTTGGTTTGAAGCTTAGGACACCCGGTGAGTACAACCCTAAACCCTAATTAGGCTAATGTGTCTTTCTAGATGGGTTTTAGGGGTTAATTAGGGTATTTTAGGGGTTAAATTGTGGAGATTGTTAGGGGCTGATGTTGTGGCTGATTTGGTGATTTAGCATGATCATTTTATCGAGGTTTAGTGGCCTAGGACGTGCTGTGCGATGGCTGGTAGCGCTGGATTGAATGGGCCGAAGTTCGAGTTAAATTCGGGTTCAATCGTGAATTATAGAGCGCGCCTAGTTTGGTCCTCATGGTGGCTGATTTGGATGATATTTTGGGGAGTCAAATGGAGCATTTTGAGGACATTTAGTGGACTAGAGTGACCGGTGTGGGGGCTGTCCATATCGGGTTTGAATCGGACAATGCGCGATCAATTTGGGGGTTAGTTTGTGGAGGCTGTTAAGGGCTGATGTTGTGGCGCATTTGGTGGCTTAGTGTGATTTTTTAATTAAGGTTTAGTGGTCTGTGATGTGCTGAGTAGCGGCTAAGCTTAGGAACCTTGATTTGGGCGAAATTGCGGATTCGGCGGATGTGATTTGTAGGCCGAGTAGTGGCTGTTTTCGTGGCAAATTAGGGAGCCTAATGTGATGAATTGAAAGTGGTTTGAGGGCCTAAGAAGGACTGCTCATGGCTGGTTTAGTATCGGGAGGATTCGGGCCATAATTGCTTATTCGAGGTTTTAGGGTGAACGGCTTAGGGAGCAATGATCACCCGAGAGGATGTTAAATTAGATGTGGCTCGAATGTGATTGTGTGATGCTCTGTGATATGCTTGGCATGGCCAATTGATGAAATGTTTGGCAAGAAATCGGCACGTGTGGTTTTGGTGCTTAATTGCGTGAAATTGAGTGTTAAACTATATGTTGTGATTGATTTGGATTGATTGATTCATTGATCATATTGATACGCGAATTGGGTATGTATCCAAATCATGTTGAGTGCTCAGTGTAGAATTCACGAACGACGAGTGTGATATTGTGGTCCTATGCGTGCATACTAAGTATGGGCATATCATGTGCATTATGCGTGAGTGCACGGACGGCATGAGTATGTGATCACCTAAAATGCCCTGATGCGTCTTACGCGGGATTCATATAATAATTGGTGTATGTGAATGCGTGATCACATAAAGCCCTAATGCGTTTTACGCGGGGTATTGAACCCGTCCTGAGGCGTGTTACGCGGGACGATGCCCGGACTATCGGAAGATGGCCAAACCTGATGCGTGTTACGCGGGTGTTGTGCCATGAGCTTGATGCGTACTACGCGGGCTAGAGATCGATCTCGAAGTGATGGACCTGATGCGTTTTACGCGGGTCGGAGGAGAAATTGATAAATGGCAAGTGTGCAAGAGTGCAACTGTGTGATAATGCAATGCTGAAGCATGAGCATGAGTGTGAGCACGAGCATATGCATGATACGCTCCGTGACTAAGTGATATACGTATATGTGCCGTGAGTGAATTATGTGGCATTATTGCGATTATATACCAAATGCCTAACCTGCAGGGTTAGTTAAGTATTAGATTTGGGCCCGAGGGCCTAAGTCAGTTATGGTTTAAACAGTGTGTCGTTTGTTACTCGTCAGGAGGTGCACGTTAACCTAGTTTAGGTTTAGGGAATTACTCACTGAGATTATTCTCATCGTTGTTTAAAACCACTTTTTCAGACCCCCCAGCCTTGAGGATGGCAGGCGTACCGATGCATTTTGGGAGGAGCCTCGGCTAGTTGTAGTGCCTAACCTCCGAGCCACTTATCCCTTTTTGACGTTAGTGGCTGTTGAATCGCTTTTGATTTTTGAGCGTGGGCTGTACATGAACGTTGTATATGATTTCTAGTATTAGTGCAAGTGTTTATTCTGCAGTCGTAATTGATGGTTTCTGTGGCTATCCTTGGTTTGGTGTTATAGTTGTGTATAGGTGTTTGATTTGCTTCTGCATGTGCTTTAATCCTCTGTGTTGGGCGTTGGGTCGGCGACGCGTCCTGGGACGTCGCACACAAATCGACCATGGCAGGGATGCTTGCGCGCTGTATGGTTCGGGGCATGACAGCTCTGGCGAGGGGAACAGCAGCTTCTCCGGCGACTACTGGTGGTGGCCGACGGAATGCAGCACGGACGATGGAAGCGAGACGGCGGCATAGCAGCTGAGGCACGGCGTGAATGGCAACGGTGCAGCTTCCAGACGGCGGCTGTAGGCGTGGTGGGTTGGCCACTCGACGTGGCGGCAGGGACAGCGATCAGCGTGCTCCGGCGTGGCTGCAGGCGACGCGCGGAGGGGCGACGGAGGGCGATCCTCCGGCGCGGCGGTCTCGGGACGAACGGCACTCCGATCTCCTCTTTCCTTTTCTCTCTCACACGTTTTTTCTCAAATTCAGATTTGAAATTGTGTCGTCTCCCCCAAAATCTGACCTAATGTCATGTTTATATAGCACTAATCTAGGTCAATTTAGATAGGCTTACTAATCCTAATGGGCTCAGGCTTGGGCTTAGGTCTAATTAACATTTAAATGGGCTGAATTAACTTGGGCTGAATTAAGCTCAAAACATAATGGGCTGAATTAAACTCAAATTAAAACGACCGAGCCCGTTCGACTTGTAATTCTCGGCTCTTGCATTGTCGAGCGAACCAAGTTTTGTTCAATGAAATTTAAGCTCATTCGCTACCGCCAATATGATGCAAAATGCAATTAAATTAGAATGAACCTAAACTATATATTATGCAATTTAAATATTTTTGTTTAGGGGTTAAAATTTAATCCCTAATTTTCTATGCAAATTATACTAAATAATCGGTAAAATTTAGGTGTTAACAGTCTATCTGAAATAATTTAAAGTTATGGAAATAAGTACAAGCTAATAGCAGCCTAATGGCTTCTAACCTAGCAACTGGTGTATAGGTTTCATCATAATCAATACCTTCTTCTTGAGAATAGCCTTTTGCAACCAGCATTGATTTATTTCTTGTGACTTTCCCCTTGTCATCCAATTTGTTTCTGAATATCCATTTTGTTCCAATTATTGGATGATTTTTGGGTCTTGGCACAAGTTCCCAAATTTTATTGATTCTGAATTGCTGAAGTTCCTCCTGCATAGCTTCGATCCAGCTTTCGTCTGATAATGCTTCACCAACTTCTTTTGGTTCTATTTCTGATATCAATGCCAAGTTGTTGATGTTCTCTTTGTGTTTGGATCTAGTTTTGATGCCATCTTCTATTCTACAATGATGAGGTTCTTCGGATGATTGGATTTGTGTTTCCAGTTTCTGTCAAATTTTTCCTTCTAAATATCATCAGACTTTGAATTATTAGCTTGAGTTTGAATTATTTCTTCTCTTCTTTCTTTTTCAGATTCAACGGTCTTTAGTCTTTGAAACCAGTTCAAACTCAATGCCGAATTCATTCAAATAAATCGACTCTGAGACAGATAAAAAGAGTGATCTATTTGAAAATGCTCAACACACACAGAGAACAATTGAAGTAGTGAACTCTCTTGAATTCTCTCCAACATTCGATGTGTGATTGGTTGTATATCTAAACTAAAAGGTCCAACATTTGTGGGCCTAGAGTGGAAGAACATCAAAACCAAATTCGTTGAAACTAAAGAACATCATAACCAAATTCGCTGGAATTGAAGATCATAACCAAATTCCCTAGAACTAAAGAACATCATAACCAAATTGCTTTAGGCACGGTACAAGGGTAATGTCATTAGCCCTCCTCTTCGTTTCTATGTGCTTCTTATTAAAATGACCGAACAATGCTTTGGAGATGCACAAAATGGGTTTTTGCTTCCCCTACCATTTTTGAATTATCTTTACCTATAGATGCTTTCGCATAAAATCCCAACTATTTCTCATTAAGGACCTCTTTCTTTGGAGTTATAGAAAAGCCAAAAGTGTTTTGCCGCCCAAATTTAACATACTATTCAACTTTCAGAAAATAATGAAAACAATATATGTAAATTTACCTGTCAATTATGTGTGAGGTAATCTTTGTTGATCGTATGGTACATATAGAACATTGGATTTGTTCTAGCAGCTCAGGGTAAAATATATCCAAAACCCGGCCCGCATTCCTCAGTCCGGAAAGCCTTGAGCTGGGATTCATACCCAATCCTATTCTACAATTCGGGTCGGGTCGAGCTTATTCAGGCTTGATTGTATGCAGCCCGAAATGGCTTGGCCCAACCCAAAGTGAAATTTTTTGGGTGTGTTGTGTTGAGGAAAAGTCGAATTGCTCCGAGAAAAAAATAAAAAAACAGTAGTCTTACCAAACGAAAAGTAACAATTTCAATAATAATCATTCTCAATCCACAGCCACCAATATAGGATGACAAATTCTTCCTCTTTATAAATCAACAAGACACACATCTCACATCTTTATGAGAAAATCATTGAATTTCAGTTGCACATCCTCTAAGCTCGTGAGCAAGTAAGCACACATTTATTAGTTACATAGAGTTGTTCAACTACATATTTATCTTTGAAGTTTGTAGCAGTGACAATAAAGTTGATTTAGAATGACAAAGTCGATAACTCTTCTCATCCCTTAAATCCCTCTACTTTTAGTCTTGATAGTTGTCTGCTCTTGAGCTCATCCTCAAGTTCTCGTACTCTTGATAGTACTCCTTTCAATTGACTGATGAGATCTCTGCCTCCATTTCTTCAAGCCAGTCGTCCGACAAACCGCCTTGTGCTATCAATTGATCGTCATCCTCCTCAACCGGTGAAGGCAATACCTATCGTGAAGTAAACACAAAATCAAACTGTCTATAAGTTGTCTACATCTATCCAATGTCTCCTCCACGTTAATTCAAGCGTTAATACTACCAAAAACCTCAAACTGGTACGCGGGTAATAATTTTACCTAGAACTTTTTTTTAACACCAAAAATCCCAAACTGGTACACTTGTGACAATTTTACCCCAAATTTTTTTTACCACAAAAAAACCCCAAACTAGTACACCTATAATAATTTTACTTCAAACTGGTAAACCCGTGACAAATTTACCCTAAACTATTTTTTTGATCACGAAAAATCCCAAACCGGTGCACCTGTGATAATTTTATTCCGAACTAATAATTTTTTAATGCTATTTTTTATTTTTTCGAAATTTTTTATTAATTTTTTATTAAATTTTCTTTTCTTTTTTTCATCTCCAACCTTTGGACAAATCTAGTGAGGGCAACCCTCGTAGGCGTTAGGCGAGGGTTGCCCTCGCCTGGGCGGGCGAGGATAGCTCTGGCCCAATGCCGGCGAGGGCCGCCCTCACTCGAGTCGGGCGAGGGTGGTCCTCGTTGGCGTCGAGCGAGAACTATCCTCACCCACCCAGGCGAGGGTGACCCTCGCCTGACGCAAGCGAGGTCGAGCCTCGCCAGTAGCCAGTGGGGTCAACCTCGCCGGCTTCCGCCTTTGGCTAGTCGCCAGTTCGGCGACCAACCAGAGGTTGAAGATGAAGAAAAAAAAAGGAAAAGAAAAAACAAAAATATTAATAAAAATTAGGAAAAAATAATATTAAAATTTTAGTTCAAGATAAAATTATCACATGTGTACCAGTTTGTGATTTTTTTATGATATGTTCAGGGTAAAATTGTCACAAGTGTATTAGTTTAGAATTTTTTGTGGTATATTCAGGGTAAAATTATCACAGGTGTACCAATTTGAGATTTTTTATAGTAAAAAAAAAGCTCAGGATAAAATTGTCACACGCGTATCAATTTGGGGTTTTTGATAGTATTAACCTTTAATTTAATGGCACAACCATATCACATGGGCAATGAAAGTTTGCGGTAGTACATCATTCGCTCATCGCCTATCCAAATTTGCTTTTGGTGCCTTATGCCATATCATTTGGACCAAAAGGAATAATTCCATCTTCAAGAACAAGAATGTCTTCATTCCGGGTATGCACAAACATCTTATCAAGGTGGTGAAGGACAAAGCGATATACATGGGAACAATTGCCGATACTCCTGCAAACCGGAAGATACAAAAGAATTGAGGGCTCACTCCCTCGATATTTGGAGTTAGTCTAGCTCCCTATTAGTTGGTGACCTTTTTTGGTTTCGGGTGCCTTTCTTTTGGCTTGTTGTATAGTTCTTGCTAAGCTATCCTTGACAGTTCGTCGGGTTTCTTTAGCGTTAGTTTGTACATGGTGTTGTGAAAAGTAATACATATTCTTACCTTTACCAAAAAAAAAAAAACCCTTAATTCAATGGCAAGTTTGCAAGTCCAAAAAATGGCACAAACTGAATACCTGTTGTTTCATATTTGAGTGTACATTTGGAGATGAAAGACAAATTTTGGCAGCTTTACCTCATCTTTCAGGTGTCTGGGCTCAATTTAGATCGGCGAGTCGCTTATTTCTCTCGTGCTTTCCGAGACACATATAGACGCATTGGGATTTTTTTATTCATACAACATTATCTAACTAAAAAATACTACTATATTGACCGAAGCAGGACTGGACTTTGGCCTTTAAACCACTTGATACAAAGGGAGAGACAACAAAATTTTGCAGCAATGGCATGAAGAATTACGTGCCTCTCAATTGTGGATGAAAATGGATGATTCATGAGGGTCGCAAGTAACGTGAGCGATATAGCAGCATTCCTTGAATAGTAAAAGGGGTACAAGGGATTTCTTCTCGTCTCGCAGGCATCACCGAAGTACTCATCGAAATCAGCTTCCTCCACTGTTTAAGGTTAGGCGACGGCAGTGATTCTCGTGCTTAATTGTTTCAGGAAAAGAGAATGGTGAACAATGGATGCGAAACGCGTAAAGGCATCGAGGAACGACGCATGCATAGGCTGGGGAATTGCAACTTGGTAGTGGGTCCCAATTTTTTCGCGGACATTGCATGTCATAAGAGAGTCGCTGAACTTTATGGGGTCAAAGGGTAAAATAAGATGATTGGGGTGCTGAATCTTCGCAATGGGTCCACTTTTGTTCATCATTAACAGACTCAGTCTTTAACTGTAATGCCGCAAAACTTGGATAGTTCTTCCTTCCCTGAGTCCGTGGACGCACCTCTTCCGTCTCGATCGTTCTCGTACTTCTCCGCTAGTGAAGGTAGCGCTAGTTGAAAATTGGGAACCGGTCCCTTCGGTCTAGTTCCCGGTTTCAGGGTGAGACCTAATAGGACTGGTTCTCCTCTTGGAACCGTGAACTGGTGTCTGGAAATTGGGAACTGGTTTGGTTTTCAATTCCTGATTCTAGGATGGGACCAAAGCTGATCAGGAACCGATCATCCTTAGGTGGAGAGGGGGTTGCAACATCACCATAGGTAACTTCCTGCACTTGGGATGTGATTATGAAGTTAAAATATTATTTTTGTTATGTTGCATTCAGATTTGCTGCATTAAACTCTATAACATTTTGAGGGAATCAAGGTGACTTTTTTTTTCTCACGACCCTTATTATATGTTATATCCAAAAAAGGTATACACTTCAATTAAATTATTCGATCAATTATATTAACTTAAATATCTATTGAAATTATTGTAATGTATCTGGACATTGTATTCATTTAAAATAGATTAATTTACAATTATTTTCTGTGTCAGATTGTACAAAAGAATAACAAAATTTAGTCATAGTAAAATTCAATTCTGGAGTGAAGTGCATATTATAAATTAGTAATAGAAGAAACAACAATATACCCTAACCACATATGTTTAGTTCAATCACGACCTCTCCAAGATCGGTCACTTGTTATTCAAATTCTATAATTGCATAAACATAATCAAATAACACTAGCTAAAGGAGCTGGTAGGATTCTTCGTCCCAATCACTGCCAACGCGGAAGCGGCATGGCGAAGAACTTCATCAAGCCGTCGGAGCAGTCCTTGTTGTTAGAGGAAGCAAAGTAGTAGAGCCTCCATTGGTTCAGCACGACCTCGAACCCTTCTCCAGCGCCATCTGGGGCACTGGCGAGAAGCTTCGCACCCCTGAAGTCGCACTTGAGGTAGCTATACAGGTTGGGCAGCAAGTACACGTTGTGGGGTGCATCAAACTTGAACACTACCCAAGAAAATAAAAATAATTAATCATAGGTTATTCAGTTTTATGGTTCATATTCTTGAAGAAATGAAACTTAAAAAGGATTCTTGATTTCGTGCGCAATCCTCATACAATGTCACCTTCCCTCCTAGATCCTGTGTTTATATCATATTATCTCTCTAATTAATGAGATTTTATTTGAGCGAAAAGTTCTAATATCCTATATCATCTAAAAGAAAAAAATTGATGCGGCTCTCGAACTAGATCATAGGCATATATTGGGACCATTAGTGACTACTTGTCACGTCTTTCCCGGAATGATGAACAATTTTTCGGTAAAACTTTCTCAATCACGGGCACTCCTCTATGCAAATTTCAGCAGCATCAGAAGAAGTAAAATTTCCCAGGCTAAAACTAAAAGTTAGTTGGTTACACTCACCAAGTTTGTCGTTGATGTAGAAGGGACTGTTCTTAAGAGCCCAGTCCGTGTAGTTGTAGCCGAAACGCCAGTTCTCAGATCCACCAACAACGATAGTCCTAGCCTCGGTCATTGCCATGGTTGCTGCTATCACCAGCAACACCATTCCTGCATACCTCAGTCCTGCCATTTTGCTAATATATTCTCGAAAGATCTCTCTAGCAAACTGGAAAAACAATGGAGTTTAAATTGTTTTGGCAGTTGAAGTGAGTTCCAAGGTTCATCAATGAGGGTTTATATACCCAATTTCTGGCAACAATAGTCGGACTGAATTTCTCAACTTGGTTGGCAACAGAGAATGGATTCAAGAATGAAGAGAACACGTTTTTTCCAAGATTTTGAATCAGTAAACTCATACAAAATGCTTCTAGATTACGGCTTTTGGTTCCTGAAATGCTTTTCTCATTTGCCACTTACCTAAGAGCCATCCCACACCTCATTTGGCGGTCATTTTGTTGAAGACTGAGCTGACTCTAAGGAAAATGGGTAGCATTAGAATTTGGAAATTTGACTGAGTCCATTGGTCTTCTTCGTTTTGGCACTTACCCACTTGGAGAAGAAAAGAGGGAAAGGTGATGATTGTGAAGCCATTGAAGTCCATCTTAACAAAGGGAATGTGGGTTGGTGGGGACGTTTTTTGAGTCCCTCCATAGATGGAGCTTTTTAGGGTCAACCTTCGATACTCTATTCTTATTATTCGAAAAATTCAAGTCTTCCTTGGCTAGTTTGAATCCTTCTTTAAAGAGAGTGACGTTTCCCATGGTTGGATTTTTATTGCATTCTCGGAGAGTTATTTTAACAAGCTGCCGATGGTCAAATTAAATGATGCCCCATGTTAAGGTAACTTTTGGATTTCTACTTTCTGCACTAACTGAAGAACTATTCTAGACAAGCTATAACAGAACTTTGACAAAAATGGGTTTTACTCTTTAACTTTTAGGAAGAGAACTTTAGCTTTAACTATGTTTATCGATTGATGACAGAAACCTCTTAGAAATGAAAATAAAACATGAATTCAATATATCACATTAAGGACCAATTTGTTTGGACTTAGAGAAAAGCAAAAGGGGCTTGCCGCCAAAATTTAACATATTATTTGAATTTGAGAAAATAACAAAAAAAATCATATGTGAATTTACTTGTCAATATTTGTGTGAGGCAAGCTTTGTTGATCGTATGGTACACATAAGATTTTCGATTTGGTTATTGCAATCGAGGCAAGTAAAAATTCAAAACTCCGCCCGCAATTTCCTAGTTCGAAAAGCCTTGGGCCAGAATTTGGGCCCGATTTTATTATACAATTCGGTTGGGCGAGGTTTGTTTAGGCTTGATTGTGTGTAGCCCGAAATGGCCTGGCCAGCCCAAAAATGGAGCTTTCTTTCATAGTGAAATATATATGTTGTTTTGTTTTAAATACCAAAAAAAACTCCAAACTGGTATACTATGACAAATTTACTCCAAATTAATTTTTTAAATACAAAAAATCACAAACTGATACACCATGATAGATGTATCAAAAACTAATTTTTTGACCATCAAAAACCCTAAATTGGTACATTTGTGACAAATTAACCCTCCATTAGTTTCTATTAAATTGTATTAATATCACGAAAAATCACAAACTGATACACCTATGACAAACGGAGGGCAAAACTCAAAACTGTTATATCCGTCGACTATCACGTGTCATATAACTTAGTAATTTGACGGAAAAATTTAACGGAAACTAACGGATGGTAAATTTATCACAAATATACCAGTTTGAGGTTTTTGGTAGTCAAAAAATTAGTTTAGGGTGAATTTATCATATGTGTACTAGTTTGAGATTTTTCGTAGTGTTAACCCTTGAATAAAAGTCAAATTGCTCAGAGTAAAAAAAAAAAAAAAAGAAGTCTTCCCAAACCAAACGTAATAATTTCAATAGTGCTCATTCTCAATCCACAACCACCGATAACAATTCTTCCATAGTCTTTACAAATCAATAAATGAGCATCTTACAATCTTTGTGAAAAAATCATTGAATTTTAGTAGCACATCCTTTGGGTTCCTGAGCAGTATGCACACATTTATTAGTTTCATAGAAATTGTTCGGCTACAAATTTATTTTTGAAGTTTGTATTAGTGATAATAAAATCGATCTAGAATGACAAAGTTGATAACCCTGCTCATCCCTTGACTTCCTCTACTTCTAGTAATAATAGTTGTCGGCCCTTGAGCTCATTAAGTTCTTGTACTCTTGATGGTACTCATTCAATGACGGCAGGGATGAGATCTCTGCGACCATTTCCTCGAGCCGTTGTCTGATGAACCGCCTTGTGCTATCAATTAATCCTCATACTCTTTAAGCATTGAAGGCAACACCTATCATGAAGTAAACACAAAAATCAAACTGTCTGTGAGTTTGTCTACATCCATCCAGTGTCCCATCCAAATTCATTCAATGGCCAGTAATAGCATCCGAGTTCAGTGTTGATACCAAAATTTTGGCCATCATATTTAGTCATTTAATGCATAAAAAATTTAGGGATTGGTCAGACCCCTAAATAAAAATATTAATATAGCATCGGTCTCATTTGTCATTCTTTCGGTGTTTCTTTGCACTTAGTTACTAAAACTATTTTTAATTAGTGCGTTTCTATCGAGCTTGAGACGGTGGCTTGGTCAGCCATGGACGTTTGGAAAATCTGGATCTTGAACTTTCGAGTTTGATGGGATAAAGATTGCAACGGCAGTGTGTGTGGGAAAATACGGCAATTTTGAAAATTTTAAAAGGGAGCAGTTTGCTGAGGAAAAGATGAGAAAATCAAATGAAGATCAAGGTGAGCAACTACCAAAAAATTTAATTGTGGAGATGGGAATCGATTTGGTGGGTTCTTTGAAGAGTCCGAATTTGAAAATAAGTGGGACAGAAAATCTCATCTCCGGAGGACTCGTCCCACGCATGCAAAACTTCCCATGGCGCTCATTTCTAATGGATGATGCCAATCTCAATGATCATGGTCATTAAGAAAATGATTGTCATCATCCCTCTGACGTGCTGCTGCCCAAGCCGACGGCGTCGCTAGTCCCTTCCGTGGCTGAGCCCTTGGCTGTGCTCCTTCCAAATCATCCCAGCTGAGTCCACCACGAGCGATACTGTCATCCAGCTGTATACCGAGCCGTCAAGCCGGTTCATCGCCAGAAATCACCTCGCTGTGGCTGAGAAGTTTCTTTGCCGTCCAGCTTCCAACGGTGTTTGTCTAGCTCCTCGCATCCACCAGTCGTCAAGGCGTGGCTACCCAGTTCAGAGTTGCCCGATTTTCTGGACTTGCTTGTAGCTGTTCATATTGGCGGAACCCACATGTTTCGTTGCCCCTGCTTTGCAACACGTCCATCCACTTTGAAATCTCACCTGCTACGGCGTGAGGCCCACCAAATTTGCTACCGCCGCCTTTGTGCAGACCCATTATTGTTGCTGTTTTGGCCTGGCCTTGACTAGCAGCTTCGGCCGAGCACCATACCGAAAAACCCCCCGTCACCGAGTTGCCCTCTTCGAGGAACATCACCAGCCGTTGGCTGCAAGACACCATGAGCACCACCGTGATTCACCACTGCCAATCCTGAGTCATCCGTTGAGATCAAATTTGAAAGCCAATCAAAAAATTAGGTGACGATTCTATCCGTGTTAAGTATTTCATTAATGGTAACGATACTATCGGTATCTAATTGATGCATATCTCCAAGATTTTCAGGTATCCTTAAATTAGGAAGCTTCCCTAATTTAACAACATGCATGGAAAATTGGCTAATCCGATCCCATGTCCGCGATACGATTTGCTGATTTTATCAGTTACCGAATTTGAATAGATTGTGTTGGTTTTCAAATATTTTAATGCGATTGTTGTGGATTGTCGCGACCTAAAAAATTTCTTCTTTTTCGGGCTAATGGATTATTAAGGGTAAACTTAACTCGGGCCCTCCCAAGCCCTACCAATTTGCAACTTAGGGTTTAAGTCTTTAACATGCAAATGTTTTCATGCTTTGAGTCACCACTAATCTATTTATGGTAGGTCGATTAGAAACCTAAATAAAACATAGGAAGATATGTTTTATTCCTACGAATCAGATATTCTAAGCTTAGGGACTTGATTACGCTAGATTTAGTCTAACGCCCTTTCGGTACCTTTTCTTTTCAAAAATGTTTTGGCAGACAGTTTGGATCCATTTCAATTTAGTCACTAACATGTGAGGTGTTCATGCGGGTGCGCAAACTACCAATTTAACACTCAAAAAAGCATTAAATAAATTGCAAGATTGGAAGAATTATTTACCTCGAAGCAACGTAAGCATCTGCATTGTTAGCTAGAAAATCATATCAGCAATCCTAATATGATTTCTAATTAACAAGCAGTTCACTCAATATGTTTTGGATTTTCGCTTATTTAAATGAAAGCTAATCTATATGTAATGACGTGCAAAAATTGACATGCGATTAATGCAATCTAACATGCAAACTATATGTCATGCAACGACGTGACATAATTCTAATGACGGGCAAATGATTTATTTTTGATATTTTCTAATGAAATTCAGAATAATGAAAATGCTTAAAATAACATGCAACCTAACGGCTTCTTTTTTTGGTATTTTTTTATTAAAATTCGAAATAAAAAATTACCCAAATTAAAAATACAATCTATCTTAATTCACCCTAAAGCAACTTATTCTTTTTTGAGATTTTCAGGAAAATTCGAAATTTAAAAATAACCTAAAGAATCTATTAAGATTAGAATAACACCTAATTTAAACTAGGAAATAGATTATCTCAAGTCCTAATTTAAATTAAATAATTACTCTATCTTCTAGATATATTTAGGGTTCCCTAAAATGCAAAACTTCTAGTTTAAATCTAACTAACAGATTTTTATTTGATTTTTCTTTATTTAAAAAGGAAAAACAATTTAAACAGAGATAACGATCACATTCAAACCAACCACGCGATCCGCAAGATTCGTCTTATCAAACTCAGATTAGGCAAATAAATCAAACTATCGGTCATATCTATAGAGTTATAGATATTGACGGAAAATTGATTATTCAAATTTGAAAAGCAGATAAAATTCATTATCGTATCTAAGTGATTATGGATAAAATAACAATTTTCCGTATCGCTGCATATCGTACCTTAGAGTTAAGGTAAGATAGTCGTCCAGATACGTTGCTAAATTAGAAAAATTTCGTAATTTTGAATGTTTAAAAATATTACGAACATCAAAAAATTATCCTAAGATATCTAATTATCCACCAAATATCCATAGAATATTCTAACATTCAAAATTAAGAAACTAAATATTCTGAAAATATCGGATAATGTCATCTTACCTAATTTGAAAATTTTCCAAATTTGGATTGCAGATCGGGATCAGGTTTGTGGATCACAGCAACGACGATGGCACGGTGTCGGGAATGGCAGCACGGTGTCGGGACGACGGCGGCTGACGGCGGGAACGGCGGCGACTAGCGTCGGCGTGCTTGCAGGGTGGCTGGGCGTCCGATGGCTGGCAGACAGTGACTGTGGCTGGGGCGGTGCAAGGCGACTTGTGGCGGCGCGGCACGTCTGGACAGCAGCTCGGTGAGGACAGGGGCGAACGGCGAGAGGTTACTGCGGCGGCAGCATCATCAGCGAGAACGGCGGAGCGGCCAAGGGGAGCTCTGGCGGTGGTGCAAGGTAACAGCGGCAGAGGGGCAGCTCATCGACGGCAAGGCAGCGATAGGGAGCAGCACGGCGCAGCGGGCTTCAGCGGTTGAGCAGGGGCAGCAGTGCCGGCAAGGGGCACGGCGCAGGCGAGGGACACGGCGGCACGATGAGGATGCAGGACGCGGCTGTGGGCGCGGCTCCGGCAAGGGGGACAATGGTGGTGCAACTCCAGGCAACGGCTTATAGACGGGAATGGCAGCGGCGGTCCTTTAGTGTGACGGCAGTGACTTCGGGAAGCAACAGCAACGGCACAGCAACAAAGGCGGCGGCACGGCAGCAGCGTTGTCGCGGTAGAATGGCTCCGGCGTGCGGCGGCGTGGGCAATGGCTTCGCCAGCGGGCGGTGATGCGGGCGGTGATGGCACGCCGGTCTCCTCTCTCTTTCTCTCTCACCCTCACTCTCACTCTCTTTAATTTTTTATGATCTGAAAATTGTCCCCCCCCCCCAAATCTAACCTAATGACATACTTATAATGCTAATCTAGGTCAATTAGATTGGCTTGCTAGTCCTAATGGGTTTAGGCTTGGGCTTAGGCTTTAATTTAATTCAAATGGGCTGAATTAACTTGGATTTTTATTTAATTAAACACAATAGACTAAATTAAGCTCAAATTAAAACAACTAAGTCCGTTTGACTTGAGATTTTCGGCTCTTGCCTTTCGAGCGAGTCGAGTCTCGTTCGGTGAATTTTGAGCTAGTTTGCCAACGCCGATCCGATGCGGAATGCAATTATCTTAAATGGACCTAAACTATATGTTATGCAATTTTAATTAATTTTTTGTTTAGGGGTTAAAATTTAATCCCTAATTTTCTATGCAAATTGCACTTAATGATTGCCAAAATTTAGGTGTCAACATGGATGATGTCTAATGTTGATTTGATTTCCATGCATGTTTATATATAGTTATAGATAGCATTAGGATAATACTTTTCCTAAATTCGAAAATACCAAAAAGATTTGAAGTGGTAGTTTAGGATAAAGTTAGATTTTAAAATTTTCCTGATAGGATAGAATAGTTCTACACATGATTCTAGTTTAAACTTCCTAATAAATAGAATAGGATAATTCTAGTTAGAATTTGCATCCTAGAATATTATCAATAGTCAAGATAAGATTTTGATTTAAATTGGGACTAAGATAGGTTAATATCTAGTTTAAGTTAAATAATATCTACCTATAGATAATTAATCCTCATTAATTTTTTATTTTTAATTTATAATTAATAAATAAAAAATACCAAAAAAAATCCATGGCATGTCATTTAGTTAACTTTATTAGATCGCCTGCCATGTTAGAATAGGTCATGTAGATTATAGTTTAGAATTAGGTTCGCATATCATGCATTGCATATAGCCTAGTTTTAATAAAAATCAAGAAAACCAAATAAAAGATTTATTTAGAAACCATGGTTAAAATAGGTTGAGTCTTTATTTCATCAATTTCTATCTGGGTGTTTGAATTATTGTTTTGATGCAATTTATTTAAATGCTTTGGTTTATTAAGTGTTTATTTAATGTATGTGCACCTAGACATGGCCACGGTTCGGAACCGGCCGGTTCCGGGCTAGTTTCGATTCTAGCCCAGTTCGGAACCGGCCGGTAAAAATTAAAAAAATAAATTATGAAATAAAAAAAATAATGAATTATAAAATTATGAAATAATAAATTATTCAATATAAAATGTAATCAAAATGAACATTGTAATCAAATTTGGGGAACAAAGAGAGAAAGATATGGGGCTTGAATTTAATGAATTATCATTAAGTGCCGATTTTTCATTTTTTTTTTAACCAGGCCCGGAACCGGCGGTTCTGGAGCAGTTCCAAAATTGTTGGAACCGGAACCGAGCCCATAGGCCACGGGCCAATTTTGGTTCCAAACCGCAGGCTCGATCAATGGGCCGATCCCGGGTTTGACGTGGGCCGGTTTCGGGCCAAAACCGGCCCATGGCCATGTCTATGTACATCCACATGAATACCTCATATGTTAGGAGATGGGTTTTAAAACCAATCCAAACTGCCTACATACATTGTTTTTTAATAAAAGAGAAAGGTACCGAAATGGCGTTAAAGTAATCGAGCGTAACCAAGTCCTTAAATTCATAATCTCTTGTTCGTAAGAGTAAAGTAATTCTCCCAATACTTTACTTGGGTTTCAAATCGACTCATCAAAAATAGATTAATAGATAACTTGAACCTAAGTTGCGAATTTCTATGGGCTTTGAAGAGCCTGAGTTAAATCTAAGCTTAATAATCCATTAGCTATCGCGACCTACCCTCGGGTACACCACCTAGGGTTCGGCTAATGAATTACCGAGCCTAAACTTAGCTCGGGTTCTCCCAAGCCTCTATCAATTCGCAACTTAAATTCTAATTCTTAATGTGCAAATGATTTCAATTAGGAGTCATCACTAATATATTTTTGGTGGGTCGATTAGAAATCCAAGTAAAGTAATGGGAAGATTACTTTACTCCTACGAACTAAAGATAATGGGTGCGGGGACTTGTTTACCCTATAGTACTCTAACGTTCTTTTGGTACCTTTATCTTTTATTTCATAAAAATGTTTGTCAGGTTGCTTGAATTGATATTAAATCTATTTACTAACATGTAAAGTGATCATGTGGGTGCACAATCATGAAATAAACACCCAATAAACCAAAGTATTTAAATTAATGGCATCAAAGTAATAATTCAAACATCTAGATAGAAATTGATGGAATAAAGACTAAACCTATCTTAACCATGGTTTCTGAACAAATCTTTTATTTGGTTTTCTTGATTTTTTACTAAAATTAGTCTATTTAACCTATTCTAACATGGCATGTGATCTAATTAAGTTAACTTAAGATATATAATTAACTAAATGGCATGCAAGGGGTATTTTTGGTATTTTCGTTTATTAATTAAACTTTCGAAATTAAAATTAATGAGGATAAATTATCTATAGTTAGATATTATTTAATTCAAACTAGGAGTTAACATATCTTAATCCCAATTTAAATTAAAATCTTATCTTAACTATGGATAATATCGAGGTAAGTACAGCGCAAGTGCCATACCTTTTGTACGGATGGCACTTAAGTGCTATAACTTTTTTTGGCTTACTTGAGTACCATAACTTCCAAAAAAAAAAATCACTTAAGTACCACTTACGAGCTGATCGTAAGAGCCCAAAACCGTAGCTTTTCCGGCCGAATGGTGACCTTCCCGATGAGGCGAACACCACCAGTTTGAAGAGGGGATGTCGGTGAATCATTCCATGGCCTCTGTTCGTCTCGAAATTTCCGTTTTAGCCTCCATTAACGAAGGTAAAAATGCTTTGTAGTCACACAATTTATCGAACTGATTTGTGTGACTACGAAACATTTTTACCTTCGTCAACGGAGGCTAAAACAGAAATTACGAGATGAACGAAGGCCATGGAATGATTCACCGACACCCTCTCTTCAAGCTGGTGGTGCTCACCTTGCTGGGAAGATCATCGTTGGACCGGAAAAGATGCGGTTTCAGGCCCTCATGACTAGCTTGTCAGAGGGATTGGTCGTGAGGGCCCAAAACCGCGACTTTTCCAGCCAAATGGTGACCTTTTCGACGAGGCGAGCACCACCAATTTGAAGAGGAGGTGTCGGTGAATCATTCCATGACCTCCGTTCGTCTCGAAATTTTCATTTTAGCCTCCGTTGATGAAGGTAAAAATACTTCGTAGTCACATAATTTATCGAACCGATTTGTGTGACTACGAAACACTTTTACCTTTGTTAACGGAGGCTAAAACGGAAATTTCGAGACGAATGAAGGCCATGGAATGATTCATCGACACCCCTTCTTCAAGCCGGTGGTGCTCGCCTCACCAGGAGGTCATTGTTCGACCGGGAAAGCCGTGGTTTTGGGCCCTCACAACCAGCTCGTAAGTGGCACTTAAATGATCTTTTTTTTTAAGTTATGACACTCAAGTGAGCTAAAAAAAGTTATGGTACTTAAGTGTCCTCCGTACAAAAGTTATGGCACTTGCACTGTACTTACCCCGGATAATATCACAGCGTGCAAATTCTAACTAAAATGATCCTATTCTATCTGTTAGGAAAGTTTAAACTAAAAACCTATCAAGAACTACATTATCCTATCAAGAAAAATTTAGAATCCAACTTTATCCTAAACTACCACTTTAAATCGTTTTGGTATTTTCGAATTTAGGAAAAACGTTATGATAATGCTATCTATTACTATAGATAAACGTGAATGGCAATCAAATCAACATCAAACATCACCCATAGCAATCAGATTGTATCAAAATATTTGAAAACCAGCACAATTTATCCAAATTTGGTAATTGATAAAATTGACAAATCGTATCTCGAGCATGGGATCGGATTAGCTGATTTTCCGTGTGGTCGTGAATCGTATCTTGGGCATCAAATTGGACTATCGACTATGTGCACATTGTCGAATTAGCGAAGCTTCCTAATACTTGAAAATCTTGGAGATATGCATCAACACTTGATGACTCAATTAGATAACGATATCCGTTAATTCGGATAATGAAATAATAAATACGGATAGAGTCACTACCTAATTTGTAGATTGGCTTTGAAATTTGATCTAAACGGATGACTTGGGATTGGTGGTAGCAAGGCTTGGCGTCGAGCTCACGATGGGTCACGATTGGCTCGTCGGTGTTGGGGTGAGGTAACAAAGCAGCAACTCACTGGTCAACACCTTGCGATTCTCTATTCACTGATCAATCTCTCTCTTTAACTTTGACCATGCAACCTACCGCCTTGGCTCATGGTTTTCTCTTGCACCTCTCTCAGTTGGATGCCTATTTCTTTGACTACCAAATGCCTCTGAGTTGGGTTGGACTTCCTACGAAATAGAAAATCGTCGCGACTTGGCTTGGCAGTGGCTCTCCAAGGGTGTGGACGGGAGGACCACAGCCAAGTCATCTGGAATTCGCTACTTCCCAACTCATGGACTGAAGAAGAATGGCAGCGGCTTCAGGGGGCGACATTGATTAACAGTAGCAACTCTTTGTTGTCAAGAGTAGCGGCTCAATAGAGCAGAGAGCAGCAACCAACGAGCAATGCCAATCGTCACGGGAACTCATTCGTAAACAATAGGCACTTCGGAGGAAAATCGCTGCTATCATTGGGCTGGGCTTGTCTCCATGAATAGAAGGCTTCGTCATTGTGGCTTGGATCATATTGGACTTCGCCGAAGGAGCTCCAAGAGTGACATGATGCTCGTCACCACGTGGGAAGCGGTAGTAGCAACACAGGCATAGTGGCAATCGTGGAGCTTGATGGCCACATGCAACGAACTACAGGAGGAGAGGAAATCTCTCTATTGTTTTTTTTTTACTCTCTCTATATTGCGTATGTGGAACTCCCAAGTCCCTTCATGTGATGATCGATGAAGGAGGTATTTGTAGCCTTCATAAGTCTAGTTCAAATTAGGATCAATGATAGACTGATTAGAGTTCAAAAGGATTTGGAAAAGGATAATGACACAAACAGTCCCTAAACTTTGGTTCAATATGCAATTTTATCCCTAAACTTTTAATTTGTTTAATATAGTCCCTGAAATTTAGCCCAATGTTCAATGCGATCCCTAAATTTTCAATTTATTCAATGTGGTCTTTGAACTTTTGGTACATATTCAATATAATCCATGAATTATATGAAAATGTACCATATAGTCCCTGAACTTGAATTGATAAAAGGACTAAATTGAACATGTACAAAAAATTCATGGATCACATTGAACAAATTGAAAGTTCAAGGACCATATTAAACATTGGGTCAAAGCTCAGAGACTATATTGAACAAATTAAAAGTTCAGCGATCAAATTGTACATTGAATCAAAGTTCAAGGACTGTTTGTGTCATTTTTCCATTTGGAAATTATCCTCAAAATCCCATGTTGGGCTAACCCAGCCCGTTAATCTTGAAAGGGTCCATAAGAGAGAAATAACCGCCAAGACAGTTATTTGTGAGAAACTGCAAAATTGAACAAAAGAGTGAGGCAAAAAAGTTACGTATGTTCTGTCAGTCAATTTTTGGCATTCACACTCACAACAAGAAACTCTCTCAGTTGAAAGACAAAATGCCCTTACTCGATGATCGAGAATCTCACTCTCTCGGGGTTGCAATTGGAGCATTTAATCCGTGGAAAATAAGGTGCGTTCTTATGGGTGATATACTTTAGACGATCGGTGATTCAAGTTCTCTTGGCCACGTTTCCGCATTTGTTTTTAGCATTACTCGTTAGTTCAAGTTTTTCGTCATTTAGGAATTTGTTTCCGTCTTTCCGCATTTTTAGGAATCCGTTTCCGACATTGGTATCAGAGCCACGTCGGTTATTCTCACGGGCCGAAAGGCCCAGCTCGACTTGGCAGGCCTAACCCAACCTGGTTGGTCAGATCCGACCTGATTGATAACCCGACTCACAGACCCATTGACCCGAACCAGTCATCTATTGACCGTTGATCGGCGTTGATCACCGAAAAAAAAAACTGAAGGGGGCAGAATGTGTTTCTTACAATATTGTATCATGGATTAAAAAGTAATCCTTTGACTTTTTGTTGCATTTGTTGTAGGAACGATGGTATGAAGGTATTGAACCCCTATTATCCATATGATGGCGGAACAAGGGCAGACTTAAAGAGGAAGAGAAGAGAGCTAGTTGGCTGTTTTTGGAATGGCCATACTAATAAGTTGACCCATGTTATTAAAGTCAACAAAATGATGCAAAAAGTCATTTGACATGGAGGCTTGATGATAGAAGATATGACATTTAATTATTTTTGTGACACTCTTCCTAGACAAGAGCAAAGGGTATTGCTTAATGTTTTCAAGAATTCTAAAACATTGAGATATGATAAGATTGTGGAAGCCTTCCTAAGAAGATACATTAGGGTTATGGCAACGAGGACGTCAACACGTGAGATGAATGGGTGGAGAATGAATGTGCCGTGGCACAAACCTAAGGGAACTGCAAGGGTCTTTTCTTGGTTGGAGAACAGTTCGAAAGAACTTCCTAAGGAATTTTATGATTCCATCCCGATTCATTGCAAAGAGATTATGACCTGATGTTATTTATTATTTTAACTTTCATAATTATTTATGGATATGTTCACTTTAGGTTGGTTTTAGATATCCTTGGTGGATATTACTGTTCATGTTGTTGTTGATGTTTCTTTCCTATTTTGGATTCATTCCTTATGAAAATAGCATTTAGTTAATGAATGTTAATGGATATTTAGTTGTGAATAGTTTACGGTACTATTCTATTATAATATCTATCTTATTTAGTATCATGTGGTTGAGTGGGAGTTCTAAAAATTTTAGTAACTTTAAAGAACGTAATTTTACCTTAATGATTATATTAACAATAATTTCAAATTAGAATTTTAGATAATAATTGGGAACATAGTGAACTTTCGAATCTAAAACCTATGTGAAATTACTTATTAATATAATCAATTTGTGTAAAATTGATGCATAAATGAGTGGCATTAATAATTCGTGGGTATATATTTGAAATATTTAGATTCAATGGCTTCAGCAATTAAGAACATAGTAGCTAAATTCAACAAAGGAGAAAAGCTGAATGGCAAAAATTATGAAATATGAAACATGGAAATCCAATATGTGCTGGAAGAGTAAGAGGCACTAGAAGCTCTTAACCAAGTCATGGAAGAGCCTGAAGATGGAAACACTACTCAACACAAAAGGGACAAAGATGCATTTGCTGTTTGGAAGAAAAAGAACTCGATTGATTGCATCACGTTGCCGAGTAGCATGGAGAATAACATCATGCGAGAGTTCAGTCGTTTTGAGAATGCTAAAGAAATGTGGGAAGCATTAGTAGCGAGATTTGGTCATACATCAGTGACCAAACTGAGACAGCTCACTATAAGGTTTGACTCGTATAAGAAGCCTCGTGATCAGTCCATGAAACAATACCTGAGAAAGATGTCAAACATGATCAATGAGCTGAAGGATGTTGGCCACATTCTAACTGATGAGCAGCAAGTGCAAGCAGTGATCCGTTCCTTGTCTCAAAGCTGGGAGAACATGAAGGTGCACCTGACCCATAATGAGAACATCAAGACCTTTGAGGATGCCATGCACCATCTTGAGTTGGAAGAGGATTGCCTCCTAGCGGCGAAACCAGAAACCGACATCTATTACGCTGGTTCTAGCCACATGGGGCTCCGAGCTCCAAGCGCAAGTGCCTCGAAAGGTTCATGAAGTGGAAAGGCAAGGAAGCAAGTTCTTCAGGTAAAAAACTGAAATTTAACCAACATGATGAAGGAAAGTGTCCTTTTGTTAAGAAGATGTCAAGGGTGAAGTGCTACAACTATAGCAAAAAGGGCCACTTCGTTCGCCATTGTGGCGAGCCAAAGAAGTTAAACACCCCTTGCATTCTTGAGAACTTTGCTCGTGTGTCAAGTTATGAATTTCTAACTGAGTCTAATCCTTTATGGACTGGAGATTCGAGAGACACATGCCATATAACGAAGGACAAAGATGCCTTCGTGGAGTTTCGACGGGTTCCGACCAGAACGAAATGCAACTATGTAAGGAATAACTCTAAAGCTGAAGTAAAATGGATTAGCACCTACCAATTAAATATGTGTGGTGGACGCAATTTATTCCTACATGATGTATTATATGCTTGGAGATTCGTCAAAATTTAGTGTCTATATTAGTGTTGGTTAAACTTGGTTTTAATTTGAACTTCCATAATAGTGGTATTAACTTGTACTTGGATACAAATTACTATGGTTGTAGATACTCTCTGGATGGTTTTATTGTATTAAATGTTAACTATGATGGTGTTAACATTTGTTATTCCCTATTTACATCTTCCAACTCCTATGATAATGATGTGAATGTGTGGCATGCTCGACTTGATTATATTGCCAACAACGAATCAATCTATTAGCCAAAGAGGGCTTATTAGGCAATATTGAAAAAGTCGATTTACCTATTTGCGAGTATTTGCCTAACAGGGAAAACAACGAGGAAACCATTCGAAAAAGGCACAAGAGCTGAGTTTCCTTTGCAACTAATCCATTCTGACAATTGTGGTCCAATGAATATAAAAGCAAGATATGGGGCTGTAAATTTCATCATAGTCATAGATGATTATGCTCAATTTGGATATGTCTATTTGATTTTTCATAAATTTGAGGCATTAAGTTGCTTCAAAAAATTTATAGACTTGGTAGAAAACCAATTAGATAAGAAAATAAAAGCATTAAGATCTTATCGAGGTCGAGAATATTTATCTGATGAGTTCAAAAATTTATGTGATGAAAAAGGAATAGAAAGGCAATTGTCTATTCCATATACTCCTCAACAAAATGGTGTTGCTGAGAAGAGAAACATAACCATATTGGAAATGATTAGATCTATCATGGCACAAGCTAACTTACCAATCATTTTTTGGAATGATGCTTTGTTAACTACTGCCTATATACTTAACTATGTGTCTTCTAAATCAGTTATTTCCACTCTGTATGAATTATGGACAGATAGAAAACCCGATTTAAGTCTTCTTAAACCTTAGCGTTGTGCTGCTTATATTCACGAGCCCTCTTATAAGTATGGAAAACTGGATCCCAGAGGCAAGAAGAGTATTTTCATAAGATACATAGAGCACTTGAAAAGGCATGTGTATAAAGGTGAGTAAGAAAGTAGAAGTATAACTGAATTTGAATTATGAGATGTCACATTCTTAAAGATTGAGTTTCCTAAGAAGGGCGAAATAGGTGAGGACTACTCACTATTTGAAATCTTGGATCTTGATAATGAAATTGATGAAGTTTGTCCAAGTGAGAGCAATGTGAAAAGTGAGGAATTAAATTCATCTCAATCTCAATTGCAATCATTTGATGAAACGATACCGTCATTATCTAATCCAAGTGGGAGCGTAATGGAGATTGATGTACCACGTGTACAAATTCATGTACGACGAATAAGTTGCAAAAGTATTCACCGACGACGTTTTGACATTGAAGAGGAAACTTTCATGATCGCTCCAAAAGATGAAGATAAGCCAAGGAATATAAATAAGGCTTTAAGTTGCCCTAATAAGGAAAAATGGATGTTTGCAATGGAAGAAGAAATGGAGTCAATGAAGTCAAACCATATTTGGGAACCGGTTGATCTTCCAAAAGACGCAAAACTATTGGGAACAAATAGGTTCTCAAGATAAAGCAAAAAGTTGATGGCTTAATAGAACGATATAAGGCTCGCCTCGTGACGAAAAGGTATAAATTGATTATGAGGAAACTTTTTCTCCTGTAATGAGATTTACCTCAATTCGCCTTATTCTAGCAATAGTGGTAAATATAGATCTTGAATAACATTAAATGGACGTAAAGATTGCTTTTTTAAATAGAGAATTAGAAGAAAAAATTTACATGGAGCAACCTGTTGGCTTCATTGTTAAAGGCCAAGAACAAAATGTATGTAGACTTCTAAGATCGATATATGGTCTTAAGCAATCTTCAAGACAATGGTATATACGTTTTCATAATGCCATAGTAATGTATGATTTTACAATGATTGATGAAGATCAATGCGTATATATCAAAAGATCCAAAAATTAATTTGTGATCTTATCATTATATGTTGATGACATACCGATTGCCGAAAGCAATATGAAGTTGGTTAATACTGTAAAGAGTTAATTATTGTCTAACTTTGAGATAAAAGATATGGGTGAGGCTGCATATATTCTTAGAGTTAAGATCTCAAGAGATTGTTCCAAAAGATTATTGTCTCTTTCGCAAGAGACTTACATAAACAAAGTTCTTAAACGAATTTGTATGCATGATTGTAAACCTATGGATACTCCTATTGCAAAAGGTGAAGGATTGAGTCATAGATTGTGTTATAAGACTCCACAAGAGAAGGAACAAATGAAACGTATTCCTTATGCTAGAGCTGTTGGAAGTTTAACGTATGATATGATGTATACAAGACCTGACATATGTTTTGCAGTTGGAATGGTAAGTATATACCAATCCAATCCAAGTCAAGCACATTGGAAAGCCGTCAAAAGAATCATAAGGTATATAAAGGGTGTTGTTGATTATTCTCTGAGTTATCAAAGAAACGATCTATGACTTGAAGGCTACTCAAATGTTGATTGGGGAAGAGATTTATATGAAAGGAAATCTATCTCTGGATTTGTTTACGTACTGAATAATGACGACATATCTTAGAGCAATAAGAAACAAACTTGTATAGCCTTATCTATCATGGAAGCCGAGTTCATAGCATTGTTAGTAGCTGTACAGGAGGGAGTTTGGCTTAAGAGATTTTTGGATCATTTAAATGTTACTAAGAATACTACAAGCTCATTATTGATTAATTGTGATAGCCAAGCAGCGATAGTTTATACCAAAGATCCAAAATATCATTGCAAGACCAAACATATAGATACTAAGTATAACTTTGTTAAAGATATGGTAACACGAAAGAATGTGAATTTGCAATGCATATCTACGTATAGAATGATAACAGATCCTATGACGAAACCAATTCCTAGATATGTTTTCTATGGTAATGTAAAATCTCTAGGAATGCGTAGACGCTGATGTACTAAATATTGTAAATTCCCTTAATGTTCACATTTAAATGAAGTTGTTATATCATTATTAATGCATATGAGTTTATTTGATATTTATGCATCGTAATACTTAGTGTATTATATTGAGAAAGTATGTTAGATAGATGAGATTAGCCCATTCACATGGGTAATCTCCTCTATTTACTGTGTAATAAATATAAATGAGACAATTTTAAACTTATTATCTAGGAAATAATCGAGAGCACAAGCTTAAAATATAAATGTCGCATTAGCTGAATGTTAAGATGATGACATAATATTTACTATGTCCGAAAGTGAAATAGCCCACATATTTTATTTTATCTGTCTTTGATGCCAACTGTGGTTCTGATGGATTCTTTGGGAGAGTAGATACATGAACTCAATTTTAGACATTGAGTATATCTAAACTATCATTTGTACAGTATTGAATGTGAAGACATGCGCTTCATGGGAAAGGAGTTAATACCGCAATACATATTTCATACTACATATGCACTAGATGACCAATAAGAGTGGCAAAAATTTTGATCTCAACTTTATGCCGTATGAGACTCTTGAGGATAAGAGTTCCTCATTTAGTACCCTCATGACTCTGACTTATTCTAAAAGTTTTTATTCAGTGTTTGCTATCTTAGGGTGTTGCCAATAGTCATGAATGATTCAATTTAATGGGGCGTTTCTAGAAAAGTGAGCTGGACTAAAATAGAGAGGTTTAAGGAAAGAGGAAAATCAATTTGTTTGTAATGTAACATTCTACTTTTGTATTCACAGGTCAACCAATTATGATTTTGAGTAAATTATAGTTGTGAATACAATATACGAGATACTAAAAGAGATCTAGAGAGATATAAATGTGACTGATTGATTTAGGGTACTGCATACTATACCTACTCGAAAACGTTATACCCAATTTGAGCTACTATGTATTCTTAGGAGATGCATGGCAACAAGCTCTCGAAGTATGCTGGTCGCATGAATTATTTGCTAGTATGAACATTACAGAGAAAAGAAAGTTATGTTTAGCCTACCATGTGCAAGTGAGAGATGATGGGTTTTGTGAATATTGGGCTGCCGATGTTGGGCTAACCTAGCCCGTTAATCTTGAAAGGATCCATGAGAGAGAAATAACCGTCAAGGCAATTATTTGTGGGAAACTGCAAAAATGAACAAAAGAGTGAGGCAGAAAAGTTATGTACGTTCTATCAGTCAATTTTTGGCATTCACACTCACAACAAGAAACTCTCTCACTTGAAAGCAAAACCGCCCTTATTCAATGACTGAAAATCGCACTCTCTCGAGGTTGCAATTGGAGCATTTAATCCGTGAAAATCAAGGTACATCCTTCTTGGTGATGTACTTTAGATGATTGGTGATTCAAGTTCTTTTGGACACGTTTCCGCATATGTTTTTAGCATTACTCGTTAGTTCGAGTTTTTCATCGTTTAGGAATTTATTTCCGTCTTTCCACATTTTTAGGAATCCATTTCCTACAGTTTACGGTTTTGGTTACTATCTCTTATGTGGGGATTGGGTCACTACAAAAAAACATGACATTTGCGACGGAAATTTGCGACGAAATTTTTTCCGTCGCAAATTTGCGACGGAATTTGCGACGTATTATATTTTCCGTCGGAAATTTGCAACGAAATTTTTTCCGTCGCTTGCGACGTAAAAAATAATACGTCGCAAATTCTGTCGCAAATTTGCGACAGAAAAAAGTGCAGCCGCAAAATCCGTCGCAAATTTGCGACGGCAACGTACGTCCGTCGCAAATTCGTAGTTTATCAACCTGTGACTATCTCTCTCGCTCTCACTCGGTCTCTCTCGTTCTCTCTCGCTCTCTGTCGCTTTTGTTCGTCTTTCATATATCTGAAATCAGCAAAATCCGTGCACGCACATATTAATCTCGGTGAAGCTTTTTTACCGATAAGTGCACAATTGCTAGCTTCGTCACTAATCGTCGTTGCATTCTAATTTTCTCTTTTTTAATATATATTTATGTTTGTGTTTTTTTCGTATCTGCATCACCGGTTTAACAACCGGCGACCGGTTACACCTCGTCGGCGTTCGGACGAGCCGAACGGCCAAGTCGTTTTGCGACGGATACCAGAATCCGTCGCAAGTTTGCGACGGATACTAGAATCCGTCACAAATTTGCGACGGAATCGTTCTTCCATCGCAAAATTTGCGACGGAATATACAATCCGTTGCAAATTTGCGACGGAATTTCCATTTATTCGTCGCAAATTAAAAAATAATTCATCGTACTTGAAAAATTATTAAAAAATAATTCTTACGTGATTATTCTTTTTTGAGTTTGTGCCTAATTGAAGGTCTCGCAATCCAAGTGGACTTTGCAATTCTCATCATTATTTCAGTCAAATATTTGGGTAAGTCTTCTTTACATTGTAATTTTTTCTATATTTGTAATTTCACATTAATTGTTGTGTGAATAACAAAAATTATAATTTCCAAAATTTTATAGTTTTTATTAAGAACAATAGATATGATATTTTAGATATTTTACCAGAATATTTTTTTTAATACAGACACAATGCAAAGAGAAAGGGCTTGGATGTATAATAAGAACTTACCTGGACGTCAAGGATTGACAGATGAGTTTCGTACTGGGTTGGAACTATTTTTACACTTTGCTAGTAGTAAATATGAGTTTATGGATGGAAATAAGTTAAGGTGTCCGTGTAAAAAGTGTTGTAATCGTAAATATTTTGTGTGTGATCAAGTTAGAGAACACCTTATTAGATATGGGTTTACTCCGAACTATTATAATTGGACTTTCCATGGTGAACCATTTATATCTAATGAAGGATATAGAAGAAGTGACCAATTTTCAGTTAGGGAAGAATGTGGCTATTATGAGCAATTGAACCCATACGAGAGGATGGTGATTAATGCAGCTAGTTGTAATTTGGTCATAGAATCAAATCATGCAAGTATTAGTTTTACTCCTACACGTGAACAATTGGGTACTAGTGATGCTTCACAATTGGAAGATGTAGGAGTAACGGGTTTTGAGGAGAATGTTTATAATGAAACTTTTCAATCTAATCAGTTTTGGAATGTGTTGAAAGGAGCAGATGAACCTCTATGGGCAGGTTGTAAGGACCACACTAAGTTATCGGTAACAGCCCGACTATTAAATATCAAGGCAGAGCATAATGTATATGCGGATTGCTTCAACTCTTTTGTTGAAATAATGCGAGAATCATTGCCTCCTGATAACAACATGCCAAGTATTTTTATGATATGAAAAAGCTAGTGGATAACTTAGGTCTTCCGGTTGTAAGAATCGATGTATGTAGTATGGGTTGTATGCTATATTAGAAAGATGATGAAAATGCAGAATCTTGCAAATTCTGTAGCCAACCTAGGTACAAGATTAACAGGAGGCCGGGGCGTAATCATAAGCGTAGAGCATGCAAGCAAATGTTTTATCTGCCCTTAATCCCCAGATTGCAAAGGCTTTATGCGTCTAAAGCCACTTCTGAACACATGACTTGGCATGCAAATCATGAAACAGAAGAGGGTCTAATGTGTCGTCATCCTTCATATGCGGAGGCATGACAGCATTTTGATAGAACATACCCTGAATTTGCAATGGAGCCTCGGAACATCAGGTTAGGTCTCTATGCCGATGGATTTGCTCCATTTGGGAAAACAGGAAAAAGTTATTCATGCTGGCCAGTTATCTTAATGTCGTACAATCTTCCACCGGGTATGTGCATGAAGACACCTTATGTGTTTTTGACATTGATCGTGACAGGGCCGCAAAATCTGAAAAAGTTGATAGATGTTTATATGCAACCATTGATTGAGGAGTTACAGCGACTTTGGGTTGAAGGCGTCCCTATGTATGACATTTCTACCGATCACTCATTTATAATGAAGGCTGCCCTTTTTTGGACGATAAATGACTTTTCAGCTTACGAAATGTTATCTGGATGGAGTACAGCTGAGATCTTAGGATGTCCGATATGTTTGGAGAGGTCAAAGTCATTTAGATTAAAACATGGAAAGAAGCCTAGCTATTTTGATTGTCACAAACAATTTTTACCGCCAAATCATCCTTTCAGAAGGAATAAGAGAGAGTTCATCAAGAATAGGACTGAAAGAACGCGTCCACCATTGAGGTTGACCGGTGATCAAATTTGGGAACGTGTGCAGGACTGTCCAACTGTTGTTGAGAACCCGCACAGCATGACTTTTGCGTACGGAAGTACACATAAGTGGACAAAACGCAGTATATTTTGGGATTTACCATATTGGAAGGCCTATCTTATTCATCATAATCTTGACGTCATGCACATAGAGAAAAATGTTTTCGACAATATCATAAATACTGTGATGGATATTGCCGGAAAAATAAAAGACAACTTGAACGTAAGAAAAGATATGAGAGATATTTGCGATAGGCCAATACTATCTATGGATGCAAGCAGCAGGGAACCAAAACCGAAAGCAGTTTATACATTGAATAAGGAGCAGAGGCGAGTTGTTTGTCAATGGTTGAAATCTGTGCGGTTTCCTGATGGATATGCTTCGAACCTCGGGAGATGTGTTGATTTGAATGAATGCAAGTTAACAGGTTTGAAGAGTCATGATTGTCACATCCTGATGGAAAGACTACTTCCAATAGCTTTTAAGGAAGTTCTACCGAACTTTGTATGGGGCGCCATTACAGAATTAAGCAATTTCCTCTATGATATTTGCTCGACAGTGTTAAAAGTATCGCACATGGAAAAACTAGAGAGAGATATTCCAATTATTCTTTGCAACTTAGAAATGATATTTCCTCCAGCATTTTTTTGATTCGATGGAGCATCTCTTAGTTCACTTGTCTTATGAGGCCAAAGTTGCAAGTCCCGTCCAATTTCGATGGATGTATCCATTTGAGAGGTAATGCTTTTTTTTTTAAATACAGTTCACATTAGTTTATCATATAATATATTCTGATAAGCTTCTTTTTATTTCAACTAGATTCTTATATCATTTGAAGAAAAAAGTGAAGAATAAGGCACGTGTTGAAGCTTCAATTTGTAATGCATATATTGTGGAAAAAGTGACAACATTTGCATCATACTATTTTGAGCCGTACGTGCAGTACAAGAGGCGGAGAGCAGGCAGAAATGATGAGGGCCCCATTGATCCCAATTGCACGGCATTCTCTATTTTCAATTATCTTGGTCGACCAAGCGGCGCATGTCAGTTTCATTACTTATCAGGCGAAGAATTGCATGCGGCCCATACTTATATTTTACTGAACTGCCCAGAAGTCGAGCCATACTTCAAGTAAGTGTAAATTTGCAAATATATGTTTTGCATGTCAAATATTTGCTAATAATGATATGGTTTTTAATATTAGGATTTTCCAAACTTCAATGTTTGGACTACAACCAAATGAGTTTGACCGTTTGTGCGATGAACAATTTGCAGCATGGTTCAAGACATATGTAAGTTGCCTATAGATCAAACCAAAGTTATTAAAATTATATACATCATTTAGAATAATATATATTATTAACTTTGCATGTCTAACCTTAGGTTCACAGTAAGTATGATGAATTTGGAGGGCAAAGATTGCTATATTATCTGTCATGGGGTCCACAGTTAAGAGTTCGAAGTTGGCTAGCATATTTCATAAATGGATATAATTTTCATACTCAAGAGTATGGAATGGGAAAATCCACAATGAATAGTGGTGTGTATGTTCGGTCATCCAATGGTGACAGTTGGCAAGATGATTTTTATAGCTTGTTGGATGAAATCATTGAGATAGAGTACCCTGGACCATTAATGATGCGGGTTGTGTTATTTAAGTGCACGTGGTTCGACCCCGTCAAAGGAATGAAGGTACATACGAAGTTCAATTTGGTTGAAATAAATCACAAGAAAAGGTATATGAAGTATGAACCATTTGTCTTGGCACAACAAGCAATTCAAGTATGTTATGCATCATATCCTAGTTTGAAACGTGACAAAGCTGATTGGTGGGCTGTATGTAAAATCAAAGCACGGAGGAAAATCGAGGAACACTGGAAGGATAGACCCTACCAACAAGAGGAAGTGTGTAACATTGTTGAAGTTGAGGAATATGACATACCAACTTTACGAGATCCGTCCGGAGCAATGACAGATGTAGAACCAACATAAATTTACGAATTAAATGTACCAGAAAGTTACGAATCTGATTTGCAGACAGATGACGAAGACGAGGACGAAGGCGAGGACGAAGACGAAGACGAAGACGAAGACGAAGACGAGGACGAAGACGAAGACGACGACGAAGACGACGACGAAGACGACGACGAAGACGACGACGAAGACGACGACGAAGACGAAGACGACGATGGAGACGAAGATGAAGACGACAACGACGACGAACAGGAAGCCGAAGACGAAGATTAACATTCTTATTGTCGATTATTCTTTCTATTTTAATGTATCATCTGAAATTTCAGACCGAAAAAAACGACAAGTCAAATATTATTAACGTGCCCTAACATTTCCGATATTCTAATTTTCATTGCAAAATTTGAGATGCCAAAATTTTGGACTGAAAAAAAAGACGTAGCAAATTTAGGACCCATATCAATGAGACGCTAAATTTTTCACCGAAAAAAAGACGTCACAAATTTAAAACGATCATTTAGTATGTGCAAATTTGCGATGGATTGAAAACCTGTCCGTCGAATTTTTTTGATAGAATATACTGGTCGTTGCAAATTTTACCATGGAATTTCTACCATTCGAAATTTACGACAGATGCAGACCTGGCTATTGTAAATTTTGCTAGGGAATATTTACCGGTCGAAATTTTGCAAATTTTTTATCCGTCTCAAAACTCAAAACTGACCGTTGCAAATTTGCGACGGACAAATGTGGTCCGTTGCAAATTTGTGACGGGCACCGTCGTCCATCGCAAATTTGCGACGAACGACGGTGTCCGTTGCAAATTTTCGACCGACGAATTTTGTCCGTCGCAAATGTGCAACAGACCACTTTGTCCGTCGCAAATTTTCGACGGACACTGTCGCCCGTCGCAAATTTGCAATGGACTACATTGGTCCGTCGCAAATTTTCCGAGGAAATTTCGCGGGAATTTAAACCGCTCGAAATTTGCGACGGACACCATACTTCCGTCGCAAATTTGCGACGGACAATATTTTTCCGTCGCAAATTTTGGGAGCGAATTTCCTTGGAGGAAATTTGCGAACTGTTTAAAATTTGCGACGGACTGAAAGTGTCCATCGCAAATTTGTGACGGAAAAACATGGTCCATCGCAAAATTTGCGACGGATTATGTTTGTCCGTCGTAAATTTCCGACGGACGAGAATAACCGTCGCAAAATCTAGTCACCGACAAAAATTTGCGACGAAAAAGCTCCGTCCGTCGCAAATTTGCGACGGTTGTCTTCGTCTTCCTCGCGTTTTCTTCTCCGACGCGAACATTCCCCCCGCTTCTTAGTTACAGGTCCTCCGCCGCCGTCGCGCCCAGCCGTCCGCCGTCGAAGCTCCCCCGCCCGTCGCCGCCGAGCCCCTGCCCCCACCCCACCGCCCTCCCCGGCGGCGCCCCGCCCCCCTCCCTGCCCCTCGCCGTCCCCGCCCCGCCCCCGCCCCCCTCCCCGACCCCTCGCCCCCGCCCCGCCGCCCTACCCGCCCCTCGCCCCCTCCCCGGCCCCTCCCCGCCCCCTCCCCCTCCCCGCCCCCTCCCCGGCCCCGCTCCGCCGCCCCCTGCCCCACCCCCTCCCCGGCCCCGCTCCGCCGCCCCCTGCCCCGCCCCCTCCCCCTCCTTGCCCCCTCCCCGACCCCGCTCCGTCGCCCCCGTCCCCCTCCCCGGCCCCTCTCTGGCCCCGCTCCGCCGCCCTCCCCGGCCCCGCCCCGCACCGCCCCCTCCTTGCCCCTCGCCCCCGCCCCTGCTCCCCTCCCCGGCCCCACCCCCTGCCCCCCTCCCCGAAACCTGCCCCGCCCCTGCCCCCTCCCCGGCCCCTGCCCCGCCTCAGCCCCTTCCTCGCCCCCTCCCCGCCCGTTGCCGTTGGCACCGTTTTTACAGCGACCGTCGCCGCCGGCCAGCCGCCGCCGACGCCGTAGTCACCATCGCCGACGTCGCCCACGCTTGTGCTGGGACTGACACTGTCCATTCCGCCGGTTTTTATTGTCCTTGAACCAAGTAAGCCAACTTTTTAACCACTAGTTAGTATAATTAGGTAATTAGTCGGCTTGTTTAGGGATTATTTAGGAGTACTTGTCATTGGTTAAATTACGGGTCGATTTCAGGATTGCATGTGGCTTTGATCGATGGTTGATTGTTTAATTTGTGTATTATGTGGATGATTTAGCGTTAATTAAGCGTTTGCATAGAAAATGCTTGAAAATTAAACAATTCTATAAAAATTGTTGCAAAATTATGGAAAATTAAAAAAAACAGTATATGTTGACAACAAATATGAAATTTGACCCTAAAAGTTTTTAAAAATTTTTAACAAACTTCAATTTCATGATATCACAAAATTGCAAAAATTAATAGTGCCAACCCATTTTCAGTGGAATTTAGATTTTTTAACCTTCTGGGGAAAAAATTTTAAAGAAATTTAAAATTTTCATAACCTGATAAAAAGGCTTCACATAAATGTGGTCACCCATATTGTGAGGGAACTTCTTTTTTCTGTGAAGAAAAAGTACAAAAATATAAAATGAAAAAAATGTACAGAATTGCCTAGAAAACATGTGGTAATCAATTTGCAGTGAAATTTAAATTTCTTTAGATGGCAACAAAAATTAAAATGTAAAAATTTTCAAAATTTCACGGAATGGCTTGTAATACGTGTGGCGACTCACTTTTAGTTATATTTAATTTTTTTAACGTGCCCTAAAAATTATTAAAATAAAGAATGAATAAAATTTGGGAAACTTTATCTAATAGCTTAGATTACCTGTGGCCACCCAATTTTAATATGGAAAATTTTTTTTCCACGGAAAAAAATTTATATTAAAGATAATAATTTAAGTATTCCTAAAATTTTAAAATTTCAAAACTTAACAGAATGTCTTACAATATCGGTGGCCACCAACTTTTAGTGAAATTTTATTTAGGTCCCATAAAAAATTTAACAATAATAATAATAATTTATTTATAACAAAACTTTACAGAATGACTTAGAATATTTGTGGCCACCTACTTTCAGTAAAATTTAAATTTTTGTACATGGTAAAAAAAAATTAATCAAAATGAATGCGATTCATATAGTGATGTTTGATACCTGTAACTACTCATATCGTGCTCATACATTGATGTTTCATATAAAAAATGATTAGGATTCATAGTATATTTGTTTGTAGGAAATTGTACGTCATAAAATACTCGACATTGGCTCATTTGAAGGAAACATTTTCTCAGTCTTTCCATCAAAATGGTAAGCTTCGTCATGTACATCATTATCTGTTCGTAATACGTGTCAATAGTTCTTTACATATTCGCATAACATTCCTACTTGTCAGTATAAACGTGGAGGTCACATGGCTAGAAGACAAGGCTATACCTCGTTCTCGTCCCCGTCCCTTTCCTCTTCTCCTATCCCGGCATCTAACCCTCACCCCCAATATGATCCGTCACAATATGGGCACGTTGGCCCTTCCTCCCACACTCAACAACATGTTACGGGACTTGACCACATACGAACTGAACGTTCTCCAGTTCAATCTCCTTTAGCTCCTTCTCCTTCCGTTCCACCCCATTATTCGGCGGAACAATCGAATATTGACAAAAACATCGGTTAAGAAGATAACCAATTCTTCATATGCCCATTTGGAGATTCGTAAGTGCTGCGTTTTTATTTTGGTATATATCATATTTAGGGCTTTAGATATTGATGTCAACTGAATTGTCCATGTTGCACAATATTCGTATGAATGCAGATTCACGGATGCTACATCTGTTGTGAAAGAATTGAACAAAATAGTAAGAAACTTTTGGATGGAACAGTATATTAATTACAAAAGTGTTCCACAAGAAGCGAAAGAAATGTGGTGGAATGAGTTCAAGGTAAATTTTACATATTTTATTTTCTCGTCAATTCAATTTGGTGTAGTATATTGATGGTCAAGAATGATGTAACGAGACCAGAACAACTCTGTAGTTTTCGATACCTAAAGGACCGGATATTTTCCCCGACATGAACTTTACAAAATCTATATATATATATATATATATATATAGATATATATGTATCTGGTGCATGGTTATGGATAGGTGATCATCATAATAATTTTCAATTTGTGTTTTTATTCATTGCAGCGAAGTTTAAGTGGGAGGAAGGGGAAGACAATGAAGTGAGAAGAATTTTCGATAAGAAAATAAGTGATTTTATGCGAAATGTCATGAATAGAGCGAAGAGCAAGCAAGCGAAGCCGTATTTCTTTACAGCTAATAATTGGGTGGCAATTAACAGCTTTTGGGCATCTGAACAGAGTCGGCAACTCTGTGAGCAGAATAAGAAGAATCGATCTTCTAGTTCTAGTGAAGGGTCAGCCACATATGCTGGAGGCTCTATCAACATTGCGGAGCATCGCAAACGACTGGTAAGGCTGTTACATGTGTTATAACTTAATTTAATTCAATTACTCAAGTGTACATTTTGTAGGCACATGAATTGGGGACCGAACCGACATTTGCAACTACATTTGAATGCACATTTCAAAAGAAAGATAAGACATGGACTGGCAATCGAGCAAAAACTGTTAAGGTATGTAAAGTTATGCTTTGTCTTATATGTAAACTACAAGTTTGACCGTGAATGCTTTGCTGATTGATGGTGTATATATATATAGTGATTTTATTTTCATCTACATTGTTAATGTAGGACAACTATGATAAACTTGTAATGAGCAGTGCTAGTGGTAGTGATGATTGTCCTGAGTCCCGGCCACCAGTTGATAATATGGCATTATGGATGGAGGCAACGGGTGGGCCGAAAAAAGGGAAAATATTTGGGCTGGGATCGTTGTCAAGGATGTTTATGCCGAATACTCCTAGAAGTTCATCCGCCGGGACTAGTCGAAGGAGGTCACGACCAGACGAGTAATTAACCCAAGAAGTGAATTGTCTGAATGATTTACTTGTTAAGAAGGATGAACAAATACATAACTTGGAAGAACAAATGAGATTGGTTATGCAACACCTTAACATCGATCACAATTACGGTCCTCCTGAACATTCAGCCAATCCAATAGGTGATGCGCACAATGATGACCAACACATTGATGCCGGGAATGCTGATGCTGATGATGGTGATGATGATTTTCTCCAGCCTTTGTAGTTGACGTTTTTAGGTAAGCAATCTTGGTTTTTCATAATTTCACTCATATTCATATGTATGCACATTTATGTTCATTCTGAAACGTATTTGTGTTATTTTACACCTAGTTAGTTCCACATCCATGCATAAACATTTTTTTTAATATTATGGACTGATTTATGTATCGACATTTCCTCAGATCTCGACAAAGATGACTACTTTTGGTGTCCTGCCATCGTACAAAGGCTGCGTCTTCTTCTGTATGATTTTTTTTTGCGTCTTCTATGGTTATCCCGTCTCTTAGTTCATGTTATGCTTTGGTATTGTAAGATTGGATATCAAATAGCATTATGTCGAACTATAAAACTTTCCTTCCGTTATTTGTTTTAATTATATGTCATTGTTGCTGGTTTGTCATAATGTATGGTTTGTTCATTTTTCTATTTCAAAGTGAAGAAATTTTCCACGATTTTGCGACGAGTTTTCCGAACGATAGAGTTCGTCGCAAATTTGCGAAGAAATTTGCAACGAAATTGCGGCGGATTTTTGCGACGAAATTTGCAACGGAAAAATCCGAATTAAATTTGCCACTAAATTTGCGATAAAATTGCGACGGATTTTTGCGACGAATTTTGTGACGGACAAATCCGTAGCAAAATTTGCGACGAAATTTGCGACAGATTTTTGCGACGGATTTTTGGGATGAAATTTGCGACGGATTTAATCCGTCGCAAATTTGTGACGAATTTTGCGACGGATTAAATCCGTAGGAAATTTGCGACGGAATTTGCGACGGATGCTATTCGTCACTATTTTGCGGCGAATTTTTTTTTGTCGCAAATTTGCGACGAAATTTTAAATTTTCCGTCACAAAAATTTGCGACGCGCTAGTTGCGACGGAATTTTTTCCGTCGCAAATTCGATTTGTAACGGATTTTTCCAAAATTTCCATCGCAAATTTCGTCGCTAATCCAGTGTTTTTTTGTAGTGGGTGAACGATCAAGATTCAGAGCCAACAGATAACGTGGTCATTCAAGAACGAAAGATATCAATATTTTCATAACAACCCGTGAGATAAACTCTATCAGATAAACTCTATCATGGGAGAGCGAGTGTACCCAATTGACAGCTCTCTCTGCATGGCGTGAAAAGTGGTGTCCAAGAGGAGGGGCAAGCATTCTCGTGCCCTCAAATCAGCATTATCTATGCTTCTTGTAGATGAGACCAAAAAACATATCTTTTGTTTAAATTCATCCCACTCTCATCTCTACTTTTGAATGTTCCCCTCCATTTTTTCACCAAACACTTTCGCTGCCGAACCTACACTCACCAACTCACATGTCCTCTCGAATCCGAAGTCCTTATCCGAATCGAAATAGACACAAAGTAGCCGGGCATGTGGAATTCTTGTCCGACGTGCATATGTCCGTGGAGATGTGAATATCTCATTTCAAGCTTGCCTCTCCCTATACAATCACCAATCCTTTATCACGTCATTTATTGAGCTCACCTTAGGCTTCCTGAAAGATGCTTGATGCAAATGGGTAATGCTATTGATACTAAAATGCATTATGTCAAATATTTTTGTTCAGGGGTCAGACCAATCCCTAATTTTTGTGAGATAAAGAATCAAATATAATAGCCAAAATTTAAGTGTCAATAATAGGAAATGGCACAGACTAAATGCCGGTTGTTTCATATTTTTTAGGGTAAATTTGGAGATGAAAGATAAATTTTGGCAGCTTTACCTCATCTTTCGGGGGCTTACGCTCAATTTAGATTGACGAGTTGCTTTTTTCTCTTGTGCTTTCTGAGAAACATATTGGAGAATTGCGAAGTTAATTCATGCAACAATATCTAACTGTTTCGCTGGAATTTCTCCTGCGACAAAATACCCGTTGCCGAACATAGTTCTTCAGTTTTTAATCAAAAGAGATGAGTTTTGTGGTGAATCCGGACAATTTATATCATAGGTAAATAAGGAAATCAACAACTTCGCTTCTAATAGAACTAATGGAAGTGTACAAACAAATTGTGGTAGAATTTAATTGACGATGAGATTTGGAAAATACAGACTCTACAACAGACCTAATGTAAACAAACTATGCTGGAATTTAATTGATGGCAAAGCTTAAGAACACAAAGATGTTATGCCAGAATTTAATCGACGACGCGGATCTGGAAATTATAGCTAAGAAACTCACTAAAATTTAATCGTCGACGCTAGTATGAAAGATAAAAGTACAGTGTAGGAAAGTAGAGATAATTGAAAGATAGTGTTTGATTTGTGGGGGGAGGGGGATCTCTGAAGAGTGTAATGTGGTTATTTAACGCCTATAATTGATGGTTATCAACGGAGGTTACAAACAGATGTTATAAACAGATGTTACAAACGGTTAAATCGACGATTTCATTGTCTCCACTACCTTGATAGGTTTCTTCGACTTCACTATCTTGACGGTTGTTTTATTCTACTACATTAATGGTTTAATCCTTTGATTTCTTTATTCCACTACTTTGACAGTTACTTCTTTGACGGTTGCATCCAAGATTATCAACTCCACTTTTTTGTCGATTCCTTCAAGCTATTGATTCTTGAAGCTGTCAATAATTCTGCTCATAAATGACCAAACTTTACTCTCATCGACTAAGTCTACCACATGTCGATAATAATCAAAATTAATCATTTTTTGGTGGAATCAAATGCCCCCTTTAAAAATTAAATGAATCATTAACCATTCGATTCTTTTAAAATTAAATGAGTCATCATGTGCACCCTTGTCAAGCCGAACCAAATGCACCCAAAGTCTTCAGTCGAGCCGAACACTTCTTGGTAAAGGGGAGGTGATGATGGTGAATGTTATCAGACCCGACAATTTTAAGTATGGTATACGTGGGAGCACTGCAGTGAATATTGACTGCATCCGAGAACTGGGAAAAGTATCAAAAAAGTTCTAAACCTATTACATCAGTACAAATTTAATCTTAAACCTTTTAATTTGACCAATTTGCCCTAAACTTTTTCATATTTGTACCAATTCAATCCATCCGGCCAATTTAGGCCTGAACTCACTGACATGGATGCTGGCGGTCCTATGCGGTACCGCCGGCACTGATGTGGACAAATTTTATAATTTTTTAATAATTTTTTTCAGATTTTTTTGATGTTTTGTTTTCTTTTTTCTCTTTTTTTTCTTTTCCCAAAACTATTCTCGCCGGCTATAAGCTAGTCTGGGCGAGGGCCGGTGGCCGGTGATGGGCGGCAGCCACACGCCTTCACCCAGATCCAAGTGAGGGTCGCTGCATCCTTGCCAACCATAGGCGAGGGCGTCAGGCCCTTGCCCAAATACAAGCAAGGGCTAAAACCCTTGCCTACAAGCAAGGGATGCAATGCCTTTGCCCAATCACTCACTTGGATCTGGACAAGGACGTCGGCCCTCGCCCCTGGTTGATGAGGGCACAACGGCTCTCACCCATGGTCGGAGGCGCGAGGGCCCTCGCCTAGACCTGGCAAGGGTCGCTGGCCCACGCCTATGGCCGGCAATGGTCGGTTGGCAACTTCGTTGGCCAACCAGTCTAGGAAAGGAAAAAAAAAAGAGAACAAAAAGGAAAGAACATTAAAAAATTCTGAAAAAAATTATTAAGAAATTATAAAATTTATCCATGTTAGCACCGGCGGTGGCACGTAAGACTGTCGGCATCTACGTCAGTTATTTCCTGCTTAAATTGGCCGGATGAATTGAATTGGTACAAATGTGAAAAGGTTTAGGACTAAATTGATCCAATTAAAAGATTTAGACTGAATTATACTAATACAATAGATTTATGACTTTTTTTGTACTTTTCCCTCCAAGAACTAGGCAAACAAAAACAAGAATCCTTTCAGATTGAAAGCCACAGAAATTGCACTTACGATTATGGCGGGAAGGGTTATCCCCGAAGAGAAGGCGGTTGTCAGGACGTGGAAGAACTAAGATCGGACGCAAGGAAGCACATCTGTTATCGAGGTTGAGGTCGCACGAGAAGAATCGGCACACGCAGCAGCTGACGGTCAGGTCTAGACACAGAGAGCAGCATAACTGTTCCTGATTTCCCATCACACCGGATCGGAGGGAGAGAGGGTGTTGCGACGTCAACTCCGCGCACAGACCATGAGATCATTAAGGTAAAAGATTGTTTTTGTTATGTTGTTTTTAGGTTTGCTGCATTAAAAATCTACAAAATTATGAGGAAATTAAGGTCTTTATTATGTGTTATATCCGAAAAAGTCATCCACTTCAATTTAATTATTTCGATCAATGATATGACTTAAATTGCTATGGAAATTATTGTTTTATTCTCAGCAAACTGCGGGTAATACATGAATAATAGAAGAAACGATAAAATACCACCACCACATATGTTTATTTCAACCACGACCTCTCCAGGATCAGTCGCTCTTTATTCAAATCCTATAATTGCATAAACAAAATCAAATATCCCTAGCAAACGGAACCAGCATGATTCTTAGTCCCGATCACTGCCAACGTGGAAGCGGCATGGCAAAGAACTTCATCAAGCCATCGGAGCAGTCCTTGTCGTTTGAGGAAGCAAAGTAGTAGAGCCTCCATTGGTTCAGCACGACCTTGAACCCTTCTCCATCCCCTTTTGGCGCACTCGCAAGAAGCGTCGCACCCCTGAAGTCGCACTTGATGTAGCTATACAGGTTGGGCAGCAAGTACACGTTGTGGGGTGCATCAAACTTGAACACTATCCAGGCAAATAAAAATAGTTAAGCATAGGTAATTCATTTTGATGGTTCATAATGATATTGGCATCGATTCTTGAAGAAAGGAAACTTGAAAAGTTCTTGATTTGATCCGTGATCGGCATCACTAGACATGTGTACTCGTAAGTCAATCAATTGCATTTTAAAAAACAAATGTCACCTTCCCTCCTAGATCCGATGTCCATTATATCATCTCTCACTCATGGTAACCTTGTGGTTCACCCTCACAATCACTTTGTGAATGAGGTGGTTACACGTATATTCATCATATTTTATGCTAACTGAAAATTCAAATATCCTATATCATCTAGAAGAAGAAAATTGATGTGGCTTTCGAACTAGATAATTCGCATATGTTGGAACCATTAGTCACTACCTGTCACAGTCTTTTCCTGATTGATGACCAATTGTAGGTGCAACTTTCTCAATTATGCAAATTCAGCATAATCAGAGGAAGTAAAACTTCCTAGGCTAAAACTAAAAGTTAGTTGGTTACACTCACCAAGTTTGTCGTTGATGTAGAAGGGACTGTTCTTAAGAGTCCAGTCCGTGTAGTTGTAGCCGAAACGCCAGTTCTCAGACCCACCAACAACAATAGTCCTGGCCTCGGTGATCGCCATGGTCGTGGCTATCACCAGCAGCACAATTCCTGCGTACCTCAATCCTGCCATTTCGTTAATATATATTCTCAAAAGATCTCTCTGGTTAACTGAAAAACAATGAAGTTTAAATTGTTTTAGCAGTTGAAGTGAGTTCCAAGGTTCATCAATGGGGGTTTATATACCCAATTTCTGGCAACAATAGTCAAAAGCTAAATTTTCTCGACTTGGTTGGCTAGAGAAAAAAAGAGCGAATCAAGAATATGGATAAGACGTTTTGTCCAAGATTTTAAATTAATGAGTTAATTCGTACAACATGCTTCTAGATTACGGCTTTTGGTTCCTGAAAATTCTTTGCTCTTCGGCCACTTACGTCAGATCCATACCGCTCTCTCATTTTGCAGTCATTTCGTGGAAGAATGAACTGACGCTGAGAGAAATGGGTTGCATTGGAATTTCGTGGTCTGACTGAGTCCATTGGCCTTCCGTTTTGGCACTCATCCACTTAAAGAAGAAAAAGAGCGAAAGGTAATGATTGCGGAGCCATTGACGTCCATCTCCACAAAGGGGAATGGGAGTTGATGTGGACGTTTTTTGTGTCCCTCTGCTGATGGAGCTTCGTATGGTCAACCAGTGGCATTCTGTTTTCCTCCTGGTCGGAAAAAGTTAAAGTCTTCCTTGGCTAGCTTGAATCCCTCTCCAAAGAGGAGTGACGTTTCCCACGGTTGGATTGTTATTACATTCTCGGAGAGTAATTGCAACGAGCTGCTGACGATCGGGTGACGCCACTTGTTAAGGTAGCTTGAGAATTTCTGCTTTCCGCACTAAGTAAAGAACTTGGGTTAATATCATGAAAATTCCCAAACTAGTACACTTATGATAAATTTACCAAAAATTAATTTTTTAATAACGAAAAATCTTAAATTGGTACACTCATGATAAATTTACCAAAAACTAATTTTTTAACAGCAAAAGACCCCAAATTGGTATACCCTTGACAAATTTTTCCCAAATTAATTTTTTGATCACTAAAAATTCCAAACTAGTACACCTGTGATAAATTTATTCTCTATTAGCTTATGTTAAATTGTACCATTAAATTTGCTTACGTGGATGACACATGGTGACTTGGTATGGTGACGTGGCAAGTCCACGTGGAATCCATAAGGTAAATATCACGGAAAATCCTAAATTGGTCCGCTAACAGAGGGTAAATTTGTCACATGTGTATCAATTTATGGTATTTTATGATCAAAATATTAGTTTGGGGTAAATTTATCACAAGTATATCAATTTGAAGTTTTTTAGGGTCAAAAAATTAATATGGGGTAAATTTGTCACTAGTGTACCAATTTGAGATTTTTCATGGTTAAAAAATTAGTTTAAAGTAAATTTGTCATAGGTGTATCGGTTTACGATTTTTCCTGATCAAAAAATTAGTTTTTGGTAAATTTATCATAAGTGCACATGTTTTGGGTTTTTTATGGTATTAACCCAAAGAATCTTTCTATATGAGCTTTGTTGATCGTACAATACATATAGGATTTTGGATTTGGTTATTGCAACACGAGGAAAAATAAAGATCCACAAAACCGAATCAAAATTCCCCAAGACTGATTCTATTTTATAATTCAGGCCAGGCTAGGTTTATTCAGGTTTGATCGCATTTAGTTCAAGACGGTCTAGCCTTACCTGAAATGGAGTTTGCTTACATATTGGAATGTTTCGGGCATTGTGTGTTGAATAAAAATCGAATGGTGCGAGTAAAAAAATTAAATTTCCAAACAAAAAATAATAATTTTGATGGTACTTATTCTCAATCAACAACTGCAAATAAGGATAACAGTTCTTCCTTTATATAAGTTTAGAATAAGCGGAAAAGAAAATTGGAGAATTCTATATATTTCTCTATACATATTACTGATCATACATGAGCCTATTTATAGGCTATCCAAGATAACTATCTAAAGCAATAAAATATTATAATATTAAATACAACCAATGAGAATCAATCTAGGAAGATAACAATATCTCTGGAAGATAACATATCAATCTAGGATGATAACAATATCTTTGGAAGATAACAATTTCTCTAACATCCCCCTCAAACTCAAGGTGACATAGAAGAGGTCAACTAGAGTTTGGAGAAAGGATCTTAAAGATGTCCAGGTGAATGTGTCTTAGTGAAAACATCATACGTCTGATCAATCGTTGCAGTGGGAAAAAGACGAATAGTACCACATACAACGTGAGAGCGTATGAAATGACAATCTATTTAAATATGCTTGGTACGCTAATGGAAAACATCATTATGTACTATTTGGCTAGCACTCTAGTTATCGCAATAAATGACCGTTCCACCATCATGACGGACTCCCATGTCTTCTAATAACCACCACAACCATAGTAATTATGAAGTTGTATCAACAAGAGCATGGTATTCTGATTATGTACTAGATCGAGTGACAGTAGTATGTTTCTTGCTCCGCCAGGAAATAAAGGAGTTTCCTAAGAAGAAACAATAGTTTGTAGTAGAGCGATGATCAAAAGAGTCACTAGCCCAGTCAACATTAGAATAAGCCGTCAACTCGAATGTTGAGTTAGTAGAAAAGTGAAGACCATCAAATAAGGCGCCCTTGATGTGTCAAAGAATTCAAAGAACAACAGGCAAGTGAGTCGTTCGCGGCACCTTCATGAATTGGCTTATAGTGTGAACAGCACAATCGATGTCAGGATAGGTAACAATGAGGTAAACAAGACTGCCTAAAGTGTAGGATTTGGAAGAGGAGTCTCATCTTTGTCATCAAATTTGGCATTACTTTTAATGGGAGTTGTAGTAAAGCATGATGTTTTCCCAACTTACAAGGCAATCAATCAAAATTTTTATTGTCAATGGAACCTAAATGACCACTTAGAATTAGAGGACCTAATCTAGAGAAAGAAGGATGACCTAAATGAGAATGCCAAGTTTTAGATGATACAGTGGCAGCACAACTAGTGAAGGAGTTGAGAAGCTTTACAAGCTCAAACAAGCATCCCACTTTACTGCGTGTCCCAATTGTTTGTCCTGTCCGTAGATCTTGTACACAACAAGCATTAGAAAAAAAATGAATGTCAAAATCTAGTTCACATGATCGTCCCACATTTACCAAGTTTAATGAGAGTTTGGGAATTATAAATATATCGGGTAAGGACAATTTGGATGTCAAAATGTTCCCTGTATGACTAAATATCTTCTCAGAGATATCAACCATATGAATAATAAGTGCTTGTGAAGTGTATGATTTTGACTTGAATAAATTGAAATTGGAGGTCATGTGATTACAGCAGGCAAAATCAAAGAACCACGAATCAAAAGTATTTGGATTAACTAACAGAGCAAAAGAGTTAGGTACAGAGGAGCTAGAAGTATTAGATTCTTGAAAAATGGAACAGACTGTGGATCAGAGATCCTCTAATGACAAAGTCACTGATGAACGGTTGGAGGAATCCTCAATGGTAGCAGCAATAGTGTATGAGTGCACATGCGAACTTCTGAACTGGGATCGGTTGTTTGTTCCCATAGGTTGCTTAGGTTATAGCTAATAACAATTGGATGCATGATGACCAAGTTGACAATAGTGCGTACAGTAAGGCTTGTGCCATGAGGAAGAACCAGAAGTGGCAAGTACTGCATCTGTAGGAGTGGAGACTAATAGAGTAGCGCATTGTGCCTTTAAAGTAGCTAATCGAGTCTCTTTGGTCAACAGTTCTGAGACAACTTCCTCAAGATGAGGTAAAGGATTTTGACAAAGAGGTGAAGCTCGCAAAAGTTCAAACTCATCATTAAGTGCCATCAAAAATTGTATTACATGCATACGATCGCGATATTTTTGCAAACATGTGGGCATTAGTAGTCAACTCCCAGTTAGGCTTAGATAAGACTAGCTAATCCCATATAACATGCATTGAAGATAAAAAGTCATTAATAAACCGACCTGTCTCCTAATGCGTGCGATGTAATTCCCTAACAAATGATATTGATGAGCAATGTTTGATGTGGAATAACGACCGCCAAGAAGATCCCAAGCTTCCTTTGTTGTATCTAGGCGACCAAATTGAAGTTTGATAGATGAAATCAAGTGTTTCGAATCCACGTGAGTATCTGATGATTCTTGATATGGTATGGAAATAAAAGTCCTTTTATTTTACACACAATAATATCATTGTCCACAACTAAATTAACATGTACGTGGGTGACAAGATGGATAATAACATCGAGCCCCTAAGCGGGCATCAACTCAAGTTGCTTCCTTTATATATTGAAGATCTTAAGGTGAAAGAAGGTGGAAGTGATTATCAAAGGATGTACGCATTGATAGATGAGGTCTGAAAATGGAAACGCAACTATTAATACTATTTTTACCGAATGTAAACACAAACATTAATCCTCAAGCGTCGGCCGTGCGGGGGTTCCCTGGGTTACCAAAAAAAAAAAACATTAATCCTCAAGCCTTACCAAAAAACACATTAATCCTCTCATTATTAGGGGTGATGCCTGGACTTGAGAACCAAACCAACAAGGACCTGTTTAGTTCTAGAGCCAGTCGGTTCGATTTTCAGGAACAGGGATTAGACACATCTGTCCAACTATATAAAATAGGTAGCATGTCTTTTTCCTTTCTGATCGATGAGGGACACCTGTTTAGGATGACTAAAAGTGAAAATAATTTAATAGAGCCCAAGTGTGAGATCCCACGTCAATTTGCAAGGAATGAGAAATGCTACCTTTTTACTTTTCAAAACAAAATAGAGCCAAAGTGTGACATCTCACATCCACTGGTGGGAGTTTCTTATAATTTATTTATTTATTATTATAACTTACTTAGGGATATATGATAAAAAATTAAATCACCCAGAATCGGCCGGCTCAGTCCAATTCACAGGTGGAACTGGACAAGTGCTCACCCTTACTAATTATCAAGAGTTATTTACTCTTACAGAAAAAGAGTCTATTCATAAAATTCTGAATGCAAACGAATGTGTTAATGAACATGTTGAACATGTAATATAATAATAAGAAGATTATCATCCCATAGAGATTGATGATTAATATACCAATTAAATTTTAAAAATAGACCAATTCTAAAATTTATCTAATAGATCAAAATAAAATTAAGAATAAAAAAATTGAGAATTTTAGAAACGAAATTTTAGAACTAAAGACAGATAATCAATCAGATAAATATGTTAGAGCATCCAATTTCACATGGCTTGTGGCAAGTATGCTATCCCATATACAAACGGCTCTCCAAGCCTTTATAAAAGGGACTACCTTTTAGCCACCAAGCGTCTCTACGAATTTTGATTCGCACCTTAGAACTGCTTTATAGTAGCATGATCCTAATGCACAAGTTCCGTACCATGGCAAGTGCAAAGCATACTAACAGGACTAATCAGCACACGTACAATTGTTTATAGAATCATACCGGGCAGAAAGGTAGAAAAGAATATTCGGAGACTCATAATGCACACGAGTTTTGTTTCTTGAGAAGCAGATCGTGTCCCCCAAACTTTACAAGCATTGCCTTATATATAGGCACAAAAGTAGATAAACAGCTTAATTATTGGTGAAGTTCTAGAATCACCAATAATTTGACATTCTCCGACCAGCCACAAAGGCTTTGACAACTGATAGACGATAAGCAAAACACTAACAAGTGACAATAAAGACTGTCAAGCGACACTTAAAGACATTTACAACTTACGGACGACTGAAACACTTTCAGATGACCGTTTTTATTTGTTTATGCACATTTTTTCTGCTTGCTACAATGCTGCTACAGTGCCAAACAATTTTGAAGAGTGCATGAACAGTAATTTTTCGAAAATTGAGCTGGTTCTGCAAACACGACGAGCTGATTTTTTCAACACGCTTGGCAAAGCTTCATAGATCATATTTATGGATAGGTTCCTCAATGTTGTCATCATCAAAGCTGTCCGAACTACCACTGTCCTTTTGTTTCCTGTAATCTCAGAGGATTTGCTCAATTTCTGTGAACTCTAAGCCTACATCTTCATAAAGTTCTGATGACTTTTGTCTTTTTTGTGAAGAGTCATAGGAAGTTCCTAAAACGTCTGTAGAACTTGAGGTGATATCGACGAAACTTGATGGAATACGTGGCTGAGGAAAATTCTCTAATTGTAGTGACGGATTGTCTTTGTCATCGTCTAGACTGAGTGCTAGTTGTAGCTCACTGTAATCATACGGGTCTTGCGATAATGGTCCTCTCCATGGATCCTGTGACTGAGAGATTTGGGATAAGGATGAGACCTCTTGAAATAAGGATGAGGCAGCAATATCAGCAACATCCATGTTAGCCTACATATCTATGCCATATTATTATCCCAATGCTATGTAAATTATTGCCCGATACCTGTGGTCAGTTGGGTGATCCTAAGACACGTCGCTAGAACTGGTTAGACATACTTCTGGTATATCACTTGGTTGTATTGATACATAAGTCTCTAGAATTCCCTATATTCCTGGGAAAGTGCTAAGATTTTGTATTGAAGGGTTTTGAAAAACTTTTCTGGAACCGGCTAAGGTTTGTAGGTAATTACTCCTACATCACATGGAGTTTTGCTCGTCTCCATTTGAACGAATAAAAACCCATGGCCTGTGAAACAAGACTATTGTATGCAATTTTGGATTGGGCCTACAGGCTCTAAGTTGTTCATGAAACATGCATTTCCAAGCTTCCAATGGTTTGAACCAATTAAGCATATCATCCAAATACTTAAACTTCTTTTCTCCCGAGAGAATTCTACCAATAATGAAAATAATTCTGGTTATTGGAAATTCAATGGCTATGGTATAAAGGTTGAACAAATACCAACAAAACCATTTGAATTCTTCTGGGAATTCATCTTCAAGATTGAGGGAAATGGGATAGACGAAAGGATATTCTGGGTATAGCCCATTGAGTCTGAGACTTAATCCTCAAAACCTGCTAAAAATCAGCAATTGATATTACAACATTAATGGCGGCAAATCTTCAAAAAGGGTGTTGTTCTGGATGTATTCAGGAACTTCTGGCGAGTACTATCTACTTGGCCAATAAGGCTTCATCTTGATAGGTTTGTATACTCCAAACGGATTTCGACATACATATATATTTATAGATGAAACTGGTGCAACAAATTTTTTTGGCCTGGATAAGAAATCAGCAAGCACATTCTTTTTTTTTTTTTTTGCTATATGCTTGGTTTCAAAAGAATATTTTGAAAACCATTCCACCCATATGAGGAGTTAAGGGTGAGGAATTACTTTTGTTTGAACTTCAGCATTTGGGAAAATGAGGACATATCTAGTTCCACTAGAAAATGATGTCCTAGGAGATGAAATTCAAACTTCTTGATGCCATATTTTACCGCCAAGATTTCCTTGAAGGTTGAGTGATGATGTTCATCGCTGGCATCTGTTTGCAAGACTCTTTTCCTAGTAGAAGGGATTTGCAGAGGAGAAAGATGTTGCAAAACCTCTTTGAGACGTTTGACCGATTTAGTCTGTTGAGATCCCTATGGAAGGGCATCCTTTTTTAGCATATGCTGCAATAGGCTCACCAGGTTGGTGCTTTTTGGAATGAAGTATCTAAAATAATCGACTATCTCAAGAAAATGTTGAATTTGTTTGAGAGAAAGATTCTCATCTTGAAATTTCTGCAATTCTTCAGCAATATAAGGACTAGGATAATATGTCTCATCTTTGAGATGCATTCCGAGAAACTCAATTTCTCATTAGGTAATAATCATCTTTTTTCTGGGACAGCATGATGCCATATTTCTAGACCAATTCCGCAAATTGGCTTAGCAACTTACAATGAGAATCCTCATTAAGGTTGTGGAGGAGGATATCATCAATGTAAATTTGAGTATTGGCCGAAATAGACTGGAAGATTTTGCACATAACTTTTTGGAATAATGAAAGGGCGGTTTTAAGATCAAAAGGAAGTAACGTCCACTGAAAGTACTGATTGGGGATGCAAAATCTAGTTTTGTGCTTGTCATTTGGATGAATTCCCAATTGCCAGAATCCAGCTTTGAGGTCAAATTTGGAATAAACCTTAGTTTGGGTAAGACTAGAGAATAACGAATTCTGATGGGGTAATCGAACTTATCATCTTGGAGGAATTGGTTAAGTGGCCGGTAATTGATGACCAACCTCATTTTCCCTTTGTTCTGCTCAGAACGCTTATTCATGTAGAATGCTTCACAAGACCACTGGGAATCAAGATGGCTCAATCAATACTTGGTATAGTAAGTCTGAGCACTCCTTTTGTGCCAAGATCAAATGATATGAATTCATTCCTAAATGAGTTGCTTTGGTAGGATTGATATCCTCATTTTTTTTTAAGGCAAATGGATGAAAAAGTCAGGATTTTTCCACAAAGGGTTTGAACATTTAAGGACAAATTCCGAATGGGATTCTGCACATGCTCCAAGAAGGGTTTGGATGAAAAGATCTAGCATATGTATTTGGATGGCAAAAAATCGTTGGATATCCATAAACTCTTTGAATTGTTCTTTGAACCGAAATCCATTGATAGAAATCTAAGTTTGGGAATCTGGGTCAAAATGTCCCATCCAATGATGATATCTTTGTCTGGTGAACTAGAGCTAAGGATTTTAGTGGTGAGAGAACACTGTAGGAAGAACTGAGGAGTGATGGATTTACTTCAGACTCTTGTGGCGAAAGTGTCTTCAGAAGTAGAATTAAAATATCTAATATATGAAGTCCAGTATTTTTCTAGAAGAATTTTTTTATCAAGGATCGAAGCACTGGCTCCAGTATCTATAAGGACTATAAGAGGGATAGGTTTAGCATATTTGGAAAGATAGATTTTGATGTGGAAATATGAAAGAGTGGAAGAAGTGTATGCATAAAGGTCATGGATTGTGGAAGATTTTGGATTTTCAAAAGAAAAGGACTAAACTCTCTTTTGCATTTCATTAGATGAGTCTTCAATGTCATTGGATTAGGACCATGTTTAGATGGCGCATATGGTGTGCACCGTTGGTTCATCTTCTAAAAAGAAGACAGATTCAACATCATCATCTTAAAGAGAAATTCCTATTTCTTTTTCGAGCTCCTGAATTAAATGAGAATTTATTTTCTGAGCGTTCGGACAATTCTTCGCAAAATGGCACTTTTTGTTGTAGATGTAGCATCTGTCGGATTTCTTACGCTTTTCATATTGGTTGCTTTGGGATCGTCTTCCTCTCAAGAAATGCCATTTACATCTTTTTTTAGTCCAAGGGAGAAGTGTTTGAAGTGCTTGAAGTGCTTTTTCTTTTTACACCAATCTCCGCAAGAAGGGTCATCACATGACTCTTTATTTGCACATTTGATTCTCAACTCTGGCCTTTGGCAAGCTTGATCGAGTTCTCTATTGCTCTTAAGATAACTTCTGAATGCCTTTCCGCAAATACATAGGTCATCAAGAGCCAAGTGTGTCTCTTGCTGCAGTTCTCCTATTAGGACATCAGCAATTTTTTACCGCTTATCCTGAAGGGATATTTCCACAACTTGATCAATATCCTTCGAGATAGAAGATAGAAATACCTACTTCAGGTTTGGATCAACTCCAAGGAAATAGAATAATTTAAGCATTTCTTATTCAAATGTTTTTGGCACAAAGAGCAGCGTTTTTTGTTAAAGAACTCTCTCCTTTTTAATTCAAGAAAGTCTTCTAGTTTACCAATAAAGAACTAGTGGATGACGCGAATTATGTGATGAAAATCTGTTTGAAGTAAGAACATCATCTGATTTTGATCAGAAATAGTTTTCCACCAATCCTTGAGGCTACTAATAAATCTGCTGACGAACTCAGTGAGTATATCATACCGACTTTCAATAGTAAGGGCTCTAGTGCTAAGCCAAGTATGGAACTCCTACAATCTTTCTAGCCCTTTTGTGTATGAAATATCATCAAGAGTAAAATAATATTTAGAGGTTGAAGCTTCAGAACGAGAATTCTGACTATGAATATTTATTATTTCTGGTTCAGATGAGTTTGATTCCATATCTGCCTTAGGGGGATCGGCCATAAGAATTAACATATTTGGGAAAAAATGGTATCTAAGGGTTAGAAGGTGAGGTTTCTTCTGAAAAAAAGTAGATTGTTTCAGAGTTGGAAGGGGTATTTTGCTGGGATAGGTCAATTGTAGCAATAACTGGCAGTTTGTTTGGCATTGATCTCGCAAAAAGGCTTCTAATGGATTTGAAACCATATAGGAAGAAGGAGGTTCCTGAGAAGGTTCAAGAACGTTTGACTTCTTCTCCTGCTGCATCTTCTTTTGTTTTTCCATTTTGCGGATACGATTTCGAAGTGTAACAATATCACTCTGACCTTCTTTTGGGGCTTCCACAATGATTGAGGCAACTTAAGTGACTTTTGGAGGAGAAATTTCCATCCGAATTGGATACCAAGATTGAGAAAAAGGATCTAGCATATGAACAAATTTTCTTTCTTGAAAGAGTTTAATTTGCCTATATAGCTTTTCCATTTCAACAATCTAATCTTCAAATAATGATGGGAAATATATTTACCCGATTCCATCTATTGCAATTTTTTTTTGGAACATCTCAAGCAACTTGCTTGTGATCAAAGCCATTTGATCAACCGTCTTATCAATAGGATCAAGACAGGCTTGGACAGTTGAAAGTTTTGTGTCAATTGTCTTAAGAACATTATTTTGTGCCAGAGCATTTTTTGATTGCCAATTTAGAACAGTTTTGGCAATTGTCACTTTTTTTTGTGTTCCATGATCATCGATATATGTAGGGTTCGAAATCTTTGGCATGTGTCGGAACTGATAACGTGCATCTGTAAATTCTTCTAATACCGGAAAAGGGGCACTAGAATTGGTCCTTTCCAAAGGCGGAAAGTCCAAGGGTTGGAACATATAGATAGCTAGGAGTGCTGGCGGTGGTTCAAGCTTTGAAACGCATGAGAGCTAAGGTACTTTGGGTAATTGCAAAGGATAGAAATTTCTCCTAATCCATTTTTGGATGGGTTTATAGAAGGGTTAAACAACTAGATTTTATGGTGGAGCTTTTCTGGGAAGTAATTGTGGTGGTGAAGGAGGCTTACAAGGTTCAGGAATTGGAGGAGTCTATGATCGGGGTGGTCCATATAAAACCATAAATTGATATTTTCCTATGTCCTCACTAAGGGGTCGTACAGTAGGATCCCCATCAAGATATCTCTGGTAGAGACTATCTTTGGGGCATTTCTTTTTCCTTTTGGATGTTCTGTCATCTTCTTCATCATCATCAGGAAGGCTTGTACAAAGGGAACATTGACAATTAAGATCCCAGAAATAGTGTTCTGTTGGAGGATCCTTGTAAAAATTAATAGGTCGTCCCTCTTGGTCAAAAGACTCAATCATAGGCTTTGGATCTAAGTCGCCTTCCTCAATAGGAACGCCAGCATGACAGGGTTGCCTCATAAAAATAGTAGGAAAAGTAGTAGAAGAGGCTTCTTCTTTTTCCTTACTAAATTTAATGACAATCATACCATCTTTCTTTTTTGTGAACTGAAATTCCATGGACTGGATAGGGCTAGAATTCTGATGGAGTTTTTCATAGTTAGTTACCCACGTGTCAGGGAGTAATTTAACTAGTTGATATCAAGGAATCTGTCTAGATACATGGGCACAGGAAGTTTGATCATTATCCACTAAGAGAAAAAGAGTGTCCTTTGTGCCTAGAAAGTTGAGATCAATAGCATGGTTTTGGACATGGTATACCATCTGGTAGTGTAAAGTTACAGCTATAGAATCAGGAGTTCGAGGAATTCTGGTGAGCTGCAGCTGAACTTTAAGAGCAAAAAGGAGTCTTGGATCCGAAAGGACCATGTTAAAATTTGGAAACAGTGTAACAAACACTGTTCCGGGTGGTTTGCATTGTACCAATGCAGGCATATTGATAGTCCAAGAAACAGGTATCTAAAAGGGCCATGCGAGCAATAACAGGTAATCCATTTCGGCCATGGAAAAAGAGAGCAAGGCGGATAGCCCCAACGTGGAGATGCGTATATCCTTGTTCCACCCACTAACGTGGAAAGTCAAAAGGTATCTAGAGGGTGACGAAATGTTCTTACTGAGTAGCAGGAATATGATGCTGGTCAAATCGGGATGATTGAACATATTCTTTAACTTCTTAAGGTGTAAGTTTGATGAGTTATTTGATGGAACGGAGAGGAGAGAAGGAAGGAAGTTTGGCGAAAGTAGAGTAGGGATTAATAAGGGGGAGATGAGTTTCCGAAATTTTACTATCTTCATTAAGGTATGAAACCTCATAAAGATAGTCAATTTTTAGAAACATTTGACATGCGAAGATCTAAAGGAGCATTTATAGTGACTGGTGGACTAGAATCAATAGGATTGCTCATGATGGAACAAGGCTGCCTTTTCCACTTGGTATTTCATCTAAAACAAACAAGTAAGCTGAATAGAGCGCTGGCTCTTGTACCATAAAGGAACGCTAAGATGCAAATCAGGGAAGATGAAGACAAAGCTTGTGGCAAGTATGCTATCCCACACATAAATAGCTCTCCAAATCTTTATAAAAGGGACTGTCTTTTAGCCGCCAAGTCTCTCTTCGAATTTTAATTCATACCTTAAAACTGCTTTATAGTAGTAGGATTCTAATGCACAGGTTCCATACAATGGCAAGTGCAGTACATACTATCAGGACTAATTAGTGTACGTACGTTTGTTTATAAAATCATACCAGGCAAAAAGGTAAAAGAGAAGATTTAGAGACTCACAATGCACACGAATTTTATTTCTTGAGGAGCAAATCGTGTCCCCCAAACTTTACGAATTACTCACTTCCGCGAAATAAACGGAGCCTTAGAGATGAATCTCACCTTCAAGAAACACATATCAAAACATCAAAACCCTTTATGTCATCGAGTTCTACATGGTGATGGGAAACAAACGGACTAATTAAATGGCCGACTCAATCAAGACTCCAACTCCAACAAGGATTTGCCATTGATTTGAATATTCGGACATCCAAAAGTCCAACCCAAACGTCCCTAATTTACATTACATTATCGAACTACAGATGGAATTTCGTTCTCGAATTCAAACTCAATCCATATTTTCAAACAGATTTCAACCTTTCTACTTCTGATAAATGGAAAAAGAAGATTTCTACGGGAAACCCTCGGGCCATTAACACCTGGGAAAAAAATTAGTGCAAGAAATTACATTGCTATTTCGCCTCCATTCTGACAATCTGCACACGTATCAAATCAGCAGCAACGTGAGCGGATCATGCTTAATCCCCTAATGAATTCAATAAGTAGTAATCATCTTTGTCTGTGATATCAACCAGAAAAGGTAATTAATTAAATAATATTCGATTATGTAAACGTCACCGATTCATATCTTCAAATCATATCCATATTAATTGCAAGTATCGCCAATTTAAACAATACGAGAACACACTGTATCACTCAGCTTATAATATTACATATAGCTCGTTGGAAGATAGAGCTCGAAAGTTACATTGACTGCTATTGACCCCTGAAATAATATCAAATGGACGGACTTAGGTCATGAAGACATTACTACATGAAAAAAAAAAACACTGAAGAAAAAAGTGAGGAGAACACTCTTAAATCCACAGCACGACTGGCTTCCAATAACAAAGGAACTTCATTTTGGAGGATTTTTTTTATTTACTCCAACTACAAGGTTCCCCCAGATAAGTATCTCTTTATTCAATGCCTATAAAAGCAAAGACACGATCGGTTTCATCACCCAGTTCTCATTCCATGAGCATCGTGGTCGATCACTGCCATCGCGGCAGCGGCATGGCAAAGAACTTCATCAAGCCGTTGGAGCAGTCTTTGCCGTTCGAAGAAGCGAAGTAGTAGAGCCTGTATTGGTTCAGCACAACTTCAAAGCCGTTTCCGGCGCCGTTCGACGGGCCGGCGAGAAACTTCGCGCCCTTGAAATCGCACTTGAGGTAACTATAGAGGTTGGGCAGCAAGTACACATTGTGGGGTGCATCATACTTGAACACTAACAAAAAGTTAATCAGGACTTTAGTGGAAGTAACTCAACTCCGACTGAATCATAACCAATCACTTCCAATAATAACTCTATCAAGTTCAAACATAAGAAACCGATGTTATATCTTGCGACGACAAAAATAACAAGCGTCTCTCATGAGCCAATTATAATAAAGGAATTGTCTAGGAAAACATGCTTTTCTATGAGATCTAGCTAGCGTGAGTCCGGTCGTTCATTTGAAACGCGATAGGCTCGCTCTAATAAAATATGTCTAGATGACAAGGAATCCAAACTAGAAGTTGCTTGATTACTGACTCACCAAGCTTATCATTGATGAAGAACGGACTGTTCTTGAGAGCCCAATCCGTGTAGTTATAGCCGTAACGCCAATTTTGAGATCCACCCACAACAATAGTCCTGGCCTCGGCAATCGCCATGGTTGTGGCCATCACTAGCAGCACGAGTCCTGCGCACTTCAGTCCTGCCATTTTGTTACTATTATTCTCAAGATCTCTCCCTCTAAAGACGATAATAGGATTGAATTGGTTTGGTAATTGAATGTGTGAGTTTCCAAGTACTACGTTGATGGGAGGTTTATATACACAATGTTTCGCAACGATAGTCAGCTAAGTTGTGTCAACTTGTTGGGCAAAAAGATCGAATGGATTGACTTGAAGAATGAAGAGAACAAGTTTTTCCAAGATTTTTGAATATATTAAGTGAAACAACACGTTTTCCTCAATGACATGCTTCTAGATTGCGGCTGTTAGTTCCTCCAATTCTCTTCTCATTTTCCAGCAACCTTAGAACCATCCCATTCTTCGGGCTATTTGTCATCCTGGAGTAATTACCAAAAAAAGTCCTAAACCTATTATACTTGAGCCAATTCAATTCTAAACATTTCAATTATACCAATTAAATGATAACATTTTCACATATTGCCAATTTAGTCCATCTGACTAATGTTGGCCGAAAACTCTGACGTAAACACCGGACGTCCTCAATTGCATGGCTAATGCTAATGTGGACATTTTTTTTTATAATATTTTGAATTTTTTAAAATCTTTTTTTCTTTTCTTTCTTTTCTTTTTTTTTTGGAACTGAGGGTCGCTGGCCAACTGTCACCGGCCACAGGCAAGGGCCAGGACTTTGGCGGGTGAGGGCATTGCAGCCCTCAACCAAAAAAAAAGTAAAGAAAAGAAAAGAAAAAAGAAAAAACCAAAAAATTGTTTAAAATAATGCAAAACTATTAGAATATTATTTAAAATATCCACGTCAAGGCCAGCCTTGCCATGTAGGACAGCCAGCGTCAACATTAATGGTTTCCAACTAAAATTGGCCTAATAGACTCAATTGACAAAATGTTAAAACGTCATATAAACCTATTGCGTGATACAAATTCAATCATAAACCTTTCAATTAGATTAATTTAATCCTAAACCTTTTTGCATTGGTACTATTTCAGCCCATCAAGCCAATATAGGTCGGAAATCGCTATCGTAGATAAATTTTATAACTTGTTAATATTTTTTCATAATTTTTATTATTTTTTTCTTTTCTTTTGTCCTTATCTTTTCTTTCGTTTTTTTTTTCTTTTCTTTACACTGTCAGCCGACATCGCTTGCCGACCATCACCAGCGACAAGCAAGGGTCGCCCTACCTAATCTAGGCGTGGGCCTCCCCGTCCTTGTTGGCCAAAAGCGAGAGCGAGGAGGCCCTCACTCATGGCTGGTGAGGGACGCGATGCCTTCGCTGGCCACATGCAAGGGCACGAAGGCCCTCACCCATACTAGCTTGTGACCGGCGATGGTTGGCTGGTGACCTTGCCGGCCAAGAGGGTAAAGAAAACGAAAAAATATATATATTAAAAAATTCTGAGAAAATATTTAAAAAATTATAAATTTTGTTCACATTTGCACCAGCCATGACACGTAGGACCGTCAGCATCCAAGTTAACAATTTCCAATCTAAATTGACTGGATAGACTGATTGATACCAATGCAAAAAGGTCTGGGACTAAATTGGTTCAATTGAAAAATTTAGGATTGAATTGGTACCGATGTAATAGGTTCATGACTTTTTTTATACTTTTCCCTGTAAAAAGGTTTAAAACTCAATTGACACAAGCGTAATAGATTTATGACTTTTTTTTTATAATTGTTCTTGTCATCATTAGGGAGTGTTTTACATAGCCATTGAATTGAAGATTGACTATAATGAGCAGAAAAGGTAGAATTTGAATGGTTGACTGAGAAGATTAGGTCTTCCTCAGTTTGGCACTTATCCACTTCTTGCAGAGAAGGAAAAAAAGGGCAAGGCAATGACTATGAAGCCATTCATGAAGTCCATCTCAATTACAAATGTGCAATGTGGGTTGGTGAGGACGGTTTTCTCTCTTCATCAATTGGAGCTCTTCCTACGGTCAAGCCACGGCATGCCTTTTTTTTCTTGCTAGGCCGTAGAATTTGTGGATTCTTTTCAGTTATGTTGAGAAGAAAAAAGAAAAGTTTCGGATTTTCGTTGCGTCAACTAAAGTGGGTAGAACTTTTTTTGATACACTCATTGACGATTGCACAAGAGTAACATCTTATTTGACATAACCAACGTATTCCCGTGTCTCGCCATCAATGATGTTATTAAAAGGGGAAATTGTCCGATCAATCTTAAATTTATTATACAGATGTCAATCAAATCCTAAATTTTTCAATTTTATCAATTTAGTCATAAACCTTTGCGTGAAATTCTAATGTAATTCTTTTGATCAATTTTCACCGGAAATCACTGATGTGGTGGTACTAGTGATGACTAGACCGCCAAGTCAGCGATTTACAACGAAAATTCATCGGAATGACTATATTGAAATTTTGAGCAAAGATTTAAGACTAAATTGACAAAATTGAAAAGTTTAGAATTGAATTGGTATCCGTTCAATAGGTTTAAGACTGATTAGGTAATTTTTCCCTAGTTAAAACTTCAAAAAATTTCTCCACATTATAATGAACTGAAAATAAGTTTGTTAATTTTTCCTCAAAGAATACGTAGTTAAAGTCCAGAATTCGGATAATATCGTGCTCGTTGGAGTTCACAGATGATATGGAAGAAAGCTTTGTGCATAGCTTGTTTTCTTCTTTTCTCTTGCACGTTTTAGCAGAGGTTGCAATCAGACGCTTTCTAACCTTTTGGGTTTCGGCCGAAACACAACCATGCAAGATTGAGGTAGTTTTTACTTTCTGGGCCTATTTTAGTTAACGAGTTGAATGGTTCAAAAACAGATAGAAACCCGACAAGCTTGCTCTCTTGAAAAGGGTACGGAAATGGCATAAAGGAGAGTGACAGAGAAATGGGATGGAAATGGCTTTGAAGAGGTGGAGTTTCCCCAAGCTTGTTCTTTCAGGATTAATGGCAGGGGCTAAGAAGATGGTTCCTGCTAAAAGGAACTGGACAACACAAAATCACCCACATTTTCCAAAAGAGTACCACTCGGTGAAGCCTTGCCAATCACAAGCTCAGGATATCAAAGAGAAAAACTAACATTTCTGCCTCCCAAGCAACATTCACCAGCTACTTACATAAAATGAAAAAGGCACAGTTTACCAACCAAAAATAAAATCAAAACAACACATCAAAAGCAGCTTGAGCTGAGCAGCAATCCCCCACCAGTCGCCCTTCATTTGGATTTCCAACCTCTGACAACTCTCCTCTCGCCATTAAAATTTGCTTACTTTATTTCACTGGAAGATATTAACTTCTGATAAGGCAACTCTCATGTGATCAATTAAGTGTAAGTTGGAGAACAAGGAGGTATCATTGAGAAACGGTGAACACTGATCCCATCACTAGGCACAAACAAGCTCTTGCTGAACGGGAGCACAGCGCACAAAACATGGCAGCCTATATCAAGGCATGTTAGGCCCTCAGAAACTATGGCACCTCTCAAGTTGCCGATGATCCGTGGAGATACCGAGAAGTCAAGGCTTTGGTATACACCTTGGGCCTCGTCAGATTAATTTTCTGGATCTTAACATCTGAGCACTCGAGTCCATTTTAATCTGACTGGGACATGTTTCTGCACTTGCCTAGCAGGGTCTAAGGCAACAGACAGGCCCGCTGAAAAGCACCTGGAACAACCCCCCCGGAATTCAGCAGATGTATGATGAACCTCCACCCATATCCTGCAACCAATCTAATCATTGCAGCGACTACTGGGTAGCAACTCTTCAATAGTCCTTTTAGCCTCGGCAAGAGGGTTTACATGAGAAACTTCCACTGCCCACATGTGCTGAATGGACTCCAATTCCATCTTCATTTCCAGGAAGTGCTGTTTCTCCAACTGTCGAGCAGCATTTAAATCCATGGCAGTTCCAACTATGTTCTGCCATAATAAAAGAGACAATGCACAAAGTTCGGCAAATATATCAGCATAAGCAAGGTGAGTGATACCAGAGTTCTACAGAGGAAGTGAGAACTTTCAATAAGTGAGAGGCCACAAAGATAATCATAGAGAAAATAGGATTCTGAGCATGTTCTCCGGGCTATGAAAAAGTTACTGTAGGAAAATCATATCATTTCCAACGTGAACTTATTGAACAGATCCTGCATGAATTTAACTTACCCAATCTGTGGCAAAGCTAGCATTGAAGAGAATATATTTCAGAATGTCCTCCTCGAAGTTGCTGAGGACATTATGTGAACCAACTGAGAACATAAGATCTTGACGAGAAGAATCCAGCATGGACCCACAATTTCTCACAGTGATTTTGACATGCTTCTTTAGAAATCTATCGACATAATATGCACTTGTTCTGGAGGCGTTTTTTTCTTTTCCAACCCATTTTAGCGTCCAGTTAGTGCTCTCTAGAGCTGTCATTGGGAGCTTTTCATTCAATCTTAACAAGGTCGATGCCCGATCAGCATTAGCCCAGCAAAAACACAAAGAGGAGCCATCTTCTGTGCAAATAAGAAAACACGAGACATGGAAAAGTGAAGATAAAGGGCAAGACTAAACCATGTCATGCAAGGAAAATTACAGCCAATTAATTGTTATCCTCTAGAGAGAAGTCAAAGTTACCAACTACAAAACCAGCAATCGGAATGTTAACAAGAGAGGACCGGTGAGAGAACCCCGGTTGTACATAATCTGTTTCTATATTTGTCTTCTCCAGGATCAGAATGTGGACAGCAATAACCTTCATCATATCAAACTGCAATGAGTAGGACCTTCCAAAAAATAAAGTGAACAGCAATAAAAAGGAGGGGCCAGGATAACAATTGTCTCGCAATATATTTTACCTATTCACAAGAATATACCTTGCAACGGAGTTGCATCGTGCTGCATCCAGGGTCTTGTGTCAATTCAGAAATAAAACCTGAAGAAGCATCATTGAAGGCGACTCTACTGTCGGACACAGACTGCATGGCAGAATCCTTAGTCCCGCACTGCTCATTGATCATCCTTATGGAATTTGTCATGATAAATGATATAGGTGTCAACAAGAATCCTTCCTGCCCACTAAATAATAAAAAACCAAATAAATTGACCCATGTTGATGCACACTTAAAACCACACATGAAATATATAAACTTCAGCTCATATATAATGTCAGAAAAAACCGCATCTGACCGGCCACATAGCCAGAGGAAAACAGTATCATGGGTTGTGTAGAAACTACAAACATACATATGTGCTGGAAATAGATTCCACTTAGCCAGAGGAAAAAGGGGCCAACAGCATATCTTTGGGGAAAGCGTCACAAATTTGTAGAGTTAATCTTGAGAAGGGAAAGGGGTAGAACTTCAGAAAAAATTGGTAACTTAAGACATAACGGACTTCCAATTTCCTACACAAAATGATCATGTAGCAATATCCACTTTTGACTTGCACAACCTCCTCACATCACTCTCTCCATTCAGCTATCAGATAGAGTCTAACCACATTTACTCCCCTCCTTCACATTTGCCCTCATACAAATCATTCGAAATTTTTTTTTCCATGACTAAGTTAATTCTCCCAGAATAACTGCCAAGGACAGCACTTGCAAGTTACCACGTGGTTCGCTAATTGGTTGCTAAAAGATGATTGCCACCCTTTTTGTACCTTGGAATTCTCAGGAATGATTTATCTTTGGACATCAGACATATAAAATACATGTGGAATTCCAAAAGATGGTTCTAATCAAGGACATTTGAACACATACAAACACAAATGATACCAATATTTAGTACTGCATAGTATAACAATAATGTTCACAAAATTCGAGAGAGCATACAACAGTACGTTAAATCACTGGTCATTGAACTGCATATAATAAAGCTTGGAACACTGAATTTGCACTTTGTAGGAAAAGGTACCCGAGCTTCAGGATTCTACAGAATGTTGCATTTACACCAGGTCCAAAACCGATTGGATAAGCATGGTTTCTCAAAGAGCCAAATATCTGCACCTGTTATTAGAAGGAATGAGATAAGATAGTATGTTCAATTCATCTTAAATCCCAAAAAGACGTTAAAGGAATAGTACAGTGCCATTGCCCGTCAAAACGTGAATGCGGATACTACTTGTATCTCCAATAAAATTTCTGGACTGTTGACTGCTTGTGAGAAGGTTTTCATGGCTTGGAAACAGATTGCAGGAAGTACTTTCAAATCTCTGAATGGCAACAACATCTCCATTAATACTGACAAGATCCCCATCTGGAAAAAGACGACCACAACTAGGAAATTTACTGGAAAGGGAAGAAATCATGTCCCCGCTACATGAAGACACAGTGATATCCTCAGTATTAACAGTTGGATTTGTCAAGCTATGTTCGATTTCCAGAAGATCCATCTGAAAGGGACCTACTGCCTCAGTAGATACATCAAGACAAATATCAGGAAAAGTTTCTGAAGAATAGCCAGAGAATGCCTCTGTGATATTTCCACTTTCTTCTCCCAAAAGAACTTGATCAGAGCACAATGGAGAATCATGGGGTAAATTGTGAAGGAGAGTATCTCTAGAAGAGAACGAAAGGCTCCACAACTTTGTTTCAGGGGGAAAATGAATTTTCACACCCCTAGCAGAGTCCTCAAGATGACAGAGCTTCTCTTCTTTACCATGTTTTAGTATATAATAGCCACCGATATTCAACGTCTGTCATAAATGAGATCGACATTACTCATTCTGTACCAAGCAAGATCTTGGTGAAAAACAAATGTAGAGCGAAATGTTACTGGAAAATTGATACCTGATACTTGGAGACATCAGAGGGCTTAAACTCCAGCCATACCTTGTGAGGACTTACTTTATAGGAAATGCCATTCCTGCTATTGTCTTTGACACGACCCAACGATCCTGGCCTAGCGGGCAAGCCGGTTTTTACCCCTATAACAGTAACCTGGCATGGTACTTTATGATAATTCAAGTCATGGAACCTTCTATCGACATTGCCTGCATGAAAATGTGAACAGGCTTTATCACCTGTCCCGACATCACAAACTCTATTCGTTAGCCTGAAAAAGAAAGCACTTACTCACTGTAATATCAGTTCTAAGTCTCTTTGAGGAACCATCAGCCGATTTATTGGACTTACGTCCCACAGCTTCCTCCAGCTGGTCCATCAAAGCATATGGTAGACGTTCCACTCCATCTTTATCCGCAAGAAACAAGTACCATGGTAAGATTATGGCCTCAACGAACATAGACGCCGATATCATAGGATCAGCTGATAACTGTGAAAACAGAGAAAAGTACTCACACACAACTATTTCCATTAGCAATCAAACCACATAACCAATTGTGCGCACCTTTTGCAACAGAGGAAACTTGTGCACTATACGCAATATATGATAACTGCCACTGCCAAGTTCCTCATGTCCATCCTCGGAGGTCTCATGAAAATCTATGCAGTTCGCATCCTTCAAATGAAAACAGATGGAGATGTCCAATCCCATCTTCCTCACCAAGGGTATGTAATTAAAGATACTTCTACAGGAAAAGGATTCTCGATCAAATGGTCTAAGTTGACCTGTCCGCTGAGATACACCTGTTATAATAACACTATAGTCGCTTACCTGGACATATGAAAAAAAGAAAAAAAGTTACTCCAGATCCTAAATATATCAAGTCCAAGTAGAGCCTTTTCCTACTAACTTCAACAAGCTCATATGCATATGAAAGGAAAAAATTATGACATTATTTTCACATACGACCTCATATAGGCTGTTAGAATTCCAAGTTGATGGAAGGTCAGGAATGACAACATCAAGACTTCTGGTGGCATCAACCAACTGCAACCTTCCGGTAAATGGACAAACCTTATGGGAGAAAAGAGAAAGGACACTGCTAATTAGATCTGGGAAAGCCAATTTTCACCATTCACGCAAATAACTGGAAGCAAAGATGACTGAAAATTAGAATAGACATAACAGCAAGCCTATCCTCTCCAAATAAGGTTGGCTTCCCAAATCTTCTTATGCCAATACCTGCTAAATCCGTCTTGTCATGTCCCTTTATATTCGTTATCTGCATTAGAGTTTCATCCATGTCTTCTTTTGTTTCCTTAATATACCTTTTAACCAGCATCCCTAACATCTAGATGGAGACCAAGAGTTAAAAATCTCAACACTCTTCCTATCAACGAAATGTCAGATTGCTATTCCCAAAGAAAGTGATAATGCCAAGCTATGAATATCTGCTTGTATTATCATGTTTGCTCATTTGAGTGATGTATTTTCCACAACAAAACCACTCGTTACTGATTAATAAGTTACTGAACCTGTGGAAGGGATCATGATAAATTATATGTTTGTTTTCCTACTCTTGTAAGTAAAAAACTTAATTTGTTGGCTGGAACTCTATGGCTCCTTCCAACTTTATGGCATATCTAGTTCTTACACTCATGTTGATTTTCATACGTGGCCAAAAGAAAATCACCCATGTACCTTGAGCTCTAAGTTGGTAACAAAACTTCAATTGAGACTGTAAATAGTCAGACTGTTGGATAAAAGCAGATCTTCCAGTGAACAAGGGAAGCATAAGATTAAAGAGGAACCTTGAGATTTCCAAGTAGAGTGACACCAATGTCGTTGCTTGGAATGATCCTCTTAATTAACTGACAACAAGATCCTCTGACACCATAAAGATTGCTGCTTTTGTTGTCATCATCTGATACTTTACAAGCTTTTTCTGATTCCACCAACAATCCTTCCCATATGGATTCACAACAACAAACCAACAAGGAGAAGGGTACTGTCTGAATTAGTGAAGAAAAACTTTTTAAGTATTTTCCCTCGTCAAATCGCAATTCTTGTCAGAACATAGCACTCGGAAAAAAAAAAGGACTGATGATTCTTCTTATAGGGCAGATAAATGAGAAAAAAGAATGATTCCTAGAAGCATAACAGAGAAGCTAAGCCCTTGACCTACCAATTTCAGCTTCGTGTAGCCTAGTTCCCAACCATAGCCACATAAATCATGCTTACACATCTCCACGAAAACTCCATGCTGCCACCAAGTGAGTTTTGATAGTAAATCATGGGGAACAAAGAAAGAAAGTAAAAAATGGATATCCAGCAAAATATATACTGCATTGCTCCATCCAACAGCAGTTTAACTTACCCGATTTCGAAATGCCCAGGAAGGTAAATGTGAACTAGCATGCATCTGCAACAGTCCTTCCTTCTGCAATCACCTTTCAACCATTAGTTAGCGAAAGAGAAAGCCATATGACAAGATGTGAAAATAAGTCCATTGAAATGACAGAAATCATGTGGCAAAAAGTTACGCTTTTCGATCCAAGAATCTCCTTCTCGGAAAAGATCCCAGAAAACTTTTTGCGGAAACATGAAATTGTGAGGAGAACCCTGGGAAAGTCCAAAAAGAAATTAGACCGACAAGAATGACAGATAACCACGAAAACTATATCAATTATAAGAACATGAAATGTCCCCACCATAACCTGGCAGGATATGACAGGGTTGCAATGAATTTTCCCAACATGCTCTGTGTATCTGAGAAATTATAGCAGCTGCAAAAGGTAAATTAGACTATCATTGTTCATTGGAGGGGAACTTTTATTATGGCCAGACATCCCCGAGTAAAAAACTTGGTCTTCAGTCAACAACACATTACCCATGTCAACACCCATGAAAGCAGAATTACTGTACATCATGCCAGCGTCTTTAAGGGGATGCACTCCCGAATGTCTCACTACTGAGTAAGTGGAGAAATACAGAGTAATGCAAGCAACAATAAAAGAACTTTTATGTTCCACAGAATTACGCAAGATGTTACGAACTTTGCATCTGTAAGGAGAATACTCACGTTTATTATTTATGATGCCAGAAAAGTGAGAGCAAAAAGGATTTATCTACTTGCAGACATTATTCACGACTGGGTAATTCAACTGTAAAATTGATTCGTTTCTATAAGCAAAGCATGGGGTGTTGAGCAAGATCAGTCGACCTGTATATCTATTTATTCAACAATAAACATACCCATTAGCAAAAGATAAACAAATAAACAACTAAAAGTAACATCACCTCGTTTCAAAAGGGGATGAGGACTCTATCAAAATACTAGTCCTAAAGCAACCTCCAAGAATCAGCATTTCTGCCCAAGAATATTTTGCATTCAGAAGATGAGCATTTTTCACAGAAATCTGCAAGAACAAGCGAGGAAATATTATGGTGATGAAAGCTAGTAGTAAAACCACAACCCTTGCCCGTTTCAATTTTTTTCTCAATTTTTTTTCAGCAAAGCTCAATATTGTTCTCAAACATTAAGGAAGACGAAGTACGCACAATGGCGCCAACTCTTAGACTATGGGGCGGTTGAAACTGCTGATCAGTTAGCAAAAGCCAAACTTTTTTGTCCAGCTCAACAACCATTCCTTGCATGTAGATCCCAGTCACAAGGCCAGTATAAATAATACAATGTCCCGTTTTCTCACTACTAGTCCTCTCATGCGCTGACATTTTTGAAGACATTTCGGGCAGATGCAGAAGGGAATTCTCCATCGTCACAAACATCACCTGAGACTCATCCTTCCCTATGTAAACCAACTTCTTCTTCAATCGCGATAACACTACAACATCACCTATCAGCTTAGTCATTGCAGGGTGCCAAAACGAAGCAGACCCGCAGAAATACACAAACTCGGGCAAAGAATAAGCGTGACTTTCAGAACTCCCGCTCGAACTATCCATTAAAACCTTAGTTATATCCCTGGAGCCACATAATTTACATCCACAAATCACGATTCGTGCTAGGAAACCGCGAAGATTCCTCGCGCTGCCAGAGCCAAAGCTAGTCCCAGAGGAACAGGGAACAACAGAAACGGGACTGATAGACTCCACCACGCCACGCACACAGTAACGCGCTTTGGAACAGTCTTCGGAGGAGGAACCTGAACCCAACGCAAGCGCGCTCGAGCTCGAACAAGGCCGGAGCCCACCGTGGGACTGGGCAAAGCTCCATCTAATAATCTCCAGAAACCCCCCGCCGTGCTTGAACGGAATGAAATTGAAAGCGACCACACGGATTCTCTTCCCCAAAAGGTGAGCGCTGAAGTCGAGCACGTCGCAGCAGATCCTGGAAGCACCGTCGGAGAACTGGAAGCAAGTGCCGCCGTTGTTCGAGCACTTGAGAGCTGCGGAGGAATCGCCGTCGCGGACAGGAATCGTCACGGTCCCTACGAGCATCGCGGGGCGGTTCAGAGGAGCAAGAACTCTAGGGCTAGGGCTAGGGCTGGGATCGCGAGACTCCCCGCGGCTGCGGCTCGGCTCCGGAGGCGGAGGAGAGAACCGACGGCGGAGGGTCGACCGGAGAGACGACGTGGCGGAGAAGGGGCGCGACCGGCGGAGCAGGTCGGAGACAGAGAGCACCGCCGCGTCGGACTCCTCCATCGCCGCCGCCCCGCGAAAGAACCGACGGCACGCGGCGGAAGAAGCTTGATCGGCCGTGTGACTGGATGGAGGAGCGGAAAATGAGGATTGTCGTGGCGGGAAAATCAATGGGCTTTCTGACGTGGTAGCGGTTATTGGGCCTGGGCTTTGTAATTGGGCCTGGGCTTTGTAATTGGGCCGGACCGTAACTAAACGATGTGCTGAATGCCGGCCCGAGTCCAAGCCCATTATAGAACAAAGGAGAAATTATTCGGAAATCCCTTTGTAGCAGTAGAGCCATTTTGCTCGAATTCCTCTCAAATTTTCGGCGGCCAAAAGATTCGTCGAACAGCAATCACGTACGCGTTGCGTGCCTAATTCTCATCGTGTCTTGATTTACCCCAAAGAGAATGAATTTGAAAGAAAAACCCACCTCAAATTTCCCATCAAACCGTAATTTCAAAGTTAGGCAATTTCGATTTTCTTGTGGAGGTAGAAGACAAATTCGCAACTGAAAGAAGTAAAAGAATGGAAGTGAACTTGTAGTGGGGTCAATTGTAATGGGATCAACAGCGTGGTTACTTGTAGAATCGTCTACTCTTTATTTCTGCTCGTTGAAGGTCCGTTTAAATCAATCTTGTTCTTTGTAAGAGTCGAGAAATGACTCAGTGGGATTTATTCGTGTCTTTGAATCCTTAGTAATATAATAATGTTAGGTGTGAGGTTAAATGAGGGATGAGACTTATTCCAAAGTAATGTATTGTTTTCTAGAATAAGATCAAAATTAATGAGGAGTAAGATTAATTAATATGAGGTGGAAAAGATGCTACGATGTTTTCTTTTTTGAGCATGTGACACATATATGGAAAAAAAATGTGTTTTTAAGCATGTATCGTCAAGGTAATACTTAAAATCGTTTTCCAATCAAAATGAAAAAAAATGTAATTGACTAAAATATAATTCTCTATGTTTTAAATAAGTTGGAATTTTTTATCTTCATTTTTTTGGACAGAATTTATCTTTCATTTACTTTACAGATTTTGTTGCTAGTTTGAGATAAATGTTAATTTCTTCATGATACCAAAGTAACATCAGTTAATTATTCTTATTTCCTCATACTTAAAATAAGCAAATTTAATATATTGTGTTATGAAATAGCGACATTCTATTAAAAAAATTTATATTTCTCAAGGTAGGTGATTTATTGTTCATGCGATTCGTTTAATGCAAATTATTTAAATAAAATCCGTGATGCTTAATTGACAATTATATATTTTTTTGTTAATATGTATCTTCTAATTGGAATTTATTTCGTTAATGGTAAAAGCTATAATTGAATTATAAATGAATGTTTTCCTGATAAGATATGATTTTATTTCCTTAATTTTAAGAAACATTTTTAATTTTTTTTATAACTGATATAATTCTAAAATTTTAAGGGTCAATTCAAATTTATCCATTTAATGAAATAAGCTATACTACTGATACTGAATAGTAATTTGTAAACCAAATAAAATTCCCAACTAAGCGAGATATATTGGTGTGATGAATCTGATATACTTTATACTTGAAATCGTGAATTGTGTAATAGTTAACGAGACGTCCTATTCTTTTTAGGTGAGGTTCATTCAATAATGACCTGAGATATAGCTTCTAACGATAAATAGGACAAACACATCAATGATTCATAATAATTTAAATTAACTGAATTTCCTTAGATTTACTATAGTATCACTTTTTTTTAAAATAAGGGCCCAATTCCAAAAAAAACCCTCAACTTTATACTTTGTCCCAAATATATCCTAAACTTTTTTTGTCTTATAAAAAAATCACAAACTTTTATCTAAGTCCCAAATCTGCCCTCCCGTTATAAATTCATCCAATTAACGTCAGAAAAAAAAAAAAAAACACAGAGAACGGGCAACTGCAACAGTGGCCAAGCCTTCGTCGGTGGCTGTCGGGAAAGAGCGGCAACCCTCACCTGAGCCTTCTCGAGGGCCGACGAGGGTGGCCGGCCCCGGGCGAGTCGCCGGTGAAGGCGTGCAGCCCCTAATCTGGGGCGAGGGTCGCGCCCTCCCCCAGATCGGGGGCTGCACGCCCTCGCCGACGGCTCGCCCAAGGCCGGTGACCCTCGCTGGCCTTCTCGAAGGCCCAGGCAAGGGCCAGCGACAGTCGCCGACCCCGGGCGAGCCGCCGGCGAAGGTGTGCAGCCCCCAATCTGGGGCGAGGGTCGTGCCCTCCCCCAGATCAAGGGCTGTGCGCCCTCGCCCGAGGCCGCCGACCTTCAAGAAGGCCCAGGCGAGGGTCGTCGGCCCCAAGCAAGCTGCCGACGACCCTCGCCGGCCCTCGAGAAGGCCCAAGCGAGGGCGCGCAGCCCCCGATCTGGGGGAGGGCGTGACCCTCACCCCAAATCAAGGGTTGTGCGCCCTCACCAGCGGCTCCCCCGGGGCCGGCGACCCTTGCCTGAGCCTTCTTGAGGGCCAACGAGGGTCGCTGGCCCCGGGCAAGCTGCCGGCGAGGGCGTGCAGCCCCCGATCTGGGGGAGGGCGCGACCCTCGCCCCAGATCGGGGGCTGCGCGCCCTCGCCGGTGGGCTCGCCCGGGGCCGGCGAGGGTTGCTGCTCCTTCCCGGCGGCGGCCACCGGCGAAGTCTTGGCCATCGCCGCAGCTGCCCGTTCTCTCTTTTTTTTTTTCTGACGTTAATTGAACGGATTTATAATGGGAGGGCAGATTTAGGACTTCGATAAAAGTTTGTGATTTTTCTTGAGACAAAAAAAAATTCATGATATATTTAGGACAAAGTGTAAAGTTGAGGGTTTTTTTTGGAATTGGGCCAAATAATAAGCTATCATTTTAGAAAAACATTCATATAAATTTATATAGATGCCGTTCTAGTATTATTCTGTCCATTTTCCATCCATTATCTAGCTAGTTCTATAGCATGAATACGCTACGACCCTATAAAAAAAATTAGGTTCAATGGTATCTAGTGGCGGGCTCTAAAGTTCGACTTACGCATACATTAATTCATGTAACACGAGTTCTGATCTTGTATAGCCAATAGTCTCCGCGAGGACAGGTCCATGGAATCATAGCCCTTGATTATTAGAAGGTCCACGTGAGTTGGCAAAGACCTATTGGAAAGAAAAGCACAGGTAAGCCCGTATCAACTGTGACTGATCCCTTGGGTGGACTCAGAAATTGACCATTCTTGATGTATATTTTAGTTGTTTCCGACGAACTCAGGACTACTGAAGAACCCATATGCAAGTGGTTTGGAGAGTACTCATCAGTAGCTAGCCAAAAGCACAAGAGAGAAATATAGTCTATGATTTACAGGGAATTTACAACTTGACCATCAGAGAGAGTTGCACAGATGAAAGAGTCACCACCCAAAAATTGCAACACCGGTAAAACAATGGAAAGGGGTACTTCTGCTTGCTCTGATTGCCCAGTTTTTCGTGCGTACTTCGCACCTCCAATGGCCTCCCAAATGCAGCTCGAAGCTGAAGTTCTGCGAGGAATGCCAGATTCAACAAAAAACCTAATCTCTTCATGTGTGACTAATCAATCATCAGCATAATCTACTCAGCACCACCGGAAGAGGCCTTCCCAAATCTAGAAGCCACACTTTCAGTGCCAGTGCGAGTCTTCAAGTTTCCACCATCGGACATGTAGAAATAGTTGTAATTTATCCTGGTCACTAGATCAGCCAAATGAGGAAAGTTTCCCACATTAAGCTTGAAAGATAGGACCTGCGTATCAGAAACTTAAATCATGTCAATTTCGCTTGACCATACCACGCAATACAAATGAATCAGGTAGCTACTCTGCATACGGTGATATGACTATACTTGTATTTTCTTAACATAAATCCACATTACATGCAGAAATTTCACTTCAGGCAAATCAAGCTGAGTTGAATTAGTGATGGCAGAATGGGAAGACAGCGCCGTACCCTAAGTAGAAAAGTGATACAATCATCAAACTGTTTCTCAATCCTTTCTATTTCCATCTCGCATCTGGCCTTGATAGTAGGAATTGCTCCTCCGCTACTAAGTGTCTGTTGTACGGAATAGAAGTCCAAAGCTAAACTGAGGATGCTGTTGATCCGGCTGGCAATCAGAGCCCACTACATGCAAACACACGCATTAAATACTCAAAAATCAGAATTCAGGGGAAAAGTTTCCTTCAATGGAAAAACCACAAACATCATATGAAATAAGATGTCTACCCACCAACTTATCTGGAACTACAAAACATTGCCGCTGAATTGACAGTAAGTAGGCCTCATGCACTTCCATGACCTCATCCAGGCATCGAGCACTTGCCATACCCTCACAAAGTTCACGCCATGCACTGTGATACACCTGAATGTAAATTATGCATCAGAGATCTGTGCATACTCTAGGTAGAAGGTAAGGCTTCAATATGGAATGATCAATGTCCACATGACAATTGCCACTAAGACATCATTTTACCTTAACCCACTCAGATACGATGCTGTGCTCAAAAGTAGCATATTTAGAAACATGAAGTTTGGAAATTAGGAGCTTACGGTTTATACTATATCCAGAATATCTAAACAGCTCTTTTTCCGTCCGTTATTATGGTCCATACCTGATCCATCCCTTTCTTAACATTTTTGACTGCATCATCTACATTGTATCAATACAAAGTAACTAAGTTTTTCCCTTTTGGACTAGCCTGATCACACCTCAACTAGGCAATCACTACAGATGATCTGATTACATTGAATTGAACAAATTAGAGAAACCTGAATATGACGCAGAAAATTCTTTAACTTGAAAATTGGCACTACTAGACAAGGTTGCAGAATAAATTGGTTGATCAACCATGTTCTTATGCTGAAAAAAATTGACAAAAACTATTAACACAACCCTGACATGGGGACAAAACAGAACTCACAAAGTATGCCGTCGTGTTCTGGAACAAACTTTCCACCTGCCATAAACCCTACTTTGATCCTGACACTAGTTTAACTTGTTATCCACCAGTCAATTGGCAAAAAACACGACCCATGGGGTCGATTCATTCACCGGAACTTCCAATGGACATAAATGAGCTTGCAATGTCATTGCTATCATGTCTCGCCATCCACTATTATTTATCTATTAACTAATGCTATTCTCAACCTGCCACCATTGATGTTGATTCATTCACCAGCCAATCAATAAAAGCAAGACATCCAGTGCATCATATCCTACAGCAGTTTCAATCTACATAGATGAAGATAGCCATAATGCTTCGTCCAAATTCCCCAACTTAATCAGCACAACTACAATCCACATGACAACATGTCAACTATCGTGTAAAGAAGAGGCACGCCCAACAATGCAACTACCAACATGAAAATCTAGTGCCAGGGGATGATGGTAGATCATTTTCTCATCCATAATGCAAAACGTCCAACATTTATGTCACTAAACCTTCCTCTTGAAGAATCAAAATATTTTGCAAATTCTTCTTATGACATAACCACAACATTGCTTAATATAGATAATTTTAAGTTCCTTCACTTTAGAACCATTTCAAATTCAGACTGGGTATAACTGAGAGCAAAGACAAAAGCTTTGCCACCGGGACTCAAGCTAACTTCAGTAACACCACGAGGCTTGTCTCAACATAATGATCTGGAATGGACAGTGAAAAAAATAGATTGCATAGATGAGACTTGATATGACACCAAAGAGATCAGCAAAATATTAATGAAGACAATATAACAGTTTGTTTGTCATCTAAACCTTTTAGAACTTAGGAACACAATTTCTGAGTTAAGCCAGGTAAATCCCACTATCACTCTCTCTACCTTTACATTCTTGCACCTGTCCTTTTCTGTCATAGTATGCTACTAAAAAATATGATAAAATGAGTTTTCAAAAGTACTCCAGCATCATGATTTTACATTGAGAATATTCTGTCAACAAAGAGGTATGTAAGCATGAAAACCAAACTTTCTCAACATGGCATCCAACATAAATAAAAAGAAAATGACGAAATTCAAAAGCTTGTCTGTAGGTTTCATTTGAATGGTGTTCTTTCACTTTGTGTAAGTTTGGGTTAAGTCGATGGAGAAAAACATAATGTTTCTTTTTTCGATAAGCCAGAAAAGAAAACAGTTCAATTTTTCTGAATAGGGGTCACGCCTGCAGATTAATAAAATAGTACAAGATTTGAATCTGTTTAATACAATTAGTGATGAAGTGGGTATACAAACAAAGAAACTACATGCAAACATCTTCTACGAACTAAATTATATCTGTAAGTTATCCCAAAGTTGCTGAAAGCAGGGTCCTGGAAGTGAAATTTAGGAGTGGCAAGCACAAGAGCAAATAGCATGCCAAAGAAGAACAGGCTAGTGACCATGCCCAAAGATAATTACAAAACAGTGCAACTACTCCTCAAGAACTTATGCGAGGACAGCAACAAAAAGGGAAGAGTCCTACTCTGTCCATCACATATTGGTGAAAGGCATCAACGAAATGGAGAAGCTTTTGCTCGACCAACCAGTGACGCTTGCGGCTGTATGCTGCAATTCCTTTTCCCTGGAATGTAGGGAATAAAGTTTAGACTACTCATAATGCCAATGTTAGAAAAACTCTTGTGGGGATTCTCTAGCCTTAACTCACAGCCATATTCCCTAGAATCCATGAGATATGCCATAAGAAATGAATACCTTCCACATCCACCTCCGAGCTTTATCCAGGACAAGCTTTGCACGCTTGACCTTTAATAAGAACCCCATAACCTGTGGACAAAGCCATATAACCATGAGAGAAAGGAAGAATGGGTTTAGTAAAACAAAGTGTTTGAAAGTAATACCTGGTTATATTTCTTGATAGCTTCTGTGTTTGCAATAAGTTCAAGTGGCCAAGAAACCTTTCACAATTAACACATATAGATGCTTAATTACTTAGCAGTTATCAGAAAAATAGAGTAAGATCAATACATTCTGAAGAGTCTTTTAGCATTGTAATAACCTTATACGAAAACTTTAGAGAATCCAGACCGTCAATTCCAAAGCTCTGTACGGATCCTTTATGAGGATTGGAGGCAAAGGCAGTCGTGGTATTTTGCTCATCATTTTTAGAGCCTTGACTTCTAGAGATAGATACAATTAATGAATCAGGAGTAGTCAGTAGATTCCCATCAGCAGAATTCCTAATGGACTCCTGTAGTCAATGCACATGGTCAATTAGGAAAGTCATTATGTTGATCAAGCATTCCTTGCAGCAGCATTGTACCCCCCAATGTGCACGCTTACTTAAAACATGTGGTTTACCCCATTCATGTGGTGGTATTCAAGAACCAGCCACTCTAATAATATATTAATATTCAAAACAAGTAACATCTGACAAATTGAATATGTTAAACGCTTAAACTCAATTACACAATATTACAGTCAAGACGAATGTGCGCAGTAATGTCTTCTTAGCATTCTTAGGCAAGACCATACACTTGGGGCCTGTTTGATGACTCCAATAAGTACTGAAAATGAATATATTCAGCACTAAAAAAAATTAAGCACATTTGATAACCATAACCAATTTTGACTTAAAAGATTTAATTCAAAAAATCACTTATTTCGCTAAGTAAGGGTGGGGTTACTTAATTCATTCAATAGAAAAGGCATCCAAATAGGAAATAAAATCTTCATTACTACATTGCTAAAAGCCTAAAACCTGCCAATAACATTCACGGCTCAATATTTGGCAAGATAAGAAAAAGTATCATTCAATACTAAATATTCATCAATAAAAGCCAAAACCTGCCAATAATATTCACAGCTGAATACTTGGCAAAATAAAAGAAGTATAATCCTATGCAAAATATTCATCAATAATCAAACAACATTTTATTTTCATTTTTCAGCACTTAAAATTCAGTACTTAAATTTTCGGTATTTAATTTTCAGTTTTACCAAGCAGATGTTTAGTCCTTCGTTTGGTTGTTCTTTTACTATTACCACAAAAATCAAAGAAAATGGAACTTCAAAAGAGCAGACAACGGAACATCAAATAATGAATATAATAAGATCTTCCTAAAAAGTTACATAGCAACAAAATCAGAAGCTAAATAATAACCAGATTACTCAAACAAAAATATTTACTTAGTAAATAATCTCTACAGGGGCTGTGCTACTCAAAGTTCCCGGTTTCATCAACTCATGAACTTCATTCAAGAATTTTTTTGGGCTCATGGTGATAGCAGAAACTTGATGGAGATTATTTCTTAAATAAAAAACTGGAGGGAAGAAGACTGAAAAACACAAAGTCAATAAACACTGGTTGAATCCAAATAAAAACTTGCAAGGATGAAAAAAGACCTGATCAGAATCAACAAAATTGAAAGTTGACATAACCTCACAAAGAACTTGTACGTAATGCTCAAGGAAGCCAACTCCACCTGTAATAATGTGTTTAATTCAAAATCATCATCACAATTCTCCCCCCTGTCCAGCTCATTGAATATCACCGTCAAAAAGTGCTGCAATAGATCACCTGAATTATTGCTTCAACTCATGAGCCATGAAATGTATGTCAAAGGCTTACTCTTGAAAAATAACATGGAATTGCAAAATGCAGGAATCACCTGAACCTAACAAGTATATGCCACGCAACACCGCTAGTTCATCCATCAATCTCCAGTCATGCATTAACTTTGACAATATTTGCTTGCCTATATAATCCACCTATGACACATAAGCAAGTTAGCAGCACTTTAAATGTGCATTTCTGAAAAAGGACATGAAAGTAATGGAGCTGTGCCATTACCTGCCTCTCTATGTAAACTACAAGGCATTCCTGCATAATAGCCAGAGGAAGGGGAGTACTTCTTGGTTCAACATGTTGAATCCAACCAAGGGTTCTTGATGGAAGCGTACTATTTCTCTGAAATGGCAAGAGTCCTGACACATGGATGTCGTCCTGTTTCAGTATTATCGATTAAGATTATTGCTACAGATTTCATTTAAGTCAAAGCAAAAATAGTCCGGAGAAGTATCAAACGGAATACCTGAAAGGAAGGAAGAAGAGTAGGAAAAGGAAACAACCCTGCTAATTGCTTTGTGTCATTTTGTGCATGTTGATATTCAAACTGGCCAAAACTACATTTGAATGCAAAATCAGTTCCTCGAGTTTGTCCACTCTCTTCACCAAAAATTGCCTTCCACGTGACCTCATCATTTAGTGGAGGAAGATGATAGCATTTAGATAAGTTCAGCCATTTCCAGGCATCCACACTCTTAGCTAGTCTTTTATGGCAAACAGTAAGAACTGGATTCTCAGGACAAAAGGACCCAACAGAAAGTTCATCATTAATTACTTCTGAACCTATATTACAGTGCTCCACATTAAGAACATCCCTTGCTGCCCCAGTATCACAAGAAATCTCTTTCCTTTGAGAAATTGTATTCATCAAAAGCTTGTACCATGTCTTCTCTGAGAGGTAAGAAGAAGGCAAAGCTTCCTCTCCTTTCCCCACTTTTATTTGGTGGTTGGCATGGGTTTCAAAAGAAGGTATCATCTCCAATTGGAAGCGGTCACCTTGCTGAAAGTATCTCGACAATTCGTCAACATGGCCAATAAGACCAGCCAGAGACACAGAAAAGGTTTCTGATAGAGTCAATCCAGCCATGCTCTGCCTACAATAAATCTCTTTTAAGCCATTAAGATTAACAGAACCTCCCAAAGAATCAGCTTCATAATTACTTCTCCAAAGCAAAGCATCAGCGGAAATTGTTGGAACGTGCTGTATTAGCTGGAATGACTTGCCAGCGGAAACAATTGATTTAGAAATGTCCTTAATAAACATAGGACACACTTGCCTATCTCTCTCACTCGATTCCCTAGCTTTCAAAGAGCCAGGATTCAGTTCCCTTTCCGTTGTTTCCTTCCTATCACCCGTTAAAGGTACGCTATCCTTGGAGTTATTGACAACAGATTGCTGAGCATCTAACTTGCGATCCTGTGCTAGTCTCAAAAGATAACTCCTGTCCCAAAAGTCAGCATCCTCAACCGTGACATCCTTGTTAGCATAAAAGTACATCTTCCAGGGAGGAAAAAGGAAACAGTATAAGCAAGAAAGCCAATTAGAAAGGCCAAAAAGAACACACCAAATATTCACAAATATAAAACAGACTAAGGCTTTGTTTGGAAGATGGGCAGAGAGAGACAGGGGCGGAATAAGGGTTGGGGTAGAAAATGGGGATATGAAATTTCTCTCACAAAAACTTCCAATTTGGTCCCAACATTTTACCTCAGCTCTCATTTTCCTCCCCTTCCCATCTTCCAACCAAAGCACAAAGGAGAACTTCAGCATCATCATAACAAAATCAAGGAAGATTACTAGAAAAATGGTGTGCAAATACAATTCCACCAGCATGGTCATAAAAAGCTCTTGATTTGACAAACTATTAATTTAGCATAATTAACAGAAAGTTAGCCCAAAGCTTCATCGGAGTTATAGAATGATACTGCAAGAGGTACATATTCTGTAATAACAAATTCACTTTATAAAATGAGCAGAGAGAGCAGCAATGGGAAACATGAATCTCAATTACCTCCTCAAAAGGATCGTCCAATATTCCTTCATATAGCCAGGAATCCAGACCCTCTATATATGGCAACACACTTCCAACAAATAAATAAAGTAGCATCTGGTAAGCTTCCTCCTGTAATTAGCATTTCTTTTTTACTTCTTTGAAGTGCTTCTAGCAGAGAAATTACAAAAAGAAAAACCGAAAACTGAAAAGAGCAAAAAGAGCAAATCTCAATAATAGAACAGCACCTCACCACCTTGTACCAGACAAGTTTCGTCTAGCCTTTTATAAAGTGAGTCAAGGATATGAGCTGCCACTTCAGAAGCTGTAACAGAAGACATAGGCTCAAAGTACACCAGAGGAATTGTTCCATTGACTACTTCCAAAAGATACTCAGCACCTGAGCAAAGACTGGTACATGACCAAACATCATCAGAAATACTATAACAAGACTGAACCAACATATACCTACAAGAACAGGTTTTGAGACTGAAACCTAGAATGAGCTCCTCCATGAAAGAAGTTTGAGAAAATGTAGCAGGAACTGAAGGAAAACATCTTCTCTTACATAGGTGCAGGAAGCAAGAGAGCGTGACAAAAACAATTATGTACCAAAATAATTACATCACCCCTAAAATTAATGGTAACTATAATCTAATTCCATGAAATATGTATACTGTCAGACCTGGATAAAGAATTTGCTAGTCCCAACAGGGTTGGTGTCATTCCACTATTTGAATTGCTCATCTGAATTTCCTCCTTCAAAGCAATTTGCCGCAATCTCTATAGCAAGAAATAAATCCAAGATCACTCTAGGTATTTCAACTAGTTACCAGCCAATAATTTCATGCGTGCTCAGTCCACAGTACTTACCGTAATCCATGAGGAAACAGAACATACAAATGCCCTCATGGTAGGGGGAGGTGATCTTGAAGATGTCTTTACCCTATCAACTATAAGATCAACCAGCTTTAAGCAAGTAGCAGCATAGCTAAACTGACTGAGAATGGCATGAAGACTTGTCCGGGAAAGATGGGTGACATATATCCCAGTTGCGGCACAGAAACACTTATTGCCTTGATCCCAATAGAATAAAGAACTAGATAAACCTTGCAATATCCGTAAGACACCTTTTACCTAGAGGAAACAAAGTCAGAAGGAAGTCTCTCTGAGTATGAAAACGTCACATGTACGAGTACTGGCATAAGGGACATACCAGGTCAACTTCATTTGTCCTCAAGCTCGAACTTGGAGTAGCAAAATGCAAACCATCAGAGAAACCACCATATATCTTATCAACCAAACTCGTACACACTTTAATGTCTGCTTCATCTGCTTAGCGAAAAAGGCAAAATCATTAACATTATGGAGCTTCAATATGAATTAATACCTACAGACTTCAAAACTGCAAAGCACCAGAAACAAGAGAGGTTGTTCAACCCCAGCACAAGTTGCTCATCCATGCTGCATCATAAGTGGCTGATCCAGCACTCATATTGACATAATTCATAATGTATAGTTCGCTCAAACAGTAGCATCCAAGTTCATCATTGTTCCTAACCATATACAGCCCTTTGACTCCTGTGGAAGTGTTTAATGAGAGCTTCCATTGTTCCTATCCGCTAAAATCTAATAATTAAAATCCACTCCTTTCTAGCAAGCTCACATACCATGAAAACGTGCCAATTCGCTATATATCTATTCTTGTCATGATTGACAAGCATGCTTTGCATAGACCCCAGAACCAGAATTAACAGTTAAAAGAGAGGTTCGCCTCGAAAGGGGAAAACCAATGAACAAGATTGGCCGAATGCAAAAAGTAATTACAGAAAGAGACGGCATTATCATCACGCAAAACTCTCCCATAGTGAAAATGTGAACGACATCCGCGCATTGACACCTCCAAAACCGTAAATCCTCGAGTCCCGAAAAAGAAAAACAAAAATAAACCCCGAGAAGGACAAACTCAAAACTTCACAGATTCAGTCGGCGACAAAACGGAGCAATCAGCAAGCAAGTGAAAAACCACCCACCGACCCACGCGCTGAAACTGGAAAACTTGACCAACGCCCCGGTGCTAGAAGCGAATTCGCCAGAAAATCAACCCCGAAAAGCAGAGGGAGGAAGAAGATCGAGATAATCATACCGTAGCGAAGAGGGTTCTCCATTTTCAAAGACACCCAACACGACGCACGCCAAAAGCCGATCCAATTCCCGCTCAAGATGAGCGATCAAACACGGCGTGAAGCGGAATTCGAACCGTGGAAAACGGAATCACGGGGCGGCGAGAAATGCGCGAAGAAGAAACGAACAGGCTAAGCGCCCCCCCTCCTGCAGAGATCACGCGATCCGAAGGAGAAGAAGACGAGCTTCTGCTGCTGCTTCTCCTAGCAGAAGAAGAATGCAGATCGATCGATTTCGCTCGCGTGCAGAGCTTGAAGAAGAAGAAGAAGAAGACGGCTGCTTGCAGATCGACGGGGTCGCTGCTCGTCTTGTCGGAACCCGTTCATCGAAATGGAGGGAGAGCGGAACTGCATTTTTGAAACAGGGGATACCGGAACAATTATCGATAAATAAACAGGAAATTATTTAAATTTCTAGATTAGATGCAATGGCACAAATGATTCATAAATTTTTATTCAATTGGTAATATAATTCCTTAACTTTTAATTTATTCAATGTAGTATTTAAACTTTAGCCTCATGTGTTCCTAAACTTTTAATTTATCCAATGCGATCCATGAACTTTAACCCAATGCGCAATGGGCCAAGAGCTTTTAATATATGTTCAACTGGTCCTTAAACTATATAAAAATATTCAATATTATCCATAAACTTAAATTAATAGAAAGACAACATTGTACATTTTCTTGTAGTTCAGGTACTAGTTTGATTTATAGACCATATTAAACAAATGAAAAGTTATACGATCACATTGCATATTGAATTAAATTTAAGAGACTACATTGAACGAATTGAAAGTTTATAGACCATATTACATATTGGACCAAAGTACAGATATTACTTACGTCATTTTCCCTTGAAAAAAAGAAATTATAAGCAATCTACACCACTCTTCTTCTTCGTTTTTTTTTAACTTGCTATCCATGATGTTAATGTGAGCTCCTTATATTTGGTAAATGCATTTAGTACAACCCAAATGATCTTCATTTTCAATAAAATATATCCCATATGGTAAAAAACGCTCATTTGTAGTAAATCATATTATTTCTTGATTGTATTTTCTATAAAATTAAAACGAAAAAGAAAATGATTTTTTTTTAAATAAATTAGAAAAACAGACGAATCAAGTGCGACGTAAGCTTTTCATTTTAATTTAGTTAGCGACATAAATAGAGGTAAGAATAAATCGTAAACATAGGAACTTCACTAAAAGTACTTTTCGAATATTCAAGGTACCGCACCAACAGAGCATCGCGTCAGGTTATAGAACATTCAGTTCTCTCAAACAAATGTGCAGCAACCAGTAAGAAACTTTCTTTGGGAAAATTATAATTAGCTCTAAATTTTTGTACGAATGTCAATTCAATTCTAAAATTTACAATTTTATCAATATAATTCAAATTATTTGCATGAAATTTCAATATAATTCTTCCGACCTATTACCGTCAAAAATTGCTGACCGTAAAACGTCTCGAGTAAAGTTATCTATGGCAATGACTGGACGCCACATCAATAATTTCCAAGTGCGATTGGCTACAATGATTACATTAGAATTTCCTATTAAAGTTTAGGACTACATTGACAAAATTAAAAAGTTTAAGACTAAATTGACAACTGTACAATATATTTATGACCGACTTGGTAATTATCTCAATCTCCTTTTACTCCATCAGTAAAAACTTTGATCACTAATGCAGTATTTGACATATAAAAAAATGCTGAGCAATGAAAATTTGATTCGAAAATTTAAAATTTCCTGAAAAGAGAAGGGAGGAAAAATTAAAATAGTAGGTTGTTTCTTTTCATTGTCTTCTTCTGTGAAGCTCCCAAACAGAGCATAAGGGTAGGGAAAATTTCTGAGTACCCAACCTATACACACTCTTCTTAACACAACACATATCCATCAATGGTGACGAAGGAGAGTTATGCAGAATAAAAAAACACAAAGATTAGAAGAATATATGAAAAGGAGATTGAATGCACGTAATTTTTCAGTTCATAAAAAGAAAAGGAGCATAATTTGCCTCGAACGAATTCGCTTGCTACGAAATTATCCAGCACATTTCAAATGTCCTGTTCTTTCTCCCTCTCTCTCTCTATCTCAAACAGATTTTGTAGCACCTTCAGGACTCAGAATCACCATGCTAATCCGTGATTCTTTCTGCTTTAGTTGCTCCCTCATGATGGACGAAAGACAAGGTTCTTGACCCTCGGTCATTTTGATTCCCAAACAGAGCTATCCTCCTTCAAATGAGGCCAAAGAAGACACATCCCAATCAATTACGAGCTATACTCCGGTCCAAGGACTTGAAGTCCTGTATAGCAAGATTTAAATTCGACAGCACTTTATGTGTCGGGTTAGTAGCCTCATCGACAACTCTTTACTGTGCAGATCACACTGGATCACGAGATTTGTATTGCTAGTGCCATACTAATTTTTTTCTGTTAATCGCTGAACCAGGTCAGTCACCAAAAGAATGGATGAGAATGAAGCTATGGTACAAGGGGAATAGGGTGACTCTTTATGTAAGACGCAAGTAGAAAAGGTCACGGCACAGATTTAACTGCATCATATCATGTACCAGGGAGTATCTGCATAACGAACACATTAGAGCAACATCAGATGTCTTATGTCTACAAGAAATAAAATTCCAAGCCACTAGAGCAAGACTTAGATAAATTATGACAAGAAAAGCACCTCAAAGAAGTACTCGCCATTTGCATACCAAGGGGTCATTTGTCATCTTCGTGCCTGAAGTCATAGAGAAAAAATCAAAGTTATGTCTTACAGTGTACTCAGCACTTTGTGATTTACCCTAGAAATGTTTGTTTGAGACAGAACAAGAACGTCACATTTTCCTAGGCTACAAGATGCAATAGAGGATGCTTCGACCGGAGAAAGAAGTCATAACTTACCATCCTTTTGAGTTGACAAAGTGGTCTAAAGCTTGAACCATTTTGATTGGGAGAGTTTCTCAAGAAAGGATGCTGTAGCAGCTCCTTAGCTGAGGGTCTCTGCGCTGGATTTCTTTGGAAGCAACACTTTAGGAAATCCTTTCCTTCTGATGATAGCTTCTCTGGTATGGGAGGGCTTCGATTCAAAACTTTGAACATCGCTTGCGGCTGATTCATGGAAGAATGTCAGACTATCAAAATAAAAGCATTATTCTGAACACTATCACATGTGAATACAGTATCACCAGTAAGAAGCAGCGACCAAGTGGAGATACAAGAAGCCGTTTTTCGTGAAAAATATCCGATGTTAACACTTGAGGACAGAAAACTATCTTGCTGTATGATATCTCAAGAAATAATTGACTGGAAGAGCGGTCCCTCAAGGATAAACTATTGAAAAACAGCAGAAGTACAGGTTTTGTGCTCATAAAATCTCAGCAAATTGACCATGCATGTGCACGTTAAGTATTGGTGCAAAAGGCCAATTGTTGATGCCAATGCTGGAACTTACACAAGCAATGAAAAAATTGGCTGAAATAAAGTAGAATCCTAGAAGCAGAAAAAAGTGCAACCTTCAAAATGAAATTGAATGACGTGAGTAGTTGTCACACTAACCCCTTCTAGTTCACCCCAAGGAGGCACTCCGTTCAGCATTTCGATGACGGTACAACCAACGCTCCATATATCAACAGCAAAAGCCATCTCAGGACTTGTCTTCTCCTTTGTCATAGATCCCTGCAGGATCTGCATGACAAATTGAAATAAGACAACAAAGCCTGCACTTGCATGGAACGTGAGTTTAAATCAGTTTCAGGTAAGCTACCTCTGGAGCCATCCAATAAGGACTACCCTTCAGAGAGAGAATGGAAACCTGTCCTGTGAGCTGTATAAAAGCTGGAGTTAGCATACAAGCAACTAAAAAGTTGATGCAGTAAACTTCCATGATGCTACTCATGTAATGCAAAGGCGGTGCCCCTCCATCCATGACAGTGCCTGTTTCTACTTTGATTATGTTTTTTATTCCCTTGAGTTTTGCTGAATCCAAACCCCCGGCTTGCCCATCTTTACTTAAATTTTTAGCTAAAAGCCAAGTTTCTACATGTCAAATAAACTTCCCCAAAACCTTCAATTTCCTAATTATGCTTTCTATGGGGAATATATATTTCTCATTGCAAAATGAGTTGAGCAATACAATATTTTTATGTTAACATTATTTCTTATGCTACTTATGCAGTAGTTACCATTATAAATTTAGTAAGCAATTTTCGTGCATTCATATAATATGGATTTCTGCATGAATTAAAATTTTGGTTTTTATCTGGATGTTAGATATTTGTGAATATTTCGATTGGCTTTCTTAATTGTGCTTGTGCATGTGTGAGTACCACATAACTATTTGTGAAAAACAAAACCTTTCACTAATCATGTGTAGGATAATTACTTTTTATTAGATCTAACTGGGAGTTGAATGACCACTTCCACTATAGAAACCCGATTAATCTTTTTATCCTAGATTGAAAACCCAATTGATTCTTTTGATGCAAGTACTTTTTGCATAGAAATTGCTACAAACAATTCCATAGTTATTAAACACCAATATATAAATTATTTGAACACATAGCCAATAAAAAAAAAAAATTGCCTGACAATGAAGTGTTTGAGATTTTTTTAGTATCTGATTAGTCAACTATAGATATGACAATCCTCACTCTCGCGAACTAGATAATTAATGGGACTACATAGTCCATGCTCCTAGAAGTGGCCTTGTAAAAACAGGAAATTCAAGTTTTGACTTTATATTTTAATGTGTTATGAACATGGATTTAACCAACAATTTATTCCTAGCAATGAGCTGCTCAACATTTTTTTAGTATCTGACTAGATGCTGTTGAGCATGGCAGTCTTCCATGTCATGTACACCAAATATTGATAGGAGAGCACAATCCATACTCCTAGGGCTGGCCTTGACGTAAAAATAAAGTAAAAAAAAAATCAAATTTTAAACTTCTCTTCTTTAATTTTGCTTTAGTGTAAGGAAAACCGAATTAGACATAATGATTTTCCATTATATGAAGAATCTAAATGACATGATGCTAAAATAATTCGATGACAATGCCTTGAATCGCTGAAGAGGTTGCATGCCAGTTTTTATCGAGAAGTTATGGACACATCGACCAGCACATAGAGGGTAACTGCTACAAATGAATTTTATAAAGGATTTCATTCTCTCTGACCAAAAAGAAGGGTCCAACTTTAACGGGGTGGTACAAGAATGATTGAGAATCTACAATTAGTTTTATATTTTCTCAAAGGAGAGCTTCAATCTAACAAGTGCACATATATGATCTGAGCCGGCGATCTCTGACACCAAAACCCTTCTAATAGTTTCCTTCAAGCACTTTTAATATTTCAAGAATGAAAAATGCACAATGACTATGTAAGGCCATTTAATAAACAGGAAAAGATGTGCAAAAGGTAAATCAAGGATAATTTCTTGTGAGAATCTGGCATGTGGAAACATAAAAAGTTCTTGGAACATGCAAATGCGCATGAAAGACAGGCTCTACAACAAACTTAAGTTGCAGAAGCAAACTAAGCTTACATGTTTTGCCATCCCAAAATCAGCAAGCTTGACTACACCAGTGGCATCAACAAGTAAATTTGCCCCTTTTATATCCCTATTCACAAAAGAATCACATAAATGAGTACAGCTCCAAGCACAATTCAAGTTGGAAATGTATTCACCAAAAGAAGTTGTGAATCTTTAAAACCACATTTCAGGCAAGAATAATAAAGCACATAGCATTCGTGTAATAAAACAGAGCATGTTCCTTTTCAATCAAAAAGTTTTGCCACAATATTCATGGTTGGCATTTGTTATCTGAAACTTGTTCACAATTTTATGTTAAAGAGAGTCATACAAGTGTATCCCATGTCAACTGTTGCTCACCTGTGAATGGTGCGTTTGCTGTGCAAATAAGCAAGCCCATATAAAATGTGACGAGTGAAATTGCGAACAACTGATTCAGTCATAGTTCCACAATGTTCACGGACATATTTGTTAATTGAACCCGGATAGACATACTCCAAATATATGTAGAAGTGATCATCAACCTGTAGATAGAATGAGCTCCCTTCATTATAAAGTTTCAGAAAGGCACTACAATCCAATCTAAATTGGGGAAACTAGAAAGCACTTACAATTTCACTACCATAATATTGCACTATATTTGGATGCTTGAACCGTCTAAGAACTCTGATTTCCTGCAACCATAAGAAAATAATGAGAACAAGAGCATGGCTACTTGTCAGATTGATGATTCATATCAATGCTCATACAAAGAATTACTGTTATAAGGTGCCATTTAAGATGAAGTTATCAGCAGTAACCTGCTCCAGCTGCTTCACAGATTCAACAGATTTAGGATCGTCCATTATTAGGTCAACTTCTTTCATTGCACATAAAGCTCCTGTTTCTCTGATAAAGACCCAAGTTAATGATGTCACAGATCATGAAGAATTTATAAATTATCTTAAGCATGAGCTTACCTGTTGGTTGCAACGTAAACACTCCCAAATGTACCACGTCCAATAAGTTTCCCTTTCTGCCACTGACCTGTCATGGATGCCACGTTTTGCCTTTCTGCGGCATGACTGATATTTGACGTTGAAGGGGGAAGAGGTAATGGATGGGCATTGATATAAGAGATGCTTTCATGCTGACCCATAGAAATCTCGGAAAGAGATTTGTGTTGATACCATGATGCAGTACCACTTGGACTTTTGGGGTTCGGGCCAGGAGTTCTTGAAGTCGGGCTTTGAAGTGGCGAAAGATGACCCAACGACTTCGGCAAGGTTGGAGTTTGACCTTTGAAAGTAGACCAACCGTCTGGAACTGGCGATTTACAGGAAAGAAAGTACCCGGTAGCTGGATTATGCGGGCTAAGATAAGGACTTGACAGACTACTAGCTGGAGCGCTCCTGGCTGGGATATTGATCCGCAAGTCGTGATTGTCCAAGCTCAAGTCTTGCAAGAAACCCCTTTTGTAGCATGTTGAAGGTTTAGCTGATTTTGGGGAGACACAACCATTGTTCTTCCTGAAAGTTTCATAACCATAATAGTTTGATCAGTAAAAGTCACTGCTCGCTCTTTGCATATAATATAAGAAACTCAAAACAAATGTAGAGTGGTATGTCTGACCAGTGCATACAATTTTCTTTCTCCGACGGAATAGTTTAGTTTAATCTATACAGTATAAGTTGCTATCCAAACGCAGGAGAAACACTCGCTTTTGATTTCAAAGATAAAAAAGGAAGCAACAAATCTAGAGAATTTCTTGACAAGAGAGAGATTCTACAGACACGAATTACACAAATTTAAACATTCTTTCTTAATAGACAGGCGTTGAATTGGCTAGCTTAAATCAGTTAGACTCAGAACAACAACAATTTCCACTGATCTTCTTGACCAATTCTTGACAAAGAACGACGATCAGCTGTCATTAACAGTTCAAAAAGCAGGTGAAACATATCAAGCTTTCGGTCTAAGTGCACATGCCAATGACCATAGCGTCATCGTTGTTAACCCAATGCTCTTCTACAACCATTTCAAGGCCAACCATGCAACATAGGACTCGTATTGTTGTGGCCAAACTAACTCAGAACTACCACTAAGCTCGTAAAGCAGCCCTACCTCCCTACCTCGGAGCCGGGCCCTTCCTCGGTCAATCCATTTCTATCCGGCGCTATCCGCAAAGAAGCCATCTCGGGCAACGGCAACGGTTGAGGCACCGCCGTCGACGACCGGCGCTCGGACCTCCCCGGCGACCGCAGCTCCGGCGTTGACTCGGGTGACACCGGCGTCGACCGCGAGAGGCCGCCCACCTGGACCAACCCGACCTCGTCGTCCGTCGCGTACCGGAGCTTCCTCTGCCTCGTGAGCCGCCTCTGCATGACCGACGGCCCCCGGCGGCCGCTCGTCGGAGAACCGCACGGAGACGCATTGTAGGACGACGAACCAGCGCGATGGTCCATCTCGCGAAGCACGCGTTCGGTTCCAAGAACGACCCAACGACGGCAGTAGACGAACACCCAGAAACGGCAATCCAAAGAACCGGCGCGCGCGCGCGACAGAGAGCAAGCAAAGGGCTCACGCGGCCACGGGAATCGCCTCGTGGGTCTCTTCTTCCGCCTCCTCCGTTCACTTTTCAAGAAGAGAACCGTGGCATTGCTCGGTCAACAAAACCGAGCAGGAGCTGAGGTGGACGAGGAGGCGATTTCTCCATGCTCGCTTTCAACACCTAAACATGAAGCGCTTGTCATTGAAGCGGTGATTCGAACGCATTCAATTAAAGAAATCTAACAGGGTCGCCATTGTCAACGCGAGGACAGAGCGTTCAGTCAGAGCAAGCTTCTTTATCATTTTCGGAGGCTGCAGGTCAAAGGTTTGACGGGATCCGTCGTTGTGGCGGTCAACCTGCGGGATGCACGTGAGCAGCACCTGATGCTCCTCCCGTCCTCCAAGCTAGCAACTTCCGCAAAAGAAACGTAAAAAATTGAAACTCATTTCCTATTTATTATTTAGAATTAATATCATGAAAAATCCAAATCGATATACCTATCATAAATTTACTCCGAACTAAGTTTTTTACCACCAAAAATCTCAAACTGGTACACTTATGGTAAATTTACCATTTATTAATTTTTACTGTTAAATTACTTTGTTTAAGTAACACGGATGTACTATTTTGGGTTTTACCCCCGTTTGTTACAAGTTTATCGGTTTGTGATTTTTTTTTTGTATTAATCCAATTTAATGAAAACTAACGGAGGAGGATAAATTTATCATAAATGTACCAATTTTGAGTTTTTTAGTGGTTTGGAGTTTTTTATGGTTAAAAAATTAGTTTTTGGTAAATTTGTGATAAGTGTACCGGTTTGGGATTTTTCATTGTTTTAACCCTTTTATTATTTACTTTTCGTTATTGTCCACGCTTTTTTTTTGTTTTGATGGATTTCGTTATTGTAGTCGACCCGTTCTCGTTATAATCTAATCATAAAGTTGAAAATAAAGGTAGGACCGTTTCATTTGAAGAGTTTTCAGCGAGAATGTTATGTTAAATAAGGCCTTAAGCTCACCGACTTGCACGTGCAATTCGCATGTTTTATTCTGGCGGCAACATTAGTGGCGATTTTGTTTGGAATGTTCTGGTTTTTGCCCAAATTGAAGTCGGTTTGTGCTCAAACATCTTTGCTAGGTGGTCTCGCCACCTGAGTCAATTTGATGTTGGGAGGCCCCGGGGAGAGCACGACCTGTGACCTTCTTCGATAGGGAGTGTAACATCTCGAAATTCAACTCGATCTCTGGAATGAATAAAACGAATATTATTCGATATTTCATTTTCGTAAGTCTTGCCCGGAACTAATCACTCACGGGATACTAACCAGATGGGAATGACCAACTAGGAATAGATATGTGGACTAAGGACCTGGTCGCAAGTCAAGCCTGACTTAGGAGAATGACGAGGAAGTATTTTGGGCCAGTGTGAACCGATCATCCGAACCGGACGATTGTGTCATCGAAACTAGTAATAATTCCTCTCGTTCCCTCTCTCGAGCTCGCCGCGATTCGGACAACCCGAGGTCGAAACGTTTGAATCGTAAACGGTCGTCCATTAGTGAGAGATTTGGAAATTTGAAATTTGACGATTTGATCGTGAAATTTAATCCGGACATCGAGAACGATTTTCGTGAATCTCGGGATAGTTTTTATGAGGACGACATCAAATTAAGCTGGTCATATGTACGGTCGAAAAATTAGCGATTCAACCCGGTACTGTAAATTAATGTCGGTTTTGCCCATATGCCCTCTCATATTCCGAATTTGAAATACTTGTGGAGTGTGACACTTGTCACTCTCACTCTTTCCCTTGCATGTCATCATTTTATCTCAAATCCACACTCTACCTCTTCCTCTCCCCCATGCAAAGCCATCATCACACTTCACTTCACCCTTTTCTTTCACTCACTCTCTCTCTCCCTCTCTCTCTCACCCGGACTCTCCCTCTCACGCCCTCACTCTCCCTCCCTCTCCCTCCCTCTCCTGTTCGCACATTCGCCTTCTCTCTCTTGGCCTCACGCCGCCGTCCACTGCCGCTGAAGCCACCATCCGCCGGTGCTGCCGCCGTGCAGCCGCCGCGTCCCCCTCGCCTCACCACCTCCAACTGACCGTCCCCCTCTTTCTCTCCTTCCCTCTCTCACTGTCCTGACCGGCCGAGATCAGCTCAGCCCGTCGCCGCCCCGCCAAGGCCACCACTGTTGGCCGCCGTCACCCCCTTGCCGCTGTTCCTCACCATTTCTTCTCCATTTCCATCCTCTCCGGCTGTATGCAGAGGAGTCCGATGCCGGTCAGCCAAGGAGGGGCACGCTGACCGCTTACCTTCCGTCGAGGAGCACCACCGGCCGCCGCTCGCCGTGGCCACCGCCGCTGTCCTCCTCCGCCGTCCCTCTCTCCCTTTCTCGGTTGCATGCAGGAGAGTAACCGCCGGTTCAGCCACGTCGCTGTCTCTCCCTTTTCTCCCCGCCGTGGCTGCATGCACGGCTGAGCCACCGCCGGACTTGTTCACCGCCGCTGCCCCCTTGCCGCCGTCTCTTCCTTCCCGGCGCATGCACGGCTGACCACCGGCCGGCCCTCGCCGTCTCTCCCTATTTCCTTCCGTCACTCACTGTTCTACTCTCCCTCGCCGGAACAGCCGCGCCATTGCCGTCCGCCGCCTAAACCGCCGACCGCCGTGCCTCCGCCGGACTGCTCACTGTTCATCGTCACCGCCGTGAGCAGCAGCTACCCAAAGCCACTCGTGCGGTTCCCCCTCGCTGTGAACAGCAGCCACACCGGCCGTAGGGCGCCGCCGTAGCTGCTGTGGGTCGCCAGACCGCCGGCCACCACTCGCCTCGCACCATTGGGACTTGTGCCGCCGGTTCCACCGTACACCGGTGATCGACCGCCATTCCCCATCGCCCGGACTTGAGAATAGGTAGGTGTGAACCTCTAAACCCTAATTAGGACGATTATGCGCTTTAAACGGGCTTAGGTGTGTCGGTTAGTCGATTAGCGCCAATTAGGACTTGTATGGATTTGCATGTTATTGGTGGGTGTCGGGAAACTAGTAATGGTTGACAAAACAAAATTTAGAAAAGAATTAGAGGTTGAAATAGAGAAGATTAGTTGCTGTTCGTGTCGGGATTCAACGACCAAACTAACGGTAGGTAGCGGATTCAATTGATTTGGATTGCCGGGATTGCCAGGATGATTGACTTGTATGTCGGTTTGGCAATTGTGATGATTTGGGTCTACTATGTCGCATGTTCGTGTGATCGATATGTGTGGAATGTGATTGGTGGATTATCGATGTTCGTCATAGGACCGTGTTCACATGTGATGCCCCGAGTTATTGATTGGGCTGACTAAGCAAATGACGTGAATCATCAAACATGGATTGTGGACATTCTACCATGGTACATTGCACCAACATTCGTGTGCGGAATTACATGGCTACACATTATGCATGCCGAGTATGAGGCTTGTGGAAATTGTGCGAGAATGCGTGTGTGCCATGAACATGTGATCACCTAATTATGCCATGATGCGTTTACGCGGGGTTCAGATAAAAATCGGTTGTGTGAATGTGTGATCACCTTTGCCCTGATGCGTTTACGCGGGGTGTGTCGTCCTTATGCACTTTGGAGCAGGAAGATGCCCGGTACGTCCGGAAGACAACCATCCTGATGCGTTTACGCGGGCTTTGGTTTGTAAAGGAGATCGGTGTTGCGCCTGATGCGTAAGGACGCGGGCTAGAGACACTGGGCCTGGGGCGTCTTTACGCTAGCCACGGAGTGTTGTGATTGGTCTTCGGACCGGATCTTCGAATCGGACCTTCGAGTCGGGCCTTCGGGTCGAGTAATGGAATAAATGGTTAACGTGTGATGCATAGTGTCTGATTATGTGATGGAATCCGCTGGACATGGTATGGGACGTGTCTAAATAGATTTCATTCTATAATCGGAACACGAATGGAAATTTGTGCCGGGATGCCATAGGAGTTTGATTATGGGCATGACGAGTTAGTGGCATTTGCATGCATATGAATGCATGAGTTAGTGTGCTGAATTGTGTGACTCGGTGAATTATACTTGGAATTGTCACTAAAGGTTTTGAGCATGCGTGTGACGTACGCGTGATCGAGAATACCGCTTGTGAAATGTGATATTACGGGATTGTCTAACCTGCAGGGTCATTGAAATGTCAATTTGGGCCTACGGGCCTAAGTTATCCTTGTATGCGTGTGATTTGTTTTACCCGTCAGGAGATGCATGTTAGCCTAATTTAGGTTTAGGAGTTTTACACTCACTGAGATGTGTCTCACGATTTTTATAACCCAACCTTTCAGACCCGCGTCCATGACGGATCCACCTGTCCCGGTACGTTTTGGGATTCCCCTAGATTACGAGCATATCATGACTGCACATCCGGTGGGGAATGGGGAGGTGTATTTGAGGCATTACTCTGCGATTAGTGTAGACGTGGGTACGACACATCCTGAGGTTCATGAGTATGTAGCTTGATGTTTCTGGGATCGTTTTGGAGACGAGTTTAGACCCCTTCGCACGATGGATGTCCCGTTCACCATAGAGGGCCAGCTTGACCTGCAGTGCCCGAATGGTGAGATCGTGGATTCCGAGATGGATGAGGAGGAGACTATAGGTCCTTTTGCCTGGTACGAGCCTACCGAAGATGAGGAGTTAGGAGGTATAGATCGCAAGCCAGTTGTGGAGGACCCAGTGGTAGAGCCATTGGAGGTTGACGAAGCCGAGCCGATGGATACCAAGAAGTCCGAGGAGGAGATTCCTAGCGAGGATTCAGAGATACCCGACAGTTCGCCTGAGTCCGATGGCTCAGATCCGGATTAGGTGCCCTAGACTAGGCTTGATTTTCTTTTTATGAGGGTAGACACTTTTTGGACTTAGGACCCTTTGCTGTTGGCTGTTGGCTCTCTTGATTGCACCTTATTTCTAATGTCGCTTTCCTTGGAACAATGTAAGAATGTTTCTGGTAGTTTTGGTATGGATGTGTACGTTGCCTCAGTTCTCCTTGTGTTACTTCACTGGCTCTCATATTTATTCTGTCAGGGTGTTTTATATTTTTGCTTCCGCTTGTGCCTTATGTTATGTTTTGGGAAACGGGTCGATGACAATGCACCCTGGGACGTCGTACTACCATATCGACCGTCGAACGGGTTGTCGCGTGCCGGGGAGGTCGGGGCGTGACAACCCCCTCGTTAAATTGGTATCAGAGCAAGGTCAGCTCGATCCGATTAGGTCGAAGCCTAGAGTGATAAGGAGCGATGAGACCATGGGTAGCCAGCTAGGATGACCACGTGTGCTACATGTATCTCCTGACTTTATGTGATGACTTGGCATATATTATTATTATGACCCATGATGTGCAGGTGCGGCAGGACCTGAGGTGAGTATGTGAACCCCTTGGGTGATGTGTTGAGTAGTCCTTGTTAAGCCGCATGCTGGTTGTTCGGTTGTTGTTCGGAGACCTGACTAGGACTTAGACTGGATGGATTGGTTTAAGTCTCTAATTCCTTAATGGAATTATAGCAGGGAGTTGAGCTGTCAGAGTTATCAAGATGAGTAGGAGAAGAGGAAAGGAGCTTCAAGCTTAACCTAGCGGGAGTGCCCGCGAGGCTAGGGACCCCAGGTTTGATGAGGTCATGCAGACCCTTCGTGAGATAGGACACATCTTCGGACTGCAGGCGCAAGAGAAAGCCGCAGCCCATGCTCAGGCTGCCGAGGCTGCAGCGATTGCTGGTAATGGGGGAAACCAAGCCCAGCAGGGGCAAGATCGTCCAGGTGGAATTAGGCAAATGCCCCGTTTGGTAGAGCAGTTCATGAAGATGAAGCCGCCAAAGTTTCATGGTCATGGTGACCCTGAAGTCGGACCAAGATGGATAGAGGAATTGGAAAAGACCTTTAAGGTTCTGGGATGCAATGATGAGGAGAAAGTAGCGTTGGCAGTATATCAGCTGCAGGATGGTGCAAACGACTAGTGGAGTGCTATGAAGAGTGGAGTGTTTCCCGAAGGAACGACCCCGACTTGGGCAGTGTTTATGGAGAACTTCTACGAGAAGTATTTCTCGGAGAACGCTCAGGAGAAAAAGTTGACGGAATTCATGAGGTTGCGTCAAGGCCCGACGACTGTGGACTAGTATGAGGCGGAATTTGCAAGGCTGGCAAAGTTCGCGCCGACAATGGTCGCAAATCCAAGGGACAAGGCTCGGAGATTCCGGGATGGGCTAAGACCGGATCTTCGGAGCCAGATTCTGTCACATGACATCAAGGAATATGGAGAGATGTTCAGACGGGCCCAGATAATTGAGCGTGATCAGCAGGAGAGGATAGCCGCTTCTGGAGCGCGATTTATTCGGGGCAAGGATAATCGTAGGTCGGGGAAGAAGCCTATGGCAGGCAACCGAAGGTTCGTTCCCCCGATTAGACGGGACATCGGGAAACCGAGTGGCCAGACAGGAAGATTCGAAGCTTGCTTCAAGTGTGGGAGTACGGAGCACCAGATTCGCAGCTATCCCTAGGCACGTCCTCAAGGACCGCAACGGGCACCTCAGTAGTACCAGCCCCGAGCAGGGAATCAGGCCGGGAATCCCCCACCGGCGAATCAAGGACGACCGCCCGCTCGAGGAAGGGTTTATGCTGTGGCACGAGGAGAAGCGGAGAACGCGCCGGGCGTGGTCACAGGTACGATTTCCTTGTGTGGCCATGCCGCTTATGCATTGTTTGATTCAGGGGCAACCCATTCATTCATTTCGGAGCAGTTTGTTAAGTTAATTGGCTTAGTACCGGTGATGTTAGAGATTGCGCTTTGTATGACGACGCCAATGAATGATAGGGTGCTAGTTTCCTTTGGATGCCCTAGTTGTGAGATAAATATTGGGGGTAAGGATGAGAGTATCGACTTGGCAGTGCTGACCATGTTCGATTTCGATGTGATTATAGGGATGGACTAGTTAGTCCGACAGAAGGCTGTATTGGATTGTAGTAATAGGACGATCCGATTTAATCCTGATGGACGTCCTAGCTTTGAATTCCAGGGGAACCGAGGAGGGACCTTGACCCCATGGATATCCTCGTTAGAAGTGAGTAAATTGCTGGATGATGGGTACGAAGGTTATCTGGTGAATATTGTGGACTCGACCATAGTGGAACCTAAGTTGGATGATATACCGGTTGTGTGTAATTTTCCCAAAGTCTTTCCTCAGGAATTGCCGGGTTTACCACCCGACCGAGAAGTGGAGTTCGTTATAGAATTGGCACCCGGGACTGAACCGATATCGAAGGCCCCGTATCGAATGTCCCTATCCGAACTAAAGGAGTTGAAGGTCCAAATGCAGGAGTTGTTGGACAAGGGTTTCATCCGCCCCAGTGCGTCCCCATGGGGAGCGTCAGTCCTGTTTGTGAAAAAGAAAGATGGGACCCTAAGGCTATGCATAGATTATCGGCAATTGAACCAAGTGACTGTGAAGAATAAGTACCATCTCCCAAGGATCGACGACTTGTTCGATCAATTGCAAGAAGCCTCGGTGTTTTCCAAAATAGACTTGAGGACAGGTTACCATCAGCTGAGAATCAGGAGGGAGGACATTCCTAAGACTGCCTTTAAGACGAGGTATGGGCATTATGAGTTCACAGTGATGCCTTTTGGATTAACAGATGCCCCAGTTGCTTTCATGGATTTGATGAACAGGGTGTTTAGAGAGTTTTTGGATCAGTTTGTCATAGTGTTCATCGATGATATCTTGATTTATTCGAAGAGTCCCGAGGAGCATGAGGAACACTTGACGAAGGTGCTACGGACCCTAAGAGAACACGCATTGTACACCAAGTTCAGCAAATGCGAGTTTTGGCTTAGCCAAGTAGGATTTCTTGGACACATCATCTCTGATTTCCGTAGACCCGACTAAAGTGGAAGCAGTAACGAAGTGGCCCAGGCCAACGTCGGTGACGGAGATAAGGAGTTTTCTTGGTTTGGCTGGCTATTACAGACGATTTGTGGAGGGATTTTCGTCGATAGCCATGCCCTTGACCAGATTGTTGAAGAAGGAGACGAAGTTTGTATGGGATGACAAGTGTGAAAGGAGCTTCCAAGAATTGAAGCGCAAGTTGACAACCGCTCCCGTTTTGACCATTCCGTCCGGACCCGGAGGGTTTGAGATATATAGTGATGCTTTACTAAGAGGACTCGGATGTGTGCTCATGCAACATGGGAAGGTGATAGCGTATGCGTCACGCCAACTAAGACCCCACGAGATGAACTACCCGACACATGATTTAGAACTGGCAGCGATTGTTTTCGCACTTAAGATCTGGAGGCACTACCTGTGCGGGGAGAAGTTCCAGATTTTCACGGACCACCAAAGCCTCAAGTATCTGTTCTCGCAGAAGGAGTTGAATATGAGACAGCGTCGATGGATGGAATTATTGAAGGACTATGACTGCGACATCCTGTATCATCCGGGTAAGGCAAACCGGGTGACAGATGCTTTAAGCCGCAAGTCGAGTATGGCTCATTTATTGGTTAAGGAGTGGACGTTATTGGAAAAGCTGAGAGATTCAGAATTTAAGTTCGAAGTAAGCCGAGTGTCCAGCTTGTTCGCAACATTAAGAATCGAACCAGAGGTTCGGGTTAAGATCAAGGAACTTCAACTTTCGGACCTCGAGATTCAGAAGATTATGGAAATGGATGCGGCAAAGAGGAAGCCCGATTTCCAAGTGTCCGCGGATGGGATTTTAAAGTATCGTGGCCGACTTTGCGTGCCGGATGATGAAGGACTTAAGGAGGAAATTCTGAGCGAAGCTCATCAGAGTCAGTATAGTATCCACCCGGATAGTACAAAGATGTACCAGAATCTACGTCAACATTATTGGTGGAATGGCCTAAAGAAAGATGTGGCTAAGTACGTGGCCAAGTGTCTGACGTGCCAGCAAGTGAAGGCACAACACTGCAAGCCAGGTGGATTGTTACGACCGTTGGAAATTCCCGAATGGAAGTGAGAGCATATTACGATGGATTTCGTGATGGGTTTACCGCGAAGCCAAAGAGGACACGACTCGATTTGGGTCATAGTGGATCGTTTGACTAAGTCTGCACACTTCCTAGTAGTACGAAAGGACTTGGAATTAGAAAAGTATGCGGAGTTGTATGTACGACAAATAGTGCGTCTTCATGGAGTACCAGTGACGATCACTTCGGATCGTGATCCAAGATTTACAGTCAACTTTTGGAAAAGTCTGCAAACGGCCTTAGGAACGAGGTTACAATACAGTACGGCCTACCATCCACAAACAGACGGCCAGTCGGAAAGGACGATTCAAACCCTAAAGGATATGCTGAGAGCGTGTGTTCTAGATTTCCAAGGCAAGTGGGAAGAGCAGTTGCATTTGGTGGAATTTGCCTACAATAACAGCTTTCAGCAGAATATACAGATGGCGCCTTTTGAAGCTTTGTATGGTAGAGCCTGTAGGACGTCACTATGCTGGGATGAAGTTGATGAGCGAAGTATCACAGGTCCGGAACTTGTATAGCAAACTATAGGAGTGGTGGAAGTTATTCGGGATAGACTAAGAACTGCTCAGAGTCGCCAGAAGAGTTACGCCGACAGAAGACGACGACCCTTGGAGTTTCAAGTAGGAGATCATGTGTTCCTTAAGGTGTCGCCAATGAAAGAACTATCCCGATTCGGCAAGAAAGGAAAGCTTAGCCCAAGGTATGTCGGGCCATTTGAGATTCTAGAGAAGATTGGAGATATGACATACCGACTAGCCTTGCCTCCCAACCTATCCCAGGTGCACAATGTTTTCCACGTGTCGATGCTAAGGAAGTATGAACCGGACCCGACTCATGTTTTAAGATACGAGGAAGTGGATGTGGACGACAGAGTGACATACGTGGAGAAGCCGGTTAGAATCGAGGACAGAAAGGACCGAGTACTAAGGAACAAGACGATTCCGATGGTCAAGATGGTTTGGGAGCATCATGGAACGGAAGGCGCTACTTGGGAAAGTGAAGAGGCCATGCGACGTCAATACCCCCAGTTGTTCGAGTAGGTTAATGTGGGTTTTAAATTTCGAGGACGAAATTTTTATAAGGGGGAAGAATTGTAACATCCCGAAATTCGACTCGATCTCTAGAATGAATAAAAAGAGTATTATTCGATATTTCATTTTCGTAAGTCTCGCCCGGAACTGATCACTCACGGGATACTGACCAGATGGGAATGGCCAACTAGGAATAGATACGTGGATTAAGGACTCGGTCGCGAGTCAAGCCTGACTTAGGAGAATGACGAGGAAGTATTTTGGGCCAGTGTGAACCGATCATCCGAATTGGACGATTGTGTCATCGGAACTAGTGATAATTCCTCTCGTTCCCTCTCTCGAGCTCGCCGCGATTCGGACAACCCGAGGTCAAAACGTTTGAATCCTAAACGGCCGCCCGTTAGTGAGAGATTTGAAAATTTGAAATTTGACGATTTGATCGTAAAATTTAATTCGAACATCGAGAACGATTTTCGTGAATCTCAGGATAGTTTTTATGAGGACGACGTCAAATTAAGCTGGCCATATGTGTATAGAACTTGTACGGTCGAAAAATTAGCAATTCAACTCGGTACCGGAAATTAATGTCGGTTTTGCCCCTATGCCCTCTCATATTCCGAATTTAAAATGCTTGTGGAGTGTGACACTTGTCACTCTCACTCTTTCCCTTGCATGTCATCATTTTATCCCAAATCCACACTCTACCTCTTCCTCTCCCCCATGCAAAGCCATCATCACACTTCACTTCACCCTTTTCTTTCACTCACTCTCTCTCTCCCTCTCTCTCTCACTCGGACTCTATCTCTCACGCCCTCACTCTCCCTCCCTCTCTTGTTCGTACACTCGCCCTCTCTCTCTTGGCCTCATGCCGCCGTCCACTGCCGCTGAAGCCACCGTCCGCCGGTGCTGACGCCGTGCAGCCGCCGCGTCCCCTTCGCCTCACCACCTCCAATCGACCGTCCCCCTCTTTCTCTCCTTCCCTCTCTCACTGTCCTGACCGGCCAAGATCAGCTCAGCCCGTCGCCGCCCCGCCAAGGCCGCCGCTGTTGGCCGCCGTCACCCCCTTGCCGCTGTTCCTCACCATTTCTTCTCCATTTCCATCCTCTCTGGCTGCATGCAGAGGAATCCGACGCCGGTCAGCCAAGGAGGGGCACGCTAACCGCTTGCCTTCCGCCGAGGAGCACCGCCGGCCGCTGCTCGCCGTGGCCACCACCGCCACCCTTCCTCCGTCGTCCCTCTCTCTCTTTCTCGGTTGCATACAGGAGAGTAGCCGCCGGTTCAGCCACGCCGCCGTCTCTCCCTTTTCTCCCCGCTGTGGCTGCATGCACGGCTGAGCCACCGCCAGACCTGTTCACCGCCGCTGCCCCCTCGCCGTCGTCCCTTCCTTCCCGGCGCATGCACGACTGACCGCCGGCCGGCCCTCGCCGTCTCTCCCTATTTCCTTCCGTCACTCACTATTCTGCTCTCCCTCGCCGGAACAGCCGCACCATTGCCGTCCGCCGCCTAGATCGCCGACCGCCGTGCCTCCGTCGGACTGCTCACTGTTCGCCGTCACCGCCGTGAGCAGCAGCCGCCCAGAGCCACTCAGCCACTCATGCGGTTCCCCCTCGCCGTGAACAGCAGCCGCACCGGCCGTGGGGCATCGCCGTAGCTGCTGTGGGTCGCCGGACTGCCAGCCACCACTCGCCATCGCACCATTGGGACTTGTGCCGCCGGTTCCACCGTCCACCGGTGATCGGCCGCCATTCCCCGTCTCTCGGACTTGAGAATAGGTGGGTGTGAACCTCTAAACCCTAATTAGGACGATTATGCGCTTTAAACGAGCTTAGGGTGTGTCGGTTAGTCGATTAGCGCCAATTAGGACTTGTATGGATTTGCATGTTATTGGTGGGTGTCGGGAAACTAGTAATGGTTGACAAAACAGAATTTGGAAGAGAATTAGAGGTTGAAATAGAAAAGATTAGTTGCTGTTCGTGTCGGGATTCAACGACCAAACTAACGGTAGGTAGCGGATTCAATTGATTTGGATTGCCGGGATGATTGACTTGTATGTCGGTTTGGCAATTATGATGATTTGGGTCTACTATGTCGCATGTTCGTGTGATCTACATGTGTAGAATGTGATTGGTGGATTATCAATGTTCGTCATAGGACCGTGTTCACATGTGATGCCCCGAGTTATTGATTGGGCTGACTAAGCAAATGACGTGAATCATCGAACATGGATTGTGGACATTCTGCCATGGTACATTGCACCAACATTCGTGTGCGGAATTACATGGCTACACATTATGCATGCCGAGTATGAGGCTTGTGGAAATTGTGCGAGAATGCGTGTGTGCCATGAACATGTGATCACCTAATTATGCCCTGATGCGTTTACGCAGGGTTCAGATAAAAACCGGTTGTGTGAATGTGTGATCACCTTTGCCCTGATGCGTTTATGCGGGGTGTACCGTCCTTATGCACTTTGGAGCAGGAAGATGCCCGGTACGTCCGGAAGACAACCATCCTGATGCGTTTACGCGGGCTTTGGTTTGTAAAGGAGATCGGTGTTGCGCCTGATGCGTAAGGACGCGGGCTAGAGACACTGGGCCTGGGGCGTCTTTACGCTAGCCACGGAGTGTTGTGATTGGTCTTCGGACCGGATCTTCGAATCAGACCTTCGAGTCGGGCCTTCGGGTCGAGTAATGGAATAAATGGTTAACGTGTGATGCATAGGGTCTAATTATGTGATGGAATCCGCTGGACATGGTATGGGACGTGTCTAAGTAGATTTCATTCTATAATCGGAACACGAATGGAAATTTGTGCCGGGATGCCATAGGAGTTTGATTATGGGCATGACGAGTTAGTGGCATTTGCATGCATATGAATGCATGAGTTAGTGTGCTGAATTGTGTGACTCGGTGAACTATACTTGGAATTGTCACTAAAGGTTTTGAGCATGCGTGTGACGTACGCGTGATCGAGAATGCCGCTTGTGAAATGTGATATTACGGGATTGTCTAACCTGCAGGGTCATTGAAATGTCAATTTGGGCCTACGGGCCTAAGTTATCCTTGTATACGTGTGATTTGTTTTACCCGTCAGGAGATGCATGTTAGCCTAATTTAGGTTTAGGAGTTTTACACTCACTGAGATGTGTCTCACGATTTTTATAACCCAACCTTTCAGACCCGCGTCCATGACGGATCCACCTGTCCCGGTACGTTTTGGGATTCCCCTAGATTACGAGCATATCATGACTGCACATCCGGTGGGGAATGGGGAGGTGTATTTGAGGCATTACTCTGCGATTAGTGTAGACGTGGGTACGACACATCCTGAGGTTCATGAGTATGTAGCTTGGTGTTTCTGGGATCGTTTTGGAGACGAGTTTGGACCCCTTCGCACGATGGATGTCCCGTTCACCATAGAGGGCCAGCTTGACCTGCAGTGCCCGAATGGTGAGATCGTGGATTCCGATATGGATGAGGAGGAGACTATAGGTCCTTTTGCCTGGTACGAGCCTACCGAAGACGAGGAGTTAGGAGGTGTAGATCGCGAGCCAGTTGTGGAGGACCCAGTGATGGAGCCAATGGAGGTCGACGAAGCCGAGCCGATGGATACCGAGAAGTCCGAGGAGGAGATTCCTAGCTAGAATTCAGAGATACCCGACAGTTCGTCCGAGTCCGATGGCTCAGATCCGGATTAGGTGCCCTAGACTAGGCTTGATTTTCTTTTTATGAGGGTAGACACTTTTTGGACTTAGGACCCTTTGCCGCTGGCTGTTAGCTGTTGGCTCTCTTGATTGCACCTTATTTCTAATGTCGCTTTCCTTGGAACAATGTAAGAATGTTTCTGGTAGTTTTGGTATGGATGTGTATGTTGCCTCAGTTCTCCTTGTGTTACTTTACTGGCTCTCATATTTATTCTGTCAGGGTGTTTTATATTTTTGCTTCCGCTTGTGCCTTATGTTCTGTTTTGGGAAACGGGTCGATGACGACGCACCCTGGGACGTCGTACTACCATATCGACCGTCGAACGGGTTGTCGCGTGCCAGGGTGGTCGGGGCGTGACAGGGAGGACGACTCGACGTCGGCCGGATTCGATCGAGCATGGTCGACGGCGTCATGGTTGGGGCGGTCGCCGAGGTTCTTGAGGATTAGTCAAGTCTGGGTGACGTTGGTGATGGCGTCGGCCATGGAGGCGAGGAGCTCGGGGTGAGCGAGGTGGGCATTTGGCCAGTAATTTGGAACAGGCCCTAATTTTCCCAAATTCTCTAATATTACTATTAACATTGCAACTAATTCTTGTTCGTTCAAGAGAAATGATTTGGAACTCTTGTGCACGAACCCTAATTTATAATTTGGGAATAAACAAAATTGGAGATTTTGAGCACAAACCCTAACTTCAATTTGGATTTCTTTAGATGATTGCTCTTTTTTCACTCTCACTATGATTAAAACACTTTTTACCATATCGTTTTGACAATATTAACCTTTCTAAAACACTCATCTCGTGTCAATAATATGTGTTGTAGCCCACTCATGCATAAATCTCTCCCTCACCCAATTAGTCTTTTTCTATCTCCATTTCTTCAAGTCGAGCTCAATTGTCAGTAAAAAAATGCATCTCATATCCCTTCACTCTTCTCCCCCATTCCATCTCTTTTTCTTTCTCTCTCTCTCTTTTTCATTGTCCCATTTCACATCAAACTATTTGATTGATCGATTATAAAGACAAGAAAAACCCTTGTTAAAAAATCAGAACTAGGAGCTGAAGCCCTCGCCCAAAACCTTATCAAGATCATCAGCGATGTGTGCTTCTCCATCTTCATCATCTTGGTCCTACTTGTTATCGTCTTCGCTGATTCGCCATCACCTACCAAACTCTAGATCCATGGCTTGAATCCACCAACTCTCACTAAGTTGTTTACGAAAACCAAAAATGCCACATTCAAGAACAACAATTCCATCCTCAAGATCGACGAAGATTTTCCCTCCTTGCCCCTGTAGTCTCTTATAATTTTGCGCCGATCTCAATTGCCTAATCGCCACTGCCAGTGATTGAGAGGGCTGAAGAGGTGATTACGTACTTAATCCTCATGTCTAAGCCGTTATGCAATGAGGTGGCCATGTTGCCCATCAAGTGTTTAAATCTCTTTGTTCTAACGGTTGTTAAGGCTGCGTATAGTAATCATTCTGTGCCTAGAAACAGATTCTAGTTAGAAATAATTCTTTTTTATTTTGTTCCCGGAAATTGATCATGAGCATTTGAAGATATTTGGTAACGGCCCAAAATTTTTATTCCTAAAATAGTAAAAGAACAAAAATGCATTTGGTAACGGCATAAAATTTCTTTTTATTAATAACATTTTAAGTATTTTAATATTTCTTTCTTTTCTTTTTTTCTTCTCCTCCTTCTTGGCCATGGTAGGTAAAATATTTTTTTTATTAATAATATTTTTATTTAATAAAATTTTTATTTAAAATAATTTTTTAATTTTTTTCCATGGCCTATAAAAAATTTTCTTATAAATATTTTTCTAAAATATTTTGCTTGAAAATATTTTTATTGAAAATATTTTGCTTGAAAATATTTTTATTGAAAATATTTTGCTAAAAATATTTTTATTGAAAATATTTTTTTTCTTTTTCTTTCGCCATGGCCTGGTCACTGGCCATGGCCAGTAAAATATTTTTTAATTAATAATTTTTTTATTTAAAATAAATTTTTTTATTTTTTTTGCCATGGCCGGTAAAAATTTTTCTTATAAATAATTTTTTAAAATATTTTACTAAAAAATATTTTTATTGAAAATATTTTTTTTCTTTTTCTTTCGCCATGGCCTAGTCGCTGGCCATGGCTGGTAAAATATTTTTTTATAAATAATATTTTTTATTAATAATATTTTAATAAAAAATATTTTTATTGAAAATATATTTTTATTTTTTTTACCATGGCCTGGTCGTTGGCCATGGCCGGTAAAATTTTTATTATTAATAATATTTTTTTATTTTTTTGCCATGGCGTAATTGCTAGCCATGGCTGGTGAATTTTTTTTATTAATAATTTTTTTTATTAAAATATTTTAATCTCGCAAAATATGTCGAGGGTAGCTCTCGCGTCGGACATTAGAAGCTATATTAAAAACCAAGAAAAAGAAGATGAAAAAAAAACTGATTTTCATTTTTGTTCCCAAAATCAAGAAATTACTTTTTTTTACTCTTAATTCTGCTTCAAAATTGATTATGGACACAAATTTACAAGAATTTGTGCCAAGAATAAAAAAAATTAAACAAATAAGTTTCTATTCTCAAACTGATTATGGGAATAAAAGAACAAAATCAAACACTATTTGGCAAGTTGCCATGCGCAGCCTACGAAGTTCAATGTGGGAGCCTTTATGCCTATCGTGTGTTTCTGGGTATCAAACTCCAATTAACGGTTCAAAAACTAGTGAGTGCTATGTTGCATAAACGACTAGTGATAGAGATAGACCACAAAAGAGAGCGTTCTTTTTGGTTTTTACAGATACTACGAAGGCTTGAACCATGATTGGAATTTAGAGGGAACGGAGAGAAGTAGAAGGAGGAAAATGGAACCCACGGCAAAAGATAAAAAAGAAAACAAATGGGATACCACAACCAAATAAAAAATGATACTTAAAAAAGTGAGATCAATAAAGATTAATGTTGTCAAAACACTGTAACATGGAGTGTTTTAGCCATGGTAAGAGTGAAAAAAACACAGTCCTTCTGAAATAGAAAATATATATATATTTTAGCATCAATTCCACTGCTTGATTTTTTGCTCGTCGATGAAAGTTTGCCTTACTTAAATAGTAAACATTCAAACAACTTAGGGGTTGATTTCTCCATCCATAGTCTTTTAGGCACAAGTCTCGCTCATCTCAAGTCGAACGCCGCCAATCCTTGACCATCCAATCCAATCCGATCACCTCCGGTTTCTTGCCTTTTTCTTGGGCGTGAGTCACTCCAATCACCTCCTGGGGTTGACGTCATGAATTTAATAACATGAAAAAGGAAGCTGGCTAGATAATGGCCCAAGGAGAAAAAGTTCGACGTTCAAGAGAACATCATGCATGACGTAGCAAAAATTGGACATGAAGACAGCTGGACAAGCATTCTAGAGGAGAGAAATTGAATGCGTAACCTTGAAGCCAAAGGAATATGTTTTTCTCCAATTAGAACACTTTCAAGAACCAAAGTGAGAGGATTCGAAAGCTTAGAGGTGATTTCCTTGCGAGAGAAGAGGAATTGAGGAGGCTATTTCGTGCTATCTTTCGTGGCCCACCTTGATGGGGAGCATGAATGCAGAGACGCACCAAGAAAACCTTCTGAAAGCCTATGTTGTCGTGTCTTGAGTTCGATTTCAACGTGATTCTTTAAGTCCTTGGAATGCTTGTGATAACTGCTTTCTAAGGACCCTCTAATTTTAAAATAATACCGTTGAGTTGACTTTTGACCAAAAAGATCCACTCAGGTTGGCCAATCTAACAACAATTTTGTGAAGTCAAGCCACCATCGTGAAAATAAACGATCAAACAATAAAATAAATAGTATAAGAGAATAAATTGGACATTAAATTTATGTAGTTTGCTTGATGTAACTTATGTCTATGGGGAGAGCAGCTCATAATTACATTACATATTAAGCGATACAACGGAGATCACAATTACACTTGAGTCACTTGAACACTTTTAGTATTTTCCAGCCTTCAATTACACCAAATAACTCATATAGTATTTAATCCCCACAATTCCTAACGAAATATTATCTCAATCTCATAAAAGAATTACAAAAAATCTCAACATAAGATTTTCATGACTTCAAACACTCAGTATGTAATCCTAAAACGTCACGCGCGACATGAGATCTTTCTTTAATTGTCTACTACTCTTTTAAGCACCCAAAAACATAGTAAAGCAATCACATCATTTGGTAACAAGTTTAAATAATATATGCACATATATATACACATACATGCATACATACTTATATATATATATATATATATATATATATATATGCACCTTTCTTTTACATCAATCTTCCATGTATTAAAACAAGCATCCAAAATAAAATAGAAAACAATGCATTAATCATGGGAGGACGCTCAGGCCAACTAAAATGGCTGCATTCATACTTAGCCAAAAGCCTATCTGTACATTATTTAGGCCACCGTCCGACTCATGGATTTATGACCTTGGATATCCTGACATCACCTCCATCGTCATGACCGGTGGACCATTGAATCCCCTCAATGGTCCTACAATCTCACCATTAATGTTAGCGTACCTTGCGATGAAATGATGAGTGATTAACTACTATAGCCCCACTTCAACTCATTTTATGGAAGCACATTTACTATGTAATATTTTGAACCCCAGTATATGTACATTATGATAATCACTTTTATAACATGCAGGTACTCTGCATTGTAGTGTGGAAGGAGGATCCATCCAACCTATATGTAAAATATAAGGATGAGTCAAAACCCAATAAATAAAATATCTAAGTCTACAGTAAGACGTTATTTTACCACTTGACTCGATACCAATGAAACAACGTGATATCATGGCAAGTATAAAATATTGTTATATGCCAAATGAATGAATAAATGTACTATCTTTTCTATCATGATATGCATATAAAAATAACTAGACAAATTGGCATAAAACATTAAAATGCAAATCAATGACATATTATTTCATAATGCATAACTACCGCATAGTAGCTTATTGCTATATGCAGGTAAGTATTTATCCCCTACTTGTCACTGGTCAAGACCCATCTCAATTAAGGATGTATCGTCACTATTAACTGATGAGGGTCGAAATTGTAAGCACCTCTTTGTCACGCCACATGAATCATAAGACTCCACGGCCTCTCAATATCGTGGAGACTCATTCCATACGATAAAACATCTAGCTAGCTATATAGCCTTATGCACATATTCATACAAGAGAGTTTGTACTACTACGAGCAGGTCTTCATTGCATGACATCAATAACATATCAATTGACAAGCTCAACTCAATAGCATTGTTGGCAAATAATATCAACTAGCCTTTTTTATGTTTGCCGTGTCAACAATGGAAATTCATTGTCCATTTATCATCATTTGCAAACCTACCCATTACACAATTACAGTTTAATAGAATACTGTTACAATTTCATAGACTATCGAGATAAATCATCCCATAAATCAATTTTTCCAAAATTTAAATAGTTGAATATTTAATTTATATTCTTGTTGACACCTAAAATAGCTATTTGGAAAGATGATTGCTCGCGACTCCAAAAGTGAAGGTCGGTGTCAATCATCGTCAAAATGGGAAAGCACACCAAGAAGTGGAAGATAACTGCACGCAACCCTTGGAGGCGTGGCCAGGCTTCTGAGCCACCACACGCCAAAGCTGGAGCTGAAACCCTAGCTACGCTCCTTGGCCGCCACGAAGGAGCCGTGACAGCGACATACTCCAAGAACTCGATACAGCAGAAAAGACAGGTGCAGAAACTCGATTGAATATTTTGCAATAGTTTATGCGCTAGCAATACCCGTATTCTTTTCTTTTTTTTTTTTTGTGGAAATGTGCAATTCTTAATAAAAATCTTCCAATAAAAGATGGAACAATATTTTATTATGTGTTATTAACGAGGTAATCTTTCAATGCACAAGCTTCACTTATTTCGAGTGTTTCGTTATTTAATTGGAACTGATGGTATCGCTTAATAAATAAGCTTTAGTGAAACCACCTAGTATCATAAGCAATTCTAAAATAGAAAATCCGTTTTCTATTATATGTTGGAGCAATCGATGCCTTTTTGGATATATGTGAATATGATACAAGGGATCTAACCCTTTGAATTGCTCAATTTTTTTTCCATCAATAGAAATTTTCCTTTCTTAAATAGTAAACATTCAAACAACTTTCTAACAAGGTTAAATTTCTCGATTCATACTCTTTTATGCCTGAGTCAGTCAAGTCGGATGCCGACAATCTCCCGCTATCCGACCCCGTCACCTCCGATTGCCCTACCTTTTTCTTGGGTATATGAATCATTTCCAATCACCACCTGGGGTCGGCTTCATGAGGCAATTTCATGAACCAAATTAGCTGGCTGGCTAGACAAGGGGAAAAAGTTCTATTTTCAAGCGAACATCATGCATGACGTTGCAAAAAATGGACATCAAGACAGCTAGACAAGCATTCCAAAGAAGAGAAATTGAATGCGTAACCTTGAAGCCAAAGAAATATAGTATCTCCAATAGAACACTTTCAAGAATCAAAGTGAGAGGATTCGAAAGCTTAGAGGTGATTTCCTTGAGAGGGAAGAGGAAACGAGGAGGCTATTTCGTGCCTTTTTTTAGTGGCCCACCTTGATGGGTAGCATGACCGTGAGGACGCACCCAAAAAATCTACCGAAGGCCCATGTTGTCATCTCTTGTGTTCGATTTTAACGTGATTCTCAAGCCGTTGGAGTGCTTGTAATAACTGCTTTCTCACGACCCCATTAGTAATGGGCTAGTTTAAAGAATATGACAAACTTGAGTTTTGGCCAGAGCGATTCACTCGGGTCGGCGTATCTAACGACAATTTTGGGAAATCAAGCCATTGCACTATAGCTTGAAAAACATCTAAGAGGTCTTAAGCGTTTATCGTGATTCAGACTTCAGATATGGTTACAAACATCCAAGGTTTGATCAAGCCTAGGAACTTTTGATCAAATTTTTGCTGACCCTGCTCCTCTTGATGTTTGATTCTGGATGCACTGAAAATCTTTGCACTTCTAGCTTCATGTTGTACTTTCAAATTGAGAGGTTACACACTTTCGGACGGCACCAAAAGTAGGCAGTTAGGCTTGGCGGGTAAAACGTCGAGCGTACGAATTTAATGATCAAAAAGAGTATCAAAGGAGAGGTCCTGTTGAATGAAGCTCATCTATGAAGTTTAGAAATCGTAGGTCAAGCTTCAGTCACTGTTTCAATCAATCAATTGACTTTTTGAACACGGGAAAAAAATTCGGAACACTTTTCACTAAATGTATTATCTCAATTAGAATCGCCAATCTTCTACAAATCCCGAAGTCCTATTTATACATCCAAAAGAAAGCTAGTTATCAATTGTCATGCAAACTGCTGGTTTTACTAGACAACTTTCGGATGCTCAGTTTAAGCCTACAACTAAGGTTCGACAAACTAGGTTGGTTATGCAGTGCCGCAAGTGAGGTGACGGTGGTTGCCGACAGGGGTTGGTGGCTCGAGACGACGAGTGGAGAGCTTTCGATTGGGTCGCTAAGGGTTCTTGGGTAATTTGAGATTAAAGTTCTAGTTTTGAGGAGTGATAACTTAGGGCGCGAATGACAATCATTATATTTTTGTCCAGAACTAGTTTTCTATTCCCGAAAATAAATTTGGAACAGAAATCCATTTGGTAACGCAATTATATTTTTCTATTTTTGGAATAACTTTTTGTTCCAAAACTGGTTCTAGACCAAAAATCAGAACAAAAAAAAAGTAGGTTTTCTATTTCTGGATTAGAAATGAAAACCATTTCTAAAAGAACCTATCTTCTCTCTTCAAAACACATCTCTTTCTAAATTTGGCCTTGGTCTGACCTGGTCAGACCAATTCGAATCGATTCGGTCTAGTTCATTTCTGGCAAGAAAATATAAAAAAATAAAATAAAATTCAGAAAATTCATAAAAAATTTAGAAAATCTGGAAAATTTCTAAAAATCTCAAAAAAATTCAGAAAATCCATAAAAATTGAAAATTTCCAGAAAAATTCATAAAAATTTCCAGAAAATAAAAAAGTCAGATTTCGGGAAAATAGGAAATTTGGTGAATTCTTTCAAAAAAATTAAAAAATAAAAAATTTCAAAACTTTACAGGATGGCTTAGAATACCTGTGACCATCCACTTTGAGTATAATTTGAATTTTTTGAAGTGCTCAAATGGTATTTTTGAAAACTCCTTAGTTTAGGGATTTAAAAGAGGTTTTAACCCCTAAAAAACCCTAAAAGGGTTTAACCCCCAAAAGGGGTTATAAAAAAAATGGATTTCTGTTCCATGAAATAAAAATTTGTATTGTTATCAAACAGGTTTCTGTTCTAGAAAATAAAAATTTTATGCTGTTATCAAACGGTTTCTGTTTTAGAAATAGAAATTTTTGATAATTATCAAACGAGTTTCTTTTATCAAAAACTCATCCTGGGAACAGAATTAGAAAATTCTATTTCTGTTCCAGGAATTGTTTTTGGAACAGAATTGTTATCATTCGCATCTTTAATCTTCTTATTGAGGTAATTCATGTGTGATATGTGATTTACAACATACTTGGTAACCCAAATGAGAGTTAGGATATGGTAAAAGCTTGGTGGGAGCAAAAAAGTATGGGAGCACGAAAGTTAGGACCAATCAAACTCAATGTTTTGGGCTTGCGTTATTTATATTATTTAGGTTAGTACGACCCTTCAGGCTTGATCTCTGGCATGAAATGACCCTAACTGTTAGGGATGTCAATGGTTCGGTTCGGTTTGATTTTCTTGAAAAATTGAACCGAATCGAACAGTTAGGGATGTACTCTTGAACCGAACCGAATCTCGCTCGAATCGATTATGAACATAATTGAAAAATCAGTCTAGTTCGATTTAATTCAGTTTGGTTTCGGTTCGGTTCGCTTTAGCTTTAACAACTGGATCTTTAGCAAAGTTGGATGCAAAAGAAAGGCGAAACACCTCAAGGAACAATAATCTCGTTAAAGAAACTAGGAGATTATCGCATGATCAATAATCTTGTTAAAGAAAAATGAACTTGAAAATCTCATATCATACACTAAGACACTCCAATAGCTGATAATAAGCCCTTCCCTGAAGGGGATTGTGCCCTTTCCTTGGAGTAGAGAAGTAACGGGTCCTGCAATAAAGATGATTGTGCTAGTTAGTAAAATGTGGACACATGGGGAAAGAGAAAGAAAGAGAGAGAAGTCGAATTTCATTTAGAAGTGAAGCGAAGGTGATGAATGTGTTGAGCAGCTCGGGTTTTTACAAACAATAAACTCAGTCACCGCATGAATGCCTGCTTTTAGACTCAAAATCTATACACGAACAGGAAACTTAAATTAACAGTTTAGACACAATATCCTAGCAAATGCTAAGTACGATCAGAATGAAAGTACAACTTTGAACAAATAAGCAACAAAAAAAATTGAATGCTGAGGTGGAAAAGAGTGATTGAGCTCAATTAAGTAGTAAAACCTATGTTTTATTGGCACCACCAACCTAATGCAATCCCACTTTGAGGTTCGTGAGGTGAGGTTTACAAGAGTAGGGCAACGTCAGACTTAAAGTCTCAATCATCAAAGAACTCAGGATTCTACACACTAGTATACATTATTGTGGTATTGAAATTGTTACAGTTCATATACTGAGGTTCTGGAGCGTCAAGCCAAAATCAAGAGTCAGTATTGCACTAACCACTCGGTGTATCCTGGATCAACAGTGAAACCATATATGTCAACAACATCGCACATGGAGAGGGCAAGCTCGATAGACTTCATTCCATTTTCTTTCGCACCTCTTCGTAGTGCAATACCTAGGAAAAGATAAACTGGGTTGGGAATGCTCTGCAATATATCCAAGAGAATGTTAAGTCGTAAACCTCACTAGAAAAATTCTATTCATTGCAACTGCGAGAATTTCTAATCCATGGTACACTGTCAACTGGACCTCTTCTAAGGAAAAAAAAAGGGAAAATTGTCCAAACAGTTCTAAACCTATTACACTTTTACCAATTCAGTTATAAATCTTTCAATTTTGTCAGTTGAGTCTTAAACCTTTTTATTTCTTGCCAGTTAAGTCTTAAACCTTTCCATTTCTTGTCAATTGAGTCCATCTGGCCAATTTTGGTCGGAAATCGCTGACGTGGATGCTGGATGGCCACATGACGCTGACGTGGATATTTTTAAATAATATTTTAAATAATTTTATGATTTTATTATCATTATTTTTTCCTTTTCTCTATTTTTTTCTGGGTTTGAAATTAGGGCCGGTGAGGGTGGCCGGCCAACCCTTGCGGGCTCTGGGCGAGGGCCACGACGCCCTCCCCCAGAGCTGGTGAGGGTTGCCGGCCCTTGCCCGTGGTCGACAAGGGTTAGCCGGCCACCCTCGCTAACCCTAAGTTGAAGCCTAGAAAAAAAAACAGAGCAAAAGGAAAAAAAGAAGAAGAAAAAAGCATAAAAAATCATAAAATTATTAAAATATTATTTAAAATATCCAAGTTAGCGCCTCATGGCCGTTTGGCGTCCACGTTAACGATTTCCGATCAAAATTGACCGGATGAACTCAATTGGCAAGAAATGAAGAGGTTTAGGACTCAACTGGTAAAAAATGAAAAAGGTTTATGACTCAATTGACAAAATTGAAAGGTTTAGGACTGAATTGGCCAAAGTGCAATAAGTTTAGGATTGTTTGGGCAATTTTCCCAAAAAAAAAGATACGACATGAACTAAAATTAGTCTTGGGGAGATAGACGTTATCCAACAAACAATAAACGTACTTGACATAGGAGATACTGAAATAATCAAATATAAAACAAAAACCATATTATCGATAAATTAATTTCTGAAAATCAATGTTTCACAAAATGTTTATTTTCTAAATATTTTAATAGTCATAAATAAGTTAAAAATAAAAAAGTACATTGAGAATATGCGTTATTTATTTTCTAAATATTTTAATAGTCATAAATAAGTTAAGAAATGATTCAATTCAAATGAGTAAGCAGTGGCGTACGAATATAGGTTGAATTCGAAAAAAGATAAGACAGAATTATATCAAAAAGTGATTTTTGAGGCCGAAAATGTCACGAAATGCCCATGGCATTGAGTACTAAACAGGCTTTTAGTTTGTGCTTATGCGGCCTATAACTCTACCCAGATCAAAAGTTATGCTCTGGTATAGTTGAGGTGCTTGGGAATGCAATTTGTGAATCGGAAAATAATAATATGTTAATTGCTTTATAATAAGATTTTTATATTAGAAATATAATAAATAACCATTATCTATAATTTTTATTATAAAAATTCAGGCCTAAGCTTGAAATGGACCGGCTTAGTTCGTTCCAAGTTTTTCTTGTGTGATCGGGTCCGTGCTTGGAATTTCCAAGCCCAGTCGTTTCGGGCTGGGCCAAAAAATGCCTTGAGGCTGGAGCCGTGCTCACCCTAGTAAAAATTATCATACCTAGGGTTTGGTGGTACACTAATGATCAAATAAGTCCAAAAAAATGCCCCATAACTCCGGACTATTGAGATAATATTATCTCATCTACATAAGTTAATGAAAAGTTAAAAAGAACAAAAAAGAAAGAAAGAAAAAACAATTGAATTGGAGAGAGAGAAAATGGGAGGAGAGAGAGAGCAACGAGCACGGGAAGGGGGTTGTGAACCCTCGGCTATGGCAAACATAGCATGGTGGCGCGCAGGTGTACATACGCTCTTTCTCTATCTCATGACAGATCAGATCGGTCGGGTTGGTCTCGAATGCCCACTCCGGCAAAGCGACCACCTCCATGGTGTCTTGTGGCCATTCCAAGATGGCGTTCACCAAACAAATAGGATTGTGCTATTGCACAGAATCTTTAGAAGCTGCCACAACCTTTCAATGTATTGAACATCATTGCCTTTGTGTGGGTCCTCCACATATATGCAGCTACGCATTTTGTGGCTTGTGTAGTTCTTTTGAGGACTACATTACCCTCCCCCTCATATTTAATGAAAAGAATCAAGGGGTGCATTCTTGGATAATACTATAGATATACTTAATTTAAAGTTACTTTTGTGGCTGATTTCTCACCAGCGCCTACTTACTAATTACAAAGGGCATCAACGTAAAATCACTTTGTGTTTCTTGTTCGTAATCATGTGAAACAATTTTACATGTGCTTCATGGTTGTAAGTATGCAAAGGCTAATTGGCAAGCTTAAGGGGCAAATTCTTTGCCAATGATTTGCACAAGTTGTTGGCAAACTTTTCTGCTTCAACAACTCTAGTATAAAAAGCTGATTGGCCACTAGTTTTTGTGTAACTTGTTGGCATTTTAGAATTGGAGAAACAAGAGATTATTTTGGATAGACTTTTCTCTTCGTGCCGCACCTGTGGGCCTAATTTTGGGATATGTTAAGGACATACTTTTGGCTTGTATGACTAAAAACAGATTGTCTTCCCAAAGGGAGAAATATAATTTTTTTTTTGCTAAATCGGGGGGAAATATAATTTGTTTATGGGTTAGACCGTCCCTCCTTCTGCTAGAGTCAAACTTAAATTTGACAGGACCTCAATATGTGGGATTCTTCGTAATGATTCAGGCAATTGGCTTATTGGGTTCGCACAAACTGTATGAGTGTACTCTTTGCTCAAAACAAAACTTTGGGTCATATATTTGGGTCTCAAAATGGCGATTTCGCTCGGAATTCGCAAACTGTATACTTCAGAATGTAAATGACACTCCAACGTTACATAGGCCATTGAGAGATTTACTTCCTTTGTTGATTGGACATTAGATAAGATCAAGTTTTATTAGAGAGTAATCGTACCCTCATTTCTTATAAAAAAAGTTACTTTTCGTGTTTTACAAAAAAATGTTTTTTTATATATAGTACAAATGAGTAATTCATAGGCCATTGAGAGATTTACTTCCTTTGTTGATTGGACATTAGATAAGATCAAGTTTTATTAGAGAGTAATCGTACCCTCATTTCTTATAAAAAAAGTTACTTTTCGTGTTTTACAAAAAAATGTTTTTTTATATATAGTACAAATGAGTAATTCGTTTCAGTGTACGACGATGGAACTTTCTCAATTTCAGCAAAAAAAAATAGTGTAAATTAATCCCTGGTGGGTTGAGATGCTCGTGTCCTTCATCTCGGAAAGCGAAAGGTTCAAAGTTCGACCCCGCTGTCGCTAATTCTATGGGGTCACCTTTAAAAGTCACGAACTAGTGGGACTTTGTAACTATCTGGTGTGGTCCTGACGAGAGAATTGCCAAACCCGTCATGAATTAGTCGATTATCAATCTGTTTTGATTAATCACGCGATATTTAAAAGAGTAAACCCCTAGGAATTTCTTTTTCTTTTCCTCCTTACCAAAAAGCCTCAAGCGGTTTAATTGATTAAAAAGGCAATGGTTAAGAATTAGGCACACTGGTCACGCATGTTAATGAATAAGATGTGGATTTTCATTCAAAATGTAAAAGAAAAGCAATCAACAAGATGTTGGCCTAGATGGCAACGGCAAGAGAGCTTACTTTTTTTCTTGTGATTTTGGATTCAAACTTTGTTGAGAGTACTCGGCCAATAAATATCCTAAATACATTCGGTTTATATGGGGGAGTACACCTTAAAATCTCCCTCAAAGGTAGTCCAATCGAGATGTGTGAAACTCGACTAGGAAACCACCAAACTTGCCATAAAAAGGCAAATAAACTGTTTTTGAAGAAGTTCAAGAGAGGGGGGAAGAAATAAGATAAAGATTCCAGATAGGAAAAGCACAAAAAAGGGGAGAAAAACCACAAAAAAACCCTCAATTATGCTCACTATGGCATATTTATTATACTTACCGTAACACATTTAACCTAAACTTTTTCTTATGACATAAAAAAACTCAAAATTTATACATATGTGACATATGTACCCTCCTCCATCAAAGTTCCATAAGATGATTTTTCAACCAAAACAATATCGTTTTATTCCACTTAAGTCACGTGAGTACCATGTTAACACCGTTTGCTTGTCATCGTTTATGTAGGTAGATTTTTAACAATACTCATTGACGGAACATTGACGAAGGATAAATGTATCACATAGATACAAATTTAGGATTTTTGGCGTCACAAAAAATTTTTAGGATAAATGAGTGGCAATGGGCATAGTTTGTGATTTTTAGTAGCTTTTTCCCTCCAAAATAATTAGATGAGTTGGTGCATCTATACGAGAGGCCTGCATTTGACATTGAATTGTTTAACAAGGGCATTTTTGCAATCACAAAATTCCAACAAATAGGCAAAGAAAGAGCATATCCATGTGGGACCACGTAAGTGCAATGACATCGAACCACACTAAAAGGTTAAGGCAGAGGTTATGGAAATAGCAGGGATAAGCAATCGATTGGTCCACTTAAGAATTGGATCAAACCAGCCGGTTAGACCTTGCTGATTCTAGGAAGAACAGGACTTGTTCTTGGTTCCAGGGTTCGGCTCTCAATCCTTATATCAAAGGACAAGACCACTCAACTAACAAGGCTTTTTAAATAACATGCAAAAAAATTAATTTAATATCAACTATAACCCGGTTTTATATCCAAGTATAACCGGTTCGGTTCCTGTTCTAATTTTTCAGAACCGATTTATAGGATAGTTTTCAGGTTCCGATCGTGAATCGACTAGCCCTAAACTGATTACCCTAGAGAAATAATCGGAATAGAATAAAAAGAATGATTAATACCATAAAAACTCTAAACCGGTACACTTGTAACAAATTTACCTTCCGCTAGTTTCCAGTAAATTTTACTGTCAAATTGTTGGGTTAGATGATACGTGACAAGTGACGGATGTACTGATTTAGGATTTTACTCCTCTACTTGTCATAAAATTTACCAATTTATGATTTTTCGTTATATTAATCTAATTTAATGGAGGTAAATTTGACATAAGCGTGCCAATTTAGGATTTTTTATGATCAAAACATTAGTTTGGAGTAAATTTGTCACAAGTGTATCAATTCGGAATTTTTTGTGGTTAAAAAATTAGTTTGGGATAAACTTGTCATAGGTGCACCAGTACATGGCTTTTCATGGTATTAATCCTAAAAAAATGTGACTTTATCCCATCTATCATATTCAATTTTGTATTTTGGCGATCAAGCATGTGTCATAGGTCGACGATTGAGATTGAGATTGTGCGGCAACTTAGTCTTCCTTTGGTTTGTTGAGTCATCTAAGCTAAGCCCCTTTTTTCTCAAGAATTGATCGCTTACTCACTAGCCCACTCGGACTATAGAGAGAGAAAGTGTTTAGAGAAAGAAGTTTTGAGAGAGATATAGTTTTATTCTTGAATGTTGGATGATACAAATGAGGAAAAGAGCTCCCCTATTTATACATGTGGAAATATACTCTTCTTAACTACCTTCTCCCCTATTTACTGCCATCTACACTATTAAATATAAGATCGCCATCTACCTCATTAAATATCTTAAGTACAAATATACAATAAATAGTTTAAGGCTTATTTCGTTCCCTATAATCATTTCTTGGTTCATTGAGTCTTGAGAACCTTGGGATCGTGATATTCTCCTACACCTAATCGAGCGATGCCCTCGGCGCTCTCATCTCGAAGTCTTTTGCTTCTTGAATCGTCGGTTTCTTCAAACGTTGGTGACCTTCTATTTCTGATGCTGCTCGGTTTTTCCTTACTCAACTTGACAGCTCCACGGCTTTTGAATCCCAATTCGTTCCACAAGCAACTCCTTCTTCAGCTCTGCCATTTCCATGTTGCTTGGCAAGTTCTCCGCTTCTGGAAAAGGCACATGGATTAACATCTCACATTGAGTTGGCGTAGGTTGTCCCAACTCCACCTTCGGCTCCTCTAAAAGTTGTGGCTTCGTTCTCGACTTAGCTACAAGCTCTTCAACTCTTGGTTCTTCATCCACGAGTTTTATCATGGAGATGCTTTTGGTCTCCATCAATCCAAAGATCATTGGTACCACCGATGGGCATTTTGGGTCGATGATAAGAATTGACTTTGCTTTCATATTGATCATAGCATTCGTGCTATCAAAGAATTCCAAACCAAATAAGATCATATTTATCAAGTGGAATTACCTCGATAGGAAACTTGCCTTTTCAATCACTGATGTGTGGTTCATGTTCTGAGCAATGCCAACGGCTAGCACATCATCCCACTTGACCACCTTGAACCGATGTCCAGTCAGTTCAACTCAAAGTCCCAAACTCTTTGTCACTTTGCTTGACAAAAACATGTTTGACACACTCGTGTCAACCAAGGCATAGAGTTTTGTGTTACTAATCTCGACTTCCACAAATGGCAAACTTGTTCTTTGGAGGCTTTTTATGCAGAGCTTGAATCTTTACGGAGTAGAGAATCTTTACAGTTTCGAGTTGTACTTCTCTCTTCTCTTGCTTTGCTTCTTCCTTTTCCTCTGTGGCAAGCAATATTTTGAGTTTGTTCCTCTTTGGACAGGCTTGGGTCCAATGGGGACCATTGCAAATGAAGCAAGGGGATGGTGGTGGCTTCTTCTCCCTTTCTTTGGGAGAGTCACCTTGGGGTTAGTTCTATATTTGGCTAAGTTGTTTGGAAGGTTGTTGCGCCATGCTTTGTTTTGGAACTTTGGGGGTTTGCGCACTAATGAGGTATTTTCGTGCAAGGGTCCCTCCCAGACCATATCTTATGTGATAGCGGATGATAATTTCCTATTTAGTCTAAGTTCTCAATTTTGGAGTCGCCACTAGTCATTGTTGATAGGCTGACTAGAAACTTAATCGGGGTATGGGAGAAATACCACGATTCTACGAACCAGAAATTTTGAATACGGTGACTTGGTTACGCTAATAATCCCGAATCGAGATCCCTAACGCCCTTTCGGTACCTAAGAACGATATGCTGTTTAACATGTCACACAAGTTTTTGAGGCCTATTCACTAATCCTATCCATTCTAATTGCGGGGAAAATCAATCAAAAATTAAATACGCAATCAAGGTCAATCAAACCAAACAATCCTAAATTGTCTAAAAATGAAATCCAATCAAAACATTCAAACCCTAATGAAGTCCTAAAGGCTTGTTCATTTCATGATTTGTATCTTTTTAGGGTTTTAAGGTTTTTTAGGGGTTATAACCCCTGAATTTGAGATTTTCTAAAAATGCCACTTGAGCACTTCCAAAAATTTAAATTTCACTTTCTAAGGTTGATCACAGTATTTTTAAACCATTTTGTGAATTTTTGAAATTTTTTTTATTTTTTTTGAAAATTGAATTTCTTAGAATTTCATCAACCGAGAATTTTTTATGATTTTCTGAAAATTTTTATGAATTTTCAAAATTTTTTAGATTTTCTAAATTTTTCACATTTTTTATTTGTATTTTCTGAATTTTTATGGATTTTCTAAAAATATTTTGAATTATTATTGAAATTTTCTAATTTTCTCAATTTTTTTCGAATTTCTGAAATTTTTTAAATATTTTTCTGATTTTTTATATTTTCGTGAATTTTATGAAAATTTTTTAGATTTTTTTAGTGTATTTATTTATTTATTTTATTTGAATTTTCCCGCCGGGATGGTGAGTCGGACTGGCCTGGTTCAACCTAGTTCGGCTTGGCCGAATCGGGAATCACTGGCGTTGGCGCCGATTACCCCCTCTAGCGAGCACAACACCGAAACAACATCGTTTAACATATTTTTCTCTTCAGCATTTCGTCGAGCACTTGGCATGCATGAATTCCGACGTAATGTTTTCAAGGCAGCCACTTTAAGCCCTTCTCCAACGACCTTCCGATGTACATTTTGTCATTTATTTTGATTCTGAACCAACTTCATATTACCAGCTACCATCCTTAACCTATAGATTTGTTGCCGGACCATCGCCTGCCGGTGAAAAGCCGATAAGAAAAACCCTACTTACAACCCTATTCCAAACTAACAATTCAAGCTCACAAATTGTCACACAGAACGCCTTAACCGTCTAAATCAATTCTAACTATTAACAAAACATCAAACATGGATCAAGGAAGATTGACTTGAATGGCTTAAGGCTACGGGGATACTCCGGTGAAGGTTCTTCAAGCTCCGGCGAGGTGGTTTTGGTAATGGTCGAATTGGTTTATGCATATCCGACGGTCAAAATGCAATCAAATGTCATAAAAAAGATCAGAAACTCCTCATAGCATTAACAAACTCAGATTTGCAAAGAAAGTACATAATCGACAATGTTGAGTTCAAAGTTACTTTCTGGAATTTTGGAAAAATCAGTGTTAAAGAATGAACTTTACCTGCTTGATCGAAGGTTTAGAAAAGCTTTCCGAGTTGATCAAATGCCGTGAACTTGTTCACAGATACTTGAACTTCAAACTGAAGGCTCTAGCTTCGCCAAAAGAGTCTTGGGCATGTCGATCGAACTTGGTTTTCAGGCCTTCGTAACAAGCCGGGTCATCTGAAACGATAAGGGGATGGTCATAGCCTATTCACGATTTGCCAGCGTTCCGCTTCTACGGCAGCACTGGACACTCGTGAGGGGACCCTCGACTCTCTCTCTTTATATCTTTCTCCTTTGTTTTGCTCGATTTCGCACTCTCTCTGGCATTTCATTGAGCACCCACCCCTCTTTGCGATAATGTTCCTCTCTTTGTAACTTGATTTTCCGCCTAAAGTTTGTTATTCACCGACCTCAAATTAGTTGGATCAAATCTTTGATGCTAGCCGGAGATTGTCTAGTTAGAATCAGAGTTTATCACGCGTTAAATTGCTCGGATTAACTCGGCAGAGTCCCGAGCCAGAGTAGATATTTTTCTAGGTTTATTGTGTCTTGGGTGAGTCGGGTGACGACGGAGACCGACCCGGATCGGGTCGGGTCGACCCAATCAACCCGATAGACCCAAGTTGGTCTAAATTCGCCAATTAAGCTCGATTTTGATCCAATTTTTCAAATTTAACCCCAAAATTGAAATCCTTATCACATTTCGCACCCAAATATGTGTTTTGCCCTAGTTTTTATCACAATTAAACCCAAGATTTTCAAATTGTAAATTCGAACCATTGGGGTTCTTATCTAATTCAATACCCAAATGACCTGATTGGGAAAAATTGGTGCCCAAATTGGATTAGCCATACCTGATTAATCCTAGAAATGATGGTCTTAGGGTTCGACAATTTCAAATTGATCATGATCCCCAATTTGGGCTAAACATCCCTAATTTTCAATTGAATTTTGAGGTTTTTCAATTTCTTTAATAAATTGTGAAATTGGACTAATCATAATGTAATTCAAGGTCCTAAAATCATTTTTTGTGAAGACATTGTGACTTAAAAATGATTATAAAAGATCTAATTACATTTTTGGTCTAATTCAGGTTTGATTTTGCCCAATTTTGGGAAAAGCACATTCCTGATTGATATTTTTCAAAATTGATTATGTACTAATGAAATTGGATTTAAAATAAGATTAAGGACTAATTTTATGGAATTTTTTGATTCCATTTGCTATTTTTCTTGATTTTCTCACTTATTTTGACTAAAAGAAATTAAAGAAAAATTCAGGAAAATGTTAAAAAAAACTTTTTTGGTTTAGAAAAAGGTTTCTAGGCTTGGCCAAGATTCTTAATTGTAATTTTGAGATTTTTGAAAATATGAAAAAAAAAAAATGAACTAAAAATCAAGTGTCAACAAAGACCCTTCTCCCTATGATCTTTCCCATCGATCTCTTTGACCACAAGTAACTTAGCCTTCCTCATCTTCGTTGTGGTGGCAATCCGTTTTCCACCCATTTCCTTAGGACTTGGAAGATCCAGATTTAGTGAAGTCGGCAAGAGACTTGGCTATAGTGAGTGCCTTTGAGATACTTTAGACATTCCGTCTTTTAAGATTGAGTTGTGCTCAAGGCGTCAAACCATACATGAATGCCCTAAGAGCTTCCTCCTCCCTTAGGTTAGGAATTTGGAGTTTGAGTTTGGTGAACTCATTCACGTACTCTCGGACTGTGTCCTTTTGCTCAGGGCGATGTAGTTTTCTATGGGCCTCTTGTTGGGCAAACTTGAGGAAGAAGTAATCGCAAAATTCTTCGACTAATTCATGCCACATGTTGATGGGATTGGCACTTTGCTTGGTCTCATCATGCTTATTTCATCACCAAAGCATGGCATTATAGGTTAGGAACATAAAGATGTTTCTTACCTTGGCCATTTTGTCTTGAATGCCAATGGTGTCAAAATATTGTTCCATGCTCCAAATGAAGTTGTCCACTTCTTTAGTGGACCGGTTACCCTTGAACTCCTTGGGCATCAGCACATTTACCTTATGTGCCACTTGAACGAGCACGCCACCATTTGCAATACTAGTTTTGCATAAAACTAGTTCGGTCTTGAGCTATTGGATCTCCGACTTCAAAGCTTTGACTTCGGGTTTGTGGGAGTTGTCCTCTTTGAGCTCTAGGACTTCCATCTTCAAATCCTTGATCATGGCTTCAAGGGATTCATCCTTCATGTGCAAGGATGTTGTGGATTGATTCACGATGGTCATGAATTCGATGCAAAGCTTCTCTTCAACCTTGTTGATTCGCCCTTTCATCTCATTGAGTCCATATATGAATTCCACCATGACGGTGTTCATTCTAGTGAACGTTTCCTTGAGAGCAGACATGACGTCGAAGCTGCCTCCTCTTGTCTCCACCGCGGCTCTCCTTCTCTTAAGAAGCCTCACCAACAAGGGTAACAGTGGCAACCTCTTGGTATGACAATCTCTCAACCACTTGATATGCTCCTCGATCTTTTTGAACAAACTTTCTTCTACTTGTGCTCTGATACCACTTATCACGAGCCGACAGTTGAAATCGACACCCTGTGGCAACTTAGGCTTCTTTTGGTTCATTAGGTTGCCCAAGTTAAGCCTTTTTCCCAAGAATCGATCGCTCACTCACTAGCCCACTGGGATCATAGAGAGAGAAACTATTTAGAGACAGAAGTTCTGAGAGAGAATATATTTCTATTGCTCAAATATTGAATAATAATTGAAACAAATAAGGGTAATTGCACACATATTTATATATGTGGAGATTTATTCTTCTCAGCTACCTTTTATCCTATTTACTACTGTCCACCATATTAAATATATCTTAAATATAAATGTACATTTTCAAGAAGTAGTTCAAGGCTTATTCCGTTTCCTAGGATCATTTCTCAGTACCTCAAGTCTTAAGAACCTTGAGACCGTGACATATGGACTTTCTCTTTATATGATAAAGTAAACTCAAAGCAACCTTTCAAACTCGTATCTTGCCAAAAAAAAGTTTCAATAATATCCATGGCCCCAGAAGATAAATAAATATGGCCCTATACTGACAATTGACAAAATGGTAATCCAGAGTAATGAATTTAAATGACATCTTATTTCATAAATATCTTATGTATCTAAATTTGAGATTTTCAATAAATGACCGATATCTATTCCAACTGTCAATCAACAATCCCCAATTTTGGATTCATAGAAATACCTTATCTTATCCTACGATAATCTAAGGCTGTGCATGGCAATCATTCTGTATCCGAGAACTGATTCTGGTCAGAAATGATTCTTTTTTATTCTGTGCTCGGGAATTGATTTTGAACATTTAAAGGCATTTGGTAATAGCCTAAAATTTCTATTCCTAAAATAGTAAAAGAACATAAATGCATTTGGTAACAGTATAAAATTTCTTTTTATTAATAATATTTTAAATATTTAAATATTTCTTTCTTTTCTTTTTTTCTTCTCCTCCTTGGTCATGGCCGGTAAATATTTTTTAATTAATAATAATTTTATCAAAAATAATTTATTTATTTATTTTTGCCATGGCTGATAAAAAATTTCTTGATTAATAATACTTTTATTAAAAAATAATTTTTTCATTATTTTATGGCCATGGCCGGTAAAATATTTTTTTTTTAAAATTTTTTTATTAATAATATTTTTATTAAAATGTTTTTTTCCCATGGCCTGGTTGTCGGCCATAGCCAGTAAAATATTTTTTTTATTAATAATATTTTTTATTAAAATTTTTTTCCTTTTTTTGCCATGGCCTGATCGCAGGCCATGACCGGTAAAATATTATTTTTATTAATAATATTTTTATTAAAATATTTTTTCCTTTTTTTGACCATGGCCTAGTTGTTGGCCATGACCAGTAAAATATTTTTTTTAAACATTTTTTTTATTAATAATATTTTTTATTAAAAATATTTTTTTTCTTTTTTTTGCCATGGCCTGGTCACCGGCCATGACCGGTAAAATATTTTTTTATTAACATTTTTTATTAATAATATTCTTTACTAAAATATTGTTTTCCTTTTTTTGCCATATAGCCAGCCATGGCCGATAAAATATTTTTTGTATTAATAAAATCTTTTTTTTCATGGCCTAGTCACTGGCCATGGCTGGTAAAATAGTTTTTTTTGTTCATGGCCGATAAAATATTTTATTATTAATAATATTTTTTTATTAAAATATTTTAATCTCACCAGATACACCGAGGGCGGCCCTCGTGCCGGACATTAGAAGTTACATTAGAAACCAAGAAAAAGAAGAAGAAAAAAAAATTGATTCTCATTTTTGTTCTTAGAATCAAGAAGTTACTTTTTTTTTATTCTTGATTTTGCTCCAAAACTGATTCTGGGCACAAATTTGTAAGAAATTGTGCCCAGAATCAAAAAATTTAACAAACGGATTTCTATTCCAAAACTGATTTTGGAAACAAAAGAACAAAAATTTTCACTATTTGGCCAGTTGCCAAACAAACCTTAAACTTATTTTCAATAGTAATTCCGATAACACTTACCTTTCTTTTCTTTTTGTTTTTGTTTTCCAGTTAATAGAGTGCAAAAATGAAATGGGAATGACAAGTGAATTGAGAAATCGGAATTTTCCTCTCCACTGGAGATGGCAATATGGGCTAGAAATCCATCTTTCAACTTAATTTTAGTGGGTCAAATTGATAATGGTCCATTTAAATTTTACAAATAGGTCGAAATGAGTTTAAAATATTATGCCCCAGTCTATGTGGGTCTTTGTGGTTTACACTGGATCCATATTCAGCCCATTTTAATTACTAGATCAAACCCAAAATATAAATAAAATAAAATAAAAATAATATAAACGTCGGTGAATTGTGTTATTTTTCCTTATGCAAATATTCCTTTGGTTAATACCATGTTTGGTTTTCGTGTTTGTGGGCAAATTTTTTCCGCCCCTCTTTGACTAAAAGAGTCCTCAACACAGTGTTATAACAATATTGTCTTTTGTGAGTCCCACTTTTTATCTAAGAAAGTGTTCTTTTTTTTGTGGTGCCCTTTTTTTTTTATTGATTTTCTATATCTTTTCTTGTGGGTCCCACATCCACTTACCTTAACCTTCTCTCTTCTCTCCGTTCTCTCTCAAATGCAGAGAAATGGAGAATCATAAAGGTCGAGTCCTTGTGCTTGCATATCCTAGTCAGGGCCACATCAACTCGTCACTAAGATGTTGATGAAGCCCTCCGCCTCCTTGTAACCCACCGTCTCTGGGGCTACCAATTCGACTCGTTAACTTTGACAACTAATTCACGCTCTTTGCGACGCGAAACGGTTTGAGGAGGGCCACGATCGGTTCGTCTCTTTCGTTTCTTCCGTTTATGTTCTATCGGACAAAGATGGCATGTTATGGGTCATTAGGAGTTTGGATGATGTCAAGCCCGGTACATGTGTTCCTTGACTAATTTTAATCGCTTGATTGATTAGTGGTGTTATATTTTGAGACTAGGTATGGGTATAGGTGTTTAGGGATATGAGGAGCAAGGGGCATTGCCCAAGCTATGTTTCTTACACTATTTTGATCAATGGGTAATAAGGTTGGTGAGCTGAGGACTGTACATAAGCTGCTTGATGAAATGATTGAAGATGGTACTCAATTCTTTGAAATATAGCACATGGTCAATCAATTTTTTCGATAGATAAATGGGGAGAAGGTGAGGAAATTGACTCTCAGGCTCTTGAAGGTAACGAAATGCTAAGAGGACTTGCTTGTGATTGACGCTATTTTTGTGAATCTTATTGATTCTTTGTTGAGAGAAGGTTTTTTTGATGAAGTGTTTCACATTGCGGATAATATGCCTTAAGGCCGCCACCCTCAGCCTCCCCATTAGCCTTCCTAGCCGTTACACTCCGACCCTCGAGCATGCAACAATTCCCATTCACTTAGGTCATTTGCATACGGCGTCCTAGGACTTGTCGCCGACCTTTCATTTTATCTTTCAATTACGCATGCGGAAGTGATAACAATCACCAAATCATAACAATAAACATCAGGGACATCAACAATAGTCATTCCAAAATGCTATTTTATTTAATTACTAGATTAACCCCAATGAAACACATTTACAAGCCTTTTAAGGGCACCTTTTCTTACGAGCTTACAAAAACGATACTGGGTTAGGGGTCAATCTAGTCATCCCAAAAAGAAACGATCCCAAGCATGTTTTTCAAGGACTATCAACGAAGTGGTTTGACGAGTCAAAATAGGGTGAGTCGGGGTCATGCTCTGATGGGCACTCAGGATCCAATTTGGTCTTGGGATTCTCCACTAACCCATTAGATGGGTCAATATCCATAGGATCCCATATCTCTTGCCTAGGGCCCCCATTTGGAGGACCATTGAAGCCTCTCATAGTACCATATAGGTCTTTGCCCTCACGGATGGACCAGGCCTGGAACCGGCAAGGGACCCATAAAGCTAGACCTTCATCCACCCATACAGTAGATAGGTGGTGCTAAAAAAGATGTGCCTTGCTGGGAAAACGATGGTTAGTAATAATACTATCTATATTCTGCAGCACCCCAAACTGTATTGGGTGATTCGCTATACTAAGGCCCTGGAAAACAGTTAACAACAACAAATGAGATATAAATCTCAGCAAGTGAATGATCTAAGCTTCGTTTAGGAAGTCAACTCGTCTCGGATGCACCTAAAACATATAGTGATATAATGATGGCAGATCAATAGCAATGCAATCCCTTGCTTTGCCTTAGTTATACACAATGTCAGGCAACTCAGCACAATATACGCAAACACGCCATCACACAATCACAGATATCCTTCCTTGTCTTGGCACATGCCTTGCACGTTATAAATCATCATGTGCCATAATCATGAAATAAACATATAACATAATCATAATCATAATACATGACAACTTTCCATGCACAATGCACCCATGTGTATTATGATTATTAAGATCATTCAGCGCCACGACACAACCCTATTATTGGCGGTCTTCCAACATGACCGAAATCTATCACGGCCACTTAGGGCACGCCCGTCCTCACACGGAGGTCTTCTAGTTTAACCATGTATTATTCTCGACCACTCAAGGCACGCCCGAAATCCATCATGGGTCTCATCACGGCCATTTTAAGGCATGCCCGCAATTAGACGGGGGTTTCATCATGGCCATTTAAGGCATGCCCGCACTCATACGAGGGTCACAGTTTCTCATTATGTGATCGCGCAAGCACCTAAACCACTCTAGCCAATTTCATTTTTCCTCATTTAACCCAAGTATACGCGGTTGTGCTCACATATGAAAATATTGTAACTTTCATGCCTAAAAATACAGTAATAAATTCACACGTGATCACATACACACAATTAAACTGTCAAACTTTGCATGCTTCCCTTTTTAAACATCCTTGCCCTATTTTACTTATAAAATTTGACATATAAACGTGACACCTCGGGTTTACTATCCATATGTCCACGAAATTCCTTTTTTAAAATTAAATAACAAGGTTTCACTTAAGGCAATTGTTTTTCAAGCCAAAGCAAGCATTAAACAGCATAAAACTAGTATAATTCAATACTTAACTCAAGCATAAAACACCAATATAAAATTCACTTATCGCCCTAATTGCGATAACTTATCATTCAATTAATGATAGCTTATCGCCTCTTGGTGATAGCTTATTATTCAACTATCAATAGCTTATCACCTAATTAATGATAGCTTATCACTCAAATAACGAAAGCTTATCATCCCTTTGACGATAGCTTATCACCCTTTTACCGATAGCTTATCGTCCTTTTTACGATAGCTTATCTTTCTTTTACGATAACTTATCATCATTTTCTTAATAGACTATCGTCTATTTGGCGATAGCTTATCACTAAAACTTCGATAGCTTATCACCTAATTAGCGATAGCTTATTGTCTAACTTTCCGATAACCTATCGCTAGTTTAACGTACTAATTGAGGGATTAGATTGTTAACTCACCTGTTAACGATTCCGACGACATGGGCACGACAGCGGCGGTGAGGGCTACGTGTGACTCGGTCCGGAAACTACACGAGATGGCGATGACGGCATGGACAGTAGCTAAATAGCTTCGGTGGGGGCTGGTTTGGCTCGCAATGGAGGCGAATCGGCGAGGAAACGGCTCGGACGGGCAGGCATGGTGACAGACGGTCACGGCGCTCAGCGGGTGGTGGTAGGTGGCTCCACGGCGGCAAAACATCAGCCAAGGGTATGGTGTTGCTAGGTTCAGCCGAAGGGGGGAGAGAGAGAGAGAGAGAGAGAGAGAGAGAGAGAGAGAGAGAGAGAGAGAGAGAGTTTGGGAGATATTATCCACATCCCCAAAATCTTCACTCATCAATGCAACTCCCCAAAGTCTTCACTCATAAATGTCTATCCTCCCTTTGTCTTTTTGTTCAATAATACAAGAAGGGTATTTTGGTCATTTCATATTTTGGCACAAATCTTCCATTTTACCCTTGAGCCAAAGTCAAGAGATGGGCCTTGGAATGAGCCCAATTGAATAGAAATGGGCTTGAAGTTCATGGGCTCAAATTGAGCTTAAATTTGCTATTGGGCTTGAAAATGGTAAAGTGAGCTTAGTGGGCCTCATTGGGCCCACTTGGACTTGTTTGGGCCCAAGTGACCGAAGCACACATTGGGCGTGAGGCCCAATGGGCCTTCACTCGGCCCACTTCCTCGTGGACTCTAATTCTCGGCCCAAAATTTCGTTTTCCGAAAATTTCCAGCAAACCAATAAATCGAAGGATTAATAAGGCGATGTCTAATAAGTTAATCTTGAAATCCTTTAAAGTTCGATACCCAAATTCATATTTTAATTCATAGTCAAAATCGAATAATTGCAACTTTAGTATATCCCAAACTAATGGATGGCTTTTAGGAGTTACGTGTATTCAACCTGTGGTTGATTTGATATCAAACCACGTTTAAATTTTCTCGAGTCATAGGTGACCTCGGTTGTCATGTAATTGCAATGAGTTAATCGCTAGTTCCAAAGTATGTGATTGTTAGGAATTGGTTTAGGGTCGTTTGCAAACCATACAATGATCAGGCGGAATCACTCACGATCCGATTAGCGATCCGATTATTTACTATTCGCGAATCATTCTATAACTGTTCATTGATCGGTCTATAATGGTTCAAAATTGTCCCTCGTTAATCCTTATGGTTGAATTGTCAATCCATAATTGAGTTCTCAGGTTGTGTGTACTCAATTCCTTAACAGCCTTTCCCTATTAGTTAGTCATTTCATGAGTGATAAATCTAGAGCAAGATTTAACTAACAGTGCATCGATGAAATAATCATTTCATATATCTCGAAAATAATTGAATTTCAGGATATTAGATCAGCTTCTCCTCATTGGCACGAATGATTCCACATTTATCAGGCTCATCATATGCAAAGTGCAAATCCTCTTCATGCCCCACTAGTAAGCGCTACTTTCTATGAACACGATCTTTTTGTCGCCGTAAGACATGTGGCGTAGAGTCTTTCACTCAGGCGACTTAAGAGGGTGTTGCCTTGAGGACTAGCTCAGCTGCTTTCGCCTACACAAGCATCGAAGCCTTCATTTCTCTGCCTCTCTAATGCTTGGGTGGTTACATGAGAGAGAACGGAAAGAAGGAAGAAGAAAGTGAACGTCGGACCCATAAGAAAAGAAACAGAAAATCAATGAAAAAAGGGGACATGATTAGGAAAAATGAAACAATTAATTGAAACATTGGCCGAAGAGGAATATTAAAAAGTGGGACCCATAAAAGGTAATATAGTTAGATTACTATGTTGAGTAGTGTTTTAGGTAAAGAGGAAGCGGAAAAAGTCTGAGGACCCGTTTAGTAACGTGCCAAACAGTGAAAATTTCTATTTTTTTTCTCAGAAATAGTTTGGAACCAGAAATGCATTTGGTAAACTTTTTGTTCCCAAGCATATTTTTGAAAAAAATTGTGCTTAGAAACAGTTTTGGAAGAGAAACAAGAAGTACAAAAAAGTTGCTTCTTGTTTCTCGGCACAATTTTGAGAACGAGTTCTTTTTCTTCTTTGTCTTTTTTTTTGTGTTGTTTTTCTCTAGGCTGTGGCCGGTCGCCGGTGGTCGGCCGACCGCTAGCAACTGGCTGGCAGCTAGTGATCGGCCGTAGCGCAGGGCTGATGAGGGCGTCACGACCTTGCCGGCGAGGGTGAGGGTGGACCCTTGCTGCCTAGGAGAGGAGGCTCGCCGTCGATCATGGTGAGGTCGGCTTCGCCGTGGGTCATAATGGCGAGGCTTGGCCTCGCCTGATCTGGGCGGGGCCGACCTCGTCGTCGCAACTGATGGCGAGGTCGGCTTCGCTGTGGGTCGCGACGGCGAGGCTAAGCGTCACCCAATCTGGGCGAGGCCGACCTCACCATCGCGACCCACGATGAGGTTGGCCTCGCTTGATTTGGGCGAGGCCGGCGGTGAGGTAGGCGGCCAAGGCTGCGACACCCTGGCCTGTGGTCGGTTACTGGCACCAGCGACCGGCCATGGCCAAAGAAGAGAAGGGTAGAAAGAAAAAAAATTAAATAATTTAAAATATTATTAATAAAAAGAAATTTTGTGTAATTACCAAACGTATTTCTGTTCTTTTTATCCCAAGAATATAAATTTTGGACAGTTACCAAACGCTTTTAAATGCTCAGAAATTGTTTCCGAGCACAAAATAAAAAAGAATCATTTCTGAGTAGAAATAGTTCCCGAGTATAGAATGATTGTCATGCGCACCCTAATTGTCAACACTGTAAATAACCATAAAGTAAAGCTTGATTTGTAGCTAAATTAAGCTTAATTTTCTAGCTTTAGGAGAAATAACAAGGTATGATTCCAATAGCTTAAAGTATTAAGCATTTTTTTATTATTATTTCCTAATTTTTTCCATGTTTAGTTTCTTTAATTAATTTGTTGATTTTTAGTATGCTATTTCCTAAAAAAAATATCGCTAATAATTTAATTCCATATTGCATTTGGTATGAATTGAGTCCGAGTCGAAACATGTATGAATTTTTTTAATTGAACCCATTTCCAATCCATCATAATCCAATCCAACCCGACCGATCCATTTAATGCGTCCCTATCCCGAAGACAAGCCTCAGAGTAGGGGTGATCACCAAAACCAGCCGATTTTGGGAGATTTTCATGAGAACCAGTTCAAATCCCAATTCCTAAAATTAGGAATCGGTGATTATCAGTTCGGTTCCCAGCTTTAGGTGTAGACCGAATCACCCGGACCGAACCAATATATTTTTTTATTAGCAAGTTAATGATACTCGATTATATTATATCACACCTTTATCGTCTTTCCACCATGATTTTCATTTATTAAAGATCCAAAGCACTAAAAAAATGAGAGTTTAGACTATGCAGCAGCACTTGCAATATTGCAGTAAATTGGAGACAAAAAAAAAATGATATCACTATTGGTTCTTAGATTCAGCCGATCCGGTCCAATTCCAAGATTAAGTGGGCTAGTTCCTAGTCTCGCAAAGCCGGCCTTTCTAGTTTGATTCCCAGTTTCAAGGAAAAATTCACCCTGGAACCGATCACTTCTATCGTCGGGAGTCTAGTACCGCCAGCAAGCGGAACTTCAACCGCCGTCTTCTTCAAACGAACTCCACTCTCAGAAACACCGCCGGCCAAATTTTTGACATCCACCGGTTCCCATTTCTCTCTCCGATGACGACCTACCGTCTCAGAACCTTCATGCGCAACACCGCGCCGTTCCCGCCCCGCCGTCTCGCCCCTCCCTCCCCGCCCCCGCCGCCACCGGCCCCACCCCCCGCCGCCGGCCCCGCGCCGCGGGAGGGTGATCCCGGCGCCTCCGGGAGCGCCGTGTACCGGCACGCCCTCCGGTTCCAGAGGCCGACCACCGTCCGGTGGCACGAGCAGCTGGCGAACTCCGCGAGCTTCATCGGATCGGTCCTCTTCCCGCTGCGGCGGGTCTCGGCGAGCGACGGTCGGTTCGGCGTCTCCACGCTGCTCCACGTCCATACGCCTCGCGATTCGGGGCGCGGGTTTAGGTAAGAAGGTCGCGGTTGTTTGATTCGGTATCGAACCAGATCACTGCGTTGCCGAGGTTTTGCGTAGAATCTTAGGATAGGAGGTCGCGGATTGATTGTCATTGACCTGATGTTTGATCACTCCTCTGTGTGTCCGGTTATTACCCTCTTGTTACCTGTGAATTACAAAGTGTTGTCACCGAAGAGCTTGAAGTTTGTGTGCGGTTTGTGAACAGGATATCGCTGAAGATGTGGGACGAGATGGCTGAGATATCCTGGAAGCATTTGAGGCCGGAGGATTTCGTGTATGTTTCGGGTCAATTAGGGAGCTACGAGAAGGCTTCTGAGGGTGGACAGATCAGAACTTATTATGAGGTAACCATTGAAAATAACATGACATTCTGTGACCAATTTGTTGGGTGATGATCGATGCTTTTTTGCTTATCATGTTATTGACGTGAAACTGGATCTCAGAACAGGGAGGGTCAAAAAAAGAGGATTCTTTCGAGTTCTAACTTCACAAGTGGAATGGTGGTTTGATTCTAATGGTTTAGCTTAAGTTTTTCCGTGATTTAAGGGCAATAGATAGAAACGTGCATGATCCTTGGCGATTCTTTATCATTTCACATGCTTGTTCTTATTTAGGGTGTCATAAATTGAAAATCTTTGGAGTCTTTTGCTTTTTGCATATGCACATTATGACTAGCAACGGAAAGTTGTTTTGAGAGAGTATGTTTGACTAATAAAACTGTCCTTTTTGTCTGTTATCTTTAGGTAATTGTCAAAGAGTTAAACTACGTCACTCAAACTTGTAAAGACCAATGTTTACCCACATCTGCAAAATCGAAATCAGGTTAAGTAATGTCTCCCTGCTCATTGTTACTTTCTTTTATGGTGGATCAAAGGTCAAGTTATGGTTTTTGAGGGATTCTTAATTTGGGTAGGACAAAAAGCTGAGTAGAATGTTCAGCAGGGATTTAGCTTTTGTTGGTATGGTGTAAGCAAAATATCCTGATTTTTTTGGGCTTCATTAATGAGTGTATGGACTTGACTTGATTGATTACTGAGGAAACTAGCTACCCAACATCTTATATATGGAACTTTTGTCTGCACAGAGTATTAGTTCTGTAATTGACAATGAGCACTTTTTCCCTCAATGGGGAATGTTGCTGATTTCTGCTGTTGGAGTTGATGGCTCACATATATCTTTGTTTCTTTGCTTTGTTTGCACAATTGTTAGACAAGGCCAAGTTTTTCTAACCCTCTAAATTGGAATTGGATCTGGGAAATTGGAATTCTTGCTTGATTGAGCTGGAACGTTAGCAACTTTTGAACCCTCTAGATTGGATGGCAAATAGAAGTAGTCGCTTGTTTTAGCTGGGGCTTTAACATTTATTATGTTGGCCTACTCAATAAACCATGTCATAAAGTGTCTGACCATACAGTTTATAATTTTAGAATCAAGAGTGCTTTGTTATTGTCAGTTGGCTTTGTAATTCAATATTCGTTTGTGCATTTGACCCATCTTCTATTATGAATGTAGGAGCTTTATCTGAGAAGCGCAAAGACCGCGTGCAGTTGTGGCAAATCTTTTTTGCCAATCCATATGAATGGTGGGATAACAGAACAAGCAAGGTGAACCCAAGGCAACCTGATTTTAAGCACAGGGATACAGGTGAATCCCTTTGGCTTTGTTCAGATGATCCTCCATGGATTCAAAGACAACTGGAGTTGCTCGATTCACGAATGGGAGGAAAAGGCCTACCAGGGAATGATTTTCCCCGCCGTATCTCTCCATGGGTGTATGATGAATAGGGATTCTTTTGTTGGCCAAGCCAAAGTGTTAATGTGGGCTCGAGAGGTTTTCCAAGCAAATAATGTCCCATAAAAATTCTCCTGTGGCACTGAAGCAAGGACTGTCCTTGGAAACAATGTTATAGGAGCAGCAAATTGCCATTCCCTTATGGCAGGAGGTATATCTATACGTCAACATAACTTCTTATAAAGTCATTATTTGCGTATCAGTTGCCCTTGAAGGAACTTCCAGTTGCTCATTTCCAGTTTTATACATAAGAGGATTTATATAAATTATGAGTGATATCATTATATATGTAAATTATTCTCAAAGTTTTATTTTTCTATGACCATATCGTATAATTTTTGCAGGACGCCAGTATTTTCTCCTGAAAGTTGAATTATGATTCTGCGTCTCCTTATTTCTTGGGGACATAACTGGACTGGACTGGTCGGATGATATTTTCTGAATGATGTATCTGGAAGTACTGAAGGTGTCTGTTATGGAGCTCATGATGGTGGTCAGGGAAGTAGCGAAGATACTCAAAGATGAGTGGTGATAATCCGTGTTTCTCTGATTCCTCCAATTTTGATTTTCCGAAGCTTCAATATATAGTTTTCTGTGTTGTAATTCTTTTGTAGTGCCTGTGATGTCTATGACTGTAATTTACTACCTCTACATAGAAAATTAATTTTTGCTTGTCATACATGAAATTTGGTCACTAAGTGCCTAGAGGACACGAGAATTTCCTCTTTTTCTGGTTGAATGTTGAGTTTGTGTTGAATGAGAAAGAAGTACGATACTGGTAGACAGAGTGTACGTCTGAAAGATTTGGAAAGGAAGAAACTAGGAAAGGGACAAGGATGATACTTAAAAGCCAGCATCAAACAATTCAGACAGCGGCTTTAGTCTCCACCAGATGCCTGTATCAACCAATGCATACATCTGGGAAAATTCAAAATGGCAACGAGGACGATTTGTCATTGCTGGCTAAATGGAGTGGAAGTTGGAGTTCGCTTCAGGTGGCTCCTGGCTGTAACTATTCCAAAATATTCTCCTCTATGCTAAACTCGTGATCCCTATTAACTAGAGATTGCCCTGGGATGAGGTGAATCCAAAACACTGTCATCTGAGGTCTTCGACGAAATCACCAATTGGTATCTCGTTTGGAGACGGTTGTATGGCATTGTGCATGAATGACTTGGTATCCCTGAAGTGGGCAACATTTGGTTGGAAGCATATTCCCAAGTCTTGAACGGGAGTACAAGGTAGTGTTAAGGAGGGTATCATCAATCTTTGGCACCTCTTCTGCTCTACTCCATTTCGAGTTAGATACGAAACCGGTATGTTTAGGGGAAAGCCACTGCAGAACCTATCTACCTATGCTGGCTCGGCAAAACGAAATGGACGGCTGAAAGAGTTTCACAGCAACGAAGAGCCAAACATGCAAATGGTGATGGGGGTTAAATCTAGATTCCAAATGAGCATGATGAAGGAACATCTCGAGAAAATTAGGCTTTATGCAACAATTTATGCAAAATTACTTAAGAGGTTAAGTTCATCAACAGAATTTCAAGGGTCACTTTCTTATGACATTTGATGATGGTTTCGTGCTCCAATGTGGTCTTATAATATATTGATGGAAAGCTCGAGGTCTCTAGTTTCAAACGAGTCAAGTTTCATGGAAATTGGAGTCTTCCAGAGGAAATTATGCCCCGAGTACTCAGCAAAACCCGAGAAGAGTCTTAGTCTTTCTGTGTATTTACTGACTCATGACCATTTGACTTTGTTTCTGGAGTCATTGAGTTGGATAATAATAGCTGGTGTCTCGGTATTTGGCCGTATTTGAAGGGTCGTTCCAAGTTGTGTCCATACGAACCCCTCTTTAGGTTTTCTTGAGGGTAAGTTTGTGCTTTAATGAATTTTTTAATTAACTTCTTGACTTAAAGTTTAACTTAACTCCGTGTCACTTTAGTGGATTCCGCTTGAGTCGTTACCAAATGTGGATTCTTTAAGTGATGATCATCCACCCTATTGCACGCCCTGTATTCTGAGGGCGATTCCTTATATGATGAGCATTTGTTTTTTCGAGTTTGTGTTGCCTTCTAAATATTTTACCACTCTAGTATTAGCACATTAAGGTACGGGGGGAAGTGAAGAGGGGGACCCTACCTGAAGTTGCATGGACTGTGGTATCCTCCCCGGCTCCCCCCCTTGAAATAATCGACAGTAAGACCGCATTCATTTCACGGAAAACAGCTTCCAGGAAAATGCTTTTCGAATTTTCCGACGTTCAGTTTATGGAAAATAAGCTAGTCAACAGAAACATTTTCCATCCTCTTCCTTTCACATCTAGACCAAGCATTTTCTTTCACCAAACACCTTTTCTTTTTATTTTTATTTTTTATTTGCTTTGTTTCTTTTATTTTTTTTCCTTTTCTTTTTTAAAAAATGATTTTTAATTATTTTTCTTCTTTCTTTTATTCCTTTTCCTTCTTCTTCGACCGGGCGGCCAGCGATTGGCCAATGAAGAATGAAAAAGAAAAGGAATATGTTTACTAGAAATTCTAAAACTTATCACGAAAGTACAAGTTCTAAAATTTGCAAAAAGTGCAATCAAATCTTAAGGGGCCAGCGACTCTCACTTGCTGTCCCCCCACCCTCACTGGCTCCTCTCGATAATGGTGAGGTGGCGGCGAGAGGTAGGGCAAGCCCTCCCTCCCCGCCTATTCTCCTTCCTCCCCTTTTTTTTTAATAAAAAAAATTAGCTTATTTTTAAATTTAATTTAAATAAAATTACTATTAAAAATTAAATTTGGGCCAAAACGACGTCATTTTAATTTTATGTCCATACTTTAGCCACGTCATCGCCATGTCAGCATTTTTCATTAGTAAGTTTGACAGTATTAACTTTAGAACTTAGTTTAACAAATTTGACAAGATTTAAGACTTGATTGCTCTTTTTGCAAGTTTTAGGAATCAATTGCACTTTTATGATAAGTTTTAGGACTTCTAGCGAACATATCCCAAAAAAATAAAAGGAAAAGAAAAAGAAAAAGCAAATAAAAATTTGACTTTTTTAAAAAAGAAAAGAGTACACTAAAAAATAAAATAAAAGTATTATTAAAAGGATTGCACGGAGGAAAATCATCTATACCAAATGGTGAAAAATATTTTCTAATTCATTTTCAAGTTTCATCCAAATACAATGTCAATTTCCTTAAAAATCACTGCTCAAAAAACGTTACAAATTTTCACGAAACGAATAGAGCCTAAGTAAGCCATATAGGATTGCTAGTGAGGGATTACGTGCGGTTTATATCTCGTTTAGCGATGCTGACTCCCTTGCAGTTCAGCAGAAGCAGGTTGTAGGAACCTGGAATGACTAAAGTACAGAGGCAGGCTATAGCTTCATCGCGTGGGCGGCCTCAGTATATGTGTCTCAAGTTCTCAACGCCAAATCGACACTTCCATTCTGTGCTTCAGAGAGGTTTCAACCGGCAGTATATTCAGAGAGGTGCACCACTTATGTCCCACTCCTAGATACAGAAACTTCAGCTGCCCTAAACCTTTGTTCTCGGGCCTTTCTGTAGCACTTTGTTTCAGCTTCGTCCCTGTCCAAGATTTGCCTCCTTGTGTCATTAGACCTGCGGATTTTGTTAGTTCAGGATGTTGACTTATTTTTGAGTTGATGAACTCACTGGTTCTGCAAGTCAAGCAGATGGTGCAACAATTTGGTCAATTCCAAACTTTAAGAAAGGTTCGGGCTCTAAATGGTCCGGGTCTCTGTTTGGGTCATAAAAAAGTACGTATCATTTGCGTTCAAGTTGATTAGGGTATTAGTGGAAACCAAATCGAACCGACCCATCGACAACCCTAGTTACTTGACCCACCCCGTGGCTAGGTTAAGGTTTACTTCTAGAATTGGCGCACTAGAGAAAATGATCTAAAAAATATATGCAAGAACCTAGTGTCGGTATGCCTAATTAATTTCAAATGCAGGAGCGTAACCTTTAATAAATCAATTATTTGTTTTGAAGGAAAAAGAGTTTCCTTTTTCTTTCGAAAATAAGTAAGAACGACATTTTGGCAAAATCTTAGGTGTCGACAGGTGAAATTACAAAATTGCCCCCCGAGGCTTGGACTTTGGTTTATCGATAGGTGAAATTACATACTCACCTGAAAATGCTTTTTTTTTCTTTTTCTAGAAGATCCCATCGAAAGTGAGTTTTTCTAATTATCACGGGACTAGTCAATCGAAATTTGGGGGAAATGCTTGGTTGTACGGATCGTCTGGCTAAACTTGTGCTAACTTCTTACGCATAGCCGAGGATAGATTCCACTAGTTTTGGTATCTCCCTCTATGATGCTTTGGTTTGGATGGCTTTCTACAATAAAAATTTGTTTGGCATATTAAGTTATAGGAAAAATGCCACTAAAAATTGAGAATTATACTTATTGTGACGCTAATATCCAAAAACAAAATTATCACCAAAGCCTAAAATTGTACTGGTGTGACAAAAATACCCTTTGCCCACAAAAGAAAAGCTCTAAACTTTGCCCATTGTGGCACCAAACCCTAAACTATTTTCCCATGTCACCAATATCCGCGAACTCATACCGGTGACAGAGGTTACTTTTGTTAGAATCCACTGGGATCCAAAGTATAGGGTTTTTGGTGATAGACGAATAATATTGTATTTAATGCTTTTTATTCTTGGGAAAAGCGTCAAAACAGTCCTAAACATATTACATTTATACCAATTTAGTCTTAAACCATTTTTTGGTGCCAATTCAGTCTAAACCTTTTGTCTTTGTGCTAATTCAGTTCTTCTGATTAATTTTGACCGGATTTTACTGACGTAGATGCCGGCTGGCTTACATGGCACCACCGGTGATAACGTGGACAACTTTTAATAATATTTTAATATTTTCAATTTTTTTCTTTTTCTTTCTCTTTCTTCTTCCTCCAATTGGTTGCTATTCCGGCGACTGACTAGAGGCCAAGCTCGCTTGCCACTAGTGAGGCTCGCCCTCGCTAGCAACGACGCCGACGGAACTTACACGGCCACTGGTGAGGCTTGCTTGTGACCTTGTAGCCACTAGCAAAGGCTCGAGCCCTCACCAGTGGTTGGGCGAGGTCAGGTTTCACCCATGACCGGCGAAGCTTGATCATCGCCAGATCTAGCGAAGGAAAGCCCCGCCAACCTAGCGCGAGGTCGCCCTTGCGACCATTCGACCTCGCCGGATGGTCGTGAGGGAGGCCTCTCGTTGGGTTGGCGGGGCTCACCCTCGCTGGATTTGGCGACGGTCGAGCCTCGCCAGCCATGGGGGAGGCTCGACCTCGCCAGATCCGGCGAGGTCATGCCTCGTCGTTGCCAATAGCTGGTGGGGCTAGCCGGTCCTAGCTTTTAGTCGGTCGCTGGTCCGGTGATTAGCTAGAGGAAAAAGAAAAAGAAAAGAAATTTTAAAAATTAGAAAAATATTAAAATATTATTAAAGTTGTCCACGTCATTATCGGTAGTGCCACATAAGTCAGCTGGCGTTCACATAAGCAAACTCTGTTCAAAATTAGGCGGAATGATTGAATTAACTAAAAAAATAAAAGGTTTAGAACTGACTTGGTACAAAAAAAGATTTAAAACTAAATTAGTTCCAATGCAATAAGTTTAAGATTTTTCTGACACTTTTCACTTTTATTATTCTTTTCTCTTTATATAAACAAATCATATGTATTAGCATAGCTCAAGTTGAGTAACTCTGAAATAGCTCAAAAGAAAACCTTTATTTTGTTAAACTAGTATAAGTTTGGCGATAGTGGTGACATGAAAAAAATAATATATTGGAGTTACAGCTAGCATAGTTTAGGGGCTTCGGTGACACAAAAAAGTTAAATAATAGCATTGCAGTGGGCATAACTTAGAGTTTTCAGTGATGCAAAAAAGAATTGGAATATTAGTACTGTAGTCTACATAATTTAATTTTTTTTGTGGTATTAACTCTACATTATGTGTCGTATTTCTTTTTGTTATCTTGTTTTTCTTCCGCGAGTGACCATAATAACAAATAAATAGTTATGTTTAATAATCAAAGAAGAAACTCCATGTTTTTTTTAGAAACGCGGACACATATCATTAATAATTGAGAAAATAATACAGACAATTCTTGAATTTCGGCTTAATGTGCAATGTGATCATTGAATTTTAATTCAATGTGCAATGTGGTTCTGAAACTTTTAATTTGTTCAATGTAGTCCCTGAACTTTAACCCAATATGTAATGTTATACCTGAACTTTTAACTTATTTAATATGATTCATGAATTTTTGATACGTTCAATCGAGTCCATAAACTATTTAAATTAACGATATGATAATATCGGACATTTTCATATAGTTCATGGACCAGATCAGAAGTTCATGGAAGACATTACATATTGGGTAAAGTTCATGGATCATACTGAATAAATGAAAAATTCGGAGATTATATTGCACATCAAAAAGAGTCCGGGAACCATTCGAGCCATTATTCCTTAATTATTTATATTCATCTTCGAAATTGCGTTCAATGCGTGCCGTGTACTTAACTTATTGAAAGGGGAGAAAAAGGACAAAGATGTCCTCCGGATCCCACCCAATTATAATCCCACGCGTGTCCAATCAGCCGAACGCTGTCCCCAAGAAGTGCCAATGTGAAAGGGAGAAATCTCCAAACAAGAGTTGCTGTCGTCGCGTCGGGCCCACCACTTGCGTCATGGCCGTCGTCGTCCAGGGGACGTGGTCAACAGTCAACATCGCCACGTCAACGTCGAAGGTCTCTGCTCCAAACCGTCCGCTCCCACGCGTTAAAACCAACGGCTGCGAATCGATCGCGTTCTCAAAAGTCGTCCCCCAACCCCGTCAACCACCAATGCCGAGTAAAAGGATAACGGCCGCTCACCCCGTTACACACCCGCCGCAGCTTGATGTATCGTCTCCCGCCGTCCATGGCAACGGCGACAATGGCACGGATCTGTTGGATATTTCAATAGTTCTTGAAAAATTTGAGGGTGAGTTTTTCTATAACAGCTTCCGATAGAAATTATGACTATTATGAAAGCTATTATTCTGCAACGATTTTGTAATGTTATTGAACGCAATCGATTTTTATGCTGGATTTATGATGGTTTTCAATTTAATGCAAGAGTTCGTGATGGAAAACGGTTTTCTCATTCTTTTACCGGCAAATTATTACTCCGGACATTATTGAAAAGTGCCATATGAAAACATGACAATCTTTACTCCCGTTCCGTTTTTCTTTTCTTTTTTTTTGTCGGATTATACATATAATTTAATTGTTCCTATTTCTTTTATTATTCTGGGCGGAGTACAGAAAAATGTTTATTTTTTCTCTGAGAGTATAGCCACCACAACCTATCACACTAGATTTTGCACGATGACATTATTCTTAAGGATAGTGTTAATGCGCTCACGGCCAGTCACTCTCTCACTATAGTCTCAGTCACACTCTCTCAACCCCTCTCTCGATTGACTCTCAGATGCAAACCTCCTGCCTGAGTTGCATTCCTCTCGCTCGATGCCTCCGTCTCGCATTCTCTTCGCGAGTCTCGACTTTCACCTTCCTCTCTTGCTCTGTTTTTGGCCGATCATAACCACAATCGTGTCTTATCAAGGTAAATATCCAATGCTCTAATTACGCGTTTGAGGATGTTTGTTGGGTGAGGATTGGGGGGTTTGTTTGTGGGGGAGGAAGAAAATGTTTATAGGGTCGATGCGCAAGGCCTTCAAGGACTCTCTCAAGGTGCTGGAAGTTGATATCCGGCACGCCAACACACTGTGAGCTTCACATTTGGCTTTGATCATCTACTTCTTCAATATTAATTTTGAATTCGATCGCAATTCGTTTGTTGAGTTAGCAAACAGGTAGGTGGATTCAGTTGTTTGTTGCATCTAGGCTATGATTCATTTTCTGCTAATTGCTAGTCTTGTTTGAATTTGTTTCTTCACTTTTGCTTTTGAGATGTTGCTGGTTCCCTAGACCTATCTGAGAATCGGACCGGACTGGACCGATCGGTCCGGTTTCAAGATCAAGTGGGCCTGTTACCGATATCACAAAACTGGGAACCAACCGACCCAGTCCTAGTCCCGATTTCAAGATAGGAACCTAGCCACCTTGGAATTGATCACTCCTACCACGTATATCAATTTGCTTTTGCCATGTGTTTGACGACAATTTCCATTGCTTCAATATTTCAGGGATAACATTTGACAAGAAAAAAGCCATTCTCGCACTTTTCTTAGAGTTTTAACCAGATTTGACGTCATACTAGTTGCTTCTATCATGTGTATGCCAATTGTTTCTATCACGTGTCTGCCAACCACTTATACTGCATGTATGCCAACTGCTCGTGCCACATGTATGTCAACTGCTATCAACGCTTCAATCTTCGTTCTCCTCTTCGGAATCAGTCGTCCTTGCCAAACATGTAAAATTTTGGTGCCAACAGTAGCCAATGCCCTATCTCGCACATGTCAAACCTCCCATTGGCCAAACCTCTAACAATCATGACTTTTTATAATTATAAAATCGATATCTTGCTTAACAAGGTTGGTGCCTCACAAAGCTAATGTCTCTCTCAAAATGGCCAATACCTATTTTGGTTGTTTTTAGGTGCGAACAGATATGTAAAGTAAATTAGCAAATCTAAAGATAAGTGTGAGAGAGGATATGGATAATAGGAAGATGGACACGCCATCTTCAAAAGGATTAGTTGATCCTATTGATAGTGGAGTCAACTCGATTTCTTTTGCTTAAAGCGTGGATGTAGTCAGGCAATTTCAATGTCATTTCCGTGCTCAGCTTTCGCCACCAACTGAGCCCTCTTGCTCATGTCAAGCTCATGATGTCATCTTTCTAAGGATAGAATCACTAACTACTGTATATCACTTACATAAAAGGCTTATAATCACGAAAAATCTTAAACTGCTACACATTTAATAAATTTTTCTCAAACTAATTTTTTGACCACAAAAAATCTCAAATTGATACACCCGTGACAAATTTACTCTACGTTAATTTCCGTTAAATTTTACTTCAAATTACTTTGTTAAATGACACATGACAGTTGACAAATATATCAGTTTGAGGTTTTACTCTTTGTTTTTCCCAGATATATTAGTTTGTGATTTTTTTTGTATTAATTCAATTTAATGAAGGGTAAATTTATCATAAATATACCAGTTTGAGGTTTTTTGTGGTTAAAAAATTAGTTTATGGTTAAATTTGTCATAAGTATATCAGTTTGAGATTTTTGGTGGTCAAAAAATTAACTTGAGGTAAATTTATCATATGTGTATCAGTTTAAGATTTTTTTGTGGTATTAATCCTACATTAAATGCTCCTTGACCGGGGGTCCCATTATCCCACATGGTGCTGCTAGATAGATGTAAAGCTTTTCCCTTTTGGAAAAGAAGAGGGTGAAAACTAAACAAGAAAAAAAGGGGGAAATGATGTGTCTGACTTTACAAACCAGAGGAAATTACATTGATATATACAAAAGGAAAGTAGTTTATGTACATGTTATATGAATGATGTGATTTAAGTGTTACTGAACAATCACATTACCATCATGATATACATCTTCTCTTCATTTGATGTTTTACATGCCTCTAGTGCGCGGAATACCTTCTCGCAAGACAGCTTAAAAGGCTTTTAGAAGGAATACGGGCTAAGGAAAGAAGTCGATATATCTATACTAATTATTAAGAGAGAGATTCCAGGGATGGTCTCTCACAAAATTGACCATTTTATACTTCACTATGAATTTTTTAAGTTTCACTTCCTTCTTTAACTTCCACATTTTGTTTTGTTGCATATACTTTTACATTTTTTATAAACATTTCTTCTACTAATAAAATTTTTGTGAGAGCCATCAAACATGCACGCATTGAAGTCTTGCAGTTGATGAGAGTAACTATAAGTAAAACATGAAGGGAATGTTGTTGACGATATTATCTCATCATCTTAGACATCAATTGATGTAACTTCTCCTTTTGGGAAAAAAAAGATAGATGGTTACCATGTACCTTGGATAATGGTCTAGCAACAAAACCCTCACGATCCATTGCTATTGATTTTCTAACTATAGTATCCTAACCAATATTAGTTGATCTTAAAATTCTTGAGATGAAAAATCTCAATTACTGATTTAGCCAACCCGAAGTCTATATTCAAGTTAATCTTATCGATTGGAAGTTAATCATATATGCCAAATTTAATTGATGTATGAAATTTATCACTTTGATGTAATATCGTATTTGCAATGGACTATATTTTCCTCTATTCTTGATTGGAGGAAACTTCCTACGGCCTGCATCTGATTAGTGGGTCTCATGTTAATCTTATAGATTAGAAGTTAATTATGTATGCCAAATTCAATTGATTTATGAAATTTAGCACTTTGATGTAATATCATATTCGCAATAAGCTATATTTTCTTTTATTCTTGATTGGAGGAAACTTTCTACGATCTGCATTTGATTAGTGGGTCACATGTTAATCTCATTGACTGAAAGTTAATTATATATGCCAAACTCAATTGACGTATGAAATTTAGCACTTTGATGTAATGTCATATTTGCAATAAGCTATATTTTCCTCGATTCTTAATTGGAGGAAACTTCCTCCGACCTGCATCTGATTAGTGGGTCACATGTTGTGGACGTTGCATAGATACAAACTATATATATATATATATGTATATATGTATATATGCATGTGGGTGATATAGTCTCTATAACTCACAAATCATAACACATTGGAGGAAACCAACTAGGGCTAGGGGAAAAACATGTTCTATTTGCAGTTAAAATGATCTTGCTTTGAGTCGTTACTTTTGTTGTTTGATGATTTATCCATCCTTTACACCTTTGATTTATCAAAACATAGCCACATAATTGCATCAGTGATTTAGAACCACTACAACAACGTGAGGACATTTCAAATTCTCTCTCTCTCCATATGTTAAGATTCTATTTATTTTTTGGAAAATGAATGATTTGAAAATATTTTTCTAAAAATAATCGTTTATCACTTGCAAAAACGAATGAAAAAAATATATTTTTATCGTCCACAAAAATTTTTAGACAAAAATTATTGTCGATAATAAAAATATTTTTCATTGGCTAATTATTTCAAATGATACAAGTTTAGCAAAAAACTTTTCAAATTATTCACTTTTCACAAAAAAAAAACGGAATCTTAGTCAATTCATGTGCTCTTCCTTGGTTGTCATTTTTTTGTTTTACTTATGGTGCGTTTGTTTCTCAAGATTTGAAAAACATTTTCCTAAAATAATTATTTGTATCGCTTACAAAAATAAGTGATCAAAAAATATATTCATTGTCTATGAAAATGTTTAAACACAAATTATTGTCGATAATGAAACATTTTTCATTGACTAAATATTTCAAATAATAAAAACTATTATTTTTAGAAAAATATTTTTTAATTTATTCATTTTTCGCAAAATAAACGGAGTTTTAAAGCGTTGGTTTAAAGCATTGACTTAAAGAAAACCTAGCATTTATCTTTGTCCTTTCGTTTAGAGTTAACTAATTCTAGACAAATCCTTTTCATTTACTTTTTATATTTTACAATATTGTTGTCTCAACTACCATGCGAAAATGATGTCTACCTTGACATTAGGTTTTCATGAATCTATTTTTCTATATTAATAAAATATGTGCACATATATTTATCTTAATGTGTATAATCACAAAGTTGTTTTAAGATGGGAAAATGACCTAAACAATCTGTGAACTTTGGCCCAATGTGTAGTATGTCAATGATTTTTAATTTATTCAATGTGGTTCATGAACTTTAACTCAATATGTAATGTGGTTCATGAACTTTTAATCTATTCAATGTCGTCCATGAACTTTTAATACATGTTCAATGTAGTCTTTGAACTATATGAAAATATTCAATATAGTCCCTCAACTTGAATTTAGTGGAACGATTACATTGAACATGTACAAAAAGTCTAATGACCACATTGAACAAATTAAAAGTTCAGGACAACATTGAACATTAGGCTAAAGTTCATGAATTACATTGAACAAATTAAAAATTCAGGAATCATATTGCAAATTGGGCCAAAGTTTAGGGATTATTTGAGTCATTATCCCTTTTAAAATCTAGTCCTAGATAAAATTAAGGTTAGGGTTTTTTTTTTATGTAAATAATCTACCAAATAGAAACTAGAGGTCAAAACACCCGACGCGAGTAAGGTTAGTAGTGAGGCTAGAGATTGAATGAACGAAAGCGATTCTTTTTTTTTTTTGTTTTTTTGGTATGAACTGACATATCCGATTGACACTCTTTTATATTTTATTCTATTTAATAATGTAAATGCCTGACGTGGAAGATGGAGCCATCAACTGTGCGACATGTGGCGCAACCTTCACAGGCTATCTTACTCAGTTATCTAAATTTGATGTGGCAAAACCTAAGAGAGAGGTAAATTTGCTTACGTAGAATTTTCCTAACAGCCTCCAAATTAGCTCGGGGGATGGACAAATGCTTCTACTTTATATAGACATATAAATAGATGGAGGAAGACTACAAGTTTCGCCACAAGACGTGGTTCTCTTGTTACATTCTTTAGTTGCGAGACCGAGCAAAAGGCGATCCCCATCTTGGATTCACGGATGTTGAACACATCTACATGTATACATACATACATAAATATATATACATATATATTTGCAATTGTAAAATAAGGTCAACAGTTTTCTGTTGACCTTAACGCGGGATCTGACGTGAGATCGAACCTTGTATTTTTAACCCTCCTCCGTTTGCCGGGAGAGAGGTGGCCACGGGCCGATTTGGCCCGGAACTGGCCCGGTCAAACCCGAGCCCGGAACCGTTGACCGGGCCCGCGGTTTGGAATCGGAACCGGCCCGTGGCATACGGGCCCAGTTCCGGTTCCCGAAAAATTTGAACCGGCCTAGAACCGCCGGTTCTACGAAATAAAAAATAAATAAAAATTTAAAATAATAATAATAATAATAAATTTTTTTTAAAAAAATTTAATTATTTTTTTTTTATAAAACAAATTGAACTCTAATTGCCATGCATTGTAAGTGCATTGATTTTCAATTGCAATGCTTGACTTGGGTGTATTGAACTCTAATTACAAGGCTTGGCTTGAGTTTTATAAACAACCCCTTTGATGGTCTCTTCATTCCCATTCGATGTGGGACTCTCGGTTTGCCTTGAACGCCTTCAATATGAGACTTTTGGCTTTGTCTTCATGCAAATGCCAAGAGTCCCACATCGAATGGGAATGAAGAGACCATCAAAGGAGTTGTTTATAAAATCCAAGCCAAGTCATGAGAAGTGAAGTTGTATGCCTTTTGTGGCTACGATCCTTTGCTAATTAAGAACAAAGGGTTTCATTGGACCGCCTAGAATCGGACCGGACCAATGGTCCGGTTCTCAATTCTATGGTTTGCCGGTTCAGTTCTTAGTTCTAAAATTAAAAGACCGGTTTTACCGGTTCGGTTCCCGGTTCCGATCGGAAACCGATCACCCCTACAATTTTCATTTTGATTATAATTTATATTGAATAATTTATTATTTCATATTTTTATAATTATTTATTATTTATTTTATAATTTATTTTTAAAATTTTTAAATTACGAACCGGAACCGGCCGGTTCCGAATCGGAACCGGAACCACTAGGGGCGGTTCCGATTCCGGTTCACATGTGGTGACGAACCGGAACCGGACGGTTCCGAACCGGAACCGGACGGTTCCGAACCGTGGCCACCTCTAGCCGGGACGAGTGGTACATCGTCATCATCGCCATCATCGCCAGTGCTGAAATTAAGAACAAACGAAGGAAGAAACGAGGAACTGATGCAGTGTTATCAAAATTGATGGCGGTCCCACATCTACAGACGAAAAAATTAAAAAAAAAAATAAGATTCACAAGATTTAAATAAATATCCAGCAGCCAATAAGCAATCCATGGCTGCAAAAGAAAAATCAGCCTCAGCATCAGCATCAGCATCAGCATCAGTCTTCGTCTTCCTCTCCCTCTCTCCGGCAGAGCCGAAGTAACGATACGTTGACACGACCGACCACCACCGGGGGACATGGCGGTGACGGACTTCTTCGCCGGCGAGATCGCGACGGAGCTCCTGAAGCAGCTCCTGCAGATATCCCGCAAGTCCTGCCTCTGCAAGGCCAGCGCGGACGATCTCATCGCCGCCATCACGGAGCGCCAGCCCATCATCCGCGAGATCCAGTACTCCGGCGTCGAGCTCCCCGCCCACCGGCAATTCCAGCTCGACCAGTTTGCGAGGACCCTCCAGGACGGCATCGAGCTCTGCAAGAAGGTCCAGGGCTCCAACCGATGGAACGTCTACAGGAACCTCCAGCTGGCTAGGAAGATGGAGAAGATGCACAAGAGGATCAACGCTTTCTTCCAGGGCCCGATGCAGGCCCACACCCTGGCCGACGTGCACCACATGCGGTTCGACACGAAGGAGCAGCTGGATCGGATCGAGGGGTCGACGAGACGGCTGGAGCAGAGCCTGTCGGAGATGAGGATCGGCGGCGGCGGGTGGGTGCAGGAGGCGGTGAGGCGGAGGGAGGAGGCCGAGGCGGAGTCCGACGTCTTCGGCGGAGGCTTGCTGAGGCTTGGGCCATCGGTGGAGGTGGGGAGACGGAAGGTGAGGGAGATGATTGTGAAGAGCGAGGATATGGGGGTGATTGGGATATCTGGGATTGGTGGGTCTGGGAAGACCACTTTGGCTAAGGAAGTTTCTAAGGATGATAAAATCAGAGGTGAGCTCCTTTTTCTGCTTTTTATTTTTTGCAGTGATTTTTCTTTTGTTTCTCATTTCTTTGGGTTCTGTTTTTGGTTCATGCTCTTTCTGGTTGAATTTGCTCTGATTGCACTACTGCAGTTTCTAACAGGAGGCTTTTGTGAACTTTTATTGCTTTGAGTGCTCTAAATTTAGCATGTTAGCAAGTGGTAGGTAATGATAGCTTGACCTCAGTATCTTTGGATAGCTCTCTGATGTGGCTTTGAAACTGTTGTCTCACAAAATCTGTATCTTGTGTAGACTATATATCCAAATAATTTGTGAGCTCCTTGCTTTTCGGTGTTTAAGGTCGATTTTCACTTGTTTCGGAATGGTAAGTTCATCTGTTTAGATTCAAAGCTACCAACTGACCATTTTTATGCTTCTTCCAGGTTATTTCAACAACAGGGTCCTGTTCCTAACAGTATCTCAGTCCCCTAATGTAGATCTATTGAAGGCTCAGATTAAGGGATATATAATGGGGAATGAAGGGGCCAGTCCATTCGATCGGGTTCCTCAGTGGAACCTGCAGTATGATTTGGGGACCCCAGGACGAAGGACCCTGATTGTGCTGGATGATGTGTGGTCGTTCTTGGATCTTGAGCCATTGGTTGCCATTTCCAGGACACCTGGTTGCAAGATCCTCGTGGTCTCGAGATTCAAATTCCCGGAAGTAATTAAAGATAGTTATGAAGTAGAATTGCTGAGGGAACAAGAAGCCATGACCCTGTTCTGCTACTCGGCTTTTGGTCAAAATTCCATCCCTCCTGGTGCTGATAAAGATTTGGTCCAGCAGGTAGTTTAGAAAACTCTCTCTCTCTCTCTCTCTCTCTCTCTCTCTCGGGAGTATGTTTTTAGTCGTGTAAATGCTAGTAACTTTGTTTGAAGTTTCGTTTGAATTTGCTGCCTTAGGCCTTTGATTCTATATGTCATGAAAACGTTGTGGATAGGTTGTCAACGAGTGTAAAGGGCTTCCTTTAGCTCTCAAAGTGATTGGAGCTTCACTGAGGGACCAATTACCGATGTTCTGGAAGAGTGCCAAAAATAGATTGGCAAGGGGAGAGCAGATATGCGACTCTCATGGAAGCAAACTGCTGGATAGAATGGCGATCAGTGTGGAGTACTTGAAGAAAAAGGTCAGGGAATGCTTCTTGGATTTGGGATCGTTCCCAGAGGACACAAAGATTCCTCTCGATGTTCTTATCAAAATGTGGGTCGAAATACACGATATTGATGATGAAGAAGCTTTTGCAATCCTCGTTGAGCTCTCCAACAAAAATCTAATTACTATGGTTAAAGATGACCGGTATGTACATGTTCCGCACGTCTTTTGGTATGGCTCTTAGATTTGGAAGAACTAACCAAACTGAATCCTTCTAACTTAGTGAGATCTGTGGCAGAGCTGGAGAAATATACAGCAGTTATTTTGAGGTGTCGGTGACCCAACATGATGTGCTGAGGGACCTCGCCCTTCATCTCAACAAGCAGGAGGAAGTCAACAAGTGCAGGCGACTGCTAATGCCTAGAAGAGAAAATGAGCTTCCTAGAGAGTGGGAGAGGAATTCAGACAGACCGTTTGATGCCCAAATTGTTTCAGTTCACACAGGTACTGACTGAAATCTAGTGAGGCTCATACACACAACTCTCTCTTCCAATTTGTTTTCCCTAATATCTGTTGTGCAAATCTAGGTGAAATGAATGAAATGGATTGGCCAAGACTAGAATTCCCCAAGGCTGAAGTGCTAATCCTCAACTTCTCCTCCAACAGTTACTTCTTACCCCCTTTTATTGAGTACATGCCGAAGCTCCGTGCTTTGGTTGTCATAAATCACAGCACTTCCAACGCTGTCCTCAGAAACTTTTCGGTTTTCTCTAGTTTGACCAAGTTGCGAAGCCTCTGGCTTGAAAGGGTTTGTGTCCCTCATTTATCTGAAACCACAATACCCCTCAATGAAATGAGTAAGATATCTCTAGTCCTGTGCAAGATCAATGACAGCCTGGATCCATCAACCGTCAACCTCCCCAAGATTTTTCCATGCCTATCGGAGCTCACTATTGACCACTGCGACGACTTATTGGAGCTTCCTTCGAGCATTTGCAGGGCCCGATCCCTCAAGAGCCTGAGCATCACAAACTGCCACAGCCTTCAAAGGCTACCAACTGATTTGAACAAACTGTCGTCTCTAGAGATTTTGAGGATGTATGCTTGCCCGAATCTTAGGATACTTCCTCAGGGAATCTGTCAACTTGGTTGCTTGAAGTATCTTGATATATCTCAATGTGTTAATTTGATGCGCCTTCCTGAAGAAATTGGAAACCTGGGGACACTTGAGAAGATCGATATGAGGGAATGCGCACAGATAAGGCGGGTGCCGATCTCTGCCTCATCGATGAGGTCTCTTAAAACTGTGGTCTGCGATGAGGAGGTGTCTTCGGGGTGGCAAGAGGTGAAGCCTAGGGAGAATGTTCAAGTTCATGTTGTGGAAAAGTGCTTCTCTCTGGACTGGCTGGACGATTGACCGTGTTTCTTATGAAAGCTTGCTGCATCACTCACCATTCACCATTAAGCACAAGTTCTAGTCAAGCTGTTCCGGCATCTGTAACTTTTATCTCCTTTACATGTTAATTTGGTTCCCGGTGTCTGAAAAACTTCAAGAAATTTCGTGTTCTGTTCAATGTTATGTTGCTCTGTATGTTTTGTCTGTTGGACACTGATAAGTTCACTGAAGTCCATCTAGCGTTTTTGTGTTTCTGGCCCCGTTTCCCCATCTGGAGTTTCATTAAACTGACCGGATTATTATGTGAGCAATGCTGCCTGTGTTGAATTTTGTTGTTAAATGACTTGATGCTTAGGCAGTACAATAGCAATGGCAAATTTCTAAGATTTCAAAGTCCAGTTATTGTTTATCATCTCTTTATGCTGAACACAGAAGTTCTAATCACTTGTGCCGTCAAAATCATACTTTGGCTTAACCCTCTCTCTCCTCCCAAAAGCTATAACATCAATGTACTTAAAATGTAAAAAAAGGAGTGCCAGTTCTGCTAGAATGGCGGAGGGAAGGGTGGCAATTTGTGTGACCGTGACCTGCTATTGTGCTGCGTGGAATTGATATCATTGTTCGAGTAATTTGAAATTTGGATCGATATAATGAGAAAGTTGATTAAAGTTTGTCAAGCAACATCGAGTTCTGGGTACTCTTCGTTGTATCATTGTCCGATCCGGCCTTCTCAAACTATTCTCGATACTTTGGTTTTTGCTTAATTCGTGATCTTGTGTCGCGTCAAAATTATCAATGGAACGATGCTTTTTTCTTTTCACTTTCTCGTGACGCTCTTTATGGAGTGTTTTTAAAGCTTAGGATCGGACAAAACGTCGTGCCTTGTCAGTGATCTTAGATGGGTCCGAAGAATCCGAAGTTGGCAAGCTTTTTAAGCAATATTGTGAGCATGATGGAAGTATGACTAGGCAAAACTAGGAACCAGTCTTCATGTATCTCATCAAGAGTTCAAAATTCAGCATTTGGAATTTGGAGCATTAGGTGATTTTTTGGTGCCACAGTGTCTTCAATAATGAACTTTGAGGAGGGCCACCACAGACTACCAGTGCTTTTTTTTTTTTTTTTCAATGGGGCTTTAGATGGAGACATCGACTGATTATTGGGTTGATTTCTTGGACATTGCTCGGTGCCTTCCTATGTCACTTTCCGAGGTTGTAATTTAGTGCAAAGACCACATTTTTTAGAGACTTCGGGTCATATATGTCTTGGTCTTTTGTTAACATGCTATTCTGTGGGACCTCGATTTTTATCTCCACACGCGTATCTGTCGGCCTTGGCATATTCCTTTGGGGTGTGAAAGCAAAAGGTATAATGATATAAATAGTTGGTGAATTTTTGCTAAATGTGTAATTTGATTCATAAATTTTTAATTTATTCAATATGACCTCTAAACTTTTGCCAAATATGCAATGGTATCCTTGTAATTTTAATTTGTTCAATGTAGCCCTTAAACTTTTGGTACATATTCAAGTTAGTCCCTATACTATATGAAAATGTTCAATATTGTCCCTCAACTTGAATTAATAGAAAGGTAATATTGAATATCTTTATATAGTTTAGGCATTAGATTGAACATGTACATATTAAAAGTTCAGGAACTACATTGACTAAATTGAAAAATAAGGGACGATTTTGCACATTGGGCAAAGTTCAATGACCATATAGAACAAATTAAAAGTTTATGGACCACATTACACATTGGAACTATGTTGCGGGACCATTTGTGTCATTTTCCCAATGCAAAATTATTCATACGAGGAAGAATTTTTAATTTGATCCCTAGTATTTCGAAGTCTCACATAATTAGCCCCGAATTTTTGTTATCATAACTCAACTCCTCATTCACCGTGTCAGCCAAATATTATCCATTTTGATAGCGGCTCACTCGATGCCTACATGGCTTTAAAGTGCATCGTTCTAGTTTAAGATTGCACGACGCTTATCTACTAGAGCAATAGCTTAGGTCCAGGAGATGTAGAATTAAAAAACATATCCGAAACCCAAAATCCCCACCTAGCTCTTATACCACGTAAGCTGGCCCCACTTGTGCCTCTGCCTGCATGATATTATTTGCGGGAAAATTGTCCAAAAAGTTTAAAACCTTTCAATTTTGTCAATTGAATTAATCCGGATAATTTTGGCTGGAATTCACTGACATGGATGCCGGATGTCCTACAAGGCACGGTCAGCGCTGATGTAGATAATTTTTTAATAATTTTTAAATATTTTTCCACTTTTTTAAAATATTTTTCTGATTTTTTTATTTTATTTCTTTTTCCTTTAGCTGATGACCGGCTACCTACCATGGCCCGATGGGCTGATTTCGCCCAGGCGAGGGTTGCTGTTGTCTGCCACAAGTGAGGCCCGATCGGGCGAGGGCTCCCCTCACCAGATTTGGTGAGGTTGCGCTAGGTCTCGCTTGCCTGGTGATGGTTGTCTTGTGGCTGGTGGCCGATCATCAGCAAAAGTGAGGAAGAAGAAAAAAATAGTAAATTGAAAAATTATTAAAATATTTTTAAAAATTGTTAACATCAATGCCAACAATACCACATAGGACGGACGATGTATAGTTAGTGAATTCCGACAAAAATTGGCCAACTATACTTTAGGACTAAATTGACAATAGGTTTCGGACTTTTTGGATAATTTTCCTTATTGTTTGCCCATGTCATGGCTTATTCTCGCTTGGATAGCTTTAAAATGAGTCATGCTAGTTTAAGGTTGTGCATGGCTTATTTCTTGGTGCAAGAATCCATATCTAGGTGATATGCAATTGATGCGTATTTAAAACACAACAATCTATTACAGTAGTTGCTTTTGAAGGAGTGAAGTATGACGGAAACTTGGGATCAAAGGGAGGCTTGGGTAGGTTGCTATTGTTGCTATATCATCATTTCCAGACCAGTTGCCTAGGCCGAGTCCACTCGGCTGAGTACAACTTATTCACCCTGTTCAGTGTTCACCCTTGGCAGTACTAAGTAGCAGAGTGCTCCATGTTGTGACAAACCTGTTGAGACACGATGTGTACATTGCCTTTGCATCTATGATGCACGTATTAGTAACTTTTGATTATTTTGTCATCCTCAAAATTTCATTCGGAGTTTCTACAACAAAAATGCAATACTATGACATCTAATTTTCAACGGAGATCTAAACAAACTGTCAAGGGATAGTTCAATGTTTTTTCCTTTGGCAAAACAAGATCATTTTATTTCATCAAGATGAGCTTCAGCACATACAAGGTTCCAAAGGGTTGCGGGAGGGTTAAAGACCCAATTATAGGGCAAATATTTGCACTTTTGAGTTTTAACAATCTAGTCTCCCACATGATTTTCTTCCCTATTACAGTGGGCTAAAAGAACATTAGGTAAATGGGCTAGCAGAAGTTTGCATTCGATAATAAGTGGAGTGGCTTCCCATGGAGAAAAATCTAAGCCTGAAAGGCAATTAACCAAAATCAAATTGTCAGATTCTAGTAGGTATCTCATTTTGTCTTCCTTCCTTCATGCATGAAGTAGCTTAGAGTTTCAAGGCAAGCAAGGATTTCCACAAGCAAGGATTTCCACATTAATAGCTGAACTTGCCCTCACCATTTTAGCAAATCCATCCACAATCTTCCTGGAGAAGTCATGGCAAATACCAACTATGGATCCTTCCATTGAACTTGCAGTGTAGGATCCGTCAATATTCCACTTGAGAGTCCCTTTCTCCGGTGGTCGCCACGATTTGGGTGAGTGGCTATCCTTTGAGTTGGTGTTCTTCTCCAATTTAGTCCATCGGCAAATATTCTGGTGCATGGCCATTGTAGAGCTCACCGGGTGCTGCGGATTTGGGGATTGACTTTGAAAAATGAAGTTGTTCCTCCATTTCCATATATACTAGAGAACTACCACTAGAAAATCAAAGGAGATTGAGGTACTTTTGAAATTTAGTAGCCACTCTTCAATTCTCGTAAGTCCTTGACTAGAGATTTGGATATGCAGGGCCAGGTTCGACCACACCTGATTTGTCCATGGGTAAAGTAGGAATAAGTGCTTGGTTGTCTCAACCTGTTGGTTACACAGACTGTAGGTAGGTTCTTGAACAATACTCCTTTTAAATAAATTTTCCTTGGTAGGCAAAGCATTTTGGCACATTCCCTGCAAGAAAAATATGATTTTTGGAATGGTTTTTGCCTGCCAAATCCTTGTCCGTAGTTTTCGAGGGGTCTAATGCAAGGTGGATGCTGAAGTTGCGATCTGTTTCTCGGTTTCTCCCCTTAGTTTGTTGTACCCACTCTTAACTGTAGAGGACCTTGATCTAGTGTTGTTCCAAACCAACTTATCCTCCGTTAGTTGAGATCGCAGCGGAATTGAGAGGATTTCATTGGAGGTTTGTTCATCAAATAGAGCATGTAGGGTCTGTGTATTCCACATTAAATCTTGCTTTTGTATCATATCAGCTACCTTCTCCAGCTCGCCTCTATTTGGTGGTCCCTTTATAATTCCTCTGGGTGGCCATTTATCCTCTCTAATTCTAATCTTTTCCCCATTTTCAACTGACCACATAATGGAGGGAAGAATAACATCTTTGCCCATTAGGAGGCTTTGCCACCCTCAAGATGGCCGTGTCCCCTTACGAGCATGTCTGAAATCACAATGAGGGAAGTAGAGCCCTTTAAGTACCTGATTCCACAAAGATTTTGGGTTCTGAGTCAATCTCCAGGCTTGTTTCCTCAACATAGCCTTATTAAAAGTGATGAGGTCTCTAAAGCCCAATCCTCCATTATCTTTTCTAAGTTTTAGCACATCCCATTTTCTCTGATGCAATCCTGATTTGCTTGCCTCATTTCTCCACCAAAAAATAGCAATTTTCTGCTCAATAGCATGACAAATGGAGATAGAAACTTTAAAGATGGACATAGTGTACCGTGGGAGAGCTTGAACCACTACTTTAATGAGGATTTCTTTCCCTACTTTAGATATTAACTTTTCTTTCTAGCCTTCTAGCTTCATATAGCCTTCTAGCTTCATATTGACTCTCGCTATAATCCAAGCAAACATTTGCTTCTTTGATTCACCCTAGTCATAAGGAATTCCCAAATACTTGTCAGTTTTCTCTATAATCGGCACTCGCATCTCCGCAGCCATATTTTGTCTCAATCTCTATGGGTAATCTTTTGGTAAGGAAATTTTTTTTGGTAAGGCTCTATGGGTAATCTTTACTAGCAAACACTCCAAATTTATTCAAATTAATAGCTTGACTTGAGGCATAGCAATATTGATTCAAGATTACACCTACACTTTGGCATTCGTTAATTGTTCCATCCAAGAAGAAGATTAAGTCATCCGCAAAGAGTAAGTCGGTCAAAGTTGGGCATGATCTATTTAATTGAATTCCTTTGAAAATCCCATTCTCCAGTGCATTTTTCACCATAAAGGATAAGGCATTCACCACAGTGATAAATAAACATGGAGAAAGTGGATCACCTTGGCAGAGACCTCTTGAGGGATGAAAATAGGGCAATGGCTCTCCGTTCAACTTTACACTATAAGACAGTTGTGATGCATTACATAACCCATCTAACCCATTGAGCACTGAATCCCATTCTTAGCAAGCATGCTTACATAAAATCCCATTCCGCTCTATCAAATGCCTTTTTCATATCAAGTTTAAGGACAACCTGAAACTTCTTCTTTCTCTTTTTAATTTTGAGTTGATGTAGCACTTCCTGGACAATTAAAATGTTATCCTGAATCTATTTGTCACTTACAAATGCACTCTACTCTTTCGAGATGAAGTTTGGCATCCATGGTTTCAATCTATTTGCCAAGACTTTTGAGATGATTTTATAAGCAAAGTTACATAAGCTAATGGGGTGATATTATTCCACCTTCTCCGGATTAAGGATCTTTGGGATAAGCGATATATGCGTTCTATTTAGCTCTAGGTTGAGAATCCTAGAGTTTAGAAAGCTTTGTACTTCTTTGAACAACGCTTGTTTCAGATCTTCCCAATGATGATGGTAGAATTTCCCATGTAGTCCATCAAGCCTTGGTGCTTTAGTGGCACCCGGTTGATGAGCAGCTTTTGTAACTTCCTTCATTGTCAGTTCCACAGTCAAGACTTGGTTTATCTCCTCTCCCACTAAGTTAGGAACAAACTCCATTATAGGTTCAAAATGTCGAGGGCCCTCGTAACTGTTTAAAGTTATGAAGAAATCCATTGTCTGCTGTTTTAGTTGACCTAAGTCACAAATCCAAACCCCTTCTGAGTTTCTCAACATTGAGATCTTGTTCCATTGCCTTCTTTGTCAATGTTAACAAACCAAGAAATCCAATACCTCAAAGATCAATGACATGTAACTTCCAAATATAAAACAACAATTAAAAAGATAATTTCAGAATTTCAACGAGTTGTTCAAAGTATGTGATAGTCAATTTCCAATCTCAATCATGTGGAAACCAATGCTTACATTTTAAATGATTCACTACTCATAGTTCACAATTACAAGTTGAGAAATGGGAAAATGTTACAAATTGTCCATAATATTTGGCTCAATGTGTAATGAAGTCCGTGGACTTTTAATTTATTCAATGCGGTCCCTAAACTATTGGTAAATATTCAATGTAATTCTTATGTTTGCTCAAACGACAAATTAGACGATAAGAGTAAAAAAGAAATATCCTTTAAAAAAAATAGATGAGAATGCACTTTTACTTATAACAATCATGTGCATTGCATGTGCTAAGGAGAAACTAATGGAGGGTTATGGAATATAACAACATTAAGTTCATGGGTGGTAACAGTTAAAAGTTCAAGTGGTAAACATGTATTATCCGAAAAGTTTAAGATGGTTTTGAGTAATTTTCCCTTTTTTTAAGCAATTTATCAACTCGGTTGGGTCCCAACCTTTTTTTCAATATCAAACTATAGGGGAAATTATACAAAATTCCCTCGAACCTTGGGACATATGCCTCCGCACTTTCAACTATTATACATTACCTCCCTCAACTTTTATTTTGTTACATTCCTTAAACCTCAATTATTTTCTCCATTAGCATGTGCAGTGTACGTAACTTTCCAAGAGTAAATGTGTATTTTCCATCTCATTTAGTTTAAGGAAATCTCTCTCTTATTCTTGATATCTTTAAGCAAAGTGAAAAAAAACTAAAGAAAATGGAAAAAAAAAGTAACGCAGACATATATGTTAAAAAATATAATATAATTATAATTTCGAAAAATAACAAATAAAAAAATTGGTAGATATATTAATAGAAGCAGTAAGATATTTTAAGAAAAATAATCTCAATTAAGTGAAAAGGAAAAGATTCCTCAATGACAAAAAGGTGAAATAACAAAAATCAGACGCTCATTATTTATTTACAAATGGATAATTTGTGCATAAAAATGATCAATCAACATAAAAAAAATCTAAAAATCACATTAGGTTTTGGTCAATCATTTTATTTTATACTTTGAGGACATAATTTCCTTTTATATTTTTTTAGATATTTTTTATCAATCATTTTTCACATTTATAAACTCTTTAAATATACATAATGAGTAACCAAATTTCCCCATTTGGCCTTTTTTGCTATTGAGGCCTTTTCCCTTTTTAGTTAGTTTGTGTTTATTCTTATTCTTAACATATATCATATTAAGTTCTATCAAAATGCTATATTTAGCAAATTTAAACAAATTTTTATTATTTAATATATTAGTGATATTTATCTTTCTTTATTATTATTATTTTAGTTGATTTAGCTTTCTCTGATTTTGTATAATTTTTTTCATTTTTTTACGACAATTAAAGGTGAAAGAGAAATTCTCTTAAAACAAAGGTTTAAAACCACAAAAAACCACAAATTATCCATCGTGATACAAATTCCCTGAGTATCTAATAAAAAAACCCAAACTTATACCAGTGTGGCAAATATACCTTGAATGGAACTAAAATATAGAGTATATATGTCACATATGTATAAGTTTGGGCTTTTTCGTGACACGAAAAAAATTTGGGGGTATTTTTGTCACAATGTATAAGTTTAGGGTTTTTGGTAACACAAAATTTTTTTTGGTATATTTGCGTCGCAATGGTAGTTTATTTTTTTTTAGTATTTGCCGTAAAATAATGAGATGAAAAAATATTTTTACCCCTTAAAAGTCACGTGCATTGCTAGTGCTAGTAGAAAGAATTACGAAGGGTTAACAGCTATATTAAAAAAAAATTATGGGGGTATTGTAATAGTTGAAAGTTTTGGGGCAGACTTATATTACCTCCAAAATTCATGTGGATTTTGTGTAATTTCCCCTAAAAAAATTCAAATTGTCCGACAAAGGAGGAAGGTGCCGCAATCCACATGGATGTGATAGAGACAAAGATCAATGCAGGCCCTTATATCGCAAGGGAACAAGCATAGAGACCATATTACTTGAAAGCCCATAAAATACCCAAAATAGCCTGTGAGATTCATAGATCGGTCAATGCATTTTAATATGTGGAGGTGGCTCTAACCCTTATCGTGTCGTTGATAAGATTTGAACATGTGACAGTTGGCCTCTAGCTTCAAGGTTTGAAATCCTTTGTCACTTCAATTAGGTACACCAATCTTAAAGGGTTACAAGAGCCCAATTTATCATGACTCACAAGTGAATTCCATGTCTCAAATCGATTCTTCTAAGAATACAAACCATTTCCTTTTTTTTTTTGCCTTTAAATTACAGTTCATATTACAAAAAGTTGCATTATTGGATTATCCTGAAATAGTAAGACCTACTTAGATCTACGAAAACAAAAACCGCTATTTAGTTTTTGTATTATGATTGACAATACCTATCACATTGTCCCCATAGTAACTTCAGCTCAATTTTTTCCTCACCATAAAATGTTACCCATGTTTAATTTCTTAATGCTCATTAGGAGAAAAGTGAAAACTAATCGAAGAAGAAATCCTGAGAGTGCAAGCCTAAAGGTGAATTAAAGTTGGAAATTTTAACACTCTTGCGACACCTTCATTTTATTTGTAGTTGAGTTTTCTGTCTCCTTATTTCCTCTGGTAAAAAGAAGGAGATTAAATTCATAAGGGTTCCTTTAAGAAATTGTAACTAGTAGGAAAGTGTCACGATTCATGATTCTCTCGTACTCCTATACCTTTGTGAGTGATGCTCGGGGTTATCGAGTGAAGAGTGAGAATGCAGAAGGGAATGCAACTAGGTCGTGGGAGTGGTGTTAGGACGGTTGGTGTTAGGAGTTCTAGGATAAAAAGAATATACCCTTAGGAGGTCTGAAGAAGGGGTTGGTCTTCCATACACAAATTGGTTGGGAGCTGATGTCGCTTTCCTGATGAGGCCATGATAGGCCAAAACCAGTTGTCGTATTCTGTGCGTCTTGCTCGATAAACTAGGCGCCCGAGCTATGCTGGGTGTGATACGATCCGATATGATTAAGCTATTCGTTGTATTGTTCCTAGGAACAACTATGGAATGAAGGCTGGCCTGGGTTCTTATTGACTTGCCAGGTGCCACATGGGCTGTTCCGAGGTCAAGGAACTGTCGACCCGTGACAAATGGTATCAGAGCAGAGATCCCTCCAGTAAGTGGGTGATTCGGGGAGAACTTGTGGTCTTCCTAGTCCTATGAGAGTGGAGAGTGAATTGTCGGTGTCATGGACCCGAGCAACGTGTGGCTCTTGTCTAGCTTCTAGGCTGGTAATGAGGGCATAGGGTGGAAGCGAATTACTCATTGAATAGGGATAACGTTTTTGGATCAAATGGCGAATCTCAAAAGGAGATCTGTCATCACGTTTTCAACAAGGGGAGAATCCTCCATTGGTCCGCCTAGATTAGGAGGAGCCTAGTAGGTGAAAGAAGGTTTTGCCAAGGGAGTGTAGTTGGCTAAGGATGCCACACTTGTCAAGGAGCATAGATGACTGAAGATTTGCGAACAGCTCTGATTGGGGGAAGCAACTAGTGGAGTGGGGTGGCCTGTTTCGTTGGGCAAGTATTGCCATTCATATAAGTCCTAGGGAGTGGCGTTGATGGTTAGAATGCAGGAAAGCGATAGGATAGCTCGCAACAAGGGCATTGCAGAATTGAGTGGGGGAGTATGTCACGGTCTGTGATTCTCTCGTGCTCCTGTACCCTTGTGAGTGATGCTCGGGGTTATCGGGTGAAGAGTGAGGACACAGAAGGGAATGCAACTGGGTCATGGGAGTGGTATTAGGATGGTTGGTGTTAGGAGTTATAGGATAGAAAGAATATACCCTTAGGAGCTCTACAAGCAGGGTTGACCTCCTGTACACAAATTGGTCGGGAGCTGTGTCGCTCTCCTGATGAGGCCATGGTAGGCCGAAACCAATTGTCGTATTCCATGTGTCTCGCTCGATGGATTAAGCGCTCGAGCTTTGTTGGGCGTGATACTATCCGATATAATGAAGCTATTCGCCGTACTATTTTGGGGAACAACTATGGAATGAAGGCTGGGCTGGGGTCTTATCAACTCACTAGGCGCCGCACGGGCTATTTTGCGGCCAAGGAATTGTCGACCCGTGACAAATGGTATCAGAGCAGGGATTTCTCCAGTAGGTGGGTGATTTGAGGAGAACTTGTGGTCTTCCCGATCCTATGAGGGCGAAGAGTGAATCTTTGAGGTCATGGACTCGAGTAACGTGTGGCTCTTGTCTAGCTTCTAGGATGGCAATAGAGGCATAGGGTGGAAGCGAATTACTCACTGAATAGGGATAATGTTCTTGGATCAAATAGTGAATCTCAAGAGGAGATCTGTCTTCACATTTCCAACAAGGGGAGAACCCTCCATTGGTTCGCAGAGATCAAGAGGAGCCTAGTAGGCAAAAGAAGTGATGCCAAGGGAGTGCAATTGGCTCAAGATGCCACACTTGTCAGGGAGAGCACAAGTGACTAGAGATTCGCGAATAGCTTTGATCGGAGAAAGCAACTAATAGAGTGTAGTGGTTTGTTCTATAGGGTGAGCATTTGCCATTCATGTAAGTCCCGTGGGAGTTGCGGTGATGGTTGAAGAATGCAAGGAAGTGACAGAATGGCGGAACAAAGTGCTTAGTAGGCGAAAAAAGGTTTTGCTAAGGGAGTGCAGTTGGCTAGGGATGCCACACTTGTCAGGGAGCACAGGTGACTGGAGATTCGCGAATAGTTTTGATTGAGGGAAGCAACTAGTGGAGTGCGGTGGCCTGTTTTGTTGGGCGAGCATTGTCATTCATATAAGTCCCAAGGAGTGGTGTTGATGGTTAGCACATAGGGAAGCGACAGGATAGCTCGCAATGATGGTGTTATGGAATTGAGTGGGGGAGTATGTCACGGTCCGTGATTCTCTCGTACTTCTGTACCCTTGTGAGTGATACTCAAGATTATTGGATGAAGAGTGAGGACGCGGAAGGGAATGCAACTGGGTCGTGGGAGTGGTATTAGGATGGTTGGTGTTAGGAGTTCTAGGATAGAAAGAATATACCGTTAAGAGCTCTGAAAGCAGGGTTGGCCTTCCGTACAAAAACTGGTCGGAAGCTAATGCCACTCTCCTGATGAGGCCATGGCAGGCCGAAATCAGTTGTCGTATTCTGTGTGTCTCGCTTGATGGATTAGACGCTGAGCTATGCTAGGCATGATATGATTCGATATGATGAAGCTATTCGACCACTGTTCCTAGGAACAACTATGGAATGAAGGCTGACTTGGGGTCTAGTTGACTCACCAGGTGTTGCACGGGGCTGTTCCACAGCTAAGGAACTGTCGACCCGTGACACAAGTGTCACGGGTTGTGATTCTTTCCTACTCCTATACCCTTGTGAGTAATGCTTGGGGCTATCGAGTGAAAGATTGAGGATGTACAAGGGAATAATATAATTGGGCCGTAGAAGTGGTGTCAGGATAGTTGGTGCTAGGAGTTTTAGAATGGAAAGAATATACCTTTAGGAGCTCTGAAGGCGGGATTGGCCTTCCATGCACAAACTGGTCAGGAGTTGATACCACTCTCCTAATGTGGCCATGGTAGGCCGAAACTAGTTGTTGTACCTAAAGTATTCTTTGTGTCTCAATCGATGGACTAGATGCTCGAGCTATGCTAGGTGTGATACAATCCGATACAAAAAAGTTATTTGCTGTATTGTTCTTTAGAACAATTACAGAATGAGGCTGGCTCGGTGTTAACGACGCGCTAGGCGCCGCACGAATTATTCCGCGACCAAGGAACTGCCGACTTGTGACACGAGTGCAATTAATCACGATAGATTCTTTTGTGTATCACAACCATAAACACAGCTATAGTAGTCCACTTTTTTCTTTTAATTGAATCGAGAGAATCCAGACTAATCTACTCTTTTGCTGAAAAGGTTTGGATGGGATTGTAACCTACTTTATCTGCTATTGCAAGATTGGTTTAAGGCGCTAACGAAGCATTAACTGTGCATTGGACGAGCCTATTAGTGCATCATCACGTGTGAGTGCAGAAGCTCAAGACCAGCGATACACCTAAGCCCAAGCTCGTCCATCGTAAGTATTCCGGAGATCGAAAATAAATTGGAGAATCGAACTTAGAACCCTCTGCTTGCAAACCAAAATCATGGACCATTCAACCAACCACCTAGTTGGTCTTCCCGACTATAACATGACCTATCTTTTGCTGCTCTTGCAGCCAATAACCCATTTTTATATGATTGTCAAGTTAAATTGTATCATCCAGAAAACAGGTTGATCCTTCTCCGGAAAGCCGAGGAGAAAACCCTAATATATAAGCATTAAGCACGCTCATTGAACCAACACGACGAACTTGGAGATTCTGAGATCATGTGGCGATCCTAGAGACCTGGAGAAAATCGCAGCGAAAATGTGTGCCTCCAAATTCTTGCTAATTTGCATTGTGACACAAGTCGAAGAAAACCCAGAATCCCCTCTGAACCCTTGGGAACATTTTCAGCAGTCTTCATGAGTACTAGTCTGGCTCGAGTTTAGGCTTTCTTCATCTACCAGAATTCAACCAAGGATATCTTCGTAACTAGAAACCAGAATCCCCTCCATGCGTTTTGCGGAATATATAACATTTCTAGAAAATGTTTTACAGGAAGCAATTTTTCAGAAAAATGATAATATTTTTGGATGTTCGGCTGAAACTGGAAAAAAATTAGAAATTTTTTTTCGCCGTTTGGTATATGATTTGATTTTTGGGGAAAATTTATGAAAAAAATTCTAATTTTTATAATTATTTTATTTTCTTTCATTTTCTTTTTGCTTCTTCCTCGGCCGGCCACAAACGAGCTTGAGCCTCGTCCAAGGTGGTCCTGAGCCTCATTGAAATCTAGCAAGCATGAGCCTCACTAGCCTGTGGTTAGGCTCGAGCTCGCTTGTGGCCTGTCGTCGGCCATTGCCGTGGCCAGCGACCCGTCTAGGAAGAAGCAAAAAGAAAAAGAAAGAAAAGGAAAAAAAAAAGAAAAAAGAATTAAAAAATCGATTTTAAAAAGTAAAAATAAAAATAAAGGGAAAATGTGTTTGGTGAAAGAAAGTGAGGTGAAATAAGATGTGGAAAATGCTTTCTGCTTTTCAGAAAGTAAAAAACATTTTCTCTACTTTTGAAGGTGTTTATTTCATTGGTGGAAAACGTTTTCCTTGATTAGTTTATTTTCCGAGAACCGAACGCCAGAAAATCCGGAAACCGCTTTCCTAATAATTGTTTTTCGTGAAACAAATGGAGCTTCAAATTGAAGTTCTTTCGGTGCTTTCTTCCCATAACGCCCAGGTTATGATCAGGTTCACCTACATCCCACCCTACGCCCCAGAACCTGCTAGTATAGGATATTCCGCCACATCAGAGTCGACTAGATCTCCTAACCACATCTATTGGTGCCGCTGCAGTCATCAGAGCTCGACCAGACGTGGCTTTTGAGCACGCCATTGATGGCTTGACCGTGCCAATGAGCATGTTCTCGTCAGCTCAAAACTCGATGGCGAACAACCCTATATGTTGTTAGCGTTTTCCTCTCAGGACCGTTCGGCTCGCGCAAGATTCCTCACACATCTCGGTATTTCGTGAACTTCCTGGTGTTGGAAACTGGAATGGAGCAATAATAAGAGGATATTCAACGTACAAGAAGTCCGACATCCTCCTCCACCTAAACTGATCAAACGAGTGTTGAGTTCCTTCTTTTTCAACGAGAACAAGAAAATTCACAACATTCAGCGTGTGATGACTGGTTTACTTGGATGAAGAAGCCGCAGTCGAAGAGTGGCTAAAGGCCATAACAGTTTCTCAATAACAATTGGCAGATGACTAGAAACAATTTGAACAGGAAGAAGCTGAACGGTACCGGTAATTGCCATTTTTGTTTATACTGAGTAATGGGGTGCAAGGGAACTAAAGAAGCAATGACAATATAAGATACTGACCGTTTCACCGCAACTCGAGTAATAATGCTGAGTCCTTTCGACCGAGGGTCTTCGTTTAAAAATACTTATCGCTTCTGCGCGAGACCTAGGAATAGACATTCATCAAAGGGCGCATCAATCATCAAGCTTTACCATGTAGCAACTGTGAGGCGCAGCGTATGACAATCTCATGGTGAAATAGAAAGGTGCATTCCGGTGCAGCCACATCCCTGCTTTTCTTGAGAGGCTGTTTCGTTTCCGTGACTCCAACCTGTCACCTCCAGGTTACAGTGGACTAACCTTATTATTACACTAAAGGCTCGATCGCAATATCATTGTGGTTGCCCGAAAACAAAAACCTCATTTTGACTCTTCATTTACTTCGCAAATATTATTTACACAAGCAAATGAGAGGCACTTATACAATTGAGATGTTTTTCTAATCCTTGCAAACAAGATAAAGTGAAACATTTGTGTCTCAATTTTGTACACCAAAATTTCCAGAAGAAACACTAGGTTACAAGAGAGGCAAGTGGTGTTATTTACCATTTCACATCCAAAGTGAGAGCATCTGGAGGGACTAAAATGGATGGGAACTTAGTGAATGAGATGTTTGACAATAAGCTACTCCATGCAACAGTATCTCCTCCACTAAAAGGCCTCACTTTATTTATTATGAGGGGCGTCAGCCTCTCTGCATCTACTCTGGCCACCACCTGGTACAGACTCGTTCAACAGTAGGCCTCGTTCTCCACTGCTCCAACTTTACTAGGTGAGTTTCATTACCCGTAACATTCCGTTCCAATTGTATCTCGAGACGAATAATCGTTTCTCCTTTAATTTCAGCTTTTACAAATCCCAAAAACCCATTTTGACGCATCCGATTACCCATTAAACCCCCCAGAATTCTTTCAAGATTGGCTATCCTCGAACTCAAGGAATCAATGGGGCATGAAGGTCTCTTATATAGAAAATTGGGGCATGAAGGTCTCTTATACAGAAAATTGCCATAACATTTCTCCGACAGCAGTAGGCATAATAAGTGACGCAGATCCTGAAGCACGAATGGGCAACAAAGGAGTGCACAGTGATTGCCATTAGGGCCAGAATCCACTTTTCACCTCAGTGACGTTGCCTGAAGAATTAAACTGTGGTCCATAAAGCAGAGAAACTTCTTGAGCTCCATTCACTTCCACAGTTACGCCTTCACCCACTAAGACATGTCTCAATCCAGTGTATGTGGTGTTTAGCTGACAGCAAAAAGTACGGACAATAAGATCATCAGCATTAAAGCAAAACACTCTAATTATAAATACCGTCGACCTAAATAGGATTTGGATGCAACAAGATTGAGAGCCTTTTTTTTTTTATTTTATAAATTCTCTTGATTAAATTAGACAAAGCGATTGATGACCAAAAGAAAAGACAAAGTGATTGGCCTATCAATAAACTAGTCGATGGGATGAATTAGAAATTCATCTCATTTCTTTGAAGTATGTCATGTTCTATTTCATGGGACATAGAGCTGAAGCAGCAGAAAACACCAACATATTAATCATTTCATATGAAGACCTTCCAAAATATCCGCAATGATCTCAAGTAGTACTTAAAAAAGAATGATGCTGAGCCAATAGATTGTTTCATTCAATATAGGCAATACATGCATCACAGCACGTGCAACACAAATGCCAATAGAAAAAAGTGGCCAACTGCATGATCATCATCTTATGCTAACCTGCCATGTCTTGTTGACACAACTACATGATGAAATTATTCAAGCTTGAATGGTTGTGACAACCGTGACAACTATGGCTCCATTAGTTTTGCAGAAAAAAAAAGGACGCGAATGACAATTGATTCAGAAATCAATTTCCAGCAAGAAATATAATTTTTGTTTATATGCCATGGATGAATTTCTAAGCAAAAATATGTATTTGATAATAACACAAAATTTCCCCCCCTCGAGTGGCCGTCGAGTGGACGGCAAACGGACAGCGGCGGCGGATGGTGGCGGTGGATGGCAGGCAACAGGGGGAGGCTGTGACGGACGGCGATGCGGCCAGTACGGAGGACGGTGACACGATGTCGGGCAGCGGTGAGACGCCGGCTATGGCCGGCAGCAGGAGGTGGCGATGGGAGGTGCGTGACGGGAGGAGGGCAGCTGGCAGTGGGAGATGGTTGCTGGTGGACGACGGGTGGTGGCCCACGGTGGCCGACAGTAGGAGGCGGGAGGAGGGTGGCCGACGGCAGAAGACAACGGCCAATGGATGGCAGGCGGCGAGAGGCGATCAGTGGCGAGAGGCTACCAGCAGCGGGAGACGATGGCTGGTGGATAGCGATGGGAGGTGAGCGGCGGCTGGAGGAGGGCGACCTACAATAGGAGATGGTAGCCGATGGACAGTGGGCGGCGGCCCATAGCGGTCGGCGGCAGGCAAGTGGGCGGTGGGTGGGCGATCGACTAATAGTGAGGGCAAGCGATGAGAATAATTTTTATTTCTCATTTTTGTTCCAGAAATAGAAAAGTAAAAAATTTTTACTTTTCATTTTTGTTCCAAATCTATTTTTGAAATCAAAATTTGTATTAGAAATAGAAAAATGAAATTGCATTATCAAATGAATTTCTGTTCTAACCTTATTTCTGGAACAGAAAAATAGAAACAGAATGGTTATCATTTACAGCCTAAATGATATGAAAAACAGTTTCCTCAAAATGACCGCTTGTATTGCTTAGAAAAATAAATGAACGAAAAATATTTTCTTGGTCTACAAAAATGTATAGACTGTAGCATCGTCGCGTGGGCGGCTTCAGGATATGAATCTCAAGTTCTCAACGCCAAATCGACACTTCCATTCTGTGCTTCAGAGAGGTTTCGACCGGTAGTATGTTCAGAGAGGTGCACCACTTATATCCCACTCCTAGATACAGAAACTTCAGCTGCCCTTAGGTTCTGCTCTCGGGCCTTTCTGTAGCACTTTGTTTCAGCTTCGTCCCTGTCCAAGATTTGCCTCCATGTGTCATTAGGCCTGCGGATTTTGTTAGTTCAGGATGTTGTTAGATGTTTACTTGTTTTTGAGTTGATGAACTCATGTCGCGGAGGGGGATGAGAAGGAAAAAACTGGTTCTGCAAGTCAAACAGATGGTGCAACAATTTGGCCAATTCCATACTTTAAGAAAGGTTTGGGCTCTAAATGGTCCGGGTCTCTGTTTGGGTCGTAAAAAAGTACATATCATTTGCGTTCAGTTCAATTTGGGTATCGGTGGAAACCAAATCGAATCGACCCACGAACAACCCTAGTTACTTAACCCACCTGGTGGCTAGGTTAAGGTTTACTTCTAGAATTGGCGCACCAAAGAAAATGATCTAAAAAATGTAAGAACCTAATCTCGATATGCCTAATTAATTTAAAATGCAGGAGCTTAACTTTTAATAAATCAATTATTTGTTCTGAGAGAAAAAGAGTTTCCTTTTTTCTTGCAAAAAGGCGTTTTGGCAAAATCTTAGGTGTCGACAGGTGAAATTACAAAATTGCCCCCCAAGCCCAATCTTTCATTTGTCGACAGGTGAAATTACATACTCATCTGAAAATACTTTTTTTTTCTTTTTCTAGAAGATCCCATCGAAAGTGACTTTTTCTAATTATCATAGGACTAGTCAATCGAAATTTGGAGGAAATACTTGCTTGTACGGATCGTCTGGCTAAACTTGTGCTAACTTCTTACTCATAACTGAGGATAGATTCGACAAGTTTTGGTATCTCCCTCTATGATGCTTTGGTTTGGATGGCTCTCTACAATAAAATTTCTTTGGCGTATTAAATTATAGGAAAAATACCACTAAAAATTGAGAATTATACTTATCATGACGCTAATATCCAAAAAATAATTATCACCAAAGCCCAAAATTGTACTGGTGTGACAAAAATAGCCTTTGCCCACAAAAGAAAAGCTCTAAACTTTGTCCATTGTGGCACCAAACCCCAAACTATTTTCTTATGTCACCAATACCTCCGAACTCATACCGATGACAGAGATTATTTTTGTTAGAATCCACTGGGATCCAAAGTATAGGGCTTTTGGTTATAGACAAATAATATTTTATTTAATGCCTTTTATTCTTGGGCAAAGTGTCAGAACAGTCCTAAATATATTGTATTTGTACCAATTTAGTCCTAAATCATTTTTTGGTGTCAATTTAGTCCTAAACCTTTTGTCTTTGTGCCAATTAAGTTCTTCCGGGCTAATTTTGATCGGATTTTGCTGACACAGTTGCTGACCAGTTTACATGGCACCACTGGCAATGACATTGACAACTTTTAATAATATTTCAATATTTTTCAAAATTTTTTATTGTCGCGACCCTAAAAAATTCGTTCATTTTCTCGGACTAATGGATTATTAAGATTAAACTTAACTCGGGCCCTCCCAAGCCCTACCAATTCGCAACTTAGGGTTTAAGTTCTTAACGTTCAAATGTTTTCATGCTTGGAGTCGCCACTAATCAATTTACGGTAGGCTGATTAGAAACCTAAACAAAACATAAGGAGATATGTTTTATTTCTACGAACCAGAGATTCTAAGCCCGGGGACTTGATTACGCTAGATCTAGTCTAACGCCCTTTCGGTACCTTTTCATTTCAAAAATACTTTGGCAGGCAGTTTGGATCCATTTTAATTTATGTCACTAACATGTGAGGTGTTCATGCGGGTGCGCAAACCACCAATTTAACACCCAGAAATCATTAAATAAATTGCAAGGTTAGGAGAAATTACTTACCTCGAATCCAGCAAGCATTTGCATTGTTAGAGAAAAAAAAAATCATACAGACAACCCTAATATGATTTCTAATTAACAAAGTATTCACTCAATTTCTTTTTTTTTTTCACTTTATTTAAATGGAACTAACTATATGCAATGACGTGCAAAATTATGACATGCGAAATAATGCAACCTAATATGCAAACCATATGTCATACGACAATGTGACTTAATTCTAATGACGAAAGGATGATTATTTTTGGTATTTTTCGACGAAATTCGGAATTATGAAAAATGCCTAAAATAACATGCAAACTAATGACTTTCCTTTCTTTTGATATTTTCTTTTAAAATTCGGAATAGTAAAAATGCCTAAAATAACATGCAATTATGATGCCTTAAGCTATCCTAACATGATTTATTTTTTTGGGATTTTTTGTTAAAATTCGAAATTATTAAATTGCTGAAATTAAGATGCAATCTAACCTAATCTACCCTAAAGCAATTCATTCTCTTTTTGGGGTTTTCTTGAAAATTCGGAATTAAAAAAATAACGTGAATAATCCATTAGAATTAAAACAATACTTAATTTAAACTAGGAAACATGCCACCTTAGGTCCTAATTTAAATTAAATATTCATTTCATCCTTCGGAATATATTCAAAATCTAAACATGCAAAAATCCTATATTCAAAATCTAAACATGCAAAAATCCTAACAAAACAGAATTCTTTTGGGTTTTCTTTTTATTTGAAAAGGAAAACAATTTAAACAAGGATAACAATCAAACTTAAATTAACCACGCGATCCGCCATATTCGTTTCAAACTCAGATTAGGCACAAGAATCGAATTATCGGTCATATCTATGGGGTTATAGATATTAATGGATAACCGATTATTCGAATTTGGAAAGCCAATGAAATTTATTATCGTATCCAAATAGTTATGGATAGGATAATAATTTCCCGTATCGCCGCGTATCGTACCTTAGGGATAAGGTCGGATAGACGTCCAAATACGTTGCTAAATTAGGAAATTTTCCTAATTTGAATATTTAAAATATTGCGAGTATTCCAAACATTATCCTAAGATATCTAAATATTCACACGATAATCATGCAATATTCAAACATGCAAAATTAGGAAACCTAATATTCTAAAAATTATCGGATAATAGTCTTACCTAATTTGGATAACTTCCAAATTTGAATTGGCTCGGGATCGTGATCGACGAACGGCGACGGGATCGGCGACGTCGGGAACGGGACGACGACACAGGTGCGGCTGTGACGAGGCGACGACAGCGAGGTCTCGGTTGAGCGGAGGGACCAGTCCACGTTGCTGTGGGCTGCCGTGGGGACCTACTCGACTGTTGCTCCTTCAGAGACCGGTCAGCATCGGATGAAGAGGTCTTCGTCCACGTCTCCTTGCTTTGGCGTCTTCTGCATGGATTGGACGAGAGACTGAATTTCTTCTCTTCAAGGCAGTGCAGGGGCTTCTTCTGTTGACTGAGGAAGTCTTGGCTGGTACGTGGCTGCTGCAGTTGGCTTCGCTGGAGGCGTCTGTGATGAAAAACGTGGAAGTAGCAGCGCTGAAGATGAACTAGAGGAGCGGCAGCAGTCCTTGTTGACACCAGGTGGAGCTCAGCGCAGGAGGTCTTCGTCGGGCTTTTTCTGGATCTCGTGGAAGTTCTGACTTTTGCATGCAGAGGGCTATTCGGGTTGGACAACGTGGATGAACTGAAGAAGCAGCCACAGCAGCCACGTCTTCCTGGGGCCAGCTGAGGCGCGACTGAGACGTTGGGAGGAGAGGCGGTACCGTGGGGGACGTCCAAGGGATGGAATGGCGGGCGATGATGCGTGTTGAGCGGGTCCACGACGTGCACGGCGATGGCGCGCAAAGGGCGACGACGGCGAAGGGCACGGCGACGGCGAGGGGTACAGCGCGCCTCAACTTCCTCCTCTCTCCCTAAAAATTTTTCTGACCTGCCTCAAAAATTCTGATCTGAAGTTATGTGTGTCCCCCCCAAAATTTCTGACCTAATGAAATATATATAGTGCTAACCCTAGGTCAAATTAAATGGGCTTAATGTCCTAATGGGCTTAAACTTGGGCTTGGGCTCTAATTAAATTAAACGGGCTGAATTAACTTGGGCTGAATTAATTAAATTCAACAAACTAAATCAAGCCCAAATTAAAAATACTCGAGCCCGCGTGACGTGAAATTCCCGGCCCTTGCATTCCCGAGCGAACCGAGTTTTGTTCAAAGAAATTTAAGCTCGCTCGCCGACGCCAATTTGATGCAAAATGCAATTAACCTAAACTATATATTATGCAAAAATTAAATATTTTTTGTTTAGGGGTTAAAAAGTAATCCCTAATTTTCTATGCAAATTACACTAAATGATTGTCAAAATTTAGGTGTCAACATTTATTTTTAAAAGTTTTTTTCTTTTCTTTTCTTTCCCTTTCTTCTTCCTCCGGCCGACCATCAATCTGGCAACTAGCTAGAGGCCTTGTCGGCCTCGGGCGAGCCCCGCAAACCACTGGTGAGGCTCGCCCTTGCCAACGACGACAACGGCAAGCCTCGCCTAGCTATTGGCGAAGGCTCGAGTCCTCACCAGCAGTTGGGCGAGGTCGATTTCCCCCATGGGTGTCGAGGCTTGACCGTCGCTACATCCGGCGAGGGTGAACCTCACCAGCCCAGCGAGAGGCTGCCCTTGCAACAATTTGTAAATCATTTGTGTCATTATTCCTCAATAATTTGTACTCATCTTCGAAATTGCATTTAATCGGGCCTTTGCATGCTGTACACTTAACTTATTGAAAGGGGAGAAAAGGACAAAAATGTCCTCCGGATGCCACCCAATTATAGTCCCACGAGTGTCCCATCAGCCGAATGCTGTCCCAACCAAGGCCAACGTGAAAGAAAGTTATAAAAAGGTCAATACCCTAAAAAATCTCTAACTTTAACTTTTATCTCAATTTTATCTTTTATCTCATTAAAAACCTACAATTTTAAGTCATGTCCCAATTCTATCGTAAACTTTTTTTTGTTCCATAAAATATCCTCAACTTTAGGTCATGTCTCAATTTTACTATAAAGTTTTTTTATCCTATAAAAAAACCCCAAACTTTAGGTCTTGTTCTAATTTCACCGTCCAGTCTCAATTTTATCCTAAAATTTTTATAGTTTCATAAAAAATCACAAACTTTTACTTGAGTCACTAATCTGCCCCATAAACTCTCAGTCTAAAATTTCTCATTGACAACCGAGACATGGAAAACTCTCAAGCACGAGCTCTTCGACCGCAAGAGATAGAACATTCCCAAGCAGGAGAGATCAAAGACTGAGCGCAAAATCCCCAAGAGCAATTTTGACAAGGGTTAATGGAGAGCAAATTTAGGACTCAAGCAATAGTTTGTGATCTTCTATGAGACAAAAAAAAGTTATAGTGAAATTGAATTGGACCTAAAGCTATGATTTTTTTATGAGACTAAAAAGTTTGGAGTAGTATTGGTACTTAGACTTAAAGTTGATGGTTTTTTACGAGACAAAAAAAAGGTTTAGGGTAGAATTGAAATTGAACCTAAAGTTAAGAATTTTTTATGGGATAAAAAAAATTTAGGATAAAATTGGGATAAGACCTAAAGTTAGAGATTTTTTATAAGACAAAAGATAAAATTGGGATAAAAGTTAAAGTTTGAGATTTTTTAGGGTATTAGATCACATAAAAAAGGCAGGAGGAATCTCCAAACAAGAGTTGCTGTCGTCAGGTCAGGCCCACCACTTGCGTCATGGTCGTCGTCGTCGTCCAGCAGACGTGGTCAACAGTCAACACTGCCACGTCAACGTCAAGGGTCTCTGCTCTAAGCCATCCACTCCCACGCGTTAAAACCAACGGCTGCGATCGATCACGTTCTCAAAAGTCTTCCTCCAACACGGTCAACCGCCACCGCCGAGGAAAAGGATAACTGGACGCTCACCCCGGCACACGCCCGCCGCAGCTTGATGTATCGTCTCCCACCATCGACGGCGGTGGCGGCAATGGCAACGGATCTGTTGGACATTTCGATATTTCTTGAAAATCTTGAAAGCGATTTTTTCTGTAACGGCTTCCGATAGAAATTATGATGACCACGAAAGCTATTAATCTGTAATGATTCTATAATGTTCTTAACCGCAATCGATTTATAGAGGATTTGTGACGGTTTTCAATTTAAGGCAAGATTCCATGATGGAAAATGGCTTTCTCATTCTTTTACCTGCAAATTGTCACTCCGGACATTATTGAAAAGCGACATATAATACATGCAATTTAATTGTTTCCGTTTCTTCTATTATTTTGGGCGGTGTAAAGAAGAATGTTTGTGTTTTTTTTGGGAGTATAGTTGTTAGAGCTTATTACACTGAGTTTCGTATTCCAATGAATAAAATTATCTTTAAGAATAGTGCTTGCGTGCTCACGCTCGGTCACTCTTTCATTGAACTCTCAATCATGCTCTCTCAATCACTCTCTCGCTTGACTCTCAAACGTCACCCTCTCACCTGAGTCGCATCCCTCTCCCTTGACGCCTCCTTCTTGCAGTTTCGTCTCGAGTCTTGAGTCTCGCCTTCCTCTTTTGCTCTATTTTTGGTCGATTGTGACCGCAATCATATCTCATCGAGGTAAATATCCAATGCTCTACTTACGCGTTTGAGGATGTCTGTTGGGTGAGGATTGGGAGGTTTGTTTGTGGGGGAGGAAGAAATGTATATAGGGTCTATGCGCACGGCCTTCAAGGACTCTCTCAAGGTGCTGGAAGTTGATATCCAACACACCAACACACTGTGAGCTTCACATTTGGCTTTGATCGTGTGCTTCTTCAATTTTGATTTGGATTTCGATTGCAATTTGTTTGTTGAGGTAGCAAATGGGTAGGTGGATTCAATTGTCTGTTGCATCTAGGCTCGTATTGGTTTGCTGCTAATTGCTAGTCCTGTTTGAATTTGTTTCTTCATTTTTGCTTTTGAGATGCCGCCGCTTCCCTGGACCCACTGGGGAACCAGGCCGGACTGGACCGGTTAGTCCGATTTCAGGACCACATAGGCTTGTTCCTAGTACCACAAAATTGGGAATCAACCCACTTAGTCTGGTTCCTACTTTCAAGGTAAGAACTAACCCACCTTGAAATCGATCACCTTGATCACTATTGACACCTGATTTTTTTAGCTCATTTTTTCTATATTTTCAAAAATCTCAAAATTAGGATTAGGAATCTTGGCCAAGCCTAGAAACCTATTTATCAACCAAAAATAAATTTTTTAACATCTTTCTACATTTTTACTTAATTTCTTTTAGTCAAAATAAGTGAGAAAATCAAGAAAAATAGCAAATGGAATCATAAAATTCCATAAAAATAGTCATTAGTCTTATTTTAAATCCAATTTCATTAATACATCATCAATTTTGAAAAATCTCAATTGGGTATATATTTTTTTTCCAAAATTGGGCAAAATTAAACCTGAATTGAACCAAAAATGCAATTAAATTTTTTCTAGTCATTTTTAATTCATAGTGTCTTCACAACAAATGATTCTGGGACCTTGAATTACATAATGGTCGGTCCAATTGTACAATTTGACATAAAAATAAAAAATCCCCAAATTTAATTGAAGATTAAGAATTTTGAACCCAAATTGGGAATCATGCACAATATGAAATTGTCGAACCATGAGACCATCATTTCTAGGGTTAATCAAATATGGGTAATTCAATTTTTTCATCAATTTTGCCTAATCAAGTCATTAGGACATCAAATTGAGTAAAAACCTATTAACCTGAATAAGCCATTTTGTGAAGTTTTGAAATTTTATTATTATTATTATTTTGGATACCTAAAAAAATTTAAATTTCACTCAAAGTTGGTGGCCACAAGTATTGTAAGCCATTTTGTAAAGTTATGGAAATTTTGATTTTTTAATTATTTTTTTGGCACCTCAAAAAATTTAAATTTCACTCAAAGTGGGTGGCCACAGGTTTTTTAAGCCATTTTGTGAAGTTTTGAAATTTTTGATTTTTTTAATTTTAAAAAAAATTAACCAAATTTCATATTTTCCCAAAATATGATTTTTTTATTTTCTATAAATTTTTATGAATTTTTCTAGAATTTTTCATTTTATGCAATTTCTGAAAAAACGTTTAATCAACCACACGATCGTCATTCATGCCGAAATGCATTCCATGTGCACCCTAATCAACCACACGATCGTCATTGAATGTTTAATCGGCCACATAATCGACAAATTAACCAGGCGAACATCGATTAAAGCCACATGCAATCTTAAAATCGGCCCCTAACTTAGCCAACCAATCCGACACTAAACAATCCCTAAACAAGTTCGATTAATACCAATTATACTAGGTAAGGTTTAGGGAGTCGCTTACTTAGTTCAAGGTCAAGAAAAACCAAACAATAGTGCAAAATGGTCGGTCGGTCAGTGGCGGGATTGGCGCGGGCGCGGCCGCAAGTGGCGGCTAGTCGGCCAGGCGCTCGGCATGGCGCTCAGCCACGGCCTAGCTAATGATGGTGGAACTGGGCGGTGACGGCGTCAGGTGGCGGCTTGACGGCAATTGCTGGGCGGCGACGAACTCGGCTACAAGCTTCGGTGACGCTAGGTGGTGATGGCGTTGGGTGGCTATTGGGCGGCGACGGCGTCGGGCGGTAGCGAGTTTCAGCAGTTGCTTGGCAGCGACGGCGTTGGGCGAAGACGATGACGGCCATGAGCTCGAGTGATGCAGGTGGGCAAGTTGGGCGGTGGCAAGCTTGGCGAGGCGAGCGGCGAGTACACGGGCAGAGCAGCGACACTCGCAGCTGTGATATGTCGGGAGCGCAGTGATGACGACGACGGCAACCGTAGGTCGGCGGTCTGGTACAGGAGGATAAGGCGGCGTGCGGTCGGGCAACTCAGTTGGGTCGGTAAGAAGGCGGCGTGCGGCGGTTGGATAGGTCGAGCGGACCAGAGATGGGCGATCGTGCGGCTCAATTGGGTCGGCAAGAAGGCGGGCGTACAACAGTAGGTCGACTGGCCTACGATGGCTAGGTAGTACGAGGGAGCCACGCCAGAGGAGGACAAACGAAAGAAGAAGAAGAAGAAGAAGAGAAAAAGGGAAAGAAAAAGAAAGAGAAGAAGGGAAAGAAGAGTCTGAGTGGACATAACCGGGGGCCACATGCGTGGCTAGGGAGGAAAGAAGAGAGAGAGAGAGGGGCGAAAAATTTTCAAACATACGCGAATGTTATTTGTCCGTCGCAAAATCCATTGCAAATTTGCGATGAAAAAATATATCTGTCGCAAATTTGCGACGGATTGCGAAAATAACAAAAATTTTGTCATTCGTCGCAAAATTGGTTGCAAATTTGCGACGGAACTATTCTTCCGTCGCAAATTTGCGATGGAATTATGTTTCCGTTGCAAATTTGCGATGAATTTTGCAACAGAATTATATTTCCGTTGCGAATTTGCAACGAATTACAACGATGGATTACAAAAATAAAGGGCATTTTCGAATCTGTCGCAAATTTGCAACATAATTATGTTTTCGTCGCAAATTTGCGACGGATTACAAAAATAAAGGGCATTTTCGAATCCTTCGCAAATTTGCGACGGATTCGAAAAATTGCCGCGAATTTCACTTCTGTCGCTAATTCTTCGATGAACAGTAACCACGAATAAGTTTTTATCGTAAAATGAGCGACGAAATTAGCGACGATCCAAATCCAATGGAAAATAGAATATCGCAAATGTCATTGCACAAATAATATTTGATTTGCCGTCATTTAGCAACAAATTTTCCGACGATCAATTATATTAATAAGAATAATCAACAACAACAATAATGATAATAACAATAACAATAATAACAAGAACAATAATAATAATTATGACAACCAAACTAACACATGTCGCAATAATAATTACACATCGTTAGTGTTTTGTCACAAAAATTTTAATCTTCATGTTCGTTTTCATCTTGATCTGCATCTTCGTCCTCATCTTGATTTTGATCTTCATCTTCATCTTTTTCATGAGCATCATCTTCATCATCTGTCGCAAAATCAGCTTCTGTACCATCTTCTACGTTTAATTCGCAAATTTCAATTGGATCCACATCTATCATTGCTCCACATGGATTCCGTAAAGTTGGAATGTTATATTCCTCAGTTTCAACCGTGTTACAAACTTCGTCTTGTTGATAGGCTCTATCCTTCCAGTGTTCTTCGATTTTTCTCCGTGCTTTAATTTACATATAGTCCCGCCAATCAGCTTTGTTACATTTCAAACTAGACTATGATGCATATCATACTTGAAATGCTTGTTGTGCCAAGACAAATAGTTCATATTTCATATATTTTTTTCTTGTGATTTATTTCAACCAAATTAAACTTCGTATATACCTTCATTCCTTTGACGGGATCGAACCACTTGCACTTAAATAACACAACCCGCATCATTAATGGTCCAGGGTACTCTATCTCTATGATTTCATCCAACAAGTCATAAAAATCATCTTTTGAACTGCTACCATTGGATAACCCAATAGACACACCACTATTCATTGTGGCTTTTCCCATTCCATATTCTTGAGCGAGAAAATTATATCCATTTATGAAATATGCTGACTAACTTCGTACTCTTAACTGTAGACCCAACGACAGATAATATAACAACCTTTGCTCTCCAAGTGCATCATGATTACTCTGAACCTAAGGTTACACACGCAAAATCAATAATATATATTTTAATAAATAATGTATAAAATATTAATAACTTGGTTTTGATCCATAGGCAACTTACATATGTTTTGAACTATGCTGCAAATTGTTCATCGCACAAACGGTTAAACTCATTTGATGGTAGTCCATACATTGAAATTTGAAAAATCCTAGTAATAAATACCATTTAAATCTTAGCAAATATTTGACACACAATACATATATTTGCAAATTTACACTTATTCGAAGTATGGCTCGACTTTTGGGTAGTTCAGTAAAATATAGGTATGGGCTGCATGTCATTCTTCGCATGTTAAATAACGAAATGTACATGCACCATTTGGTCGACCCAGATAATTGAAAATAGAGAATGATTTGCAATTGAGATTAATGGGGCCCTCATCATTTCTGCTTGCTCTTCGCCTCTTGCACTGCACGTGTGGCTCAAAATAGTATGATGCAAATGTTGCCACTTCTTCCATAATATATGCATTATAAATTGAAACTTCAACACATGCTTTATTCTTTACTTTTTTTTTTCTTTAAATGATATAAGAATCTAGTTGCAATAGAAAGAAGCTTATCGGAACATAATATATAATAAAGTAATTTGAACTAAATTTTTTAAAAAAAAATTTACCTCTCAAATGGATACATCCATTGAAATTGGATAGGACCTGTAACTTTGGCCTCATAAGGCAAGTAAACTAAGAGATGCTTCATCGAATTAAAAAACGATGGAGGAAATATCTTTTCTAAGTTGCAAAGAATAATTGAAATAACTCTCTCTAGTTTCTTCATATGTGATGCTTTTAACAATGTCGAACAAATATCATGCAGGAAATTATTTAACTCTGTAATGACACTCCATATAAAGTTCAGTAGAACTTCCTTGAAAGCTATTGGAATTAGTCTTTTCATAAATATGTGACAATCATGACTCTTCAAACCTGTCAACTTACATTCAAATCAACACATCTCCCGAGATTTGACGCATATCTATTAGGAAACCGCATAGATTTGAACCATTGACAAACAACTCGTCTCTACTCCTTATCCAATGTATAAACTATTTTTTATTTTGATCCCCTGCTGCTTGCATTCACATCTAGTGTTGGGCGATCACAAACATCTCTCATATCTTTTCTTGCGTTCAAGTTGTCTTTTATTTTTCCGTTGACATCCATCACAGTATTTATGACATTGTCAAAAATATTCTTTTCTATGTGCATGATGTCAAGATTATGATGAATAAGATGAGCCGTCCAATATAGTAGATCCCAAAATATACTGCGTTTAGTCCACTTATGTATACTTCCGTACGCAATAGTCGTGCCGTGAGGGTTCTGAACAACAGTTGGAAAGTCTTGCACCCGCTCCCAAATTTGATCGTCGGTCAACCTCAATGGTGGAGGTGTTCTTTCAATCCTATTCTTGATAAATCCTTTTTTATTCCTTTTGAATGTATGCTTTATCGGTAAAAATTGCCTGTGACAGTCAAAATAGTTGGGTTTCTTTCCATGTTTTAATCTAAATGACTTTGATTACTCCAAACATATCGGACATCCTAAGATTCTAGCTATACTCCATCCGGATAACATTTCGTAAGTAGGAAAGTCATTTATCGTCCAAAAAAGAGCAGCCTTCATTACAAATATTTGATCGGTAGAAACATTATATGTAAAAACACCTTCATCCCATAGCCGTTGTAACTCTTCAATCAATGGTTGCATATAAATATTTATTAACTTTTTTGGATTTTGTGGGCCAGTCACATCAATGTCAAAAACATATAAGGTGTCTTCATGCACATACTTGGTGGAAGATTGTAAGATGTTAAGATAACTGACCAACATGAATGACATTTTCCTAATTTCCCAAATGGGGCAAATCCATCAGCATATAGACCTAACCTGATGTTTCGAGACTCTATCGCAAACTCAGGATATGTTCTATTAAAATGTTTCCATGCCTCTGCATTTGAAGGATGACACATTAGACCCTCTTTTATTTCATGATTTGCATGCCAAGTCATGTATTCAGTAGTGGCTTGAGACGCATAAAGCCTTTGTAATATGGGGATTAAAGGCAAATAAAATATTTGCTTGCATGGTCTACGCTTCTAATTATGACTATGCCTCCTGTTAATCTTGTACCTAAGTTGGCTACAGAATTTGCAAGATTCTACATTTTCATCATCTCTCCAATATAATATACAACCCCTACTGCATACATTAATCCTTACAACCGGAAGACCTAAGTTATCCACTAGCTATTTCATATCGTAAAAATCACTTGGCATGATATTATCACGACGCATTGTTTCCCGCATTACTTCAACAAAAGAGTCGAAACAATCCGCAGACACATTATGCTCTGTCTTGATATTTAACAGTCTTGCTGTCACTGATAACTTAGTGTGGTTGTCACAACCTACCTATAAAAGTTCATCAGCTGCTTTCAACACTTCTCAAAATTGATTAGATGGAAAAGTTCAATTACACACATTCTCATCAAAACTCGTTACGCCTATCTCTTCCAATTGTGATACATGACTAGTACCCACTTGTTCAAGTATAGGAGTAAAACTAGTACTTGCATAATTCGATTTTGAAACAAAATTCTAACCAGCTGTATCAATCACTATTCTCTTGTATGGGTTCAATTGATCATAATAGCTATATTCTTCCCTAACTAAAAATTGGTCATTTCTTCGATATCCTTCATCAGATATAAATGATTTACCATTGAAAGTCCAATTATAATAGTTTGGAGTAAGCACAAATTTACAAAGATATTCTTTAACTTTATCACACACATGAAATTTACCATTACTGCACTTTTTACACGGACACCTGTCACGACCCTAAAAAAATTTCTCATCTTTTCGGGCTAATGGATTATTAAGACTAGGCTTAACTCGGGCTCTCCCAAGCCCTACCAATTCGCAACTTAGGGTTTAAGTCTTTAACATGCAAATGTTTTCATGCTTGGAGTCGCCACTAATCATTTTTGTGGTAGGTTGATTAGAAACCTAAATAAAATATAGGGAGATATGTTTTATTTCTACGAACCAGAGATTATAAGCCCGGGGACTTGATTACGTTAGATCTAGTCTAACGCCCTTTCGGTACATTTTCTTTTCAAAAAATGTTTTGGCAGGCAGTTTGGATCCATTTTAACTTAATTACTAACATGTGAGGCATTCATGCGGGTGCGCAAATCACCAATTTAACACCCAATAAAGCGTTAAATAAATTGCCAGATTAGAAGAATTACTTACCTCGAACCAATGCAAGCATCTGCATTATTAGCTAGAAAATCATATCAACAACCCTAATATGATTTCTAGTTAACAAGCAATTCACTTAATTTCTTTTTTTTTGGATTTTCGCTTATTTAAATGAAATCTAGCCTACATGCAATGACGTGCAAAAATGACATGCGATTAATGCAACCTAACATGCAAACTATATGTCGTGCGACGACGTGACCTAATTCTAATGACAAGTAAAGGATTTATTTTTGGTATTTTCTCATGAAACTCGGAATAAAAAATATGTCTAAATTAACATGCAACCTAATGACTTCTCTTTTTTGTCTTTTCTATTAAAATTCGAAATTTAAAATTACCTAAGTTAACATGCAACTTATAATGACTTAATCTAACCTAACATGACTTATTTTTGGGATTTTTGGCAAAATTCGAAATTATAAATTACTTAAATTAAAAATGCAATCTATCTTAATCTACCCTAAAAATTCATTCTTTTTTGGGGTTTTCATGGAAATTCGAAATAATAAAATAACCTAAATAATCTATTAAGATTAGAATATTACTTAATTTAAATTAGAAAATAGATTATCTCAAGTCCTAATTTAAATTAAATAACTACTCTATCTTATAGATATATTTAGGATTCCTAGACATGCAAAAACTCTAATTCAAATCTAATTTATATTTTTTTGAATTTTCTATTTATTTGAAAAGGGAAAGCAATTAAATAAACAAGGATAGAAAACACATTCAAAACGTCCACGCGATCCGCCATATTTGTTTCAAACTCGGATTAAGCACAAAAATCGAATTATCGGTCATATCTATAGGGTTATAGATATCGATAGAAAGTCGATTATTCAAAATTAGAAAACATATAAAAATCATTATCGTATCCAAGTGATTATAGATAGGATAATAATTTTCCGTATCACCGCGTATCGTACCTTAGGGATAAGGTCGAATAGTCGTCCAAATACGTTGCTAAATTATGAAATTTTCCTAATTTTGAATATTCAAAAATATTGCGGATATCCTAAACATTATCCTAAGATATCTAATTATCTACCAAAGAATATCCACTAAATATTCAAACACTCAAATTAGGAAATTAAATATTCTGAAAATTATCGGATAATGTCAAATTACCTAATTTGCAGATAATTTCTAAATTTGAATCGTCTCGGGATGAGCTTGCGGATTGGGATCGGGATGACCGGCGACGAGACGGCGAGGCACGGCACTGGTGGGGCTCACGGCAACACTGGCGAGGCTACTGGACACTGTTCCGGCGGCATCGTATGGCTGGGCTCGATTCCGGCGATAACGATCAGCGGTGGTGGGACTTCGAGGACAACTCCGGCGACGGCAAGGCTGTGAACGGTGGCTGTAGAACGGCTCCAAGCGGAATAGCAACGTCTAGGCGGCGGCGGAACAACGGCTGAGGGGAGAGGAGGACTACTCCGGTGGCTGTACAGCGAGGACAGTGGCGCGCGGCGGTGGAACGTTCGGGGCAGCGGCGTCGGCGATGATGCAGGTGAACGGTGGCTGTGTGACTGGCTCCGGCAACGGCGCACAGCGGCTGAGGGCGATGCAGCTCCGAAGCGAGCAGCGGAAGGCGGCGATAGAGGGGCTCCAGCAGCGGCGTCGTCGTTCAGGCAGCGGTAGAGGCGCGGCGCTGTCCCAAACAGTGGCGTACAGCGGTGGGACTTCTGGCTAGGCGCAGCGTCACAACTAGCGACGTGGATCGGCACGGTTGGCGGCGGCGTGGACCGGCACGGCAGGCGGCGTGCGGTGACCGACCCGCGGTGGGCGTATCCGGCCTCTCTCTCTCTTCCTCATTCTCTAAAAATTCTGGTCTCTCTCCAAAATCAAATCTGAAATTGTCGTCTGAAATTGTCTTCCCCAAATTCTGGCCTAAACATGTTTATATAATACTAACCTAGGTCAAATAGATGAGTTTACTAATCCTAATGGGCTTAGGCTTGGGCTAAGGCTTGGGCTTAAACTTTAATTAACATTTAAATGGGCTGAATTAACTTGGGCTTTTAATTAATTAAGCATAATGGGCTGAATTAGACTCAAATTAAAACAACTGAGCCCGTTCGTCTTGAAATTCCCGGCCCTTATATTCCGAGCGAGCCGAGTCTCGTTCAATGAAATTTAAGCTCATTTGCCAACGCCAATTTGATGTAAAAATATGCAATTAAACTAAATGAACATAAATTATATGTTATGCAATTTAAATATTTTTGTTTAGGGGTTAAAATTTAATCCCTAATTTTTATGCAAATTATAACTAAATGGTCGGTAAAATTTAGGTGTCAACAACACCTTAACTTATTTCCATCCATGAACTTATATTTAGTACTAGCAAAGTCTAAAAATAGTTCGAACCCAATACGAAACTCATCGGTCAATCCTCGATGTCCAGGTAAGTTCTTATTATACATCTAAATCCTTTCTCTTTGCATTGTGTCTGTATAAAAATAAAAACATCCCGTAAATATTAAAGATGTCATATCTACTGTTCTTAATTAATACCATAAAATTAGGAAAATTAAAATTTTGTTTTTGACCCAATAATTACTTTGAAATTGAAAAAAAATGAAAAAATTACCATGTAAAGAAGACTTACCTAAATATTTGAATGAAATCTTTGTAGTAGAAAGTAGTCAATTTGATGAGAATTGCAACGTTCACTTGGATTGCGAGACCTTCAAATGGACACGTACATAAAAAAAAATCACTAAAGATTCATTTTTTTATAATTTTTAATTTTTTCGAATTTTTTTAAAATTTTTTTCTCTTTTTTTTCCTAATATTTTTCTCCGATCGCCAGTCCGGTGATTGGCCGAGGCTGGCGAGTTGGACCTCGCCAGCCATGGGCGAGGCCACTCGGCCTCGCCTAGGTGTGGCGGTTGACCTCGTCGTCGCCTAGATCTGGGCGACGGCGAGGTCGACGGCCATGGGGGGAGGCCAAGCGGTCTAGCTGTGGCCAAGTAGCCTCACTGTGGCCACCGGTCAACCTCGTCGTCACCTAGATCTAGGCGATGGCTAGGTTGACCGCCACACCTGGGCAAGGTCAACTACTATACCTCGACGAGGCCGCCGGTCGACCTCGCCGTTGCTCATGGGGCGAGGCCGGTCGGCCTCCTCCAAATCAGGTCGATGGCCATGGAGGGAGACCGAGCAACCTCGCCCCATGGTTTCTAAGGCCGCTCGGCCTCCCCCATGGCCAGCGAGGTCTCGCCGGTAGTCAGTCGCCGGACAGGCGACCGGCGAAAAAGTTACCAAAAAAAAGTCAATAAAATTAAAAAAATTCTAATCTAGCGACGAATAGTTTTGCGACAAACCGTATTCATTGCCAATTAGTCACGAAGTTAACTATGATACTTACCGATAAAAAAGCTTTACCGAGATTGATTTGTGCGCACACGGATAGGTTTATTGAGAGATACAAAAGAGGGAGAAAAGCGAGGAGGATATGAGAAATCAGTACAGCGAGAGAAATTGACGGGTGGGGTGGATATCACGGAAGTTATTGTCCATCATAAACTACAAATTAGCAACGAATTCGTTTTTGTCGCAAAATCCGTTACAAATTAGCGACGAATTTTTTCTCCGTCGCAAATTTGCGATGAAAATAAATCTGTTGCTAATTTGCAACGCAAAAGTGGTCATCGCAAATTTGCGACGGATTTATTTTCCGTTGCAAATTTGCGACAGATTTATTTTCCGTCGCAAATTTGCAACGGATTTTTATTTTGTGGCAAATTCCGTCGAAAATTAGCAACAATTAATTTTCGTCGCTAATTTGCGACGGAAAACAAAATCCGTCGCAAATTTGCGATGACAAATTTCCCGTCACAAATTTTCATGGCAAAATCCATGTTTTTTTGTAGTGTGCAATCTAGCAAGAAGTAGATCAACTGTTTGTTGCCTCTTGTTTCTCCTCTAGTACTCCGTGTGGCAATTGGCTTGTTGATAGTGGCTGGACAAACCATATGAGAAGTGATGAAAAGCTATTTATAGACCTTGACAAGTCATTTAAGTCAAGAGTGAAGATTGGGAATGGGGAGGACTTAGAAGTGAAAGGTAAAGGGACTATAGCAATATAGAGTTATGCTGGAACTAAGATAGTTTTTGATGTGATGTATGTGCGTGAGATTGATTAGAATTTGTTAAGTGTGGGGTAGTTGGTAGAAAGGGGATTTAAGGTGATATTTAAAGAAGGGAAGTGTTTGATCTTTTGACTCTAGTGATCAGGAGCTGTTCAAGATAAAGATACAACAGAAAAGTTTTTCTCTGAATCCTCTCGAGAAGGAGCAGGTGGCATTCCAGTGTCAGGCTAGTGATTCAAAGATATGGCACAAGAGGTTGGGGCACTTTCACCACAAATGCTTACTTTTCATGCAGAGGAATGAAATGGCAACTAGGCTACCAAGCCTTAACGAGCAGATCACAAGGTGTAAGGCTTGTTTGTTGGGCAAGCAGACAAGACTTCCCTTCAAGGAATCCACTAGGAGAGCTATAAAGAAGTTGCAGCTAATTCATACAGATCTCTGTGGTCCACGAGTGACTCCTTCACTAAATGGCAGTAGGTATTTCATTATTTTCATTGATGATTACACCAAAATGTGCTGGATTTACTTCATGAAGCAAAAGTCAAAAGTTGCCGAGGTATTTCTAAAATTTAAGAGATGGGTTAAGAACCAAAGTAGCTGCAAGATTCAGGTCATCAGATCTGATAATGGAACATAATACACTTCACAGAGGTTTAACTCTTTCTGTGAAGAGGCTAGAATTGAGCATCAGCTTACTACTCCTTACTCTCCATAGCAAAATGGAGTTAGTGAGAGGAAGAATAGAACCATTATGGAGATAACTAGGTGTCTGCTGCATGAGAAGAATCTACCAAAAGAATTTGGGCAAAAGCAGCAAACACAGTAGCTTTTCTGCTAAATAGACTGCCGACAAAGGTATTGGAGAAGAAGACACCCTTTGAAGCTTGGTTTGGTGTCAAGCCAATTCTAAGACATTTGAAGGTGTTTGACTGTCTGTGTTTTTCTCATATTCCACGGGTCAAGAGAGACAAGCTAAGAGAGAAAGCTGAACCTGGGATCTTTGTTAGCTATAGTTTAGTGTCAAAAGCCTATAGGATCTATCAACCACAGATAGGGAAGGTGATCACTAGCAGGGATGTTCAGTTCTTGGAAGATGAGCAATGGGGCTAGACATATAAGCCACAAGGCAAGCACAAAGAGGTCTCACTGGAACCTGACGAGCTGGTAGATGATGTTCCAGTTAGAGGTACCGGATCTCTGACTAATATATTAGAGGTGCAGTATGGCTGTTTTGGAACCTGCAGGTTATGAGGAAGCTGAAAGTGATCAAAGGTGGATGAATGCAATGAAGGAAGAGTTGGCTATGATATAAAAGAACCAAACATGGGAGCTAGTGGAGAGGCCTGAAGACAGGAAGGTGATTGGAGTAAAATGGGTTTTTAGGACCAAACTCAATCCTAATGGCTCAATGAATATGCATAAGGCCAAGTTGGTGGCGAATGGATATGCATAGGTTTGGGGAGTTGATTTCTCAAAAACCTTTGCTCCTATGGCAAGACTGGATACAATTATAATGATTCTTGCTTTGGTAGCTCAACAAGGATGGAAGGTGTATCAATTAGATGTGAAATCTTCATTTTTGAATGGAGTGTTGCAAGAGGAGATTTATGTTAAGCAGCCAGAAGGCTTTGTCACACCAGGCCAGGAGGAGAAAGTTTATTTGCTGAGAAAGGCTCTCTATGGCTTGAGGCAAGCTTCAAGAGCATGGTATAGTAAGATGGATGAGCACTTGTTGGGCTTGGGTTTCAAGAAAAGCCTTAGTGAATCCACTCGATATGTCAAGAAGTTAGTATTTGACTTAGTGGTGGTGTCTCATTATGTGGATGATATGCTGGTGATAGGGAGTGATAGTGCTCAAATTACTACATTTAAGCAAGAGATGATGAAGATGTTTGAAATGACTGATCTTGGTGAGATATCATATTTTCTAGGGATGGAGGTTAGGCAGACTCAGAATGAAGTTTTTATTTATCAAAAGAAGTGCTTGAAGGAGATCCTGAAGAGATTCAACGTGAAGGAGTGCAAGAATGTGAGTACTCCAATGGGTCAGAAGGAAAAGCTACAAAAGAAGGATGGATAAGAACCTACAGATGAAAGAGTTTATAGAAGTTTGATTGGTTGTCTTATGTATCTCATTGCAACTAGGCCAAATATCATGTTTACTGTAAGTGTCCTGTCTCGATTCCTTAATTGTACAAGTGATTTTCATATGGTAGCTGTAAAGAGGGTGTTGAGGTACTTGAAAGGTACTCTTTTGTATGGAATTAAGTTCTGCATAATTCAGGAGTTTAAGTTGCATAGGTATTCTGACATTGACTGGGCATGATTAGTGGATGATATGAGGAGCACTTCAGGTTATTGCTTTACATTTGGGTCGGCATGCTTTTCCTGGTGTTCAAAGAAATAGGAAATAGTGGCCCAATCAACTGCAGAAGCTGAGTTCATTGCAGCTACTGTAGCTGTGAATCAAGCATTATGGTTAAAGAAGCTAATGGATGATCTACATTTGGAGCAAGAAGAAGGCATAGAAGTATTCGTGGATAATCAAGCTACTCTGGCCATTTCATAGAATCCAGTATTTCATGGAAGAACAAAGCATTTTAAGGTCAAGTATTACTTCTTGAGAGAAGTGCAGAAGGCTGGAGAGGTGAAGCTAGTGTACTGTAGTTCAGAAAACCAAATTACAGATATATTCACTAAGTCATTTTATGTTGGTTGATTTGAACTTCTTAAGGCAAAGCTAGGAGTGTGCAGCACTTGATCCAGTAGGAGAGTGTTGATGTATCAAGGCTGCACGGGATAAGTATAGCGCAAGTGCTATAACTTTTATACGGAGGATACTTAAGTACCATAACTTTTTTTGACTCACTTGAGTGTCATAACTTAAAAAAAAAAAGATCACTTAAGTGCCACTTACGAGCTAGTCGTGAGGGCTATTTGTGTGACTACGAAGCATTTTTACCTTCGTTAACGGACGCTAAAACGGAAATTTCGAGACGAACAGAGGCCATGGAATGATTCACCGACACCCCTTCTTCAAGCTAATGGTGCTTGCCTCGCCGGAAAGGTCACTGTTTAGCTGGAAAGGCCGCGGTTTCGGGCCCTCACGACTAACCCCTCTGACAAGCTAACCATGAGGGCCTGAAACCGTAGCTTTTCCGATCGAATGGTGACCTTCCCGACGAGACGAGCACCACCAGCTTGAAGAGGGGGTGTCGGTGAATCATTCCGTGGCCTCCGTTCATCTCGAAATTTCCGTTTTACTCTTCGTTGATGAAAGTAAAAATGTTTCGTAGTCACACAAATCGGTTCGATAAATTGTGTGACTACGAAGTATTTTTACCTTTGTCAACAGAGGCTAAAATGGAAATTTTGAGATGAACGAAGACCATGGAATGATTTACCAACACCTTCTCTTCAAGCTGGTGCTACTCATCTCATCGAGAAGGTCACCGTTTGGCTGGAAAAGCCGTGAATTCTGGCCTTCACGACCAACCCCTGTGACAAGCTAGTCGTGAAGGCCTGAAATCACGGCTTTTCCGGTTGAACGATGACCTTCCCAATGAGGCGAACACCACCAGCTTGAAGAGGGGGTGTCGGTGAATCATTCCATGGCTTCCGTTCGTCTCGAAATTTCCGTTTTAGCCTCCATTGATGAAGGTAAAAATGTTTCGTAGTCATACAAATCGGTTCGATAAATTGTGTGACTACGAAGAATTTTTACCTTTGTCAACGGAGGTTAAAACAGAAATTTCAAGACGAACTGAGGCCATGGAATGATTCACCGACACCCCATCTTCAAGCTGATGGTGCTCGCATTGCCGGAAAGGTCACCATTTGGCCAAAAAAGCCGCAGTTTTGAGCCCTCACGACCAGCTCGTAAGTTGCACTTAAGTGATTTTTTTTTTAAAATTATGGCACTCAAGTGAGCAAAAAAAAGTTATAGCACTTAAGTGTCCTCCGTACAAAAGTTTTGGCACTTGCGTTGTACTTACCCCAGGCTACACTATCTATTTTCTGTTAAGTCAGTTTGCTAATGTCTTGTTTTCTAGGAGTTAATTAGTTGTTGTTTTTATTTGGTCAGTCCTATTTTGTAAGAGTGTTTAGCTACATGGTTTTTTTCCTATTATGTTAGTTTGTTGTTGGTTTTGTGGACCAAGCAAGCTGCCGGTTAGTGGACAACATGTGTTTATGGAAAAGCTTTAGTTTGTATTTAAGCAATTTCAGTTTTCTAAATAAAAAGAGAAGTTCATTTCAATACATTCTGTTTTGTTACATAAAACAGTTTTGCTACAAAAAATACAACTTTTGCTGTCAATTCTCCTTCTGTTCTTTAAAAAAACAATAGGATGTGTGATTGCCGAAATCTTAGGTGCTTCCTCCGGGAATCTATCAACGTTGTTGCTTGAAGTATCTTGACATCTCTCAATGTGTTAATTTGATACGCCTTCTTGAAGAAATTGGAAACCTCGGGACACTTGAGAAGATCAATACGAGGGAATGCGCACAAATAAGCGGGTGTCAATGCCTGCCTCATCGATGAGGTCTCTTAAAACTGCGATCTGCGATGAGGAGGTGTCTTCGGGGTGGCAAGAGGATGTGAAGCCTAGGGAGGATGTTCAAGTTCATGTCGTGGACAAGTGCTTCTTTTTGGACTGGCTCGACGATTGACTGTGTTTCTTATGAAAGCTTGCCACATCACTCACCATTCACCATTAAACACAAGTTCCAGTCGAGCTGTTTAAGCATCTGTGACATTTATCTCTTTTGCATGTTAATTTGGTTCATGGTGTCTAAAATAGGGGTGATCGGTTCCAGAGTGGGTAAGGTCCAGACCTAGAACCTGGAACCTACCCTGTTATAACCGGTTCTTAATTTTTGGAACCTGAAACCTACCATGTTTTCCCTAAACCCTGTTTTGGAACCTACCATGTTTTTTCGGTCCGGTTTCAGGGTCTACCCGATAACCTTTTTTTTTTTCTTTTTCTTTTTTCTGGTTTCAGAAATTTGAAGTAAAATAAACAATCGACAAGCACTATCCAGCAATTGGCATGCTCCCACCAAACGCAGCATGTTTTCTCTTTTCTCTCAAATGCAGCACAATCAGACTAACCAAACCGCCATGGATACCCTAGAGCTTACCCCCACCAAACGAAAACACAGCTTGAACGATGGCCCAAAAAGTCAAGAGAATACAGTCGCCCACCATCCCGAACACAAACCCCCCCCCACAAGCAAACAACAATCACCACAAAAATACAGCACCAAAACACATCGAACAAGAACTCAAAAATCGCAAGAATTGTACTACTCAGAAGGAGCATTCCCTTCTTTCCTCTCAAATGCAGCACAATCAAACTAAAAAATTTTACAACGAGAATTATCAAAAATTTGTTTGAACCCCTAGTCCCTTTTCCCCCCTCAGTCCGAAAAATTTTACAACAAAAACCTCGTCACCTAACAAAAAAGTACCAAAAAAAATTCAATTGCGGACTCACATTTCTCTCAATAGTTGTGTTGGAATCGGCCACAACAAGGCGAGAGGTGACTAGAGGGGTTGTGTTCTTGCGAGCCGCGGCAACGAGAGGCAACGAGCTGGGTTGCGGGGACTGAGACAACGATCAGCCACAACGATGAGTTGGGTTGTAGCAACGAGCAGTCGCGGGCAACGAGCGGCGAGCAGCTCGCAGCTACGAACGGCAAGCAACCGTGGGTGACAAGTGGCGAGCAACCCGCAGTGACGAGCGGCGAGCAGCCACGGCAAAGAGCCAAGCCGCGGCGACGAGTGATGAGCAGCCACGGGCAACGAGCCAAGCCGCAGCGACGAGCGGCAAGCAGCCGCGAGCGACGAGCGGCGAGCAGCCGACAGCGATGAGCTCTTGCGAGCAGACTGAGAAGGGCAAGACGGAATTGGAATCACTCGCAAACTGGAAAAGAGTCAAGACTTGAGACTGAGAAGTGAGAGGCTGAGAAGTGAGAGTCTAATGTTAGGGTTTTTACTTTTTTTACAGTAACTTAAAACCGATTCTAAAAACCGGTCAGGGTGGGTTTTCACTTAGACTCGAGGACCGGACCGGTTTCAACCGGTTCCAAAAATATAGAACCGGTTCCTGGACCGATTCAAATAGGAACCGTTTCCCGGACCTGTTTTTCAGGTGGGCCAATCCGGTTCCCGAGTAAACCCGGTTCGATTGCACACCCCTAGTCTAAAAAACTTCAAGAAATCTCGTGTTCTGTTCAATGTTATGTTGCTGATAAGTTCACTGAAGACCATTTTGCGTTTTTTGTTTCTGGCCCCGTTTCCCCAGCTGGAGATTTATCAAACTGACCGGACTATTATGTTAGCAACGCTGCCTATATTGAATTTTGCTTATTAAATGACTTGATGCTTAGGCAGTACAATATCAATGGCAAATTTCTGAGAGTTTAAAGTCCCGTTATTGTTTGTATCATCTCTTTATGCTCAACACAAAAGTTCTAATCTTGGCTTAACCCTATCTCTCTCTCTCTCCTCTCAAAAGGTATAACAACAAAAAAGGAGTCGAAGTTCTGCTAGCATGGCGGAGGGAAGGGTGGCAATTTGTGCGACTGTGCCCTGCTATTGTGCTGAGTGTAATTGACATCAATGTTCAAGTAATTTGAAATCCGGATCAATATTATGAGAAAGTTGATTGAAGTTTGCCAAGCAGCATCAAGTTCCGGGTACTCTTCATTATATCATTGTCCGATTCGGCATTCTCAAACTATTCTCAATACTTTGGTTTTTGCTTAATTCGTGATCTCATGTTGCATCAAAATTGTCAATGGAATGATGGTTTTTCTTTTCACTTTCTCGTGTCGCTCTTTACAGAGTGTTTTTGAAGCTTAGGATCGGACAAAACTTCGTACCTTGCGAGTGATCTTAGATGGGTCCGAAGAATCCGAAGTCGGCAAGCTTTTTAAGCAATATTATGAGCATGATTGAAGTATGACTAGGCAAAACCGGGAACCAATCTTCATGTATCTCACCAAGAGTTCAAAAGTCAGCATTTCGAATTTGGAGTATTAGGTGACTTTTTGGTACCACAGTGTCCTCAATCATGAACTTTGAGGATGGCCACCACATATTATTAGCGGTTTTTTTTTTCAATGGGGCTTTCGATGGAGACATTGACTGATTATTGGGTTGATCTCTTGGACATTGCTCGGTGCCTTCCTAAGTCACTTTCCTTGGTTGTAGTTTAGTACACGACCACATTTTTTTAAGTCTTCGGATCATATATGTCTTTGTGTTTGGTTAACATACTATTATATGGGACTTCATCTTATATCCCCACTTCACGTGTATTGATCGAGCTTGGCATATTCCTTTGGGGTGGGAATGCAGAAGGGATAATGATATAAATAGTCGATGAACTTTGGTCCAATATGTAATTTGATCCATAAATTTTTAATTTATTCAATGTGGTCCCTAAACTTTAGCTCAAGATATAAAATCATCCCTAAACTTTTAATTTATTCAATGTAATCCTTAAACTTTTGATACATTTTCAAATTAGTCCCCAGACTATATGAAAATGTTCAATATTGTCCCTCAACTTGAATTAATAAAAGGATAACATTGAACATTTTCATATAGTTTAGGCATTAGATTGAACATATATATATATTAAAAGTTCATGAACTACATTGACCAAATTGAAAGATAAGGGACGATATTGCACATTTGGCTAAAGTTCAAGGATCACATAGAACAAATTAAAAGTTCATGGACAATATTGCATACTGGACCTAAGTTCATGAACCATTAGTGTCACTTTCCCAACGCAGAATTATTAATACAAGGAAAATTTTTTAATTTGATCCCCAGTATTTGAAGTTTTGCAAAATTAGCCTTGAATTTTTGTTATCATAACTCAACTTTTCATTCACCATGTCGGCCAAATATTATCCGTTTTGGTAGCGGCTCACTCAATGCCTACATGGCTTTAAAGTGCATTGTTCTAGTTTAAGATTGCACGACACTTATCTACTAGAGCAATCGCTCAGGTCCAGGAGATGTAGAATAAAAAAATATATCCAAAAGCCTAAATCCCAACCCTAGCTCTTATACAGTGAAAGCTTGCCTCACTTGTGCCTCCGCCTGCATGATATTATTTGCTCATGTTATGGCTTATTCTTGCTCGCATAGCTTTAAAACGAGCCATGCTAGGTTGTGCACGGCTTATTTCTGAACGTAAGAATCCATGTTCAGGTAGTTTTTGATCCACACATTGATAACCTTTGATTATTTTGTCATACTCAAAACCTCAGATGGAGTTTCTCAACAAAAACCCAATATTATGACATCTAATCCCCAACATAGATCTAAAAAAAATGTCAAGGTTCAATGTTAACAAACCAACAAATCCAATACCTCAAAGATCAATGACATTTAACTTAATTAGAAATAGAAAACAATAATCAAAATGACAATTTCAAAATTTCAATGATTAGTTCAAAGTATGATAACTCAATTTCCAAATCTCAATCATGTGGAAACCAATGCTAACATTTCAAATGATTCACTAATCATAGTTCACAATCACAAGCTGGGAAATGGGGAAAATAACATAAATAGTTCCTAATCTTTGACCCAATGTGCAACGTCATCTTTTGACTTTTAATTTGTTCAATATAATCCCTAAACTATTTGTAAATATTCAATGTAATCCTTCTATGTGCTCAAACGACAAATTAGACAATATTTGACGAAATGGATGACTATTTGTTGAATTAGATTTTTAAAATGACGAGTCAATATGTCCATCTCTTCATCTATCTACTCTAGAAAAGGAAAGGACATAGGGTGTTGACATATCCATCATTATTTGATGACGTGAATTATTATATCTTGATTTGATATGGATATTTTACTTGGATAATTTATGTAAAATATGGGTAAAAATAAAAGGTCAACAAGTCAATCAGTCAACAGAAGCTATAGTGGACTCTCGGCCAAATTAAATAGGAGGCCGAGAGCTCCTTGGCCAACAAAAACAGAAACGGAAAAGAGGAGAAAGGAGAGGAAAGGAAAGAAGAAGAAGAAAAAGAGAAAAGAAAAGAGGGTTTTGCACTGTGGGGGTCTCGCTAAGCCGATTCGACTTCGTAACACAACGCTCCGTAAGTATTCGTACCCCTCATTCAATTAATCGGAACATTTTTCGGGTTAGGGCTCGTAATTCGAAGTTATGTGTTATTCGAGCGGCGAAGTCAGATTTTGAGTCGTAGAGCTGCGTATTTTTATAGAATTGATAGTTTAGGATATTGCGAGGCCGTGGGATTTTACGGAACCTGATTTGGACTTACGGTTTGCTGGATATGAATTTTTGAAGTTGAACGCGTGCAATGAACAGTGCACGACCAGAGGCTTTTAGGCCGATTCTCGTCGGTTTTTGGCTCGATTTTGGGGCCGCCAAGTTGGGGTTCTTGTAATGCTCTGAATAAGCTTTCTCTTGACTATAAGTTCGCTTAGAATGGAGTTTAGTGGAGAAAGTTACGGCGCAATCAAATTTCGCGTCGTGGACGAATTTGGATAATCGCTTTGGACGAGTGATTTGGAGGTGTCTTTTAGTTGTTATATTAGCGATTAAGCCTAGTTGAGCCGAGTCGTCGTTGAAGTAACATTTTACTCGGTTTTGATACCGTTTTTCAACTTATTGTTAGGTATTCGAGTGCATCGGCTCGAGAAACCACCGTAGGTTAGTTTTTCAGCTTTTCAAGATGAGTGATATTATTTCTTCTTTGAATTTGTAAACTCATGTTTAGAAAATGATATGTATTAGACATGTTACCATATAAGAAATGGCATTTTGATTTCATAAAATTGGATCGAGCATTTACTGCTATCTTGTGTATTTGAAATAAAAGATTATCTTTTGATTCCAGTTTGAATTTACTGAATGCAAATAGGTTTGCGAAACCTTTTGAGGAATACTCATGAGGAGTTCTTGCATTTGAATGTGGCTTATGAAGGGTTTTATATCGGTTTATGAAATGATTTATGAAATGCGTTTTGTAGATTGGTGGATGATATTGTTGTGGATTTTGATGCTTAGTGTCTCTGTGAACCCAAATGAGGGGTTGTGGGTATGCGCATACTAATCTAGGATATCCTTGTGGACCAAGCCACCGGCTTATAGTAGGTGGAGACCTTATCAAGAGAGGAATCTTAGTTTCTTTTCATGGGGCATTATCCGTGATCATACTTAGATTTCTGAGTATGAGATTGGCCAATAGAATGGACCATTGACATGTGCTTTTCGACGAGATTGGCCAATGGAATTGACCATTGGTTTCTTCTTTGATATTATTAATTAAAACGAGATTTCCTATTGTGAAAAGGTTATGTTTAAGTGGTATATAACGTATTTTGACCTTGAAATTTGTGATATGTTGGAGTTGGGTTAATTGAGCTTTCGTTTGGTCTTATAACCATATGCATAGTGGGTGCTCGATCTACTTAGAAGAAATGTATTACTCACTCAGCCGTAGTAGCTCATTCCTCTTATATTACTTGTTTTTCAGGTTCTTCACCGAGATGCTTATAGGCGTGAGAGTTCCAATTTTGGGGAGGACATTTTGACAGTTGGGACGTTTTTGTACGAATTACACATGGATGTGAAGTTTAAGTTTTAGCATATTGCTGGTTATGCTTTTGTCCTTTTGATGGATTGTAGTTAACTCTGATATTATAACCAGTTAAACTCTATATCATGTATATATATGTTGATGCATATATTATGATATTAGATGAGTTTTGATTATGTTTAGGCTGCATCCTTTTGGGAAAGGATGGCCGTGTCATGCCATTATTCTTACTGAGTTTGGGGTGTGACAATTTACGTGTAGTTTTTTTTTTGTTGTCCACCGTTCAAACTTAACAGTAGCTAACATTATATATTGGATTAAAATTCATGGATCATGTGCATCATTTTCATCTAAGAAATTAGAATTATGATAACCTTCTAAACCGAAGGCCTTGTATGTCCATGTAAGTACTTGGCCAAGACATAGGCCCATAACAGGTAACGCCACTCCAAAGCATCCTGTAGTTCACATTAGCTCGAGTTCCAAGCTTCTGTCTCGGTCGTCGAGAGGGTCCTTGTCCAAGTCGGAATGCCACGCTGATTCACTATGGATAATTTATTTTTCTCCATTATACTTTTCCATTATCCATAGAGAATAAGAGTAAAAAAAGAATTTTCCTTTAAAAAATAGATGAGAATACACTTTTACTTATAAAAATCATGTGCATTGCATGTGCTAAGGAGAAACTGGTGGAGGGTCAAGGAATATAACAACATTAAGTTCATGGGGGTAACAGTTAAAAGTTTAGGGATAAACTTGTATTATCTGAAAAGTTTATGAGGGTTTTGAGTAATTTTCCTTTTTTTTAAGCAAGTTATCAACTCGGTTGGTTCCCAACCTTTTTTTCAATATCAGACTGTAGGGGAAATTATACAAAATTCCCTCTGTTGGGCTTTTTCGTGACACAAAAAAAAATTAGAGGTATTTGTATCACAATGGGCAACTTTAGTGTTTTTGGTGACAATTTTTTTGGATATATTTGTGTCACAATCGGTATAATTTAGAATTTTTTGTGGTATTTTCTATAAAATAAGTGAGATGAAAATACATTTTTACCCCTTAAAAGTCATGTGCATTGCACGTGCTAATGGAAATAATTATGAACGTTTAACAGCTCTAGATAGTAAAAAAAGAATATGAGGGTATTGTGTAATAGTTGAAAGTTTGGGAGCAGATTTATACTGCCTCTAATGTGCATGTGGATTTTGTGTAATTTCCCATAAAAAAAATTCAAATTGTTTGACAAAGGAGGAAAGTGCCACAAGCCACATGAGTGTGATTGAGACTAAGATCAATGCACCCCCTTATATCGCAAGGGAACAAGCATAGAGACCCTATTTCTTGAAAGCCCGTAAAATACCCTGCAAAATTCATAGATCAGTCAATGACTTTTTATTTGTGGAGGCGGCTCTAACCCTTACCATGTCGTTGATAAGATTTGAATAGGTGACAGTTGGCCTCCAGCTTCAAGATTCAAAATCGTTTGTCACTCCAATCAAGTACACCAATCCTAAAGTGTTACAAGAGGTGCAATTTATCAAGACTTAGAAGTGAATTTCATGTCTCAAATCGATTCTTCTAAGAATACATACCACTGCCCTTTTTTTTACTGCCTTTAAATAATAGTTCTTATCACAAAAAGTAGTGTTGTTGGATTATGCTGAAATAGCAAGACCTATTTGGATCCACGTAAACAAAAACCGCTACTAAGTTTTTGCACTATGACTGACAATACCCACCACGTTGTCCCCATAGTAACTTCAGCTCAATTTTTCCCTCAACCTAAAATGTTACCCATATTTAATTTCTTAATGCTCATTGGGAGATAAGTGAAAACTGATCGAAGAAGAAATCCTGAGAATGCAGGCCTAGAGGTGAATTAAAGTTAGAAACTAACGCTCTTGCGCCACCTTCATTTTATTTATAGTCAAGTTTTCCGTCTTCTTATTTCCTCTAGTAAGGAGGAGATCAAATTCATAAGGGTCCCTTTAAGAAATTGTAACTAGCAGGCATAAGTTCAATTAATCACAATAGATTGTTTTGTGTATCAAAACCATAAAAACAGCTATATAGTAGTCCACTTTTATTTCTTTAATTGAACCGAGAGAATGCAGACCGATTTACACTTTTGCTCGTCAGAAAAAGGTTTGGATGGGATTGTAGCCTACTTTACCTGCTATTGCAATGTTGGTTTGAGGCGCAAACGAAGCATCAATTGTCCATTGGATGAGCCTATTAGTGCATCATCAAGTGCGATTGCGGAAGCTCAAGGCCAGCGATACACCTAAGCCCACGCTTGTGCATCGCAGGGATTCCAGAGATCGAAAACAAATTGGGGAATCGAACCCCCCATTTTTATATGAATTGTCATGTTAAAGTGATTAATCCAGAGAACAGGTTGATCCTTTTCCAGAAAACCGAGGAGAAACCCTAATATATATAAGCATTAAGCAAGCTCATTGAACCAACACAACGAACTTTGGAGATTCTGAGATCATGTGGCGATCCTGAAGACCCCGAGAAAATAGCGGCGAAAATGTCTGCCTCCAAATTCTGGAAAATTTGCATTGTGACGCAAGTCGAAGAAACCGAGAATCCCGTCTGAATTCTCAGGAACATTTTCAGCAGTCTTCATGAGTACTAGCTTGGCTCGAGTCTTGGCTTTCTTCATCTACCAGAATTCAACCGGGGATATCTTCATAACTAAAATTGAAGTTCTTCGCGTGCTTTCTTCGCATAACGCCCAGGTTATGATCAGGTTCACCTGCATCCCAGTCAAAGCTCCAAAACCTGCTGGTATGGGATATTCCGCCGCATCAGAGTCGACCAGATCTCTTAACCACATCAATCGATGCTGCTGCAGTCATCAGAGCTCGACCAGACGTGGCTTTTGAGCACGACATTGATGGCTCCACCGTGCCATTGAGCATATGTTCTAACCAGCTCAAAACTCAATGGCGAACAACACTTTATGTTGTTAGCATTTTTCTCTCAGGACCGTTCAGCTCGGGCAAGATTCCTCACACATCTTGGTATTCCTCGCCATTTGGGTACTTTGTGAACTTCCTGGTGTTGGAAACCGTAACGGACTAATAAGAAGAGGATTTTCAACGTACTTCTTGTACGACATCCTCCTCCACCTAAAATAATCAAACGAGTGTTGAGTTCCATCTTTTTCAATGAAAACAAGGAAATTCACAACAACCAGCGTGTTATGACTGGGTTACTTGGATGAAGAAGCCGCGCCCCAAGAGTGGCTAAAGACCATAAGAGTTTCTCAATAACAATTGGCAGATGACTAGACACAAATTAAACAGGAAGAAGCTGAACGGTACCTGCAATTGCCATGATTGTGTATACTGAATAATGGGGTGCAAGGGAACTAAAGAATCAATGACAATATAAGATACTGACCGTTGCACCGCAACTCAAGTAATGATGCTGAGTCCTTTCGACTAAGGGTCTTCGTTTAAAAATACTTTTTGCTTCTGTGCGAAACCTATGAATAGACCTTCATCAAAGGGTGCACCAATCATCAAGCTTAACCATGTAAATCGTGAGGTAAAGCGTATGACAATCTCATGGTGAAATAGAAAGATGCATTCCGGTGAAGCCTCATCCCTGCTTTTCTTGAGAGGCTGCTTTGTTTCCGTGACTCCAACCTGTCGCCTCCAGGTTACAGTGGATTAATCTTACTATTACACCAAAGGCTCGATCGCAATATGATTGTGGTTGCCAGAAAACAAAAACCTCACTGTGACTCTTCATTTACTTCACAAATATTATTTACACAGGCAAATGAGAGGCACTTATACAATTGAGATGTATTCCTAATCCTTGCAAACAAGATAAAGTGGAACATTGTGCCTCAATTTTGTACACCAAAAATTTCCAGAACAAACACTATCTTACAAGAGAGGCGAGTGGTATTATTTACCATTTCACATCCAAAGTGAGAGCATCTGGAGGGACTAAAATGGATGGGAACTTAGTGAATGAGATATTTGACAATAAGCTACTCCATGCAATAGTATCTCCTCCACTAAAAGGCCTCACTTTATTTATTATGAGGGGTGTCAGCCTTTCTGCATTTACTCTGGCCACCACCTGGAACCAGACTCGTTCAACAGTAGGCCTCGTTCTCCACTGCTCCAACTTTACTAGGTGAGTCTCATTACCTGTAACATTCCGTTCCAATTGTATCTGGAGACGAATAATCGTTTCAGCTTTAATTTTAGCTTTTACAAATCCTAAAAACCCAATTTGACGCATCTGATTACCCATTAAACCCCCCAGAATTCTTTCAAGAGCAGCTATCCTCAAACTCAAGGAATCAATGGGGCACGAAGGTCTCTTATACATAAAATTGCCATAACATTTCTCTGGCAGCAACTCAATAGTACCTTTGGATGGGAAATTAGTCTCTAAATATGTACTTGGATTTCGAGTTCTGTAGGCAATAAGTGACGCAGATCCTGAAACACGAATGGGCAACAAAGGAGTGCACAGTGATTGCCAATAGGGCCAGAATCCATTTTTCACCTCAGTGATGTTGCCTGAAAAATTAAACTGTGGTCCATAAAGCAGAGAAACTTCTTGAGCTCCATTCACTTCCACAGTTATGCCTTCACCCACTAAGACATGTCTCAATCCACTGTATGTGGTGTTTAGCTGACAGCCAAAAGTAAGGAAAATAAGATCAGCAGCATTCAAGCAAAACACTGTAATTATAAATACCGTCAACCTAAATAGGATTCAGATGCAACAAGATTGAGAGCCTTTTTTTTTTTAAATTCTCTCGATTAAATTAGACAAAGTGATTGATGGCCAAAAGAAAAGACAAAGTGACTGGCCTATCAATAAACAAGTCGATGGGATGAATTAGAAATTCATCTCATTTCTTTAAAGCATGTCAACTTCTATTTCATGGGACATATAGCTGAAGCAGCAGAAAACTCCAAACATATTAATCATATGAAGACCTTCCAAAATTTCCACAATGATCTCAAGTAGTACTTAAGAAAGAATGATGCTGAGCGGATAGATTGTTTCATTCAATATACGCAATACATACATCACAGCACGTGCAACACAAATGCCATTAGAAATAAGTGGCCAACTGCATGATCAACATCTTATGCTAACCTGCCATGTCTTGTTGACACAACTCCATGATGAAATTATTCACGCTTGCATGGTTGTGACAATTGTGACTCTGTTAGTTTCGCGGAAAAGAAATGATTTGATATACATTTTCCTAAAATGACCGCTTGTATCACTTACAAAAACAAATGAACAAAAAATATTTCATTATCTACGAAAATGTATAGACAAATTGTCATCAGTAATGAAAATTTTTTTCATTGACTAATTATTTCGAGCGATACAAGCGATCATTTTTAGAAAAAATATTTTCCAAATTATTCATTTTCCGCAAACCAAATGAAGCCTACGACTAATGCTTTTTCATTTGTTAGAAGTATAAAGGGTAAAGTGGTCTTTAGGACCTTTAGGGCTTATTTTGATGTATATATATTGAACTTTATTGAATAATACAATATACTTTTTCCCTTTCACATGATATCATAGTTCATGTTGCCAACAAGTCTAGACTTAAACGGTCACACGGGTGAGATACAGGTTGTCGCAGCTTCATCCTAGGGCCCAATGTTTGAGCGGAAGATTGTTGAGATTGTCCCACATCGATTGTAAAAGAGGCTCGTGGTCAGTTTATAAGTGTGAGAGAAAGCTTCAACCTTTAAGCTAGCTTTTGGAGTGAAAGAGGCCCAAGACCACCTAACACTGATGGTCAATTTATAAGTGAGTCTTCTCAGGATACTACACCTATGGTAGATAGTTCAACTCGTGTCCGAGACTCCCCCTTTTTCTCCTTCACTACTACGTCGTCTTCTGCTCCAGACTCACCATTAACCGACTCTCCTCCTGTATCTAATCTTGGTCTTCCTATTGCTCATTGCAAATGTACACGTGCATGTACTCAATACTCTATTGCAAACTTTGTGTCAAACTCTTTTGTGTCTCCTTTTCGGACTTTTTAATCTACTGTTGAACAACATCCTTTCCCTAAGTCTATAGCTGAGGCATTACAAAATTCTGACTAGAGAACAGCAATGGAAGAAGAATTAAAGGTTCTCCAGATTTATCAAACTTGGGATTTGGTACCTCTTCCTTCAGGCAAAACTGCTATTGGTTGTTGATGAGTGTATGCTGTGAAAGTCAATCATGATGGTTCTCTTGCTTGTTTAAAAGCAAGGCTTGTTGCCAAAGGGTATGCTCATGTGTATGGGATTGACAATATGGATACTTTTTCTCCTGTTGCCAAACTTACTTCTGTTTGAATTTTGATTTCTCTTGCTGCCACATATAACTAGCCATTGTTTCAAATTGATGTTAAGAATGCTTTCTTGCATGATACTCTTAATGAGGAAGTTTATATGAAGCAACCTTTGGGATTTGTTGCTCAGTGAAAGCCGGGGGGACTAGTTTGCAAATTCAAAAAATTCTTTATATTGTTTAAAGCTATCCCCACAGGTGTAGTTTAGAAGGTTTTCTGAGGCACTACTCTCTTTTGGATTGTCTAGATGTGGAAATGATCACTCTTTCTTTTATAAATAGTCAAGGGGAGGCAAATTGTTCTCGATTGTGTATATTGATGATATTATCATCACGGGAGATGATTTAGTTGGTATAGCTGAACTAAAAATCTATCTTCAGCAACAGTTTCAGACTATGGACTTAGCAAAGTTGAAGTATTTCTCAGGAATTGAAGTTGCACAGTCACATAAAGGTATTGTTTTGTCACAGCGAATATATGTTCTGGATTTGCTTACTAAGACAAGTATGTTGGGATCAAAGCCTCTTGTTTCACCCATGGAACAAGGGGTTAAACTAGCTGCTGAAAAAGGAGAGATTCTTGATAATCATTAGAGATATAGAAGACTGGTAGGTAAACTGAATTATCTTACAGTTACTCGACTAGATATTGCCTTTCCAGTCGGTGTGGTAAGCCAATTTCTACCTTCCCCTCGTACATCCCACTAGGATGCAGTTATTCGGATATTGAGGTACTTGAAAAAGACTCTAGGGAAAGGAGTTTGTTTATCAAAACCATGATCATAGCAGAGTTGAAAGATTTTTTGATGCGATTGGGCAAGATCTCCAGATGATAGGAGGTCAACCACTGGCTATTGTATTGGAGGAAATCTGGTATCATTGAAGAGTAAGAAACATAACATTGTTGCCCACTCCAGTGCTGAGTCAACATATAGAGCCATAGCACAAGTGACATGTGAATTAGGGTCGATTAAGCAGTTATTGACTGATTTAGACTTTAAAGTTTCAATACCCATGACTCTATTGTGTGATAATAAAGCAGCAGCGCATTTAGTTTCCAACCCCCTGTTTCATAAGAGAACAAAACAAATTGAGATTGATTGTCAATTTATTCGAGAGAAGTTGTAGAGTGGATTGATCCTTCCCAGTCACATTCAAACTGGTGAACAACTTGCAAACATTTTTACTAAATCATTGAGTAATGGGAGGATAGATTATATCTGTAACAAGCTAGGCATGATTAATATCTATGCTCCAGCTTGAGGGGGAGTGTTAGAAGTATAAAGGATAAAGTGGTATTTAGGACCTTTAGGGCTTATTTTGATGTATATATATTAAAATTTATTGAATAATACAATATGCTTTTTCCCTTTCACATCATTTAACACTAGGTAACCCCTATTCATCTGTTACATCACCCAAAGTTGTCAAGATCACTCAAAAGGGATTACTCAGCACAACGCACTTGTAAAGAGTTCCTTTGAGCACGAAAAAGAATTGGAAACTTTAGATAGAACAGGTAACAAAACTCAAGTAGAAAAATTAGCTAACAATGACCGTTACACCAGATATCCTACCACAGCAGTTCCTATGATATTTATATAGTTAACCATGCTTACATACTCACCTCACACACGACAATGACACTTCTCCAAATGGACCATCTACATCATATGTTAACTCAACCAATCTGCTAGCGAGCCAAAGCTCTCAAACATCCAGGGAGCATTCCTTGCTCTATGGCGAAAAGCTTGCTTTTCTTGCCATAGTCATACACATCGAATAAGAACACTTCATTTCAGTTCATTATGGAAACTAATTGACAAATCCTATATCCATCTGTTCACTAAAAAAACAGTGACGGCAAAGTTGACTTGAATAGCATTGACTACAAACCAAAGTCTACGATTTTCAAACAACACAATAATCCTTCTACTGGTGATCATTCGACTGCGACATGAAAGAAGCATGAACTCAGCCTATGGTTCAATACAATTTGGTATCAAAGCTGAGTTGACAACACAAAATCCCAAAGCAAAAGAGTAAGGATTGAAGTGCAGGACAAACATATAAATAAATTGTTGAAAGTCAATTGCAGAAAAGTAAAACTCATCTTTGGGTGCTCATATAATGATGTGTATCATCCTTTGTTTTCCACTTCCTTATATATATTGAGGCTTCTTTAACCAACTAGGCACAGTTCAGAACTGTTGTTGCTTAAGAAGAATGAATTTTGTCTCCAATTCTAAATTACTCAAATGTACTTGCTGGCTGGTTAACTAACTCGACTTTCTAGTTGGCTGGATTTCTTAACTGTAATTGTTCCCTTCTTGCTGAAAGAATTAAATGAGAAATACCTGCTGCCACATTTTCCTCAATTGGCTTATGGGATGCCTGTCTCAAGACTTCTTAGGTTTAATGAATAATCTCGGTCGATGTAAAAGCTGAATTAAAAGTTAACGTAACTATTCAACATCAATTAGTTTTTCTTCATCCTGGCCAGTTAAACAACATGTAAACTTGCTATACACTGTCCATGGCTGACATTACTTGAGAGGCATCATTGCTCAACTTCCCCTTGGCCCGGATCCTGCCTCAATTGTGTGGCATTTTGCTTGCGATTGCTTTTTCTTGATGTAGTAGGTGTCAACACCATCTTTGCAATCTCAATGTTTGACAGCATCCCAACCGGGAAATGCATGAATTAGATTGGAGCGAGATATTCAGCATATAGGATGACCATCTTGACCCAATCTAACAAGCACAGCCAGAGTACAGAAACAATTTCATTTACTCCACTGGAGAGCAGTGAACTTTAAATCCACAAAATTTCCGAAGCCCATTAATTTAAATTAACATTTGCTAGTTAAATATTAACCTCCCCCAGTTTGACAAGCGAACGAGCTATTGCCAACAAAAGTAACAGGACGAGCTGAACTCTAAAGTAGCTTCATGTCCTTGAAATGGAAGCAACCAACCACAACTAACTGCATTCCACCTGTAAAGAACTATACATCTGTGCAAAAGTCTCACCATATAACCAGCATCGGCAGACGCGAAGTCAAATGACACTCCACCTTATGATTGAACCATAAAAATCCTAATCAAGGTTGATCCTTTACTAGAAGCCTGTAAATTTCACAAACTCCTGATTCACAGCAAACCGATAACTATCAAGCAGAGGATAGAACTTCCAAATTGAAACACCACACTGCAGAATGACTAGTCCCGATACCGAAAGGCTCAAATAAACTCACACAACAGAACAAAGCAGACTTCCATAGCTTAAATTAATGGCCATAACACAAAGTCAGTAGCAGATGGGAACCCAGAGAAGAACTCACCGGCAGCGAGAGCGAGAACTCGTGATCTCCATCAGCCCGCAACTGGAATGGGCCGTCCACCTTGAAAGTACCAATCACCGGCGACGAACCGATCCCCCTCACCAAATCCACGAATTCCGCTCCCCGCGTGGCGTTCAGCTTCCTCCACGACGCCACCTCGTCGGAGGACCAGAAGAGCAGATGGGTCTTGCCGAACCGGATCCGGAGCTCGTACCTCTGGGCGGTCCGGTACCTGGCCCTGCCCAGATCCAGCCTGGAGAGGCTCACGGCGTCCGGGTCCCACCTCTGCCTCTCGCAGATCCCCTTCACGACGTCCTGAACCCGATCGAATCGGAAGCGACCACAATGAGAAAGAGCGCGCTGACGCGACTCGATTCGAATTCGAATTCGATCGCGCTATCACGTACCTGGAACAAGAGCGCGGTGCCGGAGGGCAGGGACGAGGCATCGAGCGCGAGAGCTGGAGCTGGGATTTGGAGCGACAGTGATAGCAAACGGAGGAAAGAGAATAGGAGGAGAGAGAAAGTGGCTATGGCGGAGCCTGAGCTCGAGCTCATCGCGCTCTCTCTTTCTGCTGTTCGGTCAAGGTCGTGCGGTTCCCGTCGACGACAGCTACCGGCGACGTCCCGGTCGGGGAGGCCAGAGATGATCTTAAGTTGGTAGTTCTAGTTACTAGAAGAAGTTTAGAATACGAGGTTCTAGGCCGGGACGATGGGGAAATTACCGTTTTGCCCACGAGCGGGATCGCTTGGCCATAAAGAGAGGGAATAAGCGAATTGAAAATTATCGCTTGGCCATAAATAAAACCCTATTTAGGTTTTCGAAACTCTTGATGCATTGGATTGGTTCGGCCCGTGAAAATGCTTGCTAATTTCAGGTTTTATTTATTTTGTGAAAAATAAATTATTCGAAAAATATTATTTTTTTAAAACATTCGCTTATATCATTTGAAATAATTAATTAATAAAAAATATTTTTTATGTCAACAAAAATTTAAGTCTATCATTTTTTAGAAAATATTTTTCAAGTTATTCAGTTTTGGCAAAACAACCGAAACCTTATTTTCAATTAAAACAAAGATAGATAATTCTTTTTCAAACATTTTGACTCTAATTGTTTTGAGGAAAATAAATAATTTAAAAAATGCTTTCTAAGAAGTAATTGCTTCAATCACTTATAAAAATAAATGTACCTAAAATATTTTCATCATTTACGAAAATATTTAGACATAAATTATAATTGATAATAAAAACATTTTTTATTGACCAATTATTTCAAACAATACATGTAAATATTTTTTAAAAAAATATTTTTTAAATATCCATTTTCTGTAAAAAAAAAAAAAAAAACCGCACCATTTGTCCTCATAGAACGTATTTGGTTTGTCATGATAGAAATTTCCAACATGGATGGAAATTCTGTAAACATGTTTGGGGAAGAAATTAAAACCTAGTAATTGGCATGTATAAACATTTTTCAAATTGAAGGAATCAACTACGACGTAGCGATCCACACACATTTCACATGGTTTAGAGTCATTAAGACAAGGGGACAGCAGAAGATGATAATGTCATCTTAAAACTGCAATATCACCAACTACATCGGAAAAAAGCAACGCTGACAAGCTTTTCCTCCCTCTCTTTGCATTTCAGCAGTCGTTGCGAAGGTCAACATAATCCATCCTAAGCCGTATCCATCCATAGGAATCGTGGCCGAGACGCTCAATGCAACAAATCACAGTGATCCGAAAAGAATGAATACAGCAGTATCATCTCTCTTTTTACATGTTGCTGCTAAACGGTTTTATCATCTCTTGTGAATGCGCTGTGAATGAAAAAACATAAAAATTAGGTACACGAATCCTCCCTCAGATGGCAGAGCAGCTTGTGTCACGAGAAAGAAATGGCGCTCTTGATGCTGCGTGCTTCGTGTAGAGTATCAGGTACCCTGGACGGAGGCCAATAGCGGAACCATGATCTACCAACTATGTTCTTGACAGGCAGCGGACCCCTGCAAATAATGGTTCGAGATATGATGACTTGGAAACATGCTCCAAGATAGCGCAAACAGTAGTGAACTCGGTTTTTTCTACTCCACACATCCCCAAAGCAAAACACTTGCAAATTATTGTTCCGATCAACTATAACTGCTAAAACAGCATCCGATTTTTAACCAGATAAAGAATGATCTTCCAACTTGATGAATCACATTATCGTGCAAAATAATCATGAGAAACTGAAAGACTCGAAAAATACCAGTTATGGGAATCAAAACTGTTGTTACGGTTGTCTCCCATCACGAAAACATATCCTTCGGGCACAAGCTGCAGTTAGATTTATAGAAACAAATCTGTCAGTGCTAACTGATCAACCTTGGGCCACATAGTAATCATAGAACACATGAGCAGGCAGTTTTTTTTTTTTTTTGGTAAAGATGAGCAGGCAGTTGCAATTCAACAAGAAGAAGAACAATTGATTAAACTACATTACCACTGGCTCCATCTCATAATCAAGTGGCTCTAAGATGAAATCTTCATCTCGAGCAAGACCGTTCACCAGAAGTTTACCATCGTTAACCTACACAATCAAAGCCAGAGTCAATACATGACCACCAAATAAATTTCATTTAGAGGTGGAAATTCAGAATTCCTGGAATAACAGGTTTTAAATTTACTTAAAATATTAACAGAACACATCAAATCTTACTTCAAAATAAACCATGATAGTAGGGGTAAGTAGGATTGGCACTGCTTAAGAACTTACTTCAACATAATCTCCAGCCTTTGCCACAATCCTTTTTATGAACACGTCACTTGAGCCATAGCCAGCTTCCTGACCAATTTAAAACCAACAAATAAATTTCTTTGTAATCTGATAAAGCAAAAACGGGGAACCATTTTCTAGCAGTAATTGCCCATCAAGAGTTAACTGAGACAGACCTGCAAAACTGGAGGCGCCTTGAATATGACAATGTCCGAAACCTCAGGTTGTCGAAAGATGTAAGACACCTGCAGAAACAAAAGCCAGTAGGCAAAGTGAGCGAAACATTAGCCAACTCAAAATCATCTAACCCTAGCTTAGCACCCAAAAAGAAAAGACAACTCCAACCATGAACCATCTGAATAAATCAATTAGCAAAAGCAAAGTCATTTCATCCCTTTAACCAGTTAGTCCGACTCGCTCTTTTGCAAATGGGAACAGACAAATCTTTGTTTCCCTTACTTTTTTTTTCTGATTCAGCTAAACCATCTCCTATCAGAAGGAGAAAGAACAATACCCTGGATTGTTCATTTTAATTCATTCCAACAACAGCTAGTTGGTCCCATTACAAGCCTAAACCAGTACGAGTTTATCATGGAAGAAATATCATAGTTATTCTCCAGTCGTAGGCCTGAATGTTAATTTCTGAACAAGCATCAACGAACATAATCACAAATTCTGGATTGATGATTCCAGATAACCATGGAGCTCGCGAAAACTACCGGATCAATCATGACAGGAGAACAAGAAGACCCTGCCTACACTATGTTCACAAGAATCACAAGGAGCCCTCATCAATTTGATTATATCAATCAATGCTCACTGAAATCCAAACAGAAAGTAAAACAGTAATTATTTTGCCACAGTAAAAGTAATTATCGGTGCACTCACTTTTTCTGCCAAAATGCGGTCACCAACTTCGAGAGTTGGATACATGGACGAAGAGGGTATCGACCTCGCCTCGGCCAAAGGCGATCTAAAGAGCAAACCCACCGTCAAGGCAGTGAAAGCCGCCTTCGCATCTTCCGCACGAACCCCTAAAACCCGCGAAAACCACCCATTCCTCGCAACATTCCTCAATCTCTCGGCACCACCACCACCACCCTCCTCCTCTCTCTCACAGCACGTCGCATCTCCATTTCCTCCGTCCACGCCGCCACCGGAAGCAGCCGCCGCGGGCAAGGCCCTGCCGGGCGAAATCCCGAAAACGCCCTCGCTCGAGAACGGAGAACAGCACGAACCCCCGGCGATCGAATTCGCCAGCGAGATCAAGCCGGCGATCACCAAGCTCCCGCAATCGGAGCCGCCGCGGGCCTCTCCCGCGAGGGCGGAGCACGCGGAAGCGGAAGGCGCCGAGGGGTGGGGCCTGAGGTCGGGTTCGGACCTCTTGCCCGGGCAGAGGAGGCGGGACCGGACCCAGCACTCCTCGAGCAACCGGCAGTTCCCGACGCGGAGGCCCGCGTTGGAGGCGAAGGCCTGTGCAATGTAGGTCGAGTAGGTGAAGGTGACGCGGATGGCCATGGCGGCGGCGGCGTATCGGAGCAGAGCAGCGCAGCTCGACCGCCGCCCGGTGAAGAGGTGGTCGTTCCCGGCGAGGGAGGTTCGAAAGGGGTGCCGGGTTCTACGAAACCTCGGAAGCGACGAACCACATCCTTCGGCACTGCAGACGACTGGAAGTTGAGGGCTTTAGGGCTTTTAGAGAGAGAGAGAGAGAGAGAGAGAGAGATGATCTGGTTTTGGTTTCGTGGAGACGAAGGAAGAGAAGGGTAGGAAGGGGAGGGAAGCGGAGGGAGAGGAGAAGAGAGAGAGAGAGAGAGAGAGAGAGAGCGTGGGTGACTGCGACGGACGCCAAGAAAAGTGGAGCGAGAGGAGGAGGATAGGTATTTATACAGGTCGCCTCGCCACGGCGGCCACCTGCTGTGTCCCGCTATTTTCCTGTCCTGTCTGAAAACAAGGGAAGTGCTTCTATTGGGAAATGTCCTGTCAATTTTTTTGAAAATATAACATTTTTTTCGAAATATAATCATATAAGCTATTTACCAATTTTAATTAGGTTTACTACCATAAAAAACTTCAAACTGCGATAAATTTATCCAAAATTAATATTTTATCACGAAAAATCATGAATTTGTATATTTGTGATAAATTCATTATCTATTAGTTTTTATTAAATTGAATTAACGCCAAAAACTAGTATAAACGGAAGGTAAAATCCTAAACTATTACATTTGTCAATTGTTGCGCGTCAACTAACTCTGCAAGATTTACCAATTTAAGGTTTTTTGTGATCAAAAAATTAGTGTGGGGTAAATTTATCACAAATGTACTAGTACGGGATTTTAAATAGTATTAACCCTTTTACTTATATTAATAAGTGTCATTTGAAACATTTATTAACAAAATTCACCAACTCATCCACGAACATCAAATAAGAATTCACTCACAAATTTAACTAGTACGATTTCTTGGAGTTTATTCTGACTAAAATTATTAAGATCAAATTATATTTTTCTATGAGCTTATTATTAACTTATTTTCAAGGAATTTGGATTACCCATTGTCAAGCGTGGTAAAGGGGTTGCACAAGCGAACTTGTACCGACGACATTTGATACCTCGTGGAGAAACTTGTTAACCTTTGGCACACCATAGGGTTAGTATGACGAGGTTGTACACCTACAAAGTGAGTTAAGAAGTTATTGCTCACATTGAGTATTCTAAAGAGGTCTGTGGCACATTTTGACAATGTGAGAGAGAGAGAGAGAGAGAGGAGACCAACAAAGGCGAGATTGCAACCCGCAAGATGGGGAATCGAACGAGATGAGATTGCATTAGCGAGCTTTAGAGAGAGAAAGATCGCGAGAGCTGCTAGAGAGACTAGAGAGAGGCCAAATATGAGAGGGAGAAGAGAGAACTAGAAAGTAGAAAGTGTTTTATATATACGAGATTTAAGGGTTGGTTTTAAATTGATTTTATGCTCTACCCTAGAATTGGCCTTACAAGGGTGGTTCTCCAGTAGAACTGACAATCCTTGTATACTAGTTCTCAAATTTTTAATTTGGGAACCGAGCTGGCCCAGTATAAATGGGCCTTTAATTGATCAAGTAAGATCAGTTTGGTTCGATTCCCATGCTTAACAAACCCAGTTGTTCACCCCTACTTTTTTCCCGCCTCCCACAATAAAATGAACTCAAACAGCATTGAGAGAAGGATCTATAGACTGGCTACTTATGAAAGTTTATGTGATAAACTATTAATTTCTAAAGATTAAGGACAACATAGTAATGTGTGCTATTTTGCAAACTAAGAATAATTTGTATCAATTTTAAGTTACTCGTCGTTTACCTCTGATCATGAAATTCCTTGTCTAATTTTAATACCCATTTGTTTCGCAGAAAATGAGTATTTTTTAAAACAATTCCTTTTCCTAGAAGTCGTTTTTCATGAAACAAACGAAATCTAAATCTTGATAATTTATTTGGAAAAAACAATTAAAAACTCGATTTTTATAAATAAAAAAAGATAAAAGAAAGGAAAAAAATAAACGATTATTAAAAGGAGTACATGGAGGAAAATCAAATCAAATTTTCCATACCAAATAGTGAAAAATATTTTCTAGTTTATTTTTAAGTTTCAACTAAACACCAAAAAATATTATCATTTTCCTAGAAAATGATTTTCTGAAAAATATTTTTCAGAAATACAAATGGAGTCTTAAAGAGTTGTGAAAAACCCTAAGAAAATTCACAAATGGAGATAGCGGCAGTTTGTAATACTCCTCCATCCGTGCATACTTCAGAACCTTTGTCTCCCAGGAATTCCAGCATGTCCGCAAGGGGTATCCCATTCGATTAATCCATTTTTCTAAAAGAAATCACATTTTAAATCTAATGATTTTCAAAAAAACAAACGGTGCTCAGGATATATCCTCGTAATTTCAAAATGAGAGTGGTGGATTTTCCCTCGGTACCTTACTAGGTGTACACTAACTCCGTTGAATAAAGAAAATGGTAAAAGCCACCAAAAATCATAAACTATGCATACTATGCAAAAAATAGTTTAGGATAAATGTGTCACGAGCGACAAAGTTTCGGATTTTTTTATGGTTTTTTCTTAATTTCCACACCATCAATTGAAAATTAAGAAAGCAAGCAAAAAGGGGAATGCAAATAATAGATAATATAATAATTTTTACTAGGTTCCCTATCAATACAAAGAAACACTTTTTATGCATTAATTGTTGGATTAGTAACATGCTGGCCAAATGATAGTTTTTGCACCCGAACTCATGCACATATCGAACGGTAAATGTATAACAAGTTGGATTAATATTATTAAAAATTTTAATTTGGTACACTTATCCCAAATTAATTTTTGTATCACAAAAATTTCTGAATCGGTATATTTGTGTCACATTTAACCCAAATTGATGCACTCGTATTGCATTTACTCAAAATTAATTTTTATGTCACAAAAAATCTCAAATTGATACATTCATACCATATTTATCCCAAATATGTGCATTTATGCCACATTTGCCCCAAAAAAATCGTAGATATACCATAATTTAGGGCTAATATGATATGAATATATCAGTTTGGTGGTAATTATGACATAGATGTATTGGTTTGAGATATTATGTGGCACAAAAATCAGTTTAGAAAAAATTTGGTATCGATATTACAGTGTGACATTTTTGGTGGAATTAAAACTAAATAGTTTTTCAAATACAGTCCACGCCCGTGACCTTTCTTCGAGTAGACGTCTACGTTCATTCTAGCCTGTCCCAAAGTTCTATGTCGTACAAGATAATAATATTTAGAATTGATAAATATATCTAGCGATGAGATCTAGTAACAATTAATCCTGTAGCATACATCATCAACCGGATGTTTCTCATTACATCGAGCATTTTGGACTTCCTTAATTAATTTTCATACGCCAGATTCCAAACTAAACAAAAAAAAACAATTTATGGTCATTATTAATAGCCGTTTTACAAGTAATCAATCACCTGTGATTTGTTAATTAAGCAGCCGGATTTGACTGTCAAAGGGAGAGAAGGGCAAGTCAAAAGAGAACATTGTCGAACATGTGAGGGGGCAAAAAATAAAGAAAAAAGAAAAACAGAAAACAACCTTCAATTTAATCCCCATCTTTTATTATAGTGTATTGACCAGAGAGAAAAATTATTAATTAGATAATTTTATTGGAATAATGTTATTGAAATTGTAATTTGGATGTATCATGCATGTAAGTTTACATGTATCTAAATATTTCACACCCATAACTTAGGGAGTAGTGTTGTGTCCTATACTTTTTCATGTATTTTAGCACGATGAACTCGTTTCCATCCAACATATCGTTACATCAACTGTCATGAACTTCACTGTTTTCACTAAAAAGACATTTTATTATTGATCCACAACGATTTTTTGAGCATGTAGATGTTGAGGATATATACCCGTATTTGACTATAACAAGCCCTAGAAGTCCGTCAAGTGTACCACTTTTTGGCCATCACCTAGATTTCGAACTTTGATGTTGCGTATTGGAGAGAATATCTCTCTATGGCTAAGCAATTCCGGAAATTGCTCTCAATCAGATGAACACCAGCCGAACAATTCTTGTATTCTTGACAAGTGCAGCAATGCCAACAAGAGCCTTCAAAGTTGACGTACTCGTTTCATCTCTCCTTGTACAAAGGACGTAGTTTAGGAATTACTTAGCTTTCTCTATACTTTTGAGGCATGTGAAAAATAACAGTACAATACTTCTTGTCCAATCCTGTAATTTGTTGATTGATAGTCCAATTTAATAAAAAAATTTCATCATTTTGAATGATAAGCCATAAATTGTTGAACATAACGAAATTTTTGTCATTAACAAATTATTTTAAGCGATACAAGCAATTATTTTTAGGAAAATATTTTTCAAATCATCCATTTTTCGTGAAACAAACGGAGCATAAATCTCTTTTTCGCTTTATATATAAAACAGGTTGTACCAATGAAGCATGGCTAGAAGCGAAATTCGAACTTCACACTCTCTCAGGGGATCCAAGCATTAGAAGTAAAAAAACTTAGATTCCTATCATTTGCATTTATATCTAAACCGTGCTAATTCCCAAGTTAAGAACTAATAAATGGAAATTTTAATAGTCCGGATGGGAAGAAACACAAAAGCTTGGCAATGATTCAAAAATCTCAATATCGAAAAGTAAAGCTTAACTAAAGAAATGTATTAACCCCGTTATATATAATGTAATCGGTAATTCTAGTTCCTAATCGGACAACTATTGAAAAAGAAACATTGTCAACTAAATTCATAATGAAATAATGATAAATCTAAAGATAAGAAAACTAATTCAACGTGTAATACGTACGACGTACACCTAAATCAGACCCAACTTATACTGAATTTGTACATCAGTAAGGATCCCAGCATCGAGCACTTATAGATCCATGAGGATCCGAGGCAAGCCGGTTTTAGCTTAGAATGCTAATCTTCTGAACTTTCAGGAAAAGAATTGAGCTTTTGAGCTAAAGTTAAATAAGAACCCGAGAATTTCCCCGAGAGTTCGTTTTTGGCATGGCGACTCAAGTTCTGGAATTCTGAATCCTGCCGAGGAACTACGCCGTGCTGCCAGAGAGAAAGAAGAACCGCATTATGTAGAAAACAATGCATTCTTCCTTTCTTGCTATTTAAGTTGAATGGCCGGAGAAAGATGAACATGTCAAAGAGAATCAGCATTTCTCAGAAGTAAGCGACTTCTGGAGTTTTCGCTTTGAAAGAATTTGCAGCGACCTCTGTTACTTGATTCTGTGTCTTCAATCTTCCTCTTCGATGTAAAACCAAGACTGCGCAGCTTCACCTGTCTCTTGCCACTACTTCCATCGAAATCATTTTCATTAACTTGATCAGATACCCTGCAGGGGAAGAATATGACGGTTTGATCATCGCAACCGTTTGTTTTTATTCTCATGGTTTTGAATAGGAATGACAAATGTCCTGCTCAAAGTATTTCATAATTGCAGGCACTCAGCCGACTGAGAAGACTGAATACCTAAGAGTTACACAAATACTGAAAGAAAACAGGGACAATTGCTCTCTTCTTTTTGCACGCAATGGAGTCAGCTATATGGATCCCTGCTGTGGGAGTCGAGTGTTGTGAGAGTTATCAACTTTGACAATTATATCCAATCATGATGGTACCAGTAGTCTTAGACATTCGGCATCCACCACAAATCAAAAGCTTTTTTGCAATGTTCGCATTGTAGTTTTTCGTTGGTTCTGAAAGGAAACAGTGCGGAGCAGATCCAGATGGACAGACGTGTGGGGAATCGACAAGAGAGTGCAGAACAAAGACTCACCATACGACTTCAGCAAAGTCCTTGTAATATGGCATGCCTGTACCCCAACTAAAGTGAACGAGACTAGGGAACCTGAAAACTGAGTGTTTATGCTGTTCAACCGTGCCTTTGTTTCAGGTTCTGCAACAAACCAACCACCAGCAGATCTCTCAGAGAAATTCATCTTGAGCATGAAGTTTCAGAGAAGTACAAACAGGTCATGTTTAGATCAGTAAAGACAGCCTGTATTTCTCCTTACCTCCAAGATATCTGGAACCGAACTCCCTATGCAGGTTTTCAGCTGTTTCCTCGAGCACCCATCCATGCAAGGCTCTGTCTCTTGTGACCTTCATGTATAAAAAGAGAAATGAACAAATGACACATCAAGCAGATTGAGACGAGTCTTGATTTAACAAACTGAGATAAATCAAGTTATTTACTTTTGCGACTATGCTTGCTCCACTAACATAAAGACTATCGGCCTTCTTTGTAACCACAAATTTGACCGCTGGAAATCTTTCAGGAAGTTTTACTCTATATTTTTCAGCATCTCCGGCAGTAATCACATAAACCTGAAAGCATGCAGTTACAAGCTTCATGAAAATGTCGCATGAAGGTCACATTTTGCTTCGAACCGTTTTTACACTACCATGCTTGAAAGGAGCTGATTCCCCACTAATGAAGTGAGGTCAATTGGTTGCATGGGCTTCTACTACTCAAGGGAGAATCATGAATATTTGCTTAGGAGTAATCAATGCCAAAGCCGCTAAAATGACCAACACCTTTAAACTCAAACTCTGTGCGGCATGTTTACTCGAGCAAGTTTTTGAAGTAAAGGTCAAGTATAAAACTTAACATCCGGTGATCCAGGGTTACTGAGGTGATTTTGAAAAATTCTAGAGAACCGCTTATTGAAGTTTCACAAATTACAAGCTAATGGGTACCTACCAATGAATGTGACGTTCTGTTGCAACTGGTAATTATGATCATCCAGTAGAACAGCGCCCCCAGTTTTTGCTACTAAAATTTTGTTCCTGGACGATCGCTGCATGATGTTGGTTCATTTTACAGACCGATGGTGGAACATCTCTCGTTCATTTTGGGAAACACATGGTATAAGGAGGACATCAAAGCAAGGGAGAATACCTTCTGGTTTCATCCAAATTAAAGGGAATATGGTGAAAGACGCTCCACAAAACATAAAAGCCCATGCAACATACTCCTTGTACCGATTTGCAAACTAATCTCGTGAAACTATAGATATTTCCTTTCCCAGTAGAATCACGAATTGCCATGTCTTTCCAGATGCTTCATTTTACTCCTTTCTTTGTATTTTCCCACTCATTCTCGTTCTAGTCCTCAATTCCTCATAATAAATGATTTGGCTGAATGGATGCTATTCAGATAATTGAATGCTTACGAACCTTTTAAACAATAAGGACTGATCACTGTTAGCACGGTAACAATGGAAGCAAAAAGCTTCTGAGCAATTTACCTCAGTTAGAAGAACTCCGATGTTGAGCCCCCTGAAGACGAGTCCCATTGCAGAGTCATGTGATATTTCACTCAGATTGATTTTATTTCTGTCACAGATCAAAACATTGAAGTCCCTCAGAGATAGCCGATTGCAATGAAAGAGAAATAAATATATCATATATATACGTCGCTCACTTACTTAGCATTTTAGATGAAAGCTCCCGTGGGTCTACCACATCAACAACCCAGCCAACTGATTCATCAGCCTTTTAGATTTTCAAATAATTCCTCCCTCTTCTCCTCTTTCAATGTCTTCGAATCTGCAGGTACCAAAGAGAAATGTAAACCAGCGAAATTAGCAAACTGTCATGCTAAAGAAGATTTCCATTATTTGTAGCCAAGTTTCAGAAATGTATTGCAGGGTCAAGCAAGTACATTCTTCCACGAGCTACCGCATGATAAACGACTCATTAGAAAACTGTCTTTACGAGCTTCATACAAGCATAGTCCAGATGGAATAAGTGTGTCATAGAGCTAAAGTCTCTTGACCAAATGTTGAAAACATGTTCCGTGATCAAAGTTCAACAACGGGTACCCAAAAGTTCATACAGCCAGTACTCAACAATAAAGTTTCCAAGGCAATAAAACAAACAATTTGAAAAAGTTGAGAAGATCAATGAACGTGGAAGAACATAGAAAAATTTAACTGTGATAGTTAGGATAGCATATGCTCAGATTTTTTGTCATCAGAATGAGCTCATAAGCTATACAGAAAGCAAAGCATGAATCGCCTGCAACTAAAATGAGGGATAAGACCTGTAATAGTTGGCCTTCATAATCTTGGAGAATTTAAAAGCATGCATGCAATGCCTAGACAATTTCAAACATCCAAATTTCTTTCCTTGGTAAGAAGTGACCTTGTACTCATGTGTCACGGTCTTGAGGTTCCCCATGCTAGAATACAGTGGACCATGCGAGAGGAACCGCTGAACCTCTCCTGTATTCTCTAGAATTTTCCTAAGGGCGGACGATACTGTAATTGTACACTATTCTAGAGTCTTCTGTAATAAATATGGATAGATGGTAGTTGGGGAATGCAATCTCTACCATTAAATCAATGAGAGATCTATGGATACAATTGAGTTTATATTTATATATAAAGGGGTTTCGAGCTTCTCTCTAAAAATCCTTGTGGCAAGGGAACAATCCGTGACACATGTTCCTTACTTTAAAAAAAATCAAGGTGTCAACTTTGTTAAGAAAATCTTCTTGATTCATTCTTTCCAAAATCTCAGCCAAAATCTAATCTGATAACCTACCAACAAAACAGCCCTTGGATTGCAGGACAAGAAAGATTGAAAAAAGAAAATGAAGCAATGCTTTACTAAAATGGATGAGACATTGAATTACTTAAACTCATGTCATCCACTTTGCCGCTATAAACAATTTTGCTCCAGATGATAGATTAATCCTACAAAAAGAGCACAAGAAGAGAGATTTTTTTTTTTTTGGTAAGAACTTTTTTTTATTTACGGGACATTATGCCGTGGTACATTCCTTCAGTTTACAAGACTGACGCTCTACCACTGAGCTATAGGGGCTTATCTAAAAAGAGAGATTTTCACTCTCCTTAAACCCAAATTTTCTTTACCAAAATATGAGCAGAAAATTCAAAACAATATGTGGAAAAAAGGAGCTCAATTTTCTAACCCATTTCAAATCACCACAAGATGTGTTCGTGAGGAAAGGAAAAGAATAACGGAAAGGGAAAAGCCCACCCTTTTAAGCGAGCAAAAACTTGCAAAGTTTAGAATGGAGAGTGTCTTCTGATACGATCGAGCTCGGTATAAGCACCCATACACCATAGGACCTGTAACGACCCGGTCCTGTGAGGGATTGAAGTGTAGCTCCACCTCGAGGATAGCGAAAGGGGCAAGAATGAACTGAATCCCACCTCGCTTGGGGACGGCAAGATGATGTGCTATATTAGGATTAGCGCCAGTTTTAACTACCAAACAAGGCGCTTTGCTAGTAAGCTTCCACTGTGCTCGGGACAGGCTGACAGATGGCAGTGCAGCTAAGTCTCTATACTAAACTCTTTAATACTAGCACTAGTCCCCCGCCTTACCGCTCGGCCATGCCTGTGTCAGGTGGGGATTCCTAAACTTCTTCTTTTATTGAACTTGCATCTTGAATCCCATTTTCTTAAATTTAACCCTCGCCCGAAAATAAAAAATCCTTTGTTTTTTGGATTGGATCCATCCCTTCGATTGTATGCATAGTATCACAAAACCTAAATATTTTAAAATTTTCCTATTCTTTTTTATATCGCTATTGAAAAATGGAAAAGCCAAATGTGGTCTTTCAGTCACAAAAGCCAAAATTTAGGACAAATTGGAACCATTAACTATTAAATGTGACTGGAAATTCATGAACGATTCTTGGATTTGAATCCAAAATTTTCTTTTCTTAATCCTAATGATATAAGACAATCCAAATTGATATATAACTAATCAGTATCGATTCTTTTTCATAAAAAAAAATCCTTCCCAATTTCCATTATAACATCAAATAGAAGTATATGTAAAGCCTAAAACATAAATTGTAATACATATATCTAATTGGATATCCTATCTATATATGATGCCAATAGAGAATTATCAGTAAATTGTAGTGCTTCAATTTTTCATTCAATAGATGGAATAGAAAATGGAAATTTTGATAAAGCATAGCACACGCTGTCCCGAATAGAACTTCAATAAAGGAGGAAACATAGATAGCTATCTACAAATGGTTTATAAATACAAACTTTATTAATATGTTACGCCCTTCGATTGTATTACTAAAAAAAGGTAAAAGTATCTCTCTTTTATGTGAATCATTTGTTGAACAATAGAATCCATGAAAAAGTTAAGTGCTTAAAAAAGATCAACTCTATGTTTTTGATGATTATAATGTCTTTCTATCATCCAACAGATTAAATGCCAAATCCATTTATTTTTCTGGTACCCAATCGGATTCGAATATGGAATATCATAATAATGGTAGAAATGGAATCACTTTTTTTTATATTCTATCAAAAACTCCATAAGTCGAAGTGGCATTTATTAATTCCTTTCAATTTTGTATCTATTACAAAGTCGAAGTGGCATTTGTTATAAAGAGAATTAGATCCAATGGGAAATAAAAGTATGTGATAGATAACGATCTATCTTGGCATTCTATTTTTCATATGGGAAAAAACCACCAAAAACTCCAAACTTTGCTATCTGTGACACATTTATCCTGAACTTTTTTTTGTGACACCAAAACCCCAAACTTTGTAATTTGTGACACATTTACCCCAACGTATTTAGTCCATGAGTATTTCGTCTTTTTTGCTTTTTCTTTTTTTTTTCTTTTTTTTTCTTTCCGGGAGGGGGGCCCTCGCCAACGTTGGGCAAGGGCTGCCCTCGCCGACGTCGAGCAAGGGCCGCCCTCGCCGGATCTGGCAAGGGTGACCCTCGTTGGCGTTGGGCAAGGGTTGCCCTCGCCTGGGTCGGGCGAGTGAGGGCAACCCTCGCCCGACGCTGGTGAGGACCCTCATCGCTGGAAAAAAAAAAAAAAAAGCAAAAAAGACGAAAATACCCATGGACTAAATACATTGAGATAAATGTGTCACAAATTGCAAAATTTGGAGTTTTTGATGTCACAAAAAAAAGTTTAGGGTAAGTGTGTCACGAGTAGCAAAGTTTGAGGTTTTTGATGGTTTTTTCCCTTTTCATATTTTTATATCTTTTCAAAAAATAAAGACCAGAAAAGATATAATAGGTCTTATTATTCCTACATCTTAGGAAGATTTCCTTGATACTTCTAAAAGAGTCACTACCTATTTTGCTTATGCTTAACGTTTTCCGTTTCTACTAGAAAAATAATATCCTATAAGAAATTGAAGAATTTGTTATAAACAGATTTATTAGAGCCTTTGATTAATGGTGTTGGGTCAGAATCCCTTTTTGACACTAAGCTAGTGATTCCACTATTATTAGTGAACAATAATGGAATAATTCCTTCATAGAGATAAGGGACATAATTTACATGGATAGAGTAAGTCTTGCTTGGGCTGCTTTAATGGTAGTCTTTACATTTTCTCTTTCACTCGTAGTATGGGGAAGAAGTGGACTCTATAGGTACTACTAATTGAGGCGAGGAATCAAACTGTATCGATTGTTTTATAGATCGTTTTGCAAAGCCTTTTTACTTTTTATGTGATTTTGATTTTTTTTCTTTCCCTTTTAAGATAAGAGAAAAACATTCTGTTATTATATATTACATTAAGTGGATATGTACCTTCTATGGGAAACAACATCCACTCAGTGGTTGTCCAAGTAGAGACTAGGCATAATAAGATCTTACCTTGGCAAGTCACATATTGCGCTCTTACTTTACCACTTTTTTTTTCTTTTAGAAATCTTGTTTATTCTATACTTAAGCTTTATTGACTCATTTCATGGTTCAAGAGTTTAAATAAAATGGTGGGTTTTCTTATTCCTTCTTGAAATCCGAAGAAATTTACAGAGAACTTCTTGGATCATCTATTAACTACCCAATCAATTACTTCTTCGAAATGCTAGAAGAAGATTAATCGATTTTCATTTATTAATATACTGTATGTCATACCCCCTTCGCCCATGGATTTGATTCTTCCGATGGATACAGGGATTCTTATTGAAAATAATTAGAAATCTAGGAATTCGAAGGGTACTATTACGAGGCTCTTTTGTAGTAGCTTTCCCTGTGCCAAGGACAAAACCTTGCGAGGAATGGCAAATGAAGACAGCCACATCGCCTGGGGACGGTATGTGGATGGTGGGGGTAATGTCCTATATAAGAAGTAGCACTAGTCTTAACTACCAACGAGGCTCTTTGGTGGTAGCTTCACCTGTGCCAAGGACAAAACCTCGCAAGGGATGGCAGGGACCAGAGGTCGGCCCTTACAGGACCTGTCCACGAAACCCATGAGCACAAAAAAAAAAAAAAAGCGGCATGGCATTCATCTGATGATGTTTCACAAAGCAAAAATTGAACCAAAGTTCACTCTTTTTCAGTCGTGTTCTGCGTTGGTTCCGATTTAACAAGAAAGTGAATGGGTCAGAAGATGGACCAGGCAAGAATTAGCCCAACCCACACTAGAAAAGGCCCAACGATATTTACACATGATACCATAGTTGTTAAATTATTAAATGAATGGTTTATCGAATGATCATATCCACATATCCTAAATTGAAAATCAAGTAGTAAGATATGCTAAAATAACTAAATTCCGTTTTTCGTAACATGAAGTAAGTAGAAGAAATGAAAACCAATAAGTTTTAACTAAAATTCACCATTGTCTTCATTTCAAATATATGTTTAACAAATTAGCATAACATGAGATACTGTAGCACATTTTTCTTCATAAAAATTGCGACACTTAAACATAAATAGAGTGCTTTTGTGTGGTATTATTGGTTTTTACTTTACAAAATTTTGTTTTTATTACGAAACCATAGTAACATAACATACCCCATGCAATAGGATAAATCCTACTTTATCTGATAGGTAAAATAAAATAATTTCGAATTGATAAAATCGATAGATACGTCTCAAATTGATAAATACGTCTCAAATTGGTAGATTCAGTTCTAAATAAATAGAAAACTGTTGATTTAGTATTGATAGATTCGCCTAATAAATGCATATTGCTTCGTAGTATATGAATCAAGAATCGTTGCATGATACTTGACATGATTGAGATTTTTTGCCCCTCTCAAGCACTCTCTAATCACGATCGATTCCCTTTGATGAACAAACTGCTAAGTTATTTCTCATTGGACTTTGGCTCCTGTTACTCGCCTCATGAAGTTAGGGGCCACGGTGGAATTCTTTGTCATGACGATCTATAATTCATTAATGTTACATCTTACCTTACCAAAAAAAAAATCATTAATGTCGTTAGTAACTTCATCTACTAGTGCCTCTTGAAATCAGTAACTTGTAATGATAAAAGAAAATTACTTCACAAAAATATCTCCATGTATATCAGCGACAATTTTTCGTACCCATTTGGTATGGCTGCACTTGAATATTGTGCTACAACCGAACTGTTCATTGTCGTAACTTTTTATGTTTCGTACTGTAAAACTTTTAAAGTTGCATGCGTCAAAGATGAATGAGACAGTTTCCTAAAGGGATAATTGCATTCAAAATTTTAAAACTTATCATGAAAGTATAATTGAGTCCTAAAATTTTTATAATGTGTAATTAAGTCCTAAAACTTGTTAAGAAAGTACAATTGAGTCCTAAAACTTTCAAAAAATGCAAATAAATCCTAAAACTTATCACAAAAATGCAAACAAGTACTAAAACTTATCAAATTAGTTCAATCAAGTCTTTTCATTTATTGCACTTTTTGAAAGTTTTAGGACTTAATTGCACCTTCGTGATAAGTTTTGGGACTTGATTGCATTTTTTGAAAGTTTTAGGACTTGATTGCATTTTCTTGATAAGTTTTAGGACTTGATCGCATTTTTGAAATTTTTAGGACTCACTTGCACTTTCCTAACAAATTTTAGGGCTTCTAGTGCACTTATCTCATTTCCTAAAACTTGTTATAAGCTGCTGTAATTTTGAATTAGCTGCAACTAAGAGGAATCTGCTGAACACTTTATAAAAACTAGGATAAATATTACCAAAAATCCCAAACCGATACACTTATGGTAAATTTACCTTAAATTAATTTTTTGATCACAAAAAATCCAAAATGGTACATCTGTGACAAATTTATCTTTCATTAGTTTCCATTAAATTTTTCTGTTAAATTGCTGAGTTGGATGACACGCGGCTGATGACAAGTGTGCCAATGTAGAGTTTACTCCCTCCATTTGTCACATGTTTATCAATTTGTGATTTTTCGTTGTTATAATTCAATTTAATTACAGATAAATTTGTTACAAACGTACCGGTTTAGAGTTTTTTATGGTAAAAAAATTAGTTTGGGATAAATTTATCATAAGTGTACAAATTTAGGATTTTTGGTGGTCCAAAAATTAATTCGGGATAAAGTTGTCATGAGTGTACCGATGTGAGATTTTTCGTGATATTAACCTTAAAAATTATGACATCCCTTCTCACAATTAAAGCTACTGCAAATGAAAAAGGGGCTATCTTTTATTCAAATTCTTTTATGTTCCATGTAAAACATATTTCATCATTTCAACACATGGATCTGTTGCCGAAGACTTTCGCATTGATGTCCAATTATTCGCAATGTATTGGAAAGTTTACAAGGACATTGAAGTTCACGAAAAAACAATGTAGCCGTCCCTCCGGCTTTGGCGTAGTTTACAAACGCATCCCCTGTCAGCATTAAACCTCTATAAAAACCATCCTCACGTTTGACAGTCATAACTCATAATACAGTAGCTTCCACTGCACTTCATATTTTGCCATGGCCTCTCCTGCCTTCAAGCACGTGTTCTTCGTTGCGTTAGTCCTCGCTCTGTCCGTTTTCCAGATGACAAGCGCGAGCGATCCGGATATCCTAACCGATTTTGTAGTCCCGCCGAACGTCATAGCAGATGGGAACTTCTTCACCTTCACCGGAATGAGAGCTCTTTTGCCGGTGGATACTCCTACAGCTTTCAAAGTGACGAAAGCGAGCATGGCAGAATTCCCGGCTCTTAATGGGCAGAGTGTCTCGATGGCAGTCCTTGAGTACCCGGCCAGCTCGGTCAACCCGCCACACACGCATCCCCGTGCTTCCGAGCTCCTGTTCCTCCTCTACGGGTCTCTCGAGGTCGGAGTCGTCGACACGACCAACAAGCTCTTCACACAGACGCTCCAAGCCGGCGACATGTTCATATTTCCGAAAGGACTGGTTCACTACCAGTATAATGCTAATGCGGCGGATTTCGCTATAGCCCTTTCCGCATTTGGTAGCGCGAGCGCTGGAACCGTCTCGCTTCCTGCAAGTCTATTCACCACTGGAATCGACAGCGGGATCTTGGCCAAGTCATTCAAGACAACCGTCTCCACCATTGAAGCCCTCAAACTTGGGCTTACACCACCCAAGGCCTAAGAGAGGAGGGCAAAATAAAAATAATGTGGATTCCTTGTTTTCTGATTGAATTTTTTATTTGATGTTGCGTTCAATCAGTCTAACTGCTTTTTTTGTTCTTCACATCGGATTGCATAACATAGAATAAGGATGAGGCCACCAAGCAGCGGTTTTGCACAATTGTGTGGCGTTCTATTGCTCATGAACTTGAAATATACAGACCTTTGTCTCCCAAAAGAGACGCGGTGTCATCTTTTATATACGAAGTAATGGCTTAACTACATGTTGATGTCGGACTTAGGCAAAGGGAAAAAAACTCGTTCTCCTGGAGTAGACATCCAAGTATAATTTGAGATGAGGCCTTCTTGTAGTGGTGGAATTAAGCTTCACAAGCATCATGGTCTTTTTATTTCAAAGAGCTGCCCAGCTACATTCATGGCTTTTAGGTCAATTTTCCTTGTTCAGGAATCCGCATACTTGTCAAGCAGTTTTCAACTCTCGAAGCTTACAGCTGTTATTGAGTCGGTTAAGGAGTGATCTTTATGCAACACGGCGGTGTCTGTGTTTTATCTACTGATCGACAGTGCCATTGCGGGGTAATCAAATCTGGTTCATTCTCGTGGAAATTGATGAAACACTGCATTTGTTGACACCAACAATGAAGACAGTGACCAAACCATGTGTCTTACTGTCTTCGTCTCATCTGAATCATGTTTATCATGCAAATGTTCTTTGAGTGAGACCAAAATGAACATTTAACTTAGTTGATTGTAGATAAAACCCTGCACTTTATCTACTGTGACATATGCACAAACAGAGTTTTGCGTTGATTGATCAGACTCTCGTTAGAGGGACTGTCTTTTGTTTTCTTGGATGCCTAGGGGCCATCTTTTTCTGCTTTGCATTCCTCTTCGTCTTATGGGAGTTCATGGCCTTATCTGTCTCGCGATGAAGAGAAATGCAAAGCAGAAAAAGAAGCTTAAGGGCCTGTCTCCATGCTTCCACGCTCGTGCTCCTGAATTGTTGAAAAAGAAAACCTTAAGGCCCTCATGTTGAATCGAATCTATGACTCACTTCCAGTTCGAATTGCCAGTCTATGACAATAGATTGGATTAAATTACAAAGCTACGCCTATCATGTGACAAAATAATTAAACTTGTTTGCTCATTGTGTTGGTTAGATGAAGAGTTGTTGAATACAGATCTCACAAGACTCGTGAATGAATGGCACGAATTTCATACCTCTTATTCGCACCTTCAACTTCAGATGACTCACCCTAATTGGGTATTGGGTGATTGTAACAGCCATAAGTAGAACCCTATCATGCCATTGAGCTTGATGCACAATGCAAATCTGTCCTTTTGTTTGTTTCGCTGACAGCAAGATGCATAAGATCAGTGTTAAAGAATCTGAAGTAATTGGTTCGGTGTATCTGCTTCTGCTTATGCTTTGGTCCTTCTGCTGCAGGTATGTAAAGAAGGCTCTTTCCCTTTTTCGCACGGCACAAACTCACGTTATATGAACGAGATAATATGAGAGAGCAGTCAAAGCAGCACGAGCTTGTACTAGTTGTCATTCTGCAACTACTGATGGTAACTGGTGATGAAACAGTGACCCGCTTATTGAGGTTTCTAACACGTTCAAAGTAGTCGTTTAGGTTTTCTAGCATACACGAAGGAGCTTACATCGCCATTGCCTTTGGTTAATCATTAGCGTTCATCCATTTCGTGTCTTTCATGAATTGCTTTAGTTGATTTATCTGCATGTTTCTTGATTATCTATGTAAATTGCCTTGTCGACTGCGATGTACTCATCATTAGGCTATGGCGCTGTTTAAATTTGCAAAAGCCACTCATCTAGCACCCAGAAATGGCAGTTCCAAAGTGGTCGCAAGTTGAATAACTAGAGTGGAGATGCTACATTGCAGTGGGTACTGGGTATTACAGAACAGAGAGACTGAAATAAGGAGCCAAACAACAAAGAATAATGCTGCATGTTGGTTACAATTGAAAAGCTGTTCTTAGTGCACTACTCAGAATTTTTTTTTGATATATTCCCATGTGTCGAGCGAAAATATGTCAGGCTTAAGAGGCACGAAGTGCATCAGTAAAAAATTATATGAATTGAAACGGCATCTTCTTCGTGAGCAAGTAGGAATAGATAAGTTTCAGCTGACATGAAGAAACAAGCTAATCATAGGGGGCTTACTTTTCTTTGGCCCTGTTCACTATAACGGCTAACGTACCGTGTTTGAAGTTTCACCAATTCCTACTGAGTTCTCCTGCTTCAGAAGAACGAGTATATCAGCATAAGGGTAAATCTCAGGAAAACTTGCAAGGCACGAGATTTCGCTTTCATTCAAATGGTCTCTCTGCTCATAGTAATATTTGTGTGTATTGGACCTTTTGACTAGTCAAAAAGTCAAAATGTTGATTAGTAAAGGAAAAAAAATTCACCTCCTCAGTTGAAGAAAGAGCATAAAAAGGAAAGAATGAGAGGCATAACGAAACCGTAAAGAAAAGTGAAGAAAACGAAGGAAAAAGAAGAAAAAAGATAGGAAAATTCGTTTCGGACACCCAACAAGTCGGATTAATTATGTTTTTCTATGTCTGGTAAGAATTCAAGCCTTTAGTTCATATAGCCGCAGTAATTTTCGAAGTTGGGCCATAAATTTGATGAAGCTATGTGAGTTTTGAACGGTGAAGTCTGATTTGGGAGTTGATAAGCTATGGAATTATATGGAAATGATAGTTTGGGACATGGAGTTGTGGGATTTGACAGAATTCGATTTCAAATCATGGTTGATTATAACAAATCTTTAAAGTTTTACGCTCAAGTTTTGCATTACGGATAACTTTGAATATCCATTTCAAACAAGAGTTTTGTTAGTGTATATGAGTCATTCGTAGTAGAGGTAACGTTTTATTCAATTTTGACGTTATTTCTCGCTTATTTGATAGGATTACAAGTTCGATAATTTGAGTAATTTTCGTAGTTTGGTTTTAGGCTTTCCTAGAGAGTTGTCTCATCTTGTCTTTGAGTTTATAAACTCGTACTTCGAGAGCAATATGCATTAGATATAGTATGAGTTATGAAATGACACTTTTGTTGCATAAAGTTTGGATCGAGCATTTACTACTCTTTGATTATTTGTGAATGGTTTGAGCGGTTCGTGGCAAGTGCTTGAATACTCGGCCGGTTCTGTCAACCCTCCACACACGCATTCCCATGTATCTAAGCTCTTGTTCCTGGTTTACGGACTGCTTGAGGTCGGATACGTCAAGACAACCAACAAGTTGTTCAATTAGTCTCTCCAAGCCGGCGACATGTTCATGTTCCCAAAATGGCAGGCTCACTTCCAGTACAATGCTAATGCAATAGAGTTCAACATAGCCGTTTCTGCATTCAGAAGCGCGAATGCTGGAACCGTGTCAGTTCCCGAGTATGTTTACCACCAGCGTTGACAATGGGGTCTTCGCAGAGTCATTCAAGACAAGTGTCTCCACCATTCGAGCTCTTGAACTCGAGCTTACACCACCGAAGGCCTAAGAGAGCCGACTGCTAAGAAAGCTGTTTGATTTTTGTTGGATCTTTGTCAAGCAACTTCGTTTGATCATCTATTGCTTACATATCATCAACATTTCACTACTATCTTCCTATTCTCTCTCTTATTTCTTACCACAATCGAATCAAAATAGACAGCGTAACTTGAAAGAGTACTACAGCTGAGGATGGATTGCTAGAGAGGTTAAGGCTCATTACAGAAGGCAGAGCATAATGTACATGACCTTCTTCCTTCTATTCTCAATTAAATAAAAAGGCCTCCTGTCAGTGTTTTGATTCAAGATCACAAGCATTTAACTCACAAAGAGTACACATCAGCTTAGAAGGATGGCATATCACAAATGTTCTTCTTGTTATAATTGAGCGCGCTAATGGGCGGCACCTACCTTACCTCCAAAAGGTAACTGAACAGAGAAATCCTAGGTAAAGACTTTATTATTGACTAATGTGTGTCCTGCATGGATGAGTCCAAACTGCATAATGCCTCATCAAGTGCGTGAGTTGCCAATCAAGAATCATTTTAGATGAGGCCGTGAGTACGTTTTGGTTGTGGTGATTATGAAATATCCAGGAGTAATAATCTGAAGCTAGGAATTAGCAACTTATCACATGCAACAGGTTACAAGAAATTTCCAATTCCAAAAGGATAAGAGGAACTTCAGATGATCGTTGATTCTTACAATTCTGAATTTCTGAGGCACATGGGTCAGTGATCCAATATTTACATCTTGATCAAAAAATCCAGAAAAAAAAAGTGTAAGATCGAGAGTAGAATTTTTATCTACAATTTCCTAGTAGAGGAGAAATCTTGATCACATTTTCTTATAAACAACATTGGTCGTCCTGACTGGTTTAATGTTGCAATTAAAACCACGCATCTAGTTATGTTCCATCGAGTATGATGGTTCGATTGATACATCAGGAAAGAGGATTCTCATAAAACTCCAATTGGCTGCAACTTGACCAACTGAATGTTAAATTCCTGATTGACAATAGTACATATCATAGTTAGTGAACCTCAAACTGTACAGTACATGCATGCCGGCATCGCTGCAGAAAAAAGTTAACTTGTCGATAATCTCATTAACGAAAACAAAATGGGTACTCTGCTATTTTAGAAGCCAATTATGTTCTTGTAGATGACGACTAAGGAAAATATGATTCTTTTCACGTGATTAATGTGTGTTGAATGGCATAAATAGTCCTCTTTTTTTATGACCGGCCATCCTCATTTCCAAGGACTTTCACTTTAAACCACGAAAAGTTAAGAACAACAGACAGGTAAGAGCTTAGTAAGTTCCAAGACATGTAGCAGTCCATACTCTTTTAGTCGATCACCAGCCCATATAACCAGGTCGTAACACATCCTCAATGCGATTATCCTGGCACTATTCTAAAGCAAGCAAGACATGACAAACGCATGGAGCCAAGTTACTCTCATAACTCTAAACACTTGACAATGTCAAGAAAACATCAAGGGCATTGTGATCTTCAGCAAGCAGCATTTAGCTCTCTTCTCTCTCAAACTCTTCCTGTAAGAACAAGGCCAAGTTAGAAAGCTAGAACTCAAGCCTGTGTTCACGCAAAGTAACGCAAGAAGAAGACATTTTATGAGCTTCAAATTGCCCATCATGGCCAAGTATGAGCTTGTCATGGCATTAGTCCTTGGTTTGTCCCTTTTTGGCTTAACGAGTGCCAGCGATCCTGACAGCACCACCGACTTTGTGCTCCCCCCGAACATCACTCACGTTGATGCCAACTTCTTCACGTACACCGGCATGAGGTCCGTATCGGGGTCCAATCCCCCGACTACATCTAATGTGACGAAAGCGAGCGCAGCAGAGTTCCCTGCTCTCCTCGGGCAGAGCGTCTCTTTTGCATTCCTCGAATACACGGCCGGCTCAGTAAACCCCCCGCACATGCACCCCCGCGCATCGGAGCTCCTGTTCGTCATGTACAGGTCGCTCGAGGTCGGGTTTGTCGACACAACCAACAAGCTCTTCACTCAGACCCTCTAAACTAGTGACATGTTTATATTCCCCAAGGGACTTGTCCACTATCAGTACAATGCTTATCCAACCGACTTCGCCATTGCTGTTTCCGCATTCGGGAGCGCGAGTGTGGGAACCGTGTCAGTCCCTAAAAGCGAGTTTGGGACCAACATCGACGACGGAATTTTGGCTAAATCTTTCAAGACTAGCGTTACCATCATTCAAGCACTAAAGGCTGGCCTTGCACCCCCCAAAGCATGAGAAAGAGAGTAAGAGAGCTGTAGAGAGGTCAACTTCTACTAAAACAATTTGACCTTTGTTCTTGCAATTAATATTTGAAGTGTGAATTGTTGAAAATCATTCAATAAAGCAAGTTTGATGATGTACTGATCTACTCCCGTTTAACTCGTATGAGGTTTGACTTTGCCGACAAAAATGTATGAACACAAGTGGTATATTCGAAGTCAATTGCCTCTTTTTTCTTTTTTCCCCCTCTCAAGCACATATAGTTTCCAGAAGTAAATTTGCAACAAGAAAATTACTTTCACGAGAGTGTCCTATTCAGGCTGGGTGGGATCGATCGCTGTCAATGCCAAGCATTTAATTGAGCTCCCTTACCACTTAAAGTGAGAAATTGTAAATGCTTGTGTTGTTCATAGCAAACTAGAAACATTTATACAAGGTATTGCTCAACAAAAAAGGAAAAAGAAAATTAACTAAATGATTCTAGCTAATTATCAGAGATACACCAAATATTATGCTAACTAACAAACAAAAGTAAGTCATAACTATTAATAACCAAATATTAACAAAACAAAACGTAAATCTTTAGCAAATCTTCCATAATAGAGCTCCTCAAATTGGCGCATGGAGGTCACAAATGCCCAACTTGCTGACGAGTTATGTAAACCGATCTCAACTCGACGCCTTGATGAAATTGTCTGCCAATTAAAATCTAGTGGGTATGTGCTCGATTCTAGTGGCCCTAGAATGTACATGTTCCCGAACAAATTGGCAATCTTAATGTGATTTGTTCATTTGTGAAATACCCGGTTTGCCGTGATGTGTAAGGAAGCTTGACTGGTGCAATAAAGATATATAGACTTGTCAGGCAATACCTCAAGAGAGGCAAATAAAAGTATGCAACCAAGTCAATTCGCTAGTGGTAGTGGCCATAGCGCGATATTTAGCTTTTGCAAAGGATAGAAAAACTGTGGCCTACTTCTCAGTTCTCCAAGAGACTACACAACCATTGAGTTGACATAGTAACGAGTAACTGATCACCAATGATTTGGCAACTCACTCGATCCTAATCACAAAATGCAATCAAGTAAAGTAAATCGAAATTGATTACAGAATTCCTTATCCTGGGTTGTTCTAGAGATATCGAAGAACTCATATAACGGCTTCCCAGTGCTGCTCTTTAAGTTTATGCATAAACGGGGAAATGTGGACAAAATAACATCAGACTGAGTGACAATGAGATAAAGTAGACATCCCACTAATTGATGATAATGACTCGGGTATCTCAAGGCAAGTCTAGTTTTGTAGCTAGCAGTGTTATTGTTCCATCGAAGAAGTCGCTAGTTTAGCTGCTAGCATGCCGCATTCATGATAGGGTGTCAAGTACATGTTTCTCTGACAAAGTAATAATCTTGAAGTCGCTCAAGTCACTTCAATTCCCAAAAAGTACTTTAATTGGCGGAGGTCCTACGTGGCATGCCACCGCATTAGCGATTTCCGTTGAAAGTTGAATAAAATGACTAAATTGAAATTTTGTGCAAAGGTTTGAGATTAAATTGGCAAAATTAGATAGTATAGGAATGAATTGGCATTCATACAATAGATTTAGAACTGCCTGAACAATTTCCTATCATATCTCTAGTATAGGAATTTGATCAATTCAACTCTAAGACATTGCAATTTTTGATCATGTGTTATCAAATCTGATTATACTATTTCATTGAATTTTCTGTATATCATGCAAAATTTGGAATCTTAATGTAGAACACTTTAATTAATGAAATAGTTCATCATCAATTAAGCTTGCGATAACCACATAAGCACTATAAAATTAGGCAACTGGAATGCTTGTGTTGATTGCAGCGAGAAAACATTTAGATACAGTGTATTATGTATATTGAGCATTATCGACTAGAATAGGAAAAATGTGAAATTCAAATGATGCTAAATATATTTAAAACGATTCAAACAAATTGATTTGAAACTGATGGCACATGCTCCAATCAAATAATGCATAAGACCATTTGAATGAATTACGCAAAGTAATTATGCTTAACATGGTTCTTTCGTTTCGCAACACATGATTTAATACGCTTCGTGTGGCATCAAAGGCATACACAATGCATGAGATGCTGTCTTCCTTTCTAGTCTAACGAGCATTAAATTTTTGTCGAGACAGGGATTGACTCCTAAATTTTAGCTAATTATTTAATAATTTGTTGTATTGAAAATTAGATATCAACCTCAATCCCTAACAAAAATAATTTTCAATAGATTGCATATAGTTTTTAGGAGCATTTCATGGCATAAAGATAAACTCAGAAAATTGTATTGGACCGGTGATGGATGGTTTTGAAGTTATTCGAATGTTATGGACTAAGCCCATTGAACAAGGAAATTCGACTGGGAGAGAGATGCAGTGGCCAATAATTGCAAGGCAAAAGGAAGTTTTGAGCTTTAATCGCAGTAGGTTTATCCCATTAGAGTTGAAAGGCTTTGAGCTTAATTAGAATGAGCTTTTAAATAGTTAAGCCTGCTAGACAAGAAAATTTGGCCAAGCCCATGGGGAGACTATTGTGGCCGAAAATCATAAGGGTAAGGGAGCCTGTTGAGCTTAATTGAATGAAATTAAAGCCCATTAGAGTTTAATTAATATAAGGCCTTAGGTTATTAGAGCCCATTGCTTTATTAAGGCCTAAATCAAGCCCGTATAATCAAGTTTAGACCTTGGTGTTTGCTATATATAAATGTCTAGGTCTCATACTTCGGTGTCGGCAATCAGGAATTAGAGAGCACGCATAGAAAAAACACGCGATAGAACTTGGAGAGGGAGTGGTCTCGGCCGAGCCCCTCAAGGCCGCACCTCCACTGCACGACACCACCGCCAGCAGCCGTGCCTCCTCACCGACGAAGAAGCCACTTACTCTTGCACCGTAAGCTGCCACCCATCGACGACAAGTTACTGTCCTTGCTGTCCTTCCTCACCATAACGACTGGAGTTGAGTCTCTGTTCTGCGAGTTTTGAAGCTCTCGGGCCATGACATCAACTGCGAGCATCATTCTTGCCGGTCCTCATCGAGAGTTTCTTTACTGACGTCACCGAGCCACCCGACCATTGACAACAATGCTGTTGTTGCTGGCCAAGCTGCAATGACAAGCCCTGCTCTAAACCCTGCACCGCAACGACAAACCCCTGCTTTGATCCCCCCACTACGACGATGATCAATCGTCCCCGCTCTGCCGCACTAGAACGCGATCTACGACAGCCCAGCCATCAGTCCTTGCCTGCGCTTGCCTCCAGCAAAGTCCTCAAACTGAGGGGCTGTTTGGTTCGGCTTTGTGAAGGAGCTTTGAGCCTCCAAAGCCCTTTGGGAGAATTATAGAGTGTTTGGCAAATTATTTTTGGAACTTTTTGGCCAAATATTGACCTTCTCAAGGCTGAAAGCTCAAGGCACCCCAGATGCCTTGAGCTTTCAGCATTCTTGTCATCTTCTTCGGCAAGGGAGGGCAATTGGCGCCTAGATCGACAGTAAGAGGACGGCGAGGTCGCACAATCCAGGCGACGGCTACTGAGGTCGTGCGACCGCCCAAGCACCACCGGCCTCGGCCTGGGTCGCACCACCTGGGTCGCGCGACGGACCGCCTGGGTCACGCGACCCAAGCGACGGCCGCCTGAGGTGGCGCGACCTCAGGCGACCCCCGCCGAGGGTCGCCTGGCCTCTGGTAACCGCCGGCGGCTGCAAATCTGGCTAGTCGGGGGTAGCCTAACCTCGGGCGACGGCCGTCGACGTCAGATCTATCTCGCCGGCGGTCTTAGCCATCACCGGCGATCGACTCCAGCAATGGATAAGTTATTTTTTTTAATAAATAAGATAATTCTCAAAGTCCATTTGCAAAAAAAATTCACCAAACACTATATTTTGGCCAAAGTAGCTATTTTTACAAAACACCATTGATATTTCCTCAATGAGCTTTCACCCAAAGATATTTGCATTCTCCCAAGTAGCATTTTCAAAATTGAACCAAATAGGCCCTTAGCCTTGCCGGCCTCCCTTCCACAACACAAAAGTTCTTTGTTTTGCAGAATTTTCCGGAGTACCTTGACCTCCCCTTACCCCACCTCACCTTACCATGAGCCCTCGCCGTGAGCTACCTTGGCCGAGCATCACTCACCGAGAGCACATCGCCGGTCACCAAGAATCCATCGCCAGCTACTGAGCGTCCATCACAGGCCACTATACCACGATTCACGGGTCTCAAAGTTGGAAGCCAAATGTTCCGAATTAAGTAATTATCTAGAACTAAATTTGAATATTTGATTTCATTACCTAATTTGGCAATATTATGATCTAACTTGAATTTTTAAGATTATAGGCATATCCAATTATGATCATTTTTAATTTGACAACGTGCATATGGCCGGTAATTCAATTTATAGCAATGAGTTAGGATTATCGATCGCACGGAAAATTGGAAACTTAATCCTTTAGCCTTTGGATAAGGGTGTCAGTTTTATTTGCCACCAATTTCAGTCAATTTCATGAATGTGACTTTGAAATAGCTTAATTTTGCAATTGCATCGAAAGTTGCACATTAGTAGGGGCTTAGGAGAGCTCAAGCTAAATCTAGACTTAGTTTTCTAATAGCCATCCCCTAGGTGGTTCACTCGAGGATACGTCATGACACGGGTGATCTTGATCAAGCTAAATAATTGGCCATTAATTAGAACAAAGACTGAATTAAACTTTGAACCAAGATAGAGGACTTTTATTTGTCACTTGGAATTTGCAATTGAAATGAAACGCTGGCACTTTGAAGAAAGACGGTTTTAGTATTTGTCTTTGCCTTTTCGTCGAACACTTCATGTGCATTCTTGTTCTCCACGCATGCATTACACTCGCTACAAGCTCTCCGCTCTTCCCCTCAATTCGCCTTCGTCTTTGTTGCAGCTCTCGATATATTGGTTCACCGGTTCATCCGTAAGATGGTCCTCAATGAGATTGTCAACCAAAACATTTTCCAAAGCAAATGCTGTATCAATCCTTGTTGCACACATCAAACGTCACAGCTCAACTCCTACAAGTACAGGGCAATGACATGGTTGTCCTCTTACCTGAAGAACGCAGCCACAAACACAAACCAATATAAACACGTTATCACAATATATATCCACAAGAATATATAATTTCCCAAACTAACAAACTAAATCTCAACAAATGCCCTTTCAGGCATATAACCAACCATTTCAATTCAAACACAAAAGTCAACTACCAAAAATTCCCATTGACGTCGCTCATGTCCTGCTTAGCGCTTGCTGAAGAACTTAAAAATGATTTGAGATGAATGGAGTGAGCAAACACGGTTTAGTGAGGAGTATATATCTCTTCTAAGTAGATTAAGCATCCATTGTGCATATTTATAAAAGCAATACTAGAAATTCAATAATCCCAAATCTATCATATAACATAGGTACTATGTGAAAAAATGAGTAATATCATTTCAACAAAGCTTTATTCGAATTAGAAATGCCCGTTCAATCAACCAAATCAAATCAAATATAAATGGTCCATTTCATTAATCAATTCATATCAAAGCACACATTAATAGTCCATTCCATTAATCAATCTAGTATTCAATAAATCTAGTATTCAATATCTAACTATGGTCACACTTAATGTCCCATAATAAAGGCAACCAAGATTCCTCTCTTAGCTAGGTCTCCACCTATATTAGCCTGTAGCTCAACCTAGAAAAATGTCCTGAAAATAGCATGCATACTCACAACCCCTCAATGGGTTCAGGAAAAGGCAACGATGATTATCAAACCACTAACAACATCCGCCAATAACCCAAAAAGTCAATCCATAATCCACCTCAAAAATCCGTTGTCAAACCAAAATATATATAACCTTTTCACCACTCAATTTATCAAACAAAATGCATTTTGTAAAGGGAAAATGACATAAACAGTCCTTGAACTTTGGCTTAATGTGTAATTTAGTCCTTGAACTTTTAATTTGTTCAATGTAGTCTTTGAACTTTAGCCTAATGTTCAATGTAGTCCCTGAACTTTTAATTTGTTCAATGTGATCCCTAGACTTTTGGTATATGTTCAACTTAGTTCCCGAATTGATTGAAGAACTACATTGAACATTTTAATATAGTTCATGGACTAAATTGAACATGTACCAAAAGTCTAGGGACCACATTGAACATTAGGCTAAAGTTTAGGAACTACATCGAACAAATTAATGTTCATGGACCAAATTACTTATTCGACCAAAGTTTATGGACTGTTTATGTCATTTTTCCTTTTGTAAAGCATTTCACAAATTAATACATATAATCTTTGGAAATTCCTTTCATGAACTACTTCTCAGAACACTCGCGAAGTAATCAATTCAAACTATGTCAAATGATGCTTTTCAATGCAATTTCATTTTATAAGTTAGTAAAAGCCTAATCAACTTTGTACAACAAACATGCTTTAAACTTCACTTTTTCGTTTTAACCAGATCATAACGTGCAATGCCTTTTATAACTAATCTAATTTATATCACTTTCAAAATATAAGTCCACAAATTCATAAAAGAGATAAAGCATCACTCACAGCTAACCAAAAGCCTAAATCATAAGCCAAGCAGCCCGGAAAGCTTCAGAATCCTATAAAAAAGCATTAACAGAATGAATTGTCACGTGCCCGCTAACTTTAACTAAGACTATACGAAGCGATGCTATTTTTTGGGTTGAACCGCTCACTGCAAGTTGACAGAAGACCTCAAGAACAGTATCGTACAATGAATAACCACTCCCGCGACAAACAGTCCTCACGTTACGAATTTTGTCGCACCGTATCTTTGTCAACCGAACTCTAATTCATGCAAGTTTACCATCAAAAGAAAACTCTTTCAAAGTAGCTATGTAAAGATCCTAAATTTCTTCAACCCAAAATCTAGCCAGCCACTAATGAAATTCAAATAGGAAAGCTACTATTAGAATTATTGCACACTAGCTTTCCGATGACTTCAAAAATTGGTATCTCTCAAAGTGGAAGTCCAAATTACGAACCGTAAAATCCTACAAATTCCTAAGAATGTGATGGATCTAATTATTACTATTAGAAAGCTTATGTTCAGCCGGAGCATAGCCGGTGGAGTTAATTCAACTAGGGCTACGTTTTGACTCCTAGAATAAAATCTAACTTGTAAGAGGAAAAAACAATATGGAACGTTTACCAATCACATGCACAAGGCATATTCCAACATTAATTGATGTTTCTCAATCAGCCACGACGATTTCCCTCTCTTCATCCTCTCAGTTCTCAGTGCTTCTCTCTCTCTCTCTCTCTCTCTCTCTCTCTCTCTCTCTCTCTCTCTCTCTCTCTCTCTCTCTCTCTCTCTCTCTCTCTCTCTCTCTAAGCCAGCGACGATATGAAGAAGAAAAAGAAGACTTCCTGAGATTTATTTGGGCTGAGGTGTATCGGGCCTCTCTAGTTGTCCAATTTCTTTTGTCTTTGGGCTCTTATTTCACATCGAAAGAATAAGAGATAAAGACCAAAGTTGTCACATTGTGACATTAACCATATAGTCTTCGTTTCTCTTGCTGTTATGAAGAATTGGTGTTCATGGCTACTTGCTCTTTGTTGAGCAGTGGCGACAATGACAGCAACAAGAATGATAGCAACGGTCACCGCGAAAGCCCGAAGTTCATTAGCTCCTCCAACACCGATGGTGTGGGCTGCGAGCAATCCGTATAAATTAAAGAGGAGAGAGAGTGCTCATCAAGGATGGAGATTGGCAAATCATGGTCAGTGAAATTAAAGAGGGAGAGAGAGAGAGGAGAGGAGAGGAGTAAAGATCGTGAGACCTGCTTTTTTACTTTAGCATTTTGGATTGAAAGTAGGCTTGTAACAGTTCCACCAAAACCCATCTTTTTTGGGCTTTTCTCTTTGAAACTCATTGTGAGCCATATTTCAAATTTGAGATGACCCATATATAAATCAATTTAATAAATTTGAATTATAAATTTGTTGCCCATTTTGATAGTCATATTGATACCTCATCAAGTGCATGAGTTGTTTGACCAAAAAAAGAAAGGCATGAGTTGGAGAGAAGAACACTAGAAGTGATAAAAGTTGTATACGGCGCTCACTTTAGTACCAAAAGTTTTTTTCTAATCACTTCAATGCCAAATCTGAAAAAAAAAAAAGATCAATTAAGTGACAATTCCAACCAAATTGATTACATGGCATTTATAATTAAAATTATTAATATGACTTGGCATATTTTATAAAAAAAAATCTAATCCACGTGGATGTGCAAAACAACGTCGCACAATCCAATTGACACTGAAGTGATCATTTTTTAATAACAATTAACACCAAAGTAATCACTTTAAATAAAATTTGGCATTCAAATAATCACTATTTAAAACTTTTAGACAACGTCTTTTAGGGGTTATTTGCTGACTGAGCATGCCGGCAAGCCACATAGGACTAAGAAATTAATAAAATATGACCATGTCGGATTTCCAGTGATCCATATTAGAGTTGGCACTTAAGTGATCGTTTTTTGTTAAAAAGTGACACTTAAGTGATCCGAAAAAAACTTTTGGTACTAAAATGAGCATCGTACACAACTTTTAGTACTTCTTATGTCCTTCCACATGAGTTGCTAATTAAGAATCATTTCAAATGAGGCCATAATACACGTTGTGGTTGTGGTGATAATGAATCATGCAGGACTAATAGTCCGAAGCTAGGACGTGGGTACTTATCATAAGCAACATATTGCGAAGGAATTTCTAATTCCAAAAAGAAGAAAAAAAAACAGAATGAGGAATTTCATATTATCGTTGATTCTTAGAATTTTGAGTCAATGATCATATCTCGATTGAAAATATCTAGAGGAAGAAAAAGGCAAAATCAAGAGTAGAATTTCTATCTGTAACGTCCTAGTAGTGGAGCAATCTTGATCATATTTCAATACAAACAACATGGATCATCCCGACTATGTAAATGTTGCAATTAAAATCTCACATCTAGTTTCATTTCTGATAAATCAGCAGAGAGGATTCTTATGAAAACTCCAAATGGCTGCAACTTGATCAACTGAATGTTATATTCCGGATTGACATTAGTATAGCATAGATCACAGTCAGTGAATTACATATATATATTATTCATATAAGTTTAATGTATTTAATTATATAGAGCTGCTTTTTTTATGAGAAGTAAACTCTTGCAATCATTGAGCAAAAACTGATGACATTTTGCCATCTAGAAGGTCCTAAGGGTTGTGAAGAGATAATCGATGACCATTCCAGCTCTACCATTACTTGGAAGTTTCGTATCAGAAGTTTAAGTCGTCGATAACCACCTTAAGGAAAGAGAAATGGGTGCGCAGCTATTTTTTGAAGCCCATTACGTATTGTAGGTGAGGACTAACGAAAATGTGACTCTTTTCGCATGATTGATGTGTGTTGAATGGCATCATTAATCCTCTTTTTCAATAACCGGCTGTCTTCATTTTTAAGGACTTCACTCTTGAAACCCAGACAAGTTGAAACAAAGACAGGCAAGTTCAAGACATGGGGCTGTCTAAATCTTTTTCTGATTTATTTCTACCAAAGAATTGCAAACGGTTGATTCTTGTCTAAACTCTTTTGGTCGATTGGCGCTCCTAGTCATAACACATTCTCGATGCAAATATTTTGGCACTATTCTTGAGCAAGCAAGACGTGACCGACGCATGGAACCGAGTAACTCATTGCTCTAAATACTCGACAATGTCTAGAAAACATCCACTACAAAAAAACATGAAATTTGCGACGGACATTTGCGACGGAATTTTTTTCGTCGCAAATTTGCGACGGATGAGTATTTTCGTCGCAAATTTGCGATGAAATTTTTTCTATCGCAAATTTGCGACGGAAAGTAAAACCGTTACAAATTCCGTCGCAAATTTGCGACGAAAATACTCATCCGTCGCAAATTCGTAGTTTATCAACCGGTAACATACAATCACTATCTCACTATCTCTCTCTCTCGCTCTCTCTCGCTCTCTGTCGCTTTTCTCCCTGTTTCATATCTCTGAAATCAGCAAAATCGGCACTCGCACATATTAATCTCGGTGAAGCTTTTGTGCTGGTAAGTGCAAAATAGCTAGCTTCGTCACTATTCGTCGTTGCATTGTAAATTTTTTTTTTAAATATATGTTTATGTTTGTGTTTTTTTCGTATCTGCATCACCGGTTTAACGACCGACGACCGGTGAGACCTCGCCGGCCTTCGGATGAGTCGAACGGCGATGCTGTTTTCCGCTGTTTTTGCGACGGAATGACGTATCCATCGCAAATTTGCGACGGAATGAAGTATCCATCCAAATTTGCGACGGATAAATGAAATTTCCGTCGCAAATTTGCGCAATTTGCGACGGAATTTTAATTTATTCGTCGCAAATTTGCGAAGGATGAATTCCGTTTCCATTGTACATTAAAAATTATTAAAAAATAATTCTTAAGTGATTATTCTTTTTTGGATTTATGCCTAATTGAAGGTCTCGCAATCCAAGTGGACTTTGCAATTCTCATCAAATTGATCACCTTGTCCTACTAATATTTCAGTCAAATATTTGGGTAAGTCTTCTTTACATTGTAATTTGTTATATTTTTGCAATTTCATATTAATTGTTGTGTGAATAACAAAAAGTATAATTTCCAAAATTTTATAGTTTTAATTAAGAACTATAGATATGATATTTTAAATATTTTACCAGATTTTTTTATTTTAATACAGACACAATGCAAAGACAAAGGGCTTCGATGTATAATAAGAACTTACCTGGACGTCAAGGATTGACAAATGAGTTTCGTACTGGGTTGGAACTATTTTTAGACTTTGCTAGTAGTAAATATGAGTTTATGGATGGAAATAAGTTAAGGTGTCCGTGTAAAAAGTGCGACAATGGTAAATTTCTTGTGTGTGATGAAGTTAGAGAACACCTTATTAGATTTGGGTTTACTGCGAACTATTATAATTGGACTTCCCATGGTGAACCATTTATATCTGATGAAGGCTATGGAAGAAGTGACCAATTTTCAGTTAGGGAAGAATGTGGCTATTATGAGCAATTGAACCCATACGAGAGGATGGTGATTGATGCAGCTAGTCATAATTTTATCACATAATCAAATCATGCAAGTACTAGTTTTACTTCTACACGTGAACAAGTGGGTACTAGTCATGCTTCACAATTGGAAGATATAGGAGTGACGGGTTTTGAGGAGAATGTGTATAATGAAACTTTTCAATCTAATCAGTTCTGGGATGTGTTGAAAGCAGCAGATGAACCTCTATGGGCAGGTTGTGAGGACCACACTAAGTTATCGGTGACAGCCCGACTATTAAATATCAAGGCAGAGCATAATGTGTCTGAGGATTGCTTCAACTCTTTTATTGAAGTAATGCGGGAATCATTGCCTCATGATAACAACATGCCAAGTGATTTTTATGATATGAAAAAGCTATTGGATAACTTAGGTCTTCCGGTTGTAAGAATTGATGTATGTAGTAGGGGTTGTATAATATATTGGAGAGATGATGAAAATGCAGAATCTTGCAAATTATGTAGTCAACCTAGGTACAAGATTAACAGGAGGCCGGGTCGTAATAAGAAGCGTAGAGCATGCAAGCAAATGTTTTATCTGCCCTTAATCCCCAGATTGCAAAGGCTTTATGCGTATAAAGCCACTACTGAACACATGACTTGGCATACAAATTATGAAACAGAAGAGGGTCTAATGTGTCATCCTTCAGATGCGGAGGCATGGCAACATTTTGATAGAATATACCCTGAGTTTGTAACGGAGCCTCGGAACATCAGGTTAGATCTCTATGCCAATGGATTTGCTCCATTTGGGAGAACAGGAAAAAGTTATTCATGCTGGCCAGTTATCTTAACGCCGTACAATCTTCCACCTGGTATGTGCATGAAGACACCTTATATGTTTTTGACATTGATCGTGACAGGGCCGCAAAATCCAAAAAAGTTGATAGATGTTTATATGCAACCATTGATTGAGGAGTTACAATGGCTTTGGGTTGAAGGTGTCCCCACATATGACGTTTCTACCGATCAAACATTTGTAATGAAGGCTACCCTTCTTTGGACAATAAATGACTTTCCAGCTTACGGAATGTTATTTGGATGGAGTACGGCTGGGATCTTAGGATGTCCGATATGTTTGGAGAGGTCAAAGTCATTTAGATTAAAACATGGAAAGAAGCCTAGCTATTTTGACTGTCACAGACAATTTTTACCGCAAAATCATCCTTTTAGAAGGAATAAGAAAGAGTTCATTAAGAATAGGACTGAAAGAACGCGTCCACCATTGAGGTTGACCGGCGATCAAATTTGGGAGCGTGTGCAGGACATTCCAACTGTTGTTGAGAACCCGCACGGCACGACTTTTGCGTATGGAAGTACACATAAGTGGACAAAACGCAGTATATTTTGGGATCTACCATATTGGAAGGCCAATCTTATTCATCATAATCTTGACGTCATGCACATAGAAAAGAATGTTTTCGACAATGTCATGAATACTGTGATGGATGTCGCCGGAAAAACAAAAGACAACTTGAACGCAAGAAAAGATATGACAGATATTTGCGATCGGCCAATACTAGCTGTGGATGCAAGCAGCCGGGGACCATAACCGAAAGCAGTTTATACCTTGGATAAAGAGCAGAGGCGAGTTGTTTGTCAATGGTTGAAATCTGTGCGGTTTCCTGATGGATATGCTTCGAACCTCGGGAGATGTGTTGATTTGAATGAATGCAAGTTGACAGGTTTGAAGAGTCATGATTGTCACATCCTGATGGAAAGACTACTTCCAATAGCTTTGAAAGAAGTTCTACCGAACTTTGTATGGGGCGCCATTACAGAATTAAGCAATTTCCTCCATGATATTTGCTCGATAGTGTTAAAAGTATCGCACATGGAAAAACTAGAGAGAGATATTCCAATTATTCTTTGCAACTTAGAAAGGATATTTCCTCCAGCGTTTTTTGATTCGATGGAGCATCTCTTAGTTCACTTGCCTTATAAGGCCAAAGTTGCAGGTCCCGTCCAATTTCGATGGATGTATCCATTTGAAAGGTAATGTATTTTTTTAAAATACAATTCTAATTAGTTTATCATATAATATATTCCGATATGTTTCTTTTTATTTCAACTAGATTCTTATATCATTTGAAGAAAAAAGTGAAGAATAAGGCACGTGTTGAAGCTTCAATTTGTAATGCATATATTGTGGAAGAAGTGACAACATTTGCATCATACTATTTTGAGCCGCACGTTCAGTGCAAGAGGCGGAGAGCAGGCAGAAATGATGAGGGCCTCATTGATCCCAATTGCATGGCATTCTCTATTTTCAATTATCTGGATCGACCAAGCAGCGCATGTCAGTTTCGTTACTTATCAGGCGAAGAATTGCATGCAGCCCATACTTATATTTTACTGAATTGCCCAGAAGTGGAGCCATACTTCAAGTAAGTATAAATTTGCAAATATATGTTTTGCGTGTCAAATATTTCCTAATAATGATATGATTTTTCATATTAGGATTTTCCAAATTTCAATGTTTGGACTACAACCAAATGAGTTTGACCGTTTGTGCGATGAACAATTTGCTGCATGGTTCAAGACATATGTAAGTTGCCTATGGATCAAAACCACGTTATTAAAATTATATACATCATTTAGTAAAATATATATTATTAACTTTGCATGTGTAACCTTAGGTTCACAGTAAGTATGATGAATTTGGAGGGCAAGGATTGCTATATTATCTTTTACGGGGTCCACAGTTAAGAGTTCAAAGTTGGCCAGCATATTTCATAAATGGATATAATTTTCATACTCAATAATATGGAATGGGAAAATCCACAATGAATAGTGGTGTGTCTATTCGATCATCCAGTGGTGACAGTTGGCAAGATGATTTTTATGGCTTGTTGGATGAAATCATAGAGATTGAGTACCCTGGACCATTAATGATGCGGGTTGTGCTATTTAAGTGCACGTGGTTCGACCCCGTAAAAGGAATGAAGGTGCATACGAAGTTCAATTTGGTGGAAATAAATCACAAGAAAAGGTATATGAAGTATGAACCATTTGTCTTGGCACAACAAGCAATTCAAGTATGTTATGCATCATATCCTAGTTTGAAACGTGACAAAGCTGATTGGTGGGCTGTATGTAAAATCAAAGCACGGAGGAAAATCGAGGAACACTGGAAAGATAGAGCCTACCAACAAGAGGAAGTGTGTAACTCAGTTGAAATTGAGGAATATAACATACCAACTTTACGAGATCCGTGTGAAGCAATGATAGATGTGGATTCCACTGAAATTTGCGAATTAAATGTAGAAGAATGTTCTGAATCTGATTTTCAGACAGATGACGAGGACGAAGACGACGCCGAAGACGAAGCCGAAGACGACGCCGAAGACGAAAATTAACATTTTTGTCAAAAAACAGTACATATGTGTAATTATTAATGCTAGAAGTGCTATTTTGGCTGTTATCATTATTGTTGTTGTTATTATTGTTATTGTCGATTATTCTTTATATTTTAATGTTTCTTCTGAAATTTTCGACTGAAAAAAACGACAAGTCAAGTATTATTAACGTGCCCTAACATTTTCGATATTGTAATTTTCATAGAAAAAATTGATATTCCAAGTGTCTCTGTCGCAAAGGTGCGACGGACCTACTTTGTCCGTCGCAAAATTTTGTCGTCGCAAATTTGCGACAGAATAACGAGGTCCATCACAAATTTACGACGAACCTAACACGTTCGTCGCAAATTTGACGCGGGATTTTAAACCGTCGAAATTTGCGACGGTCAACCTAGGTCCATCGCAAATTTGCGACGGAGGCGTTAGGTCCGTCGCAGATTTGCGACGGACGGGTTAGGTCCGTCGCAGATTTGCGACGGACGTAGGTTGACCGTCGCAAAATTTTTTGTCAAAAATTTTTGTGTTTAAAATTTTTTTGTTAAAACTTTGCGACGGACAAACATAGTCCGTCGCAAATTTGAGCGGATTCGAAACCAGCCGAAATTTGCGACGGACGATGTGTTTCCGTCGCAAATTTGCGACGGAGCATGTGTTTCCGTCGCAAATTTGAGCGGAAATTTAAACCCGCCGAAATTTGCGACGGACCATGTGTGTCCGTCGCAAATTTGCGACGGACTATGTGTTTCCGTCGCAAATTTTTTTTTGAAAAATTTTTTTGTTACAAATTTGCGACGGATGTGTTAGGTCCGTCGCAAATTTGCGGGATTTGTACCCCCTCCTCCTCGGTCAGATCTGCTTCTCCTCTCCGCCGTCGCCGCCCGCCCGCCGTGTGCCCGTCGCCGTCCCAGCTCCCCCGCCCGTCGTCGCCGAGGCTCGCAGGCATCCCGCCCGTCGCCGGCAAGCCGCGCCGGAGCCCCTCGCCCGTCGCTCCGCCCTCACCTCCACGCCGCCCCCGCTCGTGCCGGTCGACCTCGCCCCCGCCCCACCCGTCGCCGGTCGCGTCGACCCCGCCACGCCCCGCCGCCGGTCACCCTCCCCGCACCCCCGCCGCCTGTCGCCCGGCCCGCCCCTCGCCCCCACCCCCGCCCGCAGCCCCGCTCGCCCGCCCCCTCCCCGCGCCCCGCCGCCTGTCGCCCGCCCCGCTGCCGTCAGCCCGCCCCCCGCCCGGCCCCCTCCGCCCCGTCCCGCCCCCTGGCCCGGCCGCTCGCCCCCTCCCCGCCCCCCAGCTCGGCCCCCACCGAGCCCCCGCCCCGCCCCTCGCCCGGTCCCCCGCCCCCGCCGCCGGCAGCCCATCCCGTGGCCCGCCCCCCGTCGCCGCCGGCCAGCCGCAGCCGCCGCCGTCGTGACCTTCGCCGCTAGCAAGCCACCGCCGACGCCGTTGTCAACATTACCGCCGCTGCCCTGGCCGTCGCCCACGCCCGTGCCGGGATTGCCGCTGTCCATTCCGCCGGTTTTTCTTGCCTTTAAACCAAGTAAGCAAACTTTTTAATCCCTACTTAGTATAATACGCTATTTAGTCGGAATTGTTTAGGGATTATTTAGGATTACTTTTCATTGGCTAAATTACGGGTCGATTTTAGGATTGCATGTGGCTTTGATAGATCGTTGACTGGTTAATTTGTTAATTATGTGGATGATTAAGCGTTAAATGCTGATAAGATGATTGATTAAGCGTTTTCACGGAAAATGCTTTAAAATTATAAATTTCTATAAAAAAATCTTACAAAATTATAGAAAATTATAAAAACGTCATATGTTGCCAACAAATATGAAATTTGATCGTAAAAGTTTTTTAAAATGTTTAACAAACTAAAATTTTTAACAAACAAAAAAACGGAAAAATTATGGCCAAATTTGACCGTAACAGTTTTTTAAAATTTTTAACAAACTAAAAAACGGAAAAATTATATGAAATTTGACCGATAAAGTTTTTAAAAATTTTTAACAAACTAAAATTTTTGCTTGTACTAAAATTTTTAACAAACTAAAAAACGGAAAAATTATATGAAATTTGACCGTAAAAGTTTTTTAAAATTTTTATCAAACTAAAATTTTGAACAAACTAAATTTTTTAACAAACTAAAAAACGGAAAAATTATATGAAATTTGACCTTAAAAGTTTTTTATAATTTTTAACAAACTAAAATTTTTAACAAACTAAAATTTCTAACAAACTAAAAAATGGAACAATTTTTATATTAAAAATAATAATTTAAAAAATCTAAAAATTTTAAAATTTCAAAACTTTACAGAATGTCTTAGAATATCGGTGGCCACCAACTTTTAGTGAATTTTTTTTTAGGTCGCAAAAAAAAGTTAACAATAATAATAATTTATTTCTTACAAAACTTTACAGAATGACTTTGAATATTTATGGCCACCCATTTTCAGTGAAATTTAAATTGTTGTACGTGGTAAAAAAAATTAAAGCAAATTGAATGCGATTCATATAGTGATGTTTGATACCTGTGGCCACCCATATCGTGCTCATACATTGATGTTTCATAACAAAAATGAATGAGATTCATAGTAAATATGTTTGTAGGAAATTGCACATCATAAACACTGGACATTGGCTCATTTCAAGGGAACTTTTTCTCAGTCTTTCCATCAAAATGGTAAGCTTCGTCATGTACATCATTATGTGTTCGTAATACGTGTTAATACTTCTTTACATATTCGCATAACCTTCCTTCTTGTCAGTATAAATGTGGAGGTAGCATGTCTAGAAGACAAGGCCATTCCTCCTCCTCGTCCTCGTCCCCGTCCCTTTCCTCTTCTCATACCCCGGCATCTAACCCCCAACCACAATATAATTCGTCACAATATGGGCACGTTGGCCCTTCCTCCCATACTCAAGAATATGTTACGGGACTTAACTACATGCGAACTGAACGTTCTCCAATTCAATCTCGTTTAGCTCCCTCTCCTTCCGTTCCACCCCAGTATTCGACAGAACAATCAAATATTGACGGAAACAGAGGTCAAGAAGATAGCCGATTCTTCATATGCCCATTTGGAGATTCGTAAGTGCTTTATTTTTTTTTAGTATATGTCATATTTAAGGCTTTGGAAATTGATGTAAACTGAATTGTCCATGTTTTTTTTAATATTCGCATGAATGCAGATTCACGGATGCTACGTCTGTTGTGAAAGAATTGAACAAAATAGTAAGAAACTTTTGGATGGGACAATATTTTAATTACAGAAGTGTTCCACAAGAAGCGAAAGAAATGTGGTGGAATGAGTTCAAGGTAAGTTTTACATATTTTATTTTCTCATCAATTATGTTTGGTGTAGTATATTTTGATCAAGAATGATGTAAATGGACCAGAACAACTTTGTAGTTTTCGAAACCTAAAGGACCAGAAATTTTCCCCGACATGAACTTTACAAAATCTGTCTATATATATATTTGGTGCATGGTTATGGATATGTGATCATCATAATAATTTGCAATTTGTATTTTTTTTCATTGCAGCGGAAGTTTAAGTGAGAGGAAGCGGAAGACAATGAAGTGAGAAGAATTTTCGATAAGAAAATAAGTGATTTTATGCGAAATGTCATGAATAGAGCGAAGAGCAAGCAAGCAAAGCCGTCTTTCTTTACAGCTGACAATTGGGTCGAAATTAATAGATTTTGGGCATCTGAACACAATCGGCAACTCTGTGAGCAGAATAAGAAGAATCGATCTTCTAGTTCTAGTGATGGGGCAGCCACATATGCTGGGGGCTCTATCAACATTGTGGAGCATCGCAAACGACTGGTAAGTCTGTTATATGCGTTATCAGTTAATTTAATTCAATTACTCAAGTTAACATTTTGTAGGCACATGAATTGGGGACGGAACCGACATTTGCAGCTACATTTGAACGCACATTTCAAAAGAAAGATAAGACATGGACTGGCGATCGAGCAAAAACTGTTAAGGTATGTAAACTTATGCTTTGGCTTATATGTAAATTACAAGTTGACCGTGAATGCTTTGCTGATTGATGGTATATATATATATATATATATATATATATTATATATATAGTTATTTTATTTTCATTTTCAATTGTTAATGTAGGACAACTATGATAAACTTGTAATGAGCAGTGCTAGTGGTAGTGATGATTGTCCTGAGTCCCGGCCACCAGTTGATAATGTGGCATTATGGATGGAGGCAATAGGTGGGGTGAAAAAAGGGAAAATATTTGGGCTGGAATCGTCGTCAAGGATGTTCATGCCGAATAGTCCTGGAAGTCATCTGCTGGGACTAGTCGAAGGAGGGCACGACTAGACGAGCAATTGACCCAAGAAGTGAATCGTCTGAATGATTTACTTGTTAAGAAGGATGAACGAATATATAACTTGGAAGAACAAATGAGAATGGTTATGCAACACCTTAACATCGATCACAATTACGGTCCTCCTGAACCTGCAGCCAATCCAATGGGTGATGGGCACAATGATGACCAACACATTGATGCCGAGAATGCTGATGCTGATGATGATGGTGATGATGATTATCTGTAGGCTTTGTAGAAAATTATTCTAGGTAAGCTTGCTTCATAATCTTGATTTTTCATAATTGCACTCATATTCATACGTACGCACAATTATGTTCGTTCTGAAACGTATTTGTGTTATTTGACACCTACTTAGTTCCACATCCATGCATAAAAGCTTTTTTTTTTATATTCTTGACCGATTTAAGTATCGACATTTCCTCAGGTCTCGACAAAGGTGACTACTTTTGGTGTCCTGCAATCGTACCAAGGCCGCGTCTTCTTCTGTATGGTTTTTTTTTACGTCTTCTATGGTTATCTTGTCTCTTAGTTCATGTTTTGAATGTATTGTAAGATTGGATATCAAATAGTATCATGTCAGACTATAAAACTTTCCTTCTGTTATTTATGTCAATTATATGTCATTGTGGCTGGTTTGTCAGAATGTATGGTTTGTTCGTTCTTCTGTTTCACTTATATGTCATTTTCTAATTTGATTGATATGGACAACAATTTATGGCCAAAATGATGTAAATATAGCGACGAATATTTTATTTGAATTTTCCTAATTTGTGATCAAATTCGCGACGAATTTTCCAATGCAATTCGTGACGAATTTTCCGATCGGTAGAGTTTGTCGCAAATTTGTAACGAAATTTGCGACGGATTTTTGCGACGAATTTTGCGACGGACAGAGTGCGTCCCAAATTTGCGACTAAATTTGCGACGGATTTTTTCGACGAATTTTGCGACGGACTAAATCCGTCGCAAATTTGCGACGAAATTGCTACGAATTTTGCGACGGATTAGTTCGTCGCAAATTTGCGACGAATTTTGCGACGAAATTCTGACGGATTTTTGCGACGAATTTTGCGACGGATTTTGTTCGTCGCAAATTTGCGACGAAATTCCGACGGATTTTTGCGACGAATTTTGCGACGGATTTTTAGGCGATGAAATTCCGACGATTTTTTTCGACGAATTTTGCGACGGATGTAGTTCGTCGCAAATTTGCGACGGATGTAGTTCGTCGCAAATTTGCGACGAAATTCCGACGGATTTTTGCGACGAATTTTGCGACGGATTTAGTTCGTCGCAAATTTGCCACGAAATTTGCGACGGAATTTGCGACGGATTGAGTTCGTCGCAAATTTGCGACGAAATTCCAATGGATTTTTGCGACAGTTTAGTTCGTCGCAAATTTGCCACGAAATTTGCGACGGAATTTGCGACGGATTGAGTTCGTCGCAAATTTGCGACGGATTGTATTCGTGGCTAATTTGCGACGAATTTTGCGACGAAATTTGCGACGAATTTTTGTTCGTCGCAAATTTGTGACGCGCTAGTAGCGACGGAAATTTTTCCGTCGCAAATGACATTTGCGATGGATTTTTCCGAAATTTCCGTCGCAAATGCCGTCGCAAATCCGGTGTTTTTTTGTAGTGATCAAGGGCTTTGTAATCTTCATCAAGCAGCAATTAGCCGTCTTCTCTCTGAAATTCTTCCTCTAAAAACAAGGCCAGTTAGAAAGCTAGAAGTCAAGCCTGTCTTCACACAACGTAACCCAAAAGAAGTCATTTTTTATGAGCTTGAAAGTATCCTCGTGGCCAAGTGTGAGCTTGTCATGGCATTAGTCCTTAGTTTGTCCCTTTTTTGCTTAACGAGCGCCGGCTATCCTGACATCACCACCGACTTTGTGCTCCCCCCAAACGTCACTAATGTCGATGGCAACTTCTTCACATACACCGGCGTGAGGTCTCTCGTGGAGTCCAATCCCCCGACTGCCTTTAACGTGACGAAAGTGAGCGCAAAGGAGTTCCCTGCTCTTGAAGGGCAGAGCGTTTCGTTCACGATCCTCAAATACTTGGCCGGCTCGGTGAACCTCCCCGAACACGCACCCCCGCAGATCAGAGCTCCTGTTCGTCATTACAGGTCTCTCGAGGTCGGGTTAGTCGACACGAGCAACAAGCTCTTCACTCAGACCCTCCAAACTGGTGACATGTTCATACTCCCCTAGGGGGCTCGTCCACTATCCGTACAATGCTAATCAGACCAACTTCCCTATAGCTCTTTCCGAGCACGGGAGCGCAAGCACGGGAACCGTGTCAGTCCCTTTGTGCGTGTTCGCAGCCAACATCGACAACAGAATTCTGGCTAAATCTTTCAAGACTAATGTTACCACCATTCAAGCACTAAAGGCTGGCCTTGCACCCCGCCCTCCACCCTAACAGCATGAGAAAGAGAATGAGAGAGATAGAGAGTGGCCAACTTTGGATAGGTGGAGGTTTTCGGGCCTGAAAGGTTTTTAAAATAATAGCATATCTAAAATTAGAAAATAAAATAGTATTGAACATTCAAAGATAAATCATGCATTATGATAAACCTCAATAAAGCCATAAAAATATGAATAAACCATCCAACCCTTTTTTCGGCCAAAAAAAAATACCATCAAACTTCAAATGTGACGAAACTAATGAATTTTCAGTAAATTTGTTTAAGTTATTTTGAGAATTGTATATTAGAATTTTGAAATTTGATAATGGTAAATATCTTGGAGAAAAATTAAAATACAAAAGAACAATCTTTATCGACCTTCTTTTGGGCTCGGCCTATGGACCGGGCCCAGAAAAGCCATGCCCGATCTGTTCAAACTGGGCCGAAAGAAATGCACCAACCTTAACATTCACTTTAAAGTGGCAGATAATGGAACTTGGATTTGGAATCAGCTATCACCAGACATTCTCATAACCAGCAGTCAACTCATCCATTGTGTGATCTGGTCATGTTGTCAATGTTAGTGTGCTTTGCCTTTTTAGTTGTGAAATACCTGGTAGCAACCGCCCCAGTAGAAACCAACCCCAGCTTCCTCCCTCTTATTTATAAGCAGATTCAATCGCCAAAGCTCACACGCAGTCCCCAAGTGCCCTGACGATCCATTCCACCTCAGTCTTCAGTCTTCATCTCCTCAAGGTGAGCATGATCTAGGAATCATAGTCTTGTGTTTCTTTGGCTATTCCACTGCACTTTACGGTGACAAAACCTGATTTGGGATGTTTGATGAGGTTCTACTCCGTTCTGCTAAGTTTCTGTTTCTAGAAATCACTGGCTCAATTGAGCTTTGAAGTTCGATTTGTCTGCAGCTGTCCTATCTAGATTTTTACAATGAAAACTATTGTTGGTTCAGTAGATATTGTGCTGTCGGAGTTTTCTGAGATCTATAACTTAGATTTTCATGGGTTATTCATGTTTATGGATGCCCTTTTAGTTCAGCCTGATCTGGTTCTGGATCTCGTTTGGGCGAAGTTTCGTCTTCCTAAATTGAGAGTATTCGAATGGCTGCTATGAAATATCTGATTGTGTCATCTCCTAATCGCGATAAACTGGAGTCCCTTTAGCATTTGGGATTTCAATGCTCGATTTCTGTACTTGGCCAATATTGGACATGCTATAGAAATTTGAGGAGCTATATTTTTTTTCCTTAATTCTCTAATCTGACAAGTAATTGCAACTGAGATATGATAATGGCTGTAATGGCTGTTCTGTTCTCACTTTTTTTTCTTTTTCTTTCCTTTTTGTTTACGCTGTAATGATCCCGTGACAATGTTATGTGATGCGACTCAAACAAAAGACAAACGAAGCGTATGAAGGTACTTTCACGCGCTTAGTTATATTTAGGTGACCTAATGAAAATGGTGCGTTTGAACAGTAAATGTATCTTTGTATGAACCAATGGTTGATCCAATGTGTCCTGTCAGCATTATTCGTTGCTAAGACAAGCATTGCCATCTTTTAAAACTTTGGGACTTACAGCAATTATCCATTTGTAAACTCAAAGCTAAATAATGCTAATCTATTAGATATGCAGTCTGGCTTACCCAGAAGGAAAGATGCATTAACCCCCTTATCCATGCTTATACAGATTGAGATGGAACCTGTGGAAATTGTGGTGGAGGATAGCCAACAGTATGAGGCAAGGGCTAGCAATTTTTGTTGAAAATGAAGTCTCGGGATGAAGTTCGGGAAGAAGGTCTCATGATTGGATTATAGGCGATGGTAGGTATGGGATTACAACTTTAGCTAAAATTCTTTACAATGCTATTTTTGGAAATTTCAAAGGTTCCACTTTTCTCAATTGCCTCAAAGGTTTGAGAGATTCTGAAAACTGGAATTTGGTTCGTTTGTAAGAAAAATTGCTATCCACTCAACCCTGTCATTGCCCCTCAGCTCAAGTCATGCTCTTGTAGGGTACCAACTCGATCAAGTCATGCACTTGTAGGATCCCATTCTCATCTACTCCACTAGCTGCTTCAAGATTACAACTGTCAACAACACTTATGTCCTACTACACCCGTTGAAAAAACAAGCAATGTGGAGAAAAAATCTCCTTCTCATCATAATTCAACCATCATAGCTTATTTTATGGTTTGGTCAGAGCTTATGTTGAATTTATTCAGCTCACTTTCCCAATTTACGTTCGCTACTAGCACAGAAGGCAGAACCCAACATCTCCGGTGCTAAAGAAAGGCGTTGAGCGTATTGCAGAGCTCTATCAACAAGATCTCTCCTTATTTCTATGTTTCTGTTCCAGAAGCATACTTCTTAAAAGTTCACAAGCCTCAAAATCCTCTGGAATAGTATGTAATGATGATCAACTTCTCATACAAAGCTCCAGCTAGAGCATCTATGTTATCCACACCATCAAGAATAAGGAGAACTCTTGTGCAACAAATTCTCTTTCATTTAGCTAATTCCTCCGGCAACACTGGTCACGGTTGTTTCTTTTGCCATTAATATCTGGGATAGCAATTTTCCTTGCAAATGAACAAAGTTTTAGGAATCTCTCGAAGTTCCTTTAATGCCATCAAGAAAAGCGGAACCTTTAAAATTTCTAAAAATCGAGTTGTAAAGAGTTTTAGCTAAAGTTGTCTTCCCCATACCTCCCATCACCCATAATCCAATGGTGAGACATTTCATATTCAGCATTGATTTCAGCTTCGCCGTTTTCTCTATTTAAATGTATATTGGGCAGAAGAAGAGAGCAATTCCAGACAGGGCATACCAAATACCAAATCATTATTTTTCTATCAGAGAATTTGTTCAATGTGAAAGGGTGTAGATGCGTTGATGTTGGAACAAATCATTCCCAGTCCATCTACCCTCACCCCTTCCTCCTCTTTTCATTGAGTTTGCTTTTTGAGGTATGCTACTATCTACATTACAACTTCAGGTTGATTTTATACTCTCTTTCTTAGAGTTAGTTAATACTCAGTTGTGATTTTGGTTCTTAAAAGGAGGGAAAAGATGCGACGACTATCCCTTTGGACCCAAATTCAAGGAAAGTCAGACGTTTCTTCCTGTATTCTAGTAGTGTACCTTATTGTATCGTTTCCGCCTTTTCTAGGAGACTAGCATAAAATAGATTCATAGTCTGCAAATTTAAAAATGAATGAGCGCCCTTGAAAGTCAAGCTATGTGCCTCTTTTAAACGAGAAAGTCAGCCTAAGTAAGTGAATCACAAACTCATGAAAAAAACTCATCAATCTCATGAAACAAGTAAAATGCGACCTGAACTTCGAGTATTATCATTTTGTTATTACGTCAGCTGAAGTTTCCCTTGTGTTTGCTTTTGCATACTCACTTCGTTCGTGAAGATTCATATGCACACAATGTCTAGTCTACATGTGGTCCGTATGCTAAACCAGTGATGATAAGGTACTAGGTAGTTTTAATCTAGTAGATTATGTCGATAACATTTATAACTCAAATTTTCCTACAATTTGTTTTGTAAGTTTTGTTCAACACAGGGGTGAGTCTATGGTCCTCGAGAGGCATCGTGTGTCCCGGGGAACACTGAGATCGATTGCATTTTAATCCAACGGTAAAAGATTGTAAAGGCATGGTGCGTCTTGGGACCCTAGAGTTAACCCATAATGGATTTTTGTGATCAGATGACTGAACTTCGATTTAATTGTACAGTACTAGTAAGTATCTATTTCTTGTACTTACATTCATTTTGACTACAATATAGCCAATACTATGAGGAAATGCAAATGTTGCAGGCACGTGGAAATGGTGTGGCATCTGGACGATTGGTCGAGTGTTCGTGGCATCCATCACTTAAGCATTTTGCCGGATTATTAGTCGAATTGCTGTCAATGTGCTTAAGATACCAAGAAATTATGAACGTTCAATGCATCTGGTTTTAAAAAATGAAGTTCAGGGACTTGTTGCAAAATCACTAAAGTTCAATATACTTACAAGTAGAATTGACCTTGACTGTCACCTCTCTCTCTCTCTCTCTCTCTCTCTCTCTCTCTCTCTCTCTCTCTCTCTCTTCTGAGAGTGTGACCTTTAGGTGTATCCACTCTACTAAGAATAGACAAAAAAGATTACACCAACTCTTTTGTTTTTTTTTTTTTTTGGTGAAATCACCAACTCTTTTGTTAATGTAGCGCATATGAGATAAAAAGAGAGAATATGACAGCCAAACTGGGATTATTCCAGCAAGAGGGAAGACAAAGCAGGAATCAACATGAGATGTCTGTCAGCTGCTTCTGGTAAGATCAGCTGATATCGCTCGATTTCTGTGATGGAAATAAGCAAATAAAAAGGGTCGAAGGAAGCAATTTTTTTCTCTTATACCATGCTTGGCATTCTGTTCTCTCTCTCTTCTATGGCAGAAAGTCAACAATGTTTGTTCGTCAACTTGTCCAGGGCGCAAGACAAAGCACAAGAGACTTATGCCTTACTTTTGCAAAGTACTGCGTTTGTCACATTGTAAGGTGTTACGATTGTTATAGTTCGTCGTAAACAAAGTGCAAAAGGATTGTAGGAAAAGAGATTGTACTGTACATTGTTTGCCTAAGAATTTTCATCTGGTTGGCCAGTTCACTATTGTTACTCCATAGATCAGCGCAAGAAGAGGGATTTGAAAACGATCCATGATCAGACATGGCCCATCATGCCTAACAATTGCATGGAAAGCCTTGTGCATCGATTCCATAACACGGACAATATATTGTCCAAATCTGAATGGAAAGCCTTCATTGTTCCAGTTTCCTACAAGGAATCACTTTACAGTGTGCAATGCGGTAACTGAGCTTGTTGTATTCAAATAATTTTTTGCGGTTGCAGTGGACACTCACAATCTTTTCGATCTTATCGCATGGGTCATCTTTAGGTCCGATCAACTTTGTCGTTGAAAAGTTAGCATGTTACAAATTTTGCGATGAAGTAGTTCTCTTGCTATCACTTGGTCGGCATTCTAATCGTTACATTCAAGCCCTTGTCGGTGGCACAAAATTCGCCTGCCGACATCGTAACACTTTATCATGAGTTCTCGATGCCGGAATCTCTCTAGGGCAAGATGTTTGCGTTATAGTTATTAGAATGCGATAATCATGCTTTATGCACGATTAGGCTATAAAATACTTTTGACATTTTTCTGGAATTGTTGTATTGGACCCTGTGTGTCCGACGACTTGGCCAAATGACCATCCATAAAGTAGTAAATAATTAAGAAAAATAAGTTAAATTAAGGAGGCAATCTTAGAATCTTGCTGTCATTAACTAAGCAACTCAGTACAACGCACAATGAAGATACTTGCCTTGCTTTTCCAAAGCAGGTAGAACGAGAATGATGGGTTTTGCAGTGGACCAAAGAACACTCCCCTCATCATCTTCTTTTCCGTTCCAAAGTCATATTTGGTATTTCGGTCAATGCCATTGAATCAGATAACATGATAATCTGCATTCATTTGGGTGAAAGTGACGTCCGAAGAATCCAAGAACGCTTCTTTCAGCATCCGAAGCTCGACTATATGGTTGTTGTCACCGTGGCATCTTCGTAATTTGCTCTGTATTGTGATTCCTACTGTATCTGCAAATTTACCTGCGCCAATGAATGTTCGTGTCTGTAAAGGTGCTACACCCCAAATGCCAAGCTTTTGGTGCCTTTAGACTGACTGGGATAGTTTCAAAATAGCCACAAGGTGCTTCACTTTATTGGGTGCTTCAAACATTCTCTTTGTTTTTTTTTATTTAAGCAATCAGTGGCGTTCTGGCCAGCTTTTGTGCATCTGAGCACGCTCTCCTCCATCGGCTCGGTGCATTTAGGATTTTCCTCCCAAAGTGCTTCCAATAGACTCGAAGCAACGGTCACGAGGAAAGTAGCAAATTCTCTTATCATTTAAACCAACACCTCGTTGGTGCAAATTACTCTCGATTCAAGAGACGATTCCCTTCTTGTTTAAAACATCATAATTTGTCTCTAAAACAGGCTGCTTCTATCCAACGCTTTGTTGCCTACCATTTGGAAAAATTGGATTCGTGTTCTTCACCAAATAACCCACAAAAGCGCTACAAATCACCAACCCGTATCGACCCTCTTTCTGAACCAGGTCAGTCCCTTGCCAGTCATCGCTATACTCTATCGAACCGCTGGGCCGACGGCCGATGTATTTGAATAATCTATCTACCAACCCAATTGGAATATCGAAATGGAGAGATGGAAATGAAAAAGGGCAACGGCGGTAGTGCAAATTGCTCCCCCTTTCGGCGTGAAGGGAGAAAACCCCACAAAAAAAGGACCCGAGTGTTTTCCGGTCCACGCCCCTCACCCTCTTTTGCTTCATCGGAGAATAAACAAGACAGTACACCGCAGGAATCATTGCGAATCGCTCGAACATCATCATAGCACCTCCTCCTTCATTGCCAAATCGCATGCCTACCACAAAAACATGAACATGGAGCAGTCCAAAGCACGCCCCACCCTTCCCTAATCAAGATGACAATTTATGGCACGACACAGGGGGCCAGCACGACTTGCAGGAGTGATTAGCAATTCGCAACGCGCGCCTGCTGCTTGAGGATCATCAATGGTGAATCGCGTTCGTACCGAGTTTGATTGGGATCGAATGATTGGTTGATTTTTAATCGGGGTAGATGCATGATAGGGAGCTGCCAGCCATGCGAAGGATCTCTGTTATCTTTTGGAATAACGAAGACTCATTGATCACAAATTCCTTTCACAAGTTCATGGCAACCGATTGGACTTGGGGAGGAATCTAATGAGTGTATTTATTTTGCGGAAAGCGAATTATTTGAAAAATATTTGATTAAAATTAATTATTTATTTTACTTGCAAAAATGTGTTGACAAATCGTTCATGAAAAGAAAAAAGTGTCAGAAAAGTCATAAATATTTTGTATTAGTGCCAATTGAGTCATAAACTTTTTTTGTGCCAATTGAGTTCTAAACATTTTATCTTTATGCCAATTCAATCCTTTTAGCTAATTTTGGGCGGATTTTGCCGATGTGGACGCCGGACAGCCTATGTGACACGGCCGAGGCTGACGTGAACAACTTTAATAATATTTTTATATATATTTTTTAAAATTTTGTTTCTTTTTTCTTTTTCTTTTTCTTTTTCTTTTTCCCCTTCCTCCTTCTTTCAGCCGATCGCCAGTTTGAGACCGGCCAAAGGCCAGAGGCCAACGAGGGGCGAAGGCGAGCCTCACCATGGCTGGGTGAGGCTTGCCAAAGAGGAGGGGGGAAGGAGAGGAGAAAAAAAAGAAAAAATAAGTGAAAATTCAAAAAAAAATTAAAATATTATAAAAATTGGCCACGTCAGTGCTGGTGGCCAGCCGACCGGCATCCATATCAACAAAATCCGACCAAAATTACTGAAGTGACACAGAGACAAAAAAAATCATAAATATTTTGCATTGGTGCTAATTGAGTCATAAACCTCTTTTTTTTTCCTTACCCAAAAAAAAAGGTTTATGACTCAATTAGCACCAATGCAAAATATTTATGATTTTTCCGATACTTTTCCCTCCATGAAAATGTTATAAAATTTTGTCGATAATGTAAACATTTTTCATTAATTAATTATTTTACGCGATACAAGTGATCATTTTATGAAAAATATTTTTCAAATTATTTAATTTCCACGAAATAAGTAGAGATTTTGCTAATATTCTCTAAAACCTACTTACCTTAGTTGATCAACAATGGAGAGGAAACCAAGTTTTTTTTCTATAAAATTCGCTTACTTTGATTAATCAAATGCTTAAAGAATTCGACTAAATTTATTTCTTATCGCTAAAAGTGGAAACTTAGCTATGTAAACTGACTTATTGTTTGGTTAACTTCAGATGCATGTAAAAGGAATTTTTGCAGTTTTTTGGCTAAAATTTAAAATATTATCCATAAATAAAAATAATAAATAATAAATGTTAATCTATGTGTTAATATTTATATGATATGAGAGTTTCAAATTATTTGGGATTAAATAAAGTCAAAGTGCGTGCACCGCAAGATTTAAAATTCAACGTAAAGTAAAAGCAAATTTAGTAACGCCCTAAATCTTGTTACTAACGGTTCGATACTTTATCGAAGTTTTTTATTACTAGGTGCAACCTTTAGAGACAATAGTTGTAATTTTGTAGCCAGAAGTTTAACGATAACATGATATCTTACCGACATCCGTGATGGTGGAACCTATACCAACGGAATTATTTTCTTGTCCATAATCTTTTGTTTAACTAGAGATATATTCGTTTCTTTTACCATAATAGTTGTTGAATGGTAATAAATTCAGCTCCTCATCATAGTTGAATGCGAATAATATTTGCTATCATAGACTATTGTGACAAACATTCTAAGTATATCAAAAAACCAGTTCTGGGGTACGTTTATTTTACTGAAAATTAAATGATAAAAAAAATATTTTCAATAAAAATCATTTTAAAGGAAATAATTAGTTTTCATTTATTTAATAGTTTAACGAAAGTAATTTCCATCTTGCTAGAATGAAAGGGAAAAAGTCATTTTCTTACGATTCAATCTACTTGTGCTTAGTTCACGATAAACATTTTCCATAAATCGATTAGTTTTTCAATCATCCAAATGTTGGAAGGTCGGAAAATAATTTTCCGAGAATCGATTTTTCCTTCAAACAATCAAACCATAGAATTTTTCGACTTTACATTTTGGAATACGTGGTGGAAGAAGAGCCGTCATATAACAGTACTGTCACGTTCTACCTTCCGTCACGATAAACAATTTCTTTCAATTTAAGCTTATTTTTTTTCAAGACAGAATATTTTCCGTAAAAATCAATGAATTTTTCGCCTTCCAAATATCGAAAAATCAAAAAATAATTTCCCTCCAAACGGTTTTCCTTCGAACGAGAACGGACCCTAAAATTTCTCGGTTACACAGGTTGCGGAACACGCGGTGGAAGGAGTACCCTCGTGTGACAGTACCGTCACGCTCTCTTTGTGCCGTGCATGGTAATTATTGACGCCGTGTAAAATGCGGGGGGATTACGCTCGTCCAATCCGGTTTATTAGCGCCGATAAATCCCGTCTTCTTAGGTTTCAACGGTGCGGCCTTTTGTTTTGTGTGGCCGCACGATGCGAGGGTTTTTGTTACGTGGGATGATGCGAGAAAAGGACAGACACAGCGGCAGCGGGAGAGCTCGCGCGGCAGTGAGCGCACGTGGTGGTGTCGGAAGGAAATCTGGCAATCAATTTTTTTTTAACATAGATTCAATTTCGATCCAGCTCCGATTTTTTTTTTATCTAAAAAAATTTCTAATTTTCATTCTAATCTCAAATCTGCCTTCTCGTCCAAATGTCACCGCTAATTTCTTCGAAATTATTCAAGTCGGGATCAATTAGAGGTTCATGTGTTTTAACCACAACAGGCTTGTGATATTGGTAATCTTGAAGAAAACAATGAAAATTTTTGGATTAGAGTGAAAGTTAGGGATTTTTTGAAACAAAAAAAAATCAAAACAAAATCGGGAGTGGATTTTTTATAGTTTGATATCACGAAAAACCCAAAATTTGTACACTTGTAATAAATTTTTCCTATACTAATTTTTTTGGCAACAAAAAATCCCAAATCGATACACATTTGACAAATTTATTCTAAATTTATTTTTTGATCACCAAAAACTCCAAATTGATACATCCATGATAAATTTACCATATGTTAGTTTTCGTTAAATTGGATTAATATCATGAAAAATATCAAACCGATACATATCCCAAAACGATATACTCGTTTACTGTCACGTGCTATCTAACTCAGCAAATTGGCGGTAAAATTTAACGGAAACTAATGGAGGGCAAATTTAATATAAATGTGTTAGTTTAGAGTTAGTTCTTAGGTAAATTTATCATAAATATATCAATTTAAAGTTTTTTGTGATATTAACTCTTTTTAAAAAGAATTTAGCCAATTTTTGTTTTAGGAAATTGGCGATAACGACAATGGCGGTCGAACGGTCAAAGCGGAGAAGAAAGAGAGCGAAACCCCGAAAGCAAAAGCTGCTCGTCGAACGTTGCGGTGGACCTACCTACGAACCACGCGTTCGTGACGGCGGGACGATGGACCGCAAAAACCGGAGCCCTACATCGGGCCCCGCTCTCATGCACAGTCAATTTGACCTAGACGGCCTCTCAAAGTGTATGTCGATACCTCGCCAGCGTCGCTAAAGAAAAGCTTTGACCTCTCTAGACAGTAGATTGTATAAAACGTTGAATTTGACCCTATATAAGAATTTACCATCTAGCGCTAGTTATGACAGAAGGCCCATATAATTACAAACTCGCTGGAATGTTTAAATGCTTTGACAAACAAAACAAAGAATTTGATTTCTCGCGTTATTAATAGTTTCTAATCCCCGTTAATTGAATTTAGATTACCATTCTTGTACATTATCACCTGAGTTTAAATGGTATTTTGGGTTCCTTTCGAATTGTGTGTAGTGACTAATCAGACGCATTTAGACACGCCAAAGTGTAATCTAATTTTCTTGTAATTTGTTTTTCTAACTGTTGCTTTCATAACATTTAGTTGTAATACTTGCACATGACATTAATTTTGAATGTTATTTTTGGGGATAAGTGCACTAAAAATTCTAAAACTTATCATGAAAGTGCAATCAAGTTCTAAAATTTTCAAAAAGTACTTTTAAAAAGCGTAATTCGATCCTAAAATTTTTAAAAAGTGCGATCAAGTTCTAAACTTTTCACGAAAGTATAATCGAATCCTAAAATTTTCAAAAAATGTAATCAATGGAAAGACTTGATTAGACTAATTTTACAAGTTTTATGACTTGATTGTACCTTTTAAAATTTTAGGACTCAATTACGCTTTTGTGATAATTTTTAGAACTTAATTGAACTTTTTGAAAATTTGATGACTCAATTACACTGTCATGACAGATTTTAAAACTTTTAATGCATTTATCCATTTTTTTTTAGCTAAGACAATTGATATTGGCTACCACCTGCCTGGGTGGCGTTACTGGTGCAGGCACTCTTCCTCTTACAAAAAGTTGAGTGTTCGAATTCCGGGCATCGCAGGGTGACTTAACCGGTGGCACGTGTGTGGTGGCTAGCACATGTCGCCCCCAGGGTTTACCTCCCGGCTGTCAGCCGTGCAGGAGTTCCCTGGGTTACAAAAAAAAAGACAATTGATATTGGCTTTGTAATTACAGATAATCTAATTCAGTCATGTGTATAATGGTGTTTGTTATCCAATACAGATAAGGATCGCATGCTGATATTGCATTAATTCAAAGCAAGCATATTAACATCTCGATTTTTAGAGATCCGGCAATTATTGGATCTTAGGATCGCGGATGTTCCCTTTCTTGTGTTGGAAAAATTTCATCTTTTCTTTATTGGCCCTTATCGACGCAAAATTCTAATTCATTTCCTAAAGTAATTTATGCTTTCAAACATTATTTAACAACTTTAATATGATCACACATATATGCGTATGCTCTTTTGCTAATAAAAACAACTTAATGATAGTTATGTAGTTTATGCGATATATTTGGCCATGACTCTAATTTAATTTTTTTTCACAATTATACACACCCTATAAACACAAACTGAACTTCCGACCTCAAAGTGACACCACCACCACCACCACCTCCAAATAATAGTAGTAGTAGTAGTAGTAGTAGTAGTAGTAGTAATAATAATAATAATAATAATAATAATAATTTATGGTCAAAATTGGCCAATTTTGTTTTGGTAGAATTCCAAGTGAATTTCATCAAACTTGCAACCTCAGGTATCTTTTGGAAAAGAAACGCATGCGCGCAGCCGGGGGATATATTTGAAGAGAAAATTATAAGAGAAAAAGTCACAAAAATTTTCAAATTTTGTCTACTGTAACATATTTATCCTGAAATTTTTTTGACATAATAAATCCAAAATTATGCTCACCGTGACCATTTACTCTAAACTTTTTCATGCAACGTAACAAACATAAATTTATATTTATGTAACACATTTATCCCTTGGTTCAACTTTTCATTAAATAATTTTTCAATCAAAAGGACGTTATCTTTATTCACTTAAGTCACATGGGCGTCATGCTGACACAGTTTGCTTTCCGTTTTCCATATAGGCAAGACTTTGATGGAGTGTCACACATGCACAAGTTTAAAATCTTTAGTGTCACATAGGAACATTTTGGGTAATTGGGTCACGGTAGACATAATTTAAGGTTTTTTTTTAGGCATTTATGAATTTTTTTTCCTTTTTTCATAAAAATATAAGATACTTTCCAATTCTTTTTACGCAATCCTTTTTTTTTTTTTGGGTCAAAACGCAAGCTTTCATTTCACCCAACACCCCTTCTTTCCCCAGACAAGGCAGTGACGTTCACGTATCATCAACCTCTCAATCAAAAGCACAGTTGCCCAGAAAGATCAAACAAGAAATCCCCCAAGCTTCGATTGATGGTTCCTCTTTTCCTTCCCCCCTCCTTCTCTACCGTCCGATCCATCTTTACACGCAGAGTCGCGGGCCACGACCGTCCATCAATCCCCATCCGGAGAAATCCCACATCCGATTTGACTCCGTAGGACAGTCTGACGTCCCCCGAGATCGCGTCCGTCCGGCCTCTCCTGGTCCCGGGCCGGACCGACGGCGGAGATCGGGCGGGGTGCGAAATCTCACGTTGCCTTGGTCACCTTTTCTTCTCCTTTGCTGCCGCGACAACCGAAAGCAACAACAAGAAAGGGACAAAAAGCACAGTTGGGCGCTTGGCGCCATCATTTAGCTTCGGAGAAAAGGAAGTTTTTGCGTGCCACAACCTCAGTCCCTAGCTTTTGGGTCACTCGCTCACTGACAGTCCGTGGCCGGTTGGGCCCCACCCGAACTCACCGTGTCGGAAACTAAAGGAAAATTGGAATTAATGAAACGGGTGTGCTTATTTATTTTATGGAAAATGAACTATTCAAAAAAATATTTTTTCAAAAGCGATCTTCCACATCATTTAAAATAAGAAAAATATCATCAAAAATTCTAAATTACGTCACTTGTGATAAATTTACCCTAAATTTTTTTTTGTTACACGAAAAATCTCAAACCATATTATTTACGATAAATTTACCTTGAACTTTTTTTTGTGACACGAAAAATCCAAAACTATGCCATTTATGATATATTTACCCAACAATACTTTGGTCAAGGACATTTTCATCTTTTTTTCTTTTTCTATTTTTTTTCCATTCTTCTCTCTTCCCTCCACCCCGGCGGAGGGAAGAGAGAAGAAAGGAAAAAAATGAAAAAAAAGGAAAAAGGACGAAAATACCCTTAGGGCAAAGTATTGTGGGGTAAATGTGCCACAAGTGGCATAATTTGGGGTTTTTCGTATCACAAAAAAAAGTTCAAGGTAAATTTATCACAAATGGCATAATTTGAGGTTTTTCGTATTACAAAATAAAGTTCGGGATAAATTTATCACAAGTAGCATAGTTTGAATTTTTTATGGTATTTTCCCTCTAAAATAATTGATCGATCGAAAATATTTTATTATCAATAATAATTTATGTTTAAATTCTTTCGACAAAATAAACATACCCTAAATATTTCTTTTTTTCACGTAAGTATCGTGAAAAAAAATTTCACAAGAGAAAACAAATGATGTTGTAGATGCTATTTAGCGTCTGCTTTCACTTGTCGAATCAAATAATCTGCTCAATTATGTTAGAGATAAGCTATCTCTATTGAAATAAGTAGATTTTTTTGGAATGTTTTTCAATTATATCTGGAGTTGAGGATTTCTTTTTAAGATTGCGAACCTTCACCCTATCTTCCCTTGCATCCTAATTTGGGAGCATCGGGTTCATTGAATCAACTCTCAAGCTCACAATCCTTAGTATTGCAAGCGAAGGCCAATTTCAGATACAATATGATTCGACGGGTCCAAGTTTGAAGATGTTGATTCTACAAGTTAGTTTGTCGATTTTATGGTTGCCAATCGACTGCCTAGATGTTGATTTGTGATGTTGTTATCAGCTCCGAGGCTACTACTTACCAACTGGAGGTTGTGTTGGCCAATATCCTTTGCTATTTGATGATCTCCTAAATTGGTTGTCTGACTTCCAAGGCTGGTGCACGAATTAGGAAGAGTCAAAGTTCAAGTTTCTATGTGTTTTAATGTATTTTCTAGTTCCTAGGTCTTTTATGTGTTTGATAGTTCTTATGTCTTTAATATTTGAGTAGTTCCTATATCTTATGTCTAAATGTCTAGTTATTTCCTATACTTTCCTCTATAAATAGACGTGAATTCTCAAATGTAAGGGATCATACTTGAATTTGATGAATATAGGAGATTTTTCTCAAGTAAGCGAATTTCTATCACAATTCTTTATCCTTGATTGGTGACTTATTCTTTGGTCGTGAACCAAGAAACCTTTTATCTTTGGCCGGTGGTGTTTTTTTATGTCTTGGTGGAGAGCTCTTCTACTACGAAATCATTTATCCTTAGCGGGTGGCTAGTCCTTTAACCCTTGGTAGCAAACTGTGCCAATCGCGATCTTTATCCTTGGATGATGGCGCATCTTTAATACATCAGTGGTGATCGTCATCTATCTATCATAATTTCCATTACCACTCAAAACACATTTTCCCACCCCCACACCCACATCACATCCATTGCTGGTAAATCCCTCGTAGGATGGTAGGAGGGTTCCTACTCCTTGCTTAGGAAAAGTCCTAGATGCAATACAAATAGCGAGATGTGAACTTGCACCGCCTGAGTAGGATCGGAACACCATCAACAACACTTAAACTTTCGTCGTTTTAGACATGTAGAGTGCCCGCGGTTATGTTTTTCTTTCCAATTTCAAATGACTTGTGCAAAAAGCGTTTTAAATTACTCGTTGTGATTCTTGAGGAAAGTACTAAATTTTAGAAGAATATCGATGTAAATGTATTAATTATTTAAGATGCTTTAATGATAAAAAAATTTGGCCAAGAAACCTACAAGTACGCGAACAATGGATGAATTATACAATAATATTAGACTAAGATGCACCTTTGGACATCAAACACACTTGATTTAATGACAGATTAAATAATTCTAGCATACATCATCTGCGTCCGTGTAAATTATATTTTCCACAAAATGCCTTATTCACCTAGATTCGATGGTTAGTGAGAGATTAAATAATTAAGATTCTCGAATTTAGACCATTCGTGAATTTTTTTTACACTAGTAGTGAATGCTTGTCACTCAAGAATGGTTTGTAGGAAGTTTTCTTTAATCAGAGATAGATGAAAACATGACCCCGATTAAGATTAATTAATTTTGGCTTATGTCCATAACTTGTAAGTTTTAGTCCACCAATCATAAGATGGTCGAAGGAAATTCTTTCTAATAAAGGATAAAAGAAAATATAACTCTTCTTGTTCTTTCCTAAGAAGGGTGTTCGTAATTAAGAAAGGCTATATTTTCCTTGACTTTGACTAGTGGGTTACGAATTATGGAAATGGTTAATAGCACGATTAACCCTAAATTGATGCACATGTGATAAATTTTACCGTCAAATTGCTGAGTTGAATGACATTTGGTAGTTGATGAGTGTATCAATTTAGGATTTTATCTTTTGTTTGTTACATGTGTACCAATTTGTGATTTTTCGTCGTATTAATCCAATTTAACGAAATCTAAATGAAGGTATATTTATCACAAAAGTATCAGCTTAGGAATTTTGGTGATTAAAAAATAAGTTTTGGGTAAATTTGTTACAGGTGTATCAGTTTGGAGTTTTTGGTGGTCAAAAAAATTAGTTTGTAGTAAATTTGTCACATGTATACTAATTGAGGGATTTTTCGTGGTATTAATCTTATGAAAATCATGGCCTCAATTAAAAATAGGCGATGTTGATAGTTTTATCCACTAATTAAAGGCGCATAGAGGAATTTGGGCAATTGGTCAGGTGGCTTTACTCGGCAGTCATAGCCGAACTTTTGGTTTGTCCATATGAGTTTGAATCTTGGAAGGTGATTTTGAAATAGTGCTTTCTCTCGTCATCGAACACCGAGGCAAATGCAACCGGAGAGAGTCTGCTTCCACACATTCACATGTGCCGATTGGTTAACGAGTTTTGTCTTACGTAATACATGCGTTGATGCCATCGTCTCTTGACCCCCTTCGGCTCTAGTTCTTTGTTGATAGGAGATCGACTAAGTTCTTTTATGTTGTGCACACTTAGGTTTAACATTTTTCATGGGCTCTTGCCTCGACCAGGAAAAAAGAAGAATGGAAATTCGCACAAAAAATTCTAAACTGTTTCCCGTGGACATTTCAAACTTTTTTCATCTCATCAATATCCAAATTTGCACCAGTGACTCAAAACTACATTTAATCATTGTTCCGTTCATATTATTTGTTAACGTCCAACGTGATAGTGATAGGGTTGGTGGATAGTATCTCATAGGACTTCAATCAATTATTATGGACGAAATTGTGCCGCAAGGTATTTTTGAAAAATTGGTAGATATTGATGAGATAAAAAAAAACCTGCAGGGTATTTATATTAAGGGTATGCAAAATGGACCGCCAAAATCGGAAATTGTCCATACTGGACGGTTTGGTAATTTTCTCGGGAATATTGGTTCGGTTCCTTGTTTCTAAAAGTAGAACCTGTGTCCGGGCGGTCCGATCCCTAGTTTTAAGGGAGAACTAGATCAAACTGATTACATGTACTTTTTTTTACTTCTTCAAAAAATTAGTAAAATGTGAACTGAGTTCTAAGTAAAATACTTTAATCCTCTCAACTTCTCGAGTCTTGTCTGCTGTCCGCAAGGGGGTAATACTTAACGCCATCCATAGGAAATAATGTAATGTCCTAGACTCACAAGTGTACAACTAAACAAGGGTTAATCCTTAACACCAGTAAATTTGTTTCTGATGGGGTCATTTCTTTTTTTTTTTTTACTTCCATCATGGACATCAGTAATACATGTGTAGTCGGCATGTTTTGATCGGTCTATATCGATTCGCCATTGCATTGACTCGAATTGCACGCTTATTTTTGTGATAATGTATAGCTGACATAGAGAACACAATTCTAATTTTAGATGGTATCAAATAGTGGGAAGAAAAAAAAGGTGGCCGGTTCCATTAGACGGTGGTGGTCCGGTCCGGTCCGGTCCTCAGTTCCCAAACTGGAAACCGGTCCTTCCCGATCCGGAAACCGATCACTCCTAATTTATATCACACTCCTAATTTGTATCACACGGGAAAAGGCTTCAGGAAATTTTCTCCAAACGAAGAAAGAAAAGAGGAACGCATGGCCACGAAAAAATCCGAACGAAAGTCTTTTTCCAATCGCGAAATGAAGACTCTTTTAGCGATCCTTCCATTTTTCCTCCTCTCCCCTTTTCGATAAACGAAAATCTCGTGGGAGTCGTGCACCGCACTCGATTTCACAGGACCAAAGAAAAAAGTAGGCACAAACAAAGCCAAACAACAAGAGCCTGAACACTCCATCATTTCTCTCCCTCTCCCTCCCTCACTGCCCCCTTAAGAAGACCGATACTCACTGAAGCACGGCACGAACAGAGACGAACTGTCGCCCAAGAGAACCACATTCGGCCGCCCCATCCATGGAGGAGAGACCGGAGACGGAGCTCATCTCCATCCCCGCCACCCCGCGCGCCTCCACGCCGGAGGCCCTCACGCCGTCCGGCCAGAGGTCGCCCAGGCCCCCCGCCGCGTCGTCCGGGGGCGGGGGCGGCGGGGGGAAGGCCCCGTCGGCGGCGTGGACGCCGACGTCGTTCATATCCCCGAGGTTCCTGAGCCCCATCGGGACGCCCATGAAGAGGGTGCTGGTGAACATGAAGGGCTACCTGGAGGAGGTGGGCCACCTCACGAAGCTCAACCCGCAGGACGCGTGGCTCCCCATCACCGAGTCCCGCAACGGCAACGCCCACTACGCCGCCTTCCACAACCTCAACGCCGGCGTCGGTTTCCAGGCCCTCCTCCTCCCCGTCGCCTTCGCTTTTCTGGGCTGGTGAGAGTTTTGACGATGTTCGTTTGTTGCTTCGTTCGTTTCGGTGTTTGACGAAATGTTTCTTGGGTTTTGGGTGCTTCTTGATGAGCTGAGAAGAGACTAAAGGCATTTATAGCTACCTAGTTTTTAGTTCTGGCTTTCGGCATTTAATGGGGATTTCTTGTTTCTTGGGGGTCTTCGTTGAGTGACATATTTTTCTAATTTGTTTCGAGCTTGAACTCTTTCGGCCAATCTGGGATGCATTGCATTCGTTTGTTGTTCTTGATTTTTGATCTTTTATCTTTTGTTCACAATTTCGCTCTCTCATTCTATTAAACTGGAATTGGAATACGAGAGCACTGAAATTCATAGTATTGTTCTTGTTTTCTTCTTCTTCCGCATCCATTCTCTCATTGCTTTTGCGCGACAGTTGCTTGGTACCGATTCAGTGTCTTAAGGTCTTACATATCTTGACCACTCCAGACCTGTCGCTGTCCTCCTTCAATTAGCTCCCACATGCGAATTGTACCGACTTTGACTAAAGTTTTTGGCTTGTGGGTCTTGCGGGCTGGTGATCTTTTGAGCCTTTATGAGATTTGTTTGTTGGTTATGGATAGATTTGATTTGGGTAGATTTAGAAGCATCCTTGAGGCAAGTCACGTCGTTTCTTTTTTATCTTTTGCTTTTCCTTTCAAATGCTTTCGTTCCCATTCAAGAGAAATGTCGCTTTCTTGGGCCACCAAAAAATCCTGTTGCCTTGGGCTTGAGACTGTATATGCTTGACTGTTGCATTTTTATCCCTTTCTTTTCATTCTATGCGGAAAAGAAGATAAAGGAAAGTGGAGGATGCTGCTTTTAATAGTATATTATAACAGTGTGCACTTTGGCTGTTTTTTAGTCTGTATCTACCTAACAACACAAACATGTTTCAGAACAGCAGAGTAGTCCCATTACCGTGTTATTTTCTTAATTCAACCTTGCATGTTTGTGCAACGATGAAAAGGCCTTGTTTTAGTCATCTGTCGTTGCATGGTAACAGTAGCGTAGATGATGGTTTCTGTTAACGGTTTCTGAACCCTGCAATTAATCCGTCATAAAAAGACCGAGGTAAGACAGTCAGTTGTCCAGTAAAAACAAAGAAGCTAATCATTAAACGTCATGGTAATCAGCATTTTTAAAACTTTGGCATCTTTTCTACAAGTTCTATGAATTTAAGGAGTCATTTTTAACTGCGCAGGAGTTGGGGAATACTATCGTTGACAATTGCATATTGTTGGCAACTTTACACCCTGTGGATCCTAGTTCAGCTCCATGAAGCAGTCCCAGGCAAGAGATACAACAGATATGTTGAGCTCGCGCAAGCAGCATTTGGTAAGAAAGCATGGAATGCGGACTTCACAACTGATACGCGCATAGATATGTGACATGCTGGATAATCTGCTTTCATTCCGGAATGGATTCGATACAACTCACTTTGATCTATGGGCATTTTCTAAAGTGTTACATACATGTCTTCTCATTGAATTGGCTTGCTTGTACACTCAAGTGTAACTCTCCTATAGGTTTTTCTTTCTTTAAATCTTGCCAATCCTCGTATATATTTCCTTCTGTTTTGGATTGACCATCCTCCAACTGTTTTAAGAATTTTACCAAATTAGCACGGTGATACATTCATCATGAGTAAATCTTTCTCAAAATGATTAGTGCACATTAATTGAATAATTTCCAACTGTTTGTTTACAGGGGAAAAGTTAGGACTATGGCTTGCTGTCTTCCCAACAGTTTATTTATCAGCAGGAACTGCCACGGCTTTGATTCTCATCGGAGGGGAGACGATGAAGCTATTCTTTCAAATAGTTTGTGGTCCTCTCTGTTCTTCAAATCCCCTGACGACTGTGGAGTGGTATCTGGTTTTCACCTCTCTATGTATTGTGCTGTCTCAACTGCCAAACCTTAATTCAATTGCTGGACTCTCACTCGTGGGGGCCGTAACGGCAATCACTTACTCCACCATGGTGTGGGTGCTCTCAGTGAGCCAAGAAAGACCTCCCACCATTTCGTACGAGCCTCTTTCTCTCCCTTCCTTTTCTGCTTCTGTGTTTTCGGTCATGAATGCACTTGGGATTGTTGCCTTTGCATTCCGAGGTCACAATTTGGTTCTGGAGATACAGGTATAAGTTATGATGCTTTGTTGCTTGAAAATTGGTGCTTTAATAGAAGTTATGGATTATTACCTAATGAAAATTTTGGGCTTTGTTTAGGCAACAATGCCTTCGACTTTCAAGCACCCGGCCCATGTACCAATGTGGAAAGGAGCCAAAGTTGCTTATTTCTTCATTGCCATGTGTTTGTTCCCTGTTGCGATCGGAGGCTTTTGGGCCTATGGAAATCAAGTAAGTATTAATCTTTCACTTTCTCCCCAAAAATTTTGAAGAAAGCATGAACATCAAAAGATCACACTGGCGAGAACTTTCAAACTGGACAAAATAGTCATATAACTTTATGATAACATCTCCCATTAACATAATTGTGGCAATGAGCAATGCCCATGGAGATCTTGTCTAACAATGGTTATGGAATCACTACAGCTTTAATAACAGCCTAGAGTCAGTTACTAAGGATATTTACTTACTAAAAATTATCTGTTTGTTCCCTTTTGCAGATGCCTCAAGGAGGAATCCTGAATGCCCTGTATGGATTCCACAGCCACGATATTCCGAGAGTACTTCTTGCAATGACTTTCCTTCTAGTTGTCTTCAACTGCCTCAGCAGTTTCCAGATTTACTCCATGCCTGTATTCGACAGCTTTGAGGCCAGCTACACAAGCCGTACTAACCGTCCATGCTCGATCTGGGTCCGTTCTGGTTTCCGAGTTTTCTACGGGTTTGTAAACTTCTTCATAGGTGTGGCCCTTCCTTTCCTTTCGAGTCTTGCGGGATTGCTTGGTGGGCTCACTCTTCCGGTTACATTTGCTTACCCATGCTTCATGTGGGTCCTGATAAAAAGACCAGCCAAATACAGCTTCAATTGGTATTTCAACTGGATTCTTGGTTGGTTGGGAATTGCTTTTAGCCTGGCTTTCTCGATTGGTGGCATCTGGAGCATGGTGAACAGTGGACTGAAGCTGAAGTTCTTCAAGCCCAACTGAGACCAAGATTGAGTTTTTAGCCGATGCCGCCTCTTAAACTACTGCGAGACAGTCTGCAGGAATCATATGCCATGGCAGGTTTTGGTGTTTTGTGGGAGATGTACTGCATGTGTGTATATCTGTCTTACCTTAGGGCATCGAGTATGGTGATGCAAATATCATGATTGCTCTGGTTCAGCCACATTGACCTTTTTCTCTATGTTCAAATTACAAGTGTATGAATAGGATGTTATCTTTGCTTTTGTGAACCATGGAAGTTTTATAGTATGGAGTGCTTGCTTATTCAGGAAATAAAAGAACACGTGAGAATGAGCCCAAGATGACTTATAATGTCCACATGCTACTGTTTCTTGAGTGGTAAATTTTGGATGGACCATTGAATTTCTATCCTTGTTCGTCGGATGGTGGAAGTGTCGATCCTCGGAGATCAAACATCCTAAGCAGCACCCGACATCGTGTAGTTTAATGATAACATGCATATATGTGCTGATGCCCTACTTGTTCTGGCATCATGATTTGATGGCTTGATAGCTATGGATGGTGACAACTCTTAGTTTGCTGTTAACTTTCTTTCCATCTTGCCTATTAAGGTCAAGAATTGTTCGTTGGAGAATTTTTGAATCTTTTAATGTTTCTTATTGAGGACTACTTAGGAAGCTTTTTTCATTTTTCAGAACAATCTTGGAGTGGCTCTATGTATAGGGGCTTCAATGTGATTCAGATTCGTCTGATTTAGCTAAAAAATGCTTTGGATGTGCCGTCACTTCATACTCTCAAGTAAACATCGTTCAAACGAACTAAACCACTTCAATCTGATAGGCCTAATGGAAATTGCCATAGTTCAATGTACACAAGTCTGCAAAAACAGAAGGAACAAAAGCATCTAAATTGCATCTCAAACATTATATAGTCAGTCTTTGGTGTGTAATAAGTCTTTCAGGAGTCATGGGTAGGTTTTACGTACACTTACCGTAGACACAATAGACAATATCAAAAGGTGATCTAAGAGCTCGTTAAACACAAGAATCTGACCAGCGCATACAAATCTTAATCTTATCCTACCATTGAATCTAGATTCTATGTTGGTAGTCCTTGTAACTTTTGCAATCTATAATTCTGTCTTCCTTTCCCAACAAAGCAGCTCAAATCATGAATTTGATGTACTTTTGAAGGAATTCCATGCATTTCTTGTTTCTACTAATCCAACTGAATTAAAAGAGGATGATTCTTTCAACCGACTTATGGAACCCAAAACCAACATAAATTGCCCCAATTTAAGTATTTCCGGGACTAGAATGGGTCATTGCCCGAGCAAACCTATATTTGAGTTTCCTCAGTTTTTACCACAAAGCAATGTGATCTTGTTCTTGTAAGGGATCTTGAACGGATGAACATAACAAGGTAATAGCATTACATGCATGATGACATAGCAAGAAGGCGACACTTCATGCAGTGGCAGCCTCTTATTTTTTCATCAAAACCAAAAAAAAAGGCGATGTCCAGACTAGTCCTACTTCTAACTTATACCGACAGCATTTGTTGAAACACATACCACACAGCAAGACTAAGAAACTCCGCATTTATTAGAAGCAAAACAGGACAATACCACTAGAATACATAGAGAATGCTCCTCCCACTTCAGTTGCTACTATGCTTTCTTCACTCCAATCTTCTCAGCTTCAGCATTGCTTGCATTGGGTGAAGCTTATGATCCGTCAATACCAACATATTGACCCTTTCTTCCTCGCCATCCTTCAGTTGCCATTCAAACTCCTGTACTAATCTGCCAATGGCCATGCAAGATATTAACATGGCCTGAAGAGCTCCGGCACAAACCCTCTTCCCTCCTCCAAAGGCTGATGTCTTGAACAAGTCTGCCAGGTCATACTTCTCATCAAGAAACCTCTCGGGCATCCACTCTTCTGGTTTGTCATACTTCTTTTTGTCCATGTTACATCCATGTATGTTTATAACAATCTAAAACAACACAATTCGAGTTTCAATTCCTAATCCAACATCCGAGACACGGAATTGGCATAAAAAAAACCATGTGTACTTATCTACCTGGCTTCCAGTTGCGACAAAGTACCCTCCTAATTGGGTATCTGTGTGTGCATAGCACAGAGGAATAATCGGAACTGGACTGTGTTTCCTCAGAGTTTCGTGGAATACAGCATTCAAGTACGGAAGCTGACACAAGTGGTCCTCCGCGAGGGTTTCAGAACCACAAACTTTTCGAATCTCCTCAATGACTCGATCCTGTCAAGGAAATTACAATTAGTTGAAGTGTATGTACGAAGTCAGAGACAATGGAAAAAATGAAAGAGGCTAATTAATTAGCTAAACCTGACATTTTGGATTCGTAGCAAGTTCATACAAAGCCCACTTTGTTGTGACCGGAGTGGTATCCGAAGTCTGGATGATCATCTCCCAAAGCAAAGTAATCTGCTCCTCAGAAAGCGTCTTGGCTTCGGACATCAATAAGTCAATATAGCTGTTTGCTTCCCACTTCAGAAAGTGACCCAACTTACCACAAAAGCTACTACTAATTCAAGAAAATAAGTTGAAAAGCTGAAAAGACAGTGGCCGTGTTTGGAACTGCTTCTCCAAATTGGTTTCTGCTTTAAAAAACTGTTTAGCATTTAGTACTGGTTAATTCTTTTGAAGCCATCCATGAAAAAACGTTTGTTTCCGGACCACCTATCTTTCCAGTTGTTTGCCTTTTCTTCTTAAAGCATTTTAGGAAGAAATGCAAGGACACAAAATAGGTGTCCTAATCCACAATATAGACTCTTATATATAGAAATTTCGATGGCAGTTTCAATAAGAGCAATAATCAAGTTGCAGTCTCCTGAGCATACTTCCACGTTAAGCAAAACAAGTTACTGTAGTTCTTTTTTTCCTTGAAGATTTCAGGTTAAGGTTCTCAAGAGAACTTCAGAACAAGCGCTACCTCCCCTGAAGCAATTCTCCGTTTCTGCTCCTTGATTAGGGTTCTTGCCACCACTGTCCTGCGGAAAGCCAGTTGTTCAATCTCCTTTTCCCAGCTTTTGTTAGGAATCCACCTCAGGTAAGGAAAGAAATCCCTCCAGTCCACCTCAATTGAACCAGCCATCATGTCCAACACCATAACCTCGAACATTTCCTCTTTGGACAATGTTGTCCCAAGATCCTCCACAGATATGGAATTCACATCTCGTCCCACAACCTGCAATGAAATTACCAATTGACCCTGATCTCATGCTTTTGTTTCTTTTTATCGAGAAAGGTTGGAAAGAAGCGGTAGCTTACTTGTTTCAGTGCCAGTGCAAAGAGCTCACTCTCGCAGACTTTCCTGAAAATGACCACTTCAAGAGGATGGCCATCCACAAGGGCATGTAATTGTCTAGAAACGTTTTCCATCATGGTGTCTCGGCGGGACCATAGCTGCTTCTGCAAATAGATGCACACAAGCATGCAGTAAATCCCTGGTTATGCCACATAAATCAAGATTTTAAGCATGTAAGGTTGGCAGGCACGCATGTGTACAGGTGCACAGGCCCAAAGAGTCTCCTAGCAGCTTGCCTGAGCATTCGCGCCCAATGCACCTACAAGTACGTATCGCTTTGCCATCTTGTGAAATTCATCATAGTCACTCGTAGCAACCATGCATTTAGCTGCGAGGATCTGCAGGGCATGTGACAGCTTTCGTGTAGAGATTGATGAGAATCTAGTAACCATTGTAAGAATTTCCTAATGTGGGTTTCATTAATTGAAATTAATTGAATTAGTTTGGTCTAATAAATGTAAGATATATGGGTTCTTAATAAAACTAATATGGGGTTGGCTGGTGTGGGCCGAGTACGACTTGGCCAGTAATGGGAGGGCCCGTGGTCAACAACTTTATAAATAGCTCTCAAATCCCTCTTCTAACCTGATGATACACAATTTGACTCACATACGGATCCAGAAAGAACTTTCTTCTCGTGAGTGGCAATCTCATTAGGCAAGTGTTCTAATGAAGGGTATAGGGGAGAAGCACTTGAGTTTGTGTTTGGAAACCGTCGCAAATTCCGCGTCAAGTTAGATGGATTCTAAACCAGGTACGTGAGTTGATAATTTCTCCACTAACGTGTTTCGATTTTTGATTATGGTGATCCTGGGTGTGCCATTTTCGTGGTCAACATATGATATCAAAGCCTGCCATAGATTAGAATTGAAACATGCGGATTAAGACCATTTTCGTTATGTCTGAGAGGTTTTTACTCATTTTCGGAATTTTTTGTCGGATGAATGATAAAATTTTGTTACATATTTGGAATCTACTCGTTGAGACGAAAAGATTGATGGGTGGCATGTCAGTGGACGAGGCCGCATCGCCATCATGACCGGCCGTGCCGAACCGGCCCGTTTTCGACCAGTAACCGTCGGAAGACGTCATGCTGACATCATCAGGAGCATGGATCCGGTCGACCCGGATCTTAACCCGACCCGAGCATTGACCTGACCTAGATCCTGACCTGATCCGAATTTAGACTCGACCCGAGCGTTGACCCAACCCAGATCCTGACTCGATTTGAATTTAGACTCGACCCGAACGTTGACTCGACCGGTCAACCGGTCGGACTGGCTATTTAGACCGGTTTGATTGGTTGAATACGCGTGCACGCGCTGCGCTTTCCAACGGCACGTGAGGGTGTGTTCGACGTTCGTTTGGGATGTTCTTAGTACTGACATGCTCATATCGAGATTCTCTATATTGTGGTGTTTATTTTACATGTTTGAAACTTTTACATATGTGAAAATAAGTATAGAACCCTATATACTCGTATTTTTAGGGTATTTTTACATATTTTCTTGTATTTCTCTATGGTTTCGGAAATGCATATGGTAGGTTACATATATATATCACCACATAAGGACTGTGTAGAGTGTAATTCATTGTCTATTAATGAATGGAATAATATAATTAGCATGATATGTAATTTTAGAGATATACGCCCCTATCTTTATGTCTAGCATTAAATGTATATAGTGAATGTAATACATAAAGCTCATATCCCTGGTATGAGAGATTTTCAAAGATTCAGTTGGGTAGTGACCGCCAAAGCAGCACACTTAATTGGATTTGAGAAATATCGATCTTATATTGTGGTGGGATGTCTCCTGTTCTGTTGCGTGATCATACTCCCAAAGGAGGTGATCTTGTATTGGTTCATGGAGGGGTACATGTATAGCATGTGCTTGAGAAATGACTGATCTTAGTGATTCATATACCCAAAGATGGTGATTTCACGAAAGATTAGAATATGTTCTCATGGCCACTGTCATGTGGAGAGTGTATAACTGCATGTTATAGTTTTTGCCCAAAGGTGATTATGTGATGATATATGTAACTCTCTAGATAAGTACTCACGTGATGCTGATGGTATTATTTGTTTGTCAAACAAGTCACATTTTCTGTAAATGGTAATTCCATTTCCATTGAGGTCCTTACTGGATTGAACTTTAAGAAATGGAAAGAGGATTTTTTATTTGGAATGGAGCTGGCGGATGTTCACATTACTCTTACAAAGGATAAGCTGACAGATATCACAGCCACCAGTACTGAAGCTGAGAGAACGGACTATGCTGCCTAGGAAAAGACCAATCAGATTTGCTTATTGATAATGAAGAAATCCATTCAAGAACACTTGAAAAGTGATTTGCTAGCTGAGTGTACTGCTAAGGAAATGATGGCAGCCTTAGAGGCTAGAAATCGCATTTCATCTAATGCTGAGGTTGGTACACTTCTTCAAAAGCTCTTCAATATGAAGTATGATGGTACTGCTGGAGTTAGAGATTATGTCCTTAGGATGGTAGACCTAAAGACGAAGCTTCAAGCTCTTAATGTTTCCATTCTTGATGCTTGTATTGTGCATCAAGCCCTGAACACCTTTTCACCTGATTTGGGGATTATAAAGACAAATTACAATTCTCAAGATGAGACTTGATCAGTTAATCATTTGATAGCAAGGGTGGTGGCAGAGGAAGAGAAACTTAAGAAAGAAAAAGGGCATCTAACCTTATATGTTTCCAGTTCCCACAAAAAGAAAGATAAGAAGTCTAGAAATTGTACTCATAAAGGTACTTATGACAGTGCCAGTCAATCTGACAATATGGATCCAAAGAAAATATCTTTCAAAAGGGATGGTGACCGCTGCTTCTTTTGTAAGAAGAAATGTCACATAAAAAAGGACTGTGGAAAATTTAAAACTTGGTTGTTCAAACGTGAGCCTACAAGAAATGATTCTTTGGCACTTGTTTGTGAATCCAACCTATCAGAAGCACCATCCAGCTTTTGGCGACTCGATAGCGATGCAACTAATCATGTTGCGTTTACCATACATGAATTCATAAACCGGAAGAAGCCAAATCAAAATAAGTCAAGACTCACTGTAGGAAACAACGAGAAAGTTGATGTTGTGTTTGTGAGAGATGTTATCTTGATTCTAGACTCTAGTTTTAGATTAATGTTGAAAGACACTTTTTATGTACTTTCCTTTAGATGGAACTTAGTTTCTGTATCGTGTTTGGACATGTATGACTACTCTTTTAAAATTAAGAATAATGTTATTTCTTTGTTTCTTAATTCAAATAAGGTTGGGTACTGTAATATGTCCAACGGATTATACATATTGTGTTTGTCTCCCAATGACATATATGTTGCTTATATGGCTGAAAAGTTTGTTTCCAAGAGACCACTATCTAAGGAATAGTCTTATGTATTGTGGCATAAACGGCTTAGTCATATCTCTAAGGATAGAGTAGAAATGATGATAAAGAATAACATCCCGCCTGCTCTTAAAAATGACCTAGAGATATGCATAAACTGTTGTAGAGGTAAAATGATCAAGATAAGGAAAAAACTGCAGTCCGAAGTTCTGACTTGTTGGAGGTCATTCACATTGACACAAGTGAACCCTATACGGTAATCTTGTGTAGAAATTTTTATTTCATCATATTTATTAATGACTATTCTCGATATAGCTATCTATACTTGATTAAAGAAAAGTTTGAGTTTTTTGATAAGTTCAAAATTTTTTGAATTGAAGTTGAGAAACAGTTGGGAAATGTCATAAATGTTGTTAGATCTGATTGAGTTTGAGAGTATTATGGCAAGCATGGCGATGCCGGACAGCTTAAGGGGCCATTTGCCAAATATTTAGAGGATTTTGGGATAGTGGCTCAGTTTACTATGTCTAGGAATCCTGAGCAAAATGTTGTAGCTGAAAGGTGTAATCGCACCCTTATGGAAATGGTGAGGAGTATGATTAGTAGGATAAATTTACCTAGTTTTCTATGGAGTGAAGCTTTAAAAACAGCTTTGTATATTCTGAATCATGTACCTACTAAAGCTGTTCCATCGACTCCTTTTGAGTTATGGACTGGACATAAGCCTAGCTTAAACCATCTTAAGGTTTGGGGATGTCCTACAGAAGTAAAGTTATATAATCCAATATTAAGTAAGTTGGACTCAAGAACTACTCAGTATTACTTTGTATTTTACCCAAATCATTCGAAGGGATATCGGTTTTATAATCCCAATGGAGGCATAAGAATTGTAGAATCACAGTCAGCGAAGTTTCTGGACTTTGATGTGGCCAAAGAAAGTAGCTGCTCACAGACTATTGAGGATAATAGTACGGTGGGTAATGTTGTATCTTTATCTCCTCCCATGCAGATAATTGCGGAGACTCTCACACCACAGATTGAACCTGTTGAGGCTCAGAATTCTGTTGTCGAGACAACTCCTAATGAAGTTCCTCAAGGCTCTCAAGTGCAGGATGAAGCTGTTGCTGCTCCAGTAAGGAGATCCATTAGGGGAGAGACGACCAGCTATACCACCAGACTATTTAGTCTATATAGGAAAGCAAGACTACGATATCGATTCTGTGGCTGATTGTCGCGACCTAAAAATCAAGTTTTCCTATCTTAGGCTAATGGATTACTAGATCAATTAAATTAATTAACCTAGCTCGAGTTCTTCCAAACTCTACCAATTTGCAATTTAGGTCCAATTATGAGCATGCAAATATTTTCAATAGGAGCCGCCACTAATCATTTAAGGTAGGTTGATTAGAAACCTAAATAAAATAGCGGGAGTACTATTTTATTTCTGCGAACTAGAGATTATAAATCCGGGGACTTGGTTATGCTAGATTATCCTAACGTCCTTTTGGTACCAATATCAAGAAAAATACTCAATTCGGCAATTTTGATAATTCCTGACTTAGAGTTCAAATGTGCAAAATTTTTTGATTTTCTTTTATGAATTTTTTTTTATATTTTCTAATTTAAATTCAAATCGCAAATTTTTTAGTAGAAAATATAACCGTTAAATCTTTCAAATTAACTACCCGCCTGGGTGGCGCTGCTGGAACATGCACTCTTCTTCTCGCAAAAGGTTGAGTGTTCGAATCCCGGGCGCCGCAGGGTGACTTAACCGGTGGCACGTGTGTGGTGGCTAGCATGTGTCGCCCCCAGGGTTCACTCCCCGGCTGTTGTCGGTCGTGCGGGGGTTCCCTGGGTTATAAAAAAAAAATCTTTCAAATTAAGTTTTGATACGAAGCATGACAGATCGATCCTAAAAATTCGAAATACCCGCTATGAAAATAATTCTATCTAAAGCCTGATAGATAGACTTATTTCCACGTGCACGATTGCAAATTAGGGGATTTTCCTAACCGATCACATCTTGAAAAAAATTTGCTATCTTAAAAATCTTGGATATATTCCAAAAAATTTTGAAATTTTAAAATTCTATCTAAATTTGACAAATAATAGACATCCAAGATTTCCAAAGAGTAAGTAAATCCTAATTGAAATAATGTCTATTGCTCAGATATGCAAAGTTAGATATTGATAAACACAAATTAAGTAATAAAACATTCAAACTAAATCAGGATAAGATATTTACCTAATCCAAAGATTTGTTTCCAAATTTGAACCGATGATGGACAAACTTGAATGGCGGCCGGCGGTGCACAAGCGGCGGTGGCATGCAATGGCGGCGATGTACGAGCGGTGGTGGCGTGCAGGAGGGAGGCATGGCAGTGGCGTGCATGAGCGGCGATGGGATCTTCAAGCTCACCATTAGCGCAACGTCGGCGTGCGGTAAGCGGCGGTGATGCAGGAGTGCGGCGTGGCATCAAGAGTAGCGGCGATATGCATGCAATGCTGTTCACAGACTAGAAGGATTCAATGAGGCGTGACGGCTGTGTTGTTGCAATATTGCGGCTCGAGTTGTTGCAGTTGGGGCACGATTGCTTATGCTTATCACAACAGGTTTAGCGAAGGAGCACAGGTGTGCACAAGGTTGCTGTACTGGACTGGGGCTCGGCATTTGGATGAGGAACAACATAAGCTAGAACATTGAGGCTATTGGTGTTTCAATAGCAGTGGTGCACGGTGAGGATGAACGCAGGGGGCATGACAACTCGCAGATGGCAAGGCACCTCCTCTTCTTTATCCCTGTTTCTTTCTCTCTCGTGTTGTATATTATGATCGCCCCCTGACTTGTATTATGTGCATATATATATATATATATATATATATATATATATATATATATTAGTCAATATATGCTGCCCTTTGCCAAGTCCCACAGAAAGTTGGACTTCTGTTATGTTGAGTTAGAGAAGGAAACCAAGTCTACTTTCCTATCTTGTTGACCAACGTTTATACGGAAATTGATTTCCGTAATCTACTGGAACTTTTGTTGGACTCAACAAATCAGCAACTTGAAATCCAGATAACCATTTTCCTTTTTGAAGTCTATTTTTCACGATCAGAACTCCAACATGGCTTTGCACTCCAAAATTGAACAGGAAATATAGATTTCCATGGTGGACATCCATAAATATTTAACTTCTAGATTTTTCTTCAATTTGTTTTGGGTCGGGTTTCATCTATCGGGCTTAGGTTTAGGCTTTATCCTTTAATTTTAATTCCAAGTTGGCTGAATTAATTTGAGCTTTTATTCAATTAAACTTGATGGGCTAATTTAAGCTTAAATTAAGACAACCAAACCCTTTTTGACGTGTGATTTTCAGCGCCTGTCTTTTGAGTGAGCCGAGTTTCGTTCGGTGCTCAAGCTCGATTTACGTGATGAATTTTAAGCTCCCTTCCCGCCGCTGGTTCAATGTGGAATGCAATTAACCTACATGATCTTAAACTATATACTATGCAATTTTAATATTTTTGTTTAGCAGTTAAAATTTAATCCCTAATTTTCTATGCAATTAACCACTAAATGATATGTCAAAATTTAGGTGTCAACATTGATCCGGTAACTTATGCGGAAGCTGTTTTTTGTCTTTAGTTGGAACTGTGGTTGGATGCAATGAGAGATGAAATGCAACCTATAAAGCATAATAGAGTTTGGGAACTTGTTGAATTACTTGAAGGTCATAGACCCATTGGCTGCAAATGGGTGTATAAAACTAAAAGGGACTCCAAAGGAAAGATTGAGAAGTTTAAAGTCAGACTGGTAGCCAAGGGTTTCACTCAGAGAGAAGGAGTAGATTATAAGCAACTTTTTCTTGAGTCTCTTCTAAAGATTCTTTCAGAGTGATCATGGCATTAGTAACTCATTTTGATATGGAGTTACACCAGATAGATGTTAAAACTATCTTTTTCAATAGAGACCTTAATGAAAAAGTCTATATGATACAACATGAAGGCTTTACGGCAGATGATTCAGGTACGCTTGTATGTAGACTGAAAAAGTCTATTTATGGTCTCAAGCAAGCTTCTAGATAACGGTACTTGAAGTTTTATAGTGTTGTCACTTTATTTGGTTTTGTTGAGAATAAAGTAGATCAGTGTATATACTGCAAGGTCAGTGGGAGGAAATTCATTTTTCTTATACTCTATGTGGATGATATCCTGCTTGCAAGCAGTGACCTTGGTTTACTACATGAGACAAAGTGGATGTTGTTAAAGAACTTTGATATGAAGGACCTTAGTGAGGCGTCTTTTGTTCTTGGCATTGAGATTCATAGGAATCGTTCTCGTTGACTATTAGGTTTATCTTAGAGGGCATATATTGATCGTATCTTAGAAAGATTCAACATGCATTAATGCAAGCTAGGAATTGCTCCTGTCATTAAGAGTGATAAGTTGAGTCTGTCACAATATTCTCATTCAGATTTTGAAAAAGCCCAAATGAAGAATGTACCTTATGCTAGTGCACTTGGGAGTATTATGTACGTTCAAGTATGTACTAGACCAAATATTACTTTTGCAATAGGACTTCTAGGCAGGTATTAGTCAAATCCAGGACATGATCATTAGGTTGCTGCCAAGAAGGTTTTGAGGTACCTAAAAAGAACAAAAGACTATATGCTGATTTACAAACATGTTAAGGACCTACAACTAGTCGGGTATTTATATTCAGACTTTGCTGGCTGTTAGGATGAAAAGAAGTCGACAACAAGTTACATCTTTAAGTTAGCAGGAGATGCAGTATCATGAAAAAGTGAGAAACAGAAATCAATAGCATCCTCTACCATATAAGCGGAGTTTGTAACATGCTTTTCGGCCACTATTCAGGTAATTTGGCTTCGGAACCTCATTAAGGAGTTGATCGTATTTGATTTTGTGGATAGGCCCATACAGTTATATTGTGACAATAACTCTACAGTGTTATTTGTTAACAACAACAGAGGTATCAAAGGATTCTAAGCATATGGAGGTCAAATACTTAACTATAAAGGAAAAAGTTTAGACTGGTGACATTGTAGTATAGCACATTTCAACATATGATATGATTGCAGATTCGCTAACTAAAGGCCTTCACCCTTGTGTATTTGATCGACATGTCATGAATATGGGCATAGGAGTATTATGTGATACTGTTAATTAGTAGGAGCTGTTTAGTTTTATGTTGCTTTTATGAAGTTTGTATATGATTTTATTACATTTTGTAATATTTGAATATGTATTAACCCTTTTGCATTCAATGAGGTATTTGTGAATGTAGAATTATCAAGTTGAGTACTTATATTTGATGAAAATCTCGAGGCATTATGTAAACCTTGAGTACAGGCTATGGGGCATTTTTGATATTAGCCTTAACGATATGTCTTGTTACACATAAAGTACAGGTAACTATCAAGGTAAGACATATGTAGGTTCGTTGGAATCATGGAGGATATTCTCTGATGACACACTAGGTTTTGTGACACTTAAGGAGAGAGAATTTGGACTAACAAAATAGACAACACATGAAGTATCACTCATTATGAGATATTGTCCATTTGACACACTACCATATTGAATCCATATCAATAAAGTTGAAAACACTCATGACCATGGAAGGCTTTGCGTGAATACATGCAATTATCGCCATGATTTGGTGTTCAAAACTTTATGGGATCAAATTGACTGTTAAGAATAATTTTTAGACCAACATAAGGGTGCGCACACAGTTCTATTTCAATTAATATCTCTCAAGTGGGAGAATATAAGAATTTCCTAATGTGGACTTCAATAATTGAAATTAACTGAATTAGTTTGGTATAATAAATATAAGATATATGAGTTCTTAATAAATCTAATATGGGGCTGGCTGGTGTAGGTCGAGTACAGCCCGGCCCGTAATGAGAGGGCCCGTGGTCGACAACTCTATAAATAGAGCTCAAGTCCTTTCCCTAACCTAATAATGTACAATCTGATTCACATACAGATCTAGAGAAAACTTTCTTCTTGTGAGTGGCAATCTCATTAGGCCAGTGTTCTAACGAAAGGTATATGGGAGAAGCACTTGAGTTCGTTTTCGGAAGTCATCGCAAATTCTGCGTTAAGTTTGATGGATTCCAAACCAAGTACGCGAATCGATAATTTCTCCACCAACGTGTTTCGGTTTCTGATTATGATGATTCTGAGCATGCCATTTTTGTAGCCAACAACCATAGCCTAAAGGAAGAAAGGAGTATGCCTGAGCATTGGACAAACAGTTCACGCCATCCTATTAGCACAAGAATCATCAAAAGTTTGGTGTTGAGTACACATTTTTCTAAAGTGTGTACTTTTGTGAAACTCCTTTCAAAATACCTTAATCCCACCCTCAGGCAAATATGTTACAATTTCTTTTTCTTTTTTCCTATTAACCTCACTCCCTAGCCTAAAAGCTTGTGTCAGCCACTAGGTAGAGAAGTTTCCATTTCATGGTGATTACTCATAAACCAGTCTGCCAAACCCCAAAGGGACAAAGACTTTCCAAACATTTTGATCAGAAAGTTAAGAGACTCCTTCGTAAGGTTGTATAAAAATCCGTTTGTTAAATTTTTTGATTCTGAGCACAATTTCTTGCAAATTTGTGCCTAGAATCAGTTTTGGAGTAGAATCAAGAATAAAAAAAAAAGTAGTTTCTTGATTCTGGGAACAAAAATGAGAATTAATTTTTTTTTCTTCTTCTTTTTCTTGGTTTTTAATGTAACTTCTAATGTCCGGCGCGAAGATCACCCTCGGCGTATTTGGCGAGATTAAAATATTTTAACAAAAAAATGCTGTTAATAAAAAATATTATTAATAATAAAATATTTTATCGGCTATGAACAAAAAAATTATTTTACCAGCCATGGCCAGTGACTAGGCCATAAAAAAAAGATATTATTAATAAAAAATATTTTATTGGCTATGGCTAGAGATATGGCAAAAAAAAGGAAAAAAAATATTTTACTGGTCATGGCCGGTGATCAGGCCATGGCAAAAAAAGGAAAAAAATATTTTAATAACAAAATATTATTAATAAAAAAAATATTTTATCGACTATGGCCTGCGACCAGGCCATGGCAAAAAAAAGGAAAAAATATTTTAATAAAAAATATTATTAACAAAAAAATTTTAATAAAAAAATATTTTATCGGCCATGGTCTGCGACCAGGCCATGGCAAAAAAAAGGAAAAAAAATTTAATAAAAATAATGTTAAAAAAATATTTTACCGATCATGGCAAAAAAAAGGAAAAAAAATATTTTAATAAAAAATATTATTAATAAAAAATGTTAATAAAAAAATATTTTATTGGCCATGACCGACAACCAGGTCATGGGAAAAAAAGGAAAAAAAATATTATTAATAAAAAATGTTAATAAAAAAATATTTTACCGGCCATGGCCGGCGACGAGGTCATGATAAAAAAAATGAAAAAAATATTATTAATAAAAATAATGTTTTAAAAAAATATTTTACAAGTCATGGCCTGCGATCCAACCATGGTAAAATATTGAAAAAAATATTTTAGTAAAAATATTAATAATAAAAATAATGTTTAAAAAAATATTTTACCTGCCATGGCCTGCGACTAGGCCATGGCAAAAAAGAGGGAACAATATTTTAATAAAAAAAATTTTAATAAAAAAATATTTTACTGGCCATGGCCAACAACAAGGCCATGGAAAAAAAGGAAAAAAATATTATTAATAAAAAATATTTTACTAGCCTTGGCCAACAACCAGGTCTTGGAAAAAAAAGGAAAAAATATTATTAATAAAAAAAATATTTTACCAGCCATGGCCAACAACAAGGCCATGGGAAAAAAGGAAAAATATTATTAATAAAAAAATATTTTATCAGCCTTGGCCAACAACCAGGCCATGGGGAAAAAAGAAAAAAATATTATTAATAAAAAAATATTTTACCGATCATGGCCGACGACTAGACCATTGAAAAAAATAAAAAAATATTCTTAATAAACATATTTTTTTATTAAAATATTATTAAGAAAATTTTTTTTACAGGTCATAGCCAAAAATAAAAAAAAATTATTTTTTAAATAAAAGCATTATTAATAAAGAAATTTTTTATTAGCAATGGACAAATAAATAAATAAATTATTTTTATTAAAAGTATTATTAATTAAAAAATATTTTACCGGCCATGACCAAGAAGGAGGAGAAGAAAAAAAGAAAAGAAATAAATATTAAAATATTTAAAATATTATTAATAAACAGAAATTTTATGCCGTTACCAAACGTATTTATATTTTTTTTACTATTTTAGGAATAGAAATTTTAGGCAGTTACCAAAAGTTTTCAAATGTTCAGAATTAGTTTCCGGACACAGAATAAAAAAGAATTATTTCTGATCAGAATCTGTTCCTGGGCACAGAATGGTTGTCGTGCGTAGCCTAAGTGAACATTACTTTAAAAGTTGTGACACTCAAATGAAAAGATCAATTAAAAATTTATGCCATCAAAGTGAGCGTTGTATTAAATTTATGGTGCCCGTAGTATTTTTTCTCTAAAAATTCTGTATGTAATTTCACATATTGTAGCTATATCTTATAAAATGGCACGAAATGCCAAGTGGCTAGGGTGAGACGGCCCTCACCAACCCCCTCTCCAGTCCTTAACTAGCCATTAGTAATACCTCTTAGGCAATATCGGTGGAATTGAGGACTACCATAGTAGTAGCACCAGTTTTGATGGAATAAATAGGGCCATAAGTTTCGGCCCACTTTGCAAAGGTTATGTAAGGTTTCTTCTCCTTCAACTGAAGCAAATTCCCCACTATGGGCGACCCAGAAAAAAAACAAAGCACAAAATTATCAACAGAAGACACAAAAAAGCATTCACATTTTCCCAATTTTTTGCTCAGCAGAAGCAAAGATTACATGGTAAAGGTGGAAGAGTGGACTGGCCATTTATCTTCCTGGTAGAGTCGAATTTCCTCAAGAAGAAAGGGAAAAGCAACAACAATGAAAGCCCACCAAGAATGGTCGTAGTAGCAAAAGGCAACGGAAGAATGGCCATAGTAGGAAGCGAAAACACAGTGATTTTCGAATTGAGTGAAACAAAAATAGGAGACGAATAAAGCGGACAGCTTGGGGCTAATTTATAGGGAAAATGACATAAATGGTCTATGAACTTTGACCCAACGTGTAATATGGTCCATGAACAGGATTGAACATTTTTATATAGTTTATGGACGAAATTGAGTATGTATCAAAAGTCTGGAAACCGCGTTTAACAAATTGAAAAGTCATGGATCACATCATATTGGGTTATAGTTCAGGGACCAAATTGGATAAATTAAAAATCATGGACCACATTGCATATTGAGCCAAAGTTTATAGACCTTTCAATTTATTCATTGTATTCCTAGACTTTTGGTACATATTCAACTTACTCCTTGAACTATATGAAAATATTTGATGTTGTCTTTCCATTAGTTCAAGTTTAGGGACAACATTGAATATTTTTATATAATTAATAGACTAAATTGAACATGTACAAAAAGTCCGAGGATCACATTGAATAAATTGAAAATTCAGGGATCGTATTGCATGTTGGGCTATAAGGACTACATTGAACAAATTTAAAATTCATGGACCACATTGAATATTGGGCCAAAGTTCATGGAACTTTCAATTTGTTCAATGTGTCGTTGGACTTTTGATACATATTCAACTTAGTCTTTGAATTATATGAAAATGTTCAATGTTGTCCTTTCATTAATTCAAGTGCAGGGATAATATTGAACATTTTTATATAATAAATGGACTAATTAAATATATACTTTAGAGTCTGGAGACCACATTGAATAAATTGAAAGTTCATGGGTCATATTGCACATTGGGTTATATAGTTCAGCTACCATATTGAATAAATTAAAGTTCATGGACCATATTACATATTGAGATAAAATTCAGGGATCATCTGTGTCATTTTTCCTAATTTATATAATAGGAGCTATCTCTTAGGACAGATCGGTCAAAGCAATTGAAAAACGCAGAAGCCAGGTAGACTGAATAAAAGATACTAGGTTTATTGACATGCTCGATATATCAATTGAAGCATGTAAGACATTTTGCAATAAAACAAGAGGAAGCGAATGGTGAGCACTGAGCAAGAGCGAGGGAATATGCGATTCGGGAGACAGTGACCCGTCTTGAGTGATTGGGCTCTAGTTGTCTTCTTCGACTGTTAGGTACTCGGAAAATCTCACGAAGTTTGTGCCGTTTCTTGTCTTCTCACAAAATAGAGAAAAATGTTCGGTTGGAGGATTCTGAGGAGACAGAGTAGCTAGTGACATGGAAGAGTTCGGGGTAGGTGATATGCTTTCGGGGCATCTCATTTCTTCAGATTCTGTCCTCTTGGGTAGGATAGAACCATACAATAAGACGAGTGCCTCAAATATGATGATCACCTCTTGGAAAATGATCTTTTACAATAGCAATGGGGTAAAATATTAAAATCAATCCATTTAAATAAACGAGGACATGTTTTAATAAATTAGCAAAATGGATAACGATACAAATGATCACTTAACTTTTGCTTAATGTGCAATGTGGATATTGAACTTTCAATTTATTCAATATAATCCATGAACTTTAACCCAATGTGCAATGTGATCACTTTAGCCCAATATGTAATATGGTCCATGAACTTTTATTTGTTCAATGTGATCCCTATATTTTTTATATATGTTCAAACTAATCCCTGGACTATACATAAATGTTCGACATTGTCTTTGAACTTAAATTATGGAAGGACAATTTTGAACATTTTCTTGTAGTCCAAAAACTAATTTGAACATGTATCAAAAGTTTAGGGGCTATATTGAATAAATTAAAAGTTCATGGATTATATTACACATTGGGTCAAAGTTTAAGGATTACATTGAACAAATTAAAAGTTCATGGATCACACTGCATATTGAGCCAAAGTTGAGAACCATTTGTGTCATTTTCCCTTGACAAAACAAATTAAAATTGCACACTTAAATTTGATAAATTTGGCCTTATTTTCTTTTAAAAAACCTAAAAAAAGCGCATACGTTTGCTTGAGTGGATTTGCTTGGACATTAAAAGGAATACCACACATGATAGATAATCATCATCTTACCTAGAGATGGCAAAATGGGTTTAACCCATTTTTACTAGGCAGGACATAAATTGGTTGCCTAAAATTTTTAAAAAAAGTTTAAATGGGTCAAAAAATAAATGCCTAATTACACATGAGCCTTAATGAGTTGGGAATACACCCATTTTAAACCCACCTAGAAAAAGAAACCACTTTTCATCCATCTTGTAGTGGATAAAGTATCCACCGTCCCAAGCGGAGTATTGACAATAATAATTGGGATAAGTACCGGAAGTTCAAAAACTTGTTATGGAAGTCCAATTAAGTCTTAAAACTCACAAAAAGTTCAATCAAGTGTTAAGATTTATCAAATTGGTGTAATCGAATCCTTTCGTTAACTCCGTTCAATTTGGCTAGCGAAAAATACTAACGTGCCATTTTTTATTATTTTCTCTCTCCTATGTGATGTTGACATGGCTAAAACATGAAGGATAAGGCTAAAACGATGTCATTTTAGTCAAAATATGATTTTTTTATTTAAATATTGTTGGGCCGTGCTATTTCCACCGCTTATATAAATAAATGGGAAAAGACCACAAAAAACCCCAAACTATGCCACCTGTGACACATTTACTTTGAACTTTTTTTTGTAACACCAAAAACCCTAAACTATGCTATTTGTGACACATTTACCTCATTGTATTTTAGTCCATGAGCATTTTCGTATTTTTTGCTTTTTTTTTTCCCTTTCCAGCGAGGGTGGCCCTCGCTCGACTCAGGCGAGGGCGACCCTTGTCGGCGTTGGGTGAGGTTGCCCTTGCTTGAGTTAGGCGAGGGCGGCGCTCGCCAGCATCGGGCGAGGGTGGCGCTCGCTAGCATTGGGTAAGGGCGGCCCTTGCCTGAGTCGGGCCAGGGCTGCCTTCGCTTGCCCAGGCGAGGCGACCCTCGCCCGATTAAGGCAAGGGTAGCCCTCGCCTGTTAGGCAAGGGCGGCCCTTGCCCGACGCCAATGAGGGTCGCCCTCGTCAGATCCGGCTAGGATTGCCCTTGCCTGAGTCGGGTGAGGGTGGCCTTCACTTGACTCAGGCGAGGGCGGCCCTCCTCCTACGTCAGCGAGGGTTGCCCTCGCTAGATCTGGCGAGGGCCGCCCTTGCCTAAGTCGGGTGAGGGTCGCCTTGCCTGGACGAGTGAGGGTGGCCCTCTCCCAACTCAGGCGAAGGCCGCCCTGGCCCGACGCTGGCGAGGCCGCCCTCGACGGAAAGGAAAAAAAAGGAAAAAAAAGAAAAAAAAACAAAAATGCCCATAGACTAAAGTACAATGGGGTAAATGTGTCACAAATAGCATAATTTGAGGTTTTTAGTGTCACAAAAAAATTCAGGGTAAATATGTCACAGGTGACATAGTTTGAGATTTTTGGTGATTTTTTCCCTAAATAAATCCACCCCATTTCTCACTAAAAAGGAAAAATCGCTCTCAATCATTCGATTGCAATTTAAAGTGGTAGCCCTAAATTTATTTACTTTCCTTCTTTTTAATTCTTTTCTATTTTTATTTAGAATCTAGTTCTCATAATTAAACATTTCACATGTTTTGTGTTTGTTTAATGTGGCTATCTCGCGTATATTAAAGGCATCATGTTTTCTTTTTTTTTTTTAGATTTTACTTCCGTAAAATAAATTTTGTCGAAAATATCAATTTCCAAGAAATCTAATTCTCTTTTACGTTGTCAAGCAAATTTATGGGTTAATTATCAAGAAGAATCTAGAAATTAACACGGATAATTTTGTAAAACAATATTACTTCATAAACTTTTACTTTGTGGTGCATATCACCATTAAACCCTTTCTTATCTTGATATTCTTTTTGAAAACACTTGATGGATAATATTAATTTTTGTCAATCCAAAATAATGAGATTTCATTGGCATTTAAAAAAACATTTCTTATTTTATTAATGTTGCGATTTAATTTAATTTCATCTTTTAAAGTTTCACATTGAAGAATATAACTATGATTTTATTTTAGAAATTATTTATAGAGATTTTTTTGTTTCATCGATCATCCCATTATATGTATATATGTATAAAAGGCAGCTGATAAGAAGGAGTTTGTGGTGATATATACAACAAATGTGATAGTTTATAAACAAGTGATCGCGTTAAAAAATGTCTATGTTAAAAACTTTCTAAATTATACTTGTCAATTAATTCACAAATTTGTTAGACAACGTTAAAAAGAATTAGGTTTCTTGAAAATTTCTCTTTAGACAAAACTAATTTCTACATAAGTAAAATCTAAAATTTTTTGAAAACATAGTACCTTTAATATACATGGAGTACCCACATTGTAACATTATGAATTTTCGATCCTTTTCTCGGGATTTATTAAATGAATATTTGGCCAATGCACTTACAGTGAGATCTCACCCGGAACTGCGTATTCTCGGGATGTTAACCTTAGGGGTAAAGCCATTATGGGATTGAGTTCGCACGACCAAAGAACTCGACCTTGGTTCGACCTTCGACCAAAAGGATTGATGAGGGAATATTTTGGGGCAACAGAGATCGATCTATTTGATTGATTGTGTCCGAAGGGAATTAGCAATAGACCCTCATAATTACATGACAATCGATGTCGCCTTGGTTGAGCAAACTTAAATGTGATTTGACTTAATGTTGGTCACCGGTCAAGAGTGCGAAATTTCAATGAGCCACTCGTTAGCCGGAGATAAGCTAAAGTAGCGATTGTTCGATTTTAGTCATTTCTTGGAATTCGGGCTCGGGAATTGAGAATTTTGAAAGTGACAATTTTGAGCAGCCGATGACGTTTTTGGTGTGGCCAACCTTGGGGCCACCCATTTCTGCAAAAAAATGAATTTCGATTTGGGACCGGAAAAATGACCATTTTGCCCCTGGGATCATGAACGAATTTTGGGGACTGGATTAAGTCGGGGGACTGAGAATTATCCAGTATAGTCGAAAAATAAGAGGATAAGAATGCTCCTCTCTCTTTTTGAGTAATTACTCTTTTGCCCTTTGACTTTTTGGATAAGTTTAAATGTGGGTTGTCGAATTTCGAATAAGATCAAATTTTGACCTTTGGATTGGAGGGGTTGTTGAGGGGTATTTTGGTAATTTACGGAGTGCAATTATTGGGGGTGGATTATTTATATTCATTTCTCTCTCTCTCTCTCTCTCTCCCTTATAATTTTCTTTTTTCTCTCTCTCCTCACCCCCACTGAACCGGTTCTCTCTCTCCCTCTCCCTCGTGCGTGAGGCCATCTTGGCCGGCCACCAGCTCGCTGCCGCCTGGTCGCCGCTCTCCTGCCGTGTGTAGCCGCCGCTACTTCTCCTTTTCGGCCGCCCCACCGTCCGCCCGCCTGTCTCTCTCTCCCTGTTTGCCTCCCCTGTTCTGTTCAACCACCACCAAGCCACCCCGGGTTGTCCTCCCCTGCCCTGTACGACCTGACCGCCGCCCCCATCTACTCGTGCGCCGCTCGCCAGCCACTCGTTCACGTTGGAGCAGCTGCTTGCCCGCCTGGTCACCAGTGATGCCGCCGCCGCCGCTACTGCTATACTAGTTGTTCCAGTCCCTTGCCCAGCCATTTGTCCTGCTTTTCTAGGGTAAGTGACCTCCCCAAACTCTCCCTAGGACTTCGGGTATTGTAGGATTTATTTAGGGCTTGATTCGGGTGGTTTAGGTGGTTGTTTTGGGGCTGAGATGAGGACTGGATGTTTGGTTGTTGTGGAATGATTTGGTGATGAAATTTCGAGATTTAGGAGGCTCGGTTAGGGCTGTGATGTTGTAGATTGATTATTGAATGAATTGTGTGTTGGTTGGTAAAGTTGTGCTTAGAATGAGTTCGTATATACGATTGTGTGATTTGAGTTTAATGGTTGATTGTTGTGGGATTGTTGGACTGAATATGGTGTGGTTATGTACCTCGTATGTGTGACCGTGAGGTACGATGATGTGACCGTGTATCGAAACCGCATGCCAAGTGTGTGTGGTCATGTGGTGCGTGTACGTGATGAGAATGTGTAATTGTGAAATGCGTGTGAGGTGTGAGATTGTGTGTGACCATGTGGTACGAGTGGTAAGTGTGGAATGAAGGTACAAGAATGTAGGATTGATTGGAAAAGTGATACCCTGAGGCGTTTTTGTTTACGTGGGGTAAGGTCCATCCTGATGCGTCTACGTTTACGCGGGACGATATTGTCCCTGACAAGGTGACGATGCCCGGCCCGATAGGGTGACGATGCTTGATGAGGTCAGAAGACCGTTGGCTTGATGCGTTTTACGCGGGCGTGGTAATGAAGGAACGTGAGAGTGTAGGATTCCGTCTTGAGGCGTGTTCGTTTACGCGGGACGATACCGTCCTTGATGAAGTGACGATGCTCGGCCTGACGGGGTGACGATGCCTGACGAGGTCAGAAGACCATTGGCCTGACACGTTTTACGCGGGCGCCATAGTGGTGGAAAGTTGTGAATGAGCGGGATTTGGCTTGATGAGGGAGGATTGCAAGAGTTGATGCATGGTGAGAGATAGTGTGCGAGTGTGTTTGTATCGCATGAGGTAATGCTCGATTATGGGGTAAAAACTGCTAGGCGCGGTATGGGACGTGCCTAAGTAGGTTTTGCTTTATAATCGAGGTACGCGTGCGACTGTGATGTATTGCTGTGTTATGTTGGCTGTATTACTGCCTAACGTACAGGAACGTGCATGATGGGCTCCATGTAGGATCATGTGTGATTATTAGTATGATTGATTATTGTGTGATATGTATGTTTTCGTCTGGCGGTACGTGAGAGCTTATGTAGGGTTTGGGGTTGTACACTTATTGAGATTCGTCTCATGATTGTATAACCACCACTTTCAGACCTCTTGTTGTAAACCTAGGGAGCCGCCTCCTCTTTTTGAAGTATGAAGAGCCGCCCATGGTTCTCCAGTGGAGTTGCTGGCGATGCCCAAGAGATCTTCCAAAGGATCGAGTGAGAAACTTAGGAGCAGAATGGAGAAGGGTGACCATTAGGTTTTCCCTAGGGTATTTTAGGGGTTGGTTAGAATAGGTCGACCTATAGTGAAGTTAAGTTAACTAGACCCCTGATCCTTTTTGTTAAGTCGGTGGCAGTGGATGCTTATGTTAAATATGTCTGTATTATGATGTTTGTATGTTCATTGCCATGGTATTGTATCAAAATGTTGTTGCTGTTGTTGTTAATTAACTGTTCTGATGATCTACCCCGCCGTCATCTTTTAGTCCGGGGTATTTATATCCGCTTTCGCATATGTCTCGGATATTTGGGTTGGGTCGGCGATGTTCCTAGGACGTCATAATAATTCGACCAGTGAGGGTGATGCCGTGAGCTCGACGGGATTCGGGGCGTGACACACATGGCAGCTAAATCCTCTGTGGAAATATAAAAAAAACTAAAAAAAAAAGGAAAGTAAATAAGTTTTGGCCACCACTTCAAATTGCAATTGAATGATTGATGGCAATTTTTTCTTTGGAATGGAAATTGGGTGGATTTGATCATATAAGGGATGGAAATAACACCGCCTATATGTCGCGACCCACCTCTCAAGGGCCGAACTTGATAAGGCGGGTTTAAAGATAAATGTTCATGAAACGGTCTATATGGCACATCATAAAAGATAGCTTTACCAAAGCATTGACCTTTTAGTCATTCATACGGTCCGCATGGCACATAATAAAAGACGGCTTACCAAAGCGTCAATTTTTTAGTTATCCATACGGTCTGTTTGGCACATCATAAAAGATGGTTTATCAAAGCATCGATCTTTTGGTCATCTATATGGTCCATTGATCATGAACATGGATTTTCCCTAAATCCATACCTCGCGTGACAGCGGAATGATTTTATTTTTTTTAGGAGTCGCCACTAGCCTAGGTCGGGGGTCGACTAGAATACCCAATCGAAACGTAGGAGTTTCGTTTCAATTTCTACGAAAGCTAGAGATCATGAGTTCGGAGACTAGCTTACATTAATATTTCTATTAACGCCCTTTCGATACCGCTAAATTTATCATGGTTGTTATATAAGTTGTCATGCATTTATTTTTTACCATTTTCATGTTAAAGTCTTAGTCCACTAGGTGATCATGCGTTTTGTTTTTGTGTTTTTATTCTAAACTAATCTTATCTTAGTCTAGAAAAGAAAGAAACAATTAATTGTATTGAAAGATATTTCGTAAGGTAAACACTCAAAGTATTGAAAAGACGAGCTAATTCTAAGTGCAAGAAAGTAAAACCTGCAACTCGTCGGGTGTTTATTACAACACAAATTTAAAACCCGAGACATGATCGAGGACGAATGAAATAAATACAAATTGAAACCGGATCGAACATCGGTCTATCGCCACCGTCAAGTGAATACAAATTGAGACCAGATTAGACATTGGTCTATCGCCTTGGTCTTTTACAATTTTGGATTATCCGCTCCATGGATCGCCTCTGGAGTGTCGGCGTTTAGATTCACAACATACATTCATGACAAACAATGCACAAAGGAACAACCAAAGAAAAGCAATGGCGCAAACAATTCACTAATCAAACACTGGCCTTAGGGTTGACCTTTGCTTTGCATGCATTTCGATTTACTTACCCTCCTAATCACTTAACATTATTTGATTAATGGTTAACGATAACGGGCTACTATTTGCATTCACAAAACGGCAACTCATATCGATTAACCCTTAAAATCGGGTTCTAAGTGACCATAATGGGCTATCCGCCAAATATCCATCCAGCCTAACATACATGTAGCAAGCACATGCATAGCAATGAATAAAATATGCATTCAAGCCCATGGGCCTTGTTTCTCAATCAATAAAGTAATGAGAAGTAGGTTTCATAAGAAGACCACTTATTCAATTATTATCTAGTTCGAATCATTTCTGTTCAGATGTGATTAACTAACCTAATGATATCCAAATGAAGTGATTCAGGTGTCATTCAAAAGCTTATGTCATGAGGATCAAAAGTTAAGCGGACCATTTTTTCTAAATCCCCACCGATTTTCACGAAACAGACAATTTCACTCTCAGTAACAGATTGGACCCGGTTCTATTAGGGATTTCAAAATAATGGCGGGAATAATAACAAACCTTATCGAAATTGTGTGAAAATTTTTAGACAATTAGGAATCTTTGTGTGTGACAACCTTCATATTTTGAGTTTTTGCTAAAAAGTCCTCCAAATTTTTGTAAAATCCGATTTTCACATAGGACTCAACTGCAAATCGAATTTTAATCCGAGAAGGCTTTATTTGAGGTTTTTAGCAAATCAACCCCCTAAAAATTGTTATTTGGCCCTCAAAATTTTCAGTCTATATAATGAGACCCCAAGGAACAATTTTATAATTTGGATTTTTCACAAAGGAGGACTCTAACTTTATCAAATTTGGAGAAACATTTTTTGGATTCCAAAGGAATGAAAATCAGATCTGAACACAGATATTGATTAGATGATAAAAATTCCTTTTGAAAATTCAAATGAATTCGGATTTTGATGAAATTAGTATCACTGGAAAGATCTCGATCTCAATGTGAACTTTTGTGAAGAAAAATTTTACATAATTTGAACACATAAATTTATAAAAATCGAAGAACATGTGAAGGTCAATCAGAAACTAGTCTGTCACCAGATCTATGCATATATGGCGTTGCAGATCGTACAATTCTAACATCGTCTGAATTTTATGAAAATTTTATGATGAATATATTAAGACGTATTCTATGACTTTCATGAAGGAAGTTTCTTCAAATAATGATCGTAGAAAATCTGAAAAATCATAGAACAACACAACGTTAATTAGGAAATCATCAGAACAGACTTAAACATCACAGTCTAGATTCTGATCCTAATTTCCGAAAGAGTTTTGACCTAGCAAACTAAGTCTTATTGAGGCATGCAATATATCAAATTGAAGCTTGAGACATGTTTTACAACTCTCTAGTTCATCACTTCACAAGATTTCGACATTAACGAGCTGAAATTAACATCTCAAATATGCAGGTTTCTCTATACACGAATTTACAGAATAACATCCAAGTGTACTTACCTTGTTCGGGAGTGTTGCTGAGCTCAAACGAGCTATTTTGGCCACCAATGAACTTCGGAATGGCGCCAAATATAGCTCCCGATATCTATGTCACAAGGTAAGAAGATTGGCGTAAGATTGTGATCTAAAGAAAGAAAAGTAAAATTAAGCTCAAAGTTGAACTCCGGTGGCTTTTCCGGTGAAAGCTAGCCACCACAGCTTCGGAATGAGGTTAAGGATGATGATCGCAAGCCTTAGATTGCTTAGGAAGGATGCCGGAATGCCGAAATCACTAGAATCACTAGCTGGACAGATCACCAGCTTGGCTGCCGGTGATGCAACTAAGACAGAGATGGAGCCGATCGAAGATGCTTCGATTACCAGTAGCTATGGCCAGCTTTACGACTGGCTTTAGGACGTTCGAGGGACTAATGGAGTGGTGGTGGTGCGCCGGAAATTGGCCGGCAAGTGGTCGGTGTGAGCAAGGAAAACTCACGGTCAAGAGAGGAGGAGGAAACGTGATTTAGAGAGAGAGAGGGAGAGAAAAAAACAGATTTGAAAATGGGAATCCTTCCAAAATTTTGGAGGGAAAAAAGCCTATATATTCCCCTTAACCTTGAATCCTAGCCCTTAGATTGATCTAATAGCCTAGAATGTATTCTTATGGATTAAGAATATTCCTTAAGGACTAAGGATAGGTGACATGGCATTATGGATGACCATGATCAATTCTGAATGAATGGCCATGATTAAATTGCTTACCCCTAATTAATTTGCTTAATCCTTAAGGAAGGACATTTTAGTAATTTCACTTAGGGCATTTTCGTAATTTTCAATTAAGGGAATTTTTGTCATTTTTGGGCTCAAAGGGATGTGGCCAGCCTTGGCTGGTCAGAATAGACCCCTCGATTGCCAGATTTTTTATCGTAAAATAGCCAATCCGATCAGACCGGTTCAACTCGAATCAAACCAGATTGAATTGGTTTGCCCTGAGTTTGGCCAGGTTGAACCGGTTCAATCTTTAGTTTCATTTGTTCCAATTTTGTACTATTTGATCTCTATCATGATTAATTGACCCCATTAATATTGAATTCGATTAAATTGGATTGAACCGATTTGAAATTTATGCACAAATTGATCCAATTTAACTTGTTTAGCTTAATTGTTCTTGAATTTGAGTTGATTGCATGGCTAAGCTAGACTAATGAATTTAATTGAAGTCCAATTAGCCAAATTGAGTCTCAATGCATTAAATTGAATATTAGTTTAGAGTGGGTCAAGTTGAATGGCACTAATTGAACCAATTACTCTTAGACTTCTCAATCGTTGGATCACTAAATTGATCAAATTGGCTCAAATTCATGTGAATCTTCCAAATTTGATTTCGAATTTGGATTTCATATAAGAAATTAGGCTCATTCGTATCTCAATTGTGCAAATCACGAAAAATTGATCAAAATCACTGATTAGGGCCTAAATTGGGGGGTTTTCGCATTTGGCTTGGAATCACAAAATTGGTTCCAAAATTGAAAGTAATACAACATCTAGATCAAATGTCATGAAGGAAACTAACCTAAAAATTGACTAGAAATGAAGTAATTTCATTTTTGGCCAATTTGAGCCAAATTCTGCAAATTGGGAAAAAGTTGATTCTAAATCGATTTTTGTAAAATTTCAAATGCCAAAGTCAAATTGAATGTAAAATAAAATGATTTTTGGATTTTTGTATTTTTCAATTTTTTGGTCAAATGTTTGATCAAAAGTTAAACTCTACTTTTCATTTTCACTATCTCGTGGGTACTGTTCACTCGAGTAGAAATGCTCTCTTCTGGGTTCTTCGTGGGTACTATTCACCCAACGGGAAGATGTTGATTCCGACTGATTCCGATGACCTTTTGAGCTGATTTTTGGAGGCTCGGTTCCTTGGCTGCTCCCCCTCTTCTCCCCCAAAAGGTTTCTCTTCCCATTTAATTCAGAGACGGGAATCATAGATCTGAGTTGGGGTCCTACGACACTCGTTTCTGTGAACTCCGATCAATCAAGTGCTCTGGGTGCAGGCTTGGCATCCCAAGGAGATCACCCCACCTGAATGTACCCTCTCCTCGACATTCATTGCATTGTGGTGGAGTTGAATCGTATACCTTTGCTGGGTACGTTTACTGGCTGGTGGAAGTTTACTGTTGTTCGGTTCCAATTCTGGTATTTATGCTGCTAAGTTGGGTTGACTGGTTGGTGGAATTAGAATTATAACCTGGTATTCTGACTTATGGAGGAGGCTAGGAGGAACACCTCACGTGGATCTTCCCTTGCTGCTGAGGCTTTACTGGGGTTAGATAGTTCAGGAAAATCCACTAAGGTAGCTGAAGGGAAGATTAACTCTCTTGGCCAAGAGATTGTTCCCCTTACTGGAAATAGGCTTCTACTAAAAGGCAATTCTAGTCGTAGCCGAAGTAGGGGTCGCTCGAAATTTAGAAGCCGTTCTACTAGGCGTGCACAGAATGCAGCTTCTCCCTCTCGGTCTGATTCAAGACCATCCTCTCCTGTGATCCAAAAGAAGATGGCACAGTACACTAGTTACTCCCAGGTGCAACCTGAACCTGCCCCTACAGCTAGAATATCGGCAAATGTGGCGGAGGTTTTGATTGAAGGTTATAACCTAGCATATGTCCTCCCTTTGGTTGAAGAAGGTGAAGTGATAGTGGACATAACTCCAGAAGTAGTTGTTGCTGAGAACCCAAGGTGGCTGGAATGTATTATTGGGCATTATATTGGGAAGAAAGTTCCCTTCAAACTAACAGAAGAGGCCATTAAGAAAGCTTGGGGAGATCAAATAGTTGATGTCAAACTACATGAAAATGAGTTCTACTTCTTTCGAGTGCCTAATGCAGATTTTCGCAAAACGCAAATTGACAAGGGACTGGTGTCCATCTTCAGCTGCACAATGATGCTTCAGCAATGGCATCCCAAACTGAAGCTCAAGAAAGGCATGTTAGATACTCTCTCGGTCTAGGTCAGACTAAGGGATACCCCTTTCTCTCTTTGGTCTTCAGCCGGTATTGGTCGAATAGCTAGCGCTATTGGAAAACCACTATATGTGGACACACAAACCGAACAAATGACCAGAATTTCTTATGCTCGGGTATGTGTGGAAATCAAAGCCATAAGTTCTCGGTTGGAAGCAGTCAAATTTCGGTGGGATGGAGAGGTGAATATGATCAATATTGAATATGAATGGAAGCCCCTAGCATGCTCTTCTTGTGGCATTTTTGATCACAAATTGGGTGCAAATGGCTTTGAATGTGCCCCTATACGTTCTGAACACCGAGCTGAGACTAGTTCTAGACCTCAAGGTGTTGATGGATGGATCCAGGTTTCAATGAACAAAGGCAAACATGCTTCTGTTAAGGAGCCAAATCAGACCCAACCTGATACGGGATCACAAATGGTACCAAATCAGAGGGAGAATGACGTTCTGGCTCCTACTATGAACCCAATCGAAAATCTTGCTCAAACAAGGCCTGATCAGCAGCAGGCTAAGGATACTGAGACAGGTCAGAGTCAATCTCCAGCAAGATGTTCCACGGGGCATTCTGCCTAGCAAGATGAGGATCATTTCCAAACAGCCCAATCTTCCACAGAAGGCTCCTTCGATGTTCTGGAAAAGGCTGCACTTGAAGAGCTGCTGGAGGAGGAACTAGTTTCGGTGTCCCCACCCAACACCCGATCCCGAACCTTGGCGTCTAGTGCCACAGATGAGACTACCTCGGAGCATCCTATGAAGACACTCAACATGTCCTCCTCAAAGAAATCTAAGAGGAGGAGGACAAGGAAAGCTCAGTGGTAACATACACTGCTTTTTATATGTTTTTTGGAGTTTGGAATATAAAGGGGCTAGTTGGAACCCTTAGACAAGCTGAAATTCGGGAGTTCATCAGGTCCAATCGTCTGTCTTGTGTTGATATTGTAGAAACTAAAGTAAAAGCCTCCCTTTTTGCTAATATTTCTAGAGGCATTTGTACTCGTTGGTGATGGCTTTTCAACTATGAGCACTCTCCCCTTGACAGAATATGGGTTAGATGGGATCCGAATGAGATTGAATTGAACCTCATCTCCTCTTCTTCCCAAATGATCCACACTGAGTTAAGGATTTTGAAAATGTGCAAATTCTGCTCCTTCACAATTATATATGGTGAGCATACCTTTGTCAACAGACGCCTTTTATGGGCTGATCTTACCAGACTGTCTTCAATTGATATTCCATGGCTCATTGCTGGAGATTTTAATGCCATCAGATGTCCCGATGACAGAATGGGCAGCACTACTCCGTGGATTCCGGCTTTTGACGAATTTGGGGACTGCCTTAATCAAGCCGGCTTGGAGGATCTTCGGTATGTGGGACATAGATATACTTGGTCTCATTCCTCAGGTGTAAATTGTAAGCTTTGCAAGATTGATCGAGTGCTCATCAATGACGTCTGAAACCAGCATTTCTCCTTCTCTGAAGCTACTTTCCTTGCACCTGGAATTTCTGATCACTCCCCCATGATGATTAGAGTCTTACCACCTCAAAACTCCAAGACTCCTTTCAAGTTTTTCAACTTTTGGATTTCTCATCCAAATTTTATGGATTCAGTGGCTTAAGCATGGAACACCCACCTAGTGGGCACTCCTATGTATCTGATTTGCTGCAAGTTAAGACTACTAAAACTCAAGTTGAAGCAGCTGAACAGAAACTCATTCTCGGACATATCTGTGAGAACAGAACAGGCCAAAATAAATCTATACACAACCCAAGCAGCCTTGGAACTCCATCCCTATGATCAAAACCTACTTGCTAGCGAAGTGGAGCACACTAGAGTCTTCTCTAATTTAAAACTACAAGAGGAATTCTTCTTCAGATAAAAATCAAGAATACGTTGGCTTCAGGAAGGAGACATGAATACTAAATTCTTTCATCACTTTGTCAACAAAAGATGACTGCAAAATCGAATCCTTTCGGTATCCATAGAGGAAGGTGAGCTACTAACTAATCCTTCTGCGGTCAGGAACCATGTTGTTGGGCACTTCCAACAATTGCTCAATGGTAGTTCTGAGGTCATTCGACCTTCCTTTGGGGAGATGGGTGACTTCATTGAAAGGGCCTTTGATGAGAACCAAAGAACTTTTCTTTCTCAACCGGTTTCAAATGAAGAAATCAAGGCTACCCTCTTCTCTCTTGCTAAAGGCAAGGCCCCTAGGCCAGATGAGTATAATGTTGATTTCTTTAAGGCCTCCTGGGAGATCATTGGACCCTCCATCCTTATAGCAATAAGAGAGTTCTTTCAAACCGATTCTTTGCTTAAGGAATTAAATAACACCATTATAATCTTGGTACCAAAGTGTTTTAATGCCTCGGCTATGAATGACTTTTGACCAATAGCTTGTGGCAATACTATATATAAGTGCATCTCCAAGATTCTGGCAAGGCGTATTGCGCATGTCCTCTCAACTTTGATCAGCCCTTCCCAAACGGCTTTTGTTAAAGGGCGCAAAATTAGTGATAATATCTCGATTGCCCAAGAGCTATTTGCAGATTTTCATCATGAGGCATACTTGCCAAAGTGTGCTATCAAAGTGGACTTCTAGAAAGCATATGACACTGTGGACTGGAACTTTATTGACCAGAAAGCATATGACACTGTGGACTGGAACTTTATTGAAGAGACTTTAAAAGTCTTCAAATTCCCGAATTTCATCATAAAGCTCGTTATGGCGTGTGTCACAACACCCAAATTTTTGATATCAATCAATGGGGAACTATATGGCTATTTTGCTAGCAGTCGTGGTATAAGGCAAGGGAATCCCCTATCGTCATACCTCTTCATTCTGGTTATGGAAGTCCTCTTAGGAATCATTAAGGCTAAAACAAACTCTCGGGATTTCCATTGGTTTTGGCGATGCAAAAAAACCCGCATATCTCTTACCAAAAAAAAAAAACCCGCATATCTCATTTTTTCTTCGAGGATGATGTACTTATATTTTCAGAAGGCCATGTGAGATCGGCTGTTTTGATTAAGGAAGCTTTTGATATGTTCTCCCAATGGTCTGGTCTAAAACCGAATCCCTCTAAAAGCAGTATCTTCATCTCGGGAGGGTCTCCAGAGCTACATAGGCAATTACTTCATTGCCTTGGTTTCCATCAAGGTACCCTCCCCTTCCGGTACTTGGGTGTGCCTATTATTTCATTCAGGCTCTGGAAAGAGGATTGTAAAAGGCTCATTGACGCCATAACTGCCTGAGCCCGCTCGTGGACTCAACGATTCCTTTCCTTTGCGGGGCGATTACGGCTCATCAAATTTGTATTGCATTCCATACAAGTATATTGGGCCTCTATTTTTTCTCTGTCCAAATCTGTATTACACAGCATTGAGTCTATATTGAGGCAATTATTGTGGAAAGGTCCTAACCTCGGCACAAGTAGAGCTAAGGTTGCATGGAACACTATATGTTTATCCAAGGAGGAAGGAGGCCTTGGGATTCGCAGTTTATTTGAATACAATAGAGTAATGACACTTAAACATATATGGATTCTCTTCTCTGACAAGGAATCCATGTGGTGTAAGTGGATTCATACAAATTTTTTAAACAAATCCAACTTTTGGATTATTTCAAACCTACTTTCTGTTCTTGGACATGGAAGAAAGTCCTGGACTTGTGAACTTCTGCTCCAGATTTATTTAGATGGAAAATTGGTAATGGGTGATCTATTTCCTTTTGGTTCGATTGGCGGCACAATAAAGGCCCTTTCTACTGGATATTCACCAATTTGAATATATACCAATCCAGGATCCCTCGGGAGATCTCGGTACGAGAGTTTTATGATGGAACTTGGCAATCTTCTACTACTCTTGACATCATTCTAAGCTGGTTTGACTCGCCTCCACTGTTTTTAGACGATTCCCCGGATGAATTCATATGGGCGCCTTCTCCGTCTGCACCTTTCTCTGTTGCGCGCGCCTAGAACCACATTAGATCAATAGGACAGCCAGCCCCATGGCATTCCTTCATTTGGGACAAGCACATCACTCCTCGCTATGGGTTTCTTTTGTGGCTAGTCTCTCTAAACTGGCTGCCCTCTTAGACGCTTCTTCTACAAAATCGTAGAATTGAAACAGCATTATGTATCTTCTGTGGGTCGATCCCGGACTCAGTCAATCATTTGTTCTTTGCTTGCCCGGCCACGAGCAGACTACCCTCTTAGTGGGCTACTAAATGCAACCTACCCTGGCGCAATAGACCTTGGAATGACCATATCATTTGGGCTATGAAAGTATGCGGTAGCACTTCCTTTGCCCATCGGTTGTCTAGATTTGCCTTTGGTGCCTTATGCCATATCATATGGACCGAAAGGAATAATTCCATTTTTAAGAATAAAAATGTTTACATTCCAGGCATGCGCAAGCATCTTCTCAAAGTGGTTAAGGACAAAGCTATTTCCATGGGGACAATAACTGATATTCCTATGAACCGAAAGATCCAAAGGAAATGAGGAATCTCACCTGCAATCTTTGTTGTCAATTCAGATCCCTCTTAAGCTGTATCTTTTGTTGGATTCGGTGACTTGCCTTTGGTTTTTTTGTATAGTCTTTGCTAAGGCATTCTTGACCCCACTTGGACATCAAATGTCCTAGTTGGGTCGTCGGTTGCTTTCGGCTTTAGTTTGTATTTGGTGTTTGTGAAAAGTAATACAATCTCTTACCTTTACAAAAAAAAAAGTCAAACTCTAGTTGACTTTTCACTAGGAGCTTGATTTTATGATCAAATCTTTGAATTTTTCTAGAATTTTCACTTCTAAAGTGAAATTAAACCTAAAAGGAATCTTTTTATACGAAAAACCCCAATTTGACCTAGGGTTAACTTTTTGATTTCTGGCATCCTAAAGGCCCCCTCTACGAGCTCTTCTCTAATAGAGATATTTATTGTTCTAGCATTCCCAGAAATGCCTCAGTTCGGGATTTCTTATCTTCCGACTGGCAGTCTTCTAATATTCTGCAAACCTTTCACTCTTGGACAGATGCTATCCCTATCCTACATGGGGACAGGTCGGATCAGTTATTATGGCAAGGGCATCCCTCCGATATTTTCTCAACAGCTTCAGCTTGGGAATTGATTAGGAACAAAAGCCCGACTATTCCTTGGAGCTCGTTCATATGGGATCATAATATTGCTCCAAGGTATGGATTCTTACTTTGGCTCATCACTTTGGACAGACTACCTACTCAGGTTGTCTTGTTGAAATATCGTAGAATTTCAAAAGGTATTTGTGCATTTTGTAGAAGTAGACCGGATTCTATCGATCACCTATTTTTTGGGTGCGCCATCACGGGCTCCTTGGTCTTATTCTGGGCAAGAAATTGTTTTCTATCTTGGCGTAATAGATCATGGCAGGAAAATTTACAATGGGCTATCAGATCCTTAAGTGGTAATAGCTTTCGCCGGTGTATTGCTTATTTCTCCTTTAGGGCACTGTGCCATATCATTTGGACGGAGCGCAACCACATTCTCTTTAGGAATAAACTCCTGTTTGTTCCGGCAATTCAAGCGCATCTTTCTAAGCTCGTTAGAGACAGAGGGTTATCCTACAAGACTGTTCATGATTCCCCTCGAAAGAGAAGGATCCAAGCTAATTGGGGCATCTCGTCTACCATCTTTGTGTATTCCTCTTGAGGTGTTGTAGCCTTGGTTTTTGTTGTTGGCTATTGTTTAGCCTTGGTTTGCAACCCTCGTGTTGCTGGTTTTTTTTTGGCTAGTCCGTACACCCTTGCACTAGTTGGGACATCTTCATTTGTCTCTTCAAGTGCGGGGTTTTTGTGTTCGGATTCTTTTTGTATATTGTGTTGAAAAGTAATATCATTTCTTACCTTACCAAAAAAAAATTGTTTATAGAAGCTAGGTCAACAAACAGAATTAAAAAACGACACTTTTTATTAAAAAAATGGATTCCGTCTAGATCGAAAACCATAATCTTGAATTTTCTATTTTTAATGATACTTCGGCTAAAAATTAGGTGTCAACACTATTTAAATAGACAAAAAGAATACACTAAAAAAAGAAGAACGAAGAAGCAAAATGGCAAGGGCCTGTGCCGCGTCCCACCATCACCGAAAAGGGTTGGTGGGGGATGGCCGGCCAGTGGTTGGCGAGGGTTGCCGGCCTTGGCCAGATCTAGCTGAGGCCTGACAGTGAAGGTGGTCGGCCGGATCTAGATGGTGGAAGTGACGATCCTCAGAGATCAAACATTTTAAGCTGCATCCGACGCCGAGTAGTTTAAGTAAAATGCATCTCAAACGTACTTTGTCAGTCTTTGGTGTGTAGCAGGTCTTTCAGGAGTCATGGGTAGACCTGGGTTTACGTACATTTACCGCAGACACACCAGACAATATCGAAAGGTGATCTAAGAGCTCATAAAACTTAAGAATCTGACCTGGGCATACGAATCTTAATCTTATCCTACCATTGAATTTAGACCCTATGTTGGTGGTAGTCCTTGTAACTTTAGCAATCTATAATTCCGTCTTCCTTTCCAACAAAGCATCTCTAATCATGAATTTGATGCACTTTTGAAGGAAATCTATGCATTTCTTGTTTCTACTATTCCAACTGAATCAAAAGACGATAATTCTTTCAACCGACTTACAGAACCCAAAAACAACATAAGTCGCCCCAACTAAGTATTTCCGGAACTGGAACGGGTCATTGCCCAAGCAAACCTGTATTTGAGTTCCTTCTTTCAGTTTTTACCACAAAGCAACGCGATCTTGTTCTTGTAGGGGATCTTAAGCAGATGAACATAACGAGGTAATAGCATTTCATGCGTGATGACATGGCAAGACGGCGACTATTCAAGCTGGGGCAGCCTCCTATTTTTTCATCAAAACCATCAAAAAGTCGACATCCAGACTAGTTCTACGTCTTGTTTACACCAGCACTGCACTTCGTTGAAACACTTACCACACAGCAAGACTAAGAAACTCTGCATCTATCAGAAGCAAAACAGGACAATACCGCTAGGTTACATAGAGAATGCTCCCCCTTCAGTTACGACTACGTTTTCTTCATTCCGATCATCTTGGCTTCAGCATTGCTTGCATTGGGTGAAGCTTATGAGTCGTCAATCCCATTGCATCGACCTTTTCTTCCTCACCATCCTTCAGTCGCCATTCAAACTCCTGTACTAATCTACCGATGGCCGTGCACGATATTAACATGGCCTGTAGAGCTCCAGCACAAACCCTCTTCCCTCCTCCAAAGGCTGATGTCTTGAACAAGTCTGCCCGGTCATACTTCTCATCAAGAAACCTCTCGGGCGTCCACTCTTCTGGTTTCTCGTACTTCTTTTTGTCCATGTTACATCCATGTATGTTTATTGCAATCTAAAAAAACACAATTCGAGTTTCAATTCCTGATCCAACATCCGTGACACGGAATTGGCATAAAAAAAACCATGTGTACTTATCTACCTGGCTTCCAGCTGCGACAAAGTACCCTCCTAATTGGGTATCTTCATGTGCATAGCGCGGAGGAATTATCGGAACTGGACTGTGTTTCCTCAGAGTTTCATGAAATACAGCATTCAAATATGGAAGCTGAGACAAGTGGTCCTCCGCGAGGGTTTCAGAACCACAAACTTTTCGAATCTCCTCAATGACTCGATCCTGTCAAGGAAATTACAATTAGTCAACGTGTCTGTACGAAGTCAGAGACATTGGAAAAAATGAAAGAGCTAATTAATTAGCTACACCTGGCAATTTAAATTCTTAGCAAGTTCATACAAAGCCCACTCTGTTGTGACCAGAGTGGTATCAGAAGCCTGGATGATCACCTCCCAGAGCAGAATGGTAATCTGCTCCTCAGAAAGCGTCTTGGCTTCGGATATCAAGAAGTCAATATAACTGTTCGCTTCCTGCTTCAGAAGGTGACCCATTACCACAAAAGCTACCACTAATTCAATAAAATAAGTTGAAGCTGAAAAGGCAATGACCGTGTTTGGAACTGCATCTCTAAATTGGTTTCTGCTTTGAAGAACTGTTTAGCATTTAGTACCGGTTAATTCTTTTGAAGCCGTCCACGAAAACACGTTTGTTTCCAGACCACCTACCTATCTTTCCAGTTGTTTGCCTTTTTTTCTTAAAGCATTTCAGGAAGAAAATGCAAGAACACTGAATAGGTGTCCTAGTCCTCAATATAGAATTTTAAATATTGAAAGATTGATGGTAGTTTAAATAAGAGCTATGATCGAGTTGCAGTCTCTTGAGTAGGCTTCCACGTTAAGCAAAAGAAGTAACCGCTATTCTTTTTCTCCTAAGAGAAAATGACACGAATGGTTCATGAATTTTGGCTTATTGTGTAACGTGTTTCGTGAACTTTTAATTAGTTTAATGTGGTCTGTAAGTTTTAGCTCAATGTGTAATGTCATTTCTGAACTTTTAATTTATTTAAAGTGGTATATTAATTTTTGGTACATGTTTAATTTAGTCCATAAATTATATGAAATTGTTCAATGATTGTCATTCCTTTAATTCAAGTTTAGTGACAATATTGAACAACTTCATATTGTTTAGGGATTACATTAAACATGTACCAAAAGTTCAAGGATCACATCGAACAGATTAAAACTTCTCTAATCATATTGCATATTCGGTTAAAATCCAGGGACTATTTGTATAATTATCCCTTTTCCTAAAAGATTTCAGAATAAGGTTCTCAAGAGAACTTTAGAACAAGTGTTACCTCCCCTGAAGCTATTCTCCGTGTCTGCTCCTTGACCAGGGCTCTTGCCACCACTTTCCTGCGGAAAGCCAGTTGTTCAATCTCCTTTTCCCAGCTTTTGTTAGGAAGCCACCTCAGGTAAGGAAAGAAATCCCTCCAGTCCACCTCAATTGAACCAGCCATCATGTCCGACACCATAACCTTGAACATTTCCTGTTTGGACAATGTTGTCCCAAGTTCCTCCACATATATGGATTTCACATCTCGTCCCGGAACCTGAAATGAAAGTACCGATTGACCCTGATCTCGTGCTTTTGTTTCTTTGTATCGAGAAAGGTTGGAAAAGAAGAGGTAGCTTACTTGTTTCAGTGCCAGCGCAAAGAGCTCACTCTCGAAGACTTTCCTGAAAATGACCGCTTCAAGAGGATGGCCATCCACAAGGGCATGTAATTGTCTAGAAACGTTTTCCATCATGGTGTCTCGGCAGGACCGTAGCCGCTTCTGCAAATAGATGCACACAAACATGCAGTAAGTCCCTGGTTATGCCGCATAAATCAAGATTTGAAGCATGTAAGCTTGGCAGGAATGCACGTGTACAAGTGCACGCGCCCAAAGAGTCTCCTAGCGGCTTGCCTGAGCATTTGCGCCCAAGACACCTGCAAGTACGTATCGCTTCACCATCTTGTGGAATTCATCATAGTCACTCATAGCAACCATGCATTTATCAGCTGTGAGGATCTGCAGGGCATTTGACAGCTTTCGCGTAGAGATTGACGAGAATCTAGTAACCATAGCCTGAAAGAAGCAAGGAGTATGCCTGAGCATTCAACAAACCAGTTCAGGCCATACGATTAGCACAAGAATCATTGCAATTTCTCTTTTTTTCCCGTTAACCTCGCTCCCTACTCTAAAATCTTGTGTCAGCCACTATGTGGAGAAGTTTCCGTTTCTTGGTGATCACTCACCAAAACCCAAAATGTCAAGAAACGGGACAAAGACTTTCCAAACATTTTGATCAGAAAGGAAGAGACTCCGTCGAAAGGTTGTATACCCGATACACATTAGATTAAACAGATTTATAAATAGAAGACTCTCCCTCAAAACCTTAGTTTTAACTTTCTCGTGTTCTCAAAACCTTTCCATTTGCATTGCCTAACGTGAAGTTTCTTGACACAAAAAATTTAGGCATCTCCAGAGGTGGCAAAATGGGTGATCGATCCATAGTTCAACTCATACTTAGTGGGTTGGGTGATGTATGGATTGTCTAAGATTTATAATATAGGTTATAATTTATTTAATAGAGCAAAAGCAATTGATGACGGGTTATATTGGGCTTAAAAAAACCCTTTTTCAACCCATTTAATCAAAGAGCAATGCTAATGACCCCTTGCTCTCATACTCTCTTATAGACACTATCCATTTCAAAACCGAACACTATTTAATGCCAATCCTAAACCTTTTGAAATGTGAACATTTTTCAAGAAAAATTTTAAAGAAGCAAAAGTGGAGAGTGAGAAGAGGAACTTCGCCGGTCAAGGACGACGGTGGCGTTGGGGATGATTGTGTTTACCTCCGCAGTGTCGAGGTGGAAAAGAAACAAAAATGAATAATTAAAAAGAGGGCTTGTGTTCCACAAGCCAAAAAAAAATGAACTAAAGATATTGACATCGAAAAATCTTGAACTATTATAAAAAAAGGTTAATACCGTGAATGGAACAAATTGAGATTGTCTGCGAGCAGTGTGAAAGTAAGTGCAGCTAGCATTCCTCTTTACTCAAAATGACAAGATTAGAAAAAAGAAAAAACAACAGGTACAATTAATGCCTTCAAAATATGAGTTATTTGAGTCAACTTGGATTGTCAATTTGGGTTGGATCTATTTTCAATCCACCCAAATCCAACCCAATCCAAAATGTTAAATTAAAGTGCTTACATAACTAATTTCTCCAATCCCTTTCAACTTCTTCGCACTTCGACTGCACAACGCGGCATAATAAGGACAACAGCAGTTTATACAATATGAGCTGAGTAATAAATGTAGAGGACTGTAATGATCCCACCAAGCAAGAATCGATATCAAGTAAACTCCTAAGTTTTTCTCGTAGCCATAAAGATTGACAACCTTCATCAACAAACGACAAAAGTCATCTGTATATGGCATGGGGAGAGCCGGCTTTTTGGGCGAGATAAGGAAAATGTTCAATACTTTACTTGAGGGGCAACATATAAATATTTTCGAAAAAAAATGATATTCTTATGCCATAATTTCCGTACGAAACTCATTATTTGTACCATAACTTTTTAATTTATTATTTGTGCGGTAACTTTTGGAAAACGTCTACTTGAATGAGATGAGCAATTTTTCTTGTCGGAAAATCCGACATAGCATTAATTTAATATAAAATTGTCTAATGAACTCGCCGGAAAAATGATGTCATCAAAAGTATGTATTAAAAATGTTGTGTAGTCCTTTCCTTGTCCCAAATTGACGAATTGGGGGTAATTAGTCCTCTCCTCAATGCTAACCCTAAATTGGGTCCACAAGCGACGAGGCTTTATCTTGCTGGTGCCGCCAAAGGATGCCCTTGGAGAGGAGGTGCAGGAGGCGGTGTCGCTGGTGGTCGGAGAGATCGACAGTTGGGATTGAATCGAGGGATTCCTTGTTGACTTCCCTTCAAGGCACAACAACTGTTGACATTGGAAATGAGAATGTCTTCCCCACCGCCGTCGAGCCGTACAATACCTTCTGTCCATCTGTACAATATCTTCCCATTTAAGGTTAAAGATATGTTTTTCCCTTTTTTTGTGCATAAATTTTTGTGTGTGTTTCCTCTCTTCTTTGAAGTTGAGGGAGTGGAGGCGCTCTAAACTTATATCTCTTTAAGAAAAAGTGACGTCAGATAAGTTGTTCTTAAAATAAATTCATGTAGGATTTTTTCGTCAGAGATATGCCGTGGAGTCAAACAAACATTTCCTTTGAAAGTTATGATGCACAAATGATCAATTAAAAAGTTATTCTACTAAAGTGAGTATCGTACGGAAATTATAGTACTTGTAGTATTTTTTCTCAAAAAATTCTGTATGTAATCTCATATACTGTAGTCTATATCTTATAAATCGCACGAAACGTCAAGTGGCTAGGGTGACACGGCTCTTGCCAAGCCCCTCCCCGAACCTTTCACTGGCCATTAATATTACCTCTTTGGCAACGTCAGTGGAATTGAGGACCACCGTAGTAGTAGCACCAGTTTTGATGGAATAGATAGGGCCATAAGTTTCAGCCCACTTTGCAAAGGTCATGTGAGGTTTCTTCTCCTTCATTTGAAGCAAATTCCCCACTATGGGCAACCCAGGAACCTCTGCATCATATTCAAGTCCCTCAGAAAAAAAAAACAAAGCACAAAATTATCATTACAAGACACAGAAATCACTCACCTTTTTCCCATTTGCACAGCAGAAGCAAAGATTACCTGGTAAAGGTGGAAGAGTGGACTGGCCATTCATCCTCCTAGTAGAGCCGAATGTCCTAATGAAGAAAGAGAAGAGCAACAACAGTGAAAGCCCACCAAGAATGGCCGCAGTAGCAAAAGGCAACAGAAGTTCTTGCATATCTTGGAGAATGGTCACAGCCACTCAGTGGAAAGTGAAGACAGTGATTTTTGAATCGAATGAAACGAAAACAGATGACGAATAATGCAGACAGCTTGGGGCTAGTTTATATAACGGGAACTATCTCCAACGACAGATGGGTTAGAGCAATTAAAAAATAGAAAGAGATTGGACGCTCCTAATTATTGATTTCTGCAATTTATTAATTGAAGACGGCAGAATGTTTGCAGTAAAACAAGAGGGAGAGAACAATGAGCACTGAGCAAAAGTGAGGGAATATACGATTCGGGAAATGGTGACCCACTCCAGGATCAGGGTTTAGTCGCCTTCCTCAGCTGTCAGCAACTGAGTCTGGCGAGAGCTGGCCGACCCTCGCCGACCACGAGCAAGAGCTAGGTGAGGGCCATGAAGCCCTTGCTGGTTGTGGGAGAGGGTCGCGGCCCTCGGCCATACCTTGCGTGGGCTGTGAAGCCCTTGCTTGTGACTGACGAGGGTCGGCCGGCCCTCACCTATACTAGCAAGCGTTGGCCAGCAGCCCTCGCCAGGCTAGGAAGAAAAAAAATAAAAAAATATTATTAAAATTGTCAATGTTAGGGTAAATCATGTCACGTAGAATAGTTGGTGTCCATGTTAGGGATTTTTGGCTAAAATTAACCTAATTGACTGAATTGGCAAAACATGAAAATGTTTAGGATTCAATTGGTAAAATTGAAAGATTTAGAATTGAATTGACAAAAGTGTAATAAGTTTAGGACTCTTCGGATAAGTTTTTCCGAAAATTTGTGTCATTTTGGCTTTCTTATTAGTCAAGAAAGATGTCCGAGGTTGCGAGGATTATGGGGAGGACGGATCCGGGGGGGGGGGGGGTGCGGCATGGAAGAGTCCGGAGGAGCTGATTTGCTTTTGGGGAATCTATTTGTTTGGAAGGATAGAACCAGGCAAAAAGACAAGTGCCTCAAAGATGATGACCTCTTGCATGTTTTGATAGGCTAAACGCACATAAAAAAAAGGATTGCGTACTTGAAATCTGGAGTAAATGTGGCTCTGCTACCTAACTCCTCCCGCTGCCCGCCACTGTCATCCGCCGCTGTCAGCCACCGTCCTCCGCCCCTCGCTGCCACCCGCCGTCCTCTGCAGACCGTCCGGAAGGGAGAAATTTTGTGTTATTATCAAATGAATTTCTATTTCAGAAACAAAAATTTTGTCGTTATCAAACATGCATTTTTGCTCAGAAACTCATTCATGAAATAAAAGTAGAAAAATCTATTTTTGGCTAGAAATTGATTTTTGGAACAAAAATGTTACCATGCGCGCCCTTAAAATGAAGTTTGATTAGTTTGTGGTAAAATTAAAACTATGTTTTACCAGTTTATGATAAACTTAAAATCACGTTTCACCCAGTTTGTGATCAATTTAAAATCACGTTTCACCATTTTGTGGTCAACTTAAAACCACATTTCACCAGTTTGTGGTAAACTTTTACTAGTTTGTGGTCAACTTAAAATCACTTTTCATCAATTTGTGCTAAGCTTAAAATCACGTTCCACTAGTTTGTGGTAAACTTAAAATCACGTTTTACACAGTTTGTGGTAAACTTAAAATCACGTTTCACCAGTTTGTGATCAACTTAAAATCACGTTTCACCCAGTTTGTGATAAACTTAAAATAATGTTTTACCAGTTTGTAGTCAACTTAAAATCATGTTTTACCCAGTTTGGGGTAAACTTAAAATCACGTTTCACCAGTTTGTGGTCAACTTAAAACTGCACTTCACACGGTTCATGATCAACCTAAAGCCATAGGTTTCGTAGAACCACGTCTTCAAATTACTAACACAATTAATCTAGTAAACTTTTCCAGGCCAGAGAGTTGTTCATCATCATTGCTATCCTCTATGCCTTCCCGAAAGTCAGCAAGCCGAATCTCACAGATACAGATCGTCAATGAACAAGTGAGTTCCTCTCTTTCTCTCAATCATTAAAAAGCATCAAGGTTGAAAATTTGGATTGGGTCAAGAACTTTAAAGCAGGATCCCTAATTAGCTATTATGAAATTTTCATTTGTCTTTTTAGTTGATTCAACCAAGACTTAGGTGTTACCTTATTTTTGAGATCTACCTCTAACGAGTTTAATTTCAAAGAGGGATAGCTGTTGACATTTGATTTTTGACTCAATTTTCAAGTTTATTTAAAAATCACAAAATTAGGATTAGGAATCTTGGCCATGCTTAGGAACCTATTTCTAAACCAAAAATAATTTTTTTATAATTTTCGTAAATTTTTTCTTTTTTTCTATTGACTAAAATGAGTGAAAAATCATGAAAAATACCAAATTGAATTAGAAAATTCCATAAAAATAACCATTAGTCTTATTTTAATTCCAATTTCATCACTGAAGTTTAAATTTTGAAAAATTTATGTTGGGAATATGTTTTTCCCAAAACTGGATAATTTCATATTCAATTGAGCAAAAAATCCAATTAAATCATTTTTAGTCATTTTTAGGCTATAGTGTCTTCATAATAATTGATTCTGGGACCTTAAATTACAAATTGGTCGGTCCAATTTCACAATTTGACAAAATAATTGAAAAGTCTCAAAAATTAATTGGAAATTAGGGATTTTAAGACTCAACTTGGGGATTCCATTCAATTTGAAATTTTCAATCAAGACCCATACCTATCCCTAGTTTTAATAAGTCATGGGTAATTCAATTTTTGCCTCAATTTTGCCTAATTAGGTCATTTGCACACTTAATTGAACAAAAACCTAAGTAAACCGAATTTGAATTTGGGGATTTTTTTTACCTAATTGAAGAGAAAATTCACATTGAACCCATTTTCTAGAGTAAAATATGTTAAAGATTCGAAATTTGGGGTTAGAATTTAGATATTGGGTCAAAATCGGGTCGGATTTACAAATTAATACAATCGGGTCTACTGTGTTGGTTGGATCGTCTCGTCCCGACCTGGGTTGGTCTTCTTCTTCACTTGGCTGAGTTGCACACGCAGGAAAGGAAAAAATCCGACTTGGCCCACTACTTTACTGACTTATAACTTGATTTCTAGCACATTTTAAAAGGAATGGACAGTCGAAGAATCTCTGGTTCTCCATCCTTATCATCTCTAACCGATTCCAAGTTGGTTAGGGGTGATAACTGACTTGGGAGAGGGGGATACAAACTGAAAAAAGTTGTTATCAAGGTCTATAACATGCTTGAGAGAGAGAGAGAGAGAGAGAGAGAGAGAGAGAGAGAGAGAGAGAGAGAGAGAGAGAGAGAGAGAGAGAGAGAGAGAGAGAGAGAGAGAGAGAGAGAGAGAGAGAGAGAGAGAGAGAGAATGAGCTGCTGGTGGTGGTGATGGATTGCAGAGAGAGAGAGAGCGAGCAGAACCAAAGAGATAAAGCTAGAGAGAGAGAGAGGGTTTGAGGTTCTCACCCTAGTGTCCGGCGCCACCCTAGACGGCGGAACACCGACGAATCAAGGTTTGGCCGTGACCTCCCCTCCTTGTTTTAGTTAGATCGACTGGTCTTGAAGGTCTGAAATCGAGCCTTTCTCGATCAACCGACGACTTTCCTGGTGAAACGAGCACCACCAACTTGAAGAAGGATTATTGGTGAACCATCCCACAACCTCTATTTGTCTCGGAATTTCCGATTTAGCCTCCATTAACGAAGGTTGGTGAAATGAAAATGCAAAGAGTCGGCCTAAACAAACCCTTCGCCGGAGCTCCCAAAACCTTGTTGGAGTGTGATCCGTGGCCATTGGCCAATCTAAGTCAGTTTTTCTTACTCTCTGTTTGATGTTTGATCTCTAGAAACGGTTAGGGCACTCCGAATTTGATGATTTGAATGTTAGACATGCTAGGTTATGTAATGATTTTAAGTGATAAGTAGGGAAGTTTGAGCTCGAAAATCAATGGCTTAGGAATGTTAAATGGTCATCTAATGGACATATATGTGTAAAGGAACATTCAGTGAATGTTTTGGATAGAATGAAATGATCGGAATGTGGCCAGAAGGTCGTCGGAGATTAGGTTAAAGTGGCTACCCCGACAGGGTTAAAACTGGAAAACTAGAAAACTCATGTCAAGTATAGAAGTTCGAGCTTAAAAATCAATGGCAACAAAATTGGTATGGATGTGCAGATGGTCATTCGGTGAAGGATTAGGATCGGTTATTTTGGTTGGAATGTGGCCGGAAAGTCACTAGAACAATGGCCAAACTGGCAGCCCGAAATGGTAAAACCAAGAATAGTGCCCACCAAGTGTTGATTAAATGCCTAAATGAGGGAAAACCAAAATGGCTTCATTTTGGCACTATGCGTGCAGGAGCGTCGACCGGCACCAGCATAGCTGGTCTGATTTAGTTGGATTGGTATGAACCAGTTCGGTTTGGTTCATCCTCCGGCTGGAAAATAAAAATTTTAATTTTTTTTAAAAGATCACGAAAAATTGAAAAATTCGAAAAAAATCAAAAAAATTGAAAAAATAAAAAATTTCAGAAAAATCCCAAAAAATTAGAAAAATCTGAAAATTCATAAAAAAAAAATAAAAAAATTGAGAAAAAAATCCTATAAAAATCGAAAAATTCATAAAAATTTTCAAAAAATGTAAAAAAATAAATTTCGAGAAAGTGGAAATTTTCAGAAAACTTTTCCCAAAAAAGAATAAAAAATTTCAAAAACTCATAGAATATTGTGGCCATCCACTTTAAGTAAAATTTAAATTTTTTGAGGTGCCTAAGTGCTATTGTTTAGAACTCCTCAGTTTAAGGATAAAAAGGGGTTTTAACCCCTAAAAAACCCTAAAAGGGGTTTAACTCCCAAAAGAGGTCTCAACCCCTTAAAAAACCTTAAAACAACACAATTCATCGAATAAACAAGCCATTAGGGCTTCGTTAGGCATTGAATGGTTTGGATTGATTTTCATTTTAGAGACAATTTAGGATTGCTTTGTTTGATTGAAATTGGTTGTGCATTTCTGTGTTCATTGGTTGATTTTGCCAGATTAGATTGATTAGAATTAGTGGATAGGCCTTGCGAACTTGCGTGACATGTTAGACACTTCATATCATTTTAGGTATCGAAAAGGGTGTTAGAGATCTCGATTCGGGATCATTAGCGTAATTAAGTCTCCTTACTTATGTAGTCTCTGGTTTGCAGAATCGTAGTATTTTTTCTATATCTCGATTAGGTTTCTAGTTGACAATAATGATTAGTGGCAACTCCAAATAAAAACTTAGGCTAAATAGAAAGATAAAAAAACTACAACTTGCTGTCTCGTGAGGTATGATATAGGAGAGATCCTCATTTGTCTAATGATAAATTGTCTATGAGACGTTTAGGAGAAATAGCCGTTTCGGACCTTAGTAACTCATTCGGGGACAATTTCCTCATTCGTGACAAACGAAAGTACCTCTTTAGCATGAGAAAGCGAGGCGTGACACCTCCAAAAATTATACACAAACCTAGGATCTCTGTCGAAGACAATACTTTAGGGCTAACAATAAAAACATAGGGGGGGGGGGTGAATATGTTATTTCTTTAAACAAATTTTTTCTTTGAAGATAATAAGTAGTAGTTTAACAACGATCAACGGCAGATCAATGATGACAAGTGCAAGTGTTCCTAATAAGCAGGTGCAACCACTAATGAAAAGATGAAGAGGATTACGAGGAGATAAAGAAGATTGCATGGAGGTTTATAGAGATTCAACTTATCCCCAAGCCTACATCCTCTTTATAACAGACTCAACACCGGCTGCATTCCTCTAATAATCTTCAAGCCAAGTTATAATCAACATGTACTATTCCTATCAAGTGATAGATCACATTATCATAACACGATAACTGCTATGACATGTGTACACTTGCTTTTAACACGATTTCAAAGCAACAAGAACACTACATAGATAATTTTTAGACAGAAAGATGCACAATACTATCATAGAAAGAGAATGATGAATAGTAATAATATTTCTCTATTTTTCAATCCAACCCTTTTGAGCTTCTTTGATCCTTCTTATATAGACTTCTCCAATCCATCCGTTGAAGACTCTTTTGGGAAGCAAAGAGCCATTGGGAGTTGATTGACGCAGTTGCCTAGGTCAGAATTACCTAACAATCCATTCTAGCAGCATTTGTAAGTATTTCCCAAAATGGAGTTTGTTGACTCTATTAGTTCCACTATTCCTCAAGAAAATTGTTGACTATTCTTTGACATGTTGTCTATTACACCTTGAAACCCGTAAGGATGGGGATGATATAGCCATCCTTCCACCTGAAGGACACAGCCTCAAATCACAAGTCAAAAGCCAACTCCCAAAAGTCCCGATCGATAGTGCTCTCACTCTATAGCCACTCATCAAGGAACCTGAAAAGATTGGGAAAAGGGAGGGGTGAGCAACCACAGCTCAGTAAGTAGCACATATCTTCTAAGCATATCGAGCTTCCACGATACCCAAGGACATAACTCATTTATACCCATCATAATATAACAAAGTTACGAGAGTAAAATGAGCTATATATCACTTCCATAATAACTACATTCATAGCATGAATACCCATTCATCCATAATATTAAAACCAATATTACTGGTTTAGTTCAATAATTAAACTCATCAAATCGCGTGTCAATAGTCCATTCTTTGCTCAATATTCAACTCAAGACTCTAGAAGTGGTTCTCACGAATTTACGTTATTGTATAGTACTTAGTCATTGACCAATGTATATCATGAGTACAATGCCCTAGAGGTGGCTCCCACATGGCTTGAAGCACATTGTAGCACTTAACCCTTGACTACAAGGTTCTAGAGGTAGCTCTCACGAATTTACGTTATCGTGTAGCACTTAGTCTGTTATCATCATATATCAACAGTACAGGGTACTAGAGGTGGCTCCCATAAATTTAAGTTATCGTGTAGCACTTAGTCCTTATCACAATTGGTTTCACAAAGCCAAAACATATAATCGTTCAAGAGTTATAAGAGTTATCTCATAAATCGGATTCACAAAGTAGTACACATAGCATGTCAAGGAAGGTTTATCAAACCATCTCACTATAACCCAATAGTAAATATTCAATCCAGCTTTATGCAGTAAATGTGCTCATCTTAGTTCTCTCTCTCTCTCTCTCTCTCTCTCTATATATATATCGAATCATAATTATTTCGAGACATTGGTCTTACCAAAATCAAAAAAAGAGATAGCGCCACTCACATGGAAAGTGCCCAAAAATCAAATAATGATGCTCACTTGAACTGACGATCTCGTAATCTTAACAATTAAACGAGAATCGAAGTCAAAGCCAAGTAAAATACTACGATAACTATGAAATAGCTAAAGGACGTTTAAACACTAATAAAACAACTCAAAGGTGTATACAAATCACTCATCCAAAGCGATTATCCAAAACCGTCCGCAACATGGAGCTTGAGCATGAAACTTGTTTGTGCTAAAACTCTTTATCAAACTCCATTCTAAGCGAGCTTATAGTCAAAATAAAGCCCATTCAAAAAAATACAAGACCCCCAACTTGACCGTCCGAAAATTGAACTGAAAACCGACGAAAATCAACCTAAAAACCGTTGGTTGAGCACTGTTCACCATGTTCGCGCAACTTCAACAATTCGTATCGGGTAAACCGTAGATCCGTAAAATTCAACGGCCCCACAACACCCTAAACTATCATTTATATATATATATATATATATATATATAGCTCAACAACTCAAAAATTAGACTACGCGGCTTGATGTTCACAAAACTTCAAAATTGTGCTCTAATTCCGAAATATACTCCAATTAAACGAACGAGAGCCGTGAGTACTTACCGGGCATTTGATACGAATTCAAATCATCTTGGTGAGGTTCCCACGGTGCAAAAATCTCCTCTTTTCCCTTTCCTCTTCTTTCTTCTTTCCTCTCTCTCTTATTTTGTTTTTTTTTTTCTGAGCTCTGGTTCTCTCTCTCTCTCTCATTCTTTCTCCTCTTTATAAACTAAGTCCACTTTTCCCTTTCTTCTTTGACTTTTCAACCCCTTGTTTTTTTGGGTCAAAAAGTCTAAATATTGCATTGTCAGTTCTCCCACCATGGTTTCTTCAGCCTGTCAGGGCTGCAGTCCTTTTGACAAACGGTCATCTTCAGACGATATGCTCACCAACACCTCCCAAGACTTGATATCAACACGATACAAAGCTCTTTATTACTCAATATCAACACATGCACATAATTATTAGTCTATTGATATTGTACACTATTGAAGTGTGAGAAAAAAACTTGCGATCAAACATCCAATGATCTTTATGAGATTTTTAGTTTCCAAAGACTTCCAGTTGATGAAAGATTTGACCATGGTACCTTCAAGTCTTTAAATCCTCGTCATATTAGACTTGTTCACCTCTCGTTGATATCTTCATCCTTATTCATTGAACTCTTGAATATTGTTAATATCATCAGTGTGTTTTTTAAGGTTACCACGACCATCTATATTTATCATGAAATATTAGCACCAATAATAGTTTTGGAATGATCAAATGTCTCTAGGGATGTTAACAATAATCCCCCCCTTTTGTATGATGACATAATTACTCGCACATGTGGTAATAATAATTCGTAAGAGATATTTGCAATTAGATGAATGGCTTTCCTCAAAGGTTCAAATATTCTCAACTTGTTTTCTTTTTTGGTTGAATTTTTCGACTTGATTTCACGCGAGCATATAAGCTATTTTCAAGAAATGAACTTTGAAACTGTTAATAGAAGTTTGATGGAAGTGTGAAGGATAGCCCATACTTCTATTAAGAATGAGTGTCATGATAATACAGAAGAGATGACGAATAAAAACATTTGATCATGAAGTCTATCAATAATGAGCCTGATAAACTAAGAAATACTCCCTCACTGGTTCAACGAATGTTTCAAGAGAGATAGACAGAGAATCTGAAATGTTCTTTTCATTATCAATAGGTATTTGTATATCTTGTACATATTAACAGTATTATAAGTGCGAACAATATTAAGAGTATGAGTATAACAACAACTCTCATCAGTACTACATGCAAATACCTAGCGTAAGTATAATATCCATATTGCACAGTAATTCTTCCCTTTTTTATTAAAAAAATGGAAAGATAATAGCATCAAAATATTCCATTCCATCATACGAGAGAGTCATACATCAACCAAAAAAGAAATTGAAACAAAAGTAGGAATAATTCAAATATTTCTGTTCGCTTTTCCACTGGGAGGAGGGTGTGGATTTTGTAGCGATAGAGGATTTAGGGAACTGGCTAAGGGGATTGTAACAGTTCAAGGATTGAATAGCCCGCTCTATTTCAACAAATAACATCCAACTGCATTAACAGAACTTTTGATTTCCTTTATTCCCTCTTGCAGGTGAGCATTTGAGGGTTTCATCCTCAGCAGTGTGCATTTGAGTGTTTCATCCTTAGCAGTGTCCTTAATAAGCAGCGTGTCTTTCTGCTCTAGAAGAGGGGGGGAGTAGTTGTTTGCTTCCAGACAGGCACAAGTGCTCTAGCCTTTTCTTCTTTTATTTTTCTTTTTCGGCTCCTTCCTTGAGCCTTTTCTTCAACACTTGTTGGGCAGCCTCTCAAACTATTGTGAGACAATCTATAGGAATCATATGCCATGGCAAGTTTTGGTATTTTGTGGGAGATGTACTTCATGTGTGTATATCTGTCTTACGTTAGGGTATCAAGTACGGTGATGCAAGTATCATGAATGCTCTTGTTTCAGCCACATTAACCTTTTTCTCTATGTTCAAATTACAAGTGGATGTTATCATTGCTTTTGTGAACAACTAAAAGTTTTATAGCATAGAGTGCTTATTCAGAAAATAAGAAAAACACGTGAGAATCAGCCCAATATGACTTGTAATGTCCACATGCTTCTCTTTATGTGAAGGTCAATTTGTTTTGTGTGTTATGAGAACCTTGATATATATTATATTATATGAGTTGGTGGCTCGATAGCTTCCAATGGTGAGAACTTTGAGTTTTTTGTTTACTTTCTCTCCGTCTTAGATATCAAGGCCAAGAATTGGTCGTTTGTATGTTATGTTGGAATCTTTTAACGAGAATTGTTTCTTATCAAGGACTACCTCTTAGGAAATTGTTTCTTATAAAGGATTACCTCTTAGGAAGTTTCTTTCCTTTGAGGGCATTTGCACGTTCTGTTGGATTGGTTGGGTAAGGGGGCATCAAAATGATTCAGATTTGTATTATTTTGTCGATGAATCCAAAGTTTTTTGAAGGGTACCAAAATACTTTGGATGTGTCGTCAATTTAGACTCAAGGAAACATTATTCGAACAAACTAAACATTTGAAACTGGTTGGAACAATGAAAAATGCCAAAGTTCAGTTTACACATTATTGAGGCTGACAATACAACACATAGAAGGGAGAGGAGAGGAGGGGGTGGGGGGGTGGTGGTGGTGGTGAACAAGTTGTATGAGGATACTGAAAGTCTTTTGTGGAATAATAACAATTAGAAACACAGATCGTGAAAGATGTAAACCAGTGTGTAAGATGGTGGTGTACTTGATAATGGAAATAATGAACGCTGAAAATAAATCATTGTTTATAGTGGTTCGACTTTATATTCAAGTCCACCTCCACTCTCCAGCTGACAACCTAACAACGGTTGGATTTTACTAGTAATCACCACTACAAGTTACATTTGGCAAGTATTGTTCATTTCACAAGATAGATCACATTATCAAGACACTAACACTGCACTCACACTTGTACACTTGACTATTTGCTATTAAAAAGCTAAACCTTTATAGAGAGATATCAACAGTGATGATTTTTAGTTCATAGCACAAAGAGTCCAACCCTCTTCGGGTTTTCAATGATCATTATTCGTAGAAGTCTTCAATCCAACTGTTGGAGACCTTCAAAAAGATCTAGCTAGCTGTTTGAAAGCAGTCGAAGACCTATGCCAAAATTAGGTTTGCCTATACAATCATTTCTTCTAACTTGCGATCTTCAATGAGCATAGTGAGACGAAGGCAGACGAATTCAATTAAGTTTGAGACAGGCATTGAGAGACAACATATTCTCAAACAATTCCAACTTAAAGCAACGACTAGAGAATTGCAATGAAGATATCATTGTGTATCACGTGTGGATTTGAATATTAGCACGGTGTTGCTCAACATAGTTGTCTAATGTCCTGAGCAAATAATTACCAATTGTGCTCACAACAATAATTGTCTTAGCTCTTAAGGGATGAACTTAGAAGATCGTAATTATCACATCTCGGGTACTCTCCCCCTTTTTGTCAGCATAAAAAAGAATATAGAAATAATGTGCATGACAGGTGAAAAAAGATGCATTCATTCATTCAAGTAGCATGGAGGAACATCAGTTGCGCAACTAATCATCAAAAAACAATAGGAAATGGCAACAAGGATATCAAAACATAGAGCCCTACGATCTACTTGAACGTTTCTTGAAAAGGGAGTAGTCTTGATTGTTGTAGATGGCTCGGGGAACGGATGAGTGGGATTATAGTATTGAAGGGAAATGATGGCTTGCTCCAAATGGATGAGGTATCTGCCAATAGAATCGATGCTATTTTTTAGCTCTTGAATCTCCTCGAATAGCAAGGAACTATTTACTCCATCCTTTTGTTGTTTCCTTGCTGTAGGCTCCCCCTGAGTTGTTGATCTTTTGGGATGAGGGCGAGTCGCAGATATATGCTCAATGAGATTTTATCGCCGCGAACAAGCTCAGAACTTTCGAGAATGAACGAGTAAACACTTAACCATAATAGTGAATGCTCCCGATACCCTCATCGACCAATAATGGGGCTCTTTCTGAACAAATTATAATTACTGACCAATTAATAGTGGGTCATTTTTTGGTGTTAACACCGTCTTACCTTAGGGTATAGAGTCCGGTGATGCAAATACCATGAACACTCTGGTTTAGCCATATTGACATTTTTCTCCATGTTCAAAGCACACTTGTCTGAATAGTATGTTATCTTTGCTTTTGTGAACTGTGGAAGTTTTATGAGTTTAGAGTACTTATTTAGGAAATGTGAGGTTGAGTCCAAGATGACTAATAATGTCCCCACATTGCTCATTCTATGAACTTTATGTTTTTTGTGTGTTATGAGAACCTTGGTATAATTCCCCTTTAACTTGATTTTTCTCCTTTCTTGAGTGGTAACTCTATAATGGACCATTGAATGTTGAAGTGATCCTCAGAGATCAAAGTAACTAAGCAGCCCCGGTCATCATGGAGTTTAAGGAACATGCATATATATGATGATCATGTCCCTACTTGTTTTGGCATCATGATTTGATGGCTTGATAGGAGATCTGTTAAATGAGTGGATTAGGTTGAAAATAGTTGGATTCAAATTGACCCATATTCATGCAATACAAATCTAGTACCCATGTTTAATCCAACCATACTTGACTCGACCTGTATTACTAAATCCCTACTATTTAACCTAATCCATAAAACTAATACCTAAATTGAGGTAAGACCATGGAGTGAGCGAGCGAGAAATCGAGTGAGGGCAAGAGAGAGTGAATAGAAAGTCATAGAGATGGGTTAGATCTAAATAAGTTGTTAACCAATTTAACTCCTATATTAAACCCATTTAGGATGCATAGAATTGTATCTAAACCTATTTATGACCCATTTACTAAATATAACTAATCCACATAATAACTCAACCTATTAAATATGGGCTAAGAAATAAATCTATAATTCATTTTGACAGATCTACTCGATAACTTCAAACGTTCAGAGCTCTGATTTTGCAGGTAACTTTCTTTCCGCCTTAGATATTAAGGCCAACATTTGTTCATCGGAGAATTTTTCTAATCTTTTAACGAGAATTGTTTCTTATTAAGGATTACGTCTTAGGAAGCTTTTCTCATTTTTCAATTTAATCTTAGGAAGCTATTTTGTTTTCGGACATAATTGTCCAAAAAGTTTTAAACCTAAACCAATTTAATTCTAAACTTTTCAATTTGGACAATCTAGTCCTAAACATTTTGACGATTTGCTAATATAGTTATTTCGTCCAATTTTGGCCAAAAATCACTAACATAGACGTTGACCATCCTAAGTGACACAATTAGTGCTGATTTGGATGAGTTTTCAATTTTTAAAAAATTTCTGAAGTTTTTCTTCTTTGTTTTCCTTTCCTTTCCGGTTTTTTTTTTCTTTTTTTCATATTACCCTCCGTCGATTGTTGGTGCCTCAATAATAGCCAACCAAAAAGCAAGGGCTGGGATGCCCTTGCCAGCCATTGCCGAGGTCCTGGGGACTGGCGGAAGGAAATAAAGAAAAAAGAAAAAGGCAAAAAAAGAAAGAGAAAAAAAATTCACAAAATTTTAAAAAAAATGCAAAAATCGTCTACGTCAATACTGGCTTTACCATGTAGGACGATTGAAATTGATTGGACCAGGTCAATGACTTTCGGCCAATTAGCGACTTTCGTCCAAAATTGGTTAGAAGAACTACATTGATAATTCGCTAAAAAGTTTAGTGCTAAATTGGCCATTAGAAAGTTTAGTACTAAATCGGCCGTTACATAATAGGTTTATGACTTTTTGGACAGTTTTCACTTGTTTTTGTATGAACGTTTGATATGTTTTTTGGAATGGCTCTATGTGAGGGCTCATCAATGTGATTTAGATTCATATGAGTTTGTATGAAGATTCCTAGCACAAAAATGTTTGGGTTAATATCCCGAAAAACCCTAAACTAGTACGTTTGTGACAAATTTATCCAAAATCAATTTTTTGATCATGAAAAACTCAAAACTGGAACACTTATTACAAATTTATCCAAAACTAATTTTTTGATTGCTAAAAACTCTAAACTGGTATATTTGCGACAAATTTATCCTCCGTTAAATTAGATTAATATCACAAAAAAATCATAAATTAGTATGTATGTAACAAACTGAGGGTAAAATCCTAAACTGGTACTCTAGTTAACTGCCACGTGTCAACCAACTCATAAATTTGACGATAAAATTTAATGAAAATTAACAGAGGGTAAAATTGTCACAGGTGAACCAGTTTGGGGTTTTTAGTGGTCAAAAAATTAATTTGGGGTAAATTTGTGACATGTATACCAGTTTGGGGTTTTTTGTGATATTAACCCAAAATATTTTGCATGTGCTGTCACTTTAGACTCAGGTCATCACTGTTCGAACAAACTAAACACTTGAAACCGATTGGCACAAAGAAATGTGCTAAAGATCAGCGTACACATGTTAGCAGAAAGAGAAGGAGCAAGAGCATCTGAATAGCATCTCAAACAAATTTTGTCAGTCTTTGGTGTGTAATGAATCTTTCAGGAGTCATGGGTGGACTTGGTTCACGTTCATTTGCCGTAGACACCACACAATGTGCATAGATGATCTAAGAGCTCAAAAAACATAAGAATTTGATCCAGGCAGAGCAATCTTTATCCTATCCAAACATTGACTCTAGACTGTATGTTGGCAGTCCTCGTAACTTTCGCAGTTTATCATTCTGTCTCCTTTCCAACAAAGCAGCACAATTCATGAATTTGCTGTTCTTTTGAAGGAAATTAATGCATTTCTTGTTTCTACTAATCCAACTAAATTAAAGGAGGATAATTCTTTCAATCAACTTAAAGAACCAAAAACCGACATAACCAGCCCCAACTTCGGTATATTGTTACGGGACTAGAATGGATCATTGCCGAAGGGAGCTTATCTTTGAGCCCTTACCTCAGTTCTTACCACAAAGCAATGTGATCTTTTTCTTGTAAAAGGCCCTTGAACAGATGAACAAAACAACGTAATAGCATAAACTACAAGATGACATAGCAAGATGGCGACACTTCAAGCAGGGTCAGCCTCTTCCTTTTTCATCAAAACCAACAAAATGGCAACGTCCAGACTTGTCCTACGTCTTGCTTATTCCAGCATTGCACTCCGTTGAAACATCTACCACACAGAAAGACTTAGAAACTCAGTATTTATCAGCAAAACAAGACAAAACCACTACATTACAATGAGAATTCTCTCACTTCAGTGGCTACTATGCTTTCTTCATTCCAATCATCTCGGCTTCAGCATTGCTTGCATTGGGTGAAGCTTATGAGTCGTCAGTCCCACCGTATCGACGTTTTCTTCCTCTCCATCCTTCAGTCGCCATTCAAACTCCTGGACTAATCTGCCGATGGCTGTGCAAGATATTAACATGGCCTGAAGAGCTCCGGCACAAACCCTCTTCCCTCCTCCAAAGGCCGATGTCTTGAACAAGTCAGCTGGCTCATACTTCTCATCGAGAAATCTCTCAGGCATCCACTCTTCTGGTTTCTCATATATCTTCTCGTCCATGTTACATCCATATATGTTTATAGCAATCTAGAACAACACTATTTGAGCTTCAAATTCCTCATCCAACATGCGAGACACGTAATAGGCTTAAAAAAATCATATGCACTTATCTACCTGGCTTCCAGCTGGGACAAAATACCCTCCTAATTGGGTATCTTCATGTGCGTAGCGCGGAGGAATTATTGGAACCGGACTGTGTTTCCTCAGAGTTTCATGGAATACAGCATTCAAGTATGGAAGCTGAGACAAGTGGTCCTCTGCGAGGGTTTCAGAACCACAAACTTTTTGAATCTCCTGGACGAGTCGATCCTGTCAAGGAAGTCACAATTACTCAAAGCTTTACGAAAATTAGTGACAATCAAAAAAAGGGATAAGCTAAATAATTAGCACACCTGGCATTTTGGAGTCTTAGCAAGTTCATACAAAGCCCACTCTGTTGTGACTAGAGTGGTATCAGAAGTCTCGATGATTGGCTCCCAGAGCAAAATGGTGATCTGCTCCTCAGAGAGCATCTTGGCTTCGGATATCAAGAAATCAATATAACTGTTCACTTCCTGCTCAGAAGTTGATGACCCAACTTACTAAAAAAGCTACGACTAATTCAAAAAAATAAGTCGAAGCAGAAAAGATGATGGCCTTGTCCAGAACTGCCGCTTGAAATCCATTTATGCTTTAAAGAACTGTTCAGCATTTAGTACTGGTAATACCTTTGAAGCCATCCAGAAAAACACATCTGTTTCAAAACCACCTATCTTTCCAGTTGTTTCCCAATTTTTTCTCCAACATTTCAGGAAGAAAATGTTAAAACATAAAAATGTGTCCTAATTATCAATGTAAACCGTTAAATATTTAAAATTTCATGGTTTTTTCCAATAAGAGCTATAATCAATTTGCAGTCTCCTGAGAATACTTCCACGTTAAGCAAAGCTAGTAAACTGTTGGTTTTTGTTCCTAAAAGCTTTTAAAATAAAGTTCTCAAGGAAACTTCGAAACAAGCACTACCTCCCCTGAAGCGATTCTCCGTTTCTGCTCCTTGAGTAGGGCTTTCGCCACCACTTTCCTGCGGAAAGCCAGTTGTTCAATCTTCTTTTCCCAGCTTTTACTAGGAATCCATCTCAGGTAAGGAAAGAAATCCCTCCAGTCCACCTCAATTGCACCAGCCATCATATCCGACACCATAACCTTGAACATATCCTCATTGGACAATGTTGTCCCAAGTTCCTCCACGTATATGGATTTCACCTCCTGTCCCAAAGCCTGTATTGCAATTACTAATTGACCCTGCTCTTTTGCTTTTCTTTTTTCTTGTTTTTGTTTAGAAAGGATAGAAAAGAACAGGTAGCTTACTTGTTTGAGTGCTAGCGAAAATAGTTCATTCTCGAAGACTTTCCTGAAATTGACCGCTTCAAGAGGATGGCCATCTACAAGGGCATGTAATTGTCTAGAAATGTTTTCCATCATGGTGTCTCGGTGGGATCGTAGCTGCTTCTGCATATAGATGCACAAAAACAAGCACTCAGTCAAAGTGACAAGAATCTAGTGGTAAGATCTCTCTCTCTCTCTCTCTCTCTCTCTCTCTCTCTCAACAATTTTAAGAATACAGCTCAACTGTTTCGAGTAGATATCTATTCCTGTATTGCTTTGTGCAAAGACATGTTCTTCACTGTTCTTTCTCAGCAAATCGTTGCTCTTCATCTATACTGTTTACAAATGTTTGCATACACTTGCTTGTTATGTTGTTTTTACTGAAAATGAACCCATTAATAATTCTGGATGATTTCAAAATGATCCCTGGCACATAAATCAAGATTCTAGAAGCTTGACAGGCATGCATATGTCCACGAGCACATGCCCAAAAAGTCTTTTAGCAGCTTACCTGAGCATTCACGCCCAAGTTGCTTGCAAGTATGTATCGCTTCACCATCTTGTGGAATTCACCATAGTCACTCATAGCAACCATACATTTATCAGCTGTGAGGATCCGCAGGGCATTAGACAACTTTCTTGTAGAGATTGATGAGAATCTAGTAACCAGAGCCTGAAAAAAGAAAGGAGGATGCTTGAGCATTCCACAAACATTTCAGAACATTCTAGTAGCACAATATCATTAAAAGCTAGGTGCTAAGGGAAAATTTTCCTGAACTGTGTACTTCTATGAAACTTCTTCCAAAAATTCTTTATCCCACCCCCAAGCGAAGATTTTGCAATCTCTTTGTTTACCTTGCTCCCTAGTCTAAAATCTTGCGGTCTGCCACTAGGTGGAAAAGTTTTCATTTCACGGAGATCACTTACAAACCAGTCTCCTGAAATGTCAAGAAACGGGATAAAGAGTTTCCAAACATTCATTGGAAAGGAAGATACTTCTCCTATACATATTAGATTAAATAGATTTATAAATAGATAGACTCTTTCTTTAAACTTCAGTTTTTTCCTTTCTCGTGCTTTCAAAACATTTTAATATTCATTAGCTAATTCAATGTTTATTGACTGGAAAAATTTAGGCATCCCTGCCATGCAACTCACATGGAAAAGCAAGTGGTTTATGGAGGGTTAAATTAAAGCATAACTAATTTCTCCAATCACTTTCAACTTCTTCACCCTTTGACCACACAATGCCACATTGTATAAACGAAAGTAGCTTATACAATATGAGCTCAGTAACAAATGTAGAGACTCGTGATGAGTCCACCAATGATAACAAGTACACTCCTAAGTTTTCGTCATGATCAGAATGAATGACAGCCTATTTCAACAAATGACAAGAGTCATCTGTATGCAGCATGGTGGCAGCTGTTACCAAACCATTAACTGATGCGTAAAAACCTAGCTTTGAGGGTGAGATAAGGAAAATTTTCAATTCCTTACCCAAGGGACGAGATACAAAAATATTATGTGCAATTTCATATATTATAGCCTATATCTTATGAAATCGCATGAAACACCAATCGGACAGAGTGACATGGCTCTCACCAGCCGCCTCTTGGTCCTTCACAGGCCATTAGTATTACCTCTTTGGCAACATCAGCGGAATTGAGGACCACCATAGTAGTAGCACCGGTTCTGATGGAATAAATAGGACCATAAGTTTCTGCCCACTTTGTAAAGGTCTTGTGAGGTTTCTTCTCCTTCAGTTGAAGCAAATTCCCCACTATGGGCAACCCAGGAACTTCTGCGTCAAATTCAAGTCGCCCCAGAAGGAAAAAGAAAACACAAAATTATCATTACAAGACACAAAAAGCGCTCACCGTTTCCAATTCTTTTTTCTCAGCAAAAACAAAGATTACCAGGTAAAGGTGGAAGAGTGGACCGGCCATTTATCTTCTGGGTAGAGCCGAATTTCCTCAAGAAGAAAGAGAAGAGCAACAGCAGTGAAAGCCCACCAAGAATGGCCGTAGAGGCAAGTGGCAACGGCAGTTCTTGCATATCTAGGAGCGTGGACATAGCCGTTTAGATGAAACTTGGAAGTAATGAGTAAAGTGATTCTTGAATCGAATGAAACGAAAAGAGATGACCAAAACTTACCAAAAAAAAAAAAAAAGAGATGACCAATCAAACGGGCAGCTTGGGGCTAATTTATATAACAGGAACTATCTCCAGGGGCAGATCGGTCGGAGCAATTAAAAAACACAGAAACACAGCAGACTGAATAAAGAGATTGGTTTATCGATTTGTGCAATTTATTAAATCAAGCATGCAAGACGTTGTCAATAAAACAAGAGGAAGCGAACGGTATGCACTGAGCAAGAGCAGAGGGAATATCCGATTAGGGAGATAGTGACCATCTAACTGATCGAGCTTTAGTCGTTTTTCTTCAGCTGTTAGGTATTCGGAAATCTCATAAAGTTTCTGCCGTTTTTGCCTTCTTACAATGCAGAGAAAGATGCTCGGTGGGAGGAATCTGAGTAGACACAGCAGGTGGCGACATGGAACAGTTCGGGGGAGGTGATTTGCTTTCGGGGCATCTCCTTCTTCAGATTCTGTTGCCTTTTGGGTAGGATAAAACCAGGCAAAAGGACAAAGTGCCTCTAAGATGATGACCTCTTGGAAAATGACATTTCGCCAAAAGAATAAGTATATTGAAAGTCCTGAAATTTATTATGAAAGGATAATTAATTTCTAAAATTTTCAAAAAGTGTAATTAAGTCTCAAAATTGATCACGTAAGTATAATTGAATTGTAAAACTTTCAAAAAATGCAATCAAATCCTGAAACTTATCACGAAAGTGTAATTGAGTCTTAAAATTTTCAAAAAATGTAATCAAAGAAAGGACTTAATTGAACACAAGTTTTAGGACTTGATTTTACTTTTTGAAAGTTTTAGAACTTTATTGCATTTTCGTGATAAGTTTTAGGATTTATTTGTACTTTTTAAAAATTTTAAGACTCAATTGCACTTTTATAACAAGTTTTAGGATTAGTAAGGGGTAAAACATTATTGTGGATAGGGGTGAGCATGATGGTTTGGGTTAGGTCAGTTCAGCACTTGACCCGCGGATCAACCCATATAATATTGGTCCTCAATTTTTTGGGACCAAGGGCAAGATGGAGCAGATGATGATGCTAGTAGAGGGGTCGAGTGAGGGCGATATCAAGGAGGAGGAGGAAGGAGTTTTTGGGTAGACACGACTATCATTTTTTAGAGATAGAGTCGTGTATTGCAGGGTGATAGCTTTTGTTGTTTTTGGATATGGTTGGTGGGTCTCAGTGATAGCCGGGTTGGAGTAATTCTGTAGTCTCCCCGTGTATGAACTCACCTTTGTATCACCCGTATTACTATATGAGATCGATGGTATTTTCAAAACTTGCGTATCTTAGCATTTTTATGATTCTATGTTTTATGTCGCATTTATGTTATAAATGCTGACCTTTAGAAAGAAGCATCTTCCACTTGCGAATAATCTGATAACTATTGAGAAGTAAATGATTCATCTTGAAAAGGGGTAGGCTTGGGATGCTACACAAGGACCAACCAGCACAGTGTTGGTCCTCAATTTTTGGGATTGAGGACCAACCCTGTTGAGTTTGGGACTGAGGACTGAACTAATCATGTGGTTCGGTTTGGTTTCAAGGTCAACCTGAGACCAACCGACTTTTTTTTTTTGTTTCATTTTTTTGTATTCTTTGAAAGGACAAACATCATCTTTGAAATTATATATCCATGGACATTGCGATATTGAACAACCAAACGATGAACATCATAACAAATCAAACAAAAATCTAAAATATAATAACAACATAAATCTCCACTTGTCAAAGCTAACAAACCATAGAAGATAAACACGTAAAATCTAAAAAACAAATGTTCAAAATACGTAATATAAAACATGGATTATAGAGCTTCATATGTTGTCCATTCATAAAAGATTGCTTCAATGAGTAAGAGAATCAATCGCTAAATTCAAATGAGTAGAGAGAAGATGAAGAGATTGCCCTTGAAGAGATGGAAATGGAAGATTTCAACGATAATTTGAAATTGAGGGAGAAAGTAAGAGTGAATCTCTCTGAGAGGAAAACAGCATATTGGACCCAAAAAAAAGATAACTATAAATTTGGTCCGGATTGGATCAATCCTAAAGTTTGAGGATTAGGGACCAACCACCACATACTATATGTTCCAACGGCTCAGGACCAGGGACTAGCCCAATCCTCCTAAGAATCAGTTCAGGGCTGGCTAGGTTGGGCCAGTCTAGGATCAACCTTGGACTGATGTTCACCCCTAATATCAATTATAAAGCCAACTATAAATGTACCACACTCCTATTCTCTCAATCTAAACGACATGTCGCCCAAGCTCAAGAGGGCTAATCAACATGTTGAACACAAACTCCATACCTTCGAAATTTTTCATTCAAATACACATGTGGCAATCTTAAAAAATCTGTAGAACATAATCTCAACAAAATTCATCTAGTAATACACACATCATACACAGAACGAAAGTCTCTAATCTTCCCCACCCTGTGCTTCACATATTTCCCCACCCAGTAATGCCAGCACCAAGCCCTCACACAGTCTCGTCCCAAGCCACCGTGTCATCATCACTCCTTCAAGCAAAACTAATGTGACGTAGCTATTACTATAACCAGATCAACAACTTGTAATTGCCTCATCGTCTACAACCCTCGAATTCACCGAATTCAAAAGAGAAAACCACTAAAACCTTAAGTGTAACTTATCTGAAACATGAAGAGATATCTCTGGCAGCCAATAACAACCAAGCGAAACATTCCATTCCAACAAAGCTAAGCCCATTGTTCATAACACCTCGTAATAGATGAATCAGCCAAAAAAAAAGAGATGAAACAACAAAAAGAATTAGGGACACACAATTCAGTCACTAGAGGCAGAAGCGTGAAAGGTAAGGGCAAAGAATCGATTGCTAAGTTCAAATGAGTAAAGTGAAGACGAAGAGATTGCACTCGAAGAGATGAAAATGAAATATTTTAGTGATAATATGAGATTAATGGAGAGTGAGAGTGAGACTCTCAGAGAGGAAAAAGACAAGAGAAGAGGAGGAGGAGGGACACTTATAATTATACACCTAGGTTTTGCAAAGAAGAAGAAGAAGAAGATATTTATAGGGTTGGTTTGAGTTGGACCAATCCTAAAGCTCCAGGGTCAGGAACCCATCTAATCCCCCTATGAACCAGACTAGGATCGGCTGGGTTGGGCTGCTCTAGGGTTGGTTTAGGCTCAATCTTGGACTGATGCTCACCCCTAATTGTGGAAACATAAATAAATAAGGACATATTGACTCTTGTCGCTCTTTTATTATATTGAATTGATTACATTTATCTCTTGTGAGTTTCGCTTTTGATTTAAAGTGATTTCTTATCCTTTTTGTTCTTTCTTTTTGTTTCAATTTTACTAGAGACGAAACTACCGATGCTCATCTCAAACAACATTTATTAATGTTAAATGAATCAGGTAAAAAAATGTTAAATGTGGGGTCCATTCTTGATTTAATATTGTTTCTTGCCTTGTTTTTTTCCTTCTTTTTTGGTTTTTTCCTTTTCTTTCTACATTTGGAATGGACCCCACCTATCCGAAATATAGTTTATTTGTTAGGATCCAGGAAAGGGTAAATTGCGTTTTCGAATCCATTTCTACTTCCCTGCACCCAGCTCATGTGCCTATGTGGAAAGGAGCCAAGGTTGCTGATTTCTTCATTGCCATGCGTTTGTTCCCCGTCGAGAGCGTAGGCTTTCGGGCCTAGGGAAATCAAGTATTAATCTTTCATTTTCTCCGCTAAGAATATGAAGAAAGCATCAACATTGAAAGATCACATTGGCGAGAACTTTCAGACTGGACAAAATAGTCATATAACTTTATGACTATGTCTCCCATTAACATAGTTGTGGCAATGAGGAATGCTCATGGAGATCTTGTCTCACAATGGTTACGGAATTACTATTGCTTTAGAACAACAGCCTAGAGTCATTATTAAGATATTTACTTACTAAAAATTATTTCTTCGTGCCCTTTTCTAGATGTCTCAAGGAGGAATCCTCAATGCCTTTATGGATTCCACAGCCGTGATATTCCGAGAGGACTTCTTGCATTGACTTATCTTCTAGTTGTCTTAAACCGCCTCAGCAGTTTCCAGATATACTCCATGCCTGTTTTCAACAGCATTGAGGCCAGCTACACCAGCCATACGAACCATCTGAGCTCGATCTGGGTCCATTCTGGTTTCTGAGTTTTCTATGGGTTCGTAAACTTCTTTATACGTGTGGACCTGGCGGCACTGCCTGGTGGACTTAACTCTTCCGGTTCATTTGCTTACCCGTGCTTCATGTGCGTTCAAATGAAGAAGCCCACTGAAAACTGCTTCAATTGGCATTTCGACTGGATTTTTCGTTGGTTGGGAATTACTTTAGCTTGGCTTTCTTAATTGGAGGCACCTTGAGCATGGTGACAGTGGACTAAAGCTGAAGTTCTTCAAGCCCAATTGAGACCAAAATTGAGTTCTTAACTGATGCAGCCTCCTGCGAGACAATCTATAAAGATAATATGCAATGGCAGGCTTTGGAGTTTGTGAGGAGCTGTACTTCATGTGTGTAAATGTGTCTTAGCTTAGAGTATCAGTACAGCGATGCAAATATCATGTTTGCTCTGGTTTCAGCATTGTTGACCTTTTGCTCTGGGTAAGTACAAGCATCTGAATAGGATGTTGTCTTTGCTTTTGTGAACTACGGAAGTTTTATGGTGTACGGTGCTTATTCAGGAAATTAAATGCATGTGAACTTGAGCCCAAGATGACTTATAATGTCCATTGTCCATATACTGCTCTTTCTACAAAGTTCAATCTGTTTTGTGTGTTCTGAGAACCTTAGTATAATTCCCCTTGAACTGCATTTTTCATCTTTCTTGACTGGTAAATCTTGGATGGACCATTGAATGTCTAAACTTGTTCATAGGATGGTGGAAGCGACGATACTCAGGGATCAAACATCCTAAGCAGCACCAGACAACGTGGAGTTTAAGTAACATGCATATATCTGAACCTGCACCTGATTGTTCTGGCATCGTGATGAGATGGCTCAATAACTTCGGGCGGTAAGAATGTTTGCAGCTCACTTTCTGTCCATCTTAGAGAATTTTTGAATATTTTAACAAGAGTTGTTTCTTATTAACAATTAACTCTTTGGAAGCTTTTTTCCTTTTTCGGTACAATCTCAGTAAGCTATTTGTTTTCGAACGAGGGAATTTGATATGATATGTTGGAGCAGTTCTCTGTATGGGGGCATCCATGTGATTCAGATTTGTCTGATTGAAAATCCGACATTTTCTCAAGAGTAAGTAATTTGGATGTGCCGTCACTTCAGACACAAGTAAACATCCTTCGAACAAACGAAACACATGAAACTGATTGGCACAACAGAAAATGCTAAAGTTCGGTTGCTGCTGTGCTTTCCTCATTCCAATCTTCTCGGCTTCAACATTGCGTGCATAGGATGAAGCTTATGAGTTGTCAGTCCAACAGTATTGACGTTGTCTTCCTCACCATCCTTCAGTTGCCATTCAAACTCCTGTACTAATCTGCCTATGGCTGTGCAAGATATTAACAAGGCCTGAAGAGCTCCAGCACAAACCCTCTTCCCTCCTCCAAAGGCTGATGTCTTGAACAACTCTGCCTGGTCATACTTCTCATCAAGAAATCTCTCGGGCATCCACTCTTCTGGTTTCTCATATATCTTTTTGTCCATGTTACATCCATATATGTTTATAGCAATCTAAAACAACATAATTCAAGTTTCAAATTCCTAATCCAAAATTCGAGACTTGGAATTAGCATAAAAAACCATGAGTACTTATCTACCTGGCTTCCAGCTGGGACAAAATACCCCCCTAATTGGGTATCTTCATGTGCATAGCGTGGAGGAATTATGGGAACTGGACTGTGTTTCCTCAAAGTTTCGTGGAATACAGCATTCAAGTACGGAAGCTGAGACAAGTGGTCCTCAGTAAGTGTTTCAGAACCACAAACTTTTTGAATCTCCTCAATGAGTCGATCCTGTCAAGGAGATTACAATTACTTAAAGCAAGCATGAAAATCAGTGACAATCGAAAAAATGAAAAAGCTAATTGATTAGCTAAACCTGGCATTTTGGATTCTTAGCAAGTTCATACAGAGCCCACTCTGTTGTGACAAGAGTGGTATCAGAAGTCTCGATAATCGCCTCCCAGAGCAAAATGGTGATCTGCTCCTCAGAGAGAGTCTTGGCTTCGGATATCAAGAAGTCAATGTAGCTGTTCGCTTCCTACTTCAAAGTTGACCCAACTTAGTGCAAAAGCTTCAACTAATTCAAAAAAATAATTTGTAGCCGAAAGGACAATGGCCTTGTTTGGAACTGCCGCTTAAAATTCATTTCTGCTTAAAGAACTGTTCAGCATTTAGCACTGGTTGATTCTTTTGAAGCTGTCCAGAAAAACAAATCTATTTCAAAACCACATATCTTTCCGGTTGTTTCCTGTTTCTCCAACGTTTTAGGAAGAAAATGCAAGATAAACTTTTAAATATTGAGAATTTCATGGTTTTTTCAATTGGAGCTATGACCGAGCTGCAGTCTCCTGAGCATACTTTAATGGTAAGCAAAACAGCAAAACAGAAGAACTATTGTATTTTTCCCTAAAACTTTTGAAAAAAAATTCTCAAGAAAACTTCCAAACAAGCACTACCTCCCCTGAAGCGATTCTCTGCTTCTGCTCCTTGAGCAGGGCTGTTGCCACCACTTTCCTGTGGAAAGCCATTTGTTCCATCTTCTTTTCCCAGCTTTTACTAGGAACCCATCTCAGGTAGGGAAAGAAATCCCTCCAGTCCACCTCAATAGCACCAGCCATCATGTCCGACACCAAAACCTTGAACATTTCCTCTTTGGACAATGTTGCACCAAGTTCCTCCACATATATGGAATTCACATCTTGTCCCAAAGCCTGAAATGTAATTACTAGTTGACCCTGATCTTATGCTTTTCCTTTTTTTTATTGCTGAGAAAGGATAGAAAAGAAGAGATAGCTTACTTGTTTGAGTGCCAGCGTAAAGAGTTCACTCTCGAAGACTTTCCTGAAATTGACTGCTTCAAGAGGATGGCCATCTACAAGGTTGTGATATCGTCTAGAAAGGTTTTTCATCATGGTGTCTCGGTGGGATCGTAGTCGCTTCTGCAGATAGATGCACACAAAATGCAATAAGTTAAAGTGACAAGAATCTAGTGGTAAGAGTTCTCTCTCACTCTCTCTCTCTCTCTCTCTCTCTCTCTCTCTCCCCCCAAGAGTTAACATTTTAAAAATACGGCTCGACTGTTTCAAGTAGATATCTATTCTTGTGTTGATTTGTGTGAACACATCTTCACTGTTCTTTCTCAGCAAATGATGGCTCTTCAGCTATAACTGTTCACAAATGTTCGAATACACTTGGTTGTTTCGTTGTTCCTACTGAGAAAATAAACCCATCAATAATTCTGGATGATTTGGACAATGTTCACTGATTATGGCACATAAATCAAGATTGTAGAAGCTTGACGGGCATGCATATGTACAAGTGCACAAGCCCTAAGAGAGTCTTCGAGCAGCTCACCTGAGCATTCGGGCCCAAGACACTTGCAACTATATATCGCTTCACCATCTTGTGGAATTCATCATAGTCACTCATAGCAACCATGCATTTATCAGCTGTTAGGATCTGCAGGGCATTTGACAGATTTCTTGTAGAGATTGATGGGTATCTAGTAACCATAGCCTGAAAGAAGAAAGTAGGACGCCTGAGCATATGACAAACAGTTCAGACTATCCTATTTGCACAAGAATTATTAAAAGCTAGGTGCTGAGTGCAAATTTTCCTGAATTGTGTACTTTCATGAACTTACAAAATTTCTTAATCCCACACCCAAGATTTTACAATTTCCTTTGTTACCTTGCTCACTAGTCTAAAATCTTGTGTTCGCCACTAGATGGAAAAGATTTCGTTTCACGGAGATCACTCACAAACCAGTCTGCTAGACCCCGAAACATCAAGAAACAGGATAAAGAATTTCTAAACATTTCGATCGGAAAGGAAGAAACTCCTTCGAAAAGTTGTACCAAAAGTTCCAATGCACATTACATTAGACAGATTTATAAACGGACAGACTCCCTTTAAATTCAAGTTTTCCATTCTCATGTTCCCAAAATGTTTCCACTTTCATTTAGGCATCCCCGCCATTTTTTTTTATTTTCTGCAAAACAAGTCTCTGGCCGTGGAACTTAGATATTGTAATTTGCAACTCACGTGGAAAAACAAGTAGTTTCCAGAGAGTCAAATCAAAGCATAACTAATTTTTCTGATCCCTTTCAACTTGTTTGCCCTTTGATCATACAATGCCACATTATAAAATGGGAGGAAGTTTATGCGATATGAGCTTCAGTAATAAATGCAGTGATTATGATGGTCGCACCAAGCAAGAAAGCCTATTTGACCAAATGACAAGAGTCGTCTGCGTATAGCATGGCACGGCTGTTGCTGTACCGGACGCAAAAGACGTTAGATTTGGGTGTGAGATAAGATAAACTTTTCAATACCCAAGGAGCGAGAAATAGAACTTTTGCAGGCAATACCATATATTATGTCCTATATCTTATAAAATCGCACGAACACCAAGTGGCCAAGGTGACAAGGCTCTCGCCAGCCCCCTTTTGGTCCTTCACTGGCCATAAGTATTACCTCTTTGGCAACATCAGTGGAATTGAGGACCACCATAGTATTAGCACCAGTTTTGATAGAATAAATAGGGCCATAAGTTTCAGCCCACTTTGTAAAGGTCATGTGAGGTTTCTTCTCCTTCAATTGAAGCAAATTCCCCACTATAGGCAACCCAGGAACCTCTGCATCAAATTCAAGTCCCCCAAGAAAGAAACAGAAAACACAAAATTGTCATTACAAGACACAAAAGGAACTCACTTTCTCCAATTTCATGCTCCCCAGAAGCAAACATTACCCGGTAAAGATGGAAGAGCAAGCTGGCCATTCATCTTCTGGGTAGAGCCGGATTTCCTCAAGAAGACAGAGAACAGCAATAACAGTATAAGCCTACCAAGAATGGCCGCAGTAACAAAAAGGCTAGAGCAGTTCTTGCAAATCTTGGCGCATGGACACAACCGTTCACATGAAACTCCAAAGAGAAGAGTCAGTGATTCTTGAATCGAATCAAACGAAAAGAGATCGACGAATAAAACAGACAGCTCGGGGCTAATTTTATAGCAGGAACTGCTCCTAGGACAGATGGGTCGGAGCAATTAAAAAACACAAGAATCAGAGTGGGCTAAAGGAAGAGATTGGAGGCTCTTTCTCCTTTATTGATTTCTGCAATTTATTAATTGAAGCATGCAAGACGTGCACCCTTCGCAAGGTGGGTGAGGGAATATACGGTTCGGGAGATGGTGATCCATCCGAGTGATCGGGGTTTAGTCGTTTCCTTCAGCTGTCGGGTACTCGGAAAATCTAATAAAAATTGTGCCTTTTCTGTCTTCTTAAAAAGTAGAGAAAGATGTCTGCTTTGTGAGAATTATCAGGAGACAGAGCAGGTGGTGACAGAGTTCAGGGGAAGTGATTTGCTTTCAGGCCATCTCTTTGTTTCAGATTCTGTTGCCTCTTCGCGGCAAAAGGACAAGTGCCTCAATCATCATCCCTTCTTGGAAAATCACCTTTAACAAAATCAGGGCGGTAAAAACATACGAGGGCAAATATTTAATAGGGCTAAATACAAAAGATTGCTTTCTTAAATTTTGGGATAAATTTGGCTAAGCCTTCGAACTATCTAAAGCTTGAGTGGCTTTATTAAGGTACTAAAAGGAGCACCGTACGAGATAAAACATTGTCATCTTAAAACCTCCATCCAAACAAGCCTACGCCACAGTTGATAGCGGCAAATATGAAGACATGCATGATGCACAAGTGAAGCCGTTTTTTTTTTGGTAAGGATGCACAAGTGAAGCCGTTTCTCTTCTCCTGCACAAAAGAATGTCGTCCGATGATGGAAAATGGGCTCATCCATGTTTGGGTTCATTTCTCCCCAAATCAAAGGAGAGTGAGAAGAGATTCGATAGGAAATTAAAGAGAAATGAGAAAAAAGTTGATCCAGTAGCATTTCGCTTATCGCATGAAGTTCAATTAGATTTTAATGTGGTTTCGAATCTGACAAGGGTTTCGAATCTAGAAAAGGGTTGAACCCCTTTCCCTATATGTAGCTGTTTGGTATGCCTCTTTCCCTTGGCAATCTCCACATTCTTTTCTTCCAAAACAAGAAGCTTCAATTATCATTCAAACTATAATTGAAATCTCATCTCGTAGTCCTTATTAGCACTTATTATTACCCCGTCATCTCCTTTGAAATTTTCACCATAAAAATGTTCATGTTTGTACGAGTGAATGGCCAGACCAATGACACGATGCTTGTGTTTCTTTAACATCATCTGGCACGCGCATGCTATGGAAACAACAAAATATTCTGTCCATGCAAGAACGCTGATGCCACTTCGCATGCCTCCTGTCCTATTAAGCTATCACGTAAAATATTTGATTTTTCAATCTACTCATCCCAATAGGATATACACGCATCTTTAATGAGCAATATCATATCATATTTTGCCAAGGACTTGTTATTATCATCACACACATGAAATAATTTCTACTCCCACTTTCTTTCTGATTGGATCAAATTTCGCTCAGACACTTTAAAATAAGTTGGACCATACTTCACTAAAAAACATAATCCAATTTAGTTATGGATCGACTTTCTACAAACACCAAATGTATTCAATGCTCTATTCAGTCCATCCCCACAATATAAATTATGTGAAACTTCATATCACTAACATCCTCACACGTGCACCTTAGCACAACTCAAGTAATCATAATAATCGTAATAGATGAATGAATAGCGCAAAAGCAGAACCATTAATTTTTTGGTGCTAAGCTATTCTTTTGGAAGAGAACTTTAGGGGCAATTGACAAATGGGCCACGCTTTTTTCACTCATTTTTTCGTTAAAATACTCCTTAAAACAATAACCTGATTATATTGTCCTTTGTAGATCCCACCTTTTTAGCATCCTTTTCTGCCAATGTTAAAAGAAAGCGTTGTTCCATTTTTTCTAGCTGTCATTTTTTTATATTAATTTTCCATTTCTTTTATTGTAGTTCCTACGCTCACTTTTCTTGTCTTTTTCATTCTATCCGTTCTCTCTCGTGTAACCGCCGAAAGCAATAGAAAAGTAGAGAAATTGAGACTTCCATGCTTATGTCGGTAGAGGAAGTTGAGCTAGTCTTTATGATCCACGATAGCACCTTCTCGAGCCCGCTTGAGTGAAGGCTTTGTGCCACATGTCTTATGGCAATAAGGGGATCATGTTTGCGGAGAGTGGTGCATATTGGCAAGGCATGAGGAGGTTTTGTACTTTGTATTTGATGAGCCCGGCGAAGGTGCAGTAGTTTGCACCGATGATGGCGAGGAGCTAGGAAAAGTGATGGGGAGGCTAAGGCCGGTAGCCCTAAGGCATACTCTGCGCAATCTGAAAAATTTCATTGAATAGCCCTTCTTTACACAAAGAATCAATGAGATTTACAAAAAGCACCATTGCTCACTAGCAAATCCTCTTCACATTTCATTACCTCCAAGAACTTGAGAATCAATTTCCTCGTCTTCTCCCCATCTAGCTATCAAACAAATCCATTGACCAATGTGCTAAATTTCCTTGCAAAAACAGTGAATTACGCGGAGTTTGAGTGAGTTGAATCGCTAGTCGTGAGACAAAGGTGGTCAAGGAGGAGGGCTTCATCGACTTCATGATGGCAAGTTGATGTGGCCCTGACTAGGATATGCGAGCACAAGGATATGATGATTCTAAGGTAGCGAATGATAACCTTCTGTTTCGGAATGAGTTCCTGAACTAGAAATAGATTTTTCTATTTCTGGTTCCTGGATGAGTTTTTGAGAAAAAAAATCCGTTTGATAACAACAAAAAATTTCTATTTCTAGAACAGAAACCTGTTTGATAATAGTACAAAATTTCTATTTCTTAAAACAAAAACTCATTCGATAACAACAGAAAATTCTATTTCCAGGAACAAAAATCCATTTTTTTAGAAATGGTATAAAAATAATTAAAAAATCTGAAAAATTCATAAAAATCTAAAAAAAAATTCAGAAAATCCCAAAAGTTTGAAAAATTCTAGAAAAATTCATCACAATTTCCAAAAACTAAAAAAATTCAGATTTCGGGAAAATAGGAAATTTGATGAATTTTTTCAAAAAAAATCAAAAAATTAAAACTTTCAAAACTTCATAAAATGGCTTAAAATATCTGTGGCCACCCACTTTTAGTGAAATTTAAATTTTTTTAGGTGCCCAAAAAAATCAAAAAATCAAAAATTTCAAAACTTCATAGAATAGTTTAGAATATATGTGGCAACACACTTTGAGTGAAATTTAGATTTTTTAAGGTGCCCAAAAAAATTCGAAAACTCAAAAATTTCAAAACTTCACAGAATAGCTTAAAATACCCGTGGCCACCCACTTTGAGTGAAATTTTAATTTTTTGAGGTGAAAAAAAAATCAAAAATTTCAAAACTTCACAAAATGACTTAGAATATTTGTGGCCACCCACTTTGAGTGAAATTTAAATTTTTTTAGGTGTTGAAAAAAATAAAAATATAAAAAAATCAAAAATTTTAAAACTTCACAGATGACTTAGAATGCCTCTAGTCATCCACTTTGAGTGAAATTTAATTTTTTTAGCTGCCCAAATAGCATTTTTGATTTTTTTAATTTTTTTCGACACTTAAAGAAAATTAAATTTCACTAAAAGTGGATGACCACATGTATTCTAAGTCATTCTGTGAAGTTTTGAAATTTTTGATTTTTTGCTTTTTCTTCTTATTTTCGGCACCTAAAAAAATAAAATTTCATCCAAAGTTGATGGCTACGAGTATTCTAAGCCATTCTGTGAAGTTATGAAATTTTTGCTTTTTTGCTTTTTTGCTTTTTTTAGGCACCTAAAAAAAATAAAATTTCACTCAAAGTGGTAGCCACATGTATTTTAAGCCATTCTGTGAAGTTTTGAAATTTTTGCTTTTTTGCTTAGTTTTATTTTTTTTGACATCTAAAAAAAATTAAATTTCGCTCAAAGTGAGTGGCCACAGGTATTCTAAGCCATTTTGTGAAGTTTTGAAGTTTTTTATTTTTTTTTATTTTTTTCGGCACCTAAAAAAATTTAAATTTCGCTCAAAGTGGATAGCCACAGATATTCTAAGCCATTATGTAAATTTTTAAAATTTTTTCTTTTTTGATTTTTTTAGGCACCTAAAAAAAATAAAATTTCGCTCAAAGTGGATAGCCACAGGTATTTTAGGCCATTTTGTGAAGTTTTGAATTTATTTTTGTTTATTTTTATTTTTTTTGGCATCTAAAAAAATTAAATGTTGCTCAAAGTGGATCGCCATAGGTATTCTAAACCATCATGTAAAGTTTTGAAATTTTTTATTTTTTGCTTTTTTTAATTTTTTTTGGCACCTAAAAAAATTAAATTTCGCTCAAATTGGGTGGTCACAGGTATTCTAAGACATTCTATGAAATTGTTAAATTTTAAATTTTATTATTATTTTTTTGGCATCTAAAAAAATTAAATTTCGCTCAAAGTTGGTGGCCATAAGGATTCTGAGTCATTTTATGAAATTTTGAAATTTTTATTTTTTTTGGCACCTAAAAAATTTTAAATTTCGCTCAAAGTGGGTAGCCACAGATTCTAAACAGTTATGTAAAGTTTTTGAAATTTTTGATTTTTTGCTTTTTTTTCCCACCTCAAAGATCGTGACTTCCAGATGAACATGTGTTTTGAAGAAAGAGTTCTCTGAGAAATGATTCTCATTTTTGTTCAAGAAATGAAAAATCAACTTTTTTTTTGTTCTGATTTCCAGTTCAGAACCGGTTCTGAAACAAAAACTTGTCCCAGAAATAGAAAAATGAAATTGCGTTACCAAACGGGTTTTTGATCCAAAACTGATTTCGGGAACAAAAAACCAGTTCTTGACAGAATCAGAATGGTTATCATGCGGTACTAATTCTCCATTTCTCTGCCTCTGGATAGAGAATAGAGAAAGGAAAAAGATTAACGAATGTGGATTGGGACCCACAAGAAAAGAAATAAAAAATCAATTAAAAAGGAACACGACAAGAAAAAAGGGGACACTTTCTTATAATAGTAAGCAGGGATGCTAAAAAGTGAGACCTATATTGAGGAGTGTTTTAGCCAAAGAGAGAGTAAAAAAAGCATAGTCCTTGACAATCCATCCAAATATCATAGTTGGTAATTAAAGAATTTGAAGAACCCTTGAATGTCACCTCCATATTGAGGTGTGAAATTTATGTTGCGCACTCTAAGAAACGGTATTAGAGTCTATAGTTGATTAATAGGGGGAGCAATTAATGTAGTGCATGTTTGAATTGATTTTTAGTTTTTACTTTTGCTTAATTTAAATTTTATTACTCATGCAATTTGACTTTTTTTTTTTACGAAAACCACCAAAAACTCTTACCAAATATAAATTGTGGCACATAGCTTATCATATAATCCTTTTATAATATATTTTGAAATCCAAATATCTAGTACGGAAGTTTTTTTTTATCTGTTCTACTTTAACTCTCAACTCATTTTCAGACTTTTGCCCTACCTCTTGCAGAGTGTGAGAGTCGAAATCCACATCCGAAATTACACGTCTCCACCCCTAGTCTCTTTTGAGAATGTGGAGATTCGAACTCCTCATCTTTCACTTTCCAAGTAGAAAGGGTAGCCACTGAGGCAAACCCCGGTGGTTAAATCTAGTAGGAAAGTTAGGAAGTTACTTTCGGCTTTTGATTAAGGAAAAAAAACAAACAGGCCCACAATAGTTGCCTCGACTTAAGCAATTCAGGGAATTAGGGTCCGAATAGATATATTGAGAGATGTGGACTTTGGCTTGAGCTCCCTCCTAGTGATCCCCGTTGATAAGGTATTGAAATTCCGGGGTGTGTTCTAACCGATTGAAAACACATCTTGAGGCCAAAAGTTAAATAAGTCCTCTGTTCACACATCTTCAGGCGCACGTATGTTCCTTGCAGCCTGTCATGTAACATATCCTTTGGATCCTACTAAGTTAGAGCAACTTTGATTATCCTTAAGCACCACTCACCAATTAATGAAGAAGCTAACACAGTCTCACTCTGTAACAAAGAGGAGATCAATCTAACAATTCATGAGGAGAAGATCCTGATCATGGCAGGACACTTGAAAAGTCACAGCTTCAGCTTCTTTCGTCAGAAGTTATTCTAAAACGAGCAAGCCAACGTTTGCACCGGAAGGAGTCCACCTTCTTCTTCCATAGAGTTCGCACTTTTTCTGAGACATGTTTCATTGACACCTCATACATCATTTAGAGACTCCACATGTATTGGAAGCCAAAGAGGATGCAGCAAAAACATTGCCCAGGATTAAGATCAACTTCAGTCTCTACTATGATTTCTTCCAGTTCGAACCAGTCACCTCTCAGCTTTAGCATTGCTTGCATCGGGTGGAGCTTACGCATAGTTAGGCCATCCATATTGACATTTTCTCGCTCATCATCTCTAACTCGCCATTCGAACTCCTGCACTAATCTGCCGATTGCTGTGGAATAAACCAACACGACATCATCTTGTACAGGTCCACAAGGTCGTACCTCTCATCAAGAAATCTCTCGGCCGTCCAATTTTCAGGATCCTCCCAATGTTGTTTGTCCATGTTACACCCGTAAATGTTTATGGCAATCTACAGAACCCACAAACATGGCTTGGAATGTAACATTATATTGCAGTTCAAGACATTGTAAGAATGAGGAAAGAAAAATCCATTTAAGTTTTACTGATTTAACCTGGCTTCCAGCTGGAACAAAATAACCTCCTAATTGGGTATCTTCATGCACATAGCGCAAAGGGACTACGGGCACGGGACTATACTTCCTCAGGGTTTCATGGAACACAGCCATAAGGTACGGAAGCTGCGACAAGTGGTCCTCTGTGACTCCTTCTGAGCCACGCACTTCTTCGATCTCCTCTTAGAGCTGATTCTGTATCGGAAATCAAAGTTGTTTAATAATGGCTACAAATATAGGGGTCTAATATACGATCAAAGGGGCCAATTAGATATGAACCTGCCGCTTTGCATCTTTAGCGAGCTCGTACAGGGCCCGCTCTGTTAGAAGCGTAGTGCTATCCGTGGTCTCGATGATCGCCTCCCAAAGCAAAATGGCGATTTGTTCCTCGGTCAGTGTTGTCCCTTCGGATATCAAGAAATCTATATAAGCATCCGATTCCTGCTTCAGACAATGATATGAGTTGAGAAACAACTGTAAGTGGTTCTTGAAAGACAATGTTGCTGCATCACTAGGAAAATGCTAGTACCTCTCCTGAAGCAATCCGCTGTTTTTGCTCCCATATCATGGCCTTCGTTACTATGTTCCTGAGGAGAGACACTGCCCGGATCTTCTTTGTCCATTGATTTTTCGGTATCCATCTCAAATAAGGAAAGAAATCTCTCCAATCCACGGCTATTGCGCCTGCAATTATGTCCATCACCAAGGCCTTGTATATTTCGTCCTTGGACAAGGTGGCTTCGTGACACGTCGCGACTTGGAATCACAATCAACACTTAATGATCGAACATGACCCGGACGGACCCGTGATTTGCGGAAATGTATTAGTTCATCCCGTTCATTTTAATCAATCAAATGCGCACGTGGAAGCAATTAACAAATAAACGAGACAACAAGAGTGAGATAAACAAACAGCGCACGTTATATTTACATGATATGTGCTTATTTTATCAAGCTCTTCTCTCTCGAGCCCTTACAAGCCACGCTTCTATTTTTCATGTTCATTCCAAGGGCTACACTGCTAAAGCCGAATATCACACAACAAAATCTTGACTTGGGATTCTAGCTTCGCTACAGCTTCTCGTTCCTCTCGCTCCTCCCGTTCCTACTCCTCGTCCATCTGGCTATCTCACGCTCCACCCTTGGCTTGCCCCTGAGCCGGCCCGCCCTGTTCGCCGAAAGGGCCCGTTGAACCCGCGAAGGGGTCCAACCCACTCTCCATGTGCTAAGCTGTACTATGCCTCATACGGGTGATGGACTAACTCCTCACGGCCTTCGTCGACCATCACATATGTTGCGATACGATGGTACGCACGATCTTCCTAGGCGTCGATTACAGTGAGGAGTTCGGCTCGCATTTCCACAAGGTTTCCGAATCGAATTGGAGGAGATGTCATATCACAGACCTGAAAAGAGGAAAAATAACGGGAGTGAATCGGGGAGGCTTAATAAGTGAAAACTCTAATATCAAGTGAGGACGAGACAATCGCCATTCACACAAGTCAACTCTTACTGTACTGGCATCGATGACAAATCAAATAGCAAAGTTCACGTTACAAAACAACAAAACAAACATCAAACATGAGAGTCACGCGTGAGTATCACTTGTCAAGAAAGAACAAACTATAATCGACCACGAAACCAAGAAATGAGCCAAGCAACCCATGTTACAATGTATCGCAATTTCCTTTCTCGATATTAGGGAATTTACTTATTCAACAAACTACTAGAACATGAAAGACTAGAAGAAGAAAGTGGCTGGTGGCTTGGCTTGAGCAACGAACAAGCTTGATTTCGGGAGAAACGGGGCCCTGGGTCAGTCTTGGGTGTTACTTCCTAGTTAGCCGAACAAGCAAAGAGATAGAACAAGGTTGGCTTATGCTTCTTTTGGGCGTGAATGAGGAACAAGGAAGCAGGAAGGCAAGAGAAGTGGCTGATTTTCTAGGGGCCTTCACGTGAGCTTCTTCTTGCTTCTTAAAGACACAAGCTTGGAAAAAAAGCCAAGCATTAACGTGCATTCATGCACAAGAGCCAAAAGTCAAGATGTATGACAATTAAGGGCATTAAATTGGATTTTATACCTTGGCTCTTCTCTCTCTCTCTCTCTCTCTCGGCTTCCCCTTGGCTTGGCCGAATGGCCTTGTCTTGTGCCCCATTATTGATGGCCATTAAGTCATCAAAGTGCCTTTAATGCATAGCATCAACTTAGCTTGATAGCAATAATAGAAGGGGACGCCTCATAGGAGTCCAATTATGAAGGCTTAAATGGCATTAAATGGCTTCGAATGAACCTTTGACCAAGTCAACCTTTTTGTCTTCTTTTCCCCAGCAAGTCTGAAACTGTGGGAGGCTAATTGGTTCCACGCAAAAACGTCTCGGGCCAATCAATTTACACAAAACCGGCTAAACGACACTACAATCGTAACCCCGCATTGTACTATTTTCAAATTTTCTGAGGATTGTCCACGCTTAATAGACTCGTTCAACCCGAGGTTCGGTGCGAGAACATCCTCAAAAATCATCTAACACAACCAAACCAAGGGTCAAGCAAAATGGAATAGGCCCAAGCAAACTGGGTTCCTAGGCGCATGGCTGAGCCTAACTGGGCGCATGGCTGAGCCTAAGTGGGCACATGGCCTAGCGCACTACCGGGCCATATGGTCACGTGGCTGAGCCGCATGAGCGCTGCGCTGGGCTGAACGAGCGTCGTGCCGAGTGCCATGCCGGCTGTACATGCAACATGCCAAGCAGCATGCTGGCCGCATGGGCGATGTGCCGAGCACTACGCCTGGTCACACGAGCGAGGGATCAATCCACGGCCAAACACGCGTAATGGCTTATGAAGGGCACGATGCATGGCTCATGGTCATATTTCTTGGGCACATGACTAGATCGAAATCGGATCCTATGATCACAACGCCTAGAACAAGGGTCAGACACAATAGCCGGCCATGACCGGGCACGTAGCCGGTCTGTGGCCTAGTTGACGGGCATGATGGCCGGTCACATCCGGTCACATAGCTTGGCTAGCACAGCTGGCACATGGCCTTGTCTGCAACCAAGCCATTGGGCTTGTGGCCTGGTACATAGCCCATCCATGGCCTACTTGTCTTGGTGCAATGATTCATGGTCGATTCGTGACAGGTCCACATTCGCCTATCAACGACTCATGATCGACCATTGGTTGTCATGTAGCCTTGTGAAATCTAGTACCCATAATTAACTCATGGTCATCCAGGACCGATGCATGGCCATGCGGTATCACCCGCAACCGATACATGCCAACACTGGACTGGTCCACCGTTGTCCCGGACTATTCCACTCACGACCCTTATGGTCGAAAAATCATTCCACGATCATATTACTCTAATCATCTTGCGTAGTTAGGGGGTTATTCCACTGTCGATCCCTAGGCTAATTCATGGACAATCTTTCAATCGAACCATTACCAACCCTCAGTACACCTGTTCCAATCATATTGTCCATTCCATAACTGACCCTCAGCTCCAATTACCCATTCATCCATTTATCACTAGCCTTTGGCTTCCTAGGCCTGAAATCAGAGATGTCACAATTCTCTCCCTTTAATAAAATTTCGTCCTTGAAATTTAAACACATCCCTAGTTCCTCAAATAAATGCGGGTATTGCCGCTTCATGATTTCCTCACCTTCCCAGGTAGCTTCCTCTATGTCATGGTGTTGCCATAAGACCTTTACTATTGGAATCGTTTTATTTCTCAACACTTGCTTCTTACGATCCACGATCCGCACATGTTGCTCAACATAGGACACTCTGCTGTCCAATTCGACCTTGTTGAAATTTAGCACATGTGCCAGATTGGGCTCATACTTTCTCAACATGGATAAATGAAACACATCATGCACCTAAGCAAGTTTCTATGGCAATGCCAACCGATAAGCCAAATTGCCTATTCGTTCTAGAATTTCAAAAGATTCTACGTACCTGGTATCACGCCCTGAATCCTACAGCACGCGAACATCCCAACCGAGGTCGTAATGGTGCAACGCTCCCAGGACGCGTCGCCGACCTAACACCCAAGTATGGAGATCAAGGCACATGCGGAAGAATATAAATCACCCATACAACGAAACAAATGACTAAGGATAGCAAAATCATCAACAACATCAGGATAACAAATATACATTTATATTACCACTGAAAACATTTACAATATCCATTATAAACAACAAACACTAGCAAAAGCCGGTCAGAGCCACTACAACAAAAAGGGCAAGTGGCCAGGTTTGCCAAACTTGACCTAAAGGAGGGGCTACGGTCAAAAAGTGTCGGCCCTCACCAACTATGGACTAAGGTCTAAACTAGGGCTCCCAATCTGAATCCGATCTTAACGACTCAGAAGAACTCTCAGACAACTCCGACTCCTCCTCTGAATCCATCTCCTTAGGCTTTGACTCTAGCTCGGGGTACAACGCCAAAAGCGCTTGCTCTGGGTCTGACTCCTCGTCTGAGTCTATCTACTCAATCTCACCATCCTTATCAGGATCCTGTTCCATGGGCTCTGGCCCTTACTCAGGGTCCATCGGCTCTAGGTCTGTGACCAAAACCTCTGGCTCACCCATCTGCTCGTTGTTGGAACCTATACTCCACTCGGGTGAGGCTACAGGGTCTACTATCTCACCATCTATACTCTGAGGGTCCACCTCACTCATCCCGTTAAATGCGATGTCAAAAGTCCGAAGAGGTCTACACTCTCCGTCATGATCCCTAAAACATCATGCTATGTACTCGTGGTGTTCGTAAAAAGTCTGTCCCACATCTACTAGTATGATAGAACGATATCTAATATAAACATTCCTGTTCCCTACGGGGTATTTCGTCGTCGTCCGCCCAATTTGGTGTGGAATCCAAAATGTACTAGTGCATCTGGAATCCTCAGGGCCGGGGGTTTGAAAAGTTGGGTTTATACTAGGGGTGTGCAACCGGACCGGGTTTACCCGGGAACCGGACCGGCCCACCCGAAAAACAGGTTCGGGAACCGGTTCCTGTTTGAATCGGTCCGGGAACCGGTTCTATTTTTTCGAAACCGGTTGGAACCGGTCCGGTTCTCGGGTCTAAGTGAAAACCCACCCGGACCGGTTTTAGAACCGGTTTAAAATTACATGTAAAAAAAACCCTAGCAAGTCCCCTTTCTCATCTGCTCAGTCGCTCGACTCGCTCCCTCCTCTTCGCGAGTGCCCTTTCTTCCAATTTCCTCGTCATCGCGACTGCTCACCACCACTCATCGCTGCGACAAGGGACCAGAATTGAATTCTCCTCCCACTTTATCCTTCCTTCCCCCCCATCTATCTCCACCGCTTCCGTCTCTCTCCCTCATCTCCCCCCAGATTTTCTTGGTTCTCTGGTAAGTTGAAGAGTCACTTCGAGGGTTAGGGCTCTCGGCACTCCAGTTTGGGCCTCTCTGTGGGGTGATTTAGCTTGTGGGTGTTAGTGGGTACTTGGGTTTTATGTGCTGTACTTGCTTGCTTGTTGTGGGCATTTCTGGGTTGTGGTCTGTTTGCTTTTGTTGTCTCGATTTTGGGCAAATCTCGCTTGAAACCTTGGTCGGGTGCTTCAGTGATTTAAGCCGTGCTTGTGAAGTTAGATTCTTGACTAATGGTTTAGTGTATCCAGGGTTGTGTGGCGCGATGCGGTGGCATTCGCAAAAGCTTGTGATTAGAATCTTGTGTGCTCTGGTTGTTGAATTGTGCTTCTTTTTGGCGGCAATCTGATTGAAGGGTTCTGAAAAGGGACCAGAATTGAATGTTCTGTGCACGTCGCATATTGTATTTCGTTACTCTCCCCTGGCCTAAGTCCGAGTTTCAATTAAGTTTGGAAATCTAGGAATGAGCTTCTGCAGGGCATAATCAGATTGTGTCTTCCATAGACCGTGTAGCTAAAAGAGGTGTCTTTTGTTGTAAAGTGCAGCTCTAAAGGCTCCAGGGCATTGAAGCACAAAATGAATTTTCCTCAAAATGAATTTCCCTCATTTGGTGCATTGTAGCATAAAATCTGTTTTACTGAACAGATAGGAGCGGTTATGTCCAAAAAAAAAACAGATAGGAGCCATAACATAGTTAAGATCCGAAGCAAATGACAATAGTCAGGAAAGGACTTTATCTCTTTGGAATTGCTTTTAGTCCTATCTGATATGAATAGCGTAGATGTTTCCATCTCCCCTGCCAATTTTCTTTTCATGCAACTCCTTGGGAGCAATTGTATAGTCATCTCCTGTACATAGATCTCTTGTATATTGGCTTTGGAAAGCCATCGAATTATTTGACTTGTGAACATGTCAAGGGGAGCATATCAATTGCTGGACATTGTGCTTGTGAATTGTTTATTTTGCTCCAAATTTATGAAATCAGGAAAAAAAAAACAGGTTATCGGGTAGACCCTGGAATCGGACCGGAAAAATAGGGTAGGTTCCAAAACAGGGTCCAAGGAAAATAGGGTAGGTTCCAGGTTCCAAAACCAGGTTCCAAAAACTGGGAACCGGTTGTAACAGGGTAGGTTCCAGGTTCCAGGTCTGGACCCTACCCACCCCTGGAACCGATCACCCCTAGTTTATACAACAATGAGACAAATCTCAGTGAGTAAAACCCCCTAAACCTAAACTAGGCTAACTTGCACCTCCTAATAGGCGATAAAACACACACAACTACCAAAATCACAATACTTGACCTAGGCCCTTGGCCCAGATCGATCACATCACTGACCCTGCAAGTTAGGCAATTCGATACAATAGTCACGGTACATACGTGAACACCCTTGGTCACACGTACGCCATACGTATGCTCATACTCAATAGTATTCGTACCGCACACGAGTCACCGAGTCACACATACTCGCTCACTTGCCAATGCATTCTTGCATACACATGCCACTAATATGACCATGCTCATGATCCGGCTTAAATTGCACTCTGGCACACTGCTCATTTTTCATTTAAACTTGACCCGCATAATACGCATCAGGTTTATTTCTCAATAACAACGCTTCATGGCCTACGTAAGACGCATCAGGCCCAGTGTCTCTAGCCCGCGTAAAATGCATCAGGTGTAACACCGATCTCCATATACGAACCACACCAACGTAAAACGCATCAGGTTGGCCGTCTTTCGTAAAACGCATCGTCCTGCGTAAAACACATATGGACTTCTAGTGATCACACAGGCACACTGCCAATTTTTATCTAAACTCCGCGTAACACGCATCAGGGTAATTAGGTGATCACACACTTGTGTCAGGCACGCATATTCACACAACTTCATCTCATGCTCAATCTCAGCATAAGAAATGCGTGGCCATGCAATTCCCACACTCGGGCAATAATGCAATGTACAATGAGCATCAAATTGCAATTTAGGCAATCAATCAATAATGCCACAACCTCATGCCTAATACTCAATCGATCACATTCAACGTGGCATAGCATTAACACCCAATAAACACACCATTAGAGACGACATCGTTTCGCATACACTTGGCCCGCCACGGCTCCTCATTCTCGGCTATACTAATCATGCGACGTGGCATTACAAAATCAACACCAAATCAACGGAAATCAACTATATCAATGCAATCACATCATTAACACGTTTAAACCTCAATTTAGCCGAACTAGGTCCAATGTAAACCCAATATGAACAGCCACAAATCAGTATGTCCTCGGCCATTTATCACTTTCAAATCATCGCCATAAATTCCCATAATCACCACATGATCAACCTCTACAAATCAACCCGCCAATGACCTTTAATTTACACCAATTATCACTAAAACAAGCTAACCTATCTAGAAATGCAGGATTAGTCCTAATCAAGGTTTAGAGGTGATTACTCACCTAATCTAGGCTCTAAATGCCACGTGGGACCGGCTAAAAAAGTAGCAATCAAGCGGGCTCATGGCGGTGCATGGCGGCGACAGTGACTCACAGTGATCCTTGGTGGTCCGAACGGTGGCGAAGGGCGAGCATGATGGTGACGCGAGGAAGAGTGGTGAGAGGGTCGATCGGGTTGGTGGTGGTGCTTGGTGTGGAATGGCGGCGGCTCGACAGACGGTGGGTGGCGATGGTGTGGGCACGGCGGTCACTTGGCCATTCAAGGGGAGCCGGCGAGAGAGAGAGAGAGAGAGAGAGAGAGAGAGAGAGAGAGAGAGGATGGTTGGATGAGGATGATGATGGTGGTGAGGCGAGACGGTGGTAGTGGCACGACGGTGTATTGCGTCCCCATGATCGGCGGCTCCGGCAGGCGGTGGCGTGAACGACGTGCAGCGGTGGTCTCTTGGCTGAGATAGGGAAAACGAGAGGGAGAGAAAGTGATGGAGAGAGTGGCCGGATGAAAGGGCAATGAGGGAGAGAGAGGGGTCAAAGGGGGTCAAATAGAGTGGGCTTAGTGGAGTCCAAGTGTCACTAATCCAAGATCTTGACCGAAATGCCCTTGATCCAATGGCTTAAATCCATTCTTATCCAATAATTTAAGGGGCATTCTAGTCTTTTTGAGGTTGAATTATTGGGCTGACCCAATTAATTAATTAAACCCTTAATATAAACTCCAAAAATAGCCCAAAATTTGGAATTATACAAAATAGACCTAGGGGCAAAATGGTTATTTTTCGATTCCGGGCTGAATTTTAATTTTTTGACCGTACCGACCCCAAATATAATTGGCCACTCTAAAATGACGTTGTCCTTGCAAAATAATCATGTACGTCCTCGAAAATCGACGTCTAAGTCCAGATCCAATTTCGCGAGCTCAATTTTAGGGTTTTTCACTAACGGACGGTTGTTTAGGGGTTACGCATATCGAACTAGGGTTACTCGAGTCATGACGGTCTCGATTACCGGGGAAACACGAGAATTTATCGCTAGTTTCAGAGGTCACGATCGTTCGATTTAAGTTCAGAATTTATTCACCTTGCATGCTCTTGATCGTGCAGAATCACCCGAGATCCGATCGTACGTCATTGGCCAAACCAAATCCGTCACCTTCCTAAGATCGGCCCACGTTGGCTCAAAATATCTCCTCGTCGTTTCTTGAAATCAGTGTTCGATTTGCGATCGGGTCCCTAGTCCACGTACCGTTTTTCCTAGTTAGCTATTCTCTATTGGTTAGTTTCTCGAGAGTGATCAGTTCCGGGTGAGACTTACTAAAATGAAATGAGAAATAATATCTATTTTATTGATTCCAAAAATGGGTTGAAATTCAGGATGTTACACCTGGGGCTTAGCTTACCTTTCTTCCCAAAACGCGACACACTCCTCATGGGTGACACTTCAAGAAACACGTGGTCGCCCTCTTGTAATTCTAGAGGCTTCCTACGTCTATCAGCATAACTCTTCTGTCGGCTTTGGGGAGTTCTCAACTTATCTCTAATCACATGTATAACCTCATTGGTGAGTTATACTAGTCTTGACTTGTGACCTTTTTTTCCCCTACCTCGTCCCAACATACTGGAGTTCTGCAAGCTCAATCGTATAATGGCTTGAATGGTGCCATTCTGATACTTTGCTTGTGACTATAGTTGTAAGTAAATTCTACGAGATGTAAATGTTCATCTCAACTCCCTTTGAAGTTAACAATGCATGCTCGCAACATATCCTCAAAAGTCTAGATAGTTCTTTCTATTTAACCATCCATTTTTGGATGATAAGCTGTACTGTATTGCAACTTCGTTCTCATAGTGGTTTGAAGGCTCCGCCAGAAAGTTGCAGTAAATTTCGCATCTCAATCGGATGTGATCGTTATCGGGACTCCATGGAGTCATACAATATGACGAACATATAACTCGGCATAACCTTCTAATGGAAGATCCTTTCTTACTGGAAGAAAATGGGCTGATTTTGTCAATCGATCGACAATTACACATATGGAATCATGTCCTCTTTGACTTCTCAGTAATTCCATTACGAAGACCATCGTAACGTGTTCCCACTTTCATTTAGGAATTTTCAGTGGTTGCAATAATCCTCCAAGCTTGCAATGTTGAGCCTTAATTTGCTGACACGTCAAGCATTTAGCCACATATTTGGCTATGTTCGTCTTCATGCTATTCCACCAGAAATGTTGTTGCAAATTCTGGTATATTTTGATACTTTTTGGATGAATACTGTAATTGCTCTTATGAGCTTCTGTCAAGATTTCTTCCTTGAGTTGTTCATCCTTCGACATGCATAGGCGTCCATTAAACTTCAAGATTCTGCCATCAGTCATATGAAAATTGGGTTTCTTCTTTTCTGCTAACTTCTTCCAGACTTTTTAAATCTCCGGGTCTATTTGTTGTAATGCCTTGACTTTTAATATGATGGTCGGCATGATTCTGAGAGCAGTCAATAAATTCTACTGATGTCCAACTTCAAGTTTGAAGTCCAAGTCCCGCGCTTCCTCAAGTAGGGTCCATTCCTTGATCATCAGGCGTGCGATCACAAATTTTCAACTAACAGCATCGACAACCTTGTTTGCTTTGACAGTATGGTACAATATTTCGCAGTCGTAGTCTTTAAGAAGTTCTATCTAATGTCGTTGCCTCGTATTCAGCTTCTTTTGGGAAAATAAATATTTCAAACTTTGATGATCCGTATAGATGACAAATTGCTCCCAATATAGGTAGTGCCGTCAAATTTTCAAGGCAAACATGATTGCAGCAAACTCCAAATCATGAGTTGGATAATTCAATTCGTATGGCCTCAATTGTCTCGAAGCATAAGCCACCACTTTGTCATCCTGCATCAATACACAACCTAACCCTTTGTGAGAGGCGTCTCTATATATTTCAAATCGTCCTTGTCCTTTAGGTATAGTTAGAACAGGAGCAGTCGCCAATCTTTTCAATTCTTGGAAACTTCGTTCGCACTTGTCAGTCCATTCGAACTTCATTTCTTTCTTTAGCAATCGCGTTAATGGGATAGCAATACTAGAGAATCGTTCCACAAACCTTTTGTAGTAACCTGCCAAGCCTAAGAAACTTCGAACGTCTGTGACGGTCGTTGGTCTTGGCTAGTTAATTACCGCTTCTATTTTGGATGGATCCACTGATATGCCATCTCCCGAAATTACGTGGCCTAAAAACACCACGCTAGATAGCCAGAACTCGCACTTGCTGAATTTTGCATAAAGTGTGTGTTCCTTGAGAGTTTGAAGCACGAATTTCAGATGTTGTTCATGTTTAGTTGAATTCTTTGAGTATACTAGGATGTCGTCAATAAAGACTATGACGAAACGATCCAAGTATGGCTTGAACACTCGGTTCATTAGGTCCATAAAAAGCAGCTAAAGCATTCGTCAAGCCGAATGGCATAACGGTGAATTCATAATGGCCATATCGGGTTCGGAATGCCGTCTTTGGAATATCTTCTTTCTTTATCCCTAGTTGATGATATCTCGACCTTAACTCGATCTTGGAATATATAGATGCTCCTTGAAGTTGATCAAATAAATCATCGATTCTCGGCAGTGGGTGCTTATTTTTTTTTTATAGTAACCCGATTTAACTGTCGATAGTCGATACAGAGTCGTAGCGATCTATCTTTCTTCTTTATGAACAGTATGGTGGCACCCCAGGGAGATGCACTTGGATGGATGAAGCCCTTATTAAGTAACTCTTGTAGTTGCACTTTGAGTTCTTTCAACTCTGTCAAAGCCATCCTGCAAGGAGCTTTGGAAATAGGCTCTGTTCCTGGGACTACTTCAATAGCAAATTCTACTTCTCGTTCCGGAGGTAGACCTAGAAATTCCTTTGGAAAAACATCTAGAAATTCTTGTACCACCAGGATATCTTCTAATTTTGCCTTGTCTTCCTTTGCTGTATTTTCTATTATTGCTAGAAATCCTCGACAACCTTTTTATAATAGTCGGGTTGCTTCCAGAGCAGAAATCAAAGGAGTAGAAGGTCTTCCCCCATTTCCCACAAATGTGTAGCAAGGACGATCAAGTGGATGAAACTAAATCACCTTGCTATAACAGTCTATATTGGCTCGCTGTTTACTAAGCCAATCCATGCCTATGATATCATTAAAATCATACATGACCAATACTGCTAGATTGATAATATCTGACAGTCCACTTATAATAATCTTATACCTTTGGCATCCTAGGGTAGTCTACACTTCATTTTTCATCGGAGTAGAAACAATAAATGCATTTTCTAACGGTTTCATTTCAATTTTGGCCAGACGTTCAAATTGTCTAGATATGAATGAATGTGTAGCTCCAGTGTCAAATAACGTATATGCAGTACGATTATTGAGGAAAACCGTACCTATAATTACTGCATTGGAGTTCTCAGCATCCTCTTGAGTAAGTGCATATATTCGTCCTTGAGCCGGAAGACGATCGCCGTTATTAGCATGAGGCTGAACTCTAATTGATGCTGTTGCCTGCCTTTGGTGTGAAGGCATTCCCTGTTGCCGTTGCGGACAGTCCCTGACCATGTGACCTTGTTGGCCACACCCGAAGCATGCTCTCGTGCGCATTGGGCACGGAGTATCTCCATGTTGTCTTCCACAAATAGAGTAGATGTCACCATAACCAATAGTCACCTTCGAAAAACTTTGCTTTTTGTTGGGGATGAAGGGATACTTTCCTTTCACGAAAGATCTCTTGCCCAAGCATTGAATTGCCCGAGGAGCAAAATAAGGGGGTTTTGCTAGAGTCACCCTCTCTAGCAAATCCTTCTTGATTAGTTGAGCCCGTTCATGTAACTCATTATAATCTTTCAGGTTCAAAGGTACTAGCTGACTCCGAATTTCAAGCTTGAGACCATTACGGAATCGCTTTGCCCTGTTGACTGGATTTTCACTAAGTCTAGGGGCGTACCTTGACAATTGGGCGAACTTTGCCTCATACTGGTCCATTGTCAAGTTGTTTTGCTGGAGTTGCAAGAATTCCTTCGCTTTTTGATCACTAGCACACTCAAAAAAATACTTTCCGTTAAATGCCTCGATGAAGGCATTCCAGTTGATAGCCATATTTCCTGGGAACACGATTTCTTTCATCGCCTTCCACCAGTGATTGGCGTTACTCTGCAATTGGTATGTCACCAAGGTTACTTTCTCTTTCTCGGAACATCTCAGAAGTTCAAATGCTTTCTGTAACTCATCGATCCAGGATTCCGCCTCTTCGAGATCTCTTGTTCTAGCAAATTTCGGGGGTTGCAGCTTCAAGAATTGCTCGACCAATCCATGCATCGTACGACCACCATTCCCATTTCCATTTGCCGCTGCATTCTTAGCATTAAGTAGCTGCTGCTGTACTTGTTGCTGCACCTGTTGTCCCAGCAAATCTCCTACGGTTGCAAGAGCCTGCAGAATTCTGTCTATTCGGGGATCTTGCTTTGACTTTCCTTTCAAGGTCGTGGCTGGGTCCTGAGCACTCATACTGCCGTTGGTATTCTACTAATCCTTTCTGTAACGCAAGAATATGTCGGTGATCAAAAGCTTAGCAACCAAAGGCTACTTACCAACCAATCAAGTACACAAGCACATACGTACATGCGTGGGTGTTTCCTGGCTAACTACCCCAACTTCGGTACACCTTATCACTCTAGGCCTTTATTTTTGCTTGGTTTTCAGAATCGTTTTCCATACTTCGGTGCACAATTCGGTAATTCTTGTTCTTTAGCCATCCAAGAAGCCTGCCCGAAGCCGCTCAATGATCATGCCATTCACCCCGGCGCCCCTTCTTTTTAGAAGCTGTTCAATGATCAGGTGGTATATACCCTGGCGCCATTTCTTCCCAGAGGCTGCATAATGATCAGGCTACCTGCCTGGCGCCACCTCAATCAAAAGCCGCACAATGATAAGGTATTATTGCCCCGGCGTCATATTCATAGAGGCCGCACAATGATAAGGTATTATTGCCCCGGCGCCATATCCGTAGAGGCCGCACAATGTTCAGGCATTCATGACCCTAGCGCCACATCCTAAGAAGCCACACGATGTTCAGGTCGTATGGCCCCAACGCCACTCCCTACCCTCATTGGATCATCCAATTGCAAATTGCCTTGAATTACAACTACTAGAGGGAAAACCCACTTTGATACCAAAATAAGATACCCTACATTGTCACGTTCCGACTCAAAATTACAATCAACACTTAATGATCGAACATGACCCGGATGGACCCTGCGGAAATGTATTAGTTTGTCCCGCTCATTTTAATCAATCAAATGCATACGCGGAAGCAATTATCAAATAAACGAGACAACATGAGTGAGATAAGCAAACAGTGCACATTATATTTACATGATACGTGCTTATGTCATCAAGCCATTCTCTCTCTGGCCCTTACAAGCCATGCTTCTATTTTGCATGCCCATTCCAAGGGCTATACCGCAAAAGTCAAATATCACACAACAAAATCTTGACTTGGGCTCCTAGCTTCATTACGGCTTCTCGTTCCTCTCACTCCTCCCGCTCCTCGTCTGTCTGACCATCTCACGCTCCACCCCTGGCTTGCCCCTGAGCCAGCCCACCCGGTCCGCTGAAGGGCCTGTTGAACCCGCGAAGTGGTCCAACCCACTCTCCATGTGCTAAGTGGTACCACGCCTCATCCGGGTGAGAGACTAACTCCTCACGGTCATCGTCGACCATCACATATGTTGTGATATGACGGTACGCATGACCTTCCCAATTGTCGATTACAGTTAGGAGTTTGGATCGCATTTCCATAAGGTTTTAGAACCGGGTTGGAGGAGATGCCATATCACAAACTTGAAAAGAGAAAAAATAACGGAAGTGAGTCGGGGAGACTCAATAAGTGAAATCTCTAATGTCAAGCGAGGACGAGACAATCGCCGTTTACACAAGTCGACTCTTACTGTACCGACATCGATGGCAAATCAAATTGAAAAGTTCATGCTGCAAAACAACAAAACAAACATCAAACATGAGTATCACATGTGAGCATCACTTGTCAAGAAAGAACAAACTATAATCGATCACGAAACTAAGAAACGGGCCAAGCAACCCATGTTACAACGTATTGCAACTTCCTTTCTCGATATTAGGAAATTCACTTACTCAACAAACCACTAGAATACGAAAGACTAGAAGAAGAAATTGGCTGGTGGCTTGGCTTGAGCACGGAACAAGCTTGATTTCGGGAGAAACGGGGCCTCGGGTGAGTTTTGGGTGTTACTTCCTAGTTGGCCAAACAAGCAAGGAGATAGAACAAGGTTGGCTTGTGCTTCTTTTGGGCGTGAATGAGGAACAAGGAAGCAAGAAGGCAAGAGAAGTGGCTGGTTTTCTAGGTGGCTTCACGTGAGCTTCTTCTTGCTTCTTATAAATACACAAGCTTGGAAAAGAAGCCAAGCATTAATGTGCATTTATGCACAAAAGCCAAAATTCATGATGTATGGCAATTAAGGGCATTAAATTGGATCTTATCCCTTGGCTTCTCTCTCTCGGCTTTGCCTTGGCTTGGCCGAATGGCCTTGCCTTGTGCCCCATTATTGATGGTCATTGAGTTATCAAAGTACTTTTGATGCATGACATCAGCTCGGCTTGGCAGCAATAATAGAAGGGGACAGCTCACGAGGGTCCAATTATGAAGGCTTAAATGGCATAAATGGCCTTGAATGAACCTTTGACCAAGTCAACCATTTTTGTCTTCTTTTCCTCACTAAGTCCGAACCATAGGTGGCTAATTGGTTCCACGCAAAAACTTCTCGGGCCAATCAGTTTACATGAAACTGGCTAAACAACACTACAATCATAACCCTGCATTGTACTATTCTCAAATTTTCTGAGGGTTATCGAAGCTTAATAGACCCGTTCAACTCGAGGTTTGGTGTGAGAGTATCCTCAAAAATCATCTAACACAACTAAACCAAGGCCTAAGCAAAATGGAATAAGCCGAGGCAAACCAGGCTGCTAGGTGCATGGCCGGGCCTGACTGGGCGCGTGGCCTGGCACACTACCGGGCCACACGGGCACGTGGCCGGGCTGCACGGGCGCTGCGCCGAGCTGCATGGGCAACGTGCCGAGCGCCATGCCGGTTGCATGTGCAACGTGCCGAGCGCCATGCCGGTTGCATGTGCAACGTGCCGAGCACCATGCCAGCCGCATGGGCGATGTGCTCAGCACCATGCCTGGTCACACGAGCGAGGGATCGGTCCATCGATAAACACGCGCAATGGCTCACGAAGGGCACGATGCGCGGCTCATGGGCATATTTCTTGAGCACGAGACTAGATCGAAACCGGATCTTACGAGCACAATGCCTGGCACAAGGGTTAGGCACAATGGCCGGCACACAATAGAGTACGTAGACGGTCCGTGGCCTAACTGATGGGCACAATGATCGGTCACGTCCGCCCACACGGCCTGGCCGGCGTCGTTGGTCCATGGCCTAGTCCGCAGCCAAGCCATTGGACTCGTGACCTAGCACATGGCTCATCCATGGCCTAATTGACTTGGCGCAGTGATTCGTGGTCGATTCATGACCGGTCCACGTTCGAGTATCAACGATCCATGGTCGATCCTCGGTTGTCATGTAGCCTCGTAGAATCCAGTACACAGAATTAACTTATGGTTATCCGGGACCGATGCATAGCCGTGCGGTATCACCTGCGATCAACACATGCCAACACCGGACTGATCCACCGTTATCTCGAACCGTTCCACTCACAACCCTTGTGGTCAAAAGGTCACTCCACGGTCATATTACTCTAATCATCTTGCGTAGTTAGGGAGTCATTCCACTGTCGATCCTTAGGCCAATTTATGGACAATCTTTCAATTGAACCATGACCAATCCTTAGTACACTCGTTTCGATCATATTGGCCGTTCCATTACCGACCCTCGGCTCCAATTACCCATTCATTCATTTATCACTAGCCCTTGGTTTCCTAGGCCTGAAATTGGAGATGTCACACTTCGAGTTCGTCTACGTAGATGGATTTCACTTCTCTTCCTAGAACCTGTAGTGGAATCGATAGTTTTTCATTGTTCGTAGCCTGGTCCAGTTTTGTTCATGCATTACTTGGGATAAGTTGGAGGCAGTTTACTTGTTTGAGTGCTAACACGAAGTTGTGATTCTCAAAGACTTTCATGAAATTGACAGCTTCAAGGGGATTGCTGTTCACATGAGCAAGTAGTTCTCTGGAGAGATTTTCTATCATGGAGTCCCAATGGCGACGCAGTCTTTTTTGTGCAGAAGATAGTTTAGGAGTTAGTTCAACTGACTATTCACACTCCTTATTTTTTCCAGGTCCAACAACTGTGGTATAATTGAACTTCACATTCGAGTTCACAGTGATCCCTTTTCTTTGTGAAACTATCCAGTCTTCCTCCTATTATTCTTTCTCAAATCATTTGTTGCTCATTGATCTAAAAATCTATTTCCAAGTTCTCTTTGTTTTCTATTGCTGGTTGGGGATTAAGATGCAGAAATCTTGCTTTAAAGTTGCAAATACATGAACACTACACTTGCATAAACATGTGCAAGTGCAACTACACAGTATCTTTCAATTAGTGTACCTGCGCATTTGCACCCAGAACACCCACAAGAATGTATTGCTTAGCAATTTTGTAGAACTCATTGTAGTCGCTTGTGACCACCATACATTAATTGGCCGTAAGAATTGGCAGAGCACTCGATAGCTTTCTCGTAGAGATTGATGAATGTCTAGTGACCATGGCCTGAAACAAACAAGAAACTGCATTTTTCACCTTTCACTAGAAGTGTCCCTCTCCTACTATCAGAACACTATGAAAGCTACTAAGGGGAGATGCCCCATTCATCTTTCGATCAGAATGGCTTTGGTACATAATGTCGCCTTTGAACCCAGATTTTATAGCTGTATACTAACAAGAAACCAAATTTTCAAGAGATGAACGATAAGCTTAGAAAGTTTCCTACTACTAATTTTGCGACCAGTTTGCGATATGTATTAATTTTGCTGGACTAGGTAAAATGAATCAGAGCCTCGTTTGTCCAAACAGAAAGAATTTACAAAATTGCTATTGCAGTTGCCTCCTTTGCAAGATCAGCAGAATTGAGAACAACCACAGTTGAAGCACCGGTTCTGATGGAATAGATGGGGCCATAAATCTCAGCCCGCTTCTTCAACGCCTTGAGAGGTTTCTTTTCCTTCAGTTGAAGCAAATTGCCCACTATCGGCAGCCCTTGAACCTCTGTAGAAACAAAGTTTTCGCATTTATCAAATGAACTCTCCGGTACTTTTAGCTTCATTGTCCTTTGTTTATTAGACCCGCATACATAATTAGCAGTGACAATTCATGTCATTAAGTACCATCCAACGAACATGCCCCAAGAAACTTGGCAGAGAATAGCAGTACAGTGATCTCTACAGCTCATCAATTGGCTCACAAAGTGTTCGAACTTTTTTATAGCCAGACTTTTTCCCCAAGTTCTTATCATATGCTAGTTCAAGATACAACTATTAGTCTGTTAAGTTTAAGATTGAAAAGGATAAAAAAAGAGTGGCATCTCGTACATCCATTGGACAAAAAAGTTAAACAAATTAGATTGCTTGAATTACCTGGTCATTATTTACCATGTGAAAGAAAGCAAATGTACTGCAATGAGAAAACTGCAGGAGAAGCATACATATTGGGCAGTGATGCGAGTTCAGAGCTGCCCTTATTTTTCTGGGTGTATTTGGATCCTTTCAAGAAGAAGAAGAGCAAGACCAAGGAGACACCACCAAGAATGGTGGTAGTGGCAAGAGGCATGGACATTTCTTGCAAATTCCCAAGCATCCTCATCGAGTCCTTGGATTTTGCGGAAATGCAGAGACAAAAAGAACTTATTGGTGTTGAGAACAGTTATATACATACTTACCTTATGTCGCGACCCTAAAAAATTTCACATTTTTCTCGGGCTAATGGATTATTAAGACTAATCTTAACTCGGGCCCTCCCAAACCCTACCAATTCGCAACTTAGGGTTTAAGTTCTTAACATGCAAATGCTTTCATGCTTGGAGTCGCCACTAATCAATTTACGGTAGGCTGATTAGAAACCTAAATAAAACATAGGGAGATATGTTTTATTCCTACGAACCAGAGATTCTAAGTCCGGGGACTTGATTACGCTAGATCTAGTCTAACGCCCTTTCGGTACCTTTTCATTTCAAAAAAATATTTTGGCAGGCAATTTGGATCCATTTTAGCTTAATTACTAACATGTGAGGTGTTCATGCGTGTGCACAAACCACCAATTTAACACCCAGAAAAGCATTAAATAAATTGCGAGTTTAGAAGAACAACGTACCTGAATGCAACGCAAGCATCTGCATTGTTAGCGAAAAAATCATACAGACAACCCTAATATGATCTCTAGTTAACAAGCAACTCATTCAATTTCTTTTTTTTGGATTTTCACTTTATTTAAAAATGAAATTTAATCTATATGCAATGACGTGTAAAAATATGACATGCGAATTAATACAACCTAGCATGCAAACTATATGTCATGCGACGACGTGACTTAATTCTAATGACGAATGCGATGATATATTTTTGGTATTTTTTTAATGAAATTCGGAATAAAAACATGCCTAAATTAACATGCAACTTAATGACTTTTATTTTTGGTATTTTCTGTTTAAAATTCGAAATTCAAAAATACCTAAGTTAACATGCAATCTATGATGACTTAATCTACCCTAGAATGATTTCTTCTTTTGGGATTTTTGATTAAAAATTCGAAATTATAAATTACTTAAATTAAAATGCAATCTATCCTAGTAAAACATGAAACAATTCACCATTTTTTTGGGGTTTTTTTATGAAAATTCGGAATAATAAAATAACGTGAATAATCCGTTAGGATCAAAACAATACCTAATTTAAATTAGGAAACATGCCACGTTAAGTCCTAATTTAAATTAAATACTTATCTCATCCTTCGGGATATATTCAAAAATCTTAGACATGCAAAACTCTAATTTGAATCTAGCTAATATTTTTTGAATTTTCTGTTTTATTTGAAAAAGGAAAGATAATCAAACAAATAAGGATAACAACCGATTCAAATCAACCACGCGATCCGCCAAATTCGTTTCAAACTCGGATTAGGCACAAAATTCGAACTATCAGTCATATCTATAGGGTTATAGAAATTAACGGATAATCGATTATTCAAATTTGGAAAGCTAAGGAAATTTATCATCGTATTTAAGTGATTATAGATAGGATGATAATTTCTCGTATCGCCGCGTATCGGACCTTAGGGTTAAGGTCAAATAGTCGTCCAGATACGTTACTAAATTAGGAAATTTTCCTAATTTGAATATTTGAAAATATTGCGGATATATAGAATATTATCATAAGTTATCTAAATATCCACATGATAATCACAAAATATTCAAACACACCAAATTAGGAATCTAAATATTTGAAAAGAATATTCAGAATATATCCACTTACCTAATTTGAAAATACTTCTAAATTTCGAATTGGATCGGGATCGGCTTGCGGATCGGGAATGAGATGACCGGCGACGGCGGGACGGCGACGATGACACCGACGATGCACAGCAACACCGACAAGGCTGTTTGGTAGATTTGATGCGTGCGTGGGCAAATGACTTCGAACAGAAAATTTCAGGACTGCACGATTCTGGAAAAATGGGCGTAACTTCCTCAATACACGTCGGATTGACCCGATTCCAAAAGCCACAGATCAAGGACTCGTAGATCTACAACTTTCGTGTTTTGAGTTTCCACAAATAACCTCTGTGGAGTGAGCGATTCTGGGAGGAAGTGGACGAGGAGCAGCAGCGTTGGTGAAGAATTAGAGAAGCAGCAACCGTCCACGTTGACGCCAAAGGGGACTCAACACAGCAAGGTGTCTTCGGGCTTCTGTAGCGAGAGAGAGAGCAAAAGCAGCAGAGTTGGGTGGAAGGTAGCGACGTCGACAGGCAGTTGAGGTGCGACGACGGCGGTGCGATGACGCACGGCGTCCTCGGTGGTGATGCGCGACGTCGCTTTTCTCTCTCCCTCTCTCTCACACTTGTGTCTCTCTAAAAATTTCTAATCTGAAAATTATGAGAGCCCCCCTTGAACATTCTAACCTAACGAAATATATATAGTGTTAACCTAGGTCAATTTGATGGGCTTTCTAGTCCTAATGGGCTTAGGCTTGGGCTTAGGCTCCAATTGAAATTTAAATGGGCTGAATTAAGCTCAAATTAAAACGACCGAGCCCATTCGACTTGTAATTCTCGGCCCTTGAATTCCGAGCGAGCCGATTTTTGTTCGATGAATTTTAAACTTGTTCGCCATTGCCAATCCGATGCAAAAGTGCAATTAAATTAAAATGAACCTAAACTATATGTTATGCAATTTAAATATTTTTGTTTAGGGATTAAAAATTTAATCCCTAATTTTTTATGTAAATTACACTAAATGACGGACCAAAATTTAGGTGTCAACACCTTACAAAAAAAAGAAGTACCGAGCTCCCAAGTTCCTTACCAAAAAAATAAAAGAAGTACCGAGCTCCCAAGTTGTCCAGATCATATAGACAGTGCTCTGGCTTCAAAACAAATTACTCCTTTTGCTGTTTTCGGTTACTAAATAGTAGATTCCTAGATGAGGTAGAGATTGGAAAACTATATTCTATTTGAAGAATATCCCATGTTTGCTACATTCATACTTGGAGCTGTGGTACTAGATTGTTGCAGGTAATGTGTCGTTTGACAGATGGCGACTCTTTTTGAGCATCACTAGAGTTTCAATTGGTGTATCTCTATTAATGCTTTCAACATGAGAAAGCATCTTATATGGTTCAGTCAACGGTCGGTGAAATGGGACTTTTAGTCCTAGGTTACAGACGGTAAGGGGAAAATAGCAAATAAAGGCATGAAGTATCTTTATTTTTTTCAAAAGAGGCCCCAACGTACACATTATCTCAAATAAGAGTTTGAAGTAGCCAAATCAATCTTAAATAGGGGTCTAAACTCACCGGTTGGCCAAATTTTTTGCCGGCCGGCGAGTGCTAGGACTTTTTTGACACCTTTCCCCTCTCTCATGCAATCCCAAACTCGAGCGCCGTTGCCACCGCAACATGCAAGAACAAATGGCCTAGATCCACGATCATCATTGCCACCACCTCCTCAGAGCATGGGTTGCGACCTTGTATGAGGTTGCAATGCTTCGGCTCACATTTGAGGGCGAGAGAGCGTGTTGAAGCATGATGCGAGGCCATGATGATTGAGTTCATAAACTGGAGAGTCCGCGCCGATTGTGCCCACAGCTGTGATGATCGATCTCAGCTTATGTGGTGGGTGGCGATGCCATGCTGCGATAAACGGCGGGGACGACAGCTCATTGTGGTGAGTTATCATTGAGCGAGGGCGCAGGCACGAGGGAACCTTCACAAGCTTTTGTGGGAGTTCTTGAAGGCGGGGGAATGATGGAAAAGATGAAGAAGAAGAGAAGAAGAAAGGAAAATAGAGAAAGAAAAACACAGAAAAGAAAAGAAAGAGAAAATATATCTACTTGGCAAAAATTTGTTCGAGAGTTTAGTTGTTTTCTTTGACCCAATTAAACGTTGAGCTGGCAATCCACATAAGAAAGAAAGCAAGTGACTTGGCATTGCATTAATTTAAGAACGTCAATGAGCTGGATGCGAGTTTTTCCGGGAGCTAACCATCTCTCGAACATGCTTCGTTAATGCTCATTTGTTACATTACAAAAAAAAAAGATCAGACACAATAATATATTACAAATATGATTTCATAATTATTTTCCTAATTTTTTTTTTGTAAAGTCTTGTTACTTTGGTGGATTGTAGAATAAACAAAGAAAATGCCGATTCGGGTTTCTCGCTATTGCATGTCGCATTTAATGATACAAGATTCCTTTAGTGGATTTCACTTAATATGAACCATCATAAAATTAATTTTTTCAACTTATTTTCAGCACAAACAAACCACCAAAAGTGGTCCACTTTCTTCAATATCGAATTTCTGGAAAATATTTTCCAACGACAAGATGTTTTCAGTCAGACAAACAAATTGTTGGACAGAAATAAAATGTTTTTCCAAACTGAAGATTTTTTCAGGGGACAAATTCATGGCAAATCCAAGATAAAATGTTGGGCTGAAAACCCAAAATTAAAATTTGTAGGAAAAGGAATGCTGCACTTAAATTAAGACTTCATTTATTTCACAGAAAATGAATAATTTAAAAGAAATATTTTTTTCTGAAAATCCAAAAGTTATTAGTAATTATTAAATATCTTCCTATTATACGGAAGGCTATGGCCAATTTTTTGCTTTCTTCCATGGCCCTTCCCTTGTACAGGGGACATCGACTTCACTTTTCATAGCTTTTCCTAATTAAAAGGGCTTCTAGTATTTCCTCTTCCTGCGAGTATTTTATCTGCCAAGTATGTTTGTTCCCCACTTCTTCCTTACCATAATAAGTCTTTTTGAAATAACTTCGAAATACCATTAAGAGCTCAATATATAAAAGCGCTACTGATGGATTAGGGTTGACCCCACTATACATAACCCATAGGTATAACCTTTTGCAAAAAAAAGTCTAATGGGAGAAGAATGGTTGACACCTTGAGTGCCTATCCATTTCTATTGGACTTGGCAAGTAAGCTACAACTTCAACTCTTCCAAACTTTTTCTAGCTCTCCTCAATATTCCCCACCAGTTGAATCGTTGTTGAACAGTTTAAATGGATCTCTTTAGAAGGTCATTTAAATTTGGTCGAAAAGAAAAGATAGGATTAATTATGAGAGAAAGATATAGGAAAAAAGATGAGAGTCACGAAGAAGAAGCAATGATGGCATTTGGGGGCAAATGATACCTGCTAAGCTAATGATGCCATTGTTTGTGCTAGCCTCATCGATTCCTTTGAGTCAATTGAGCTCATTAAACAACTCAAATAAATAACTTTACTGAATGAATAATTGGTTCGCTAATCCTCTGGCTACACTAGCATCAATCATTCATCCCTACAACAAAAGCGTGGAGTATTTCATTTTCTTAAATTATATAAGTGATTATTTTTAATAAAATATTTTTTAAATAAATTATTTATCGCGAGGCAAACGAAACTAAAATGTCATGAATAAAGAAGAGAAAAAAAAAAAGACAAACAGGACTGGGGCATTGGTTTTCCTTACACGCGCTCAGGTGGCCGTGGAGGAACAACAACGGAAGCGACCCACGAGAATCCCAGGGTCGTGAGATGCACGTGCGCACGCCTCCTCCGTCGAGCTCAAACTGGCAAGCGCTCGAACGGTCCAATGTCGATCTCTAAGATTTCTGCGATGCGAATCGCGAAATTGTGAAGTGAATGGCCTTGCGATCCTCTCCCCCTTCTCTCTGCTTCCACTGTTCCGCAGGATAGTAGCAGTACGCCTCCAATGGAGTGATAAATCTGGAGAGAGAAAGAGAGAGAGAGAGAGAGAGAGAGAGAGAGAAGGGTTTTCATGGAGAGAGACGGGACTCGTTGGAAGATGCCTAATGGGAGGAGGCCTCACTTCTTCGAGATGTATTCCTCTTCTTCGAGCTCTAGAAGGCTGGTAATCTCTCTCTCTCTCTGGGTTTTTTTTACCCTCAATTGTCTGCGATTTTTCCCCTGTTCTTGACTTCTCGTCACTGGTGTGTGGTTTCTGTCGTTTGGGTTCTGAGTGTACTATAATGGGTTTTTATTGAAATGCTTGATGTGGGCAAACGTGGGCATCAGTTGCTTCTTTGCTGTACTCAAAATCAAGTTTTGGTTTTGATGAGCTTGACATTTGGGGTCATAGTGAGGTTCTCTGCATCCTAGTCCTAGGGTGAGGAAATCTGAGGCCAATTTGGGTTCACATTGTTGTGTCTTCTTGAGTTTATAGTGGGCAAGCCAAGAAACGGCCATATTGCATTGGCCCCGTACCTTCACATAATGGTAATGATAAGTCCAAATGCAGGTTTCCTACTACTTTTCTCTGTGGATGTTCTTTTGTCTACTTCATACACCTTTATGTTGGTCCAGACTGAGCGTGTAGTTGGATACACCGTGTCTCTTGGACTGTTTTGATTGTGACGCCTTGTGTGGTTTGGTTCTGTCACAGCAAATACCAGATAAATTTGTCAAGCACATGGAAGGACGGACGTCCGGGTTAGCTCTGTTAGAAGGTCCAAGTGGTAACACTTGGCATGTCGAGTTGATTCAGGAGAATCATGAATTGTTCCTCAACTCTGGCTGGCATTCGTTTGTAAGGGACCACTCTATTGTATCCGGTGACCTTTTGGTGTTCCGGCATGATGGTAATCTGCACTTTTATGTGCAAGTTTTTGAACAGAGCTTTTGTGAAAAAGAAGCTGCATTTCATGCCATGTGCAGTCAAGATCCTAGTAGTTGTAGGCAAAACGGGGAGAGGAATGGTGAAAAAGATGAGTTCACTTATTGTTCAAACGTTGGTTATGAGAGTCACGGACCCAAAGTTTGTGCCCGTGATGATAAGCTTGGCCGGAAACAGGATGCGGTCACAATTGCGCAGCATCGAGGCACAAGTATTGTTAGAGAAGTCCCGTATGACAATATTCTTTTGTCCTCTAAAGCAAAAGTTTATGAAGAATCTCCTGGTAATGCTCTCGCTTCTCCAATTCTTAGGTCCTTGATAACATGCTTTTTCTAACATGGGAACTATACTGATTCTTCTGGAAATTTCTGTCACTCGTATATATAGCTGCTAATATTCTGCGTCAAAGACAATGTACAACCGCATTTTCCCCATCGTTGAAGCAATAGAATTTTACATGCTGGAACTTCCACTATGATACTATGCATGTCCCTGGAATGTGGAAAGAAATAGTTTTGTAGTTTCTTGTTCATTTCAAAAGAGAAAATTTCTCCCAGTAGAAGACTGATCTATGAAGATAAGGATTAATACCACGAAAAACCCCAAACTAATTTTTTGACCACCAAAAATTCTAAACTAGTACATTTGTACCAAATTTATCCTCCATTAATTTTTGTTTAATTTTATCATTAAATTGCTGAGTTGGATGACACGTGGTAGTTAATGGGTGTATCAGTTTAAGGGTTTACCCTCCGTTTGTTACGGGTATACCAGTTTGTGCCTTTTGTGATATTAATCCAATTCAACGGTAACTAATGGAAGGTAAATTTGTCACAAATGTACTAGTTTGAGGTTTTGGTGGTAAAAAAATTAGTTTGGAGTAAATATGTCACAAGTGTACCAGTTTGGGGTTTTTGGTGGTCAAAAAATTAGTTTGGAGTAAGGTGTACCAGTTTAGGGTTTTTTGTGGTATTAACCCCTAAAGATCATAACCCTAAATTTCTCCCGTCTTTTGTCTACAGCCTTGAACATCACTTGGTTTCTTCCTTTTCTACTTGTAAATAAGTGCTCCACAAATCCGTATTTATATGATCTTCAAAATAACGCAGATATCAGGAATAGGTTCAGCAAAGGAGATCATTCGAGTTTGTCCACCAGCTCTCACATGTTAAAGTCATTATCTGAAGAAGAGAGAAAAGTAGCTCAATCATTCAGTTCCCGCTTTCCGTATTTTGTCAGAATTATGAAAAGGTTCAACGTTAGTGGCTCCTATACACTGGTGAGTCCTGGAGCAAACATCTTTACATTACTAGACCTGTAATTGTGGAGGACACTTACTTGGCAAATCAGTGCCTTATTCCAGAAATGAGACAAGTGAGACTACGATTTTTTTTTTCGTTTTATCTATGTAGTGGATGCTATCTTTGATAATGTCAGCTGAACTCTGCTATGCCTATGCCTGAGAATTCTCCTCTTTAACTACAAACCTTTTCTTCTGTTTTGGCTTAACAAACTTAGTATTGGACTTCCTAATTAGACTGAATGATTGCAATCAAATGCTCGAGTCTTTTGTAAACTTTTGGATTTTGGGCTCTGGTCCTTTGCTGTTGAAATTGTTTCTTACCATAAAGACATATTTTTTCCTTTTGTATGAAGCCTGGGCATGTGAAGTTTGAAGTTTTCTTTTGTAAATAGTTTTTCCTACTGTATTTAACGTGATGGGGACAAGAAGTAAACATCTTTTCCATTATTCTGCAAGTTGCATTTCTTTTCAGAGTACCCAATCGATTTGTCACATCCTGCAGAATATACCATATCAGTTTTCAATGGAGCATCTACCAGAAAGCAAAATAACTATTGTCCTACGCAATCTGAAAGGAGAATCTTGGACTGTAAATTCAGTCCCCACAACCAGAGTGCACACTAGCCATACCTTCTGTGGAGGCTGGATGGCCTTTGTTCGTGCTAATGGCATTGAATTGGAAGATGTCTGTGTTTTTGAGCTGGTCCGCAAGTGTGAAATGCGAGTCCATATTCTTGGGGCTGCACAGGGCAGGCCAGACTGCCAAAGTGTGAAAAAAGCTTTGACCTGGTTAGATGTCAGGAATACCGCAACTTTACAATCAGGTCGAGAAAATGTATCAAAGAAAAGGAAGAGAAAATCTGCGAAAGTTAGTTCACAAATTGTTGAGAAGGTGAAGAGAATGCTTCAAGAAGCCTCTTCCTCTGACATGAAGAAGCATCCTGGTGCAATTAAGGGTTCGAGCAATGCATCGAAAACCAGCAATGGAAAGTCTGGTAAGCTCCCTGTTCCTTTAGTAAGGCACTTTTTTTCTCCTTCTCGATAAACCTTTTGTGAGATGCAATTTTTTTATCCCCATTTCCTGCATTACGAGCCGTGTTTTCTCTTTAAATGATTTACAATGTTGCCACGTAAACCATGCAACTTATATCTGCCTGAATGTGTGAATGTACTATATTATCTGGTATCATCTGACCTAATGAAATGGAGTCAGCTATCATTGTTGGAGCCAGCACTGGAACTGCACGCAGTTCGCAAAACGCAGATTGTTTGTCAGCAATGTTATCCCTCCAAGAAGACAGAGTTGCTCGATCTTTTGCTTCAAGCTTCCCTAAATTTGTTCGGATTATGAAAAGATTCAATGTCAGTGGTTCATATACGCTGGTGAGCATTTATTTTGGATTTACATCATGTTGCGCACACCCACACATGCCAAAAAACTTCTATATTGTGTCGTATTGTAATAGTCTTCTGGTACATTGAGCAGAATACTTCTTTCAACACTTATAACTTATGATGGTGCTCCACGTCTGGTTCTATTACTTGTCCTTCCCTACATGAGCAACTAAATTACCCATTAGTCACTTCTGCTACAATTTGGGTTGTCACACCATGATCCATACTTGTCGAGTAACAGAGGCATGTTAGAAACTCATAATAGCTCATAGATTGACAAGCAGACAAGTTACATTATTTTTTTGTGTTCTTAATCAGAATAGATGGTCTGGTTCAATGGGAATCTCTGGTCGAGTCTAGCTCAATTATTTGTTTGTTCTTGGTTAAAAACCAGATAAATGAATCAGTCAATTGGTTGAACCAAATCAAAATAGAGTGTAACCAGTTTTTGAAGTTACGTTTAAATTTTATAGAAATCTGAAAAAATGAAATAAAAGGAGGGTAAAAGTCACAAATCACAAATCACAACCATATGAAGTGTACACTATCATTAGTTTCATATTAATGACATGTTTTTAGTTAGTGAATCAGGATTATGAAATTGGTCAAAATTGTAGGTAACCAATAAGTGTCTTTTTTTTTTTATGTTTGGTGGTGATTGTGTTAGAGAATGTCCAATTCTTCATTAATGCGGCTGGTCTGCTTTTCAAAACATGCTATCAGTGACCAAATATTATATGAACGCCAGCTGCGCTTTCCAATTTCTTGCTATCTTAATTTCGACTCTGCGCCTAGAAAGTGAGTGGTGATTCTAGACGTTTCTTTGTTTTCTTTTGCTTTAGTTCTTTCCCTCTAATCAAATGTGCTATGAGACTTTATTTAGTTGAAGGGCCATTTTTTTTTGGGGGGCTCACATTTAATCACTAAAATGAGGATAGTTTTATTGTCTGCATTGTTGTTTAGCCTTTCAATGGGAACTTAGTGAATTTGACTAGTCAAATGTTCTCATAAGACCTTTGCTTTCCAAAGTTCCTTAGTGCTTCCATGTGGTGGTTTTCATCCCTTCTTTTGCAAGGACTTGTTGTCTGCTGATTGTGGGACCATTGCCTAATCATCTCATGCTCATTGTTTATTATGTTATTTGGCCTGCCTTCATTTAGAAAATTCCGCACCAGTTTTCGATGGATCATCTTCCCATATGCAAAACGGAGATAGTCCTTAGAAACTTAGAAGGGGAGTCTTGGACAGTGAATTCGGTGCCAGATTCAAAGGGGCGGTTGTTACACACTTTTTGTGGAGGTTGGTTATCTTTTGTCCGCGGCAATGGCATCAAAATTGGCGACATCTGCATATTTGAGCTTGTGGGAAAACTTGAGATGCGTGTGCACATATCTGAGGACGGAAAGAAGGAACAAGCTCAACAACATGGAAAGGTAGATGGGGTTCTAGTTCCTGTAGCAGCATCAGTGGATAACTAATCTTACTCTTTATACACATGAATAGAGCTCAAGCAACTGCAAAAAGTTCATTATGGTGAGCTTTCTTTTACGTCAATTTGCTTTGATATTGGAGTATTTCCTGTCCTGGGACGAACCTTATTATTCAGTCTTAGCAACATCAGAATCTGAAATAGGAGTGGGGGCATCATACTACCTCATAGTTTGTGCTAAAGCCTTAAGTCCTTAAACTAGGGCAAGTCTGAGAAATCCATGCCCTTTCCTGCTACACTTCATGGGATCATGCCTTGGAAGCCGAATTTGATATACCATTGTTAAATACAGTTGTCTGCAGTTGCCATGGCTTGATTGGCCAATGAATACTAGTCATTTTTTTCTCATAGATATCCCAAGCTCCATTTGTTAGTGTTCCACATATACAATTCCTCTCACAGGTAACTTTACTTGTTGGATGATATTAATTGGTAGTTTCTGGTCTACTTAACTATTTAAGATAGAATGGGCTAATTGACAGCTCCTACGTCTCTTGATGTAGCTTTTGAAAGTCCTTTTACTAGGAGAGGCTAGGAACATCTTAGACTTAGAACAGGGAATCTTGCTTTTATTGAAGTGTTTTTCTTTTTTTCCTTGTTTTGTGGTTTTATAGTTTGATGCCATCTGCAGAAAGATTTCTTCTTTCCATGAGGCTTCTTTTGGTCATTGGGACTATTTTGACTAGATCAATAGGACAAGACAAGATATAATAAGATATATATAATATTTGATTGAGTGTTTGGTGTGTGTGGATTAGGACCTGATTAAGATAAAACAGTGAATGCCACCAGGTTAAGAGCTCTTGCCACTCTATTAAAATGAAAACAAGAAAGTTTTGTGAGTAGTTCGTCTTAGCGGTGGTGGGTGTAGTACTCCACAGGACCATGGTTGAGCACTTAAAGTGACCGCAAAAGTCACCGAAGGGGTCAGTCTTTTTTTTTCAGTTTGTCCTATTATATAAAATAAAAAACGGAAAATGACAGAAATGATATTTGAACTTTGGCCCAATGTGCAATGCGGTTTCTGAACTTTAGCCTAATGTGCGATGTGGTCCCTAAATTTTTAATTTGTTCAATGTGGTATTTGGACTTTTGGTACATGTTCAATTCAGTCCCTAGATCACATTGAACGAATTAAAAGTTCAGGAACCACATTGCACATTGGGCTAAAGTTCAAGGACCGCGTTGCACATTGGACCAAAGTTCAAAGATCATTTGTGTCATTTTCCCAATAAAAAATTAAGGGAGGATGTTGCCGATATCCGAGATGGTTACAAGCCATTGTGAGACTGAAAAGGTACCCTAGGCTGAGAAGCAACCATCAGGTGGTCGCCATTGCTGGAGCTTGGAGAGCATCTTGAGTTGGTCATTGTTCTTGTGTGTGCGTGTGTGTGAGAGAGAGCAACTGCTATTAGAGAGGTCGCGATTTTGACGTTGGTTTATTGAAGGTGGTTACCATCGTGAGGTGGTCATCTTTTTTAAATTAGAGAGAGAGAGAGAGAGAGAGAGAGAGAGAGAGAGAGAGTGAGATTACAATTGTCCACGGTGCAATCCTTGTATACGGTGGCCATGATTGTCCTGCCACTCTATCCTACCCTAATCTCTTCTTTGATGCTCAGTAGTCATTTTCTTTTGTTTATTTATTTTGGATGGGAGAAAATCTATCTGTGCTTATACCACCCCCTGCATGGAATAGTCTTTTCTGCTATATATCTGGTTTATACGATGCATGACAGCCAAATGCCAGCTTACAGCCAGTTCACCAAACAGAACCCTAACGTCCTACAGTTTATTGCAGGAATTGGCAACATTTTTGTACAAGTGGGCTCTTCATGTCCATTGTAAGAGTGAGTATATCAGTTCAAGGAGATGCTTTGAACAAGAATGTACATTTTTCCTGGGGAACAAGTAGATGATGGAAGTGTCTCAGGTAGCTAATTAGGGAAGGCCAGTGAGGGCATCTTCTGCTGTTCTTTGTAAGTGATCTCCAATCATGTAACGCGGATATGCTTTGGAATAGGTTCACCAAGAATTTACTTTTTGTTTTGGAATCAACACTAACGATGAAATGTTGTAAATGGTGTTAATCTAGTTCTGTTGTACTTTGTGTAGGAATGACTTTTAGAACCATCACTGGCCCAAGAGAAATGTGATTGCTACTCTGCTGCTGCAGCTGACTTTTCTTGACTGGATGTAGTTCAATGTACATTTCCTTTGTCTGAAAGCTTGGCAGGTGTATGTTATTGCAATCAGTGCTTAAAAATCAATTTGCACGAAGAAATTATTTGTTTGTCAGAAAAGGGCAACCTTAAGAATCATTCACTTTCCCTTGAATCTGAGAAATCGTTTTCAGTTGAATGAATTTGGGGAGTGATGATAGTAGTGTAGAATTTAGATAAAAATTGTGATAATTATATTTCTTCTTTGTACCTCGATTACAAATCTATTTATAGGGCTATTTTAAGTACAAACTAGGAAAAATAGATCTGAAAAATACAGTTATAATACCACAAATTAAGGGATACTAAGAAATCATTTTTTTAATTATTTATGGCTATGTCCTAATAATCAGGACATAAAAATTAGGATAGAATATTCCTAAAAATTAGGTCCTAAAAATCTAGATAATTCGACACTTCCCCTCAAGCTGAGGAATCCATTCCCAGCTGCTTGGAAATTATTTCGTGAATGATTCTACCATTTAAGTCTTTTGGTTAGCACATCTACTAGTTGATATCAAAAGGTGTGTAGGACATGCATATCAACCACTCTTCTAGCTTTTCTTTGATGAAATGTATATCAATTTCAATATGCTTCATCCTATCATGCTATACGGGGCTATGAGCAATGTTAATTGCTGATTTATTGTCACAATACAGCTTCATGGGAACCCTCCCACTTGATTTTCAAATCTTCTAGGATAAATTTGAGCCATAATAGTTCACATATTCCTTGGGCCATTGCTGGAAATTCTGATTCAACACTTGATTTTGCAACTACATTCTATTTTTAACTCATCCAGGTCACTAAATTTCCATCAATAAATGTGCAATAAACAGATGTTGACCTTCTGTCCACCACGGATCCTGCATAGTCAGCATCGGTATAAACTCGTAGCACCAGTTTTTGATTTCTTATGAATATGACTTCTTTTCCTAGACTTCCTTTTAAGTAATGTAGTACTTGATTGACGGCTTGTAAGTGTAATTCTCTTACGTCATGCATAAACTGACTAATCACACTAACTGAATATGCAATATCGGATCTAGTATAAACCAAATAGATTAGTTTCTTGACCAAGTTTTGATGCATTTCTCGATCTACAGTAGATTCTTTCTTTGTCTCCCCAAGTTTTTTATTAAACTCAATAGGTGTAGCTACTGGCTAACAACCAAGTTTTCTAATTTTGTTCAAGAGATAAGTCACATACTTCTATTGTGAGACAAAAATTCTTTGTTTAGAGTAAGAACCTTCAATGCCATGGAAGTATTTGAGTCTTCCCAGCTCCTTTATTTCAAACTCCTTAATCAAACACCATTTTAACTTATGTTTCTCCTTATCATCGTTAACAATAATATCATTAACGTACATTAGAAGTGCCATCACTCTCCCTATTGGCAAATGCTTAATGAAGAGGGTATAATTGCCTTGGCTTTGTTTGTAGCCCAAAACTTTCATAACTCTGGAAAATCTCCTAAACCAGACTCTAGGCGATTGCTTGAGCCCATATAGTGCTTTTCATAATCTACATGCTTTGTTTATCGTCCTTTCTCCTTCAAAGCCCAATGGACTACTCATGTAGATCTTCTCTTCTAGATCTCTATGTGAGAATGCATTTTTCACATCATACTGTTGAAGTTGCTAATTAAAGTGAGCAGCCAGTTAAAGTAAAATTCTCACGGTGTTCATCTTTGCCACCGGAGCAAATGTATCCTAATAATCTATTCCATAAGTCTGAGTATAACCCTTTATCACCAATCTTGCTTTATATCTCTCAAGGGAATCATCAGCTTTGTATTTCAAGGTAAAAACCTATTTATAGCCCACAAGATTCTTTCCTTTCGGTTTTCAACAGTCTCCCAAGTATAGTTTTCTTCTAGTGCATCCATTTCTTCTCTCATTGCATTCCTTCATTCTTCTTTAGACAATGCCTTACATAAAGCATTTGGAATAGCAACGGTGTTCAGACTCACAATGAAATTTCTATGAGTTGGTGATAGGTGTTCAAGTGACACATAGTGAGATAGTGGATATAAGAGTCGCTTAGTGCACTCTTCAGTATCTTTTCTAATAGCAATGGGAAGATGTGAATCATTGTCTGGCATATCAATTGACCATTTATGCAAAGGAGAATCGGAACTTACTAGAAATTCATTTGCAAAACTCGGATGGGAATCTTGAACATGTGTTTGATTTGGAACGGCTACCTTTTTTTAGTACACCTGAGGAAATCTCATAAAGTCATAAATACAGGTAGATATAGGAGTGGACACTTGTTTCAAAATAGACTCAGATGTAGAGAGTGAGTCGGGGAGTGAAGTAGCATGAACTTATTCATCAGAAATTGATTGGTTAGGAGCCGATTGATTAGTGATTGGTTGATCAGAGGTGGAAGCTTAGATTGGAAGATTATCAGGAGATAAGTCAAGATTAAAATTGTCAAAGTTTTTATCTTTCACTAATGATTTCTCCCCCTAAAGATAAGACTGTGGAAAGTAAGGTTCGTTTTCTACAAATGTAACATCGGCCGATATGTAGGTCTTTCAAGGAGGATGATAATATTCATACCCCTTTTGTGTAGAGGAATAACCAAGAAAGACGCACTTAATTGCTCTAGGATCTGGTTTTCCCCTTTGTTGATTATGAACATGTACAAATGAGGTGCAACTGAAAACTCTAGGTGTGAGCTTATCTATTGTCCAAAAATAGGGATAAAAGATGGAAAGAACTGTCATAGGAGTTTTGAGATCTAATACTCCTTATAGCAGTCTACAATCATGTATGTAGATGTAAGGATGGCTTCCCCCCAATATAACTTAGGGACATTTCCAAGAAACAATAATACTCGAGTAGTGTTAAGCAAATGACCATTTTTCCTTTCAGCAACCCCATTTTGTTGTAGTGTTTACACAAAATGACTCATGAATGATCCCTTCTTTTTGGAAATAGGTTGACAAGATCTTATTAAAGTAGTCACTGATATTATCTGACCTAAAACTCTTAATTTTAACTCCAAATTGATTTTGAACCATGGAAAGGAAATTAGGAACGATACTACTTACATCAAATTTGTGTTTGAGTAAGAATATTCATGTGACCCTAGTATAATCATTGACCAGAGAAACAAATCATTGAGCCCCCGAGATATTTGAAATTGTGGAAGGTCCCCAAATGTCACTGTGAATCAAATCAAAAGGATTGGAACTTCTTTTGTTGTTAATAGGAAAAGATACACGGGTGTGCTTAGCTAATTCACAAGTATCACACTGAAATTCACTTATATACAATCCTTTAAACAAAGAAGGAAACGTGATATTTAAGACACGAAAAGATGGATGACCAAAACGAAAATGATAAAGCCAAATGACATCCTTATTTGAAGTACTAAGAAATGACATGGATGAATTATTCATGACTTTGTTTGGAATCCTTGGCATCTCAAGATAGTACAACTCATTCCTTTTCTCAGCAAGTCCAACCTTCCTCTCCAAATCATGTTCCTGAAAAACATAGTAGGTAGGGTAAAAAATTGTATAAAATTTGAGGTCTTTGGTGAGCTTTTGTATGGGGACAAGATTGGCTGATAGTTTCGGCACCCCAACGACACTTTTGAAAGTGAGAATGTGTGTAATATGGATATCACCAATTCCTACAATAGTGACTAGGGGACCGTTTGTCAGCACTATTTTTCTATTGGTTGGACATGAGGTATAGGTACTAAAAAACTATGAAGTGTGAGTCATGCGATCAGTAGAACTTGAGTCTATTATCCAAGCTTCACTCGAAAGTGTTTATTAGGCATAGACCAAAAGAGATTGAAGGCTTATCTGAGAGGGCCAAGGAACATGCACCAGAGGATTTTTCAAGAGACCCTAAAAGGCCTTTAATTCTTTATATTTTCTCATTGTTGAAGGATTCTTTCTCCTGTCCTTCACTATGACTAATTTGTTGGCTGGTTTGTTCAATAAGATGAGCCTGGGGCCTTAGCTGTCCTCCTCTATTTCCTCACTCTCGGCTTGAGGTTGTTGGTTTGCCATTCAGCTTCCAGCAATGCTCCTTTGTATGCCTTGGCTTGTTACAGTAGGTACACCACATATTGTCTCTGTCATCCCTCCATGTAGACTTTGAAGCATCCATCCTTCCTCTTTCTTGTGTTGATGCATTGTGAGTTATTAATGATGAGCCTTTCACAGCTTGAGGCTCTAGCATTATTCCCCTTCAACTTTTTTCTGCCTAGTTTAGAGAGATTGTCTCTTCCAAAGAAGGGATTTCTTTCTTTCCAAGTATTTGAATTATGGCTTAATCAAACTCAGAATTAAGACTTGCCAAAACATCATATACTCAATCCTTTTAAATGAAGGTTTTTAGAGTTGCAGCATCATCCACACACTTCATCTCAAATAATCAATAATAATCGAGTTCTTGCCATAGATTTTGAAGAGAATTGGCATATTTTGTCACAGTTTTGCTCTCTTGTCTTGTTGCACTTGTCTTTACCTTGATTTCACACATTTGTGTTGCATCTTGAGCCTTTAAATAAGTCTTGTGAATGGAATCCCAAATCTCATTTGCAGTCTTGAGAAAAATACATGTATCACTTATGGCTGAATCCTTTGTCTCCCATAGCCATGACATGATCATTGATTCTGCTTCATCCCATGCATTGAACATGGGATCTCTTGATTTTGGACCTATTCCGAGAAGGTGGATGAGTCTTCTTTTACCTTCCAAATAGGTCTTAACGAATTGTGACCATTTGAAATAATTCTTTTCATTCAGCCTATAAATTACCCAAAGTATTTGAGTCTTGAATTTTTGTCTCAGACATGGATATTTCCAAGCATAGGGAAGATACTTGGAAAGGAAGAGCACAATAGAAGCAATAAAGGTTGCAAGTGAATGAGGTTTTAGGGCAAAAAATTGAGACAAGATTAGAGGCGAAGTGGGAAAAATATAGCTAAAGGGATCACAAGAATGAGGTTTTAGGGCAAAAAATTGAGACAAGATTAGAGGCGAAGTGGGAAAAATATAGCTAAAGGGATCACAACAATGACGATTGCGATCAGATTGTTAAGCACAAAAAACAAATCCATCAACGAATGCTGTTATGGGAAGATTATTGCATCAACTACAACACTATCCCAGAAACACAAGCCTAAAGCTCTAATACCATGTAAAATTTGGAGGGATCACTGCCAATTATTCTAACAGCTTGATATTTAAATATTCCATCACTCCCCATCGTGCTTAACCTGGTCTTTTTGCTTAGTACTGAACATGGACATATTTAATTAAGGAGGCAAATGAGAAGTAAGATTTAGTGGAACCACTGCCCATTGTTCTATCAATTTAAGCTATCAAATGAAATCATGGTTTAATATTTAAATATTCTATCACTCCTCCTCACACTTTGTCTGGTATTTTTGTCTAGTACTAAACGTGAACATATTTAATTGGTGAGGCAAATGGGGTTTGGAAAAAGTTGACATCCTGTCCTGATACCATGTAGAATTTAGAGAAAAGAATTGTGATAATTTTATTTCTTCTTTGTACCACGATGACCAAGTTATTTATATAACTATTTTAAATACAAACTACGAAAGAACAAACCTGAAATATACAACTATAATCCCACAAATTAAGGGACACCAAGAAATCAATTCCTAACTAATTATTTATAGCTATTTCCTAATAATTAGGACCTAAAAATCATAATGGAATATTCCTAATAATCAGGTCCCACAGATCAGGATCATTCAACAAGTAGTAAATTATCTACTAGAGTTTGGAGTAGAAAGAGTAGATAAATCTCTCTGAAAGTTGTCATCTCTACCGGCCCGGTTCTTGGTTCTTCTTGGTTCCAACTCCCAAGAACCAAGAACCAGCTTAAGACCGGCTTGGTTCCAATTTGAAATTGACCCTAAAACAATTTATCCTACGTAAAGGTAAAAAAAATGCTTAGCTGCGAACAAACAAGTCAAGCAGGACTCTTTCTGAAAATTGAAAGAAACTATACCGCACCTCAATTTGAACAATGGACTTCACTATGCAAATAAATCCTCATAAGCCACTAGATCAAGAGCAGCTTTTCTATTGAAAGGACAATTTCATGCCTTATACTAATGTAGTAACAGCCGTGGAATAAAAAATCTTGGCAAGTTGTGGGATTTGGCCGGCAACCCATAACTTTTTTTATGTACAAAATCTTTCAATCACTAGGATTGCTACCCACGCTACTTTCATTTGGTTTATGTTACAAACTCAACTCAATTATATAATGTGACGCTTTATAGACTGCTGTCTAATTATAATTCCTAGTTAGTTTTAGTGCATTGTGCCATGCTGCTTTGGCTCCACTCTTTGAATCAGGGTCCGGATTATCCAAAGAGGTAGTCAGTAGCTCTTTACATTGAATTCGGCATATACCCAGCGTTACCAGAGTCGATAGCTAACAATTCAATCAGAACAGAAAGCAGCATTACCCACTTGGCTTCATGCTATGAATATGATGTAATAACGCCATACCTCTCTCAGACCTTTGGCCAAGATCAACTGTTACCAATAAGTATAACCACTGAGTCCACTGTTGCGGAAAACAGACATGACGGTGGAAGGATTAGAAGAGCCAACATGTCCACATAATCACAAAATCTTCACTAAGTCCTCAAATTGGTTTTAGTGTTGCCACATGGAGGAACATCTTGTCGGAGTTAACAAATGTCAAAAAGTGTCTATCTCAACCTGCTGGAAAAATACTCTTCCTAAAGTCATCATACAAAGATAATCGTGAAGTACCAAAATTAGAGCCATGTGCCTTCAATCAAGGACAAGCCACTGGGAATGGACGAGTTAGCTCAAACTCTGCATCCTATCCCTCATGCAGAGGGTCTCTGACAAGCAGAAAACAGTTGCCAACTGATGAAGGCCATTGCCAACGAGGTGAACAATTCAAATCCTACAACCTTAGGTAAGTGCCACCCCAATCCTCGCCTCAAATAGCTGCAAAGACCTCAGTTTAGCCCGAAAACGAGGGGAATGACTTGAAAATTAAGAAATTTGACGAAGACTTGTAATAGAGGGACTCAACTATGTTCTTTTTATTCAGGGGATCCAAAACAATAAAGAGGGACACACTTGCCAAGATCAAATGAAAGACTTATTGGACACGAAGGCCACGACACCAAGAATACCAGTTAATTAATGCTAAAGACCACATGAGAAGTCCACAACTGTATTCTAGCAAAAAGGGAAAACACCATATGCTACAGTCTTTTGTCATTATTCTAAAGGAGAGTCGACACCTAAAGAATAATCTAAGATCATGCAGGCAATAACAATATTCTAAGGTTGCCAACAAAAGGATAAAAAAGCACACCTTGTGATAGATGGCATGGTCGCAACAATCCCAGCACATGCATATATTATGGGGATCAGAGTCTTAGGTTTGTTCTTTCGAAGCCACATCAATGATCCCAATGCAGCCAGGGATATACTAAAAACCTGCATTCAGTAAATCAGGAAAATGAACTAATAAATTGGAAATAAATAGATCAGACTTCTATTCTTCTCCATGAAGCTTTCAAGTCTCATGGCCATTTTTCTTATATTGTATCCAAACCCTGTAATGGCAGACATCGGCCATCTAAAAACTTCCAGAGTAACCTGGGGAGGGAAGATGATGACAAAGAACACATACCAGGTTAGCATTGGCTTCAAGACCTTGCAGGATGTAATCCCAAGTAAACTCCAATCCCCGGGCACCAACCCAAAGGGGTGCCAGCCTATGTAAGACAGAATCGGCAAAAGCCCATCCTACAAACAGTCAAGAGAGAACCTTGTTTAAATCATCTACTCCTGCTATAAACTGATCGGGCTGGAGGATCAAGATATAGCTATGGATAGCTATGAAATGCACATTATCTTTCCATAAACACAAAGAAACCAGTTACATATAACTTGAGTTGATGACTGCTTCACATACCGAGGCCTACGGCTTGGAACTTATGGTTTTGTGAAATATTCCTATGAGTCAGCTGTGTCAAGGCAAAGTAGAGCCCTGCTACATCTATAAAACCAATCAGAGCTTTCAGCAATTCCTGAAAATAAGCATGACAGATTTAGAATGAATTTGGCCAGTAAATGTCGCATTAAAAAGCATAGTAACATGACTCTCTGAATCAATGTCCTTTTCTATTCAATTGCTAAAGGAATAACACCCTCCACCCAAATCTAAGCCTAAATAGTAAATAATCATGTATATCACAAAATGGGTTCGGGGTAGAGTACAGCAGCTCTCAGCTGAAAAAACCAAACCAAATGAATATCAGAAGAAGCATTGCAAGAAAGTAAAGTCGTGGGTTCAGTGATACCAGGGCAATGCACAGTTTCAGTAATATGAAATATGAGGGATTCAATCAAAGTAATATCCAATCGTTAACCCAAATTAAATGTGCAAACAAAATCCAATTGAGCGAGAACTGAGATGAGAGTGCAAAAGGATACCTGGTAAGGATCAAAGCTCTCATTTTCTGATACTTTGAGAAAAGTTGCTAGGCAAACCAGCTGTGGGTTATTAGATAAAAGGAAACCTTCATGTAATTAGGACATCATAGAAGACTGAAAACTTAAATCTCAAGTATTATCTGTTGTTGGACCAACCTTAACTAAAGCGGTCCCAAGGTATACAAGAGCAGCTTTGACAGAAGTTCCCAGTGTATCATACTCAGATCTGCACAAAAACTTGTTAGTGCAAACGTCAATTGAAGTCATGACTTAACACACACTTATTCCTTTAATACATATGAACAGTCTTTCGATCATTCTGAAATATAACCCTCCGCACAAAGCACATACTTCGACTACACGCAGAAAGCGGTAAAATCTGAAGACGAATAAAAGAACCTATCAACTATAGAACACACTAGAAGGACGTACCAAACTGTTCTCTCCAGTGGCTCCTGAGGTACATCAACCAAATATCATACTTTAAACTCAAAGTATGCAAGTTCCAATTCTTTTCTCTCATCACTCTAGAGTACCTGAAGGATTTACTAAAAATTTTTGAAAATTACAATAAACTATGCTATTTCACAGCTAATCATCATCAAACAACTTGAACATTGCTTCCATTTAAAATGCTTGTGGAGCTTCTTGTTAAAATCTAGATCTCTTTGCATAGCCAAGCTTTGTGGTTATCAACTTAGCAAAAGCTAGTATTTGATGTCTTAATTGTGCTCTAATTTTACCTTTCCTAGGAGAAAGCTGCTCAAAGTGTGTGCTATCAGTAAACATTTTGTTAAGTATGTTGTTGCCGGTTGGAAATGGTCAATCTACTTCTTTTGTGGTCTGATAATTAGCACCCTCATGGAATCTTGGAGATTTACATATGGAGAATAGTCTATGATGCTGCTCAGCATCTTGGTTCAAAGGCATCTGCTGTTATTTAAGGTTTTGATTGGAGATGGTCCTGATGCTCAATCCCGATATGTTGGCCATAACAGCTGCATCCTGTGGTATGCTCATTGCAGATTCTTCTCTTGATGATAAAATTCTTTGCACTGCCTCTACTTCTGTGTTTATCAACTTCTTCTGTTGCTTAATACAATGTTTGAAATAGGAATATAAGTTTGAATGGCATAGGAATGCATGGTTTTCTCTTAATATGCCTAAATTCTGTGTCATTCCCAATATGCCTACATTTGATAGGATTGGAAGATGGTCCAATCTTGTAAATGGTTCGCTCAGTTGTTGTGCAAGCTATCTAATGGAGTCAAGCTCACTCAACATTAAAGTGCAGCTTCTGTTCTCAGTTTTGGAAGAAATGCTTCAGCTCTGTCTTGTTGAAAGGATCCAGGAGATTGGTCAGCTAAATTTGAATGGATAAAGACCTCTGAAGGGTGCAGACTTAAGGATTTTTTGTTAAAATTTGCTTGGAAATAGCTGCATTTACCTCATCTGGAGAGGTAGCTATGAGATAATCCATTCTCAGATCCAACCACCCATTGACAGAGAGGCTAAAATTGGTTGCGTATACTGTTAAGCACAAACATGAGAGTCTTAGGAATAATGCATCTCTAACTTGCACCTTCGGCTTTGTTCTCAGTGGAAAATTTCCTTCTGAAGTCTTTCTTTTGTGGTATGACATAGTCCATTCATAAGCCGATCGTGATGCTAACATTTCCAAGCGGAGTCACAGCTCATGATCTTGAGCATGTGGACTTGAGGCAGGTCTAGTCTCCCCACAATGAGTGTTTGCAATAAAAATGGTAACTTACTTATCCAGAAAGAGAAAAAAGAGAGTAAAAACCCTGATCAAACAACAAGAACTGGAACTTAGCTAAATCACCGATCAAACAACAAGCTTTCCTTCTTTCATAATAAAAATGCCACTCTCTCGAACTTTCCTTCTATCATAATAAAGCAATTATCTTTCGAGCCCATCAATATCTCCTCTTCGCGATTAAGTCAGTTTCAGCACCAGCAAAACAAGTAACAGGAACCCAATCCTTCCTGCCATCACTATCACCGACGCTTTCCCAGTCGCATTCGATCACAAATCAACTAGCCAACGATGAGCAATTACCGAGACGAACGAAAGCCATCAATCAACATGCTTTCGTTCGCAATCACAGGAACGGAATTCAGACAACAAGAGCAATCAACACACGCGACTAGGGGAAGCAAGCACGCGAGAAACACCGCCCAGGGGCAATCGAACGACAGGCGATCGAGCTTCGGGGAGCGGATCGGAATGAGCGACGACTTACAGGGGAGTGGCGGAGTAGTAGACGGCGTGAGGACCGAAGGTGAGGATCGCGCAGTTGAAGAAGTGGAACACCGTCATGCTCTCCCGCTTCGCTCTGCGAAGCACCCAGCGAGGATTTGAAGAAGCGGCGGAGGCGGAGGCGGAGGCGGCGGAGGAGGCGGAGGAGGCGGAGGCGAGATGGAGAGCGAGAGCGAGATCGAGCTGAGAACAGCGGAACGGAGCAAAGCTGAACCGGGGCGACCGGCCGATGATTTGCCGCAAGTTTCGAGTTCCAGAACGGGTCCTCCAGATCTTCTCTATTTACGCAAAATGCCACTGGGTGTTGGGCCTGCAGCTTGGGCCCATCTCGGTTTCGGCTTTGGACGACGGGAAATGGGCTCTAAATTTGGGGCCCAGAGGGAATCGTCTCGACCTTGGGCTCAAATTAGGAGGTCGTCTTGGGTGGGTCGGGTCGGGTCGGGTGGATTTGCTCCTGCCTATGTTGCCTTGTTGGGTTGGGCCGGTATTTTTTGAGAGGACCGTGCCGTGGCTCTGGGCAAGCACGGGTTTTTTTTTTTTTTTTTCCATTTGAGACCTTTGCCCAAACTCGCCCAGCTTTTCTTCTGTCTTTTTGGGGGCTTGGGTGAGTTGACTGGATCGCCGACTCCATGATATGCTTTCAGTTAGTACCTTATTCAAGCGTTAAACAAGAAAAAAAAAGATGTATGGCATATTGAAAGCTGTTTTAGAAGGCTTTGGAGCAATAGGTTCATGCACTCGGTTCCATGAGCTGATAATGAAATGTCAAATCATGTGACTTTCATACGAGGTCACCAAAATTCGATTGCTGACATTACTCTCGTGCATTACACTAACATGGGTCGATATGCGCATTATGGGTTGTCCCCTTTTTGGAGAAAAGAAAAGTGAAGAACTCTCTTACCTTTTGGTACCCTTGCTAGTGCTATTGTGCAATTGTAGTGTGCACTAGCCAAAACAAGACATTACTCCAACTAGAATTCATTCAAACGCTACCAAAATCCAACAAGAGATAGAAATATGAAACATAAAAAAAGTATGGCGCTTTTAATGGTTCATTCATGCTTGCAAACATTGTCAAACAAGCTAAATTTTGGTCATATCAAGTTCATTAAAGAGGACAAACATTAGCATCCACAGGAGGCCATAGAGACCAATGCCATCTCTAGTGGGTCTAAAATGAAGATAACTATGAACAACCAATAGGAAAATGCTCAACATTCTTCTCATGTACAAGGAAGGACAAAAGTAGGGAAATTACCAAAAAATCTTAAAACTATTGTACATGGACTAATTCAGTCCTAAACTTTTTAATTTGACTAATTTAATCTTAAACATTTTGACAATTTGTCAATTTCGTCATTTCGGCCAATTTTAGCCAAAAATCTCTATAAATGTTAGCTATCCTATATGGCATAGCCATCACTAGAGCGATCGGCGCTGATGTAGACAAAATTTATAAATTTATAATATTTTTAATGCATTTTTTATATTTTATTATCTTTTTTTTATTTTCTCTTTCTCTTATTTTCTTTTTTTTTTCCTTCTTCCTTTGTCGCTCACCAAGCCTTGGCTATGGCTGGCAACTGGCTATAGTCAATGACCAGCGAGGGCCGACCTTGCTGGCCTCCGGCTTCGAGCGAGGCTCAACCTTGTCAAATTTAGCGAATTGAGCCTCACTCGAGGTTGTCAAGGTTCTTGCTAAATCCCAGCTTCGGCCTCGGGCCTCGCGTGAAGCTGGACCCTAGCAATGAGGGTGAACCTCACCCAAGGTCAGTGAGGTTGGCCCTCGCTAGTTGTTGCTCGTGACTGGTTGCCGACATCGAGGTCCGGCAATCAATGGAAGAAGAAGGAGAAAAAAGAAAATAAAATGGTCGCATTTTTTTTTACTCCCTCTATAGCTAAAACACTTCCTATCACAAAATTTTGACAATATTAACTTTAGTCGGTCATATCTTTTTAAGCATTCTTTAATTGCTTTTCTTCTTTCTCTTTCTCATTGTGTCACTTTCTTTTTCTCATTTATTTCTCTGATATCTCTCTTTCTAAAACACCCCCTACCATGCCAATAATAGACAATTTTTTGACACCTCAAAGTTTGTCACTGGCACCAAAAAAAAAATCTGTCACCGACACAAGCAACTCATAGAGTTGAAGCCTGGATTTGCAAACCTCCTCCTCACCCAATTAGTCCTCTTCCATCTCCATTTCTTTAACTCAAGGCCCAACCATAAGCAAAAAACCCATCTCACATCTCTTCAGTGTCCACCTTCATTCCATCCCTTTCGCTCTTTGTGTTATTCGTTGTCCCATTTAGCATCAAACTCTTCAATTGATTGATCATGAAGACAAAAAACCCCCCATTAAAGATTCAAATCCCGGAGTTGAAGCCCTCACCCATATCCTCATCAAGCTCATCAGTAATGTTTGCTTCTCCATCTCTGTCTTCTTGGTCTTGATTGTCACCATCATCGCCAATTCGCCATCACCTACTAGCCTCCAGATCTATGGCTCGAATTCACCCATGCTCTCACTAAGGTCTTTACACAAACTAAAAATGCCACCTTCAAGAATGACAATCCCATCCTCAAAACCGGCGAGGATTTGCCCCTCCTCGCCCCCGCGATCTCTCCAAGTTTTGCGCCAACTGACCTCCGTTGCTAAGTTGCCATTGTTGGTGATTGTAAGGGCTGAAGAGGTGATAGCAACCTCGATCCTTAAGTCCGAGCCCTTATGCAATGAGGCGGCACTATTGTGTCAATTATTTAGATCTTCGTGTTCTTATTGCCACTAAGAAGTTCAATGCAAGAGCCGTTAGGTCTATTATACTTTTGGGTATCAAACTCCAGTTAAAGATTCAAAAACTAATGAGTGCGACGTGGCCTAGATGACAAGTGACAGAGGCAAAAGAGTGTTTTTTTTTTACAGATGCCACCAAGACTTGAACCATGATTAGAATTAAGAGGGAAGGGAGAGAAGGAAAAACGAGGACAATAGGACCTACAAAGGTTAATATTATCAAAACATTGTGATATATAGTGTTTTAGTTATTGTGGGAGTAGAAAAAGCGTGACCCAAATAAAATATAAAAAATTCAAAAAAAAATATAATATTGAAAAAATTATTCAGGTTAGTACCGGTTGTACCACGTAGGATTACTAGTGTTTACTTCAGTAATTTCCAGCTAAAATTGATCGGAATAACTATATTGTCAAATCATGAAAAATGTTATGACTAAATTGGCCAATTTGAAAAATTTATGATTGAATTGATATAAGTGTAATAAGTTTGTGATTTTTTTTGGTAATGTCCCTGGTAAAAGCATAAATGGTTAGCAATTTGAAAACCCAAAAAGTTATATAATTAATACAGAAACGTGTGTACGATACTCTTCAAAGTATGTATTTATCGATCTATGGGTGTGAATAAGGAATGTAGGCTTTTGAAAAAAGAATGATTAGTACGAATTATATGTGTGTGAGCCCCATAATTGAAAATCTCTGGCGAAAGATTCCACAAGTGTCCTTACCTCCACATAAAACTCCAATCCATGTTTCAACCATTTTATCCTTGACCACACCATCCCTCTCTCCTTGACTGCACATGGTCTGCAATTTTTTTTGTGTTTTTAAACCTTTTCAAGTCCTAAGTGCCATAATGCTCTTTTGCAGGTTTGGAATTTTGGAATCGACCCATCTTCATATGATTCTGTCTCCAGGAAATCATGTGTGTTCTTACCTGCCTGTCTGTTTGAACCCTTTGTTCTTGTTCTTTTCCCCAGCAGATCAATCCACGAGGAAATGATAGACTAACGCATTTCTTCCTGCGGTCTTAACATAGATCAAACAGATCCTTGACCTGATGAATAGGCGAGAAAAACCTTTCACAAGCTCGCCCATGAAATCTAGATTGTCAATTTTGTAGGAGGGGGTTCGAAAAGAGAGAGAACAAAAAAGGAAATAACGTTTTAGATATAAGGTTTTCTCACAGTGATGCGAAAATTAGAGCATATATGAAAGTTACATATATGTACTCAAATGGGTATGGACTGTTGAATTCGGTAAGTCTTTCGCCAGACTCGCTTTATGCAAGAGCTTATACTTGCTCGGTTCACATGTGTCATGGCTGCATTCATAACTTCTCCTCTACTAATGAGCATGACAAATAACCAGAATAAAAAAATATTCTCCATGACAACACTAGAATCAAAGCAACAGGAGGACATGATATATGCATGAATACATACACATATATATAGCACTTTGATTTTACTTATGGGTCCATATAAGCAAAGTCTGTTCTTCTGTGGTCCAAGCGATCAGCAAGAAGAAAACACAGAATGAGACTAGCTTGAAGAAGGAAGAGAGGCCATCATCATCAGCAGCACAGAATTTTCAATAAACGACAAGGTAAACTGCGAGAATTTTGGGTTCAAGCGTCAGCCACACGAGAATGAATTCAAAAAAACAGCAAGACATGATGGCTTTGCATCCACTTTCACATTATTACTTTCCAGTCCAAAGTGACCTATTATTTCCATGAAAGAGAAATTAACCATCATCTCATGACCTGAATAATGGAAGAAAAATTTGATGTCGAGGAGCCAACGACTTGGTGTAGACACGGTTTAACAACCGAAATCATTATTTCCTTGAAATGGTCCCAAATAAAGGGAAACGATGTTCAAAGGTATAAGTTGCAGCAATGGCCCTCCGGGCAGGATTTTTCTTTGTAAAAAGGAAAAATCGGAGTTGTCATTTTCTTCTTTCGGTCGAGGCAGCTTTACTTGCATGAGATCAATCCAAAAATGGCCAGACCCTGGCCTCAGTGGCCATTCTGCAATTCTCTCTCTCTCTCTCTCTCTCTCTCTCTCTCTCTCTCTCTCTCTCTCTCTCTCTCCATCTTGAACTTATGATTCAACCACAATATGAACTGGTCTCCGTGTGGGTCCTTTCCATTAAAGATAGAAATTATTCTTGAGAAATTTCAAGTCCTGCATGAATGAGAACGAAAAACTATCGAGCTCAATCAGTCAGCCTATGAGTGAAGTGAAAGTCACCGGGTATTTGTACCAAATAGAGCTCATTAGGGTCTCTCTCTCCAACTTGAACAGATGATTCAACAAATCCGGCCACGAATGAACTGGTCTCCGTGTGGGTCCTTTCCATTATAAATGCAATCCATTCTTGAGAAATTGAAGTCCTACATGAATGAGAACAAAAGACTATCGAGCTCAATCATTCAGCCTCTGAATGAAGTGAAAATTACTAGGTGTTTGAACCAAAAAAGAGTCCATTAGGGTATGAATAGGAAAATTACCAAAAAAAGTTATAAATCTATTACAGTTGTACTAATTCAGTCATAAACCTTTCAATTTGAATAATTTAATCTTAAACACTTTAACAATTGGCCAATATAGTTTATCTAGCTAATTTTGACTGGAAATTACTGATGTAGACGTTAGCTATTTTATGTGACACACTCGGCACTGCCGTGAACAATTTTTGCAATTTTTAATGTTTTTTAAATCTTTCTATAATTGTTTGTTTTCCTTTTATCCTTCTCTTTTCTTTCTTTCTTTTTCCTTCTTCTTTTGTTGGTCATTGGGTTTCCGCGATGGCCAGTGACTAGCCATGGGTGAGGCCGGTGAGGGTTAACCTCTCCACTCTTGCAGGGGTGAGGTCACCCAAGGATAGTGAGGGACGACCTTTGGCAAGGCTTAACCTTGCTAGATCTGGCGAGGGTTGACCTTGCTTCCCTTGCAAGAGCGAGGTCACTCGAGGCTAGCAAGGGCCGACCTTTGACATGGCTTGACCTTGCCAAATCTGGCAAGGGTTGATCTTGCTGCCCTTGCAAGAGCGAGGTCACTCGAGGCTAGCGAGGGCCAAGCTTTTGACATGGCTTGACCTTGCCGAATTTGGCGAGGGTGAGCCTCACGTGAGGGCGACCCTCGCTAGATCCTGGCGAGGTGACCTTGCCCTTGCAAGGGCGAGCCTTGCCCACCCATGTGAGGGCGAGCCTTGCCCACCCTCGCTTGTGGCCAGTCGGAGGCTTGATGATTGGCGGAGGAAGAAGGCTAATAAAAAGAAAAAAAGAAAAGAAAATTTTAAAATATTACAAAAATTATCAATGTCGGTGCTAGCTGTGTACCACATAGGACAATCGTGTGCTCATGTCAGTGGTTTTCAACCAAAATTGGTGAATATATTATCTTGGCAAATTGTCGAAAGGTTTTTCGACTAAATTGATCAAATTCACAACAATAAAAAGGCCAAATTGATAATTTAAAACTGAATTGGTAAAAGTGCAATAGGTTTAGGACTTTTTTAATAATAAGGATTAATACCACGAAAAATCTCAAACTGGTACATTTGTGACAAATTTATCTTAAACTAATTTTTTAACCACAAAAAATCTCAAACCGATACATCTATGATAAATTTACCCTCCATTAGTTTTCAATAAATTTTACAGTCGAATTGCCAAGTTAAATGACACGTTGCAGTTGATAGGTGTACTGGCTTGTAATATTTCGTGGTATTAATTCAATTTAACAATAATCAACGGATGATAAATTTGTTATAAATATACCAATTTAAGGTTTTTGGTAGTCAAAAAATTTGTTTGGGGTAACTTTATCATATGTATTCCAGTTTGAGGTTTTTTATGGTTAAAAAATTAGTTTTTGGTAAATTTGTCACACATATATCAATTAGGATTTTTTGTGGTATTAACCCTTATAATTACCACCCGCCTGGGTGGCGCTGCTGGAAAGGGCACTCTTCCTCTCGCAAAAGGTTGAATGTTCGAATCCCGGGTGCCGCAGGGTGACTTAACTGGTGCACGTGTGTGGTGGCTAGCACGTGTCGCCCCCAGGGTTTACTTCCCGGCTGTCGGCCGTGCGGGGGTTCCCTGGGTTATAAAAAAAAAAAAACCCTTATAATTATCCTTGACATGAAAGGTTTACTCTTTTCCTTGTAGAGTTTCTCCTATATTGTGAAACCTAGTTAGGGCAATCTCCAAATGTCTCTCAGCTAAGACAACGCCTGTCAAATATATACAATGTCAATATCATTTTGATACCGAGCAAAAAAAATATCATTTTGATAAATAATGCAATGTGGCCTTTTGGTGCTCATTTCCCAAGTGATGCGCAAAATGTGTCGATGTCCTCGAATTTTCAATGTAAATCACACTATAAACATTCACAGAGTCATTTCCTTTCATTTCACTACGCTGTGTTATCTCCTCGAAAACAATGAAAAAGCGAACATGTCTCCACTCTCGCTTCTTTTTCCCCCGAAATTGGGTCGTCTTCTGCCTTTTCTCCTTGGTTCCTCTACCCTTCTTTCGACGACACTTCACGTACGGCAAATTACGTAGGGCCTTCTTGAAAGACGTGAAACACCGTGCGACCCTACAGTCGCCCAGATTCGAGCGAACCTGATGGTGATGATCATGTCATAGCAGAGAGATGGAACAACAGAAGAACAGTTAGTAGTACTGTAGTTCTTGTGTTTGTGCTTATAACCAAGTGATCAGAGAGTGGTTGAGACCCAACCCAGGCACACTAACCCATGAACTTTAAGAGATGGAACTATCAGAGGACGAGGGGTTTTATAAATTAAAAGTAGGTTAGGGTTTGATTTTTGCATGTCTTCTTCGGTTTTCCCTGCATGGCATGACCTGTCCTAGGGGAATGTCGATGCTTTACTTGCCAACTCTTAGCTTTGTTTAGGACACTGATGAAGAATAAACTTTTGTCTGGTCTGCTGTCTCTGATCCTTCTCTGACTTCATCCTTCCTATCACGTTCTTTTCTTCGAGGCATGCATGTATTAATTAGTCAATGTTCTGTGTAAGGCTTCTCGTTGACCAGTCCAATCTGCCCACATTCACCCCAAAATCCAACGAAGAATCTCTCCTTGGAACAAAAAAACGACCAAATCCTAATTAGAGAGACACCCGAGATCCATTTCCTTAGGATTTTTTTTTTTGGTAATTTTCCCAGTAACAAATACTATTAAAATCTCCGCGCTTCGCTATGCGTGTCAATTTGCTCATTTTACAAGGTTTTGTAGTAATATTTATGAGCTTGTTATAATCATCACTTCCCTCAATCTTTTTCCAAAATGTTTTGCGGTATATATCAATGAAAAGAAGAGCTATCACTTAAGTAAAGTATTATAATAGTAAATCCCCTAAGTCTGATTGCTAATTGGGTAATTGTCTAATCAATTCTAAATTTATTGTACGGATGTCAATTATGTTCTAAACTTTTTAATTTTGTCAATTTAATCCTAAACTTTTGTGTGAGATTAATGTAGTTTTTTCGGCCAATTTTGTTCAAAAAATTGGTAACGTCACAGTGTGCCACATAGGGCGATCGACAATGATAGGACTACAATGTCAGTTATTTCTAATGAAAATTGAGTGGAAGAACTACATTAGAATTTTATGTAAAGATTTAAGACTAAATTAGTAGAATTGAAAAAGTTTATGACTAAATTAAAAGAAAATTTGTCCAAAAGTCTTAAACTTATTGCACTTTTGCCAAGTTAGTCATAAACATTTTAATTTTCCAAATTAAGTCTATTCAGCCAAAATTAACTGGAAATTGATGACGTGGATAAATTTCAATAATATTCTAATACTTTTTCTAATATTTTATTTTATTTTTTTTATTTTTCTACTTTTTCTTTTCTTATCTTTGTTTTTTTTTTATAAACCTTTGGCCAATGAGGTCACTAGTCGACCATTGTCGACTACAAGTGGTTGGACAAGAATGTTGCGGCCCTCGGTGGCCACAAGCGAGGGCATCGAGCCCTCACCCACTTCCAGGCGAGGGCAACAATGCCCTTGCTAGCCACAGGTGTGGGGCTCATGGCCCTCGCCTATGCTCGGCGAGGGCATCGAAACCCTCATGGGCCAAAAGGGGAAAGAGCATATCAAAACTAAAGATCGCTAGCAAAAGCAAGCAATTGATCTTCCATTTGGATTATACTAACATAAATGGAAGAGAGAGAGAGAGAGAGAGAGAGAGAGAGAGAGAGAGAGAGAGAGAGAGAGAGAGAGAGAGAGAGAGAGAGAGAGAGAGAGAGAGAGAGAGAGAGAGAGAGAGAGAGAGAGAGAGAGAGAGTCGAAGTCCTACCACACAAATCGCCTATTGGCCAGCAAGGGCCGCTACGCCCTTGCCTGGTCTGGGCGAAGGCTGTGAGCCCCTTGCTTATGGCCAGCGAAGTCCTAATGCCCTCACTCGTGGCCAGCAAGCCCAGTTACTTGTGGTTGGTGATGGTTGGCCAACAACTTTGCCAGCCAGAGGTTTATAAAAAGTAAAAGAAAAGAAATTTCAAAATAATAATAATAATAATAAATTCAAAAAAAAAATATCATTAAAAATTGGCCATGTCAATGCCGGCATAGTGTCGGCAGTGTCACATATGACGTCCAGTATCCATGGCAATGATTTCTAATCAAAATTGACTAGATATACTCAATTGATAAAATGAGAAAATGTTTAGGATTCAATTGGCAAAATCAAAAGGTTTATGATTAAATTGGCAAAAGTGCAACAGATTTAAAACTTTTTGGACAATTTTCCTAAATTGACATTCATATAATATGTTTAGGACTAATTGGGTAATTTTCTCGATTGATAAATCGTGCAATTGGTGCAGAGCAATGTGAAATACAATATTAAATTATTTATCATAATTTTCTTAAATCTGATTTTGGTCCGGAAATGTTTCAGTTCTAGCAAGGGTAGTTCATAATACTTGTATAGTTTGGATTTCACTGACTTATTCGACACCAGTCTCGCAATCATTGTAGTTTTGAAGATATCGGTCTCCATTTGATGGTGATCTAATGATAATCTTAATTCCTTATTCATTTTGATTCTCTAATTTATAAAACAGCTTGAACTTTAGCAGTGGAAATTGTCAATTTTCCATGTAAAGGTGAGAAAAGCTTACCCTAAAAGGTTGGACCATGTAAAGTAATTCAATTTGTATATAAATTAATATGAATGTACTATGAATATAGGTGACCTGGCCTCTTAGAGTGATTTTCAATGTTTTTGACTTTTCTTAAACCTAGTACTTCATTCTTACTTTTTACCTAAATTTATGCCACTATTTTGCTAATTATTAAATGTATATATATCTTGAAGAGGATTTGAAAAGCAAAAAAGGCTATTTTCATCTTTGCACTTTGACATATTGCTCTCTTTATGTTTCGCACAATGAAAAAGTCGCATTATGTTTTTATCTTATAATATTTTTTATATTTTTGCCTCACCTAAGTTCGACCATTTATGATGCTTAATGATGAATTTTATCATAAAACTATTCATTTTTGTGATCATTTAGGGTGTTTTATGACAAATAATACTTCATTATAACATTTACCATTTACTTTTCGATATTGCAAACAAAAAAAAGAAATTATATGATTAATCACGAGTCTTTTTGTACCGTAGCACTATATGTATGAGGGGTTTTATGAAACGATAGTTTAAGCACGTTTTAAACAATAAAAGATGGTATGATTTTTTTTATTAACTTGGTTTACAATAATGATCAAATACAGTTGCAAATTTTGTTGATTGACTTATGCACACTTCCTTTTGAACATAGTGAAATTTAGACATCAAATGTATTCATTTTTTTTGTGACAATCTAAATTTTGACTTAGTTGGTATTTGTGAATGCATAATTTTAATAACGCACTTGTAGTAAATCTCGCCCAGACTTGATCACTCTTGGGACACTAATCAGTAGGGAAAGTCTAATTAGGGATCTAGATATGCGCGACCATTGAACTTGACCATGGACTGACTTTCGACCATAAGGATTGTCCATGTGATATTTTAGGCTCATATAGACCGATCTAAGGATGGTCATGGATCAATTTGCGAATGTCGTATAATTAGATCGCAGGTGATTCCGTCTCGCCAAAATACGAAATCTGCAAACGATCTCATACCTATTCCAAACGATTGCGTTCTCTAGAACTAGTGATTGATCCTAGCAATTATATAATAATTGAGGTCGCCATGACTCAAGTGAACTTAAACGTGGCTCGATTTAGTATCGACCATGGGTCAATTGTACGAATTTTCCCAAAAGCCACTCGTTAATTTGAGACAAGCTCAGGTCGCGTTTATTTGAGTTTGGCCATTAAATGGAGACTGAGTTTGGGTGTTGAAAATTTTGAAAGTCATGACAGAGTAATTAGACGACGTCATTATTAATGTGGTTAGCCTCGGATTTGTTCGGATTCGTCATAAAACTGAATTTTTGACAGGAAGTGGAAAATGACCATTTTGCCCCTGGGATTTTGTGAAGACCAAGTGTAAAATGAGAAGGGCATTTTGGTCATTTCACACTAACTTTAGAGATAAAATTTTTTTGGATGATTTTGCCTTTGCACTTTTTGTGAAATTTCAATTTTACTCTTGGCTATTTTTTTTAGAGTTGATCTTGGCCGTCGATTTTTGGATAAGATTGAATCTTGGCCGTTGGATGGAAAGTTGAGAGGGGGGTAGGATGGTAATTTTGGCTTAGGGTAGGTGCATCAATTATTGGTGTCACATATATAATTCTTTTCCTCTCTCTTTCTCTCTCTCCCTCTCATTCTCACACCTACACCCTCTCCCTCTCCTCTTGGCCAAATCACTCTCCTCCCACTCGTCTCGCGGCCGTGGCCAACCGGCCAAGCTCGTCATCGCCGCCGTTGGTCCGTGGTCGTGGTGAGGCTGTCGGCGTCCCTCGCTGCTCGTTGACGCCGCCATTGCTGTTTCTCCCTTGTTCCGCCACCCTTGATTGCTAAATCTAGCTTAGGATTTCGGGTAAGTGATACTCTAAATCTCGCCTAGGATAGTGGGTAATTTCAGGACAGTTCGGGTGCGTTTTAGTGAGTTTTAGGGGTTATTCGTAGAGACATTGGTGGACTGAGTTGGTTGAGTTTTTTGGATGAATTTGTGGAAATTTTAGAGGTAGAATTGAGGTTAGAATTGATTAAGTTGGTGATTGGGGTGATTACGGGTTATTATCGGGAATTATTGCATGAAAAACGGGCTTAAATGTGCTATTATAGTGATTTTTCCGTGGTGGCTGAGTTAATTTGCATATTGTGGCTGAATTGTGGCATGCTTATCTTTAAATTACTATATGTGGTGAATCGGGATTTGTGGCATGAGTGCGACGCCCTTGGTTGGTGAAAATTGGCCTAGAATATGAAAATTATGTTAAATTGAGCTTGTGCAAGTGGAATTGATGAATTTGTGGGTTAATGTAGCGTGTTGGTGATTTAAATACTTTGGGTGTCATGTGCGAGTTGATCGTGTGAGGTTGATATGTGATTGGGTGATTTACATGTTGCACGATCATTAAACACCCTAAGGCGTTTTACACGGGGTCTAGATAATAAATGGAAAATGTGTGCACGTGTGATAACATAAAACTTGATGCATGTTACGCTGGTTGTGTTATAAAAATGGAGATGGTGTTGCGCTTGAGGTGTGTACGTTTACGTGGGCTAAAGACGCCGAGCCTGAGGCGCGTTGATGCAAGCTATAAAAGTGTTGTTCAACCTGATGCATGTTTATGCAGGTTGCGTTATAAAAAGAGGGATGGTGTTGCTCCTTAGGCGTGTACGTTTACGTGGGCTAGAGACATCAAGCTTGAGGCGTGTTGACGCGGGCTATAGATATGTTGTTCAACTTGATGCGTGTTTACGTAGGTTGTGTTATAAAAAGAGAGATGGTGTTGTGCCTGAGGTGTGTACGTTTACGCGGGCTAGATACACCGAGCTTGAGGTGTGTTGACGCGTGCTATAAAAGTGTTGTTCAACCTGATGCGTGTTACGTGAGTTGTGTTATAAAAATGGAGATAGGGTTGCGCCTAAGGCATGTACGTTTATGCAAGCTAGAGACACTGAGCCTGAGACATGTTGATACGGGCTATAGAAGTGTTGTTGAGCCTGATGCATGTTTGTGTGGGTTGGGTTATAAAAAGGGAGATGATGTTGCGCCTGAGGCGTGTACATTTATGCGGGCTAAAGACACCGAGTCTGAGGTGTGTTGATGCAGGCTATAGAAGTGTTGTTCAGCCTTATGTGTGTTTACATGAGTTGTGTTATAAAAAGGGAGATGGTGTTGCGCCTGAGGCGTGTACATTTACGCGGGCTAGAGACACCGAGCCTGAGGCGTATTGATACGGGCTACAAAAGTGTTGTTGAACCTAAGGCGTGTTTACGCGGGTGAGGAATGAATTGGATGCGTGTGTTCGAGTGAAATGGGAATCGTATGATGTTGTGTTTGTTATGCGAATGTGGGTATGAATATGGTATGATGGGTATTATTGAGTGCGACATGGTGTCGGTTTCTGATAATAATATTTGAACTCGCATGTAAGATTTCGTGCGTATCAAGGTGTGGCATTTGTGCCTGCTATTGTTCTGGCTTGATAGTTGGGTGATTTATGTGTTTGATCATGCCCAGAGATACGTGTTAGCCTAAATGGGGTTTAGGGTTTCTCTTATTGAGTAGTGTTCTCACAGTTTTATTTAAAACCATCTAACCGATTGAAGTTTCGGCGAAGTTGAGAGACAAGGACAATCCGATTGAAATCAATGCTGAGTTCAAGTCTTTAGAGGAACAAACTGGCATCAACGAGATTGATTTCGAGTGGACCCCCTCCAGGGCGAATAGGAGTTAGTTAGAAGTTAGTGGTTGGACAATTTTGAGAGGTGCCCCTTTTTTTGTGGTAGTATTAGTCTACCCGATGCCGCTAGTCCCTTTTTGATATCGGCGGTTGTTGGTGCAGAGGTTGCTAGTTGTGATGGATTGTAATGGATATTGTATATTGCGGTGTAATAAAGTGCTTGGTAGTTTGGTGATTTATCCCTCTCTGTTATCCCTTTTCTAATTCTTGTCCCGGAGTTATTCCCGTTTTCGCCGTGTTCGAATTCTGATGTGTTGGTTTGGGTCGGCGATGTTCCTGGAACATCGCACTATTTCGACCGAGCTTGGAGTGTTGCGCGCTCATCAGGATTCGGGGCGTGACATTTTTCAAACAAATTATTTGGTTTTTTAGAACATCAAGATTATCGGACTTTTTTAAAGAGTACTTCTATTTGTGCATTGCACTGGGTAATGTCTTGGTAATTTTTATTGAGATATGTCCCTAGTTTGAGCGAATTTTGAGTAGATTTCCTAAAACGGGTTTCCTATTTGGGATAGAAATAATAAGATATCCTACTCTAACATCAAATACAACAAGACAAACAAGAAGAGTATTCTATTTTCTCTCCGTGAGTTTTCTAAGTGAGTTCTCTATTAGAGATTGAGAGATAATACTTGTGGGTTTGCTTTGGGCTTAATTTAGGTTTGGGAAATACTCAAGCATGTGAGCGGTTGTAATTATGTGATTCTCCAATTATTAGTAAAATATTTGTTGCTAACTCTCTGTGTAGAGTAGATATCGACACTTGGATTGACTCACGTAAATTTCTGGTGTTTTTTTTTATTGTTCCTCCTTTATTTTTCTAGTAATTTTGCATTGATTTAATTGCAAGATCTGGTTAACTTCCGTGTTATATTACAACATTTTCAAAATCAACATTAAAATTTATAAGCTTAGAGCTAAAGGATTATGACTGCACAGCTATTCATGCATTTGCTACTTTTTCTAGAAACAAAATTGTTTTGGATTTGTATGACTTTGTCTATCACTAATTAAAGTTATTATTTTCAAAGCAGTTGTTTGGAGATTTCATACATGCAGTTGAAATTTGAAAAAAAATGGGATAAGTGCAATGGAAGTCCTAAAACATGTCATGAAATGTGTAATGGAGTTCTAAAACTTTCAAAAAGTGCAAATCAAGTCCTAAAATTTGTTATGAAAGTGTAATTAAGTCCTAAAATTTTCAAAAGGTGCAATCAATGGAAGGACTTGATTAAACCATTTGATAAGTTTTAGGATTTGTTTACGCTTTTTGAAAGTTTTATGACTCAATTGTACTTTCGTGACAAATATTAGAACTTAATTGTACTTTTTGAAAGTTTCAGGATTCAATTGCACTTTCTTGATAAGTTTTAGGACTTTTTATGCGTTTATCCCAAAAAAAAAATCAAGAAATATCTAATCATAAGGACATTCTAATTGTGCTCACGAATCAGTCAAGCGACATGTGAATTGGTATGCAATGATGCTGAAGGTGAAGGCTAATGTCATCCCATGAATCTGTCGATGCTCTGACTTTGTGGGTGATACAATTTTAAGATTTAAGGGCTTCTTTAGATGCTAAGGAAACGATGTTATCTTAAAGTCAAAAAGGTGTGGAGGATAACTGTCCCTTACCCTTTGAAGTCGCTCGTGAAAATTTATATGATATGGTGGAGGCTTCAAGTTCCCAGGGTTGAATTTGTTTACTTCAGGGGGATTAGGACTTTCGTAAGTGCATATGGTACTGATGCCCCCACTTAGCCGTCCTTGGAAAACAATGCTTTATCAACCACATGCTTATAAAGTACTTATTTATTTAAAAATAATAATAAACTAGGAAATGAAAATAATGAAATACTCTAGTTAAATTCATAAGTCGTTGAAAGCAATATATAGAATAAAAAAAAGAGATAAGTGCATTGGAAGTATAATTGGATCCTCTAACTTGTCGGGAAACTATAATTGGGTCCTAAAAATTTTAAAAAGCACAATCAAGTTCTAAAACTTATTATGAAAGTGCAATTAAGTTCTACAACTTTCAAAAAGTGCATTCACGGAAGTGCAATAGAGTCTTAAAACTTTTAAAAAGTGCAATCAATGAAAGGAGACAAATTTGACAAGTTTTAGAACTTAATTGTATTTTTTGAAAGTTTTAGAACTCAATTGCACTTTGTGACGAGTTTTAGGATTTAATTTCACTTTTTAAAATTTTTAAAATTCAATTGTACTTTCATGACAAATTTTAAGACTTCCAATGTACTTTTTCCTAAAAAACGAGAGTGCTGTATAACTATATGGAATTGTCGTCCTTTCATTTTGAAAGTTTAAGCTTATTGTTTAAAAAAACTGCGATCAACTATATAAATATTTATATTGTGCATTATATGTGAAGGAAACAAATTCCTTGAAATTGCGGAAAAAATTGACGGAAACGCATTCCGAATTCATAATACTAAAATGCGGAAAACGTGCCCATTCTAGACTTGAATCATTGATCGTTCGAAGCATATTACATAAAACGAACATACCTCTTTGCCACAGATTAAATGCCGCTATTGCAGACTTGAGAGAGAATCGATTGAAGAACAAATCCTCTTCTGCTTTTTCTCTTTTGTGTGAAGTGAGTTTCTGATGAGTAATTCTTCTTCACACAACACACACTTCACGTATAGTTTCACTTCCCACAAATAACTGCCATATGCGGTTATTTCCTTCATGGGCTCATTTAAGGCTTATGGGCTGGGTTTGGCCCAACATGGGCGGCCCATTTAATTACTAAAAACCCATCATCTCCCACTCGCACATGGTGGGCTAAACATAACTCTCTCTTCTTTGCAATATCCATACCAGCAAATAATCCGTGCGACCAGCATACTTCGAGAGCTCGTTGCTATGCATCTGTTAGGAATACATAGCAACTCAAATTGGGCATAACGTTTTCGAGTAGATATAGTATGCAGTACCCTAGATCAATCAGTCACATTTATATCTCTTTCGATCTCTTTTAGAATCTCGTATATTGTATTCACAATTATGATTTACTCAAAATCATAATTGGTCGACCTATGAATACAAAAATAGGATGTGACATCATTAACAAATTGATCTTCCTTTTTCCTTAAACCTCTCTATTTCAGTCCAGCTCGCTTTTCTAGAAATGCTCCATTAGATCGAATCATTCATGATCATTGGCAACATCCTAAGATAGCGAACACTGAGTAGAAACTTTGAGAATAAGTTAAAGTCATGAGGGCACTTTATGAGGAACTCATATCCTCAAGAGTCTCACATGGCACAAAGTTGAGATCAAAAACTTTTGCCACTCTTATCGGTCGTCATATGCATACGTAGTATGAAATACGTATTACGGTATTAACTCATTTCCCATTGAGCGTATGTCTTTCCGTTCAATACCGTACAGATGATAGTTTAGACATACTCAATGTCTAAACTTGAGTTCACGTATCTACTCTTCTTAAGAATCCATTAGAACTCACATCTGGCATCAAAGACAGATAAAGTAAAATACGTGGACTATTTTACTTTTGGACATAGTAAATGTTATGTCCTCATCTTAGCACTTAGCTAAGGCGACATTTATATTTTAAGCTTGAGCTCTCGATTATCACCTAAATAATAAGCTTAAAAATTGTCTCATCTCTATTTATCACACAGTAAATAGAGGCGATTACCCATGTGAGTGGGTTAATCTTATCCGTCTAACATACTTTCTTGATATAATACACTAAGTATTAAGATGCATAAATATAAAATTCATAGACATTAACAATTTCATTTAAATGTGAACATTCAGGGAAATTACAATATTCAGTACATTATCATCTACGCAGTCCTAGAGATCTTACATGACCAATAAAAATATCTCTAGGAATAGGCTTCGTCATAGGATCTGCTATCATTCTATGCGTAGATATGTACTGCAAGTTCACATTTTTTCGTGCTACCATGTCTTTAACAAAATTGTACTTGGTATCTATATGTTTGGTCTTGCCATGATATTTCGGATCCTTCGTGTATGCTATTGCTGCTTGGCTATCACAATTGACTAACAATGAGCTTGCAGCATGTTCAACAACACTTAAATGATCCAAAAATCTCTTAAGCCAAACTCCTTCTTGTACTGCTGCTGACAATGCCACGAACTCGGCTTCCATGGTGGATAATGCTATACATGTTTGTTTCTTACTGCTCCAAGATATGGCGCCATTATTCAGTAAGAATGCAAATCTAGAGGTAGATTTTCTTTCGTCTAAATCTCCTCCCCAGTCAGCATCTGAGTAGCCTTCAAGTCGCAGATCCTTTCCTTGATAACTCAGAGAATAATCAGCAGTACCCTTTAGATACCTCATGATTCTTTTAACGGCTTTCCAATGTGCCTGACCTGGATTGGATTGGTATCTGCTTACCATTCCAACTGCAAAACATATGTCAGGTCTTGTACACATCATAGCGTACATCAAACTCCCAACAGCACTGGCATAAGGAACTCGTTTCATTTGTTCCTTCTCTTGTGGAGTCTTAGGACACAACCTACGGCTAAATCCTTCACCTTTTGCAATAGGAGTATCCATGGGTTTACAATCATGCATACAAAATCGTTCAAGAATTTTGTTGATATAAGTCTCTTGCGAAAGAGACAATAATCTCTTGGAACGATATCTTGAAATCTTAACTCCAAGAATATATGCAGCTTCACCCATATCTTTCATCTCAAAATTGGACGACAACCAACTCTTAACAGTATTAACCAACTCCATATTGCTTCCAGCAATCAGTATATCATCAACATACAATGATAAGATCACAAATTGATCTTTGGATCCTTTGATATATACGCAATGATCTTCATCAATCATTGTAAAATCATAGGCCACTATGGCATTATGAAAACGTGTATACCATTGTCTTGAAGACTGCTTAAGGCCATATATCGATCTCAAAAGTCGACATACTTTTTGTTCTTGGCCTTTTATAATGAAGCTAACAGGTTGCTCCATGTAAATTTCTTCGTCTAGTTCTCCGTTTAGAAAAGCAGTCTTTACATCCATTTGATGTAATTCAAGATCCATACTTGCCACTATTGCCAGAATAAGGCGAATTGAGGTAAATCTCACAACAGGAGAAAAAGTTTCCTCATAATCAATTCCTTCTTGTTGATTATACCCTTTCGCCACGAGGCGAGCCTTATATCTTTCTATTGAGCCATCAGCTTTTCGCTTTATTTTGAGAACCCATTTGTTCCCAATAGCTTTGCGTCCTTTTGGAAGATCAACCAGTTCCCAAACATGGTTTGATTTCATTGACTCCATTTCTTCTTCCATTGCATCTATCCATTTTTCCTTATCAGGGCAACTTAGAGCCTCATTTACATTTCTTGGCTCATCTTCATCTTGTGGAGCGATCATGAAAGTTTCCCCTTCAATGTCAAAACGTCGTCGGGGAACACTTTTGCGACTTGTTCGCCGTACGGGAGATTGTTCACGTGGCACATCATTCTTCATTACGCTCCCACTTGGATTAGATAATGACGGTATCGTCTCTCCAATCGGTTGCAATTGAGATTGAGTCGAATTTAATTCCTCATTTCTCACATTGCTCCCACTTGGACGATCTTCATCAATGTCATTACCATGATCCAAGGTTTCAAAAAGTGAGTAGTCCTCACCTATTTCGCCCTTCTTAGGAAACTCATTCTCTAAGAATGTGACATCTCGTGATTCAAATTCAGTAATACTCCCACTTTCTTGCTCACCTATAAACACATATCCTTTCGAGTGCTCTGAGTATCTAATAAAAATACTCTTTTTGCCTCTAGGACCCAACTTCTCATACTTGTGAGAGGGCTTGTGAGTATAAGCAGCACAACCCCAAGGTTTAAGAAAACTTAACTCGGGTTTTCTACCTGTCCATAACTCATACGGAGTGGAAGTAACTGATTTAGAAGGCACACGGTTAAGTACATAGGCAGCAGTTAATAAAACATCACCCCAAAAGGTGATAGGTAAATTAGCTTGTGCCATCATAGACCTAACCATTTCCAAGAGGGTTCTGTTTCTCCTCTCGGCAACACCATTTTGTTGAGGAGTATATGGAATAGACAACTGTCTTTCTATTCCTTTTTCATCACATAAATTTCTGAACTCATCAGATAAATATTCTCGACCTCGATCGGATCTTAACGTTTTTATTTTCTTATCTAATTGATTTTCTACTAAATTCATAAATTTCTTGAAGCAACTTAATGCCTCAGATTTATGAGAAATCAAATAGACATATCCAAATCGAGTACAATCATCTATGAATGTGATGAAATACACAGCCCCATGCCTTGCTCTTACATTCATTGGACCACAGATGTCAGAATGGATAAGTTGCAAAGGAAAATCAGCTCTTTTGCCTTTTCCAAATGGTTTCCTTGTTGTTTTTCCCGCCAGGCAATGCTCGCAAATAGGCAAATCAACTTTTTTAATATGACCTAATAAGCCCTCTTTGGCTAATCTTTGCATTCGTTGTTGGCCAATATGACCAAGCCTAGCATGCCATACGTTCACATCACTATCACACGAAGTAAAAGACGTGAAGTGGGAATAACAAACATTGACATTTACAGAATCAACATCCAGTACAATAAAACCATCGAGAAAATAATCACGACCATAATAACTCGTACCTAAATACAAGTCTACACCATTGTTATGGAAGTTCAAATTAAAACCAAGTCGAATCAACACTAAAACAGACACTAAGTTCCGACGAATTTCCGGAGCATATAATACATCATGTAGGAACAAAGTGCGTCCACCACGCATAATTAACTGGCAGGTGCCAATTCCTTTAACCTCAGCTCTGGAGTTGTTCCCTACATAAATCCATTTAGTTCCCGTTGGAACTCGTCGGAACTCCACGAAGGCATCTCTGTCCTTCGCTACATGGTCTGTTGCTCCCGAATCTACAGTCCACAAAGGATTAGACTCAGTTAAAAATATAGAACTTGACACATAGGCAAAGTTCTCAAGAATGCAAGGGGAGTTTACCTTCTTTGGCTCGCCGCAATCGCGAGCGAAATGGCCCTTCTTGCTACAGTTGTAGCATTTCACCCTCGACATCTTCTTCACAAAAGGACGCTTTCCTTTGTCTTGTTGATTAAATTTTGGCTTCTTACCCGAAGAACTTCCTCCCTTGCCTCTCCACCTTCTGAACGAATCAGGACGCTTGCGCTTAGAGCTCGAAGGCCCTTGTGAGCTAGAACCAGCATAGTAAATGTCAATTACCGGCTTATCCGCCAGGAGACGGTCCTCCTCTAGCTCTAAGTGGCGCACTGCATCCTCAAAGGTTTTGATGTTCTCATTATGAGTTAGGTGCAACTTCATATGCTCCCAACTTTGAGGCAAAGAACGAATCACTGCTTGCACTTGCTGTTCATCAGTCAGAACATGGCCAGCATCTTTCAGCTCATTAATCATGTTTGACATTTTTCTTAAATGTTGTTTCATGGACTGACCATGTGGCTTCTTATATGAGTCAAATCTTATAGTGAGCTGTCTAAGCTTGGTTACAGATGTATGACCAAACCTTGCTGCCAATGCTCCCCACATCTCTTTAGCATTTTCAAAACGCCTAAACTCTCGCATGACATCATTGTCCATGCTACTCAACAACGTGATACGAGCAAGGGAGTTCTTCCTTTTCCATACAGCAAATGCATCTTTATCTCTCTTATGTTGTGCAGTGTTTCCATCTTCAGGCTCTTCCATACTCAGGTTAAGAGCTTCAAGAGCCTCTTGCTCTTCCAGCACATATTGGATTTTCATATGCCAAATTTCATAGTTATCACCGTTAAGCTTCTCTCCTTTGTTTAGTTCAGCAACTATATTCTTTGATGCTGAAGCCATTTGATCTGAACATATCAGACAGACAAGCACGAATTGTTAATGTTACTTTATTTATGCATTAATTTTACACAAACCGATTATATTAACGAATAATTTCACATAGGCTTTAGATTCGAAAGTTCACTATGTTCCCAATCATCATCAAAAGATCCTAATGTGAAATTACTGTTAATGTAATCATTAAGGTAAAATTACGTTCTTTAAAGTTACTAAAACTTTTAGAACTCCCACTCAACCAGACAATACCAATAAGACAGATATTATAATAGAATAGAACCATAAACTATTCATAACAGAAAATATCCATCAACATCTATTCATATAAATATGTACATAAGGAACGAATCCAACATAGAAAAGGAAAAACATGATCACTAACATTAACGATACTATCCACCTAGGATATCTTAAAACCAAACTAAAAATGAAATAAAAATCAACCGTCTATCAATTTCATATAGACAGGGAAAGATTCATAAAAATCCTTAGGAAATTTTATTTTCTTTGGCATCCAAATGGAGGCACCCGGAAAACCCCTAGATTCGGGCAACGTATTGCGCCGAGACCGATTCAATGCAAGGGTTGACGTCCTTCTTGCCCCGACCCGTATGTACTCTTTCATGAATTGCTCCACAATCATCTTATAGCTCGGACCTTCTAAGCTATCCCAAACCCTATCAATCATTCTTCCCAACTCATCAGGAATGGTGCATTTGAGGGCTCCGACCATCACATACCCTGGCATTGGGAAACCGTTCCAAATGATATCTTGTATCATTTGGTTGACCTTGATGATGTGTGTCATCATGTCATCATTAGCATCCCACCGGTAAAGAGCCAGCTTGATTCTTAATTTTTCAAGCTTCTCCTTTTGAAACGCCGTTCTAGGGATAATAGGGGTTCGATATCTTCGTACCATTTTTCCTCCAACAAATGCAGAAAAAAAATATGATTATTTTTTTTAAATCATGATACTATATTGCAAGAAACACATTCTGCAACCCCTTCTGTTTTTTTTTTTTTTTTTTTTTTTTTTCGGCCGGTCAACGGTGGTCAACGCCGGTCAACGCCGGTCAACGCCGGTCAGCGGTCAACGGATGACCGGGTCGGGTCAACGGGTCGGGTCACGGGTCATACGGGTCGGGTCGATTTTCCGGGCCGGGCCTTCGGCCCACAAAAGAAAATAATTAAATAATAAATTAATTAAACAATAGGCGTGGCTGACGTCAGCGTGACGTCAGCCACGCACACACGTGCACGCGCGCGGCACATGCGCGCGGCAACTGCTGCGCACGTGCAACGCACGTGCCGGCGAAGCCACCGCTTGCGGCGGCGCGTGGAGGCGCGTCCGGTCTCTCCCCGGGGCGTCCCACCACTCGTTTTGCTCGTATCGACGAGCACTACGACCTTGCACTTTCAAAAATGAATTTTGACGCACGGAAATCGAGAAATGACCCCGAACAGTACGGGCGGGTGTCGGTTTTTCGTACCCGAGCGTTCGTCGGCGCCGTTTCACGAATTCCGGCCAACAATTCGTTTTATAAACACATCAAACAATCAGGAAACAAGAACACATGCTCTGATACCAATGAAGGAAACAAATTCCTTGAAATTGCGGAAAAAATTGACGGAAACGCATTCCGAATTCATAATACTAAAATGCGGAAAACGTGCCCATTCTAGACTTGAATCACTGATCGTTCGAAGCATATTACATAAAACGAACATACCTCTTTGCCACAGATTAAATGCCGCTATTGCAGACTTGAGAGAGAATCGATTGAAGAACAAATCCTCTTCTGCTTTTTCTCTTTTGTGTGAAGTGAGTTTCTGATGAGTAATTCTTCTTCACACAACACACACTTCACGTATAGTTTCACTTCCCACAAATAACTGCCATATGCGGTTATTTCCTTCATGGGCTCATTTAAGGCTTATGGGCTGGGTTTGGCCCAACATGGGCGGCCCATTTAATTACTAAAAACCCATCAATATGAAAGTTGTTAATCTATATTCCGCCATGGGAGCTTTAATTTACCTAAATTACAAAAATGTGAAATTAAAACGACCTAAAATTGGAGGATGTGGATACATATATTATTTGGTGACTTCCTTCCTTGTTTCGTTTGTGCTACCGATGAGCTTGCCTAGGGTGGACTTGACATCAGTTTCTTAAAAAGGTTTCTGAGAATCTATGAAAAACGTAAGGTTTCAATGGCATGCACGTAACTAATCGAGATGTGTGGCTCAGCGGTCCAAATCCCTCCTGGATCAGGCAGACGCGAAGCTAGATCGAGCTGATTCTTGAGACATTCAGGTGAGTTCTCCCTCTCTTGAGCCCCGCATCTCAACTGAAGCACAACCCAAGGGATACTAAGATTCAAGAGATCGAGAGAGAGTTATTTAGGATTCTCGACTTTTGTTAGCTCACTTCACATGAGCTGTTAGATTAGGCGGGACCATATGGAGCCCACATAGATCGAATCCTATAAAGTACATTATATAAATGTCTCTTGACATTCGTTAATACAAAATGTTCAAAACCAAATATACCAAATAAATTCTCATTCCTACTGCAGATGACTTCTTGACATACATCGGCTTTGACAGATGATTCTTTTGCATTAAATTGACCCATAATTATTTCAACCATTCTATTAACAACTGTGTCCCTCTCTTAAGGGTTATTACTGTAGCTATCGGTCAGGGTCCTCCCCAAATGTAAGTTCTACCCATTTTAAGCACGCCATCAGTTGCACATCGGGACTGAGTTTCATTCACGTTCTTACTCATTAACTCATAATTACAGTGACTACTACGATCATCATCACCACCGTCATCACCATCATCGACATCATCATCTGGCAATAATAGCAACTCTTTGCCAGCCGTCGCCTCTCCCTTTCTAAGAGAGCATCTTTTCTTGCCCTAGTCGACATGGAAGAACTCAAACTCTCTCTCTTCCGTCTCTCTCTCTCTCTCTGTAATGGAGACTAATCAATGGCGACCAAGAAAGAATATAATATCATTCTATGTGATGTAATGTCGTGGTGCACGTCAGCCTAAACGGCGGTGATTTCGGTGATTCCTTGCTTTCTTTTTTGTCGTTGTTAGTCAAAACCGGAGAGAGAGAGAGAAGAAGAAGAAGGGTGACATTCAAATTTCAAAGCAGGACACATGCATGGCTGTAACTCATTCCCTCACGCCAATCAACCATAAAGAAACTATTATTCTTCCGATTAGTATAGGCTCAATAGAATATTAAGGGCCAAAAGCATGAACTTTGAGATTGCTGTTTAAATTATTTTTATCGAGCCATTTGGGTTCGGAAGTAATGCCCACGAGCGACGGTATTAAAATACTTTGCTTTGCTTTTTATCCAATTTATTTTCTTTAATTTAGTGGCTCTCTATAATGTCCTTTATTTATTCTAGAGCTAGGGCACAACTAGTTTCACCTAACCAGTGTATAAAGCCTTATAGGCATGATCTAAAAGTAGCCACAAACCCACAAACTATCTAGGTATAGTAGCCGTTTGACTTTTGGTCAGCGGACCAATATGTTCTAGGGTTTCTCTTCTAAAGCTTCAAGAGAATTTTTACCTTCTGGGTTTCTTCAGTTTTGGGATCTTGACATTGCCATTTTCATTGGATGTAAACATTCTAAAGTTTGGAACCCCGTGCAGAGAAACAGTAAAAGGTCCTACAAGCATAAACTATATGCAAGAGTAGGAAAGTAAAATGAACACGCGAAAGGCAGTAATATAGTCCATGTAAATTTTATCTATTCCATGCTGCTGTGGCAAAGTGGCAATATTAGCGTGAAGAGGTCAGTGTTTTAGGTAGCTTTCTCTCTCTGTGTGCAGCATATGCACGAGACATGAGTCACATATAATACAGGGAGCGACTTTGGATTTAAAATCTTAAGTAGCACATGTCTGTCTTTGCTCAATCTTCACTAAATCTAATATTCTCTAGCTATTATAAAGAGAGAAATGGGAATACATGGAGACAGGGTAGGTACCTTAATCAAGAAAATGCCGGGTGCCAACTTGCCCGGACACTGCTCACATTAAACATTTGTTTTTATGTGAGATCGAATGATCCTCCTCTCACGGAATATAATAGTTAGGATGGACAAAGCAGAGCTAGGAAGTGTTCCCCCAAAACGACAAACACATGGAATATGGAATGTATAGCCCAAGCATTTGACAACATCACAAGCAAGCCAGAGAGAGAGAGAGAGAGAATTTATGAAGGGGTAATAGAGAAATGAGAAGAAAACAAAGGGGTGTAGCATTTCCCGGAGAATCTAGAGCGCATAAGGCGCTGACCATGGCTTTGAGGAATCATTAGTTTAAGCTCACATGATTTGAACGTATTCAAGTCTTCCCTTGCTCCTTTCTACGAGGAAGAATATAAAATAAAAAAAGGGGCATTTTCTCTAAAGTAGCTCGAGGGAAGAAGAGTCCACGCCCAAGGGGGCACTTGTTTAATCCTGAACAAAGCGCAATTAAAAATGGGAAATAAGTTGGAGGGTTTGTCAAATTGGTTGAGACTTGACACTAATCGAAATCATGATTCAAAGAAAAAACAAGGAGATCAGGAGTTCGAGTTTCGCGGATTTTTTTTCGAGCTATCTAACAATATTTTTCCCTAGAGATATCGTGTTGGGAGTAATAGAGAGATTGTCGTGATTCGGTGATATTCGTAGAACAATGTACGTGATCTAGGCACATAGTTAATACAAAAAAAAAATTAGGTTAAGAGGGGAAATACATGTGGAAAATACAACAAAACGGGATTAAACAAATGGAACAAGGAGAAAGAGAAGCAAGAGAAAGGAGAACAAATAGGAGTAAAAAAAAAACCGAGAATAAACACCGAGGAATTACAACATATTCTGGTTGCGCAAAAATTATTTCCCACTAGCAGTTTTATACATAATTTTGTTTGGGAAAGTGGACATTTATAATTCTCAAATCAATGACAAATGGAGTAGTTTACGTAAAAACATGTTTATATTAAATGGTGTACACTCCATTTTCCCATGCACATGTTACTACCACATTAGTTTAGACATATAGCTGCGACACGAGTCATGCGATCGCCTGCACGTCGGTGCCGAGGGATATGAGGAGGTGGGGGTGGCGCGTGGGTCTCCACGCGCCGGGTGGGGCTAGACGGGGATGATTGAGAATGGTGGTGGGGCTGGGGGGGCAAAGGGAATATATATGGACACGGAGAGGGAATATTGGGCGGTGAGATCTCATGAAGACAATGCACTAGACGTTGAAATTGTATATTGTTTCTTCATGTTGGAGTGACCACTAGTGCTACAGTTCCTTTTTCCAACGAGCCATCATTCATTGCTCACGCGCTATCGATCGTCGCTGCAGAAGTCCTTGCCTGGTCCTCGATTCATCCATTGTGTTTGGTTGTTTGACCTTATTGGCATGGAAATTGTTTGGAGGGGTGAATGCGTTTTTGAGAAAGGTGGTTTGGACGTCGCTAGTTCTTTCGGTACTCGTTGGGGGCAACTTCGCGTGACTTGTGTGCCCCACACGAATGCCTCTTCGTGGTGGTTGCCGCCTCGTCCCCATTGACGGTGGCGGCAACTAGGGAAAGGGGGGATGTGGAAGCCGGCGTGGGTGCAGGGTAAAGAGGAAAGAGAGAGAGAGAGAGAGAGAGAGAGAGAGAGAGAGAGAGAGAGAGAGAGAGACGAGCTCTACTGTTGAGCGAGTTAGGGTGACGGGGGGCTGCGGTGGCTAGTGCGAGCTAGACAAGTGCGGAGCGACACGAGTCGCAAATCAGTTAGCGGCGGTGCGTGAAGGCCAAGACGGTGTCTAGGGGCGACACAATCGAGGAGAGAGACAAAGAGAAGAGTGGAGAGACGAGGATAGGGGAACTTAGCGTTTTTATTGGTTTGGTATTTGTTGGACAAGTGACGCTAATCTGATCATCGATAGGATAGTAACAGGTTAATGGATACAGGATACGAAAACATTAACCCATGCCCAATCGAGGACGCCTACTAGGCCACTATTGCACGAAAAAGAGTTAGGAGACTTATAGGTGGGTATATATGATCTGAATAATCAAGTTAATCAATGCACAATTTTTTTTGTACCACCTAGAATGGATTACTGTATTGGGCAAAAGTAGTCTCTTTTAAGATTGTTTTAACAGGAATCCGAGTGTATCGAGAGTACCGCTCATCTTCGAAAACACACTAGCAATGATTGTCGGACATACAATTTGCAATACTAAGAAATAGCGGACGCACACTCTCGCATTAATTCTTCACAATCTTAGCTGTGACCATGTCACAAGTCCACTGCCAAAATTCACATAGCTCCCACCTACTATAGAAGTCCTATCCCCATGACATTGATGTCGAAATCATCCCCATGTTATGTACTCATTCAAAAGGGATTTTCAGCTTGATGAGGAAGATCTTCCTGATCCTTAAAAGCACGTAGTCACAAGTGTCAAGTATACGAAACAAATGCAATGATTGAAAGCATGTAATAATGGATGTGATGTATGCACTTGATTTGAAAAAGATTGATTGCGGTTCTAGCATGACCCTCTTAAGAACCCATTACAGACATCTAGAGACCAGTTTGTAATTGTATGAATGAGATTTCAAACATAGGCAGAGTGCAAAATAAGAAATACGTTGCATTTCTTTCTTTAGTTTATTGTTCACGAGAGCTCGACTCGTTCTAGACTAAGTCCGACATTTGCGCTGGGGCTGCGCACGTGTCCAGCTCGGTAGATGCACGAGACCGACCCCGTTTTGTGAGTGAAGAAAGCATGGACAGCATAGACATTGACTAGTCATAGCAATTAGTCAAAATGGTGGCCACCCAAAAATCATTGCTCGAGATAAAAACTCCCTAGGCATCTAGTCTAGCCTATAATTATTGGAAAAAAAAATATTCCACTTGATAAAAAAAAAGTTTGTGTAACAAAATTCTTGTCCGAGGGTCAAACCTTATTTCATGGTATTTACATGAGATTCCTCTTTCTTATTTTTAAACAAGATCCTGAGTGGGCTTAGTTGATCCATGATTTGCCCTAAATATTGTAAGCATTTCTCACATTACCGGCCATTTCACGAACTCAAATGGTACCCATCTTCATTTTCCCGAACAAAATATGGTTATGCTTTGTTTTGTGGATTGAAGTCGTACCTTAGTAGCGTTTATTTTTCTGGTAGAAAGAATTAATGCATCTTCCATGGACATTACGCATCTTTTGAAAGCAAAGCTAGGTCAAAGTGGTATCAAAGTACGAACGAACGTCGAGAGAAGCAATCCATGTCCACGAGACGAAAAAACGATCGGTTGCCTAATCAAATTCCATTCTCCCAAAACGCCTAGCTCGTCAAAGGTGAGTTTGGACACCACATCGATGGAGATGCGCATCGCGCAGGGTCACATCTGCTTGGGGAAAAAGCCAATAATAAAAGGGCAATTCAGATACAGGGATATTTCTAGGCCCGCGAGTCAATCCTCGTTCATGAAATGAAAATGGGAATATTCCAAGCTCATTAAATGACATAATTGAAAATGATAAATTCAAATGGAACCGGAAAGAGAAAAGCTTTTCTCTTTTTTTTAAACGGGAATTTTTTTCTTTTTTCCAAGGTGGGTGTCACTATCCATCAATGTAAGAAGAGAGGGACTGAATTCCTTTCCATATATTCCATTCAACAGCAACACCCCCCCACACTTTTCTCTTGCTATCATCCCAACCATTCCCATCGAGAAACCACCATTTATCACATCCCTGCCTCACACCTCTTACTTATTTATTCTTTCTTTATGGATTTCTTCTTCTGAATATGCCTTTAAAGATAAGGAAGTAGTACCTCCTCTCTCTGTCTCTCTCTCTCTCTCTCTGAGGCCTCTGCACTCACTGCATCGATCCTTAAATATGCTTTCGTTCTCTCTTCACTAGGTTTTGCCTTCAAAAGAGCTTCATCCCAGAAAAAGAACTTTTGTTACTTTCTCTTTCTTCTCTCTGCAGTCATTCATTTTCTTCAATTTTCTTTTTAATCCCCCCACTGGGTGCTCTCGAATCTGTCTCTATTTCTTGCACTGATCTCTATTCAACCTAGAGAGAGATCCTACCAAAAAGCCTATGTTGTTCCATCCTCCTCCTCCTCCTCCTCAGCCTCTCTTCTTTTTAAACACACCCATGCAAATCATAAGGCACTCATGATCTAATCACAACCTCTATCATTCCATTGTCAGCCTTTTACATCTCGTGTTGGCACACTCTCTACTCTCTCTCTTTCTCACTTTCTTTACTCACCAATTTCTAGTTTTTCTTCGATTCTCCTATTTCGCTGTTAGGACTCTCTATTATCATTGAGCGCTCGTCACATTTTCCCTTCAAAATCCATAAATCTCATTCCCATGTTTTCTGGATCAAGACCCCCGATGACAACCCCACCAACTTTTCCTGATCTTTCCTTGCAAATTAATCCTCCAGATGTTCCAGATTCCACGAAGACGGTTGCAATTTATGGTTACGACGATTTCACAAGGAAACCATTCTGTAGTGAAATGAGCTCCACCACTGACTCCGGTAGCAGCGGGAGTGATTTGAGCCATGAGAACAATTTCTTGTCACAAGAGAGGAGTTTTAGTCATGGTCATGGTGAGCCCACATTGAGCTTAGGGTTTGCAATGGGCGATGTCAGCCATTCAACCTTGCAACCACCACCAAGAAACCTCAATCATCACCACCACCACCACCATCCTCATATATACAGCTGTGAGTTCAAGCGGAGTGCTCGAGTCACAAGCAGTGTAAAGAGAAGTATCAGAGCGCCCAGAATGAGATGGACCACGACTCTACACGCCCATTTTGTTCATGCAGTCCAGCTTCTAGGCGGTCATGAGAGTAAATTCACGCACACATGATGAACATGCTTTCAGATCACATTCCGTTTGGACATTTCTTGACTTAGCCAAAAGAACAAAAAAAAAAAAAAAGATTACTCTTCTTTTGCTTGTGTACTCCACTTGTTTTGACTCAGAAAAGGGTCATCAGAAATGGGTTGTGCAGAAATTTGTCTGATTGAATGTAATTTTACAGGAGCAACCCCAAAATCTGTATTGGAGTTGATGAACGTGAAGGATCTAACCCTAGCCCACGTGAAGAGTCACTTGCAGGTGGGTGTTTGCTCTTTGCATTTTTCTTCTTTTTTTTTTCTTGAGAATTAGTTTCTCCCATAGAGCCTCTTGATCTCATGAATTGAGAATGACATTTATGGTTTCTATAAATTTTTTGCTTTGTCTTTTGTTGTATTCCATGATGTTGTGCATTTGTGGTGGGCACTGGATTACAAGAAGTAAGGACAAAGGGGCATCTATAGAGCTCTCTCTCTCTCTAGCTATAGGGCATTAATCTTAGCATTGTGGACTTTAATTTCTCTCATTTATTAGTTTCTTTTCTGTTGTGGGTTTTGATTTTCCATGCAGATGTATAGAACAGTGAAGAGCACTGACAAAGGATCGCCAGGTAATTGTGGATTAATTCTCCTCTAGTCCAGATCATCATATTTATTCATCCACCTTAATTACTTCTCACGTTTCCTATGAGAGAGCTGCAAATGAAGTAAAGAGAGGAAAAAACTCAAAGAAAAGATCAAAAAAGAAATGGGTTTTGAGACTTGGGCTGACTCGTACATGTGAAAGATTCACTTGCTAAAGAGAGGTTTTTTGGCTCTTTGCGTGATGAAATGTTTCAGGTCAAGTGCACAAACTAGACATAAGCACAAAACATGTAGATGCAGGATCATTATCGTCTGAGAAACATGAAGACTGCCACAACTCTCACTCTCTCAAGCCATCATCCCAAGCAAGTTTCGAACAAACACAAGGGTTAGTTTGCCTTTTCATCTGAAATTTCAGCGCCTTTGATGAAAATAAAATAAAACAAACAAAGAAGAAGAAGAAGAAGATCCACACACAATGACATAAATGTGCCTCCTGGTAATGGGTAACGCAATTGTGTCATGTGCAAGAGATGGTGCTTGTTTTGTTGTTGGTAGTGTAAATTATCGGATCGAAAAGCTCGAACAGTTGCATTGAGTTCGATGAACACAAAAAGGTGCCTTAGTTCTCTGGATAAGGCCATCTTTTTACGTGCTTGGCCTTTATGATAAGCTTAGCATATTATAGATTAAAAACCAACATTAAGGTTCCAATGCATGCTTTAAAGTCAAGGGTTTTTGTTCAAATCTCGTAGTCACTGAAATCCAACGGGCGTTTGCAAGCTGACAAGGGGTTTAATTACTCCATGTGTTTCTAAGTAAGTTGAAATCTCTCACTTTTAGAAATTTATGTTTCTTCTTAGACCTAAGACCGCACATACGAACCATGAAAGTCGTACCAGGTTAGGCTATTGTCATCTTCTTCCATGCGTGACTCATATTGCTTAACCTCACTCAGATGAATTTGTATCAATACAGTAACTTTAAACATTAAAAAGAATTCTTCTATGCCGGTGTTTTTATCACTTTCGCGTGTACCCGGTTCATTCTTGGTGACCAATTAATCGTACATGTCTCATCCACCAAACCCGGGTCGAGGAATTTCTTGCTTCCTCCCTGGAACCAAATAAATAACCAAATATCTGTTGCAAATAGATTCATTACATAGCTAAATCATAGAGATTTCTTTAACTCTTGGACCTTTGTGCAAGCAGAGGTTTATTGTGGTTGCAATCAATGGAGACGAGAGGAACAAATGAATCGGATCATGAAAATGCTTTGACATATGATTCCCACTTCAAAGCAGATGACACCAAAGTAAGTGCAAAAGAATCAAAGGAGTACCAAACCATGTCTGGTCCAAAAAAGATACTATCCGCAGTCCATTATTTTAGTTCTTCTCTGTTGTTTGCTCTCATTTGGTGTCAATTATTTTTATATAGTTGGACGGACAAAAGATTGTCGATCGACATATGTCTGAAGATGTGAAGGAGAGGTTGGACTCGAGCTCCTTGTCACCACCTTCGGGGAATGCATTGGTCAATCTGGAGTTCACTCTCGGAAGGCCGAGTTGGCAAATGGACTCCACCGAATCTTCGCACGAGTTCACCCTACTCAAGTGTTGATCCATCAGTCAATCAAATTGGTTTACCTGCTTTAATTTTGAGGAAATGGACGAATGAATTATTTGAGCCTGCTATATTTTCGCGCATCCGCGCACTTGCTCGGTGATTTCGTTGCAATTTTTGTCTCGATTGATGGGGGAAAGGAGAAGGGGTAGGCATGACTCAATGTCACGGACGCTCGCTAGTTTACAAGAAACACCATAAACCGAATTTTTAAGCGACCATTGTTTTTTCTTTATCTTTTGCCTAGTATGTCAAATAACATATGGCTTTGTACGAGGGCGATTTGTATGAATAATTTGCCGTCACGACGAAGATTCGAACCATGGTCCATAGTCCATGATTGGTCCCACTGAAAATTATCTAGCCATGTCGTGAAGGGTGGCGTCTAGGGGTGGAGCAATTTGGTGTTGTTTTCAATCTTTTTCAATTTTCGCACCCCAAGGTCTTCAACACGTTGCTCGAGCCCACCTCCCTCGTCCTGGCCTTTGCAATAATTTTGGGTTGTTCGTTCCTAGCGACGTATTTCTAGTTTTTTTTTTTTTTGGTAAGGGACGTATTTCTAGTTTTTTTTTTGGTAATCCAGGGAACCCCCGCACGGCCGACAGCCGGGAGGTAAACCCTGGAGGTGACACGTGCTAGCTACCACACACGTGCCACCGGTTAAGTCACCCTGCGGCGTCCAGGATTCGAACACTCAACCTTTTGCGAGACAAAGAGTGCCCGCGCCAGCAGCGCCACCCAGGCGGGTGGTACGTATTTCTAGTTTTATGTGCACTAAAATAAAAAAATTGGAAAAAGGGAAAGAAATTGGGTTTTAAACTAATATAATTGACGTATGGGGTAATTACGGTTCCAAGAGGACCATATGATATATAATGCGACGGTCCCTCCGAATTAACCAAAATGACCTCGTAAGGGGCCGCGACCTTATTGCGCATAAAGAAGTACGTATGACCTTAGAAATTTTTGGGCTTTTACCTTCCACATATTTAAATTATAAGATAGGAAGAATGAATAGTCTATGCGCGGATAAGTATTGTCTAATATTTTGTATGTGTATAATAATAGATTAAAATAGGGGAAAAGCCAAGAAAAACCCTAAACTATGTCCACCGTGACATATTTATCATAAAATTTTTTTGTGATACTAAAAATCTAAAACTTGTATCTATGTGATACATTTATCCTCTATCAAAGTTCTCTCAATGAAAACCGTTAAAAATCTGCTTACATGGATGCTTGAAAGTAAACGGTATTGACATGGCGCGCTTGTAACTTAAGTAAAATAAAAACAACGTTATGTTGGCTAAAAAAATCATCTAACAAAATCTTGACAGAGGAAGATAAATGTGTTACATAGGTACAAGTTTTGAGATTTTTTATGTCACATGAAAAAGTTTGGGGTAAATGTGTCACAATTATCTATTTTGGAGTTTTTGATATCATGAAAAAAAAATTCAGGATAAATGTATTATAGTAGCCATAATTTGAAATTTTTTTATCTTATTAAAATACTATCAACTTGAAATGATGTCCATGGAGTTATGGTATCGAGACCAACCCTAGGGAGGCCACTCCCATCAAAATACCCAAAATCGGAGGAGGTTGCCTATGGTAGGCCACCTCAAATTGTATATATCTGTGTGTGTTGGAGGAGAGAGAGAGAGTTTCTCAACTCTTTAAGAACATAAACTAAAGTTATAAAATAACTTCCTAACTTTAGAAAATCACGATCTATTATAATAGTTATATTCGATATTTCTTTTGTCATAAATTACTTTCGACCAAAAAAGAGATTACTTTCTAACACTTTACACGTTAGAAGAAGACGGCTGCACACTTGGCAATTCCAAGTCAAATGTTGGAGACTTTTAGCCTATATACCAACTAAGTATTGATTGCCCAATCACCTTCTTTAGAAGTTTAAACTAATTTGTTTTTTGGTCGAGGGAAGTTTAAGCTATTAAGGGGATAAGAATAATATGAGTGCATAATTTTAGTACGACACTTACTTGAGTGCCATAATTTATTCTTTCATTTACTTAAGTGCCATGTCGAGGTAAAATCGATCATTTATGTGCCACTTTTGGCAAATCGTCCAATGTAGAATTTTTTGTATTTTTTTTTAAAATTGATTTTTATTTTTTTTATCTTCCTTTATTTTTCTTTGTTTTTTTTCTATGTGCTAGGTGTAAAGGCCTTGCCCTTGGCCAGCAAGGCCATGAGGCCATCACCGATTGTGGGTGACGCTGCCTTGCCTTCAGCTGGCGAGGTTACGAAGGCCCGCTAGATTTGGGCGAGGCCAGCGGTGGTTTTCTGGTGAGGCAAATTGTCAATGACACTTAAGTGATTAGTTTTCAAATTTGTGACACTTAAGTGATCAATTTTTCAAATTTGTAGCACTTAAGTGAGCGAAAAAAATTACAAAAATTGTCTACGTCGGAGCCGGAGGTGCCACGTCGGATTTTTTAGTGAGGTAAATTGCCAATGGCACTCAAGTGATCGATTTTTCAAACTTGTGGTACTTAAATAAGCAAAAAAAAAGTTATGATTCTCGAGTGAGCGCAATTCGAAAGGTGTGACACCCCCTCCGTTGTTATCCCAACAATTAAGGAACAATGCATAGTATATATTTACGTCCTAACACTATTAGATAACCATTTGTCACAAAGATGGAAGTATGACATTCAGGCTACAAATAAGAAGGCCCCAAGGAGAAGACTGAGTCTCCGAATGAGCTACCTCTCCATGCCAACTATGTTAAAACTCTGTAAAATACAATGTAAAATGAAGGTACAATAAATGACCTCATATAGACATAGCAAGGGTCTCCATGTTCTGCCATGCTGGCCAACCTTGGAGCTTACTAACTTGGAGTGTAGTTTTAACTTTGAAAGTAGGTGTGATGTAGGTGCAATTTAAGCAAAAATCGAGGGGTTAGTGTTATGACACATCGACAATCCACTTTGGGCTATATTTTTCTCCGTTCTCGAATGATGGGAACTTTCTCCAACCTTGCTTCTCATTAAGGAGTTACATATATGGCCATCATCCACGTATATATTTAACATAAAATAGATGTAAATGATGCCTATGTTTTGTAAACAACTGATAAAATACTTCAATATTAAACATGCCTTCATCTAACAGTTTAAACTTTTAGAATAGATGGTAGTGGTCCTACAAAATCTCACGTGGTATTAAAGCCTAAGTTAGCAATAAGTCTTCATCCAATAGTCACTTGGAGAGGGTTGTTGCTGCTTCAACCCTAAGCCCGATGTGTGAGGGGAAGATTGTTGGAATTTATCCCGCATCAGTTGTGAAAAGGGCTGGTGGTTAGTTTATAAGTGTGAAGGAAATTTTTACCCTTTAAGTTAACTTTTGGGGTAAGAGAGACTCAAGACCACCTAACGTTGGTATCAAAACCCAAGTTATCAATAAGTTTGGACTTAACAGTCACTCGAAGAGAGTCTAGACCCAATAGTCACTCGGAGAGGATTGCTGCTGCTTTGACCTTAGCTCGATGTACAAGGGAAAATTGTTGGGGTTTATTCCACATCGGTTGTGAAATGGATTGGTAGTTAATTTATAATTGTTAGGGAAAGTTTCATCCTTTAAATCAGATTTTGTGTTGGACTTCATAATATGATATCATTAATGAAAAAATCAGAAATACTTAACTCATTCACGCCGTACAAGTTAGACGTCATCGCTGCCATAAAAGAGGAGAATGTCTTTCTTCAGCTGTATCCCGTCAAGGTATTAAACAAAAATGGCGGTTTCCGTCTATAAACAGATTGACTCGATTCCTCGACGACATCAAGGGAGTACATCAAGAAACGTAAAACGTCGCACTAAAGCTTTATCTTTTTGCCCTTTCGGAGGGTGGGGGAGCAATCAGCACAAGACGCCCTCTCCAGTGTCATCATTGCGGTTTTGTCGGAAGTGGAGGGGAAAGTGGGTTCTCTTACGCAGGATTACACGATGTACATGCACGAAAGCTGAAGAAACTCCAGACAATTCAGAGTTTTTGGGGGTGTCCCGATGGAGGACACACATTTTCTTGCTCCCCCATCATGACTTATTTATCATGTTATTCCGTGAGAAAAGATTCTCGACAAGAACCAAAAATACGTACCTTTATCTTTTGGGTTTCTAAAAATCCTCCACACAAGGTTTGGTCCACTTTTCCAATTCGAACTTTGGAGTTTCTTTCTTCATGTTGTGCAGGTCGTCGTTCTCCTCATTTGAGATTGGGCACTCTAGAGTTAGGTAAAATTATTTCTTAAAATTTGAACGCGTCAAAAATAAGAAAATTCAACGGTTCAAATTAGTTATCTTTATTTTTTCCATTTTTTCTTTCCTTTTGTCCCCTCTTCCTCCTTCCCAATTTTCTCCCTTTGCTAGTATGCACAGTACCATCACCCACATTGCATTGTGCGTGACCAACCCCGACCACGCCCAACCAAGCCTCTGCTGCCCCGTTGACCCCTGCCAGTGCCTCACGATGAGGTCGACACGGCCATCAGCCCGTCCTTGAGCCCCCATTGCCGTCTCTGTGTGTGGCCTTAGGCCTCTCTCTCTCTCTCTCTTTGCCCGTGTGTTGGGTAGGCTTGGGCTCATGACCTGGATCAGAAGTCACTAAACCTAGTCTAGACATCATTGCTCAAACTTGGTGGTCCCAACCCACTAAGCCCTGTTCTCTCTCCTTAGGACAGAGGACAGGTTCAGCCTTACTGGCGTCGTTCGAGGCCGGTTGGCAATGCCAGGTGATCATGATCTTGGTTGTCAAGAGGTTGTGACCACGGGGCCCTACATGAGAGAGAGAGAGAGAGAGAGAGGGGGGGAGAGGGGGGTGGGTAGTTCTGCTTGGGGGGGGGGGGGGGGGTTCTCAAGCCAAGCAGCGGCAATGAGAGGTGCGAACGGCAATAGGACGAGGCTTGACGATGGCGCCGACGTAGTGGGTTTACCGGTGCTGTATCAGTGGCAAATATGGAGGAGGAGAGAGGAGGGTGGAGGGAGTCTTTGGTATTTGGTTTAAATTCTCTAAGGATACGTGCGTGTTTTGATCCAAGTTGCCCTAACTTTAGAGGACCCCAATTCCTTTCCTGGACCTTATGTTGTAACTGGAGACCTCATTATTGGACCGTTTCTCCATTCTTTGCCTGCTTTTCGAGTGGCAAAAAATTACATGACAAATCCTTCAATTGTTTGGTAAAATTATACCAACACCTTCACGATGAAGAAGAATGTTAGAATGTACAACTTTGCCAAAAGTATATTTTAATCATCCCGGCATTGCGGCCATGATTCTTGAATAAGTATTATTAATGAAATAATTTCACGAATAAGTTCGAAGCAAGACAATTATGTATAAGACTGTCAATAGAGATCCCCTGACAAAATGTCCCCAATCTAAAAACTGAAATTAATTTAGAATCTCGAGTTGTTCTAAAGGAAATAGAATAATGCTGCTAATTAAGGAAAGATAAAAGACCCAAATCTTGGGGGCATGTTTGATTATCAGGAATTGAAGCCATTGGAGTGGGAATTTAGGCCTTCTCTTTTTGGGTGACGTTTGGTTGATGGGAATGAAATCAAATGGAAATTACCAATAAAATTGCTGCACTACTACACGTTAGGGGAAGTGGAAATGAGTGAAAAAAATGGAATAAGTTAATAGCAAGGACAAGTTATATAAGTGGACTATTAAATAACCCTTGGTTTTGGAAACTTTTTTATGGAAAAAATTTAATATGGTAAGCACAGTTATCTATTTTACTTTTTTCTAAGTGTGCCTGGCAAGTGGTCCATAGCAAGAATGATTTAAGAACCCCCAAATTCGGTAATAGATTGTTTACAAGTGGGCCAGTCGATTAAGCAGTAACTGACCCACAAAGTAACAATTTTATAATCCTCAAATCTAGTATCCAATAGTAGGTTATGGGGTGCTTTAAAATGTTAGGAGTAAGCCCGATGAGATGATGATTGTACCACCCTTTATAGTTGGCTTCATAAGTTATTTATTTTGATTGTAAGGTACTAAATTTGAATTACTTATAAGGGTTAATGCTACGAAGAATCCTAAATAGGTACACTTACAATACTTTTATCCAAATTAATTTTTTGATCACAAAAAATCTCAAATTGGTACATTTGTGATAAATTTACCCTCTGTTAATTTCTATTAAATTGGATTAACATCACAAAAAATCACAAACTGGTACACCTGTTACAAACGGAGGGTAAAATCCCAAATTGGTACATCTGTCAACTGACATGTGTAATTTAATTCAACAATTTGACAGTCAAATTTAAAGAAAATTAACAGAGAGTGAATTTGTCACGTATGTACCAACTTAGAATTTTTGTGGTAAAAAATTAATTTGTGGTAAAATTGTTATAAGTGTACAAGTTTGGAGTATTTCGTGATATTAATCCTATTTATAATGACAAGTTCCTCACTTTGTTGGTGAACAAGTTCCTAACTTTGTTGGTGACTTACTAATTTCAAAGCCGACCCACAATGCTTATTTCAAAATTACTAATGTCAATGGTAAGTATTTGTTTTGAGTGTCAAAGTTCTAACACATAAAAATAAATTGCATTCCACTTGAAGTTCGTAAGTTCATTATCCTACTGATAACTTACTGCCTTAATAAGCGAATCTATATTAGTAAATTATTAATGGGCCTATATCGTGCTAGTCTTTCTAGAAGTGAAATTTTTGGTTATCATTATCACAAAACAATATGAGTTGTTTAATGAGGGGTCGAAGGACTAAACTGGAGAAACCATTGGGCTTCCTTGAATGAAATAGACCATTTTTCTTCTTTTGCTGGGCCAAAGGGTTGGCCAGGTTGACATGTCAGACACTCGCTGGTTTCCAAGAGTTTACAAGACGAAGCAAAAATTGAATTTTCAAGCGACTATTATTTTTTTCATTATTTTTTTGGCCTAGTATGTCAAATTACATATGGCTTCGTACAAGGTGGAATTTTGTATTAAATTCAAACCATGGTCCAAGGTTCATATATGGTCCCCCTAAAAATTTTCTAGTCATGTCATGAAGGGTCAAATCCAGTAGCGGATCAGTTTCGTGTTGTTTTCAACCTTTTTCAATCTTCTGCACCCTAAGGTCTTCAACATGTTATGCAATTTGCAATAATTTCGGGTGGTTTGTTCCTAGCGACGTACTTATGTTTTTTTTTTTGGTAACCCAGGAAACCTCCGCACGGCCGACAGCCGGGAGGCAAACCCTGGGGGCGACACATGCTAGCCACCACACACGTGCTACTGGTTAAGTCATCCTACGGCGTTCGGGATTCGAACACTCAACCTTTTGCGAGAGGAAGAGTGTCCGCACCAGCAGCGCCACCCAGGCGGGTGGTTACTTATGTTTTATGTGTACTCAAGTAAAAAATTTAAAGGGGAAATGAATTGTGTTATAATTTGACACGCTCTGAAGTAACCCAAATGACCTTATATCAAGATACATGAAACCTTCTATGTGGTTAGTCAAAAAATTAAATATGATCTCATAAAGTGCCGTGACCTCATTCAGCATATTGAAGTACGTACGGCCTTGTTATAAGATAGGAAGAATATAAAGTCTATTCGAGGACAAGTTTTGTCCAATGTTCTGTATGCGAATATTAATGAAATTTAATAAAATAGACTTCAAATCGTGTCCATGGACTTATTGGTATCGAGACCAAGCCTAGGGAGGCCACTCCCTCTCGTCAAGATACCCCAAATCGGAGGAGGTTGCCTGAAACAATTGATAAAATCGAGAGGGTAGTGTTATGACAAATTAATAATCCACCCTGGACTATGTTTTCCCTCGTCTTCAATCTAAGGAATCTCCTCAAACCTTGCTTGTGATAAATAAGTTAAAAATTAATGCGTGAGCATCAGGTTAGGTGGAACAATTATCAAACCTAACTTGGATTTCATCGATTGATCTCACTCAATTATTATTCATGCAAGCATAAACAAATTTTGGCCACAACTTGATCCGATGGATCTAGGGTTGAAGCTATTGATCTTATGGTTGCCGATCAACTATACAACTGTCGATTTACAAGACCAGTTGTCAATTTCATGGCTTTTAATCAACTACTTAGCAACTGGACGCCGATCCGATTAATTTCCATCATTGTCGATTGATCTCCCAAGGTGGCTATTCGGCTTTCAAGGCTGGTGGATGAATTTGGAGGGTCTAATATTAGTTATTATGCATTTGCTTAGATTCCCACAAGTGAGTGAATTTCTATCTTCCGTTTTTATGCAAATTCCTTTGGTGGTGAAGTTCTTTATTCTTTGGCTAGTGGTGTGATCGATCCTTTGTGCCTAGGTGATGAATTTTATCTATCTTGAAATCTTTTATTCTTGGCGGGTGGCTTGCTCCTTTATGTATAGATGGTAAACATCATCTAAGGTTCTTTATCCTTGGTCGGTGACATGTTGCTTTATACTATGGTGGTGACCTTCATCTATCCCAACTTCATTTTCTATTCATACACATCCATTTTGAACCCTTTCATCATTCATTTTCAGAAAAACCTAATCATGCACTATACACTTATTACTGAAAAATGAAATTCTTAAACTCTCAATCCCATCACGATACAATTTAATTGAAAATAAATATAAATGATGTCCATGTTTGTAAAAACAAACTAGAAGTATGATTAAAGGAAATTTTCTAAAATCAGAAATAGAGGAAAACATAACTCATTCACCCTATACAAGTTAGTTTAATTGGTACCATAAAGAGATGAATGTCTCCTAAGCTGGATCACGTTGCGGTATCACACAAAATTGGTGGTTATCATCTAATAATTAGTAAACAGATTCACTCGACTCCTTGGCAACATCGATTGAGTACATCAAGAAACGTAAAACGTTGGACTAAAACAAATCTTTTGCCCTTTCAGAGGGTGGGCGAGTTATCAACAGGAGGCACCTCTCGAATGTCATCATTGCTGTTTTGTCCGAAGTGGAGGGGAAAGTGGGTTCTCTCACGCAGGATTACACGATGTACATGCACGAAAGCTGAAGGGACTCCAGACAATTAAGAGTTTTGGGGGGTGTCCCAATGGGGACACACATTTTCTTGCTCCCCCATCATGACTTCTTTATCATGTTAATCCGTGAGAAAAGATTCTCGACAAGAACCAAAAGTACGTCCCTTTTTTTTTTTGTGGTAAAGTTAAATTTTTTTTTGGTAAAGAAAAGTACGTCCCTTTATCTTTTGGGTTTCTAAAAATCCTCCACACAAGGTTTGGTCCACTTTTCCAATTTGGACTTTGGAGCATCTTTCTTCATGTTGTTCAAGTGATTGTTCTCACTATTTGAGATTGGGACTTCTAGAGTTAGGTAAAATTATTTCTTAAAATTTGGACGTGTAAGAAACAAGATAATTTGATGGCTCAAATTAGGTATCTGTATTTTCCCTTTTTTCTTTTCTTTTTTTCCCTCTTCAATTTTCCCAATATACTCCCTTGCTCATAGGCACAATACCACCACCCACATTGCATTGTGCATGACCAACCTAACCACGCCCAACCGACCCTCTACCGCCCCATCGACCATTGTCAGTGCCTCATGATGAGGCTAACATGGCAATCAGCACTTCCTTAAGCCTCCATTGCTGTCTCAGTGTGTATGTGTGTGTGCACGTCCCTTGACCTCTTTCTCTCTCTTTGTGCCTATGTATTGGGTGGGCCTGGGCTTGCAACCTGGATCAGATGTCACCAAACGTAGTGTAGGCATCATTGCTCAAACTTGGTGGTCCAACCCACTAATCCCAGTCCTTTATCCTCAACAAGGACAGAGGATAGGACCAGTCTTACTGGTGTCATTCGAGGCTGGTTGGCAGTGCCCGGTGATCATGATCCTGGTTGTCAAGATGTTGCGACCATCGGGCCCAAACATACGAGGAAGGAAGGAGAGACAGAGAGAGAGCTTCTCAAGGCAGCAACGGCAATAAGAAGCGCAAATGGCAATAGGACGAGGCTGGATGATGGTGCTGAGGTGGCGGGTTTAGTGGTGCTGGTGTTTTAGTGGCAGAGACGGAGGTGGAGAGAGGAGGGCGGAGGGAGTGTCTTCAGTTTTTGGTTTAAATTCTCTAATGATACATGCGTGTTTTGATCCAAGTTACCCTAACTCTAGAGGACCCCAATTCCATTCCTGGACTTAATGTTGTACCTAGAGACCTCCTTATTGGACCTTTTTCCCATTCTTTGCCTGCTTTTCCAGTGGCAAAAAATTACATGACAAATCCTTTAATTGTTTGGTAAATCATACCAACACCTTCACAATGAAGAAGAATGTCATGTACAACTTTGCCAAAAGTTGCGAGTGTCATCCCGGCATCACTACAATGATTCTTTAATAAGTTTGAAGCAAGACAATTAAGTATGCGAGTGTCAATTGAGATCCTCTTGACAAGATGTCCTCAATTTATTAATTGAAATTAGTCCAGAATCTCAAGTTGTTCTAAAGGAAATAGGATAATGCTGCTAATTAAGGAACGGTAAAAGATCCAAATCTTGGGGGCATGTTTGATTATCGGGAATTGGATCTGTTAGCGTGGGAATTTAAGCCTTTGCTTTTTGGGGGACGTTTGGTTGATTGGAATGAAATCAAATGGAAATTACTAATCAAGGGCGTGCATGATAACAATTATGTTTCTTTATTTTTCTATTTTTTTATTTCCGAGAACAGATTTGGAACATAAATCTGTTTGGTAACATAATTTCATTATACTATTTCCGAGACAAATTTTTAGCCTAGAAATATATTTAGAATATAAATGAGAAGTAAAAATCGAAACATAAACATAAATAAAAGCTATTCTCATTGCTCACTCCCTCTCTCTCGTGTGTGTTCTCCCTTTCTCTCATAGGGCATGGCCAGCGTTGATGTTGATAATTTTTAATAATATTTTAATATTTTTTTTTCAATTTTTTTAATTTTCTTTTCTTCTCTTTTTCTTCTTTATATTTTTTTTTTGTTTTCTCTTATTATCATTTTTTTTCTTTTCTTTTTTCAATTTCCCTCCACCGGTGATCACCGAGCCTTGTTGATAGCTAACGACCACCGGCCTCAGGTGTTGACACGTAAATTTTGATTAATCATTTAGGGTTTTATCGCATAAAATTTAGGGTTTAATTTTTAACCCCTAAACCAAAAATATTCTCATTAAAATCCATGGCATATAGACATTAGGCATTTGCATCAATAGGGCCTATTAGGGCATATTCGTGTATATATAAAAAAAAATCGAAAATTCGAAAATTCAAAAAAAAAAAGAGAAAAAGAGTAAACATTAGGCATTTGCTCTCATTCTCCCTCTCCGCGTGGGCTGGCCCTCTTTGCCTTGGCCCGGCCCACGCCTATTCTCCTTCCTCCTCCCCCCAGTCAATGCCTAGGACGTACGGGAAGACGAGGGGACAGAGGCCGGAACAGGGAAGAGGAGCAGCTGGAACAGGGACAGAGGCGCGGGGAGCGCAGTGCGATCCGCGGGTCTGCGGATTAGCCGGCCGCGGCAGGCTAGCAGTGGCAAAAGCCACGCGCGCCTGCTGGCCGGCCGCCCTTAAAACCGAAGGGAGAGAGAGAGAGAGAGAGAGAGAGAGAGTTCGACAGAGAGAGCCGAGAGAGAGAGACGGAGAGTCGAGAGAGAGAGAGGTCGAGCAGAGCGAGAGAGGTCGAGCGAGAGAGAGGTCGAGTGGGACGCTCCTTCGCCGACGACTGCCGCGCCCGAGCCGCGACCGACAGTCCCTTCCCACGGTAGGTTCCGGTCTCAAGCCTCGCTGGATTTTGCTTTCGATTCGCTCGAATCGAGGCCGATTTCCCGAGGATTTCGATTCGGGGGCGTGCGAGGCAATCGGACATACTCCGATCTGCCAAGATTCGCCGCCCCCGAGCCGGATAGGGAGCAACACAGCCCTCCTCCCCCGTCGATCTTCTTCCCCTGTTTCCTCTTTCCCCTGTTTTTCTTCTTGTTTTGCTTCCGCCATTCGTTTTCTATGCCGGGCTCACTGGCTGGAGCTCGCCACCGTTTGACCGGCGCAAGTTCCGGCCCGTGAGGCCTCATGTTCGTTCCTTCTTTTCACTGCATCTTTGTGTGAGAATTCCGGTCAGTTTTGAGCCTTGATTGTGCTGGAAATCGCTCGTTTGTGGAGCGCACGTCGTGTGTTCAATGTTTTGCTTGAACAATGTCCTCTGAGTGTGGCTTGTTCTGTTCGGTGTGTGACTGCCGTCCGATGACCGAGCGTGGGCTCGGCGCCAGGCCAGAGGCTCCTCGTCGGGGCGGTGACATGAGCAAGAGACGAACGGCGGCCGAGCAAGGGCTCGGTCGCGCATCTGCAAACCCCAACCGCGGAGGTCGAGGAGGCCGGGACTTGGGGGAGTTGACGACAGCTGCGGGGAGCAACGCCAGCCATGTAGGTCGGCGAGCGAGTTGAACGGCGGCCGAGCAGGGGGCTCGGCCATCGGATTAGTTCCCCGGCCACGAAGGTCGGGGCTCAGCGTACAGCGGCCGAGCAGGAGACTCGACCGCCGGACCGGAAACCCCAACCACGGCGGCTGGGGTTTTCGGTACGCCGGCGTCCCGGCCGACCGGCGGTGACCGCGGGTGCGGTGGCGGCAGGCGATCAGGCCGCGGATACCGGAGCGCTGTGTTGCGGCTGCGAGTCGGGTCGGCGAGTCGGGTCAACCGGGTAGGGTTTTCCGCGAACCGGGTCGCGGGCACTAGGGTTTTCTTGACAAGCCGAGTCGACGGCTGGTGACCGGGTCGGGCGAGCGGGTCGAAACCGGGTAGGGTTTCATTCTAGGGTTTTGTGTGAACGGGCTAAAATAGGCATTGGGCCTATATTTCGGGCTTCTAAGATTTTAATTTGTTGTTGAGCTTTGGGCTTTTAATTACTTAAAAATTCGGGCTGGGCCATTTTTTTTTTAAAAAAAAGGGCTTACCTAACCGGGCTCAATATATGAGCCTAGTTCGGTTGTGAACCCGGGCCGGCGAGCCGGGGTCGAGTGCGGAGACCCGACCCGAGGTCTGTTTTATATTATATTATTTTAATATTATGTTATTATTTTAACGTGAAAATTTTTTTTAAAATTTTCAAAAAAAAATTTTCAAAAATTCTTCGAAAAGATCAAAAACTGAAAATGAATTTTTTTTTTCTTTTTTCTTTTAAAAAAATTAATTAAAAAACTTAAAAAAATTTTCAAAAAACAATATATATTTTTTTAAAATTCTTTAAAAAGATCAGAAAACCGAAAACAAAATTTAAAAAAAATCGAAAATAAAAAAAGGCGGAAGTTGGGTTTCCAATTTACATTTGATTGCACCTTGTTTGATTTGCATGCTTTGAATGGCATGTTTAATTTAATTTCATGTGCAGTCAATTATGCAATGTTAGATTTAGACGTTAATTATTGTTTTCTCGGGTTTTAGTTAGGAGTGAAATTTTTAAGATTCCCGATTAGCATAAACATGTTAGGTGGTGTTTGAACAAGGTTAGGTACCGAAATGGCACTAATTGATCAGTTAGTGTAATCAAGTCCCCATACCCATTGAGTCTCTGGTTCGTAGAAGCGAAGCATTCTCCCGTGCTTCGCTTAGGTGTCTAATCAACCTATCAAAAATTGATTAGTGACGACTCCTAATTGAAAATGATTTGCATGTTAACTTAAGTCGCGAATTGGTATGTGTTTGGGAGAGCTAGAGCTAGGTTTAACTTAGTAATCCATTAGCCTTAACCTCGTTAGTCAGCTGGGCCGGTTCGGGGAAGTCGCGACAGCTTGGCGACTCTGCTGGGGACTTCTTTGTGGATGTAAGCCATTTGTCTTGTTCAAATACATCCCTAACGTGATTGCTTGCCATTGATCCCTTGTTTTGCAGGTTTGAGGTTTAGGGAATGAATGTTTAGTTTTTCGGATGCTCGAAGCATTGTTTGTTTTTAAATTGTTGTGCATGCTTTAAGCGTTTTAGCACTACACTTTTGCACACACAACCATGCTGCCGGACCTGGGCCGCGATAAGATACTTTAGGATGGTGCTAAGAAAGACACAACCTCGAACGCGAGACTGCGATATAGAGGTTGCCTTTCTTTTCCCCGAAAAATTCTTTCTCGGTGTCGTAAGCGTTTATCCTTGTCCGCGAGACCACGTGACTATAGGATATCTCTTTCGACTAAGCCGGAGTTAAGAGGACCTGACACCAACGCGAGACTACGAAGGTCAGATCACCCTCTTAGCTTCACCTCGTTAGACTGTTTAGATATAAAGCAAGCTCCACTTTTCATGCGTGTGCCCTTGTGTTTGTCATGGTTCTCGATAAAGTAAGCCTTTTTCCTTCTGTTATGCAATTCATTTATTTCATTTCGTTGGTCCATGGCAAATTAGGTCGGTCGTTAATCTCAATTTATATGCGATGGGGAGAACCAATGTCCAATTCATTTCCACTCCCAAGAAAGAGCTCATAGCGTGGTGGGACTAGTTGGATCAAGATAGCCGAAGACAAGTCAAGGCGAGGATCGGCCGGCTCCTTCCGTTACTCAAGATCAGCATCCATTCTGGAGTCATGCAAGCAATACTGCATTTTTGGTGCCCTCAAACATCAACCTTCATATTTGGTGAATTCGAGCTAACTCCAACCTTGGAAGAATATAGCATTGCCATTGGAATGCCTCTTGGAACCGAGCTTGTCAAGCCACCCATAGGTATAGACCCCATGTCCGAGTTGTTGCAATTTTTGAGAGTTAGGGCTGAGGTGGTAAGGAAAGTTGTCAAAGCTAATTGTTACGCCTGCCCATTCTCGTTTTTGGCCGAGTGTTTCTCAAATCAACCAATGGCTCAAAAGGGTAGGATTTTCATTCTAGCATTTGTCGGGCTCATCGTTTTTCCTCATTGTAAGAACGCCATAAACCCTTCGATTGCTTGGGTGGTCAAACACATGTGTGCTAGATTAAACTATGTCAACATGATTTTAGCCGAAACATTTTTGTCCCTTAACCGTTTTAAACAAAACGGAAAAAAAATCATGCGAGCTTCCCCAGAAATTTTGCAAATATGGTTTCTTTCTCACATAAAGGGATTTGGGCACCTTATGCAATTATTCTAAATAGATGAGTTTAGGCACCCGATATAGAGGTTTCAGGTCTTAGAAAAGCACTCCCCTAATAAAGAATACTCCCGTTGGATAAATTTCCTAAAGGACCCCGAGCCCAAGGCATTTCTATGGCATGCTAAATGGTTTCAGGTCGAGGAAGCCCGCTTCGCTCACAAGTTTGCTAACCCGATCCCACTGCTCGGTCTTTCCGGCGCCACTTCCTATTACCCGTACAGGGTGGCCCGCCAATACCGAGCCCTTCAAGAGGTGCCGCCACCACTCAAGACGGAGATGTTTCAGGCCCTCTTCACCCGCACGGACTACGACTACTTCGACGAGATCCGGGCCATTGAGATCGCGTGGAGCGAATGCCGTCCTGAAAAGGTTGTCGTGCCCAAGAAATTGGAAGGGGAAGAGGAGATTCACCACGCCTCCACGTTCTACATCCGCAGTCACCGAATTCCAACTGCTTTGCGACCGCTGATCCTAGAAGTGACTGACAAGCCTACCCAGAAAGCGCAAATTGAGCATCTTGAAAAAAGGGTGGAAATGGACAAGATTCGCATCTCGAGGTTAAGCCGAGAGAACAAGCGGCTCTACAAAGCCGCGAGTTCCTCATCACATATAAAATGAGTCACCCCGGGAAGTCTGAAATGACAATTTCACTTAGCCTCAATGTTTAGAAGGTTCTGTTGTTTTTTTAGTTTTGTTGTTTAGGAAATTCTATCTTTTTTATGTTCCGGAGGTTTCATGTAGTTTCAAAGTTTTCGTAATTTTTCTCTTTCTAATCTCAGGGTCTAGGAATAGTTATGTACCTTCTCCGTTTCAATGTCAAGTGACTCTCAATTCTCAATGTCAAGGTTCTTATTTTGTTTTATTTGTTTTCTGTAATGTCTAAAAAACTCCAAAATCTCAATGTTTCGAAAATTCTCTCTCGAGGGACCTAAAACGCCTAGACCGGTGCCATGGGCTGACTTCCCATAAGAACTGTATGCTCACATGAGCTCATTTTTCAGGTAATCGCAAGTCGCCAAATTGATCACATCCGACTCACGAAGAGAGGAATTGAGAGACCAAGAGGCCGGAGAAAGAGGTTTTCCGGTCTGACAGCCTACCAACGTCCCCTTTTCTCCACCAAGGCAAAGCTATTGCTTCAAGGCAATCGCCGATTCGGACGAGATCGAGGGCCACACAAATGAATATCGAGGAACAGAACGCCCACTTCGCTGCCCTCGATGACAAGATCAATGGTCTTGCAGCTCAGCTTGCTCAATTTGCCAGTGACATGAGGGCCGCATTAGCAACGCCAAATGCTGATCAAGCCTCACCTCAAGCTATTCCCGAGCCCGTAGAGGGACCCTCAAGAAGGAATGTTACTGAAGAGGCGTTGGGATCTACGCCTGTAGTAGTCGAATTGGACCCTATCTCAGAGGCCGTCACTGCTCGGTTGGAGGAGGAACATAACAGAAGGTTCACGAAGATAGAAGAAAAACTCCGTGCGTTACGAGGATACGAAGAGCATATGATCGAGGATTTGTCTCGATATGCGCGAATGAGCTTTCCCGAGAAGTTCAAAATCCCCGATTTCACCAAGTACGATGGGACTGGAGACCCGAAGATTCACCTGAAGTACTATTTGAACAGGATGGCGAGGTATGCCCAGAATGTTCCGTTGGTGGTGCAGACTTTTCAAGAGAGCCTGACAGGGCTTGCATTACAATGGTACGTGTTGTCAGAGCCTGAGAAGTTTGAAAAGTGGGAGGATCTAGCTGAGGCATTCGTCCTGCAGTACAAGTATAATACCGAGATAGCCCCCACGCATGAGGTGCTGATTCAGACTGAAAAGAGAAGAAGTGAGTCTTTCAGAGCCTTCGCTCAAAGATGGCGTACTCTCGCCGCCCAGGTCCGACCCCCACTTAATGAAAAGGAGCTACTGGATCTCTTTCTCAAAACTTTGCCTAACGATTTCTATCTAAAGTTAGTGGGTTCCGGATGCTCGACCTTCTCTCAGTTGGTTGATGTCGGGGAGAGGATAGAGGGGGCCATCCATGATGGTAGATTGAACGAAGGGGCTAATCGGAAGATCTCGAACAAAAGGGAAAAGGATGTGGAGATTGCGTATGTGCAAGCGCCGATTGCAACGAAACCCCATGCCTCTCAAGGCCCCTCTACGTTTCGAGAGAACGCACATCAGAATCATGAATTCAAAAGGAGAGCACAAAGGCAGTTCACTCCCCTACCTAGGCCGCTATCCAAGTTGTTGCCCATGCTATTGGAAAGGGGCATGATAGCTAAAGAAGTGCCCCGAGATAATCCTCTAAGATTCCCCGAGTTCAACTTGTCAAAGTCCTGTAAATTCCATAGAGGCGAAAAGGGGCATGATGTGGACAACTGCTTCATTCTCAAGATTAAGGTGCAGAATCTGCTCGACAAAGGGATCTTATCCTTCAGGGAGCCGATCCCCAATGTTCAGCAAAATCCGTTGCTTAATCATACTGATAATGTCAACGTGATTATTGAGAAGGGTGGCGAGAGTAAGCACACATTTAATGTGGATGTTCACGGACTCTATGAAGTGCTAGTGTCAGCTAGACACTTTGAGGCTGGAGAGGATATTCTGATAGGGGAAAAGTTGAAACGTATCGCTTGGATGGTAGACATGGGGGTGATATATAGCATGAAGGAAGATGATGCGACGACCATGATGGCTGCGGTTGAGGAAGAATTGAAGGACACGCCTGCTGAGCGTATAGAAACTAGCGAGCCAACCGATGAAAGTACGTTGGAGAGTCCAGTTGTGACCGCCGATGAAGGAGAGAGCTCGCGTGATGACCCTGAGTTTCAGGTTAGCAATGTGCATCGTGAATTCATGAGACTCGCTCACGAAAGGGGAGAGGTGGTCGACACACTGGGTCAGCCTAGCGGCAAATTTGATTATCTCGTGAAGTATTTGCCGCCACCTAGCTTCTTCATAGATCCTAAGGATGTTGTTCCCAACGGGTGGGGAGGTATGGACGACTCGCTCGAACCCAGCGAAGAAATGGTTGGCATGATTACCTCTGTGGTGATTGATTTACCTGTCGAGGAGGATTTATGGATGTCAGACGAGGAGGATATCGACCATTTAGTCATCGACCTCATGGCCTGGGAGTTCGCTACCTTAGAGATCGGTGATGGTGCCATGGAGCCAATCGTGATTGAGCTCTCGCCCGAGGACGAAGAGGACTTGATGATAGAGAAAACCTCGAATTATAACCCCAAGGCAGTCCCTTGGACTTACAAGCCGAATGAAGTTGACGCTATCACGCGTTCGGGCCGCTGCTATGCCCCCGCTAGGGTAGTCGAGAAGAAAGCCGTCTCGGACGAGGAAGCGAAGCAGTTCCTGGCCATTGTCAAGACGAGTGAATTTAATGTTGTGAACCAATTGAGGAAAATGCCCGCCCAAATTTCCCTCTTAGATCTTTTCAAAACGTCCGAGAAACATAAGAATGCACTGCTAAAGGTCCTCAATGAAGTGCACGTGCCAAAAGATATTGATGATAGTCAGCTAGAGGAGTTCGCAGGGTCCATTTTATTAAAGGATCAAATCTCGTTTGTCGACAAAGACTTCCCCGTTGAAGGTCGCAACCACACCGAGGCGCTACTTATTTCAGTAAAATGTCGTGATAGGATGGTGGCAAGAGTATTAATTGACAATGGATCAGCATTAAATATTTGCCCACTCGCTACCCTTCGCCGCTTGGGGGTAAGTGAAGAAAAAATGCTAGTATCCAAATCTACCGTTCGCGCTTTCGACGGTATGAAAAAGGAAATAATCGGCGAGGTTGAGCTAGAACTACTTATTGGTCTGGTCCTTTTCTTGGTCGGCTTCCAAGTCCTCGATATCCCTAGTGCTTTCAACTTTCTACTGGGACGACCGTGGATATATACCGCCGGAGCTGTGCCCTCAAGCCTGCACCAAAAGGTTATATTCATCGTGGACGGGAGGTTAGTAACTGTGCATGGGGAGACGGACTTTAAAGTTTTTCAAGACATAGCAATCCCATATATAGAACCCGATGACAAGGCCGAATCGAGTTATCAAACCCTGGAGTTGGTTTCAATGTACATGTGCCCGTTGGGACCATCATGTGAGACCCAAACGTAGCGAAGCCTTCACTCATGTCGAGCAAGGTATTGCTTGAAAGCGGACATGTCCCCGGAACCGGCTTGGGATTACATGGACAGGGTATCAAATAACCCCTCCGAGTCTCCAAGTGGCACAGGAAGGCTGGCTTGGGCTATCACAGGAGCAATTTTAGTAACCAAGTTAACCATGGAGGATGAGGCTGTGACGGAGGACGAGGTCAACAGGGGGGCCGTGGTGGTCGTAGTGGCCGTGGTGGCCATACTGATTATAGCGACCAAGCAAGCAACAAAGACCATGATGATTACGGAGGTTTAGCTAACCAAGGAAGTTGCGGAAGCCGAGGAAGTTTATTTGGGTTAGGGGAAGGTCAGAAGGGCCTACTTCTTCCTGAGTTGAAGGAAATCTTTTCGGGGCCACCCAAGCTGCTGCAGGAAGAGAAGGCTACTCTTAGTCTTGTCGACCTATTCGAGGGGGAATGCATTTGCACCATCACAGAGAATGAAGAGGCCGAGTCTTCTGTTGCCACCACCAATCCTTTTGAGTAGGGATGCTTCTTTTCTTTCCCGTTTAGTCTTGTTGGAGTATGTGTTTATCCTTTTCATGGGAAGTTCATTTAGGTCTAGGTGTTGTTTCTCCTTGTAATCAAAGTCCTGGACTGCGAGCCGTCGGTCCAGGACCTCGAGTCATGTAAACGGTCTTATCTTATTAATGAAGTCATTATCATGTTTTATTAGGAACGTGTAGAAGTACCCAAACCAGGCTGATGATGATGCTTTGAGGCCTGGACTTCCACACGCTTCCTGGTTTCCAAAACCATTTTGCGGATAGGGACGTCCAAGGATATGAGGACGGATCCCTCATTTTCAAAAATTCTTTTAAAATGATTTCAAAACATATGCACATCATTAGTTGCGATAACATTTGTTAATTCAGTTACTAACCTTCTCCATAGCACCCCAGGCATAACATTTCACATAATCATGATAGGTGCATATGTGAGTTGGATTTGTTGAAAGAAAATCCGTCTGGGTCCGATGATGACAAGAAGGACTATGATCAGAGAAGCATCGAGTAGGACTAGATTCGGCATGAGGAATCTAAGCCGTTGACCGCAGAGCCTACAATTACAATAAATCTGGGCGATTCAGAGAATGTCAAGGAGATCAAGATTGGGGCTGGCCTTTCTGAAATCAAGGCTAGGAGGATGATCGACCTTTTAAAGGAGTTCCAAGATGTGTTCGCATGGTCATATGCGGATATGCCGGGGTTAGATAGGGAAATTATAGAGCACGCTCTGCCGACTGATCCAAATGTCCCACCAAAGAAACAAAGACTCAGAAGAACAAAGCCTGAATTATCCAAGAAAATCGAAGAGTAAGTCATGAAGTTGTTAAAAGTGGGCTTCATAGAGGTGTCGCACTATTCAGATTGGATCGCCAACGTCGTCCCTGTTATAAAGAAGGACGGTCGGGTCAGGGTTTGTATTGACTACCGCGATCTGAATCAAGCAAGCCCAAAGGATGACTTCTCGCTGCCTCACATCGATGTGTTGGTAGACAGCACCGCGGGATTCAAGTTGTTTTCTTTTATGGATGGATTTTCTGGCTACAATCAAATTCGGATGAAAGAAGAAGACAAAAATAAGACCTGCTACAAGGTAATGCCTTTCGGCTTGAAGAACACCGGGGCGACGTACCAAAGAGCGATGGTCACCCTGTTCCATGATATGATGCATAAGGAAGTGGAGGTCTACGTAAATGATATGATTGCCAAATCTAGACATGGAGAGAACCATATTGAGGTATTGCGGAAGCTATTCGACCGACTCCGAAAGTTCAAGCTAATACTTAACCCAGCCAAATGTGTGTTCGGGGCAAAGTCTAGGAAACTACTGGGGTTCATGGTCAGCAGCCGAAGAATCGAAATCGACCCGTCGAAGGTTAAGGCTATTTGTGAGTTGAAACCCCCCTCGACTGTCAAAGAGGTTCGGAGTTTGCTGGGGAGACTGAACTACGTGGCGAGATTTATTTCTCAATTGTTTGAGACGGCTAAACCCCTTTTCAAGCTCCTAAAGAAGAACGCCAAAGTTAAGTGGGACACCGATTGTCAAGAGGCATTTGAGAAGATCAAACAATATCTTTCTCATCCGCCAGTCCTGGTGCCACCTATCCCTAGAGTATCATTGATACTCTACTTAACTATTCATGAGGAATCGTTGGGAGCCTTGCTAGCTCAAAAGAGGCCAAGTGATGACAAGGAATGTGCGATATACTATCTCAGTAAGAAGTTTACTTCGTCCGAGATAAATTACTCCGGTGTTGAGAAGACGTGCGTGGCTTTGGTGTGGGTACTACACCGCTTGCGTCAATATACGCTCCATCATCGGATTTGGCTTGTAACTGAGAGCGATCCCATCAAATACTTGTTGAAAAAGCCTGCACTAGTCGAGAAGTTAGCAAAATGGCAGATTCTGGTGTCCGAATTCGATGTCCACAGCATAACGCGGAAATCCGTCAAGGGAAGAGCTATATCTGATATGTTGGCAGAGAACTTTGAAGAGCCAAACGAACACGAACAGTTAGATCCCATAGAGGAACGCATTTCAGAGATAGTGGGCAATAAATGGATAATGTATTTCGACGGTGTCGTAAACCTAGCAGGTTCTGGGACTGGGGCAGTTCTTATTTCTCCAATGGGTCAACATCACCCTGTAGCCGCCAAGTTAGTATTCCCCTGTACCAACAATATCTCAGAATACGAGGCTTGCATATTTGGATTGCAATTGGCCATTGACATGAAAGTTACAAAGATGCAAGTCTATGGTGATTCCGCCCTCATCATTCTCCAGACGGGTGCCCAATGGCGAACTCGTGACTCCAAATTGATTCCTTACCACGAATTCCTCGAGAAGCTAACAAAGGAATTTGAGGAGATTTCCTTCGAGTATTTACCACGATCGCAGAATCAATTCACCGACGCCTTAGCCACTTTATCATCGATGCTACAAGTCATAGAGGGTTTAGACATCGAGCCATTGAAAATCGAAGTGCTGACGCGTCCAGCATATTGTTTGGCAATTACAAGTGAACCTGGTGAGAAGCCGTGGTACCACGACATCATGAACTATCTTCAAAGCGGCGAATATCGTCCTGGAAGTGAGCTAACGGATCATAAATACATAAGAAAGCTAGCGTCGAAATTCTTCATCAGCGGGGATGCTCTTTACAAGAGATCCTTTGACTCAATTTTGCTGAAATGCGTCGATGCCAAAGAAGCTAACCAGTTGATAAGGGAAATTCATGAAGGAGAATGCGGTCCGCATATGAACGGTCATCTTTTAGCCAGAAAAATCATGAGGCTGGGTTATTTCTGGATGGCTATGGAGGCTGATTGTATTTGGCATGTTCGCTATTGCCATCGGTGCCAAATCTACGCAGACAAAATCAACGTACCACCAAATGAACTGCGTCAAATGTCCGAGCCATGGCCCTTCTCAATGTGGGGAATCGATATGATTGGACCAATTAATCCTAAGGCCTCCAATGGACATCGCTTCGTTTTAGTAGCCATCGATTACTTCACTAAGTGGATTGAGGCGAACTCATATGCCAATGTCATCGCCAAGAGCGTGGCCAGGTTTATTCGCCGTGACATCATCGCTTGCTATGGAGTCCCGGAAGCGATCATTACCGATAATGGCTCAAACCTGAACAACAAGATTGTAGATGGCTTACTTGACGAGTTCCATGTTCGTCACTTGAACTCTTCACCTTACCGTCTGCAAATGAATGGAGCTGTGGAGGCAGCCAATAAGAACATAAAGAAGATCCTGTCAAAGACTGCTGACAACTATCGAGATTGGCATGAACGATTGCCTTATGCGTTGATGGCATATCGAACTTCGATCCGCACCTCGATGGGGGCAACCCCCTTCTCACTCGTCTATGGTATGGACGCGGTCTTACCTGTGGAAGTCGAGATGCCTTCATTAAGGATCCTCTCGCAAGTCGGGCTTTCCGAAGAGGAGTGGATTCAACAGAGATGGGATCAGTTGAATATGATCGATGAGAGGAGACTAAAGGCTTTATGCCACGGTCAATTCTACCAGAAGCGAGTCGCAAAATCGTTCAATCGCAAAGTCCGGCCTCAACATTTTGAAGCCGGAGATCTCATGCTAAGAAAAGTGTTATCTCTCACACCAGAATCAGGTGGAAAATTCGCCTTAAATTACGATGGCCCGTATGTTGTTAGGAAAGCCCTACCTGGAGGTGCTTTAATTCTTGTAGAAATGGATGGTCGGGAGTTGCCAAAGCTTGTAAACGCCGATTCGGTGAAAAAGTACTTTCCTTGAATAAAATCCAAGGCCCAAGAGCCATTTTTGACGCAATCCGAATCACTGTAGGATATTTACATCATGCATATCATGCATACATGCAAACATGTTTAAATTGCAGGTCCTAAACAAACAGCAGGTTGATTTACAAAAGATTGAACTATCTTGGCAAGCATCCAACAAACCAAATGCAAAGGAGGAAAGTTACCAAGTCACTAAGCCGCAGGTAAGCACCCTCTTTCTTAATGCCAAAAGAAAGTCGAATGGAAATTTGCCCTTTGAAAAAAAAACAAAAAACAAAAAACAAACAAAAAAACAAAAAAAAAAACAAACAAAATTTCTTCATTTTACAAAAAGTTTCGAATATCATCCTTATCCGAAGTAGTCTTGAGGCTTGGTGGAATGTTCGTCTTGGATCCGAGCTCTCCACGGAGGGCAATCAACTCGGGTGATCCTGGCAAAACAAGAGGGGAAACGTTAATCATGCCAAGCGAGAAGCACTTAGAGTAAATAAAGACGAGCCTTCCCTAGATAAGTTCTATAAACACTCTGTGAGCTGAGTACGAAAAATCATGTTTTGAGGACAAGAGATTCATTCGCAAATAGTACATGAATCAAAATGAAGGGAGGCATTTCTTTTGTCAATCCTACACACTACAGGTAACCATAGCTAAGCCCCTTCGAGCCTGCACGTGCGAAGAATTTTCACAAGATACCCCTGTCAAGAATCACCTCACAATTGGGGCAAATTTGGAGATTTTGGTTAGTATCATTAGGTGAAAAGATGAGAAAGATTTCTTTACTCTCACTGGTATCAATCTTTTTTGTGGCAACTTCAGGTAAATCCTTGTTGAAGCTCGAAAAATCCCAAAATGAAGAAGAGCATTCGTTTCTCTACCCAAACACGTATACCCTTTGTTCAGCCAAGTTGAGTCTGAATATTCATTTCTAAAGTCCAAATGGCGATTATCTCCCTATACTGGGACAAAGCATGTGATTTATCAAGACAATAGATACTTGCGAGACAATGTGAAAAACGTCTCGAAAGTCCTAAAAGCTAACAAAATTGGGTCAAATGAAAACTAGGGGGCATGAAAAAGCAGGGTGCCTAGCAAAAGCAAGGCCAATGCCTCTTAAAAAAAGGGGGGGAAAGGTAACATCAAGAGAAGAACTCACTTGCGAGGAAAAAGTGTCAAAAGAAAAATGCCTGTACGAAAAGAAAATCATTGCAAATGCAAAAGTCATCAAAGCGAAGAGCAAGGCACTTGTACTGAAATGGTTAGGCAATAGACTTTCGAGGCAAACTAGATTTCAAAAAGTCAAGTGTCCCCAAACAAGATCAGGTGATATGGTAATAATGCCATGGTGATCACTACCGGTCGAATCCCTTTTGAAAATTTCTGAGCCTTTCAAGCCTTTACCCAAACCAACATTACAACCTTTTCCCGAAGTCTCTTCTGATTGGGATGATTTAAGTGAAAATAGGGACTTTACAAAGAAGCTGCCGTTGGAAGAAGTGGGGGCAAGGTTATCTTATTTTGCCTTAAGAATTCTTGACTTGTAAACCTAATGGAGATGCCAACTGACAATTATTCCACTCCTTAACTGATAAAGCTCATCCATTGTTGAAACCGTAACCAAACCTGCATCACAGTCCTAAAAAGACCTCTCTGATTGGTCAATGTGTAATTGTTGCGAATGATTCTCGAAGCCTTCGACACTGATAGTGCGATGTATATTGGAAACCAAAATAGTCCCACATCAATGGATGGGACCAAACAACCTTTTTCAGAGCATGAGAGAAGCCTTTTTCGATTAGGGAGCTCTTGCTTGGCATACTTAATGAGCCCTTTTTACGAGTCAGGATCGTTTCGACAAAATCTGTTTTTCGAGAGAGTTTGAGAATCAACGACATTTTCTGAGCCCAATGGCAATTTTGTGATTTTAAATGAAGCCAGGTGTTTTCTAAGCAATCGAGACTAATTTGATTTGCTCATGCAATCAACGCTTGGTCAGTAAAGATATTCTTTTAATAATGCCCTCCATGTCATCTGAAAGATATCAATCTCTCTTGGTATGCTTTTCCTGCCAGCGCATCTGCTGTAACATATTCTGTTAGATGTGCAGCGGCCATTTTGGGAATCCATTTTGCTTGATATATTTACAGCATCAGAATTGCACGGCGAGCTTTTGTAGTCCGGAGTACCCCATCGACCTGGCGAGCTTTCGCAGCCCAGAGTCTGTCATTTTCTTTGCCCGGTGAGCTTTTGCAGCCCGGAGTACCCCTTCGACTTGGCGAGCTTTTGTAGCCCAGAGTATTTTTCTTTGCCCGGCGAGCTTTCACAGCCCGAAGCGCTCCTTCGACCTGGCGAGCTTTTGCAGCCCAGAGTCTTTTTCTTTGCCCGGCGAGCTTTCGTAGCCCGGAGCACCCCTTCGACCTAGCGAGCTTTCGCAGCCCAGAGTCTTTTTCTTTGCCTGGTGAGCTTTCGCAGCTCGGAGCGCCCTTCGACCTGGCGAGCTTTCGCAGCCCAGAGTCTTTTTCTTTGCCCGGCGAGCTTTCGCAGCCCGGAGCACCCCTTCGACCTGGCGAGCTTTCGCAGCCCAGAGTCTTTTTCTTTGCCCGGCGAGCTTTCGCAGCCCGGAGCGCCCCATCGACCTGGCGAGCTTTCGCAGCCCAGAGTTTTTTTCTTTGCCCGGCGAGCTTTCGTAGCCCGGAGCACCCCTTCGACCTGGCGAGCTTTCCCAGCCCAGAGTCTTTCTTTGCTCGGCGAGCTTTCGCAGCTCGGAGCGCCCTTCGACCTGGCGAGCTTTCGCAGTCTAGAGTCTTTTTCTTTGCCCGGCGAGCTTTCGCAGCCCGGAGCGCCCCTTCGACCTGGCGAGCTTTCGCAGCCCAGAGTCTTTTTCTTTGCTCGGCGAGCTTTCGCAGCCCGGAGCGCCCCTTCGACCTGGCGAGCTTTCGCAGCCCATCGTCTTTTTCTTTGCCCGACGAGCTTTCGTAACTCGGAGTACCCCTTCGACCTGGCGAGCTTTCGTAGTCCAGGGTCTGTCTTTTGTCTTGCCCGACGAGCTTTCACAGCCCGGAGTGCCCCGTCGACCTGGCGAGCTTTCGTAACCCAGAGTCTTTTTCTTTGCCCAACGAGCTTTCGCAGCCCGGAGCACCCTATTAACATGGCGAGCTTTTGTAGCCCAGAGTCTGTCTTTTTCTTTGCACGGTGTGCTTTTATAGCCTACGACTTCTCATCGACCTGGCGAGCTTTCGCAGCCCAGAGTTTCATTCTTTACATAGCAAGACTTTATGGAGCCAAAAACCCGTTCTTACACGGTATGGCTTCCTTTTCGTTCAGTCACAAGCCCGTTAGTCATCTCTCATGCATCCTCTCATACCCTCTGTGAACAAAATTTAAGTGTCTCTTATCTTTGAAAGGAACCTCTTCGAGTTCCCTTTCAAAGAGGGGTAGTTGTTGACACGTAAATTTTGATTAATCATTTAGGGTTTTATCGCATAAAATTTAGGGTTTAATTTTTAACCCCTGAACCAAAAATATTCTCATTAAAATCCATGGCATATAGACATTAGGCATTTGCATTAATAGGGCATATTAGGGCATATTTGTGTATATATAAAAAAAAATCAAAAAATTGAAAATTCAAAAAAAAAAAAGAGAAAAAGAGTAAACATTAGGCATTTGCTCTCATCCTCCCTCTCCGCGTGGGCCGGCCCTTTTTGCCTTGGCCCAGCCTACGCCTATTCTCCTTCCTCCTCCCCCCAGTCAATGCCTGGGACGTACGGGAAGACGAGGGGACAGAGGCCGGAACAGGGCAGGAGCAGGGAAGAGGAGCAGCCAGAACAGGGACAGAGGCGTGGGGAGCGCAGCACGATCCGCGGGTCTGCGGATCAGCTGGCCGCGGCAGGCTGGCGGTGGCAGAAGCCACGCGCGCCTGCTGGCCGGCCGCCCTTAAAACCGAGGGGAGAGAGAGAGCGAGAGAGAGAGAGACGGAGAGCCGAGAGAGAGGTCGAGCAGAGCGAGAGAGGTCGAGTGAGAGAGAGGTTGAGTGGGACGCTCCTTTGCCGGCGACCGCCGCGCCCGAGCCGCGACCGACGGTCCCTTCCCACAGTAGGTTCCTGTCTCAAGTCTCGCCGGATTTTGCTTCCGATTCGCTTGGATCGAGGCCGATTTCCCGAGGATTTCGATTCAGGGGCGTGCAAGGCAATTGGACATACTCCGATCTGCCAAGATCCGCCGCCCCCGAGCCGGATAGGGAGCAACACAGCCCCCCTCCCCCGTCGGTCTTCTTCCCCTGTTTCCTCTTCCCCCTGTTTTTCTTCTTGTTTTGCTCCCGCCATTCGTTTTCTATGCCGGGCTCACTGGCCGGAGCTCGCCACCATCCGGTCGGCGCAAGTTCCGGCCCGTGAGGCCTCGTGTTCATTCCTTCTCTTCACTGCATCTTCGTGTGAGAATTCCAGTCAGTTTTGAGCCTTGATTGTGCTGGAAATCGCTCGTTTGTGGAGCGCACGTCGTGTGTTCGATGTTTTGCTTGAACTATGTCCTCTGAGTGTGGCTTGTTCTGTTTGGTGCATGACTGCCGTCCGATGACCGAGCGTGGGCTCGGCGCCGGGCCGGAGGCTCCTCGTCGGGGCGGTGACACGAGCAAGAGACGAACGGCGGCCGAGCAAGGGCTCGGTCGCGCGTCTGCAAACCCCAACCGCGGAGGTCGGGCAGGCCGAGACTTGGGGGAGTCGACGACGGCCGCGGGGAGCAACGCCAGCCATGTAGGCCGGCGAGCGAGTTGAACAGCGGCCGAGCAGGGGGCTCGGCCGTCGGATCAGTTCCTCGGCCACGAAGACCGGGGCTCAGCGTACAACGGCCGAGCAGGAGGCTCGACCGCTGGACCGGAAACCCCAGCCATGGTGGCTGAGGTTTCCGGTACGCCAACGTCCCGGCCAACCGGCGGTGACCGTGGGTACGGTGGCGGCAGGCGATCGGGCCGCGGATCCCGGAGCGTAGTGTGGCGGCTATGAGTCGGGTCGGTGAGTCGGGTCAACTGGGTAGGGTTTTCTGCGAACCGGGCCGTGGGCACTAGGGTTTTCTTGACAAGCCGGGTCGGCGGCTGGTGACCGGGTCGGGTGAGCGGGTCGAAACCGAGTAGGGTTTCATTCTAGGGTTTTGTGTGAACGGGCTAAAATAGGCATTAGGCTTATATTTCGGGCTTCTAAGTTTTTAATTTGTTGTTGGGCTTTGGGCTTTTAATTACTTAAAAATTCGGGCTGAGCCATTTAAAAAAAAAAAAAAAAGAGTTTACCTAACCGGGCTCAATATATGAGCCCGGTTCGGTTGTGAACCCGGGCTCAATATATGAGCCCGGTTCGGTTGTGAACCCGGGCCAGCAAGCCCGGGTCAGACCCGACCCGGGTCAGACCCGACCCGGGTCAGGTGCGGAGACCCGACCCGAGGTCTGTTTTATATTATATTATTTTAATATTATGTTATTATTTTAACGTTAAATTTTTTTTTTATTTTTTTAAATTTTCAAAAAAAAAATTTTCAAAAATTCTTCGAAAAGATCAAAAACTGAAAATGAATTTTTTTTTCTTTTTTTTAAAAAAATTAATTAAAAAATTTAAAAAAATTTTCGAAAGAAAAAATATTTTGTTTTAAAATTCTTTAAAAAGATCAGAAAACCGAAAAAAATTTTTTTAAAAAAATCGAAAATAAGAAAAGGCGGAAGTTGGGTTTCCAATTTACATTTGATTGCACCTTGTTTGATTTGCATGCTTTGAATGGCATGTTTAATTTAATTTCTCGTGCAGTCAATTATGCAATGTTAGGTTTAGACGTTAATTGTTGTTTTCCCGGGTTTTAGTTAGGAGTGAAATTTTTAAGATTCCCGATTAGCATAAACATGTTAGGTGGTGTTTGAACAAGGTTAGGTACCGAAATGGTACTAATTGGTCAGTTAGTGTAATCAAGTCCCCATACCCATTGAGTCTCTGGTTCGTAGAAGCGAAGCATTCTCCCGCGCTTCACTTAGGTGTCTAATCAACCTACCAAAATTTGATTAGTGGCGACTCCTAATTGAAAATGATTTGCATGTTAACTTAAGTCGCGAATTGGTAATCCATTAACCTTAATCCCGTTAGTCGGCGAGGCCGGTTCGGGGAGGTTGCGACATCAGGCAAGGGTCACCATCGCCAGAATGGGCAAGGGCACAATTAAAAGGTTTATAACAGAATTAGTAAAAGTGCATTAGGTTTATGACTTTGTAGACAATTTTTTCTTTAGGACTTTTTGGACTATTAAAAAATTAAAAAGTTTAGGACTAGAATTTGCAAGCGTGCAATTGGTAAAATTAAAAGCTATTTTAAGTGGGTAAGTTGTTAATGGGCCTATGTAATGCCAGGCTTTCTAGGTGTGAAATTTGTTTATCACAAGACGAAACGAGCTGTCTGACGAGGGGCCAAAGGAATAGACTGGAAAAACTATGGGCTTCCATGAATGGAAATCATCTTTCAAATTCTCTTTAAAAAAGAAGAAGAAGAACAAGAGCCCGTCCATATTTAACGTAATCCAATAAATCACTTTTCTTCTTTTCCGGGGCCGAAGGCTTGGCAACGTCGACATGTCAATTTTAAGCTCATAAAGAATTATTAGACAAAACTTCTTGCAACCACGAACTATGCAAACAATTCGAACCAAGCTTTGCAGAAACAATCATTGATATGTAAAATTACGGTTCATCACTACAAAAAAACAAGGATTTAGCCACGGAAATTAGCAACGAATAATTTTTCGTGGCTAATTTGCGACGAATTTTTTTTTCGTCGCAAATTAGCAATGAAAAATTATTCGTCGCTAATTTGCGACGAAAAAAAGAATTCGTTGCAAATTCCGTAGCAAATTAGCGACAAAAAAAAAATCCATGGCAAATTTGTGACGGAATTTGCCACGAAAAGAAATTCGTCGCAAATTTGCAACGAAATTAGCGACGAATTTTTTTCCGTTGCTAATTTGCAACGAAAAAAAATGTCGTTGCTAATTTGCGACGCAATTTGCCACGAAAAAAAATTCGTGGCAAATTTGCGATGAATTATTTTTCCGTTGCTAATTTGTGACGAAAAAAAATGTCATCGCTAATTTGCAACGAAATTTGCCACGAAAAAAATCCGTCACTAATTTGCAACGGAATTTGCGACGAAAAATTATTCGTTGCTAATTTGCGATGGAGTTAGCAACGGATTTTTTTCCGTCGCTAATTTTACGACGTAATTTCCGTCATGATATTTACTCAACTGTGTTAAAAGTATGACACATGGAGAAACTGGAGAGAGACATTCCAATTATTCTTTGCAATTTAGAAAGGATATTTCCTCCATCGTTTTTTGATTCAATGAAGCATCTCTTAATTCACTTGCCTTATTAGGTCAAAGTTGCAGGTCCTGTCCAATTTCGATGGATGTATTCATTTGAGAGGTAAAATTTTTTCAAAATAAAATTCAAAATACTTTATTATATATTATGTTCAGATAAACTTCTTTCTATTGTAACAAGATTCTTATACCATTTGAAGAAAAAAGTGAAGAATAAGACATGTGTTAAAGGTTCAATTTGTAATGCATATATTGTAGAAGAAGTGACAACATTTGCATCATACTATTTTGAGTCGCACGTACAGTGCAAGAGGCAGAGAATAGGAAGAAATGATGAGGATCCCATCGATCCCAATTGCGAATCATTCTCTATTTTCAATTATTTCGGTCGACCAAGCGGTGTATGTAAGTTTCGTTGCTTAACAGGTGAAGAACGACAGGCAGCATGGTTTAAAACATATGTAAGTTGTCTATAGACCAAAACTAAGTTATTAATATTTTATACATCAATTAAATATATATTATTGATTTTGCGTGTGTGATGTTAGGTTCACAGTAATCATGATTAAGTTGAATAACAAGGATTGTTATATTATTTGTCATGGGGTCCACAGTCAAGCATACGAACTTGGCCAACATATTTCATAAACGGGTATAATTTTTACACTCAAGAATATGGAATAGGAAAAGTCACAATGAATAGTGGTGTGTGTGTTCGGTCATCCAATTGTGGTAGTTCAAAAGATGATTTTTATGGCTTGTTAGATGAAATCATTGAGATAGAGTACCCCGGACCATTAATGTGGGTTGTGTTATTTAAGTGCATATGGTTCAACCCTGTCAAAGGAATGAAGGTGCATACAAAGTTTAATTTAGTTGAAATAAATCACAAGAAAATGTATATGAAATATGAACAATTTGTATTGGTACAACAAGCAATTCAAGTGTATTATGCATTATATCCTAATTTGAAACTTGACAAAGCTGATTGGTGAGCTGTATGTAAAACCAAAGCATGAAGAAAAATTGAGGAACATTGAAAAGATACGGCATATCAACAAAAGGAAGTTTGTAACGGGGTTCAAACTGAGGAATATAACATTCCTACTTTACGAGATCCATGTGGAGCAATGATAGATGTAGATCTAACTGAAATTCGTGAATCAAATTTAGAAGGTGTTACAGAATCTGATTTTGAGACAAAGGATGATGAGGATGATGATGACGATGATGACGAAGATGATGCTTAAGAAGAAAATGAAGATGAAGATGAAGATTTAGATTTTTGAGATTTTTTACTAATTATGTCGTAATTATTATTATTATTATTATTATTATTATTACAAGAGTTTATTGTTGTTGTCATATTTATTATTATTGTTGCTGTCGTAATTATTAGTATTGTTGTTGTTATTATTATTATTATTGCTATTATTGTTAATTAAACGTTACTGTCAAGAAAAAAAATGAATTAGGCGTGTGTAGGCTAGTAGAAATGAAATTCGTGGCTAAATCCGTAGCAAATTTGTGATGGATTTATCAACGAATTTCATAAAAAATTGCCCATAATTCATTTTTTATGAAATTCGTGGTAAACTCTGTGGCAAATTTGCCACGGATTTTAAAAAAATGGCCACAAACATGCCTAAGTAATTTTTTCATGAAATCCTTGGCAAATTTGCCACGGATTTCATAAAAATGCCCACAATTCATTTTTTCAAAATTCGTGGCTAAAATCCGTGGTAAATAAAATTCATGGATAAAATTTGTGGCAAATTTGTCACGGATATAGCCACGAGTTTTAAAAAATGCCCATACACATGCCTACATTCATTTTTTATGAAATTCATGGCTAAAATCCATGGCAAATTTACCACGGATTTTAGCCACGAATTTTAAAAAATGCCCATGCACATGCGTACGATCATTTTTTTTATGAAATTCGTCGCAATTTTGCCACGGATTTTAGCTACGAATTTTAAAAAATGCCCACACATGTCTACGTCCATTTTTTATGAAATTCATGGCAAAAATCCGTGGCAAATTTGCCACGGATTTTAGCCACGAATTTTAAAAAATGCCCACACACATGCCTATGTTCATTTTTTATGAAATTCATGGCAAAAATCCGTGGCAAATTTGCCTCGGATTTTAGCCACGAATTTTAAAAAATGCCCATACACATGCCTACGTTCATTTTTTTATGAAATTCGTGGCTAAAATCCGTTGCAAAATTACTACGGATTTTACTACAAATTTCATAAAAAATGCCCTCAATTCATTTTTTTTTATGAAATTCGTGGTAAATTTATCACGAATTTTGCCACGAATTTTAAATAATCCGTGGCAAATTTTGAGTTCCCCGCCCTTAGTCCCAATTTGCCCACCCTCTCCCCCCATTCTCTCTCTCTCTCTCTCTCTCTTTCGTTTGACTCTATCAAATCAGATCTGCTTCCACTTCTCATTCTCCTTCTCCTTCTCCTTCTTCCCTCTCCCCCGCACCCCCTCACACTCCCAGACCTCTCGCGCTCGCTAGGGTTTTAGTTACCCCCTTCTCCCCTGCACTTCCTCCCGCGACTCCTCCTCGCCCGTGGCCTCCGGAGCCTTAGAGGAAATTGAGCCAGAGAAGAGCAATTTCCGATTCGATCCCTCTTGGAGCTCACCGTCCATGGCGATCATCTCCGACTTCGAGGAGAAAGAGGAGAAGCAACCTGAGGCCAAGCCCTCGGCCTCGTCCTCGTCCTCGTCCTCGGCCTCCTCCTCTGCCGCGGCGGAGTTCATCGCAAGGTTCGATCCGTCCAGCCTGCTGGGGTTCATGCCCCGTTTGAGACAAATGGACAATCTCACAAGGCTAGTTTGGGATATCATGGGTCAGGAAGCCGCGAACAAAGCAACGATTGTTGCAAAAGCCAAACAAGAGTAGGCCGAAATCCCTTACCACCTCCCATTGACCACATTTTTCACTCGGTTGGAGTAGTGGGGGGATATGAGAATTTAAAGTTGAGCCCAACTGAGGATGATCTTGGGCTTATCTTTCCTGAGTTGCCACGAGCCCTAACTGAACCACCTAAGAAACACGGTAAAGCGATTTTGGTTGGTTTGTCTGACGATTCCGAGGATGACCAACCACCCTGTATTTTCAAGAAGCCGGAGTTGAGGGTGGTGGATTTTGACTTTAATGATGGTATACCCTACCTCACCGGTTGGTTTGCTAAGACCTCTATTAGAGTTATCGAGGAAGGACCGTTGGATGAAATGGGCACTAGCCCGCGAGAGTAACACCTTTACTTTTTTCGTACCTCCCCTCTGTGGGAATCTTTATTGCTTTTTTTGATTTTCATTCCAATTCATGTTGCACTTAGGTTTTTTCAATCCAATAAGATGTAATTCGTTGATTCCATATCAATAAAATTATAGAAGTTTTCGTCATTTTGAATCTTGTTGAAGTACCCCAAACCAACCCGATGACGATAACCAACGATTGAAAAATTTGTCATCTATGGTAATAACTGAGGGTTGGGCTTCTCAAGAATTCTTGTTTCAAAGTCTTCAAAAGCAAAATGAATTTCAAAAAAAAAAAAGCAAAGAATAATCTTCGAAAATTGTAGTAGTTAAGCCCTCTCTTGTCTTTTTGATCCCCTTTTTTCATGTTTCAGGACTGATCTTGAGGCATGTGAAGGGACGGAAATCGTGGATCCTCATGTATGTGATGCAAGTCAATTCAATGACTTAGACGATTTTAATCTGAATGATGAAGAGATATGATGGAACTTGGAAATCCATGAGAAATCTAAGCCTTTGATTCCCGAAGAAACCGTGATGATCAACCTTGGCGACACAGAGAATCCAAGAGAAGTGAAGATTGAGGCATGTTTTTCTAAAGATGTGGCCAAACGCTTGACCCAATTGTTGAAGGATTATCAAGACATCTTTGCTTGGTCTTATGCTGACATACCGGGTCTTGATCGATCAATCGTCGAACATTGTCTACCGACTGATCCTTTGGTTGAGCCTGTGAAACAAAGCTCGCGAAGAGCTAAGCCAGAACTAGCAAAGAAGATCAAGGAAGAGGTCATGAAGCTCCTTGATGTGGGATTTATTGAGGCTACCCAATACTCAGAATGGGTCGCCAATATAGTCCCGGTGTTGAAGAAAGACGGTCGGGGTTTGAGTATGTGTCGACTACCGAGACTTGAATAAAGCTAGTCCAAAAGATGATTTTCCACTCCCGCACATTGATGTGCTTATAGACAGCACAGTCGATTTCGAACTATTCTCCTTATGGATAGTTTCTAAGGTTATAATAAGATCTTGATAAACGAGGATGACAAGTTGAAAATGGCATTTACCACTCCTTGGAGGACATTTCATTACAAGGTGATGCCCTTTGGTCTCAAAAATGCTGGAGCAACTTACCAGCGGGCAATGGTCACGTTATTCCATGACATGATGCATAATGAGATCGAGGTCCATGTTGACGATATGATTGCAAAAACTCGGCGTGAAGAAGATCACATAGCAACCTTGACTAAATTATTCGACAGGTTTCGCAAGTTCAAATTGTGCCTCAATCCGACAAAATGCGTGTTTGGGGTAGTCTCTGGCAAATTACTTGGCTTCATTGTTAGCAACAAAGGGATTGAGATTGATCCGTTAAAAGTGAAGGCCATTTGCGAAATAAAATGTCCTTCTTCAGTGAAGGAAGTTCGTAGCTTAATGGGTAGGCTGAATTATATAACTAGATTTATTTCTCAGCTATCTGAGACAGCAAAGCCTTTCTTTAAACTCCTCAAGAAGAATGCGCTAGTCAGATGGGATGAAGAGTGCGAACTGGTGTTTGACAAGATTAAGCACTACTTGATAAATCCGCCGGTGCTTGTTCCACCAACGCCGGGGCAACCTCTGATCCTATACCTCACATTCCATAGTGAGTCCTTAGATGCCATGCTTGCTCAGAAAAGTGAAGAGGATGGGAAGGGATGTGCAATTTATTATTTGAGTAAGAAGTTCACCGTCTCTGAGATGAACTATTCCAAAGCAGAAAGAACATGCACAACACTGGTCTAGGTGCTACATAGATTGAGGCAATACACCTTGCATTATCAGATATTGCTTATAACAAAGTGTGATCCAATCAAATACTTACTCAATCAACCCTCTTTAGTTGGAAAATTGGCAAAATGGCAGATTCTCATCTCTGAATTTAATGTTCAATTCCTGTTTCAAAAATCAGTCAAAGGACGAGTAATTGTTGATGTCTTGGTTGAAAATCCTGGGAAAAATGACGATCTGGATCCGCTAGAAGATAGAGTCATGCTAATTGATGAGTATGTATGGACCAAATATTTTGATGGGGCTGTAAACCTGTCAGGATCAGGTATTGGGGCAGTTCTAATATCCCCAGGCGGACAACATTATCTGGTTGCAGCGAAACTGATATTACCTTGCACGAACAATATCGCTGAATATGAAGCATGCATCCTCGGGTTGCAAGCTACAGTCGAAATGGGAGTAGCTCAACTTAAGGTATTCGGGGATTCAGCCCTCATTATTCTTCAGACCGTTGGTAAGTGACAAACTAGAGATGATAAGTTGCAGCCCTATCACGTCTATTTGGAAGAGTTGGTGCAAGAGTTTGAAGATATTTCATTCGAATACTTGCCAAGGACTTAAAATAGTTTTGCCAATGCTCTGGCTACGTTATCGGCAATGCTACGAGTGACGAGTGGTTTAGAAGTTGAACCTTTGAAGACAGTGGTCTTACAGAAACCGGCTTATTACATGACCACAACAGAAGAGCCTAACGGCAAGCCGTGGTATCATGATATCAAGGCATATCTTGAAACATAGGAGTTTCATGAGAAAAGTACCGCATCTGACCAAAAGTATATCAAGAAAATGGCATCAAAGTTCTTCCTGAGCGGAGAATGCCTATATAAACAGTCATATGATTCGGTTTTATTAAGGTGTGTTGATTTAACCGAGGCTGTTCATTTGATGCTAGAATTACATGAAGGAGTATGTGGTTCGCACATGAATGGTCATATGCTCACAAGGAAGATAATGAGGATGGGTTATTACTGGCTCACTTTGGAGAGTGAATGCATTCAACATGTCCGAAGTTGTCACAAATATAAGATCTATGGTGACAAGATTAAAACTCTTCCGAATGAATTGCATCAACTGTCTGAACCATAGCCATTTTCTATGTAGGGCATTGATATGATTGGCCCAATTAATCCTACAACGTCAAATGGGCATCGGTTTATCTTGGTCGCTATCGATTACTTTTCGAAGTGGATCGAAGCCATGTCTTATACGACAGTGACGGCCCGGGTTGTGGTGAAGTTCATCCGTTGAGACATCATTGCTTGATATGGTGCACCTGAGACTATAATTATTGACAATGGGTCAAACCTAAATAACAAATTGGTGGATGACCTGGTCAAGGAGTTCAAAGCACCTAAATTCCTCTCCATATCGTCCGCAGATGAACAGAGCAGTCGAAGCAGCCAACAAGAATATCAATAAAATTTTGGCTAAAACAGCTGAGAATTATCGTGATTGGCATGATAGATTACCTTTTGTGCTTATGGCATATCGGACTTCTATCCGGATATCTATAGGGGCAACTTCATATTCTCTTGTGTACGGTATGGAAGCAGTTCTACCTGTTGAGGTTCAAATTCCTTCGTTACGTATTCTTTCACAGGTACAATTCTCAGAAGTAGATTAGATTCAACAGAGATTGGACCAGTTGAACATAATTGATGGGATAAGGCTTAGAGCTCTATGTCATAGCCAGTACTATCAGCAACGAGTTGCTAAATCTTTTAACAAGAAAGTCAAGCCTCGACATTTCCAGGTAGGTGACCTTGTCCTGTAGAAGTTATTGCCGATATTTCCTCTTGTAGAAGGAAAATTTGCCCTAAATTATGGTGGCCCGTACATTGTGAAGAAAGTCCTTTCAAGAGGTGCTTTGATTCTGGCCGAGATGGATGGTTGTGTTTTTTCCAGTCTAGTAAATTTTGATTCTGTGAAGAAATATTACACTTGATTTGTACTCATTCTAACTTTGTTTTTATCGAGTTTCAAATTGAATTTCATGAATCAATTGATATTACTAAGTTTTGTTTGAGGAAAGCTTTTGATTTGGCAATTTGTTTCTATCCTAATGAAGTAATCATATTGCATGAGAGACTTCAAGATTACGAAAGGCAAGACATTTCCATATACGTTCTGAATAATAATCCCCAGTGCGAGTTGAGTGAAAATTCTGCACTGACAAGGTAAAGGATTATCTCACGAAAAGTATGATGACCAAAATGATGAGAGGCACTCATTTTCTCTATCTAAACACTACAGGTTATCATTTGCTTAACCCATTTGAACGGAGTTTCGTTTCTTACCCTTGTAAGGAATAATCCCATGCTGAGGCAATTTCTTAGAAAGTTCAAAATGGTTAGAATTTTCTTATTTTCACTTGCATCAATCTTCAAGTATATTTATTGCATGCAAGTTCTGTGTTAGCTCCAGTGCATTAGATATTACGAAGAGCATTTCTTTCTATATCTCTACACATTATACCCTTTGCATACCCAATTTGAGCGATGGATTCATTTCAACCCGATTGGTGATCATTTTGGTGATAAACAAATGAAATCATCTCAAAGTAAGTTCAAGGTGACTTGAAACAAATGGGAGCTTGAAAGAAAATTCATCAGAAAGGACTCCATTAAATCGAAGTTCTCTCGAAAAAGGGAGAAAAATCTCTCGAAGAAAAAGAAAACCTCTCAATCTCTCTCTAAAAAAAATGACGAGAGAAAAAGAAAAGCTTCAGCAAGAATTGAGTCGATGTGCAAGCTCATTTTTCAAGGAAAAGGCCAATTGAAGGTTCATTTTATGGAGCAATTACTAGAGCTAGATCAATGGCACGAGTAGCATAATTGGATGATCGCCAATATCCATATTCATAATACCTCATTTGATGGGAATAGGCCATTCATTTCAAGCCTACCTAAACTTACGTTACAATCCTTATCGAAGTCTCTTTAGAATAGAGCACTTGAGTTAACGTAAAGTTTCAAATGCTTATAAATGTCGCTCGGAGAAGTGCGAGCAAGATTTTTCTATCTCATTTTTGCAGTATTCCTGACTTGTAAACCCGGAGTAGCAGGTGATATCAATTCTTTTAATAGCCTCGACTCGAAAAGTCCATTTTGCTAAGCCATTGACCAAGCCTACACTTTAGTCCTTATAAAGACCTCTCATATTAGCCAAGTTATACTGATTTTGAGAATATCCGAACCCCTGTCAAGCACGATGAAGTGAGTTTGAGTGATTCTTATACCTGTATCATATGACGGGTCAAAAGCCTTTCATTGAGAGTGAGTAGAAAGTCCTTTCTGATTAAAGGTCTCTCATTTAATGTGATCAAATTGACAAAAGGACGAAATGATTGTTCTTATTGATAATTCCTCAGTGAAGCTTAGTAATGCTAATGTAATCAAATTGTCAAAAGGACGAGATGGTTGTTCTTATTGATAAATCCCCCGGTGAAGCTTGGTAATGCAAACAAATTCATGAATTATATTTTCTCTACCTCTGCGCATGTGTTATTTTAATCTTTTTCTTAGGTAAAAATAGGAGTGATGCCATTAGGTTCCGTCATAAGAAGAATCCAGGTATGTTTGCTAATTATTATTTATTGTTTCTCTCTCCAGAATAGGAGAAATTATCTCTCTCATATGTTCACCAAGTGGAACAGGTGACATATTCTTTTGGTGTTGTCAAGTGGAGTATGCAGCATACCCCATTTTATGTTGTCAAGTGGAGTACGCGGCAGCATAATTCCCCATTTTATTTGCCAAGTGGAGTACGTGACAGCATAATTTCCCATTTTATGTTGCCAAGTGGAGTACACGGCAGCATAACCCCATTTCATGGTGTTGCTATGTAGAGTACGAAGCACATCCCATTTCATGGTGTTGCCAAGTGGAGTACGCGGCACACCCTATTTGATGTTGCCAAGTGGAGTATGTGCCAGCATAATTTCTCATTTGGTATTGCTAAGTGGAGTACGAAGCGCACCCCATTTCATGATGTTACTAAGTGGAGTACGAAGCACATCTCATTTCATGTTCGTCCAGTGGTACAGGCGGTATAATTTTTCATTTGGTGTTGTCAAGTGGAATAGGCGGCACACTCCATTTCATATTCGCCCAGTATTACAAGTATAATTTCTCTCTTGGCGTTGCTAAGTAGAGTACGAAGCACACCAAGTAACATCCCATTCTTTCTTCATATCATGCGCTATTTCGCATCTGTAGAAAACTACAGGTAACGGATAGACAATCCAATACCTCAATAACCCTACTTCCAGTGGACCAGAAGTTTGGAGATCGAGAGAGCTCACAGCATTATAAAGCTTTCATTCACTTGGATGCTTTTTGTGAGATCTGTATGCAAGGCTCTTTCATCGCTCCACATAAAGTGAGAAGCCTTAGCATACGTTCCTTATTATTAGCATATCATACATTAAAAAAAAATCATTTATCATTTTGCATAGTTAAATTTAGGTCTCATTCTTTGAGCGAAACCTCTACGAGCCTCCACTCAAATAGGGGCGACTGTTGACACCTAAATTTTGACGCATCATTTAGTGTTAATTGCATAGAAAATTAGGGATTAAATTTTAACCCCCATAAATTGACCTAGGTTTACATTATAAATACATTGTTATGTGTCATAATTAAGAGCTCTCACAATTTTCAGATTATATTTTTTTAGAGAGATACACTAGTGAAACACGAGAGAAAAGAGAAAGAGAGAGAGAGACCAGCGGAGCCCTTTGCGACGTCGCATTGCCGCCGATTGCCGCGCCAACAGCCACCGCCATGCCACCGTCACCCGCGGTGCCGTCGCCCCATCTGCTAGCACCATTGTCTGTGAGCGTTGCCATCCACAGAAGATTTCTTCTTCGCCGGTTGGAATTTTTTGGGTTAGATAGAAAGAAGAAATTTACTGAGACAACAATCACAAGCCTCTCTCTCTGGGTCAAAAGTCTACACACTCAACACAAGAAGACACAGCCACAAAAAGTAGAAAAAAGAGTAGAAGAGGAGAATGTGAGAAAGAAAAGAATCAATCAACAGGGAGCTGGTCTTTCGGGGCTCTCTAAACAACACTCAAAGAAAAGCACCACGATGTACTGCCTCTTTGCATCCATAACGAAGACATCGTTGCTCCCTACTGACTGAAGGTTTGTCAACCACCAAATTGTGATGATTCCCACGCTACAAACCGGATCACCACTGTGAGCAACACCGTCAAGAACACCACCGCGACGAGCTAGCCAAGCTAAGAGCTACAAAAGTGCGCCACCGCTCGTGCACCACTGCTCGGGCATCATCGTCTCGACGCCGCGCCACACCATTTGCCCATCGCTGCGACGCCGCCGCTCCCGATGCCACACTGCTGTAAACCGCCGTCGTTCCCAACGCTCCCAACGCATCGACACACCGCCGATCCGCGATCCCGATCATCGCAAATTCAAATTAGGAAAGAAATCGACAAATCAGGTAATTATCTTATCCCGATTTGATTTGAATATTTTGTTGCCTAATTTGTGCTATTGATATCTAATTTTGCATATTTGAATAATTTGCATTATCACAATTAGGATTTATTTCATTTTTGAAATTTTAGATATCCTTTACTTATCAAATTTGGATAGCATTTAGAATTTTCAAAATCCTTTAAATATATCCAAGATATTTGAGATATCTAATTTTTTTCAAGATGTGATCGATTAGGAAAATTTCCTAATCCGCAAACGCACACGTAGAAATAAATCTATCTATTAGGCTTTAGATAGAATTATTTTCATAGCGGGTATTTTGAATTTTAGGATCGATCTATCAGGCTTCAGATTGAAACTTAATTCGAAAGATTTAGCGGTTATATTTTTTACTTGATTTTAATTTCGAATTTTCATAAAAAATACCAAAAAGATTAAGCTAGAATAGATTAATTTCTTTAATTGCATGTTTAGATAATTAGTATTTTTAATTCCGAATTTCATAAAAAAATACAAAAAATATGCCCGTCATTAGAAATAGGTCACGTCGTCGCATGACATATAGTTTGCATGTTAAGTTTTATTAATCGCATATCAATTTTTGCACGTCATTACATATAGATTAGTTTTTATTTAAATAAAAGAAAATTAAAAAGAAATTTTTGCACCTTTGAATTCTAAGTAAGAATTTTTCAAAATTGTCAAATTGACTATTTTTTTGAAATTGGTACCAAAAGGGCATTAAGGAATTTAGCGTAACCAAGTCCCCGAATCTATAATTTCTGGTTCACAGGAATAAAATAGTACTTCCGCTATTTGATTTAGGTTTCTAATCAACCTACCTAAAATGATTAGTGGCGACTCCTATTGAAAATATTTGCATGTTCACAATTGGACCTAAGTTGCGATTTGATAGAGTTTGGGAGAACTCGAGCTAGGTTAGTTAATTTAATTGATCTAGTAATCCATTAGCCTAAGATCAGAAAACACGATTTTTTTTAGGTCGCAACAACGTTCGAACTCGAAATCGATCCAATTGTCCATGAAAAATCCTAATTATAAATTAGGATTTGGCCAAAAGACACTAAACAAAATAATCTAGAGGGAGTTGTATTGGTCGAAATCTGCACCCTGTCCAAATTTCACTTTTCGATAATTCCGAGCAATCTCGACGTTGGCCACATTAACATCGACATCGTCCAATTAAATTTGTCACGAAATTCTGAGAAATTCGACACCTAAGTTCGGGTTCTAAATAACGGCTAAATTCGATTGAGTGCGATTTTAGCAAAATCTCAAATTTAAAAATAACTTGAGAGTGATCAGTTTTGGGCGAGATTAACTATAAATGCACCGATGAAATACACATTTTATAAATTCCAAAAATGGGTTAAAATTCGGAATGTCACAACGCCCATGTTAGTGTTGATCAGCCAAAATTAGCCGGATGGATTGAATTGACCCAAAAAGAAAAGATTTAAGATTAAATTGATAAAATCGAAAGGTTTAGGACTAAATTGATAAAAATGCAATAGATTTAAGGCTTTTTGCACAATTTTCCCTTAATTTTCTAATCTATCGGTGGGTAGGACACTGCAAATGAAATTCAGGAAGCTGAAATTGGTCAAGCCCATAAGATAAATGAAAGCGCTGGGCATATAGATTGTTGTTCCAACGGCCTAGTCCATTTGATTTTTCCTTTCGAATTGAGTTGAAAATCCCAAGCATGGAATTCTTGAGCAAGAAAATTATACCCACCTCAACATGCGTCTCTCTCCCCGTGAGAGCTTTTCTCTCTTCTATGGAAGAGTTCTCCCCTACCTCTCATGGTGGTAGTCTACCCAAAACCCCATAACCCTTATAAACCCTAATCCCCTTCCTTCGTCTTTGCGTTTATCCTTACCACCATCCTATACATCATGCTTTCCTCCTTCAATGGTTACTCAACCGAGATCAAGCAGATTCTGGCCACAACCCATTCACGGAACCACACCTCCCTCCTAGGCCATAACCCATTCATGTCTCATCCATTTCTACACCAAATCATGCCCAGATTGCGCCCCACTCCCCCTACCTGCCCTATCTTCCATTTTGATCAACCCATATTAGCTTTGTCCCATTCTTTAGCCCTAAAATCCTTAACAAACCCTAAATCACCTCGCCTAGTTTACCTATCCCCATCTGAGAGCTCCCTTCATCGATACTTTTAAAATCCATTTCATGCCCTAACGCCCGAAACAAATTGTTTACAGTCACTAGTATCATCCCAACACGCACGTCAAAGGCTAAAGCTAATGGCTTGAGTGGTTGCTGCATTGGCTGAATGTGAGACTGGTGGTAGCAAAAGTTCCTTCTAGCTGAGACTATCTTGGTGTGGAGGAATGGAGGAAAGAAGTTGTTGAAGTCCTCTGGCCAAAAATTTCTCTATGTGGTTATCGGAAGTGTGCCCTACAACTGCGTCACAAAGGTAAGCATAGACAATATAATGGATAAAGAATTAAGACTAGCCTTTTTATGTTGTTGATTAGGCAATATGAGGTTAGATGATGTTTTAGCGACCATAAATTAGGCAGTAGTGGCTAGCCATAATAAGTCACCAGGGTACCAATGAAAATCTTAACTTGAAACTGTTAGGGGCTGGGCACCCCCTAACTTTCTAGGAACTAAGAGCTTTAGTGGCTCGTGAAAGGCCCAATGTCGTATTTCTCATGGAGACGAAGAAAAAAAGCAAAAATGGTGTTGAGACCAAAGAAGAGATTAACATTCCAACATTGCTTTATTGCGAACCCGAATGGGACAACGGTGGGGGGGGGGGGCGGAGGGGGGCGCTTATGGTGTTGTGGAATGAAGAGGTATCAATTATTGTGGATTCTTTCACTGTGGAGTACATCAATGTTACATGTACAGAGGAGGAAAAAAAGATATTGACGAGGATCACTTTCGTACATGAGTCGTACACATTCCAAAAAAAGGGTTCTGATACGTGAGGAGTTGAGAAGCATTAACGCACATAATACCCTACCTTGGGTTTGCATAGGAGATTTCAAAGTACTATATCATTGGGAGAAAGTGGGGCAAAGACTGGCGGAACAATATAGAATGGTTGCTTTTAGAGATTTCCTTTATGATTGTTCATTTATGGACTTGGGCCAACAATCTAGAAGGTGATGCATTTATAAAGGAAATGCATGATCGGGTTCTGTGTAGTGTGGATTGGAGATTAATGTTCCCAGAAGCTTTAGCTTGTGCCTTGCCTGTAGTTGGATCGGATCATAGCCACTTCTTATGTCATTTTGGGCTGAAACAGAAAGAAGGAAGAAGGAAGAAGGAAGTTAAATTTGAGGCATTTTGGTTGGAGGATGGGGAATATGAAGGAGTAGTCACTACGGCATTGAAGGACCCTTGTGCTGAAAATATGAATTTCTTGGCTATGCTTCGAAAGATCACAAACTCTCTCATGCAATGGAGCAAACAATTTTCCAATGCTGATAGACAAATTCAGTCTCTCAAGACTGAACTCTAGAAGATTACTAATGGTCAAGGGTTTAATTATGAATGCGAAAAGCCAAAAGGGTAAATATAAGTATAGAAATGATGTGGAGATAGGAGAAAATGTACCGGGGAATGAGATCGAGGATTAGTTGGCTAAAGTGGGCAGATAAAAACACAAGTACTTTCATGCTACCACAATACAAAGGTGGCAGAGAAATAGAATATCCATGTTACAAATATCAGATGGAGAGTGGAATAGAAACCCAACCACACTCAAAATAGCAACAAGGGATTTTTTTGTTACTTTATACAACTCAATTAGCCCTTGCAACTTCCAACCCATTATTGATCAATGTCCTCAATTAATTGGTGATGAAATAATTGAAGCCTTAATAGCCAAAATTACCTCGGAAGAGGTTAAGGAGGCCATCTTTCAGTTAGAACCGTGAAAGCAGATGGACTTGACGGTGTTAATGGACAATTTTACCAACATCACTAGCTAGATATTCATAATGATATACTTAAAGTGGTGGAAGAGTTCATGGAATCAGGAAGCTTGAACCTGGAGATGAGCAGAACACTGATTACCGTATTTCCCAAGATTCCCAACCCATAAAGATTGGAACAATACCAACCCATCAGCCTTTGCAACTTCATGTACAAGATCATTCGAAGGTGCTGGCTAACCGGTTAAGAACGTGGCTGCCTCAATTGATTGAAGTGGAACATAGTGCCTTTGTTAGTGGAAGACAAATTCAGGATATATCCGGATAGTTTAGGAGGTACTCTACCAACTACAAATTATGAAAAGGAAGAAAAAATTCCAAGCAGTGCTGAAATTAAATATGCAAAAAGCCTATAACAGGATTGAGTGGGACTTCACAGAAGCTTGTATGTTGAAGATGGGTTTCTGCAGAAAATAAATCTTGTGGATCATGCATTGTGTCACTACTGTCTCCATTAGTGTGAAGTTCAATGGGGAGCCTTTGTCTTATTTCAGCCCGACACGTGCAATTCAACAAGGTGACCCTCTCTCACTTTATCTTTTTATACTTGTGGCTAAAGTCCTCTCCTTTCTAATGAAAAAAGCAGTTGAAGATGGTACAGTGAAGGAAATAAAGCTAAATAGACATTGTCCAAGTCTCTCGCACTTGTTGTTTGCAGATGATTCTATCTTTTTCCTTGATGGGAAAGTTATAGAATGTCAAAACTTAGTTAACATTCTGAATCAATATTGTTTTCCCATGGGCCAGGCAATCAATTTAAATAAGTCAGGTATTTTCTTTAGCTCGGGTTGCCCTCAGAATCTTCACAGGAATATGGCACAGAAATTGAGAGTCCAAGAAATAGATAAAATAGGGAAATACTTCGGTATTCCCTCGGATTGGGGTGTATCAAAGAAACAAATGTTTTCTTGGATACTCGCTAGGGTAAATATGAAACTTGAAGGGTGGAAGCAAAAGATGATGTTGAAGGCTGGAAAGGAGATCCTATTGAAAATGGTTGTCCAGGCGCTCCTCCAACATGCCATGTCAATATTCAAGATACCGCTTTTTGTTTGTAGAGGCATTGAACAAAATATTGCTTCATTTTGGTGGAAAAACACTGATTCCAAGGCATACACCGGAAGTACTGGGATGTAACGAAAAAGAGGAAAGGTAGTGGAGGCATGGGTTTTTGAGATCTAATCACACTTAATAGGGCAATGCTGGGCAAACAAGCTTGGAGGATAGCACAGTCACCTTTGACGCTTTGGTGCCAAATACTAAAAGGGCTCCACTTCCCCAATATTGATTTTTGGCATGCGAGAAAAGGACGAATGTCGTCTTGGGGGTGGCACAACTTCCTAATTGGAAGAGGTGCATTACTTGGCCCGGTTCAATGGTCAATAAGGAATGAAAAATCGATTAGAATTCGTAAAGACAGGTGAACAAGATTGGGCACAATTGCAGGTCCAACAAACCAAGATGATCCCCAATTAGTGTATGAGCTACTTGATAGAGACTAGGCCAAATGGAATGAACAAAGCCTTTATAGCTTGTTTGAGGATATTATCGTGGATATTTGTGGGGCTGGAATCGAAGAACATCATAACAAAATTCGTTGGAAGTGAAGAACATTTGAATCACATTACTTTAGGTACATTACGAGGAAATCGGCTATGAGAAGATCGGACGTTTGTGGTCTGCAACTGAAGAACATCAAAACTAAGTTTCCTTGGGTATGGTACAAGGGAAATGTAACGAGTCGTCCTCTTCATTTCTGAATGCTTCTTGTTGAAATGGACGAAAATGTTTTCGAGATACAAGAAATGCATGGTTTTTACTTCCGCTGTGATTTTAAATTAACTTTACCCATGCATGCTTTTGCCGATAAATCCCAACAGCAACACTTAAATTTAATCGATGATGCGAATCGTAAAGCTATACCTAAGGAAAAATGAAGTATAATATAGGAAAGTAAAGAAAATTGAAAGATAACAGTTTAATCGATTTGTTGGGATCCCTCTAAAAAGTAGAATGTGGCTATTTAAAGCCTATAATAGACAGTTATCAATGGAGGATACAAATGAGGTTACAAACGATTACTAAAAAAGAAATAATATCCTAGCTGTTATGAGAAGTTACTAAGAGAGGTTACAAAAAGAAGCAATAAACAGAGGTTATGAATGGTTACTAAATGGTTATCGACGATTACGTAGACTCCACTATGTCGATGGTTTCTTCGATTCTACTATGTTGACGGTTGCATCTGATATTGTCAACTTCACTTTTTATCGATTCCTTCAAGTTGTCGATTCTTCACTGAAGTTCCTATCATTTTTCTGCATCCTAATCAGTCACGACCATCTATTTCCTTTCAAAATTGACAACTGTACAGTAATTTTCTGAGAAAACTCAAAAGATAAAAGTTGTAGATCCAAGAGTCCTAGTTCTTTTGGCCTTAGAATCAGGTCAATCCGATCTGAATCGACAAAGTTATGATCATTTTCCCAAACTAGCGTAGAACTGAAATTTCTGTTCGTTTTGTGACAAAGTCTCCGTATGTGCAAGTCACTCTCCCAATCCTATTACTCAAGTAGTCGACAAATTGGGCTATATCAAAAAGACTACGAAACTCTTCTTTTATTGACTAAGCACGTCACCTTGTTGATAATAACAAAAAATTGACCATTTTTTGGTGTAAATAGGATGGTCAATTTGTTTTAAAAAGACATATCCACCCGTATGGCGAAATAATTGTAGTTTGCTGACACAAAAATGAAGTTTCATCGACCAGCTTGTAAACCTCATGTCTCTAAACCACAATTAGTATATAGTAGTTACGATTCAATCAGAATATATTGAATGAGAGTTATTACTGCTGGTCCTTCCTCTCGGTCCTATATCTATAAACAAAAATTTTGGCTTTTGTCGTTTAGCGTTAAACTTCTATAGTAATTCATATTAGAAATTGAACTGTTTATTCTAGAAAGCTTAACAGATATTTAGCTGAACTTGCAAATTGAGGTTTGAGAGTCAGAAAAAGTAAATAAAATCAAGGGTTAATATCACGAAAAATTCCAAATCGGTATACCTCTAATAAATTTACCTTAAACTAATTTTTTGACCATAAAAAATTCTATACTGGTACACTTGTGACAAATTTACTCCAAATTAATTTTTTGACCATAAAAAATCCAAAATTGATACACTTGTGACATATGTACCCTTTGTTAAATTGGATTTATACCACGAAAAATCACAAATTAATAAATCTGTGACAAACATAGGGATAAAAGTCCAAAGTGGTATTTCCGTCAACTGTAATATATCATTCAACTTAGCAATTGGACAATAAAATTTAAAGGAAACCAAAAGAGGATAAATTTATCATAGGTGTACCGGTTTTGGGTTTTTAATATTTTTGAGGTAAATTTGTTACCAATATACCAGTTTAAGATTTTTCATGATATTAACCCTAAAATCAACTAGTAAAAAAAATATCATGAAGAGTAATTAGATAACTCCTGATCAAATAGGAAAGTGAGTACTAGTGCTAAGACCATCCTTTAATGTTCCGTAATGGACGTGAGATTTGCGACATGAAGATTGTTACGGAAGCCAGCAATCAAATAGTAAAATTGACAGAAGAAGAAAATAAATTGAATACTAGATTTACGTGATTCGATCGTAGTGACCTACGTCTACGGAGAGTGCAGCACAAAATTTCACTATAGATCAAGCGATACAACAGAGATTACAACCATACTTAAGTCACCCAAACATTCTAAGTATTTCTCAAGCTCCAATTATACCCAATAACTCATGCAATGTTTAGCACTACAATTTCTCACAAAATAATCTCTTAATCTCACAAAGGAATTGTACACAAATCTTTCTGCAAGATCTAATCACTACAAACACTCGGATAAAGTATAATTCACTAGCATAAGCTTCTCTTTGATGATCCTAAAAAATAACATCCCCTTCATATTTATTGACAAGAATTAGACCCAAATTAAGAAACCTCTTTTCAAGATACATTCTCCAATTAGGAAACATTTTCTAACTAGGAAACCTATTCAAAATAGACAATCTACTTGAATTAAGAAACTTTCTTTTTTAGGCTGAAAATCGAGACATAATTTTAACAAAGATCATGTTCTTAGTTAAAAAGGGACACATATTTGGGTAATGTCCTAATCAGACAGATAACATAATTAATCACCTCAGATTAGCCATTGTTGCTCCTTTCTTTTTATGGCTAATCCAATTATTTTATGTCAGTAAAACATTTCCTTGCCCCTTCATGAATTTTTGTTGGCAAGTGGGGCCACTCGTTAAACACCTAAAAAATGATTTTTCATTTGTCCAACACTATTTCTCTTGTGCTGTTTGTTATTAGTGTATTCATAATAAAGATATTTTTTCATCAAATATGGCTAACGACGACTCTCATAAATTAAACCCCAATTATTGACATGAATTCATGACCAGTTTCAATTATCCGATCAATATACTTAAACAACAAAAATAATAGACCACTCCCCACCTGATGAGACTAATTAAAAGCAATAGAATATATAGAAAAAAGAGTTATAGGCGCACTATTTGGCATGGGTCCTTACAAAGCACCCGGACTGGATGGCTTCCAAGCGGTTTTCTTTCAGCATCAGTGGAAACTGGTTGGCATGGTCAGGTAATTGCAACTGGGATGAGACTAACAAAACACTCATAGTGTTGGTCCCGAAAGTGAAGCAACCAGAGACAATCAACAATTTCCGACCAATTAGCTTGTGTAATGTCAATTATAAAATTCTCTCCAAAGTGATCGTTAATAGACTAAAGAATGTCCTACCACAACTTGTCTTGCCTAATCAAACCAGCTTTGTTCCCGGTAGACATTCAAAAAAACATTATTATTGTTGAAGAAGTAATTCACTCATTGAGAAAGTCCCAGGGGAAAAGAAAGCACATGACACTTAAAATTGATTTGGAGAAAGCGTATGATCGTCCGAAATAGTCCTTCATTGAGGAAACTCTCCACTTGACAGGAATTCCACAATCAATGGTCCAGCTTATTATGAAATGCATCACTTCATCATCCTTGCAAGTTTTGTGGAATGGTGAGACTATAGAGGCATTCTTGCCATCCAGAGGAATATGTCAAGGTAATCCTCTCTCTCCCTATATTTTTGTACTGTGTATGGAGAGATTAGCCCATCTTATCAATGCTGCAGCGACTTCAAAACGGTGGAAACCATTTTGTTTTGGTGGGAAAGGATCGCAAATATCTCATTTAATGTTCGCAAATGATCTACTATTATTAGCCGAAGCTTCAATAGAACAGATGGATGTCATCCTGGAGTGTTTGGATGATTTTTGTCACAAATTAGGGCAGCTTGTGAGTAAGGCTAAAACTAAACTGTTCTGTTCAAAGAATACTTCTCCAGGGCTGAAACGAAGTTTGAGCGATATATTTGGCTTTACAATATGTTCAGATCTAGGCAAATATTTGGGTGTGCCTTTGATTCTTGAAAGAAACTCTTTTCGAGGCACTTCCAACCGTTATTATAGAAGATAACAATTAGACTTAGTGGATGGAATTCCAACAGCCTGTCGATGGCTGGCTGCATCACGTTAGCTCAATCTGCAATCATGTCTATCCCTAACTATCATATGCAATGTGCTAAAGTCCCAACTAATGTTTGTCATCAGATTGAGAAAGGTTGTCGTGTTTTCATATGGGTAGATACCATAGACAAGTGTCGCATGCATATTTTGAATTGGAAGTTTCTTTGGCAGCCTAAAAATTGTGGTGGTCTTGGTCTTAGATCCCATGAACTTACTAACCGTGGATTCTTGATGAAACTAGCATGAGTCAAGATGCAACCCCGCTCTTTATGGACATAGGTTTTGCATACTAAATATTGTTCACAACATAGGAGTACCATTTGTGCCAAACCTGGTGACTTGATGTTATGCAAAGTAATTGTTAATGTATGGCCGGCGGTAGAGGAAGGAGCCACATGGGGCTTGGGAAATGGTGAACATGTAAGTTTTTGGAAAGACATGGATTCCAAATTTGTAGCCACTCTATAATATAGCGACTTCCCGATTACCTCCATCCGACATAGACAAAAAAAGCACGTGATTATGTGTGGAATAGGAATTGTAACTTGTTGCTTTTACAGGAATTTTTGCCAGAAGATGTAATCCTTAGAATTCGGGCTATCAAACCCCCGATAGCCTCTAATAGGGTAGACGGACTAATGTGGGAAGGCAATGGGAGTGGGTCTTTCTCTATTAAGTTGGCATGTGAAATTATCGGAGGGATAGATGGTCAACAAACTGATAGGATATGGCCCCATATATGGAAGTGGAGGGGACCTCAACGTATTAGAACTTTCCTCTTGCTAGCGACACATAAGTGCTTGTTAACCAATGAATTGAGGATGTCTCGAAATCTGGGCCATAACCCTTACTACATGAGATGCGAGTCTTCAGTGGAGACAACTTTGCATGTTTTGAGAGACTGTCCATTTATTCAAAACATATGGGTTGAACTCGTTCCACAACTTTATCTTGAAGAGTTTTTCTCAATGAGTCTATCTCAATGGTTAAATTCAAATTTGGCTAATAAATCGAGAGTCAACCCCAACCCTGTTTGGAGCATTGTTTTTGGCGTGAGTATATGGCTTTTCTGGCAATGGCAAAACAAGTCACTTTTTCAAGATAACTTTGTTTTCCCTTCCAACCCTATTAAGGTAATACAATCACACAAAGGAAATCATAGCTTCTTCTACGGTCAAATTGTCACCACACGGAACAATTACTTCTCCTATTATAGTTACTTGGGACCCTCCACCTTGGGGATGGATTAAACTGAATACAGATGGAGCATCTAAAGGTAATCCTGGACTTTTAGGAGCAGGAGGCTTATTTTGAAATGAAGAGGGTGATTGGCTTGGAGGTTTTGCCTCATTTCTTGGAATATGTTCATCTTCACAAGCATAATTATGGGCATAATGGTTAGGACTCACCGTCGCAAAGCAACATGGTTTTGATAAAATTATCATTGAAATGGACTCCAAAGTTATCATTGAACTTGTCAACCCATAGCGTATAGCGGATAACACTGGACCAGCTCTACTTAAAGATATAAGAAGACTCTTGGGCTCTTATTTCGAGTTCCAAATACAACATAACTTTCGGATAGGCAATCGACCTGCTAATCTTCTTGCTAATATTGGAATTGAGAAGTGATTGGACACTACATTCTACTTGCAGCCTCCTAGTGAATTATCTCATGTTTTGTTTAGTGATAAAGTTGGAATAGTAGACTTTAGACGTTAAATTATTTAGTTTTGTACCTTTATCTACAAAAAAAAGGGCAAAAACTCTTCCCAAATAGGACAAGACAAGTTGATTTACAATGAATTGAAGATATGTCTGTGCTCCAAAACAATTTAGGTTATTAAATAAGGCCCAAAGAGCTGCATTTAAGTAAGGCAGAGAAGGGCAATCGCAGTATTTCAATCGCTAGCTCTTTTGACAGCGCTATAACCTAATACGATTTTCTTTTCCTTTTCTCAACAAGAACAATTTCATCAGTCACATCGATCTACAACAGCGATTTATCATCCCAAAAAAAAAATCCATATATAATAGACGTATAGGATAAGCAAGTGGTGCTCCATTCCTCACACTACCCTGTGAGATCCCAATTTATGACTAAGCCCCTCAACGTTAAGAGGGGTGGCCTCTAAGGAACTTTGCGGCACTTTCATCGGGTCGTGATCGTTGTTATGGATAGAGTTTCAAAGCATGTTATAGATGGGTTCTTTCCTTTTTACGAAACCAAAGAACAAACAGACCACAAGCCTAACAAGGTGTTGCACAACCTTCAAAGATGATTATGAAATAAGAACCGAGTTTAGTTATGACTTCTCATGGGTGTTCACAAATGATAGATTTAGGGCTTTTTGAACAATTTTCCCCGAATGACATGCTCCAATGGTTGCGATGAATTGAGTGTACATGCACTTGATGTTCCAAGATAATATAATTTTTTTTTTATTTTTCCCTATCGGTGTAGTGCTGGATGCTAGTGTTAGTATATCTAATTCAAAAACTTATGTCAATGATTGGTTGTAGATCACGTGTACATAAACAAAACTTAATAAACAAGAGCGGAACCTAATTTTCACATATTGTCAGAATGTATAACTTGGAAGCTTAAGTTAGAATGTGGAGAGAGATCACATACATATAAAACGTATATAAACAATGTAGATAAGTTATGTAAAATACTTTAATTGAGAGGTTTTCCTCTTGGCGGAATAGAACATATTTCTATTTCTTTACCATGAATAGTAATTTCTAAGTAGGAGTGAGCATGGTCCGGATTGAGCCAATCTAGCACCTAACTTAGCGACCAATTCGCATAGTATTGGTCCCTAATATTTGGGATCGACGAACGATCCTCTTGAGCCTACGACTAAGAACGGGACTGACCCTATAGGTTCAGTCCAGTTCCAGGGTCAACAGGGACCAATCGATTTTTTTTTTCATTTTTTGTATTCCTTGAAAGGACAAATTTACTCTTTCAAATTACATATCCATTTGACAAAAAAAAAATATCCATTCGGCCAAAAAGAAAAAATTACATATCGAGTGACAATGCGATATTGATCAACAAAGTTGTAAATGCCGGTACAAAACAAATAGAAATCTACCATAAGGCAAAACAAGAAATCTCCACTTGCCAAAATCAACAAATCATAGAAGATGAACACGGGAAATAAAATTAAATAATAACAGCTCAAAATACATAGCATAAACCTTGAATTATACAATTTTATATCTTGTTCATTCTTAAAAGATCTCTTCAAGTTCTGAATACTGGAAAAAAAAAACAACAAACATAATTAATACTTGACAGTAGTTTTAAATTGAAATTAATATTAATGCAATTAATAGAACATCTCACTCACCACTTAAATTCATTCAACTTCAACGTGTAAACTCTATTTGTCGATGGAAATTTCATCGGTAAAACAATCCATATCTAAAAAAAAAGAGAAGTCGTTCATTAGACGTAAAAAAAGAAAAGAGAGGCAACAATGTTTTTAACTTTTTTGTTTAAGTGGTAGAAGAAAGAAGAGGAGAGACCTAGGGTTTGAACAAAGAATATATATATATATATATATATATATACACACATATATATATAGCGTTGGTCCAAGTTGGACCAACCCTAAAGTTTTAGGACTTAGGACCAACCCGCACAGAATAGATTCTGGGGTCCTAGAATTAGGGATTGGTCCAGTCCCCCTAGAAACTGGACTAAGACTGGCCAAGTTAGGCCGGTCTTGGATCAACCCTAGACCGATGCTCACCCTTATTTCTAGTGCAATATGAATGATTATTTCCTTTGTATAATGATTTGGTGGACCTATGCCGATAGTCGAGAACCATGGTTTATCCATTAAATTTATCAAAAAGTATGGTTAATTTATCTAAACTTACTATGTAATATTCTGAATTTCGACCTATTTTCAGGATTTATGAAATGAATATTTCTTCGAAGAGCTTTCAGTAAAATCTCGCTCGGAATTGATCACTCTCGAGTAGACTAACCGTTAGGGAATGACTAGCTAAGAATCAAGTACGTGGACCTAAGAACCTAGCTATGGATTGACACTTCGACCATAAGGATTGGTAAGGGAATATTTTAGGCCGTTAAACACCGATCCAAGGATGGTTATGGAACGATTCGCAAATGTCGTGCAATTGGATCACGAGTGATTCCGCTTGGCCATTGTATGAATTTTGAATGATCCTAAACCTAATCCAAACGATCACGTCATTCGGAACTAGTGATTGACCCTCGTAATTACATGACAACCGAGGTCGCCATGGCTCGAGTAAACTTAGATGTGGCTTGATATCGAATCGGCCACGAGTCGATACGCATAATTCCTAAAAGCCGCCTGTTAGTTCAAGATACGCTAAAATCGCATTCGATTAAATTTGGTCATTAATTAGAATCCGAATTGGGCGTCAAAGTTTCAAGATTTCCATGACTAATTTGTCGAACATCGTCTCATTAAACGTGGCTAATCGTCAGGTTGATCGGAAATGCGGAAAAAGGAAAATTGGACAAAATATTTTGTGGGATAATGTTTGAACCCCTCTCCTCTCTCTCTCTCTCTCTCTCCTCTCTCTCTCGTCCCCCACGTTGCTGACCTCTCCCCTGCTGACTTCCTCCTCTTTCCCCGCTGCTCCCCCCACATTGCTATTGACATCCCCATGTTGCTTCTACTTCTGTTTTGCTGACCTTGCCATTTCTGCTAATTGCTATTGCTGCTGACTTCTGTCTCTGCTTGCTGACCCTGCCGACTTCCTGACCAACCCCACGTTGCTGTTGACTCCCCCACCAACTCCTTTCTCTCTCTTTTTCTTCTTTTCCTTCTTGGCTTTGTATCTTTTGCTTCTTTCTTCTTCACTTCTGTTTCTAGTTTTGCTTCTTCTTCGGCTTCCCCATTTCATCCCGCCAGACCAGCCCCTTGTTCAGCTTTGTTCCAACCAATAGCCACCATCCAGGTCACCGGAAACTGCCGCTCACCGTCGGAGACTGCCGCTGCTCACCGAACCATCATTTCTTTCATTTCTTGCTCAGTTTTCTTGAGTTTTTCCAAGTAAGTGCTCCCTAAGCCTTGAGTAGGATAATGGGTTACTAATGTAGATGCTTAGGGGTGGATTAGGGCTGTGGATAGTTGGTTTAGTGGCTGGTTGTGCTTGGTTTGCTTGGTGGTGTTTGTTGGTTGATTTCCGGTAGGGTTGTTATTGCGTCGCTAGATTTTTCTATTTTTTCTGTGACTTGTGTGGGCCGAATTTGAGAAAGTGTTCTCATGAAAGTTGTTCATAACATCTTAAAGTTTGACATATATTAAATTTGGGATTTTTGGAGATCATTTAGTGCCATTTGTAAGTCCATTTTTGGACCAAATTCAGTCTGCCAGATTTACTGTTCATCCGATCTTCTGATCTTTATGATTTTCCGTAAATTTTTCCATACCTCTTTTCACCAAAATTCCTTCACAAAAATTGTTAAAACATTCGTGTCTATGACATATAAAAATTTCAAGGCTTTCCAAAGTGATTTGGATACTGAATGAGATGCATTTTGATGGTCAGGTGACCTGATCAGACAAGTTGAATTTCGTCTGACTTCAAGTGACAAAAAAATGTGCTTACAGTTGAAACTGGGTTCCGAGTTCTGCATGGAAAATGTTTATCAAAATGTTCAATACAACATATCCAAAATTTAGAATTTTTGGAGTTGATTTACTATTTATTTCAAATGGATTTCAGTCACTACACAACTACCCAATTTGGCCCCGATTCTGTGCATACTCGGTTTTTCTCTCTCTTGGGGACTTTTCTTAGATTTTGTTGCAAAAGAAAGGTGAAGTTTTTTAATTGATGAGTACAGACTTAGTTGACATTTGGTTAATTCATAAAAATAAGAATCGGTAATGGTTGTTGAATGTGTGCATGGTCACGACACGTTCTGTCTAGGCGGGGGTTCTAGACAATGCCCGACGGGAGTTTGGATGCCTTCTAGGCAGGGGTTCTAGACATTGCCGATTGCAATAGAGGTTGGATCGATGCTCCTTTATGGAATGCCTCTTGGCGGGGGTTCTAGACATTGTCGTCGCTGAAGTAGCGGGACGATGCCTGGTTATGCCAGCAAACCGGCAGGAGTTTGGTGGCTCGAGGGGTCGTTAATAATTTGGACTTAATGAGTGCGATTTACATTGGGGAATGCTTTGCCTGAGTTAATTGATGAGCACGTCTAGATTATTAACCGTGTTATGCATGATTATGCCTTGTATTGCGTTGTACAAGCTTGATGAGCAAATTGGCCATGTTATGGCGGGATTCTAACATGCAGGGCCTGCGTATGTGCCGAGGCGAGGTAAGAGCACCTGTGATTATTATAACATGTTGGATGTCGATATTGCATGGTTAGGACTGTTTGGAGGTACACGTTAGCCTAAGCGAGGCTTAGGTAGTTACTTATTGAGATTTATCTCATCCCTCGTTGTTAAATATTTTTCAGGCTTGGAGTGATGAATAGTCGTCATGTGCGACTCGGAGACCGGGGGTGATATTGGGCATTGGATGTATCATCCTTTTGGATGCCTTGTTGTAGAGGAGTTTAAGTTAACCTCCCTTTTGTATCCGTGGCTTCGTGTGAGGCTTGTAATTGTGTAAACCTCCTTGGGTTATCTTTGTGAGCTTATAATGACTTGCTGGTTTTTATGTGAAGTGTTCTCCTGACTATCCCGTTAAATTGTATGTTGTATGGAGAGTTTGTATTTGCTTCTGCTTATGCTATTCGTTAGGGTTTCGGTTTGGGTCGGCGGCAAGTTCTGGGATGTCGCGTGCTTGACGACCTCGGAGGGATGTTGCGTACTCATTGGTGCTCGGGGCGTGAGATACTAGATGTCGAAGACCCAATATTTCTTAACTTATAAAGAGTCAGTTTGCCAATTCATACGTATTTGTTGCAAAGAGAGGAAATTCTTAGATAATCATCGGTTCATAAAAGAAAAGACTTCTGTAATAACAAAAACAAAGAATAGGCCATGTTTTTCGCAAGCGATTGTTAATAGAGTGACACGTGAACAAAGGATGATTTATCTCTAAAAAAAGGATTGGAAAGTATATATAGTTGTGCATTTGTTCATGTCACGTTAAATATTTGTTTTGCTTGTGAATTTTCATTTTTCTTACCTCCTATTTTTCAAATTTCATAATTTATCCTTAAACCAATTTTCATATGGTATTTGCCTGAGCTCATACACATATATACCATCCGTCTAATACATTAAACATTTAAGGTGGAAATACTTTTTGTGTATATAATTGTTGACACCTAAATTTTACTAACCGTTTAGTTTAATTTGCATAGAAAATTAGGGATTAATTTTTAACCCCTAAACAAAAATATTTAAATTGCATAACACATAATTTAGGTTTATTTTATTTTAATTGCATTTTGCATAGAATTGGCTATGGCAAACGTGCTTAATTTTCATTGAATCAAACTCGGTTCACTCGGGAATGCAAGGGCCGGGAATTTCACGTCACACGGGCATGGTTATTTTAATTTGGGCTTAATTTAGTGATGTTGAGTTAATTAATTCAGCCCAAGTTAATTCAGCCCATTTAAATGTTAATTAGAGCCTAAGCCCAAGTCTAAGCCCATTAGGATTAGAGCCCATCCTAATTGACCATTAGCATTATATAAGCATAATCAGGTCAAAATTTTGAGGGGGGGACATAATTTTTCTAATCAGAAAATCTAGAGAACAAGTGAGAGTGAGAGAGGGAGAGAGAAAGGCACGCCGGCCTCTACCAGACCACCACCGGAGCTGCATGGCCGCTCGCCAGGCTTCACCGCGCGCCGCCCAATGCTGCCGCGTCTCAGCCGGCTGCCCCTCACCGGAGCAACCCCGCCGAAGTCACCGTGCCGCTCACCCATGCCCGGCGACGTTGCTGCTTCTCTCACCACCGCTGCGCCGGAGGTCAGCCGTCCTGTTCTCGTCGCGCACCGGAGCCACTAGCCACCCGGAGAGCCGCCGCCTTGCCTTGCACAGCCCCTGCCGCCGCTGTGACACACCCGAAGTCATCCTGCAGCCGCCGTCCTTGTCACGCCGATTACCGGAGGCTACGCCGCCCCTTCGCCGGAACAGCAAGCCACCGCCACCGCCCCCTCCGCCAGCGTCCACAGCCACCGGAGCACTCCCTCTTGCCGTGACACCGCCACCTCCTCTCACCGTCGTGCCGAGCATCCCATCGGACGCCCACGCCGCCACCGTTCCCGCCGGAACAGCCAGCCTTGCCATGAGTCCCAACGTCGTCGTCGTGAGCCCCGTCGGTGTCGCCGTCCCATCACCGAGCACAACATTCCCGGTGTCGCCGTCACCGTGCCCTTGCCGTGGCCTCGTCGTCCTGTCGCCATTCGTCGTCGTCCCGATCCGCAAGTCGATCCCGATCCCGAGCCAATTCGAATTTCTGCAAATTAGGTAAGATGATTATCTGGTAAATTTTCAGAATATTTCAATTTCCTATTTTGAATTGTTTGGAATATTGCATGATTATCATGTGGATATTTAGATATCTTAGGATAATATTTGATTTATCCGCGATATTTTCAAATATTCAAATTAGGAAAATTTCCTAATTTAGCAACGTATCAGGACGACTATCCGACCTTATCCCTAAGGTACGATACGCGGCGATACGGAAAATTGTTATCCTATCCATAACCAATTGGATATGATAATGAATTTCATTAGCTTTCCAAATTTGAATGATCAACTATCCGTTAATATCTATAACCCTATAGATATGACCGATAGTTCGAATTTTGTGCCTAATCCGAGTTTGAAACAAATTTAGCGGATCGCGTGGTCGATTTGAATGCGGTTGTTATCCGTATTTATTTGATTATCTTTCTTTTTCAAATAAAAAAAGAAAATTCAAAAAATATTAGTTAGAGTTTGAATTAGAATTTTTGCATGTCTAGGATTTTTGAATATATCCCCAAAGATGAGATAAGTATTTAATTTAAATTAGGACTTAACGTGGCATGTTTCCTAATTTAAATTAGGTATTGTTTTGATTCTAACGGATTATTCACGTTATTTTATTATTTCGAATTTTCATAAAAAAATCCAAAAAGAGTCATCTTAGGGTAGATTAAATTAGGATAGGTTGCACTTTTAATTTAAGTAATTTATAATTTCGAATTTTGCCAAAAATCCCAAAAAGAAAACATGTTAGGATAGATTAAGTCATCATAAGTTGCATGTTAACTTAGGCAATTTTGAATTTCGAATTTTAAACAAAAAATACCAAAAATAGAAGTCATTAGTTTGCATGATAATTTAAGCATATTTTTATTCCGAATTTCATCAAAAAATACCAAAAATAATCATTTGTCCGTCATTAGAACTAGGTCACGTCGTCGCATGACATATAGTTTGCATGTTAGGTTGCATTAATTCACATGTCATATTTTTTGCACGTCATTGCATATAGGTTAGGTTTCATTTATTTTTTTTTTTTTGGTTAAGGTAAGAATAGTATTACTTTTCAAACACCAAGTACAAGAAAAGACAACCCAAACCGCTAGCCAGGAGGCAGGGATGGGTCAGCAAGAACTAAACAAAGCCCAAAAAGAACGGGCAAGTACAACAAAGAAAGGAAAAAGAAAGTATAAGACACCTAGAAACTCCCAAAAAGAGATCAGTGTACATGAAATATAGATGGGGAAAGATCCCATCTTCTCTGGATGGCACGGTTGAGAGGAGAGTCATGGATGCTGCCCATAGAGTGTGCCTTATCCTTCACAGCTTTAACCAGGTGTTTGCGGATACCTGGAATGTATACCTGTTTATTCCTGAAGAGGACATTGTTTCTCTCAGTCCATATGATATGAATCAAAGCACCGAAGGAGAATCTGGAGATGCAGTGTGCAAAGGATGGTCCTCCACAGGATTCCATAGCCCACAAAATATGTTCAAGCCAAGGACGATTGCGCCATGGAAGTCTGCATTTGGTTGCCCAAAATGAGGCCAATCTATATGTGGTTGGGCACTCAAAGAAGAGGTGGTTGATTGAGTCAGGCGTCGAACCGCAGAAAGCACATAAAGCAGAGTCAATCCGGCGGTTTTGGAGAAGATAAACTTGGGTGGGAAGACGGTTAAGGGAAATAATCCAAAGAAGGAAAGAATGCCGAGGGGCAATGTGAGAGTCCCAAACAAAGGTGTGCCACGGAACCAGCTGTCCTTTCCTTCTAAGATAATTCCAAGCAGAGGCGATGGAGAAGGATGATGAAGGGTGGGGAATCCACGAAAGGGAGTCCTGCGAGTCATCCAAAAGAGAAGGCAACGGGTCCATCTAGCCAAGAATAGTCTGTAGAGATGGAGAGTGCTGCCAAGTTCCATCAAGGAATTGATGGACCGTAGTTTGACGGGGAATTCTCGAGCGGTAAATGTCGGCATTGTTGAAGATAAGGTAAAGGGGACCCTTGTTGTGCCACCAGTCGAACCAGAATGAGACAGAGTGGCCATTGCCTATCATCCATCGAAATAAAGATTGGCCAGAAGCGCGCATATCGAGGATTTTCTTCCACGTCCATGAACAGTTAGGTTTCATTTAAATAAAGTGAAAATCTAAAAAAAAGAAATTGAGTGAATGCTTGTTAATTAGAAATCATATTAGGGTGTTTGATGTGATTTTCTAGCTAACAATGTAAATGCTTGCGTTGGTTCGAGGTAAGTTGTTCTCCTAAGCTTGCAATTTATTTAATGCTTTGATTATTGGGTGTTAAATTGGTGGTTTGCACACCCGCATGAACACCTCACACGTTAGTGACATAAGTTAAAATGGATCCGAACTGTTTGCCAAAATATTTTTGAAAAGAAAAGGTACCGAAATGGCGTTAGACTAGATCTAGCGTAATCAAGTCCCCGAGCTTAGAATTTCTGGTTCGTAGGAATAAAGCATATATCCCTATGTTTTATTTAGGTTTCTAATCGACCTACGATAAATTGATTAGTGGCGACTCCAAGCATGAAAACATTTGCATGTTAAGAACTTAAATCCTAAGTTGCGAATTGGTAGGGCTTGGGAGGGCCCGAGTTAAGTTCAATCTTAATAATCCATTAGCCCGAAAGAAATGATAAATTTTTTTTTAGGGTCGCGACAATAATCACTTATTATTCTGCGAACTTGTCGTTTTTTTTTTGGTCGGTGCGAGCTTGTCGTTGAATTGCAATCGTTTGTGGTAAAAGAATCACTTTGTCTTCCATGAAATAACAAGTTTGACTCACTTTGAGAGTGGTGAACCTTCGACTAACTTGTTTTTCTTTCGGTTGAGTACTAATTAGTTTATTAGGCTTGTTTTATCTTATGTGGAGAGACATTTTAAGTTCTAACATACCGATCATATAGAGATAGGCAGACTCATCAATCTCGAACCTTTGGGTTTAGAGGAACCAAAGCATGCAGTAACAGCTCAAATTAAAGACTCCGTTGTGGGTGCATGATTATTATAATAAAGTTAAAAGAGAGTATAGCGTCGTTTATCTCTCTTCGCTACTTTACTGCGAAAATGTAGTTCAGTAGTAAGAAAAGATATGATAACGAAGAAATAATTCAGCCATGTTCTCCACACAATTCCTCTATAAATAGGTGTCCTTCTCAACCCACAGTTATCCTCAACTACAACCATGCAACTCCTTCAAAATCACACTTCACCAAAAGCGGCCATAGCTGGCCTCGTTGAGCTAGTCACCTTCCTCTCCTTCTTGATAACAAGAATTCTTCAGAAGAAACGGACCAACCGAAATCCACCACCACCACCATCGGCCGCTGGCCCATGGCCCATAACAGGCCACCTCCATCTTCTCAGAGGACCAGATCCGACCCACATAACCTTGGGCTCAATGGCCGATAAGTATGGCCCAATTTTCTCCATCAAGCTTGGCTTGCATCGGGCCATAGTGGTGAGCGGCCCGGAGATCGCCAAAGAGTGCTTCACCACCAACGACAAGGCATTCTCAAACCGCCCCAAGTACCTTGCCGCCGAGCTCCTTGGCTACAACTATGCCATGCTCCGGTTCAGCCTGTATGGCCCGTACTGGCGGCAAGTGTGCAAGACTGCCACCCTCAAGCTCCTCTCGAACCACACCATCGAGAAACTCCGGTACATGCGGGAAGCTGAGGCAAGAGCCTCCATAAAGGAGGCTTACGAAGGGTCGAGCGGGCAAGAAAACATGCCGATCGAGATGAAGAGTTGGTTCAACGCCCTGAACTTCAATCTTATCTTCAAGATGGTGGTGGGTAAGCGATACGTTGGGACGACGACGGCATCAGAGGAGGACCAGAATGACAGGTGTCAGATCGCGCTGAGGAGGTTCTTCGAGTTGGCTGGTCAATTTGTCGCGTCCAGTGTGTTGCTATTTTTGAGATGGTTTGACATTGGAGGTTACGTTAAGGCAATGAAGAGGACGGCCAAGGAATTGGACGATATGGTCAGAGGGTGGCTGGATGAGCACACGCGCAAGAGGGCTTGTGGAGAGGTCGAAGGTGACCGAGATTTCATGGACGCTTTCCATTCTTGGTAGTGCGGACGAACTGCCCAGTTGCGATGCTGATACTATCAATAAAGCCACGTGTCTGGTGAGTTTTCCTAATTTGAAGAAATTATTATATGACCTTTCATATATTATAAGTGAATCTGAACCAATAAGCACGAATGGCCATATATGGATCCCACATCGATTTTACCGGAGGGGATGGTGTAGAATTCAACCTATCATATGTACTAGGAATATCATCAAAAAAATTATAAATTAATTGTATTAGTATCAGTTTAGTCCTAAACTTTTTAATTTGACTAATTTAATCATAAATCTTTTAAAGATTTGCCAATTCAGTCCTAAACTTTTAGTTGTGCCATTTTAGTTTTCGAAACTTTTAATGATTTGCCAATTTAGTCATAATCCTTTTGACAATTTGCCAAATTAGTAATTCCGATCAACTTCGATAAAAAATCACTGACGTGGTGGTCTAGTCAGCGTTGGCGATCTTACATGACACGGTCAGTAGTCACGTGGATAATTTTTATAAAAATTTAAACTTTTATAAATTTTTTCTTTTTTTTCCAACCCAAGGCCGACGAGGTCACCGGCAATCCTCACCGGCAATAGGTGAGGGCCGGTGAGCTCGCTGGCCATAGGGGAAGGGTCAGCAACCCTCACCGCCACAAGCAAGGACCTTAGCGCCCTCAAATCCAGGCACGAGTGAGGATTGGTCAACAACCTTGGTGGCATAGGGTTAGAAAAAAAATGAAAGAAAAAAAGAAAAGAAGAAGAAAAGAATAAAAAATTCAGAAAATTTGAAAAAGAATTAAAAAATTATCCATGTTAACGCCGGTTGTGCCATGTAAGATGCCTGGTGAAGACTAAAGCACCACGTTAGTGTTTTCTTGCCAAAATTGGCTAGAAGAACTAAACTGACAAATGGTCAAAAGTTTTAGGACTAAATCGGCATAATTAACATGTTTGGAATATAATTGATAAATTATCAAAAGATTTAGGACTAAATTGCTAAATTAAAAGATTTAGGACTTTGTCGCGATCCTAAAAAATTTCATTTTTCGGGCTAATGGATTATTAAGATTGAACTTAACTCGGGCCCTCCCAAGCCCTACCAATTCGCAACTTAGGGTTTAAGTTCTTAACATGTAAATATTTTCATGCTTGGAGTCGCCACTAATCAATTTATGGTAGGTCGATTAGAAACCTAAATAAAACATCGGGAGATATGTTTTATTCCTACGAACTATAGATTCTAAGCCCGGGGACTTGATTACGCTAGATCTAGTCTAACGCCCTTTCGGTACCTTTTCTTTTCAAAAATATTTTGGCAGGCAGTTTGGATCCATTTTAACTTAATTACTAATATGTGAGGTATTCATGCGGGTGCGCAAACCACCAATTTAACACCCAATAATCAAAGCATTAAATAAATTGCAAGCTTAGGAGAACAACTTACCTTGATCCAACGCAACCATCTGCATTGTTAGCTAGAAAATCACATCAAACACCCTAATATGATTTCTAGTTAACAAACAATTATTCAATTTCTCCTTTTTTGATTTTCCACTTATTTAAATGAAATCTAACCTACATGCAATGACGTGCAAAAAAATATGACATGCAATTAATGCATCCTAACATGCATACTATATGTCGTGCGATGACATGACCTAATTCTAATGACGAAAGAATGATATATTTTTGGTATTTTTCTTTATGAAATTCGGAATTATGAAAAATGCCTAAAATAACATGCAAACTAATGGCTTTCTTTTTTTGATATTTTCTTTTAAAATTCGGAATTCAAAAATGTCTAAATTAACATGTAATCTAATGACTTCTATTTTTGGTATTTTTTGTTTAAAATTCGAAATTCAAAAATACCTAAATTAACATGCAATCTGTGATGAACTAATCTACCCTAGAATGACCTATTTTTGGGATTTTTGTGTAAAATTCGGAATTATTAAATTGCTGAAATAATTTATTAAGATTAGAATATTATTTAATTTAAACTAGAAACTAGATCATCTCACGTCCTAATTTAAATTAAATAATTACTCTATCCTCTAGATATATTCAAAATTCCTAGACATGCAAAAATTCTAATTCAAACTCTAACTAATATATATTTTTTTAAAATTTTCTGTTTTATTTGAAAAGAAAAACAATCAAAACAAATAAGGATAGCAACCAATTTAAATCAACCACGCGATCCGCCAAATTTGTTTCAAACTTGGATTAGGCACAAAATTCAAACTATCGGTCATATCTATAGGGTTATAGATATTAACGGATATTCGATCATTCAAAATTGAAAAGCTAATGAAATTCATTATTGTATCCAAATAGTTATGGATAGGATAATAATTTCCCGTATCGCCGCGTATCGAACCTTAGGGTTAAGGTCGGATAGTCGTCCAGATATGTTGCTAAATTAGGAAATTTTCCTAATTTGAATATTTTTAAATATCGCGGGCATCAAACATTATCCTAAAGATATCTAATTACCGACGTGATATTCATGCAATATTCAAAACATTCAAACTAGGAAATTAAATATTCTAAAGTGTATCGGATAATATCATTACCTAACCTGGATAACTTCCAAATTCGAATCGAGGTCGGGATTGAGTTGTGGATCGAGATTGCGACGACGACGACAATAGCGAGGTACGGCACCGGCGAGGCTCACGGCGCAGCGGCTGTTCCCGCGGAAAGAGCACTGTTCCGGCGGGGACGGTGACTCACGTCAGTGCACCGGCGGCGAGGGACGCGGGCAGCTCCGGCACGCGGCGGCGTCAGGCGGTCTCCGGTGGCTGGCGGCTGCTCGGTAGGGCTCTGGCGACGTGGCGAGAGGCACGGTGAGCGTGCAGCTTCGCCGGCAGGAATGGGCTGAGGCGGAGAGAGGCGGCGAACGGCGGTGCAGCTGTTGGCGCGGCGTGGACGACAGCTTCGCTGGCGGGCGGTGACACGGCTGTTCACGCGGTGACTGGTGGTGGGGCAGTGGCTGCAGGCGGCAGAAGGACTCCGGGGCGCCGGCGGGAAGCAGCTGCTTCGGTGGAGCGGCGATTCGGCGTGGAGCACGCCGGCGTGGCTACTGGCACGGAGGCGGTGAAGGGGACGGCATGATGCAGTGGCAGGAAGCGTGACAGAGGCGAGGGCCTCACCGGCGTGCGGAGGAGCTTAACGCCAGCGAGGGGACGGCGGTAGCGAGAGGGCACGGCGGCGGTGAAGGGGCACGGCCGAGCTCTCTCTCTCTCTCTCCCTCTCTCCTTCTCGCTCTCACTCTCTGAAAATTCTGATCTGGAATTGTCTGAAGTCCCTAAAATTCTGACCTAGTTATGTTTATATAATGTTAATCCTAGGTCAATTAGGTGGGCTTAATGTCCTAATGAGCTTAGGCTTGGGGATTAAGTTTAATTAAAATCTAAATGGGCTGATTTAACTTGGGCTTTTAATTAATTAAACACAATGGGCTGAATTAAGCTCAAATTAAAACAACCGAGCCCGTTCGACTTGAAATTCCCGACCCCTGCATTCCGAGCAAGCTAAGTTTTGTTCGATGAATTTTAAGCTCATTCGCCGACGCCAATTTGATGCAATAATGCAATTAAACTAAAATAAACCTAAACTATATGTTATGCAATTTAAATATTTTTGTTTAGGGGTTAAAAATTTAATCCTTAATTTTCTATGAAAATTACACTAAATGACGCGCCAAAATTTAGGTGTCAACAGCTGCCCCTCTTTGAAAGTGAGCTTGTAGAGGTTGCATTCAAAGACTAAATGATACCTAAATTTCAACCATGCAAATGCAATGAATGTTGTTTTTGTCGGGATTATAAGTCCCATTTTTTAATGCAATAAGAAATGATGCATGCTGACATGAATGGAAAACATATCTGAAATTACTTACCTGACAGAAGCGAGATAATACAATTCAAGGCATGAGTTTGACTTGTATGTTGTTTTGGCAAATGTCTGGGCTCAGTCCCATAGGTATTGCCTGATACACTGATGAACTTCGATGATCTGCAATTAAGTCAAGACACACGAAGAAAAACTCAAGGCATCCAACTATCATCCGAAGTGCCTAAGAGATAGATTCAACGAAATAGAGTCCATTCCGACCTTAACGAAATATCCATACCTTTCTCATGGGTATTCGTTAAAGTTTAGCCGTCACACCTAAATATCGTCATAGGTATTTAACGGGGGAATTTGTCCAATTCGTATAGATGTTCCGACCTTTACAAGATACCTATACCTTCCTCATAGGTACTTGTAAAGATTTGGCCGTTGCGCCTATACCTTCCTCATAGGCACGACACGGGGGAACTTTTGAAAGATTGAAAAAATGTTCCGACCTTTACGAGATACCTATACCTTCCTCATAGGCACTCGCAAATATTTGGCCGCTGCACCTATACCTTTCTCATAAGTACAATGCGGGGGAACTTTCCGAGATTTAGAGAATATTCCGACCTTTTTGAAATACCTATACCTTCCTCATAGGTACTCGCAAAGATTTGGCCGTGGCACCTATACCTTCCTTATAGGTGTCTCACGGGGGAATACCTGGAATTAGAGAAAAATTTCGACCTTTACAAGATACCTATACCTTCCTCATAGATACTTGTAATGATTTGGCCGCAGCACCTATACCTTCCTCATAGGTGAGTCGCGGGGAAATCTTCTCGAGGTTGTTCGAAAACATATGATTTTGGCGAACAAAGGGGCTAACCCGAATGTTCGAATGTTCCTTGACAGAGTACTTGGACATCATCAGGGGTACATGAAAAGGCTTAATCAATAGACACCTAAATATCATCAAAGGCATTTAGAGATTACAACAAAATGATTAAACATGGGACCTGACGATTGCTCGAACAGGTTATATATACTTACCTGGGGATATCTCCAACTCTTGAGGGTGTATCTCCTGCTAGACACGATTTTATGCAATATGCAATATGCATTCATGGACAAACAAGAACACACATATATGCACTATGATTCCAAACTGGTTTTTCCATGCACGATGGTTTTGTGAAATCGGTATTCCAGACTTCATTGGGAAAAAATCATGACAAGACAATCCGAACTCACAAGCGGGTGTCTTGAAAATGTCGAATGAGGGACTTCCAATCCGAAAGGGCTTTCTTTCATTCTCATTGAAAAAGGCTGATTTATTGAGAATCACTCCATCTCACCATCATCATGTCGACAAGGGTCCGAGTATTCTCGCAAGTGGTACGACCTTACCAATCCAAGAGGTCTTTACCAGGACTATAACATGAACTTGGTCAATGGCTTAGCAAAGGGGACTCTTCGAGTCGAGGTTATTGAAAGAAAATACTCTGTAATTGTCTCCGGGTTTACAAGTCAAGAACCCTGCAAAATGAGATAGAAATGAACTTGCTCGCACTTCTTCGAGCTAAGCTTGTAAACATCTGAAACTCTACGTTAGTTCAAGTGCCATAATCTGAAGAGACTTTGTAAGGGACGTAACGTAGGCTAGGCTCATGGGTTGAGAAATGAATGGATCATTAGGCTAAAAAATGTATATGATTAGGGTGAATAGGTTGGTGATCATCTTGGCATTGTCACCGGTCTTCCTTTTCACTGGAGATTTTCTCTTCAGTAAACGCTCCCTTGGCTTTGATAGTTCATCATTTGATTCCTTTGGGACTCGTAAGACTACTGCTCTACTGAGGATGATTTTGATATTTCATATCCCGATATTTTTATTGGGCATTGGCCTTGTTTTTACTAGGCACACTGCTTTTTCTTGCCCTTTCTTTTTTCTCTTCTCCTTTTTTTTCGACACATGCTGCTTACAAGGTAAACACTGACCAGCTAATTTGACTGAATGACTCGCTGTTTGAACTCATAAGCCTTCTCATCTTCAATCGACACTTCTGATACGTTGCCTGAACAATGATGACCTTTTGCCTTGCCCCAGTGTGTGGGATGATCACCAACTGGGTTTATGAAACGAATTTGCAGGCTCAATTGGGCTTAGCAAAGGATAAAATATGTGTAGGATAGAGAAAGAAATGCTCTTCGTCATCCTAAGGCACTTGAACTTCGCGTGAATTCATCTGAAAAAGCAACACTCAAAGATTGATGCAAGTGAGAGCAAGAAAATTTCTACACATTTTTCACCATATGACACTGATTTACCTCCAGTTTGCCCCCAATGTGGGGTGGTTCTTGACATGGGTAATTTGAAGGAATTTCTCCAAATGTTTAAGCTCAAAGATATTGAACAATGGATAACCTGTATTGTTTAGGATAGAAAAATGAAATGCCTCTTGTCATTTCAGTCGCCGTACCTTTTGCGAGAGAACTCTTTACCTTGCAGACATGGAATTTTTCCACTCGACTCACTAGGGATTTTTCCACTTTTTCTACTCAACTCTCTGGGGATACATGGGACAGTGTGTAGGATAAGGCTTGCCTTTTATGGTCCCGATGTACCTCATTCGACACACTCAATTCATTCCACATGAGTTATTGGGTTGTCTAAATAGATTTCCCCTTTGAAGACAATGATACTGATTGACAAAATAACCATGCAGAAATTAAACCCAATGCAAACATTTTAGCTTGAAATTGATTGAAATTATTCATTCATCATTGAAATGTTTGCAATTCAGAGGTATAAAACCAGATACTGAAAAACTTTTGCTGTAACAAGATTTTATCAAGGATAGTACATTTTTACAGCATCAAAATTAACAGGATTGAAAAACTCATGACCATCCATTTCTGCGAGAATCAAAGCGCCTCTAGGAAGCACCTTCTTAACCACATATGGACCAATGTAGTTTGGAGCAAATTTTCCTTCGGTAACAGGAAAAATTGGCAGCACCTTCCTTAGGACTAGATCATTTATCTCGAAGTGTCTTGGACGCACCTTTTGGTTGAAGGGTCTAGCTATCCTCTGCTGATAGGTCTGACCATGGCAGATGGCTCTCAATCGCTTTTCATCAATCAGGTTCAACTGCTCGTATCTTTGTCGCATCCATTCTACTTCAGACAACTCTACTTGGGATAAAACACGCAGGGAAGGGATCTCTACTTCAACAGGCAGGACTGCTTCCATGCCATACACCAGAGAAAAAGGAGTTGCACCGACGGAGGTTTAGATAGAGATCCGATATGCCATTAGTGCAAATGGCAATCTTTCGTGCCAGTCACGATAATTCTCAGCGGTTTTGGCTAAGATTTTCTTGATGTTCTTGTTAGCAGCTTCAACTGCTCCATTCATTTATGGACGATAGGGAGACGAATTCAGATGCCGGATCTTGAACTCATTGAACAACTGATCCATGAATTTATTATTCAAGTTTGTCCCATTGTCGGTGATAATAGCTTCGGGGACACCATAACGGGCGATTATGTCCCGCTTGATGAATCTTACAACATTTTTCGCAGTACAGTTGGCATAAGACGCGGCATCAATCTATTTGGAGAAATAATCAATCGCAACCAAGATGAATCGGCATCTATTCGATGCGTTGGGATTGATTGGGCCAATCACATCGATGCCCCACATTGAAAACGGCTATGGCTCGGATAATTGATGTAACTCCGAGGGGGGAATATTTATCTTATCCCCGTGAACTTGACAGCGATGACACCTTCAAAAATGTTGAATACAGTCTCCTTCGAGACTGAGCCAATAATAGCCCAATCTCATGATCTTCCTGGCTAGCATATGGCCATTCATATGTGGACCACATATCCCTTCGTATACTTCTTGCATGATTCTGATAGCTTCAACTACGTCTACACACTTTAGCAGGATCGAATCATAAGATCTTTTGTACAGCTTTTCACCACTGACAAAGAATTTTGAAGCCATTTTCATGATGTATTTCCTGTCGGCTGGGGTGCTTCCTTCAGGAAATTCCTATTTCTGGATATAGTTCATGATATCGTAATACCATGGCTTTTCGTTGGGTTCTCCGTTCACAACCATACAATAGGCCGGCTTCGTTAAGACTTCGATCTTCAAGGGTTCTACCTCTACTCCACCGGTCACTTGCAGCATGAAGATAGCGGAGCTAGCGCATCAGTGAACTGGTTGTGGGATCTCGACAAATACTCGAAGGAAATGTCTTTGAATTCCTTTATGATTTCTTCGAGGTATTCATGATACGGCACTAGTTTGGTGTCTCTCGTTTTCCATTCTCCTACAATTTGGAGAATAATCAGGGCGGAATCACCAAATACTTTTAACTTGGATATCCTCATTTCTACTGCGGCTTAAAGTCCGAGGATGCAAGCTTCGTACTCGGCTATGTTGTTGATACACGGGAACACCAACTTTGCTGCTACTGGATAATGTTGTCCATCTGGGGATATTAAGACTGCCCCAGTGCCGGAACCAGTCAAGTTCACGGCTCCATCGAAAAACATAGTCCATGTGTTTTCTTTTATTACCAGGATGCGATCTTCTGGGGAATATCTATCATCATTCGAGGTTCCAAGATACTCGGCTAAAACATCGGCGATTACTCGGCCTTTAACCGACTTCTGTGGCATCATCTAGACATCAAATTCTGAAATCAAAATCTGTCATTTGGCAAATTTCCCTACCAAGGCCGGTTGATCAAGTAAATAATTGATGGGATCATTCTCAGTCACCGGGAGAGTCTAGTGATGCAGCGTATATTGTCTCAGCCTATGGAACACCCATACTAGTGCAGCACAGGTCTTCTCGGCTTCAGAATAGTTCAATTCCAAGACGGTAAACTTATTACTCAAATAGTAAATGGCTCGCTCCTTTCCGTCTTCAGGACCTTTCTAGGCTAACATCGCTCCTAGAGACTCGCTATGAATCGTGAGATAGAGGATCAAAGGTTGCCCCAGCGTTGGCGGGATTAGCACCGGTGGTTTCATCAAGTACTGCTTCAGTTCATTAAACGCTTCCTGACAATTATCATCTCATTCCACTTGAGCATTCTTCTTTAGCAGTTTGAAGAACGGTTTAGCAGTTTCAGAAAGCTAGGAAATGAAACGGGCTATGTAATTCAATCTGCCTAAGAGGCTCCGTACTTCTTTCACCGTTGACGGAGGTTTCAGCTCACATATGGCTTTCACTTTGGAAGGATCGATTTCAATGCCCTTACTGCTTACTACGAACCCAAGTAATTTGCCCGACATTGCCCCGAATATGCACTTGGCTAGGTTGAGACGGAGCTTAAACTCACGGAGTCGGTCAAACAATTTCTTCAGAGTGTCAACATGACTTTCTCCGGGTCGAGACTTGGCAATTATGTCATCGACATAGACCTCGATCTCTTTATGCATCATGTCATGGAAGAGAGTTACCATCGCCCGTTGGTACGTTGCCTCAGCATTTTTAAGGCCGAAGGGCATGACCTTATAGTGAAATGTCCCCCACGGGGTGATGAACGCGATTTTCTCTTTATCGGCGTCCTTCATTCTTATCTGATCGTAACTTGAGAAACCATCCATGAGCGAAAACAGTTCGAATCCAGCAGTACTATCTACTAGAACGTCTATGTGCGGCAACGAGAAATCATCTTTAGGGCTAGCCTTGTTCAGGTTGCGATAATCAATACAAACCCGAACTCGACCATCCTTATTCATGACTGGCACAATGTTGGCCACCCAAGTAGGGTATTGGGTGACCTCGATGAATCTAACTTTCAAAAGCTTCATGACTTTTTCTTCTATTTTTTTCAAAAGTTCAGGTTTGGTTCTTCGCAGCCTCTGTTTCTTGGGTGACATGCCGGGATTAGTAGGCAAGCCATGCTCCATAATAGAAGGGTCTAATCCTGGCATATCAGCATATGACCAGGCAAAGATATCCTGGTAATCTCTCAGCAACAGGACCAGGCGTTTGGCTTCATCTTCGGGAAGGGTTGCCCCTATCTTCACCTCCTTGGGTTCTCCAAAATCACTAAGATTGACGGTGATTGTTTGATCTACCGTCAGGACTTTAGGCTTTTCATACAGCTCTAGATCGCGCTGAATATCAGAGGAATCATCAAGTTCACCAGCATCATTAGGATCAGGCTCGGCGGCGCATAATTCATCGATTTGGACTGTTCCCATACCCTCACGTGTCACAAGATTGCCCCTGAAACATAAAGTAGGGGATTCAGAAGGACAAACAGGGGTAAACATTGCATTTTTTTTTGTAATTTTTGCATTTTTTTTTATTTTTTGGGTGTTTTTATTTTTCTGAAATTCATTTCGAAAAGATTTTAACACGAGGAAGCATGAAGAAGCCCAGGCCTCAGAATTCTCCTTGGACTATATTTTCTTTTACCGGTTGGATATCATCACCGGGCTGGTTTGATGTACCTCAACATGCCCTCAAAAACTGAAAATAACTTGTAATTTCATTGATCATTTCGAAATGAATTACATTTATTGAATGGAAATTGCAGCAATCAAAACCTAAAAATGGAAATAGAAAGCAGCACCCGAAACAGGGCAAATCCTAGAAAGCAACAAAAATTCCCACGCAGGGGAGTATGCGGAAAAGGAAAAGTTTTACTCTTGTGGGCCAGTGCCCATTCCCTCTAACGGTCTTTCTTCGATAGCTCCAATGAAGACGTCGTCGAACAGGGTAGTGATTCCTTCTATCGAATCGTCGAGGTCTTCTGTCTTTAGAGGCATTGGATCGTCCATACCTCCCCATCCGTCAGGGACAATGTCGCGGGGATCCGAATAAAAGCTTGGGGGTGCCGAGTACTTCACATAGTAATCAAACTTGCCACTCGGTTGCCCCAGTGTGTCGATCACTTCCTTCTCTTCGTGCATCATCCTCGCAGGATCCGGAAACGTGGTGCAGATATGTAGAGGCATCCTACCACGCGCCGGCTCTTTATTAATCGACCCTTGATTAGATCGCTGTCGGTTCTGCTTAGTTCCTTGACCTCGACCATATCCATGTCTCTCATATGTGGTGCAGTTGGCCCTAGATACCCCAATCCAAAAATGCGGGGTTTTTGAGAGACTTCGACCGGTCGGCGGATACCCTGACCATCCCTGCCAAGGCCTTCGCCCGGAATAAAGCCATAAGACACCATTACTCTTTCGACCATGACAGCAGCATTCGACACCTTAGGGACTGGCGGCGATGATCCTCTAGACGCATGAATGGTCGATACGAGTTCGAGCGACTGATAGCTCAATTCAATTTTGCAGTCCGGCTCGACATAGGGGATAGCCGTGGCATGATAGATCGGGTGTTCCTCTTCACCATGGACGGTTACTAACTTCCTTTCCACCATGAACTTTACTTTCTGATGTAAACTGAAAGGCACAGCTCTAGCAGTATGAATCCATGGACGACCAAGCAGAAAGTTGAATGCAGTGGGAATGTCCATAACTTGGAATAGGACGTTGAACACCGTCGGCCCAACCTGTATGTCGAGGTGAATTTCTCCCATTACTTCCTTCTTTGTCCCGTCAAAAGCTCGCACAGAGGTCTTTGCAGAATTGATTCTAGACGGATCAATCTTGAGGCGATGTAGAGTTGCAAGAGGACATATGTTCAAGGCTAAACCATTGTCAATTAGCACCCGAGCTACGTGCGAAGCCTTGTATTTGACGGAGATATACAAGGCTTTGGTATGTCCTCTGCCTTCCAGAGGGAATTCCTCATCCGAAAAGGCTATTAGGTCCTTGAGGAGTATGGAACCCACAAACTCTTCCAGTCTCTCATGATCGATCGTCTCAGGCACGTGCACTTCACTTAACACTTTCATTAGGGCCTTCTGATGCTTGACCGATGTCTGAAGGAGTTCTAGCAGAGAGATTTACGTGGGCATCTTGCGCAGCTGGTCGATTATGCTGTATTCACTGGCTTTGATGACAGCCAGGAATTCCTTAGCTTCTTCATCAGTGACAGGTTTTGCAAGTTGAACATTTGCTTGGCCATAGGCACATCCGGATTTGGTGACTAAGTCGACGTCGAGGCTGTAGGACCATGGGACTGCCTTATCATCGGTGTACTCATACGGCTGAGGAATCTCGATCACAATTTCCTCATCGGCTGTAGGTGTGTTTATTACCATCTCCTCGTCATCAGTCGCGTCTTCGAGCGGAGGCATGTCCTCAGGCAAAGGATCGGGTTTGTCCTTCTCGATATTTAATGTGGTGAACTCCTCGTCCCAGTTAATGACAACCTCGGAGATAGTGGAAACGATGCCCGTGTGGTCAGCATAAACGATCATCTTAGCTTCCACCATTCTTGAGATTCTTTCTCTCATGATAGCCAGGGGAAGGGCCTCATTACTCGGGTAATACCCGGCTTTCACCAATTCACCGTAGACCTCAACGGTGTACACCTTGATGTTTTTTATTCGACCAGCATTGAAACAAAATATGGCATTCACATTGCCCGCGTGGTCAGGGAGCGGGTTACTCTGGACATTCGGCTTGGCGGGCTGGAATGAGAAAGCCTTCGTGTCCAGGAGGTTCTGGATTCAATGCTTGAGAGTGATGCAGTTGTCAGTTGAATGCCCCACTTCCCCCATATGATAGTCACATTTCTTGGACAGATCATAGTTGTAGAACTGCTCAGGGTTGGGCCGCTTTGGCTCAGTGGTAAGCAAATTCTTCTTCCGGAGGACCTCCAGTACTTGAGACAACGACCCGGGAATAGGGGTGAATTGTCTCTTATTGATCCTTTTCTGAAAGGGTTGATGGTCCGTGCTTTGTTGCTGAGCTTCTGCTATTTGAATTGCCGGGGCGGGATTAGTGTTCCGCCGGCTCAGTTGGTTATACGTCACGTTCACTTCAGCTACCGGTTCTTTCTCCCTCTTTGCACTGAATCTCTTGGTTGACGAAGACGGCTCCATAAACCATCCATCCTTCAACCCTATCTCGATCGCCTATGGGGATAAGTTGGTTGAAGTTATCAGCCGGAATGGCCACCATTCGATTACGATATTCGAACAGGAGAGTTTTCACGAACATCCTCTTTTGCTCACTGTCTATAGGTTTCGGGACGACTTGTGCGGCTATATTTCTCCATCTGATGGCATAGTTTTTGAAAGACTCGGTCTTCTTCATTTGAGCACGCTCGAGGTCATCACGGGTAGGAGTGATGTCTGTTATGAGCCGGTATTGCTTCAGGAACGCCTCATTAGCTTCCTTCCAGATTTTGAGGCTATTGATCTTCTTCTTGAGGTACCAGTGCAGAGCAGGGCCGGTCAAGCTCGCTTGGAATGCATGGATCATCGGAAGCTCGTTGTCAACGTACGAGGTCATCTGCACGTGGTACAACTGCAGGTGGGCCTTCGGGCACGTGGTGCCATTGTATTTGTCAAAGTCCGGCATCTTAAACTTCTTCGGGATCTTGATCTGTGAGTAGAGGGATAGATCGATCGAGGGTGAATCCTGTGAGCCCTCCAGCTGTTTCACCCTCTCTTCCAGCTTATTGACTCGTTCATCAGGCTTGGGTTTGTTGACGACAATCTGGACGGGGTCATCTTCTAACTCCGGCATATCATCATCTTCCTCGACGTCAACATTCTTTCCACCTGTATGCTTCGGGAGTGATGCTTCAGGGGGTGCTGGAACAGGGATCGACCGAAGAGCCTTGATCTCAGCGGTCATTTATTGCATTGCCACGGCAAGTTGCTTGATCTGGTCTTCCATACCGACAACACGCTCCTGCAACTCAGTTTGATCAGCCATTCTAGCTCTTGACCGTGTACGAATAGGTGATCGTGATCGGTCCGTAGTTACCTAATTTCAAAATGAAATAGGGCATACATAAGTGGGAAGCAAAAATCACACGTCGATCCATGACATTAGTCTAACCGCTCTGAATTGAAAATACATCTTTATTGAAATGACGAAAATTTTTACAACGACTAGTGACTCAAAAATACTTTAAACTGAATGTAAAAAACAAATGACTCAATTCCTAAACAAACTGAAAGACTGAAACTAAAATGAGGAAACAACTTCAAGCTTTCTTTTTTTTTATTCAGCTTGATCTATAGACATATGGGAGGCGACATCCTTCTTCAACTGCTCATAAACCCGAGCTATCTTGGCTGCCTTTTCTTGAGCTTCTTCAACCTTCCTTTTGAGGCGGTTGTTCTCTGAGCGATTGGCGGTCTTGAGAGGCACCTTGGGTATCGTCGGGAGTAACTCCTGCGGGATCTTGTGTCGTCGGATGTACTTGGTCATCGCGAAGTAAGACTTCTGCTCCCCTTTTAGTTCTTCTTCGGGTCGGGCTATCTTTAAAACTCGACACTTTTTCCACATTTTCTGGAGTTGAGCTATGGTCCCTTCATGATCTTCACTCTGATCGAAGAAATCGATACGGAGAAGCTCGGGTTGTAACTCCGGAGGGAGCCCCTGAAGAATCTGGTACTGTCGGGACACTCTAGCGGGGTAGTACTCGATTGCGTCGGTGAAGCCCAAAAGTGGCACCGGTCTAACACTATTACACGTAAGCCAAGCTTCCTCGACATTGAACCAACTAGCATGCCATTGGAAATCCTGGGGTCTAGCGTTTTTCATAAAAATGATCCACACGGAGTAATGGTAATCCGGTGCGTTTTCTTGTTTTTCTTTATAGCTTAAAATGGAATGACTGGAATCACTGAGTTCGGATATTTTGAGCAAATCGCCACACCCCTTGATGTGAGACAAAAACCAAATTTACAATAGCTCAAGGGGTGCATGAAATGTTTTGTCAACATTTTGTTTGAATTTAGTGAGAGAAATGAAAGTTTCGGCTAAAATGGTGTTGACAAAATTCTTTTGAAGGCAAACTTGTTGGACCAACCATGCAATTGACGGGTTACATGCGTTCTTGCCATGAGGAAAAATGACGAACCCGAAAAATGCTAACAAAAAGATTCTGCCCTTTTGAAATGGTGAGGCTTTTTCAAAACACTGACCCAGGAATAAAAAGGGCATGACCCACGGTTTGCTTTCAAAACTTTTTCTAGGACATGTTTTCCGACATTCAGAAATTTTGACAATATTAGAGTGGAATCGATTCCCAAAGGTGGTGAAACTAACTCTGACTCCAAAGATTTTCCAATGAGCACATTATATTCTTCCAAAGTCGGGGTGAGCTCATGCTTACCAAATATAAATGTGGATGTCTCGGGACACTAGAAGTGGGCTAATGCGCGAACAAGGTCAGTACGGACTTTGACCTCCAGTAAGGGGAGTAGCCTCCCGATGTGGCCCTCAACTAACTCGTGGTTGGTCGGACTGAGTAGATTCCACCAGGCACGAAACTCGTCCTTAGGAGCATCAAGAATCCGGATGTCTGCCCCTCCCATAGTGTATAGACCAAAACTCACGACCGACCTAATGTCATGGACCGACCAAGGAAAAGACGAAAGGTAAATAAATTGCGAGATAAGGGTTGAAGAAAACTTACTTCACCGGGTAGGAAAATGGCAATCATATAGACATGCGCATGAAATGTGAGGTTCGATTTCTATCTAAACTCTAGCTTGCAAAATGGAGACGCGAGGATTATCGAGCTAAACCAGTCATGGTGGTGGTTAGGCTAGGATTCCCCTGACTCCGGCTTAGTCAAAGAGCTGACCCGGGTTAAGTGGGATACAACCGTGGTGGGTACTCAATGACACCATGAAAAAAATTCGGGACTGAGAAAGGCGACCCGTACCACATGGTTTTGATCGGGGTATCCACTACCTCAGTACCATCCTAAACCTATGCCGCCCAAATCTGGCAGCGGGTAGTGTGTGCGGTGTAGTGAAAATGTAAGGCATGCACAACAGGTTATATCAAACAGCGCTTCGTGCATAAATTAAACCATACATTCAACCACCTCCCTACAAAACAAGGGTTAACAATCACGCCTCCCCTTATACCTCCCATTTTGCAAAAACATTTAACACTTAAAATGTTAGGGACGTACCTGAGTTCCTCGCTGCCAAACAAAAAATTATTTTTGAAATGAAAAATTGGCCTAAGTCCACTAAGAGTTTTAACTCAATTCCCCAGCGGAGTCGCCAAGCTGTCGCGACCCTAAAAAATTTCATTTTTCGGGCTAATGGATTATTAAGATTGAACTTAACTCGAGCCCTCCCAAGCCCTACCAATTCGCAACTTAGGGTTTAAGTTCTTAACATGCAAATATTTTCATGCTTGGAGTCGCCACTAATCAATTTATGGTAGGTCGATTAGAAACCTAAATAAAACATCTGGAGATATGTTTTATTCCTACGAGCCAGAGATTCTAAGCTCGGGGACTTGATTACGCTAGATCTAGTTTAACGCCCTTTTGGTACCTTTTCTTTTCAAAAATATTTTGGCAGGCAGTTTGGATCCATTTTAACTTAATTACTAACATGTGAGGTATTCATGCGGGTGCGCAAACCACCAATTTAACACCCAATAATCAAAACATTAAATAAATTGCAAGCTTAGGAGAACAACTTACCTTGATCCAACGCAACCATCTGTATTGTTAGCTAGAAAATCACATCAAACACCATAATATAATTTCTAGTTAACAAACAATCACTCAATTTCTCCTTTTTTGATTTTCCACTTATTTAAATGAAATCTAACCTATATGCAATGACGTGCAAAAAATATGACATGCAATTAATGCATCCTAACATACATACTTTATGTCGTGCGACGACATGACCTAATTCTAATGACGAAAGAATGACATATTTTTGGTATTTTTCTTTATGAAATTCGGAATTATGAAAAATTCCTAAAATAACATGCAAACTAATGGCTTTCTTTTTTTGATATTTTCTTTTAAAATTCGGAATTCAAAAATGCCTAAATTAACATGTAATCTAATGACTTCTATTTTTGGTATTTTCTGTTTAAAATTCGAAATTCAAAAATACCTAAATTAACATGCAATCTATGATGATCTAATCTACCATAGAATGACCTATTTTTGGGATTTTTGTGTAAAATTCGAAATTATTAAATTGCTGAAATAATCTATTAAGATTAGAATATTATTTAATTTAAACTAGGAACTAGATCGTCTCACGTCCTAATTTAAATTAAATAATTACTCTATCCTCTAGATATATTCAAAATTCCTAGACATGCAAAAATTCTAATTCAAACTCTAACTAATATATTTTTTTTTTGAATTTTCTGTTTTATTTGAAAAGAAAAACAATCAAAACAAATAAGGATAGTAACCAATTCAAATCAACCATGCGATCTGCCAAATTTGTTTCAAACTCGGATTAGGCACAAAATTCGAACTATCGATCATATCTATAGGGTTATAGATATTAACGGATATTCGATCATTCAAAATTAAAAAGCTAATGAAATTCATTATTGTATCCAAATAGTTATGGATAGGATAATAATTTCCCGTATCGCCGCGTATCGAATCTTAGGGTTAAGGTCGAATAGTCGTTCAGATACGTTGCTAAATTAGGAAATTTTCCTAATTTGAATATTTTTAAATATCGCGGGCATCAAACATTATCCTAAAGATATCTAATTACTGACGTGATATTCATGCAATATTCAAAATATCCAAACTAGGAAATTAAATATTCTAAAGTGTATTGAATAATATCATTACCTAATCTGGATAACTTTCAAATTCGAATCGAGGTCAGGATTGAGTTGTGGATTGAGATTGCGACGACGATGACAACAGCGAGGTACGGCACCGGCGAGGCTCACGGCGCAGCGGCTGTTCCCGCGGAAAGAGCACTGTTCCGGCGGGGACGGTGACTCACGGCAGTGCACCGGCGGCGAGGGACGCGGGCAGCTCCGGCACGCGGCGGCGTCAGGCGGTCTCCGGTGGCTGGCGGCTGCTCGGTAGGGCTCCGGCGACGTGGCGAGAGGCACGATGAGCATGCAGCTTCGCCGGTAGGAACGGGCTGAGGCGGAGAGAGGCGGCGAACGGCGGTGCAGCTGTTGGCGCGGCGTGGACGACGGCTTCGCCGGCGGGCGGTGACACGGCTGTTCACGCGGTGACTGGTGGCGAGGCAGTGGCTGCAGGCGGCAGAAGGACTCCGAGGCGCCGGCGGGAAGCAGTTGCTTCGGTGGAGCGGCGGTTCGGTGTGGAGCACGCCGGCGTTGCTGCTGGCATGGAGCCGGTGAAGGGGACGATGTGATACAGTGGCAGGAAGCGTGACAGAAGCGAGGCCCTCACCGGCGGGCGCGGCGGCGGTGGCTGGCGTGCAGAGGAGCTTGGCGCCGGCGAGGGGACGGCTGCAGCGAGAGGGCACAGCGGCGGTGAGGGGGCACGACCGAGCTCTCTCTCTCTCTCTCTCTCCCTTTCTCCTTCTCGCTCTCACTCTCTGAAAATTCTAATCTGGAATTGTCTGAAGTCCCTAAAATTCTGACCTAGTTATGTTTATTTAATGCTAATCCTAGGTCAATTAGGTGGGCTTAATGTCCTAGTGGGCTTAGGCTTGGGCTTAAGTTTAATTAAAATCTAAATTGACTGATTTAACTTGGGCTTTTAATTAATTAAACACAATGGGCTGAATTAAGCTCAAATTAAAACAACCGAGCCCGTTCGACTTGAAATTCCCGACTCCTGCATTCTGAGCAAGCTGAGTTTTGTTTGATGAATTTTAAGCTCATTCGCCGACGCCAATTTGATGCAATAATGCAATTAAACTAAAATAAACCTAAACTATATGTTATGCAATTTAAATATTTTTGTTTAGGGGTTAAAAATTTAATCCTTAATTTTCTATGCAAATTACACTAAATGACGCGCCAAAATTTAGGTGTCAACAGACTTAATTGGCACAAGTGCAATAGATTGATGACTTTTTGGTAATTTTCCCAGGTAATTTCTTCTGCCAACCGATCGTTGCTTAATACTAACTATTTTTGGGCAAATATTGTCCGTATATAAGCTCATTTGATTGGACTTGGGCTCTCATCAGCTTAGAATTGGAGGTTTTTCTTCATTGGAAAGAGAAGCCGGGTTTCCAATTCAAGAAATCAGGAGCCACCCTTGCTTTTTCCTTGATTTTACATGTGCCTTGTGGTCATTCAGTAATATAAAATTGCCTTGTTTTAGATGTTAGTACTAAAATTATGAAATTGATTTACTAAATGATGAAATTGATTATGATTGGGTATTTGAAGTTTGAAGAAGTGGAGCATCAATAGATCAGTAGCCAATTTCACAATTAGATTCGGTATCCATAGCATTGTTCTAAGCACAATCAAAACTCTTTCATTAATTTGTACTTGCAAATTGGTATTAAGAAGAGTTATTGATTCAAAAAATCAATGTGATAAATCAAGAGCGAATTGTTTTGCATATATCAAGAATATAAACCTTTTTCTCTTTATCTAACATATCAAGGTTGCTAGACTTCTAATAAATTCATAAAAGTCGATGACTTCCTTCTCGAATGGTTTGAACGTGGTAAATATTTTGTTTGCTTAGTAATTCATCTGTATTCTTTCATGTACTAAATGATCATATTTCAAGAATAGTTATCTAGTAAAAGGCACCTTTAAACCTGAAGTTCAAATCGACGACAATGTCCAAGAAAATTGATCAAAAGTCACAAATATCTCAACCACCCGTCTACTTCCGTGCTCTAATGTGAAGTTTTTGAATTAAATATTTCTGAATTTCCAGGAATTTCTTCCGCATAATGTTATAAAATTCTTCTTTAGGACCAGTCTTTCGGTCCAACGTCTTCAATGCCAACGTTGGACTAAGCAGATTGCCGTGTGGTATCATCCAATTCATTGACGACAAAGATCACTCGTATAAGTTATTTTGAAAGTCATTTTCACTTGGACTTCTAACAAAGAGACAAAAGATGATAATATTTATTATTACTGTCAAAGATCATGTCTAGATTCATGTTATGTGCCCAATGTGGACCGCAAATTCAATTCGTCAGTCGGAAAAACATTTGCTGGGAACATGTGGTACTCGAATAGAATAAAAGAAAACTATATCTGAATCAAGTCTTGAGAAGAAGGTACGACTGTTACAGCAAAAAACATCAACCTTACTCTAACTATAACTAAATTAAGTTTAGATGTATTAGAAATTGTCAGTTTGGTTGCATCAGTTATATATTTACTTCAATAATGGCATGTATGAAGAACAACTATGAATGTATTTTCCTAGGCACCTATATCGGGAGGCACAGACACCACGTCGGTCACATTAACATGGGCTCTATCCCTTCTGCTCAACAATCGCCATATCCTAAAACAGGCTCAACAAGAACTAGACTCTCACATTGGACGAGAGAGACAAGTGACCGAGTCCGACATAAAGAACTTAGTCTACCTCCAAGCGATCGTCAAAGAGACGATGCGTCTCTATCCCGCCGGGCCCCTCTCTCTGCTCCATAAGTCTGTCGACGACGGCACGATAGGTGGCTACCATGTCCCTGCGGGCACACGACTCCTATTGAACATCTCGAAGCTCCACAGGGACCCGTGGGTGTGGCTCACTCCTCTTGAGTTTCGGCCCGAGAGATTCCTGACCATGCACAAGGATTTAGATGTTCGGGGTCAGAATTTCGAGTATTTGCCCTTCGGAAGTGGCAGAAGTATGTGCCCGGGATTGTCCCTCGCTCTTCAAGTGCTGCACATTGCGCTTGCGACTTTGCTGCATAGTTTCGAGATAAAGACTGCATTGGATGAACCGGTGGATATGAGGGTAGGCATGGGAATCAGTAGCCCTAAAGTTACTCCTCTAGAAGTGATTCTCGCTCCACGCCTTCCTCCTCATCTGTACGTCTAAAGATGGGAGGGTGAGATAATCTCTATAAGAAACACTATCAGGCAAAATTTTCCTATCCATCATCAGCTTTACAATTACGAAGAGGATGCATGTATTCGCGTATGATGAATCTTATGTGTACAAGATTTCTTTATGCCCCTTCATGGGAGATATCATTATGCTTGGTCTAGACGGCACTTCGATTATTATAAACCCAGCAAAGCGCACACATGATTGGAGAATATATTCATAAGCTGTATCATTTACAAAAAAAATTTACAAACTCTAGATGATAAGTTCTTGAAATGGCAAGTGCTTTGAGGTAAGGGAAGCGAATAAAGACAATCTGGGTGGATTTCTACTTGATTAGAAATAATTTTACTGAAGAACCGAAATTAGAATGGCTTAAATTAAGAAAGAAGAATTAATCAATTAATAGTAATAATTTTACTAAAGAACGGAAATTAGAGCACAATAATAAGCAGTCACATTGAGCTTTCCCCAGCACATCCCTCGACGAAATTATTGCATCGCCTCCCCATTGCTACCGAAAACTCCAAGATGATGGAACGCTAAGCAAGATCCCTCAACTTCCCTAAGGCGAAAGGACTAACTACCGCCTAATGGTGTGCTCTACTACATAATCTTACCTTTTGATTTGGGTGTGCCTACTCCTATTTTCCAGTTTTAGCCGCTCAATTAAGTCGAAATCTACTAGTTTGCCGGGAGTGAAGATACCACATTGTTACAAGTGTAGAACCTACTTTTGCACACAACCTGACTCTTGCCGTAGCACCCCCCTTATAGACTAATTACTTATTGGTCCTTCTAATAGTGGTTCTCACACCTTACACACAACACAATTTCGCGACCTTCCCAGAGGTGATCACCAAAAGGAAAACTAATGGATTACTAAGTCAAAAACTTAGCACGGACTCTCCCAAGCTCTACAATTGCAACTTGGTACTCAATTTAATATGCAATTTACTTACCTTTTTGGAGCCGCCACTAATTAATTATTGGTAGGTCAACTAGACACCTAAGTAAAGCGTGGGAGAACACTTTACTTCTATGAACCAGAGATCTATGGACATGGTCTGATGCCCTTTCGGTATCTTTTTCTCTTTATTTTCAAAAATACTTTGCAAGCAATCTTGCTCGATTTTAACTTAAGCCACAAACATGTAAGAGTGATCATACGGGTACAAAATTAATAATTTAACTCTCAAGAAGCCAAAGCAATAAATAATTAGCTAGAAATAGGACTAACCTTAATGCAAAGCAAAGCATAAATTGACAATTATTACATTCTAGTTGCTGGGAAAATGCCCTATATTGTTTTAACGATGACAAAAACAATCATATGCTACTAATGTGTATATTGCTTGAGTATTACGAGGTAATATATATACAAGCCACAATGTAGATGGTGTCATAATCAGTATTAGGTGTGATCTTGATATACTGCATGTTCAGCCACAACTAGGAATGCTCTACCGATATGGAAGGATCACTGCCCACATCTGAGGTGAATAAAGTATTGGGAATGGAGATATCCACGAGCCGAAAGGATCTCTGCATCAACATACTATTGGAAATATGCACTCTTGATTATGGGTAAGGGATCATGTTGATATCAAAACCTAGAAGGTGCTGGTTATATGCTCATTGTCGCGACCCTTAAAAACAATTTGTTCATTTTTTTCTCGGGCTAATGGATTATTAAGACTAATCTTAATTCGGGCCCTCCTAAGCCCTACCAATTCGCAACTTAAGGTTTAAGTTCTTAACATGCAAATGTTTTAATGCTTGGAGTCGCCACTAATCATTTTATGGTAGGCTGATTAGAAACCTAAATAAAACATAGGGAGATATGTTTTATTCCTGCGAACTAGAAATTCTAAGCCCGGGGACTTGATTACGCTAGATCTAGTCTAACGCCCTTTCGGTACCTTTTCATTTCAAAAATATTTTGGCAGGCAGTTCGGATCCGTTTTAACTTAATTTCTAACATGTGAGGTGTTCATGCGGGTGCGCAAACTACCAATTTAACACCAAGAAATCAAAGTAGTAAATAAATTGCAAGCTTAGGATAACAACTTACCTGGAATCCAGCAAGCATCTGCATTGTTAGCGAAAAATCATACAGACGATCCTAATATGATTTCTAGTTAACAAAGCCACTCATTCAATTTCCTTTTTTTTTTTTGGATTTTCACTTATTTAAATGAAATCTAGTCTATATGCAATGACGTGCAAAATATGACATGCGAAATAATGCAACCTAACATGCAAACTATATGTCATGCGACGACGTGACTTAATTCTAATGACGTGCCTTAATTCTAATGACGTGCAATGATGTATTTTTTTTGTATTTTTTTTAAAGAAATTCGGAATTAAATGAAATTCGGAATTAATGAAAATGCCTAAAATAACATGCAACCTAATGACTTCTATTTTTGGTATTTTCTGTTTAAAATTCGAAATTCAAAAATACCTAAGTTAACATGTAATCTATGATGACTTAATCTACTCTAGAATGATTTATTTTTGGGATTTTTTGATTAAAAATTCGGAATAATAAAATAACGTGAATAATCCATTAGGATTTGAAATAATACCTAATTTAAATTAGGAAACTTGCCACGTTACGTCCTAATTTAAATTAGATATTTATCTTATCCTTCGGGATATATTCAAAAACCCTAGACATGCAAAAATTCTAATTTAAATCTCAAAACAGAAATTTTTTTTGGGTTTTCTTTTTATTTGAAAAGGAAAGAAATCAAAACAAGAATAACAATCAAACTCAAATCAACCACGCAATCTGCCAAATTCGTTTCAAACTCAGATTAGGCACAAAAATCAAATTATCGGTCATATCTAAAGGGTTATAGATATTAACAGATAATCGATTATTCAAATTTGGAAAGCTAATGAAATTTATCATCGTATCTAAGTGATTATAGATAGGATGACAATTCCCGTACCGCCGCGTATCGGACTTTAGGGTTAAAGTCGGATAGACGTCCAGATACATTGCTTAAATTAAGAAATTTTCCTAATTTGAATATTTTTAATATCACGGATATCAAACATTATCCTAAAGCTATCTAATATTCCAACGTGATAATCATGCAATATTCAAAATACTCAAATTAGGAAATTGGAACATTCAGAAAATTCATTAGATAATCATCTTACCTAATTTGGATAATTCCTAATTTGAACTCGGATCGGGATCGAGCTCGACTTCGGAACGGATTGCGACGAACGACGACGACGGGACACGGCCGGCGACGGGACGGCACCGGTGTGGGGACGAACAGCAGCAATGGCGTGGCTGTTCCGGCGGGTTTACTCTGGATGACGTGGACGTTAGGCGCGTTGGTCCGGGCGGCTCGGGTGAAAAATTTCAGGACTGCATGATTCCGGAAAAATGGGCGTAACTTCCTCAATACACGTCGGATTGACCCGATTCCAAAAGCCACATATCAAGGACTCTTAGATCTACAACTTTCGTGTTTTGAGTTTCCACAAATAAGCTCTATGGAGTGAGCGATTCTGGGAGGAAGTGGACGAGGAGCAGCAGCGTTGGTGAAGAATCAAAGAAGTAGCAACCGTCCACGTTGACGCCAAAGGGGACTCAACACAGCAAGGCGTCTTCGGGCTTCTGTGGCGAGAGAGAGAGCAAAAGCAGCAGCGTTGGGTGGAAGGTAGCGACGTCGACAGGTAGTTGAGGTGCGATGACGGCGATGTGATGACGCGCGGCGTCCTCGGTGGTGATGCGCGACGTCCCTTTTCTCCCTCCCTCTCTCTCTCACACTTGTGTCTCTCTAAAAATTTCTGATCTGAAAATTATGAGAGCCCTCCAGAATCTGACCTAAAAGATGTATTTATAACTCTAACCTAGGTCGAATAGATGGGCTTAATGTCCTAATGGGCTTAAACTTGGGCTTGGGCTCTAATTAAATTAAATGGGCTGAATTAAGCTCAAATTAAAACAACCGAGCCCGTTCGTCTTGAAATTCTCGACCTTTGCATTCCCGAGCGAACCGAATTTTGTTCGATGAATTTTAAGCTCGCTCGCCATCGCCAATCCGATGCAAAATGCAATTAAATTAAAATGAACCTAAACTATATGTTATGCAATTTAAATATTTTTGTTTAGAGGTTAAAAATTTAATCCCTAATTTTCTATGCAAATTACACTAAATGTTTGGTAAAAATTTAGGTGTCAACAGCTGCCCCTCTTTGAAGGTGAGCTCGCAGAGGTTGCATTCAAAGACTAAATGATACCTAAATTTTAACTGTGCAAATGCAATGAATGTTGTTTTTGTCGGGATTATGAGTCCCATTTTTAAATGCACTAAGAAATTATGCATGCCAACATGAATTGAAAACATACCTGGAATTACTTACCTGAATATTTAGGAAAGCAAACTTGGGGCATGGAACAGCTTTTGAAAACCCGGCAAGTATCTGGAATTCCCAATATTATTTGAAAACTCGAAAATTCCCTTCGGATTTTCGAAATAAGACTTGAAATAAACTCGAAAATTCCTTTCAGATTTTCAGAGAAGATGCTTGAGATGAGATGGGCCGAAAATTCCCTTCGGATTTTCGATAAAAGGTATCGAATAATTTCCTTCAAACTTTCAAGAAAGATTCTTGAAAATTTAATCAGGTATTTGAATGGTCTCAAAAATTCCCTTCGGATCTTTGAGAAGATACTTGAAACTGAAACTGCAATCAAATATGAATATGTTCGAAAATTCCCTTCGGATCTTCGAGAAAAATATCTGAAACTGCAATCAGATATGATTAATAGGATCGAAAATTCCCTTCGGATTTCCGTAAATAATACCTGAAACTTCAATCAGATATTTGAATGGGCTCGATGATTCCATTCGAATCTTCGAAAAGATATTTGAAACTGCAATCAAATATGATTAATAGGATCGAAAATTCCCTTCGGATTTTCGAAAATAATACCTGAAACTTCAATCAGATATTTGAATGGGCTCGATGATTCCCTTCGGATCTTCGAGAATTATATCTGAAACTGCAATCAGATATGATTAATAGGATCGAAAATTCCCTTCGGATTTTCGGAAATGATACTTGAAACTACAATCAGGTATTTTGAATATTGAAAATATTTTGACGAATTCGAGATAGCAACTCGAGCGTCGGGAATCCTTCAGTCTTCGATAAAACATTGCCTGTTGGACATGACTAGAGCAAAAACATATATGCATTCATCAAAGAGATTAGCAATCATGGTTACTCTAGAACACACATTTCAGAATTCATCAATTCGATTGGGATTTATGCATGATGGTTTTACCATATTTGCATCACCAAATTTCCACTGAGGAGAATTATCATTAAGACAATTTTCGCTCAAAACGTGGATTTCTTAAGAATGCTAAATGAGAGACTTTCAGTTAGAAAGGATTTTCACTCACTCTCATTTAAAAGGGCTATTTTATGAGAATCACTCCATCTCACCATCATCATGTCGATAAGGGTCCGAGTATTCTCGCAAGCGGTACAACCTTACCAATTTGAGAGGTCTTTGTCAGGACCGTAGTGTCAATTTGGTCAATGGCTTAACAAAGGGGACTTTTCGAGTCAAGGCTATTGAAAGAAAATACTCCGCAATTGTCTCCAGGTTTACAAGTCAAGAATCCTGCAAATGAGATAAAAATATACTTGCCCGCACTTCTTCGAGCTAAGCTTATAAACATATGAATTCTACGTTAATTCAAGTGTCCTAATATGAAGAGACTTTGCAAAGGACGTAACGTAGGCTAGGCTCATGGGTTGAGAAATGAATGGATCATTAGGCTCAAAATATGGTGTAATTGGGGTGAATAAGTTGGTGATCATCTTGACATTGTCACCGGTCTTCTTCTTTGCCAAATATTATCTCCTCGGTAGATGTTCCATTGACTTTGAAAGTTCATCATTCGATTCCTTTGAGACTTGCAGGATTACTGCTCTACTGGGGATGATTTTGATATGTCAAATCCTGATATTTTTCATTGGGCATCGGCTTTGCTTTTACCAGGCACACTGCTTTTTCTTGCCCCCTAGTTTTTTCTTTTTTTTTTTTGACTTTTGACACATTCTACAATGCATACATTTGCCAACCACACTTTGGCTTGTTTTGATCGAATGACTAACATTTGGACTCTCAAGGTCTTCATCTTCTATCGGCGCTCCAAATATGCTGCATGGACAGTGATGGCTTTTACCTTGCCCCAGTGTGGGGGATGATCACCAACTGGGTTTAAGAAACGAATTTGCAGGCTCAATTGGGCTTATCAAAGGATAAAATGTGTATATGATAGAGAAAGAAATGCTCTTCGTCATCCTAAGGCACTTGAATTAATGTTTGAGTTCATTTGCAATAGCAACACTTGAAGATTGATGCAAGTGTGAGCAAGAAAATTTTTATTCATTTTTCTCACCTTATGATGTCGACTTTTCTCCAATTTACCCCGATGTGGGGTGATTCTTGACAGGGGTACTTTGAAAACAAACTTCTCCAAGTGTTTAGGCTCAAAGTGGCAAAACAATGGATAACCCGTATTGTTTAGAATAGAGAAGTGAATCGCTTCTCGTTATTTCGAAAGTCGTACCTTTCGCGAGATAACCCTTTACCTTATGGACATGGAATATTTCACTCATCTCACAAGTGTATGAATAGGGGACGGTGTATAGGATATGGCTTGCCTTTCATCATCCCGACACTTCTCATTTAGCATACTCAAATAATGCCACATCATTCATTAAATTGTCCATTTGGATCATTCTCAATTAACTTGGTGAGTTAAACAGGTAAATTATCATGCAAAACCCTCTTTCAAAAGATATCAGTATTTTGAATACCTATCGGTTTTAGGCATGCAAAGGTTCATAATTCAAAATTTTCATTAAATGCATGAGAAGCATAACATCCATTTCAAGAACATGTCATCGCTCAACAATATCAAACAAGAAGAGTGTCCTAGGAATGAGAGTCCTTTGATTGCCCTTATTTGGAAAGGATGGACACATGAACACTCCATCTTTGCTTTTGCCCCTGCACAAGAAAACGTGCATGAATTGGATACTATGCAAATGTGAATTGAGACTTAGAAAATTCCAATTAGAACCATGACATTATCTATATCGGATTTGTCAGTCCATTATCATCATCAAAGTTTAAAATGCCCCTCAATTCGTCATCCCCTACTGTTGAGCACTCATTTTCGCTCTTTGGAGATAGCATCATGCCCAAGTAGGTGATGATTCTTTGCCCCATAGGTTCATCATCAATAGAACTTGGTATGTCAATTCCTCATCACAATAAGCTGGAGAATTATGCTCTGAGACATGAAGTAAATGAGTCAAACAAACAAATAGGGTTTATTTGATGCATGCTTTGAAATGTTTTTTTTAAAAGCAATAAAATGCTTTTATTTTCGAAAAGTCTTTTTTTTCAGGGAGCATGAGAAAGCCTAACCCTCAGAATTTCTCCTTGGATGATATTTTTTTTCATGGTTAGATATCATCACCGGGCTAGTTTGGTATACTTCAACTTGCCCTCAAAACAAGAAAAAGTTTCTATGAATTTGCAGCAAGCAAAATGATTTCACGTGACCGGCCCATCACAATGGTCAAACGCCCAATTTATCAACTATGAAGCATTGAATTACAAACTTTGAAACTGTCGGTTTAAAGTGTTTTTCAAGTAGCACGATGACTGACTCACTTATCATGAACCAACATGGAATTAAAAATATAACAGGGTAAGAGTATAGAGAACTTACTTGACCAACGAGAGATGAATGAGAATTACATAGACATGCGCATGAAATATGAGGTTCGATTTCTATCTAGACTCTGGCTCGCAAAGTGGAGACGCAAGGATTACCGAGCTAAACCAGTCATGGTGGTGGTTAGGCTAGGATTCCCCTGACTCCGGCTTAGTCAAAGAGCCGACCCGGGTTGCGTGGGGTTACAACCGTGGTGGGTACTCAATGACACCATGAAAGAAAATTTCGGGACCGAGGAGGGCGACCCGTACCACATGGTTTTGGTCGAGGTATCCACTATCTCAGTACCATCTTAAACCTATGCCGCCCAGGTCTGGCAGCAGGTAGTGTGTACGGTGTAGTGTAAATGTAAGGCATGCACAACAGGTTATATCAAACAACGCTTCGTGCATAAAGTAAACCATACATCCGAATACCTCCCTGCAAAACAAAGGTTAACAATCACGCCTCCCCTTATACCTCCCATACTGCAAGAACATTTAACACCTTAAAATGTTAGGGACGTACCTGGGATCCTCGCTGCCAAACAAAAATTATTTTTGAAATGAAAAATTGGCCTAAGTCCACTAAGAGTTTTAACTCAAGTCCCCAGTGGAGTCGCCAAGCTATCGCGACCCTAAAAAATTTTCTCATTTTCTCGGGCTAATGGATTATTAAGACTAATCTTAACTCGGGCCCTCCCAAGCCCTACCAATTCGCAACTTAAGGTTTAAGTTCTTAACATGCACATGTTTTAATGCTTGGAGTCGCCACTAATCATTTTATGGTAGGCTGATTAGAAACCTAAATAAAACATAGGGAGATATGTTTTATTCCTACGAATCAGAGATTCTAAACCCGGGGACTTGATTACGCTAGATCTAGTCTAACGCCCTTTCGGTACCTTTTCATTTCAAAAATATTTTGGCAGGCAGTTCGGATCCGTTTTAACTTAATTTCTAACATGTGAGGTGTTCATGCGGGCGCGCAAACTACCAATTTAACACCTAGAAATCAAAAGCAGTAAATAAATTGCAAGCTTAGGATAACAACTTACCTGGAATCCAGCAAGCAACTGCATTGTTAGCGAAAAATCATACAGACGATCCTAATATGATTTCTAGTTAACAAAGCCACTCATTCAATTTCCCTTTTTTTTTTGGATTTTCACTTATTTAAATGAAATCTAGTCTATATGCAATGACGTGCAAAATATGACATGCAAAATAATGCAACCTAACATGCAAACTATATGTCATGCGACGACGTGACTTAATTCTAATGACGTGCAATGATGTATTTTTTTGTATTTTTTTTAAAGAAATTCGGAATTAAATGAAATTCGGAATTAATGAAAATGCCTAAAATAACATGCAACCTAATGACTTCTATTTTTGGTATTTTCTGTTTAAAATTCGAAATTCAAAAATATCTAAGTTAACATGTAATCTATGATGACTTAATCTACCCTAGAATGATTTATTTTTGGGATTTTTTGATTAAAAATTCGGAATAATAAAATAACGTGAATAATCCATTAGGATTTGAAATAATACCTAATTTAAATCAGGAAACTTGCCACGTTACGTCCTAATTTAAATTAGATATTTATCTTATCCTTCGGGATATATTCAAAAACCCTAGACATGCAAAAATTCTAATTTAAATCTCAAAACAGAAATTTTTTTTGGGTTTTCTTTTTATTTGAAAAGGAAAGAAATCAAAACAAGGATAACAATCAAACTCAAATCAACCACGCAATCCGCCAAATTCGTTTCAAACTCAGATTAGGCACAAAAATCAAATTATCGGTCATATCTAAAGGGTTATAGCTATTAACAGATAATCGATTATTCAAATTTGGAAAGCTAATGAAATTTATCATCGTATCTAAGTGATTATAGATAGGATGATAATTTCCCGTACCGCCGCGTATCGGACTTTAGGGTTAAAGTCGGATAGACGTCCAGATACGTTGCTTAAATTAGGAAATTTTCCTAATTTGAATATTTTTAATATCACGGATATCAAACATTATCCTAAAGCTATCTAATATTCCAACGTGATAATCATGCAATATTCAAAATACTCAAATTAGGAAATTGGAACATTCAGAAAATTCATTAGATAATCATCTTACCTAATTTGGATAATTCCTAATTTGAACTCGGATCGGGATCGAGCTCGACTTCGGATCGGATTGCGACGAACGACGACGACGGGACACGGTCGGCGACGGGACGGCACCGGTGTGGGGACGAACAGCAGCAATGGCGTGGCTGTTCCGGCGGGTTTACTCTGGATGACGTGGACGTTAGGCGCGTTGGTCCGGGCGGCTTGGGTGGAAAATTTCAGGACTGCATGATTCCAGAAAAATGGGCGTAACTTCCTCAATACACGTCGGATTGACCCGATTCTAAAAGCCACAGATCAAGGACTCTTAGATCTACAAATTTCGTGTTTTGATTTTCCACAAATAAGCTCTGTGGAGTGAGCGATTCTGGGAGGAAGTGGACGAGGAGCAGCAGCGTTGGTGAAGAATCAAAGAAGTAGCAACCGTCCACGTTGACGCCAAAGGGGACTCAACACAGCAAGGCGTCTTCGGGCTTCTGTGGCGAGAGAGAGAGCAAAAGCAGCAGCGTTGGGTGGAAGGTAGCGACGTCGACAGGTAGTTGAGGTGCGATGACGGCGATGTGATGACGCGCGGCGTCCTCGGTGGTGATGCGCGACGTCCCTTTTCTCCCTCCTTCTCTCTCACACTTGTGTCTCTCTAAAAATTTCTGATCTGAAAATTATGAGAGCCCTCCAGAATCTGACCTAAAAGATGTATTTATAACTCTAACCTAGGTCGAATAGATGGGCTTAATGTCCTAATGGGCTTAAACTTGGGCTTGGGCTCTAATTAAATTAAATGGGCTGAATTAAGCTCAAATTAAAACAACCGAGCCTGTTCGTCTTGAAATTCTCGACCTTTGCATTCCCGAGTGAACCGAATTTTGTTCGATGAATTTTAAGCTCGCTCGCCATCGCCAATCCGATGCAAAATGCAATTAAATTAAAATGAACCTAAACTATATGTTATGCAATTTAAATATTTTTGTTTAGAGGTTAAAAATTTAATCCCTAATTTTCTATGCAAATTACACTAAATGTTTGGTAAAAATTTAGGTGTCAACACTCATCTGATGGGTATATTGATCAAGATGAAACTAGCTATTATAAAGGCTTGGAGTTCGCATAAGGAGCATTGGAAATGTATTAGAGCAATTATGGCAATATTGACACGAGACAGACATTGATAGGAGCAGTTTGACTTGTTTGGGAAACTTCACTAATGCTGATGAACGACAAGGAGCCGTTTTGTTGATAGCAATGACAATACCAACGGCTAGTTCATGGAGATGAGTTGCAAACAGTTATCTAATGGTTGGATAAATTGCAAACAATTATCTAATGGTTAGATGGCTATATATATAAAATCCAAGAGAAGTTGCAAGGTTGGGAAGTAAAACAAACAAACCAAGTCTAGAGCTCTTGAGTCTTCTTCTTTGCTTTATTCTGTTGTTAGCAACTGTGATGCTAATAATGTCTCTATGAGGTGCTACTAAGTTGTATTAGTAAAGAATCAAGTGTACAAGTGTGAGTGCAAGTGCTTGTGTCCCAATAGTGTGATCTATCGTGTAAAGAATCAAGACTAGCCGGTTGTAACTTGCAATGTTGATTACTAGTGGATTCCAATCTTCTTGTGGCTATTAGTCTTGAGAGTGGACTTAAGCTTTGGGATAAAGCCGAACTACTATAAAAGTCAATGTGCTATTTTGTATTAGCACCACTCTTGATTACATTATTTGTTCATTGGCAGCACTCCTGATTATGTTAAACTGTTTTCGCTATTGTTGCGACCTCCCCCTTGAGGACCGCCTCAGCGTAGATTTAGAGGTAATTGTTTAAGAGACTTCCAAATGGCTCATCCCAAAAGGCGGCTTAAAAAGCGTCAACCTTAAGTTCATGCATAAGATTTATCAATCCCAAATGTGGACTCTCCCTCATTCCATACCTCGTGTGACACATGATTGTCCATATGTTTTTTATTATTTTGGAGTCACCATTAGCCTTTGTTGGTGTTAGCAAAAATACCCAATCGAAATGCTTAGAAGCACACGTCACCTTTCTCTATGCCTCGACATGAAGTGTCGTGTGGATTGGACGGTCAGCATGTATTAACACCAGGACAGCTGCACGGATCGGATGAAAGATGTCTAACGCAGCCTCCTCTGCAAGGATCCTACACAAGGCTGCTTCCATGCCGATTTTTTTTTCTCTCCCTTATTTTTCCCAACTTTTATTGTGCAACGCAAATGGGAGGAAATGGTTGTGCTTTGGGATGCGTCACAAGCACATGCCCCACCCCATCAAACAAGACTAAATATAGAACAAGGATTTGACATTTTACAGATCTATAACATTGAGATATGAAATCATTGTGTCTTGTTATATGGTCATCATATTATATAATTACACTACAGAACTACATGCACGTTTCCAAGTCGACCGCGGGTATTAGGTTTCTAGCCAAAAAAAAAAAAAAAAGAAGAAGAAAAAGATCAGCGGTCTAAGGTCCTAAGGAGAGACACTTGTTTCCCTTCAATCGAGCCGCCCCTCCATCATCCCTTTCTATTCTTTCATTTGTTTAATCCATTTGCAAGTCCATCGGCCGGCCGGTCTCGGCATATGTCAAAGATGAGCTAAGCCAGGCTAAAAAAAATTACCAAATCAGGACAAGGATCCCCAATTTTTACGTAAAAAAATGATGGAAAAAAACACTTGATTAAATCATGATGGATGAACGATAAATGACTCCAGCGATTTGATTGAAACTCAGGTGAAACTCACCTGATTAGCGCTTCATGTCGAGTTGATTCATGCCGGCTGGCTCTGGCCTTTAGGCAAGACCGGGCGGAAGTGCTAACTAGCTAGCTAGGTAAGGTGGTTGTACGTGGCCATCTTTGGCTTATCATGCATTATCAAAATAGATATAGAAAATTAGTGGAAATATCAGAGATATCTCTATAAGATATCTAAATATCTCTAACATTATGGTTGGGTGCTGGGTGCCACATGAACTATCATGCTACACCATTTCGTTGTCCATCGGAGGGCATGTCCACAGTCGTTGATGCAAAAACTTACTACATCGAACACAGGTTAGGGGAAAAGCCTCTTTTTCGTCTTCCACAAACAATCTTTAGAGAGTCTACACAAAGAACATATAAACTCCTAAATAAATTACGTGCAATACTTTAACATCCCTTCTTACATGTAAACTTAATTAGAAGTGAAACGTGGGATTTGACAAACAGTACCACACACGCAAAATAAGTTACGGTAGAATCTATTATGATATTATGTTAGAGAGTCCAAACTTAAAATTTAAACTTATAGGTGAATGGAAATCAAATTTATGTAAAAAAACTTATGAACCCCCTAGGCAAATGATGTAAAATACTTTAATAAGCTCTACTATTTACATATGTATGTTTGAGTGATGACCATCAGTTCTCATGTAGACACTATTCATAACTAGCGCTATATGAAAAGATTATATGTATTAGATGGGGTAATATTTTTCTCAATCAAATTTTTTATTGAGAAATTACAATTTTGGGAAATGGCCATATTCATTTTCAGTTACACTTACATGCTGGTGATGTCTGATCTAAGGCATGATTGGAGAGAATATCATTCAATTACTCTGTGTGTGTGTGTGTGTGTGTGAGAGAGAGAGAGAGAGAGAGAGAGAGAGCAATTTCGCAAAAAATGTAACGTTTTTGGAAAAAAAATTCCGGAAAGTCATTTTCCAAAAAAATGATAATATTTTCTAGTATTCAGCTAAGACCTGAAAATAATCTGGAAAATATTTTCCGTCGTTTGTTAAAGAAAATCTCATTTGATTTTCAACATCATCATTTGGTTGGACATTGTTGATGTGGACTCGGCCATCCTACGTGATACGGCCGGCAATAACGTGGCTATTTTTTTGTAATTTAAAAGAAAATAGAGTTTTTAAATTTTTTTATTTTGAATTTTTTATATTCTTTTCTTTTCTTTTCTTTTTTCTCTTCTATTTTTTTCTTTTCTTTCTTCTTTTGCTGGCCATGGTGACGGTCAACAATCAGCCACGGGCGAGGGATGAGCTTGCCCAAGGTCGATGAGCTTGAACCTTGCTGATTAACAAACTCTCCTCTCCTTATAACTCCCAATATGCAATAAGTTATGATTCAATCAGAATATATTCAATGAGAAGTATGAGATTATTGCTAACGAGAGTTATTACTGCTGGTCCTTCCTTTCCATCCTATATCTATAAACAAAAAAGTTTTGGCTTTTGCTGTTTAGCGTGAAACTTCTATAGTAATTCATTATGTTTGGTCAACTGTGATTCATATTCGCTAAAGAAAATAAACATAAGATTAGGAGAAAATATTGCATAGAGCTATGATTCCAGCCTGGCAAAATCCTAAAAAGGCTGGTGATTGAGCAATTCCAAATTTTCTACTTCGTTTTGGTCGTATACTGTTTTTTTTAGTTAGAAAATACAAATTTGAAGGCTTCCTTCAAATTTGTATTTTGTAACGACATTTAATGAGCCCTAACACAAACCTTCAAGGCTTATTTCACTTTAGTTAATTTAGATGTCTCGAAAATGCGAATCTTCAATTTACTGTTTCTTTTTTCCTTGTTTACTCTTCAATCTAGGTTTTCCTTATGCTTAACATTATACGTGACTAGAGCCTGGACAGTAGCTATATGACTTTAGCTCGATCATATAAGTGATTATCACATATCTTAATCATAAAGTCCATATTACTAAGGACCGCCCTTAGGAAGTCATTGGGTAATCAACAGATGAAAATGTGTAGTTCAATATGACGTTTTGCTCAATATATATATAAACTGCAATCGGACAATTGGAAACTGAGCCGTTCCTTCTCGAAAGCTCAACAAATATTTAGTTGAACTTGTAAATTGAGGTTTGGGAGTCCGAATAAGTAGATAAAATCAACCTGTAAAAGAAATATCACAAATGGTGCGTTCGTTTCGCGAAAAATAAGTGATTTGAAAAATATTTTTTGAAAAATAATCGCTTGTATCACTTACAAAAGTAAATGAATTGAAATTTTTTTTATTTCCCACAAAAATAGTTAGGCATAGATTGTTATTGATGATGAAAACATTTTTCATTGACTAATTTTCCTTAACGATATAAATAATCATTTTTCAAAAAATACTTTTCAAATCACTCATTTTTCACAAAACGAATGCACCCAAAGAATAGTTAGATAACTCCTTTCCAGATAGGAAAGTGAATAATAGTGCTAGGACCATTATTTAATGTTCTATAATTGACCTGAGAGGATCGTGTTCCCAATTATAAAGGGACAGGACGGGGGCACGTCATTGGGTAATGTCCTAATCAGATAGATAACATAATTAATCACCACAAATTAGCCTTTATTGCTCTTTTTTTTATGGCTAATCCAATTATCTTATGTCCATAAAACATTGCCTTGCCCCTTCATGAATTTTGTTAGCATTTGCCCCTTTATTAGCCAGTGGACTGGGGCCATGTCGTGTCGCACTTTTCCCTACCCGAGCGCACTAGGAGGTATTTTCGTTCATTTCTAATGATTAAGTTCTTTAGTAAACGAACGAGGGTCTTCCCTGATTATACCTCACAAGACAACGGGTACTTGTTATTTGATTTTCTATTTAGCCTATGTTTTTGATTTGGAGTCGCCACTAGTCCTTATTGGTCAACTAGAAACCTAATTAAGGTATGGAAGAACTACCATGATTTCTACGAATTAGAGATTACATAGGTAAGGGGACTTGGTTATACTAACGATTTCAAATCGAGATCCCTAACGCCCTTTCAGTACCTAAAATAATTCGGAATGTCTAAACGTGTCACATGAATTTGCAAGGCCTATCCACTAATCTAACCGTTCTAATCAGAAGAAATCAACCGATCAATAAGGAAATGCATAAACAATTTCAATCAAACATAGCAACCCTAAAATGGTCTCTAAAATGAAAATCAATCAAAATACCTAAACCCTAGTAAAGTCCTAAAGGCTTGTTCATTCAATAGATTGGGTTGTTTTAGGGTTTTTAAGTTTTTTAGGGGTAAAGACCCCTTTTGGGGGTTAAACCCCTTTTAGGGTTTTTTAGGGGTTAAAGCCCCTTTTAATCCATAAACTAAGGAATCTTGAAAAATACTATATGGGCACCTCAAAACATTTAAATTTCACTCAAAGTGGGTGGCCACAAGTATTCTAAGTCATTCTATGAATTTTAGAATTTTTTGATTTTTTGATTTTTTTTTTTGAAAAAGTTTACTAAAATCTCTTACCTTTCCGAAACTTGTTGCTTTTTATTTTCTGAAAAAAAATTTGAAATTTTTTTGAGTTTTTTTTTAAATTTCTGTGAACTTTTGCAAATTTTTATGGGTTTTGTGAAAATTTTCTGATTTTTATGAATTTTCTGAGAATTTTTCAAATTTTTATGAATTTTCACAGTTTTTATTGATTTTTGAATTTTTCTGAATTTTTTTATGATTTCTCCTAAAATTTTCTTGACTTTCCTTTTTTATTTTCTGAAATTTCCCCTAATTTTCTTTTTTTTTTTAAATTTTTTTCTTGGTTTTTCTATTTTTCTGCATTTTCTAGGATATCTAATTTTTTATAGATTTTTTTTTATTGATTTTTATTAATTTTACTGTGGAATTGAATCAAATTGAATCGGTTCAAACTGGTGCTAGCCAGAGCTCCAGTGGGAACGGTGCCAAAACGGCATGGTTTTGGCCATTTCCCATCATGGCATATAATCAAACACTTCATGGGCGTCAAACATCTATACTACCTTCCTCACAGCCACTTCGGCCACTACCTCGGTGACCTTCCAGCCGCGTTCCAACTATTCTAACCGATCCTAAATCTTTTCCAAATGACACTCTACACAACCAAACCTATTAGATTGTTAGCCATTGATTTTCAAGCTCAAACTTCATTATATAACACGGAAATCATTCCTTAAAAACTAAACCAGCTTAGTCTATCTAGCATTCACATTAACAAGTTGTTGACACCTAAATTTTGGCATGACATTTAGTGTAATTTGCATAAAAATTGGAGATTAATTTTTAACCCCTAAACAAAAATATTTAAATTACATAACATATAGTTTAGGCTCATTTTAATTTAATCGCATTTTTTGCATCAAATTGGCGTCGGCGAATGAGCTTAAAATTCATCGAACAAAACTCAACTTGCTCGGAATCCAAGGGCCGAGAATTTCAAGACGAACGGGCTTGGTTGTTTTAATTTGAGTTTAATTTAACCCATTGTGTTTTGAGTTTAATTAAACCTAAGTTAATTCAGCCCATTTAGATGTTAATTAAAATTAAGCCCAAACCTAAGCCCACTAGAATTAGAGAGCCCACCTAATTGACCTAGGATTAGTATTATAAATATGTGTTTAGGTCAGAATTTTGGGGGACAGGTTATAATTTGCAGATCAGAATTTTTAGAAGTGAGAGTGAGAAAGAGAGGCACGCCGTCGAGCACGTCATACCCGGGCGTACACGGCCGTCGTGCAACCACCGCGCCCCCTTGCCGTGTGCCACCGCCCTCTTGCCGTGCCTGCCCCGCACACCGGCGTCCTCACGCCCAGCAGTACCGGTGCCCGCCAAGCTCCCGTGCTACAGTAGCACCGGCGCCCGCCAAGCTCCGTCCTTCCTCCCACCGCGCATCCTGTTCACAGCCGCGCCGGAGTCTTGCCCGCTGCCCTCACCGGACAGCCTCATCGACACCGCTGTGTCCACCCTAACCGCTTCCGTCGCTGCCTTGCCGCCCCAGAGCTGATCGTCCTCACCGGAGCAGTCGCCGCGCATCAATACACCACCGCCGTGCCTCTCTATGTGTTCGGCGAAGTCACTGTCGCTTGGAGGAGTCAGTCCTTGCCGTGGCTTTCTCCGCCTCAACCCATTCCCGCCGGCGAAGCTGCAAGCTGACCGCCATCTCTGCTCGTCGCCGCTGGTGCCGACGTCCTTGCCGTTGAAGCAGCCGCCGCCGCGCCTCGCCGAAGCTTTCCCCCCGCAGCTACCATGCCGAGATACCCTGCCAGCGTAGCCCTTGCCGGTGCTGCCGTGAAGTCCTCATCGGTGCTTCCATCCCGTCGCCGGTCAATCGCAATCCCGATCCGCAAAGTTCAATCTCAATCGATGTTTCAAATTTGGAAGTTATCCAAATTAGGTAATTTGATATTATCTGCTAAGTTTTCAGAATATTTAATTTCTTAGTTTGAATTGTTTGGAATATTGCATGAATATCTTGTGCATAATTAGATATATTTAGATAATGTTCTAGATATCCGCAATATTCTAAAATATTCAAAATTAGGAAACTTTCCTAATTTAGCAACGTATTTGGACGTCTATCCGACCTCAACCCTAAGGTTCGATACGCGGCGATACGGGAAATTATCATCCTATCTATAATCACTTAGATACAATGATAAATTTCATTAGCTTTCCAAATTTGAATGATCGATTATACGTTAATATCTATAACCCTATAGATATGACCGATAGTTCGAATTTTGTCCCTAATCCGAGTTTAAAACTAATTTGGCGGATCGCGCGGTTGATTTGAATTGGTTGTTATCTTTGTTTAAATTGTTTTCTTTCCTTTTCAAATAAAACAGAAAATTCAAAAATATTAGCTAGATTTAAATTAGAGTTTTGCATGTCTAGGATTTTTTAATATATCCCGAAGGATGAGATAAGTATTTAATTTAAATTAGGACTTAACGTGGCATGTTTCCTAATTTAAATTAGATATTGTTTTAATCTTAACGGATTATTCACGTTATTATATTATTCCGAATTTTCATAAAAAAAACCCAAAAAAATGGTGAATTGTTTCATATTTTACTGGGATAGATTGCATTTTAATTTAAGTAATTTATAATTTCGAATTTTTAATCAAAAATCCCAAAAAAGAAATCATTCTAGGGTAGATTAAGTCATCATAGATTGCATGTTAACTTAGGTATTTCTGAATTTCGAATTTTAAACAAAAAATACCAAAAATAGAAGTCATTAGGTTGCATGTTAATTTAGGCATATTTTTATTCCGAATTTCATTAGAAAATACCAAAAATAAATCATTCTTTTGTCATTAGAATTAGGTCACGTCGTAGCATGACATGTAGTTTGCATGTTAGGTTGCATTAATTCGCATGTCATACTTTTGCACGTCATTGCATATAGGTTAGATTTCATTTAAATAAAGTGAATATCCAAAAAAAGAAATTGAGTGAATGCTTATTAATTAGAAATCATATTAGGGTTGATTAATGTGATTTTCTAGCTAACAATGCAGATGCTTGCTGGATTCGAGGTAAGTTGTTCTCCTAAGCTTGCAATTTATTTAATGCTTTCCTGTGTGTTAAATTGGTGGTTTGCGCACTCGCATGAATACCTCACATGTTAGTAATTAAGTTAAAATGGATCCAAACTGCCTGCCAAAACATTTTTGAAATAAAAAGGTACAGAAAGAGTGTTAGACTAGATCTAGCGTAATCAAGTCCCCGGGCTTACAATCTCTGGTTTGTAGAAATAAAACATATCTCCTTATGTTTTATTTAGGTTTCTAATCAGCCTACCGTAAATTGATTAGTGGCGACTCCAAGCATGAAAACATTTGCACGTTAAAGACTTAAACCCTAAGTTGCGAATTGGTAGGACTTGGGAGGGTCCGAGTTAAGTTCGATCTTAATAATCCATTAGCCCGAAAAATATAAATTTTTTTTAGGGTCGCGACACAAGCAAAATGTCCTAACCATTTATAACAAATCATACCATGCATTTAAGCTTAAATGGGCAAAATAGACTGACTTGGTATGGCCAATGGCCATAGAAATGCATTCTAGCAAGGGTTGGTCGCTCTGGTGATGGGGTTTTTATGGTCCAACTCAATGCAAATGCCAAATCGTCGATTCAAAATGCATAAACCGAACCAAAAATGGATTAGAAACATGAAGGGGAAGCTAACAAGTATCATTGAAACAATCAAATTCAGAAATCACGCACACATAGGCTTGGGAAGTCGTTTTAGCATTTTATCAAACAAGTAATGTTCAACTATGAAGGGTTTTTACCTTTGTCATTGGGGAGCAAATATGAGTTTTGGAATCAAGCGGTGGCTGTAGGATGATCCTCCAACACTTCCTCTTCAAGCTGATACTCTCCACTTCGCCAGGGAAATCGCTAGTTGGTTGATTGGAGCTCGTTTTTCGAGCTTCTTGATCAGCCAATTTGCTGGAATGGGGAAGGGGAGGTCACGGCTAATGACCGATTCGTCGGCGGTCCTCCGGTTAGGGCGGTGCCGGACACTCGATTGGGGACCTCCGACTCTATCCCTCTCACTTTCTCTCTCTTATTTTCCTTCCTCTTTCTCTCTCTTTTTGGCATTCGGTTGAGCACCTTCTATCTGTGTGAAACTAATTTTTCCCTCTCTTTTTGTCACTTCGCCGGGGCTATTCCGAGCATTAATCGACTCTCCAGTTGGTTAGATTTGTTGGAGGAGGACCGCTGAAGATTCTCCAGCCGTCAATTCTCTACAACACGTGCTAAAAACGGAGAACTAAGTCAGTGAAGAAGTAGGCTATCACGCCCCAATCCCCACGAGCATGCGACATCCCGACTAGGTCGATAAGAATGCAACATCCCGGGATTTGTCGCCAACCCCAACGAATGAACTAAAGAGCAACGCACGCGAAAGCAACACAATCTCTCCATACAACATACAATCAAATGGGGGTAATAAAGAGATAATTGAAACACATCAATGAAACACTTTTATAAACATAGCATCAGTAATAACATTTACACTCGCAAGCATTCTATGAAGCAACTAACTATAGACCACGTATAGCAAAAAAGGTCAGGTGGTCGGTTGGCCTATCTCCTCTTAACAAAAGAGGGCTTCTCCAAAGACGGGGAACTAGAACCATCATCAATTATTGTGGTACCTTGGCGGCATCCCCGAATCTTCCATATCATCATAAGGCTCAGGATTATGAAATATTTGGGATACAGTAATGAGAATAGTCTCAATAAGCAATATCTTCATCTCGGAAGGGTCACCGGATTTACATGAACAACTTCTTCACTGCTTTGGTTTTCAGCAAGGTACTTTACCTTTCTGCTATTTAGGTGTACCTATCATCTCATCAAGGCTCAACAAAGAAGACTGCAAAATTCTGATAGATGCTATAACTAAACGTGCCCGCTCATGGACACAACGCTTCTTGTCCTTTGCGGGGCATATACAACTCATCAAATCGGTGTTGTACTGTCGCAACCCCTAAAAAATTTGATCATTTTTTGGGCTAATGGATTATTAAGACTAATTTTAACTCGGGCCCTCCCAAGCCCTACCAATTCGCAACTTAGGGTTTAAGTCATTAACATACAAATATTTTCATGCTTGGAGTCGCCACTAATTAATTTGTGGTAGGTTGATTAGAAACCTAAATAAAACATAGGGAGATATGTTTTATTTCTACGAACTAGAGATTCTAAGCCCGGGGACTTGATTACGCTAGATCTAGTCTAACGCCCTTTCGGTACCTTTTCTTTTCAAAAATATTTTGGTTCGGATCCATTTTAACTTAATTACTAACATGTGAGGTGTTCATGCGGGTGCGCAAATCACCAATTTAATACCCAGAAAAGCCTTAAATAAATTGCAAGTTTAGGAGAACAACGCACCTGAATGCAACGCAAGCATCTGCATTGTTAGTTAGAAACTCACATCAATACCCTAATATGATTTCTAATTAACAAAGCAATTCATTTAATTTCTTTTTTTTTTTTGGATTTTCACTTGTTTAAATGAAATCTAGTCTACATGCAATGACGTGCAAAAATGACATGCGAATTAATGCAACCTAACATGCAAACTATATGTCGTGCGACGACGTGACCTAATTCTAATGACATGCACATGGTTTATTTTTGGTATTTTCTGATGAAATTCGGAATAAAAATATGCCTAAATTAACATGCAACCTATACCCTAGAATGACTTATTTTTGGGATTTTTGTGTAAAATTCGGAATAATAAAATAATGTGAATAATCCGTTAGGATTAAAACAATACCTAATCTAAACTAGGAAACATGTCACCTTAGATCCCAATTTAAATTAAATACTTATCTCATCCTACGGGATATATTCAAAAATCCTAGACATGCAAAATTCTAATTTAAATCTAGCTAATATTTTTGAATTTTTCTGTTTTATTTGAAAAGGAAAACAATTTAAACAAAAAGATAGCATCCACATTCAAATCAATCACGCGATCCGCCAAATTTGTTTCAAACTCGGATTAGGCACAAAAATCAAACTATCGGTCATATCTATAGGGTTATAGATATCGACGGAAAGTCGATCATTTAAATTTGGAAAGCTAATAAAATTCATTATCGTATCTAATTGGTTATGGATAGGATAATAATTTCCCGTATCGCCGCGTATTGAACCTTAGGGTTAATGTCAGATAGACGTCCATATACGTTGCTAAATTAGGAAATTTTCCTAATTCCGAATATCGCGGATATATCGAGCATTATCCTAAGATATCTAATTATCCACATAATATTTATGAAATATTCCAAATACTCAAATTAGGAAACTTAATATTCTGAAAATATATTAGATAATAATCGTTACCTAATTTGAAATATTTTCCAAATTTGGATTTGGATCGATCTCGGGATGAACAGCAACGATGGCGGGACACAACGGCAACACCGGCAGGTCTCTCTGGCGGCTGTACACGTCGGTGGTGCAAGGTGTGGACGGCGGCGTCGGTGTGTCGGGCTCGGTTCTGGCAATCCGATGGGGTGCTGTTCCGGCGCGGCAGCTGGCTGTTCCGGCATGTCACAGTAGCAGCGACAACTGTGCAAGGTGGAACGGCGATGGCGGTAGCTTGTGACGGTGCAACAGAGGGCACCGACGACTGTGGAGGCCGGCGGAGGGGCGGCGTGGCCTTCGGCGGTGCAGTCAAGCGGCTGTGGGCAGCTTCGGACGACGTGAACAATGACGGTGCAGCTCAGACGGCGGCTGCAGGCAGGCACAGCGGGGCGGTTCTCCGGTGGAGCAACGAACGAAGGCACGCCGGCGTGGCTATGGACAGTGGTAAAGGGCAGCACATGACGGCAAGGGCAGGTGCTAGGCTTCCCCGGGGCAGTGGCTTCGGCGAGAGGAAGTGCTCCGGTAGCTGTGGACGCCGGCGGAGGGGCGGTGCAGGGGTGGCAGTGGCGTGAGGGCTACTGCAGGCTGACTCCTCCGGCGACGGCGACGACGACGACCTGCTGGGCTGCTGCTCAGTGAACGGCAACACGGGGAGGACGGCGACAGTGGCTGGTCTTCAGGTGGCTGGCAGTGACAATGAGACCACGGCAAGGCTGACCAGCGGTCCGTGGCTCCTCCGAACAGCGACAGTGGTGCAGCAGCGCCGGCGAGGGAGCACGGCGGGCGGCAGCGTGTGGTGGCAGCGCCGATCTCTCTCCCTCCTTCTCACGTGTGTCTTTCTCTCTCTCTAAAAAATTTATGATCTGGAAATTATCTGTCCTCCTCCAAATTTCTGACCTAAAACATGTTTATATAATCCTAAACTAGGTCAATTAAATGGCCTCTATAATCCTAATGGGCTTAGACTTGGGCTTAGGCTCATATTTAGCATTTAAATGGGCTGATTTAATTAATTAAATTCAACAGACTAAATCAAACCCAAATTAAAACAATCGAGCCCGTTCGTCTTGAAATTCCCGGCCCTTGGTTTCCGAGTGTGCCGAGTCTCGTTCGATGAAATTTAAGCTCATTTGTTACTGCCAATATGATGCAAAATGCAATTAAATTAAAATGAACCTAAACTATATGTTATGCAATTTAAATATTTTTGTTTAGGGGTTAAAATTTAATCCCTAATTTTCTATGCAAATTACACTAAATGGTCGGTAAAATTTAGGTGTCAACAGCTACCCCTCTTTAAAGGTGAGCTCGCAGAGGTTGCATTCAAAGACTAAATGATACCTAAATTTCAACCATGCAAATGTAATGAATGTTGCTTTTGTCGGGATTATGAGTCCCATTTTTTAATGCAATAAGAAATTATGCATACTGATATGAAAGGAAAACATACCTGGAATTACTTACCTGACTGGTGCGAAATAATGCAATTCGGGGCATGACTCTGACTTTTATGTTGTTTGGTAAATGTCTGGGCACAATCCCATAAGTATTGCCTGATAGACTGTTTGATGAACTTCGGTGATCTGCAACTAAGTCAAAACACACGAAGAAAACTCAACGTATCTAATCATCATCTGGATTCGCGAGATTAAAAAAAATGTAAAAACGTTCCGACCTTTACAAACTACCTATACATCTCCATAGGTGTTTGTAAAGATTTAGCCGCTGCGCCTATATCCTTGACTCATAGGTGCGTCACGGGAGAACTCAAGAGGATATTCCGACCTTTAAGATACCTATACATCTCCATAGGTATTCATAAAGATTTGGCTGCTTCACCTATATCCTTGACTCATAGGTGAGTAGTGGGGGGAACACCTGGGATTGAGGAATATTCCGATCTTTAAGATACCTATACATCTCCATAGGTGTTCATAAAGATTTGGCTGCTCACCTATATCCTTGACTCATAGATGAGTAGCGGGGGAACATTCGGGATGGGAAGAATATTCTGACCTTTATAAGACACTTATACATCTCTATAAGTACTTATAAAGATTTGGCCGCTGCGCCTATATCCTTGACTCATAGGCATGTCGCGGGGGAATATCTCGAGATTAAAGAAGTATTATGACCTTTACAAGATATCTATACATTTCCATAGATACTCGTAAAGATTTGGCCGCTTCACCTATATCCTTGACTCATAGGTGAGTAGCGGGGAAATACCTGAGATTAGAGAAAAATTTCGACCTTTAAGATACCTATACATCTCCATAGGTATTCATAAAGATTTGGCCGCGGCACCTATACATCTCCATAGGTGTCTCACGGGGGAATCTTCTCGAAATTGTACGAAAACAATGATTTTGGTGAACAAAGGGGTTAATCCGAATGTTCAAGGGTTCCTTGATAGAGTACCTGGGCATCATCAAGGGTACCTGAAAAGGCTTGATCAATAGACACTTAAACATCATCAAAGACGTCTAGAGATTGTAACAAAATGATCAAATAAGGGACCTAACGATTGTTCGAACAGGTTAAGGATATAGAGATATACTTACCTGGCGATATCTCTGACTCTTTAGAGTATGTCTCCTGTTAGACACAACTTTAAGCAACATATGATATGCATTCATAAACAGTTCAGAACATATGTACTCATGCACTATGAATTCAACCCCTTTTTCATGCACGATAGTTTTGTCATATCGGCATTACAAACTTCGCTGGGGAAAAATCATGACAAGACAATCCTAACTCACAAATGGATGTCTTGAAAATGTTAAATGAGGGACTTTCGATCCAAAAGGACTTTCACTCATTCTTATTGAAAAAGGCTGATTTATGAGAATCTCTCCATCTCACTATCATCATGTCGACAAGAGTCCGAGTATTCTCACAAGCAGTACGACCTTAAAAATCCAAGAGGTCTTTACCAGGACTGTAACAAGGGCTTGGTCAATGGCTTAGCAAAGGGGACTCTTCGAGTCGAAACTATTGAAAGAAAATACTCTGCAATTGTCTCCGGGTTTACAAGTCAAGAACCCTGCAAAATGAGATAGAAATGGACTTGCTCGCACTTCTTCGAGCTAAGCTTATAAACATCTGAAACTCTATGTTAGTTCAAGTGCCATAATCTGAAGAGACTTTGCAAGGGACGTAACGTAGGTTAGGCTCATGGGTTGAGAAATGAATGGATCATTAGGCTCAAAATGTATATGATTGGGGTGAATAAGTTGGTGATCATCTTGGCATTATCACTGGTCTTCTTCTTCACCAGAGATTTTCTTCTCGGTAAATGCCCCATTGGCTTCGAGAGTTCATCACTTGACTCCTTTGAGACTTGTAAGACTATTGCTCTACTAGGGATGATTTTGATATGTCATATCCTGACATTTTTTCATTGGGCATTGGCCTTGCTTTTACCCGGCACACTGCTTTTTCTTGCCCATTTCTGCTTTTTTTTTTTACACATGCCTCTTACAATGTAAATACTAGCCAACTATATCTGACTGATTAGCTCACTGTTTGAACTCAAAAGCTTTTCGTCTTCAATTGACACTCCGGGTACGCTGCTTGAACAATGACAACTTCTGCCTCGCCCCAATGTGGGGATGATCACCAACTGGGTTTATATGAAACGAATTTGCAGGTTCAATTGGGCTTAGCAAGGGGTAAAAGTGTATAGTATAGAGAAAGAAATGTTCTTCGTCATCCTAAAGCACTTGAACTTCACGTGAATTCATCTGAAAAAGCAACACTCGAAGATTGATGCAAGTGAAAGAAAGAAAATTTCTACACATTTTTTCACCTCATAATGCTGATTTACCTCCAGTTTGCTTTGATGTGGGGTGGTTCTTGACAGGGGTAATTTGAATGAGTTTCTCCAAGTTTAGGTTCAAAGAGGCAAAACAAGGGATAACTTGTAGTATTTAAAATAGAGAAATGAACTGCCTCTTGTCATTTTGGTCACCGTACCTTTTGCGAGAGAACTCTTTACCTTGCAGACATGGATTTTTTTACTCAACTCACTGGGGATTAATGCATGGGACTGTGTATAGGATAGGGCTTTGTTGACACCTAAATTTTTACCAAACATTTAGTGTAATTTGCATAGAAAATTAGGGATTAAATTTTTAACCCCTAAACAAAAAATACTAAAAATTGCATAGCATATAGTTTAGGTTCATTGCATTTTGCATCGGATTGGCGATGGCGAGCGAGCTTAAAATTCATTGAACAAAATTCGGTTCGCTCGGGAATGCAAGGGCCGAGAATTTCAAGACGAACGGGCTCGGTTGTTTTAATTTGAGCTTAATTCAGCCTATTTAATTTAATTAGAGCCCAAGCCCAAGTTTAAGCCCATTAGGACATTAAGCCCATCTATTCGACCTAGGTTAGAGTTATAAATACATCTTTTAGGTCAAATTTTAGGGGGGGAGAACACAATTTCCAGAGATCAGAATTTTAGAGAGAGTGAGAGTGAAGGAAGAGAAGAGAAGAGAGAAGACCGGCGCGCCGTTCACCGCGACACCGCCGAGCCGAAGGACCGCCCCCGCCGTTCCTTCGCGCGTCGCCTGCAACCACGCCGGGGCACGCCGCGTCACCGCCCCTCCGCGCGACGACCTCACGCAAGGACCTCTGCCCTTTTCGGATCACGCTGCCCACTTTGCTGACTGGCTCTCTTCCTTCACGCCCGCTGTGCTCCGTCTTCTTGCTGTTGCTGCTGCCGATTCTTCATGCACCACCACACTACCGAGACGTGGAATCCTTCCATGCAGCAAAGTCAAAGTCTTCAGCGGAAGACTAGTCCACGTTGAAGGCTGAACAAGAGTCCAAGAAGTTGACTTTGTCAACGTTGCTCCTTCCTGGTGCAATAACCTTCACTAATCTACATGAATTCCCCCCCTTCGCTGCAACATCCCATGCAGAAGACGTGATCGCGTACATAACACAGAGAATAAAAAATAGAGAGATTTTGCTCTTCTTTTGTGGTTTGCTGCATGTGGTCACCAAGGTCCACGATTGCCTCCCACGTGGTGACAAGCAACGCATCCCTCTTGGAGCCCCTTCGAAGAAATCCAATCCGGTTTGAGCTTCAATAACGAAGCATTCTGTCCGTGGAACGCTACTGATTTTTTTTCTGACTTCACCATCGCGCACAACACCGCGCCCAACCGGAGTGCCGCTCGTGAGTCCCGCCGACGTTGCCGTCCCGACGCCGTGAACCACCGTGTCGTCGCCGTTTGTCCCGTCCTGATCCGCAAGCCCGAACTCATCTCGATCCAAGTCCAAATTTGGAATTATTTCAAATTAGGTAAGTTGATATATTCAGAATATTTTCTTCAAATATCTATTTTCCTGATTTGCATGTTTGAATATTTCGTGAATATCACGCGAATATTTAGATATCTTAAGATAATGTTTGATTTATCCGCAATATTTCTGAATATTCAAAATTAGGAATCGTTCCTAATTTAGCAACGTATTTGGACGTCTATCCGACTTTAATCCTAAAGTCCGATACGCGGCGATACGGGAAATTATTATCCTATCCATAACTACTTGGATACGATGATAAATTTCATTAGCTTTCCAAATTTGAATAATCGATTATCTGTTAATATCTATAACCCTTTAGATATGACCGATAATTTGATTTTTGTGCCTAATCCGAGTTTGAAACGAATTTGGCGGATTGCGTGGTTGATTTGAGTTTGATTGTTATCCTTGTTTTGATTTCTTTCCTTTTCAAATAAAAAGAAAACCCAAAAAAATTTCTGTTTTGAGATGTAAATTAGAATTTTTGCATGTCTAGGGTTTTTGAATATATCCCGAAGGATAAGATAAATATCTAATTTAAATTAGGACGTAACGTGACAAGTTCCCTAATTTAAATTAGGTATTATTTCAAATCCTAATGGATTATTCACATTATTTTATTGTTCCGAATTTTTAATCAAAAATCCCAAAAATAAATCATTCTAGGGTAGATTAGGTCATCATAGATTGCATGTTAACTTAGGTATTTTTTAATTTCGAATTTTAAACAGAAAATACCAAAAATAGAAGTCATTAGGTTGCATGTTAATTTAGGCATATTTTCTATTCCGAATTTCAATGAGAAAAATACCAAAAAATAATCATTCTTTCGTCATTAGAATTAAGACACGTTATCGCGTGACATATAGTTTGCATGCTAGGTTGCATTTATTTGCATGTCATTGTTGCACGTCATTGCATATAGTTTAAGTTTCATTTAAATAAATGAAAAATCAAAAAAAAGAGAAATTGAATGAGTTGCTTTGTTAATTAAAAATCATATTAGGATTGTCTATGATTTTTCACTAACAATGCAGATGCTTGCGTTGCACTGAGGTAAGTTGTTCTCCTAAGCTTGCAATTTATTTAATGCTTTCCTGGGTGTTAATTTGGTGGTTTGCGCACCCGCATGAACACCTCACATGTTAGTGGCTAAGCTAAAATGGATCCAAACTGCCTGCCAAATATTTTTGAAAAGAAAAGGTACCGAAAGGGCGTTAGACTAGATCTAGCGTAATCAAGTCCCCGGGCTTAGAATCTCTGGTTCGTAGGAATAAAACATATCTCCCTATGTTTTATTTAGGTTTCTAATCAGCCTACCACAAATTGATTAGTGGCGACTCCAAGCATGAAAACATTTGCATGTTAAGAACTTAAACCCTAAGTTGCGAATTGGTAGGGTTTGGGAGGGCCCGAGTTAAGTTTAATCTTAATAATCCATTAGCCCGAGAAATCGATAAAATTTTTTTGGGGTCGCGACAGCTTGGCGACTCCGCTGGGGACTTGAGTTAAAACTCTTAGTGGACTTAGGCCAATTTTTCATTTCAAAAATAATTTTTGTTTGGCAGCAAGGATCCCAGGTACGTCCCTAACATTTTAAAGTGTTAAATGTTCTTGCAGTATGGGAGGTATAAGGGGAGGCGTGATTGTTAACCCTTATTTTGCAGGGAGGTGGTTGAATGTATGGTTTAATTTATGCACGAAGAGCTGTTTGATATAACCTGCTGTGCATGCCTTACATTTACACTACACCGCACACACTACCCGCTGTCGAACCTGGACGGCATAGGTTTAGGATGGTACTGAGATTGTGGATACCCCGACCAAAATCATATGGTACGGGTCGCCCTCCTCGGTCCCGAAATATTGTTCATGGTGTCATTGAATACCCACCACGGTCGCCCCCTTTGCGATCCGGGTCGGCTCTTTGACTAAGCCGGAGTCAGGGGAATCCTAGCCTAACCACCACCGTGACTGGTTTAGCTCGGTAATCCTCTCGTCTCCATTTTGCAAGCCAGAGTCTAGGTAGAAATCGAACCTCACATTTCATGCGCATGTCTATGCAATTCTCATTCATCTCTCGTTGGTCAAGTAAGTTCCCTATACTCTTACCCTGTTATATTTTTAATTCCATGTTGGTTCATGATAAGTGAGTCAGTCATCGTGCTACTTGAAAAACACTTTAAACCGGCGGTTTCAAAGTTTGTAATTCAATGCTTCATAGTTGATAAATTGGGCGTTTGACCATTGTGATGGGCTGGTCACGTGAAATCATTTTGCTTGCTGCAAATTCATGGAAAATTTTTCTTGTTTTGAGGGCAAGTTGAAGTATACCAAACTAGCCCAGTGATGATATCCAACTATGAAAAGAAAATATCATCCAAGGAGAAATTCTGAGGGCTGGGCTTTCTCATGCTCCCTAAAAAAAAAAAAGACTTTTCGAAAATAAAAGCATTTTACTGCTTTTAAAAAAAAAATTTCAAAATCATGCATCAAATAGACCCTGTTTGTTTGTCTAACTCGTTTACTTCATGTCTCAGAGTATAATTCTCTAGCTTGTTGTGATGAGGAAATGACACATCAAGTTCAAATGATGATGAACCTATGGGGTAAAGAATCACCACCTACTTGGGCATGATGCTATCTCCAAAGAGCGAAAATGAGTGCTCAACAGTAGGGGATGACGAACTGAGGGGCATGTTAAACTTTGATGATGATAATGGACTGACAAATTCGACAGAGATAATGTCATGGTTCTAATTGAAATCTTCTGAGTCTCAATTCACATTTGCTTAGTATTCAATTCATGCACGTTTTCTTGTGCAGGGGCAAAAGCAAAGATGGAGTATTCATGTGTCCATCCTTTCCAAATAAGGGCAATCAAAGGACTCTCATTCCTAGGACACTCTTCTTGTTTGATATTGTTGAGCGATGACATGTTCTTGAAATGGATATTATGCTTCTCATGCATTTAATGAAATTTTTGAATTATGAACCTTTGCATGCCTAAAGCCAATAGGTATTCAAAATACTGATATCTTTCGAAAGAGGGTTTTGCATAATAATTTATCTGTTTAACTCACCAAGTTCATTGAGAATGATCCAAATAGACAATTTAATGAATGATGTGGCATTATTTGAATATGCTAAATGAGATGTGTCGGGATGATGAAAGGCAAGCCATATCCTATACACCGTCCCCTATTCATACACTTGTGAGATGAGTGAAATATTCCATGTCCACAAGGTAAAGGGTTATCTCGTGAAAGGTACGACTATCGAAATGACGAGAGGCAATTCACTTCTCTATCCTAAACAATACAGGTTATCCATTGTTTTGCCACTTTGAGCCTAAACACTTGGAGAAGTTTTCTTTCAAAGTACCCCTGTCAAGAATCACCCCACATCGGGGTAAACTGGAGGGAAGTCATCATCGTAAGGTGAGAAAAATGAATAAAAATTTTCTTGCTCACACTTGCATTAATCTTCAAGTGTTGCTATTGCAAATGAACTCAAACATTAATTCAAGTGCCTTAGAATGATGAAGAGCAGTTTTTTCTCTATCCTACACACTTTATCCATTGCTTAGCCCAATTGAGCCTGCAAATTCGTTTTTTAAACCCAGTTGGTGATCACCCCCCACACTGGGGCAAGGCAAAAGTCATCATTGTTCGAACAGTATATCCGGAGCGTCGATGGAAGACAAGAATCCTTGAGGTTTCAAATGGCGAGTCATTCAGTCAGATATAGCTGGCCAGTGTTTATATTCCCAACAAAAAAAAAGAAAAAAAAGGGCAAGAAAAAGCAGTGTGCCTGGTAAAAGCAAGGCCGATGCCCAATGGAAAATGTCAGGATTTGACATATCAAAATCATCCCCAGTAGAGCAGTAATCCTGCAAGTCTCAAAGGAATCGAGTGATGAACTTTCGAAGTCAATGGAACATCTACCGAGGAGATAATATCTGGCGAAGAAGAAGACCGGTGACAATGCCAAGATGATCACCAACTTATTCACCCCAATTACACCATATTTTGAGCCTAATGATCCATTCATTTCTCAACCCATGAGCCTAACCTACGTTACGTCCTTTACAAAGTCTCTTCATATTAGGGCACTTGAACTGACGTAGGAATTCAGATGTTTATAAGCTTAGCTTGAAGAAGTGCGAGCAAGTCCATTTTTATCTCATTTTGCAGGGTTCTTGACTTGTAAACCCGGAGACGATTGTGGAGTATTTTCTTTCAATAGCCTCGACTCGAAGAGTCTCCTTTGTTAAGCCATTGACCAAACTGACACTATGGTCCCGACAAAGACTTCTCAGATTGGTAAGGTTGTACCACTTGCGAGAATACTCGGACCCTTATCGACATGATGATGGTGAGATGGAGTGATTCTCATAAAATAGCCCTTCTGAATGAGAGTGAGTGAAAGCCCTTTCTAACTGAAAGTCTCTCATTTAGCATTCTTAAAAATCCACGTTACGAGTGAAAATTGTCTTAATGATAATTCTCCCCAGTGGAAATTTGGTGATGCAAATATGGTAAAACCATCATGCATAAATCTCAATCGAATTGATGAATTCTGAAATGTGTGTTCTAGAGTAACCGTGATTGCTAATCTCTTTGATGAATGCATATGTGTCTTTGCTCTAGTCATGTCCAATAGACAATGTTTCATCGAAGACTGAAGAGTTCTTGACGCTCGAGTTGCTATCTCGAATTCGTCTAAATATTTTCAATATTCAAAATACCTGATTGTAGTTTCAGGTATCATTTTCGAAAATCCGAAGGGAATTTTCGATCTTATTAATCATATCTGATTGTAGTTTCAGATATCATTCTCGAAGATCCGAAGGGAATCATCGAGCCCATTCAAATATCTGATTGAAGTTTCAGGTATTATTTTCGAAAATCCGAAGGGAATTTTCGATCTTATTAATCATATCTGATTGTAGTTTCAGATATCATTCTCGAAGATCCGAAGGGAATCATCGAGTCCATTCAAATATCTGATTGAAGTTTCAGGTATTATTTTCGAAAATCCGAAGGGAATTTTCAATCCTATTAATCATATTTGATTGCAGTTTCAAATATCTTTTCGAAGATTCGAATGGAATCATCGAGCCCATTCAAATATCTGATTGAAGTTTCAGGTATCATTTCCGAAAATCCGAAGGGAATTTTCGATCTTATTAATCATATCTGATTGCAGTTTTAGATATCATTCTCGAAGATCCGAAGGGAATCATCGAGCCTATTCAAATATCTTATTGAAGTTTCAGGTATTATTTTCGAAAATCCGAAGGGAATTTTCGATCCTATTAATCATATCTGATTGCAGTTTCAGATATCTTTCTCGAATATCCGAAGGGAATTTTCGAGCATATTCATATTTGATTGCAGTTTCAGTTTCAAGTATCTTCTCAAAAATCCGAAGGGAATTTTTGAGACCATTTAAATACTTGATTGTAGTTTCAAGAATCTTTCTTGAAAATCTGAAGGAAATTATTCGATACCTTTTATCGAAAATCTGAAAGGAATTTTCGACCCATCTCATCTCAAGCATCTTCTCTGAAAATCCGAAGGGAATTTTCGAGGTTATTTCAAGTCTTATTTCGAAAATCCGAAGGGAATTTTCGAGCTTTCAAATAATATTGGGAATTCCAGATACTTGGCGGGTTTTCAAAAGCTGTTCCATACCCCAAGTTTGCTTTCCCAAATCTTCAGGTAAGTAAATGCAGGTATGTTTTCTATCTTTACATTAGCATTAGTATTCGCATATCACATTAGAAAATGGGTGTGGGCTCATTGAGATCCCATTTACTCGACAAAAAGATTAATTTTTCTCATTGCATTTGCATAGTCAAAATTTAGGTATCATTTTGTCTTTGAATGCAACCTCTGCGAGCTCACCTTCAAAGAGGGGCAGCTGTTGACACCTAAATTTTTACCAAACATTTAGTGTAATTTGCATAGAAAATTAGGGATTAAATTTTTAACCCCTAAACAAAAAATACTAAAAATTGCATAGCATATAGTTTAGGTTCATTGCATTTTGCATCGGATTGGCGATGGCGAGCGAGCTTAAAATTCATTGAACAAAATTCGGTTCGCTCGGGAATGCAAGGGCCGAGAATTTCAAGACGAACGGGCTCGGTTGTTTTAATTTGAGCTTAATTCAGCCCATTTAATTTAATTAGAGCCCAAGCCCAAGTTTAAGCCCATTAGGACATTAAGCCCATCTATTCGACCTAGGTTAGAGTTATAAATACATCTTTTAGGTCAAATTTTAGGGGGGGATGTCGCGACCCTAAAATTCGATATTTTTTCGGGCTAATGGATTACTAGATTAATTAAATTAACTAACCTAGCTCGAGTTCTCCCAAATTCTACCAAATCGCAACTTAGGGTTTAAGTTCTTAACATGTAAATATTTTCATGCTTGAAGTCGCCACTAATCAATTTACGGTAGGTCGATTAGAAACCTAAATAAAACATAGGGAGATATGTTTTATTCCTACGAACCAGAGATTCTAAGCCCGGGGACTTGATTACGCTAGATCTAGTCTAACGCCCTTTCGGTACCTTTTCTTTTCAAAAATGTTTTGGCAGGCAGTTTGGATCCATTTTAACTTATGTCTTAACATGTGAGGTGTTCATGCGGATGCGCAAACCACCAAATTAACACCCAATAATCAAAGCATTAAATAAATTGCAAGTTTAGGAGAACAACTTACCCGGAACCAACGCAAGCATCTGCATTGTTAGCTAGAAAATCACGTCAAACACCCTAATATGATTTCTAGTTAACAAGCATTCACTCAATTTCTTTTTTTTTATTTTCACTTTATTTAAATGAAACTTAAACTATATGCAATGACATGCAATTAATGCAACCTAACATGCAAACTATATGTCACGCGACGACGTGACTTAATTCTAATGACGGAAGAATGACATATTTTTGGTATTTTTCTTTATGAAATTCGGAATGAAAAACATGCCTAAAATAACATGCAACCTATGACTTTCTATTTTTGGTATTTTCTGTTTAAAATTCGAAATTAAAAAATACCTAAGTTAACATGCATTCTATGATGACTTAATCTATCCTAGAATGATTTCTTTTTGGGATTTTTGATTAAAAATTCGAAATTATAAAATTGCAGAAATTAAAATGCAATCTATCTTAATCTATCCTAAAACAATTTATTTTTTTTGGGGTTTTCTTGAAAAATTCGAAATTAAAAAATAACATGAATAATCCGTTAAGATTAAAACCATATTTAATTTAAACTAGGAAACATGCCACGTTAAGTCCTAATTTAAATTAAATACTTATCTCGTCTTTCGGGATATATTCAAAAATCCTAAAATTCTAATTTAAATCTCGAAACAGAATTTTTTTGAGTTTTTCTTTTATTTGAAAAGGAAAGAAATCAAAACAAGGATAACAATCAAACTCAAATCAACCACGCAATCCGCCAAATTTGTTTCAAACTCGGATTAGGCACAAAAATCAAATTATCGGTCATATCTAAAGGGTTATAGATATTAACGGATAATTGATCATTCAAATTTGGGAAGCAAATTAAAATCATTATCGTATTCAAATAGTTATGAATAGTATAATGATTTTCCGTATCGCCGCGTATCGGACTTTAGGGTTAAAGTCGGATAGTCGTCCCAATACGTTGCTAAATTAGGAAAGTTTCCTAATTTGAATATTCTCAAATATTGCAGATATCCTGAACATTATCCTAAGATATCTAACAAATATTCATGCAATATTCACAAAATATTCCGATATGCAAATCAGGAAACTAAATATTTGAAAGGAATATTCATGATATATCGACTTACCTAATTTGGATAATTTCTGAATTTCGAATCGGATCGGGATCGGCTCGCGGATCGGGACAACGGGCTTGCGGATTGAGCGATGGCAACACGGCGGCGCGACTTCACGACGACGGAAAGAGCGGGCAGCTCGCGGTGCTTGGCGGGACTTCTCGGCGGTTTGTGTGAAGACGTCGCGCACGGCAAGGGCGTCCAATCGAGGTCGCCGTTGGATGGTTTCACGAATTCAAGGAAACAGCGGCGACATGGTCTCAGTCACGGCAAAGGTCTTCTCTTTTCTCACAATTTCTCTTCGCCTCTGTACGTACTTTGCATGGGATGTTGCAGCGAAAGGGAGGGAAGCAGAATTTGTTGAATAAAATTCCACAAACATGGACCAGTCTTCAAGGCTGCTGAAGGCGTGGGCTTCTCTTCATGGCTTTGCTGTTGATTGGTCAAACAAAAGAAAAAAAAACATCTTCATGCACGGTCTTCCTCCTGTGACGTCTTCTGCATGGGCTGTAGAAGGACGTGGACTTCTTCAACGCCGTGACTTCAAAGACGCCGGGAAGAAGCAGTAAGGGAGTCACGGTCTACAAGGCTTCTTCAATGCTTCGATGGTGCAGTTGCAGCGTGCAGCGGAGGGGCCACTTCGCTAGCAACAGCGTCAAGGGCAGCGGGACGCCGGCGGAGGGGGCAAGCGCGGCGGTGGTAACACGCCGGTCCTTTCTTTCTCTCTCACTCTCACCCTAACTCTCTCTCTTGCTCACGAAAAATTCTGATCTCAATTTGTGACGTCTCCCATAATTTGACCTAACATTATGTATATATAGACGAATCTAGGTCAAATTAAGTGGGCTTAATTAACCTAATGGGCTTAGACTTGGGCTTAGAGCTTAATTCAATTTAAATGGGCTGCATTAACTTGGGCTAAGCCCAAATTAAAACAACCAAGCCCACGTGACGTGAAATTCCCGGCCCTAGCATCCCGAGCGAGCCGAGTCTCGTTCGATAAAATTTAAGTTCGATTGCCATCGCTAATTTGATGCAAATGCAATTAAACTAAAATGAACCTAAACTATATATTATGCAATTTAAATATTTTTGTTTATGGGTTAAGAATTAATCCCTAATTTTTATATGCAAATTACGACTAAATGAACGTCGGTAAAATTTAGGTGTCAACAGCTGCCCCTCTTTGAAGGTGAGCTCGCAGAGGTTGCATTCAAAGATTAAATGATACCTAAATTTCAACCATGCAAATGCAATGAATGATATTTTTGTTGGGATTGTGAGTCCCATTTTCAAATGCAATAAGAAATGATGCATGCTGACATAACAGGAAAACATACCTGGAATTACTTACCTGACAGAAGTGAGATAATGCAATCCGAGGCATGACTCTGACTTTTGAGTGTTGTTTGGCAAATGTCTGGGCTCTGTCCCATAGGTTTTGCCTGATACACTGTTGATGAATTTTGGTGATCTGCAATTAAGTCAAAACACCTGAAGAAAGCTCAACGTATCCAACCATCACCTGGATTCGTGAGATAAAAAAGTGTAAAAACGTTCCGACCTTTACAAATTACCTATATATCTCCATAGGTATTTGTAAAGGTTTAGCCGCTGCGCCTATGACCTTAACTCATAGACACGTCACGGGGGAACTAAGAGGATATTCCGACCTTTACATATATCTGCTCATATGCAAAGATTTGGCCGCTTCACTTGTATCTGCTCATAAGTGAACTGCGGGGGAACACCTGGGGGTTGAAAGAATATTCCGATCTTTACATATACCGTTTATATGCAAAAATTTGGCCGCCATGCCTATATCTGCTCATAGACATGTAACGGGGGAATATTTGGGATAAGGAGAGTATTCCGATCTTTACATATACCGTTTATATGCAAAGATTTGGCCGCCATGCTTATATCTGCTCATAGACATGTAACGGGGGAATATTCGGGATAAGGAGAGTATTCCGATCTTTACATATACCGTTTATATGCAAAGATTTGGCCGCCATGCCTAGACATGTAACGGGGGAATATTCGGGATAAGGAGAGTATTCCGATCTTTACATATACCGTTTATATGCAAAGATTTGGCCGCTTCACCTATATCTGCTCATAGGTGGGTAGCGGGGGAATCTCCTGGAGATTGTAACAATCTGATTTTGGTGAACAGTGGGACTAGCCCGAATGTTCGAGGGTTCCTTGACAAAGTACCTGGATCTCATCAGAGGTACCTGAAAAGGCTTGATCAATAGACACCTGCACATCATCAAAGGCATCTAGAGATCGCAACGAAAATGATCGAGTTTGGGACCTGACGATTGCTCGTACAGGTTAGGGATGTAGAGACATACTTACCTGGTGATATCTCTGACTCTCGAGGGTGTGTCTCTTGCTAGACACAGTCTTAAGCAACACGTAATATGCATTCGCACTATCAAGAACACATAAACACATGCACTATGAATTCAACTTTTTCATGCACGATGATTTTGTCAAATCGGCATTAGAAACTCCGTTGGGGAAAAATTATGACAAGACAATCCGAACTCACCAACGGGTGTCTTGAAAATGTCGAATGAGGGACCTTCAGTCTGAAAGGGCTTTTCTCTCATTCTCACCGAAAAGGCTGATTTACGAGGATCTCTCCATCTCACTATCATCATGTCGACAAGGGTCTGAGTATTCTTGCAAGCGGTACGACCTTACCAATCCAAGAGGTCTTTACTGGGGACTATAACATGGGCTTGGTCAATGGCTTAGCAAATGGGACTCTTCGAGTCGAGGCCATTGAAAGAAAATACTCTGCAATCGTCTCCGGGTTTACAAGTCAAAAACCCTGCAAAATGAGACAGAAATAGACCTGCTCGCACTTCTTCGAGCTAAGCTTATAAACATCTGAAATTCTACGTTAGTTCAAGTGCCATAATCTGAAGAGACTTTGCAAGGGACGTAACGTAGGCTAGGCTCATGGGTTGAGAAATGAATGGATCATTTAGGCTCAAAATATATATGATCGGGGTGAATAAGTTGGTGATCATCTTGGCATTGTCACCGGTCTTCTTCTTCACCAGAGATTATCTTCTCGGTAAATGCTCCATTGGCTTCGAGAGTTCATCACTTGATTCTTTTGAGACTTGTCCACTGAGGATTTTGACATGCCGCATCTTGGCATTTTCTATTGGGCATTGGCCTTGCTTTTACCAGGCACACTGCTTTTCTTGCCCCTATTTTCCTCTTCTTTTTTTTGACTGCTTACAATGTAAACACATAGCCTATCTGACTGATTGATTGACTCGCTGTTTGAACTCAGAAACTTTTTGTCTTCAATCAATGCTCTTGATATGCTGCTTGAACAATGATGACTTTTGCCTTGCCCCAGTGTGGGGGGATGATCACCAACTGGGTTTGTATGAAACGAATTTGCAGGCTCAATTGGGCTTAGCAAAGGATAAAAGTGTGTATAGGGTAGAGAAAGAAATGCTCTTCGTCATCCTAAGGCACTTGAACTTCACATGAATTCATCTGAAAAAGCAACACTCGAAGATTGATGCAAGTGAGAGCAAGAAAATTTCAATTCATTTCATTCCACCTTAATGCTGATTTACTCCAATTTGCCCCGATGTGGGGTGGTTCTTGACAGGGGTAATTTGAATGAATTTCTTTCTCCAAGTGTTTAGGCTCAAAGGGGCGAAGCAATGGATAAAACTTTTCTGTTTTAAGGTAGAGAAATGAAATGCCTCTTGTCATTTCGGTCGCCGTACCTTTTGCGAGAAAACTCTTTATCTTGCAGATATGGAATTTTTCACTCAACTCGCTGGGGATTTTTCACTTTTTCTACTCAACTCACTGGGGATTAATAAATTGGGACTGTGTATAGGATATGGCTCGCCTTTCATCATCTCTATGCACCTCATTCGACAAATTCAACTCATTTCACATAGGTTATCAAATTGTCTAAACAGATTTCCTCCCTTTGAAATTGATAATGCAAATCGACAAAATAACCATGCAGAATTTAAAGCCAATGCACACATTTCATCTTAATTCTGAATTGGTTGGGAATCATTTATTCATCATTAAACTGTTTGCAATTCAGAGTAAAACCAAACACACGAAAGATTTCGCTGCAAAATGTCAAGCTTTGTCAAGGATAGTACATCTTTACAGCATCAGAATTAACAGGGTTGGAGAACTCACGACCGTCCATCTCTGCGAGAATCAGGGCACCTCCGGGAAGTACCTTTCTAACCACATATGGACCCATGTAATTTGGAGCGAATTTACCTCCAGGAACAGGGAAGATTGGCAGCACCTTCCTCAGGACTAGATCATCTACCTCAAAGTGTCTGGGACGCACCTTTTGATTGAAGGATCTAGCTATCCTCTGCTGATAGGTTTGACCATGGCAAATGGCTTTCAACCGCTTCTCATCAATCAGGTTCAGCTGCTCCTGTCTTTGTCGAATCCATTCCGCTTCAGACAACTCCACTTGGGATAAAACACGCAGGGAAGGGATCTCCACTTCAACGGGCAGAACGGCTTCCATGCCATACACCAGAGAAAAAGGGGTCGCACCGACAGAGGTTCGGATGGAAGTTCGATATGCCATCAATGCAAATGGCAATCTCTCATGCCAGTCACGATAATTCTCGGCCGTTTTAGCCAAGATCTTCTTGATGTTCTTGTTAGCGGCTTCAACTGCTCCATTCATCTGTGGACGATAGGGAGATGAATTCAAATGACGAATCTTGAACTCATCGAACAACTGGTCCATGAACTTGTTATTCAAATTCGTCCCATTATCAGTGATAATAGCCTCGGGAACGCCATAGCGAGCGATTATGTCTCGCCTGATAAATCTCACAACATTCTTTGCAGTGACATTAGCATAGGATGCCGCTTCAATCCACTTGGAGAAATAATCGATTGCGACCAAGATGAAACGGTGTCCATTCGACGCCTTGGGCTTAATAGGGCCAATCACATCGATGCCCCACATTGAAAAAGGCCACGGCTCGGACAGCTGATGTAACTCCGTGGGAGGAACATTTATTTTGTCCCCATGAACTTGACAACGATGACATCTCCGAACATGTTGGATGCAGTCACCTTCAAGACTGAGCCAATAATAACCCAATCTCATGATTTTCTTGGCTAGCATGTGGCCATTCATGTGAGGACCACATATTCCTTCGTGCACCTCTTGCATGATTCTGGTAGCTTCAGCTGCTTCTACACACCTTAGCAGAATCGAATCATAGGACCTCTTGTACAGTTTTTCACCACTGACAAAGAATTTCGAGGCCATTTTCATTATGTATTTCCTGTCGGCTGGAGTGCTTCCTTCAGGAAATTCTTGCTTCTGGATATAGTTCATGATATCGTAATACCATGGCTTCTCGTCAGGTTCTCCAGTCACAACCATACAGTAGGCCGGTTTTGCTAGGACTTCGATCTTCAAGGGTTCTACCTCTACTCCACCGGTCACTTGCAGCATGGAAGACAGCGTAGCTAGCGCATCAGCGAACTGATTGTGGGACCTCGCCAAATACTCGAAGGAAATGTCTTCAAATTCCTTTATGATTTCTTCAAGGTATTCATGATACGGCACTAATTTGGCGTCTCTTGTCTTCCACTCTCCTACAGTCTGGAGAATGATCAAGGCGGAATCACCGAACACTTTTAACTTGGTTATCCCCATTTCCACTGCTGCTTGAAGTCCGAGAATACAAGCTTCATACTCGGCTATATTGTTGGTACATGGGAACACCAACTTCGCTGCTACCGGATAATGCTGCCCATCTGGGGATATTAAGACTGCCCCAGTACCAGAACCAGCTAGGTTTACAGCTCCGTCGAAGAACATGGTCCAGGTGTCTTCTTTTATCAACAGAATACGGTCTTCTGGGGAATATCCATCATCATCCGAGGTTCCAGGATTCTCGGCCAATATATCAGCAATTACCCGGCCTTTGACTGATTTTTGTGGCATCATCTGAACATCAAACTCCGAAATTAAGATTTGCCATTTGGCCAGCTTCCCTACTAACGCCGGTTGATCGAGTAAATACTTGATGGGGTCATTCTCTGTCACGAGCAAAGTCTGGTAATGCAATGTATACTGTCTCAGCCTATGGAGCACCCATACCAGTGCAGCGCAAGTCTTCTCAGCCTCAGGATAGTTCAACTCCGAGATGGTAAACTTCTTACTCAAGTAGTAAATGGCACGCTCTTTTCCATCCTCAAGATTTTTCTGGGCTAACATTGCTCCCAGAGACTCGCTATGAACAGTGAGGTATAAGATCAAGGGCTGGCCCGGCACTGGTGGGACTAGCACCGGAGGTTTCACTAAGTACTGCTTCAGTTCTTTAAATGCTTCCTGGCAATCATCATCCCATTCTACCTGAGCATTCTTCCTTAGAAGTTTGAAGAACGGTTTAGCAGTTTCAGAGAGCTGGGAAATGAACCGGGCTATATAGTTTAGTCTGCCCAAGAGGCTGCGTACTTCTTTCACAGTCGACGGGGGTTGCAGCTCGCAAATAGCCTTTATTTTGGAAGGGTCGACCTCAATGCCCTTACTGCTTACTACAAACCCGAGTAGCTTGCCCGACGTCGCTCCAAATATGCATTTCGCCGGGTTGAGACGGAGCTTAAACTCACGGAGTCGGTCGAACAGCTTCTTCAGGGTGACAACATGACTTTCCCCAAGTCGGGACTTAGCAATCATGTCATCGACGTAAATCTCGATCTCTTTATGCATCATGTCATGGAAAAGGGCTACCATTGCACGCTGATACGTTGCCCCGGCATTTTTAAGGCCGAAGGGCATGACCTTATAATGAAATGTACCCCAAGGAGTGATGAATGCCGTTTTCTCTTTATCACTGTCTTTCATCCTTATCTGATTATAGCCCGAGAAACCATCCATGAAAGAAAACAGTTCGAATCCAGCAGTACTGTCCACGAGAACGTCTATATGCGGCAATGGGAAATCATCTTTAGGGCTAGCCTTGTTCAGGTCGCGATAATCGATGCAAACCCGAACTCGGCCATCTTTCTTCATGACTGGAACGATGTTTGCCACCCAGGTAGGATATTGGGTGACTTCGATGAATCCCACCTTCAAGAGCTTCATGACCTCCTCCTCAATTTTCTTTGAAAGCTCTGGCTTAGTTCTCCGCAGCCTCTGCTTCTTGGGTGGCATGCCCGGATTAGTAGGCAGGCCATGCTCCACAATGGAAGAGTCTAAACCCGGCATATCGGCATACGACCAGGCAAAGATGTCCTGGTAGTCTTTCAGCAGTTGGACTAAGCGTTTGGCCTCATCTTCGGGAAGGGTTGCCCCTATCTTGACCTCCTTGGTCTCTCCAGAGTCACTCAAGTTGACGGTAATAGTTTGATCTGCCGTCAGGACTTTAGGTCTTTCATGGTGCTCTAGGTCACGCTGAATATCTAAGGAGTCATCAAGTTCTCCGGCATCATCGACATCAAACTCGGTAGTGCATAACTCCTCGGTCTGGACCGTTCCCATACCCTCATATTTCGCCAGATTGCCCCTGAAACATAAAGTAAGGGGTTCAGAAGGACAAACAGGGCTAAGCATTACATTCTTTTTGTAAATTTTTCTGACTTTGTTGTTTTTTATTTTGCTTTGTTTTCTGAAATTCATTTCGAAAAGGTTTTAACACGAGAAAGCATGAAGAAGTCCAGGCCTCAGAATTCTCCTTGGACTATATTTTCTTTTATCGGTTGGATATCATCACCGGGCTGGTTTGATGTACCTCAACATGCCCTCAAAATTGGAATAAAACTTGTAATTTCATTGAATCTTTTGAAATGAATTACATTTATTGAATGGAAATTGCGACAATCAAAACCTAAATGCGAAAATGAAAAACAGCACCCGAAAAGGGGCAAATCCTAGAAAACGATAAAAATTCCCACGCAGGGGAGTGTGCGAGAAAGTAAAGGTGTTACTCTTGTGGGCCAGCGCCCATCCCTTCTAACGGTCCTTCCTCGATGGCTCCGATGAAAACGTCGTCGAACAAAGCAATTATTCCCTCCATGGCATCGTCAGAGTCTTCTGTCTTTAGGGGCGTTGGATCGTCTATACCTCCCCATCCGTCAGGGACAATGTCGCGGGGATCCGAATAAAAACTTGGGGGTGCCGAGTACTTCACATAGTAATCGAACTTGCCACTAGGTTGCCCCAGCGTGTCGATCACTTCCTTCTCTTCATGCATCATTCTTGCAGGACCCGGGAATGTGGTGCGAATGTGTGGAGGCAACCTACTACGCCCGAGTCCTTCACCGCTCGACCCTTCATTGGGTTGCTGTCTATCATGCTCAGCTCCTCGACCTCGACCTCGACCACGTCTTACGTTGTTTGGTGCAGCCGACCCCTGATATCCCAATCCAGAAGTGCGGGATCTTTGAGAAACTTCGATCGGTTGGCGGATACCTTGACCATCCCTGCCAAGGCCTTCGCCCGGTACAAAGCCACGAGACACCATTACTCTCCCAACCATTACCGCAGCATTCGACACCTCAGGAACGGGCGGCGATGACCCTCTAGACGCATGTATGGTCGATACGAGTTCGAACGACTGGTAGCTCGATTCGACCTTGCAATCCGGTTCGAGATAGGGGATAGCCGTCGCATGGTAGATTGGGTGCTCTTCCTCACCAAGCACCGTGACTAACTTCCTTTCGACCACAAATTTCACCTTCTGATGGAGACTGGATGGCACAGCTCCGGCAGTATGAATCCATGGACGACCCAACAGGAAGTTGAATGCAGTGGGAATGTCCATAACCTGGAACAGGATGTTGAACACTGTCGGCCCTATCTGTATGTCGAGGTGAATTTCTCCCATTACTTCCTTCTTCGTTCCATCAAAGGCTCGCACAGAGGTTTTCGCGGAACTAATTCTCGAAGGGTCTACCTTGAGGCGGTGTAAAGTCGCCAGAGGATAGATGTTCAGGGCTGAACCATTGTCGATTAACACCCGGGCTATGTGCGAGGCCTTGTACTTGACAGAGATGTATAGTGCTTTGGTGTGCCCTCTGCCTTCTAGAGGGAATTCCTCATCCGAGAAGGCGATAAGGTCTTTGAGAAGTATGGAACCCACGAACTCCTCCAATCTTTCGTGATCGATCGTCTCCGGAACATGGACTTCGCTCAGCACTTTCATCAGGGCTTTCTGGTGTTTGACAGATGTCTGGAGAAGTTCAAGAAGGGAGATTTGGGCGGGCATCTTGCGCAATTGTTCCACTATATTGTACTCACTGGCTTTAATCACAGCCAGGAACTCCTTAGCTTCTTCTTCGGTGACAGGTTTCGCCGGTTGAACATTTGCTTGGCCATATGCACGCCCGGATCTGGTGACGAGATCAACGTCAAGACTGTAAGACCAAGGGACCGCCTTATTGTCTGAGTACTCATAAGGTTGAGGTATCTCGATCACGATTCCTTCATCAGCCGCAGGCATACTTATTACGATCTCTTCATCATCGGTTGCGTCTTCGAGCGGTGGCATGTCTTCGGGCAAAGGATCGAGGTTGTCCTTCCCGGTGCTCAATGTAGCAAATTCCTCGTCCCAGTTGATAACGACCTCAGAGATAGTGGAGACGATGCCAGTATGGTCAGCATAGACAATCATCCCTGCTTCCACCATCATCGAGACTCTTTCCCTCATAACAGCCAGGGAAATGTCTTCATTAGGCGGGTAATAGCCAGCCTTCACCAGTTCTCCATAGACTTCGGTTGTGTACACCCTGATGTTCCTGATTCGACCAGCATTGAAACTGAATACAGCATTCACATTTCCCGTGTGATCAGGGAGCGGGTTGCTCTGGACGTTTGGCTTGGCGGGTTGGAACGAGAACGCCTTCGTATCAAGGAGGCTTTGAATCCGCTGCTTGAGGGCATAGCAATCGTCAGTCGAGTGTCCGAGCTCACCCATATGATAATCGCACTTTTTTGACGGGTCGAAGTTACGGAACTGCTCAGGATTGGGCCGTTTCGGCTCAGTGGTGAGTAAACCTTTCTTCCGAAGCACTGCCAGTACTTGGGACAACGAACCGGGGAGAGGGGTGAATTGCCTCCTGACGTTCCTCCTCTGAAAAGGGTGAAGACCCGTGTTTTGCTGCTGGGGTTCAGCCACCTGAATTGCCGGGGTCGAATTAGCATTCCGCCGGCTCGGTTGGTTATAGGTCACGTTGACCTGAGCTGTTGGCTCTTTCTCTTTTCTCGCAGTGAATCTCTTGGTCGAGGAAGACGGCTCCACAAACCAGCCATCCTTCAGGCCTATCTCGATCTGTTCGCCTATAGGGATGAGTTGGTTGAAATTATCGGCCGGAATGGCCACCATCCGATTGCGGTATTCAAATGGAAGAGTCTTCACGAACATTCTCTTTAACTCACTGTCGATGGGCTCGGGGACAACCTGAGCGGCTAGGTTTCGCCATCTGATGGCGTAGTCTTTGAAAGACTCGGTTTTCTTCATTTGAGCACGCTCGAGATCATCACGAGTAGGAGTGATGTCTGTAATGAACCGGTACTGTTTGAGGAACGCCTCACTGGCCTCCTTCCAGCTTTTGAGGCTATTGATCTTTTTCATGAGGTACCAGTGCAAAGCAGGGCCGGTCAAACTCGCTTGGAATGCATGAATCATCAGAAGTTCATTGTCAACGTACGAGGTCATTTGCACGTGGTACAACTGCAGGTGAGCTTTCGGGCAAGTGGTGCCATTGTACTTGTCAAAGTCTGGCATCTTGAACTTCTTCGGAATTTTGATCTGAGAATACATGGACAGATCAATTGAGGGCGAATCCTGCGAACCTTCTAACTGCTTGACTCTCTCCTCCAGCTTGACGACTCGTTCATCAGGCTTAGGTTTGTTGACAATAATCTGGACGGGGTCATCCTCCAGGTCGGGAATTTCTTCATCTTCATCCTCGACATCGACATTCTTTGCGCTTATATGCTTCGGGACTGATACTTCAGGGGATGTTGGAACAGGGATCGACCGAAGAGCCTTGATCTCGGCGGTCATTTGTTGCATGGCGACGGCGAGTTGCTTGATCTGGTCTGCCATACCGTCAACACGTTCTTGCAACTCAGTTTGATCGGCCATTCTAGCTCTTGACCGCGTCCGAATAGGGGAACGTGATCGGTCCGTAGTTACCTAATTTGCAAAATGAAACAGGGCATATGTAAGTGTCAAGCAAAATCACATGCCGATCCATGACATTGGTCTAACCGCTTTGAATTGAAAAGACCTCTTTATTGAGATGAAGAAAGTTTTTACATCGACTAATGACTTGAAATCCAACTGAAACAAACGACGCAATTCCTAAGCAAATTTAAAACTGAAATGGAAATGAAGAAAAACAACTTCAAGCTCCGACTCATTTTTTATTTAGCTTGATCCATAGACATATGGGAGGCGACATCCTTCTTCAGCTGTTCATAAGCCCGAGCTATCTTGGCTGCCTTCTCTTCAGCTTCATCGACCTTCCTTTTGAGGCGGTTGTTCTCCGAGCGGTTGGCAGACTTGAGAGGCACCTTGGGTATCGTCGGGCGTATCTCCTGAGGGATCTTGTGTTGACGGATGTACTTGGTCGTTGCGAAGTAAGACTTCTGCTCCCCTTTTAGTTCTCCTTCGGGTCGGGCTATCTTTAGGAGACGACACTTCTTCCACATCTTGTTGAGTTGAGCTACCGTCCCTTCGTGGTCTTTGTCATTGTCGGCGAAATCGACACGGAGGAGCTCGGGTTGTAACGCCGGAGGGAGCCCCTGGAGAATCTGGTACTGTCGGGACACTCTGGCGGGGTAGTACTCGATGGCGCCAGTAAAACCCAAAAGTGGCACAGGTCCAACACCATTACACGTAAGCCGAGCTTCCTCGACATTGAACCAATTAGCATGCCATTGGAAACCTTGGGGTCTAGCATTTTTCATAAAAATGATCCACTCGGAGTAATGATAATCTGGTGCGTTCTCTTGTTTTTCTTTATAGCTCAAAATGGGATGGCTAGAATCACTGAGCTCGGAAATTTTGAGTAAATCGCCACACCCTTTTATGTGAGACAAAAACCAGATTTGCAATAGCTCAACGGGTGCATGAAATGTCTTGTCACCATTTTGCTTAAATTTAGTGAGAGAAATGAAAATTTCAGCTAAAATGGTGTTGACAAAATTCTTTTGAAGACAAACTTGTTGGACGAACCATGCAATTGACAGGTTACATGCGTTCTTGCAATGAGGAAAAATGACGAACCCAAAAAATGCTAGTAAAAAGATTCTGCCCTTTTGAAAAGGTGTGGCTATTTCAAAACATTGACTTAGGAATGAAAAAGGACATGAACCACGGTTTGCTTTCAAAATTTTTTCTAAATTATGTTTTTCGACACTCAAAAATTCTGACAACATTAAGGTGGAATCGATTCCCAAAGGTGGTGTGACTAACTCTGACTCCAAAGATTTTCCAATGAGCATGCTATATTCTTCCAAAGTCGGAGTGAGCTCATGCTTACCGAATATAAAGGTGGATGTCTCGGGACACCAGAAATGGGTTAATGCTCGAACGAGGCCGGTACGGACTTTGACCTCCAGTAAGGGGAGCAATCTTCCGACGTGGCCTTCCACTAACCTGCGGTTGGTTGGACTGAGTAGACTCCACCAAGCACGGAGCTCGTCCTTAGGAGCATCAAGAATCCGGATGTCCGCCACTCCCATAGTGTATAGACCAAAACTCGCGACCGACCTAACGTCATGGACCGACCAAACAAAATGACGAAACGTAAATAGATTACGAGATAGAGTTGCAGAAAAACTTACTTCACCGGGTAGGAAAAATGGCAATCACAGAGACACACGCATGAAATGTGAGGTTCGATTTCTATCTAGACTCTGGCTTGCAAAATAGAGACGCGAGGATTACCGAGCTAAACCAAACATGGTGGTGGTTAGGCTAGGATTCCCCTGACTCCGGCTTAGTCAAAGAGCCGACCCGGGTTGAGTGGAATACAACCGTGGTGGGTACTCAATGACACCTTGAAAGAAAATTTGGGACCGAGGAGGGCGACCCGTACCAAATAGTTTTGGTCGGGGTGTCCACTGTCTCAGTACCATTCTAAACCTATGCCGCCCAGGTCCGGCAGCGGGTAGTGTGTGCGGTGTAGTGAAAATGTAAGGCATGCACAACAGGTTATATCAAACAGCGCTTCGTGCATAAATTTAAACCATACATTCAACCACCTCCCTGCAAAACAAGGGTTAACAATCACGCCTCCCCTTATACCTCCCATACTGCAAGAACATTTAACACCTTAAATGTTAGGGACGTACCTGGGATCCTCGCTGCCAAACAAAAATTATTTTTGAAATGAAAAATTGGCCTAAGTCCACTAAGAGTTTTAACTCAAGTCCCCAGCGGAGTCGCCAAGCTGTCGCGACCCTAAAATTCGATATTTTTTCGGGCTAATGGATTACTAGATTAATTAAATTAACTAACCTAGCTCGAGTTCTCCCAAACTCTACCAAATCGCAACTTAGGGTTTAAGTTCTTAACATGCAAATATTTTCATGCTTGGAGTCGCCACTAATCAATTTACGGTAGGTCGATTAGAAACCTAAATAAAACATAGGGAGATATGTTTTATTCCTACGAACCAGAGATTCTAAGCCCGGGGACTTGATTACGCTAGATCTAGTCTAACGCCCTTTCGGTACCTTTTCTTTTCAAAAATGTTTTGGCAGGCTGTTTGAATCCATTGTAACTTATGTTTTAACATGTGAGGTGTTCATGCGGATGCGCAAACCACCAAATTAACACCCAATAATCAAAGCATTAAATAAATTGCAAGTTTAGGAGAACAACTTACCCGGAACCAACGCAAGCATCTGCATTGTTAGCTAGAAAATCACGTCAAACACCCTAATATGATTTCTAGTTAGCAAGCATTCACTTAATTTCTTTTTTTTTGATTTTCACTTTATTTAAATGAAACTTAAACTATATGCAATGACATGCAATTAATGCAACCTAACATGCAAACTATATGTCACGCGACGACGTGACTTAATTCTAATGACGGAAGAATGACATATTTTTGGTATTTTTCTTTATGAAATTCGGAATGAAAAACATGCCTAAAATAACATGCAACCTATGACTTTCTATTTTTGGTATTTTCTGTTTAAAATTCGAAATTAAAAAATACCTAAGTTAACATGCATTCTATGATGACTTAATCTATCCTAGAATGATTTCTTTTTGGGATTTTTGATTAAAAATTCGAAATTATAAAATTGCAGAAATTAAAATGCAATCTATCTTAATCTATCCTAAAACAATTTATTTTTTTTTGGGTTTTCTTGAAAAATTCGAAATTAAAAAATAACATGAATAATCCGTTAAGATTAAAACCATATTTAATTTAAACTAGGAAACATGCCACGTTAAGTCCTAATTTAAATTAAATACTTATCTCGTCTTTTGGGATATATTCAAAAATCCTAAAATTCTAATTTAAATCTCGAAACAGAATTTTTTTGAGTTTTTCTTTTATTTGAAAAGGAAAGAAATCAAAACAAGGATAACAATCAAACTCAAATCAACCACGCAATCCGCCAAATTTGTTTCAAACTCGGATTAGGCACAAAAATCAAATTATCGGTCATATCTAAAGGGTTATAGATATTAACGGATAATTGATCATTCAAATTTGGGAAGCAAATTAAAATCATTATCGTATTCAAATAGTTATGAATAGTATAATGATTTTCCGTATCGCCGCGTATCGGACTTTAGGGTTAAAGTCGGATAGTCGTCCCAATACGTTGCTAAATTAGGAAAGTTTCCTAATTTGAATATTCTCAAATATTGCAGATATCCTGAACATTATCCTAAGATATCTAACAAATATTCATGCAATATTCACAAAGTATTCCGATATGCAAATCAGGAAACTAAATATTTGAAAGGAATATTCATGATATATCGACTTACCTAATTTGGATAATTTCTGAATTTCGAATCGGATCGGGATCGGCTCGCGGATCGGGACAACGGGCTTGCGGATTGAGCGATGGCAACACGGCGGCGCGACTTCACGACGACGGAAAGAGCGGGCAGCTCGCGGTGCTTGGCGGGACTTCTCGGCGGTTTGTGTGAAGACGTCGCGCACGGCAAGGGCGTCCAATCGAGGTCGCCGTTGGATGGTTTCACGAATTCAAGGAAACAGCGGCGACATGGTCTCAGTCACGGCAAAGGTCTTCTCTTTTCTCACAATTTCTCTTCGCCTCTGTATGTACTTTGCATGGGATGTTGCAGCGAAAGGGAGGGAAGCAGAATTTGTTGAATAAAATTCCACAAACATGGACCAGTCTTCAAGGCTGCTGAAGGCGTGGGCTTCTCTTCATGGCTTTGCTGTTGATTGGTCAAACAAAAGAAAAAAAAACATCTTCATGCACGGTCTTCCTCCTGTGACGTCTTCTGCATGGGCTGTAGAAGGACGTGGACTTCTTCAACGCCGTGACTTCAAAGACGCCGGGAAGAAGCAGTAAGGGAGTCACGGTCTACAAGGCTTCTTCAATGCTTCGATGGTGCAGTTGCAGCGTGCAGCGGAGGGGCCACTTCGCTAGCAACAGCGTCAAGGGCAGCGGGACGCCGGCGGAGGGGGCAAGCGCGGCGGTGGTAACACGCCGGTCCTTTCTTTCTCTCTCACTCTCACCCTAACTCTCTCTCTTGCTCACGAAAAATTCTGATCTCAATTTGTGACGTCTCCCATAATTTGACCTAACATTATGTATATATAGACGAATCTAGGTCAAATTAAGTGGGCTTAATTAACCTAATGGGCTTAGACTTGGGCTTAGGGCTTAATTCAATTTAAATGGGCTGCATTAACTTGGGTTAAGCCCAAATTAAAACAACCAAGCCCACGTGACGTGAAATTCCCGGCCCTAGCATCCCGAGCGAGCCGAGTCTCGTTCGATAAAATTTAAGTTCGATTGCCATCGCTAATTTGATGCAAATGCAATTAAACTAAAATGAACCTAAACTATATATTATGCAATTTAAATATTTTTGTTTAGGGGTTAAGAATTAATCCCTAATTTTTATATGCAAATTACGACTAAATGAACGTCGGTAAAATTTAGGTGTCAACAGGGGAGAACACAATTTCCAGAGATCAGAATTTTAGAGAGAGTGAGAGTGAAGGAAGAGAAGAGAAGAGAGAAGACCGGCGCGCCGTTCACCGCGACACCGCCGCGCCGGAGGACTGCCCCCGCCGTTCCTTCGCGCGTCGCCTGCAGCCACGCCGGAGCACGCCGCGTCGCCGCCCCTCCGCGCGACGACCTCACGCAAGGACCTCTGCCCTTTTCGGATCACGCTGCCCACTTTGCTGACTGGCTCTCTTCCTTCACGCCCGCTGTGCTCCGTCTTCTTGCTGTTGCTGCTGCCGATTCTTCATGCACCACCACACTACCGAGACGTGGAATCCTTCCATGCAGCAAAGTCAAAGTCTTCAGCGGAAGACTAGTCCACGTTGAAGGCTGAACAAGAGTCCAAGAAGTTGACTTTGTCAACGTTGCTCCTTCCTGGTGCAATAACCTTCACTAATCTACATGAATTCCCCCCCTTCGCTGCAACATCCCATGCAGAAGACGTGATCGCGTACATAACACAGAGAATAAAAAATAGAGAGATTTTGCTCTTCTTTTGTGGTTTGCTGCATGTGGTCACCAAGGTCCACGATTGCCTCCCACGTGGTGACAAGCAACGCATCCCTCTTGGAGCCCCTTCGAAGAAATCCAATCCGGTTTGAGCTTCAATAACGAAGCATTCTGTCCGTGGAACGCTACTGATTTTTTTTCTGACTTCACCATCGCGCACAACACCGCGCCCAACCGGAGTGCCGCTCGTGAGTCCCGCCGACGTTGCCGTCCCGACGCCGTGAACCACCGTGTCGTCGCCGTTTGTCCCGTCCTGATCCGCAAGCCCGAACTCATCTCGATCCAAGTCCAAATTTGGAATTATTTCAAATTAGGTAAGTTGATATATTCAGAATATTTTCTTCAAATATCTATTTTCCTGATTTGCATGTTTGAATATTTCGTGAATATCACGCGAATATTTAGATATCTTAAGATAATGTTTGATTTATCCGCAATATTTCTGAATATTCAAAATTAGGAATCGTTCCTAATTTAGCAACGTATCTGGACGTCTATCCGACTTTAACCCTAAAGTCCGATACGCGGCGATACGGGAAATTATTATCCTATCCATAACTACTTGGATACGATGATAAATTTCATTAGCTTTCCAAATTTGAATAATCGATTATCTGTTAATATCTATAACCCTTTAGATATGACCGATAATTTGATTTTTGTGCCTAATCCGAGTTTGAAACGAATTTGGCGGATTGCGTGGTTGATTTGAGTTTGATTGTTATCCTTGTTTTGATTTCTTTCCTTTTCAAATAAAAAGAAAACCCAAAAAAATTTCTGTTTTGAGATGTAAATTAGAATTTTTGCATGTCTAGGGTTTTTGAATATATCCCGAAGGATAAGATAAATATCTAATTTAAATTAGGACGTAACGTGGCAAGTTCCCTAATTTAAATTAGGTATTATTTCAAATCCTAATGGATTATTCACATTATTTTATTGTTCTAAATTTTTAATCAAAAATCCCAAAAATAAATCATTCTAGGGTAGATTAGGTCATCATAGATTGCATGTTAACTTAGGTATTTTTTAATTTCGAATTTTAAACAGAAAATACCAAAAATAGAAGTCATTAGGTTGCATGTTAATTTAGGCATATTTTCTATTCCGAATTTCAATGAGAAAAATACCAAAAAATAATCATTCTTTCGTCATTAGAATTAAGACACGTTGTCGCGTGACATATAGTTTGCATGCTAGGTTGCATTTATTTGCATGTCATTGTTGCACGTCATTGCATATAGTTTAAGTTTCATTTAAATAAATGAAAAATCAAAAAAAAGAGAAATTGAATGAGTTGCTTTGTTAATTAAAAATCATATTAGGATTGTCTATGATTTTTCACTAACAATGCAGATGCTTGCGTTGCACTGAGGTAAGTTGTTCTCCTAAGCTTGCAATTTATTTAATGCTTTCCTGGGTGTTAATTTGGTGGTTTGCGCACCCGCATGAACACCTCACATGTTAGTGGCTAAGCTAAAATGGATCCAAACTGCCTGCCAAATATTTTTGAAAAGAAAAGGTACCGAAAGGGCGTTAGACTAGATCTAGCGTAATCAAGTCCCCGGGCTTAGAATATCTGGTTCGTAAGAATAAAACATATCTCCCTATATTTTATTTAGGTTTCTAATCAGCCTACCACAAATTGATTAGTGGCGACTCCAAGCATGAAACATTTGCATGTTAAGAACTTAAACCCTAAGTTGCGAATTGGTAGGGTTTGGGAGGGCCCGAGTTAAGTTTAATCTTAATAATCCATTAGCCCGAGAAATCGATAAAAAATTTTTAGGGTCGCGACAGGCTTGCCTTTCATCATCCTGATGTACCTCATTCGACACGTTCAAGTCACTCCACATGAGTTATTAGGTTGTTTAAATAGACTTTCTCTTTGAAGTCAATAATACTGATCGATAAAACAACCATGCAGAAATTAAAACCAATGTACACATTTCATCTCAAAATTGATTGAAATCATTAATTCATCATTGAAATGTTTGCAATTCAGAACGCAAAACCAAACAACGGAAAACTTTTGCTACAAAATGATGGGTTTTATCAAGGATAATACATCTTTACAGCATTAGAATTGACAGGATTGGAAAACTCGCGACCGTCCATTTCGGCGAGAATCAGGGCACCTCCGAGAAGCACCTTCTTAACCACATATGGACCGATGTAGTTTGGAGCAAATTTACCTCCGGGAACGGGGAAAATTGGCAGCACCTTCCTTAGGATTAGATCATTTACTTCGAAGTGCCTTGGACGCACCTTTTAGTTGAAGGATCTAGCTATCCTCAGCTAATAGGTTTGACCGTGGCAAATGGCTCTCAATTGCTTTTCATCAATCAGGTTCAGCTGTTCGTGTTTTTGTCGCATCCATTCCGCTTCAGACAACTCCACTTGGGATAAAACCCGCAAGGAAGGGATTTCTACTTCGACAAGTAGGACTGCTTCCATGCCATACACCAGAGAAAAAGGAGTTGCAATGATAGAGGTTCGGATAAAGGTCCGATATGCCATTAGTGCAAATGGCAATCTTTTGTGCCAGTCACGATAATTTTCAGCTGTTTTGGCTAGGATCTTTTTGATGTTCTTGTTAGCGGCTTCGACTGCTCCATTCATCTGCAAACGGTAGGGAGATGAATTCAGATGCTTGATCTTGAACTCATTGAACAACTAATCCATGAACTTGTTGTTCAAATTTGTCCCATTATCGGTGATAATAGCTTTGGGAACACCATAGCGAACAACTATGTCCCGCCTGATAAACTTCACAACATTCTTCGCAGTAACGTTGGCATAAGATGCCGCTTCAATTCACTTGGAGAAATAATCAATTGCGACTAAGATGAATCGGTGTCCATTCGACGCCTTGGGATTGATTGGGCCAATCACATCGATGCCCCACATCGAAAAAGGCTATGGTTTGGATAGCTGATGTAACTTCGTGGGGAGAATATTTATCTTATCCCCGTGGACCTGATAGCGATGGCATCTCCGAACATATTGGATACAGTCATTTTCGAGAGTAAGCCAATAATAACCCAACCTCATGATCTTCTTAGCTAACATATGGCCATTCATGTGTGGACCGCATATCCCCTCGTGCACTTCTTGCATGATCCTAATAGCTTCAGCTGCGTCCACACACCTCAGCAGAATTGAATCATAGGATCTCTTGTATAGCTTTTCACCACTGACAAAGAATTTTGAAGCCATTTTCATTATGTACTTCCTGTCAGCCGGAGTGCTTCCTTAAGGAAATTCTTGTCTCTGAATGTAGTTCATGATATCGTAATACCATGGCTTTTCGTCGGGTTCTCCAGTCACAACCATACAGTAGGCCGATTTTGTTAGGACTTCAATCTTCAAAGGCTCTACTTCTACTCCACCGGTCACTTGCAGTATGGAAGATAACGTAGCTAGCGCATCAGCGAACTGATTGTGGGATCTCAACAAGTACTCGAAGGAAATATCTTCGAACTCCTTTATAATTTCTTCGAGGTATTCATGATACGGCACTAGTTTGGTATCTCTAGTCTTTCATTCTCCTACAGTTTGGAGAATAATCATAGCGGAATCACTAAATACTTTCAACTTGGATATCTCCATTTCTACTGCAGCTTGAAGTCCGAGGATGCAAGCTTCGTATTCGGCTATGTTATTGGTATATGGGAACACCAACTTTGCTGCTACTGGATAATGTTGCCCAACTGGGGATATTAAGACTGCCCTAGTACCGGAACCAGTCAAGTTCACAGCTCCATCGAAGAACATGGTCTATGCATCTTCCTTTATTACCAGAATGCGATCTTCTGGGGAATATCCATCATCATCCGAGGTTCCAGAATTCTCGGCTAACACGTCGGCGATTACTTGGTCTTTAACTGACTTCTGTGGCATCATTTGGACATAAAATTCTAACATCAAAATTTGCCATTTGGCTAACTTCCCTACCAAAGCCGGTTGATCAAGTAAATAATTGATAGGATCATTCTCAGTCACCAGGAGAGTCTGGTGATGCAATGTATACTGTCTCAGCCTATGGAGCACCCATACTAGTGCAGCACAAGTCTTCTCGACTTCAGGGTAATTCAACTCCGAGACGGTGAACTTCTTACTCAAGTAATAAATGGCTCGCTCTTTTCCATCCTCAGGATTTCTTTGGGCTAGCATCGCACTCAAAGACTCGCTATGAATCGTGAGGTAGAGGATTAGAGGCTGCCACATCATTGGCGGGACTAGCACTGGTGGTTTCATCAAATACTGTTTCAGTTCATTAAACGCTTCCTACCAATTATCGTCCCACTTCACTTGAGCATTCTTCTTTAGAATTTGAAGAACGGCTTAGCAGTTTCGGAAAACTAGGAAATGAAACGGGCTATGTAGTTCAATCTACCCAGGAGGCTCCGTACTTCTTTCACGGTCGACGGGGGTTGTAGCTCACATATAGCCTTTACCTTGGAAGGATCGACTTCGATGCCTTTACTACTTACTACGAACCCAAGTAGTTTTCCTGACGTTGCCCCAAATACGCACTTCACCGGGTTGAGACGGAGTTTAAACTCACCGAGTCGGTCAAACAACTTCATCAGAGTATCAACATGACTCTCTCCGGGTCGAGACTTGACAATCATGTCATCGACATAGATCTCAATCTCCTTATGCATCATGTCATGGAAAAGAGTCACCATTGCTCGTTGATATGTTGCCCCTGCATTTTTAAGACCGAATGGCATGACCTTATAGTGGAATGTACCCCAAGGAGTGATGAACGCTGTCTTCTCCTTATCGCTGTCCTTCATTCTTATCTGATTATAGCCCGAGAAACCATCCATGAAGGAAAACGGTTCGAATCCAGCAGTGCTATCTACCAGAACGTCTATATGCGGTAATGGGAAGTCATCTTTAGGGCTAGCCTTGTTCAAGTTGCGATAATCGATGCAAACCCGAACTCGGCCATCTTTCTTCATGACTGGCACAATGTTGGCCACCCAGGTAGGGTATTGGGTGACTTCGATGAATCCCACTTTCAGAAGTTTCATAACTTCCTCCTCTATCTTCTTCGAAAGTTCAGGTTTGGTTCTTCATAGCCTCTGTTTCTTGGGTGGCATGCTGAGATTAGTAGGCAAACCATGCTCCACAATAGATGAGTCTAAACCCGGCATATCGGCGTACGACCAGGTAAAGATATCCTAGTAATCCTTCAGCAATTGGATGAGGCGTTTGGCTTCATCTTTGGGAATGGCTGCCCCTACCTTCACTTCCTTGGTTTCTCTGGAATCACTCAGATTAACGGTGATAGTTTGATCTACCGTCAGAACTTTAGGTTTTTCATGAAGCTCTAAGTCGCGCTGAATATCTGAGGAATCATCGAGTTCGCCGGCATCATTGGGATCAGGCTCGGCGACGCATAATTCATCAGATTGGACCGTTTCCACACCCTCACGTGTCACAAGATTGCCCCTGAAACATAAAGTAATGAATTCAGAAGGACAAACAGAGCTAAATATTGCATTTTTTTTGTAAATTTTTGTTTTTTGTTGGTTCTGTTTTTGTCTTTTTGAAATTCTTTTCGAAAAAGTTTTAACACGAGGAAGCATGAAGAAGCCCAGGCCTCAGAGTTCTCCTTGGACTATATTTTCTTTTACCGATTGGATATCATCACCGAGCTGATTTGATATACCTCAACATGCCCTCAAAAATAAAAATAGAAATTTGTAATTTCATTGATTATCTCAAAATGAATTACATTTATTGAATGGAAATTGCAGCAATCAAAAACTTAGAAACAGAAATGAAACGCAGCACCCGAAACGGGGCAAATCCTAGAAAGCAGTAAAAATTCCCACGCAGGGGAGTGTGCGGAAAAGTAAAGATTTTACTCTTGTGGGCCTGTGCCCATTCCCTCTAACGGTCCTTCTTCGATAGCTCCGATGAAGACATCGTCAAACAAGGCAATGATTCCCTCCATGGCATCATCAGAATCTTCTGTCATTTGAGATATTGGATTATCTATACCTCTCCATCCGTCGGGGACAACGTCGCGGGGATCAGCATAGAAGCTCGGGGGTACTGAGTACTTCACATAGTAATCGAACTTGCCGCTCGGCTGCCCCAGAGTGTCAATCACCTCCTTCTCCTCGTGCATCATCCTTGCAGGGCCAGGGAATGTGGTGCGAATGTGTGGAAGCAACCTACCACGCCCGAGTTCTTCATTGTTCGACCCTTCATTAGGTTGTTGTCTATTCTGCTCAACTCCTTGGCCTCGACCTCGACCATACCCACGTCTCTCATTGTTTGGCACGGTTGACCCCTGATACCCCAATCCAGTAGTGCGGGGTCTTTGAGAGACTTCAATCGGTCTACAAATACCTTGACCATCCCTGCCAAGACCTTCGCCCGGAACAAAGCCACGAGATACCATTACTCTTTCAATCATTACTGCAGCATTTGACACCTCAGGAACTGGCGGTGACGATCCTCTAGCCACATGTATGGTTGATACGAGCTCAAACGACCGATAGCTCGATTCTATCTTGCAATCCGATTCGACATAGGGGATGGGCGTTGCATGATAAATCGGATGCTCCTCTTCGCCATGCACGGTGACTAACTTCCTTTCCACAACGAACTTCACCTTTTGATGTAGATTGGATGGCACAGCTCCAGCAGTATGAATCCATGGACGACCCAACAGGAAGTTGAATGCAGTGGGGATGTCCATAACTTGGAACAGGATGTTGAACACTATTGACCCTATCTGTATGTCGAGGTGGATTTCTCCCATGACTTCCTTCTTTGTCCCGTCAAAGGCTCGCACAGAGGTCTTTGCGGAATTAATCCTCGAAGGATCTACCTTGAGGCGGTGTAGAGTCGCCAGAGGACAGATGTTCAAGGCCGAACCATTGTCGATTAACACCCAGGCTACGTGCGAGGCATTGTATTTGACAGAGATGTACAACGCTTTGGTATGTCCTCTGCCTTCTAGAGGGAACTCCTCATCTGAAAAGGCTATGAGATCTTTAAGAAGTATAGAACCCACGAATTCCTCCAGTCTCTCATGATCGATCGTCTCAGGCACATGAACTTCGCTTAACACTTTCATTAGGGCTTTTTGGTGTTTGACAGACGTCTGGAGAAGTTCAAGAAGAGAGATTTGCGCGGGCATCTTGCGCAGCTACTCCACTATGTTGTACTCACTAGCCTTAATCACAGCCAGGAACTCTTTAGCTTCTTCATCGGTGACACGTTTTGCGGGTTGAGCATTTGCTTGGCTATAGGCACGCTCGGACCTGGTGACTAAGTCGACATCAAGAATGTAGGACCAAGGAACTGCTTTATCATCAGAGTACTCGTATGGTTGAGGTATCTCAATCACAATCCCTTGATCAACTACAGGCGTACTTATTGCGATCTCTTCATCATCGGTCGCGTCTTCGAGCGGCGGCATGTCTTCGGGCAAAGGATCGAGCTTGTCCTTCCCAGTGTTTAACGTAGCGAATTCCTTGTCTCAGTTAATGACGACTTCAGAGATAGTGGAAACGATGCCCGTGTAGTCAGCATAAACAATCAGCCCGGCTTTTACCATCCTTGAGATTCTTTCTCTCATGACAGCCAGGAAGATAACTTCATTACTCGGGTAATAACCGGCCCTTACCAACTCACCGTAGACGTCCATGGTGTGTACCTTGACGTTCTTGATTCGATTAGCATTGAAACTGAATATGGCATTCACATTACCCGCATGATTAGAGAGCGGGTTACTCTGAATGTTTGGCTTGGTGGGTTGGAACGAGAACACCTTCGTATCAAGGAGGTTTTGGATTTGGTGCTTGAGGATAGAACAATCGTCGGTTCAGTGCCCCAACCTCGCCAGTGTGATAATCGCATTTCTTCGATGGGTCGAAACTATAGAATTTCTCAGGATCGGCCCGCTTTGGCTCGATAGCAAGTAAGCCTTTCTTTCGGAGCACTGCCAATACTTGGGACAACGAACCGGGGATGGGGGTGAATTGCCTCCTGATGTTCCTCCTCTGGAAAGGTTGACGACCCGTGTTTTGTTGCTGAGCTTCTGCGAATTGAATTGCCGGGGCAGGATTAGTATTCCGCCGGCTTGGTTGGTTATAAGTCACGTTTACTTCAGCTGCCGGTTCTTTCTCCTTCCTTGCACTGAATTTCTTGGTTGAGGAAGACGGCTCCACAAACCAGCCATCCTTCAGCCCTATCTCGATCTGTTCACCTATGGGGATGAGTTGATTAAAGTTATCAGCCGAGCTGGCCACCATTCGATTACGGTACTCGAACGGGAGAGTCTTGATGAACATCCTCTTCAGCTCACTGTCAATAGGTTCCGGGACAACCTGAGCGGCTAAGTTTCACCATCTGATGGCGTAATCCTTGAAGGACTCAGTCTTTTTCATTTGAGCGCGCTCAAGGTCATCACGGGTGGGAATGATGTCTGTTATGAACCGGTATTGCTTCAGGAATGCCTCACTAGCCTTCTTCCAGGTTTTGAGGCTATTTATCTTCTTCATAAGATACCAGTTCAAAGCAGGACCCGTCAAACTAGCTTGGAGTGCATGGATCATCAGGAGCTCGTTGTCAACATACGAGGTCATCTGTACGTGGTACAACTGCAGGTGAGCTTTCGGGCAGGTGGTGCCATGTACTTGTCAAAGTCCGGCATCTTAAACTTCTTTGGGATCTTGATCTGTGAGTACAGAGACAGATCGATTGAAGGTGAATCCTGCGAACCTTCCAGCTGCTTAATTCTCTCTTCCAGCTTATTAACTCGTTCATCAGGCTTGGGTTTGTTGATGACAATATGGACGGGGTCGTCTTCTAACTCGGGGAGATCATCATCTTCTTCGATGTCAACACTCTTTGCACCTTTATGCTTAGGAGTTGATACTTCAGGGGGTGCCAGAACAGGGATCGACTGAAGGTTCTTGATTTCAGCGGTCATTTGTTGCATTGCGACGGCAAGTTGCTTGATCTGGTCTTCTATGCCAACAATACGCTCTTGCAAGTCGATTTGCTCGGCCATTCTAGCTCTTGACCGTGTGCGAATAGGCGATCGTGATCGGTTCATAGTTACCTAATTTGGAAAATAGAGCATGGTAAGTATGCATCCTCAAAGCGATCGGTCCATGACTCAGTCTAATCGTCTCTTTTTATTCTCATTTTTCATGACATTTTTCATTACTCCATGTATTTGTGAAAATGATGGCAAATTTCTTAGAAAATAATGACTTATGACAGACCTAGAAAAATAATGATAAGAATTGAAAGTAATTTTTTTTAAAGCTTTATTTTTTCTTTTTCTTTCCCTTTGAAAAGAAATTCAATGATCATTACTTTCAAAAATTACGATCGACTTAGACCTATCATGGACCGACCATATGTACGAAACATAAATAAAGTGCGAGAAAAAGGTTCAGAAAACTTACTTCACCAGGTAGGGTAATGTCAATCACATAGACACACGCATGAAATATGAGGTTCGATTTCTATCTAGACTCTGGCTTGCAAAATGGAGACACGAGGATTACCGAGCTAAACCAGTCATGGTGGTGGTAAGGCTAGTATTCCCCTGACTCCGGCTTAGTCAAAGAGCCGACCCGGGTTGCAGAGGGCGCAACCGTGGTGGTATTCAATGACACCATGAAAGAAAATTTTGGGACCGAGGAGGGTGACCCGTACCACATCGTTTTGGTCAGGGTATCCATTATCTTAGTACCATCCTAAACCTATGTCACCCAGGTCCGGCAGCGGGTAGTGTGTGCGGTGTAGTGAAAATGTAAGGCATGCACAGCAGGCTATATCAAACAGCGTTTCGTGCATAAATTAAACCATACATTCAGCCACCTCCCTACAAAACAAGGGTTAACAATCACGCCTCCCCTTATACCTCCCATACTGCAAAAACATTTAACACCTTAAAATGTTAGGAGCGTATCTGGGATTCTCGCTGCTAAACAAAAATATTTTTTCAAAAAGAAAAACTGGCCTAGGTCCACTAAGAGTTTTAACTCGAGTCCCCAGCAGAGTCGCCAAGCTGTCCCGACCCCTAAAAAATTTGATCATTTTTCGGGCTAATGGATTATTAATACTAATCTTAACTCGGGCCCTCCCAAGCTCTACCAATTCGAAACATAGGGTTTAAGTCATTAACATGCAAATATTTTCATGCTTGGAGTCGCCACTAATCAATTTGTGGTAGGTCGATTAGAAACCTAAATAAAACATAGGGAGATATGTTTTATTTCTACGAACCAGAGATTCTAAGCCTGAAGACTTGATTACGCTAGATCTAGTCTAACGCCCTTTCGGTACCTTTTCTTTTCAAAAACATTTTGGCAAGCAGTTTGGATCCATTTTAACTTAATTACTAACATGTGAGGTGTTCATGCGGATGCGCAAACTACCAATTTAACACCCAGAAAAGCCTTAAATAAATTGCAAGTTTAGGAGAACAACGCACCTGAATGCAACGCAAGTATCTGCATTGTTAGTTAGAAACTCACATCAACACCCTAATATGATTTCTAATTAACAAAGCAATTCATTCAATTTCTTTTTTAGATTTTCACTTGTTTAAATGAAATCTAGTCTGCATGCAATGATGTGCAAAAATGACATGCGAATTAATGCAACCTAACATGCAAACTATATGTCGTGCGACAATGTGACCTAATTCTAATGACATGCACATGGTTTATTTTTGGTATTTTCTGATGAAATTCGGAATAAAAATATGTCTAAATTAACATGCAACCTATGATGACTTAATCTACCCTAGAATGACTTATTTTTGGGATTTTTGTGTAAAATTCGGAATAATAAAATAACGTGAATAATTTGTTAGGATTAAAACAATACCTAATCTAAACTAGGAAACATGCCACCTTAGGTCCCAATTTAAATTAAATACTTATCTCATCCTTCGGGATATATTCAAAAATCCTAGACATGCAAAATTCTAATTTAAATCTAGCTAATATTTTTGAATTTTTCTGTTTTATTTGAAAAGGAAAACAATTTAAACAAAGATAGCATCCACATTCAAATCAACCACACGATCCGCCAAATTTGTTTCAAACTCGGATTAGGCACAAAAATCAAACTATTGATCATATCTATAGGGTTATAAATATCGACGGAAAGTCGATCATTCAAATTTAGAAAGCTAATGAAATTCATTATCGTATCCAATTGGTTATGGATAGGATAATAATTTCCTGTATCGCCGCGTATCGAACCTTAGGGTTAAGGTCAGATAGACGTCCAGATACGTTGCTAAATTAGGAAATTTTCCTAATTCCGAATATCGCGGATATATCGAGCATTATCCTAAGATATCTAATTATCTACATAATATTTATGAAATATTCCAAATACTCAAATTAGGAAACTTAATATTCTGAAAATATATCGGATAATAATCGTTACCTAATTTGAAATATTTCCAAATTTAGATTTGGATCGAGCTCGGGACGAACAGCGACGACGGCGGGACACAACGGCAACACCGGCAGGTCTCTCCGGCGGCTGTACACATCGACGGTGCAAGGCGTGGACGGCGGCGTCGGTGTGGCGGGCTCGGTTCTGGCAACTCCGGTGGGGTGCTGTTCCGGCGCGGCAGCTGGCTGTTCCGGCGTATCACAGCAGCAGCGACAGCTGTGCAAGGCGGAACGGCGACGGCGACAGCTTGTGACGGTGCAACAGAGGGAACCGGCGACTATGGAGGTCGACGGAGGGGCGGCGTGGCCTTCGGCAGTGTAGTCGAGCGGCTGTGGGCAGCTTCGGACGACGTGGACAATGGCGATGCAGCTCAGACGGCGGCTGCAGGCAGGCACAGCGGGGCGATTCTCCGGTGGAGCAACGAACGAAGGCACGCCGGCGTGGCTGTGGACAACGGTAGAGGGCGGCACACGACGGCAAGGGCAGGTGATAGGCTTCCCCGGGGTAGTGGCTTCGGCGAGAGGAAGTGCTCCGGTGGCTGTGGACGCCGGCGGAGGGGCGGTGCAGGGGCGGCAGTGGCGTGAGGGCTACTGCAGGCTGACTCCTCTGGCGACGGCGACGACCTGCTGGGCTGCTGCTCAGTGAACGGCAACACGGGGAGGACGGCGACAATGGCTGGTCTTCAGGTGGTTGGCGGCGACAACGAGACCACGGCAAGGCTGACCAGCGGTCCGTGGCTCCTCCGAACAGCGACGGTGGTGCAACAGCGCTGGCGAGGGAGCACGGCAGGCGGCGGCGTGTGGTGGCGACGCCGATCTCTCTCCCTCCTTCTCATGTGTGTGTGTGTCTCTCTCAAAAATTTTTGATCTGGAAATGATCTGTCCTCTAAATTTCTGACCTAAAACATGTTTATATAATTCTAAACTAGGTCAATTAGATGGCCTCTATAGTCCTAATGGGCTTATACTTGGGCTTAGGCTCATATTTAGTATTTAAATGGGCTGATTTAATTAATTAAATTCAACAGACTAAATCAAACCCAAATTAAAACAATCGAGCCCGTTTGTCTTCAAATTCCCGGCCCTTGGATTCCGAGCGTGCCGAGTCTCGTTCGATGAAATTTAAGCTCATTTGTTACCGCTAATATGATGCAAAATGCAATTAAATTAAAATGAACCTAAACTATATGTTATGCAATTTAAATATTTTTGTTTAGGGGTTAAAATTTAATCCCTAATTTTCTATGCAAATTACACTAAATGGTCGGTAAAATTTAGGTGTCAACATATACTCTATACAAGTGTATTGGGCCACCGTTTTTTCCCTGCCCCAATCAGTCATTCAGGGAATTGAGAAAATCTTGCGCCAATTTTTATGGAAAGGCCCTGACCTTGGTACAGGTGGAGCAAAGGTTGCATGGAATACAATTTGTCTTCCTAAGAATGAAGGTGGACTTGGGATTCGCCGACTTGGTGAATATAATACAGCCATGACTCTCAAGCATAAATGGCTTCTATTTACTGACAAGGAAGCAATGTAGTGTAAATGGATTCATACAACTTTTTAAAACAACTCAAACTTTTGGGTTGTATCAAAACCCACATTTTGTTCCTGGACTTAGAAGAAAATTCTAGATTTGCGTACGGTAGCTCACACTATGTTCAGATGGAAAATTGGCAATGGTCATTCGGTTTCCTTTTGGTTTGACTGGTGGCACAATAAAGGCCCCCTCTACCATATATTCACCAATGTGAACATATATCAGTCCAGGATTCCTCGGAAGACCTCGGTACGAGAGTTCTATGAAGGCACATGGCAATCTTCAGCTACTTTGGATACCATTCAAAGCTGGACTGACCCCCCACCTTTGTTTAATGATGACATATCGGACAAACTTATATGGAATCCTTCTTCGTCTACCCCCTTTATTGTTGCTCGAGCATGGAATCATATTAGAACTAAAGGACAACCAGCCCCGTGGCATTCCTTTGTCTGGGATAAGCATATAGATCCGTGGCATGCCTTTCTATTATGGGTAGTCTCTCTTAACCGGCTACCTTCCCAGACACTCCTCTTACAAAACCACAGGATTGACACAGCTCTATGTGCGTTCTGTGGTTTTGTCCCAGACTCAGCTAACCATTTGTTTTTTGCGTGCTCTGTTACGAGTAGATTAGCATCTTGTTGGGCAACGAAATGCAACCTTCCGTGGTGCAATAAGTCCTGGCAAGACCATATCACCTGGGCAATGAAAGTTTGCGGTAGCTCCTCCTTTGCTCATCGACTATCCAGATTTGCTTTTGGGGTTTTATGTCACATCATTTGGACCGAAAGGAATAACTTCATTTTTAGGAACAAGAGCACCTACATTCCAGGCATGCACAAACACCTTATTAAGGTGGTGAATGACAAACCTATATCCATGGGGACTAGTACTGATACACCTGCAAACCGGAGAATACAAAGGAACTGGGGACTTACTCCCTCTATCTTTGATGCTAGTCTAGCCCCTCTTTAGGGTGTTGTCCCGTTTTTTGTGGTTTGGCCTTTTCTTGGCTTGTTGTATAGCTTTTGCTAAGCCATCCTTGACCCCTCTTGGACATTTTATGTCCTTGCTGGGTCGATGGATGCTTTTGGCCTTAGGTTGTATATGGTGTTATGATTAGTAATACAATTTCTTACCTTACCAAAAAAAAAAAATAGTCTCAATAAGCAATTACCTAAATCTCACTTAGGCTAACGCGTACCGCAGGACAATTTGGAGCATGCAAAGTTTATCACTTAACGTGCCACAATAATCATAGGCATCCTTACCTCACCTTGGCATACACACAAGCCCTGCACGTTAGTATGTAGCCACAACATGGCAACCATTTGTCGCACACACAACAACCCGAATCGGGGCAAGCACATGCATAACACACTTAACAATCCAGACGTGCCCAATAATAATCTCACATAGCATACCACAATGCATATCACAATTATAAGGTCTAAATTATTAGCAGCTCCTCGGGCTCTCCAAACCTACGTAAAACGCTTTAGGCTACAGGGCTTCCAACGTAACCAGATATCATCCCGCTACGTCGGCGATGACATCGTCATGCGTTACACGCATCAAGACGGTATTCCATGAGAAGTATCAATCTGGCCTCCACTGCGATTGGCATCTAGGCATCCGATGAATCGGGCATCGTCTCGTGTGAAACGCATCAAGACGGGTTACAATCTCGCATAAAACGCCTCAGGTTATTATGTGAGCATGTAGGTATTCAACACTTAGACCAATTTCCCATCTTTCGATTAGCCAATTGTCAATTCATGCTCAGCTCACAACCAGCCACACCCTCACGTGCAACAACAACATCGAAAATCCGGGAGAGAGAAATCAAATTTGAACAGTAAATCGGGAAGAATTGAGACGGTCCGAAAATGGACCTACAAATGCCTCAAAATGGCATCCAAAAATTTCAAATTTAATATATATCATACTTTAAGATATTATGGTCAACTTTCATGAAGAACACTATCTCAAATTCGGCCCACACCAGTCTCCACAAAAATAACAAAACAACAGGGCTCATCAACAATCGATCCGAGAACCAACCAAACAATCATTAATCATCAACCAAGCTCAACCAACCATTAAATCAACACTAATCAACCCTTAGACATGCCATTGGTACCCATTGTCCTAATCAAAGCTTAGGGAGTACTTACTAGGAGTCCTAAGTCAAGACAAGCAAGCCAAGTCAAACTAAGCCAAGCAACAGCAGCTCCAGTGGTCGGACGGGAAGATCGGCAGTGGTGCTAGTCATGGCAGTCCACGGCTGGGGCGAACATGGGCTGGTGGTCACGGTAAGGGATGGTGTTGGTCTCGGTTAGGGCTTGTGGTGTTTGAAAATAGTGAGGAAAGAGGAAGAAAGAAAGGGGTGGCAGCATAAGTAGCAGGAGCGACAGCCGACGGCTGTTCCGACTGCATCACGATGGCTGGAATTGGCTGACTGGTCCGACAAGGGGGTGAGGGAAGCTCGACCGAAAATGAGAGAGAACAAGAGAGGAGAGAATGAGAGAATGAAGGAGAGAGAGAGAGAGAGAGAGAGAGAGAGAGAGAGAGAGAGAGAGAGAGAGAGAGATATGGTCTTGATCTTACTAACCCCACTCACACAAATCTCTACTACCAAACTCCACTCACATCCAAGGGCCAAGAATCCATTCCCTTCCCCAAGCTAAGATCCAATGGATCACAAAATTCCTCTCACTAATTTCCCAAAAATTACAAATGGCAAACAAAATAACTAAGCAAGATAAGGAGGGGCACAATGGTCCAAAGAATTCAGCAAAGGAGGGAAAGTGCCCAAGTCTAATTTGCCTTTCAACCTTTCAAATGAATACAAATATCCTCGGGGGTAAAATGGTCTTTTCCTATATCCGGTTCAAATTAAATTGTTCCGATAATTCCAAGCGATCTGATAGTTGGCCATGCTTAATGAGACGACGTTCGATAAATTTTCGTGGAATCTTGAAAGGTCAACATCCCATTCCAAATTCTAATTCGTAGCTAAAATCAATCAATCGCGACTTTATTGTATCTCAAATTAACGGGTAGCTTTTTGGAGCTACGCATATCGACTCGTGGCCGATTCGATATCAAGCTATATCTAAATTTACTCGAGCCATGACAACCAAGGGTTGTCATGTAATTACAAGGGTCAATCATTAGTTCCAATTGATGCGATTGTTCGACTTAGGTTTTGGATCGTTCGAAATTCATATAATGGTTAAGCGGAATCACATACGATCCAATTGTATAACATTTGCGAATCGTTCCATAGCCATCTTGAATCGGTCTATAATGGCTCAAAATATCTCCTTGTCAATTCTTATGGTCGAAGTGTCAAGCCATGGCTAAGTTCTTAGGTTCATGTACTTGATTCCTAGCTAGCCATTCCCTAATGGTTAATCTTCTCAAGAGTGATCAATTCCGAGTGAGATTTAACTAAAGTGCATCGAAGATATAATCATTTCATAAATCTCGAAAATGGATCGAATTTCAGAATGTCACATAGGCCTAGCCTAGTTTTTTTTTCTTTTCCCAACCGTGCCCAAATAGGGTGAAGAAGAAGGCCAATCTAGGTCGGGTTAGGTCGAATCCGGCCTACCCGGCAGACCCGGATTGGTCTAATTTTATAAATTTGACCCCATACTGTCCTAATTTCATGATTTTAACCCCAATATTTGACTCCTTGATACATTTTACCCTAGAATATGGATTCAATTTTGAATTTTCATTTCAATTGGGCCAAAAATCCCTAAATTTGAGTTCGGTTCAATTGGGTTTTTGTTCAATTAAGTGTCCAAATGGCCTAATTTAGTAAACCAAAATTGAATTACCCATGCTCAATTAACCCTAGGGAAGGTATGTGTCTTGTTTGAAAATTTCGAATTGAATGCAATCCCCAATTTAGGTCTTAAAATTCTTAATTTTCAATTAGTTTTTGGGGTTTTTCCATACTTTCACCAAATTGTAAAATTGGATTGACCAATGTGAAATTCAAGGTCATAGAATCAATTATTGTGAAGACACTATAGCTCAAAAATGATTAAAAATGGTTTAATTGGATTTTTGGTTCAATTAGATATGAATTTGCCCAAATTTGGGGAAAACATATTCCCAATTAAAATTTTGTAAAGTTGACTTTTCAGGGATAAAATTGGATTTAAAATAAGACTAATGACTATTTTTGTGGAATTTTTTAGTTCCATTTACTATTTTTTCTTGGTTTTCTTCCTATTTGTATTAATTGAAATTTAGGAAAAATCAAAGAAAATCTAAAAAATTTATTTTTTGTTTAGAAATAGGTTCCTAAGCATGGCCACGGTTCCTAATTTTAATTTTGTGATTTTTAGGTAAATTTGAAAAATGCACCAAAAATCAAGTGTCAATAGGTCACTCGTTAAGCACCTAAATTTTTATTTTTTATTTTTAAAACACTATTCCTCTAGTGCTATATGTCATCGGCGTGTCAAGTATGGCTAACGAGAACTCTCATTAATTAAACCCCAGTTCTTCACGTAAATTCATGACCATGTTTCAATTATCCGACCAACATACTTAAACAAGAAAAATCATAGACCACTGCCCAACTGATGAGACTAATTGAAAAGCGACAGAACATATAGAAAAAAGAGTTATAGCTTTACCAAAACGACAAAAGCTCTTCCCAAATAGGACAAGACAGGTTGATTTACAATGAATTGAAGATATCTCGGTGCTCCACAACAATTAGGTTTTTAAATAAGGCCAACAGAGCTGTATTTTACCACTTATCTTACCAAAAAAACAAAAAAAAAAAAGAGAGCTGTATTTAAATAAGGCAGAGAAGGGTACTCGCACAGATTTCAATCGCTAGCTCTTTTGAAAGTGCTATAACCTAATACGCTTCCATCAGGTCGTGATCGTTGCTATGGATGGAATTTCAAAGCATGTTATAGATGGGTTCTTTCTTTTTCACGAGATCAAAGAAAGAACAAACCACAAGCCTAACGGGGTGTAGTACAACCCTCAAAGATGATTCTGAAATAAGAACTAAGTTTAGTTATGACTTCTCATGGGTGTTCATAGATGACATGTTCCTATGGTTGCGATGAATTGAGTGTACATGCCATTCAAAGTTCTGAGATAATATAAAAAAAAGTATTATTGTTCCCTATCATTCCAATGCTAGACGGGAGTATTAGAATATCCAATCTGAAAACTTAAGTTAATGATTGATGGGAAATCATGTGTAGATAAACAAACTTAATAAACAAGACTGGAAACTAGTTTTGATATCTTGTAAGAATGTATAACTTAAAAGTTTAAGTTAGTAGGTGGAAGAAGGTTTTCCTTTTTGCAGAACAGAACATAATTTTATCTCTGTATCGTGAATAGTAATTTCTAGTGCAATATGAATTATTATTTCCTTTGTTTAATGATTTGGTGGACCTATGCCGATAGTCGGGAACCATGGTTTATTCATTTAATCTATCAAAAAGTATGCTTAATTTTTCTAAACTTACTAGATGTCGAAGGCCCAATATTTATTAACTTATTAAGAGTCAGTTTGCCAATTTATACATATTTCTTGCAACAAGAGAAAATTCTGAGATGATCATCGGTTCATAAAAGAAAAAGACTCCTATAATAACAAATTTAAAGGCCATGTTTTCCGCAAGCGGTTGTTAACTGATTGGAACGGGTACAAAGGATGAATTATCCCCCAAAAAAAAGGATTGGAACGTATACACGTTTGTGCATTTGTTGATGTCACGTGAAATATTTTGTTTCGCTTGTGAATTTTCATATTTCTGACTTCCTCTTTTTCAAATTTCATAATTTATCCTCAAACCAATTTGCATATGATATTTACCTGAGCTCATACACATATATAACATCCGTCTAATATATTGAACATTTAAGGTGGAAATATTTTTTGTATAGATAATGACGTATTATTGTGCAAGCTTGTTGTTGAATTTCAATCGTTTGTGGGAATACGTACACCAATTTCAACCAGGGAGCATGATAACCTAGTGGTAAAAGAACCACATTGTCTTTCACGAGATCACAAGAATGAGTCACGTTGAGAATTATGAACCTTCGACTAACTTATTTTTCTTTTTGTGATCGAATGTTAACTTGTTTATTAGGCTTGTTTTACCTCATGTGGAGAGACGTTTTAAGATTTGACAGGCCGATCGGATGAAGATAGACGGACTCATCAATCTCGAACCTTTGGGTTTAGAGGGGCCAGAGCAATAATAGCTCAAATTAAAGACTCCATCGTGGTTGCATGATTATTATAATAATAATGTTAAAACAATGTATTGCGTGTGATTTATCCCTCTTCACCATTTTACGGGAAAATTGAGTTCTATAGCAAGAAAAGATATGAGTAATGAAGAAACGGTCAAGCCATTTCATCCACACGATTCCTCTATAAATAGTAGTCCTTCTCAAACCCTCAGTTATCCTCAACTAGAACCATGGAACTCCTTCAAAATCACACTTCACTAAAAGCGGCCATAGCTGGCCTCTTTGCCGTGGTCACCTTCCTCTCTTTTTTGATAACAAGAATTCTTCAGAAGAAACGGACCAACCAAAATCCACCACCACCGTCGGCCGCTGGCGCATGGCCCCTGACAGGCCACCTCCATCTTCTCGGCGGCCCGGATCCAACCCACATAACCTTGGGCTCGATGGCCAACAAGTATGGCCCGATCTTCTCCATCAAGCTCGGCTTGCATCGGGCCATAGTGGTGAGCGGCGCGGAGTTTGCCAAAGAGTGCTTCACCACCAACGACAAGGCATTCTCCAACCGCCCCAAGTACCTCGCTGGCGAGCTTCTTGGCTACAGCTATGCCATGTTTGGGTTCAGCCCGTATGGCCCGTACTGGCGGCAAGTGCGCAAGATCGCCACCCTAGAGCTCCTCTCGAACCACACCCTCGAGAAACTCCGGCACGTGCGGGAAGCTGAGGTAAGAGCCTCAATAAAGGAGGCTTACGAACGGTCAAGCGCGCAAGAAAACATGCCGATCGAGATGAAGAGTTGGTTCAACGCCCTAAACTTCAATCTTATCTTCAAGATGGTGGTGGGGAAGCGATACGTTGGGAGGACGACGGCATCAGAGGATGACCAGAATGACAGGTGTCGGATTGCGCTGAGGAGCTTCTTCGAGTTGGCTGGTCAATTTGTCATGTCCGATGTTTTGCCCTTTTTGAGGTGGTTCGACATCGGAGGTTACGTTAAGGCAATGAAGAGGACGGCCAAGGAATTGGACGATGTGGTCGGAGGGTGGTTGGATGAGCACAAGCGCAAGAGGGCTTGTGGAGAGGTCGAAGGTGACCGAGATTTCATGGACGTGATGCTTTCCATTCTTGGTACTGCGGATGAGCTGCCCAGTTATGATGCTGATACTATCAATAAAGCCACTTGTTTGGTGAGTTTTCCTAATTTGAAGAAATTATTATATGACCCGTACATATATTATAAGTGAATCTGAACCATTAACTAAAAAAATCGACTTCAGCAAAGGGGATGGTCTAGAATTCATCGAAAATTAAACTGTCCAGCAAGTCAAAGACTTCCATCTCGAATGGTTTTAACGTGGTCAATATTTTGTTTGCTTAGTAATTCATCTCTATTCTTTCATGTACTAAACAATCATATTTCAAGAATCGTTTGTCTAGCGAAAGGCACCTTTAAACGTGAAGTTCAAATCGACGACAGAGTCAAACAAAATTGATCAAAAGTCACAAATATCTCAACCACCCATTAACTTCCGTGCTCTAATCTGAAGTTTTTGAATTAAATATTTCTGAACTTTCAGGAATTTCTAAGGCAAAATATTATAAAAATTCTCCTTTAGGACCAGTTTTTCGGTCCAACGTCTTCAATGCCAACGTTGGACTAAGCAGATTACCGTGCGGTATCATCCAATTCATTGACGTCAAAGATTACTCTTATAAGATATTATGGAATTCATTTTCACTTGGACTTCTAACAAAGAGCCAAAAGATGATAAGATTTATTATTGCCGTCAAAGATCATGTCTAGATTCATGTTAAGTACCCAATGTGGACCGCAAATTCAATTTGTCAGTTTCTAATGGAAGTCATTTTCACTTGTGGTTCACGAATAGAATAAAAGAAAACTATATCTGAATCAAGTCGTGAGAAGAAGGTACGACTATTGCGGCAAAAAACATCATCCTTACTCTAACTAGAACTAAATTAAGTTTTGATGTATTAGAAATTGTCAGTCTGGTTGCATCAGTTATATATTTATTTTAATAATGACATGTATAAAGAACAACTACGTATGTATTTTCCTAGGCACTCATATCGGGAGGCACAGATACCACGTCGGTCACATTAACATGGGCTCTATCCCTTCTGCTCAACAATCGACATGTCCTAAAGCAGGCTCGACAAGAACTAGACTCTCACATTGGACAAGAGAGACAAGTGACCGAGCCCGACATCAAGAACTTAGTCTATCTCCAAGCGATCGTCAAAGAGACAATGCGTCTCTATCCTGCCGCGCCCCTCTCAGTGCCCCATGAGTCTGTCGAGGACTGCACGATCGGCGGCTACCATGTCGCTGCGGGCACGCGGCTTCTGTTCAACATCTCGAAGCTCCACCAGGACCCAAAGGTGTGGCCCAATCCTCTCGAGTTCCGGCCCGAGAGATTCCTGACCACGCACAAAGATTTAGATGTTCGGGGTCAGAATTTCGAGTATTTGCCCTTCGGAAGTGGCAGAAGGATGTGCCCCGGGGTGTCCTTCGCTCTTCAAGTGCTGCACATTGCACTCGCGACTTTGCTGCATAGTTTCGAGATAGAGACTGCATCGGATGGACCGGTGGATATGAGGGCAGGTATGGGAATCACTAGCCCTAAAGTTACTCCTCTAGAAGTGATTCTCACTCCACGCCTTCCTCCTCATCTTTATGTCTAAAGATGGGAGGGTGAGCTAATCTTTATAAGAAACACTATCAGGCAAAAGTTTTCCATCCTTCATCAGCTTTACAATTACGAAGAGGATGCATTTGTGTTCTCTTGCGAAAACATGTATTCACGTATGATGAATCTTATGTGTACAATATATCTCTATGCCCATTCATGGGAGACATCATAATGCTTGGTCTAGACGGCACTTCGATTATTATAAAACCCAGCAGAGCGCACGCGTTATTATTTTCGTATTTTTCTGGCAAACAGAGAACTCTATATAAGAAAAAAGTCAGCATATAATCAAATGCACCCATTTACTTCCAAATTATATTGGAGAATATATTCATAAGCCGTATCATTTAAAAAAAATCACAAACTGGAGATAATAAGTTCTTAAAATGGCAAGTGCTTTGAGGTAAGCGAATGGATTTTTTTTTTGTCAAAAAAGATAACAGAGCTTCGTTACTTCAAGTAGTTTATCCATTACACAAAACATGGGCCTCGAAAACAATGAGATCCCATAAAACATTGGGGGGATTAGTGAGCCAGTCTCTGGGGAGGTAGTTGCGTCTATGGGTGGCAACCCAATCTGGGACTTTATTTGCTTCTCTTGCACAATGGGCTAGCCTTAGCTTTTCAAAATGGGCCGTCTCAGACTTGTAGGCCTTGATAAGACCCTCCTCTTCCCACGAAGCCTTTTCTTGTTCTATGATCGCCTTTATCAGGTTCAAGTTGTCCGACTCCAACACAAAATGCAAAGAAGATTTTGACCTCATATGCTTGTATCATGGTCTTGAGGTTTCCATGCGCCAAGGATCGTGCAATATCGAAGAATACTCATCCAAACCCTACAAGAGCTTATGAAACATTCCCAAGGACGGGCGATACAATAACTATGTTGTGTTCTAGAGAATTCTTGGCATAAATGCCAGTAGTTGGTAGACGAGGAGATGCGATATCAGCCACTCAATTGAATATTGATCAATGGATGTAATCAATCGAGTCTTTGTATAAGTCGGGGTGTTCTCTTCATTTGAAGCATCCAACAATTGAAAGCAATATAAATCACTTCTCTCTCGGAGCTTCTCTCTCTGGACTTTCTCTTTCTACGATATGGGCAACCGAGTGAGCGATCGATCCTTGAGAAAAGGCTTGGCTTATATGCTCCGATGATCCAAGGAATCCTAAGTTGCCGCATGGGTCCAATCCCAAACAACGGACCCGTGACAACTGGTATCAGAGAAAGTAGAGAGAGTTCATCCAAGGAGATTGATGAGTACATCAACCGATCGAGAGAATGTCGAACCAAGAACAACTTGCTTTAGTTGTTGTAGATGAGAGGGCTTCCCAAGAGCAGGGCGCCCATGAAAAGATCTTTGGGAAATGAAAGAAAATGGATAGCTCATTGGATGCCATGGCTGCGGTCGATGAGAAGCTCTCGAGAATGAGAACCATGATGCTTGAGTTCATCGAAGAACTCGACAAAGTGAAAGGGCAGATCAATGAGGTTGAAGAAACTCTTCGCCATGAATTCACGAATTTCGTGAGTAGAACAACAACCCCTTTATACGAGAAGGATGAAGCCCTCGAAGCGTCAATAGATACTTTGAAGATGGAAAGTCTTGGAGCTCAGAGAGGACAACTCCCGTAAAGCCGAGGTCGAAGCCTTGAAGTCAAAAGTCCAGGAGCTCAAGACTAAGCTTGTCCTGTGCAAAGCTGGCATTGTGAATGGTGTAATGCCCGCTCCAGTGGCGCATAAGCTGGATGTGCCCAAGCCTAAAGAATTCAAAGGCAACTTGTCCGCTAAGGAGGTGGATAACTTCCTATGGAAGATGGAGTAATACTTTGGTGCCTTTGGAATCCAAGACGAATTCACCAAGGTATGAACCGTTTCGATGTTCCTAGTTGATAATGCTATGCTTTGGTGGCGTAATAGATGCAGTGAGACCAAGTGAGGCGTCGATCCCATCAATACTAGAGATGGCTTCGTTGAGAAATTTTGGGATTACTTCTTCCCCGAGTTTGATCAACAAGAAGCCCGTATCAAACTCCATTGCCTTGAGTAACAGTCCGAGAGTACATGAAGGAATTCATCGAGCTCAAGCTCCAAATTCCCAACCTTGGGAGGAGGAGGCTCTCGGGGCGTTCATGGATGGACTAAAGCCGTGGGCACAACTTGAACTCAAGCAAAGGGACGTCCGAAGCGTCTCGAGAGTGCTAGCCGTAGCCAAGTCTCTTGCTGATTTCACTAAGGAGTTTTCCAAGTTCAAAGGGAGCAAGTGGAGATCGGATCGCCATCATGATGGCGACGAAGAACAAGCTGTCTGTGGCTGTAAAGACACGAATGGGAACCACAACCGTGGCCAAAGAGACCATGGTGGACGTGAGAAATCATGGGCAGAAGGGTCTTCGAAGCAAAGTGACCCGAGGTGGAATCGACCCCAAGGGGACTACAAGAACAAGTTCAAGACTCTACCGCCATTCCCGTGCTTCATTTGCAACGGTACCCATTGGACTCAAAAGTGCTGTTGCGAAAGTCAAGCGATCAAATAATAAAATCGACAGAATAAAAAAAATAAATCGAACACTAGATTTACGTGATTTGGTCGTAGTGACCTACATCCATTGGGAGAGCAGCACGGAATTCCACTATAGATCAAGCAATACAACAGAAATTACAACCACGCTCGAGTCACTTAAACACTCAGTATTTCCCAATCTACAATTACACCCAATAACTCATGTAGTGTTTAGCCCCATAATCTCTCATCAAATAATTTCTCAATCTCGCGAAGGAATTATACACAAATCTAACCACAAGATTTAATCGCTACTAACATTTGAATTCTTGGTGTAATTTCACAAATAAATACACGAAGATAATCCACAAGCACTCGATAAAACGGCGCTTCAATATTTCTTCCTCTCTGTCAGCAATTGTGGAACAACAAGCACTCACGAATGCGGCGCTTCAAGAATACCCCAAAGGAAGGTCTGCACCAATCTTGCGACTATCTTGACCAAAGGCGAAAACATATAATATATATACCCATGGAAGCCAACTTCAACACAGAATAGGAAAACCCACGTGACATGCTTAGCCCAGCATTCCTTTTCTGTTTTCTTTTCTTTGGCCGACTTTGATTCCCACTAGAATTAGGAAAGAATATTTTATTCTTGCTATTTTCCTTTTCTTTTGTTTTGCTGCCAACTCTTGCATATTAGGAAAGTAAATTTTCAATATTTCCTTTTGCTTGATTTCGGATGTCCACAAAATATCAATTCAAAATATTTAGCTTTTCGTTTCGGACTCAAACTCAAGACATATTTTCAACAAGTGCCCGAATAAAAGAAAAACCAGCACGCGTTTCACCGTGGAAGAGGATGAGGAGCCGAAACAAGAGAAATGTGAGGTGTGACTTGGAACTGTGAAGGTTCTCAACACCATGAAGGCCAAAGCAATGCCCAAGAAGAAATCCACAAGTTCACACTTGTCATTCGTTGAGGTCAAGGTAGGTGGCAAGTGCCTTTTTGCCTTGGTCAATACGGATGCTTCGAACTTGTTCTTCTCAAGTGAAGTGGCCAAAAGCTTGGAACTTCATGTGGAGCCGACCGGTAATCAATACAAGGCCGTCAATACGGATGACATACCAGTCATAGGCGTTTCCTGAGTCATGGAACTCCAAGTTGGTGGATGGAAAGGCAAGCCCTCATTCGGGGTAATTCCACTCAATGACTACGATATCATTCTAGGTATGGAATTCTTCGATAGTGCGAAGGCCATGATATAATAGAGGACCAAGATGATGGTCATCACTAACCTGGAATGCCCGTTGATGGTCCCGATGATCCATGGATTGACCAAGACAAAAATCCTATCCACGATCCGACTCGTGGATGATGGGCTAAGAGTGGAGAAGTCCATGACCGAGTCCCGCACGGTGCCAAAGCCGAAGGTAGAGGTGATCCATCCTTCTCAACATGAAATGCCAATCCATGTGAGAAGTGGTGAACTTGCCAACCAACATGGAGGCAGTTAAACTAAAGAAGGAACCGAGTGCCTGACAAACCGAGAAGCCAAAGACAAAGAAGCCTTAGAAGAATTGGCGATGCTCCAAACGAACAAACAACCCTGAGTCGAGAATGCCGAGGATGTCACTCGAATAGGTAGAGGGAGAATGTCACAGTCTCAAGGTTTCCTAGTGCCAAGAACCGTGCAATATTGAAGAATACTCGTCCAAATCCTAAAAAAGCTTACAGAACATTCCCAGGGATAGGCGGTATAGTGTTCATGCTGTGTTTTAGAGAATTTCTCAGCATAAATGCCAATAGTTGGTAGATGAAGAAATACGATATTAACCACTTGATTGAATGTCGATCAATGGATGTAATCACTCGAGTTTTTGTATAAGTATGGGTGTTCTCCTTCTCATTTAAAGCATCCAACAATTGAAAGCAATAGAAATCACTTCTCTCTCTAGACTTTTTCTCTCACGATTCGGACAAAGGCTTGAGCTAAATTAAACTAAAATGAGGCTCTCATTCCTTGAGAAAAGGCTTGATTTAGGTGCTCCAATGATCCAAAGAAGCCTAAGTCGCCGCACGTGTCCGATCCAAAACGACTCGACCCATGACACTTGCATGCCTCAAGAAGAGATAGGGTTTCAACTTGTCCAACAGTGGAAGAACAAACACTCTTCGCAAACCCATCCACCACATTTCCGATATGATCTCTGCGAACACACGCTATACTCCCTTCTGAACTATCTTCCTCAAACGAGCCTTCCACGTTCACCTTCAACTCACTGTTATCCAGTGGCTTCCCTTTCTCAGCCTGTTTTTTGATTCTCTATTGACTTTCGATTCTCTACTGTGCCCAACCAGTGGACAACAGCTATAATAGTGAGCCAATGAGCACTCTCAAAGATTTGTTGCTCTAACATCACCAATGATTTGATATCCTCAGCTTCGACTAAACACCGTCATTAGCTAATCTTTAGATCCGTTGGTGCTTTTTACAAACAGAATAATCTAGTAATCTTTTTCCTTTACAAGTATCACTTACGTCATTTACACATTGTCACTAACATCTACAAACAACATAGTAAATATTATACTAAGAATAAGATCATCAAATGTTTTTTTGAGATGTTTCTCCAATAGATCTTGTCGTCACTAGGCGAGGTCGACCTTGCCAGATCTAGGGAGGTCATGCCTCTCCCAACCTCTGGCCAGAGGTCATGAGGGTGGAACCCTTGCCAAATCCGAGGAGAGTGGCTCTCGTGGCCTTCAACCTCCTGGCTAGGTTGGTGAGGATTCAAACCTCACCCAATGATGACGATGTTGAGCCTCGCCCAGTTAGCGAGGGTCGCCGACGACAATGATAAATTAGAAAAAAAAAGAAGAGAAAAATAATAATAAAAGTTCATAAAACTTTGAAAAAAACCATAAAAATTATCAACATCAACGACGGTTGTACCATATAGGACATCTGGCATCCACGTCAGTGATTTCTGATTAAATTAACCGGATTATCTGAATTGGCAAATTGCCAAAAGGTTGCTGACACCTAAATTTTCCCAACGGTCAAAGTTAAAAAATTTGAGATTCGAGATCCTTGATCATGGCGAGTCTCATTTCTTGACCAAAAAAATTAATAGCTAAGAATCCTTTGTGTCTCAATTGCGTGTAGAAAGTAGGGGCATTACATTTCATTAGTAATTATGCATCATTTTGTTTCTAATATTCATTTTACACATTTGATTCAACGACAGTGAAATTTGATGACCTCGGGTTGATCAACGATAATTGGGAAAAGGACACCAAAAGTGTCATAATTTTGATATAGCACTCTCACTTAAGACCATGACTTTTTTTTCTTTCACTTGAGTGCCATAACTTTTTTTCTCTATCACTTGAGTGCCAAATAACTTTTAAATTGATCACTTGAGTGCCAAATAACTTTTAAATCGATCATTTGAGTGTTATAACTTTTCTAAAAATGTTTACCACAAGTGCTATGCCACTTCAGATTTCTGGCACTTAGGTAAACGTTCTTAAAAAAATTAGGCAGTTAAATGATTGATTGAAAGTCATGGTACTTAAGTGGTTGAAAAAAAATTATGGGACCTGTGGTGTTTTTATGCCACAGAGATTTTGTAACGCCCCAACCTCGGGGTTATTCACGTGACGTCTCGTTCATTATTATCTTTCATTATACACAAGCGGAAGCATTTCTCGGGATAATCACAATTAATACACAGCGGGATTAAGACAAATAGCATTATGAGCAAACCTTGTATTCACAGGACACACAAACATATTTTACAAGCCAACTTAGTCGATTTTAGTCATTTACACAACAATAACAAGTGGCTTGGCTGTCCTAAGCCCACTACTTCGGATTTACAGCTCCTAGCTTTCCTCAAACTCCAACATGGATCAAACTCCCCCTTTTGCCGCCGTTCGTTCGACCATCCTATGGACCTGAGAGGGAAAAATGGGGGATGAGTCGGGAAGACTCAGCAAGTGAAAACACTAATATCAAGCGAGGATATATCAATTGCAATTAACACAAGTCAGCTCTTACCGCACCTACATCCATAGCAGATTAATAGCAAAGTTCATACAAGAGAACATCACGCACGGCTATAACATGTGCACTTTACCAGCCAACTCTCGATTACCAACCAAGGCTCGGTTCTATCTCAGTACACTTTACCGATCAAAGCTCGGTTCTATCTCATGTACACTTTACCAATCTCGTTCTATCTCAAAACAACATCAAACATGAAACACGATCAAACTGAAGAAATGAGCTAACCACGACCAACCAAACGACTGAGAAACAGTCCAAGCAAACCACGTCACAACGCATCTCAACATCCTTTCCCGATATTAAGGAATTCAATTACACAACAATTAAACAAGAACTAGAGAAAACAAGGCGTGTCAAGGACATGTGAGTATCGGTGATTCTTGAACGATTCTTGATGGTTCTCAGGCTTAAACACAAACACATGGCCTTGGACGTGGCTTCCTCACTCGATCAAACCACAAGAGAGATATGGGCTAATTGGTAAGCTTTTTCTCTCTTTCTCTCTTCCTCTTAGCTTCTCTCTCTCTCTCCGTTTTTCTCCCCCCTTGGCCGAATGGCCTTCCTTCTATTTATAGAGAGACAAAACTTGAGGCCAAAGTTTGGGGCATGAAGTCATGGCATATGTCATGTGTGGCTTAAGTCATGGCTTAGGTCATTTGAAGCATGAGGTCATTGCTTACCTCACATGACCATTAAGAACATAAACCAAAAGCCATGATGAAGGTGATAAACTTGGACCAACTTGCTCATCAAGCTTGGACTTACTAGAATCCTCCTAGTCAAAACTTGCTCCCCAAGTTTGACTTTCTCTAGAATTCTCCAATTCCAAGCTTACTTCTCTCTCGATTTCCCCATGAGCCAACCTCCAATCAAAGCATAAAATATCTCATTTGAAAGCTCCGAACGTGTACTTTAAATCACCGGAAGACACCAAGTCCAAATTCCAACGTTTCTCATATAGAAAATGCTAAATTTTTTAAATCTAACAAAACCGAACAGTTTTGCACTGTTCATGAAATTAGATTTGAAAACATAGTAAATGGACTTAAAAAATTCTCAAATTTGAATATGTCATAACTAAGGCCTTAACAAACAATTTTCATGAGAGCACGAAATTTGAATCTCTCTGTAAATACCATTTTCAGTAGCTCAAAGACAAACTTAAAAATAGTTCGCTATAACAGAATCTTCGCTTCTCAAAGTAAGCTCTGTCCATAATCCAAATCATCTTGGAAAATTTTCAAATTTATACACGTTATAGAAAAGGACGTTCTCAACAATTTTTGTGAAGGAAACTTTTCAAAATCGTCCCAAAAAAGCTTGTAGAAAATAAATACGGTGTAAACATCACCGAAATACCCATTCTGGGCAATTTCACACGATCCGAAAATCAGGCCATCGTACCACTCATATCAACTCCAAAAATTCTGAAATTAAAATATGTAAAACTTCTTTCAAGAAGAAAGTGCTTGGAAATTCGGACCACAAAATTCTCCCCAAAAATAACAAAACGAAGGGGTACAAAGGATCAAAAAACTGGGTTTTCCAAAACAAGAGAAAACAATTTAGTTTCTGATTGGAAAACCACCAAACTTAACCCATAATCATTTCTCAGGTATTGAAATTGAGGATATTACAATTTGCCTGCGGCTTCCCAAGCACAAAAATCGGGATGTGATAGATTTTAACCTATAGAGCTGTCAACCATTCAGGGCACGACACTTGGCACCACCCGATTTATTCAGTTAAGCGCACCCCTCTCACAACTGTGCCAAGTAGCACAACCACACAAACCCTAGACAAAACCAAGGTTTTCCATTCTTTTGGGAGGGCTAGCGGCTAAAAGGAGGAGGCACTTCAGTTTTTTCACGACGAAGGCAGAGACAAGAAAAACTCTCCACCATCTCTCTCTAGCTTTCCACGTTCTCTCTCTCCATTAACTCTCTCTATTGGAGAAAACACTATTTTCTTCTCTGATTCCTCCAAACTTGTTCGTTTCACATTAGCTGGTTTCGAGTTCAACCGAGAACTTCATTTTCCTGCTCCTCATTCAAGCATAATCAGGATCAAGTTCTCTCTACTTTCTCTGGTTTTCATTTTTTGTCCAATTATAACACTAAACTTCTTGTTATTTTACGTGTATTCAGCAGCATCTTCAATATTCCAACAAGTGTCAATGATGTTCCAGCAACTCTAAAAATTACAGCAACGGATTGATACTAAATGTTCTTCCTCCTAACTCTGGTTTTGACTATGAATAAACATAGATTCTCCACTGATTTTACTATATTTTGTTGAATGAAAGCTTCGTCATCAATGCAGCGTATATGTGGAACAATATGAAGGTTAGTAAAATTGACTTGAACTTCATCAAACGTGTTTGATTTTTGCTAAGGTTTGCTTGATTCAAACCTAGTGTGTTTAGGACTTATTGTTATATGTTTGATCTTGTTGATTGTTGAAATTTCTTATTGATCATGTGCCTCAAACATCAATAGAATACATGTTGGGAGAACCGGCATTTTCGAAGTCCAATGGGTCACTGAGTTTAATCAAGTGATTAGGCCTAATAAACCTCAAAATCTCAAAAAGAAATCTATTAATTTTGACATTCTAAGCTTTGATTTAATAGGTTGTATGCCCCAAGAGGAGATCATTTACTAGGCCTAACTCATTTCGAAATCTAGTAACAGAATCTGAAGAATCGAAGTTGAGTTTTGAAAGTTCGGAGTCTGCTTGACCTTGCTAAATTCATTTTGTGTTTCGAATCTGAAAAATGTTTTTCATGAAATTTGTAGCTAATATTTCAAGCTTTCCAGCAGTATAAAACTCATCAAAATCGGATTTCATTTGGTTTGCCTGAAGGTTGCTCCGGAAGGACGATCAAACTGGTGTTTGATCTGTAATTTTGGTTCCTTAGTTGGTCAGTTTTGTTTTGCATTTTTAAAATAGTTTGAGGCCTGTTTTACAAAGAGTTAAAACATAAAAGTTGTTCATAAGGTCCTAAAATGTGTAGATCTGAAAAATTTTGTGAAATTTCAACTTGATTAGGGTGATTAATTTCATGAAATTTTGACAAGGTCGTTCTGGACTCTCAAACTGATCCGATTTTGAGTCTTTAGGAGAAATGCCCAATTTTGTTTAAAATGACGGGCTATTATGCAAAAATTCAAAACATAAAAGTTGAAGACCACATACTGAGGATGTTCCCTGTCAAATTTGGCTCATTTTTTAGTTGATTTAGTACTTTGCCCACATTTTTCAAAATCGGGTTGGGACAGGGTCTATTCCTAAACAGTGGGTCTAATTTTGAAAATTCGGGTTTTTTGGATCACAATTGAGGAAAATGGTCTAAATGAATATTGAACTAAACTTCTTAAGATTTTATTTGCCACTAGAATAAACCAATGGGTAGGTAGTTAAACCATTCAATTGAATTTATACATAATTGAATAGATTTAGGATAAAAACATGGAAGTGACCATCTTGGTTCACTATGTGTTTGCCGGTTTCCTAAGTCTAATTATCCTAATTCCATGATTTAGTTAGCTTTGCATGTTAATGACTAGATTTATGTTTAGGCTACTAATGCATGTCCCTTGACTGGTAGATTAGAAGGGTGATTAGACTCTAATTAGGAGTTAATGATGTTAGCTCATTGCTTTGTGAACACAGGTGAGGGTTAATAATCATTAAATTTAATTAATGGACCTCTAGTTTGATTAGGATGTGGTTGGGCTAATCGATTCGAATGAATGATATCAAATTTCCTCACCTGATTTCGGATTGTTTGATTGGTGAACTTGCTAATTGGTTACTTTGAATGAGTGCATGATTGAATGTTGTATGGAATGGATGGTGGAAATCAATGATGAGGGCGGTGGCCATGAGTTTCTTGAAGACCCGCGTCTGAGAATGGCGGTCCGAGAGATGTAATAAATTTAGTTTAGTTTAGCTCAGGCTAGTTTAGTTAACGAACTTAGGTTTTAATAAAGCAAGTTAGCTTATGTTTAAGTTAATAAAATCAATTTAGAATTAGCATCACCTTTCAATAAATTGTTAAAATGCACAGTTTAGTTTAGAATCAACTTGGAGAAATGAGTAGAATTAGCTTCACCTGAAATATGTTTAGTCTCTAATCTCAAGCTTATGAGGTTCATGTCCCAAGGCCTAAAAACAATCTACGTATATTCTTTGCCCAACTTGTATCGGGTTTTCTTTTCCGCATTACTTTAAAGTCATTTCGATACTTGCTTCTTTACTGCACCACCCTTCAATAGCTTGTTTGTTAATTTCCTTTTCTAGAATGGTTAGAGTCTAGTTTAGGATCATAATAACCCCTAAAAAACATATGCATGAACACTTAGTGACTTTGATGCCTTTAGGATCGTAATTGACATAATTAAGATTGTATGACCACTTCCAATTTAGAGGCATTGAAAGGACACTAATAGAAATATTAGCGTGAATAAGTCCCAGAACTTAGAAACCTTGGTTGCGTAGGAATCAATATGACACTCCCATATTTTGATTGGTTTATGGCCAACCCCAAATGGTTAATGGCGACTCCTAGAAATACTTAGGTGAAAGAACTTTAAAATGAAAAAAAGGTTAATACCACAAAAATTCCCAAACTAGTATACCTGCAACAATTTTATCCCGAACTAATTTTTTGACTACCAAAAATCCCAAACTGGTACACCTATAACAAATTTACTTCAAACTAATATTTTGACCATTAAAAACTCCAAACTGGTACATTTGTGACAAATTTGTCCTATGTTAATTTCCGTTAAATTGGATTTATACTACAAAAAATCACAAACTAGTATACTTGTGACAAATAGAGGGTAAAACATAAAACTGGTACATCAGTCAACTGTCACGTGTCATTTAACAAAGTAATTTGATAGTAAAATTTAACGGAAACAAACTGAGGGTAAATTTATCACAGATGTACCGATTTTGGGTTTTTGGTTATCAAAAAATTAGTTTGGGGTAAAATTGTCACAGGTATACCAGTTTGGAGTTTTCTTGGGATTACCACCTGCCTGGGTGGCGTTGCTGGAAAGGACACTTTTCCTCTCGTAAAAGGTTGAGTGTTCGAATCCCGAGTGCCGCAGGGTGACTTAATCGGTGCACGTGTGTGGTGGCTAGCACGTGTCGCCCCCAGGATTTACCTCCCGGCTGTCGACCGTGCGGGGATTCCCTAGGTTATCCAAAAAAAAAAAAAATCTAATGTCACGCGAAGTATGAGCTTGGGAGGGCTCACACTCTTAATCGATGAACCCCTTGGGTTCCTAGAAGCATTGCTTCGATGAACCATTGGGATCATCTTAAGAGCCATACCTCTAAACCTACTCCTGTGGGGCCCTTAGAGGGTGGTTGCGATGAATATTTAAGACTAAATTGGCTAAATTAAAAGATTTATAACTGAATTGATACAATTACAATATATTTAGAATTTCTTTGGTAATTTTTTCCCAAAGCAAAGTGTAAATTCACAATTATTACGTCCCAATATCTACAATATTTATATTTAAAAAGATGCATGCCTAACCTAAACATGATTTCTAAATGATTATGTGATTCTAATTAATTCTTTTTTAAAGTTTTTATTTATAAAAATGATAATATGTGATTTTAATCTAAGTTAAATATGCGTGATTTATTACACTGATGACACGCAACATGCAATTTGTATTCCCTAATTCTAATGACAGGCGAAAATTATGAACTAATCTAACATGATATGCAACCTAATTTACATGACCCCAAATATGCAATTACTAAATGACATAAAAATTAAGACTTGAAATCATCGACCTGGCATATGACGTGGCATATATGATGATACGGCAATGACATGGCAAGCATGATGGCGTGGCATGCGATGCAACTTATTCTATTTGATATCTCATTTTATTTTTTAGTGATGTTCGTCCAAAATCAAGATCTAAAACTATCTAAAGTGTGTGGTTACCTAATTTAAATTGGAAAATAATTTATATTAAATCCTATTCTAAATTGGAAACTTTCCTAAATTACTACTTACTTCCTAAATATGCAATGCAATTAGTTTTTTGTTTTTTTTTTCAAAATAAAAAAATTCACTAAATTGAAAACATGTAATATAATAAACCCACATCAAAATATTCACCAAGATTCATAACAAAAATCAAAATAATAAAAAAAATGATTCGACATCGGCTCAAATTAATGATTATCATGATATTTTATATGAAATCTCTCCTAATTGGATAAAGCCCAACATACTAAAGAAATCAGGTTAGATTTTCTTCTTTTTGCCTCTCTATCTTTTTAGCTTTGCTTGCTTCTGAGTACGTACACTACAAAAAAAACTGGATTTTTGCCACGAAAATTTGCGACGAAAAAATTTTCGTCGCAAATTTGCAACAAATTTTCCAACGAAAAGTAAAATTCGTCGGAAATTAGCGACGAAAAATTTTTCGTCACAAAATTCATTGGAAATTTCCAACGAAAAATATTTCGTCGAAAAAATCGTTGGAAATTTCCAACGAAAAATTTTTCTTCTGAAAATTCGTTGGAAATTTCCAACGAATTTTGTGACGAATTCAAAAAAACCCGTTATTGTTCGGCATTTTTTAAATTCGTGGGAAAATTCGTTGGAAATTTCCAACGAATTTTCCCACGAATTTCAATTTTCCAGGCAATTATTTTAGTGTGTACAATTTTCGTCGCAAAATTCGTTGGAAATTTCCAACAAAAAATGTTTCGTTGGAAATTTCCAACGAATTTTCCGAAGAAAATTTTTTCGTTGGAAATTTCCAACGAATTTTGCAAAGAAAAATTTTTCGTTGGAAATTTCCAACGAATTTTCCGAAGAAAATTTTTTCGTTGGAAATTTCCAACGAATTTTGCGACGAATTCAAAAAAACCCGGTATTGTTCGGCATTTTTTAAATTCATGGGAAAATTCATTGGAAATTTCCAACGAATTTTCCCACGAATTTCAATTTTTCAGGCAATTATTTTAGTGTGTACAATTTTCATCGCAAAATTCGTTGGAAATTTCTAACGAAAAATGTTTCGTTGGAAATTTCCAACAAATTTTCAGAAAAAAAATTTTTCGTTGGAAATTTCCAACGAATTTTCCGAAGAAAATTTTTTCGTTGGAAAAAATTTTCAACGCATTTCCTCTCTCCAAGCTTTCAAAATATTTTGAATTTGTAATTTCGCTCTCAAATTTCACTCTCAGCTTCGGCGTTCCTGGTTGCTCCGGCCCTTGCTCCATGGCGTTGTTGCTGCTTCGGCGTTCCTTTTTCCCCGCCATCGCCGACGAAGCACGTTAACCCACCCTTGCTCCGACGCTCGCTCCAGCGCTTGTATGAAAAAATCAGACGTTTGCTCGCTCTCTGCTCCAAGAGCCACTCCCTCCCTCTCGCTCGCTCCCAAGAGCCCCGCCGGTCGCATCCCGAGCTCAGGTCCGCCGCCGCCATGGCATTTTGGGTTTAGCACATAACTGAGCTGAGTGTTCTCCTTCTCGTGTGTTCATTCTCTCCCCGGCGGCAGATGAGACAAAGTCTAGGTGAAATGGAAGCGCATGGAATTGGGAACTTTCATTTGTATTTGCAGTTTAGTCTCGTTTTGCAAGAAAATAATGTATCATTTGTTCTACTTGCGTTTATGAGGGTGGTGTTTGTAACCTACCTATATGTTGGATGTGCCGGAGTGTAACCGGTTCTCTTCAGTTGTTTTTTTGTCTAAGTTTTCCTTCAGTTTTTTTTTTGGTCGAAAGGTTCTCCTTCAGTTTAGGTAGGCTGTACATTGTTTTTTAATCAAGCATTATCACTGTTAACTTGTGTGTTGTTTTGCTTTGCTTCATTGCCCTTCAGTGTCCGGCAATCGTTCTTGGTGCGCTATCCTCTGCAAGGCAGGCCCTGGATGTGCCAAATCTCGGTCGCCATGATCGCCGTGAGCCAAGCCCTCGCCATGGCGGGCGAGCTTGAGCTCACCCAGATCTGGGCAACCTCGAGCTCGCCGTCGACGAGGCTAGGCCTCGCCGGCCATGGCAAGGGCCGAGCTCGCCATGGTCGGCGAGCTCGAGGTCGCCCAGAACTTGGCCAAATCTGGGCGACCTCGAGCTCGCCGGCCATGGCGAGCTTGGCCCTCGCCATGGCTAGCGACCTCAAGCTCGCCCGGGCCGAGCTCGCCATGGCCGGCGACCTCGAGCTCACCGGCGACGAGGCTAGCCCTCGCCAGCGGCGGGGCTGGCCAACGATTTTTTGACAAAAAAAAAATTTTTTGCCACATTTTTGCAACGAATAATTAGCAAAACTTTGCAACGAATTTAGTTACAAATTTTGCGAAGAAAAAATTTAGTCGGAAATTACCAACGAAAATTTATATTTTTGTTGGAAAAATTTTTCCGACGAATTTTTGTTCGTCGGAAATTTCGTTGGATTTCCAAATTTTTCGTTGGAAAAAAGTTATTTTTTGGTAGTGATTTCCAACGAATTTAGCCATAGTTTTCCAACGAAAAAAATTTCGTTCGAAATTTCCAACAAAAATTGAAATTTTTCGTTGGAAAAATTTGCAACGAAGAATTACCAAATAATTTTTTTTCGTTGGAAATTTGTTTTCCAACGAATTTTTCTCAATTTTTCGTTGAAAATTTTGTTCGAAAAAAGATGTTTTTTTTAGTGGTAAAGAGACCCCCTCACATGTCCCTATCAACACCTTTTATATGCAAAGTAATTGGGCCTAATATTTCTTTCGTCTTTTAGTGCTGACCGAATATGCCTTGATTTTTCAATTTATTTGTTCGGCTGCAGTAGAAAAATGAGATGCTCTTTTATTTTATTCTAATTTTTCTTTTCTTATTCCAAATAGTGTTCTTTTGTTTGGCCGAATCTTATCTATGAAAGAGATATCTCAAAATGTCATCTATTATCTTTCCTCATATTTTAAAACCCCTCATGAATTGCTTCAGATTACACCAAAATCTTCTCACCCAAGTATTTGTCATGAAAGATATTACGATAATATCCCTTTCTTGAATTTTTATTAAGATAATATCTTTATTTACCCAAACTTGTAACAATGAATTAATATTTTCCACCTTGGCAATTTTCCGCCATAAAGATTTTTGCTTGGCTAAATTACATCCTCCTATGGGTTCGGTCCAGTTTGTCAATTAAATTCAAGACCATTCACTTAAACTCATTTGCTGCCTATCCAATTAATATGCAAACTATATGGGCTTAATTAATTACTAATGCAGATGTTCATAATATCTATATGTAATTTAACTAATATTTTTGTTTAGAGGCTAGAATTAATCCCTAATTTTTCTATGCAATAAATAACTAAAGTAATCTCCAAAATTTAGGTATCAACACAAAGTTGATGCACTCACCAAGAGATAAACTACACCTCAATTTACAAAGAGTCCTTTGCACATTTTGTTTTTCACCTAGACAAATCTCTCTAAACACAATCATTTCTTTTGTGCTTGCAAGTAGATTTTACACTCTTACTAACTCTGTGGATCATCACTTAATTGATTGCAATGCAGCAGTACAGAAACGGACTCAATAACACTATTAATGCTTAGATTTATTAATTTGAAGCACTTGTCAACTGACTAAGCTCTCCTCATCGTTTGGTCTTCTTGTGAGGATTCAAATTTCACTGAATGCATAAACATGGAACTTGTAATAAATAAAAATCCTTTGGATCTTGAGAAATCCTTTTATGTAAAAGTTATTCAACTTGATAGCGATGACGTGACATAACTGATCAATCACCTTTACTCGGTGAAAAAAATTCTCCATGTTGCTATGCTCTTACTTGTGATTGACTTGTTATCTCACGTGTCACTCTCATGTAATATAACAGTCACTTAAGGTATTTTACGTAGAATCCCTATCTCCACAGCCTGGTTGCTAGAAGGAGCAATGCTAAATATATTAGGATTGGTCTATAGAATAGATAGCTAATATTCAAACAATAGTTTGCCGTAACTTTTAAATATCAGTTTTATAAAAGAGTCTCAACATGTGTAATGTTTTTCTAAGAATAACATGGATCAGATACACATAATGTATGTATGTAATCGAAACTTGTAAAAGAATATAATAGAAAAAGAAAAAAACTCCTCTGTGTTGATTTTCTAAGTAGAACAATCGAGGGTTTTTTGTTTCGGTGTGGAGCACTAAATGGTATTGACTACCAAAATCTAGAAAAAGCAACATCCGCAGTAAAATATTAATATCCAAATGTCCCACGGAAACATCCAAATGTCTCAATTTTCTTCGATAGTAGCAACCTGCTCACATCTCCAAACTACCCCAGCACCAGGAAACGACGAATCTGCAATCACAACCATATTTATCAGGCGGTCCATGCCTGCCAACCTATCTGTGGAGCCTTACTTGATTGCATGTATCGATGAGAATTTAATTAAATCAAAAGATTTAGATGCAGTGTGTCGTGAAGTGAAATTTGTAACAAACTCCCGAAGCTCTTATCCTATAAATGTAGATATCTCCACAACCCTTCTCTTCATTCACAAACACGGAGTCCTCTTTCTCGTTCCCAGCCACTGCCCTCGCTGGCATGGTCTTTGCCTTCGCAATCTTTCTCTATTGCTTTGCTTCGCTACTGATAAGAAAAAGCAATTACAGAGAAGTGTTGACGGCCGTAAACAAGCCTCCTTGCCAGAAGCCGGTGGTGCGTGGCTTTCGATTGGCCATCTCCATCTCTTAGGAGGCCCGGTGTCACCCCATATAGTCCTTGCAAACATGGCTGACAAGCACGGACCTATCTTCACCGTCAAGATGGCTATTCATCGAGCATTGATAGTTAGCAAATGGGAGATAGCCAAGCAGTGTCTTACCGTGAACAACAGTCTTTGCATCTCAACCCAAGTCTATTAGCTCCAAGGTCATGACCTACAACTATGCCATGTTGGGCCATGCTCCCTACGGCCCTTATTGGCGCCAAGTGCATAAGATTGACATGCTGGAGCTCCTCTCCAACCACCGGTTCGAATTGCTCAAGCACATCCGGGAATCATGGGTCCAAGCATCAATAAACCACATATATAAGCAATGTGTGGAAAACTACGATGGTGCACCAAAGAAGGTGTTGGTGGACATGAAGCGATGGTCTGGTGACATGACTCTTAATGTGGTGTTGAGGATGATAATTGGGAAACCATATGAGGACGAACGAGACCAGAAGGGTTGGGAGGCTTTGAGGGACTTCTTCGATTTAGTGGGGAGGTGTGTAGTGTCTAACGCGCTTCCGATTTTAAGGTGGTTGGATTTGGACCACTGCGAGAGGATGATGATGAAGACGGCCCAAGAGCTAGACCGTGTGGTTCAAAGATGGCTAAATGAGCATAAAAGCAGAAGAAACACTACAAGACACATGGTAATAACAAGGACAATGACCAAGATTTCATGGACGTATTGCTCTCCAGTGTAGATGCTGCCGAAAACTTCCTGATTACGATGCCAATACTTTCATTAAAGCAACATGCATGGTACGTTTATTTCGTATAATCATTACCCTTGTTTCATTAAAAAACATTTGATATGGTAGATTTGATTTTTTAAAATTCACAAAATGGATTTTTGCTACATAACTTGTATAAACGTCTAAGTTTTGTTTTGCATTAGATAGTCCTGGAGGCATGCCAAGTATTTTCTAAAGCTTTTTCCTAGATTTCAAGAACCAATTTTTTTTCCCACTTTAAATTATCACATGGCATGCAAAAGAAAGCTTTACACTGACCCTATAAGCAATTAAGTGCGTGTCTGTATACAAAACGGAAACCTTTACGTGCATTTTGTCATTCGTGCATGAAAACAAACATTGCCTTGTAGGCACACTGGTTTTTTCCGCTCGCCTGTCACAGTAGGATAGACTTACGGGGATAAAAATAGCATAAGCATTGTAACTTTCGTACGGCACTCACTTGAGTATCATAAATTTTTGTTTGCTCATTTAAGTGTTACATTGGAGTAAAGTTGATCATTTGAATGCCATTTCCGGCAAATCTTCCTATGTGAATTTTTTTGTACTTTTTTAAAATTGATTTTTTTTTATTTTTAAATTTATTATTTATTATTTTCCTTTTTTTCCTTGTTGTATTTTTTTATGTGCACCTATCACAAGGGCCTCGCCCTCGGCCGACAGGGTCACAAAGGCCCTGGGCAAGGCCATTGTCAACTGTGGATGAGGGCCTTCGCGGTGAGGCCGCCTCGCCCATGGCAAGTGAGGGCCTTCATGCCCTTGCGGCCGATGGGGCCGCAAAGGCCCACACTCGGCGAGGCCTCAATGGTATCGTCCATGGCGATTATAGCCTCGTCAGTTGCGAGAGAGGGCACAAAGACCCTCGTCAGATCTGGGTGAGACCAACGATGAATTTTTTAGTAAGGCAAATTGTCAATGGCACTTAAGTGATTGATTTTTTAAATTTGTGGTACTTAAGTGAGCGAAACAAATTACAAAAATTGTCCATGTCGGCGCTGGCGGTGCCACGTAAGAAAAAAACTTTTATCTTGCAACCAAAAAAAAAGAAAAAAAATTCAAATTCGGCTCCAATAAGACAATCCATCGAGGTCAGGGAAAAGAGAAAAACAGGACTATGATGCCAATGTTGATAGAATGACTAGGTTTCTTTCCCTCCACACGTAAAAAATCAAATCATGTAATTTAGCTATTTAAAGGGGGCAGATGACACACACTAGGGGGTCTAACTATTTTTCTCTAATACAATTTGCAGTTGCATGAGAAAAAAAGTTCCTCTAATTTAAGGTATACTTTGAAGCATTAAGTATTTCCTAATGTGTCCGATCAATTCGTGTCTCGTACATATTTAAATGACAGTATAAAGTATCACCGACTTTTTAAGTTATAAACTAAACGGATAATGTCATTACCCTGTGAATGTGATATAATTTCGTTCTCTGTTAAGGTCACCAGCATATATATTAAACCATTTGACAAAAAATTAAACATAAGTACCGATCCTTATTTTACAATTAAGGCATCAAGATTCTTCATTCTAGTCATTGACAATCCGTTACTCTGCAGGCACTCGTTTTAGCTGGTTCAGACACTACCACGGTTTCTCTGACATGGGCCTTGTCTTTCTTACTCAACCATCGTGAAGTCCTAAAGAAGGCCCAATATGAACTCGATCCTCCAATCGGCAGAAAAAAAGCCGGTAAAAGAATCGGACCTTAAGAATTTGGTCGACATCCAAGCCATCATCAAGGAAACCCTGCGTCTATACCCAGCAGGTCCACTTAGCGTGCCACATGAGTCCATGGAAGACTGCACCGTGGATGGCTATCACGTCCCAAAGGGCACTCGTCTCCTCTTTAACTTATGGAAGATCCATCGAGACCCTCACATATGGTCGGACCCTCTCAAATTCCTGCCGGAGAGATTCTTGACCACCCACGAAGATTTTCAAATCCGAGGTCAGAATTTCGAGCTGATACCATTTGGAAGTGGTCGGAGAATGTGCTGCGGAATCAATTTAGCCATGCAAATGATGTTGCTGTCCCTTGCCGCCCTTCTGCAAGGGTTCGACGTTACGACATTGGCAGATGAACCAGTTGACGTGGCTGAGGCGATGGGAGTGACAAATCTCAAAGCCACCCCACTTGAAGTCCTTGCGACTCAACGCCTTCCCGAGCACGCATACCAGTGACTCTCCTTTAGAAATGGTGAAATGCTCGCGCTCTGCATCTGTAGCGCCTCTCTACCATGGTCCCACTTAGGTATTGGACCATGTTTCTAAAAATAAGTCACTACTGATGTATCGATAATTTATTAATCGATAGTTACACTATGGAGCATGTTTGATCGGTGAGGGTGATGTCAAGTTTCATGATTTACTTTTTGTGTTTAATGGTGGTCATTAAGCATGCTTGTGTTAGTATAATGCGGAATTAAGTCAACAGAACATAGCTAAAATATTATTTCAAGAACTTGACTTCCCATATATTCATAAAAAATTGAAGTGTCCGAAAAATCAAAGATTTCCATCTTGAATAATTTGAACGTGGTCAATATTATGTTTACATAATAATTAATCAGCATTCATTCACGTTGTTGAAGAAAACCTCCAATATGTTTTGAAGATTGACAAAACATTCATAAGTTTTTGAACTGGCTCAAATTGTTTTTTTTTTTTTTTTGGTAAGGAAAACTGGCTCAAATTGTTACAGGCGATATTCTTAGAGAAACAATGTTTCGATTCTGATTGATCTAAATATCTCGTTGGAAGTTCTGAGACATCATCAATGAATGTCAAGGATATGTTTAGAGTAATATGAAGACTTCCTCTAAGATTGGATGTGAATATAGTCAAGGAATTTATAATCTTTGGACTCTATATTTTCAGACTTAAGAAGTACTCAGACTCAGTCTACAACATTCGTTTATGAGGCTTTATCAGACTTAATGATTAATGGATATATACATTGCAATGGTTAGTAATCTGACTGAGATTTATTGATCTTCAATCTTTCAAGATTGTTTTGCAACGAACTAAATTCAAAGCAAAACATCGGAGATTGTTTGACACTCAATCAAGACATGATTCTCTTACTAAACTAAAGAGCTCTACTTATGGAAACCCTAATTTGGTTGTATGGGTGACTAAATTATCTGAGAGATTATGATTTCATCATTCAACAACTTTCAAATCTTCATTAAGCATTTGTATCCAGTAGAATCATTAGAAAATGATCCTCTAAAGGCTGTAAAAAAGAAGGTCCTAGTGCTAAAGAAAGTACAAAGAACATGAATCTGAAATTCGAAAGTATTGAGAGTTTCAACCTTACACACTTGTCTTTGAGAGCTTCAACTTTGCAATCTTTGAAGAGGTTTAAAGAGGAGTAACTTTGTTATTGTGAGAGAGAGTGACTCTAAGATAGTGAAATTTATCAAGATTAAGAGTTGATATCCTCATCTGTAACCTCTAAATGATTCATTAGTGAAATCCAGTAAGTAGGTTGTCAGTGTGGAGAGTAGACATAGACTTACTATAAGCCAAACCACTATAAATCTTGTGTGCAAATTTTTCTTTCCCTAAACTGATTTTACTCTTTCTTAATAAATATTTGCATACGATTATACTGCATCTAATTACTTCCCAGACTTGGTATGCTTTGCATATTTCTGCATTAAATTATAAAAATCTCGTTAAATCACCTATTCACCCCCTCTAGATGATTATACTAGCCTCAACAATTGGTATTAGAGCAAGCTGCTCATTTTTGAAGTGTTTTATTACTTTTGAGTTAACGATTTTCTATGGCTAGCATGTGTGCACCATGTCTTATTTAAGGACAAAGTGACACTTGTTGACACCTAAACTTTGGTTAACAATTTAGGAACCAATTGCATAGAAAATTAAGGATTAAATTTTAACCCATAAATAAAAATATCAAAATTGCATAGCATATGATTTAGAATCATTTAGTTCAATTACATTTTGCATTAGATTGGCAATGGCAAATAAGTTCAAATTAGTTGTGCAACACTCGGTTAGGTAGTAGAAAGAAGGGGGGGAGGGGGAGGCTGAAAATTACTTGGCATGACTGGCCCAATTGAACTTAATTTGATCATCATTCAACCCATTAAAGTTTAATCACAAGTTAGCTTTAGGTTATTAGAGCCCATCACATTAGAAAAGAGGCTTAAATTAACCCCGCAATAGCAAGATAAACCTAAGTTACACCATGAATACATCGTTATACCTCTTGATCAAAGGTCTCATAATTTGGAGCATTGAGAATTTTCAGAAACACACAAGCAAAAACATACATGAGGGAGAGCTAGAGTGAGCGGGAGAGAGAAAGCTCGCATGCGTCCCTCATCGCGCCGCCCTCACCCAAGTCGCCAGTTCCTCGTGCCATCGCCGCTAGTGTTGTCCTCGGCACCACGCCAACTGCTATCGCGGCCGCCTAAATCGTAGATCCACATCTGTGCCGCTGCTGCCCAAGCCCACAGCCCTTTATTGATCCAGTTGACCATAGCTGTTGTTGGTCGAAGCCCGCTACCGCTATTGCTGATCGTTGATCCGGTAGCTGCCGTCCCTACTAGCCATCGCCAGCTGCCTGATCTCTTGCCGTCGCACCATCCCTACCACCTCCGCCAGCCACCCGAGCTCCCGCCATCGCCAGCTGCCTGATCTCTTGCCGTCGCACCATCCCTACCACCTCCGCCAGCCACCCGAGCTCCCGCCATCGCCGCTGCAGCCTTGCCCCACGCTTGCTACTGCCACCATCGCCCATTAACCCAATGCCAAGCTGCTGCAACCCGACTCCCTACTGCCATCGTGCCCCAAAGCCGGACCGCACACTGTCGCCTTTGCTGATCTCTAACCTAAGTAGCACCTCCCACCCTACCCTGTGTGGCTACTGTGCTCTGCCCAATGCCAAGCTACTACCGTTGCTGACTCCGGCCCGTCCCAACGCTAAGCTGTCACTGTTGTTGATCCATGATGCTCGTTGCCATCATCACCATCCTACGTAAGGCTGGCCCACCTCCGCCACCCATCGCTCCTCATCTCAATTCGTAATCCCGATCCGTCGCAAATTCAAATTTGGAAATGCTCGCAAAATTAGGTAAGATCATTATTCAATATGCTGTCCATAATATTTTACATTCCTAGTTCGAGTAATTTGAATATTTTGTGGATATCTTTGGTGGAGTGCTAAATATTTTAGGGATATGTGTGCGATATCCATTCTATTTTAAATACCTCAAATTAGGAGCTTTTCCTAATTTAGCAATGTACTTCGACGACTATCTAACTTTAACCCTAAGGTACGATACATGGTAGTGTAGAAGATTATTATCTTATCCAAAACCATTTGGATACGATAACATATCTTATTTGTTTTCCAAATTCAAATGGTTGGCTTTCCATCGATATCTATGATCATAAAGATATGATCGTTAGCTTGAATCGTTTTCTCAATTTGAACATGATAAATAAATCTTGCGATTGCGTGGACTGTTCAAATGTGATTGCTATTTTTCTTTGTTTGATTGCTTTATCTTTGAAATAGAAGGAAATCCAAAAATATTAGCTAGAATTTGAATTAGAAATTTTCCATGTTTAGGGAATCCGAAATATTTCTAGAAGATAGGATAATTGTTTAATTTAAATTGGGAATTATGATAGTTTATTTCCTAGTTTAAATTAGGGGTTATTCTAGTCCTTATAGATTATTTAGGGTATTTTAAGATTTGGAATTTCCCTAAAAATCCACCAAAAAATGAGTCACTTTGGGATATCTTCTCTAGAATAGATTGCATGTTAAATTAGGCAATTTTTAATTCCAAATTTTAATGAAAAATACCAAAAAAGAAGTTGTCTTAGAATAAATAAAATTGCTTTTTTAGGGTAGATCGCATGTTAATTTAGGCATTTTCTTTATTCCGAATTTAAATGAAAAATACCAAAAATACATTATTTGTCCGTCATTAGAATTAGGTCATATCGTCACATGATATATATTTTCGCATGCTAGATTTAATTAATCACATGTCATGTTTTGCATGTCATTGCACTTATGTTAGTTTTCATCTTAATAAAGAGAAAACCTCAAAAAAATGCGTTGAGTGAATTGCTTGTTAATTAAAAATCATATTAGGATTGTCTGTGCAATTTTTTAGCTAACAATGCAGAAGCATACATTGCTAAAAGGTACGTTATCCTCCTAAGCTAATATTTTATTTGTTGCTTTCTTTATTGGGTGTTAAATTGGTGGATTGCGCACCCGCATTGTTACCTCACATGTTAGCAATTAGGTAATAAAATGGATCCAGACTACTTGCTCAAACTTTTTTTTTGAAAGGAAAATGTACCGAAAGGGCGTTAGACTAGTTTTAGCATAACTAAGTCCCCGAATTCAAAATCTTTGGTCCGTAAAAATAAAACATATCTTCTTATATTTTATTTGGATTTCTAATCAACCCACTACAAAATAGATTAGTGGTGACTCCAGCATGAAAATATTTGCATATTAAAAACTTAAATCCTAAGTCACAAATTGGTAGAGCTTGGGAGGGCTTGAATTAGATTTAGACTTAATAATCCATTAGCCTAACCCATAGGGGTGCACCGTAGAGGTGAGGTCACGATAGCTTGGTGACTCCACTAGAGACTTGGAAATTTTAAGTGGACTTAGGCCAATTTTCTTTCCAAAATAATGTTTTTGTTTGGCAGCGAGGATCTCAGGTACGTTCCTAACATTTAAGGTGTTTAATGTTTCCAGAATGGGAGGTATAAGGGAAGGCGTGATTGTTAACTCTTGTTTTGCAGGGAGGAGTAAGATGTAAAGTTAATTTTATGCACGAAGCGCTATTTGATATAACATGTTGTCTTGTATTTACATTATATCGCATACACTACCCGCTGCCAGACCTAGGTGGCAAAAGTTTAGGATGGTAATGAGATAGTTGACAACTCGACCACATCCGCGTGATACGAGTCGCCCTCTTTGGTCTCGAAAGTTCTTTCACGATGTCATTAAGTTACCACCACGGTCGCAGCCCTGCAACTCGGGTTGGCTCCTTGATTGAGCCGGAGTCAAGGGAACCCCGGCCAAACCACAACTATGATTGATTTAGTATGGTAATTCTCGTGTCACCAATTTGCAAGCCAGAGTCTAGATAGATATCGAAACTCACATTTCATGTGCATGTCTATGTGGTTGCCATAGTCTTACCGGGTGAAGAAAGTTTTATGAACCTTTATCTTTCAATTTATTTATGTTTTCGTGCTTTTCTTTGGTCGGTCCATGACACTAGGTTGATCGTGAGTCTTGGTTTATATACTACGGGAGGGATAGACATCCAGATTGTGACATTCTGAATTTCGACCCATTTTTGGGGTTTATAAAACGCGTAATTTGTCAGTGTGCTTATAGTAAAATCTCGCCCGGGAACTGATCACTCCCGGTTATCATTTTAAATTAGAGATTTCGCTAGAATCGCACTCGATCAAATTTGGCCGTTATTTAGACCCCAAACTTGGCAGCCAATTTCCGGGAGTTCCGGATCGAAATAAATTTGACAGTGTCGATATTAGTGTGGCCAACGTCAGTATTACTAGGAATAGTGAGAAAGTGAAATTTTGGACCGGGTACGGATTCGGACTAGTAGACCTCCCTCGGGGTAGTTTGTTTTAATTAATTTGGCCATTGTCCCTTAGTATATTCTAGGGTTAATTCGAACCATAGGATTATTTTCGGGTGTGAACTGGACCGTTAAATTATACTCAAAGGAGCATTTATTTTCCCCTCTCTCTCTCTCCCTTCTTCTCTTCCCCGCGTACGCCTCGGCCATGCACTCGCCCGCTCCTCTGCACGTTTCTCTCTCTTCCCGTGCGCGCCCCCCCTTCCCCATGCACGTCCCCTCTCTCTCCTTTCTGTCCTTTCCCTCTCTCTCTCTCTTTCTCTCCCTCTCTCTCTCTCTCTCCTTTCTCTTTCCCCGGTACACGCCACAGCCATGCACGCCCGCGCGCGCCTCTGCATGTCTGCACGCGCGTTCCCCATGCAGCCACCATCCTCTCTCTCCTCCTTTTTCTTTCTCTTCTCTCTCCCTCTCTCTCTTCTTCTTCTCTTCCCTTTCCTTCCCTGTCTCGCCCGAACGGTCTTGCGGAGGCGCTGCTCGCCGACTGAGCACAGCCACTGGCCGCCCCGACGACCGCCTCGCGCCGCCGCCGCCCGACCAGCCGCTGCAGTCCCGCCGGCCGCCCACGTCGCTGGCCGTTTCCCTCCCCCTCTCCGCTCCTCCTTCCTCCCCCGACCACCCCTCGGCCCCTTCACCTCCGCGACTCCTCCCGCCTCCACAGCCGTCGCCCGTCTGCCACTCCGCCTGCGCCAGACGTCGCCCCACCAGTCGCCGGCGCCACCGTCCTCCCTCGCACCGTCGCCGTGCCGCCGCGTCGCCCAGCAGCCCAGACCGGCGCTGCGTCTTTCTCCCCCGAGCGTGCGAGCTCGGCTCGCCGCCGCGTCCAGCGGACCCCGGGCGTCGTCCCGTCGTCCGGCCAGCCTCCAGCGCCGCCCCGACGCTCGAGCACCGCCCCTGTCGCCGCCGAGCTCCCCCCCTCCGGCCGCACCACTCCCACCTCAGCCACCTCTCTCTCTCTCTCTCTCTCTCTCTCTCTCTCTCCCTGTAAGCGCTCCGTCGACTCGCCGCCGTGCGCCGCTGCCGTCGCCGTCGCCACCGTCGCCGGCCAGCTAGCCAGCTAGCCTCGCCGGCCGGCCAGCCAGCCAGCCCCGCCAACAGCCAAACCAGCCGCGCCAAACCTTCCCGGGAGTGGCTGAGCTCGTCGGGGCCACTGCTCCGTCGCCCCAGCCACCGTTCCGGCCACTGTCCCGCCTCGCCGGAGCCACTCCAGCCACCGTCCGACCGTGGCTGAGCTCGCCGGAGCTGCTGCCTGCCATTCCCGAGCCTCCCCGGCCCCTGTTCAGCCACCCCCGAGCCATTGCAGCCGCTGTGCCGCCGCGCCGGAGCCGTTCCGGCCGCTGTCCCGCCAAGCCGGAGTCTCCTCAATCCCTGTTCCGTCGTGCCCGAGCCACCCCAGCCTCTGCCCCGCCGTGTTTGGACCGTTCCAGCCGCTGCCGCCGTCGCCGCGCCCGTGGCCGAGTCCCGCGCCCATCGCCGCGCCCGTGGCCGAGTCCCGCGCCCATCCCCGCGCCCGTGGCCGAGTCCCGCGCCCATCCCCGCGCCTGTTGCCGAGCCCTGCGCCCGTGGCCGAGCCCGTGGCCGAGGGCTGTGCCCGTGGCCCATCGCCGTGGCCGAGCCCCGCGCCCGTGTGGCCCGCTCCCGCGCCCGCCCGGTACTGTTCACTTGGGCTATTTTGAGCCCGAGTCGATTTTCTCCGGGCCAAAAATTGGTAAGTGACTTCCTAAACCTTACCTAGTACTTTGGGTATTATTTGACTTGTCTAGGGATTAATTAGTACCGGTTTAGGGGTTAAACGTGGATTAGGGTCAATATTTGCATATGCGGGATTGTCATATTAAATTGTGATATTTGTGGGGCTTACTTAGAGGCTATTCATGGGGTGCTAAATGACCGTATCGTCGTGGCGTGCGTGGGGGAAATTGATGTTTGAATGTGGTCGATTTGGATAATTTTATGTGCATATTAGTGGCTAATATTGGTGAGTCAATAATTGGCTTGTTGTGGCATTCGTGGGTGGATTTAATGTTCGTATGTTGCCAATTAAATGTCGAATTTGTGGGTTGGTGTGGCATGTCATGAATTGGATTGAATTGTGATTATGGATCGCTTGGTGTAATTGGCGTGAAATTGATTGAATTGAATGGCGTGTGCTTGCCTGTCGATTTGAAGCCCGGATCGATCGAAGGGCTACGGACTTGGGACGTGTTGACGGCGGTCCGTGTGAAGGCATGAACGGCCGTTGGGCCAAATGGATGCGGGCTTGAGACGTGTTGACGGTGGCCCGTTAAAGGTGTGATAGACCCGAACGTATTTACGTCGGTCATGGGAATGATTGATTATGTGGCTTGGGACGTGTTGACGGCGGCCACTGGATAGTATGATTGATATGGCTTGGGACGTGTTGACGGCGGCCATTGGTTTGATTGATTGTGCGGCTTGTGAGCCCGTGAGAGGAAAGTTGGTTGGACGCGTGCATGCGACTTGAGTGTGATTGAAATGACTGGTTGAGTGTGACTGGATTGACTGGTTGAGCGTGCGATTGGATTGGCTGGTTGAGTGTGACTGGATTGATTGGTTGAGCGTGTGATTGGATTGGCTGGTTGAACGTGTGCTTGAAGTGGCTGGTTGAACGTGTGGTCTAATTAGTAAGGTGAATTGCATGCAAGTGTGGGTGGCGTTTGAGCAATTGCGATGTGCTATTTAGCTATTATTATTGCATTACCATGTTATGACTAACGTGCAGTGTTGGCAAGGGCTTGATGACGAGGTAAGTTCAATAATGCGAATTTTATATCTTATGAGGTAGATTGCATGTACGACTTGTCTGGGTACGCATTGGCCTACGTGGGGTATAGGGAGTTGCTTATTGAGACTCGTTCTCACGGTTATTATATAACCATTTCAGATCCGCGACCATGAGTGACTGAAGACGCTTCAAGGGTACCTCGGAGGTCGAAGACGGGTCAAGTACCCGGTATTTTGAGTTTTCCCCTTTGGTAGAAAAGTTAAGTTTGCGGGCAGTGGTCCCTTTTGAGGAATGTGGTCCCGTTGTTGTGGCCTAGCTTAGGGAATTGTCTTTTGTGGACGTCGAGTGTATTCGTCAAATGTAAGAATTTCAGTTATTTGTTTATTGCCTTTGCTGCCCCTTGTCATTGTTAATTGTCCGGGTTGTTTCTATTGGTTTCCGCGTGTGCTTAATCTCTGATGTTTGGGTTGGGTCGGCGACGTGCCTGGGACGTCGCATTCAATGATCGACCATCGAGGGGTGTCGCGAGCTCGTTAGGGTTCGGGGCGTGACACAGATTCTTGATGCTCCTAAAGACAAACTTCGTACTTGGGAGAGCCTACTCAGTCCCACCAACCGTAAGCTAGTTAAGGCCTAAATCGAGAGGTTACTCCCCTTAGTGGAGGTCAAAGTCTGCACCAGTCTTGTTAGAGCATTAGCACACTTCTAGTGTCTGAAGACGATATTCGGTAAGCATGAGTTTACCCCGACTTTGGAAGAATATAGTCTGATTATTGAAAAACCTTCGGGTTCGGAATTAGTTACACCACCTCTAGGAATTGACTTCGCTTTAATCTTGTCTGAACTTTTGGGTGTCGAAATAGATGAAGTAAGAAAAATTTTGGAAGCAAATCGCGGGACACGTCCCTTTTCATTTTTGAGTCAATGCTTTGATAAAGCCACATCTTTTCAAAAGAACATAATATTTTTACTAGCATTTTTCGGCTTTGTGATTTTTCCCTACTATAAGAATGCATATAACTTGTCAATCGCATGGTTGGTCTAACAAGTTTGTCTTGAAAAGAATTTTGTCAACACCATCTTAGCCGAGACTTTCATTTCTCTTGCTAAATACAAGCAAGATGGTGACAAAATATTTCATGCTCCCCTTGAACTTTTGCAAATTTGATTTTTATCTCACATAAAAGGGTGTGGCGATTTATTCATAATACCCGAGCTTAGTGATTCTAGCTATCCCATTTTGAGGTTTAAAGAAAAACAAAAGGATGACTACTCCGAGTGGATCACTTTCATAAAAAATGCTAGATCCCAAGGTTTCCAATGGCATGATAACTGGTTCAAAGTCGAGGAAGCTCGGCTTATGTGCAATGGTGTCGGGCCAATTCCTCTATTGGGCTTCATCGGCGCGATTGAATGATACCTGGCCAAAGTATCTCGTTAATACTAAATTCTACAAAAGCTCCCTCCAGTGTTACAATTGGAACTCATCTGGGCTGACTTTACCGATGGCGATGGTGACCATGAAGGGACCGTAGCCCAAATCAAGAAAATGTGGAGGAAGTGTCATCTCTTGAAAATAGCCTGACCTAAGAAAAAATTGAAGGGGAAGCATAAGTCTTATTTCGCAATGACCAAGTACATTTGATAGCACAAGAAACCGCAAGAGGTGCTCCCTAAGATACCCAAGGTGCCTGTCAAGCCCACTATTCGGGCAGAGAACAACCGACTCAAGAGGAAGGCCGAAGAAGCTCAAGAAAGAGTTTTCGAGATAGCTTGAGCATATGAGCAATTGAAGAAGAAAGTTGCCTCCCATATGTATATAGATTAAGCCGAATAAAAAGGCTTGAATCTACATTTTCATTTCAGTTTTAGTCTTGTCATTATTTAGGGGATTGAGTCATTTACTTTCCAACATATTTGTCTAAGGAATTTTGAGTTATTATTTTTCTAGTCATTGCAAAATAATTCTTCATTTCAATAAAAGGGTCGCCTTTTTTTGAATTAAAGCGGTTAGGCCAATGCCATGATCGGCATGTGATTTCTTCTTGACACTTATGCTTGCTTGTTTCATTCGTGAATTAGGTAATTATGGACCGATCACGTTCGGCTATTCATACACGGTTGAGAGCTAGAATGGCCGAATAAACTGACTTATGAGATCGTGTCGCCGGTATTGAGGATCAGATGAAGCAATTCCTCACTGCAATCCAACAGATGTCCTCCAAGATCAAAGCTCTTCGACTAACTCCCATTCCTACATTCCCGATCTAAAGCAAAAAGGTGGAAAGGACGCTAATAGTGAGGAGGATGGTGATCTCCCCAATTTAGAAGATGACCCTGTCTAGATTGTCATCAACAAAGATAAACCTGATGGTGTGCCAAGTGCAGAGCACAACAAAACGGATCAATAAGCTTGAAGAAAGGGTGAAATAGCTGGAAGGCTCGCATGATTCCTCCCCAATCGACTTATCTGTTTATACAAAAATCAAAATGCCGAAAAAATTCAAGATGTCGGATTTTGACAAGTATAATGGCACCTCTTGCCCAAAAGCTCACATGTAGCTTTACCACATGCAGATGACTCCATATGTTGATAGTGGACCCTTAATGATCCATGCATTCCAAGCGAGCTTCACAAGTCCCGCCCTGACTTGGTATCTTATGAAGAGGATAAATAGCCTCAAGACCTGGGACGAAGTTAGCGAAGCATTCCTAAAGCAGTAAGGTTTATAATGGATATCATTTCCACCCGTGAGGATCTCAAACGTGCTCTGAAGAAAAAGACCAAGTCGTTCAAAGACTACATTATCAATATAGCCGCATAGGTTTTCCCTGAACCTATAGACCGTGAATTGAAGAGGATATTCATTAAGACTCTCCCATATGAGTATTGTACTCTGATGGTGGTGTTGACACTTGATTTTTAGTTCGTTTTTTCAAATTTTTCCAAAATTAAAAAAAAAAATAGGATTAGGAACCTTGGCCAAGCTTAGGAACCTATTTCAAAACCAAAAATAATTTTTTTAAAATTTTTCTTTAATTTCTTTTAGTCAAAATAAGGGTGAAAATCAAGAAAAATAGCAAATGGAGTCTAAATATTCTATAAAAATAGTCATTAGTCTTCTTTTAAATCTAATTTCATTAATAAAGTGTCAATTTTAGAAAATTTCAATTGGGAATGTGTTTTCCCCAAAGTTGGGTAAAAACAAGCCCAAATTGAATAAAAAATTCAATTAATTCATTTCTAGTCCTTTTTTCAGTCGTAGTGTCTTCACAACAAATTATTCTAGGACCTTGAATTGCATAATGGTTAGTCCAATTTCACAATTTGCTGAAGAAATTAAAAAGTCCCAAAATTCAATTGAAAATTAAGATTTTTAGCCCAAATTGGGGTTCACAATCGATTTGAAATTGTCGAATCTTGATACCATCATTTCTAGAGTTAATCAGTCATGGGTAATCCAATTTTGGTATCAATTTTGCTCAATCATATCATTTAGGTATCGGATTGAATAGAACCCTAATGACTCGGATTTTAAAATTTGGGAATATTTAGTCTAATTGTGACAAAAATTAGGGAAAATCACATGTTTTGATGCAAAATGTGCCAAAGGAATTCAATTTTGAGGTTAAATATGAAAAATTGGATCAAAATCAAGCTTAATTTGCGAATTTAGACCAACCCGGGTCTGTCGGGTTGACTGGGTCGGTCTTCTTCTACACCCGACTGCCCAAAACATACTAAACCAAGAAAAATCAGCTTGTGCCTACCTCTTTGCCGATTGAATCCGATCAATATAGCATGTGTTAAACTCCAATTCCAACTGGAGAATCTCCGGCTGGCATTAGAGATTCAATCCAATCGATTCGAGGTCAGTGAATAACAAACATTGGGCAGGAAAATTTAGCTAGAAAAGCTGCCGAAACACTATCAAACGCATAAAACCTGCTCGAAAAAAATTCTAGAGAGGAGAGAGAGAGTTAGAGAGAGAAAGAGAGATTTCTAGAGAGAGAGAGAGTAAGTTGAGGCTTCAAAGACCGAGTGATCGGCACTTTTCCAGTTCGAAAAGCGTCGGCGAATCGGCCTAAATGGTGAGCTTCCTCATCTGAGACGATCGGTGCAAGCTTGGTCGCCGGGGCTTGAGAATCGAGCTCGGCCGGCGCGTCCAGAACTCCTTTGGCGAGTCTAAGACCATCAACTCATAGTACAAGTGTCAAGGAAGAGTTCCACGAGCGCTGATTAGCCCGGGGACAATGTTTCAATCCCAAACGAAGCAAGTAAAGTTTGATACTCATCACGATTTTCTAGAATTCCGAAGAACATGATTGAGTTCAATCTTGTTGATTATGCGGTTTTCTCTCTGATTTTGAGGTTCTAGATGTTTAGAATATATTTGTGATCCCATTTTCATTGCTTCTTTGCATTTGGAATGGTTGAATATGCATAAAACCGAGTCGATCGCCATTGTTAACCCTTGCCGGAGTTCGGGAAACCTTGCCGGAGTACTTCACGTGGCCTTAGGCCACTCAAGTTAATCGACTCTTGCCTTGTTTGATGATTTTATATTCATTTTAAGTGATTTAGACAAATAGGACGATTAGGATAATGATTTGAATTCTAGAAATGTTAGTTTTAGACAAAAATGATTTAGGTTTTTAAGCTTGAATCTCACCAGCCGGTGATGATCCGACCGTGAATCTGTGAGTTGATATTGATAGAGGATGATCTAGTATAGGTATAAAACCTAAAATCAAGTCTTGAAAGCCGTTGGAAGGTCACCAGAGGAGGGCTTGAATAGGTGGTCTTGAAAACCCAAAACAAAGAAACATGCATACCACATGTTCAGGGAAATGCCCCAAAGAACAAGGAGCCGAACGGCGCCGTTCGGCATCGTGCCCACCAGAGAGTCGGTTGGCGCTAGCAATGCCTGGTTCGGTTTAGCTGAACCGGGTTGAACCAACTGATCCGGTTCATTCACTCTGGCAGGAAAATTAAAAAAAATGAAAAATTCTAAAAAAAAGAAGAAGAAAATTAAAAAAATCAGAAAATTCTAAAAAGATTGAAAGATAAAAAAATTTTAGAAATTCAAAAAATTCAGAAATTTTTTTAGAAATTCAAAAAATTAGAAAAAAATTCAAAAGATCTAGACAAAAAAATAAAAAATGTGAAATTTCAAAAAATATAAAAATTGGAAATTTCAAAAATCCATAAAAAATTTTAAAAAATTCTCAAAAATGTAAAAATCAACTCTCGGAAAGGACAATTCTCATAAAATTATTTGCTGAAAAAAAAGTCAAAATTTTCAAAAATTCGCAAAAGGACCTAAAAACACTGTGGTCAATCTTTGCAAGTGAAATTAAAATTTTTAATTTTAAAAATGCCCAAGTAGCATTTTTAGAAAATCCTTAGTTTGGGGATTTTTACCCCTAAAAAAATCCTGAAATCCTAAAATGACATAAACTATGAAATGAACAAGCCTTTAGGACTTTATTATGGTTTAGGTGTTTTGAATTGGTTTTCCTTATAGACAAATTAGGATTGCCTTGTTTGATTGATATTGATTGTGCTATTATTGATTGATTGATTGATTTTCCATGATTGAAATGGTTAGGATTAGTGGATAGACCTCGAAAACTCGTGTGACACATTAAACACATCATATTGTTTTAGGTACCGAAAGGGCGTTAGAGATCTCAACTTGGGATCGTTAGCATAATCAAGTCTCCATATTCAAAATCTCTAGTTTGTAGAATCGTGGTATTTCTCCCATATCTCGATTAGATTTCTAGTTAACCTACCAATAATGACTAGTGACGACTTCAAATCAAAACTCAGACTAAATAAGAAGATAAAAAAATCACAACCCGCTGTTACGTGAGGTATGGTCTAGGAGAGGCCTTCGTTTGTCTAGTAATAGGATGTCTATGGGACATTTGAGTGAAATATCCGCATCAGACCCTAGTAGCTCAATCAGGGACAATTTCTCCATTCGTGACAAATGGAAATACCTCCTTAGCGTACCAAAAGCGCGGCACGATAGGTGGCCATCCCGACTGAAACTTTAATCAACTCACCCCCATAGGCAAGCAGATCAAGATAGGGCCGAGAGATGGGTAGTTCATAGAGCCATCTTCTTTGACCAAAAGATTTAATGTAAGAAAGGAGAAAGAACCGGCAGCTGAAGTGAATGTGACTTATACCCAATCGGGCTAGTGGAATGCTAATCCTACCCCGGCAATCCAAGTGGCAAAGGCTCAATAACAAAACACGGGTTGTCAACCCTTTCATAAGAAGAACAACAAAAGGAAGTTCACCCCTCTCCCCAGGCCGTTGTCTCAAATATTGACAGTCATCCGGAAGAAAGGTTTGCTTATCACTGAGCCTAAGTGGCCCAATCTCAAGTAGTTCTATAATTATAATCCGTCCAAGAAATGTGATTATTATATGAGTAAAGCACTGCCTTACCCTTAAGCACTGAGTTTAGAATCTGTTAGACACGAAGGCTTTCTCGTTTCAATCGCCAAGCTGAATGTTCAAAATAACCCACTCCTTGATCACGCTGGTAAAGTAAATGCTATATTCAGTTTTGATGCTACCCTAATTAAGAGCGTGAAGGTGCATACTACCAACGTTTATAATGAGTTAGTGAAAGCCAGTTAGTATCTGAGTAATAAGGTACTTCTCCTGACTGTCATGAAGGAAAGAATCTCCAAAATGGTGGAAGCTGGGATGACCGTTTATGCCGATTATACTGGTAACGTCTCCTCTATCTCTGAAGTGGTTATTGATTGGGAGGAGGAGTTTACTGCATTAAACACTGGGAAAGATAAGGTCGACCTTCTGCTTGAGGGCATGACTTTACTTAAGGACACGTCTGATGATGAAGGGATCGTAGTGGAGACACCTATAGCTAATGAGGGGATAGTGATCAAGATACTTCAATCATACAAGTATAGTGATGATAAGGCGGTTCCTTGGTCCTACAACCTCGATGTCGACTTTGTTACAAGGTTTGGGCGTATCTATACCTAAGCTAATGCCCAACTTGCAAAACTTGTCACTGATGAAAAAGCCAAGGAATTTCTAGCTATAATTAAGGCTAGCGAATATAATATAGTTAAACAACTGCATAAGATGCTCGCGCAAATCTCTTTGCTTGAATTCCTTCAGATGTTTGTCAAACATCATAAAGCCTTGATGAAGGTGTTAAGTGAAGTCCACGTGCCCGAGACGATTGATCATGACAAATTGGAGGAATTTGTGAGTTCTATACTCCTCAAGGACCTCATAGCCTTTTTGGATGAAAAGTTCCCTCTAGAAGGGAGAGGGCATACCAAGGCACTCTATATTTCTGTCAAATACAAGGTCTCGCATGTAGTCTAGGTACTCATTGACAAGGGATTGGCCTTAAACATCTGTCCTTTGACGACTTTACACAATCTCAAGATAGTTCTTTTAAGATAAATTTTGCCCAGACTTCCATGCGAGCCTTTGACGGAACAAAGAAGGAAGTAATGGGAGAAATCCATCTTGACATACAAATAGGACCTACAATGTTCAACATCCTAGTTCAAGAGATGGACATTCTCACTGCATTTAATTTTCTATTGAGTTGTCTATGGATTCATGCTGCTGGAGCTATGCCGTCGAGTCCACATCAAAAGGTGAAGTTTGTTGTGGAGAGAAAGCCAGTCACAGTCCACGGTGAAGAAGATCACCCAATCCCCTATGTCGAGTCGAATTGCAAAATAGAATCGAGTTATTAGTCGCTCGAGCTCGTATCGATCATACACGCATCTCAGGGTTTATCACCACCCGTTCCTAAGGTGTTAAATGCTGCTGTCATAGTTGAAAAAGTGATGATGTTCTATGGTTTTATCCTAGGTGAAGGACTTGGCAAGAATAATCAAGGCATTCGTTGACCAGTGGAGGCCCCTCGGAGGCCTTGCACTACTGGGTTAAGGTATCAGGGGCAAAGCGAGCCAAATAACGAGGGACGTGGAAATGGACAACGTGGTGGAAGATGTGGATGAGGTCGAGGAGACAGGCATAATAGACAGGGATCCGAGGAAGAGCCAAATGGTGAAGAACGTGGCCATGGAAATACACAAAATAACGGAGAGCTTGGACGTGGTAGATTGCCTCCATACATCCGCACTATATTCCTAGGTCCTGCAAGAATGATGTATGAAGAGAAGGAGGTGATCGATACTTTGAGGCAACCAAGCAGCAAGTTCGACTACTATGTGAACTACTTGGCTACCCCAAGTTTTTATGGTGACCCGCGTGATAGTGTCTTCAATGGATGGAGAGGTATGAATGATCCAACACCTCTAGTTGTAGAAGATCCCGATGATGCGATGGAGGGAATCATAGCCTTGTTCAATGATTTCTTAGTTGGAGCTATTGAGGAAGAACCGTTAGAGGGAATGGGCATTGGCCCACAAGAGTAATACCTTTATTTTTTTTCACACACTCCCCTATATGGGAATTTTTATTACTTTTTACGACTTCCCTATCTTAGGTGCTGCTTTTTAGGACTTTTCCTTTCTAGGATTCGATTGTCACAATTTCCATTCCAATAAATGCAATTCATTTGGTGACAATCGATGAAATTACAAGTTATTTTTCATTTTTTAGAGCATGTTAAGGTATATCAAACTAGCCCAATGATGATATCTAACCGATAAAAGAAAAAAATATAGTCTAACGAGAATTTTGAGACCTGAGCTTCTTCATGCTTCCTCATGTTAAAATTTTCAAAAAAAAATTCAAAAATTACAAAAGAAAAACTTTCCAAAAAGTGCGCACTGTTTTGACCCCATTTATCCTTCTGGCTCCCCTATTTTATGTTTCAGAGGAAATCTTGTGACACACGAGGGTATGGAAACGGACCAATCTGATGAATTATGTGGCGTCGAGCTTTACGCCGATGAAATCGATGAACTCGACGACTCCTCATATATTTAGCATGATTTAGAGCATCACGAAAGGCCCAAAGTTTTCATGTCAGACCAAACTATCACTATTAACATGAGTGATGCGAAGGAACCCAAGAAAGTGAAGATAGGGGCAATCCTTCCTAAAGGTGAAGTGAAACGCTTGGTCCAGCTGCAGAAGGATTATCAGGATATCTTTGCATGATCATATGTTGATATGCCGTGTTTAGATCATCCTATTATGGAGCACAGTTTGCCTACTAACCCAGGCATGCCGTCGAAGAAATAGAAACTGCAAAGAACCAAGTTGAACTTTCAAAGAAAATAGAGAAAGAAGTCATGAAGTTCTTGAAAGTTGGGGTTATTAAAGTCACTCAATACCCTAGCTGGGTGGCCAACATCATGCCGATCATGAAGGAGGATGGCCAATTCGGGTTTGCATCGACTATCACGACTTGAACAAGACTAGTCCTAAATATGACTTTCTCTTGCCACACATAAACGTTCTGGTGGACAATGCTGCTGAGTTCAAGTTGTTTTCCTTCATGGATGGTTTCTTGGGTTATAATCAGATAAAAATGAAAGACGGCGATAAAGAGAAAACGGCATTCATTACTTATTGGGGTTCCACTAAAAGGTCATGCCCTTCGGCCTTAAAAATGCCGAGATAACATGTCAATAGGTGAAGGTGATGCTTTGCCATGAACTGATGAATAAAGAGATCAAAGTTTATGTTGATGACATGATTGCCAATTTTTGACTCGGAGAGAGTCACATCGATACCCTAAAGAAATTGTTTGAGAGACTCGGTGAATTCAAGCTCCATCTCAACTCGGCAAAGTGCATATTCGGAGCAACTTTTGGCAAACTACTCGGGTTCATAATGAGCAGTAAAGGCATTGAAGTCGACCCTCCAAAGTGAAGGCTATATGTAAGTTATAACCCCCATCGATTGTGAAGGATGTGTAAAGCCTCCTGGGTAGGTTGAACTACATAGCCAGCTTCATTTTCTAGTTACCTAAAACTACTAAGCCATCCTTCAAACTTCTAAAGAAGAATGCTCAAGTGGAATAGGACAATGACTGTCAGGAGGGGTTTAACGAGTTGAAGCGGTACTTGATGAAACCACCGGTGCTAGTCCCACCAATGCCGGGGCAGCCCTTGATCTTTTACCTCACAATTCATTACAAGTCCATAGGTGATATGCTAGTCCAGAAAGGGCCTGATGATGCAAAAGAGCGAGCCATCTATTATCTGAGTAAGAAGTTCACCGTCTTGGAGTTAAATTATCTGGAAGCTGAAAGACTTGTGCTGCACTAGTGTGGGTGCTCCATAAGCCGTGACAATATACACTGTATTACCAAAGATTTCTTGTGATTAAGAACAATCTCATCAAATATTTACTTGATCAGCCAATTTTGGTAGAAAAGTTGGCCAAATGGCAGATTTGGATTTCAAAGTTTGACGTCCAAACGATACAACAGAAGTCAATTAAAGGCCAAGCAATCGCTGATGTATTGGCTAAAAGCCCTGGGATCCTAGACGATGATGGATGTTCCCAAGAAGATCATATTTTGCTAATATAGGAAGACACATAAACCATGCTTTTCGATGGAGTCATAAACCTATCTAGTTCCGGCGCTGGGGCAGTTCTAATATCCCTAGATGGACAATACTATCTAGTAGCTGCAAAATTGATATTCTCATGCACTAACAACATAGCCGAGTACAAAGCTTGCATCTTCGGACTCCAAGCGGCGGTCGAAATGGGAGTAACCAAATTGAAGTTAGATGGTGATTATGCTATAATCATCCTCTAAACTATGGGAGAATGGAAGACGAAAGACACTAAGCTTGTGCCATACCATAAATATCGAAAGAAATCATGGAGGAATTCGAGGACATCTCCTTTGAGTACTTGTCGAGGTCTCACAATCAGTTCACTGATGCACCAAGTACCTTATCTTTTATGCTACAAGTAACTGATGTATTGGAAGTAGAACCTCTAAAGATCGAAGTTTTGACAAAACTGGCTTTCTAAATGGTCGTGACCGAAGAGTCTGATGGAAAGCCATGATATTACAACATCATAAGCTACATCCAAAGACAAGAATTTCCTGAGGGAGGTACTCCCGCTAATAGGAAGCACATAATGAAAATGGCTTCAAAATTCTTCGTCAGTGGTGAAAAGTTATACAGAAGATCTTACGATTCGATCTTGCTAAGATATGTGGACGTGGCTAAAGCTAATGGAATCATGCAAGAAGTGCACGTGGGAGTATATGATTGGCACATGAATGGCCACATGTTAGCCAAGAAGATCATGAGGTTAGGCTATTACTGGCTTAACCTCGAAAGTGATTATATCCAATATGTCCGAAGATGTCAGCGTTGTCAAGTTTATGGGAATAAGACAAACGTCCCTCCGATTGATCTGCACTAGTTGTCCAAGCCATGGTCTTTTTCAATGTGGGGTATCGACGTGATTGGCCCAATTAATCCCAAAGCGACAAGTGGACATCGGTTTATCTTAATTGTAATTAATTACTTCTCCAAGTGGATTGAAGCTACATCTTATGCTAATGTCACTGCACAGAACGTTGTATGATTCATCAGGTGAGATATAGTCGCTCATTATGGCATCCCCGAGGCTATTGTCATTGACAACGGAACAAATTTGAACAATAGATCAGTTGTTCAACGAGTTCAAGAGCCGGCACCTGAATTCGTCTCCCTATCATCCACAGATGAACAGAGCAATTGAAGCCGCCAACAAGGACATCAAGAAGATCTTGGCCAAAGTGGCTGAAAACTATTATGACTAGCATGAAAAGTTGCCATTTGCACTAATGGCATATCGGACTTCGATGCAATCCTCTGTTGGGGCAATCCCTTTTTCTTTGGTGTACAACATGAAAATAGTCTTGCCAGTGGAAGTAGAGATCCCTTTCTTGCAAGTCTTGTCCTAGGTGGAGTTGTCCGAGGCGGAATGAATGCGACAAAGACACGGGCAATTGCACCTAATTGATGAGAAGCTATTGAAAGCCATTGGCCATGGTCAAACCTATTGGCAGAGGATAGCTAGATCCTTCAACCGAAAGGTGCATCCAACACTTCGAGGTAAATGATCTAGTCATGAGGAAAGTACTGCCAATAGCTCCTGTTTTCGAGGGCAAATTCGCCTCAAACTACAATGATCCATATGTGATTAAAAAGGTGCTTCCTAGAGGTGTCTTAATTCTCGCAGAAATAGACGGTCGTGAGTTTTCTACTCTTGTTAATTCTCATGCTGTGAAAATGTATTATCCTTGATAGAATTTAGCATTTTGCAGCAAAATTTTTTTAGTGGTTGGTTTTATATTATGAGTTGCAAACATTTCACTAATGAATAAATGGTTTCAATCAATTTTCAAGATGGAATGTGTGCATTGGGTTTAAATTTTGCTTGGTTATTTTGTTGGTATGCATCATCAATCTCGGGGAATCTACTTGGACAATCTAATAACTCATGTTAAATGAATTGAATGTGTTAAATGAGGTACATCGGAATGATGAAAGGCAAAACATACCTCATACATAGTCCTATATACTAATCCCCAATGAGTTGAGTGGCAAAATTTCATGTTGGTAAGCTTAAGAGTTATCTAGCAAAAGGTATGACAATCCAAAATGATAAGAGTCATTTCTTTTCTCTATCTTAAATACTACAAGTTGTCTATTGTTACGCCACTTTGAGCCTAAACACTTGGAGAAATTATTTCATATTACCCTTGCTAAGAACCACCCCACATTGAGGCAAACTGGAGGTAAGTTGGTATCATAAGGTGAAAAATAAATAGAGATTATCTTATTCTCACTTGCATCAATCTTCGAGTGTTGCTTTTTCGAATGAACTCATACGAAATTCAAGTGCATTAGGATGCCTTGGAGTGACAAAAAGCATTTCTTTCTTTATCCTATACACATTTTATCCTTTGTGAAGCCCAATTGAGCTTGCAAATTCTCTTCTTTAAACTTGGTTGATGATCATCCCCCACACTGGGCCAAGGAAAGAGCCATCACTGTCGAAGTAACACATCTAGAGCATCGACAAAAGATAAAGACCCTTGAAAGTTCAAATGTCGAGTCATTCTGTCAGAATAGGCCAAAGTGTGGTTGGCTAATGTATGCATTGTAGACAGCATATATCAAGTGACATGAGTCGAAAAAAAAGGGTGGGCATGAAAAAGTAGTGTGCCTGGTGTCGACATCTAATTTTTAACCGACGCGTCATTAAAAGCATAAAACTCGATATTAGGGTTTTCAATCGCAACGGAATCCGTTTCTTGAACAAAGAATGTCGTTTTTTAATTCTATTTGTTAGCTTAGTTTCTGTAGATGATTTACCATTCATTTCATACAAAAACCCAAAAAAGTCAAACGGTTGACTTTCGTGTAGACTTTTTGATCAATCCTTTGACTAAAAGTCAACCCAGGGTCAAATTAGAGCTTTTTGCACAAAAAGATTTCTTTTGAGTTTAATTTCACTTCAAAAGTGGAAATTCAAAAAAAATTCAAAAATTTGATCATAAAATCAAACTCCTAGTGAAAAGTTAACTAAGGTTTGACTTTTTAGTCAAACCCTTTGACCAAAAAAATTAGAAATAAAAAATCTAAAAATCATCTTATTTTACATTCAATTTGACTTTGGCATCATCAATTTTACAAAAATCGGTTTCAAACCAACTTTTCTCCAATTTGCAGAATTTGGTTTAAATCGATCAAAAATGAAATTACTTCATTTCTAGTCATTTTTTAGGTTAGTTTCCTACATGAAATTTGATCTAGAGGTTGCATTACGTTCAACTTTGGAACCAATTTTGTAATTCCAAGCCAAGCGTAAAAACCCCCCAATTTAGGCTATAATAAGTGATTTTGACCAATTCTTCATGATTTACGTAATTAAAACACGAATGAGCCTAATTTTTTTTATATGAAATCCAAATTCGAAATCAATTTTGAAAAATTCACATGAATTTGAGCCAATTTGATCAGTTTAGTAATCCAATGATTGAGAAATCTAAGACTAATTGTTCTAATTAGTACAATTCAACTTGACTCATTCTAAACTAACATCCAATTTGATGAATTGAGGCTCAATTTGGCTAATTGGACTTCAATTAAATTCGTTAGTTTAGCTTGGCCATGCAATTTAACTCAAATCAAAGAACAATCGGGCTAAACAAATTAAATTGGATCAATTTGTGAATGAATTTCAAATTAGTTCAATCTAATTTAGTCGAATTCAATATTAATTAAGTCAATCAATCATGATAGGGATTAAATTGCACAAAATTAGAACAAATTTGGTCGAGAATTGAACCGGTTCAACTCGATCAAACTCGGGTTAAACTGGTCCAATCGATTCAACCCGGTTTGACCCGAATTGAATCGGTCCGATCGGATTGGCCATTTTCCGATCGAAATCTGGTGATCGGTGGGCCATTCTGACCGGTTCAACTGATTGAACCTATTGTCCAGCAGTCCCTCCGATGATTCCGACCTCTTGGCAATTCATTACGACATCCTCCCGAAGCTGTGGTGGTCGTGGTTCCTCTGAACGGCCACCATATCGTCTCGTCTTTTCATTTTTTGATTAAACGTTCATTTGTGCAAAACTGAGTTGATTCTCAATTGAGTTTATATGTTTGATTCTTAGAGGATCGTTGAGCTTTCCAAGGCTTCTCCGTGGTGTCCTAAGGTTGTATACGGAAGTTAGATCGCTCGGTTGTACGTCGAAGAGTTAAAACATAAGGTAAGTTCAAAGCTGTGATTCTCGGTTCCTGATGATCAGTCTACTTGTGATGACGATTTGACTTCATAAATGTTAGAATCTCGCAAAGTGATAAACTAGAGAATCGTAGGATATGTCAAGAGCTTCGATTTGATATGTCGTACGCCTTAATTGGACTTCGTTTGCTAGGTCAAAACTCTTTCGAAAATAGAGATTAGAATCTAGAATGATCATACTGTGTTCTGTTCTTCTATGATACTAAATGACCTTGCCCGGTTTGATGATTTTTCTGATTTTCTAATTTCGTTATTTGAGAAAACTTCCTTCATGAAAGTTGTCAATAACATTCAGATCTGTTCATTGTAAAAATTTCATAAAATTCCAAGCACGTTAGGTTAGGATGATTAGCAACGTCATCTAGGCATAGTTCTGGTGACAGATGAGCTTCCGAGTGACCTTCATGTGTTCTTTGGTTTTTATAAATTCGTGTATTCAAAATCTGAAACAATTTTCTTCGTCAAAGTTCACATTGAGATTGCAAACTTTCTAGTGATATAAATTTTATCAAATTCTGAGTTCATTTAGATTTTCAAAGGAATTTTTATGATGTAGTCAATATCTGTGTTATGATCTGATTTTTCTTTCTTTGAAATCCAAAATATGTTTCTCCGAATTTGATAAACTTTGAGTCCTCTTTTGCAAAAACTCAAAACTATAAAGTTGTTCATTATGGTCTTATTATGTAGACTAAAAATTTTGAGGGCCTAATAGCAATTTTTGTGAGGTAAATTTGCTAAAAGTCTCAGATAAGGTCCTTTATGGCTTAAACTTGATTTGCAAACGAGTCCTTGGTGTAAACCGAATTTTATAAAAATTTGGATGAATTTTTAGAAAAAAACTCAAAACATGACAACTGTCACACACGAAGAATGCTAATTGCCTAAATATTTTGGTGGGATTTTGATAAAGGCCACTATTTTTCCCACAATTTTTTTTGAATTCATATTCAAACCAGGTTTAGACTGTCACCGAGGGTAGAATTGTCTTTTTCGTGAAAATCGATGAGGAACTAGAAGAAGTGGTCTTCTTGAATTTTTATTCTCAAGATATAAGCTTCTAACGATACCTGGATCACTTCATTTTGATATCATAAGGTTGATTAATTATACTCAAATAAAATGGATCCAAATTTAGTAACTAATGATTGATTAAGTTGTCCTCTTATGAGGCCCACTTCTCACTGCTTGATTGGTTGAGAAACAAGGCCCATGGGCTTGAATATATGCTTTACTCATTGCTATGCATGTGTTTGTTAGATGTATGTTAGGCTCGGTGCAAGTTCGGCAAGTAGCCCGTTATGGTCACTTAAAATCTGACTTTAGGGGTTAATTGATATGAGTTGCCGTTTTGTGAATGCAAATGGTAGTCCGTTATCGTTAATCATTAATCAAATAATGTTAGATGATTAAGTGGGTGGGTGAATGAAAATGCACATAAAGCAAAGGTCGATCCTGAGGCCCGTATTTGATTAATGAATTATTTGCATCATTACCTTTCTTTGGTTGTTTCTTTGTGCATTGTTTGTCGTGAATGTATCTTATGGATATAAACACCAACACCAGAGAGGCGATCCATAGAGCCAAAATTGTAAAAGACAAAGGTGATAGACCGATGTCCAATCTGATCTCAATTTGTATTCAATTCATTCGTTCCCGATCATGTCTCGGGTTTTCGATTTGTGTTGTAATAAAAACCCCGACGAGTTGCGGGTTTTACTTTCTTGCACTTAGAATTAGCTCGTCCTTTTAATACCTTGAGTGTTTACTTTGCTCAATGCTTTTCAATACAATTGTTTGTTTCTTCCCTTTCTAGACTAAGATAGGACTAGTTTAGAATCTTAAATGGAAACACAAAAATAAAATGCATGATCACCTAGTAGACTAAGACTTTGGCATGAAAAATGATAAAAAATAAACGCATGACAATTTAGATAATAGCCATGTTAAGTTTAGTGGTATTGAAAGGGCGTTAATAGAAACATTAACGTAAGCTAGTCCCCGAACTCATGATCTCTGATTTTTGTAGAAATCGAAATGAAACTCCCGCGTTTCGATTGGATATTCTAGCCGAACCCCCTACCTAGGCTAGTGGTGACTCCTAAAAAAGATAAAATCGATCTGCTATCACGCGAAGTATGGATTTAGGGAAAATCCATGTTCATGATCAATGGATCGTATGGATAACTAAAAGATCAATGCTTCGATAAACCATCTTTTATGATGTGTCAAACAGACTGTCCGTATGGATGACTAAAAAATTGACACTTTGGTAAGCCGTCTTTTATAATGTGTCATGTGGACCGTATGGATGACTAAAAGATCGACGCTTCGATAAAGCTATCTTTTATGATGTGCCATATGGATCGTTTCACACTTATCTCTAAATTTGCTTCATCGAGCTCGGCCCTTGTGAGGTAGGTCACAATATGCTTGGCGACTTCGCTTGGGACTAGGTTATAAACCTAAGTGGATTAAAACCATAATAAATTTGTTGGTCGTTATCTCACTTGTCTGCATTTTATAGCATCGACTGCATGTCAAAGTCACGTGAAAAATGAGGTAAGTTGCTAATCAAGTGTTAAATGTTTTTTTAGGTGGGAGTTATAAGGAGAGCCGCTTGTATTAACCCTTTATTTTGTAGGTGGTGAAATGATGTATGTGTGTATGTTGGATTATATTGAAGTTTTCGTTGCTTTAAATTCAAATGCATGTTTACTTGCTTTAGCATGACACAATGCACTCACGTCCCGCGGTCTAAAACCCCATATCGCTTTTAGGATACCTTTAGGAGATATTAAGAGTGGAATCCGCATGTGAATTCATGCGGTAATCCATTCTTCAATATCGCTCACCTTGGTTAGTAAAAAGTGCATCGACCGACATTTGTAGCGGTGGATAAACTCTTCTTATCTAATCAAGGTGGGGACCTTGAACTTTTATAATCCTACCCTTAGGCGTCAAACCTCACGTACTCATGCGATGTGTCGATGTGTTTGCCATTTTTTCACGGTAAGGTTGATTGTATCATTTTAATATTTTTACTGTAATTTCACTTACGTCATTTCAATTTCATGTTATATTTCTTTCTATAACGCGTGGTGATTAATCTCGATGCTCCAAATTAGGGTTAGTCAAAATGGATATGTCAGATATTCAAGTCATCCTTATACCTAGATCTCTGGTGATCATGTGGGAAAGCCTTGAGCCAAAGCACAAGGACTACGTGGAAAAGAGGATTGGATACCTTCCCGCTCTTTTATACATCGAGCCCCATGTTGCTATGATTAAGGCATTGTCCCATTTGTGGAACTCAAAGACATCTACTTTTGTGTTTGGCCGAAATGAATTGACCCCTATAATTGAGGAGTACGATATTGTCATTGGAAGAGTCGGTTCTTTTGGTCTAGTTAGTCCTCCGATAGATATAAATCCTATAACTCTTCCGAACCAATTCTTAGGAGTTGACATTCTCCAAATCAAAGGTGTCCTTAGAGGAAATTCCAATGCACTCCCTTTTACATTCTTAGAACGAAATTTTTCTAGCTTGCCAAAAGAAGCGGGTAATCAAATTCCTCATGTCTTTCTCTTAGCATTTCTTGGTTTTGTGGTCTTTTCATACACCAAAAAGACTATGGATCCTTTGGTAGTCCACTTTGTCAATCAAGTGTGCATGCTCAAAAGATTCTCTAATATGATCTTACGTGAGACCTTCGTATCACTCAATAGGTTTAAACAAAACAAAAATGGTACTTTTAGAAACCCAATAGGTTTACTCCAACTTTGGTTGGTCTCTCACCTTAAAGATTTTGGTTTGAGCTTGAAAATCATAGGTGTATCCAAAGATTATCATCCTATCTCACTTTTCCGAAAAAGGGAAGAAATTTTTCCCTATTGATCATTCTCAACTTGATTTAATTTTTTCAAGAACCTTGTTCCAAATAAAATCCAATGCCATGTCCATTCGCTTGGAAATCCCGAGATGCACCTTAATAATGGATCTGACAACCCAATCCCACTTTTGGGTCCTACGGGATCTAAGTCATATTACCCTTTTAGGATGATTCGTTAATATCGTGCACTTCAAAAGATTTTGCCATTTCTCAAGTTGGGGTTATATCATCTTGACTATCGCAAAGATATTACCAAAAGGACTAAATGATGGATTTGAAGGAAATGATCAAATCCATCATTGACATGTGGTACAAATGCCACCTAGAGCTGATTCTCATTATCGACAAGTCGGAATTGGAAGGTGAAATGATACACCATGCATTGCCGGAGTATATATACCATCGCCTCAAGCACGAGCTTAAAGTGAATCTCTCTAATGTCCACGATAAGCCAACTCAACAATAAGTTATAGCCGTAAGAGCTCTTAGGGAAAGGGATGACGCTTTAGCCGAGGTTGAATGTTTGACTCAAGAAAGCAAACGAATTCGCCTCGTACCTAAAGAAGATCCATTGAGAGTTTGGCTATATTCCATGAGGAAATCTCCTTTCATGTAATTTTCATTTTATAGATTTGATGTATATTCCTTTTAACTCATTTTAGTAATGATGTAATAGGATTCTCTTCTTGTTTTTAGATTGATGTATAGGGATTGTTTTTCATGAATTTTGTTGCTAATAATGAAATTCCCTTGTATATACTTTCTTTTTTCGAGATTTCAATGGAATATAGGCATCTTGATTAATCATCGCGTGTTACCCCCTCAATTATATAATTTCTTGTGAAAAAATTTTGATAAGAGATTATTCACATGATATTGGGATCATGAGAATATTTCTTATCTCTATTTCATCCAAAGAAAATATAAAATTGAAGGGTTTTACCCACCCATCGGTGGTCGCGTTGGTTTGCGCTTAGTTCCTTTCACAAGAGGTCCTGGATTCAAACTTGTCCATCGGTGATTTAAGTGGGGGGTCGTGGCGGTGGGATGCTGCGCTAGCCCCCCTTGAGGACTAGTCGGGTATCACCGCTGGTTTGAGTTCTAGATCGCCGGCCGCGCGGACACCTCGGTCATCAAAAAAAAAATTGAATGGTTTTATATTTTCGTCTCAATTCATTTTTCGCATACTAACTTGATTTATATTTTTTTAACAAGGTACTAAAATACGGCTGAGACGTGTTCTATTATATGCACCCGTCACCAAGCAAGGATGGAAAACAAGGACACTTGTACCCGCGTTATTAGCATCGAGAATCAAATGGTGCAAATGATGGTGCTCTTAACTGATCTTTCAAATCGAGTAAAGAACCTCACACCGGTGGCTCTTGCCGCTGCAACTTCTACTCATAATGCACCTGCTAACGCACCGGTGGAAAATCCTGCTGACAAAGGACCTACTGAAGAGGTCCTCATTAATGCTACTTCCACTGTTGTTGATTTGGAAGCTCCACCTAAAGAGTTCCCTATTGTTCACCTAGATGAGAGAGTGCGAGACGTCTCACAAAATTGGAAGAACGGTTGTACATGCTGCAAGGTTACCAACTCCAAGGCTTCGATAAGCCGTCACCTTTCACAAAAGTGAAGGTTCCTGATTTGTACAAAGATTCTAAATTTTCAAGAAAGTACGATGAAACTGGGTGCCTAAAGACCCATTTGAGGTATTATTTGAGCAAAATGGCTCGTTATTCTGATAACACTCCGCTATTAATCAGTACCTTTCAAGATAGCTTGACTGTTTCCGCCTTAACGTGGTTTATCAAGTTAGATCTGGAGAAAATTTATACTTGGGAAGACCTCGCAGATGAATTTCTCTAACAATACAAGTTTAATACCGAAATTGCTCTAACCCGTGGAGAGCTAGCCCGGGTTGATAAAAGGAGAAATGAAACTTTTAGAGCATATGCCCAAAGGTGGAGAACTGCGATGTCCCAAGTCAAACCTCTACTGTCTGAGAAAGAGATCATACAACTATTTCTTCAAGCTTTGCCTCGAGAATACTTCGAGAAGATGATTGAACTAGAAAAACGTATCGAAGGAATCATGCAAGAGGGTCAATTATCCGATATGACGACTTACATATTTACCCCAAAAAAAGATAATGCCCTTCTCAAAATTTTGATCGAAAAGGAAAACCTCCACAAAGACAATTCACTCCGTTGCCAAGACCTATGTCCTAGTTGTTGCCGGTGTTGATTGAACGAAGGCTTGTAGCAAAAGAAATCCCGAGAGACAACTCGCCAAAGTTTTCTAGGTTTGACTTAACAAAATCTTGCGAGTATCACATGGATGAAAAAGGCTATGATGTGGACAGTTGTTATGTTCTCAAGGTTAAGATCCAAAACCTACTGGATAAGGGGATCTTGACATTTAAGGATGCCACACCAAATGTTCAACAAAATTCACTCCCTAATCATATTGAGACTATTAATGTGATATTTGGAGACGAGAATGAGAAACCTTTTTTGGTTGACATGGCGAAGCTAGAGGAGCTATTGATTGTAGGTGAATGTCAACCAAAAGGAGGAAACATCTCCTGTGAGGAGAAAATATATTGCCTAGCCAAGATAGCTACTTTAGGCATAATTCAGCCATTTCAAGAAAAGAAACCCGAGCGGTACATCAAAACCGTTGTCATTGATTTATCGTCTGAAAATTTCTCTTGCAAGTTCACACATGAAGTCTCATGCTCAAAGCCTAATGGGGATAGATACGAGTTAGATGTTGACGAACCTTAGAGTGACAAATTCCGATTTGGAATGTGAAAGCAAGAATGTCCATCGAGATCGTGAATTTGTGAAGAAAGCCCACGAGAAAAGCTTGAAAGACATTATTTCGAATGGATGGAACGACGAAGATAATAGAGAAGTTCTTCCCGATATTGATTCGAAATTTGAATGCCATACCTCTTACTGGGATCGAGAGTTCGTTAGGAAGGCAATTGAAAAAGGTGAAATTGTTGATGCCCTCAAGCAGCTGAGTGATAAATATGATTTCATGATAAAATACATATCTCCTTCAAGCGCTTTTATCGACTCTAAGACTATTGTCCCAAGTGGATGGGGATCCGAATTTGAAAATGATGGCATGGTAGCCGTGATTGATCCTGTGGTGATTGAATTGAATGTTACTTGTGAAATCCAAGCGTATGTTGTGGAACCTGTGGTTATAGATTTAATGGTTGATGGCTTCAAGGATATAAAGATCTCCAATGAGGACTTTGAGCTTGTTGTGATTGAGCTGCCACCGAAGAAATATGAGAATTTGAAGGAAAGAACACACCCTGTTTATGACTCCAAGGCAGTTTCTTGGAATTATGGGTCCAATGAGATTGATGTTGTTACTCTGTTAGGATGATGTTTTTCATCTCATGAGGGTGTTGAGAAAAAAGCTGTAACCGAAGAGGAGGCGGAGTAACTCCTCAAGACCCTCAAAACGAGTGAAGTAGAAGAGATCGAGCAATTAAGAAAAATGCTGGCTCAGATCTCATTACTTGAGCTATTCAAGTCTTCCGAGAGGCATAGGAATGCTCCCTTGAAAATTCTTAATGAAGTACATGTACCCGAGATAATCGGAGAGGTACAGTTGGAAGAGTTCGTAGGTGTCATCCTTCTTAGGGATCAAATTTCCTTTTCTGAAAAGGATTTGCCCCTAGAAGGGCAAACGAACTCTAAAACGTTATGCATCTCTATCCAACACTTCCATACAAAGATATCAATAGTACTCATCGATAACGGTTTAGCTCTTAACATTTGTCCGTTAGCAACCTTACGCCATCTGGGTGTGGGTATGGATAATGTTCGTCCTTCTAACACTCCGGTCAGAGCAATTGATGGCATAAAGAATGAAGCTCTAGGAGAGATTGACCTATAGCTGATGATTAGTCTAGTCATGTTCACCCAGAAATTTCAAGTAACTTTAGTTTGTTGTTGGGATGACCTTAGATTCACGCTATGGGTGTTATTCCCTCAAGTTTGCATCAGATGATTCGCTTCGTCGTGTGTGGCAAGATTATAACTGTCCATTGAGAGAAGGACACCGAAACCTTTAACAATATTGCAATTCCCTACGTGGAGCAAGAAGTAAAAAGGGAATCAAGCTACCATTCATTCGAGTTAGTCTCAGTAGCTCATGTGCCCGCAGGTATCGTTATAAGGAAGCCTCACTATTCAAAGGCGACCTTTATGTCTAGCAAAGTATTGATTGAGCATGGATTTGCTATTGGCAAAGGATTGAGAAAGCTATCCCAAGGCATTCTCACACCCATTGAGGTGACTAAGAGAAGGAAACGAGAAGGCTTATGTTACCAAAGTGATCAACAAGATCAAGGTAATTGGAAAGGCCCGAACATCAAAGAAAAGAGTTATCGACGTGTGCTCCCTCCTCCATTGAAAGATTTCTTCCCTAGACCACACCGAAGTTGCTCCAAGATGAAGAAGTAGATATCCACGGTATCGTCAACCTATTTGAAGAGAGCTTTGTGGGTGCCATTTCCCAAAGCATTGAGGATGATGCACCTACCGATCCCGCTGTGTAAGGGATGTTTCCATGTTCTACTTTGTTTTTAGTTGTAATCCATCTAATTTTCCCTTGCGAGGGACTTTCATTTATTCATTTCATATGTTGTCAAAATTCAGATCATGAACTTTGGATCCAAAACACTATATGACATTTACTGCATATCAATAAAAGCATTCTCATGTTTTGTTAATAGATATGTGAAAGTATACCAAACCAGCCCTATGATGATGCTTTGAGGCCTGAGCTTTTGCACGATCTATAGTTTTCAAAACAGTCCGTTGGAACGAGGATGTCCAACGATATGAGAACGAGTTCCCCATGAATTTTCCGAAAACCTGGAACTCGAAAAGTTTTTTTCTCATCACATTTGCATGCATTACATTTATTATCTTCATATACTAACCATTTTTTGTTGCATCTCAGGCATAACACTTTACATAATCATGATAGTCATATACATGGCTTGGATTCGTGTCCAAAAGACTCTTGTGAACCCGATTATTTTGATCCCGAAAATGAAGAAGATTCCAAGGTTATTAAAAGAGAATGGATTCGACATGAAGAATCCAAACCTCTCAATAAAGAACAAACTGCCATTATAAATTTGGTTGATTTTGAAAATCCCAAGGAAACAAAGATTGGGGCAAGTCTCTCTTAAACAGATGCCGATTAACTGATCAAACTCTTGAAGGAGTACTGGGATGTCTTTTCTTGGTTTTATACTGATATGCCGAGTCTGGACCCCAACATTATAGAACACACATTGCCTCTCGATCCTGCCATTCCACCTAAGAAACAGAAGCTTAGGAGGACGAAGCCGGAATTATCTAAGAAGATTGAGGAAGAAGTCATGAAACTGTTGAAAGTTGATTTTATTGAAGTTACTCATTATGCCGACTAGATTGCTAATATTGTCCCAGTCATGAAGAAGGATGGGCGAGTTTGGTTATGTGTCGATTACTGTGACTTGAATAAAGCAAGTCCGAAAGATGATTTTTCATTACTACATATTGATGTTTTGGTCGATAGTACGGCAAGATTTGAATTATTCTCCTTTATAGATGGTTTCTCTAGCTATAACCAAATCCGAATGAAAGAAGAAGACAAAACTAAAACATCTTTCATCACCCCAAGGGAAACATTATGTTATATGCCCTTCGGCTTGAAGAACGCAGGGGCAACTTACCAAAGAGCCATGGTGACACTATTCTATGACATGATGCATAAAGAGATTGAAGTTTACATCGACGACATGATCGCTAATTCATGACAAGGTGACAACAATATTGAAGTCTTAAGAAAACTGTTTGATCGACTTAGAAAGTTCAAGTTACGGCGTAACCCCACTAAATGCGTGTTTGGAGCAAAGTCTAGAAAGTTCCTCGGATTTATGGTTAGTAACAAGGGCATCAAGATTGATCCCTCGAAGCTGAAGGCCATCTGTGATTTGAAACCCACTTCTACTGTCAAGGAGGTCCGAAACTTGTTGGGAAGACTGAACTATGTTGCAAGATTTATTTCCCAGTTATTTGAAACAGCTAAGCCATTCTTCAAGCTATTGAAAAATAATGCCAAAGTTGAATGGAACAAAAATTGTCAGAAATCCTTTGAACAATTGAAGCAATATCTTTCACAACATCCAATTTTGGTACTGCCTACTTCAGGTATACCTTTGATCTTGTATCTCACCATTCACGATGAGTCTCTAGGAGCTATGTTAGCGCAAAAAGGACCGGAGCATGGAATGGAACACACTATTTATTACCTCAGCAAGAAGTTTACATTTAGTGAAGATCGATACCCTGAAGTTGAAAAAACATGTGTAGCCTTAATTTGCGTATTACACAGATTACAACAATATATTCTTCACCATTGTATCTTGTTGGTGAATGAAAATGATCCTATCAAGTATCTTTGAAAAGCCTGCATTGGCTGGAAGGCTTGCCAAATGGCAAATATTGCTCTCTGAATTTGATATCTTGAGTATGTCTCAGAAGTCCGTCAAAGGGCGAGTCAAAGCTGACATGTTAGCTGAAAATCCCTTAAAGTCGGATGACTAAGATGAAATTGATGAAAGAATCCATTTGGTGTCACATGACAAGTGGACCATGTCTTTTGATGGAGCTATTAACCTCTCTGGTTCTGGCACTGGAGCAGTCCTAATATCCCCAGCGGGTCAACATTATCTAGTAGCTGCAAAGTTGGTATTTCCTTATACCAATAACATTTCAGAATACGAAGCTTGCATCATTGGTCTCCAATTAGCCATCGATATGAAGGTTAAAATATTACAAGTTTATGGTGATTCCGCGCTTATCATTTTCCAAACAGGAGGTGAATGGCAAACTCGTGATTCAAAACTAATTCCTTACCATGAGTATCTTGAGGATTTGGTGGAAGAATTTGAAGAGATCTCATTTGATTACTTGCCAAGATCTCAGAATCAATTTGCTAATGTCTTGGTGACATTATCCTCAATGTTTTAAGTAATTGATGGTCTGAATATTGATCCTTTACATATTGATGTTTTAAAAGAACCTGCATATTGCATTGTTATAGAAGAAAAACTCGATGATCAACCATGGTACTATGATATCATGAATTACTTTCAAGAAGGAAAATTTCCCTAAGGAAGTCGAGCTACTGATCAGAAACACTGGACTAAGTTAGCTTCCCAATTCTTCCTCAGCGAAGGTGCTTTATACAAAAGATCTTTTCATTCGGTCCTGCTGAAGCGCGTAGACACCAAAGAGGCCAATTTATTAATGAAGGAGAATGTGGTTCTCATATGAACGGCCATCTTTTAGCAAGGAAGATCATGAGGTTAGGTTATTACTGGTTAACCATGGAACCCGATTGTATTCAACATGTTAGATGTTGCCATCAATATCAAGTTTATGGAGACACAATCAATGCTCCTCCCAATGAATTACATCAAATGTCCGAAGCATAACCTTTCTCAATGTGGGGCATTGACATTATTGGACCAATTAATCCTAAGGCGTCAGATGGACACCATTTCATTCTAGTGGCTATTGATTACTTCACCAAATAGATCGAAGCCAATTCTTATGCCCACACCATTGCGAAAAATGTGGTAAAGTTCATTCGTTGTGACATTATCGCTCAATATGGGGTTCTAGAAGCAATTATCACTGACAATGGGTCAAACCTGAATAACAAAACAGTGAATAAGCTACTCAATAAGTTTGACATTCGCCACTTGAATTCTTCTTCTTACCGCCCACAAATGAATGGAGTTGTGGAGGCGGTAAACAAGAACATCAAGAAGATTTTGTCCAAGATGGTAGAGAATTATCGTGATTGTCATGATCGGTTGCCGTATGCATTAATGGCATACTGAACTTCTATTCGCACTTCGACTAGGGAACACCGTTCTCATTAGTGTATGGAATGGAAGCAGTCTTACATGTAGAAGTGGAAATTCCTTCATTAAGGGTACTTTCACAATTAAAGCTTTCTAAAGCAAAATGGATTCAACAAAGATTTGAACAGCTCAATATGAATGATAAAAAAAGAGTAAAAGCCATGTGCCATGGACAAAACTACCAAAAGCAAATGGCCAAGTCATTCAATCGCAAGGTTCGATCCAGACATTTTGAGGTCAATGACCTAGTTTTGACAAAAGTCCTACCCCATCATTCCAAATTGTGAGAAGTTCACCTCCAATTATGAAGGACTGTATGTCATCAAGAAGGTGTTACCTGACGGAGCATTGAATCTTGTAGAAATGGATAGCTGAAAGTTGCCAAAACCTGTAAATGCTGATGCTGTTAAGAAATACTTTCTCTGAATAAAAAGCCTTTGAGCTGCTTTTAGATTGAATCTGAGTCACTTTAGGACATTTGCATCACGCATCTCATACGTACATAGCATTTTGCAAATTTGTTCATTTTGCAGGTACTCAGCTATTCCCCAAGGAGGCTATTCCAAACCCCAAGGAGTCAACCTCGAAAAAGCAGCTACATAAAATCAATCTTCTCTCTAGAGCTTAGGAAGTAGATCCTATTTGTGAGGACCTTTTTCTATTTAAAAGGTTTTTCAAGTTTAAGATCCTATCAAAACAAAAAAATAATCTAGAGGAGTCACTGAATCACTATTCTTAAAATCATTTCCAAGTGTTTTGATCTATCAAAATTCCCCACAGAATGGAGATTTAACCACATGATCCTTTGAAAAAAACAAAAAAATGATTTCTTAAAAGTGTCAAATGGAAATGCCTAAGATGATAAAAGGCAAACCTTTGATCAAACATGTCCTTATACACATTTTCAGAAAATTGAGCGAAAAAACCAGATCCTAGGACGTAGGGTTCGTTCACATTGAATACATGAATTGAAGTGATAAAAGGTATTTCATTTCTCTATCATAAATACTTATTTTATCCTTGACTAGCCACTTTGAGCCGAATAAGGAGAATTTTCAAAATATCATTGTCAAAAACCACCCCACAATGGGGTAAAATAGGAGGTTTTGATTGATCATTTTTGAAGAAAAAGATTAAGCAAGATTTAATTGTTTTCACTTACATTAATCTTCTTGTGTTAGCTCCAATTGAATTCTAGCATAAACTTAAAGCATCCCAAAGTGAAGAAGAGCATTCAATTATCTACCCAATCACAATATCCATTGCTTAGCCAATTTGAGCCTAATTGAATTCTTTTTGAAACCTGAGCGGTGATTATCTCCCTACGTTGGGGCAATACATATGATTTACCATCAAAGCAAAATGTTGATAAAAAGATGGAGGCATCTCGAGAGTCTTAAATACTCAAAAGAAAAGCAAAAACATTGAAAAAATAAATAAAAAAAAGGCTTACAAAAGCAGTGTGCCTCGTAAAGGCAAGACCTCGTAAAGGCAAGACCTAAACCCACGCGAAAATTACATCAAAAGCAAGAAAAGTATTGCAAGTCCAACAATATTCATTGCAATTGCAAAAACATCCATTGCAAGTACAATCTTCTTTAGGAAAACGAGTGAAGCTTACATGTGTATCGATTAAAGGACTCTCAAGATAAGTCAAATTTCAAGAGTCACACTATTATGAAGTTGTGTGATGGTAATGACACCAAAATGATCATCAACTCCTCAAAACCTATCTTGTATGAAAAATTTAAGCCTTTTAAGTCTCACCCGAATCGACATTGCAACCCACATCCGAAAGTCTCTTCCTATTGGGACGATTCGAGTCGAAGTGAGAATCTCATGTGGGAGCTACTACTAGAAGGAGTGGAAGCAATCATGTCTTATCTTCAATGTTCTTGACTTGTAAACCCACTGAAGATATTGATTGTATATTTATTTTATTGGCCTCAAAGCAAAAACCCTTTGTGTAAGCCCATGACCAAGCTTATGTTACGGTCCTTTCGAAAGACCTTTTTGATCAATCAATTTGTATTCAATGTGAATGTTTCTAAAAACTTTTGACATAGGTTTGTGAGGCATCACCAGTGAGAATTGAATAGCTTTCCCACATCAATGGATGGGAGTCAAAGCTCTTATGAGAGCCAATGCGAAAGACCTTTCTTATTAGATTATTTCCAATTTAGCATTTTTTTTATCTAACATTTTGATGGCTATTCAAAGATCATTTTGTTAAAATTTCCTCTTAAGGATTTTGATAATCAATGTCTTTTACCAAAATGTGAATAATTCCATTTGATTTGTTATTAAACAATCTCGGAATTCCTTTTTTTTTTCAAAATATCTTTTCCCAGTGGATCGGTTTTTTGTCAACTTAAACCATATCATTCATTTTTTTTTTGGTTATCCTAAACCATGCATTGCTTTGGGTTTTCATATCGTCCATTTGGTTTTTAAACCTTGTCTTTAGGTTCCTGATCATTCTTAAACATTGTCTTAGGTTCGAGGTCTTCCTTAAACCTTATCTTAGGTTCCTATTCATCCTTAAACCTTGTCTTAGGCTTTAGGTCATCCTTAAATCTTGTCTTAGATTCCTAGCCATCCTTAAACCTTGTCTTAGGTTCCAAGTCATCTTTAAATCTTGCCCTTTAGGTTCTAGGTCATTCTTAAACCTTGCTCTTTAGGTTTTAGGTTATCTTTAAACCTTATCTTAGGTTCTAGGCTATCCTTAAACCTTGCCCTTTAGATTCTAGATCATCCCTAAACCTTGTCTTAGGTTTTAGGTTATCCTTAAACCTTGCCCTTTAGATTCTAGGTCATCCTTAAACCTTGCTCTTTAGATTTTAGGTCATCATTAAACCTTGTCTCTGGTTACAAGTCATCCTTAAATTTTGTCACTTTAGGTTCTTGATTATCCTTAAATCATAGATTTCCTACAAAACCCTTTCCTTTTCTTTTTTTTTCCATCATTCCACCATATAAGAGAGAGAGAAAAACACATGAATGAGCTAGCAATCCAAATGGTCAATATTAAATGCTTCAGGTAAGACTCTAATCAAATGTCTTTATCTTTTTTTCTTTCATTTCCCAAGTGGAGTCGACTAAAAATTTGTAGGTGCCAATTGGTCTTTGAGTGGAACTTCTTCGAACTCCCATTTAAAGAGGGGCAGTTGTTAATACCTAATTTTTAGCTGACACATCATTAAAAGCATAAAACTCGAGATTAAGGTTTCCGATCACAACGGAATCCGTTTCTTGAACAAAAAGTATTGTTTTTTAATTCTGCTTGTTGGCTTAGTTTATGTAGATGATTTACCATTTATTTCATGCCAAAACCTGACAAAGTCAAACGGTTAACTTTCGTGTTGACTTTTTGATCAACCCTTTGACCAAAAGTTAATCCAGTCAATCCAGGGTCAAATTGGGGCTTTTCACACAAAAAGATTTCTTTTGAGTTTAATTTCACTTTAAAAGTGAAAATTCCAAAAAAAAATTAAAGATTTGATCATAAAATCAAACACCTAGTGAAAAGGCAACTAGGGTTAACTTTTAGTCAAACCCTTGACCAAAAAAATTAGAAATAAAAAAAATTCAAAAATCATCTTATTTTACATTCAATTTGACTTTGGCATCATCGATTTTACAAAAATTGGTTTAGAACCAACTTTTCTCTAATTTGCGGAATTTGGTTCAAATCGACAAAAAATGAAATTACTTCATTTATAGTCATTTTTTAGGTTAGTTTCCTTCACGACATTTGATCTAGAGGTTGTATTACATTCAATTTTGAAACCAATTTTGTAATTCCAAGCCAAGCGCAAAAACCCCCAATGTAGGCCATAATCAGTGATTTTGATCAATTCTTCATGATTTGTGCAATTAAGACACGAATGAGCCTAATTTCTTATATGAAATCCAATTTCGAAATTACTTTTGGAAAATTCACATGAATTTGAGCCAATTTGATCAGTTTAGTGATTTAATGATTGATAAATCTAAGAGTAATTGATCTAATTAGTGCAATTCAACTCGACCCATTTTAGACTAACATCCAATTTGATGAATTGAGGCTTAATTTAGCTAATTATACTTCAATTAAATTCATTAATTTAACTTGGCCGTGCAATTTAACTCAAATAAAAGAACAATTGGGCTAAACAAATTAAATTAGATCAATTTGTGAGTGAATTTTAAATTGGTTCAATCCAATTTAGTCGAATTCAATATTAATTAGGTCAATCAATCATGATAGGGATTAAATTGCACAAAATTAGAACAAATTTGGCTGAGAATTGAACCGGTTCAACCCGGTCAAACTTAGGTTAAATCGGTCCAACCGGTTCAACCCGGTTTGACTTGAATTGAACCAGTTCGATCGGATCGGCCATTTTCTGATCAAAAATCTGGTGGCCGACAGTCCATCCCGACTAGCCAAGGTTGGCCACATCTTTTTGAGCCCAAAATGACAAGAATGCCTTTAAATGAAAATTACAAAAATGTTCCTAAGTGAAATTACTAAATTGCCTTTCCTTAAAGAGTAAGCAAATTACTTAGGGGGTAATCAAATTAATCATGACCATTCATTTAAAATTGATCATAGCCATCTACAATGCCATGCCACCTATCCTTAGACCTTAAAGAATATTGTTAATCACTAGGGATGCATTCTAGGCCATTAGACCGATTTAAGGGTTATGATTTAAAGTTGGGGGGTTATACAAGCTTTTTCCCTCCAAAATTGGAGGGAGTCTCTCATTTTTCAGATCTGGTTTCTCTCTCCTCACTTCTCTCTCCCTATCTCATGCTCTCTCTCTCTCTCTCTCTCTCTCTCTCTCTCTCTCTCTCTCTCTCTCTCTCTCTCTCTCTCTCTCTCTTTCTCTCTCTCTCGGCTATTGGTTTTTTCACCTCTTGCCAACCTCTTGCTGGCTGTTTTTGGCGAGTCATCACCTCACTGTCGTCCTCCACGGCAGCCCAAGGCTAGTTGCAAGACCAACAGCCCTTGCCGATGGCCGAAACTACTCCATCTAGTGTCTTCTTTCCTTCGATTACAACACCGGCGACCGAGTAGGTATTTATTCCAACCAGTTCAACCGATTGAACCTGCTATCTAGCAGTCCCTTTGATGATTGCGACCTCTTGGCAATTCATCCCAACATCCTCCCGAAGCTGTAGTGGCCGTGGTTCCTCTGGATGGCCATCGGATCGTCTCGTTCTTTTGATTTTTTGATTAAACATTCATTTATCTAAAATCGAGTCAATTCTCACTTGAGTTTATACGTTTGATTCTCAGAGGAACGTCAAGCATTCCAAGGCTTCTCCGTGGTTTCCTAAGGTTGTATACAGAGGTCGGATCGCTCGGTTGTACGTCGAAGAGTTAAAACACAAGGTAAATTCGAAGTTGTGATTCTCGGATCCTCGTTATCAGTCTGCTTGTGATGACATTTTGACATCGAGAATGTTAGAATATCGCAAAGTGATAAACTAGAGAATCGTAGAATATGTCGAGAGCTTCAATTTGATATGTCGTATGCCTCAATTGGACTTCATTTGCTAGGTCAAAACTCTTTTGAAAATAGAGATCAGAATCTGGAATGATCATACTGTGTTATGTTCTTTTCTGACACTGAATGACCTTGCTCGTTTGATGTTTTTTCTGATTTTCTAAGTTCGTTATTTGAGAAATCTTCCCCCGTGAAAGTTGTTGAGCTCATTCAGATATGTTCATTGTAAAAATTTCATAAAATTCCAAGCATGTTAGGTTAGGACAATTAGCAACGTCATCTAGAGTTCTGGTGATAGATGAGTTTCCAAGTGACCTTCATGTGTTCTTCGGTTTTCATAAATTCGCATATTCAAAATATGAAACAATTTGCGCATCAAAGTTCACACTGAGATCGAGAGCTTTCCAATGACACAAATTTTATCAAATTCTAACTTCATTTGAATTTTCAAAGGAATTTTTATAATGTAGTTAATATCTGTGTTCTGATCTGATTTTTCTTTCTTTGAAATCCAAAATATGTTTCTCCGAATTTGATAAACTTTGAGTCCTCTTTTGGAAAAACTCAAAACTACAAAGTTGTTCATTAGGGTCTTATTATTTAGGCTGAAAATTTTGAGGGCCTAATAGCAATTTTTGTGAGGTAAATTTGCTAAAAGTCTCAAATAAGGTCCTCTCGGGCTTAAACTTGATTTGCAAACGAGTCCTTGGTGAAAACCAAATTTTATAAAAATTTGGAGGGCTTTTCCAAAAAAAAAAACTCAAAACATGACAACTGTCACACACGAAGAATCCTAGTTGTCTAAAAATTTTGACGGGATTTTGATAACGGCCACTATTTTTCCCATAAGTTTTTTTGAATTCATATTCAAACCAGGTCCAGACTGTTACCGAGTGTAGAATTATCTTTTTTGTGAAAATCGGTGAGGAACTAGATAAAGTGGTCTTCTTGAATTTTTATTCTCATGATATAAGCTTTCTAACAACACTTGAATCACTTCATTTTGATATCATTAGGTTGATTAATCATACTCAAATAGAATCGGTCGGAATTTAGTAACTAATGATTGATTAAGTGGTCCTCTTATGAGGCCCACTTCTTATTGCTTGATTGGTTGAGAAATAAGGCCCATGGGCCTAAATGTATGCTTTACTCATTGCTATGTATGTGCTTGTTAGATATATGTTAGGCCCGGTGTATGTTCAGCAGGTAGCCCATTATAGTCACTTAAAACTTGATTTTAAGGATTAATTGATATGAGTTGTTATTTTGTGAATGCAAATGGTAGCCCGTTATCATTAACCATTAATCAAATAATGTTAGATGATTAAGTAGATGGGTGAATCAAAATGCATGTAAAGCAAAGGCCGATCCCAGAGCTCGTGTTTGATTAGTGAATTGTTTGCATCATTACCTTTCTTTGATTGTTCCTTTGTGCATTATTTATCGTGAATATATCTTATGGATATAAACACCAACACCCGAGAGGCGATCCATGGAGCCAAAATTGTAAAAGATGGAGGTGATAGACTGATGTCCAATCTAGTCTCAATTTGTATTCAATTCGTTTGTTCCAGATCATGCCTTGGGTTTTCAATTTGTGTTGTAATAAAAACCCGATGAGTTGTGGGTTTTATTTTCTCGCTCTTAGAATTAGCTTGTCCTTTTAATACCTTGAGTGTTTGCTTTGCACAATGCTTTTCAATACAATTGTTTGTTTCTTTTCTTTCTAGACTAAGATAGGATTAGTTTAGCATCTTAAATGAAAATACACAAAAAATTGCATGATCACCTAATGGACTCAGACTTTGGCATGAAAAATGATAAAAAATAAATGCATGACAATTTGGATAACAGCCATGTTAAGTTTAGCAGTACCAAAAAGGCATTAATAGAAATATTAACGTAAGCTAGTCCCTGAACTCATGATCTCTAGTTTTCGTAGAAACCGAAATGAAACTCCCACGTTTCGATTGGGTATTCTAGCCAACTCCCAACCTAGGCTAGTGGTGACTCCTAAAAAAGATAAAATTGATCGACTATCACGCGAGGTATAGATTTAGGGAAAATCTATGTTGATGATCAATGGACTGTATGGATGACCGAAAAATCGATGCTTCGATAAGCCATCTTTTATGATGTGCCAAACGGACTATATGGATGACTAAAAGATTGACGCTTTGGTAAGTCATTTTTTATAATGTGCCATGTAGACCATATGGATGACTAAAAGATCGACGTTTCAGTAAAGCTATCTTTTATGATGTAACATATGGACTGTTTCATGAACACTTATCTCTAAACCCGTTTCATCGACTTCGGCCCTTGTGATGTAGATTGTAACACCTGGTAAAAGTAAGACCGATGCCCAGTGGAGAAAAATAGGTGTGTCAGAATTATCCCCAGTGGGGTGGTCATAGTCATACAAGTTTAAAGAAGTTAAGAGGTGAACTCAAGGCCGATGCAATATCTACCAAGAAGAAAATTCCTAGCGAAGAAGAAGACTAGTGAAAATGTCAAGATGATCACTAATTCTTTCACCCCAACTATACACATTTTGAGCCGAATGATCCGTTCGTTTCTTGACCAATGAACCAAGCCTACGTTACGTCCCTTGCAAAGTCTCTTTAGATTACGACACTTGAATTGGTGTAGGAATTCAGATGCTTATAAGCTTAGCTCGAATAACTGCGAGCAAGACCATTTTTATCTCATTTTGCAAGGTTATTCACTTGTAAACCCGGAGATGATTGTGGAGTATCGTTCTTTCAATAGCCATGACTCGAAGAGTCCCATTTGTTAAGCCATTGACCAAATCTACATTATGGTTCTGATTAAGACCTCTCAGATTGATAAGGTTGTACCGCTTGCGAGAACACTCGGACCTTTGTCAATATGATGACAGTGAGACGGAGTGATTCTCATAAATCAACCTTTTTCAATGAGAGTGAATGAAAGCCCTTTCGAATAGGAGGTCCCTCATTTGACATTTTCAAGATACCTACTTGTGAGTTTGGATTGTCTTGTCAACATTCTCCCCAGTAAAATTTTTGCAATGCTAATTTGACAAAATCGTCATGCATGAAAGCCAGTTGAATTTATAGTGCATGAATATATGTGTTATTGATTGCCCATCAATGCACGTTACATGTTGCCTATAATTGCATCCAGTAGGAGACGTGCCCTCAAGAGTCGAAGATATTATCAAGTAAGTATATTTCTATCCCTTTTGGATGCTCGTGATTATCCGGATATCCCTAACCTGTTCGAGTAATCGTCAGACCCCCATATTTGATCATTTTGTTGCAGTCTTTAGATGCCTCTGACGATCTAAGCATCTATTGATCAAGCCTTTTCAGGTACCTTTGATGATATCCAGGTGCTTTGTTAAGAAACCCCTGGGCATTCGGGCTAGCCCTTGGTTCACTCAAACATTAAGTAACCGCGACGATATCTAAGTATTTATCAATCAAGTCCTTTCAAATATCCTAAAAGACAACTAGATATTTTGTTAGGCACACTTTTCATACAATTTGGAAGGGTTCCCATGTGTCACACCTATGACAATAACTAGGTGTAGTGGCCAAATCTTTATGACTACCCATGATGATGTATAGGGATTTTGTAAACATCGAAATATTCTTCCAAAATCTGGGAAAAGTTCTCCTGTGTCGCACCTACGACGATAACTAGGTGTAGCGGTCAAATCTTCACAAGTACCTATAATGATGTATAGGTATCTCGTAAAGATTGGAATATTCTCCCAACCTATCGAGGGTTCTTCTATGTTACACCTATGACGATAACTAGATGCAATAGTCAAATCTTCACGAGTACCTATGATGATATATAAGTATATTGTAAAGGTCAAAACATTCTCCCAATCTATCGACGGTTCCCTCATGTCATACCTACGACGATAACTAGGTGTAGCGGCTAAATCTATACGAGTACGTATGACAATAACTAGGTATTTCGTAAAGGTTGAAACGATCTTCCATTTTGTCAAAAGTCTTTTCAAATACCTTAGACGATAACTAGGTGTTTTGTTAGGCACATCTTTCATATGAATTGGACAAGCTCCCCCATTGAACACCTATGACGATGTCTAGGCGCAGCGGCTAAACTTTAACAAATATCTCAGACGATAACTACATATTTTGTTAAGGTTGGAACGAACTACATTTCGTTGAATCCTTTTCTCGAGAACCCCAAACGATAACCGGGTGCCCCGAACATTCTTCATGTGCCTTGACTAAGTTGCAGGTCGTTAAAGTCCCTCGGTAGTTTATCAGGCAATATGTTTAGGACAGGGCCCAACGATTGTCAGATGATATAGAATCAGAGTTATGCCTCTAATTACATCACCACTTCTATCAAGTAAGTAACTCTAGGTATATTTTATTCCCATTAACATGCATCATGACATATTGCACTTCAAAAAGGGACTAATACTCCCACCAAAAATAACATTTATTGCATCTGCATGATAAAAATTTAGGTATCATTCAGTCTTTGAATGTAATCTCTTCGAGCTAACTTTTAAAGAGGGGCAGCCCTTTACACCTAAATTTTGGTTAACAATTTAAGAATCAATTGCATAGAAAATTAGAGATTAAACTTTAACCTCTAAACAAAAATATCAAAATCTCATATCATATAGTTTAGAATAATATAGTTCAATTACATTTTGCGTTAGACCGGCAGTGGCGAATAAGTTCAAATTAGTCATGCGACACTCGGTTAGGTAGTAGAAAAAGGGGGGGGGGAGGCTGAAAATTACAAGGCATGACAGGCCCAATTAAACTTAATTTGATCATAATTCAGCCTATTAAAGTTTAATCACAAATTAGCTTTAGGTTATTAGAGCCCATCACATTGGAAAAGAGGCTTAAATTAAGCCCGCAATATCAAGATAAACCTAAGTTACACTATAAATACATCGTTTTTATCTCTTGATCAGGGGTCCCACAATTTGGAGCATTGAGAATTTTCAGAAACACATGAGTGAAAACACACATGAGGGAGAGCTAGAGTGAGAGGAAGAGAGAAAGCTCATGCACATCCCTCATCATGCCGCCCACACCCAAGCCTCTTGTTCCCCACGCCACCGCTGCTACAAATGTCATTCCCGATGCTACATCGGCCATTGTTGCGGCCGCCCAAGTCATGGACCCACGTCCGTGTCGCCATTGCCTAAGCCCACAGCCCTCTGCTGATCTCGCTGACCACCATTGTTGCTGGCCTAAGCTCGCTGCCGCTATTACTAATTGCCAATTTGGGTAGCCGTCGTCCCTACCAGCCACCACCAGCCACCCGAACTCCCGCCTCCCGTCGAGCTACCGTCCCTACTAGCCACCACCAACCACTCGAGTTGTTACCATCATCGCCATCGTTGCCATGGCCCTGCCCCATGCCTAGCATCGCTGCTGCTACCCATTGACTCGACGCCAAGCTACTGCAACCAGACTCCCTGATGCTATTGCGCCCCGAAGCCGAACCACTCACTACCGCCTTTGCTGATTGCCAGCCTAAGCAACACCTCCCATCATTGCCCTATGCTGCTGCTGCTACTGCCGCTCCACCCGACACCAAGCTACTGTTGCTGCTGACTCCGGCCTATCTTGATGCTAAGTCGCCACTGTTGCTATTCTGTGACACCCGAAGGCCGCCTGTCGCGGCTGTCGCCATCCCGCGCAAGGTCGGCCTACTGCCGCCGCTCATCTCCATTTGCAATCCCGATTCGCCACGAATTCAATCAATTTCTATGATCATATAGATAAGATCGTTAGCTCAAATCGTTTTCTCAATTTGAACGTGATAAATAAATCTTGCGGATTATGTGGACTGTTCGAATGTGATTGCTATTTTTTTGCTTGATTGCTTTATCTTCAAAATAGAAGAAAATCCAAAAATATTAGTTAGAATTTGAATTAGAAATTTTGTATGTTTAGAGAATCCTGAGTATATCTAGAAGATAGGATAATTGTTTAATTTAAATTGGGATTTAAGATAGTTTATTTCCTAGTTTAAATTAGGGGTTATTCTAGTCATAATAGATTATTTAGGGTATTTTAGGATTTCGAATTTCCATAAAAATCCACCAAAAATGAGTTACTTTAGGATAGATTAAATTATCTTCTCTAGAATAGATTGCATGTTAACTTAGGTAATTTTTAATTCCGAATTTTAATGAAAAATACCAAAAAAGAACTTGACTTAGAATAAATAAAATTGCTTTTTTAGGGTAGATTGCATGTTAATTTAGGCATTTTCTTTATTCCGAATTTAAATGAAAAATACCAAAAATACATTATTTGCTCGTCATTAGAATTAGGTCATATCGTCGCATGATATATAGTTCGCATGCTAATTTTAATTAATTGCTTGTCATGTTTTGCACATCAGTGCACTTAGGTTAGTTTTCATCTTAATAAAGAACCCCAAAAAAATGCGTTGAGTGAATTACTTGTTAATTAGAAATCATATTAGGATTGTATATGCGATTTTGTAGCTAATAATGCATATGCTTACATTGCTAAAAGGTACGTTCTCATAAGCTAGTAATTTATTAACTGCTTTCTTTATTGGGTGTTAAATTGGTGGATTGCGCACCCGCATTATCACTTTACATGCTAGCAGCTAGGTAATAAAATGGATCCAAACTACCTGCTTAAACTTTTTTTTTTAAAGAAAAGATACCAAAAGGGCATTAGATTAGCTCTAGCGTAACTAAGTCCTCGAATTCAAAATCTCTGGTTCGTAGGAATAAAACATATCTCCCTATCTTCTATTTGGATTTCTAATTGACCCACTGCAAAATAGATTAGTGGTGACTCCAACATGAAAACATTTGTATGTTAAGAACTTAAATCTTAAGTCGCGAATTGGTAGAGCTTGGGAGGGCTCGAATTAGGTTTAGACTTAATAATCCATTAGCCGAACCCCTAAGCGGTGCACCGCGAAGGTGAGGTTGCGACAACACTAGACCTCCATATTTTGATGGCAAAGAATACAATGTCTAGAAGAATAAAATGAAGGCTTTTATCAGATCCAAAGATCCAGAGGAATGGGACATTGTCCTAAGAGGAATCAATCCAACAACAACTACCTCTGCATCTTCAATAAAAGGAGAAGGAGATGGTGATACTACTGCGCCTATCACACTATCTCGAACAAAGATAGTCAAAAGAGAAGCTGTAGATGCGAAAGCAGTCTATTCTCTCTGTTATGCTTTATCACCTACTTAGTATAATAAAATTTCTTCTTGTGAAAGAGCAAAACAAATATGGGACAGGCTTTATATCACCTATGAAGGCTTGAATCGAGTGAAAGAAACCTAGATAAACATACTGCTTGGACTAAATTAATCATTCAAGATGAAGCCAAGAGAATCCATTGCTGAAATGTATAATAAATTCACAGAAATTGTGAACGGCCTAGCATACCAAGGAAAACTAGTCTCTGTACCAATTAAAGTGAACAAATTGCTGAGAGGACTCTCGGAATATTGGAATAATATCAAAACCTCACTTCAAGAAACTCAAAATCATGCCTCTATTAGTTGATGAACTCATTGGGACTCTTTAGTCATATGAAGTAGAACAACTTAATTAAGAAGATGAGTTGAAAGGTAAGAAATCAATTGCTTTGAAATCTAACATAGATTATGGTAATACAAATTTAGAAGATGATGAAGAGCTGGCACTCCTAACAAAGAAATTCATAAAAATGAATACAAAAGGGAGAAAGTTCAAAGGAAAAAAACCCTACAAACAAGCTGAGCAGTAGAAGACATTTGACGAAAGAGAAATAGGCAAGTATGTAATCTATTTTCACTGCAAGAAATGTGGACACATCAAACCAGACTGAAGAAAAAGAAAGATAAGTTCGAAAAAGTTAAGAAAGCCTTAAAGGTTAAAACTTAGAGTGACACTGAGTGTGAAGAAAGTAATGAAGAATACACAAATATTTGCTTAATGGCACATCCAGACTCATACTCAATTTTAGACTTATGTTCAGAATCAAAAAGAGAAATTGAGGTAAGTTGTCCTGAAATTCCTATTGAAGTAGCAAATTATATTGATGAGTTGTGTTCAGATTACAAATTTGCTCTTAAGAGGATCTCCAAATTGAAGAAGTAAAATTCTAAGATGGGCAACACGATATTTCTCAAAAAGACAAAATCGAGCTTTTACAAAAGGAATTTCATAAAATCAAAGAAAATCGAGATTCACTTACAAAAGAAAATGTTGTTTTAAAAAGGGATTTTCAAATATTACTACAAATTTCCAATGGATCAAAAACTTTAGAACATATGCTTTCCTTACAAGTTCCATACTATAGCAAGTCTAGACTTGGTTTTTATGGAGGAAAGTGATATTCTGATTGATTTTCTGAAAGTCAAGGATAGACTTAAGCAAAGACCTTCCAAGCATGCTTATAAAAATCATTTTCAAAAGAACTTTGCGAAACCTGTTGACTGAAATGCCCTCAAATGTTCAAATTGTGGTGATTCAAAGTATTTTCAGAATGAATGTCCTAAAGTCTGGAGACCAAGTCGGAGAAACTAGATAAGAACAGCTTATTCTACTAACTCCCAAGGACCTAAATAAATTTGGGTACCAAAGTAAACTTGAGGTTTTTCACTTCTTGCAGGAATTAAGAAAAAGGAAGAACAAATGGTATTTCGATAGTGGTTGTTCACAGCACATGACTGGAGATTCAAGAAAATTTGTTCAACTTATAAAATCAATGGTGGAAGTGTGTATTTTGGTGGAAATAACAAAGGAAAGATCATGGGCAAAGGGACTGTTAAAATTGAAACTCTCACCATCAATGACGTATCCCTAGTTGAGGGACTTAACTACAATCTAATAAGCGTAAGTCAATTATACGATGTTGGCTACAAAAAATGTTTTCAAGAAGACAAATGTCGTGGATCAAGCTGAGACAACAAGCAATCATTCAATGGACAAAGACATGGGAACATCTATCTCTTAGATGTAAAATCTGATGACATTCAATGTCTTGTTTTGTCACGCCCCGAACCCTAACGGGCTCGCAACACCCCTTCAACAGTCGTAAAGAACGCGATGTCCCAGGACGCGTCGCCGACCCAACCATAAAAACGCAAGCGGACGCAAATTAAACAACCCTGACATTAAAGAAGTATGACCAAGGGATAGGACAACAAACATGGAACAAAACCCGAATCCATAAAATCATACATTAGGCCACTAGAGTTAAATCCGCACCATCATCAAAAAGGGACAGAAGTTGGGGTAGACAACCGACAATACCAAAAAGAATCTCTACCAAAAGACAACGCTCTAGACCTACGCCTATGCATCCCTATGGCGTCCAATCCGGATCAAAACCAAAGGAGTCTGAATCTGAATCCGAGCTTATCTCGATCGGGTTCTCCTCTGCATCACCTGGCTCGGCTGCCATGGGCTCCTCTTCGGGCTCAGGTTCTGGGACCGGAGTCGGCACTGGATCGGGATTCGCCGGGGGACCGTCGGGGTCTGACACCTCGCCATTGGGAGCGAACTTGTCCCAGGGCTCCCAGTTAACCGCGTCTTCGTTGGAGTGTCTCAACCCCTCAAAACCTCGGATTGGCCCTGAGTCCTCCAACCCGACCCGATGGGACCATGCTAAATACTCATGACGCTCCAGGTGCTCTAATCCAACGTCTACCAAAATAAACGTGCGGTGCCTAATGTAAGTCTCGCCCGGGTTCGGACCCGGGTACTCATCATCCACATGCCACATGTGCATGGGGATCCCAAAACGCCTAGGTGGCGCCATACTCAGGGACGGGGATCTGAAAATGGTTATATAATAACCGTGAGAACGAGTCTCAATAAGCGACACCCTAAACCCCACCTAGGCTATTGCGTACCCATACAAGTCAAACAGGCGAATCACCAAGCCATAACAAAATCCACACGACAAACTTACCTCGCCTCGAATTTCGAGCAAACCCTGCACATTAGTCAGAACAAGAATAATCCAACACTATATCACAACCACCCGGCACACACTTCCCACTCGCAATCAGTCAATCATCCCAGCAATCACACACGCCATTAGCCACTCCAATCACACGCTCAACCAGCCAATCCAATCACAATCAAGTCGCATGCACGCGTCCAACCAACTTTCCTCTCACGGGCTCACAAGCCGCCCAATCACTCGAACCAATGGCCGCCGTCAACACGTCCCAAGCCATGTCAATCATACTAGCCAGTGGCCGCCGTCAACACGTCCCAAGCCACATATTCAATCATTCCAATGACCGACGTAAATACGTCCCGATCTATCACACCTTTAACGGGCCACCGTCAACACGTCTCAAGCCCGCGTCCATTTGGCCCAACGGCCGTTCATGCCTTCACACGGACCGCCGTCAACACGTCCCAAGTCCGTAGCCCTCCGATCGATCCGGGCTCAAACCGACAAGCAAACACACGCCATCCAACGAATATAATTCAAGCCAATTGCATCGACATTCAATAATCCCAACTTAATCCAAAATTCGCATTTTACCATGCACAATTATCTAATTCAACCATGCAAATCAAACTCAATTGAAAATAACCCAATCATAATGTAAACTAACTAGATTATCGAGCGCCCTAGCCGTTCTAACCCGAGACATGCCAATTAAATACCCAAAATACTAAGTAGGGCTTAGGATATTGCTTACCAAATTTTGGCCCGGGAAAAATCGACTCGGGCTCAAAATAGCCCAGGTGAACAGTACCGACCGGGCGCGGGAGCGGGCCGCACGGGCACGGTGGCCGGACGGTGCGCCTGGTGCACGGGCGCGGTGGCCGTGCGATGTGCCCGGGGCGCTCAGCCGAGTGGGACGGGCGATGGGCCGGGCGACGGCTTGGCTTGAACGGGCAATGGGCCGGGCACACGGTCCAGCAGCCGAGCGGGACGGGCGACGGGCGCGGGGCTCGGCCACGGGCGCGGCGACGGGCGCGGGGCTCGGCCACGGGCGCGGGGCGGCTCCGGCACGGTGGGTCAGCAGCTGGGGCGGCTCCGGCGCGGCTGGGGAGGCTCCGGCACGGCGGGACAGCGGTCGGAACAGCCCTGGCAGGGCGGCACAGTGGCTGGGATGGCTCGGGAAGGGCAGCACCGTGGCTGGGACGGCTTGGGGGTGGCGGACAGCGGCTGGGGCGAGCTCGGGCACGGCGGCAGTGGCTCAGGCGAGCTTGGCCACGACCGGACAGAGGCTGGGGTGACTCCGGCGAGGCGGGACAGCGGCTGGGGCGCTCCGGGGGGTGGCGGACAGTGGCTGGGACAGCTCCGGCGAGCTGGCTGGGCGACTGGCGACGGCGGTGGCGCACGGCGACGACAATGGCGCACGGTGGCGAGAAACGACGAGCGGCAGGAGGCCAAGAGAGGAAGAGAGAGAGAGCTGGGGCGGGCGGAGCGGCTGCGGAGGCGCACAGCGGCTGCGACGGCGACAGAGGCGGTGTACGGGCGTCTGGGCGGTGCTGGGAAGTCGGTCGGACGGCTGGGCGACGCCCGGGGCTCGCCGGGCACGGCGGCGAGCCGAGCTCGCACGCTCGGGCCGAGGGGAGAGCAGCGCCGGCCGGAGCTTCCAGGTGTCACGGCGGCGCGGCAGCGGCGCGGGGGAGGACGGTAGCGTCGGGCGGAGGCTGCGGGTCGTCGGACAGAGGCTGAGGCGGCGGCTGAGGAGGCGGGGAGGAGTTGCAAAGGGAGGGAGCTGCGGAGGTGGTCGGGGAAGAAAGGGAAGCGGGGGAGGAAGGTGGCGTCGGGCGGAGGCCGCGGGCGGCTGGCGAGCGGTGGTGCAGTCCGGTCGGGCGGCGGCGGCACGAGGCGGTCGACGGCTCGGTGGTCCGGCGTCGACAAGGGGAGAGCGGGCGGAGGCAGAAGTTGGACGGGTTCGGGCGAGCGGGGCCAAGAGAAGGGGAAGAGAAGAGAGAAGAAAGAGAGAGGGAAGGAAGGAGAGAGAGAAGAGGGAGAGAGAGAAGAGAGTGCATGGGGAAGGGGCATGCATGCAGACGTGCAGAGGAGCGGCCAGTGCATAGCCGAGGCGCGCACCGGGGAAAGAGAAAGGAGAGAGAGAGAGAGAGGGAGAAAGAAAGAGAGAAAGAAGAACGTGTGGGCGTGGAGCGGGCGTGCATGGGGAAGGCGCGCCGTTGCGTGCATGGGGGAGGGGAGTCAGACGTGCAGGGGCGCGCGGGCGTGCATGGCTGAAGCGTGTACCGGGGGAAGAGAAAGGAGAGAGAGAGAGAGAGAGAGAGGGAAGAAAAAGGGAGGGGAAGCGGCGAGCGTGCACCTGGACGTCGCGCGCGTCCAGGGGAGGAAGAGAGAGAGAGCGCGTGCGGGAGGGAGGAGAGAGAAAGGGGAGACATAAGTGCTCCATCGAGTGCGATCTAACGGTCTTATTCGATTCCGGAAATAAAATCTATGGTCCGAAATAAATCCTAGAAAATATTAAGGGCAAGGGCCAACGTAAATTATAATTAAAATAACTCGAAAACACTCTACGAGGGAGGTCTACTAGTCCGAAGTCGCACCCGGTCGAAAATCCATTTTTCGCACATTCCCGACAATACTGACGCTGGCCACAATAATATCGACACCGTCCAATTTATTTCGACCCAGAACTCCCGAAAATTGGCTGTCAAGTTTGGGGTCTAAAAACGGCTAAATTCGATCGAGTGCGATTCTAATAAAAGTCTCTATTTTAAAAACGAAAACCCGAGAGTGATCAGTTCCCGGGCGAGATTTCATTATAAGCGCACTGACAAATTACACGTTCCATAAATCCCAGAAACGGGCCAAAATCCAGAATGTCACATGTTTCCATTAAGGATGAATAAGGCCTGTGGCATAGATATCTAGGACACATCACAATAATAAATCATGTTAGTACTAACCGTGCTCTACAGTTTCTTCACATGGACATTTTCGAAGATTGTTGAAGAAAACCTCCAATATATTTTGCCTTACCAAAAAAAAAACCTCCAATATATTTTGAAGATTGACAAAATATTCAATAAATTTCTATCAAATTTGACTCAAATTATTACAGGTGATATTCTTAGAGAAACAATGTTTAGATTCGGATTAATTTGAAAATCTCGTCTGAAGTTTTGAGGCATCATTAATGAATGTCAAGGACATCTTTAGAGTAATATGAAGACTTTCCTCAAACACTAGACATGAATATTGTCAAGGAATTTATAATCTTCAAACTCTATATATTCAGACTTAAGAAGTACTTAGACTTAGTCTACAACATTCGTTTTTGAGGCTCTATCAGACTCATTGATTAATGGATATATACATTGCAATGGCTAGTGATCTGGCTCGAATTTTTTGATCTTCAATCTTTCAAGATTGTTTTGCAACAAACTAATTCAAAGCAAAACATTGGAGATTGTTTTACACTCAATCCAAGCATTATTCTCTTACTAAAATGAAGAGCTCCACTTATGAAAAGTTTGATTTGGTTGTCTAGGCAATTGAATCATCTGAGAGATTCTGATTTCATCATTCAACATCTACCGAATCTTCATTAAGCATTCTTATCCAGCAAAATTATTGGAGAATGATCCTCTAAAGGCTGTCCAACGACTAGATTAGAAGTTGAGTATAAAAGAAGATCCTGGTGCTAAAAAAAGTACAAAGGTCATGAATCTAAAATTCCAAAGTATAGAGAGCTTCAACCTTATACATTTATCTTTGAGAGCTTCAAGTTTGTAATCATTGAAGAGATTTAAATAGGAGTAACTCTGATATTGTGAGAGAAAGTGACTCTGAGATAGTAAGACCTATCAAGATTAAGAGTTGATATCCTCATTTATAACCTTTGATTGATTCATTAGTGAAATCCAACTAGTAGGTTGTCTGCGTGGAGAGTGAACATAAGCTTACTATAAGCTGAACCACTATAAATTTTATGTGCAAATTTTTCTTTACCTAAATTGATTTTAATCTTTCTCAATAAATATTTGCACACGATTATAATGCATCTACATACTTCTTAGACATTGTATGCTTTACTTATTTTCACATTAAAATATCAAAATCTGGTTAAATCACCTATTCACCTTCCTCTAGGTGGTTGCACTAGCCTCAACACATTTACTAAACAATCTTATTTCAAGAGTAATTTATTTTAATAAAAGGCACCTTCAAAAGCTGAAGTATAAATTCACGACAAGGGCAAAGAAGAATGATCAAAAGTCACGATCATCTCAGTTGCCCATTAACTTCCGTGCTCTAGCCGAAGTTTTTGAATTAAATACCTCTACACTTTCAGGAATTTCTTCAGCATAATATTTGAATATTCTTCTTTAGGACATTGGGTCAAACAGACTGCCAAGTCGCCCTTATTTATCGTCCAATTCAATCATCTCAAATCATTTCTAGAAGTCATAGAGATGATAATATTTATGATTTCCCTCAAAGGTCATGTCTAGATACATATTAAGTATTCATGTGGACGACTATGTCAATTTGTCAATCTTAAAAACAATTGCTGGGAAGAACGTACGATTTTCACAGAAAAAAACATCAACCTTAATATAACTTTCGCTAACTTACATTTAGACGTAACGATTGTCAATTAACTTGCAACAGTTATGTATTTAAAGAACAACTGTGTACGTATTTTCGTAAGCACTAATATCATGAGGCACAAATACCGGAGTGGTCATATTAACATGGGCTCTTCAAGTGTTGTAAATTGCGCTCGCGAGTTTGTTGCATGGTTTCGAGATTGAGATCACATCGGATGGACCGGTAGATATGAGGGCAGGTATGGGAATCACTAGCCGTAAAGTTACTCATCTAGAAGTGATTTTAGCTGGGAAAATTGTCCAAAAGTCCTAAATTTTTTGCACTTTTGTCAATTAAATCCTAAATCATTTCACGTTTTCTCAATTTAGTCAATTTGGCCAATTTTGGCCAAAAATCTCTGACGTGAACATCATACGTCCTGACGTGAACAACTTTAATAATATTTTAATATTTTTTCAACCTAGGCCCAGGCATCCCTCGCCTTCAGGCTAGCAAGGGCAGCCCTCATCTAAAGCTAGTGGAGGGAAAAAAGTATAAAGAAAGAAGAAAAAGAAAAGAAAAACATAAAAGGGAAAAAAGAAAAAAAGAAAAAAAGGAAAAGAGAAGAAAAGAAAAAAAAGAAGGATGAATAAACAAAATAAATAAAAATTGGAAAAATATTAAAATATGATTACATATTAGCGCTGGCTGTGCTACGTAGAACGACAAGCATCCATATCAGCGATTTCCAACAGAAATTGACCTAATGCAATTAATTGACAAAATATAAAAATGTTTTATGACCCAAATGACATTATTAAAATGTTTATTATTAAATTGACAAAAATATAACAAGTTTACGATTTTTAAGATAATTTCCTAAATCTCGCTCCCCGACTTCTTCTTCATCTCCATGTCTAAAGTTAGGAGGGTGAGATAATCTTTATGAGAAACACTCTGTCAAAAGTCTTCTATCCATCGTCAGCTTTATAATTAGGAAGAGGGTGCATTCGTGTTTTCTTGCGAAAATATATATCTACGTATGATGAATCTAATGAGTGCAAGAGATCTCATTAGATCGGCAAAGAAATTCATAAGCTGTATCCATTTGCAAAAAAACAAACACAAACTAAACATGATAAGTGCTTGGAATGGTAAGTGCTTTGAGGTAAGAGAAGTAAATAAAGACAATCTGGGAGAATTTATACTTAAATAGTAATAATTTGACCAAAGAACCAAAGTTAGAATGACTTAAATTAAGAAGAAAAAATCATCATTAATAGTAATGATTTGACTAAAGAACAGATATTAGAGCCCGTTGAAACTAATAGAGGTAGCAAATTTAGCTCTTCCGACACCCTCAATGAATATATTGCATCGCCTCTGGATTGCAACCAAAAACTCTTAGATGATGGAACCCTAAGCAACTCCGCTCACTTTGTTACTATAGGTTAGTTGTAAAAAGAAGCAACGCCAGATATGTTAGGAGTGATCTACAAAATGGATATCCAGCATTCAATCGACAGATTACCGTATCTTTTATAATATCAATTTTGTAAATGAGTCTCAGTATGTATTACAGTTTTTGGATCTGATACACAGAATCTATGCATGCACTTGGAACATGTAAAAAAAAATTAAAAAAAATATTCTTCGTGCTGATCTAAGTAGCACATTCGACGGTCCTTGTCACTATGTGGAGCACTAGATGATATTGGCTGGAAAATTTCTTCATTATCCCGAAAGAATCCGTGGGGAGTTGGAATTTCAGAGGCTCGACGAAACATCCAGATGTCTCACTTTTCTTCAATAATGACCTATCTGCTTACGTCTATAGTTTACTAAATCCATATTTGTTACTGCGGCACCGGGGAACGACGAATCTGTCTCACTTTTCTTCAATAATGACCTATCTGCTTACGTCTATAGTTTACTAAGTCCAGATTTATTATTGCAGCACCGGGGAAAGACGAATCTGTCTCACTTTTCTTCAATAATGGCCTTTCTGCTTACGTCTATAGTTTACTAAGTCCAGATTTATTACTGTAGCACCGGGGAACGACGAATCTGCAGTCATGCCCATAAATATCTCGTGGGCCACGCCTGCTTGCTAATATGCAGGATAATTATAAAAAAAAAAGTCATAAACCTATTATACTTTTACCAATTTAGTCAAAAACATTTCAATAATGACAATTGAGTCACAAATCTTTTCATATTTTGTCAATTGAGTCATCTGGGCAATTCTAATCAGAAAACACTGACCTGACAATCTAGTCAATGTCAGTCGTGCTATGTGATGTATTGGCGCTAGTGTGGATAACTTTTTTCAATTTTTTGAATTTTTTCTTTTTCTATTTTTTTTCTTTCCTTTTTGCCGATGGCCGGTCTCAAGCGATGGTCGGCCACCGACTATAGTTGGAGAGGACTGGGTGAGGTCGCCCTCGCTTGAATTTGCAAGGTCGCCTTTGCTCTATGTGATATTCAAGTTTAGTCAGACTTTGTCATTGATTAAATTCCGGCAAAGTTTGCTTACATTTATATTCACTTTACTTTCTGAGCTTTATCGTTGATTAAATTCCAACACGGTTCATATTTATATAGTTTCGATCGAAGCGTAGTTGTTGATTCTAGAGTTTGCCTGGATACTTTATGTCCGGAACCACCACAAAATCCAGTCTACTCTCATTAAAAATCGAGAAACAACTTTCGATGAAAGATATTTTGTCGCGGGAGCAATTCTGGCAAAACAATAATAAACCCACATCAAAATATTCACAAAGATTCAAAAGAAAAATCATAATAATAATTTGACATCAGCTCAAATTAATGATTGTCATGATTTTTTTTATACGAAAACTCTCCTAATTGCATAAATCCCAACATATCAAGGAAATCAAGTTAGAATTGGGCAACGGCGTCGGGAGGAAAACTTCAGGAGGAAGACGACACTTCTTTTTTCTCCCTTCACTTTTAACTCTTTCTTATGTCGCTTTTCTGTTTCTAGCTCTCTTTTTTTTTTCTTTTTTCCTCTCCATCTTTTTAGCCTTTCTTGCTTCTGAGTACGGAAAGAGACCCCCTCACTTGTCCCCATGAACACCTTTCATATGCAAAGTAATTGCCAATTGGGCCTCTCAAGGAAAGAACCAATAATTCTTTCGTCTTTTAGTGCTGGCCGAATATGACTTTGATCTTTCGATTTAGTTGATCAGCTGCAGTAGGAAAATAAGGTCCTCTTTTATTGAATTTTCTTTCTTCTTTTCTTATTGCAAATAATCTTCTTTTGTTTGGCCGACTCTTGTCTATGAAAGAGATATCTCAAAATATTATCTATTATCTTTCCTCATATTTTGACACCCCTTACGGATTGCTTCATATTACTCCAAAATCTTCTCGTCTAAGTATTTATGGCAATATTCCGCCATAAAGATTTTCGTTTGGCTAAAATTAAGTTCAACACTATTCACTTAAACCCATCCGTAGCCGGTTCAATTAATGTGCAAACTATATGGGCATTCACTACTAATGCAAATGCCCTAATATTTATATGCAATTTAACTAATATTTTTTGTTTAGGAGCCAGGATCGATCTCTAATTTTTCTATGTAATAAATAACTAAATTCACTAAAAAAACCGGGATTTTCCGACGAAAATTTTTTACGAAACAATTTTCGTTGGAAATTTGCAACGACATTTCCAACGAAAAATAAATTCGTCGGAAATTTGCGACGAAAGAACTTTCGTCGCAAATTTCAGACGAAATTTTTTCGTTGGAAATTTCCGACGAAATTTTCCAACGAAAGATTTTTCATCGCAAATTTCCGACGAATTTTCCAACGAACGATTTTTCATCACTCATTTCCGATGAATTTTGCAACGAAATATTTTTTGTCGCAAATTTCCAACGACTTTTCGGACAAATTTTGGCGACGAAAAATTTTTCGTCGCAAAATTCCGATGAAATTTTCCAATGACAAATTTTTCGTTGGAAATTTCTGACGAATTTTGGCGATGAAAAATTTTTCGTCGGAAATTTCCAACGAATTTTATTCGTGGCAAATTTGCAACACGACAAATGATTTTTTTTTTATATCCGTCCCCACCCCCAATTTCTCTTTGTTGACTGATTCCTCTTATCCCTTCGCTGTTCTCTCTCAGTCTCTCTCTTTCATTTCTCTGGAATTACTTATCGATGCACGCGCAAATCAATCTCGGTAAAGCTTTTTCGTCAGTAAGTGTCGTGGTTAATTTCATGAATAATTGACAACGAAAACAATTGGTCGCAAAATTATTAATCGCTAGATTTGTATTTGTTGGTGCTATTGAAAATTTTTTTTCCCTTTTTTTTTTTTGGTTTGGCCGATCGCCGGCCATGGGGCGAGGTCCGGTGGCTTGGCCATGGCCGCCAGTCTACCTCGCCATGGCCGGCAAGCACGAGATTTGGGCGAGCTCGAGCTCGAGCTCACCGGCCATGGTAAGCTCAACCCCGACCGGCAGCGAGGCTAGCGCTTGCCGGCACCGGCGAGCTCGAGCTCTACCCACATGTCGCCGTGGTCTCGGCGACCTCGAGCTCGCCGGCCATGGCAAGCTCGGCCCTCACCGATGTCGACGAGGACCAGCCAAGCCGTGGGCGAGCTCGAGCTTATCGGCCATGGCAAGCTCAGCCCTCGCTGGTACCGGCAAGGGCCAGCCAAGCCAGGGGCGAGCTCGAGCTCGCCGACCATGGTGAGCTCAGCCCTCGCCGGCGGCTTGGCTGGCCCTCGCCGACACCGGCGAGGGCCGAGCTCGCCATGGCCGGCGAACTCTAGCTCGCCAGATCTGGGCAACCTCAAGCTGGTCGGCGGCGAGGCTGGCCCTCGCCGCCACTGGCGAGGGCCAACCTCGCCCAAACCTCAACGAGATATGGGCGAGCTCGAGCTCGATGGCGACTTGGCTGGCCCTCGCCGGTGAGGGCCAGGCTCGCCGCCGGCAAGCTCCAACTCGCCCAGAACTTGCCCAGGCGAGCTTGCCAGTCGCCGGATCGGCGACCGGCCAAGAAGAAAGGGAAGAAAAAGGAAAAGAAAAAGAAATAGAAAAAAATAAAAGATAATAAAAAAATAAATTTTAAGTATTTTGTTTTTATTTTAGATACGTGTCCATTTGAAGGTTTCACAATCAAATTCCCATGTTGCAATTCTTATCAAATAGACCACTTTCTACTACAAAAGTTGCAGTCAAATACTTGGTAAGTTTTCTTGACATGGTTATTTTTTCATTTTTTTCAAGTTGAAAGTAATTGTTTCGTAACAAAGAAAATTATAATTGTTAGAATTTTATGGTTTTAATTAACAATATTAAACAATAGATATGATATTTCTAATAATAGATAGATACTAAACAATCTCCTTACCAAAAAAAATTAAATAATAGATATGATATTTTTAATATTGTATGAGAATTTTTTTATTTTTATATAGATACAATGCAAAGAGACAGGGGTTGGATGTATAATAAGAACTTACCTAGATGTCAAGGATTGACCGATGAGTTTCGAATCGGGGTGGAACTATTTTTGGACTTTGCTAGTAATAAATATGAGTTCATGGATTTTTACCAAAAAAAAAAATATGAGTTCATGGATAGAAATAAATTAAGGTGTCCATGTAGAAAGTGTAGTAATGGAAAATTTCAAAAGATTAACATAGTTAGAGAACATCTTTATAGATATGAGTTTACGCTGAACTATTATAATTGGACTTACCATGGTGAACTATTTATATCTGATGATGGATATCGAAGAAGCGACCAATTGTTAGTGAGGGAAAAATGTAGCTATTATGACCAATTGAACCCATATCAGGGAATGGTGTTTGATGAAGCTGGCCATAATTTTGTTTCCGAATCGAATTATGCATGTACTAGTTTTACTCCTATACTTGGACAAGTGGGAACTAGTCATGCATCACAATTGGAAGAGGCAGGAGTTACAGGTTTTGATGAGAATATATGTGATGGAACTTTTGAATCTAATCAATTCTAGAAAGTGTTGAAAATGGCAGATGAACCTTTATGGGCAGGTTGTGACAATCACACGAAGGTATCAGTGACAGCAAGACTGTTAAATATCAAGGCTGAGCATAATGTGTCTGTGGATTGCTTCAACTCTTTTGTTGAAGTAATGCGAGAAACAATGACTCGTGATAACATCATGCCAAGTGACTTTTACGATATGAAAAAGCAAGTGGATAGCTTAGGTCTTCCAACTGTAAAGATTGATGTATGTAGTATGGGTTGTATGTTATATTGGAGAGATGATGAAAATGCAGAATCTTACAAATTCTGCAGCCAACCTAGGTACAAGATTAACAAGAGGCAAGATCGTAATCAGAAGCGTAGACCATGTAAGCAAATGTTCTACTTGCCCTTGATCCCCAGGTTGCAAAGGCTTTATGCGTTTCAAGCTACTGCTGAACACATGACTTGGCATGCAAATTATGAAACAGAAGAGGGTCTAATGTGTCATCCTTCAGATGCAGAGGCATAGAAACATTTTGATAGAACATATCCCGAGTTTGCGATAGAGCCTCGAAACATCAGGTTAGGTTTGTGTGCTGATGGTTTTGCCCCATTTGGGAAATCAGGAAAAAATTATTCATGTTGGCCAGTTATCTTAACTCCATACAATCTTCTACCCAGTATGTGCATGAAGACACCTTATATGTTTTTGACATTGATCGCGCCTAGCCCGCAAAATTCGAAAAATTTGACAGATGTTTATATGCAACCATTGATTGAAGAGATTACAATGGCTATGGAATGAAGGTGTCCCTACGTATGACGTTTCTACCGATCAAACATTTGTAATGAAAGCTGCTCTTCTTTGGACGATAAATGACTTTCCAGCTTATGGAATGTTATTTGGATGAAGTACAGCTGGGATCTTAGGATGTTCGATATGTGTGGAGAGATCGAAGTCATTCAGATTAAAGCACAGTAAAAAGGCTAGCTATTTTGACTGTCATAGGCAATTTTTGTCGCTAAAGCATACATTCAGAAGGAATAAAAAAGAGTTTATCAAGAATAGGATCGAAAGAACACATCCACCATTGAGGTTGACCAGTGATCAAATGTGGGAGCGAGTGCAGGAGTTTCCAACGGTTGTTGAAAACCCTCACGGCACAACTATTGGGTACGGAAGTACACATAAATGGATAAAAAGCGTAGTATATTTTGGAATCTACCATATTGGAAGGCGCATCTTATTCATCATAATCTTGACCTGATGCACATAGAGAAGAACGTTTTCGATAATGTCATAAATACGGTGATGGATGTCACTGGAAAAATAAAAGACAATTTGAACGCAAGAAAAGATATGAGGGATATTTGCGATCGGCCAACACTAGATGTGGATGCAAGCAGCAGGGGACCAAAACCAAAAGCAGTTTATACATTGGGCAAGGAGCAGAGACGGGTCGTTTGTTAATGATTGAAATCGGTGCAATTTCCTGATGGATATGCTTCAAATCTATGGAGATGCGTTGATTTGAATGAATGCAAGTTGACAGGTCTAAAGAGTCATGATTGTCACGTATTTATGAAAAGACTAATTCCAATAGCCTTTAAGGAACTTTTACCAAATTTTGTTTGAGGCGCCATTACAGAGTTAAGTAATTTCATGTACGATATTTGCTCAACTGCGTTGAAAGCATCACACATGAAGAAACTAGAGAGAGATATTCCAATTATTATTTGCAACTTAGAAATGATATTTCCTCCATCATTCTTTGATTCAATGGAGCATCTCTTAGTTCACTTGCTTTATGAGACCAAAGTTGCAAGTCCCGTCCAATTTCGATGGATGTATCCATTTAAGAGGTAAGTTTTTAATTAAATAAATTTGAAATTACCTCATTATATATTATGTTCCGATAAATTTTTTTTTATTACAACTAGGTTCTTATATCATTTAAAGAAAAAAGTGAAGAATAAGGCATGTGTCGAAGCTTCAATTTGTAATGCATATATTGTGGAAGAAGTGACAACATTTGCATCATACTATTTTGAGCCGCACGTGCAATGCAAGAGGCAGAGAGCAGGAAGAAATGATGAGGGTCCCATTGATCCCAATTGCAAATCATTATCTATTTTTAATTATTTGAATTGACCAAGCGGTGCAAGTAAGTTTCGGCACTTGACAGGTGAAGAAAAGCAGGCAGCCCATACATATATTTTACTGAACTGTTCAGAAGTTGAGCCATACTTCAAATAAGTATATATTTGTAAGTATATGTATTGTTAGTGGTGGCCACGGGCCGGTTTGGCCCGGAACCGGCCCGGTCAAACCCGGGCCCGGAACCATTGACCGGGCCCGCGGTTCGGAACCGGAACCGGCCCGTGGCCTACGGGCCCGGTTCCGGTTCCAGAAAAATATGAATGGGCCCGGAACCGCCGATTCCGAGCCGGTTCTGCGACGGAAAAAAAAAAAAAAAAGGCTGCAGCAGTGCAGCACATATTTTCATTTCTATTTTTCCTTTTCTGTTTTTTTTCTTTTTCTTTTCCTTTTACTTTTCTATTTTTCCTTTTTCTCTTTTGTCTTTTTTCCTTGTTTCTATTCTATTTTTTAAAATTATAATTTCTTATTTATTTTATAATTTATTTTTAAAATTTTGTAAATTTCAAACCGAAACCGTCCGGTTCTGAACCTGAACCGGCTGGTTCCGAACCGGAACCGGAACCTCTAGGGGCGGTTCCGGTTCCGATTCAAGTGTGGCGACGAACCGGAACCGCCGGTTCCGAACCGGAACCGGACGGTTCCGAACCGTGGCCACCTCTATGTATTGTGTGTCAAACATTTGCTAATATATAAATAGTATTTGTTAATAGGATTTTTCAAAATTCAATGTTTGGACTACCACCAAATGAGTTTGACCGTTTGTGCAAGGAACAATTTGCAACATGGTTCACAACATATGTAAGTTGTATGTGGACGAAATGCAAGTTATTCGAATTTTTTATACATTATATATTAAAATATATATTATTGACATTGCGTATGTGACCTTCGATTCACAGTAATCATGATCATGCGACAGAGCAAGGAATTCTATATCATTTGGCATGGGGTCCAAAGTCCAGAGTACGAACTTGACCAGCATATTTCATAAACGAATACAATTTTCACCCTCGAACATATGGAATGGGAAAAGCCATAATGAATAGTGGTGTATGCATTCAGTCATCCAATGGTGGTAGTTCGAAAGATGATTTTTATGGGTTGTCGGATGAAATCGTAGAGATAGAGTACAATGGACCATTAATTTTGTGGGTTGTGTTATTTAAGTGCATGTGGTTCGACCCCGTCAAAGGAATGAATGTGCATATGAAGTTTAATTTGGTTGAAATAAATCACAAGAAAAGATATAGGAAATATGAACCATTTGTCTTAGCACAACAAGCAATTCAAGTATATTACATATCGTATCCTAGTTTGAAACGTGACAAAGCCGATTGATGAGCTGTATGTAAACCAAAGCACGGAAAAAAAATCGAGGAACACTGGAAGGACACAGCATATCAACAAGAGAAAGTTCGTCACACGATTGAAACTGATGAATATACCATTCCAACTTTACGAGATCCATGTGGAGTGATGATTGATGTGGATCTAACTGAAGTTCGCGAATCAAATTTTGAAGTTGGTATAAAACTTATTGATTATGAGACAAATGATGAAGATGATGCGCATGAAGAAGATGAAAACGAAGACGAAGACGAAGACCAAGCTGAATATGAAAGTGAAGATGAAGATGAAGAATATGATTTTTGAGACTTTTCACTATTTATGTGCAATTATAATTATTATTGCGACATATGTTTTTTTTTCTCTTAAATTTTTGTTATTGCTGTTGTCGTAATTATTATTGTTGTTGTCGTCGTCGTTGGTATAATTAGAATTCGTGGCTAATTAGCCTCAGATTTAGCATGAAATTAAAATAGTCGGGAAAAATATTAGAATTTTGCAACGAATTCGCAATTCGTTGGAAAAGTTTCCAACGAATTCCGAATTTGTCTGTAAGTTTTCCAACGAATAGCAAATTCGTCGGAAACTTTTCTAATGAATTCCGAATTCGTCGGAAACTTTTCCAACGAATTCCGAATTCGTCGGAAAAGTTTCCCACGAAATCAAAATCCGTTGGAAAATTCCAAAGAATTTTTTTGCAAAATAGTATATAAGCAAATATTTTGCGATGAATTTGAAATTAGTGGGAAAAATCGTAGGAAATTTCCAACGAATTTGAAATTCGTTGGAAAATTCCCATAAAATTGACATTCATGGGAAATTTCCCATGACTTTTCCCATGAATTTCAACTTTTCGGAAATTTCCCACTAAATTGAATTTCATCGGAAATTTCGTAGGAAATTTCCAACGAATTCAAATTCGTGGGAAATTTGCCACGAAATTTCCGACGAAAATAGTTTATAAGCAAATATTTTCCCACGAATTTGAAATTCGTGGGAAAAATGGTATGAATTTCCAACGAAATACAAATTCATTGGAACTTTCCCACGAAATTGAAATTCGTGGGAAATTTCCCATCAATTTTTCCAAAAATTTCAAATTTTCGGAAATTTCCCACTAATTTGAATTTGGTGGGAAATTTCCAACGAAATTTAAAATCGTTGGAAATTTCCGACAAATTTTAAATTTGTTGGAAAAATTTATAAATTCGTGGAAATTTCCAATGAATTAATAATTCGTGGGAATTTTCCAACGAATTTTCCCAAAAAAATAATTTATAGACAAATATTTTGCCACGAATTTATAATTTGTGGGAAAAATCATAGGAAATTTCCAACCAATTGCAAAATTCATTGGAAATTTCCCACCAAATTGAAATTCGCGGGAAATTTTCCATCGATTTTCCCACGAGTTTGAAATTTTTGGAAATTTCCGACTAGTTTCAATTTGTGGGAAATTTTTCCAACAAACTTAAATTTCGTTGGAAATTTGTGACAAATTTTGAATTTGTTGGAAATTTCCGACGAAATTTAAATTCGTTGGAAATATTTCCCACGAAATTCAAATTCATTGGAAACATTTCCCATGAAATTTAAATTCGTCGGGAAAATTTCCCATGAATTTGAAATTCGAGGCAAATTGCCAGCGAAAATAGTCTATAAGCAAATATTTTCCCATGAATTTAAAATTGGTGGGAAATTTCCAACAAATTTAACATTCATTGGAAAATCCGATGAATTTTTTAAATTTGGTGGAAATTCCCATGAAATTTCCCACGAATTTCAATAATTCGTTGGAAAATTTTCACAAATTTTTTTCAATAATTTGTTGTAAATTCCCACGAAATTCCAATGAATTTAAAAAATTCGTGGGAAATTTCCAACAAATTTTAAATTCGTTGGAAAATCCCCACGAATTTTTTAGATTTGGTGAAAATTCCCAAGAAATTCCAATGAATTTCAAAATTTTGTGGGAAATTTCCAACGAATTTTAAATTCGTTGGAAAATCCTCACGAATTTTTTCAATTCAATGTAAATTCCCACGAAATTCCAACGAATTTCAAAAATTCGTGGGAAATTTCCAACGAATTTTAAATTTGTTGGAAAATCCTCACGAAGTTTTTCAATTTTGGTGTAAATTACCACGAAATTCCAACAAATTTTAAAAATTCATGGGAATCCTCACAAATTTTTTCAATTTCGGTGTAAATTATCACAAAATTCCAACGAATTTTAAAAATTCATGGGAAAATTCCAACGAATTAAAAATTTGTTGGAAAATGCCCACGAATTTTTTAAATTCGGTGGAAATTCTCATGAAATTCCAACGAATTTAAAAAATTCATGGGAAATTTCCAACGAATTTTTCATTCATTGGAAAATCCACACGAATTTTTTCAATTCGGAGTAAATTCCCACGAAATTCCAACGAATTTCAAAAATTTGTGGGAAATTTCCAATGAATTTTAAATTCGTTGGAAAATCCTCACGAATTTTTTTCAATTTCGGTGTAAATTACCACCAAATTCCAACGAATTTCCTCAGGAATTTTTTCAATTTATGTGTAAATTACCACGAAATTCCAACGAATTTTAAAAATTCGTGGGAAATTTCCAACGAATTTAAAATTCGTTGAAAAATGCCCACAATTTTTGAAATTTGGTGGAAATTCCCATGAAATTTCCAACGAATTTTTCATTCATTGGAAAATCCTCACGAATTTTTTCAATTCGGAGTAAATTCCCACGAAATTCCAACGAATTTAAAAAATTCATGGGAAATTTTCAACAAATTTTATATTCGTTGGAAAATCCCCACAACTTTTTGAAATTCGGTGGACATTCCCACGAAATTTCCAACAAATTTCAAAAATTCGTGGGGAATTTCCAACGAATGTTAAATTCGTTGGAAAATCCGCACGAATTTTTTAAATTCAGTGTAAATTCCCTCGAAATTCCAACGATTTTAAATTCGTGGGAAATTTCCAACGAATTTTTAATTCGTTGGAAATTTCCAACGAATTTTTCCAACGAGCTCATAAATCGTTGGAAATATTACTCCATAGTGTTTTTTCGCCGACACTCCAAAAATTTTCCAAAACCACTCCTCCTCGTTGGCGTCCTCGTCACCGTCTTCCTCCCGTCGCCGCCTTTGCCATCCATGTCACCGTCAACGCTGGCGTCCTCACCATCCACGTCGCCGTCGACTTCACCTAGCCCGGTAGGTAACCCTAAACTATTCCTTGAATAAAATGGTGATGTAGGCGTGAGTGGTGGCGAGGGTCGTCGTAGAGTTGGCTAGGGGGTCACGACGAAGTTGGCTGGTGGGTGGGTGGCGGCTGAGATGGCCGAACCGAAGGCCGTGGGTCGCAGCCGAGGTGGGCTGGAGGAGGGTCACGGGGCGAGCTGACCGTGTGGGGGGGTCGCGGGCGACTGGCCGTGGGAGGGGTCGTCGGCGAGTTGGTCGTGTGAGGGGGTCGCCGGCGAGCTGGCCGTGGGGAGGGGTCGCCGACTTGAGCTGGCCACCGGGGGGGGTCGCCGGCTGAACTGGCCGTGGGGGAGGGAGGTTCGCCGGCCAGCTGGCCGTGGGGGGGTTTGCCGACCAGCTCGCCGGAGTGGGGGTCGTCGGCGAGCTGGCCGTGGGTGGGGCGGTCGCCGGTGATGTCGCCGAAGTGGGGGGTCGCCGGCCAGCTCGCCGAAGGGGGAGGTCGCCGGCCAGCTCGCCGGAGTAGGGGGTCACCGGCCAGCTCGCTGGAGGGGGGTTCACAGCCGTGATTCCGGCACGGTTGTCATTTTTTAATATGCTTTATTTTAATATGATTTCGTTCTTTATATTTAATATGCTTTATTTTATTTTTCGTGGAATCTGATGTAATCCAAATGTCAATAGGTTGCTTCGACGGGGCCGAAAGATTGCTATTTATCAGAGGCGATAGTTGGTTTGTTTCATTTTGTCGAGTTTATTTATTGCTCTATTAAACAAAATGGTAAGCAAAATGACTAATGTCATTTGCAGTCCCTAATATATGTTCATATTTTTAAATATGTTTGTCTAACCTTCCTATTTGTCAGTTTAAGTAGGGAGGTCTCATGAGTGGTTTGGGTTCACAAAGAAGATCTGCCCCTTCTACTGCCTCGTCCTCGTCCCCGACCCTGTCCTTTTCGCCTGCCCTTTCATGTAACTCTCAACCACAACATGTTCATGGTCAACACGAACACATTGCCCCATCCTTCGACCCTCAACAACATATTAGGGTAGAATCTCGAGACATGCAAATTGAATTTACTTTAGTTCAATTTCCGAATTGATCTCCTTCGGTTCCACTTTCTTCTTCAGTGCAACAGTCGAATGATGCAGAAGATACTCGATTCTTTATATGCCCATGTGGAGATTCGTAAGTACTTCATTTTTTTACGTATATATAAATTATCGATGTAAATAAAATTGTCCATGTTGCGAATTATCCATATGCTTCATTATCTCATTGTCCGTATTGTTATAACATGTTTTTCAGATTCACGGAGTCTACGCATATTGTGAGGGAACTGAATAAAATAGTCAATAACTGTTGTATGGGCCAGTTTATTACTTTTAGCAGCGCTCCCGCAAAAGTGAAGACTTTGTGGTGGAAAGAGTTCAAGGTTAGTGTTGTTTTTCTTCACAAACTAAGTTCGGTATAGCATACTGATGGTTAATAATGAATTTTGTCACAAATTGTTTGGTACATTGTAATGAATATGTGACATGTGGCCCTAGTGAATAACTTTCAGTTGCTTTTCTTTTGATTGTAGCATAAGTTCACGTGGGATAAAATGGAAGAGGGTGAGGTTTAAAGGATTTTCAACAAGAAAATCGGTGATCACATGCGATATGTGATAAATAGAGCAAAGAGAAGAAAAGAAAAGCCGACCTTTTTTACAACTGATAATTGGATGGAAATTACGAGAACTTGGGAAACTGAGAAGCATAAGCAAAGGTGTGAATAGAACAAGAAGAATCGAGTTTCTAGTTCTAGTAACGGGTCTGCATCTGCCACATATGCTGGGGGGTCTATCAGCATCGGGGAGCATAAAAGAAGAATGGTAAATCTATTTATACATGTCAGTGCATTTAATGTAATGATTACTCATTTATGTTTATATTTTGTAGGCAGATGAATTGCGGACAGAACCCACTTTTATAGTTACATTTGAACGCACATTCCAAAAAAAGGATAAGACATAGATTGGCGCTCGAGCACAAGCTATTAAGGTATGTAAGGTTATAGTTCGGACTTTATGAAAATTAAAATAAAAATCATGAATGTTTTTTATTTTTATGGTAATATATATCAATTTATTTTATTTCCATCTATAATGTTAATATATGAAAAATATGATGAACTTTTAATAAGCACTGCTAGTGGTGAAGGTGGTGATGGTGGTGGTGATGGTGGTGATGGTGATGGTGATGGTGGTGGTGGTGGTGGTGATGGTCGTGCCGTGTCTGAGCCATCGGTTGACAGTATTGCATTATGGGTGGAGGCAGCGGGTGGGGTGAAAGGAGGAAGAATATTTGGGATGGGATCCCTATCAAGGATGTACAAAACGAATGATGCTGCAACTTCATCCTCCAATGCGGCTGTTTCAAGGAGGACACGACATGAGGAGCATATAACCCAAGAATTGAGCCAACTGAAGCAGTTGCTTGTACAGAAGGACGAAGAAATGAAGTATTTACTTGGATAGAAAGACGAACAAATAAGGGTGATGCAACAACAAATGCAAATTGTCATGCGACATCTCAACATCGATCGCAATGAGGTTCCTCCTCTATCTCATATTAATCCAATTGATGATGGGCATAATGCTGAGCCACAAAATGATGCGGCGATTGGTGATGATGATGATGATGATGATGCTGATGCTGATGATTATGTTGTTTGTCCTTTGTAGTTCATTCTCAAGTACCAAAGCTGTCAACATTTTATGCTTGTTCTGCGTTCTTTTAATGTTTTGAATGTATGACCTCATGTTCATTAGTGCTTAGCTGCCTCTTTGTATTATGAGATTGAATATCAAATATCATCAGGTAAGACTTTGCAACTTATGCATTGTAGAAATTAGTATTGCTTTCTTACAAAAAAAATTAATATTGATAATAATTAGATTTAAAATCGAAATTGTCGCTAAACAAAATTCGTCGCAAACTTAGCGACGAATTTTGTCATGAATAGATTTTGTTGCAAATTACCAACGAAAATTGAATTTTTTTGATGGAAAAAATCGAATTTCCAACGATTTTTGCAGCAAATAATTAGCGCCGAATTTTGCAACGAATTTTCCCACAAATGTTGTTTTCGTCGGAAATTACCAATGAAAATTGAATTTTTTCGTCGAACAAAAAAATCGAATTTTCAACAATTTTTGCAATGAATAATTGCTGCCAAATTTTGCAACAAATTTTCCCACGAAATTTATTTTCGTCAAAAATTACCAACGAAAATTATTTGTCGGAAAAATTTGCGATTTCCAACGAATTTTTTTTTCGTTGGAAATTACCAACGAAAATTGTTTGTCGGAAAAATTCGACATTTCCAACGAACTTTTTTTCATCGGAAATTACCAACGAGAATTGTAATTTTTTGTCGGAAAAATTCGCGGATTTCCAACGACTTTTCCAACGAATAATTTGCAACGAATTTTTCCAACGAACTATTAGCGACGAATTTTGCCACGAATTAATTTTCCTCGCAAATTACCAATGAAAATTCATTTTTTTTCGTCGCTAATTTCGTTGAAAATTACCAACGAATTTTTTTGCATCGGAATTTACCAATGAAAAATTAAAATTTTTTGTCGCAAAAATTTCCAACGCAGAATTACCGACGAAATTTGTTTTGTCGGAAATTCGTTTTGCCACAAATATTTTTCAACGAATTTTGCCACGTTTTTTCCAACGAATAATTACCAACAAATTTTCCAACGAATTTTTCCAATGAATTTTCCAACTAATTTTCCAACGAATTTTCCCACGAAATTTTCCGATGAATTTTTCCGACGTATTTTTCCGACGAACTTTTCCGACGAACTTTTTCGACGAATTTTTCCAACGAAAAGATTTCGTTGCAAATTACCAACGAAAATTTAAATTTTTCGTCGGAAAAATTTCCGACGATGAATTACTAACGAATTTTTTTTCATCGGAAATTCCGTTGGAAATTCGTTTTCCAACGAATTTTCCGAATTTTTCGTTGGAAAATTCTTATTTTTTTGTAGTGATTAATCGTTAAAATTTAGGTGTTAACACACAGTATGTGCACTCATCCTAGAGATAAATTACATCTCTAAGTGTTTGTGAAGAGTCCTTTGCACATTTTGTTTTTCACCTAGACAAACCCATTCTCTCTAAATACAATCATTTCTTGTGTTTTTACAAGTGGGTTTTACACTCTTGTAACTCCGTGGATCATCACTTTATTGGTTGCAACGCGACAGTCACAGAAGTGGACTCAAGAACACTATAAATGCTTAGATTTATCAATTCGAAGCACTTGTCGACTAAGTTCTCCTCATCGTTTGGTCTTCTTGTAGGAATTCACATCATGTGCGGATTCAAATTTCACTGAATGCATAAACATACTCGGGACTTGTAATAAATAAAAATCCTCTGTGATGATTTCTACACAAACGTATTCCATTCTGAACTTGTAATAAATAAAATCCTAGGAGGAGAAATCCGTTTATGTAAAATTATGCAATCGACGGCCCTTGTCTCGGTGTCGGGCACTAAATGAAATTGACTATCAAAATCTTGAAAAGTAAGATCCGCGGTAAAATATTAATATCCAAGTGTCCCAGTTTTCTTCAATACTTATCTTGCGGGCCATGCCTGCTTACCAATGTGTTGGTCTAGCCTTACTTGATTGCGTGTATGGAAGAGAATTTAATTAAATTGGAAGATTTAGATGCAGTGTGTCTTCAAGTGAAATATGTATCAATCTCCCCCAAGCTCTTATCCTATCCATGTATATATATATCTTCACAACCCTTCTCTTCATTCACAAACATGGAGTCCTCTTTCTCGTTCCCTGCCGCTGCCCTCGCCGGCATGGTCTTTGCCTTCGCAATCTTTTTCTATTGCTTTGCCTCCCTACTGAAAAGAACACAAAATAACAGAGGAAGCATCGACGGCCGCAAAGAAGCCTCCTTGCCTGAAGCCAGCGGCGCGTGGCCTTTGATTGGCCATCTCCATCTCTTAGGAGGCCCGGTGCCACCCCATATAGTCCTAGCAAACATGGCTGACAAGTACGGGCCAATCTTCACAGTCAAGATGGGTACTTATCGAGCGTTGATAGTTAGTAATTGGGAGATAGCCAAGCAGTGCCTTACCGTGAACGACAGAGTCTTTGCGACTCGACCCAAGTCTGTTAGCTCCGAGGTCATGGCCTACAACTATGCCATGTTTGGTCTTGCTCCCTATGGCCCTTATTGGCGCCATGTGCGTAAGATTGCCATACTGGATCTCCTCTCTAACCACCGGTTGGAATTGCTCAAGCACCTTAGGGAATCAGAGGTCCAAGCATCAATAAACCACATATATAAGCGATGTGTGGAAAACTACAGTGGTGCACCAAAGAAGGTGTTGGTGGACATGAAGCGATGGTTTGGTGACATAACTCTAAATGTGGTGTTTAGGATGATAGTTGGGAAACGATATGAGGACGAACGAGACGTGAAGGGTCGACAGGCTTTTAGGGACTTCTTTGATTTAGCAGGGAGGTTCGTAGTGTCCGACGCGTTCCCAGTTTTAAGGTGGTTGGATTTAGACGGGTATGAGAAGAAGATGAAGAAGACGGCCCAAGAGCTAGACCGTGTGGTTCAAGGATGGCTAAATGAGCACAAAAGCAGAAGAAACACCAAAAAGGGACAAGGTAGTAACAAGGACAATGACCAAGATTTCATGGACGTGTTGCTTTCCAGTGTAGATGCTACCGAAGAACTTCCTGATTACGATGCGGATACTTTCATTAAAGCAACATGCATGGTAAGTTTATTTAGCATAATCATTACCCCACTTTCATTAAAAAGCATTTGATATGGTGGATTTGATTTTTCCGAAATTCACAAAATAGATTTTTGTGTACATAACTTGTATAAACGTCTAAGTTTTGTTTTGCATAGACAGAGTCCTGGAGGCATGCCGTGTGTTTTCTATAGCTTTTTCCTAGATTTCAAGAGCCAACTTTTTCCCCCACTTTAAATGATCACATGGCATGCATAAGAAGCTTTACGTGCACTTTGGTTTTTTTTTTTTTCGGTAAAGATACGTGCACTTTGTCATTCGGGCATAAAAGTAAAAATTGCCTCGTAGGCACACTGATCCTTTGGTTTGCCTGTCGCATCAGGATAGATTTCTGGCATAGTATGCATTGGGATCAGATCATGCGATAGAGGCTCTGGATTTGGTAAAAGCATACCAGAAGTGTCATAAGTTATGTACGGAGATCACTTTAGTGCCATAATTTTTTTTCGGATCACTTTGATGCTAAATTTTTAAAAAATATTACTTTAGTGCCAATGCTGACATGACTTGCCAGAAATCTTATGTGGCGCTGACATGGCTTGCTGGAGAGGTCATGGCTCGCCGGAGAGGTCCAGTCAGCATTAAAAACCAAAAACGACGCTATTTAGTCCGCTGACATGTACTTTTTTAGAAAAATAAATATTTATTTATATTTTAAAAAATGATCTGACTTGTATATGTGGAAATTATGTGATTTTTTTTTCGAATTTTTTAATCTTTTTTTTCCTAACTTTTTCCCGATCATCGGTCTAGCGATCGGCCAGAGGGGAGGGTTGGCGAGGCCGACCTCGCCGGCCTCTGGCGAAGCTCGCCCTGCCAGCCACCTGCAAGGGCAAGCCTCGTTGACCCCTGGCTGGGCGAGGTCAACCTCGCCGTCGCGACCTAGGCGACGGTGAGGTCAACCTAACTGGATCTGGCAAAGCTCGCCGGTGGCTGGCAAGGCGAGCTTCGGCAGATCTAGCGAGGCTGACCTCGCCGTCTCTTGGGTCGAGGCGACGACGAGGTCTCGCCTCGCCCGACAAATGCGAGGCTAACTTCGCCGTCGCCTGGGTTGAGGCGACAGCGAGGTCAACCTCGCCTTTGCAGGGCGAGGCAAGACCTTGTCGTTGCTACCCAAGTGATAGTGAGGTCGGCCTCGCTAGATTTAGCGAAGCTCGCCAATGGCCGGCGAAGCTGGCTTTGCCAGATCTGGCGAGGCCGACCTCGCCGTCGCCTGGGTCGAGGAGACAGCGAGTTGGCCTCACCTTTGCCGGGCGAGGGGAGACCTAGCCGTCGTGACCCAGGCGATGGTGAGGTTGGCCTTGCCTTTGCCGATGAGGCGACCTCACCCAACCAGGGGTCTACGACGCTTGCCCTCACCGGTGGCTGGCGAGGCGAGCTTCACCTGACCTTGCCGGCCCTCCCCTCTAGCCAGTCGCCGAACCGGCGACAAGGAAAAAGTTAGTAAAAAAAAGATTAAAACAATTAAAAAATTAGAAAAAAAAAGCCACATAATTTTCACATGTACAAGTCAAATCATTTTTTTAAAATATAAATGTCACATCAGCTTTTTGGCAGGAGTCACTAAAGTAATCTATTTTCCTTCGATTTGGCACCAAAGTGATCTGAAAAAAAGTTATGGTACCAAAGTGATCTCCTTACACAACTTATGGCACTTCTGGTGTCCTTTTGCCCTCTGGATTCAAAATCTCTTAGCCACAAAAACAAGAAAAAAAGCAATTATCTCGCAACCAATAAAAAGAAAAGAAAAAAAATTCTGAATTCGGATCCAATAAGACAATCCCTTGAGGTAAGGGAAAAGAGATAGACAGGACAATGCTTCTTTCCCTCCACTCGTAACAAATCAAATAATGTAATTCGACTATTTAAAGGTGGCATATAACACGCAGTAGCGGGTCTAACTATTTTTTTCTAATAAAATTTGCAGTTGCATGAAAAAACAAAACGTTCCTTGAACTTAAGGTGTATTATGAAGCATTCAATATTTACTAATGCATCCGATCAATTCGTGTCTCGTACGTATTTTGAATGGAAGTAACGTATCACCAACTTTTTCAGTTATAAACTACACGGATAATGGCATTACCCTGTGGATGTGATATAATTTTGTTCTATGTTATTGGTGCAGGTCACCGACATATTTATTAAACCATTTGACAAGAGATTTAACATAAGTACCGATCCTTATTTTATAACTAAGGCATCAAGATTCGTCATTCTAGTCATTGACAATCCGTTACTTTGCAGGCACTCGTTTTAGCTGGTTCAGACACTACCACAGTTTCTCTGACATGGGCCTTGTCTTTGTTACTCAACCATCGTGAAGTCCTAAAGAAGGCCCAACATGAACTTGATACTCATATCGGCAGAGAAAAGCAGGTCAAAGAATCGGACCTCAAGAATTTGGTCTACATCCAAGCCATCATCAAGGAAACCCTGCGTTTATACCCCGCAGGTCCACTTGGCGTCCCGCATGAGTCCATGGACGACTGTACCGTGGATGGCTATCACGTCCCAAGGGGCACTCGTCTCCTCTTTAACTTATGGAAGATCCATCGAGACCCACGAATATGGTCAGAACCTCTCGAATTCCGGCCAGAGAGATTCTTGACCACCCACAAAGATTTCGACATCCGAGGTCAGAATTTCGAGCTGATACCATTTGGGAGCGGCCGGAGAATGTGCCCCGGAATCAATTTAGCCATGCAAATGATGTCGCTGTCCCTTGCCGCTCTTTTGCAAGGGTTCGACATTACGACATCGGTAGATGAACCAGTCGACATGGCCGAGGTGATCGGAATGACAAATCTCAAAGCCACCCCACTTGAAGTCCTTGCGACTCCACGCCTTCCCGAGCACGCATACCAGTGACTCTCCTCTAGAAATGATGAAATGCTCACGCTCTGCATCTGAAGCGCCTCTCTAGCTTGTTCCCACTTAGGTGGTGGAACATGTTTCTAAAAATAAATTGAAGTCAGTACTGATGTATTGATAATTTGTTAATCGATAGTTACACTATGGAGCATGTTTGATCGGCGAGGGTGATGTCAAGTTTCGTGATTTACATTTTGCGTTTAATAGTGGTCATTGAGCATGCTGATGTGTTAGTATAATGTGGAATTACGTCTACAGAACATAGCTACAATTTTCTTTCAAGAACTCGACTTCCCATAGATTCATAAAAAATGAAAGTGTCCAGAAAATCAAAGATTTCCATCATGAATAATTTGAACGCGATATGTTTGCATAATAAAGGGCACCTTCAAAAGCTGAAGTCTAAATTCCCGACAAGGGCAAAGAAAATCGATCAAAAGTCACAATCATCTCAACTACCCAACTTCTGTGCTCTAGCCGAGGTTTTTGAATTGATACTTCAACGCTTTCAGGAATTTCTTCATAATATTTGAATATTCTTCTTTAGGACATTGGGCCAAACAGATTGCCAAGTCGCCCTTTGATATCATCCAATTCAATGATGTCAAATCATTTATATAACTCATTGTTGTCGTTTGGACTTCTAACAAAGAGCCAAAAGATGATATTTATTATTGCCCTCAAAGATCATATCTAGATACATATTAAGATCCATGCGGACCACAAGTTCAATTTGTCAATGTTAAAAATATTTGCTGCAAAGAACGCACGATTTTCATAGAAAAAACCATCAACCTTACTCTAACTATCGCTAACTTATATTTAAGGTGCGTTTGTTTGAGAGAAAGTGCTTTCTAGAAATTTGTTTTCCGAACTTTCACCCGTTTGGTTCCCCCAAAATGATAAGTCAATAGAAAGCACTTTCCAATCAAGGTAAAACTTTCATGTATAATATTAGGAGGGTGAATTTCCCATATGAGAAGGTAAAAACATTTTTCGAAATTGTTGCTCTTAACTTTTTTAATTTCTTTTCTTTCATGTTTTCCTTTTTTTTTTGTTTTTGTTTTTCTTCTTTGTTTTTCTTTTTTTTTTCTTTTTTCTTCGCTCTGCCGGTCGCTCGCTGACCACAAGCTCAAAAAAATTGAAAAGAAAATATTGTGAGAGCGGTGTGGAACCATTTGTCGAGAGAGGAGAGAATTAAAAGCATTTTCATTATCTAAAGAGAAAAAGAGAGGGGAATCGAATGACAAGACTCGGGAAAAACAGATAGTAGAATTAACTTAGACGTATTTCCAGTAGTCATCATCGTCCTTCTTTCCTTCGGCTCGAGCTTCCTCCAATTCAATAGGTTGTTACTCCTGGTCGGCTATGGCTTCTGTTGGGGCTAACAATACGGGGTGAATAAATCTTTCGAGGAATAAGTTAGACGCAACAACAAATATAACAAGATGAGATGATAATCAATGTGTGTGATGATAGTAAATGGATATTGCAGATGATGAACTAGAAAGGTAAAGCGCACAACAATTTATAGTAATTCGGTTTCATCCCCAAGCCTACATCCACTATTCAAATAACAGCCTTAACACAAACTAGATTCCACTAGTAATCTACAATGCAATTTACAAGTGGCAAGTATTGTTCCTCTTAGATGGTAAATCACACTATCTGTCACGCCCCGAACCCCTTCGAGCACACGACACACTTTTCTGGTAGAATGATGCGACATCCCAGGGTATCGCCGACCCAAATTAAACTTATCAGAGATTTATATCAACAGCGGAAACCACCAATACCCAGACGATAATAACTGGGATAATCAGGGAGAATGCACAAATTCATTTCTCATTCAAACTTACATAATATCCACAATTTACAAAACCACATATATACGAGCACACTGCACCTCCACACTACATACCATTGATAACAAAAAGGATCGATAACCTGGGTACCCTATCGTCAAAAATAGTACTCTTCAAAAGCCTATTCCATAACCCCTACACTTGCCCCTATGCCCTTTACTTGGCGTTTACTCTGAGTCTGATTCTTCGTCCTCTGAATCTGAATCCTTCTGAGTCTTTTGCTCGTCTGTCGGGTACTTTACCACGTTAATGTCGGTGTGCAACGGCATTGCAAAACACTGCGGCGGCGGTGGTGGAAGGGTCATTGATGAGACCGGGGTTATGAAAATGTTTGGTTGAAACAACCATGAGATTACATTTCAATAAGTACACCCCTAAACCCTACCTAGGCTATCACGTACCTCCAGACAATACATACCTGACACAAACAACCACTCATACTAACAATCACACGCGAACCTACCTGGGATTCTTCATACACCTCCCTGCTCGCCAAATAATAAGACAGCCAATATGCCACAATGATGCCTCATTCATGTCGCAAAACCAAGCATGTAATATAAATTCACATGCATCAATGCGTCACAATCGCGTGTGCCTCAATTATAAGGCAAAACCCACTTGGGCACGTCCCATACCATGCCTAGCAGTTTTTACCTTATAATCGAGCACTACATCACATGATACAACCACACTCGCATACTAACTCATACCATGCGTCAGCTTTCGCAATCCTTACACATCAAATCGAGTCTAGCTCATTCCCAACTTTTCCACCACTACCGCACCCGCGTAAAACGCATCAGGCCAGCGGTCTTTTGACCTCGTCAAGCATCGTCACCCCATCGGGCTGGGCATCATCACCTTATCAGGGACGGCATCGTTCCGCGTAAATGAACATGCCTCAGGACGGAATCCCACACTCAACTTTCCTTCTACCGCACCCGCGTAAAATGCATCAGGCCAACGGTTTTCTGACCTCGTCAGGCATCATCACCCCGTCGGGCAGGGCATCGTCACTTCGTTAAGGACGGCATCGTCCCGTGTAAACATACAAGCCTCAAGAAGGAACCTACCCCGCGTAAATGAACACGCCTTAGGGTACCACTTTTCTGACCATTCCAATCATCTCATACCATCATACCACACGAGCCACACGGTCACACATCACACATAGCCACACAATCTCACGGCACACATGCCTTATGCCAACACATATTACCATCACACAATCATGCCACATGGCCACACATACTTGGCACGTGGTCACACATAATCTCTCGCTCATAAAAATGAACATCCATAGAATCAGGGTAAATCTGGGCAGTTTACATAGTGACCAAAATCTCATCAAAATAAATAGTAAACGAACTCCAAAAATTTTAAATTTTGGATATGTCATTAAAAACATCTTGATAAACATTTCTTATGAGAACACAAAATCCGGTTCAATCTGCAATCATACCTTTTTGTCCCTCGAAGATCAGACCAAAATCAGTTCGCTCTAACAGATTGTTTTGTCCTCAAAATACATTTATTTCAACAGCCAAATCACCTTAAAAACCTTTGAAATTTTTATCTGTCATAGAAAAGAAAGTCAAAAACAACTTTTGTGAAGGAATTTTATTGAAAATAGTGCTGGAAAATTTTATAAAAATTCGGTAAGACAAGAAGGTCGGGATGAACAGTGCTCCAGGCAGTTTTAATACGGTCTGAAAATGGGCTTTCGTATGACCCAAATGGCCTCCAAAAATTCCAAATTTAAAATATGTTCTACTTCAAGATGTTGGGAGCAACTTTCATGAAGAAAAGTTTCTCAAATTCGGCTCCTAAAATTCTCCACAAAAATAGTAAACTAGACGGGTACAGTAACCGCGAATCAAAGATTCATCTCAAATTTCAAAGATCTGAGCCTTAGTTAATATCCACCGAAATTCAACCCACAAAACTCATTCCCCTAAGCTCAAATGACCATTCAACAGCCACAAGAATGTCCAAGAGCACAATAAAGAATCAAGCTCTCTTCTAATCCATTTACAATCACTTCCATCAACCCCTAAACTACCCTAAACCGCGCCTAAATGAGTCCGTTAATACCCAATATCCTAAATAGAGTTTAGGGCGTGACTTACCCGAACTCTAGACTAACTCGGCTAGAGCGGGAAGGGGGAACGACTGATCGACGGCTCATGGCGGCACACGGCAGTCCGTGCGGCGATCCAAAATGGTGACGGCGATCTGGTTAGGTGGTGATCGGCGTGTGGCTACTTGGCGAAGGGAGGGAGCTGGTTTGGTGGGTGAGGGAGAGAAATGGAGATGGAGCCGTGGATGGAGAGAGAGAAAAGGGGAGAGAAAGAATTGTCCAAACTTAATCCCCAAGTTTTTGACTAAAATGGCAAAATGACCAAAATACCCTTCTCTCACCTTTTTGATCTGACGGTCCAGATTCGATCTAATCTTGAAATCAATGGCCCAAATTGAATCTTACTTTAAAATATCCAAGGGTATTGTGTCTTTTCCAACTTTGGATGCAAAATGACCAAAATGCCCCTCCCTCATAAAACATGCCCTTTATAAATTCTTAGGGGTTAAATGGTCACTTTCCTCAGTTCTCATAGAAATCGAATTTTTATGAAGGAATCGGGACAATCCAAAATTACACGTTCCAACCGCAACGTCGTCCTAACATCTCATTGTGACTTCCTAATTTTCTGATGTCCAATTTGGGATCAATTAAATAATTAAATTTTACTAAACGCAACTCGAGCTTTTCTCAGACTAACAGGCGGCTTGTTGGGGAAATTCGTAGAATCGACTCATGACTGATACTAAATCGAGTCATGTGCAAGTTCGTTCGGTACGTGACGACCTCGGTTGTCATTAAAATCGCGAAGATCAATTACTAGATACAAGGGGTATGATCGTTTGGTATAGGTTCATGATGATTCGTCAAGTCATTTCGTGGTCCAACGGAATCACTCGCGATCCACTATTATGACAGTGGCAAATTGACTCCTGACTATCCTTGGATTGGCTAACAGTGGCTCAAAATATCACTTCAGCGATTTCATGGTCGAAAATCAATTCACCACCGAATTTTCTTTAGTCGCGCGAATTTAATTTCCCTATTAGCATTTCCCTAATAGTTTGCATCCCAGGAATGATTAGTTCCTGGCGAGAATTTACTACGAGCACATTTCATAAAACTCAGTATTTTACAAATCCCAAATTGACTAATTTTCAGGATGTCACACTATCAAGATATAACACTTGTTCTTACACTTGTACACTTGACTATTTGCAATTGCAATGCAATCCAAAACCTTTATAGGAAATATCAGATAAAGAGCAGCGAATATTTTTCTTTCTTAGACAATGAAATGCAACTACAGGTTCTCTCTTCCAACCTCTTTCAAGCTTCGCTGATCCTCTTGGTATAGAAGTCGTCAATCAGCCCGTTGGAGACTCTAGAGAAGATCAAGATAGCTGCATGAGAGATAGCCATTTGAGAGTAGGTGAAGGCCCTCGCCAAAATCGGGATTAACTATACAATCGTTTCCTCTGACGTCTGCAGGTTTCACGAAATAGAATTTGCCGTAGCTGTCACCTTGCTTACATTCGGTTTGATGCAAAAACTTGTCGGTTGCTATTCCGATTCTATTTCAGTTTTCCTGTTACCGATTCCAAGCTTGTAATGGCTCATTTTATTTACCATCAACTTTGTTGCTGACTTGCCGGCCACCATGAAAGCTCCCCACCGCCAGCCACAAGCCGTCCGCCGGTCCAAGCTGGAAACAAATCTTTGAAGTGAGGTAATAATCCAATCATAATTTGAATATTAAATTTGATTGCCTATTTTAATTGGAATGTTATCTAACTTTGAATATTTAAGTGATAGGCATATCCATTTAGGATTATAGCCTAATTTGCAATGCACCTATAATCAGTAAGTCTATCTATAAGGCTATAGATAGGATTATGGATTGCGTGGCGATGATCGATAATTTGATTCGTAAGACTTAAGATTAGGTCAAAAATTTCAAGTTGATAATGTTTCCCTATTTGAATTGATTGAATGCTATCTTTGATATTTGAGTTTATCTTATGTGATTGGATGCTTATCCTGTTTGATTGCTTTCCTTATCTAAAAAATACAAAAAGATCACATGTTGGACTAGGATAGATTTTTTAAATAACATTCCATGATAGATAGAGTTTGTTATATAGATTAGATTGCATGCTAGGATAATATATGTCAAGTTAAGATAATTATTTAATAAAAAATAGGATTTAACTTAGATTATTTCCTAGTTAAAATTAGATAATATGCTATTCTAGATAGATTATTTTCATTGATTTTTAATTACGAATTTAATAAAAATATAAAAAAATTCATTTTAGGTAAGATATTCCAGATACATTGCTAAGTTTAAATAGGATTGCATGCTTAGATAATTCCAGAACAGATTTGAATAGATTCTAGATTGAATTTTCTTTAATGGATAGGAAAATTTACATAACATTGCATGCTTAAACAATATTACATGTTTAAAATGGTTTCCTAATATAGGATAGGTGTTTAGGTCAAATTAATACCTAATCTAGAATAGATAGCTATTCTTTTTAGATAGTTTAATTAGGGTATTTATTAATTTCGAATTTTATTTAAAAAATAAGAAAAATATCATATGCATGTCATATAGCTTGAATGTTAGGAAATTACATGTCATATAATTAGACTTTATTTTAAGATAAAATAAAATCCCAAAAATACTTCTTCATTTTGGTGTGTCCAATTTCTTTACTTTCTTACAATTTGCATGCTCTCTTTGTTTATTGTCATTTTTAATGGTTGTGTATCCACATGATCACTCATTGCATGTTAGTGTCTAGGTTAAAATTAATCCACGTTGCTTGCAAAATAAGTCCCTAAATCCATTTAATCTCTTATTCGTAGAAGTAAAGTACACTTTACTTGGGTTTCCAATTGACCCACCAAAAATAAATTAGTGGGGACTCTTAAATGAAAATGATTTGCATGATAAATAACACCAATTCACAACTTAGGTTCAAGTTATTTAATATACAAATCTTTTTTTTTATTTGGAATCGCCACTAATTAACTTTTGATGGGTTGATTAGAAACCCAGGTAAAGTGTGGGAGTGAACTATACTTTTACGAACTAGAGATTACATGGATTCAAAAACTTTATACTATATTAAATGCCCTTTCGGTACCTTTTGTGACATTTCAAATTTCGATCCATTTTTGGGATTTATAGAACGTGTATTTCGTCAGTACGCTTATAGTTAAATCTCGCTCGGAACTAATTACTCTTGGGTTATTTTTAAATTAGAGATTCCGCTAGAATCGCACTTGATTGAATTTGGCCATTATTTAGAGCCCGAATATTGGTGTCGAATTTCTCGGAGTTTCGTGACGAATTTAATTAGACGGTATCGATATTATTGTGGCCAGCGTCAATATTATTCGAGATTAGTGAAGAGTGAAATTTAGACAATGTGCGGATTTGAGCTAGTAGAGCTCCCTTTGGGTTTATTTTAGTTAGTGTTTTGGCCATTTTTTCCTAATTTATAATTAGGATTTTTTGTGGACCGTCGGATCAATTTCGGGTTTGAACACGAGTCGTCGGATCGCACTCGAGTGCCATGTTTGACTTCTCTCTCTCTCTCTCTCTCTCTCTCTCTCTCTCTCTCTCCTCTGCCGCGTCCCCTCCTCCTCTCACATTCACGTCCACTCCCTCACCTCCTTATGCAAACTCCGCTCTCTCTCTTCCTTTTCTTCTTCTTCTTTTCCTCTCCCGCCACTACTCCTTCATCTTGCTCGACCACTGCTCGTCCTTACCCCGACCTAGTGCCCATTCGTCTGGCACCGCTGCTCACCCAGCCTTCGCGACGTCCGTCCAGCTAGTTCCCCCGACCCGACTGCCCTTCTCCTCCCTTCCTCCTTCCTCTTCGCACGCAAGTAGCAGCTCACCGCCATGTCCGCTGCAGTCCCGCTACACTGAGCTGCCAGCCAGTTCGTCCAGCCTCACTTCGCCGCCTATGACGCCACCGTGCTGCTCCCGACCGCCACCGGCTCACCACAATCGCCCCAGCTTTCTCCCCCAGGCCGCCGTCGCCCCTGCTGCTCCGGCGACGATCGAGCTACCTCTGCTTCATTCTAATCGAGCCTGTTGCCGTCGCCGCTCCGCAGCTGCTCGCCTGATCACCATCGTCGCTGTAGTCGCCATCACCGTCGTTCATCGCCGCCACCGTGCCGCCCAGCTAGCTGACTGGCTCGCCAACCAGCTAGTTTGACCGCTCGTCGAACACTAAGCTGCCTGCCCAGGCCATGGCCAAGTAACCCAGTCGCTCGCCCAGCAATGCTCGGGCCATCCAAGCCGCTTACTTGCTCATCCATTTGCTCGCTCACCCGACCGCTCGCCTGTCGCCTGGTCGAGTGCCCTTCAGTGGCCGAGCGCCTCACCCATGGGCGAGGGCCGTGCTGAGCGCTGTGCCGAGTGCCCCAGCCGTGGCTAAGCACTTTGCCAGCCACTGTGCTCATTGTGTCCACGTCGCGCCAAGCCGCCACTATTCCCCCGAGCCATTTTGGCCCCTTTCCGATTTGTCCCAGGCTAAACTTAGGTAGTGACTCCCTAAACCTTATTTAGTATAATGGGTATTATTAAACTTGTTTAAGGGTTGATTAGTATCGGTTTAGTGGCTAAGCTAAGGTTATTATTGACGTTTGAATGTGGCTCGATGGTAAACTAAATTGCAATCATATTGTGGCTTAATTAGTGGCTGAATTACGGTGAGTTCAATGGCTAGTTTGTTGTGGTACTCGTGGGTGAAAATGGATGTTTGATTGTGGCCGACTTGAACGTCAAATTGGTGAGCTTATCACTGGAGTTTGGATTTTATGATGTGTTAGAATGACGAATTGTATTGTGGCTGTTTGGAAATGGTTGTGTAATATTTGATTATGTGAAAGACGTGGAAATTGATTGAATATTGTGGCGTGTGTGTTTGTTTGAACAAGCCCGGATCGATCGGAGGGCTACCAACATGTAGGGTGTTGACCCAGGTTGTCAGAAATGACATATGAGGTGTTAACTCGGGTCATGAGAAAGGTCTTGAGTCGCGTTGATATGGGACAAAGCCCGGATTGGTTGGAGGACTGACCTAAGGCATGTTTACGCGGGTCGTGAGAAAGTGATAATGGACCTGTGAGGTGTTGACTCGGGTCGTGAGAAAGGTCCTAAGATGTGTTGACGCGGGACAAAGCTTGAATTGATCGGAGGGCTAACCTATGGGGTGTTAACCTGGGTCGTGAAAAAGTTGGATGGATGCGCATACGTATTGTACTTGATGGAATTGGGTGAACGTATGCACATATGGTGCTTGAATGATTGTGATATGCACATGAGATGTTATTGCATTAATGTGAATTGACTAATATACAGAGTTGGCACTTGGTTTATGGCGAGGTAAGTATGTTTGTGTGGATTCGATTGTGTTGGCTGGTAGATCGCATGTTAGACTCGTCTGGGTATGCATTAGCCTAGGTGGGGTTTAGGTTGTATGCTTATTGAGATTTATTCTCATTGTTGTAGTGCAAACCTTTTTAGATCCCTGTCCTTAAGCATGTCGCCAGCTAGGCGTTTTATGGTTCCCATGCATACAGTGCATAACGAGACCGAGTATTCGGTTGGCCAAAACCAGACTTACATTAGGTACCTTACTATAGTCTGGGTAGATAAGGTTTTAGTAGACTTGCAACGCCATACTTGTTTGGCCTAGTTTCATCGTGTCGGATTAGAGATTACTGGGCAAATCCGTGGTTTTGAGGGGCTACAGGATGGTAGTGAGGATGCAGTGAATTGGGAGCCCTGGGACAAGTATGCTCCCGATAGCGAAGTGACGGACCTCGACGATCCACCAGCGAACCCTGATCCAGAACCCGAGCCCGTACCAGAACCTAAGCCCGAGCCCGAGCCCGAGCCTAAGGAAGAGCCTATGAGTCCAAGCATGAGGATGAACCGATCGAGATCAACTCCGATACGGAGTTCGAGTCTTCAAGGTCTGATTCTGATTAGGCACTGTAGGGGCGTTTGGGTGCCGGGCTTAGAAGTCTTTTTGGTAGTGCCCTTTTTGTGCAGCTAGCTAGCCTACCTTGCCACTTGTTCCTTTTTGATAATGAAGGTGGATGCTAACCCTAGAAGCCTATTTTATGAATTTAATGGTCTCAAGCTAATGAGATGAGTTTATTGTTTTGTACAAGTACTACCCTATTGTCATTATTTATTGTCTGAGTTGTTTGATTTCCGCTTCCGCTTGTATTTGTCTTCGAGTGTTTTGTTCGGGTCGATGATGCGTCCTGAGACAACGTGTCCTGAGATGTTGCGTTCAATATGACCACCGTAGGAGTGTCGCGAGCTCGTTGGAGTTCGGGTGTGACACTCCCCGTTGATTTGGTATCAGAGCAAGGTTAGCTCGATCCAAGTTGGTTAAAGCCTGGAGTAATAAGGAGCGATGACTTTGGGTTAGCCAGTTAGGGAGACTGGTGGGCCATGCGTACCCCAGACTGTGCGATTGTGGTTGTTAAGCAATTTTTATGCAATAATATGTGAGGTGCAGGTGCATTAGGACTTGAGGTAAGTGCACGAACCATGTTGGCTGTGATTGAGTGCTATATGTGATTGGCTGCCTGCTTAGTGAGTTGTTGTTGTGATTCACTACCTAGGGCTTTAGATTGGTATAGTTGGCCTAGGTTTTTAATTCCTGCATGGAATTATAGTAGGTAAGCGAGTGTGAGATCCCGTGAGAATGAGTAGCCGAGGAAGAGGTCGAGGTTCAGGTCGCATGGCCCCGTAAACTGGAGTTGTAGAGAATCTTAGGTGGGATGGGATTTTGAGGGCACTTGCAGAAGTTGGAATTATAATGGGACGGCAGGCTTAAAATGGAGCTGCCACTAGTTGTTGAGGCCGTTGCCGCCGCTATTAACTGTAATAAAGGGAAAGGAATTGGGAATCGTTAGATACATCACATAGTGAAACAATTTCTAAAACTTAAACCACCTAAGTTAGAAGGAAATAGTGATCCTGAGGTTGCAACTCTCTGGGTTAAGGAATTGGAAAAGGTCTTTTCACTTTTGGGGTGCCTTAGTCGAGACTTTCAATAGGAAGTACTTTTCAGAGAGTGCGCGAGAACAAAAAATGACAGAGTTTCTTTGGCTTCGCCAAAACTAGATGACAATAGATTAATACGAGGCAGAATTCGCAAGATTATCTAAGTTCGCATCAAGGATGGTGGAAAACCCTATAGACAAGTCAAGGAGGTTCCGAGATGGACAAAAAAAACCGAATCTCCATAATCAGTTGATATTACTGGACTTAAGGTATTACAATGAACTATTTAAGAGGGCTTAACTGGTTGAAAGGGGTATGAATGAAAGGGCTGCCGCTTCTGGATCGCGGTACACACCAGCTAGTGATAATGGGAAATTTGGAAAGAAGCCTATGATAGAGAATAGGAGACTTATCTCTTCGGTAAGAAAGAACTTTGGAAAGCCGAATCACTACTCCAACGCCACATGTCGGTCTTGTCAAAAGAGGCACGGAAATGGCCCTTGCCTGGGTGGACCTAAAGCGTGTTTTGTATGTGGCCAACATGATCACCAAGTGAGAAACTGCTAGAACCGATAAGCTAGGCCGCTAATACAACAACAACAACCGCAAATGGGACATTAAGCAAGAGATGCCCTGCAAAATAACCAGGAAGTGCTGTAGGCACAAGGAAAGATGTACATTGTGGTTAGGAAAGCAGCAGAGGATTTGTCTTGAAAGTCTCGATGCGTTATGTAATGATACTAGGTGCAATAGGAGATGATTTTGTTATTACTTGAATGGTCAGGTATGATGTATAATTGTTTATAGTGGATAGGCGTAATCAGTTTATGGATTTCAGAATTACTGATGATATTCTTTGGGCAAGATTTGGATGAATGAGTTATCGTTTGGAAATTTCGGATTCTGTAAAGAACCAGGGCAATTGTTTTTGGGAGACCATTGAATTAAAATTGGATGGATTGAGTTTTGTCATTGCGGTATAGAAAGATAACTATCTTGTGGTTAACTCAATGATTTAGGAGCCAAGGGGAGAAGACATAGTCGTGGTGCGCGATTACCCTGATGTTTTTCCTCATGAATTGCTGAGATTGCCATATGATAGAGAAGTAGAGTTCGTGGTTGAGTTGGCCCCAAAAACAGAACGGATCTCGAAAGCACCCTATAGGATGTCGTTGTCAGAATTAAAAGAATTAAAAGTCCAAATGCAGGAGTTGTTAGATAAAGGCTTTATCCACCCGAGTGCATCTCCATGAGGAGCGCCAATGTTATTCATGAGAAAGAAAGATGGATCTTTGAGGTTGTGCATTGACTACAAATAGTTAAATCAGGTGATCATTAAGAATAAGTCCCATTACCAAGGAGAAACAACTTGTTTGACTAGTTGCAAGGAGCATCGAATTTTATAAGATCGACTTGAGGACGGGTTACCACCAACTGAGGATTAAGAAAGAGAATATATCAAAAACAACATTTATGACAAGATATGGGTATTATGAGTTTACAGTAATACCGTTCAGATTGACTAACGCCCTTGCAGCCTTTATGGATTTGATGAATAGGGTATTCAAAGAATTTCTGGATCAATTTATAATCATGTTTGTCGCGACCCTAAAAAATTTTATCAATTTCTCGGGCTAATGGATTATTAAGACTAATATTAACTCGGGCCCTCCCAAGCCCTACCAATTCGCAACTTAGGGTTTAAGTTCTTAACATGCCAATGTTTTCATGCTTGGAGTCGCCACTAATCAATTTACGGTAGGCTGATTAGAAACCTAAATAAAACATAGGGAGATATGTTTTATTCCTACGAACCAGAGATTCTAAGCCCGGGGACTTGATTACACTAGATCTAGTCTAACGCCCTTTCGGTACCTTTTCTTTTCAAAAATATTTTGGTAGGCAGTTTGGATCCATTTTAACTTATTCACTAATATGTGAGGTGTTCATGCGGGTGCGCAAATCACCAATTTAACATCCAGAAAAGCATTAAATAAATTGCAAGTTGGGAAGAATTACTTACCTGAATGCAACGCAAGCATCTGCATTGTTAGCTAGAAAATCACATCAATCAGCCCTAATATGATTTCTAATTAACAAGCATTCATTCAATTTCTCTTTTTTGATTTTCCACTTATTTAAATGAAATCTAGTCTATATGCAATGACGTGCAAAAATGACATGCAAATTAATGCAACCTAACATGCAAACTACATGTCATGCGACGACGTGATCTAATTCTAATGACGGATGAATGATTATTTTTGGTATTTTCTAATGAAATTCGGAATAATAAACATGCCTAAAATAACATGCAACCTAATGACTTCTTCTTTTTGGTATTTTCTAACGAAATTCGGAATAATAAAAATGCCTAAAATAACATGCAACCTATGATGACTTAATCTACCTTAGCATGATTTATTTTTGGGATTTTTGTTTAAAATTCGGAATAATAAAATAACGTGAATGATCCGTTAGCATTGAAATAATACCTAATTTAAACTAAGAAATATGCCGCTTTAAGTCCTAATTTAAATTAAATACTTATCTCATCCTTCGGGATATATTCAAAAATCCTAGACATGCAAAACTCTAATTTAAATCTAGCTAATATTTTTGAATTTTTCTGTTTTATTTGAAAAATAAAGATAATCAATTAAATACGGATAACAACCACATTCAAATCAACCACGCGATCCACCAAATTTGTTTCAAACTCGGATTAGGCACAAAATTCGAACTATCGGTCATATCTATAGGGTTATAGATATTAACGGATAGTCAGTCGTTCAAATTTGGAAAGTTAATGAAATTCATTATCGTATCCAAATAGTTATGGATAGGGTAATAATTTTCCGTATCACCGCGTATCATACCTTAGGGATAAGGTCGGATAGACGTCTAAATACGTTGCTAGATTAGGAAAGTTTCCTAATTTGAATATTTTCAAATATTGCGGATATATAGAACATTATCCTAAGATATCTAATTATCCACACGATATTCACGAAATATTCAAACATGCAAATTAGGAAACTAAATATTTGAAAAGAATATTCAGAATATATCCACTTACCTAATTTGAAAATACTTCCAAATTTGAATTGCTTTGGGATTGGGACGAGCTCGCGGATCGAGACGACGGCGAGTGTGACGTCGACGTCGGCGGGGCTAGCGTGCTCGGCGGCGGCGTGTACTGTTCCGGCACGATGGTCAAGCAACGGCACAACACAGCAACACCGGCGGGACTTCCGGCGAGGTCGGCGCTCCGGTAGGCGGGCTTGGTTCTAGCGACTTTGGTGGGGTGCTGTTCCGGCGCGGCCGTGACTGACTCCAGGAAGCAGCAACAATGGCGCAAGGGGGCGGAGCGCGGCGGCACACGGCAGCGGGAGGTGAGTTGAGGCGAGAACAGCAACGCTCGGCGAGGGGACTTGGTAAGCGACGCTCAGCGGGGCGAGGATAGCTCCGGCAGTGACATGGCAGGTCCGGCAGCTTCACTGGCGAGGTGCTCAGCGAGAGCGAGGCTCACGACGGGCACGACTAAGCAGGGGCAGCAGCGGACTTGGTTGAGGCAGTGGCGACGGCGGTCCGGCGTCAGGTGTGGCTGGGACGGCGTCTGGTGATCGGCGAGGTGCTCAACGCGGGCGAGGCTCACGACGGGCACGGTTGAGCAGGGGCAGCAACGGACTTGGTTGAGGCGGTGAGGTGCAGAGGCGGTGGCGACGGCAGTCCGGTGTCAGGCGTGGCTGGAACGGCGTCTGGTGATCGGTGAGGAACGGTGCGGCGGCTATAGGCGTGAAGAGAGAGGCTGAGGCGATGGCGGGAGACTCGGCGGCGGCGAGGGGACGGCGGCGGCGAAGGGGCACGGCGGCGGCGAGGGGGGGCACCACCGAGCTCTCTCTATCTCTCTCTAATTTTCTGATCTGCAAATTATGACGTCTCCCCTAAAATTCTGACTTAAAATATGTTTATATAATCCTAAACTAGGTCAATTAGATGGGCTCTATAGTCCTAATGGGCTTAGGTTTGGCCTTAGGCTCTAATTAACATTAAAATGGGCTGAATTAACTTGGGCTGAATTAAGCTCAAAATATAATGGGCTGAATTAAGCTCAAAATATAATGGGCTGAATTAAACCCAAATTAAAACGACCGAGCCCGTTCGTCTTGAAATTTCCGGCCCTTGCATTCCTGAGCGAACTGAGTTTTGTTCAAAGAAATTTAAGCTCATTCGCCATTGTCAATCCGATGCAAATGCAATTAAATTAAATGGACCTAAACTATATGTTATGCAATTTAAATATTTTTGTTTAGGGGTTAAAAATTAATCCCTAATTTTCTATGCAAATTACACTAAATGTTCGGTAAAATTTAGGTGTCAACAGTGTTCATAGACGATATCCTAGTATATTTGAAGAGTTTTGCCGAGCATGAGTTACACTTGAAAAGAGTTTTATGGACCTTAAGGGAACATGCACTTTACGCTAAGTTTAGTAAGTGCGAATTTTGGCTTCATCAAGTGGCGTTCTAAGGACATGTGATATCCGGGGAAGGAATTGTAGTGGATTCGATAAAGATTGAAGCCGTCACGAATTAGCCAAGACCGATAATAGTAACCGAGGTTCGAAGCTTCTTAGGTCTAGCAGGTTATTAAAGACACTTCACAGAAAGGTTTTTAGCATTAGCGACACTGTTGACGCAATTACTAAAGAAGGAGACGAGGTTTGAATGGACGAATAAGTGTGAAAGGAGTTTTCAAGAGTTAAAGCAAAGATTGATGACCATGCCAGTGTTGGCAATCCCATCAGGTCTGGAAGGATATGAGATCTATAGTGACGCGTAGCTAAGGGGATTGGGATGCGTGCTAATGCAGCATAAAAGAATAATGGCATACATATCACGACAATTGAGACCGCACAAGTTGAGTTATCCGACGCACGACTTGGAATTGGCCGCGATTATATTCGCTCTTAAGATTTGGAGACACTACTTGCGTGGAGAGAAATTTCAGATTTATACTGACCATTAAAGTTTAAGGTACTTGTTCTCCTAAAAGGAATTGAACATGAGACAGCGTTGTTGGATGAAACTTCTTAAGGATTATGACTGCGAGATTCTGTATCACCTCGAAAAAGCTAATAAAATAGTGGATTCACTTAATCGGAAATCGAGCATCGTGCATATAATGGTCAAGGAATAGACTATGTTGGATGGAGTTCGGGATTCGAAGTTTAAGTTTGAAGTGAGTCATGTCTCAAGTCTGCTTACCACATTGAGGATTGAATCGGAAATCCAGACTAAGATTAAGGCTTTACAATTGACGGACCCGAAGATTCAGAAGATTTTGAAAATGGATGTCACAATAAGGGAGTCGAACTTTTAGGTATCCGAGGATGGGATTATGAAATTTCGTGGATGGGCTGTGTGCCCGGTGATGCAGAATTAAAGGAAAAAATTTTGTAAGAAGCTCACCATAGCAATTACAGTATTCACCCGGATAGTACAAAGATGTATCAGAACTTGCAATAGCATTATTGGTAGAATGGAATGAAAGTGGATGTGGCCAAGCACGTGACTAAGTGTTTAACATGTCAGCAAGTGAAGGCACAACATTGCAAGCGGGGTGGAATGTTGCAGTCATTGGAAATCCCTGAGTGGAAATGGGAACACTTCATAATAGACTTTGTAATGAGATTACCAAGGAGCCAGAGGGGTCATGATTCAATTTGAGTGGTAGTCGATCGATTGACAAAGTCAACACATTTTTTGCTGGTGCGAAAGGACTTCGCCTTGGAAAGGTATGCCACGATATACATGTGACAAATAGTTCGTCTTCACAGAGTGCTAGTGACGATTACTTTAGATTGTGATCCTAAGTTTACTGCCGCTTTTTGGAATAGTCTTCATATGGCATTAAGAACGAAGTTACGGTTTAGCACAGTCGATCATCCGTAGATAGATGGCCAGTCTGAGAAGACAATTTAGACTTTGGAAGACATGATGTGAGCATGTGTGTTGGATTTTAAGGGCAGTTAGGAAGAATAGTTGCATTTGATTAAATTTGCCTGCAATAATAGCTATCAGCAGAGTATCAGATGGCTCCGTTTGAAGCGCTGTATGACAGAGCTTGCAGAACACCAGTTTGTTGGGATGAAGTTGGTGAGAGGAACATCACGAGTCTAAAGTTAGTTCAGTAGTCAGTTGAGACAGTCAAAAGAATTATGCAGACCGCTCAGAGCCGCCATAAGAATTCTGCAGACTAGAGACGTAGGCCTTTGGAGTTTCAAATAGGGGGACCGCATTTTCCTCAAAGTGTCACCTATGAGAGGATTGTCACGGTTTTGTAAGAAAGGAAAGTGAAGCCCGAGGTACATGGTCCATTCGAGATCTTAGAGAAAATCGGGAATTTGGTTTATCGTCTCGCACTACCGCCGAATTTGTCCCAAGTTCACAATGTATTCTACGTGTCTATGTTAAGGAAGTATAAATCGGATCCGACTCACATACTACATTACAAAGAAATAGATGTAGAAGACAGAGTATCGTGCGTGGAAAGGCCAATAAAGATCGAGGACAGAATAGAACGAGTATTGCAAAACAAGACGACCCGATGTGTCACGCCCCGAACCTTACAGCACGCGGCTTCCCTTCTGCAGTCGTATTGAACGCGACGTCCCAAGACTCGTCGCCGACCCAAACCCCAAATCAGAGAATATATACATGCGGAAACGATCAAACACCTATACACAATTAAACATAACCAGGATGGCAACGGGAAACACACAGCAACAAACTTCATAAATGCATACTTATATTAATCAAAGAGAACTTACAACACCCGTTCATAGCATAAGTATACACAGACCAAAATGGGTCAGTAAGCCACTATCATCAAAAAGGGGTTATGGCTCAAGGCGATTAGGTACTATATCTAAAAAGAGTTCCTTCCAAAAGGTATCGGCCCTAAACCCTAGCTATGCTCAAGGCTAGCCCCTAGGGTATCCAATCTGGGTTGGATCCGGAAAACTTGGATGAATCAACAAATGACTCAAACTCGGAATCGATAAACTTTGGCTCGGACTCGACCTCCAACGACTCCTTCTCGGGATCATCCTCCAACTTTGACTCCAGCTCCATCGGCTCCGGTTCAGGATCGGACTCTCACTCTATCGGCTCCTCCTCCTCATGGTCGAAATCCATGTTGGACTTTACGATGATGGGCAAGGGGTCAGAATCCACCTCGAACATGGCATCAGGGCTCACCACTTCCCCATCAGCTGCATGCGGGTCCCAATGGCCTAACCCATCAAACGAAACGTCGAAAGTCCTAAGAGGTCCATGAAAGCCAGTCTGGTCCTGGTAGCACCAACTAAGATAAGGATAGGCCTTGAGTTGTGGCCCGCCCTCGTCGACCCAGACAATAGTGTAAAACCTAATATAAGCCTTCCCATTCGAACCAGATACTCGATCACCGAATGCTCTATACGGTCCAGAATCCCAAAACGTAGCGGTATGCTGGCCATCCTCAAGGTCATGTGTCTGAAATGGTTATATAATAACTGTGAGAACAAGTCTCAATAAATAACACCCTAAACCCCACGTAGGCTAATGCGTACCAAGACAAGTTGTACATGCAATCTATCCCATAACATATAGAATTCACATCATTGTACTTACCTCGCCATCAAACACATGCCAACTCTACACATTAGTCAAAACGTGATAATGCAATAATAATAACTCAATAACATATCATAATCACTCAAACACCAACCACACTATCCGTATGCCCGCCGATTATCGTTTCCCGGCAAACTAGAGGTTGTCGCCACGTCTAACGAGTCTCGGCCGCCATCCAGCCGTCCAGTTAGCTTCCCAACACCGCCCAGATGCCTAAGCTTCACCGTCGCTGCCTAGGAGCTGTGACATTCTGAATTTTGGCCCATTTTTGGGGATTTAAAGAACATGTAATTGGTCAGTGCGCTTATAATGAAATCTCGCCCGGGAACTGATCACTCTCGGGTTTTCGTTTTTAAAGTAGGGACTTTTATTAGAATCGCACTCGATCGAATTTAGCCGTTATTTAGACCCCAAACTTGGTAGCCAATTTCCGGGAGTTCCGGGTCGAAATAAATTGGACGGTGTCGATTTTAGTGTGGCCAGTGTCAGTATTGCCGGGATTATGTGAAAAATGGATTTTTGACCGGGTGCGACTTTGGACTGGTAGACCTCCCTCGTACCGTGATTTCGAGTCATTTTAATTTTATCTTTCCTTGGCCCTTGCCCCTTAGTATTTTCTAGATTTCAATTTGGACCCTCGGGCTATTTTAGGATTTGAATTCGGCCCACCCGATCGAACCCGAGAGCCGTTTATTCATTTAATTATTTCTTTTCCTCTCTCTCTTTTCTCTCTCTTCTTTCCGCCGCGTGTTCCTTCTCTCTTCGCGCTCGCACGTCGGACTCCCCTTCCCCATGCACGTCCGCTTCCTTCTCTCTCTCCTCTCTCTTTCTCTCTTCTCTCTCTCCCTTTTCTTCTCCTCCCCCGGTACACGCTACGCCCATGCACGTTCGCGCGCCCCTGCACGTCCGCGGCTTCCCTTCCCCACGCACGACTCTTCCTCTTCCCTTTTCTCTCTCTCTCTTGCTTCTTCTCTTCCCCGCGCACGCCTCGCCCGCGCCCTCACCAACGTCCGCCTCTGCACGTCTGACTCCCCTTCCCCCCATGCACGCCGCAGCGTCCCTTCCCCATGCAGCCCCCCCTCTCTCTCTCTCTCTCTCCTCTCTCTTCCCTTCTCTTCCTTCCCCGCTTCCTCCCTCTTTTTGGTCTGCTTCTTCCCCCGCTCGCCCAAACAGACGCCGGCCTGCTCAGCTCCTCCTTGCTGCAGACGACGACCGCGAGCCCCGCCGTCCGCCTCACGCCGCCGCCGCCCGACCAGCTGCCGCCGTCCCGACGACTGCCCTGGTCGCCCGGCCGCTCCCCGTTCCTCCCCCGCTCACCCCCACAGCTCTTCCCCTCACCTCTGCATCCCCTTCCGCCACCACAGCAACCCCCTCCGCCTCCGCCCGACGACCCTCCGCCTCCGCCCGACGCCACTTCGCCTCCGCCGGACGTCGCCGCCTCCCTCGCACCGTCGCCGCGCCGTCACGACGCCGAACAACCCAGGCCGGCGCTGCGTTCCCCTCGGCCTGAGCGTGCGAGCTCAGCTCGCAGCCGCTCGCCGCCGAGCCCGGCGAGCCACGGCCGTCGCCCAACCGTCCAGCCACCACCCCAGCACCGCCCCGACGCCCGTGCACCGCCTTTGAAGCCGTCACAGCTGCTGTGCAGCCCGTCCCGAACCTCCCCAGCCACTGTCCAGCCGCGCCGGAGCTCCCCAGCCGCTGTGCCGCCCTTCCCGGAGCTCCCCAGCCACTGTCCCGCCACCCCCGAGCCATTCCGGCCAACGTCCAGCCCCGCCGGAGCTCTCCAGCCGCTGTGCCGCCCTTCCCGGAGCTCCCCAGCCACTGTCCCGCCACCCCCGATCCATTCCAGCCACTGTCTAGCCGTGCCGGAGCCTCCCCAGCCGCGCCGGAGCCTCCCCGGCCGCCGCGCCGCCGCGCCGGAGCCTCCCTAGCCGAGTCCCGCGCCCGTGGCCGAGTCCCGCGCCCGTCGCCGCGCCCGTGGCCGAGTCCCGCGCCCGTCGCCGTGCCGTGCACGTCACACGTTCGCCGCGCCGGTGCACTAGGCACGCTGACCGGCCACCGCGCCCGTGCACTAGGCGCACCGTCCGGCCACCGTGCCCGTGTGGCCAGCTCCCGCGCTCGCTCGGTACTGTTCACCCGGGCAATTTTGAGCCCGAGTCGATTTTTCCCGGGCCAAATTTTGGTAAGCAATATCCTAATCCCTACTTAGTATTTTGGGTACTTAATTGGCATGTCTTGGATTAGGATGGCTAGGGCGTATTTTAGTTTAGTAGTTTTGCATTATAATGGCATTATTTGAATTGGGCTAATTTAATATAATTGAAAGAGGATAATTGTGCGTGTCAGCCTGAACGTCGAATTTGCATGACGAGGTGGTGAGGCGTGAGTTTGGATTAAGTTGTAATTATGAAATTTGTGATATATTCGGCGTGAAAAATTTAATATTTGAGTGGCGTGTGCTTGCCTGTCTATTTTAAGCCCGGATCGATCGGAGGGCTACGGACTAGGGACGTGTGATGACAGTCCGTGTAAAAAGGAATGGCCGGTGTGCCAGATGGGCCTGAGGCGCAGTAGCGCGGGCAATGAGAATGGGCCTGAGGCGCAGTAGCGCGGGCAATGAGAATGGGCCTGAGGCGCAGTAGCGCGGGCAATGAGATAGGCCTGAGGCGCGGTAGCGCGGGCAGTAAGAATGGACCTGAGGCGCAGTGGCGCGGGTCGTGGGTTAGATGTTCGGCCATGCATGTGAATTGAGTGTGATTGATTGGACTGGCTGTTGGCGCATGTGATTACTTGGGTGGTTTATCGGAATGCGAGTGACCGGGTATGTTGGGTGATTATGATACAGTGGTTGAATTATTCTTGTTTTATTATATCCGGACTAACATGCAGGGTTGGTTCATGACCGGAGACGAGGTAAGTTTGTTAACTGAAATTGGTTTTGATGCCTGGTGATTCGCCTGTTAGACTTGTCTGGGTACGCATTAGCCTAGGTGGGGTTTAGGGTGTCGCTTATTGAGACTCGTTCTCACGGTTATTACATAACCATTTTCAGATCCCCGTCCCTGAGTATGACGCCTCCTAGGCGTTTTGGGATCCCCATGCACATGGGGTATGAGGACGTTGTGTTCCCGGGCTCGAACCCGGGAGAGTCGTACATTAGGCATCGCACATATATTTTGGTAGACGTTGGTCGAGAGCAGTTGGAGCGGCATGAGTACTTAGCATGGTCCCATCGGGTCGGGTTGGAGGATTCAGGGCCAATCCGAGATTTCGAGGGGTGGAGACACTCCAACGAAGACGCAGTCAACTGGGAGCCCTGGGACAAGTTCGCTCCCGACGGTGAGGTGTCAGACCCCGACGGTCCCCCGGCGAATCCCGATCCAGCGCCGACTCCCGTCCCCGAACCTGAGCCCGAAGAGGAGCCTATGGCGGCCGAGCTGGGAGATACCGAGGAGAACCCGATCGAGATAGACTCGGATTCGGATTCGGATTCAGGCACCTTTGGGTTTGATCCGGATTGGACGCCGTAGGGACGCTTAGGTGTAGGGCCAAGACGTTTCCTTTTTGATAGACTCTATCTCTTTTTGTTGATTGTGCGGATTTAACCTTAGTGGCCTAATGTGCGATTACTATGGGTTCGGTTTTATTCTACGTCCGTTAAAGTTTTTGTTATCCTATCCCTTGGTCATCTTGCTTTTAAATGTCAAGGTTATTTCATTTTGCTTCCGCTTGCGTATTTTGTCTGGGTCGGCGACGCATCCTGGGACGTCGCGTTCAATGATCGACCGTCGAGGGGTGTCGCGAGCCCGTTAGGGTTCGGGGCGTGACATCCCAGTTGATTTGGTATCAGAGCAAGGTCAGCTCGATACAAGTTGGGTCGAGACCTGGAGTGATAAGGAGCGATGACTTTGGGATAGCCAGTTAGGTAGACTCGCATGCTATGCGTACCCCAGACAATGTGATTGTGATTGCTGCTTGAAATTTATGTAATAATGTGTGAAATGCAGGTGCGTCAGGACTTGAGGTAAGTGCATGAAACCCTATTGGTGGTTATTGGGTGATGTTGTGATTGGCTATTTGTTTAGTGAATTGTTTTGTGACGCACTGCCTAGGGCATAGATTGGTAAAGTTGGCTTAGATTTCTAATTATTGCTTAGACCTTATCAGGTGAGTGTTTGTAAGAATCAGTAGGATGGATGGACAAGGTAGCGGTCGAGGTCGAGGTCGAGGTCGAGGTCGAGGTCGAGGTCGAGGTCGAGGTCGAGGCCGAGGTCGAGGAAGAGGACGTGTAGCCCCACAGGCTGGAGTGACGGGGGATCCTAGGTTGGATGAGATGTGGAGGGTGCTAGAAGAAGCAGGGTTTTTAGTAGGAAGACAGGCCGGAGAGAGGAGTGCTACTGTTGCTGCTGCAGCTGCCAGCGAGATCGTTGGGAACAATGGAAATCAGGAGAATAATGTGGATGGTGGAGATCCTGGCATAGTGCGGGTAAACACAATCAGGCCGATGTCCAAGCTAGTGGAGCAGTTTCTGAGGTTGAAGCCCCCGAAGTTTGATGGTAGAGGTGACCCTGAGGCTGCACCAAGGTGGATAGAAGAGCTAGAGAAAGCCTTTGAGGTGCTTGGATGTACTGAAGAAGAGAGAGTGATGCTAGCCGTTTACCAGCTTCAGGGCAATGCAAACGACTGGTGGAGGGCCACCAGGGGTCAGGTGTTCCCCGCTGGTACTACTCCAAGTTGGGCTGTCTTCACTGAGACCTTCAATGGTAAGTACTTCTCGGAGAGTGCTCGAGAACAGAAATTGGCAGAATTTATGAGGCTTCGACAAGGTCAGTGGACAGTGGACCAGTATGAGACCGAGTTTGCAAGGTTGTCCAGGTTTGCCCCCAGGATGGTGGAGGATCCAACGGACAAGGCTAGGAGGTTCCGGGATGGGCTGAAGCCGGACCTTCGTACTCAGATGATCTCCTTGAACTTGAGGAGTTATAATGAAATTTATGAAAGGGCGCAGGCAATCGAACGGGATCAGTCGGACCGGGCTGCCGCTTCTGGATCGCGGTACGCCCCGACTAGGGACAACCGCCAACTGGGGAAGAGGCCCATGTCAGGAAACAGTCGCTTCGTCCTGCCGGCTCGGAGGAACATTGGAAAGCCAAACCACCATCAAAACGTCCCGTGTAGGCTATGTGGAGGAAGACACGGTCATGGACCTTGCCCAACTAGGGACGGAGCATGTTATACGTGTGGTGGGAGGGGCCATCAGAAGAGGGACTGCCCCAACAATAGGCAAGCTGGACCGCCTATATTGCCGCCGCCACCGCCCCGGAATGGAAATCAATTTAGAGCTGCTCAGCCGGCAAATCAGAACAGGCCGCAGGCCCAAGGACGAGTGTATGCAGTGGCAAGGAGGGAGGCGCAGGATGCGCCGGGCGTGGTCACAGGTACGGTCTCTCTCTGTGATCATGCTGCTTATGCCTTATTTGATCCGGGGGCGTCGCATTCCTTTATTTCTGAGCAGTTCGTTGAATTATCTGGGATTGAACCGAAGCCGCTTGATGTTGTGTTGTGTGTTGCTACTCCGCTGAATGATAAAGTGCTGATTTCGTTGGGTTGTCCCGATTGTAAGTTAGTGATTGGCGATAGGGAAGGGAGGATAGATTTAGCAGTATTACGTATGCATGACTTTGATGTGATTGTCGGTATGGACTGGCTAGGCAAGCAGAAGGCTGTTATGGACTGTAGTAGCAAGGTAATCCAATTTAATCCGATTGGACAGCCTAGATTTGAGTTTGCGGGAAACCGAGGAGGAACCTCGATCCCTTGGATTTCGTCGCCCGAGGTAACGAAGCTGTTGGTTGAGGGATGCCAAGGATTTCTGGCGAGTGTGGTTGATTCGACGGTTGGAGAACCGAGGCTAGAGGATATAGCCGTGGTGTGCAATTTTCCCGATGTCTTCCCTCAGGAATTGCCGGGACTACCACCTGATAGGGAAGTGGAGTTCGCAATTGAGTTGGCCCCAGGCACGGAACCGATCTCGAAGGCACCTTATAGGATGTCGCTGTCAGAACTAAAGGAATTGAAGGTCCAAATGCAAGAGTTATTGGACAAGGGCTTCATTCGCCCTAGCGCGTCTCCATGGGGAGCGCCAGTATTATTCGTAAGGAAAAAGGATGGATCATTGAGATTGTGCATCGACTACAGGCAACTGAACCAGGTGACCATCAAGAATAAGTACCCGTTGCCAAGGATTGAGGACCTATTTGACCAGTTGCAAGGGGCGTCAGTATTTTCTAAGATCGACTTGAGGACCGGCTATCATCAACTGAAGATCAAGAAGGAGGACGTGCCGAAGTCGGCGTTTAGGATGAGGTATGGACACTATGAGTTTACGGTGATGCCGTTTGGGCTGACGAACGCTCCTGCAGCCTTTATGGATTTAATGAACCGAGTATTCAAGGAATTTTTGGACCAGTTTGTGATCGTGTTTATCGATGATATTCTGGTGTATTCGAAGAGTCCCGCCGAGCACGAGGTGCATTTGGAAAAGGTCTTACGGACCTTAAGGGAACATGCCCTATACGCCAAGTTCAGCAAATGTGAGTTCTGGCTTCATCGAGTGGCATTCTTAGGACATGTGGTGTCCGGAGAAGGTATTGCAGTGGACCCGGCGAAGGTTGAAGCCATCGTGAATTGGCCAAGACCGACAACAATAACCGAGGTCCGGAGCTTCTTGGGTTTAGCAGGGTATTATCGACGCTTCGTGGAAAAATTTTCAGCTATAGCGATGCCCTTGACACAATTACTGAAGAAGGAGACAAGGTTCGAGTGGACGGATAAGTGCGAGAGGAGCTTCCAAGAATTAAAGCAGAGGTTGACAACCGCGCCAGTGTTAACTATTCCGTCAGGACCGGGAGGATATGAGATTTACAGTGATGCGTCATTACGAGGATTGGGATGCGTGCTAATGCAACACGGGAGAGTAGTGGCGTACGCGTCGCGACAATTGAGGCCGCATGAACAGAATTACCCGACGCATGATTTAGAATTGGCTGCGATCATTTTCGCTCTTAAGATTTGGAGACACTACCTATGTGGGGAGAAATTTCAGATTTATACGGATCATCAAAGTCTAAGGTACTTGTTTTCCCAAAAGGAATTGAATTTGAGACAGCGTCGTTGGATGGAACTCCTTAAGGATTATGACTGCGATATATTGTATCACCCGGGAAAAGCTAATAGGGTGGCGGATGCACTGAGCCGGAAATCGAGCATCGCACACATGATGGTCAAAGAGTGGACCTTGTTGGAGGGAGTTCGAGATTCAAAGTTTAAGTTTGAAGTAAGTCAGGTCTCGAGTTTACTTGCTGCATTAAGGATTGAACCAGAAATTCAAACTAAGATTAAGGCTCTTCAAACAACGGACTCGGAAATACAGAAGATCGTGAGTATGGATGCCACAAAGAGGAAATCGGATTTTCAGGTATCCGAGGACGGAATTTTAAAGTTCCGGGGACGGTTATGTGTGCCCAGTGATGCAGAACTAAAGGAAGAAATTCTGTCTGAAGCGCACCGTAGTACATACAGTATTCACCCGGGGAGTACGAAAATGTATCAGAACTTACGATAGCATTATTGGTGGAACGGCATGAAAGTGGACGTGGCTAAGCATGTGGCTAAGTGTTTGACGTGCCAACAAGTGAAGGCACAACACTGCAAGCCGGGCGGGATGTTACAGCCATTGGAAATTCCCGAGTGGAAGTGGGAACACATCACGATGGACTTTGTGATGGGATTACCAAGAAGTCAAAAGGGCTATGACTCGATTTGGGTGATAGTGGATCGGCTGACAAAATCAGCGCATTTTCTACCGGTGCGAAAGGATTTCGCCTTAGAGAGGTATGCCGACTTGTATGTGCGACATATAGTTCGTCTTCATGGAGTACCAGTGACGATCACTTCGGACCGTGACCCTAAATTTACTGCCGCCTTTTGGAAAAGTCTTCACACGACATTAGGAACGAAGTTACAGTTCAGCACGGCCTATCACCCCCAGACGGATGGCCAGTCTGAAAGGACGATCCAGACTTTGGAGGACATGCTGCGAGCTTGTGTTTTGGATTTTAGGGGTGGCTGGGAAGAGCAGTTGCACTTGGTTGAATTCGCCTACAACAATAGCTTTCAGCAGAGCATTGGAATGGCACCATTTGAAGCATTGTATGGCAGAGCCTGCAGAACCCCAGTTTGTTGGGATGAAGTTGGTGAAAGGAGCATTTCAGGCCCAGAGTTGGTGCAACAGTCGACTGAGACAGTCAAAGTTATCCGGGACAGAATCAAGACGGCTCAGAGCCGCCAAAAGAATTATGCAGACCGGAGACGCAAACCCTTGGAATTTCAAGTTGGGGATCACGTATTCCTCAAGGTATCGCCGATGAGAGGACTATCTCGGTTCGGTAAGAAAGGGAAGTTGAGCCCGAGGTACGTGGGTCCGTTCGAGATCTTGGAGAGGATAGGCACCTTGGCTTATCGTCTCGCGCTACCGCCGAATTTGTCTCAGGTGCACAACGTGTTCCACGTGTCTATGCTAAGGAAATATGAACCGGACCCGACCCACGTGCTGAACTATGAGGAGATAGACGTGGACGACAGGGTGTTGTACGTGGAGAAGCCAGTTCGAATCGAGGACAGGCTAGAAAGAGTGTTGAGAAACAAGAAAATCCCGATGGTCAAGGTTATTTGGGAGCACCATGGGACCGAAGGCGCGACGTGGGAAAGTGAAGAGTTGATGCGACACCAGTATCCCCATTTGTTTGAATAGTTGGGTTGGGCTGTAAATTTCGAGGACGAAATTTTTGTAAGGGGGGAAGAGTTGTGACATTCTGAATTTTGGCCCATTTTTGGGGATTTAAAGAACATGTAATTGGTCAGTGCGCTTATAATGAAATCTCGCCCGGGAACTGATCACTCTCGGGTTTTCGTTTTTAAAGTAGGGACTTTTATTAGAATCGCACTCGATCGAATTTAGCCGTTATTTAGACCCCAAACTTGGCAGCCAATTTCCGGGAGTTCCGGGTCGAAATAAATTGGACGGTGTCGATTTTAGTGTGGCCAGTGTCAGTATTGCCGGGATTATGTGAAAAATGGATTTTTGACCGGGTGCGACTTTGGACTGGTAGACCTCCCTCGTAGCGTGATTTCGAGTCATTTTAATTTTATCTTTCCTTGGCCCTTGCCCCTTAGTATTTTCTAGATTTCAATTTGGACCCTTGGGCTATTTTCGGATTTGAATTCGGCCCACCCGATCGGACCCGAGAGCCGTTTATTCATTTAATTATTTCTTTTCCTCTCTCTCTTTTCTCTCTCTTCTTTCCGCCGCGTGTTCCTTCTCTCTTCGCGCCCGCACGTCGGACTCCCCTTCCCCATGCACGTCCGCTTCCTTCTCTCTCTCCTCTCTCTTTCTCTCTTCTCTCTCTCCCTTTTCTTCTCCTCCCCCGGTACACGCTACGCCCATGCACGCTCGCGCGCCCCTGCACGTCCGCGGCTTCCCTTCCCCACGCACGACTCTTCCTCTTCCCTTTTCTCTCTCTCTCTTGCTTCTTCTCTTCCCCGCGCACGCCTCGCCCGCGCCCTCACCAACGTCCGCCTCTGCACGTCTGACTCCCCTTCCCCCCATGCACGCCGCAGCGTCCCTTCCCCATGCAGCCCCCCCTCTCTCTCTCTCTCTCTCCTCTCTCTTCCCTTCTCTTCCTTCCCCGCTTCCTCCCTCTTCTTGGTCTGCTTCTTCCCCCGCTCGCCCAAACGGACGCCGGCCTGCTCAGCTCCTCCTTGCTGCAGACGACGACCGCGAGCCCCGCCGTCCGCCTCACGCCGCCGCCGCCCGACCAGCTGCCGCCGTCCCGACGACTGCCCTGGTCGCCCGGCCGCTCCCCGTTCCTCCCCCGCTCACCCCCACAGCTCTTCCCCTCACCTCTGCATCCCCTTCCGCCACCACAGCAACCCCCTCCGCCTCCGCCCGACGACCCTCCGCCTCCGCCCGACGCCACTTCGCCTCCGCCGGACGTCGCCGCCTCCCTCGCACCGTCGCCGCGCCATCACGACGCCGAACAACCCAGGCCGGCGCTGCGTTCCCCTCGGCCTGAGCGTGCGAGCTCAGCTCGCAGCCGCTCGCCGCCGAGCCCGGCGAGCCACGGCCGTCGCCCAGCCGTCCAGCCACCACCCCAGCACCGCCCCGACGCCCGTGCACCGCCTCTGAAGCCGTCACAGCTGCTGTGCAGCCCGTCCCGAACCTCCCCAGCCACTGTCCAGCCGCGCCGGAGCTCCCCAGCCGCTGTGCCGCCCTTCCCGGAGCTCCCCAGCCACTGTCCCGCCACCCCCGAGCCATTCCGGCCACCGTCCAGCCGCGCCGGAGCTCCCCAGCCGCTGTGCCGCCCTTCCCGGAGCTCCCCAGCCACTGTCCCGCCACCCCCGAGCCATTCCAGCCACTGTCCAGCCGCGCCGGAGCCTCCCCAGCCGCGCCGGAGCCTCCCCGGCCGCCGCGCCGCCGCGCCGGAGCCTCCCTAGCCGAGTCCCGCGCCCGTGGCCGAGTCCCGCGCCCGTCGCCGCGCCCGTGGCCGAGTCCCGCGCCCGTGGCCGAGTCCCGCGCCCGTCCCCGCGCCCGTTGCCGAGCCCCGCGCCCGTCGCCGCGCCCGTGGCCGAGTCCCGCGCCCGTCGCCGTGCCGTGCACGTCACACATTCGCCGCGCCCGTGCACTAGGCACGCTGACCGGCCACCGCGCCCGTGCACCAGGCGCACCGTCCGGCCACCGTGCCCGTGTGGCTAGCTCCCGCGCCCGCTCGGTACTGTTCACCCGGGCAATTTTGAGCCCGAGTCGATTTTTCCCGGGCCAAATTTTGGTAAGCAATATCCTAATCCCTACTTAGTATTTTGGGTACTTAATTGGCATGTCTTGGGTTAGGATGGCTAGGGCGTATTTTAGTTTAGTAGTTTTGCATTATAATGGCATTATTTGAATTGGGCTAATTTAATATAATTGAAAGAGGATAATTGTGCGTGTCAGCCTGAACGTCGAATTTGCATGACGAGGTGGTGAGGCGTGAGTTTGGATTAAGTTGTAATTATGAAATTTGTGATATATTCGGCGTGAAAAATTTAATATTTGAGTGGCGTGTGCTTGCCTGTCTATTTTAAGCCCGGATCGATCGGAGGGCTACGGACTAGGGACGTGTGATGACAGTCCGTGTAAAAAGGAATGGTCGGTGTGCCAGATGGGCCTGAGGCGCAGTAGCGCGGGCAATGAGAATGGGCCTGAGGCGCAGTAGCGCGGGCAATGAGAATGGGCCTGAGGCGCAGTAGCGCGGGCAGTAAGAATGGACCTGAGGCGCAGTGGCGCGGGTCGTGGGTTAGATGTTTGGCCATGCATGTGAATTGAGTGTGATTGATTGGACTGGCTGTTGGCGCATGTGATTACTTGGGTGGTTTATCGGAATGCGAGTGACCGGGTATGTTGGGTGATTATGATACAGTGGTTGAATTATTCTTGTTTTATTATATCCGGACTAACATGCAGGGTTGGTTCATGACCGGAGACGAGGTAAGTTTGTTAACTGAAATTGGTTTTGATGCCTGGTGATTCGCCTGTTAGACTTGTCTGGGTACGCATTAGCCTAGGTGGGGTTTAGGGTGTCGCTTATTGAGACTCGTTCTCACGGTTATTACATAACCATTTTCAGATCCCCGTCCCTGAGTATGACGCCTCCTAGGCATTTTGGGATCCCCATGCACATGGGGTATGAGGACGTTGTGTTCCCGGGCTCGAACCCGGGAGAGTCGTACATTAGGCATCGCACATATATTTTGGTAGACGTTGGTCGAGAGCAGTTGGAGCGGCATGAGTACTTAGCATGGTCCCATCGGGTCGGGTTGGAGGATTCAGGGCCAATCTGAGGTTTCGAGGGGTGGAGACACTCCAACGAAGACGCGGTCAACTGGGAGCCCTGGGACAAGTTCGCTCCCGACGGTGAGGTGTCAGACCCCGACGGTCCCCCGGCGAATCCCGATCCAGCGCCGACTCCCGTCCTCGAACCTGAGCCCGAAGAGGAGCCTATGGCGGCCGAGCTGGGAGATACCGAGGAGAACCCGATCGAGATAGACTCGGATTCGGATTCGGATTCAGGCACCTTTGGGTTTGATCCGGATTGGACGCCGTAGGGACGCTTAGGTGTAGGGCCAGGACGTTTCCTTTTTGATAGACTCTATCTCTTTTTGTTGATTGTGCGGATTTAACCTTAGTGGCCTAATGTGCAATTACTATGGGTTCGGTTTTATTCTACGTCCGTTAAAGTTTTTGTTATCCTATCCCTTGGTCATCTTGCTTTTAAATGTCAGGGTTATTTCATTTTGCTTCCGCTTGCGTATTTTGTCTGGGTCGGCGTCGCGTCCTGGGACGTCGCGTTCAATGATCAACCGTCGAGGGGTGTCGCGAGCCCGTTAGGGTTCGGGGCGTGACAGGAGCTGTTCGCCTGCTACCTGTATACTTGTCACTCGCCTGGCCTAGCTCACGGCTACTCAGCCAGTCGCCGCAGCTTGCCTTCACCACCGTAGCTCGCCGCCATCGCTGTCCGACCGTCGTCCCGGCCAACCCAACTCACCGGCCAGCCATCCAGCCAAGCAGCTCGCCGACCGAGCATGCTCCGCCGTGATCGGATTGCCTCTACCCGTGCCGAGTTTGCCTCGGGCCGTGGCCTAACAACCCAAGCCACTGCCCTAGCCGTGGCCCATCACCCGTCGTGCCCGTCACTGTGCCCTACCACGACCGAGCATTTTACCCCGTGGCCGTGGGCCGCGCTGAGAATTTTGCTTGTATGCCAAGCAGTGGCCGAGCCCTACACCCATTGTGCCCTTGCTCGTGCCGATCCCAACACTGTTCACCCGGGCCATTTTGAGCCCGAGTGGATTTTTCTCGGGCCAAAACTTAGGTAAGTGACTTCCTAATCCCTACTTAGAACTTTGGGTATTTATAGACTTGTTTATGGGTTAATTAGTACCGATTTAGGGGCTAAGCTTGGATTAGGATCAATATGTGAATGTGATCAATTCTTAGATTAAATTGTGATGATTGTGTAGCTTAATTAGTGGCCGATTTCGGTGGGCTTAATGATTGGTTAGTTAGATTAATGTTGGTTAGTTTACGGCTTGGAATGTGAGTTGAATGTGATTAAATGGTGGGCGCGTGTATGGTTGGTTTGTTGTGATGTTTGTGGATGAATTGGATGTTTAAATGTGGCTGACTTGAATGTCGGATGGATGGGCTTGTTTGGTGAACTTGTTTGGAATTTGATTAATATGATGTGTGAGAATGACAAATTGAATTGTGTGACACGTATACCTGAAAGTTAATGGACTTGAGACGTGTTGACGGTGGTCCGTAGAATGAAAGTTAATGGACTTGAGACGTGTTGACGGTGGTCCGTAGAATGAAAATTAACGGACTTGAGACGTATTGATGGTGGTCCGCAAAATGAAAGATAACGGACTTGAGAAGTGTTGACGGTGGTCCATGGAAGAAAAGTTTGACCTGAGGCATGTTGACGTGGGTCGTGTGAAATGTCCAGTGAAGGATGGAGCTCGGCTTGATCTGAGGGCTGGCCTGAGGCGCAGTGGCAAGAGCAGTGAGAATAGACTTGAGGCGCAGTGGCGCAGGTCGAGAGAAAGATGTTCAGCCTCGTATGCGAATTGAGTGTGACTGATTTGGCTGGTTGAATGTGTGATTGAATTGATTGGATTGATCGAGTGCAAGTGTGGTTGGTGTTTAAGTGATTGTGTTATGTTATTGAGTTATTATTATTACATTATCACGCTTTGACTAACGTGTAGAGTTGGCATACGTTCTGATGGCAAAGGTAAGTACAATGATGTGAGCTCATTATGTTGTTGGCTAGATTGCATGTACGACTTGTCTGGATACGTATTGGCCTACGTGGGGTTTAGGGTATTGCTTATTGAGACTCGTTCTCACAGTTATATATAACCATTTTCAGATCCGTGACCGTGAGTGACTGGAGACGCTACAAGAGTATCTCGGAGATCAAGGATGGGTCAAGTACCCTGTATTTTGAGTTTTCCCCTTTTTGTGGAGGAGTTAAGTTTACGAACCACTGTTTCTTTTTTATGAACGTGGTTCTGTTGTTGTGGCCTAGCTTAGGGAATGTCTTTTTGTAAACGTTGTATGTATCTACCAAGTATAAGAATTACAGTTATTGTTTCGTGTTTTTGCCACCCCTTGTCATTATTAATTGTCTGGGTTGTCGCGCATGCCTAATCTCTAATGTTTGGGTTGGGTCGGCGGCGTGCCTGAGATGTCGCATTCAATGAATGACCATTGAGGGGTGTCGCGAGCCCGTTGGGGTTCGGGGCGTGACACACCCCTTCTCTCCATTCACAATAAAGAATAATGCATTAACTTATAAATAGATTAAAACTTTCCTTTTCTTTCCTATGTGGGACAAGGAAATAGCTTTTTTTGTTTGTTTCACAAACAAACACTAACGGAACTTGGCATAAGCAAATGATTAAGAAATTTTCATTATGAGATAGGCATTGGGAGACAACATAATCTCACATGAATACTCAATATGAAGGCTCAATGTTTCTCTGTGTGTTGTCTATTCAAAAGTTTCAAAATCTACAATGATCAGATATCCGAATGTTAATCTTAGCAGCAATAAAGATTTCAATATTAGCCAACCTATGTTGCACAAAGTAGTTTGAGCAAGAGCATCAACAGTCGCAACAATAGAACAAATAATACCATACTTATTTCCATATTTATCTTATAGAAGCATACCATACTTATTATCATCAATTTACTCTTGCATTTCAATAATTTCACAAAAATATATCAAGTTTTGATAATCAACCAATTGATCCCGTCGTCTAGGTTGCATTTCCAACCACAACATTATCAACTCAACTTTATATCCTTACAATCAACAATGCATCTCTTATTTATAGACGGACTAAGACATAGAAATTGGGAAAAATTAAACTAGGACATATTATACTAGGAAACGCCAAGTTTGGAAATAGTAAATTAGGAAATAGTAAATAGGGAAAGTTACTCTAATTAGGAAATGTACTTAAAATGTGAGATTTACCCGAGTTAGAAGACAACACTCTAGCCTTCAATTTAGCTGAATGATCCTTTATTCTTTAACTTCTAAAAACTCCATCTTGGATGCCTTCTCATCATCGGACTCATGTTGTGGCCGAAATCTCCCTTTGCTTGTATAAGCATCAAATGGGCTTGGTTAATTGATGAAACTTGAGTCAAACTTATGAGTTGAATGTCTTCAATGGGATTTGATTCTCATGCATTTGGATTCAAACGTAAAAATTTCCTAATGTGGGCTTCATTAATTGAAATTAATTGAATTAATTTGGTCTAATAAAGGTAAGATATATCGGTTCTTAATAAATCTAATATAGGATTGGCTGATGTGGGCCGAGTACGGCCCGGCTCGTAATGAAAGGGCTCGTGGTCGACAACTCTATAAATAGCATTCAAATCTCTCTCCTAACCTGATGATGCACAATTTGACTCACATACGGATTTAAAGAAACTTTCTTCTCGTGGGTGGCAATCTTATTAAGCAAGTGTTCTAACGAAGGGTATAGGAGAGAGCACTTGAGTTCGTGTTCGGAAACCATCGTAAATTCCATGTCAAGTTCGATGGATTCCAAACCAGGTACGTGAATCGATAATTTCTCCATTAATGTGTTTTGGTTTCTTATTATGGTGATCCTGGACATGCCATTTTCGTGGCCAACATGTGGTATTAGAGCCTGCCATAGATTAGAACTGAAATATGCGGATTATGACCGTTTTCATTATGTCCAAGAGGTTCCATTTTCAGAATTGTTTGTCGGATGAATGTAAAATTTTATTACATATTTGGAATCTACTTATCGAGAAGAAAAGATTGACAGGTAGCACGTCACCTAACAAGGCCGTACGCACCCTCACGTGCCGATACGTGCCATAGGCATGGCAGCGCATGTCAGCCACGCGTGGCCATGTCGAAATGGCGCATTTTCTGTCGGTAATTGCCGAATGATGTCAGCATGACATCAACTGGGGCGCAGATCTGGGTTGACCTGGATCTTGACCTGACCCAAATTCCGACACGACTCAACCGTTGACCCAACCCAACCGTTGATCGAATCGGTTAATCAGTTGGACCGGTTTCGTTGACCAATGATCGGTTGGACCTATCAACTAGTCAGACCGGCTGTTCAGACCGGTTTGACCCGCTGAATACGCGCGTACGTGTCGCACTTTCCGGAGGTACGTGAGGGCACGTCCGATGTCCGTTTGGGACGTTCTTGGTACCGACGAGCTCGTATCGAGATTCTCTACATTGTTGTGTATTTATTTTACATGTTTGAAGTTTTTACAGATGTAAAAATACGTATATAACCCTTTATACGCGTATTTTTAGGGTATTTTTGCATATTTTCTTGTATTTCTCTATGGTTTCAGAAATGCATATGGTAGCTCACATGTATATCACCACATAAGGACTATGTAGAGTGTAATTCACTATCTATTAATGAATGGAATAATATCATTAGCATGACATGTAATTTCAGATATAGACTCTCATGTCTTTACGTCTAGCATTATATGTATATAGTGAATGTGATACATAAAGCTCATATCCCTAGTACGAGAGATTTCAACGATTCAGTTGGGTAGTGACCGCCCAAGTGGCACACTTGATTGGATTTGAGAAATATCGATCTCATATTGTGGTGGGATGTCTCATGTTTTATTGCGTGATCATACTCCCAAAAGAGGTGACCTTGTATTGGTTCATGGAGGGATATATGTATAGCATGTGATTGAGAAATGACTGATCTTAACGGTTCATACACCCAAAGGTGGTGATTTCACGAAAGATCAGAATATGTTCTCATGGCTGCTGTCATGTAGAGAGTGTATAACTGCATGTCATATTTTATGCCCAAAGGTGATTATGTGATGATGTACGTAACTCTCTGGATAAGTATTCATATTATGCTAATTATATTATTTGTTTATTTTTCCAGTCACCTTTTCTGTAAATGGCAATTCCATTTCCATTGAGGTCCTTACTAGGTTGAACTTTAAGAAATGGAAAGAGGATTTTCTATTTGGAATGGAGCTAGCGGATGTTCACATTACTCTTACAAAGGATAAGCCGGTAAATATTACGGCCACCAGTACTCAAGCTGAGAAAACGCACTATGCTACCTGGAAAAAGAGCAATTGGATTTGCTTATTGACAATAAAAAAATCCATTCAAGAACACTTGAAAAGTGATTTGCCAGCTGATTGTATTGCTAAGAAATGATGGCAGCCTTAGAGGCAAGAAACCGCATTTCATCTAATGCTGAGTTGGTACATTTTTTCAAAAACTCTTCAATATGAAGTATGATAGTACTACTAGGGTTAGAGATTATGTCCTTAGGATGGTAGACCTAAAGACGAAACTTCAAGCTCTTAATGTTTCCATTCCTGATGCTTGCATTGTGTATTAAGCCCTAAACACCCTTCCACCTGATTTTGGGATTATAAAAACAAATTACAATTCCCAAGATGAGACTTGGTTAGTGGATGACTTGATAGAAAGGGTAGTGGTAGAGGAAGACAAACTTACTTAAGAAGGAAAAAGGGCATCTAGCCTTATATGTTTCTAGTTCCCACAAAAGGAAGGATAAGAAGTCTAGAAATCATACTCATATGACACTACCAGTCAATCTGACAATATAGTTCCAAAGAAAACATCCTTCAAAAGGGATAGTGACCGCTGCTTCTTTTGTAAGAAGAAAGGTCACATAAAGAAGGACTGTGAAAAGTTCAAAACTTGGTTGTCCAAATGTGAGTATAAAGGTAAGGATTCTTTGGCACTTGTTTACGAATCCAACCTATTAAAAGCACCATCCAGTTCTTGGTGGCTCAATAGCAGTACAACTAATCATGTTATGTTTACCATACATGGATTCATAAACCGAATAAAGTTAAATCAAGATGAGTCAAGCCTCACTGTGGGAAACAACAAGAAAGCCGATGTGTTTGTGGGAGATGTTATCTTGATTCTAGACTTTGATTTTAGATTAATGTTGAAAGACACTTTTTATGTACCTTCTTTTAGACGGAACTTAGTTTTCGTATCGTGTTTGGACATGTGTGGCTACTATTTTGAAATCAAGAACAATGTTATTTCTTTGTTTCTTAATTCAAATAAGGTTGGGTGTTGTAATATGTCCAACGGATTGTACGGATTGTGTTTATCTCCCAATGACATATACGCCGCTTATACAGCTGAAAATATTATTTACAAAAAATCATTACCTAAAGAACAGTCTTATGCATTGTGGCATAAATTGCTTGATCATATCTCTAAGGATAGAGTAGAAAGGCCGATAAAGTTTAACATCCTGCCTACTCTTAAAGATGACCTAGAGATATACGTAGACTGTTGTAGAGATAAAATGACCAAGACAAAGAAGAAAGCTGCAATTCGAAGTTCTGACCTGTTAGAGGTCATTCACACTGACATAAGTGAATCCTACACGGCAACCTTGTGTAGAAGTTTTTATTTCATCACATTTATTGATTACTATTCTCGATATGGCTATCTGTACTTGATTAAAGAAAAGTCTAAGTCTCTTGACAAGTTTTAGATTTTTTGGACTAAAGTCGAGAAACAGTTAGGAAAGGTCATAAAGGTTGTTAGATCTGACCGAGGTGGAGAGTATTATGGCAAGCATGGCGATGCCGGATAGCTTAAGGGGCTATTTGCCAAATACTTAGAGAATTCTGGGATAATGGCTCAGTTTACTATGACTGGGAGTCCTGAGCAAAATAGTGTAGCCGAAAGACATAATCGCACCTTTAAGGAAATGGTGAAGAGTATGATTAATAGGACAAATTTACCTGGTTTTCTGTGGGGTGAAGCTTTGAAAACAGTTTTATACATTCTAAATCGTGTACCTATTAAAGCTATTCCATTGACTCCTTTTGAGTCAAGGACTGAACATAAGTCTAGCTTAAACCATTTTAAGGTTTGTGGATATCCTGTAGAAGTGAAGTTATATAATAGAGCATTAAGTAAGCTGGACTCCAGAACCACTCGGTGTTACTTTGTATCTTACCCAGATCATTCGAAGGGATATCGGTTCTATAATCCTAATGAAGGCACAAGAATTATGGAATCACATACGACTAAGTTTCTGGAGTTTGATGTAGCCGAAGAAAGTAGCTGCTCATAGACTATTAAAGATAATAGTACGGTGGGTAATGTTGCATCTTTTTCTCCTCCCATACAGATAATTATGGAGATTCTCACACCACAGACTAAACCTATTGAGGCTCAAGATCCTGTTATCGAGACAGCTCCTAATGAAGTTCCTCAAAGCTCTCAGGTGCAGGATGAGGCTGTTGTTGCTCCAGTAAGGAGATCCATTAGAGAGAGACGATCAGCTATACCACTGGTTTATTTAGTCTATATAGGAGAGCAAGGCTACGATATCGGTTCTGTGGCTAATTTAGTGACTTATGCAAAAGTGTTTCTTGTCCTCAGTCGGAACTGTGGTTAGATGAAATGAGAGATGAAATGCAGTCTATGAAGCATAATGGTATTTAGAAACTTGTTGAATTACCTGAAGGTCATAGACCTATTAGCTGCAAATGGAAGTATAATACTAAAAGGGACTCCAAAGGAAAGATTGATAAGTTTAAAGCCAGACTGGTAGCCAAGGGTTTCACTCAGAGAGAAAGAGTAGACTATGAAGCAACTTTTTCTCCAGTCTCTTCTAAAGATTCTTTCAGAGTGATCATGGCATTGGTAGCTCATTTCAATATGGAGTTACACTAGATAAATGTTAAAATTGTCTTTCTTAATGGAGACCTTAATGAAGAAGTCTATATGATGCAATCCGAAGGCTTTGCGTCAGATGATTCAGGTACGCTTGTATGTAGACTTAAAAAGTCTATTTATAGTCTCAAGCAAGCTTCTAGATAATGGTACTTAAAGTTTCATAGTATTGTCACTTCATTTGGTTTTGTTGAAAACAAATTAGATCAGTGTATATACTGCAAGGTCAATGGGAGGAAATTCATTTTCCTTACACTCTATGTGGATAATATCGTACTTGTGAGCAGTGACCTTAGTTTACTGCATGTGACAAAACGGATGTTGTCAAAGAACTTTGATATAAAGGACCTTGGTGAGGCATCTTTTTTCCTTGGCATTAAGATTCATAGGAATCGTTCTCGCTGACTATTGGATTTATCTCAAACGTCATATGTTAATCGTATTTTAAAAAGATTCAACATGCAGCAATGCAAGCCAGAAATTGCTCCTGTCATTAAAGGTGATAAATTGAGTCTGTCACAATGTCCTCATTTAGATTTTGAGAAAGCCCAAATGAAAAATGTACCTTATGCTAGTACACTTGGGAGTATTATGTATGCTCAAGTATGTACTAGACCAAATATTGCTTTTGCAATAAGACTTCTAGCCAGATATAAGTCAACTCAAGGACACGAACATTGGGTTATTGCCAAGAAGGTTTTGAGGTACTTAAATAGGACAAAAGACTATATGCTGATTTACAAACATGTTCATGACCTACAACTGGTGGGGTATTCGGATTCAGATTTTGCTGGCTGTCAAGATGAAAAGAAGTCGACAACGAGTTACATTTTCAAGTTAGCAGGAGGTGCAGTATCATGGAAAAGTGAGAAACAGAAATCAATTACATCCTCTACCATGCAAGCAGAGTTTGTAGCACGCTTTTCGGCAGCTACTTAGGAAATTTAGCTCCAGAACCTCATTAAGGAGTTGACCGTATTTGATTTTGCGTATAGGTCCATACAGTTGTATTATGACAATAACTCTGCAGTATTGTTTGTTAACAACAACAGAGGTCTAAAGGGGTCTAAGCATATAGAGGTAAAGTACTTGACTATAAAGGAAAAAGTTCAGAATGGTGACATTGCAATAGAGCACATTTCGACAAATGATATGATCGCAAATCCACTAACTGAAGGCTTTCACCCTTGTATATTTGATCGACATGTCATTAACATTGGCTTAGGAGTATCATAAGATATTGTTAATTAGTGGGCGCTGTTTAGTCTTGTGTTGCTCTTATGAAATTTGTATAAGATTTTATGTTACATTTTGTAGCATTTGGATATGTATCAACTTTTTGCATTCAATGAGGTTTTTGTGAATGTAGATTTATAAAGTTGAGTACATATATTTGATAAAAATCTCGAGACAATGTGTAAACCTTGAGTATAGGCTATGAGGCACTCTTGATATTAGCCTTAACGATATATCTTGTTACACATAAAATACAGTTAACTATCAAGGTAAAACATATGCAGGTTCGTTGGAACCATGAAGGATTTTCTCTGATGACACACTAGGTTTTATGACACTTAAGGAGAGAGAATTTGGACTAATAAAATGGACAACACATGAAGTATCACTCATTATAAGGTATTGTCCATTTGACACATTACCATATTGAATCCACATCAGTAAAGTTGAAAGCACTCGTGACCATGGAAGGCTCTACGTGAGTACTTGCAGTTACCACCATGATTCGGTGTTCGAGATTTTATGGGATCGGATTGACTATTAAGAATAATTTCTAAACCAACATAAGGGTGCGCACACAGTTCTATTTCAATTAATATCGCTCAAGTAGGAGAATATAAAAATTTCCTAATGTGGGCTTCATTAATTAAAATTAACTGAATTAGTTAGGTCTAATAAAGGTAAGATATATAGGTTCTTAATAAGTCTAATATGGGGCTGGTTGATGTGGGCCGAGTAGGGCCCGGTCCGTAATGAGAGGGCCCGTGGTCAACAATTGTATAAATAGTGCCCAAGTTCCTCCTCTAACATGATGATGCATAATTTGACTCACATATGGATTTAGAAAAAACATTTTTCTCGTAAGTGGCAATCTCATTAAGCCAGTGTTCTAATAAAAGGTATAGGGGAGAAGCACTTGAGTTCATGTTTGGAAACCATCACAAATTCCACGTCAAGTTCAATGGATTCCAAACCAAATACGCGAATTGATAATTTCTCCATTAACATGTTTCGGTTTCTGATTATGGTGATCCTGAGCGTGCCATTTTCATGGCCAAACATCAAATGCATGGAATGCATATACACACTTGCATCATGTAAAAAATAGATAAAAAAAAAACCTCCATGTTGATATTCTATATAGGCATATTCCAATCGTACTTGTCACACTCGTCATGGCACTTATCTCCCCTCCAACCATGTGCTATCATTTTATGTAGTGGTTTTGAAACTTGATAATGACTATCTAGTGTAACTTACCAATCATCTTTATCCGATGATATAAATCTCGCTATATTCATCTCCATGTATGTTATAGTTTCACTTTTGATTAACTTGTTATACCACGTGTCACTGTTACATTGTATAACTACCATATAAAATACCTTCTCAAAGGAGAAGAACCTTATCTCCTAAACGTGGTTGTTGAAAGGAGCAAAACTAGATATATTAAGATTTGTCTATTAAATGGATACCCAAAATTTTCAAACATCAGTTCACCGTATCTTTTAAAATATCCATTTTACAAACGAGTCTTAATACACTTTGTGCTTTTTTTTCTTGCAAGAGAAAAATTAATCAGATATACATAATGTATGTATGCACTCGAAACATGTAAAGCAGTGTTGATTTCTCAATAGCAAATTCGACGGCTCTTGTCACAGTGCCAAGCACTAAATAAGATCGCCCAGCAACATCTAGAAAGGCAAGAAGCCCCAGTAAATCACAAAACATGGCCAAGTATTAATATACCCTTCGGTTTCGGAACGGCCATTTTGGCTTCGTCTAAGACTTTGAGCTTCTGAGCAGAGATTCCTGAAATCCTATGGTAAAAGGACACTATAAGTGCCATAAGTTGTCTACGGAGATCACTTTAGTGCCATAACTTTTTTTCGAATCACTTTAGTGTCAACTTTTTTGAAAAACAATCACTTTAGTGCCAATGCTGACATGATCGCCGGAAATCTGACATAGCTTTTTTTTAATTAATTTCCAATGTTGACATGGCTCACCGAAAATCTGACGTGACTCGTCGGAAATCTGACGTAGCTCTTTTTTTGGGCGAAATTTTGGTCGGAGTCACTAAAGTGATCTATTTTCCTCCGACTTGGCACCAAAATAATCCTAAAAAAAGTTATGGCACCAATGTGATCTCCGTACACAACTTATGGCATTTCTAGTGTCCTTTTGCCGAAATCCTGCCATTCTCCACAGAAACAATAACGTGCAATAGTGATAACAAAACGTCATCAATAGTTTTGTACACAAATTCTCTCTCTCCAATTAAAATTATAAAACATGATGTTCGGTCACGAAAAATCTTAAAGTGGTACACCTGTAACAGATTTACCCTTAACTAATTTTTTTACTATCAAAAATACCAAACTAGTACACATGTGACAAATTTACCCTCAATTAATTTTTTAACCATAAAAAACTCCTAATTGGTATACTTGTGATTAATTTATCCATCGTAAAATTGGATTAATATCACGAAAAATCACAAATTGGTAAACTTGTGATAAATGGAGAGGTAAAACCCTAAATCGATACATCCATAAACTGTTACATATCATCCAGCTCAACAATTTAACGAACAGAGAAAGTGTTGATGGCCATAAAAAAAGCCTCCTTGTCATAAGCTAGTGGCGCTAGGCCTTTGATTGGCCATCTCTGCCTCTTAGGAGGCTCGGTGCTGCCTCTTAGGAGGCCCGGTGCTACCTCATATAGTCCTAGGAAACATGGCCGACAAATATGGCCGATCTTTATTGTCAACACTGGCATTCATCGAGCAGTGGTAGTTAGTCATTGGGAGATAGCCAAGCAGCGCCTTACCGTAAATGACAGTCTTTGCAACTCAACCAAAGTCGGTCAGCTCCGAGGTCATGGCCTACAACCATGCCATGTTTACCCTCTCTCCCTATGGCCCTTACTGGCGCCACGTGCGTAAGATCGCCATGCTTGTGCTCCTCTCTAACCACCGGTTGGAACTGCTCAAGCGCGTACCGAGAATCAGAGATCCAAGCATCAATAAACAACATACGTAAGCGATGTGCGGAAAAATAGAGTGGCACTCTAAAGATGGTGTTGGTGGATGTCGCGACCCTAAAAAAATTTATCTTTCATTTTTCGGGCAAATGGATTATTAAGACTAATCTTAACTCGGGCCCTCCCAAGCCCTACCAATTCGCAACTTAGGGTTTAAGTTCTTAATATGCAAATGTTTTCATGCTTGGAGTCGCCACTAATCAATTTACGGTAGGCTGATTAGAAACCTAAATAAAACATAGGGAGATATGTTTTATTCCTACGAACCAGAGATTCTAAGCTCGGAGACTTGATTACGCTAGATCTAGTCTAACGCTCTTTCGGTACCTTTTCTTTTCAAAAATATTTTGGCAAACAGTTTGGATCCATTTTAACTTATGTCACTAACATGTGAGGTGTTCATGCAGGTGCGCAAACTACCAATTTAACACCCAATAATCAAAGTATTAAATAAATTGCAAGCTTAGGAGAACAACTTACCTCAGTGCCACGCAAGCATCTGCATTGTTAATTAGAAAATCACATCAACATCCTAATATAATTTCTAATTAACAAGCATTCACTCAATTTCTTTTTTTTTATTTTCACTTTATTTAAATGAAATCTAGTCTACATGCAATGACGTGCAAGAATGACGTGCGAATTAATGCAATCTAACATGCAAACTATATGTCGTGCTACGACGTGACCTAATTCTAATGATGGACAAATGATTATTTTTGGTATTTTTCTTTATGAAATTCGGAATAAAAAAATATGCCTAAAATAACATGCAACCTAATGTCTTCTCTTTTTGGTATTTTCTATTAAAATTCGAAATAATAAAAATGTCTAAAATAACATGCACTCTATGATGACCTAATCTACCCTAGCATGATTTCTTTTTGAGATTTTTGTTTAAAATTCGGAATAATAAAATAACATGAATAATCCGTTAGGATTAAAATAATATCTAATTTAAACTAGGAAACATGCCACCTTAAGTCCCAATTTAAATTAAATACTTATCTCATCCTTCGGGATATATTCAAAATTCCTAGACATGCAAAATTCTAATTTGAATAACAAAACATATTTTTTTTGAATTTTTTTTATTTGAAAAGAAAAACAATCAAATAAACAAGGATAGCAACCACATTCAAATCAACCACGCAATCCATCAAATTCGTTTCAAACTCGGATTAGGCACAAAAATCAAATTATCGGTCATATCTATGGGGTTATAGATATTAACAGATAATCGATCATTCGAATTTGGAAAGCTAGTGAAATTTATCATCGTATCTAAGTGATTATAGATAGGATAATAATTTCCCGTATCGCCGTGTATCGGACCTTAGGGTTAAGGTCAAATAGTCGTCTAGATACGTTGCTAAATTAGGAAATTTTCCTAATTTGAATATTTGGAAATATTGCGGATATATAAAACATTATCCTAAGATATCTAAATATCCATACGATAATCACAAAATATTCAAACATACCAAATTAGGAATCTAAATATTTGAAAAGAATATTCAGAATATATCCACTTACCTAATTTGAAAATACTTCCAAATTTCGAATTGGATCGGGATCGGCTTGCGGATCGAGAATGGGACGACCGGCGACGGCGGGACGGCGACGATGACACCGACGATGCACAGCAACACCGGCAAGGCTATTCGGTGAATTTGATGCGTGCGTAGGCGAGTGACTCCGAACAGAAAATTTCAGGACTGCACGATTCCGGAAAAATGGGCGTAACTTCCTCAATACACGTCGGATTGACCCAATTCCAAAAGCCACAGATCAAGGACTCGTAGATCTACAACTTTCGTGTTTTGAGTTTCCACAAAGAAGCTCTGTGGAGTGAGCGATTCTGGGAGGAAGTGGACGAGGCACTGTGCTTGTGGGGATGTTTGTAACTTGAAGGATATGGAAGGTCTTCAAGGTTGTGGAGGCGTTGTTCAGCGTGGGAGGTGGTAGCACGGCAACGAGGAGGAGCAGAGCAGCGATGGTGGGTGGAAGGTAGCGACGTCGACGGGCGGTTGAGGTGCGACGATGGCGGTGCGACGACGCGCGGCGTCCCCGGTGGTGATGCGCGATGTCGCTTCTCTCTCTCCCTCTCTCTCACACTTGTGTTTCTCTAAAAATTTCTGATCTGAAAATTATGACCTCCTCCCCCTAAAATCTGACCTAAAAGATGTATTTATAACTCTAACCTAGGTTGAATAGATGGGCTTAATGTCCTAATGGGCTTAAACTTGGGCTTGGGCTCTAATTAAATTAAATGGGCTGAATTAACTTGGGCTGAATTAAGCTCAAATTAAAACAACCGAGCCCGTTCGTCTTGAAATTCTCGGCCCCTGCATTTCCGAGCGAACCGAATTTTGTTCGATGAATTTTAAGCTCGCTCGCCATCGCCAATCCGATGCAAAATGCAATTAAATTAAAATGAACGTAAACTATATGTTATGCAATTTAAATATTTTTGTTTAGGGGTTAAAATTTAATCCCTAATTTTTATGCAAATTAATGATTAACTAGATTATCAAAATTTAGGTGTCAACAGTGGACATGAATCAATGGTTTGGTGACATAATTCTAAACGCGGAGTTCAGTATGATAGTTGGGACACGTTATGAGGACGAACGAGACAAGAAGGGTTGAGATGCTTTGAGGGAATTCTTCGACTTGGCAGGGAGGCTTGTAGTGTTCGACGCATTCCCGATTTTAAGGTGGTTGGATTTGGACGGGTACGAGAAGAAGATGAAGAAGACGGCTCAAGAGCTAGATCGTGTGGTTCAGGGATGGCTTAATGAGCATAAAAGCAGAAGAAATAGTAACAAGAGACATTGTAATAACAGGCACAGTGACCAGGATTTCATGGACGTGATGCTCTCCATTGTAGATGCTGCCGAAGAGCTTCCAGGTTACGATGCCGATACTTTCATCAAAGCAACATGCATGGTAAGTTTAAAAATCATTAACCCAGCTCATTAGAAAGTATTTGATACAGTAGATTTGATTTTTTAAGTTGGTTTTAATTTTACTAGGACTTTTATACTCCACAGCATAATCTGTATAAACTTCTTTGTTGCACAAATTATCTCCACCCCGTTAAATTTGGATAGTTAAAAGCACAAATAACCAACGATCAAATCAACCCTGGTAAACATGGCTTATATAACAAAGAAGTTACAATGCTTGCCTAGCAAAAATTAAAGGTAAGTACTTATCCATAGTTTACAATCAAGGCATCAAGATTCGTCACTATCCATCACTTTGCAGGCACTCATTTTAGCTGGGTCAGACACAACTACAGCATCTCTGGTATGGGCCTTGTCTTTGTTACTCAACCATCGTGAAGTCCTAAAGAAGGTATCCAAGCCATCCTCAAGGAAACCCTCCGTTTATACCCAGTGGTCCCACTTGGCGTCCCCACGAGTCCATCGAAGACTACACCATGGATGGCTACCACGTCTCGAAGGGCATTCGTCTCCTCTTCAACCATTACAAGATCCATCGGGACTCGCAAATCAGGTCGGACCCTCTCGAATTCTGGCCAGAGAGATTCTTGACCACTCACAAAGATTTCGACGTTCGAGGTCGGAATTTTGAGTTTCGACCGTTTGGTAGCGGCAGAAGAATGTGCCCCGGAATCAACTTAGCTCTACAACTAATGTCACTGTCCCTTGCCACTCTTCCGCACAAGTTCGACATCACGACATCAGCAGATGAATCGGTTAATATGACCCAGGCGATCGGAATGACGAATCTCAAAGCCACCCCACTTGAAGTTTTTGCAACTCCGCGCCTACCCGAGCACGTTTACCAGTAAATCTCTCCCCTAGGGATGTTGTAGTGCTCAGGGTCTCTATCTGAAGCGCCTCTAGCATTGTTCTCCCTTGTATATTGGAGTATGTTTCTAAAAATAAATTGGAGACACTTATGATTTGATGGAGAACGGTGTATCAATGAGAGTGACGTCAACTTTCTAGATTAAAGTATTTGCATGTTCAATGGTAGACATTAAGGGCCTGTTTGACAATTTGCCAAATAGTAAAACTTTATGTTCTTTTGTTTCTGGAATTAGTTTGGAAATAGAAATATGTTTGTTAAATCTTTTGTGTCGGAACACAATTTTTCAAAAAATTGTTCCTAGAAACAGTTTTGGAACAAAATCAAGAAGCAAAAAAAAAAGTAGCTTATTAATTCTAGAACAATTTTTTTATTTATGATTCTTCTTGATTTTCTTCTTTTTTTTGGTTTGTTTTTGTTCTTCGGCCTGCCTGCCACCTGCCATCCACCGGCCGCCGGCAACTGGCCACACGCCAGGGCCGGCAAGGGCATCGCGGACCTCGCCGGTGGCTGGCAAGGCCTCGCCAAACCAAGGCGAGATCGACCTCGCCATCGCCACCCAAGTCCGTCGCTTAGGTGGCAACAGCGAGGCCGGCCTCGCCTTGGCTAGGCGAGGCTCAACCTCACCTAGATCTGGCAACGACAGGACCGGTGGCAAGGGCCGCGACGCTCTCGCCGGCCCTGGCCTATGGCCGGTCACCAACGCCAGCCATGGCCAAGGAAGGGAAGAGAAGGGAAAGAAAGGAAAAAAAAAGAAAGAAATATTAAAATATTCAAAATATTATTAATAAAATGAAATTTTGTGTAGTTACAAAATGCATTTCTATTCTTTTTATATTCTAAGAATAGAAATTTTGGATAATTACCAAACGCCTTCAAATGCTTAGAAATTATTTCCGAGCACGGAATAAAAAAGAATCATTTCTAAACAAAATCTATTCTCGGGCACAGAATGGTTGCCATGCATAGCCTAAGCACACTTGTGTATTAGTTTGTGTAACAATCTAGTAGGAAATATAGATTATTAATTGGTAATGGAATTGGACGTTTATTTTTCCCATGGTAAAGGAGTTGGAGATATGCGGTGTACAATAAAATCTTCTATGATATTAATTTTACAATGTGCTGCAAACTATGCTTGAACATGTTGCCTGTGCAAAAGTATGCTTTGAAAACAATATTAGTTAAATAAATCTAGTAACTGATTGAAATATTTAAATAGGATACGGAGGGTATTACTTGGATAGGTTATGGGGGAGTTATGAATTATGATACTTTGAGTATTTGAGTATGGTCTTTGTATCTATCTTCCCCTTCGTCCATTTAACATTTTAGATCATATGGAAAAAGTCACTCAATTTGCAAATTGTGAAAAGGTTTAAACTTTATTGATAAAATTGAAATGTTTAGGACTGAATTATAAGTTTTTGTTTTTGCCGTATGTGAACTGCTCCATGATCTTCTTTTCTTGTAACGGTGGTTGTACCACAATCCTACTTTCAAGCAATGATTGTTCCTTCCAAAAATGTGTGCTATGACCTCAACTATCTTGCCAATTTTAAATTTCAAATTATTTATCGCCGATGCTCATATCAGCTACTACCGTCCATTCGTCATCGTGTTTCAATAATTGGATATGTGGCATTGATGAATACCAATGTCGATTAACACATGTCAATTTCTATGTTCATTGATAAGCTGGCATATGTGCAATGACAATCATGTGCCATCCACATGTTTGTTCTCACTCACACGCTAGGCATGTGTCTATCTATCGATGACCAAATTATTTTTTGTGTAAACAATAATAAAAATTTCGCAGCTCACATAAATCCACATTAAGTGGTTTATATCAGCCAAAAGAAATCCATAAATATAAACCGACGTATAAGACTGGCAGGTGGTGGCCCATATGAGTTCCAAATCTGTGACTAACAGGAGAGTTGACTTTTCGCCTCAACGTTAAAAGGAAAGACCTCAAGATTCTGCTCTGTCACACCTCCGTCGGGCCAAGACCGGAGAATTGACTCTGCGCCTCAACGTTAAAGGGATGGCCTCTATTTTTCAAATTTCTTATTTTTACCTTTATCTAATTTGCATATTTACGGTGTACACCTAAGCTCATATACATGTATAACATTCGTCTAGTTTTGAACTTTAAGGTGAAAATGCATTTTGTATAGATAATCACATATTACTGTGCAAACTTGTCGTTGAATTGCAATTATTCACGGGAAAAGATACTCCAAGTTAAACCACTGGGAATGAGGTAGTCTAGTGGTAGATGGGCCACATTACATTCCATGAGATCACAAGTTTGAGTCATATCGAGAGTGATGAACCTTTGACCAACTTGTTCATTAGGCTAATATATCTCATGTAGAGAGATTTCCTAGATTGTGGCACGCCGGTGGAATGGAGATACCTAGGCTCATCAATCTCGAGCCTTTGTTTTCGATAAGACAAATCAGTTATAACTTAAATGAAATACTTCGTTGTGGTGCATGACTATTATAATAATGCTATTAAGAACATAAATTTTCGCCTAGAAGATCATTTATGCATTCGAAAATTTTAGGGATCAAGTCAATTGACAGAATTTGACCCGTAAGCAAAACAGGAACTTTACCTAAACTTGCATTTATTTTTCCTGCTGCATTACTTCTGCATGTAGAAACTAGGGAAATTGCAGTTTACAAATACTCAAGTTCCCCTTCCCATAGACCACTCATGAATTTTGTAAAGGCTAGGGGTCAAATTCGCCAATAACGGTGAAATTTGGCCTCTAACCCAAAATGTTGACATTACGTTATCATGCATTCATATTTTTCACTACATGTCTTCTACATGTAGCAACTAGAGACATTTTACTTGAAAATACCAGACCCAAAGGAGTGAATTTTAATAACAAAGGCGTTAGCGCTCAAGAACCAATCAAACCCACACCTAGACTCATTCACACTTTCGGTAATTTTTGGCCCGGCTTCTCCTGCTCGTTTCAACCCCAAAAGGAACTTAAAAAATTGCAAGCTAGGTTCTTCAAGTCTATTTTCCAACGACATAGGACTCGCATGTTAATTTCAATTATAGCTTCCTAAAATCGATTTTTTCCAAGAAGGTGTCGGCCGATGCATCCGAGAGGAGGGCAGTCCAATAACTGTGATTTAAGGCCCAAAAAAGGGGACTTCCAGTTATTAGTTTGGCCTAAAAATTTTGCAACTTATATTGACAATTTAGCTCACTCCCTTCCAAATTTCAGCCAAGATGAGCGAATGACTAGCGTATACTCGCCATTTTCGCATGACAAGATATGATTTGATTTGACGGATTTTTAGCTGTTCAGTTAGATCCCTTTATTTAAGGGTCGGCCATGTGGGAATTTCGGTGGGAAATCCATGTGTATGTAAGAGAGGGTTTCAAGGGATTTTTATCTTGGTTGATTGATGGGTTAATTGACCTTGATTGATTAAAATAACAAGAGGTCAAGCTATTGACCATTTGATAGAGACTTGAACTAATGGGTGAATACCGCCGGATATTGAGCTTAAGTTTATGGGGTATAAACGGGCATTTACCTCTCTTGGCCGGCCTCTACAAATAGAGAAGGGAGATATTTTATCCTACCTTTTAACTAGGGGACTATCCATTTATTTGAGAAATGCGTGACCTCACTAAAGAGAGGGAGCTTGTGCTCTTGCAAGGCCTTAGCGGCCCATCCATTTATTTGAGAAATGCGGACTTCACGAATGCATTCATTATTTTAATATGTCGGTGCTTGCTGGTTTTATACTCCCTAATTTCCTTCCTACTTTTGTCTTCTCGAGAGAGACAAAATACTCTCTACTTGTTTTACATCATAAGGATCCCGAGGTCTGAATGAGACTCAAGATGAAGTAGTTTAAGGTCTTGCTTAGGACTAAGCCATTTTCCTCTTCCATCTTGAGAGCTAGAACAAATGAGTAAATTCCAAACTGGTAACTTACTCCAAACTAATTTTTAGAACCCCAAATTGATACACTTGTGATAAATTTACCCTAAATTAATTTTTGGATCACCAAAAATCTAAAACTGGTATATGTGTGAAACATTACCCTCTGTTAATTTTTATTAAATTTTACCATGAAATTGCTGAACTGAAAAACACATGGCAATAACTCAATTAACGTGGCAAATCCATGGGGAAATTCATAACTCTCTCTCTCTCTCTCTCTCTCTCTCTCTCTCTCTCTCTGTTTCTTCAATTAGCCCTAATTTAAAAACAAATATGGCTCATTCTTTGTCTCCCTCAAAGAACATAAAGCTCTCAATCGTCTTCCAACGAATTTCATTGATAGAGCTGGAAAGTGACATGCTTCTCTTTGAACCACTTCCAATTGAAGCCATTGAACATCCTAATTTGGTGATTTGGATGACTTAGCCAAACAAGCCCGAAAAAAAAAATGGAAGATGAGAAGATTATCAGAGGTAAAAGTGTGCTCGAATGAATTCCACTACTTAATAACGAAGATGGCAATGAAGGAGTGTACTCAATGGAGAGCAAGACGAAGAAGGATTAGAGTGCAGAGAGAGAGAGAGAGAGAGAGAGAGAGTTTTGAGTTTCCACGTGAACTTGCCACTTCAATTGAGTTATTGCCATATATTATTAAGTTCAGCAAATTCACAATAAAATTTGATAGAAACTACATAGGGTAAATGTGTTACGAGTATACCGGTTGGTGTTTTTGATTACTTAAAAATTAGTTTTTGATAAATTTGTTATATATGTATTAGTTTGGAGTTTTGGTAATCCAAAAATTAGTTTGATTTGAATTTATCACAAGTGTAATAATTTAAAGTTTTTAGTGGTATTAACCCGAAAGCAAAAGGAGAGATTTGAGAGCAAAAACCAGATTGGTCTTGGGTTAAGGGAGTGAACCAAGCTTTTGGTGTTTCGTTCCTCTCTAACTTCATCAATTACGATGGGTTCATCCTCTATTCTCATTTTCAATTTTGTTTTAGTTCTTCCGCCAAGGATTCCTAGTCCGGAACCGTAGCTGAAAGCCGAGGTACGGTAGCTCCCCTCGCCCTGGCAGGCATCACAAGCTCGGGAACTCGATTTACTAGTCCATCGACTCAGTTATAATGCTTTAGTTCTTAAAGCTTAATCTTTTATGTTATATATATGGTTATGTTAAGTCTAAAATTGTTTAGCCGATCCGTCTCCTCCTTGTCGTGACCCCACGCTATTTTCTTTGTTGTTTTTTTTTTTGTAAGACTATTTTCTTTGTTGTTTGTTCTTGCTAGCTTTAAAAACGTGTATCTCTCGGCATTTAAGCTCATCTCCTTGCTTATATTAATGTCCTTAATCATGTTAGACTAGGTTGTGTTATCAATTATTATGGAGGCCTCAGCAACTTCGAATTTGGGATCATAGGCGGCAGCCTCAATAGCTACGGGCACGATTGTTGCTTTCGCCATGTGGCTACTTCATGGTTGTCTAAACCAAGAGAAGAAAGAGATAGGTTTAGTGGATGATGGGACAACATACGGGGGGAAAGTTGTCCAAAGTCCTTAACCTAGTCTTAAATCTTTAATTTTATCAATTGAGTCCATCTGGCCAAATTTGATCAGAAATCAGTGATATGGACGCTGGCCATTTTACGTAGCATAGCTGGCGATGACATAAACTATTTTTAATAATACTTTAATATTTTTTTATGAATTATTTATTTATTTATTTATTTTTCTTTTTTTCCTCCCTTCTTCTACCTGCATCCGGTTGCCAGGCCTGTGCGATGGCCTGTAACTGACCAAAAGCAACTACTGGCGAGGGTCGCCCTCGCCAGAATTTGGAGAGGGGCAACCTTGTCAAAGGCCAATGAGAACCTCACTTGAGGCCAACGAGTGTGACACTTGCTGGTTGTTTCCTTTGGTCCGTCGTCGACCATTGCCAGGCCAAGCTGCTAGTTTGAGGAAGAAGGAGGAAAAAAAGGAAAAAAAATTTAAAAATTGAAAAAATATTTAAAAGTATTCACGTCAACGCTAGTCATGTCAGCCGGGCCATATAAAACATCTGGCGTCCACATAAGTGATTTCTGGTCAAAATTGGTCAGATGAACTCAATTGGTAAACGAGAAAAATTTATGAGTCAATTGGTAAAATTAAAAGATTTATGACTCAATTGTAAAAGTATAATAGGTTTATGACTTTTTGGATAATTTTTCCAAAGAGACAGCGAGTGTTGTAGCTATGGGCCAATAATGGAGGATAGCACACGTTGAGGAAAGATGACCTGGAGTGAACACGAAAGGCGAAGATATAAATACATACATATGTAAGGGTTTTTAGGTCTTTGTGGTAATTTCTCGAAAAGTATAAGGGCATTTTTTAGTATGTCTTGGGTAGCCTAGTGTTTGTACTAGGTCTTGTCACCCGCAAAATGAAGAAGGAGAAATCCTTTTACGTAGGGATTATACAAGATTACCATAATTGCATGATATAATCGATCAATCACCTTTATCTAGGTCTTGTATAGTTGCATAGTAATATTGTCACATAAAATACCTCATTTATGGAAAAGACCCCTATCTCCTAAAGCTTGGATGTTGTAAGGAGCAATGATAGATGCAATAAGATTGGAAGAAGGATACCAGAAGTGCCAAAAGTTGTATACGGCGCTCACTTTAGTACCAAAAGTTCTCGCCGGCTCACTTAAGTGCCAAATTGAATAAAAAACGATCGCTTAAGTACCAACGGCGAGAAATTCTGGCCAAAATAATTACATGGCTTTTATAATTAAAAATATAAGCTGAGTTGGCATATTTGTTAAAAAAATCCAATCCACTTGAATTTTTGCCTCTCTGTATAGAGTCTCGCTCTCTCTCTCTTGCGTTGTGTGTGTTTTTCGACTCCATTTTTAGCTTTCTCAAGATCAACACAGACCTCTCCCTCTCAATCCCTCATTTTGGGTTGGATTCACTTCCAGCTCCTACTGAACTCCTTCTTCCTACTTCAGTTCAGTAGATTTCGAAGTGCGATCGCTTCTTTGCCCCCAATCCCAACGCTTAGGGGTCGTCTGTCGACAATCCCTAGGGTTTGTCGTACTTTGAGAGTTGCTAGATCTTACTGAGAGTCGATGCAAATGCCAGATCTAGGTGAAAATGTTAGTGGTCGCACTAATTGGGACTTCGTGTGATACCATCTCGTCAAGATCTCGAAATTCTTGCGTTGGTTAGGCAGCTAAAATCGCTTGATTTGGTTCGCTATTGTTGAAGGGATCAACAGATTGTTCCAACAGAACTTCGATGGAGGGGAAGAAGACATGCGCCAATGCTCCTGCCTTTTTTGTTTCTCGTTTTGGGTTTTCTTGAATTTTATTTCTTTGTAGTGAAGTAATGATCTTCGGGGATTTGATGGTATTCGGTGCAGAGGTGGAAGAGCCATCATCATCTGTCGTTGAAGACGATCACGGCTTGATGGTATTCGGTGTAGAGGTGGAAGAGCCATCGTCCATCGTTGAAGACGATCACAATCTCTGCAATGATCAAATCATTCCTCAGTTCTTGACAATTACTGAATTTGATGATTGGCACTAAAATGATCAATTTTTAACAACGATTGATACTAAAGTGATCATTTTTTAACAATAACTGGCATTAAAATGATCACTTTTAAAAAAAATTAGTACTCAAATTATCACTATTTACAACTTTTAAATAACGTCGTTTAGGGGCTATATGCTAACTAGACACGCCGTCATTTAGGGGTTTTGGTGCAAAGGTGGAAGAGCCATCATCATCCGTCTTCGCAGACGATCATGGATCGATGGTATTCGATGCAGAGGTGGAAGAGCCTTTGTCCGTCGTTGAAGACGATTGCGATCTTCGCAATGATGACGCTAGAGTTGGCACTTAAATAATCGTTTTTTTCTTTTTAAATGTCATTTAAGTGAACCGAAAAAAACTTTTGGCACTAAAGTGAGCGCCGTACACAACTTTTGGCACTTCTACTGGCCTTCTTCCCAATGAGATTGGTCTACAAAATGGATATGCACTAGCAGTTGGCTGTATAGGACTTTAGATAAGCTTAACGACTGTTTTTTACGAAAAACATGGATCATACACAGAGACTGTATGCATACCATAGGAACACGTGCAAAGTAAAAAAGAGAAGAAAATTCCTCCTCCTCGATTTTCTATGTAGCATATTCGGCGGTCCTTGTCGCAGTGCCGAACGCTAAATGATGTCGCCTAGCAAAATCTATAAAATTTTCCCTGTTCGGACTTTGGAAATTCCAGAGGCTCGAGGTAACATCCAAATGTCTCAATTTCCTTCGATATTAGCTATCTGCTTCCGTCTTCAATTAATAAAATTTGTTTCTAATCCAATCAAAACACTAGATATCACGTATTATTAAATGAAGCATATGTCATAATCCCAAGCTTTGATCCTATATATATCGAAAACCCTCCTCTTCATTCGCAAACATGGAGTCCTCTTTCTCGTTTCCAAGCACTGCCCTCGTTGGCATGATCTTTGCCTTCTCAATCTTTCTCTATTGTGTCACTTCTCTACTGATAAGAGCAAAACATAACGGAGGAATAGTCGATGGCCACAAAAGAGCCTCCTTGCCAGAAGCCGGCGGTGCGTGGCCTTTAATCGGCCATCTCCCTGTGTTAGGAGGCCCAGTGCCGCCCCATATAGTCCTAGGAAGAATGGCTGACAAATATGGGCTGATCTTTACCGTCAAGATAGGGATTCGACGAGTGCTAGTAGTTAGTAATTGGGAGATAGCCAAGCAGTGCCTTACCATGATCGATAGAGTCTTTGCAACTCGACCCAAGTCAGTTAGCTCTGAGGTCATGGGCTATAACTACGCCATGTTTGGCCTCGCTCCCTACGGCCCTTATTGGTGCCACATGCGCAAGATCACCATGCTCGAGCTCCTCTCCAACCACCGGCTGGAATTGCTTAAGCATGTCCGGGAATCGGAAGTCCAAGCATCAATAAACCACATCTACAAGCGATGTACGGAAAACTATAGTGGCTCACCAAAGAAGGTGTTGGTGGATGAAGCGATGGTTTAGCGACATAACTCTAAATGTGATGTTTAGGATGATAGTTGGGAAATGATATGAGGGCGAACGAGACGAGAAGGGTCGAGACGCTTTGAGGGACTTCTTCGACTTGGCAGGGAGGTTCGTAGTGTCCGACGCATTCCTGATGTTAAGGTGGTTCGATTTGGATGGATACAAGAAGATGATGAAGAAGATGGCCCAAGAGCTAGACTGTGTGGTTCAAGGATGGCTAGATGAGCACAAAAGCAGAAGAAACACTAACAAGAGACAAGGGAATAACAAGGACAATGACCAAGATTTCATGGACGTGATGATATCCATTGTCGATGCTGCCAAAGAGCTTCCATGTTACGATGCCGATACTTTCATTAAAACAACATGCATGGTAAGTTTATTTAGCATTATCATCCCAGTTCATTGAAAAGCATTTGATATGGTAGATTGGTGAAAATTTCAAATTTTAGATTTTCTGCAAGAAACTTTACATAGATCACAAGGCCTGCAACGGATTCACTTAGAGTTATTCTTAATCCAAAACACCACAAACTTTTGCAAGATGTAAACGTTAGTACATAAAATCACATGTTATTTTTTATAATTTTTTAAAATTATTTAATAATTTTAAAATTTTGACAGGAAAGAAAAAAAGTTGCTTCCAAACAAACATACCGTAAAATTCTTCTAGAATGTATTTTGGTTCCAAAACTCTTCATTTGAGCATTTGGTTTCTAATCCATTTAAGTTTTTGGTAAGTTTTACTGTCGTAAGTGGTACCCACGGCCACGGCATACAGTTTAAAGGAATGTTAGAAATTTAATCAGGACTTTACATGCTACAGACTAATTTGTATAACCTTTTGTTGTTGCACAAATTATCTCAACGATCATTGATTTGGATAGTTAAAAAAATAAATAACCAACTACCAAATGAACCCTGTTAATAATTTTATGCACAGTACCTTTATTTTTATGAAATTGTTAAAAGATTGGGTTTTTAGGTACCTGGCAGTCACGAAAAAATGTGGTACAAACACGGTACATTGCAATGCAGTATATATGAGAATATAACTCGATATCGACATAAATTAATGAGTTCAGATTCACGTTAATACTGATTAATATGTGTGTATTTCACCCTTAATTTGACTTTTACCATGTGCATATGCGTTGTTAACTTCTTGACGCGTATCTAACAAGTGAGTTCCACAATAATTGTATGGGTATCAAAGTCATTTCTGCTGATCTTATGTAAAAGTAGTTTTTTTTTCTCTTAAAACTAGGTTAATAGCTAGCTACTTCATTATGTAGATTTATCATTTTCAACGAGTGGTGTTTTTGAACTCTTTTTCGATGTCTCGCTTGTTAGAAAATTTTCGTTCAAAAGATTAAAGAAGGAAACACTTACCCATTATATATCCACTTATCTCGCTAAGAGAGACAAAAGGTACTTATGTTTTAATAATTGGTTGTTTTGAAGTACCAATTATTTCCTGGCAGAAAACATAAAAAAAAAAAAAGAAGTTTGGCCTAAAGAAGAAATCATAAAGATTCGACTTCATTATATAGCTATCATTTTGTTTCTCTTAGACGAACATTAAAAAAGTATGGGTTAATACCATAAAAAATCCCAAACCGGTACACTTGTAACAAAAATATGCCAAACTAATTTTTTGACCTAAAAAACCCTCAAACCGGTACAACTGTGACAAATTTACCCTCCGTTAAATTGGGTTAATACCACGAAAAATTACAAACAGATAAATCTGTGACAAACAAAGGGGTAAAACCCTAAATTGGCACCCTAGTCAACTATCATGTGTCATTCAACTTAGCAAATTGATAGTAAAATTTAACGAAAACAAATCAATGGTAAATTTATCACAGGTATACCAGTTTGAGGTTTTGGCGGTCAACAAATTAGTTTGAGGCAAAAATCCCAAACTGATACACCCGTGACAATTTTATCCCAAACTAATTTGCTGACTGCTAAAATCCCAAAATAGTACATCTATGATAAATTTACCCTCGATTTGTTTCCGTTAAATTTTATCGTCAAATCGCTTTGTTAAATGACATGCGATAGTTAACCGACATACAAGTTTTATGTTTTACCTTTCGTTTGTCACAAGTGTACCAATTTGTGATTTTTTGTGGCATTAATCCAATTTAATGGAAACGAACAGAAGGTAAATTTGTCACAAATTTAGGGTTTTTAGTTATTAAAAAATTAGTTTGGGGTAAATTTATCATAATGTATCAGTTTTAGATTTTTTGTGGTCAAAAAATTAATTTGAGGTAAAATTATTATAAGTGTATCAGTTTGAGATTTTTCGTGGTATTAACCCAAAATTATTCATAATACAACTCTTGAACTTAAAGAAATTGGTTGAAATAATTTTACGTGTCACTGTATTCTTTTTGGGTCAAGGCACAAATTTCTCCCTAATTAATTAGATTATTGAATATTGTCTTGTGAATCACTGAGTCTACATATGACATCTCAATATAAATAAGAGCAAACTCACTTTATGTTCTCTGTCATTAGGGGGAAAAGTGTTAAAAAAGTCGTAAACCTTTTATATTTGAGTCAATTTAATCCTAAACCTTTTTTTGATGTAAATTCAGTTATAAACCTTTTGCATTGATGCCAATTTAGTCATAAATCTTTTTTATGTCAATTCAGTCATAAACATTTTGCATTTGTGCCAATTCATTCCTAAACATTTTTGTCTTTGTATCAATTCAGTCGTTCCGGCCAGATTTCGCTGACGTGGACGCCGGCGGGCAATCACCAACATTGACATGGACAACTTTTAATAATATTTTAATATTTTTTGAATATTTATTTATTTTTTTCTTTTTATCGTTCTTTTTTCTCTCCCCTTCCTCCTTCTTGTAGCCGATCGCCAAACCAGCGACTAGCTAGAGGCCGACGAGATCCTCACCGGCCACTGGCGTAACCTCGCCAACCACTGGCGTGGCTTGCCCTCGCCAACGACAATGAAGGCGAGCCTCGCCATGGCTGGGCGAGGCCTGACCTGGCCAAATTTAGCGAGGTTGTGCCTTGCCCAGCCACTAGCGAGGTCGACCTCGCCATGGCTAAGCGAGGCTAGACCTCAGTAGATTTGACCAGGTCAGGCCTTGCCTAGCCGCCGGTGATGCTCGACCTCGTCGAATCTTGCGAGGTTGAGCCTCGCCAGTAGCTAGGTGAGCCTCGCCTTCGCCGTCGCTAGCGAGGGCCAACCTCACTAGTAGGCGGCGATCAGCTGGAGGAAGGAGGGAAGTAAAAAAAATAATAATAAAATAAAATTCAAAAAGTATTAAAATATTATTAAAAGTTGTCTACGTTAACACCAGTGACCAGCCAGCATCCACGTCAGCAAAATCTAGCCAAAATTGATCAAAATGATTGAATTGTCTCAATGACCAAAAAGTTTAGGACTGAATTAGCACTAGTGCAAAAGGTTTAAGACTGAATTGACACAAAAAAAAGTTTATGACTAAATTGACACCAATGCAAAAGGTTTAGAATTGAACTGGCACTAAAAAAAGATTGAAATCTAAATTGATACCAATATAAAAAGTTTAGGACTTTTTTGGTCCTTTTTGTATCATTAGAGCAAAAGAATAGAAATTGCCTTATCCGCACACTCGTGTCTTTCACTGGCCTGGTTCGAATGGGGCAAGTTTCTGGCCCGACATGCACTGGGATCAGGATCATGTAATAGCGGCCCGCATTCAAAATCTCTCGACCACAAACAAGAAATAAAAAGAAAAACTTTTATCTAGCAACCTAAAAAAATTGAGACAATAGCATATTTAACACCAATAAGATAAATCCCTTTAAGGTCAGGGAAAACAGAAACGGGACAATAATTCCAATGTTGATAGAATAGCTACGTGGTTTCCTACCGCTTGAAATAAATGAGGAAAAAATGTCAGAAAAATCATAAACTTATTATATTGAGGCCAATTTAGTTCTAAACTTTTTAATGGTGTCAATTTAGTCCTAAACATTTTGATCTAGAGTCAATTTAGTCATTTTGATTAATTTTGGCCGGATACTATTGACATGAATGTCGACTAGTCTACATGACATTGACACGGATACTTTTAATAATATTTTATTTCATATTTAATTTTTTTTTATTTTGTTTCTATTTTTTCTTCCTTTTCTTCTTCTTCTAGCCGGTCGTAGGCGCGACCTTGCCCCCTTGCTAGATAGGGTGAGGGTGAGCCTTGCCAACCCAGTGCAAGGCCACCCTCGCTAGTGGCCAGCGAGGTCTCGCCGCCCTCACCTTTGGCCTATTGCCAAGGTCCAACAACCAGCTGGAGAAAGAAAGAAGGGAAAGAAAAAAAATAAAAAAGAAAAAAACGAAAATTTTTTAAATTTTATCCATGTCAGCACCAAACCCCCTACATGGCATGGCCGGCGTCTATGTTTGCAATATTTGACCAAAATTAGTCGGAATGACTAAATTGGCCATCAAATTAATGCAATTAAAAGATTTATGACTAAATTGACATAAATATAATAGGTGTAGGATTTTTCTGACACTTTTCCTAAACAAATCAAATCATACCACTAAGAGGTCCCTGACCCAAAAAACACAAAGGGATCTAAATGTTTTCCAACGAAAGAAAAACTTGTAATTGCCTGAAAAAAGAGAAAAGGTCTTCGAACTTCGGGTATACTATGAAGCATGAAGTATTAGTGTGTTTGATCAGTTCATGTCTTATATGCACTTTGTATGCTAGTACATAACACCGATTTTTTATAAATTTCATGAAAAACGATTGGTCATTCTAGTTGACTATCCGTCTTTACAGACACTCATTTTAGCTGGTTCAGACACTACATCAGTTTCTCTTACATGGGCTGTGTCTCTATTACTCAACCATCCTGAAGTCATAAAGAAGGCCCAACGCGAAATAGGCGCTCAAATCGGTAGAGAAAAGTCGGTAAAAGAATCGGACCTCAAGAATTTGGTCTACATCTAGGCCATCCTCAAGGAGACCTTGCGTTTATACCCGGCAGGCCCACTCGGCCTACTGCACGAGTCAAGTGAGGATTGCACCGTGGATGGCCACCACATCCCAAAGGGCACTCGTCTCTTCCTCAACCTTTGGAAGATCCATCGGGACTCGCACATCTGGTCCGACCCTCTCGAATTCCGGCTGGAGAGATTCTTGACCACCCACAAAGACTTTGATGTCCGAGATCAGAATTTCGAGCTGATACCATTTGGGAGCGGGCGACGAATGTGCCCCGGAATCAATTTAGCCCTGCAACTAATGTCATTGTCCCTTGCGGCTCTTCTTCACTGGTTCGACATTACGACATCGGCAGATGAACCAGCTGACATGACCGAGGCGATCGGAACGACGAATCTCAAAGCCACCCCACTCGAAGTCCTTTCAACTCCACGCCTTCCTGAGCACATATACCAAGGACCCTGCTCTAGAAATGGTGAATTGCTCAGGCTTTACATCCGAAGCGCCTCTCTTGCATGTTCTCGCTTATCAGTAGCGGATTATGTTTCCAAAAGTAAATTGAAGAGAATGCAGATTTGATGGGTAATATATTAATCGATAGTTTCACTATGGAGTATGCTTGATCGGTGAGGGTGATTCAGAATTTCAGTTTTTCATTTGTTTGCCCCAAACTAAGGAATTGGGATTAAATCACAAATATTCTTCAAATGGGTTGATACCACCAAAAATCTCAAACTATATACCCATACCATATTTATTCCAAATTAATTTTTATGTCACAATATATCCCAAACTAGTAAATCTGTATCACTTGTACGATAAAGTGATGTTTATGTCATAAAAAACCCTAAGCCAGTATACTTGTGCCAAATTTATCTCAATTATACCCTAAGATTTTGATAGATTTGTGACAGGTATATCGGTTTAGAACTTTTTGTGACACAAAAGTTTGGGCTATATAAGACATGGATATACTAGATTAAAATTTTCTGTCACAAAAAAATTAGTTTAGAGTAGATGTGATATAGACATACCAGATTGGGATTTTTTGTGGTGTTGTCCTAAATTGAGAAATCGGGGCAAAGAGGAAGGCGACTTCAAAGGAAAGAAGCTGAGGAACGCAACGTTGATGGCCTAACCTTGCTTCATAAGAAAGAACATTGTGTCATAAGGGAGAAAGAATATGTACATTTGCAATTACGCATAAGTGAAAATTTTGAAATTTCACAAAGTGTTAAATGTTATAGTTTTAACGGGGCTAAAAAGTGGTTTACAAAATTATCTAAAAAGTTCTAAACCTGTTATAGTGACGGTCAGTTCAGTTATAAACTTTTAAAATTTAATCCTAAATTTTTCGATAATTTTTTAATATAGTCCATCTGGTCAATTTTGATCAAAAATAGCTGACATGGCAGTCTAGCTAACGCCAGTCATTTTGCATGGCACAGCTAGCAGCTTTGATGAAGCTCAAAACAACATCGGCCCTCACACAAACTAGAATGGCCCTCACCAAAGGACGTCGCTATTTTGAGCACTCTCTGATACTCTGTCCTCCTCCTCGAAGCTACGCTTGTTGAATCGGAACATGAACAACATGCCTGTTGCCAAAATCTTTGAACCACCATATTTACACATCCCATGAGACCTGAATCGGGACACCGTTGACCTTGACCCTCTCACTCCCCTCTAAATTTCCACTTCAAATGTTTCACCTGTGACACCCCTCGAGTCGACCTCAAACCACCACCTAGTTTAGTATTTGTGGTACGATCGATCAAGATCTATGTGTTATTGCCGCAAAATCTTGCAACCATCACGAATGCCCTATGGCCGAACATGTGTTTTCACCTCAAAATATAGGCCTTGACTCTCAGCTGGGCCTTTGTGCTCCACCATGGTGCCATTGCCAGATCTAGGTAAGGCGAGGGCATTGCAACTCTTGCCTGTGGCTAGCAAGGCAACACGAAGGCCCACGCCTTGTGGTTGACAAGGCCACGAAGGCCCCAAGATTATGGCCCCCACCAGCCTCGTTAGCCTTTACAAGGATAGAAAATAAAAGAAAATATAAAAAATTATAAAAATTGTCAAAACAATGTTGTTTCAATCACTAATGGTCCACAGTCAACACAAGCTATGCCACGTAGGATGGCAGGTTAGTGCTAACTGGATTGCCATGTCAGCAATTTCTAATCAAAATTGAATTGACTACATTAGCAAATGGAGCTAAGATTTAAAACAAAATTGACTAAATTAGAAAGTTTATGATTGAAACGGCCATCATATAACATATTTAATAAAATACTAGGGATATTTTAAGACAGTTTTGAATATCAGGCAAACATGAGAGACTCAATTCACATGTTTGAGACATGGCGGAACGCCAAACGGTTCTCAAATACAGTCCCTTCTTAGCCATTCATTTATCAGTCAGATAAGTAAACGTCGCGTAAGTATCAAGGACAAATATGACCTCGGAGAAATTGGAGGAACGACGAGATAAGAGGGATGCTTCCTACTTATCAAGAACCAGTGCAGGAATATCCAGACATGGTCCCAGGTTGTCGGAGGAACACGGGAGCTATCAGATCAACAGCTCAATTACTCTAAATGATCCATTCTATCTAGTCAAAAGTCCAATCCTAATGGTCCGCAGAAGATCCCTGGTGGACACAATGAGAAGCATCCTGGATACGACGGCTTAAAATAATCGAGAGGCTAATTACCAGGTCAAATAATGACAACTATTGCGGACTCCATAAACGAGAACGGGGAACAAGACCAAAAGAAGTAGCAAGAACTTACAACGAATAGTGGCTCAATAAGCTGAAGAATGATACAAACACGGGGTACTCTCATCCAACAGTAGAAACCAGGAGAACTACAGTAATAAATTAGTTGAGGACCGATTATAACAAATGAGAAATCATTCAGCCTACCAAATCTATATTACACACAAAGAAAGAATAGATGACACTATCGACAGATTATACAGTACAAAACTCTTTCTCTAACTACATGGATGCGAGAAGATCTCTCATTTCTGCTATGGATGGGATGGTCTCGTTCGGATAGATCTTGGCAACGAGTTGGGCAAAACTTTCATACTTGTCAAGAAACTCCTTCTGTCAAGATTAGCAATCACAGCATTAAGCACCCAACCAATCAGATGACTCTCTGACCTTCGAGAAAGTGCATATCGTAATAGTGCTTGACATTTTGGTAAGACAGAACAAGAGAAAGGAGATACTTGAAAGTCGCATTTCATGTAGAAATGATGACAATCAGGTTTTTATGGCAAACCATGCCACGAAGTTTATCATTTTCAGGGATGAGATACTTCTACCTTGCACTTATCCCAAAGGGAAGGCAATAATTCATCTGAAGTTAAGTTCTTCTGCAATTTCTTGTACATTGCACTGATGGACTTGTCAACCTATATAAGAAAAACAAAGCCATTACCAAAGTGAACTTCGTGCAAAGCATGATGAGAATATCCAACAACTTACACCAGATAAACTGGATTTTAGCATCTTCCGAAGATCCATTTTGGACAATCCAAGTTGGAAAGGAATCTGAAATTGCAGGGGAGAATAATTTCAGCTAATAAATTTAGAATTAGCAATTAAACAATAAAACGACTTGATAAAGTCTGCAGGCAATAAATATCATCATACGTCTCCCTTTGCTGTTTCATGATTGTCTAAAGAGAGATGATTAATCCGCTTTTCAGAGACAAACAATTGGGTGAAAAATCACACTTCGTTTGTCATTTCCATCTTGTACAGCTACCTTCCACAATTTATGCCATGCATCTTTCTCTTCATTTGAAAAATTTTCCAAAACCGTAAAGTGGAGGCACTAAAAACCTTAAAGTTTGACCATTCTTTATCAAAAAAAATTACCTCAAATGCATGTCAAGTGAGCTATACACAATGATCTATGCAAGAAATGACCACTACTAGTCTCACATTTTTCAGAGTTAAACTATCTTAACATTTTCCTAGAAATCAACATAAGCTCTTACCATATTCTCCACAATGGTGGAAGGTGTTGGACAACTACATGAAGATCATATGCAGCAATGTGCATTACTCCTTTAAAAGATGTCAATATTACTTTAGGAGTCCTTTTAGGAGTAAAAGTAATCTTCCAGGAACATTTCCAGGCATATTCCCTCTAGAATTCCCGACCATGGCATGTTAAACGGGTTATGAAAAGGCTGAAGGTTTACATGGGTCTAGACAGATGCTGGCTCCTCTAGCAAATGACCACAAAAAAAGCAGTGCCAGCCAGAAAACTATAAATCTTTAAGAAGTTTCCGAGTTAGCTTGGTGCATGCTTGAATGTCTCAGCTGGCACTAAAAATACTGCACCAATTCTCTTCCATGATTAAATATATGGATAAAAATAATCCCATGAAACGAGATAATAGAACCCACAGTAACATCAAATTCTATTTTCAAGTATAAAAGTATTATGCCAAACAAACATTTCAAACTTCCTGGAAATTCTGATCTTTTTAAACAAATGTAGCACTCCGATTATGAAATTCAGAGACGGCCAATTCCATCAAATTTCCAGCTCTTATCCTCCGTCAATGGACCACTATCTAATCCACAAAGACACCAACCTCAACTCAAACATAAACGGCTCACACAGTACCCAAATGAAATAAAAGAAACGCAAAATGCGGCAATATTAGGTAATTGTTAGTAAAAAAATGCACAGATACCAAGAGATTAGTAACATTTTCATGCAGCAACAAAAGAAGATGCAACCACCAACCTCTTCAGGAGAAATAGTGTACATCAAATCCTCAATTTTTCGAGCAAATTGGAAAAGCCGTTCAAATTGCTGCCATAAACAAACTAGTGAGGATGAGCCTGAGAGAAAATCTGAAAAAAAGTAAGACATTATAATTGCTAGATTAAAAGAGCTAAATAGGCAGATTCTCACGTAGTATATAATCATGCTGATAAATCGCGTACAAGCTTGTTCATAAGCTTCACTTGCTTGATGATAAAACTTTGCTAACGTGGGTACGACATTGGCTAAATCATATAAGCTGCAGGTAAATGTTCTTGCTCAGAATATCATATGGTGTAGTAGATAAGAAGCGAATTAATTATGCTAAACAATTAATACCAGATGAGTTGTGAAGACTATCCTAAGAAAGTTATACCTGTTCTGGAATGCAGCATAGTTCTCCAAAAGAAAGATGTCAGCATACTTAGGATCAGTTTGAGCTATTTTCTCCAATGTGACAAACATAATACTAACCTGTCCATGCATAATTAAATATTAGAAAATCACTGGTCCAAGGCACAAAACAGAACATACTTCTTTCCACCTTGCATTATCATCCAATAACCAGGTTGGTCAAAGGAAGGAGCACATATGATTAGAAAAAGTAACTAACGAATTTAGTGTATGCTTGGTCAACAAGATCCCTGGATTGTCCCTGAATGTACTGTTCCATACGTGTAGCAAGAGTTGCAAATCTGGGAAGCACATAGTCACGGCAAGGGATTAAGACATTTCAAAACCAACAGCTATTTGTGGACCTTCTATATCAATGGCATTATCATCATATACAGACAAGAAAAGCTAGTAAAATATGAGCAAGAGAAAACTATTGCCACTAAAATAAGGAATGAGCAGTACAAAGATTTAGAATACGCAGTTATCAACTACTAACGTTAATCGACATGCTTCAGTAGCTATCTTCCCCAGTGGTATTCTAGGTCGAAACCGTTGTTTCTCCTTCTATGCATATTGATAATTATTAAAAAAATTTAGCACCTCCAGCCACAAAAATCTACACCAAATAGTTTCAGCAATGAGCTAGTGTGTTTAAAGGAGACTAAAGGAGCAACCCTAGCATGTTGATCAGATCATGGACGTAAGCAGCAGACATGACATTTTGATATTTCGGGGGTGCTGCTTCATTGTCATTCCCTAAAAATCCAAGCAGAGCATCATCACTTATTTAACTTTCATGTTCCATCGGTCAAACCTAATTTGTTACTTCAGTATATCTACCTACAGTAGGTGCACATGGAAATGTACTCTGGTGAGTGTGTTTGGAGATGCCTATACTATTTTTAAGTTGCTTTACCTTGTACTTTTAGCAATTGAACTTTGCCTATACTATTTTTAATTTTGAACCCTTCAAATCTTCATAAATCCATAGTTATTGATACTTGAAGTCATGTAGAATTTCTCCCTATTTTTCTCACATTGGGCAACTTAAAATCGGTAACTTAAAATATTGTAAGATGCTCCAAATGAGCAATTAATTTTCAAACCCAGAGACACATGTTCCACATTCGGAGTATCATCTACAAATTAAAATCAGATAGTAAGCACTTCGTGCTGAGTCCAACCAACATTTGCCCACTACTGCTTTGTCTTTCTGGGCCTGAACCTACCACTCAATTCAAATGCTTCTCCGCAAAAAGAGGCAGAGTTACTCAGACAAAGAATCAGCTGGGGGCGCTATAAAACAACTGCATATTTAAAGTGCCAACACTGCAGAATGAGGAAGACAGAGCAATAAGTGTCTTGTCTAAGCCCAAATCTGCCTCATAACCCGAGTTCTTCTTGCCTTCAGTTTCTCATTAACTTAAGTGAGTTGTAACAATCACTCCTCAGAATGACCAGATATACATTCTCACAGATATGCATCACCTAAGTTGTGAGAGTATACTACGAGATTCTATCTACAAATAAAAAAGCCTATGAAAACACTGTACCTTGGAATGTATGATAAAACTCCTGTTTGCTTAACATTTCGCTCGTTCCTTTCAATCTGGTGACAAGCTTCGTCAACAAACTGCACATATATATTTTGCAAATGATTCCAGGATAATATTAGCAGTGCATCAAACAACATATGTTTGCAAATTAGAGATAACTTACACGGCCGAATTGCATAGATATCCTTGACTCCAGATCGTCAAGCAAGAGACGCACAAAACCTGCAGCATCAGCTTTCTGACCAGAAATATATCGCTCCGTGATCCCATGCATAGATATGCAACGCAAAGGATCTATTTTGTATGCCCAATCCACCACAGCATAAAAGTCCTCCTATAATTCAAATGCACCAACAATTATCTTCCCGGGTCTAGCTGAAACTTCTAATATAATCAATCAAGCTGTAAGAGATGCCACTGCTGGGCATTGAAAAAAACTGACAATATGACGTAAAATATAACCCATCACTATAGATTGATAAATAAAAGAAGAAAGTGCGCTCCAGGAGACACATCTTCTACTACCTTGAGTAGACTATCGACAAACTTTCAAAAGCAGCAGATGAAAGTTGACGCAGAGGAACTGTTATCAGAAAAGCTGTTCACAAGTACTTTTGAGCATTTTAATTCTAAATTTCATATCTGAAGGCTTCTTTCAATTATAGTTAAATATGTAAAGTGATGAGAAATTTATTTGAAAAAATAATTTACTCAAAACAGTTAGAGATTGCATTGTGTTTAACAAAATACTTCATTGCATTGAAGCAAAACCAACTTTATTTACACTATGGTCATCACATTCACAGCATTGTTCATGAAAGCTCCAACACCAGAAACAGCCACACCAAATGGACTTTAATTATACAGTTGACACTGCAACTATATAAGATAACTAAAAACGAGAAATTGGTTTAAAAACTACTAATATGGGAAGGGATATTTGGTAAATAAGCATGAAACCCTCCTCTCCAGTTAGGGGATAAGTGCACTGAAAGTCCTAAAACTTGTCACAAAAGTGCAATTGAGTCCTAAAAACTGACATAAGAACCAGTCATGAAGACAATTTGTGGTTCAACCGGTTTTATCGATGATGTATCAGCATTGACATCCCATAGTAAATGCAAAAAAAGAATTTATAATATTCCTGACTTGACAAAGACAAGACAAGACCTAGAAAAGCCAGAGTGGCAATCGCACTTTCATTTAGGAGGGCACCATTTCAATTCTCCTTCCACTCAAAAGTGGGCATGACCACCTTTACAGGGATTATAAGCAAACCTTGTCCACCTGGTATTGCATTAGATTTTTTTCCCACAACAATGAGGATTGAATCCTTACAGGTTTACATACCTTTAAATTGAATTGAACCTATATTAAATAGTTTGCTAGGACTCCGATTTAACTGTGTGAAAGGTGGTTCATTCCATGTCTTAAGCAAAACAAATCACAGAATTGTATGCAGGCCAAGGAAACTGCTTGAACTGACTGGTCGAGTGTGCTATTCATATTGCATTTGTGCCTTTCTCTTCTTCCTTTTTTCTTATCTGAAGTTGGCTCATAAAATCAATATTGCCAATCCTTCCCATTGCCATTTTAACGACATTGGATCAGCAAATGCAGCAAATCCTACTTTTAAATCCTCCAAATCGTTTCTTCTTTTGAGTCCCTTCATATCAAGAGGATAAATATTCAACTATATAACAAAGTTAACCTATTTGAAATCTTGAGCTCTGTACAAGTTTTGGTCGTGGATATTTGACGAATGGTTCACAGCTTTAAGTATTCTCCTTTGTTTTATTGAAGGAGGCTTTAACTATTCTCATCACCCACAAAGTACAACTCCTTAAACAAAGATAACATCCACCTTTTGACCTTTTAGCAAGTGCTCCTAACTCAAATTCAAAAATATCCGGTCAACACCAACCATACCATGACAGGCATTTTTAGTATACATATATACATGCATATACACATGAATATACCTACATATATGCATGCATATGTATATTGAATGGGCATAACCATTTTTACTAATATGACTCCAGAAACTTTTGGAAGTCACACTCTAAATGTTGCTGAACCAGGTTGAGGTGATTCTTTTGGTCCAAGAATTATTTTACTAAAACAAAAATGCAAGAATTTGCAGAAAATAACAAAAAGTCAGTGAACTTTACTTGAATACCGTCAAGCAAATCCTGTAGGGACTCATTTAGTGCTACCAGCTCTGCAGAGTCGTTACCTGGAGTGCATAACATCATCAAATTTTTAAAATGTCTGTTACCATATGAATGCAATACATTTCAAGCAGAAATTATTAGATAATCATTGTCAACTAGAAGTTTACCAGATTTACTGTCATTTTCGTCAATGTCCATGATTCCCAAATCGTCGTCGTCGTCATTAGATCCTGCTTTATTGCCATTACTGACACCTCCAGGTGGAACAAGTGCTGGAACTTCAAAGCACATAAAGTGCGCAAAGAAAGAACTCTGCAGTTGAAACAAGGTCAGAGCATTTCATTGCCAATTAAAAGAAAAACCAGACTAATAGTACACATGCAGGTAGAATAAAACCTCATCTACAAGGAGAGGGATGAAGATTGTAAGCATCTTCGCATACGCCTCAGACACAGTGGAGGTATCTGAATTATTCACATTCTGACCAGGACCAGTAGAACCTTCAAGCCAGACTGTTGGATTTCTTGATGCTTTTGTACTAGCACGAAGCTCATTTGCAAACTCACGTGCCTGTAAATGGTTGATAAAACTCTCATTGACCATTCAACTAGACTTCTTTAGTGAGATTGATGGCACACAGCTATTCAATTAAGCAGAGAAAGTTCTCAAGGACACAGTACAAGAACTTACACAAGTAAATAATAATTTGGCAATGTTCTCAGAAAAGAAAAATTAACCGAAGGACAAGTTTCACCACTTCACATAGGTGGATATGCTGCTCTAGTGAGACCATCTAACTTTATCGTAGCTCTGTATTAATATTATAGAGAGAAATCAAACAAATGGAAACTAATGGAGACCTAAACTAAATTGTATTATGGCCAAATACACGGGGACTACAACAGAATTATAAGTAAAAGCTGCAAAAGGGTACATCTTAAACCAGCATGTTAATAGATGGATATCCACATCAAGACTTATACAATGGTAGCAGCGGCCACAGCAGATATACCATCATTGCACTGTGAATGCTTTTTTCACTTGTCACGACTGCCAAGGCCTCATTAAGGCATAAGAGTCATCAAAGAGCCATAGAGGCCATTTTATTGTGGTTGCTCAAATTTACACTCCTCGTTAGTATCTCAAGAACATCTCTCAATTAAATCAGAAATTTTGGCATATCATGTCTCTTTTTGGGTATGTATATGCTATCAAACTTACTTCTGAAAAGTAAAGTTGAGAGGAGCAAGAGATGGAAAGCCAAGAAAAGCTCACATCAGTCACAAAGAAGTAAAATTAGTCGGGCCACATTGGATAGGATTAGGAGGTCTAGTCTTGCTTCTGTATCTCTTTGTTTATTATGTCAGCAACGTAGTGAATCCATAAACCATCTATTTCTCGAATATAGCTTCTCTTCTCGAATGTGGAAGAAAATACTTCAGCCTTTCTGTAAATAGAGATTCTGGAGATTGGATCTCAGAGTTTTACATGGGTAAAGCCAAATTTGGGAGGGTACAGATTTCAAAAACTTTCAGGAATTGTTGCATCTACTTTATTTGGAAAGCTAGGAATTAGATGCTCCATTATAAAGTTGTTCAATCAATTGAAGCAGTTCTGAAGCTAGTTTTGTTTGCTGTCAAATGTAGATTAGATGAATATAGTAGTCTTAAGAAGCAATTTGTTTCAGATGTGCATTTTCAACTTATGCTCTGTCTGGAAGATTACACTGAGTACAACGTTGGTTTTTCCGTTTGAAGCAAACAGCATTGTTTCAGAAGCTGATTCTCTAGGCATGTAGTGGAAGTACTACCCACGTTCATTCTTGTTCACATGAGACAGCTCATGTTGTTGGGACTTGGTCAGGGCCTTGTGAAGGGATTAGTCCACCCAAAATGAAAAGTTTACAAGGAAGTGGTAACTTACAAACAGGGGAAAGAGAAAAAGAGAATTGGATAGGCCTGAAAACCGTAACTCTTCAGCTCATAATGGATCGATGGGTGAAGTTACGGTTGCTATGAGACATCTTAGGCCAGGTAGAGTGACCACATTAAACACTAGCACTTTGTAAGCTTTGAAAAACACAACATTGTTAAGAAGAAATACACTAGCTTTAAGTTGTGGATCTATTTCCAAAAGCTTCATGCAGAGTGTTCTAATCTTCACACTCTCTCTTGTTTTATTATGTCTACTACTCACCTTTTGTTTGATGTGGTTATGTCCACATTCTGTGCTTTATCTGTGAGGTTCAGCTTCCAGGTAAGGGAGAGTGTTAAGATATATGCTTAACATACATTCTGGAAACATTTCATTACAGTATCAAACTCAAATTTCCTAGGACAAATTCAATATTACATGTGAAATGCTAGCCACAATGGGCTCTCTGCTCCTTCCATGTTGGACAAGGAACGGCCCTTGAGACATTATCTTTAGTGCAAAAAAGTCACCTATAACTTCATAAATGTTTTATTCCTCCTTGCTACAGGTACTCAAACTGGAATATCCAGATCATAGAGTTCTATAATTCTAATTACAGTTAAGATTTTTATAAATCAGCAGTTACTTTTATCGAATTGACTTTCCACTGTTTTTCTCGTAGGAATGTTAGGTCGCAGATATACGTGAGATATCATCAAAATAAAAGAAACTAAAGAAATCACTGGTCATCCTGTGCTTGACAAAGATCTCTTGCCCAACACCCGCAACCGCAACAACCACAGCATAAAACCCAAGAAGGCAATTTAGAACCTTAGCAAATACCCTAAGTGAAGTGCATAAGACCATTTCCATCATTATCGCAATGGAGTATGCTGCCATAATGCAGCCTGCATTAACTAGTACACATCACGTAGGCTCCTTTGAAGTTGAAGAATAGAAACTAATTGAAGAGGCAAGAGAAATATGGAAAGTATCTATGACAGACATAGACGTAATATAGAACGTTAACATGGTCAAAGTAAAGTAAACTTTGACTAAACAGATTAGCAATTTCATATACTGACCTCCCTGCGAAGAAGCAAATTGAGGGAGTTGCAATAAGCTTTTCTCAATGGGCCCAGACAGTTCTTATCAAGACTCTGTGAAGAAACGGGAGTTTCAGAAAACATAATAAAGGCGACAAACAAACATAACAAACATGTAAACAAGACATTTTCAACTAGTAGTCCAGGATGTAACCTTCAAATGTTGCAGGAGGCGAGCATAAGTTCTGCATTTATAGCGCAAGTCAGCATGATCAGGTCTCTTCAATTGTCCCCGCTGTTAACAAGCAAACCAATCTTAGAATTCCCGAAGTAAATGTCCAAAACTTAGAGGATAAAACGTAATTAAATCACCTGAGAAAAATAACTCTTATCACTTATCATGAAATCCACCAGACTAGCAAAGTAGTTTCTCAAAAACTCAGAAGCTCGTCGCACAAATGTACTTTTCAATTTTTCAAGTTCTGCTCTCTTCTCCTTGACCTGGACCCATGATACACATCTTAGAGAGAAATCATTAAGCACTCAGAATTTATGATAACCCATAAATAGACATAATAATAGTCCATTCATATTTATAGAATCACAGAAACAAATGTCCACTTGATTTAACAAATATTCATAAGAGATGTCACAATATAATTGATTGAGAAGCAGAGTCAACCTGCAACACAATCACAGAAATAAGTAGAACCATTCTTCTTGATGAATGAACAATTAGAGAGCTAGAGAACTATCACAATGAAAGGGCAGATAAAAAGTCTAAGAGACAAATGACTACATACCACACATGCACAAACCTTCAAAGAGAGGGGGAGGAGGGATAAACTGCTAGGTTCATATTTGCAGCTTAAACGTCCTTTTTCCACTCCCACAACCCCCCTCCCCCCCCCAAAAAAAAAAAACCCCTCCTCCCTCTCCCTCTAATCACATAACAAATTGCTAGGTTCATAATCCGCAACCCAACATAGAATAGCCATATACATCGCAACGCAGTAGCTAATACAACATCTAGTAAGTATACAATCTACTAATAGAATGCAAAGGTAAAGTGCATACTGCTCGCATATTTGCGTAACCAGGATCCAAATTAGGAACTTCAATGCCCCGTAATGCACTTGTCAGCCACTCACATGCTTCAACATTTTGGAGCATATGGCCCTCGTCAAAAGAACCTCCTGTTAGACATGCTGCATACTACAAGAAGAAAAGTTCCATCAGGAGTTGTAAACTCAAGACTCTGAAAAGCCAAAAGTCTCATTTAGATTTCTCAGCTAATGGAATGAATTCCAAAAATGACATACCTCAGACGGTACACGCAACCGTTCAAGAAGCTTATCAAGTTCTTCAATAAGTGATTTATTATTTACAGACTGCATCCCCAATTTGTTATTTCGAGTCTCTATCTGGATGCACATATTAAGTAATCATGGTGTAAGATAAAGAGACTGAAACTCCAAGGTAACAATATGCAGAAATCAAAATCCATATCAAAGCCTAATCTGAAAAGAGTGTGCAGGTAGCATGGAGCTGTAAACAACAATGGAACAGATCATTTGTAATGCAACAAATCTACTTGCTCAAAGGACATGAATATTATAGTTCCAGCATAACCAAAAGTACTAACTTGATAATACCTCTTGTAAGTCAATGCCAAAGAAAACGGAAAGGCTAGTAAAAGTGCAGAATAAAAGAACGACTTGTCTCCGAGCAGTATCTAATTTTATTAACACAATAACTGGAAAAAACAGATGACATGCTATTTAAATGCCTGCCAGACCACCTCAAAAGCATACTCTTATGTTAAATCATGGCAGAAAAGAGCAAAGAAATAAGAGATGACAAGATAGTTCAATCCATCAATTCCATTTCCTAGATAATATGCAAGTCTGCTTTTGAACGTAACTTTTAAGCACTCTTTGCTTTTCTGATAATTTTTTTTGTATATTTACATTAATATTATAAAACTTAAGGAAAAATCTAGTGCATCGAGTTGTCAATGTTTCTATGTCTCCAAAGATCTATGGTGCTGATATCAAATAAAAGTTAATGCCAAATACCATGAGTAAAAGCTAACGTAGAAAAGTCAAAGCAAAATTCACCCCATATACCCACACACTTCTGAATATGCTAGCATTCTAACAAAAACCACATAAGGACCATAACGTAAACCAAGCAACGTCACCGGAAAAGAAATTCAGTGTACTGGTCTCTACCGATTCAATGTCCTCTCTCATGTGTCTTAGTTTTACATTGAAGATGCCTAACCATTCATCCATATCTTCAACACAGTTTGTTGCTGCCTCAAGTCCTTGCAGTACCTGCAAGACCATATGATTGAACAACAAATGAGTCTTCAACATAAAGTGCACAGTCAGACCAAAAAAAAAAAAAAGAGTTCAAAGGGCCACCATCTCTAAGCTACCCATGGGAAAGCATAAGCGCATTAACTGATCCCATAACAGTTAAGTTCAATGAAACATGCTAACGAGACACTGCTTCCTCAGCTGGGTCATCTACCATTATTACTTTCAATTTGGTTGTTGATATATAGTAAGAGACAAAATGATCAGGCTTAGGTGAAAGTCATGAGAAGCAGATGAGTGCAAGATTAAGATTTGCTTTATGTGTAGTGTCAGTCTTTACCGGAGTCGGTTAACAAGGTGTATTTTTCTAAAAATATAGTGGCACAGGCAATCTGAGGGACATACCAGTAACTAAAACTAAACCATCAGATACATTCAACATATACAAAATAATATTACCTCGTCTACTAAAGGTTCACTTTCCAAAATGGCATGCACATTTGCCGCTTCTAATGCAAGAAGCTCTCGTTTCAACCTTTCAGAGAATGCCTCTGCTTCACCAATTCCCATGACATAGCTGCACAGCATTTTTATCGTATTATCATGATGCTTTATTGCAACACAAGCAGCTAATAGAGATGATCGGAAATGGATTGTATTCTAATCTCACAATATTGGAAAGATGACAAACACCGGGAATGATCATACGCAAACGAAACATCACCAATAAAATTCACCATTAGTGACATCGGTTCTTCAACATTAAGAATTGTCTGATCAGTTACCACGTTCAACCTCTTCAACCCAACATCATATAAAACACAAATTCAAGTCAATGCATGTTTACATGCTCTAAAGGCAGGCTTAGATGAAGAGGATGTAACCCATTCAGCACAGGACTAGTGATATCAGTTCTTCAACATTAAGAATTGTCAGATCAGTTACCACATTCAACCTCTTCAACACAACATCATATAAAACACAAATTCAAGTCAATGCATGTTTACATGCTCTAAAGGCAGGCTTAGATGAAGAGGATGTAACCTATTCAGCACAGGACTGCCATTCTAGAGTGACATGGCCATCATCTACTCCATAACGTACCACTAAACAGCAATACCACTGCCAGAAATTAAATATATGTCGATCTCAGCAACCAATAGGCAGGTTAAGAGTGAAAAACAAGCTCTTGGAAAAGTTTGAGTGCAGTTAAGAATTAAACAACCTACTCTTAAATACTTCTTTCCTTTTCAGTGAGCGCATCATACAGATTTTACCCTCTCCTCCTCTTCACCTGCTCCTATATCTTCCAATTCCCACTTTCTACGTGCATTCTTATCTTCTTTTCACTCCATTACCAAAGTCTGAATCTTTATTTTCATGACCCCATACCTCCACGTACTTTTGGACTGTGTAAAGCAAAGGAGACCTAAGCAACTTTTACAGGATTCTAACAAATTTTCCACCTAAAGTGTTATACATGACAATTCTTACAAAATCTTCACCTTTTTCTACTAATTGGAGGACATAAACGAGAATAGGGCCATAACCCAAGCACACAGAAACCACACAAGCATTGGTACTTTATAAGCACTTAGCAGCTTATTAAGTTTAAGAAAACCAGAATATACTGTACAACAAAACAAACACCAAAATACATGAATATCACGACTGTTAGTTGCTCTCACACCCCTCTATCAGAATTTTCCCTTTCCTAGTCTGATTTTGAGCGGAATATATCAATCTTCAAATTTTCAGCTAATAAAGTACAATTGTATTTCTCTAGAGGGATCTTTTCTGCAGCATGAAATGGTCTGAAACAGATCACAGCAACCATCCAACTCCAGAGAAGGACATCAAAGCCCCAAGGCATGTTTCAATCATAAAATCCAAGGATATGACATATCAGAGACCCTTCCCTTCCAAGATAATTAAAACTTAAGGCAGCAAAAGGTTTTTCCCTTCATGGTAGATTGTGACCAGAAGAACCAGAAAATGGTAAAGTGACTTCTGTTGCATCCCAACAACTGCACCAAGGGGAAGGTGACAGATCATAAAGGGACATGAATGGACCTCCATGTACATTAAGAGCAACCAAATTGAGCAATCCAAGAAAATTATTAGTCAATATCACTAAAGGAAATGTGGTGTAAGATGGAAAAAAAAATGAATCATCGAGTTTGCCATGGAAAGGATTAGCAAATCCCAGTACAGATGAAAGGTTTCACCAGGTTAAGATCCAAAAAAGCATTCAATTCAAATTAAAATCACGATAAAAGGATGCAACCAAACCACCTTGAAGTAATGTTATTTCTTACTTATCTAGAGACATGAACTAGATCACTGCCAAAACATCCAGATATGAATGAGGAAGACAATTTTCACCAGAATAAAAGATGAAGAAAACATACGTTCCCAAAAGAGCCTCCATGTCTTCTTCCTCGGCTTGGGAGACTAGTTCTTTTTCAACTGTAACTTTCAAGTCACTTTCTGTTACAGCAGCAACAACAGGCCCATCTTCCAGGTTTCTTTGAGTAGTGACTGTTGGTGTATTTTCCTACATGAATCCTTGTTTCAGTCCCAGCATCAAAGAAGCTCATTATATATAAAAGAACAGGACTTGAAATAGTATTTTTCGAAAGAGTATGACATTAATCAAATAAGAAGACAACTTGGTTCATCAAAAACAATCCTCAAAATGAAATACAAGTGACGCAGGATCACACGAAAAAAAATGATACAGGTCACGAATTATTGTAGCAGCTTTGTTCTAGAGTTCTTTTGTGACTTTATTTCATTTTCAGAGTCCTACTAGTTGGCTTTTCTTTCTTAGATGGTATTCCAGTAAAAATAGAATTTTATGCCTATGTATTAGTATTTATGGGTTGATTTAAATCTGAGATTTTTCATAATTGAAAAAAGTTTCTTTTCAAGAAGTTGTTCTTTCTTTTCCTTGGTCTTGAAGTCCAAAACACGATCTTTAGATTGTGATTACTTTGGCACTGTCTCTGTTTTGCTTTTCCAAATCTGTTCTCGAACAGATACTCATTAGGATTATTTTCCTACTTACTCAACTATGTTCAGTATGTCCAAACTTGAAAACTAATGATACAGAGAATATGACAAAAAGCAAGTCAATATGTGTGCATTGCAGGGCTATATGATAATGATTTGACCTATCAATTATATTAACCCAGAAGCATGTGTATGTTTGCATGTCCATGTGGACTTTTCCATGTCATGCTACTTGTATATTCTTTCAGAGAAATCCATTGGAAATTTTTAATTAGTTCATATAATCATGTTAACTCCCCACTTCGTTATAAGGTAATATCCTGTCGCATTACATAGATAACGGACTATACCTTTATAACTCGCATCAACAGATTCTCTTAGAATTATAAAGAACGTAGGTGATACAACAAGTCCACAAATTGGAATGTGAAAATTTGCTCACCTTCTGGCCAAAAGGAAAAAAAACTAGCGCACCTTAGCCCAAAGAGCCATTTCGACAACATCTATTCCGACTACTTTTGGCAGGCGACCAAGGACATCTTTACAGATATTTAGGATGCAAAGTAAAAGGCGGTTCCTATAGAAAAATCAATGAAGAGAATTTAGTGGGCGATCATAACTAAGAAACTTCAGTTAAATTCAAGGAAATAATGATACTGCGAGGGACTTCCCCTATGTACCTAATGTGTCATTACCTGTCATCAATATTGCGCATTGTCCACTGAGGTGGAGCAACACTCTGGCTTCTGAGGTTATCAAACCCCTATAAGAGGCTCAATAAGAAGCCAAATATCATAAATGGAGAAAAAATGGAATAGCAAATTTCAGAAGTAAAATATTGCACAGCTGTTTCCTTCCATTATGTTCTTTTGTCTGCAAGTCAGATAGACCACATGATTTATATCAAAATAGTTTGATTTAAAGCTATGGCCTTACCAACATAAATGTGCATCCACTGGGGTCATTTGTTATAACTTCAACCTTTGAAAGATGCTTGAGCTTGTACAACTTTGCAGCCTACATTCTCAGAAAATAGTGGAAACTTTTACAGTTAACAGCATTTCAAGACGAAAAATACATAAGGAGGAATGCATCATAGAGTAGAAAACTATAATTTGTGCAAGCAAAGAGCAGGGTCTTTGAATATGCTCCATCTTAACATGATTTGATCACTCATTTTTAATAAAAATGAAGTAATCATGCCTCATATTAGATTTTCCAAATCTTGTTTCCTGCTACACACAGCATGTGCATATGTTTGGTACTGCCAGTTAAATGTGATGATTGATCTCTGATATGAGTTGGCAAAGGTCCAATTCCTTTATTGACACACTTTGTAGATAACACAAAAGACCAAGATAGAAAAATAGAATAACAACAAAAAAACAATTGTCAAGGGACCAGTCATAAGAGGAACATAACATTAATAATGCATATAGCTGGCAATTTGGCCAGTAAGGGACCAGTCCCATGTAGAAGATGTATAGGGCTATTAGCAGCAACATAGCCACGAGTGAGAACCATATATGATTTACACAACTTACAGACTTATAAAGTTAATAACAAAAGCAAGATTAAGTAGAAACAAAAGATTGGCTTAAACTCCGCTCTCAAGTCATTCTAACATGCTTAGAACTTCTTTAACAAACTCATAACATCTGATGGACCTAATGTACAAGCCCGTGTAGAAGCATAGGCCACAATGGCAAAATTTGAAAACCATACAGGTGCCATAGTTCTCTGTGTAAGCATTGTGGATTGCACCAACAGAGGGCGCGTTAGGGATTCATACTCTTGGAAAATGCATCACTTGCAAATGGGCAAATTAAAATCCTACATCTTCTACAAGAACTTACTGTCTGCGCTTAGTCTTTTCAGCATTGGGAAACCAACCCCTCCCCCCCCACCATGCGCACGCGCACCCTGTTAGAGTTCTTACTACTACTAAGGGAACAATGAATACAGTAACCTTAACGTGAACCGCTACTTTTCATTTAGCATAAGTGCATTTTTGGGTTATCAAAAAGATGCAGTATTATTAAGTACGAATATGTGAAGGAAATTGAAATACCTCAAGTACTCCTCCAGTGGAATATTTAAGTACCCGGAGAACAGCTTTTGTTCTCTGACCTTTTGACTTCGCTGCATGAATCATGATGCAGAGGCTGACATTTAGCACCCAGAAAAATAAAGAAACAATAAAGATTCTTCCAAATTAATCTTTGACAGAGTAAAACCATTGGGAAAAGAATCATAACGATGACTGGCAACCAGGAGAAGGGGAACTTTCCCTTAGCAATGCCCATGTTTTACATCTAGCCCGCTCACCACCTCTAAACACAAACAATACTCTAAGAATTGCAGTAGTTAAGGAACACAACCTGATTGTACCAATGAACCTGATCAAGACATTTTCTTATAAAGGAACCCATGTATGTGAGATTTTGAGGGACCATTGTTAACTTTTCTAAATGCTTCGGCTATTAAATGATAGCTTAAGCATTTAGAAAAGTTGGCAGATAGCCAAAGCATTTAGAAAAGTTGGTGGTGGTCCCGCAAAATCTTACATGGGATCAAAAGAGGATGTCTCTAGGTAAAATCTTTCCGAGCACCATTTGCCTCCCCAATTTAATATGTCCATGCTTAGTACCATGCAAAAAAGGACTAGACTAAGCGTGAGGGGCAGTGATAGGATATTTAAATATTAAATCACGTTTTGATCTACCAGCTTAAGCTTTTAGAACAGTTGGCGGCTGTCTCACAAAATTCTCACGATGTAATGTCAAATAGTCAAGCATTCACAAGCAGGCATCAAAAGTAGATGGCTACAGTGAATAGTTCCAAAATACCCTGTAAGCACTCGGCTCGAACATACACCCTAATGGTCGTCCTCATTCAGCTCAGTACGATCAATGGTCTCATACAAACGTGCCTACATAGTTGCTAAGCTTACCTACATAGCTCTTTATTCCCTGCTCTGTCGAAACTATCTCTATTCAGAAAGTTCTTCGGTGCATTTCCACTTCAGAAAAAACAGATAACTAATTAAAAAAGACTCCGCAATCCCCCGTACTGTCATTGTTCCCATTCTTAGATCAAGCAATCAGTCATTCCCTGAACTGAATTGAACGTACAGCCTAAACGACCACACAAAGTCGGTTCCATGCTAAGACTGATGATCCCGGGGCGGCATTTCACCGACATCCTAAAAACCGATTCGTTCTCGAAGCGAAACGCATGACCGAGCCGCGAATTAAGGTCAGCGATCACTGAAGCTAGAGGCAATTCCATCGATCGAAACGATCGAACATCCCGAAAAGAGGGGAAACAAAGGGAAGAGAAAGCTGCGGGATGAGGAGCGTACTGGAGAGGGCGAGGACCCTCGGCTTGGCCATGTGGCGGCCGAGCTTGCTGGACTTGCCCCAGATCCCCCGGCTCTTGGCGACGCGGATCGACATCACGATCTTCTCCTTGGTGCCCTCGATGGCGGTCTCGCAGGCTCGCCGGAGCTCCTCGTCGTCGGCGCTGGATTTCGCCATCGGCGTGCGCGCGCCCCCGCTCTCCCCGCAAGCTCTGCGCCGCTCGCTGCTGCTGCTGCTGCGGTGCTGATCAGGCGACCGACGCGTGTTAATGTCGCTCGTTCCGGTGAAGAAGACGAGCGTGTTTCGATATCAATGCCGACTGTGTGTGAAAAAATTGATTAATCCAGTTCGGAATGGATTATCTTGCCGGTTCGGATCCTGTCCGAATCGCCCCGGCTTGTTTATCTCTCGGATCTCGGGTCTCGGGTTCCATTTTGCTTTTTATTTTTTTACAATATACTAGACATGAATACATGGCGAGAGAAGAAACGAGGGAAAATTGTCCAGAAAGTCCTCAAAATATCATACTTTTATCGATTCAGTCATAAAATTTTAACTGTGGCATTTAAATAATAAAATTTTTCACGTTTTACCAATTAAGATCATTAGACTAATTTTAATAGGAAATTACTGACGCGGATGCTAACAGACGTATACAATTTTCAACAATATTTTAATATTTTAAATTTTTTTCATTTTTCTTCTTCCTTTGCTGGTCACCAGGTCTCGACGATGTCCAGCGACCAACCAATGGCAACTAACGGCAAAGTCGCCCTCCCCAAAGCCCAACGAGGGTCGGCCTTCAACAAGGTTACCCCTCACCAGATCCTAACGAGGGGGACCTTGCCTGAGGCCAGTGAGGGTTGCATCGCGGGTAGTTGCTTTTGGCCAGTCACCGGCCATCACTAAGGCCAAACGATCAATGTATGAAGAAGGGAAAAGAAAAATAAAATAAAAATTTTTAAATATTCAAAAAATATTAAAATGTCATTAAAAATTATCTCAATCAATGCCGCCTGTACCATGTAAGACATTTGGCATCCGCGTTAGCAATTTCTGGCTAGATTGACTAAATTGACAAAATATGAAAAAATTTATAACTCAATTAACATAATTAAAATGTTTATGACTGAATTGGTAAAAGTACAATAAATTTAGGATTTTTTGGATAATCTTCCCGGGAGAAATGATAAAGAAAAAAGTAATATTTTGAGAACAAAGAATAATAAATACAGAATAAGTATCATATAAAAACTTGTGCAGCCATTTGCTCTTTATATAAAGTTGCATTTTATGAAAAAAATTAATAGTCAATGTAATTAATTATATCAAAAGACAAGTCAGGAAAGTGAAAAATCATATCAAGTACTCCATGGTGAGCAGTAAATATATGTTAAGGTGTCGCTTAGGTGGAGCATTTTTATTTTGGAACACAGCAAATTTACATTTTGCAATATGAAGACGGCTCTTCTTGTTATTTGGAGTCATATGTATCGTCATGAAAGGTGTTTCTTTAGGAATACTTTGATTTATATAGGGTTAATATCATCAAAAACCCCCCACATCGGTACACATGTGGCAATTTTACCACGAACATACCCTAAAAAACCCCCAAATCAGTACACTTGTGACAATTTTACCCTAAACATATCACAAAAAACCCCAAATTGGTACACATGTGATAATTTTACCCTAAACTAAAATTTTAAGATTATTTTTTTGAATTTTTATTAATTTTTTTATTTTTTCTTGTCTTTTTTTTTCATCTTCAACCTCTAGCCGGTCGCCAGATAGGCGACCGGCCAGAGGCGGAAGCCAGCGAGGTCGGCCCTGCTGGTTGCTGGCGAGGGCTGCCCTCGCCGAGTGAGTCGAGCGAGGGCGGCCCTAGCTAGGGATGAGCACGGGTCCAAGGTAGAATAGGAACTGAAAAACCCAACCGATGGGTCCGGTTCGATTCCCGATTCTAAGGTGACAGGTTCCGATTTCCGGTTCCAATTTTTTAGGAACCGGCTCTCTCCCTTGCTAAAAAGTAAAAACCCTAACGTCCTTACTTTATTCCCAAATTTCCCCACGCTCGGTCACTCCTCCATTGCGCTTTGTTCTTCCTTTCCGGAGGAGGTGTTGACACCGCGTGAAGAGAGAGGTGTACGATATAGCGCCATCGATCATCTAAGCGTCGAAGCAATCTTCAACCTTCATCTTCACCTTCATCTTCTTATTCTTCTGCTGCTACTGCAAAATCCATTGCAATCATCTCCAACGAAGATCGGCGAATCCGCACGAACGTGCGCACGCAGGCCATGAGGCTCGGGTTTCGCCGGATCCGTTCTCTCTCTCTCTCTTAGAGGGGTCAACTCATGACGATCTTCATCGGAGCCGATCGACATGAGTTTCATCTTCGGCAAGCACAAGATGCCCGCAGGTTTGAACCTTTGATCGCGAAAATCGTTGCGCTCTTGTGGCTCATGGGATTCGTTAATCCGTTGCCGGCGATCGCCGACCATTGTGTTGTTGTTCTTCCTCTTGGGCTATTTGATTACGAGCGATGGGGTGGGGTGACGAGGGAATGATCGAGAGAGATACGAGAAGGAAAATTTGACAGCAGCTTCGGATAGCTAATAGATGTATCTGTTTGATTTTAGTTTGTTGTCGTGATGAGCTTGAATTTCGGTAGCTATGTAGAAGGAACAGAGATGATTTTGGCTATTAGAACTGCTCGTTTCAGGATTTATGCTATGAAGTGAATAGGTGGTCGGCCGTTACGTTTAGGGAGGCTGGTCTTTTTGAATTTTCTTACTTGCTCGCATTGTGTACAGTTTCTACCTAGCACTTTGGAAGTGAACCTTTCTGGATTTAATCAATGTGATGCGGTGCACATCTTTTGTATGATGGTTGCTCCGTGAATGATGATTTTTTTTATGTCTTCATATTAGTAGGCCAACGATTTGGCACCAAACTCTTGACCCGAAAAAGCACTTTGTGATTAGTATGTCTATCTAAAAGAGTAGTTTACAGGCGGAAATTCAAACTGAGAAGCAGCGGATTTCGCTTTTGGATACTTCCAAGGCTCCGATGGAAACGATACGTGCAGGAGGGCATTATGATTTTATTGTGGAACACGATGTGAAGGAACTTGGAGCTCACACGTGAGTTTCACTATACTTTGTTTTGATGACGTACTTTTAATTAGGTGTGCAAAGGTGTCTGATTTGAACTTGCGCATCTTATCTTTTTTGCTGATCTTCTTCAACCTGGTTTGCACAGCATTGTATTCTGATGATGATGGAGAAAGAAAATATCTTCCTCAGTTTTTCAAATTCGTTGTTGCGAATCCGCTTTCCGTGAGGACAAAGGTATCATCTTAGTGTGAATTTGGCTGCAAGTTGGCATTTCTTTTTAGTACTTGAAATTTGAATGATATGTATGTGTAGACAACATTGCTTCTATTGTGCTATGGTGGCAATGGCGGAATTTCTTGGTTGTTTAAACATGATATTGTGTCTGATGTCGATTTTAATGTTCTATTTTGCCTTTGCAGGTTCATGTGATCAAGGTATGTTGAGATTGGCTAATTTAGTTAATGTAAGTTACAGTTTTTATCTTGATGTTTATAGTACATTTACAGGAACTACGCGCTAGATCCTATCGTTAGATCTTTGCAGAAGTTTATAGTGGCAATTAATTTTGTCATCAGATTAGATAGCTTAATGAAAAGATTGAATTAGCTAATTGGTTAATGGTTTTAGTTCTCAAAATGATTTGTTCTGTTATCATTCACCTCATCTCTCTCTCTCTCTCTCTCTCTCTCTCTCTCTCTCTCTCTCTCTCTCTCTCTCTCTCTCTCTCTCCTGAAAATCATTAGCATTTCAGAGTTTGCATGGGTCTCTTTGTTTTACAATATTGGGACTCCTGTGTGCTCCACCGTCTCCTTTTCTCTCTGTTTTATTTGAAGCTGTCCAACCTAGTAAGATTTTGTCCCAAAAGCCTTGCTAAGACAGTTCCACAAATGCTGATAATCAAGCTCATTGGCTTTTCTACATTTATGAGCTTCAACTTTTAACTGTTTTGGTTGACATATTCTTCATACCATGGAACAAATGCCCTATATGCTGAGGACAAAACATCTCAGCACTTTGTTGATTAGAATCTCTTCCTTCTAGCACTTTGCCTTATGTCATGCTTTTGATCTTTTCTTTTAAAGTATACCTATATTGTCCCATAGGAAGTATCTTTTGATGAACCATAGAAAAAGCAGGTTGTTGCCTTAGTCATTAGTACGAGCTTTTGATTTGAGGAGTGAAGTCACCCATTAGATCATTGTGTGAGTCATGATTCATCTATACTCTTTAGATACAGATGAAGAGCTGTCTTTTTTTCATGCAATACCTCTACAGGCTATAATCTGTAGGTAAAGGAAAACTGTATAAAGATGAAAGGACATGTAAAGTCGTAGCTGTAGCGATTAAGGATGTTATATCAGATTCAGTTGTAGATCTATAAAACCACGAGGTAGAGCTCCCTTTCGCCCCTCCCCTTCTCTCTCTCTCTCTCTCTCTCTCTCTCTCTCTCTCTCTCTCTCTCTCATGTTTATCTGACATCTTTTATTGCAGATTTCTGTTCTAGTTGAGCTACTACCCCTTTCGGCTGTTCTGAGTGGGTTGAAAATTAAGATTGAATTGGGTGAATTAGGTCTGTCAGCGTTGCCCTTTTCTTCCTTCAACTTCCTATCTTAGTTTTAGTGTATAGTTGCGGTTTTCATTATGTGTGCTGGTCTCTTTGATGTTGCGGATGGTAATTTGTTCTCGTGATGTTTGCTTGACTTATCAAGATAACATGTCAATGGAGGTGGAGGGATGTGAGGAGATGACTCCGATCACAGAATTGGAATTGTCGAGTGATGAAAATGAAGAAAAGGCATCTAATACCATGAGTGTGAGAAACAAGGTACTTGGTCTTCCTCCTTGTGATAAGAAGTATATATCCGATTGTTGGAATCATTATGAGAGAATCAAAGATAATGATGGAAAAACATATCAAGTGAAGTGCTTTCATTGTAAGTCCGTGTTAAAGTAGCGTGTTGCTGACGATACTTCCTCAATGAGGAAGCACTTGACAACGTGCAAGAAATTTTCTTGCAATGTAGATAAAAGGCAGAAATTCTTTGCACCACGTAATGTAGACGTGGCTAGTAAGGCAATAAGAGATTCGAGTACTGGTAGTGTCTTATCGACATGGTCGTTTAATCAAGAACGTTCTAGGGAAATGCTTGCTCAGTTCATCATAATTGATGAACAAACCTTTTTCCTTAGTTGAGCGTGTTGGATTTCGTGAGTTTGTTACTGAGTTACAACCTCTCTTCAAACATTTTTCACGCTTTACAGTGGCTAGAGATTGCATGTAGCTGTATTTCTGTGAAAGAACTTGTTTGAAGACTTACTTTGATAAGATTAATTCTAGGATCGCACTCACGACTGATACATGGACTTCCATTCAAAATCTGAATAATTTGTGTCTCACTGCACATTTTATTGATGAAAATTGGAAGTTGCATAAAAGAATTATCAATTTTGTGGTGATGCATAGTCACAAGGGTAGGGAAATTGGGAAAATGATGGAGAAATGCATCTTCGAGTGGGGAATAGAAAAAAAGGTGTCCACAATCACCACTGATAATGCTAGTTCAAATGATGTTGCAATTGCTTATTTGAAGGAAAGACTTTCAAGGGAAGGGTTGTTGATCTTAGATGGTAGTGTTTTACACATGAGGTGTACCGCTCATATATTAAATTTGATTGTTAAAGATGGCTTGACTACGGTATGTCAATCTATTGCACGTATCTGAAATGTGGTTAGGTATGTGAGGAGTTCTCCTATAAGGACCAAAACATTTCAATCTTGCATTGAGGGTGAAAGGATTACCTACAAGGGTTCAGTTATTCTTGACGTCGCCACTAGATGGAACTCCACTAACTATATGTTAGACACCGCTATAAAATTCAGAAAAGCTTTTGAAAGGATGGAAGAAGATGATCCATCTTTTGTGAGTGAGCTTAATGATGATTTTCCTAAAAATGATTGGAAAAATGCCATTGTTCTTTTGGAATTTCTAAAACTATTCTATGATGCCACCAATCGGATGTCGGGGAGTTCATGTATTACTTCAAATGATTACTTTGATGGGATAGCTTTTTTGTATAAATATCTAAAAGATGTGGCGGCGGATGCTTCAGATACTAAACTTCAAACTATGGGTAGGAAAATGAAAGAAAAATTTGACAAATATTATGGGAGTTTGGATAAAGTGAATATGATGGCGTTGATTGCGGTTGTGTTGGATCCTAGAGCCAAGTTGAATTATGTGAATTTCTTGTATGGACAAATTTACGATAATGAATCAAACGTTAATGAGATGCATTATAAGGTGAAGGATGCAATGGAGCATTTGTATAAATTTTATGAGCAATCTTCTCTTGCTGCAAGTGATGATAATTTTGGTGTCCAAAACTTGAGTGCAAGTAGCAGTGGTTCCAATACCGATGTCGGTGGTAACAAAGGTAGGAAGAAGTATGACCCCCAAGCTTTTCGGAAATCTTTTATGCACTCGAATCAAACAGAGTGCGATAATAACAAATCTGAGCTTGATCGGTATCTTCAGGATAAAAATGAAAATATTCTTGATCTTGACCTTTTGATGTGGTGGAAGACTAGCGGCTCAAAATATAAGATCCTATCTTTGATGGCTCGAGATATTTTGTCTATTCCCGTAACTACTGTTGCTTTAGAGTCGACTTTTAGTACATCGGATCGTGTGCTTGATGGCTTTCGAAGTTCTTTGACACCCAAAGTAGTTGAAACTTTGATTTGCATTTAAGATTGGTTGAGAGCTGTTCGTGTGTCGATTAATGTTGAAGAGTGCATAGAGAATGCAGAAAAATTTGAGTTGGGTAAGTGATGTTTATATTTTTATATATTGTAATTCCTTTTATATATCTAATAAGTGAATATTTAATTTAGTCTCGTTTTTTTTTAGATATGGATTGTCTTGATGAGGAAATTATCGTTGGTAAATAGAGTTTACCAGTTGAAGAATGAATTGATGTGGTGAGGCTTTCTAATACTTATTTTATTTGATTGCTTTAATGGCTAGAAGTGTTTTTTTTATAACAATCTGCATTAATGAAATTGTTTATTTATCGCCATGCCTGTCTTCATGGATATGCATGCCAATATTTAATCTTTTAGTGATGCTTTTGAGGTTCATCTGCTTTGAGTGTATAAAGTGCCATGTTGAAAACCATAGACTTGCTGTGTCCAATTTATTATTGTAAATGCATATTATTTTCTCACCAGTGCCTTTTGTGTAGTTTTTGTATTTGAGTGTGGCTGGATGTTGTGATTATTATCACGTGACCTCTGCTTTTTATTTTTCTTTGTGTAGGTTGGCATACATACTAAGTTGTGTAAAAGCGAATATATAGTCGTGATTAATGAACTAAAAATGGAAAATATGGAGGAGGTGCTGGAAAGCTCTTTTCTAAATTGTGTTTTCTGCAAGTATTGGTGAAAATTTTAAATAAAAATTTGATGGAGAATCTAACTTAGTTAACTTGCACTCAAACCGACGGTTCCTAAAAAATTTGTTCTGTCATAACTAATTTCTTAGTTAACTTGTTTGCTTGTCTTTTTGCAATCTTTTTGCAGGAGTTTTCAAACTAGAGTTGTTTTTGTCTGAAGAATATCCTATGGCTGCTCCTTAGGTAATTTTCACTTGAGCACGATCTTTTCTTTCAATATATAGTAACTTCTATTGTCATGGTTTTTGCTGCTTGGTTCTTTCCAGCACAAAATCTCAATCAAGTAGAGGTGCTAGATTGCAAGTGCTCTGTAAATGGGTTGTGAAAGCTACATAATCAATTTATGCCTTGGTGTTGACAATGAAAGTTACATGCTAGTTTAAAGACAGTAACTTGCTTACCTAAAAAAAATAGATGAATAGGACATTGATTCATCTTTCCCTTTGTAATTGTTTCAAACTCTCTTTTTCTTTTTTCCTCAGGTTCATGGTGGGGTGATGGCTTTCCTCTTGTTTCTAGAGCCTTTGCATTTCTGTCAAAACTGTGTATGGACTCTTTGCTCACTTCTGCTATGTAGAAAGTTTAGCAATCACAGTCAATTTTTATGAATCGTTTTGGTCTTCCTTAGATGGTTCCAAGGGGTTGTTGATTTTTGGGCAGCTTTAGTTGTTTGCAGTGAACCATGTTTAAAGTGGAGTAGGATTTGCCTCCGGTGGCAGGCAAAAAAATTGATTGGCTTACTACTATAGGTCATATTGGATTTTGCTTCATTCTGACTGCTGAGCGGCTCTCTCCAGTCTGCATGTTGCTTGTCTGGGTAACTCTTTTTATTGTTCATCTGTTAGCTATTATGATTGATTTGATTGGTTGTGCGAACATATGCATATGGTTGCTTAGATAACTCTCAGATGAAGCTAGACATTGCCAACGTTGTTGACTCCTGGTTCTTCACTTAGGTACTTTGAAGTTTTTATTTGTCCTGAGGTTTTCAATTGCTTTATCCAAAAATAGTGGTGACTCGTGGGGTTTAGCTTCTAATCATTACTTGTGCCACAAGTTAGGTTTCTCACAAAAATATACCATCCCAATATTGAAAAGGTACTATTACAACTTTTTTTTCCTTTTTTTGGCTGGAATATCCATCTAATTCTTAATGTGATTTTTCTTTTAATCAGCTTGGTAGCCGATGGAAGTGTTTTTTGATGTACTGTTCTGCAGCATTCAAGCTTTTTTTGAGCGCTCCAAACCCCAATGATCCGCTATCTAAGAATATCTCTAAGTATTGGAATACAAATGAGGTTGAAGTTGTGGAAACAATTTCTATGTCTTTTGTGGTTTTACAAGGTCTCTGTAGCTGGTTCTCCGATCATGTGGTACTTTGAATGATTGAGATTCAGATGACAAATTTTTATTAGCTGATTTGATCTTTTTTGCTTCTTATGCTTGCATAAATAATCACTTACTATGGTCCAGTAGAAGGCCAAAATTTAATTTTCTGCTCTATCCTTGCTATGGTCCGGTAAAAAGAGCCTGTTGGAACCTGGAACCGACCTTGGAATCTGTGACAGGGTAGGTTCTAGGTTTCATGTTTTGACGGGTAGGTTTCAGGTTCCAAAAAATGAGAAACCTGTACCCAAGGGTAGGTTCCAGGTTCCAAGCAGAACCGAACCGGAACCTAGAACCGCTTACCCCTAGCTCTGGCCTGCGCCGGCGGGGCCGGCCTCACCGACTTTCGCCTCTGGCCAGTTACCGGTCAGACGATTGGCTAGAAGTTGAAGATGAAGAAAAAAAAGAAAAGAAAAGAAAAAATAAAAAAATTTGAAAAAAATTATTATTAAAAAATTATTAATTCGGGGTAAAATTGTCACATGTGTACCAAGTTGAGGTTTTTTGTGATTAAAAAAATAGTTTAGGATAAATTTATTACGGGTTTATAGTTTGGAGTAAAATTGTCACGAGTATACTATTTGGGATTTTTGGTGGTAAAAAAAGATTAGGATAAAATTGTCATAGGTGTATCAGTTTGGGATTTTTTGTGATAAAAAAAAGTTCAGGGTAAAATTGTCACACATGTACCAATTTAGGATTTTTATTGGTATTAACCCTTTTATATAATTCTATAAATATCGATCTACCATTCGCTTGCGAGATCAAATACACCTCCTTAGTTTGGTTAGAATTCGGGAATGAAAAAAATCACAATATTAAAATTGATCTGCTAAATTTGTTTACAAAAAGATGGAGTAGAGCTTTATTGAATTTTATACAAAGCACTCTTGCTCTCTCTTTTTTGTCACATTAATATCAATTCAACAACTCCATCTTAAGATATACGGTATTACTCTTTAAGAATAGATAAGTGCATGATTGTCACGTCTCGACTCGGATTCACAATCGATGCTTAGTGACTGAACATGATCCGAATGGACCCGTGACTCGCAAAAATATATTAGTTCGTCCCGTTTATTTTAAACAATCAAATGTGCATGTGGAAGCAAATAAATAATAAACGAGACAAACGGAAGTGAAATAAGCAAACAACGCACGTTGTATTTACATTATACGTGCTTTTTTTTGTCGAGCCCTTCTTTACAGGCCCTTACAAGCCTTGCACATATTTTACATACCAATTCCAAGGGCAGTTCCAACACAAGCCTCTATCGAACAAATAAAACTTGGCTTGGTTGCCTATTCCCACTATGGTTACTCCTTAGCATCTTGCTCCTCGCTCCTCCATCTCCTAGCTCCCGCTCCCTCGTTCGGAGGCCGAACTAAGCCCCGCCCTCGGCTTGCTTCGGAGTCAACCCACCCACGCCGCCGAAGGGCCCCTTGAACCCACGAAGAGGTCTAACCTAGTTGCTATTTGCTAGTCGATACCAGACCATGTACGGGTGGGGGACCAGTTCTGTTGAGCTCTCATCCACCATAACATACATAGTAATGCGACGGTACCACGGTTCTCTCGGGAATCAATCATGATGAGTAATTTTGCTCTCATCTCGACGGGGTTTCCAAATAGGGTTGGGGGAGTCACAATTTACGGATCTGAAAAGAGGAAAAACAACGGGAGTGAGTCAAATGACTCAATAAGTGAAAACTCTAATATCAAGCGAGGACAAGACAATCGCCATTCACACAAGTCGACTCTTACCGTACCAGTATCGATGGCAATTCAAATAGCAAAGTTCATGCTACGAAATCAACAAAAACAAACATCAAACGTGAGCATCACACATGAGCCTCGTTAGTCAAGAAAGAACGAACAACCGTGAAACCAAGAAACGGGTCAAGCAAATCAACCACGAAACCAAGAAACAGGTCAAGCAACCCATGTTATAATGTATCATAACTTCCTTTCCCGATATTAGGGAATTCACTTACTCAAAGACTAACAAAACTAGAAAATGGGTTAGAGACGGGTGAGCTTGGGAAATCTTTGGCTTTCTTCTTGCTTGGCCGACCAAAACTAGGCCTACAAAGGCCAAACTGTGGGCTCTTGGGCGGAAACGAGTAGAAACACGGGCCAGTTCGGGACTTCTAGGGAGTGAGGCTTCTCGGGCCAAGAAGTGAGAAAAATAAGAAACAAAGAGAGAGGAAGATGGTGGATGGGGTTGGCGTGAGAAGAAAAAGAAAGGGGGGGTGTCTATGCTATTTATAGAAACTTTGGAAAACCCTAGAAAACCCTAGAATAAGCCAATAATGAAGGGCCTCTAAGTCAAGACTCATGATGATGTGCATTTAATGTTATTAATGAGCTAAAGCCAAAGGAAAATGATGAAGAAGCCAAATTTATCCAAACCATTATTGGCCCTCTCTCTCTCTCTCTCTCTCTCTCTCTCTCTCTCTCTCTCTCTCTCTCTCCCTTGGCCAAATATCCTTCTTGGGCCTTCCTTTGGCTTGGCCACTTATTGGTCTTGCTCTTGTGCTCCATTATTGATGGCCAATGAGTCATCAAGGAGCTTTAAATGCCATGGCACACCTCAGTTGGTAGCAATAATGGAAGGGACACCTCATGGGAAGTCCAATAATAAAGGCTTAAATGGCATTAATTGAAGCTTTTGATCAGGTCAACCTTTTTTTGTCTCTTTCTCCTTAGCAAAGCTGAACCGTGGGAGGCCTACAAGCAAGCCGGTTCCTCACAAAAACCTCTCGAGCCAATTAGTTTACACGAAATCTACCAAATGACCTTATACTCGCAACCCTGCATCATAGTAATTTTCATAATTTCCGAGGGTTTTCTCGCAATAAAACACTTCTAATAATCTCATTCAAAATGAGGTTTAGTGTGGAAAAGTCCTCACAAGTGACCAAGTATGACTATACAAAAATCTAAGCCCAGCTATGCCAATTTGGGCTTCTTGGGTGGCCTAGGCACATGGCCGGGTCACTAGGCACATGGCCAAGCCTAACCAGGCAAATGGCTGGGTACGCTGCCAGGCCACACGGACACATGGCCGGGCAGGAGATCGGGCCACGTGGGTGTTGCGTCGGGCCGCACGGGCAACGTGCCAAGCGCCTTGCCTAGTTGCATGGGCAACGTGCCGAGTGCTTTGCTGGCCCCATGGGTAACATGTCGAGCACCATGCTTGGTCACCCAAACGAGTGGTCAGTTCACGGCCAAACACGTGCAACGGCTCATGAATGACACGATGAGCAGCTCATTGCCATATTTCTTGGGCACGGGACGAGATCGGAGCCGGATCTTATGGGCACAACGCTAGGCACAAGAGTCGGACACAATGGCTGGCATACGATCGGGCATGTAGCTAGTACGTGCCCTAGCTGACAGGCACGATGGCCGGTCATGACCGGGTACATGGCCTTGGCCGGCGCGACTGGCAAATTTGCTCAAGCTGCGACCAAGCTACTAGGCACATGGCCTAGCACACGTCTCGTCCATGGCCTATCCAACTCAACACAACGATCCATGGCTGATCTATGACAGAGCCACGTTCGAGTATCAACGACTCATGGTCGACCCTCGGTTATCATGTAGCCTCGTGGAAATCCGTACCCTGAAATTAACTCATGGTCATCCGTGACTGATGCATGGCCGTATGGTATCGCCTGCGACCGACACATATCGACACCGGATTAATCCACAGTTATCTTGGACCGTTTCACTAACGGCCCTTATGGTCGATGGGTCATTACACAATTACATTACTCTAATCATTTGCGTAATTAGGGAGTCATTCCACTATCGATCCCTAGGCCAATTTATAGACAATCTTTTGATCAAACCATGATCAACCCTCAGTACACTCGTTTCGATCATGCTGTCCATTTCATTACCAACCCTCGGCTCGAGTTACCCACTCAATCATTTCTTTCTAGCCCTCGACTTCCTAGGTCCGAAATCGAGGATGTCACAATGATGACATGCTCGAGTGGATCGGTTGGAAAGTTGCATTGGCCAACTCCAAAAACGAACAACCAAACAGGATAGTTTCGAGGATAGCAACTGCAGGGGAGTGGTGAGCTGTCAAGGATAGTACTACTAATGCTTACTACACAAATTCTTTATGTGCTTTTACCTTCTCAGTTTATTAACATAGTAATCATTGATTTGCCTACGTTAGAAGAACTAATATTAAATCAGGCCTTCACATAATAACTTGAACTTTTAAACAATTGACAATGATTTCACAATATCTCAATTGGTATCAAAACATATGATTAATTAGTAATCCATCCTTATCTATTATTGTGTTTGGTGAATATCTCAATAAAGAATTTTCACGATTGGTCTTGCGAGAAAAGGCCACGGATGGTTGGTATAGCGAGGCGAGATAGATACCATGCAGTTGATGATGATTGTTGTGCATAATTGCAAGTGTATTGCAATGACATGGAGATTCAATTGAGATAATGCTCATGCAAAATGCTACATGAATTAGTGAGAAGCAAACCTAACACTAAGTTCACATGTAAAAGGAAGATTGTTGAGACGCACATGTGTGTTGTGTTATGGAGCAGTCAATTTATCACATATCTTAATGGGTTAATACTACGAAAAACTCTAAACTGGTACACTTATGACATATTTACCCAAAACTATTTTTTTTACTATAAAAAACCCCAAACTGGTACATCTGCGACAATTTTACCCCGAACTAATTTTTTAATATTATTATTTTTATTTTTTTTCGAATTTTTTTTAGTTTTTCTTATCTTTTCTTTTTCCTTTCCTTTTTCTTTTTTTTTCCTTCTTCTTTAACCTCAAACAAAAAAAAAATTCAGGAATTGTGAATTTGGTAAGGCATATTAAATTGAAATTAAATTCGTAAGTTTGTATCTATAATTTTTTTCTTTATAATTTCTTACTATATCAATTAGAAATAGTACAAAAAATTCTTCTTGCGTTTTATTTATTATATATTTCAAGTGACCATATTAATTTATAAATCGCCATGCACATATAATATCTCTCATCTTATATATAAAATATACTAATTTTGTAAATTAATTTGTTAAATTAAATTGGCAAGCATGACGTATAGAAATTATTGATTAGCTGTACTCCAAGCTTAGATAACAAGCCTGCGTTGGACCCCATCAGTTTGCCTATCCACTTGCACCCAAAAATAAGAAAGACACGACAATAATATAATGTCTTTTTCGTGAGACATTTAAATGTAGAAAAAAGTGGTTGGCATGAAAATTCATGCATATAAAAGAAAGTTTTTCATTTAGCATTTATGTTTTTTTTTTGGTCAAAATGTAGCATTTATGTTACGTGTCATATTATTGTGGTATCAATTACAATATAACAATCCATTGTTGGTCCAATGAAGATGAAGGAAAAAAAAAGGAAAGGAAAGGAAAAAGAAAAGAAAAGAAAAGAAAAACTAAAAAAAATCGAAAAATAAAAAAATAATATTAAAAAATTAGTTTGGAGTAAAATTGTCATAGGTGTACCAGTTTGGGGTTTTTGGTGGTCAAAAAAATAGCTCGAGATAAAATTGTCACAAATATACCAGTTTGGGATTTTTTATGGTAAAAAAAATAGTTTGAGATAAATCTGTCACAAGTGTATCAATTCAAGGTTTTTCGTGGTATTAACCCTATCTTAATTGATTCATAACTCATTGGTTTAAATTGCCTCTCCAATTACATATTTCCACTCTTTAATTTTAAGCCAAAATCCAGCCTACACTTAAGATGAGCATTAAAATAATCAAATATAAAATCATGGCATCATCTAATAGCTTAAGCTTTTAGATTAATTTACAGTTATTCCATAAAATCTCACAACTTCAAGAATTCGTTGGTGATTTGACAGTTGATTAGCGAGTCACTCCAAACCATCTTTACGTTCTTTAGAGTTGATGTAAGTTCTGTTGTTCCCAGATCTCTCTCCTTTCTTTCGTAGTTTATGGGTTTTCTTTTCTTTTTTCCTTGAACGTAATATTGCAGTCTTAGTTCATCTCCTCTTGATGGCCTATAATCAGTCTCCTTCGTGTCCTTCCAACTTGGATTTGTCAAAGGATATATGCATGCTTGGTTTAAAGTCAAAATTGGTATTATTAGGCTCGCCTATAGTCTTGCTGGATTGGAATTGTGGAGCATCATTATAAAATGCAAGTGCTTTCCCTTTATAAATGATACCGAACAGAATGGTTTTGAAACAGTTTGCATGCTGAACAGCCCGCCTCTCTAAATCGACAAGGATGAACCTGAAAAACGTTTTGGTTAAGCATCTTCGTGACTGACACAATTTAGTATATGTCAACTTGCCTACGCCTTGATGAAGCTATAGCTAGTGTCTGCGAGTATTTGCTAGCCCCGAATTACTAACGGCCAAAAGTATCACCTGTAAATTGCCGGTAAACGTGGGATTTCTTGATTGCACGTATCAATTGCCCTGAAAATAGAAGCTTGTTATACTTCTAAGCAAAAAGCGTACACATCCAGCACCATTATCTACTTCAGGCATATCATGTTTTGCCAATATGGGCTACAGTATTCACGATTCGTCGCCATTCCACTTCTTACATTCACCACAATCCATACCATCCCCACTTAAAGTAAACAATCTCAGCCACCGCGAAACCATTGCATCAAAAAGAGATGCTTTATCTCATTCGTTAATTGAAACACCAGAAAATAAAAATAAATGAAGGAACCAATAATTTCAACTCGAGAAGAAAAAAGCAATGACCAAAGCAGAGAGTTACGAAAGAGAGCTTCATATCAAACATTGGATCAATGACACAGAAAGTTTCCACTCCGTCAAATTCCTAGTGTTGAAGGCTTAAAGCTGTCAACTGCCAAGCATTTGAACTATCCTACTATGTAGACAATGCATCCACGAAGTAACGCTACTGCTGCTATATTACAGGAGAACATGAATTTATAGTTCACGATTTCGAATAATCAACACAAAAGCACAGTCCCAGCAGGCCATCCGCACAAAAAAATTTCGAACCTCAACGCTTGGAATATTGAGAAGCTTTACGAGCTTTCTTGAGACCAACTTTCTTCCTTTCAACTACTCGCGCGTCCCTAGTCAAAAGGCCTTCCTTCCTCAAAGGCAATCTGTGGTCTTCACTCACCTTCAGCAATGCACGAGCAATGCCCAAGGAGATCGCTTGAGCCTGACCAGAGAGGCCACCACCATGAGCTTTAACGAACACGTCATAACTGGTTTCATAACCCAGAGAAACCAATGGTATTTTGACATATTGAAGCCACAATGGGTTGCCCTGAAGGTACTCCTGTGAACAATTCATATTTGCCCCATCACAAAGATGCTATGGCCGTTAATAAACATTAAAAAGCAATGGAATTAACAGAACACATATTATCTCATTATCCCAAAAATAACTCAATAATCCACTGTGTAAGGCGTTATACAATTGACTAAACCAGAAGCCATGACACCTTGTTATTCATGCTGCTAGTAAACCAGTGCAGAAAGCTTTTTGAGGGAGATGGTCATACTTTCTAGGTTGACACACCATATTTCCATCATGACAAATTTAACACGACCTTTCAAAAGTACCAAGAACAAAACGCACAACTTTTACCACTTTGATAAATTTAACATGACCATTCAAAGTTATTAAAAACAATGCACAATGTTTGGGCCATATGACAAAAGTAGCATATGTTAGTATCTGGTGCATGATTGGAAGGTCTAGAGCTTTATCCAAAAGGTCCTATTCTGGAAAATAAAAAGAATAAATCCAATACTTGTTTCTAGGAGGGACAACTATTTACGCTTGTTTAGAAAAAATAATAGGATTTCAGTGTTATCATATACTGAGAATGACATTAAGATGAAAGTCGTCCGTATTCAAGGGGTTAAGAATGTGCTGGTACTAGCCGTAAATAGCTATCAACGCAGTCTGAGTCGGGGGTGGACAAGTGGACAACTTAATGACAAGAATGGACGGGATACTAGAGGATGCTATTTTTGTTGCAGTGGTAAGAGCTTGTGCTTTTTTGGGTGCGTTTGAAACATCGTGTTAAATTCATCACCGTAGTAAAAGGCTGTGTTTCTTTCTTCTTCTTTTTTGGTACATTTGAAAGGTCATATTAAATTTATATAGTAATAAAATATTGTACCCTTTTTTTTTCTCTTTTACTTGGCCAAAGGTATTCACATGGTTCAAATAGGACATACACACAAAAGAAGAAAGCAAGCATTGCAATTAGTGTAAACATAAACAGAAGATAGTACTCAAACAGCTATTTGTACAATTCAGATAGCTTAACTAAATGGCCTTCGACATGCTTATAGAATTTTCTTTAGAATCTCTCACCAAGAAGGCAGAAATGAAGCACAAATCCCTCTTATAATCCTAACTAGTTACAAAAAAAAAAAAATGCTCCATAATACACTAAACAGCTTACATACTTCTACCAGCAACAACAATAACCAGGCAGTAGTTTGATTTAGTGGTCTGTATAAGCAAAATTAAGACCTCGGACAGAAGCTCCTGGCCATATATTCATAATACCAATTGGCAGATGGATATGGAAGAGGGCAAGGATTGAAGTCTAAACTCTCTAATCCAGAACTTATCCTGCAGTGAAACACTTTTCCTCAAGCGAAAAGGAAATAAGAAAAGTGGATCTCGAACAGACTGTGATGCAGATCTGCTTATTTATAGGGATAGCAAACTGGTTCATTCGATATCAACAGGATCCAAAACATAGAAACTTCCCTTCCTTTTTCCCCCAACCTATGTTTCAATAGGTAATCTTGATTGTACCCTCACTTCATGTATCCACTCTCCTTTAATTATCACACTTTTTCTTTTTATTGGTGATGAAGCAGCTCTTTGGACTTCAAGAAGACAGGAAAGGAGTTTTCTAGCTTCCCACACCCACTTCCCCCAGCAAGTACACAATCATGTAATGATTGAAGCAAGAAAGTTGACATAAAATATGTGGAGAAATACAACGAACTTTCATCAAGCCTATCTTCATCTACACCCCCACACGTCCAGAACTTTGAACCTTCTAGAACATGGGAATGTGTTATTCCCCACTAAAGCTTCTCTGTAGTATTCAAGTTCAATGAGCAGATGTCACCGTGATACAGTCTTTCCGCTTAGATGCTTACATCGAAAAGTATAACCACAGTATTAAGCTCTTTCAATCATCCACCTCTCCATACTACCAATGTAAACTCACAGACTCCTATAGGCCATTCAGAAAGCTATTAACGTGCGATGGTCATTTTACATTGTAATATACTCAAATACTCAAGTCTCATTTTCCATGAAAGTCCTCTTAGATTCCAATGATGGGTCAAATACTTATCAAGCTGAAGGGGATTTACCCTTTTGCTCAAGGACTAAAAACAGTAAGAAGAGTTGAATTAGTCGGAAAAAGAGAGGAAGCTTAAGGAGAATTCACTCTCGCGTCAGAAGAATCAGCACCCAATTCCCATGAAAGATCTAAAAACAAAAGGGTGAGAAATTTATCAGTTGAGATAGGCAGGAGACCACAGTTAAAGGGCTTCATGTGCCATGGCAGCTACCTCAGGAGTTTTCCAGAGTGACACACATTTTCTAAGCAGTCAAACTGTTAAAGATACCACTTCAGCCTGATAAGTACTTGACCCATCATTGAGCAAAAGGGTAAATCCCCTTCAACACTTCCGCATCCGCATTCACGAGCAAAGCTATGGATTGCGTCATGTTGAAGCTCACTTCACGTCAACAGATGAGACAGAACTTAACAATTACTCCAAGCATCAAGTTCTTTTTCACAACAGGCAATAACCCGACTGAGCACTACAATTCTTCATCCCTGAATCCCTCCAAAGCTCGAAATCCAAAAGAGATGCTCGACACTCGACCTTCTCACGAAGGCAGACAAGCTAAAAACGTACAAAAACACGACCATTTCAAGTCGGGCCGACCCAAATCAACGAAGCACCGCGATTTACCTTCGCGTCCCGATAATTGATGATGACTTTGCCGGTGCCCTCCTGCAGAACGACCCGGGCGATGGCGCACTTCCGGCGCCCGGTGCCGAAGATCGACTGGGCGGCGAACCCGCCGGGAAGCCGCGACTTGACGTACTTGCGGAGGTCCGCGGCCGCGGGCTCCGGCGACGGCGGGGCGGCGGCGGCGGCGGCGGCGGCGACGGCGAGAGGGGGGGAGGGCCGGGAGGCGAGCGAGACGGCGAGGGGCTTGGGGCGAGCGAGGGCGAGGGCGGTGGGCTTGTGAGAGACCTGGGAGGAGAAGGAAAGAGAGGAGAGGGAGGAGGCGAGGGAGGATACGGTGAGCGCCATTATCTTCTTCTGGTTTCAGCGGAATTTGCTCGTTCCATGTAAAAATGCTAGAATGATAAACCATTGGTCAACATATTTTAACTTTTATTAGACAATGCCCCTTTTATTTCGTGAAAAATATTACATTAAAAGCCATTTTTCAAAAAAATAAAAATATTTTTCGGTATTTAACTGAGACCTAAAAGTGAATTGAAAAATATTTTTCATTATTTGATAAGGATTATCTCATTTGATTTTCCTAAATAGACACACTCTATTTAGGCGTTAATGACTTGCACATGAGTGACCAAGGAACCCACCATGGGCATCAAGCTCTCAAGCCCAGATCCCTGATTCTTGGGCACGAAGGAAAATATTTTCTGCGAAACAAACGGAACCTAAATATGAAAAGATCATAAAATTGTACAACTTAACATATCTCTTAACATATTCGTTTTTGTAACTTGATTTCGATGTACTTAATATGATCGAGGCACATAAATATAGCTTGGCACATCAAAAGCCTGTTAAGGCTCCGTTTATTTTGCGAAAAGATGAATTTATTTGAAAAATATTTTCTTAAAATTGATCGTCTATATCACTTGAAAAATTAGTATGTTAAAATATTTTCATTTTCAAAAATAATTTACAACTAAATATCATCATTAAGAATATATATTTCATTTAATCATTTTTGTGAGTGATATAAGCGGTCATTTTTATGAAAATATTTTTTAAATTATTCATTTTTCGTGAAATAAATCCTCTATAAGACCATGTGGACTTGATGGTAGATCGTGGAAAAAAGATTTTGTTTTCGAATGTCAAGACACAAATTGTCCTTGAATTTTGATCCAATTTGTAATGTGGTCTCGAATTTTTAATTTGTTCAGTATGATCTCTGAACTTAAGTCTGATGTGCAATATCGTCCTTAAACTTTTGGTAGATGTTCAAACTAGACCCTCTTGGATTATATAAAAATGTTCAATATTTTTCTAAACTTAAATTAACGAAATGATAACATTGGATTTTTTCATATAGTTTATGGACAAGTTCCAATATTTACCAAATATTTAAAAATCACGTTATATATTGGGTCAAAGTTCATGGACTATTTTATCATTATCTCTATCTTTTTCGAATCACGACATGTTGTTGCCAATCAAGTGTAGATTTAGGTGATAACAAGCCGGAGCAAATTGTCTAGTCAGTATTTGGGCAGGTTAATAGACAAAGATGATAATCGTAAGTTTTGGACTTGAGAATGATCTTCCACCAATTGAACCTCAGCGCTAGTCGCAATTCGTATAGAATAGCCCAAAGCTCCATATTAGCGATTCTTGAGTTACCTAGGGCTAGGCACCGAGTCGTGCAAGCTCGGCAAATTATCTTGTCGAGCCTAGGCACAACCTGTAAGACTAATTGGCCGTGTTAACCCGAGCCGAGACCTGGCATGAGTGGCCCGAGCCCTTTTTCTTTCAAATTACTTTAATTGCTACTTGACAAGGCTGCCGTCTCAGTCCCTATGATGGAACTCGTCGTATTGGATCAACATGAGTTATGACATTATTTCGCCGAAATTATGTCCACAATGAAATATCTTTCATTGAAAGTTGTTCTTCGATTTTTTATAAGAAGACAGGCTATGTGGTAATTCCAGATAAAAAATATCACAAGCACACAAGGTAACCGGCAATTTCACTTCAAATGGAATTAAATGTACACAAAATTTGCAAGAATTTAATTGACAACAAAGCTCAAGAACATAAAGATGCAATGTTGGAATTCAATCAATGATGAAGATCTGAAAACTAAAGTTAAGATACATGCCGGAATATAATCGACAATAAAGTTTATGGGACTACAACTATAACTACAGTGTAGAATTTGAAAGATAACTAAAAGATAATAAGTGTTTTGTGTGTAACAACTAACAAGTGTTTTGTGTGTTGTGTGAGGGCTCTGAAGAGTACAATATGACTGTTTAAAGTTTACAATCGACGGTTACGAATGAAGCTTATAAATGGAGGCTGCAAATGGTTATCGAACAGTTACATTGACAATTATATTGACTCTACTATCTTAGCAGTTGCTTTATTCCACTACGTTAACGGTTACTTTTTTTATGGATGCATCCAATTGTCAGCTCCACTATTTGTCAATTCTTTAGGTTGTCTATTCCTTCAAGCTATTGATTCCCTCGTTCATAAATAACCAAATGCTGCTCTCATCGACTAAGTTTGTCACTTGTCGATAATAATAAAAAATTGATCATCTTTTTAGTGTAAACAAATGCCCCTTTAAATAAGAATGGTATGATTGATCAATCATTCGATTCTTTTAAATTAGATAATAAGAAATTATTGGGTGCCCTCTTGTCATCAGCAAATTTAATTTTATTCCTGCTTAATTATCTTTGTGAGATTGATTATCTAACTCCTATTTTTCAATGAAAGGCACGTTTTGTGTAAAGTCTTCATGTGACCCTTCATCTTTCTCCAGTAGTTACTCATACTTAGACATTCTTGTTGCTAATTGGACTAAATTAGCAAAATTTTGGCCTTCGAATTTTTCTCCAAAATTAAATTTCAATCCACTAAAAGCCAAAGTTGTGAATTCTTTCTCCGCAAGTGAAGTAAGGCATCTATTTCTAGTCCTCTTGAATTGAACAATAAACTAATCGATTAACTCATTATTGTACTAATAAATTCTGGCTAAATTAGCAATCAAAATTTCAAGTATCAATCTATAAAACTGAGAATGGAATTATCTTTCCATATCAACTCAAGTATGGATTAAATTAGGAGATAAATTCGTTTGCTAAGTAAGGCAGTTTTTGATCAAGACAAAGGGAACAACCTAAATCTCAAGAATGCATATGATCCTAGCTCCCCACAATGGGCAATAAAATAAACCAATGTGTTTGGTAATCGATTGATTATCTTCACTAGTGAAAAAAATGAAGTCAAAAGTTTTGAATTCTCTTAGGTAAGGTAGGTGTCAACCCAATAAGGATGTAGCTTTCTATATACTAGCGTGACTATTCCTCTATCATCACATAATTATTGTAATACAAGTTCAGCCACTTGATCGGGATTCACAAGTTGACAAACTTGCCCTTGCTGCCCCCTAGGTTCAGGGTAGATAGGTGGATAGACTGGACCTTCCTACCCTCTATATTCAGGACAAATAAGATTTTCGAGCTTTTGTAAAATCCACATTGGTAATGAGATCACTTGATCTAAATTATTTTATTGTTCAATTGACTAAGTGGAGGAACATACCCAGAAAACTGTTGTATTGGGTTGGATCAATATGAACTGATTTGATGTCGCGGGCCTGGAGATGACACTGTTGATTGCATTGACGACCATCAACCTGTTCACATCAGAGATATGTGACGCTATGTGATTTGCCATCTTATTTTGCTATTCGTCAAACAGCCTCTTCATGGCAACCACCAAAGTGGTTTTGGTGCTAATTCTCTCATTTGCTCCTTTGTAAAGTGTTGCAATATTTTCACATTGCCCCTCCGACTTGGCTCTCTACTAGAGTGGTTGAGGTCTCAAATTGGGTAGTTGCATCATCGAGTTTGTTAACCGCAACATGATCAAGATTCAATTGATTCCTGGCATAAGGATACTAGAAATATCAAAAGTTATGTATAACACTAACTTTAATGCTAAAAATTTTCACTAGATTACTTAAGTGCCTCCAACAAGAAATTCTAGCCAAAATGATTATGTGGATTTTATAATTAAATTTTTTATGTGACTTGGCATTTTTTTTATATTAAAAACGATTCCATCGTCATATTTTTATATTGAAAACCGAGTCGCATATCTCCTCCTTGCTCGTCCTTCTATCGCTCTTAATCGCAAAGCTGAGCTTCTATCATCGGATCTTGTTGATCCGCTCTAGTCAGCATCGCATCTAGCACCTCATCTTCTCTCCAAGTATGAAAAAAGACATCCACGAACTCTCATGTTTATGCAATAGACATCGAATTAGGTCACTCTAGGGCACTGCTACTGCCGAGGTCTCCTTCTCGGTGTGTCCAGCCCTCCAACAATATCCAACTCTTCTTTCTCACTTGTCTCTGTTGTCATAACCCTCCTCATCGTTGATTTGAGTCTAGGTGGAGTTGTTACGGTTGCTGTTAAACACTATCCGACACAATTTTTCTTTATTACCTTACGGTGCTAAATCTACCCTGTTTCAGTATGTATTTCAACCGAGAGGACTTGAACTGAATAGCATTGAAGTAGTTATTGACGAATTGGTCTGGATTTCTACTAATGTAATATTATGGAATTGGATTGTTGCTCTAGTTTTGCATATGAGACCCTCACCTGAGACGCTTACCATATGTTCGATGAAATGCTGCAATCAAATTTGCATAAAATTGTTAAGATTCTAGATTAATTGGAGTGTGTTTCAGCATGTCTCGTGTCATTAATGCTTCTCATTAACTTGAGCGCAATTTCTACTATATTCCGCTGTTATCGAACACAAGCTCAACCTGCCTTTGTATTGTTTGTGGTTGTATTCACTAAATTGGATGAACTTCCATGGCGAGTGTTGGCGAGAAAATTGAATGGAGGCCGCCTATGTGCACATCACCAAACATCTAGGTGATATCTTGAAATAATTTTTATGGGAGGGTCGATGTTGGGGATCAACTTCTTCCACGCCTCCAAAAACGTGTGTTAGCCATCTACGCCATCGAGACATCTTCCACAGAGAAGGGGCAAGGCATGTCCCCTTTAGCGTGCACATAACAACGATTCTATGCTTGAGTATTGATTCTATTCATAAATGATTTTTTTTATTCTGTACTCGGGAACGATTTTTGAGAATTTGAAGGCGTTTGGTAATTGCCTAAAATTTCTATTCCTAAAATAGAAAAAGAACAAAAATACGTTTGGTAACTGCGGAAAATTTCTATTCCAATTTTTTTTCAAGTGCTTTTTAGAACTTGGTATTTAATTATTGTAAGTGAAGGAAACATGGTAAACATGGTGATATGTATATAGTTGGTATATACATGGTGATATGTACAAATATGGTATATAGTTGGTATAAATTCTTTCCTCTATCACTACTATAAGTGAATACCGTATTTTGACTCCAAGGAAACTATTTCGTCTCTCCGTGAGAGGTGGTAGAATAGAAAAGAAGATGCCATGGCTGCATTTCTATTCAAAGTCACAGTTTAACCACTTTAACTCTGATTGATTTTACCATCTTGAAGACATAGCTAACACTTCAGTCATACTTTCCTTCTTAATACTTATCACGCCCCGAATCCCGATGAGCGTGCGACACCCCAAGCTCGGTTGAATTAGTGCAATGTCTTAGGAAACGTCGCCGACCCAAACTAACATATCAGAGTCAAACATGGCGGAAATGAAAACATAAACCCTGACAATACAATCATGGGTAATAAGGAGAGACAAATCACCAAACTACCAAGCACCATATTACACCGCGATATATACAATATCCATTACAATCCATCACAACTAGTAACCTCTGCACCAATAACTGCCGATATAAAAAAGGGACTAACAGCATCGGGTAGACTACTACTACCACCAGAAAGGGGCGTCTCTCAAAACTATCCAACCCCCTACTTCGCTTTAACTAACCTCTACGAGACCTAAGGGAGTCCAACTAGGGTAAGAACCTTTAGAGTCAAGATCCATCTCCTCAGCATCTGCCCACTCCTATGATGGCTCAGAATTTGTCTCTATCTCAATCGGTTCATCCTCAACCTCTAATTCTACCGAGATTTCTATCGAGGGTTCCTCCTCGGGTTCCTCTTCAGGCTCCATCTCTTCAGGATCTTCTTCGGGATCTTCCTCTGGGTCTTCTTCAGGGTCTTCTTTCGACTCCAACTCCATGGACTCTTCCTCCGAGTCCGACTCCATCGGTGCTTCCTCTTGATGAGGCTCGTCGGGTATTGGTTCGAAGGCTACATCCATTTGGTCTGACTCCAAATGTGCAAATTGGTGCCTAGACTCCGCAAGACCGGTACCTGTACTAGTCAACTCGCCTTCTAGGGGAGATATAGCCGACGAGTTCCAATCACCTACTCCATCAAATGGGACATCGAAACCTCACACTGGCCCGAACTCATCTAGCCCGTCTCGGAAGCACCATGCTACATAAGTATGGGGTTGCCATAACTGTTCACCCACATCTACCTAAACTATATTGGTATGCTTAATCCAAGTAAGATTCTCATCTCTAGGGTACTCCAAAACTGTATGATTCGTGTGCATAGGGATCCCAAAACGTTGTGAAGGAGGGATATTCATTGTCCCGACCGCGAGTCTGAAATGGTTTGATTTAACAACCATGAGACACTTCTCAATAAGCAGAATCCTAAACCCCACCTAGGCTAACACGTATCTCTGGGCATGATCGAGTACACAAATCACATCTATCAAGCTAGAACAATAGCAGGCACAAATGACTCACCTTGATACGGACGAAATCTTACATGCGAATTCAGGCATTATTACCAGAAACCGACACCATGTCGCACTCAATAATACCAATCAAACCATATTCATGCTCACATTCGCATAACAAAGACAACATCATACAATTCCCATTTCACTCGAGCACACGCATCCAATTCATTTCTGACTTGCGTAAACATGCCTCAAGTCCAAAAACTAGCCATCGATCTCTGACCCGCGTAAACACACCTCAGGTCCAATAACACTTTTAAAGCCCGCGTCAAAACGCCTCAGGCTCAGTATCTCTAGCCGGTGTAAATGAACACATCTTAGGCGCAACATCATCTCCCTTTTTATAACACAACCCGCGTAACACATATCAGGTTGAATAATACTTCTATAACCCGCGTCAAAATGCCTCAGGCTCAGTGTCTCTAGCCCGGGTAACACGCCTCAGGTGCAACACTATCTCCTTTTTACAACACAACCCGCGTAAAACGCATTAAGTTGGCGGTCTTTCAGTATAGCCGGGCATCATTCCGCGTAACACACCTCAGGACGAGTTCAATTCCCTACGTAAAATGCATAAGGGATTATGTTATCATACGTGCACACATTTTTCATTTATTATATAGACCCTATGTAAAGACGCCTCAGGGTATTTAATGATCATTTGGGCACCTAATCACATGCCAATTTCATATGACCAACTCACACACATCATTCGACATATTCAGGCTAACAATAAGCCATGTTAACTCACAATTTTACCAATTCAATTTGCACGTGCACAATTTAACATGAATTTTTGCATTTTAAGCCAAATTACACCACTAAAGGGTGTCCTACTCCTACTGACAACCCTAATCCAGCACGTGCCACATTTCAAACATAAAACATGCACCAATTCAGCCACAATATGCACAGCAACTCAACCACCACGGAAAAATCACTATAACGGTACATTTAGGCCCGTTTTTTACGCAATAAATCACGATAATCATCCGTACTCATTCCAATTACCTAATTAATCAATTCTAACCTGAATTCCACCTCAAAAACTATCACAATTCCATCCAAACCGCTTAGCCAAATCAGTCCAACCATTTCTCTACAAATAACCACTAAAACTCGTTAAAACGGGCTCGAACTAACCCGAAATTACCCGTTATCCTAGGCGAAGGTTAGGATATCAATTACTTGTGATTCCAAGCAAGATTTGAGCACTACCAGGCAGCTATACAGAGGAGAGACAGTAGCAGTAGCAGCGTCACACGATAAGGGTAATCGGCGGCCACGAGCGGCGGTGAATGGCGGCGATGGGCTGCTGGATTTCTCGACTATGCTGGGTTGAGATGGGGGTTGGTGAGGGTGTTTCACGGTGGAAAATGTGGGAGAGATATGGCGGTGGCGATGGTGGTGCAATATGGCGAAAGGGCAAGCGACGATTCGACGGAATGGCGATGAACGGACGACAATTGGCTGGCCATTAGGCAATTCACCTGAAGGAGAGAAGGAGAGGGAGTTCTTGGCTAGAAGAGGGAGAGAGAGAGTTGAGCATGAGAAATGAGGGAAGAGAGAGAGGAAAAGAAAGAAAGAAAAAAAAAGTCTAGTCTAGCCTACCCCAGAAAATTACCATCCTACCCCTCTCTCTAATTCCTAATCGACGGCCACGGTTCAATCTTATCTTAAAATCAACGGCCCAAATTGATTCCCATCAAAATATCCAAGGGCAAAATTGGAATTTTATAAAAAGTGTAGGGGCAAAATCGTCCAAAAATTTTTATCTCTAAAGTTGGTATGAAATGACCGAAATGACCAAAATGCCCTTCTCATATTACGCTTGGTCTTAACAAAATCCCAGGGGCAAAATAGTCATCTTCCACTTCTTGTCAAAATTTCAGTTTTCTGATGAATCCGGACAAATTTGAGGCTAACCACGTTAATATGGATATCGTCCAATTATTCTATCATGACTTTCAAAATTTTTTATATCCAAACTCGGTCTCTAATTAATGACTAACTCCAAAAAACGCAACTTGAGCATATCTCAAATTAACGTGTGGCTTTCGGGAAAATTTGTATATTCCACTTGTGATCAATACTAAATTGAGTCATGTTTAAGTTCACTTGAGTCATGGTGATCTCGATTGTTATATAATTGTGAGGATCAATCACTAGTTCTAAAGAACGCGATCGTTTGGAATAGGCTTGAGATCATTTGCAAATTTCGTATTCTGGCGAGGCAGAATCACCCGTGATCCAATTATATGACATTTGCAAATCGATCCATGACCATCCTTATATCGGCTTATATTAGCCCAAAATATCATCTCGACAATCCTTATGGCCAAAAGTTAGTCAATGGTCAGGTTCTATGATCGCGCGAATCTAGATCCCTAATTACCCTTTCCTTGCTGATTAATGTCCCAAGAGTGATCAAGTCTAGGTGAGATTTACTACAAGTGCGTTATTGAAATTATGCATTTAATAAATACCAAGTGGGTCAAAATTTGTAATGTCATAACTCTTCCCTTCTTATAAAAATTTCGTTTTTGAAATTTACAATCAAAACCAAACTATTCAAACAACTGGGGGTAATGACGTCTCATCAGCTCCTCGCTTTCCCAAGTAATGCCTTCGGTCCCGTGATGTTCCCAAATCACCTTTACCAGTGGAATTGTCTTGCTCCTTAAGACTTGTTCCTTCCTATCCTCAATTCACACCAGTCTTTCCACGTACGACACTCTATCATTCACTTTTATCTCCTCATAATTCAGTACATGAGCTAGATTCGATTCATACTTCCTCAACATTGACATGTGGAATATATTGTGCACCTGAGATAAGTTTGGCGGTAAGGCGAGTCGATACGCTAAATCTCCGATCCTTTCTAACACCTTAAAAGGTCCCATAAACCGTGGACTTAATTTCCCTTTCTTACCAAATCGGGACAATCATTTTATTGGCGATACCTTGAGGAATACGTGATCCCCTACTTGAAATTCCAAAGGTCTTCGCCTTCTGTCTGCATAACTTTTTTGACGACTTTGCATTGTTTTTAACCTTTCACGAATGATCTTAACTGCCTCAACTGACTATTGAACTAATTTTGGCCCGGTTATACTCTTTTCTTCAATTTCGTCCCAACATACGGGCATCCTACATGCTTTGCCATATATCGCTTCAAATGGTGTCATTCCGATACTCTGGTGAAACTATTATTGTATGCGAATTCCACTAAGGTAATTGTTCTTCCCACTTGCCTTGAAAATCCAATACACATGCCCAAAGCATATCTTCAAGAGTCTAAATTGTCCTCTTAGACTGGCCATCCATTTATGGATGGTAAGCTTAACTAAACTGTAGCTTTGATCCTAATGCCATATGCAGACTTTTCTAAAATTTAGCGGTAAACTTGGGATCACGATTCAAAATAATCGTCACTGGCACCCCGTGCAAACGAACTATTTGTTGTTTGTACAATTCGGCATACCGATCCAATGTGAAGTCCTTTCGCACTGCCAAGAAGTGCACTGACTTTGTCAGTCTATCAACAATCACCCAAATTGAATCATGACCCTTTTGGCTCATTGGTAATCCCATTACAAAATCCATAGTAATATGTTCCCATTTCCATTATGGGATATCCAAAGGTGGTGACAATCCTCCATGCTTACAATGTTGCGCTTTTATCTGCTGGCAGGTCAAATACTTAGCTACGTGCTTAGCTATGTCCACCTTCATACCATTCCACCAATAGTACTATCTCAAGTTCTAATATATTTTCGTACTCCTCGGATGGATACTATAATTACTATGATGCGCTTCTGATAAAATTTCTTCTTTAAGTTCTATATCGTTAGGCACACACAATTGTCCACGAAACTTCAAGATCCCGTCCTCGGATACTTGGAAGTCCGGTTTTCTATTAGTAGCGTCCATCTCTAGAATCTTCTAAATCTCTTGGTCCGTAGATTGTAAGGCCTTGATCTTAGTTTGAATTTCTAATTCAATTCTTAATGTGGCGAGCAAATTTGAGACTTGACCTATTTCAAACTTAAACTCCGAGTTTCTTACTCCTTCCAATAATATCCATTCTTTGACCAACATGTGTGCAATGCTCGACTTTCGACTCAATGCATCCGCTATCCGATTAGCCTTCCCAAGGTGACATAAAATATCACAATCATAGTCCTTTAGTAATTCCATCCAACGACGCTATCTCATGTTTAACTCCTTTTAAGAAAACAGATACTCGAGGCTTTGTGATATGTATAAATTTGAAATCTTTCCCCGCACAGGTAATGTCTCTAGATTTTAAGGGCGAAAATGATTGCGGTTCAACTCATGTAGCCTCAACTGCCTTGACACGTATGCTATCACTCGTCCATGTTGCATCGGCACGCATCCTAATCCTTTTAACGACACATCACTATAGATTTCAAAGCCTCTAGATCCTAACGGAATAGTCAACACTGGCACCGTCATTAGCCTATGCTTTAATTCTTGGAAGCTCCTTTCGCAGTTGTCAGTCCACTCAAACTTCGTTTCTTTCTTTGACAAACATGTCAACGGTATCGCAATAGCCAAAAATGCTTCCATAAAACGTCTATAGTATCTTGCCAACCCTAAGAAGTTTCAAACCTCAGTTACCGTCGTCAGTCTTGGCCATTTCATCACCGCTTCAATCTTTGCCGGATCCACTGAAATTCCATCCCCCGATATCACATGTCCAAGGAATGCCACTTAACTGAGCTAGAATTCACACTTATTAAACTTGGCATACAGTGCGTTTTCTTTTAAAGGTTGTAAAACTTTACTCATATAGAACTCATGCCCCTTCGGGCTTTTCGAATACACCAATATATCGCCTATGAAAAACTATAACAAACTAATTCAAGAATTCCTTAAACACATGATTCATTAAGTCTATAAAGGCAGCATGGGCATTAGTCAACCCAAACGGCATTACTGTAAACTCATAATGCCCATATCTCGTCTTGAATGCCGTTTTCGGTATGTCCTCTTTTCTAATCCTTAACCGATGATATCTCGTCCTCAAATCAATCTTAGAAAATACCGAAACCCCTTATAATTGATCAAACAAATCATCTATCATTGATAAGGGATATTTATTCTTGATAGTCACTTGATTTAACTGCCTATAATCGATACACAACCTTAATGACCCATCCTTCTTCCTTACAAATAATACTGGGGCTCCTCATGAGGACGCACTTGGACGAATAAAACCTTTGTCTAATAATTCTTGCATTGGAACTTTCAATTCTTTTAACTCAGATAGTGACATCCTATAGGGTGCAATCGAAATTGGCTCTGTCCCAGGAGTTAACTCGATCACAAACCCTACTTCTCTTTCTAGTGGCAATCTTGGTAGTTCCTGAGGAAGAATATCGAGAAAGTTGCACACCACAGCTATATCCTCTAGCCTAGGTTCCTCAATTGTCAAATCAACTACTGCTGCTAGAAATCCTTGGCACCATTCATCCAATAACTTAGTCACTTTCAATGACGAAATCCGAGGGATCAAGATTCTTCCTTGATTTCCCACAAATTTGAATCTAGGATATCCAACTGGATTAAATTGGAGCACCATGTTACTACAATCCATTATAGCTCTCTGCTTAGTCAACCAATCCATACCCACATTCATGTCTAAATCAAACATAGGTAGAATAGCCAAATCTATTTTTTCTTTTACATCACCAATCACTTGCATTCTCTTGTAGTTGGTACATCGCTAGGGTCACTTTTTCTTCATCTATGCACCCCAGCACCTCAAAAGTCTTTTGCAGTTCCTCCACCCAAAGTGACATAGCCTCAGGGTCACCTTTCCCAGTAAACTTCGGAGGTTTCAATTTCAAAAACTATTCCACTAACTAAGACATCTGTCTATTCACATTCACTTGCCCTTGACCCCGATTCTCATTATTACCATTAACCATAGCAGCTATAGCAATCTCAGCGGCTTGGGCAATAGCGGCAGCTCGTTCCTGAGCCTACGTCCCATCAGATTTCCAATCTCTTCTAGGGTCCTCATGACTGCATCCATCTCGGATCTCCCACAGGTTAGGCTTGCGAACTTAATTGGCCTCTTGTCCCTCTACCTCTTGAACTTATTTACACAGGTTTCTCACTACTCACCTACCTACTATAATTCCATTTAGGAAATAAAGACCTAGGCCAATTATACCAGTCTATGGTCCTAGGCAGTATAATTCACTTAACAAGCAATCAACCACTAGAACACGAGATAACAATCAACAAGTTTCGTGTGCTTACCTCAGGTCCTGACGCACTTGCAATTCAACCATTAGAGTACTCAATTCACCCAACAATCATAACAAATAATCTGGAGATACGCGTACCATTAGACACACCTATGACTTACTATGGTCTCCCTAGATAACTATCCCAGAGTCTCCGCTTCTTATCACTCTAGGCTTCGACCAACTTGGATCGAGCAGACGTTGCTTTGATACCAAATCAACGGGGATGTCACGCCCCGAATCCCAACAAGTGCGTGACACCCCAAGCTCAATCGAATTAGTGTGATGTCCTAGGAAATGTCGCCAACCCAAACTAACATATTAGAGTCAAACACGGCGGAATGAAAACATAAACCCTGACAATATAATCATGGGATAATAGGGAGAGACAAATCACAAAACCACCACATACTATATTACACTGCGATATATACAATATTCATTACAATCCATCACATCCAGCAACCTCTGCACCAACAACCGCCGATATAAAAAAGGGACTAGCAGCATCGGGTAGACTAATACTACTATAAAAAAGGGGCGCCTCTCAAAACTGTCCGACCCCTTACTTTGCTTTAACTAACCCCTACGAGACCTAGGGGGAGTCCAACTAGGGTCAGAACCTTCAGAGTCAAGATCCGTCTCCTCAGCATCTACCCACTCGTCTGATGGCTCAGAATCTGTCTCTATCTCAATCGGTTCATCCTCAGACTCTGATTCTGTTGAGATTTCTATTGGGGGTTCCTCGTCAGGCTCCTCTTCTGGCTCTATCTCTTTGGGATCTTCCTCCGGGTCTTCTTCGGCATCTTCTTCCGACTATAGCTCCATGGACTCTTCCTCCGGGTCTGATTCTATTGTGCTTCCTCTTGACGAGGCTCCTCGGGTATTGGTTCGAAAGCTACCTCCATCTGGTCTATCTCCAAATGTGCAAATTAGTGCCTAGACTCCACAAGACCGGTGCCTATCAACTACTCGCCCTTGAGGGGAGGTATAGTCAACGGGTCCCAATCAACTACTCCATCAAATGGGACATCAAAACCTCGCACTGGCTCAAACTCATCTAGCCCGTCTCAAAAGCACCATGCTACATAGGTATGGGGTTGCCACAACTGTTCACTCACATCTACCTAAACTATATTGGTATGCTTAATTCAAGTAAGGTTCTCTTCTCTAGGGTACTCCAAAACTGTATGATTCATGTGCATAGGGATCCCAAAACGTTGTGAAGGAGGGATATTCATTGTCCCGACCAGGAGTCTGAAATGGTTTGATTTAACAACCACGAGACACTTCTTAATAAGCGAAATCCTAAACCCCACCTAGGCTAACACGTATCTCTGGGCATGATCGAGTACACAAATCACATCTATCAAGCTAGAACAATAGCAGGCACAAATGTCTCACCTTGATACGGACGAAATCTTACATGCGAATTCAGGCATTATTACCAGAAACCGACACCATGTCGCACTCAATAATACCAATCAAACCATATTCATGCTCACATTCGCATAACAAAGACAACATCATACAATTTCCATTTCACTCAAGCACACGCATCCAATTCATTTCTGACTTGCGTAAACATGCCTCAAGTCCAAAAACTAGCCATCGATCTCTGACCCACGTAAACACACCTCAGGTCCAATAACACTTCTAAAGCCCGCGTCAAAACGCCTCAGTCTTAGTGTCTCTAGCCGTGTAAACGAACATGCTTCAGGCGCATCACCATCTCCCTTTTTATAACACAACCCGCGTAACACGTATCAGGTTGAACAACACTTCTATAACTTGCGTCAAAACGTCTAAAGCTTAGTGTCTCTAGCCCAAGTAACACGCCTCAGGCTCAACACCATTTTCTTTTTACGATACAACCTGGGTAAAACACATCAGGTTGGCGGTCTTCCGGTATAACCGTGCATCATCCCGCGTAACACGCCTCAGAACGGATTCAATTCCCCGCGTAAAATGCATCAGAGAATATGTTATCACACGTGCACATATTTTCCATTTATTATCTGGACTCCACGTAAAAATGCCTCAGGGTATTTAATGATCGTGCAACACGTCGGGCACCCAATCACATGCCAATTTCATACGACCAACTCACACACATCATTCAACATATTCAAGCTAACGATAAGCCATGTTAACTCACAATTTTACTGATTCAATTTGCACGTGCACAATTTAACATGAATTTTTGTATTTTAAGCCAAATTACACCACTCAAGGGTGTCGTACTCCTACCGACAACCCTAATCTAGCACATGCCACATTTCGAACATAAACATGCATCAATTTAGCCACAATATGCACATCAACTCAACCACCACAGAAAAATCACTATAACTATACATTTAGGCCCTTTTTCATGCAATAAATCACAATAATCATCCGAATCATTCTGATAACCTAATCAATCAATTCTAACCTCAATTCCACCTAAAAAACTATCACAATTCCATCCAAACCATTCAGCCAAATCAGTCCAATCATTTCTCTACGAATAACCACTAAAACTCGTTAAAACGGGCCTGAACTAACTCGAAATTACCCGTTATCCTAGGCGAGGGTTAGGATATCAGTTACTTGTGATTCCAAGAAAGATTTGAGCACTACCAGGTGGCTGTACAGAGGAGAAACATCAGCAGCGGCGGCGTCACACGATGAGGGGTATCGGCGGCCATGAGTGGCTGCGAACGGTGGCGATGGGCTACTGGCTTTCTCAGCCGTGCTGGGCTGAGATAGGGGCTGGTGAGGGTGTTTCATGGTGGAAACGTGGGAGGGATACGACGGTGGCAGTGGTGGTGCAACACAACGAAAGGGCGAGCGTTGGTTTGACAGAACGGTGACGAATGGACGGTGATTGGCTGGCGAGTTGGCCAATTCACGTGAGGGAGAGGAGGAGGAGGAGAGGGAGTTCTCGGCCAGAAGAGGGAGAGGGAGAGTTGAGCGTGAGAAATGAGGGAAGAGAGAGAGAGGAAAAGAAAGAAAAAGAAAAGAAAAGCCTAGTCTAGCCTACCTAGGAAAATTACCATCCTACCCTTCTCTCTAATTCCTAATTGACGGCAACGATTTGATCTTATCTTAAAATCGACGGCCCAGACTGATTCCCATAAAAATATCCAAGGGAAAAATTGGAATTTCACAAAAAGTACAGGGGCAAAATTGTCCATAGATTTTTATATCTAAAGTTGGTATGAAATGACCAAAATGCCTTTTTCATATTACACTTGGTCTTCACAAAATCCCAAGGGCAAAACGGTCATCTTCCACTTCCTGTCAAAATTTCAGTTTTTTGACGAATCCAGACAAATCCGAGGCTGACCATTACGTCATCCAATTACTCTGTCATGACTTTTAAAATTTTCAATACCCAAACTCGATTGCTAATTAATGACTAACTCCAAATAACGCAACTTGAGAGTATCTTAAACTAACTGGTGGTTTTCGGGAAAATTTGTATAATCGACCTGTGGTCGATACTAAATTGAGCCACATTTAAGTTCACTTGAGTCATGACGACCTCGATTGTTATATAATTATGAGGATCAATCACTAGTTCTAAATAACGCAATCGTTTAGAATAGGTTTGAGATCGTTCGCAAATTTCGTATTTTGGCAAGGCGGAATCACCAGCGATCCAATTATACAACATTCGTAAATCAATCCATGATCATCCTTAGATCGGTCTATATTAGCCAAAAATATCACCTCGACAATCCTTATGGTCGAAAGTTAGTCCATAGTCAGGTTCTATGGTCGTGCGAATCTAGATCCCAAATTACCCTTTCCCTACTGGTTAGTGTCCTAATAGTGATCAAGTCTGGACAAGATTTACTACAAGTGCATTATTAAAATTATACATTTTATAAATACCAAGTGGGCCAAAATTTGGAATGTCACAATATTAATCACTACTCGTTGCGTCCAACCGATTCTCATCAGGGCAAATTGTTCCTCTTGCATCTGCATTAATTTTTACTCACGGCTCTTGTGAATTTTCACCTTCCTTGTGCCCCTACGATTCGCATTCCATTCCCATTGAAAACACATGTCAATGCTAACTCATAATCAGGACCCATAATTAGAGGATACCCATAGAAACAGTTGGATCCTCTCAATTCAATCATCATCTGCTAATTGATGCTTCCCCATACTTTGCCTCGAACACCTCGATGCACAATTAGTCCAATTGCTTGAGTTGTATTATGACCTTTCATGGATTATGCTATAGGAGATTGTGCAGCATATATCCCAACAATAACAACACCGGGAATACTTGTCCAATGATGAGTGGTACTTGAACTCAAGTCATGCACACCCATAGAATACACTGCTCCACTATTGTCCTTCACCTTGATGCTCGAAGAACCTGGAGTTAGAATGGAAACACTACTGCAATTCCTAATATTAGGTGAGTGCGTGTATTGAAGGCTTTAAGATTTTGCGATGGATTTATTTCTGATTCCAAAAATAAAGGACATTTTAGAATTCGTCGCAATTTTCGAAAAATTGCCTTGAATTTCACTTTCGTCGCTAATTCTTCAATGAACAGTAACCACAAATAAGTTGTCGTAAAATGAGCGACGAAATTAGCAACGATCCAAATACAATGGAAAATAGAATATCGCAAATGTCATCGCACGAATAATATTTGACTTGTCGTCATTTAGCGACAAATTTTCCGACGATCAATTAAATTAATAAGAATAATCGACAATAACAACAATGATAATAACAATAACAATAACAATAACAATAACAATAACAACAAGAACAATAATAATAATGATAACAACCAAAATAACACTTATCGCAATAATAATTACACTTCATTAGTGTTGTGTCACAAAAATTTTAATCTTCATTTTCGTGTTCGTCTTCATTTTCGTGTTCGTGTTCGTGTTTGTCTTCGTTCTCGTCTTGATCTTCATCTTCATCATCTGTCTCAAAATCAGTTCTGGAACAATCTTGTACATTTAATTTACAAATTTCAGTTGGATCTACATTTATCATTGCTCCACATGAATCTCGTAAAGTTGGAATGTTATATTCCTTAATTTCAACCGTGTTATAAACTTCCTCTTGTTGATAGGCTCTATCCTTTCAGTGTTCCTCGATTTTTCTCCGTGCTTTGATTTTACATATAGCCCACCAATCAACTTTGTTACGTTTCAAACTAGGATATGATGCATAACATACTTGAATTGCTTGTTGTGCCAAGACAAATGGTTCATATTTCATATACCTTTTCTTATGATTTATTTCAACCAAATTAAACTTCGTATGCACCTTCATTCCTTTGACGGGGTCAAACCACTTGCACTTAAATAACACAATCCGCATCGTTAATGGTCCAGGGTACTCTATCTCTATAATTTCATCCAACAAGCCATAAAAATATCTTTTGAACTGCCACCATTGGATGACTGAATAGACATCCCACTATTCATTATGATTTTTCCCATTACATATTCTTGAGTATGAAAATTATATCCATTTATGAAATATGTTAGCCAACTTCGTACTCTTAATTGTAGACCCCATGACAGATGATATATCAATCCTTGCTCTCCAAGTTCATCATGATTACTGTGAACCTAAGGTTAAACATGCAAAGTCAATAATATATATTTTAATAAATGATGTATAAAATTTTAATAACTTGATTTTGGTCCATAGGCAACTTACATATGTTTTGAACCATGCCGCAAATTGTTCATCGCACAAATGGTTAAACTCATTTGGTGGTAGTCCATACATTGAAGTTTCGAAAATCCTAGTAATAAATACCATTTATATATTAGCAAATATTTGATACATAATACATATATTTGTAAATTTACACTTACTTAAAGTATGGCTCGACTTTTAGGCAGTTTAGTAAAATATATGTATGGACTGCATGGAATTCTTTGCCTGTTAAGTAACGAAACTGACATGCGCTGCTCGGTTGATCCAGATAATTGAAAATAGAGAATGCTTTGAGATTGGGATCAATGGGGCCCTCAACATTTTTGCCTGCTCTCCACATCTTATATTGCACGTGCGGCTCAAAATAGTATGATGCAAATATTGTCACTTCTTCCAAAATATATGCATTACAAATTAAAGCTTCAACACGTGCATTATTCTTCACTTTTTTCTTCAAATGATATAAGAATCTAGTTACAATAGAAAGAAGTTTATCGGAACATAATATATAATAAAGTAATTTGAACTGAATTTTTTAAAAAAAAATTACCTCTTAAATGGATACATCTATCGAAATTAGACGGGACCTACAACTTTGGCCTCATGAAGCAAGTGAACTAAGAGATGCTCCATTGACTAAAAAAACGATAGAGGAAATATCATTTCTAAGTTGAAAAGAATAATTGGAATATCCCTCTCTAGTTTCTCCATATGCAATGCTTGTAACACTGTCGAGCAAATATCATGTAGAAAATTGCTTAACTCTGTAATGGCGTCCCATATAAAGTTTGGTAGAACTTCCTTGAAAACTATTGAAATTAGTCTTTCCATCAACATGTGACAATCATGACTCTTCAAACCTGTCAACTTGCATTCATTCAAATCAACACATCTCCCGAGGTTAGAAGTATATCTATCAAGAAACAGCACAGATTTCAACCATTGATAAACAACTTGCATCTGCTCCTTATCCAATATATAAACTACTTTTGGTTTTGGTCTCCTGCTGCTTGTATCCACATCTAGTGTTGGCCAATCACAAATATCTCTCATATCTTTTCTTGAGTTCAAGTTGTCTTTTGTTTTTTCGACGATATCCATCACAGTATTTATGACATTGTCGAAAACATTTTTTTCTATATGTATGACGTCAAGATTATAATAAATAAGATGGGCCTTCCAATATGGTAGATCCTAAAATATACCACGTTTTGTCCACTTATGTGTACTTCTGTCCGCAAAAGTCGTGTCGTGAGGGTTCTGAACAACAGTTGAAAAGACCTGCACCCGCTCCTAAATTTGATCGCCGGCCAACCTCAATGGTGGAGGTATTTTTTCAGTCCTATTCTTGATTAACTCTTTTTTATTCCTTCTGAATGTATGGTTTCTCGATAAAAATTGCCTGTGACAGTCAAAATAGCTGGGCTTTCTCCCATATTTTAATTTAAATAACTTTGATTTCTCCAAACATATCGGACATCCTAAGATCCCAGTAGTACTCTATCCAGATAATATTCGGTAAGTTAGAAAGTCATTTATCGTCCAAAGAAGAATAGCCTTCATTATGAATGTTCGATCGGTAAAAACATCATATGTAGGGACACCTTCCTCCCATAGCTGTTGTAACACTTCAATCAATAGTTGCATATAAATATCTATTAACTTTTTCGAATTTTACGAGCTAGTCACGATCAATGTCAAAAACATATAAGGTGTCTTCATGCAAATACCATGTGGAAGATTGTACGGCATTACAATAACTGGCCAACATGAATAACTTTTTCCTAATTTCCCAAATGGGGCAAATCCATCAACACAGAGACCTAACCTGATGTTTCGAGGCTCTATCGTAAATTTAGGGTATGCTATGTCAAAATGTTTCCATGCCTCTGCATCTGAAGGATAACACATTAGACCCTCTTTTGTTTCATGATTAGCATGTCAAGTCATGTGTTCAGCAGTGGCTTGAAACGCATAAAACCTTTGCAATATGGGGATTAAGGGCAGATAAAACATTTGCTTGCATGGTCTGCGCTTCTAATTATGACTCTGCCTCCTATTATTCTTGTACCTAGGTTGGCTACAAAATTTGCATGATTATGCATTTTCATCATCTTTCCAATATAATATACAACCCTTACTACATACATCAATCCTTACAACCAGAAGACCTAAATTATCCACTAACTTTATCATATCGTAAAAATCACTTGGCATGACGTTATCACGAGGAATTATTTCCTGCATTACTTCAACAAAAGAGTTGAAGCAATCCGCATACACATCATGCTCTGTCTTGATATTTAATAGTCTTGCTGTCACCGATAACTTAATGTGGTTCTCACAACCTGTCTATAAAAGGTTCATCTGTTGCTTTTAACACTTCCCAGAACTGATTAGATGGAAAAGTTCTATTATAGAAATTCTCATTAAAACCCGTTAGTCCAATCTTTTCCAATTGTGATGTATGATTAGTACCTACTTGTTCAAGTGTAGGAGTAAAATTAATACTTGCATGATTTGAATCTGAAACAAAATTTTGACTAGCTGCATCAATCATCATCCTCTCGTATGGGTTTAATTGATCATAATAGCTACATTCTTTCCTAACTAAAATTTGGTCACTTTTTCGATATCCTGCATCAGATATAAATGGTTCACTATGGGAAGTCCAATTATAATAGTTCGGAATAAACCCAAATCTACAAAAATATTCTTTACCTTTATCGCACATATGAAATTTACCATTATTGCACTTTTTACACGGACACCTTAACTTGTTTCCATCCATAAACTCATATGTGCTACTAGCAAAGTTTAAAAATAGTTCCAACCCAGTACAAAACTCATCTGTCAATCCTCGACATCCAAGTAAGTTCTTATTATACATCCAAGCCCTTTCTCTTTGCACTGTGTCTGTATAAAAATAAAAAGATCTCGTAAAATATTTAAAATATCATATTTACTATCCTTAATTAAAACCATAAAATTAGTTAAGTGGTCAATTTGTTTGAAATTGAAAAAAAATTAAAATATTACCATGTAAAGAAGATTTACCCAAATATTTGACTGAAATATTTGTAGTAGAAAATTGTCAATTTGATGAGAATGCATTGTTCACTTGAATTGCGAGACCTTCAAATTGACACGTACCTAAAAAAAAGCACTTAAGATTCATTTTTTTAATAATTTTAAAAATTCACATGTACCTAACAATATTTTATAATTTTTAATTTTTTTCGAAATGTTTTTTCTCTTTTTTCTCCAATATGTTTCTTCGGTCACCAGTTCGGCGAACGGCGATCGGCTGTAGCTGGCGAGTTCGACCTCACCGGCCATGGGTGAGGCCGAGCGGCCTTACCCAGGTATGCCGGTCGGCCTCGCCCAATTGGGCGATGGCGAGGTCAAGGCGGCAGCCATGGTCGATCGGCCTTATCGCATGGCCGCCGGTCATCCTCGCCATTGCTCAAATTTGGGCGGCGGTGAGGTCGACCTTGCGACGGAATTAATATTCCATCGCAAATTTGCAATAGAAACAAAATTTCCATGTCAAATTTGCGATGGAAAATTAATTCCTGTCGCAAACTCGGCCTCCCCCCATGGCTGGCAAGGCCGTTCGGCCTCCCCCCATGGCAAAACAAAAAAACAGTCCATAATATAAAAAAAATTCAATCCAGTGATGAATAGTCACGAAGTTAGCTATTATACTTACCGGTATAAAAGCTTCACCGAGATTGATTTGTGCGCGCACGGATAGGTTTATTAAGACATATGAAAGAGGGAGAAAAGCGAGAGCGATATGAGGAATTAGTACAGAAAGCGAGAGAAATTGACTGGTGGGGTAGAATATCACGGAACTCATTTGCCTTTATAAACTGTAAATTAGCGACGGATTCGTTTTTGTTGCAAAATCCGTCGCGAATTAGCGATGAATTTTTTTATCTGTCACAAATTTGCGATGGAAAAAAATCTATCGCTTTGTCGTTGCAAATTAGCAACGGATTTTGCGACGGTAAAAAAATCTATCGCAAATTTGCGACGGATAATAAAATCCATAGCAAATTTGCGATGGCTACTTTTCTGTCGCAAATTTGTGACAGATTTTGCGACGGATTTTTTTTTTTGTAGCAAATTTGCGACGGATTTTTTTTTCGTCGCAAAGATTTTTATTTCGTGGCAAATTTCATCGCAAATTAGCGACGATTAATTTTCGTTACTAATTTGCGACGGAAAATTATATTCGTCGCAAATTTCCGTGGCAAAATCCATGTTTTTTTGTAGTGCATGTTGCTATTGTTCAGAATTGAGAAATTCACCAATTTGATTTCAAGAATGCCTTCCTACACGGTGATCTCGATGTTCCTATCTATATGGAACAACTACCGGGTTTCCATGATTCATCTGGACCTGACCATATTTGCTTTAGTTTAGTGTGTTATATGGCCTCAAACAAGCTCCTAGGGCATGGTTCGACAAGTTCAACGTCTTTCTTTTCTTATATGGATTTTCTACGGCACTACTGATCCACCACTCTTTGTTTATCGTCGCGTGGTCATATTATCATTCTATTGATCTATGTAGATGATATAGTCCTCAATGGTGCTTCACTTGAATTATTAAACCATCTTGTGCGTGCACTTGGTCAAGTGTTTTCCATGAAAGATGTGGGTGCTCTTCATTATTCTTTGGCCATTGAAGTCAATTGCTCCACCGATATATTCACTCTCACAACAAAAAAATACCTTGGATCTTTTAAGTTAAACATCAATGGTGCAATGTAAGTCGATTGCTACTCCAGTAGCTACTAAGCAGCCACCATAGTGATAAGCGCTATGCTAATCCATCTCATTTTCGAAGCATTGTAGGGTCTCTTCAGTACCTTATCCTTACTTGCCCTAATCTCTTGAAGCATAGTTTGTGAACATATGCATGCCCAATTTTTGCTCGCTATTAGATCGTAAAATGTATTCTCCGATATGTTTGTGGTAATTTACACTTTGGACCTTGTGTTTTGTCTCGTAGTTCTCTCAATTTATTTGGCTTTTCCAATGCTGGGGGGCTAGGTGCAAGCTCCCTGGCATTCTACTACTGGTTATTATATTTATCTCGGCTCAAATTGTATTGTATTTCATTGTGTGCCAAGAAACAACTTATTGTGGCTTGAACCACAACTGAAACTAAATACCGGGCTATGGCTTCATAATTGCTGAACTCCCTTGAATTTCATACATACTACGTGATATTGCGATCTACCAACGTCAACCTTTGTTACTTTTCTCATACAATATGTCGGCATTACACAACTAATCCAATTTCATGCTCAGACAAAAGCACATTGAGATCGATTATCATTTTATTCAAGAAAAGATCGCTTGTGGTTCTATTGTAACTCACTATGCTCTATCTTCCTCACAAGTTAGTGATATTTTCACCAAACCATTGACTCTATATAGCTTTGTCAGTCTATAAACCAATCTCGGTCTCTAGTCCTCCCAATTGATCGGTTTGAAGGGGAGTTTTGAAGTAACAAATCAAAAGACATAAAAAACAGAATGGTTATACCGTGGAATCTTCTACAAATCAACGTAAAGATAATACATCAAATAGAGCATCTACAAGTTGATTATTGAAGGATTTTTCTGGTTTGTTTTATATTCAATTTTCATGTGGATCAAATTATTATATTTTATTTTTAACTTTCACCATAATTAAATGTTGTGATATAGCTATTTATACTATTGGGTGTATCAATGAAAAAGTATGTTTTATCGACTCAATTCTTTATTTTATTTAGGATTAATATCATAAAAAACCTCAAACTAGTACACCTATGACAAATTTTTCCCAAACTAATATTTTGACCACTAAAAACCCCAAATTGATACATTTGTGACAAATTTATCCTCCGTTAGTTTCCGTTAAATTGAATTAATAAAAAAAAATCACAAACTGTTACACCTGTGACAAACGGAAGGGTAAAATATAAAAATGACACATCAATCAACTGTCATTTGTCATTTAACAAAGTAATTTGACAGTAAAATTTAATGAAAACAAATTGATGGTAAATTTATTACAGGTATACCAGTTTGAGGTTTTTGATGGTCAAAATATTAGTTTGGGATAAAATTATTACAGATATACCAGTTTGAGGTTTTTCGTGATATTAATCATTTTATTTTATGTTGAACACAGAACCATAAAACTGGCGGAGAATACCTGGGACGTACATGTCCACCAACTGGTCAATTCTTGGCAGTGGAAAACTATCCACAGGACAAGCCTTGCTGAGGTCGATGAAGTCCCCACGCATACGCCATTTACCGTTCAACTTCTTTTAACAGCACCACATTAGCTAATCATCCAGAATACATGACATTCTCACAAATCCCGCCTTCAACAATTTGCTGGTCTCCCCTCAATAAGCTGCTGATGCTCCAGCCTAAACGATCATTTTTTCTGTCTAACGGGCCTGTACTCTGGCGAGACGTTCAATCGGTGAGCCATGAACGGTAGGTCAATCCCGGGCATATCTAATGGCTCCCAGGCAAAGACATCTGCGTTACTTCATTGAAAATCAGTCATCTGTGTGGCCACAGTCAATGGCAAGTTCATCCCAATCCGTGTTGTTGTCTCAGGTACCTTGTCCTTAAAGCGCACATATATTGCCTCCTCTCCTGGAGTGGGCTGACTGTAGATAAACGGATCTCTAGCATTCATTTCTGCTGTCATTGCTTGATCTAGAGATTTGTCCCTGGCTGCCACCATGTAACATTGACAGACCATGGACTGATCGCCACGAACCTTCCCTACACCATTGTCTGTTTCGAACTCCATTAGGAAGTGATAGGTCGAGATGATAGCACGAATGGCATTAGGTGTTGGTCGCACGTTGATGCTGTGGCATGCGACGGGACATTGACCGCCAAAAAGTCGGTATACGTGTGAGCTTGCCTTGGGACCGTCTCAATAGCAGCAGGAAGTCGGAGTAGGCCCTCTACCCTAGCTGCCTCAACAGATAATCCATAAAAATGGCCCTTCATGCAGTCTTAATTGTTCCTGATGTCCGCCTATCTTCTTAATAACATCTAGAGATAGGACATTTGCTGAGCTACCATTGTCGACAAAAAGGCGCCCAACCTCATACTCATCATGGGGAATCTGCGTACATTTCAGATTGTCGTCAGATGAGGTAATGTGAAACATGGAACGACATTTTTGGCTTGATGACCCACCAGTAATTGAAAATGTACACCCATGCCTGACGGGAGAGTGCCATCGAGTTTCACAGTTGGTCCTCTGCTTATGGCCTCAACTCTATCATGTTTGCCTGATTGTCCTCCAAATGGGATTGTTTCCCCTCATTTCCCTCGCCAGTACGATTTCCATCTCCAGAGTGTTAGACCAAACTTTCTTCTCTTTACATACATTCATTATCATGTGGCCGTTGCGGATATGTTCTTGATTTGATTGTGCTGGTCATTGCACTTCTTCAGTATTATGGCCATTGTCTTCATGAAAGTAGCAGGAGGAGCCTTCAGTTGACTAGGCCAATGGACGATTTCTTCATTCTGGATTGCCATCAAAATTTGTGCGAGCGATTTTGTTATGGGGTCCATCACCTTAGGCCTTCTTAAATGACTCGCCCTCTTTCTCTTATCTTGCCCAGATGCCCGATGGGATGGCCATGGTCAACATTGGCATTAGATCTGACATCTCTTCAGCATTGATGTACTTGGTTGCTCGGGCAAAAAACTAATAAGGAGTTGTCGAGCACTTCTTGTTGATGGAGAATATAAGTGCGACTGTTGAAGGTTTGCAATGGCTGCAAGGAGAGTGGCTACAGGGGGAAGATTTGGGGACTTTGATGGCAACCTCATTGAACTGCACAAATATTCTCTGAGGGGCTCTCCAGATTTTTCCTTTGCAGCCAAAAAGGAACTCCCGTCTTTTGAAACTAACTATTGCTAGAAAAATGAGTCAAGAACAAATTGGCCATCTGATGGAACGAGCTGACAGAGTGCGGTTAAAGGTTACTGTACAATATTCTCGCCACCTTAGTCAAAGTGGCTGGAAAGGCGAGGCACACATCATCATTTGCTTGGAAGCCCTCAAAATGATCGACGGGATCTCACCAGCCATTGTAAGTGTTCAAATGAGGGAGTTTAAATCCCTCCGGTAGATTTGCCGTCGTTATGTCTTTGATAAAGGGGGATCATTATAACCAGAACTAACCCTCGACTGCTTTGGTTCATTAAGCCTCTAGAGAACATCCCCTATCTTGTGCTCCATTTCGCTAAAACTGCGGTCTGACTCTTTTCTCTCCCTTTGAGCTAGATGCTTCCTCCCCAACACCAAGCTTCACTCCCCAAGCTTATTCTATCATCTATCGGGGCTTTTTTAGGGATTGCTAACCCAGGAGCCTGTCTCCAGTGCCCTCCATGAACGGCTGGCAGATCCTGATCGACCTTGCTTTCCGGTGAGTTAAATTGCCCATTAGTTACATAATTGCCTCCGCAGGCAGGAGCATATCCTGGTGGAGCGAAGGATTCATAATCATAGGATGGTTGTGGACGAGGATAGGGAGGATGTTGAAAATAGCCATATGGCCCAGGATATGTTGGTGCTTGTGGGATTGTCTTGAGAATGGTAGACATCTGTCCGTGAATGTCATGGTCGGTTTAGGCATTTTAGGAAGAACTGGGAAAGCTGGGTTCGTCATCCAATTATGGGAACAAAGCAAACAACAAGCAACAGGAGGAATGATTCTGGAAATTCCAGGCGAACACTACACAACTGTTGTTTCCACAGACGACGCCAAATCGTCAATGCTGAATTTGGATAACCACCATCCCGAGTGTGGTTCAGATCCTTTCAATGTACCTGAAATATAGAAATCGGGTCAAAGAGTCCAGGTTTAGGACCTAGATTGGTCATCTGATGATTAAGTGAGTAATTTGGGAGAGGAAAAAGGGCTCAATTCCCTAAAAAACCCTCAATTTTAGTCTTTATCTCAATTATATCCCAAATTTTTTTTTGTCTCATAAAAAATCCCAAATTTTTACTTTTGTCCCAAATTTACCCAGTTAACTTTTCGTCCAATTTTTTAATATTATTTTTTATTTTTTAGATTTTTTTTATTTTTTCTTTTCTTTTCTTTTTCCTTTCCTTTTTTTTTTTTTCACCTTCAACCTCTGGCTGGTCGCTGGTTCGGCGACTGGCCGGAGGCTGGGGTCGGCAAGGTCGGCCCCGCCGGCCACTGGCGAGGCTCGCTGGGCGAGGCCGACCTTGCCAGTCGCCAGCGGGGCCGAGCCTCGCTAGATCGGCCCCCGCCTCTGGCCGGTTGCCGGACCAGCGACCGGCCGGAGGTTGAAGGTGAAAAAAGAAAAAGAAAAGAAAAAATAAAAAAAATTCGAAAAATAATATTAAAAAATTAGATGAAAAGTTAACTGGGTAGATTTGGGACAAAAGTAAAAGTTTGAGATTTTTTATGAGACAAAAAAAAGTTTGGGATATAATTGAAACAAAGGTTAAAGTTGGAGGTTTTTTAGGGAATTGGGCCGAGGAAAAAGATATAAAATATACAATCTAGGATTTTTTTTTTCTTTACCAAAAAAAAAAACACCTTACCTGAATACTCACCCATCGGTGACTGCGATGGTTTACACTCAGTTCCTTTCACGAGAGGTCCTGGTTCAAAACTCGTAAATGCCGGTAATTTAAGTGGAGGGTCGTGGCGGTGGGATGTTGTGCTAGCCCCTCGAGAACTAGTCGGGCTTCACCACTGGTTTGAGCGTAAGCTCGTTGGTCGCGCAGACAACTCGGTCATAAAAAAAAAAAACAAAACACCTCACCTGAATTAGCTCCTTTACCTTATGTAGACATTTTTTTTAGTGCAGTGTCGGGTGTGGCTAACGATTGACAATTCTCAATTTAAGTGGACAGACTTTTTTTTTTTAAAGGACCAAAGTGGACAGACTTCACTATTGAGGAAACTTGCAGTTCCCACGATAGGCAGTTCTCCATAATGGTCAAATGTTTTGTGGACCATTGCATGCGTGACATTTTAATTAGTGGAGGCACCAATATAATTGGCAATTAGACGGGGTTTAAGTGATGCTTAATCTAGACTCAACACGCTCAGGGTATGCTCGGTTCGAAGACGGCTAGGCCCCGACGGGTTGGTCTTGTTTCCTTGACACGCGGGATCCTTTGACAGGTCGTTAAAAATTTTCCTTATCAATTATAAAGGAAACAACGCAATCGTGAGCTGAGACGTCTGTTGCTTAGGTGCACTACGAAGTAAGACTGATCACATCGGCAATCGTCCAAATTTTATAGCATCAACTCATTACCTCATATTGAACTTGAAACCCAATTGAGAAAGACAAGTCTTATGACAAAACTGGTTGGGCAACCACCCTTAAATACAAACTGATATATCAAAATGCTAATTCAGCTACATCATTGCTTTCCCCTTGAGATCATATTTCTGTCCCGCAAATGGACTCTGAAGTTAGATGAGTACTTGCTGAATCACGGTTGAGTTGTGGAAGTCAATTTGGAGAAACCCGCGGCAGTGGCATCTTTTTTGCTGGCCTGTTGGCACAAGGACAACTCGAGCTTGACCATAAATATGCTGTTGCTATGCTGCTACTTGTATCCACTACCACTCAATGTCTCGACTATGATTTGCAGCGTTCAAATAGATCAATGCTCTCCGACAGATCCTCCCCACTTCTTTACGCGAGTTTCGGCCTCTTCAGCCTGACAAAGAAAGGGGTGCATAAAATAGTCAATATTGAGTCAAGATTATCATGGGCACTATCTTGAAAAGGATAATGTGTCAAGAGCAAGGATCACCAACCTCTCTGTTCCAGTTGGTAACTGAAGTAATAACTATGAGGATTAGGGTCTGTAAACAAATGCCTCCAATCATACCTGACCAGATACCCTGCAAGCACAGAAGAAGAGGCACACATCAGAAGGGAAAAGATGAGAAATTCGAATAGATCAACACTCTAATGCGTGTTTTATTTGTTTTTTGGGTAATCACTGCATAATTGGAGATTAATTATTTGGGTTATCAACATCACAAGTCCCACTATGGGAATGATAACTCCATGCCAAAGATCATCCAAAAGCTTTCACATGCATAATCGATGTAACCAAAATCACTCCAAGATGAATGGTCTTTGGAACATTACCTCAACCCCGAAACCAAATGTGAAACCGAGAAGTATGCCAGCAGGTAATCCAACAATATAGTAGCATCCAATGTTGATGTATGCGACAATCCATTGCCATCCCGCTCCAACAGCGACACCTTCACAAGAAAAATCGAGAAGAAATCTGAAAAATCAAGGCGGACAAACCTGGTTTTGTATTATGAAAGAATAGGCTTCAGTATTGAAATTTGCACATCACTACATGCTAGCTGTTGTAATGACCACGCATTTTGCACCCACAATGAAAATTCTCAGAATCAAAAGGCAAATAAATCTAAATTATCTGCATCACCAGAATTCTTAATGAAATTCTGCAATAGATGCAAGGAGAATGGCTCTCTTGATCCTCACCAGACAAGACAGGTTGGAGACTGTTTAGGAGAACGGTGAAACCAAGCAAGATAGCCAGTTTTGTGGTTTCAGCAGCAACCTCATCACTTGTCGTGAAGAGGTAAGGGAAAACATATCTCGTCGCAAGCACCACGGTCATGCACACCACCCCAATGGACACGGAGGTGACGGAAACCACCCATACAGCCAATTTCGCTGCTTTGGCATTGCCGGCTCCGAGCTCATTTGATACTCTCACACTGTCAACTTTCACATGGTCAGTCAGTCATACACAATATTGTTGCTCTCGAATGAGCTGCCAGTGACTCGGATCTCTACAGAAAGCCGAATAATAAAAAAGAGCAGAGAAGAGCATTGCACCTAACCGCAGCATTGAATCCAAGTGCAATCATCGCATCCCATCCTTGAATGTTCATGCTGCACAAGAGGATCAATCAATTAAGGAAATTGCCCTAAGAGAAGATAAAATAATTTCATAATTGGTACTACATATTGGTGCATGCAACCATTTTAATTCCCAACTTGGCTATAAATTTACACTAAAAGAGACAAAAAAATAAATCGCTAAGCAGTGTACCAAATAGAAATGGCATCAACTGGAATCAGGGGATTTTGCAATCGTCCTGTAATCACCACCAGGATCATCAAGTACCAAAACTCCAAGCTGCCAGAAAAATTTCAACCGAGTAAATCATGTCATTTCTTTATGGCACTGTCCCACTCGGTCAATGAGAGAGTAGGGAAGAGAATTATACATACCACAACATCACAGCAGAGGCCAGAGAAAGCTTGACAAAGCCCCATAAGTCGGCGAATGCCAGCCATGAGAATCCACCCCAAGCGCCATCTGATTTGGTGATGAAAATGTACAGCAGTTGGCCAATAATGATGAGCCACCATGATGTGTTCAGGGTTATTGCTGCTCCGACCAAGCCGTATCCGAGCTTAAGTATGAGCAGCCAGCTAGCTACCGCGTGTATCACCAGTACTATGGCTGAGATCCAAGCCATCACCATGACCTTCCGTTGCGCTTGTAAGAATTTCTGGATTGGAAAATTCAGCGCATATGCAAACAACTGCGGAAGCATCCACAAAGCAAATTTGCCTGAATGGAAACATAAACATGGTCATCAACTAAAGTCAATCAGCTGCACCAAAATGCAAAGAGAAGGATTATCTTGCAGCGCCACGAGATTATTTCAGGTTAAGACCGTCAATGATTGGAGCGGGGCATAACCTTGAAATTTTTTTGCATGTGACCTGAACAGTGTTGTGTCCTCCCACTTCAGTAGTATAAATTTTTAAATCAATCATATGATTTCACTTCTAGTTCGAACAACTCAGAGATATTTAAAGACGATCACCATTCACCGACTAAACGGAGCACACTACCAAATGGGAGAGATTCCAAGTTTGAACCTCACACACCCAGCTCAACAATTGATCCGTCCTACAAATGATGCTGTTTCTATTTCTCCATTGACGCCGGTAGAGAAGTGGCCCATTATGCCAAGATTGTTCGACCTGTTCATGCTTACCCGAAAGAATGAAGAGCCACTATGACCGACCAGCATTATCCTCGCTTGCGACACGGATTAAACTTAAGTGCACCTTAAGGCACTGTGTATGCCATTCATGGCGGTGAGTTTGTTTGCAAATGCTCCCACAAGTGAAAATAAAACCACAGCAAAAATGACTTGGGAAAGATTGTCACTGACCAGCAGCTTCAGAGATTTCAGTGGTCTCTCCAATAAGCTCAAGAATGGGGGGAGACCACACGTAGATAGGAACCAAAACGCAGGCCGTGGTCAGCAAAATGACCCATGATCTCTGCATGTACACCCCCAACATCCTGATCTGGCCCGCGCCATATGCTTGCCCACACAGTGTCTCCAATGCACTTCCCATTCCCAACTGCAACAAAAGCACCCACTAAAGTTTTCACATCGCAAATTACCACAATAATGAATCGTTTCCATTAGAAGAGTACGCAACTGGTGACTTCAACCGAGTTAACTCTGTTAAAAGAAGGTATTAATATGCCAGCTTGATATTTCTGGGGCCAATTAGGCCCTTTTGTCAGGTTCCCATGCCTCTCTCTCTCTCAAACATGCCTCATTTACTTTTACTGGAAAGCGCTCTTGTGCTTTCAGCGTAAAGAAGACATGTCAATCCTTCACTTTAGCTGGGGAAATCAGATGCAGAGCTTCACCTGTGCATCAAAAGGTGTTTTTTTTCCTTTCTCGGAACAAAATCTAAGCTTCTGGGTACTTTAATCAAGGAAAAGCGACCCTTTACACCCGATTTGGTGCCTACACACACCTTCATTTCTCTATGCAGAACACGAAATGACGACCGAGTTCAAGTTCTAACAACAATAGAAAAGACTCCTGCCCCCAACCGAAGGGAAAAGAAAGAGCCAGAAAGTTTCCAGTCATTTCAAAAGCATGATCGACTACGCATGCTTCACAGTGTGTCAGTAACTCCTAGAAAACAGAGTGTTGCAAGGCACATAGCAAGAAAGACTGGTATGACAAGACTTTTATATAAGTGGGCCTAGATCAAATTAGCCAAATAGAACCGAATGCCATCCTAAAAGAACAAGAGGTGGTTTAAGTGTTTGTTGAAATTCTATAAGAAAACTTGTTCTAAGGAATGAAGCTGGAAGAAGCAGAACGAATTGATCTGCGTGTCTTCGCTAATGTCATCTCTCTCAAACGCCAAAACGAATATGTTGCTTTGTTTTCTTCTTATTTTCCTTCAAACAGAAAAAAGCAGAAGAGTTCACAAAACAGAGGAACCCGCGCTCGCTCTGTTCTCCCGTTTCCTTCTCTTCTGGGGAACGCGCCAAAAAGCAGAGGAAGCGCTAAAGCCAATAAACCAGCAGAAAAAAAGAAAAGAAAAGGAATGCGACGTTACCATGACGCCGAAGGCAAGGCCGGCGATGACGGAGTTCTCGACGGAGACGGCAGCGAGGTCGATCTCGCTGACGAGGCCGGCAAAGGTCTGGGTGAGAGCGCCGAGGGAGTACTGGGCGATGGCGGTGAAGATGGCTGGACCCGCCAGCTTCCAGAGCCTCTTCGACTCCCCCCCGAACTCCTTAACCGCGCTCACCGCCTTGCCGCCGCCGCTGCTGCCGCTGCCATTGACCCCGTTGCTGCGGTTGCTGCTCGTCAGAAGCGGGCTCTCCAACGCCATTTTGCTGGGGGTGGGTGGGTTTGGTGGTGCAAGTGCGCGAGGCTGCGTCGTGACGGTGCTGTGGGCTATCGGATTCGCGGGAGTGTATTTATGAAGGTGGGCGTGGGGGGTGTGAGAGACGGGTGGGGTTTAAGGGAGGAGATGGGTTGACTTGATGATGAAACGGAGGGAGAAGGGAAGAGGGCGGAAGCAGCGCTTCAGGGGAGAACAGGTAGGTGGTGGAAGCGAGGGTGACGACGATCCCCGCGTTTTGAAAGGTCGTTCGGACTTGCTTTCGATCAAATTGGCTGACCGTGAGTCCTCCCTGTCCAGGCCAAGTTGCAACCGAAAAGGTAGGTGGGACACCCTCTTGCTACGCAGACAGCGCTGCGCGCTTCGCACACGCGCACAGACACAGACAGTCTCTCTCTCGCGCTCTCCCCTCATCTCTCTCTTCATGAAACGTACTAGAAGATTGGAGGACTTGTCTCTCACTTTATGTGTTTCAAAATTGACATTTTCAATTCTTTTATGCTCTTTTCGTTTGAAGGGCTTAGACTTGTAAAATGTTTGTTACGCCTCACTTAATTATAGGGGTTTTCTTTTTTTTTTTTTTGGAACGCTTCATAAAATACTGAAAAAAAGGAGTGACTTACGTAATTATAGGCAAACCATGATATATATATATATATATATATATATACACACGGGAAAATAACGAATTTGTAGGATCAACGCTGTTGTTATTGAAAATATTTGACTGATTGATAATTTTCACCGTAAATCAATCATATAACAAGGTTGTAATTCTTACTCAAATCGTCACGAGTTAATAAAATTATTGTCAGCACGCTCTCACAAATTGACAATCTTGTTATGTGATTCCGCGCCTCCTTTGTAAGAGCCAACATTGATGCATACTGATTGCGCACGTGCAAATTGCCATGCTCATATCGTGCATAAGGTAAAAAAGAAAGCCTTCCTCGGAAAACATTATTAATGAAAAGTAAAAACATGAGTCGAAAAAACACGGAGAGGGAGAGACACGAGCTAATTTTTCTTTTTCCTTTTTTTTTTGGATATGTAGAATTTCATGAAAGAATTCGTCGGCAAAAATCGCTGACCTGTGTCTCATTTTCTTCGTCGGGAAATGGAAAATGATCTTCTTCAAGATAATGGCCGAGTACAATGTCCCGTGTAGGGGTGTGTATGGTCCGGGTGAGCAGTTCCCACTCCAGAATCGTGGACCACCCTCTACGGGATCGGTTCTAAAAATTGAAACCGAGAACCGCCCGTCAGTTCCATGGACCTGCCTGAGAACCGGACCGTCGGTCTGGTCCGGTTCTTGAGCGGATCCATGAAACCGGCCTCAACAAGTTTTTCTAGACAAATAAAAAAAAATCTGTGGACCAACATCGGATCAATAGAACAAAAGGAAAAAAAACATAATTTTTCATACAATTCCTACACTATAATCGATTATATTAATTATATCATCCATAAATCAAGTGGGTACCCATTAATTATTGGAAAAAATTACCAAGATATCCCAACTACACAAGAGCTTTAGCACATGATAACAAATTTTCTTCTTTTTTTTTTTAAAATTTTTTTATCAGATTTTTTTAATTAAAAATTAAAAAATATTATTATTATATTACCGGTGGTCCGGGTGGGCGGTTCCACACTGGGAACCGGGAACCGGCCCAAACAATACCAATTTTAATTTTTTGGAACCAGGAACTGGACCAATTCCCTTGGGAACCATCAATTCCGGGAGGTCCGAGCGAGTCTCGATTCTCTTGCACACCCCTAACCTTGTGAAAGGTTATTTCCGATTTTCATCGGAGTGGTCGCATTGAGTAACGCGAGCGTTTAAAGATAGTCATGCAATCGAACTCTTGTTTTCCTGTATCGATAGTGGATTTAATGGGAACTCCATCGACGGGGAGAGTGCCCACATCCAAAATTTGTCCCATTCCTTGAGAAAGAGACGAACTTCATTTACGGCCGCAAAAAGCGGCGCCACGGGGTGGACAGATGGGCCCCGCCGAGTGAGTCAGCGACCGATGACGTGGCGAGACAGGGGACGTGAGTGAGGAGGAGCTAGTTGACGGGCTGTGACGTTAGACTCTCGGCTGGCCAACGGGAAATAGATTGAAATCTTGACCTCTGCACGCAACTGCAAATGGATGTATATGCACACGTGTCACCAAGCTCCGCTCCCAGTCTCCCCCCGTTGGTAAGTATTATCTGTACTCCCCTTTCCATATATATATATATACATTTTAATTTTTGTGGGTCCAAAGAGGAAATAGACAGACGCATGAGAAGGATCGGATATGCGATACGGGTTTTTTTTGGTATAATATAATGAAAAATCCCAAAGTGGTAAATCTGTATTTGTAATAAATTTATCTCAAATTAATTTCTTAATCATAAAAAAATCACAAACCGATACACGCGTAATCATTTTACCCTTTGTCAGTTTCCATTAAACTTTCCTCTTAAATTTTTGAGTTTGTTGACACATGACAGTTGATAGGCATACAGATTTTGGGTTTTACTCTCCGCATGTCACAAGGGTACCATTTTGTGATTTTTTGTTATAGTAATCCAATTTAAAAGAGGATACCAGTCTGGGATTTTTTATAGTAAAGAAAAAATAGTTTAACATAAATTTATCACAGGTGTACCAATTTGGGGTTTTGATGATAAAAAAAATTAATTTGAGGTAAATTTATCACAAGTGTACCAGTTTGGGATTTTTCGTGATATTAACCCTTTTTTCATGTTATTTTCATTCAATCAATAATTATTGAACTAAAATCCATATTATTGCTCTGTTTGTTTCATGAAAAATAAATCATTTTTTGAAAATTTTTTTTAGAAATGTTCTCCTATATTACTTACAAAAATGGACGAACGAAATTTTTTTATCGTGCACGAAAATATTTAGACGTAAATTATTATTCATAATAAAATATTTTTTATTGACTGATTATTTCAAGCTATATAAATAATTATATGTAGGAAGATATTTTCTAAATTAATAATTTTTCGCGAAAAAAATGAAGCCTAAAGAAAAGCGACAGGTTTTTCATAACTTCGATCCCCAGGCAACAATAATTTACCATCGTTGCAAAACTAACACGAACTTTCAGAAAGTTTCGGATAGACAAGCAACCATTTTTTTAGTTGGAGAGACCGGTGGTTTGAAGTGAGGGAGAGAAATGCATTTGGATTGGTGGCAATTTGGTAAACACGGTACGCAATACACAATCGATAACTGTATAGGTACGATGGTAGAGAGATTTGGTAACAAATGTTGACATTACGCCTCCTCTCTCACCCCCATAGTGCAATCGAATAAAAAAAGGGTTCTTTTCTGTAAAACGTCCTTGATTTTTTACCCGGACATGCATAAAGATTATACTAGTAAAGTCATCATACTTCACAGGTAACATCAATAATCTCTATGAGTAACATACATATGAAAATCATATGGTACGGAGTAAAAGGGAAAATTACCAAAAGAAAATTATAAAATTTATTATACGGTGGCCAATACAACCATTAATTTTTCAATTTGACAATTTAGTCTAAGCCTTTTGACGATTTGCCAATATAATATATACATTCTATCAAATATTTATCAAAAAGTGGCCGACGCTGATATGGATAATTTTAACGATAATATTAAAAATATTTCTGAATTTTCTGAAGTTTTTTTCTTTCTTTTTCTTTTTTTTCCTTCACTGGATTTCCGGCTTGCGGGGTAACTAGGGCCTCGGCTACAGTCGGCAACCCTCCCTGGCCATAGGAGAGGGTGTTGCGGCCCTTGCAGGCTATCACATTAGTAATTTTCAGTCAAAATTAGCTGGAAGAGTCTACAATGATAAATCGTCAAAAGGTTTATGACTAAATTGATTAAATTAAAAAGTTTCATACAATGCTCACTTTAGTACCAAAACTTTTTGTTGACTCACTTAACCACCTAATCAAAGAAAAAATGATTGCTTAAGTGCTTTATAATAAAATGTTTAATCTAACATGGCTTTTTTATATTAAAAACGAGTCAAACGTGCACTTCTGAGGTGGCTAGCTTGCGACTAAATGACGTCGTATGAAGCTCAGCCTAATCGACATCACACAAAGCCCATCTTAGAGTAGAAAGATTTGTGAAGCTCCATTCAATGCATGCGTTTTTGTTCTTAATCCTAGATAAACCGAGAAAAAAAGGTTTTGAGTCCTACCTTACAGAAGAGACATCATGTTCGCGATTGAACGTTGCGATGACAGGAGGAAGAGCTGGAAGCTTTTTTCCGGTTAAGATCGACTTCAGTGATGATGCTTGAACCAAGATTGAAGCTTCTCAAGCTTCATGGCCGGAAAACAGAGAGAAATAGAGCATTCGATGTGCTTTCTCAAACGCAGCGGTAGTGACGATGAACAGACGAGCAATGATGCAGAAGATTGAAGTCTAAGTCCAAAATTAATATTTGACCGAGCTTCGGACTGCTCAAAGCTCTCGATCACCATTAAGGAGACAGAGCACTATGATGTTATGCAAGAATAACTTGAAGGCGAATCTCTAAAATCGTTACGCCACTTTCCTTAAGAAAACCCAAATTCACCTCCCCCCCTCCCCTCTAATTGACATCCACCAAATCCAAAGCTTTGTTGAAACGAATTTGAGTTGCTTGCTTGAGTCGCTTATCATTCCTGCTTTCTATTGCGAGATTCAGTTATTAATTCGGGGGAAAATCGAATTGGGGTTTCAAATTTTGGAAAATTCTTGATTGTTCGATTTAGGGTTTATATTTGGGACAGAACATGTAAATGACATTGTTTAGGGGTATATATGTTGACTGGGCATGTTGGCGAGCTGCATCTCAAAGAAATTAATAAAATATTGCCATGTCAAATTTCTGGCAACCCCGATCGGAGTTGACACTTAAATGATCGTTTTTTTTTAAATGTGGTAGTAAATTGATTCGACGAAAACTTTTGATACCAAAGTGAGCATTGTACAAAACTTTTGATGCTTTTAGTGTTTTTGTGATTGAATTGCCATATGTACAATAGATTTATAACTTGTTTTGGTAATTGTCCCATGAACAAAGATGAGTATATAGTCACACTATTTTTCCTTCCAAGTACGTGAAATGGTTCAATATTTCAATAAATTTTAAAAATCAAGCAAATCATGAGCTTACTATAAATTATATTGCAATTGAAAAAATCTTGTATACTATAATATGGACATGCAAATCACAAGATTTTTCAAAATAATGGTATCTGATAATTGATTATTGTTATGATTTTGTTCTATCTAATAGGAATATGAAGAATATTGCAATTATATGCCCCAATATGATATTATATAGTAATATGCCAATGATAATGGACTATTACGACATTAATTTACTAATGAAACGATATGATAAATTAGAAACTAAAGCACTTTTGCCAGAATATGATTTGATATGTATTTTATACCCCGCATAATTCGTTAATGAGTACAATTTTGTGAGTATAACAAGAGTTTGGGGTACGAAATAGTCGTATTTAAAAATCACATATGTACGTGTAAATTCTTTAACAAAAACAAGAGTTTTACTAGCAGAGCCAATAACTAGAGGCCTGGAAGCTCTTAAGTTGAAGCTCAAAATATCCAAAGTCGGAGCGTCTAAAAGATTAGCATTTCTTTTAAATAAATAAATGGGGGGATGGACCAGACTATTCAGGAAATAAAGCTCTTCTTCGTTTTTTTTGAAACATTAAGTTAAGTGTCGGACGGACTAAAGAACCATTTTATACAAGTTTTCTTTTTGAAGTGTCTGATTCTCACATCAAGATGAAGCGAAGCATGAACTGCAAATGACAGGATGAGTTGGTCTTTTTTTGGGGGGGGATAAGCTTGCTTCTTCACAAGCTTATCCCTGCCCTGACCGGCAGTTGCTGGCTTTCCCCATCTCTCCTAAACTTCCCCTAGCCCTGAAAAAAAAAGAGAGGTGCTACACTAATTGTAGTATGAGAAGATACCGAGCGAAGAAGAATCATGATACCGAGTTTGATCAGACAACGAAAAATCAGAAAATAATAGAGCAAAGAGGTTTCCAGCGATTTCGACAACCATCCCACAGCCATTCGGAGAAGAGTTGAGTTGCGTTGAGATACTTACAATTAGCCGAGCTAATCCAGTCAACCTTTCATTTTTATATTTGAAATTTTGTATTTCTCTTGTATTTGTTAGTGATTTTGGCTTTCTTAGATTTTATTTCTGTTGATGTGTACGTATGAAAGTATTAGGCGAAAGAAGTACTACATCAAAGATTGTGCTGTAAAATTTAAAAGTTAATATATCTTAATCGTTCATAACTTATTAGTTTAAGTCTATCAACATTTTGAGCGCGCATTTTCCTTATCTTGCTTTCTGATTATTATCATCCACGAGTCATTCAAGTTTGTTGAAACTTTTCTATTTTTTCTAAGTACTACGATTAAAACATTACTAAAGTACGACTATTAAATTCTCTTAATTAGTGTACGTACCAGCAAAAATCGAACATGAAGAACTTCGGCTTCTTAAAACATCTCTTAAGGCTTGCTAATCGTCATGTGGGCTATGATCAAATATTGTTTAACAAGCCCCTAACCAACCTTTCAGCACACAAAATATTCCAAATAGATATAATTTCTCTGTCTCGCAATATAAATCGAATGCTACCGAACTATTTCACGCGACATCATTCCTCTCACTGCAAGAAGTTAGGCAAAAAAAGAAAAGAAATGGAAATAGAAAAGAAACAAACGAAAAGAAAATGTAATCTATGTGATCATATTATAATATAATATCAACGCGTGCATCATGTTTCTCAACGAGAAAGTGTGGGTTATACTTAGCAGAAACCCCAATTTTTTAGGTCCCAACCGAACAGTTGGCTGGTGATATGTGTAAGGGTGCGAGAAGTGTAGGTAGACAAGTCCACAGTCAAAGAATCTATGTTCATGGAGCTTAGCTCCCCTCATTCTAATATTCAGGCAATCTCGACACGTGACTTGAAAGCACTTTTAAGTTAATTGTTTTGTACCATCTATTTGTCAATTTCCATCGAGGATATCTGTTGTTTTCCATATTTCATATAAAGAAAGCGATTCTGATATTAAATTTAAAGAAGGAAAAGAAGAAGAAGAAGAAAATGATTCTTGGTGGGGGCATATTGAGCTGAAAATCTTAGGCGGGCTAAGGTTGGGTGGCAACCTCTAAGGTTGGGTGGCAACCACTTTTCTTGAATTGGACCTCTTGACCCACCCATTGCAATCCCATCTCATTTTCAAAGAAGCAATTTTACTACAAGGTTGTCTTAAGAGGCTACAAGTTACATGAATTTTAGGTTTGTCGATTCTACTACTCGCGAGTACAAAGAACTGAGGATGGGGTTTTGTGAATCCAATGACCTCGCGGTCGGATCATCTAGTTAGTTATTGAGGAACCCAAGTACCTCTAAAATAAGCAAATAAGGACAAAAGACTACTTACAGGACCCACATCCTTTAACTTCTCGCTTTGAAAGAACTAGGGATAGGAAAGTTGTTTCGTCTTTGCCTAGAGATTTTTTAGGGGGTTTGGACGCTTCGGATTTGAGAAGTTGGATGACGAATCTTTCACTTGAATCTCCAAGTCGTTGATGTGTGGCAGTGTCGCCACTTCGGCCCCACTTTGCAGCACTACAATGCTCGCCTTCATCTGTAATCGCTCTTCCGATCACCGGCTCTAATGCCGCTTGCTTGAACTGCAGCGAAAGCCCACTATTTTAATCTAGGAACATCATCGACAGAGAGTTGAAGTTTGAGCCTATTTACAAAATTTGGATTAGCCATTACTTGTAAGTATAAGCCAATCCATTATAGAGTAACATTTATTTTTTTAATATTGGATTAGATTTAGGGTATGTTTGATAACTTTTCTGTTTTCAGAAATAATTTCTGTTCAGAAATAATTTTTTCTATTTCTATTGCCTAGACGAGTTTTTGGGCAGAAGAACGCATTTGGTAACTGTGTAAAATTTATATTACCTGAATAAAAAAAGAACATGAATGCGTTTGGTTTGACCCTAAAAATTTTTACTCCCAATTTTTCTATTTAATTATAAAAATACTAGTGGAAACTTAACAATTCATGTCGGGATAAAACTGTACTAAAAATATAATCAAAATATATTATGATATGGAATTGGATGACCTTAATACAATTATAATGGAAATTACTCCTTATAGACAAAGTAAACACCAAATGGTGGTTAAGGAAATTGCAGTTTAGGATTATGGGTTTGGGGTTAGGGTTTTGGGGTTTAGGTTTAAGGTTTTATGGTTTGGAGTTTATGGTTTTAGGACTTGGGGTTTGGGTTTGGAGTTTAGGGTTTTGACTTTAGGGTTTTGGGGTATAGGATTTACAGTTTTAGAGTTCGGGGTTTTGCAGTTTAGAGTTTGGGGTTTATGTTTTTAGGGTTTAGGGTTTGGGGATTTGGGGTTTAGTGTTTCAGGTTTTGGGTTTTAGGATTTGGGGTTTGAGTTTTAGGGTTTCAAGTTTTGGGTTTTGGGGTTTGGAGTTTTAGTGTTTTAGGGTTTGAGGTTTAAGGTTTGGTATGGAAATATCTTGTGAGAGAGCTCTAATCTTGTTTCTCTTTTTGTTCTTGGAATCAAGAAGCATATATATATATTTTACTTTTTGTTTATGCTCCAAATCTATTCCTTGGCCAATTTTCTATTTCAGGAAACAAAAAAATTAACTGACTCTACCAAACATATTTCTATTCTTTTTCTGTTACGGGAAACAAAAGAACAGAAAAACTAGAAAAATTTGAGTGTTGCCAAACAGACCCTTAGCATATCTCATGTGCATCTTAACAAATATCATATGCTGCCCATCTCAATTGTATTGTCTTTGCTCCCCAATCATTGGGGTAGTACCAAATCGGTGAGGCCACTTGCAGCCAAGTGTCACGGATCGTGATGATCTCGTATTCCTGTACCCTTGTGAGTAGTGCTAGGGGTTATTGGGTGAAGATTGAGGATGCATAAGGGATAAATACAACTGAATAGTTGAAGTGGTGTCAAGATGGTTGGTGCTAAGAGTTATAGGATTGAATGAATATGCTATGAGGAGCTCTGAAGGCGGAGGTGACCTCCCATGCACAAACTAGTTGAGAGTTGAAGCTGCTCTTTTGACGAGGCCATGGTAGGCTGAAACCAGTTGTCATACCTAAAGTATTCTGTGTGTTTTGCTCGATGGACTAGACACCCCAACTATGCTGAGCACGGTAAGATCTGATATGAAAAAGCTATTTGTCGTATTGTTCTTTGGAGCAACTAGAGAATGAGGGCTAGCTTGGTGTGAACGACACGCGGGGTGCTACACGGGTTATTCCGCGGTCAAGGAACTGTCGGCTCGTGACAGATGGTATCGGAGCAGGATCCCTCTAGTAGGTTAGTGAGTTGAAGAAAACCTGTGATCTACCTGGTTCTACGAGGGCGATGAGTGAATCGCTAGAGCCAAAAGAATGCTCGGACTAAGCACGACTCTCAACTTGCTTCTAGGATAACAATGGGGCACATGAAAGAACTGATTCCTCACCGAATAAGGAAAACATTCCCGGATCAATTAGGTGAGTCTCAAGATGGGCCTGCTACCACGTTATCAACAAGAAGAAAAACCTCTGTTGGTTTATTGGGATCATGAGAAACCAAAAAATAGGCGAAGAAAGATGTTGCCAAAATGGTGTAGTTGCCGAAAGATGCTACACATGTCAAGGAAAGCACAAGTGATTAAGGGTGTTGAGTGCCTCTGATCAAGAAAAGAACCACTATAGAGAAGTCGTTTTGTTGGGTGAGCGTCCACCACTCATGTAAGTCCTGAAAAAACGGCATTGATGGTGAGAATTGACGTAGGAAAGTGACAGACCAGCCCGCAACAAGAGCATTGCGGAATTGAGTGGGGGAGAATGTCATGGACCGTGATTCTCTTGTACTCCTGTACCCTTGTGAATGGTGCTCGAGATTATTGGGTGAAGAGTGAGGATGCAAAAGAGATAACTACAATTGGGTAGTGGGAGTGGTGTCTAGACAGTTAGTGCTAGGAGTTCTAGGATGGAAAGAATATACCCTTAAGAGTTTTGAAGGCGGGATTGACCTCCTTTGCACAAATTGGTTGGGAGCTGATGCCGCTATCCTGATGAGGCCATGGCAGGCCGAAACTAGTTATCGTACTTAAAGTATTATGTGTGTTTCGCTCGATGGACTAGACACTTGAGTTATGATGGGCATGGTACGATCCGATACGAAAAAGCTATTCGCCGTATTGTTCTTTGGAACAACTGGATATGAGAGTTGGCCTGGTGTGAATGACTTGCCGGGTGCCGCATGAACTATTCCCGCAGCCAAGGAACTGCCAGCCTGTGACACAAGCGTCGGGCAAACGGTAGGCCGTGTAAGGCTACACATTGATTGTGACTTCAACACAATCTTAAGCAATTTTATACAAACTTTGTTTAAAGACACTTGAAATTTGACACAAAAAAAAGTTGAGTTTTGACCAAAAATGAACTATGGGTTTTGAAAGTCAAGTGACACGAGATATTATAATAAAGAACGTGCGCCCTACCGATAGGTGTGTGCCCTTCAACCAAAAAGGCATGCCTTATCGTCGCAAGAGGCGTGCCCTTTATCTTTAAGGGGCGCTCGCTTCAACGTAGGAGCTGCGTGCCCTTTATCCTTAAGGTCACGCCGTTTGATTTAAGGGGCATGCATTATACTAAGAGATGTGTGCCATGGGCCGGTAGTTCCTTGGTTGTGTAATAGCCCATGTGGTGCCTGGTGAATCGTTCACATCAGGCTAGCCTTCGTTCCATAGTTATTCCAAAGAACCATATGGCGAACACCTTCCTCATATTGGATCGTACCATGCATATGTAGACGTATATGCGTCACGTCAAGATGCGTAGCAAACCTGAATGAACATTTGTTATCCCATTATTGTCTTACAAGTAAACCAACTCGAGAAAGAGCACAAATGCATATGAGGATACAATCGGATAGTATTTATCGAGTTTTTTTTCAGAAAAATATCCAATTTTTTTTAATCCAATGGACAGGTCTCAAGATATCGCCCTTTCTAATCACATCTTGTCAAGTGATGGTATCACAAAGATACGCTCACAAGATTTTCGTACTTTAGAAACCATATCGATTAGAAATATGACGAAACAGACTGCAACTTTTAGTATAAAATGTTTGTGTGGCTCCTTTCCAGACAGGCGTCACCCCACTCTAGACAATTTCTTCAAGATTTTTCATGAAAGTAAAAATAGGTTGATCAGTGTTCCATGGAAAATATACATACAGAGAGACTGACAGAAGATGAATGAAGAGGATTCTCATTTCTTTGAGTAATGCACAAACTCTGTGTCACAATCTATTCAAGTTCCACACAGAGTAAAACAAATGCAGTAACTCCTTATTTCGTATCGAAGATCACCTCCGCTCGCGCCGAGGCTCACTGGAACCGCAATAACTGCCTAAGCAACTTGCCTTCTCCGCAAGTGGAGTTAGGCCAGATCGTCATAGTTTGCAGGTTTGGCGAACTAGTTAGTAGAAACTTAATGAATTCCTGCTCTAGCTCACTGCCAGAAATTCCACCCATCAATACATATGTAAGTTGTTCTAGGCAACACAAGTGGTTGTCTTCCCAAAAGTCGGCAATTGTCCCACTCCGTGTAGTCTGTTGAGGCTTGGCACAAGACTGTGTTTTTACAGATTACAGAGCAACTTTAACATAAAGATGCATAGAGAGAGTGCTTAATCCGGTCGATTTATCAAGAGATGCAAACAGCTTGATTTGTCTATTTCCTTTATGCATTATGATCCCCAGATTAAGATATGGTTTTTACTTTGTTGGCTGAAACAAATTACTATACTGTCATACATTCTGAGAATGTACTTTTTAATCACTATAAAGTACAGACTAGCTCCCTTTGTCATCAAATTCAATGAGTAAAAGCACCGAGGTAACCTGTTGATCACCAAAATAGAACAAATCAAATTATAATTATCATATGTTTTAAACCATGATACAGAAAAAAGGCATCACTCTTCTCACACGTTGATAAATGATGAACAATCTCGCTAAAAACAAAAGGATTCGGCGATTTGTTCCATTATGATATGTCAAAGCAAGCAACTTATTCTGTAAAATCCACTTAGACTATATTGACACACCATTGTACTTCAAGTTTGGTTCACTATGTGCTTCAATTTTTTTGCCAAGCAATAAGAAAATTTGGACAAAAGCACACAAAAAACTAAATAAGATCTGTGACGATAATTTCGAAGAAACACTAGATTAGTCCGCTAAACACTACTCAATGATGATTCTCACCAGAAAGTTTACTTGTTCCAACTGAGGAGAGGTTCTCATTAGGCACATAACAGTCAAAATCTCCTCCACATTATTGAAGTCGATGCATGTGATGAGGTACTTCAAATGAACAAATGCATTAGGCAGTGTCAGTGGAACCTTTCCAATAGCAAAATACTGCACAAATTAGCCAAAATCAAGCCTTAATAGATGCCAATGATTTAATAATAAAACCAACAAATTTTCATCCAAAAAATAATGGTGAACAGAGTCCTAGCAAATTTTAGGATCTATGCGCTTAAAAACGTACCTTGAGTGAGTAATTTATGAGCATGAGACTCTGAATTTGGGACAGATGTTGGAAAAATTTGGGCAAATTGCTTAGGTTGGCATCGCTGGATCCGCGTTTGTTAGCAATACCATCATAGAAATGTACCATGACGAACTTCAAACAGTTCATATCATCGAAAGCGATGTCCTGAAAAGCTCACACTCAAGGTTGGGAGCTTTAATGTTGACTCGTGCAATCCCCTGTAGGTTCCTCAACGTTAAATGTTTTAGTAGGGGACAGCGAGAAATAAGAGCCTCAAGTCCGTCCCGAGATAGCTCAACGTGATCGAGAAGCAGCCTGTTCAAGTTCTTGAATCCTTCAAACTTCCACGGGATTTTCACAAAACAATTAATGAGATCCAAATGAATCAAGTCTTGGCAATTGAATAAGGAGGTGGGAATTTTGTAATTATGCCCATTCCAGACGTGGAGTATAATTTGTTGGATGGAAACTCTAGATAGATAAAGAATCCAATTGTCAATGTCACTCGTGGCGCAAAAATCCTTTGTGAGCAAGCTCGAACTTTTGCAGTGGGCCAGTATGAAGCAAGAGGACCTTATCAACTATCTTCACCAAGTTTTGCGGAGACAGTTGATGAAAAGTTCCACTGGCCCTGGTACATTGATCATCAAACACAAGTTGTGGAAGAGAGCACCATTTGTACCTCCACTTTTTCGACAAAATACTAGTCCTAACTGCATCCTTAATCAGCAAACGTGACATGATTTGGTCGGTTATGTGCCCTGGTAATTGGCTTATCTTGTCTGAGTGTTTCATCCTTCTCTTTTTCATATGAGATACTATGAAATTTCCAACAAATAGTGATGCGGTAGAAACGGATATACCCAGTAAATTGGAAAACTCTAATGAAATTATAAGTTTAAAATAGGAAATATGCAAAAAAATCTAATCTATTAAATTTTAAATATCTTTCGACCCAAAAAAATCTTAAATATCTAAATGGATGACTACTAAAAATTGAAGAGAAATCGCCTAATATCATAACTTAATTTGTAAAATAATAAGACAAGGAAATTAGTGAAATTTGTAGTAAAGAAAATGTACCCTCCGCATCCAATAGTATTAGAAATCAACTTTTGCTCTCTTTTGGCCATTATTGTATGTAAACGTACATGCGTCACATAAAGATGCGGAGCAAACCTGTATGAGCATTTGTCATCTCATTATTGTCTTATAAGTAAACGAACTAGAGAAAGTGCACGAATGCAAATGACGGAACAAAGACGACGATAAAACCTCCAATGATCAATTTGAAGCGAGGATTCGAGTTCAGATGCTTTACTTAACAGACCTTTGACGTAGATACCACTTAGATCAATCTTTTATTGCGGACCTCAATCCAATATTTGTAAGCCAAAAGAACAAAAGAGTGAGTCAGAGAAGAGTGAAACACGAGATCACAATGTGGCTCTATGAAGGTTGAGGGACGTCAAATAAATGCCTACTTCAAGCACAAAGAAAGGCATTTATATTCTCGCTACGCACCGTCAGTCCCTTCATATTCTAGAGCGTATATCAATGCATAATTAACTACAAGCAGATCAGTTTAGAGGAGCCAATTACGTGGAAAAGCTGCTACGCTGTGTCCACGTAAGAAATTTATCGTCAAATCGATTTATTTATGACAGAAAGTTGGACCGCTCGTCTCTATCATGTGAATAAACCAATGAGAATGAGAGCCCTTCGATTTTCCAAGCTTTCTATTGGGATAGTGGAGAGAAATTGAGGAGGCAAACTGAGTACCCCAAGAGTTTCATGATGATGTGTAGACCGATACACAACTGTTCATATGCAGTAATTGAAGACAGACGTGAAATGATTGAGGACTTCTGTCGTGATGACAAAGTCAACCTTTTGGGGAGCATGAGGTATGTTTAGAAGCATTTGGTATTTATTTTATTTTTCCTTTTTTTTTCAATAGAATGTAGTTTTTTTTGGTCGGATCCATATAATGTGGTTAATTACTTAGTTTTTTGAATTGCATAAGTGAACAGACCGAAATCCCATGCCAATCAATTGAACAAATGCATTAAATTAGAAACTCTTATAAATAAACGTTAATTTGTATTAGTAAATCCGCGAACAAAAGAATTATAATATCTAGGAGTTTCTGTTACATATATATATGTATATAGGATGAATAAAATTTCTTAATTCTTGGATGTTTTTCATTGCTATCGTCAACTAAACTAAGGTATATATTTGGTCGAAAAACTAATGGTGTGCTCGTTTTGCTGAAAATAAATAATTAGAAAAATATTTTCCTAAAAATAATCATTTGTTTCACTTATAAAAAATGAGTGAACGACAAATATTTTCATTTTCCATAAAAATGTGGAAAATTTCAATGAAGGACCTCAAGTGGGGTCTTTTTTCTCAAAAAAGGACCCTAGGTGGACATAGATCAAATAAGGGCTTGAAGTGCCCAATCAGTCTCAAATAAGGACTCGAAGTGCCCAATTAGTCTCAAGTAAGGGCTTGGGTTCCCCGGCCCGTTAAATGCTTGCTGGCCGGCGAGCACGATTACTATTTCGACAACCGAAAAAGGGCAATTTTGTCTTTTTTTTTCATTTTCCTTTTATGTTTTCTTTTCTTCTCTTCCCTTCGTTGGCCATAGCTAGGGCCAACGGAGGTCGCCGATCTTAGGCGGAGACCACCCTTGTCGACGTCGGGCGAGGGCCACCCTAGCCTAGGCTGGGCGAGCGAGGGTCGCCCTCACCCGCCTAGCCCAATTAAGGGCCACTCTCATTAGCGCCGAGCAAGGGTGAGGGTTGCCGGACACTAGCGAAGGCAGCCCTCGACTAGGCTGGGTGAGCGAGGGCGACCCTCGCCAGATCCGGCTAGGGCAACCCCGGCCCTCGCTTGACGTCAGTGAGGGCGGCCTCTGCTTAAGGCCGGCAACCTCTGTCGATCTCGGCTATGGCAAGCGGAGGGAAGAGAAGAAAAAAAAAATAGAAAAGGCAAAGGAAAACAGAAAAGGAAAAAAGAAAAAGAAAAAGACGAAATTGCCATTTTTCGATCGCCAAAATAGTAATCGTGCTCGCCGGCCGATGAGCATTTGACTTGTCGGCGAACCCGGGCCTTGTCCGTATTTAAGATTGATTGAATACTTCATGTCCTTATTTGACATTATGTCCACTTGGGGTCTTTTTTTAAGAAAAAGATCCCACTTGAGGTCTTTAATTGGAATTTTCCCATAAAAACGTTTAGACAAAAATTAATTTCAATGATAAAAAATTTTCATTGACTAATTATTTCAAGAAATACAAATGATCATTTTTACTAAAATGTTTTCTAAATCATTTATTTTTTCTGAAACAAATAGTGCCCAAGTTTGATTTTGGTTGCTCATATTTTATGGGCTTAACTATTAATTCAATTAACCTTTTGACCAGATGTTCAGTATTACTCTTTTTCGATTTCTATTTTTGGTTATTAACGATGTTGACACCTAAATTTTACCGACGTTCATTTAGTCGTAATTTGCATATAAAAATTAGGGATTAATTCTTAACCCCTAAACAAAAATATTTAAATTGCATAATATATAATTTAGGTTCATTTTAGTTTAATTGCATTTGCATCAAATTAGCGATGGCAATCGAACTTAAATTTTATCGAACGAGACTCGGCTCGCTCGGGATGCTAGGGCCGGGAATTTCACGTCACGTGGGCTTGGTTGTTTTAATTTGGGCTTAGCCCAAGTTAATGCAGCCCATTTAAATTGAATTAAGCCCTAAGCCCAAGTCTAAGCCCATTAGGTTAATTAAGCCCATTTAATTTGACCTAGATTAGACTATATAAACAACATTAGGTCAGATTTTTTGGGGGAGGAACATAATTTCTGATCAAAAAATTTAGAGTGAGAAAGGGAAGGGGAGAGATCGGCGCCTGCCGTGCCTCGCGCGCCGACCGTCGCGCCCACTGGAGCTCAACCGTGATACACGCCAGCCGTCTCACTTGCCTCGCCGGACCACCGTCCCGACGCAGCGTCCTCTGGAGCTCATCCCGCTGACCACCGCTGCTGCCTAGGCCACGTTCTCCTTTGTTTGACATCCCGACAGTCCCGAGGAGCTCCTGCACGGTCAACGTTGCTGCTCCATCACCGAAAGAATCATCTTTGTTGACTCTTGCGCCCTCTACGAAGCCACAACCTTGAAGATTTGGACATGCAGAATACGTAGAAGAAGGCCCCCTGCTGGACCTGACAATTTCCCATGCAGAACACGCCCAGAGGAGAGGACGTGAAGGAAACTCCATCGTCCAACTTCCCAGCCACAACACGACAGAAAAGTCAAAAGGAAGGCCAAGCAAAGCAAGCAAAGACATCCAGTAAGCTGATTTCAATGCTGCTGCTCCTCGTCCACTTCCTCCCAGAATCGATCACTCCACAGAGCTTATTTGTGGAAACTCAAAACACGAAAGTTGTAGATCTACGAGTCCTTGATCTGTGGCTTTTGGAATCGGGTCAATCCGACGTGTATTGAGGAAGTTACGCCCATTTTTCCAGAATGGTGCGGCACTGAAATTTTCTGCCCGCGGTGTCTCAACCTCCCCCGCCGTGACGACGCAGCCGTCGCCACCAGCCACTGTTCACGCCGGAGCTGCGCCGTGAGTCCCGTCGGTGCCGTGCCTAGCCGTCCCGTCGTCGTCGCGATCCCGATCCGCAAGCCGAGCCCAATCCCGAGACGTTCAAATTTGGAAGTTATCGGTAAATTAGGTAAGATGATTATCCAGTAAAGTTTCAAATATTTAATTTCCTGTTTTGAATCGTTTGGAATATTGCATGAATATCTAGTAGATAATTTGATATGTTTAGATAACATTCTAGATATCCGCAATATTTCGAGAATATTCAAATTAGGAAACTTTCCTAATTTAGCAACGTATCGGGACGTCTATCCGACTTTAACCCTAAAGTCCGATACGCGGCGGTACGGAAAAATCATTATCCTATTCATAACCACTTGAATACGATAATGATTTTGATTCGCTTTCAAAATTTGAATAATCGGTTATCCGTTAATATCTATAACCCCTTAGATATGACCGATAATTTGATTTTTGTGTCTAATCCGAGTTTGAAACGAATCTGGCGGATCGCGTGGATGATTTGAATTTGTTTGCTATCCATGTTTGTTTAAATTGTTTTTCTTTTCAAATAAAACAGAAAATTCAAAAAATATTAGTTAGAGTTTGAGTTAGATTTTTGCATGTCTAGGATTTTTGAATATGTCCCAAGGGATAAGATAAATATCTAATTTAAATTAGGACTTAACGTGGCATGTTTCCTAATTTAAATTAGGTATTGTTTGAATCCTAACGGATTATTCACGTTATTTTATAATTCCGAATTTTCAAGAAAACCCCAAAAAAAGAGTGAATTGTTTTAGGGTAAATTAGGATAGATTGCATTTTAATTTAAGTTATTTTATTATTCCGAATTTTTAAACAAAAATCCCAAAAAAGAAATCATTCTAGGATAGATTAAGTCATCATAAGTTGCATGTTAACTTAGGTATTTTTGAATTTCGAATTTTAAACAGAAAATACCAAAAAATAGAAATCATTAGGTCGCATGTTATTTTAGGCATGTTCATTTAATTCCGAATTTTCATAGAAAAATACCAAAAAATAATCATCCTTTCGTCATTAGAATTAGGTCACGTCGTCGCATGTCATATAGTTTGCATGCTAGATTGCATTAATTCGCATGTCATATTTTTGCACGTCATTGCATATAGGTTAGATTTCATTTAATAAAGTGAAAATAAAAAAAAAGAAATTGAGTGAATGCTTTGTTAATTAGAAATCATATTAGGATTGTCTGTATGATTTTTCGCTAACAATGCAGACGCTTGCTGGATTCGAGGTAAGTTGTTCTCCTAAACTAGCAATTTATTTAATGTTTTGATTTATGGGTGTTAAATTGGTGGTTTGCGCACCCGCATGAACACCTCACATGTTAGCGACATAAGTTAAAATGGATCCAAACTGCCTGCCAAAATATTTTTGAAATGAAAAGGTACCGAATGGGCGTTAGACTAGATCTAGCGTAATCAAGTCCCCGGGTTTAGAATCTCTGGTTCGTAGGAATAAAACATATCTCCCTATGTTTTATTTAGGTTTCTAATCAGCCTACCGTAAAATGATTAGTGGCGACTCCAAGCATGAAAATGATTGCATGTTAAGAACTTAAACCCTAAGTTGCGAATTGGTAGGGCTTGGGAGGGCCCGAGTTAAGATTATTCTTAATAATCCATTAGCCCCGAAAATCGAAAGAAATGATTTAGATTTTTTTAGGGGTCGCGACAAACGACTTCTGGAAAACATTTAAATAACTCATAAAGAGTTCATTATAAATCGGTGGAGCCATTGCAAAAGGTGGAAATGTATCTAGCTTAGTATGTCTGTTCAAATTTCCTTTTACCTTTTTCCTCTTCATTTTATGGTCTGAGTTTTTCTTTTCTCCTTTCTTGGTGAATGGACGACTATTGAACTCTTCCAAGCCATATATAGATCCTTGAATTTAATTTCCTCTAACTTTAAAAAGATGGATCTTCACGACGCTTCTACATTCAATTCCAATAGCCCAGGACTCTACAACTAAATATTGTGTTAGGGGTATGCCAATTTTGCAAAACGAGATCAAATCTCCACTTTTGCCTTCATTCGGTGCCACTGTTAGATTAGATGAGTCCCATTTGAGGCCTGCCTTATCCCATGATGAATGTCAGTTGGCTCACATGCACCAAAATCATACTTGACATTGCCTCTCTACATTTACAGAACGAGTATAGTAGTCCCAGTTTAACCTAAAGAATGCATATAGAGAACATAAATTTTTACCCGAGCTGTCATGAGTACAACCAACTCGGGAAACATCAACATTTAACGACATGAAAGGGATGTCATAAACCCATGGATGATCAGCACATATGTAAGAATTTTACATCCCTTTGACACCATTCTCGAAGACGAGCTGCGTGAAAAATTGATACTAGTCCCTTCGTCTTCGACCTTTGGATGTCTATGCACATTAAATACCAATGCGAGAGGGGGGCAAGCTCAAAAGATTCTCTCCATCAGTAAACTTCTCTTAGAGAAGCAGTCGACGTGGCACAACATACTGCCTTAAATACCACTTGAGACAGGCGGGGTTTTCTCCTTTTGTTTTGTATGCAATCTGTGTAATGTTTTGTCTACGCGGGCTATTTTGGATGTGTGGAATTTTGAAATTTATTTTGTTTGAATTCTGGAGCTCATCTCTTGCTATTGCCAATGACAGATATCTTATAATCAAGATTATTCTGAAAAATCTTATAGATTTGCAAGTTTGAATTTGAGTTTCTTCAGGTTTATTTTCGTCTTCATTAGGAATTTGATTATATTTTTGCCCATTCGAATTGACCTTTTGGTTATGACTTGAGATTTCTAAGATTTGACCATGTTTGACCTGATACCAAATCTCAATGACATTCAACTTGAGGGCATAGTTGGATGATACTTATCAAGATTTTTTTGAAAGATATTCAACTGTTCTAAATCCGTCTCATCATTTCACACTTTTTAATCACAGCTGTCTGATCTTAAGAGTGTCAAGAAATCTGTGATTTTTCATGGTGAAGTGATAGTATCATGAAGATCTAGTCACAACATTTTCGATGCTTTAAGAATCATGTGAATTAGATTTACAACGAAAAAATGCAACTTCTTAGTATAAAGGTTCGTTTGGCTTCTTTGAGGAAGGTGACAATCAACTCTAAACAATTTCATCTGAAAAACATACATACCATCAAATGTTAATGAAGTTTTCTAAAGAAAAAGACGTGGATTTAGCCGGCGGCACATCCAATTAGGGTGTGCCATGCAGTCAGGGTAGTACGAGATCAGTGAGACCATTGGCAGTCAGGTGTGGGGCAAATTGCTGGCTCAGCTAGGCCTACACGTTGATCGTGACTTTGACACAATCTCAAGCAATTTTATACCGACTTGTTTCTTAAAACTTCAAATTTTACCTGAAAAGTTATGAGTTTTGACCTATAGATTATCCCAGGGCTTTGAGCCGATGGTTAGGTCAACCAAGCTTTTCAATGAACTACCGGTCAAAGACAAGCTAATCGGTCAAGCCATCTCTCGACCTAAGCAAGCCAACTCCTTGGTCAAAGAAAACATATCTTACCGCAAAGAACATGCACCTATAAACCAAAAGGGCGTGCCCCCTCGCCGCAAGCGGCGTTCCCTTTACCTGAAAGGCATTCCCATTATCTTTGAGGGGGCGTGGGCTCCATAGTAAGAGCGACTTGCCCTTTTATCCCAAGGGTCGTGCCCTTCGATGTGAGGAGCGTGCCCTTTATACTAACAACATGCTTCTTAACTCAAAGGTCCGTACTTTACCTTGAGAGGCAGACTCCTAGCATCAAAGGCATACTGTCACAGGACAATTCTTTCAATCACGAAACGTGCGGCACTTGGACCTCAAATCACTTAGTTTGGCCTCAGTAAGCCTTACTCTCACTCACTCTCACTCTCACACTCAAGGAAGGGAAATCTTAGAGAGAGAAAGTAGAGAGAGAAACTCTAGAGAATGCTTGTATTACTTAAATGAAGTGGGTAATACAAATGAGGGATAGAGTTCCCGTATTTATACAGAAGTCCATCTAATTACAACCATTGATCTTCTATACGAACTAATGGTAAAAGATGTCAATCCCTGTCTAATCGATCCTACGGTATAGATCCACTTAATCTAACGGTGGAGGATATTGATCCTCATCACATTAATCTAATGGTGGAAATTGGCTCTATCCACCGGTTGTGGGCATCAATCCTTGCCAACAAATCTTATGGTAGAGATTGAGTCTCTTTACAATCTAAAGGCTTTGATGCGCCCCTTCAGATCGATGTTCCTTGTGGTGCTCCTTTGGATTTAGACATGCCGCTCTTTGGTCTGTGACATTCTCTGCCACTAAATTTGGCAACACCCATGTCGCCTCGTTGTGGAAAAGTTGGATTTGATTGAGGAATTGCCATGGAGACTCTGCCAATTCCCAAATTGCTTCACTTTTGGGTAGTCCTCTCCACTTCACCATATCTTTATGAAGACAGGGGTAATGTTTTCGATGAACATACCTTTTGGCTATGATGGATTCGACTTCCCGATCTTGTGTGACTCGAATTCTGATCGGTTCTCAATGTGATTTCGTGCGATCGGGATCATCCGTGTCTTTGTGATTCGAATTGAGCATACTTACATGGAATATCGAATGGAACTTATCTTTGGGGGAAAGCTCAAGCTTGTAGGCAACCCTCCTCACTCGTTTTAGCATTTGGAAGGAACCTTCATAGTGCTAAATGAGGCTTTTATAAAGTTGGCCTCTTGTCTTTTGTAATAAATGGAGTTTCGTGACGACAAGGTCTCCAACTTGATATTTGGCCGGTCTCCTCTTCATATTGGCAAATTTCTTCATCTGTTTGGTTGCCTTATGAAGGCATGATCTGGCAAGATTGCTGTCTTCTTGCCATTGGCAAACTTGAAGATGGAAGGACTACTACCTTTGTATCGCATGGATAAGGCATTTGTGTTGAGTGGTTGATTACCCATCACCATCTTGAATGGACTCTAGTTGGTCGACTCACTCTTACGCATGTTGAATGAAAATTGTGCCACATCAAGTAGTTTGTGCCGATCTTTATGGTTTGCGCTCGTAAAATGCCGCAAATAGAGCTTGATGAGAGCGTTGGTCCACTCCATTTCTCCATTAGTTTGTGGATGCATGCTAGTAAAGAAGTTCAAATCCAACTCGAGTAGCTTCAACTACTCCATCCAAAACTTGCTAATGAGTTGGCCATCTTGATCACTAACAATATTCCTTGACAAACCCCAATACTTCACTATATTATTTAGGAACAATCGAGTGGCTTCATTCGCGGGGCATTCTCTAGTAGCCAGGATGAACATGGCATACTCAGAGAAGAGATCGATGATTGTCATGATGCTGACGAATCCGTTGGTCTTGGGTATGCCGATGATGAAATCCAAGGATATGCTCTCCTATGGGTGCTTGGGAATGGAAAGAGGTTCCAAGAGACCCGCTGACGTCTTGTGCCCTACCTTGGGCAAAAGGACACTATAAGTGCCATAACTTGTGTACGGAGATCACTTTGATGCCATAACTTTTTTTCGGATCACTTTGGTGCCAAGTCGGAGGAAAAACGATCACTTATGTGTCATAAGTTTTTTTTGGATCACTTCTTTGAAAAACGATCACTTAAGTGCTAAAATTTTTTAAAAACGATCATTTAAGTGCTAAAATTTTTTAAAAACGATCACTTAAGTGCTAATCTCCAACGAGACACGTCAGCTTCAGAAATTAATAAAAAATTGCCACGTCAGATTTCCGGCGAAAAATTGTGTACGGCACCGGAGTTAGCACTTAAGTGATCGTTTTTCAAAATTTTTAGCACTTAAGTGATCGTTTTTAAAAAAAATTTAGCACTAAAGTGATCCAAAAAAAAAGTTATGGCACCAAAGTGAGCGCCGTACACAAGTTATGGCACTTGTAGTGTTCTTTTGCCCCCTACCTTGTCTTGTTGGCACACAAGACAAGTCCTCACATACACTTCCACATCTTCGCGCAAGTGAGGCCAATAATAATTCTACTCCACAAGAGCGAGTGTTTGATGCGCACCTGGATGACCCACACATTTGGAGTCATGACATTCCTTCATGACTTCCCTCTAAAGGTTGTTGTGGTACATGACATAAATGCGATGGCCCTGGGTGTACAAAAAGCCATCCTCATGCCAAAATCTCCACGTCTTTCCCTCTTTGATATGTTCTAAGAGATTCGTGGCGAAGGGATCATGAGACATACCTTGCCGGATTTGATCCACGAGGATACTCTGTGGGAAACTCACGGCTTTGAGTTTGGACCGTTTGCTTAGAGCATCCGCCACCATATTAGTCTTGCCAACCTTAAACTCGAAGGTGAAGTCGAACTCAACGAGGAAGTCTTGACACCGAGCTTGCTTCGGAGATAGCTTCTTTTGAGTTTGAAAGTAGCTCGTGGTGATGTTGTCGGTTCAAATCACGAATTTTGATATGAGAAGGTAGTGTTGCCAAGTTCTCAAGTAATGCACCACGCCCCTCATCTCCTTTTCTTGGATGGTGTAGCGCTTCTCCATCTCGTTAAGCTTTTGACTTTCATGAGCGATAAGATAAGCATTTTGCATTCCAATGGCAAAATCTGAGCCATCCGTGTGGACTTTAAATGGCTTGGAATGGTTAGCTAATGCCAAGACGGATTCCTCAGTTATAGCCTTTTTCAAGGCCTCCAAGGCTTCATGACATTGCCCACTCCAATCCCACGATCAGCCATTCTTCAACAAGTTAGTCAAGGGCGTTGTAATGTGAGAGTATCCACGGATAAACCGTCAATAGTAGTTGGCCAACCCAAGGAAAGACTAGAGTTTGACAACATTGGTTGGCGGTTGCCACCTTAGAATAGATTTCACCTTTTTTTGATCCATTGGAATGGTACCATTGCTAATGATGTGACCCAAGAAAGTTACCTTCAGTTGGGTGAACAAGCATTTCTCCCTTTAAACAAATAACTCATTTTCTTTTAGCACCTCAAAGACTTGTTGCAAATGCTCGGTGTACTCCTTCAATGTTCAGCTATAGACGACTTTATCATCAAGGTAAACAACAATGAATTGATCGAGGAAAGGTTGTGGTACCTTGTTCATGAGAGTACAAAATGTAGCCGGGGCGCTGGTGAGACCGAAGGGCATCACAAGGAACCCATAGGATCCATACCGCGTCACATAAGTGGTCTTTGGTTCATCCCCCTTGGCTATTTGGACTTTATTAGGGCTAGTGCTATCACCTAGAGGGGGTGAATAGGTGATTTTACCAAATTGGATGATTTAAACGTGCGGAATAAATATAATCGAGATCAACAACTCGTATATACAATATCATATGGATGCGAATTACAAATTTGCATGTAACTTGTCATCAGATGATTGCGCCTGATGACTAAGATGATGTTCTAACGAACTTATTTGACAGATATGTATGTAGTATAATGTCAGCAATAATAAATGAAAGTTTAGATATAGAGAATACTGCGCACAGATCTTTTTAGTGATTCGACTTTATTAAGCCTACGTTCACTCTCCATGCTGACAGCCTGTTGACTGTGTTTCACTATTAAATCACCAGAAGATTATAAAAGCAGTATTTCTCATATGATAGACTATTGTAACGGCCTTACCACACCTCGATCACGTTCCGGCCAAGACCGTAACCCAAGGCTTACTTTGTGACGTCCCGTTCATTATTGTCTTTCTTTAATCACAAGTAGAAGCATAACTTGGGACAATCACAATCAGAACAAACAGCGGGATTTCGACAAGCATCAAGAGCAAACCTTATATAATAGTTGGAAATAAGGGAAAACATGCATAACATAGTTTTACCTTTTTTCTTAAACATATTTTTACAAGCCCTTTTCTACATGTCGTTCCACGTACAAACTATATCACAACCAAAGACTAGGGTTACTCCTAGCTCCTCTTTGCCAATCTCTACCGTATGAACCTGAAAAAGGGAAAACAACGGAGAATGAGTCGGGGAGACTCAATGAGTAAATTCACTAATACTCGTGCAGGATGATGCCTCGCTATTGTACTAATGCATACAGATAGTTTCCCCGCCTTATGTCGATGGCACATCAATAGAAAAGACTTTGACCTTGCCATTGCTATATTCATATGGAAGCATACTTTTATCTGGTCACATAAACTCAACTTATCAATACACACATACCGACATACATAAAGAATTCATTGTCTTCATCCTAGCTCAACCAGGGTATCCCGACTCAACCTAGGCATCCAGCTTCATGCTAGGCATTCTGGCTTAACCAAGGCATCCCGGCTCAACCGAGGCATCCCGGGGCTGGCTCACCCGAGGCATCCAAGCTCAACCAAGGCATCCTAACTCAACTAAGGCATCCCTGCACTAGTTTATTGAGGCATTCGGGCTCAACCCAGGCATCCTAACTCAACTAGGGCATCCCAACGCTAGTTTACCGAGGTATCACCGCTAACACGATGGCCTTATTCTTTTATTTAGTGGTCACACGAGCACTCGAGCATTCAAGCCAATTCTTATATTTCAATTAGCCCATGTAAACATGGTTCGTGCTCATAATAATGTCACAACACAATTTTGCGTGATCACTTATGCAAATGGCCGGTCGATTTTGTAAGGACATCATTTCGAAACATGTTTTCCTTCTCAAGGCATCGAAATCCTTTTGTAAACATAGCAATGAAATTAGTCCATTTTTAAAGAACTTTGTAAAAACATCATTTCAAAGCATGCTTTCCTTCTCAAGACATCGAAATCATTTCTTAAGCAAAATTCCTTTTCAAAGATTCATAATCTTTCTTTGAAATCAACTTGTCCAATAACCGACCACAGTCCAAGCAAATCACGTCACAAGATTAGGAAAGTCACTTATATGCCGCGTTCCAACCACGTAATACACCACCCTATCTAAGTGTTAGAGAATTTACTCACCTATAAGCATAAGAAAACATCTACGACGGTTGACGGCAGCACGGGCACAGGTAAGGGCATGGCCAAGAGGAGAGAGGGCGACCTAGAGAGTGAGAGCATGAGAGAGGGAGGTGATGGTGGAATGGTGAGAAATGAAGGAGAATTGTCTCTATTTATAGGCTCCACTTACTTCTTCCCCAATCCATATCTTCCTATCATCATTACCAAATCTTCCTAGATTTTGTCATTATTACAAAATCTTCTTTTATTAATAACTAGATTTGGCCATCATGATGAAATCTTTCTTAAAATCTTAGCATTAATGAATATAAGCCAAAAGTCATGATGAAATGCTATTAATAACTCGATTATGAAAATCTTGGCATTAATGAATAAGAGACAAAATATCATGATGAAATGCCTACAAAGTCAAATGTCATGATTATAAAGATTCTGAAAATCTTGGCATTAATGAATAAGAGCCAAAATATCATGACGTAATGCCAGCCATGATGAAATGCCATTAATAACTTGATTTTGAAAATCTTTGCATTAATGGACAATGGAAAAAATAACATGATGAAATGCCCCTAAAGTCAAGTGTCATCATTACTATGAGAATCTTGGCTATTAATGAAGAAATGCCAAAATGTCATGATGAAATGATTTTGAGAATCTAAGCCATTAATAAAATGATCTTGAAAATCTTGACATTAATGAATAAAAGCCAAAATACCATGATGAAATGCCATTGAAGTCTAATGCCATTAATGTGGCTTCTTGAGCAAGATTTAATCCTAACCACATAACCTAAACTTGGGCTCTAAGTTGCAATCTAGGTTTCATGATGACCTAGAGGAGCACTTAAGATCCTAAAACTTGGTCCTCAAGTTGCAATAAACCTTCTTTCTTTCTCTCTCTCGGCTTCTCCCTTGGGCGACCTCTAATTAAAGCTTAATATATCTCATTTGAAAGCTCAGAATGTATATAATTTGTCTCCAAAAGACATCAATTCGAAATTCTAATGTTTTCATATAGAAAATGATGAATCTTTGCAATCTAGCAAAACTGGGCAGTTTTGCACTGTTCAAAAAATCAGACTTGAAAACATAGTAAATGAAATCCGAAAATTCTCAAATTTGAATATGTCATAAACAAGATCTTAACAAATATTTTCTGTGGGGCCACAAAATCTGAATCTTTCTATAAATACAACTTTTAGTATCTCAAAGATAGACTAAAGATAGTTCGCTAGAACAGAGTCCTTGCTTCTCAAAGTAAGCTCTTTTTAGAATCTAAATGATTTCCAAAAATTCCCAAATTTATATATGTTATAGAAAAAGAAGTTATCAACAACTTTTGTTAAGGAAGTTTATTCAAACTCGGTTCAGAAAAGCTTGTAGAAAATAGAGAATGTATAAACATCACAGAAATACCCATTCTGGGCAATCTTCTGCGGTTCGAAACGAGGCGATCATCCAACCCAAATCAAGTTCAAAAATTCTGAAATTAAAGTATGTGAAACTTCAAGATGTTTGGAACAACTTTTAAGAAGGAAGTGTTTGGAACCTCAGATCACAAAAGTTTCCATAAAAGAAAACAAAGGGGTACAAAGGATCCAAAACTTTTCCAAAACAAGAGTAAAAAATTGGTTCCAATTAAAAAATTACCAAACTTAAACCATAGCCATTTTCCAGGGACTGAAATTGAGGATGTGACAATTCTCCCCCTCTAAAAGAATTTCGTCCTCGAAATTTAAAACGCGTACCTAGTTCCTCGAATAAATGCAAGTATCAACTTTTCCTCAATTCCTCACTCTCCCAGGTGGCTTCTTTTATGCACCAGTGACACTATAGGACCTTAACTAAGGGAATGACCTTACCTCTCAACACGTGCTCCTTACAATCCACGATTCGCACCTGTACCTCAACATAGGACACTCCTTTATCTACTTCGACCTTGTCGAAAAACTCAGCACGCATGCTGGATCGGGTTCACACTTTCACAATATCAATATATAGAACACAACATGTACCTGAGCAAGTTTCGATGGCAATATCAACCGATAGGCTAATTCCCTTTTTGTTCTCGAATTTTAAAAGAACTTACGTACTTGAGACTTATCTTACCTTAGTACATTTACAGTATCCACTGTAATGTGGACTAGCTCTGGACGAGCAACCTTTCTTTCCCCAACCTCAATCTAACATACTAAAGTGCAGCAAGCTTGACCATGCTTCCGCTGTGCTACTTTGATAAAATCTTCCTCAAACATAATTTACTTACTTATAAAAATCACGAAGATCACACTTATCATTTCAAGTAACAGTTCACATCTTACTTTAAATTTAGTATCTAGTTCGGTTTATTCCTTTTCTTACCCATCATCCCAGAAGCCTGCTAGGAGCCGCACCTTGTTCAGGTCTTTAACCCCGGTGACCACTCTTGCTAGAAGCTTGATCAAGCTTCTTGCCCCGGCGTTCACTTCCTAGCCAAGAGTCGCTCCTTGATCAGGTCTGTCCCGACGATCACTCCCCGCCCTTATCGGATCGGGTTATGTTAAGATTCAATAGCCTTCACTTGGCTCAATACTAAACTACAACTTATTAGAGGGAAACCTATTTAGACTTCTCTTTCGAGGTCGTAGCGTCCTGATGAGACTTTCCTTTTTCCTCAGCGGTCGCAGCCTAGTCTTGAGCACTTATTTTGCTATTAATAGTCTAACAAGATTTTCTATAACACAAAAATAGGTCAGTGATCACAAACAAACAGGAGCACTTAACCTATTCAACCACAATCAATCATTCACATGCATAGGGGTGTTTCCTAGCTAACTACCCTAACTTCAACGCACCTTATCACTCCAGATCTGTATTCCCACTTTGATTTCAGAATCGTTTTCCCAATTCGGTGCACAGTTTGATCATTCTCACCCTTAGCCATCTTAGAACCCTGCCAGGAACCGCTTAATGATCAGGCCCTTCACCCCGGCGCCACTTCTGCCTAGAGGCCGCTCAATGATCGAGCCTCTTGCCCTGGCGCCACCTTTATCAGAAGCCACTCAATGATCAGGTCGTATGGCCCTGGTGTCACTCCCTACCCTCGTCGGATCAGCTATGTCGCGACCCTAAAAAAGATCTTGTTTCAATTTCTTTCTCGGGCTAATGGATTATTAAGATTGAACTTAACTCGGGCCCTCCCAAGCCCTACCAATTCGCAACTTAGGGTTTAAGTTCTTAACATGCAAATGTTTTCATGCTTGAAGTCGCCACTAACCATTTTACGGTAGGCTGATTAGAAACCTAAATAAAACATAGGGACATATGTTTTATTCCTACGAACCAGAGATTCTAAGCCCGGGGACTTGATTACGCTAGATCTAGTCTAACGCCCTTTCGGTACCTTTTCATTTCAAAAATATTTTGGCAGGCAGTTTGGATCCATTTTAACCTAATTACTAACATGTGAGGTGTTCATGCGGGTGCGCAAACCACCAATTTAACACCCATAAATCAAAGCATTAAATAAATTGCTAGTTTAAGAGAACAACTTACCCGGGATCCAGCAAGCGTCTGCATTGTTAGCGAAAAATCATACAGACGATCCTAATATGATTTCTAATTAACAAAGCAATTCACTCAATTTCTTTTTTTTATTTTCACTTTTAAATGAAAGCTAGTCTACATGCAATGACGTGCAAAAATGTGTCATATGAAATAATGCAATCTAACACATACTATATGACACGCGACGACGTGACCTAATTCTAATGACGAAAGGATGATTATTTTTGGTATTTTTCGACGAAATTCGGAATTATGAAAAATGCCTAAAATAACATGCAAACTAATGACTTTCCTATTTTTGGTATTTTCTGTTTAAAATTCGAAATTCAAAAATACCTAAATTAACATGCAAACTATGATGACTTAATCTACCCTAGAATGATTTCTTTTTGGGATTTTTGATTAAAATTCGGAATAATAAATTACTTAAATTAAAATGCAATCTATCCTAATAAAACATGAAACAATTCACCATCTTTTGGGTTTTTTTATGAAAATTCGGAATAATAAAATAACGTGAATAATCCGTTAGGATTAAAATAATACCTAATTTAAATTAGGAAACATGCCACGTTAAGTCCTAATTCAAATTAAATACTTATCTCATCCTTCGGGATATATTCAAAATCTAAACATGCAAAAATCCTAACAAAACAGAAATTTTTTTGAGTTTTCTTTTTATTTGAAAAGGAAAACAATCAAAACAAGGATAACAATCAAACTCAAATTAACCACGCAATCCGCCAAATTCGTTTCAAACTCGGATTAGGCACAAAAATCAAATTATCGGTCATATCTAAAGGGTTATAGATATTAACAGATAATCGATTATTCAAATTTGGAAAGCTAATGAAATTTATCATCGTATCTAAGTGATTATAAATAGGATGATAATTTCCCGTATCGCCGCGTATCGGACTTTAGGGTTAAAGTCGGATAGTCGTCCAGATACGTTGCTTAAATTAGGAAATTTTCCTAATTTGAATATTTCCAAACACTGCGGATATATCAGGCATTATCCTAAGATATCTAACAAATATTCATGCAATATCCACAAAAATTTTCAAATACCCAAATTAGGAAATTAAATATTTCTGAAAATTCAACGGATAATATCGTTACCTAATTTGGATAACTTCCAAATTTGAATTCGGTTCGGGATCGGACTCGCGGATCGGGACGACGACAACGGGATCGAGATGACGACAAATCCGGTGGGGCTCACGACGGCGACGGGACAAGGCTGTCGACAATGGCAACGGCACGGCGGGCGCGGCTGTTCGGACAGCGCACTGAGCGGCGGGAACGGCGGGCGTCTCCGGTGTGGGCTTTCCGTCTCGGAACAGTAATTTCAGGACTGCACGATTCCGGAAAAATGGGCGTAACTTCCTCAATACACGTCGGATTGACCCGATTCCAAAAGCCACAGATCAAGGACTCGTAGATCTACAACTTTCGTGTTTTGAGTTTCCGCAAATAAGCTCTGTGGAGTGAGCGATTCTGAAAGGAAGTGGACGTCGGTGAGCAGCACAGGTCTTCGTCGGGGAAGGAGCAGCGGCAACAGCGAAGGTCTCTCGGCTCAAAGGGGCAAAAGCAGCAGCTCAACGTCAACGCCTGGACAATTTTCGTTGGCTGATGGATCCAGAATAGCAACCCATGGTGTTGACTTCGTGGGATTAGTTTTTCTCGGTTGACTTGGCAGAAGAGTTGGAGAAGAACGTGGACTCGTCAAGCTGAGGAAGAACGTCAACGTGGACGCTGGAATGATCAACGTTCCTCTTCCTTTGGCGTCTTCAATCGCGGGACAGCTTCAAGGTTGCAGCTGCCGAAGGTGTCGCCATGCAGGAGTCTCTCGGGCTGGGCAGCAGCTTCGTCTCCAATGGTCTCGTTCAACGTCTTCAAGCAGGAGCTCTCGACAGCGCAAGCTGCTGTTCAAGCGGTGCGGCAAGGTGCGGATGTCGACGATGCGGTGGCTGACACGAAGGAGACCAGCGTGCGGCGAGGGGCACGGCGGCGGCGAGGCGCGGCGTGCTCCCGCTTCTCTCTCTTTCTCTCTCTCTTGCTCACGTGCCTCAAAAATTCTGATCTGAAAAATTGATCTCCCCCCTTAATTTGACCTAATAACATGTATATATAGACTAATCTAGGTCAAATTAAATGGGCTCAATTAACCTAATGGGCTTAGGCTTGGGCTTAGGGCTTAATTAGCATTTAAATGGGCTGAATTAACTTGGGCTAAGCCCAAATTAAAACAACCAAGCCCACGTGACGTGCAATTCTCGGCCCTAGCATTCCGAGCGAGCCGAGTCTCGTCCGATAAAATTTAAGTTCGCTTGCCATCGCCAATTTGATGCAAATGCAATTAAACTAAAACTATATGCTATGCAATTTAAATATTTTTGTTTAGGGGTTAACAATTAATCCCTAATTTTTCTTTGCAAATTATGACTAAATGATTGTCGGTAAAATTTAGGTGTCAACAGCTGTCCCTCTTTGAAGGTGAGCTCGCAGAGGTTGCATTGAAAGATTAAATGATACCTATATTTCAACCATGCAAAATGCAATGAATGTTATTTTTGTCGGGATTATGAGTCCCATTTTGAATGCATTAAGAAATGATGCATGCTGACAGAAAGGGGAAAACATACCTGGAATACTTACCAGACGGAAGTGAGATAATGCAATCCAAGGCATGACTCTGACTTTGAGTGTTTGTTTGGCAAATATCTGGGCTCAGTCCCATAGGTATTGCCTGATAAACTGTTGATGAATTTTGGTGATATGCAATTAAGTCAAAACACACGAAGAAAGCTCAACGTATCCAACCATCACCTGGATTCGTGAGATAAAAAAAGTGTAAAAACGTTCCGACCTTTACAAACCACCTATACATCGCCATAGGTATTTGTAAAGATTTAGCCGCTGCGCCTATACATCGCCATAGGTGCGTCACGGGGGAACTAAGAGGATATTCCGACCCTTATGAGATACCTATACATCGCCATAGGTACTCATAAGGATTTAGCCACGTCACTTATACATCGCCATAAGTGAGACACGGGGGAAAACCTGGGGGTTGAGGGAATATTCCGACCTTTATGAAATGCCTATACATCGCCATAGGTATTCATAAAGATTTGGCCGCGCCACCTATACATCGCCATAGGTGAGTCGCGGGGGAATATTCAGGAGGGATAGAGTATTCCGACCTTGATAAGATACCTATACATCGCCATAGGTACTTATAAAGGTTTGGCCGCTATGCCTATACATCGCCATAGGCAGATCGCGGGGGAATATCTGAGTTTAAAGAAGAATTCCGACCTTTACTAGACATCTATACATCGCCATAGACACTTGGTAAAGATTTGGCCGCTTCACCTATACATCGCCATAGGTGAGTAGCGGGGGAATCTTCTGGAGATTGTAACAATCTGATTTTGGTGAACAGTGGGACTAGCCCGAATGTTCGAGGGTTCCTTGACAAAGTACCTGGATCTCATCAGAGGTACCTGAAAAGGCTTGATCAATAGACACCTGCACATCATCAAAGGCATCTAGAGATCGCAACAGAATGATCAAATGGGGGACCTGCCGATTGCTCGAACAGGTTAGGGATATAGAGATATACTTACCTGGTGATATCTCCGACTCTCGAGGGTGTGTCTCCTGCTAGACACAGTCTTAAGCAACATGTAATATGCATTCGCACTATCAAAAACACATGTACACATGCACTATCAAGAACACATGTACACATGCACTATGATTTCCACTGGTTTTCATGCACGATGGTTTTGTCAAATCGGCATTGCAAACTCCGTTGGGGAAAATCATAATAAGACATCCTAACTCACAAATGGACGTCTTGAAAATGTTGAATGAGAGACCTTCGGTCTAAAAGGACTTTTCTCTCATTCTCATTGAAAAATGCTGATTTACAAGAATCTCTCCATCTCATCATCATCATGTCGACGAGGGTCTGAGTATTCTCGCAAGCGGTACGACCTTACCAATCCAAGAGGTCTTTACTGGGACTATAACATGGGCTTGGTCAATGGCTTGCAAAGGAGACTCTTTGAGTCGAGGCCATTGAAAGGAAATACTCTGCAATCGTCTCCGGGCTTACAAGTCAAGAACCCTGCAAAATGAGACAGAAATCGACTTGCTCGCACTTCTTCGAGCTAAGCTTATAACATCTGAAATTCTACGTTAGTTCAAGTGCCCTAATCTGAAGAGACTTTGCAAGGGACGTAACGTAGGTTAGGCTCATGGGTTGAGAAATGAATGGATCATTTAAGCTCAAAACGTATATAATTGGGGTGAATAAGTTGGTGATCATCTTGGCATTGTCACTGGTCTTCTTCTTCACCAGAGATTTTCTTCTCCGTAAATGTTCCATTAGCTTCGAGAATTCATCGCTTGATTACTCTGAGACTTCTCGACTGGGGATTCTGACATGTTACATCTTGACATTTTTCATTGGGCATTGGCCTTGCTTTTACCAGGCACATTGCTTTTTCTTGCCCCATTTTGCTCTCTCCTTTTTTTTTCGACACATGTTTTTTACAATGTAAACATTGGCCATCTAATCTGACTGATTGATTCACCATTTGAGCTTAGAAACTTCTTGTCTTCTATCGACACTCTGGATATGCTGCTTGAACAATGATGACTTTTGCCTTGCCCCAATGTAGGGGATGATCACCAACTGGGTTTGTATGAAACGAATTTGCAGGCTCAATTGGGCTTAACAAAGGATAAATGTGTGTAGGATAGAGAAAGAAATGCTCTTCGTCATCCTAAGGCACTTGAACTTTACGCGAATTCATTTGAAAAAGCAACACTTGAAGATTGATACAAGTGGAAGCAAGAAAATTTCTATTCATTTCTCACCTTATGATACTGATTTACCTCCAGTTTGCCCCGATGTAGGGTGGTTCTTAACAGGGGTAATTTGAATGAATTTCTCCAAATGTTTAGGCTCAAAATGGTGAAACAATAGATAACATGTAGTGTTTAAGGTAGAGAAATGAAATGCCTCTTGTCATTTCGGTCGCCGTACCTTTTGCGAGAGAACTCTTTACCTTGCAGACATGAAATTTTTCCACTCAACTCACTAGGGATTAATAGATGGGACTGTGTATAGAATAGGGCTTGCCTTCCATCATCCCTGTGTACCTCATTCGACACATTCAATTCATTCCACATGAATTATGAGATTGTCAAAACAGATTTCCCCTTTTGAAATCGATAATGCAAATTGACAAAATGACCATGCAAAAATTGAACCAATGCAAACATCTTAACTCTGAATTGATTGAAACCATTTATTCGTCAACGAAATGTTTGCAACTCAAAGTACGAAATCAAACACTTGAAAATTTTTGCTGCAGAATGTGAGATTTTATCAAGGAATATACATCTTCACAGCATTAGAATTAACAGGGGTGGAGAACTCACGACCATCCATTTCTGCGAGAATCAGGGCACCCCCGGGAAGGGCTGCCCCTATCTTTACCTCTTTGGTTTCTCCAGAATTATTCAGGTTAACCATGATAATTTGGTTTGATGTGAGGACTTTGGGCTTTTCATGCCGTTCTAGGTCGCGCTGAAGGTCCGAGGAATCGTCTAGTTCGCCGGTATCATCGAGATCAGGCTCGGTGATGTATAATTCATCAGATTGGACCATTCCTATACCCTCACGTGTCACAAGATTGCCCCTGAAACATAAAGTAATGGATTTAGAAAGACAAACAGGGGTAAACATTGTATTTTTTTTGTAAATTTTTTGTTTTGTTTTTTTTTTTTATGTTTTTGTTTGTTTTTCTGAAATTCATTTTAAAAAAAAAATTTAGCACGAGAAAGCATGAAGAAGCCCAGGCCTCAGAATTCTCCTTGGACTATATTTTCTTTTATCGGTTGGATATCATCACCGGGCTGGTTTGATATACCTCAACATGCCCTCGAAAACTGAAAACAACTTGTAATTTCATTGATTATCTCAAAATGAATTACATTTATTGAATGGAAATTGCAGCAATCAAAACCTAAAAATGGAAATGAAAACAGCACCCGAAACGGGGCAAATCCTAGAAAGCAGTAAAAATTCCCACGCAGGGAAGTGTGCGGAAAAGTAAAAGTTGTTACTCTTATGGGGCAGTGCCCATTCCCTCTAACGGTCCTTCTTCGATAGTTTCGATGAAGACGTCATCGAACAGGGCAGTGATTCCCTCTATTGCATCATCGGGGTCTTCTGTCTTTAGAGGTGTTGGATCATCCATACCTCCCCAACCGTTAGGGATAATGTCGCGGGGATCCGAATAAAAGCTTGGGGGCGCCGAGTACTTCACATAGTAATCAAACTTGCCACTCGGTTGCCCCAGCGTGTCGATCACCTCTTTCTCTTCGTGAGCTTTAAGCGTGTTCCCTACGATCTCTTCATCATTGATCGCATTTTCGAGCGGGGGCATGTCTTCAGGCAAAGGATCGAGCTTGTCCTTCCCGATGTTCAATGTAGAAAACTCATCGTCCCAATTAATAACCATTTCAGAAATAGTGGAAACGATGCCAGTGTGGTCAGCATAAACGATCAAACCAGCCTCTACCATCCTTGAGATTCTTTCTCTCATGATAGCCAGGGAAATGGTCTCATTACTCGGATAGTAACCAGCTTTCACCAACTCGCCGTAGACGTCAGTAGTATACACCTTGACGTTCTTGATTCGACCAGCATTGAAGCTGAATATGGCATTCACATTGCTCGCGTGATCGGGAAGCGGGTTACTCTGAACATTCGGCTTAGCGGGTTGGAATGAGAACGCCTTCATGTCGAGAAGATTCTGGATTCGGTGCTTGAGGGCGTAGCAATTTTCGGTTGAATGCCCCAGCTCGCCCATGTGATAATCGCATTTCTTCGACGGGTCGTAGTTATGGAATTTCTCAGGATTGGGCCGCTTTGGCTCGTTAGTAAGCAAGCCTCTCTTCCGGAGCACCGCCAACACTTGTGACAATGAACCGGGGAGGGGGGTGAATTGTCTCCTGTTGTTCCACCTCTAGAAAGGTTGACGGCTCGTGTTTTGCTGCTGAGCTTCAGCCACCTGAATTGCCGGGGCTGGGTTAGTATTCCGCCGGCTCGGTTGGTTATAAGCCATATTCACTTCCGCAGCCGGTTCTTTCTCCTTTCTCGCACTGTATCTCTTGGCTGACGAGGACGGCTCGACAAACCATCCATCCTTCAATCCTATCTCGATTTGTTCGCCTATAGGGATGAGCTGGTTGAAGTTGTCAGCTGGAATGGCAACCATTCGATTACGGTACTCGAACGGGAGAGTTTTGACGAACATCCTCTTCAGCTCACTGTCAATAGGTTCCGGGACAACCTGAGCGGATAAATTTCTCCACCTAATGGCATAGTCTTTGAAAGACTCGGTCTTCTTCATTTGAGCCCGCTCGAGATCATCACGAGTGGGAGCGATGTCCGTTATGAACCGGTATTGTTTGAGGAACGCCTCACTGGCCTCCTTCTAGCTTTTGAGGCTATTGATCTTCTTCATGAGGTACCAGTGCAGAGCGGGGCCGGTCAAACTCGCTTGGAATGCATGGATCATCAGAAGCTCGTTGTCAACGTACGAGGTCATTTGCACGTGGTACAACTGCAGGTGAGCTTTCGGGCACGTGGTGCCATTGTATTTATCGAAATCCGGCATCTTGAACTTCTTCGGGATCTTAATCTAGGAGTACATGGACAAATCAATCGAGGGCGAATCTTGCGAACCCTCTAACTGCTTAACTCTCTCCTCGAGCTTATGGACCCATTCGTCCGGCTTCGGTTTGTCGACAATAATCTGGATAGGGTCATCTTCTAACTCAGGCATGTCATCATCCTCTTCGAGGTCAACACTCTTTACACCTTTATGCTTCGGGACTGATATTTCAGGGGATGCCGGAACAGGGACCGACCGAAGAGCCTTGATCTCAGCGGTCATTTGTTGCATGGCGGCGGCGAGTTGATTGATCTGGTCTGCCATACCGTTAACACGCTCTTGCAACTCGGTTTGATCGGCCATTCTAGCTTTTGACCGAGTGCGAATAGGTGATCGTGATCGGCCCGTAGTTACCTAATTTCAGAATGAAACAGGGCATACATAAGTATTGAGCAAAAATCACACGCCGATCCATGACATTAGTCTAACCGCTTTGAATTGAAAGGACATCTTTATTGAAATGACGAAAGTTTTTACATCGACTAATGACTTGAAATCAAACTGAATTAAAAACAAATGACGCAATTCCTAAGCAAATTTAAAACTGAAATGGAAAAGAAGAAAAACAACTTCAAGCTTCGACTCGTTTTTTATTAAGCTTGATCTATAGACATATGGGAGGCGACATCCTTCTTCAGCTGCTCATAAGCCCGAGCTATCTTGGCTGCCTTCTCTTCAGCTTCCTCGACCTTCCTTTTGAGGCGGTTGTTCTCTGAGCGATTGGCGGACTTGAGAGGCACCTTGGGTATCGTCGGGCGTATCTCCTGAGGGATCTTGTGTCGTCGGATGTACTGGGTCGTCGCGAAGTAGGACTTCTGCTCCCCTTTGAGCTCTCCTTCGGGTCGGGCTATTTTTAAAACACGACACTTCTTCCACATCTTCTGGAGTTGAGCTATGGTCCCTTCATGTTCCTCACTCTGGTCGGAGAAATCGGCACGGAGGAGCTCGGGTTGTAACGCCGGAGGGAGCCCTTGAAGAATCTGGTACTGTCGGGAGACTCTGGCGGGGTAGTACTCGATTGCGCCAGTGAAGCCCAGAAGTGGCACCGGTCCAACACCATTACACGTAAGCCGAGCTTCCTCGACATTGAACCAACTAGCATGCCATTGGAAACCTTGGGGTCTAGCATTTTTCATAAAAATGATCCACTCGGAATAATGGTAATCCGGTGCATTCTCTTGTTTTTCTTTATAGCTCAAAATGGGATGACTAGAATCACTGAGTTCGGAAATCTTGAGTAAATCGCCACACCCTTTTATGTGAGACAAAAACCAGATTTGCAATAGTTCAATGGGTGCATGAAATGCCTTGTCACCATTTTGCTTGAATTTAGTGAGAGAAATGAAGGTCTCAGCTAAAATGGTGTTGACAAAATTCTTTTGAAGACAAACTTGTTGGACCAACCATGCAATTGACGGGCTACATGCGTTTTTTCATTGAGGAAAAATGACGAACCCGAAAAATGCTAGTAAAAAGACTCTGCCCTTTTGAAAAGGTGTGGCTTTTTTGAAACATTGACTCAGGAACGAGAAAGGGCATGACCCACGGTTTGCTTTCAAAACTTTTTCTAAGTCATGCTTTTCGACACTCAAAAATTCTGACAACATTAGAGTGGAATCGACTCCCAAAGGTGGTGAGATTAACTCTGATTCCAAAGATTTTCCAATGAGCACACTGTATTCTTCCAAAGTCGGGGTAAGCTCATGCTTACCGAATATAAAGGTGGCTGTCTCGGGACACCAGAAATGGACTAATGCGCGAACGAGGCCGGTACGAACTTTGACCTCCAGTAGGGGGAGCAACCTTCCGACGTGACCCTCCACTAACTTGCAGTTGGTTGGACTGAGTAGACTCCACCAGGCACGGAGCTCGTCCTTAGGAACATCAAGAATCCGGATGTCCGACACTCCCATAGTGTATAGACAAAAAAACTCGCGACCGACCTAACGTCATGGACCGACCAAAGAAAAAGAACGAAAGGTAAATAAATTGCGAGATAAGGGTCAAAGAAATCTTACTTCACCGGGTAAGGAAATGGCAAACACATAGACATGCGCATGAAATGTGAGGTTCGATTTCTACCTAGACTCTGGCTTGCAAAATGGAGACGAGAGGATTACCGAGCTAAACCAGTCATGGTGGTGGTTAGGCTAGGATTCCCCTGACTCCAGCTTGGTCAAAGAGCCGACCCGGGTTGAGTGGAATACAACCGTGGTGGGTACTCAATGACACATTGAAAGAAAATTCGGGACCGAGGAGGGCGACCCGTACCAAATGGTTTTGGTCGGGGTGTCCACTGTCTCAGTACCATCCTAAACCTATGCCGCCCAGGTCCGGCAGCGGGTTGTGTGTGCGGTGTAGTGAAAATGTAAGGCATGCACAACAGGTTATATCAATCAGCGCTTCGTGCATAAAATAAACCATACATTCAACCACCTCCCTGCAAAACAAGGGTTAACAATCACGCCTCCCCTTATACCTCCCATACTGCAAGAACATTTAACACCTTAAAATGTTAGGGACGTACCTGGGATCCTCGCTGCCAAACAAAAATTATTTTCGAAATGAAAAATTGGCCTAAGTCCACTAAGAGTTTTACTCAATTCCCCAGTGGAGTCGCCAAGCTGTCGCGACCCTAAAAAAGATCTTGTTTCAATTTCTTTCTCGGGCTAATGGATTATTAAGATTGAACTTAACTCGGGCCCTCCCAAGCCCTACCAATTCGCAACTTAGGGTTTAAGTTCTTAACATGCAAATGTTTTCATGCTTGGAGTCGCCACTAACCATTTTACGGTAGGCTGATTAGAAACCTAAATAAAACATAGGGACATATGTTTTATTCCTACGAACCAGAGATTCTAAGCCCGGGGACTTGATTACGCTAGATCTAGTCTAACGCCCTTTCGGTACCTTTTCATTTCAAAAATATTTTGGCAGGCAGTTTGGATCCATTTTAACCTAATTACTAACATGTGAGGTGTTCATGCGGGTGCGCAAACCACCAATTTAACACCCATAAATCAAAGCATTAAATAAATTGCTAGTTTAAGAGAACAACTTACCCGGGATCCAGCAAGCGTCTGCATTGTTAGCGAAAAATCATACAGACGATCCTAATATGATTTCTAATTAACAAAGCAATTCACTCAATTTCTTTTTTTTATTTTCACTTTTAAATGAAAGCTAGTCTACATGCAATGACGTGCAAAAATGTGTCATACGAAATAATGCAACCTAACATGCATACTATATGACACGCGACGACGTGACCTAATTCTAATGACGAAAGGATGATTATTTTTGGTATTTTTCGACGAAATTCGGAATTATGAAAAATGCCTAAAATAACATGCAAACTAATGACTTTCCTATTTTTGGTATTTTCTGTTTAAAATTCGAAATTCAAAAATACCTAAATTAACATGCAAACTATGATGACTTAATCTACCCTAGAATGATTTCTTTTTGGGATTTTTGATTAAAATTCGGAATAATAAATTACTTAAATTAAAATGCAATCTATCCTAATAAAACATGAAACAATTCACCATCTTTTGGGTTTTTTTATGAAAATTCGGAATAATAAAATGACGTGAATAATCCGTTAGGATTAAAATAATACCTAATTTAAATTAGGAAACATGCCACGTTAAGTCCTAATTCAAATTAAATACTTATCTCATCCTTCGGGATATATTCAAAATCTAAACATGCAAAAATCCTAACAAAACAGAAATTTTTTTGAGTTTTCTTTTTATTTGAAAAGGAAAACAATCAAAACAAGGATAACAATCAAACTCAAATCAACCACGCAATCCGCCAAATTCGTTTCAAACTCGGATTAGGCACAAAAATCAAATTATCGGTCATATCTAAAGGGTTATAGATATTAACAGATAATCGATTATTCAAATTTGGAAAGCTAATGAAATTTATCATCGTATCTAAGTGATTATAAATAGGATGATAATTTCCCGTATCGCCGCGTATCGGACTTTAGGGTTAAAGTCGGATAGTCGTCCAGATACGTTGCTTAAATTAGGAAATTTTCCTAATTTGAATATTTCCAAACACTGCGGATATATCAGGCATTATCCTAAGATATCTAACAAATATTCATGCAATATCCACAAAAATATTCAAATACCCAAATTAGGAAATTAAATATTTCTGAAAATTCAACGGATAATATCGTTACCTAATTTGGATAACTTCCAAATTTGAATTCGGTTCGGGATCGGACTCGCGGATCGGGACGACGACAACGGGATCGAGATGACGACAAATCCGGTGGGGCTCACGACGGCGACGGGACAAGGCTGTCGACAATGGCAACGGCACGGCGGGCGCGGCTGTTCGGACAGCGCACTGAGCGGCGGGAACGGCGGGCGTCTCCGGTGTGGGCTTTCCGTCTCGGAACAGTAATTTCAGGACTGCACGATTCCGGAAAAATGGGCGTAACTTCCTCAATACACGTCGGATTGACCCGATTCCAAAAGCCACAGATCAAGGACTCGTAGATCTACAACTTTCGTGTTTTGAGTTTCCGCAAATAAGCTCTGTGGAGTGAGCGATTCTGAAAGGAAGTGGACGTCGGTGAGCAGCACAGGTCTTCGTCGGGGAAGGAGCAGCGGCAACAGCGAAGGTCTCTCGGCTCAAAGGGGCAAAAGCAGCAGCTCAACGTCAACGCCTGGACAATTTTCGTTGGCTGATGGATCCAGAATAGCAACCCATGGTGTTGACTTCGTGGGATTAGTTTTTCTCGGTTGACTTGGCAGAAGAGTTGGAGAAGAACGTGGACTCGTCAAGCTGAGGAAGAACGTCAACGTGGACGCTGGAATGATCAACGTTCCTCTTCCTTTGGCGTCTTCAATCGCGGGACAGCTTCAAGGTTGCAGCTGCCGAAGGTGTCGCCATGCAGGAGTCTCTCGGGCTGGGCAGCAGCTTCGTCTCCAATGGTCTCGTTCAACGTCTTCAAGCAGGAGCTCTCGACAGCGCAAGCTGCTGTTCAAGCGGTGCGGCAAGGTGCGGATGTCGACGATGCGGTGGCTGACACGAAGGAGACCAGCGTGCGGCGAGGGGCACGGCGGCGGCGAGGCGCGGCGTGCTCCCGCTTCTCTCTCTTTCTCTCTCTCTTGCTCACGTGCCTCAAAAATTCTGATCTGAAAAATTGATCTCCCCCCTTAATTTGACCTAATAACATGTATATATAGACTAATCTAGGTCAAATTAAATGGGCTCAATTAACCTAATGGGCTTAGGCTTGGGCTTAGGGCTTAATTAGCATTTAAATGGGCTGAATTAACTTGGGCTAAGCCCAAATTAAAACAACCAAGCCCACGTGACGTGCAATTCTCGGCCCTAGCATTCCGAGCGAGCCGAGTCTCGTCCGATAAAATTTAAGTTCGCTTGCCATCGCCAATTTGATGCAAATGCAATTAAACTAAAACTATATGCTATGCAATTTAAATATTTTTGTTTAGGGGTTAACAATTAATCCCTAATTTTTCTATGCAAATTACGACTAAATGATTGTCGGTAAAATTTAGGTGTCAACAAGCTAGTCGCAAGCTGTCCCAAATTGCACCTACTAGAGGGAAAATCTGCTTTGATACCAAATTAATCTGTAACACCCTTACCACACCTCGGTCACGTTCCAGCCAAGACCGTAATCCAAGAATTACTTTGTAACGTCCCGTTCATTATTATCTTTCTTTAATCACAAGCGGAAGCATAACTCGGGACAATCACAATCAGAACAAATAGTAGGATTTCGACAAGCATCAAGAGCAAACCTTATATAATTGTTGGAAATCAGGGAAAACATGCATAACATAGTTTTACCATTTTTTTAAACATATTTTTACAAGCCCTTTTCTAAGTGTCGCTCCACGTACAAACTATATCACAAGCAAAGGTTAGGGTTACTCCTAGCTCCAATTAAAGCTTAACATATCTCATTTGAAAGCTCAGAATGTATAGAATTTGTCTCCAAAAGACATCAATTCGAAATTTCAATGTTTTCATATAGAAAATGATGAATCTTTGCAATCTAGCAAAACCGGGCAGTTTTGCACTGTTCACAAAATCTGACTTCAAAACATAGTAAATGGACTCCGAAAATTCTCAAATTTGAATAAGTCATAAACAAGATCTTAGCAAACATTTTCTCTGTGGGGCACAAAATCTGAATCTTTCTATAAATATAACTTTTAGTATCTCAAAGACAGACTAAAAACAGTTCGCTGGAACAGAGTCCTTTCTTCTAAAAGTAAGCTCTTTCCAAAATCTAAATGATTTCAAAAAATTCCCAAATTTATATATGTTATAGAAAAAGAAGTTATCAACAACTTTAGTTAAGGAAGTTTATTCAAACTCGGTCCAGAAAAGCTTGTAGAAAATCGAGAAAGTGTAAACATAACAGAAATACCCATTCTGGGCAATCTTATATGGTCCGAAATGAGGCGATCGTCCAACCCAAATCAAGTTAAAAAATTCTGAAATTAAAGTATGTAAAACTTCAAGATGTTTGGAACAACTTTCAAGAGGAAGTGTTTGGAAATTCGGATCACAAAAGTCTCCATAAAAATAACAAAACGAAGGAGAACAAAGGATCCAAAACTGGGTTTTTCAAAACAAGAGTAAAAAATTAGTTCCAATTGAAAAACTACCAAACTTAAATCATAGCCATTTCCCAGTGATTGAAATTGAGAATGTTACAACTATACTATCACGTACGCTCTTCACTCAAGTAATTTTTTTTTAAAAAACACAACGTGAAAAATAGTAATCACAAATGTGTATGATCGAAGCTCTATTCAAACTTTGGAATTCTCGATTTTGGTTTTTCTATCTTGTACGACGTTTGCACTCCTTTTCTACTTCCAATCTATCTATTGGATAGTCTTCAGAGGATTGATCTTCAAATCAACCCGTTGGAGATTCTTCCCAAAATAGGATATATAGCCGTTAGAAAAAGAACTATTATCTCCGAGTGATATGATCGCCTATATAATCAAATCAAGGTTTTCATGAGTGTAGTTCTTCATGTTTGAGGAACGATCTTGTGATTACCAATTAGGATATCTTAAAATATCAATTTGATTATCCTCCATAAACATGCCAAAAATAACAGTCATTGAATCTGACGAGTAATTTTGAGTCTGATGATAAAGTTCTTTCATCGATTAAGTCTAATAACTCAGCATTTATCTACATCAAATAACTTAAGTATAATTCTGATCAATAATATATTGTTTTGTCATTCCTTAAAACTCATTAGGGATTTTGCTCAATAATCTCCTCTTTTTTGATGATGACAAAACTATCTATATGTGATGTAAACAAAATATAGTCTATTCGGATGATATAACTTTTGAAGTATATAAAATATTGTTAAGCTCTGAAATATATTAGTTCATATTATGCCGCTCCCATACTTCATATTCATATCACTTGCTGCTCCCATACTTCATATTCATATCACTAGCATTCACATCCATCCTTTATAATACTTCTTTCCCTTTTTGACATCAACAGAAAGGATAAATAGCATAATCAATAAAAATGCAATAAGATTTCAGTATAAAAGTCAAAATACCATTGTCGAATCATAAGTCAATATTCAAAGGTAACACCAAGTCAAACATAGAACAAAAATCAAATATGGAAATTCGAAATAGATAGTTCAGAAATGATAAGATGCGAAGAGATGTGATCAATTTTGTTGATTTTCTGGAGGGGCTGAGGGTCCTACGGGTTCAGATGAAGAGGTTCCAAAAGGTGCAGATAGGAAAGACACTTGGACAAGATGGAAACTAGAAAGTTGGTTCAATCGTTGCTCAACATGTGATGAGAGTTGATGAATTTGGCCTATAGTGTTAATTATTGCAATTTGTACATCAGTTCTAACTTGAGCCTTCAAATTATTGAATCTTGCTACTGTTAAGTCCATCTCCTGAATTCGTTCTTTAAGTTCATTGCGTAGTTCCTGGACTTCATTTTGAACTGCGGCTTGTCTCCATCTTAGATCAGTAATGGCTGCATGGTCTGACATGGATGAAGAGATGTTGTATCCAGAAGGAGTATGAGTGGTTTGAATGTCAACAGATGATGCTTCTTTCCCTTTGCCTCTTGGTTGATCTTTAGAAGGACTGTTTCCATAATCATCTCCTTCAAGGGGAAAGTCTGCAGAAGTTGCTGCTGAAGGAGCTGCTTCTTGTGCATTCTGATTGTGATCCTCCTGTATGTCTGGCAGATTAAAATCATTGTCCTCAACATCTTGAGCATTTTCTTCTTCAAACTCCTCATGCATGTTAATTTCTTTGATCTGTTCATTCTCAGGCTCCCTCTATCTCCTAGAAAGTCCTTCCTCAGCTTCTTTTTCTACAGTAGCCATGTGTTCTTACTGATTTTCCATGACTATTTTGTTGATGATGTCACTTAGTGAGTTCATCAAGTGTTCCTCCTCATCTCGCAATTTTTGAATTTCAAGCTAAGTGACAGCATGTCTGTCTGCACGGGCTTTATACTTGGCATCTTGAATAAATAGCCATTGCATAAACCTTGACTCCTCAAGACTTCGTTCATCAGCTGGAGATTGTTCAGCAAATTGGTCATCTGATATCTGCATCTCATCAAAATCACTGGCCACAGCTTGAGTTCTTTTGGATGGTCTTTCAGTTCTGAAGGCAGTCGGCTGCACTTTCCTCTTTCTTACTAAGGGTTCAATAAATTCCTCCTCATCATAATCATGGAAGATGTTGATAGAGCCCTTGTTCTGTGCACTCATCACTTTTGCTGGAATAATATTACCCTTCTTATCCTTCCAATTCTCACCATCAAATCTATATCCCATCTTAGTCAGCATGAGTTCTCCAACGGTCATAGTTTGAAGAGGTTTACCTTTGAGTTTTGCAGGAATGAAGATTTTCAAATGCTCAAAGATAGCGGTGATTAAAGTTTCATGAGTTGACCTTTACTCTTTTTAACAGTTCTATACATTTGAAGGAGAATAATATGTGACAGAGAAATGGGAAAGGTGGTTTGAATTGCCCAAATCAACTTGGCCTCATTGAGATACATCAATTTTGGAAGATCCTTTGGGTATGAGACAATCGATAATGATTTTGTGCAGGATAATGGAATTTAGAGAAAAAAGAGAGTGAGATACATGAGAGGTGGAGCCTCTTATGAAAGAAGAGTTACCAGACAAAGATCGATATGCCAAATCTGAAGTGATAGGAATAAGAGAAAATTCTGTATGTTTTACTTCTAGAATGGAAGAGAGATCAAAGGTTGATAACTTGTAATCTTGTTGAAAAACAGAGAACTCGATTTCAGTAGGAGAAATAAATAAGAGATTTGAATAAAAGTAAGCCGTGAGTTCTGGGTAGACTTTGTGAGAGAGAGAGAATATTCTTTGAAAATCAAGACTTTTAATCAGACTCTAACTTTTGATATTGAAATTTTCAAAGAAGTTGAAGTCTACAACTCTGTTATTCATTATTCCTCTGGCTAGGAGCGAATTGTAAGCAACCTTATTAGTTTTGATTCTAAACAGACTGTCTCTTATCATCAAGAGGAATTCCAGAAATGGGCACAAACTCAACATATAGTTTCTCATCATTATCCTCCTTCCTACTATCAATGTTTTTGCTTTTCTCCAAAAGTCTGTAGTTCCTCCTCACCAACAAACTCATCTTCTCCAACATTCGAATGTTCTCCAACTTTCTCTTTTCCTTTTCGAGAAACTCCTTTCTTTACGGTCACAGGGGTTTCCTGAATATTAGAGGTTTCTTTAAGAACTATCCCATTTTTAGCAATAGGTAATCTACCAAGCCTTATACCCTTCTCATATTCCTCCATAACTTCACGCTCAGATAGAAAACCTAATGATTTACACACGGCATTTACAGTTCTCTGGTCACTCCGATTTTCTCGAAGTACTCTAATGGTTTTTATCAGTCATCTTGCCATAACAAAACGATCACGTTTTTTAACAGGGATACATGGAAATTTATTACCTGCAGATGACTCTTTCTCAGAGCCCAAGTCAGAGATATCAATTTTCTCTGCTCTCCATCTTCGTCTGCTCTGGTGAACATTCTCGCGATTCTGTTCGATCGTCTGGAACCCTTGATTCCTTTCTTTGATTCAGTGGTCGATTTCGGTGCCATTGATGAGATTTTTGAGTTTTTGAAGAAAAAGATGAGATCTTTTAGGGTAAGACATGTGTTTAGAGATCTTTAGGGTTTCAGAAAGTAAAATGTGTGTTCGGAGAGAGTGTGAGAGTGAGAGAGAAGATGAAAAAGATTTTAAACAGAGAAGTACTATATATCGATTTTTATAAAAACCTTTTCAGAAACTGTCAATTGATAGTTATGGGAAATTTCGAAAATTATATTCCAAAAATTTTGGGATTATAATTCTCAAACGATATCAATCAAAGCAACTAATTTCAAACAATCATGATATTAAAAATATATGAGATATACATGCCTTTTATAAGATGAGTTGCGTGCCAAAATCAGACACTTCAAATATATGTTTGATCAAATAAGTCATCAGATGCAATGAGAGTTTATTCTGCACATCTCAATAAAGTGGGTTAATGATGTTTAGTTTATCTCTAATAAGCTCAAAACTTTTCTTCTCTAGAGGTTTTGTAAAAATGTCAGCTAATTGCTGTTTAGTGTCTATAAATTGAACATGTATATCTCTTTTTGAAACGTGATCACGAATAAAATGATGCTTAATAGCAATATACTTACCTCTGGAATGCAAAATAGGATTTTTTGTCAGATTGATGGCGCTGGTATTGTCACACTTGATCTCCACAGTTTAAGTCTTGGATGTTGAAGTCTCTCAATTGTTGTTTCATCCAAAGAATTTGAGCACAACAACTACCAAGTGAGACGTATTCTACTTCTGTCGTTGAAAGAGCTATAGTTTGTCGCTTCTTTGAATACCATGAAATAAGCATGTGTCCTAACAATTGACACATTCCTGAAGTACTTTTTCTATCTATCTTGCAACCGGCATAATCAACATTAGAATATCCAATAAGAGTAAAATTTGATCCCTTAGGATACCGCAACCCAAGTATAGGATTGGTGCTAACATATTTGATAATTCTTTTGACTGCAGTAAAATAAGATTCTTTTGGTTCTGATTGAAATCTTGCACACAAATAAACACTGAACAGAATATCTGGTCATGAAGCAGTTAAATATAAAAGAGAACCAATCATGCTTCTATATAATTTTTTATCTACCGGTTTTTCTTTTTCATCCTTGTCTAATTTAATGGAGTATGACATTGGAGTATCTGTCTTTTTGCAATTTATCAAACTAAACTTTTTCATAATTTCCCTGGCATACTTTTCTTGACAAAGAAAGGTGCCAATTTTGGTTTGTTTAATCTGTAATCTAAGGAAGAAAGTTAACTCTCTCATCATGCTCATTTCAAATTCATTTTGCATCATTTTAGAGAAATTTTTACACAATTTTTCATCTGTAGAACCAAAAATGATATCGTCTACATAGACTTGAACAATTAAAATATCTTTACTTTTTATTTTGATGAATAGGGTAGTGTCTACATTACCTTTTGTGAATCCATTTTGTTCCAGAAAATTGTTCAGTCTTTCGTACCAAGCACATGGTGCTTGTTTGAGACCGTATAATGCTTTCTTGAGAGTATATATCTAATCAGGCTTGTGAGGATCTTCAAAACCTGGAGGTTATTCTACATATACCTTTTCTTTGATGTAGCCATTTAGGAATGCACTTTTTACGTCCATCTCCAAGACTTTGAGTTTGAGTAGGTCCGAAAATGTCCATATGAAATAACTGCAAAGCTTGGTTAGTGCTTACATAATTTATTGATTTAAATGAACTTCTTACCTACTTACCTTTAGAGCAAGCTGAACATAATTCTGTGCTTTTAAAATTTCGTTCTGGCAATCCTTTGACAAGTTTCTTGGAAACTATTTTGAAAATTAACTTGACACTAACGTATTCGAGCTTCCTGTGCCACTAATCATATTCTTCTTTTATGGAAATGAGACATTGCAAGTCATCAGACTTTGTGTCTAGTAGGTAGATGTTTCCATGTTTTCCACCCATAAATAATTGCTTGTTGTCTTTACTTATCCCAGAGCATTTGTTTTCTTAGAAAGTAATTCTATAACCAATATCACATAATTGACTAATGCTAATTAAATTGAAATTCAAACCTTTAACAAGTGAGACTTCATTGATAATGAGATTATCAATTCTGATAGTTTCCTTCACAATTATTTTTGCTTTGTTGTTGCCTCCAAAGGATACACTTCCCTCTTTAATTCTTTCTAACATAATGAAATTCAGAGGATTTCCAGTCATGTGTCTTAAGCAACCACTGTCAAGGTACCACTTGTTGTTTCTATTCTTTGGTACTTGCAAAAGATAAGTAACTCAGTTTTTCTTTGGTACCCATATTTTCTTGGGTCCATTTTGGTTAGGATCAGTCATTCTCAGAATATCTCTCTAAATAGGTCTCCAAACCTTAGGACAGTCACTCTTAAAGTGATTTGAATCACCACAATTTGAACATTTTTGGGAAGTTTGACCATTGTATTTTACAAACTGCTTTTGAAAGTGAATTTTATAATCAAATTTAGAAGGTCTTTTCTTAAGTCTTTCTTTGACATTCAGAAAAGAATTTTTCAATTCAGTATTTTTCTCAAAACCCAGACTTGATTTATTATAATAAGGAACTTGAATTGACAAAATAAGTTGAAGATTTTTCGAACCCATTGAGAATTTCTTGGTTATATTAGAAATGTCATTTTTCAAAAGTTTATTTTCATTAGAGATGCAATCAAAACTTTCCTTAAAAATATTTTTCAAATCAGAAATTTCCTTTTTCGGTGAATCATTTTCCTTTTCAAGAAAATCTTTACTCTTCTTGATAAGATTAAACTCTTTTTGCAAGAAATCAATCTTATCCTTTTGTGAAATATCTTGTTGTTTTAAAAAATTATTTTCCTTTTTTAAACATTCAATTGACTCATCAATTTCCTTGTTTTGAGTCGTACTTCTTAGAGACACAATTTCCTTCTTCAATACAAAAATATTTTTGAAGGCATATTTATTTATTTATTTTTTGGTAAGGTAAAAATTTATAACTTTCAAACAACCAAGTACAACCTAATGCTAGAGGCACCCAAGGACCCAATAAGGACAACATGTCAAAATGGGGTCAAAGGCCTTAGCGGGAAATATACACCAACAAAAAGAGGAGTATACATAAAGGAAACAAACAAACAGCCTAACTAGTAGCTGAGCTAGCGTTAAAGATCGTGGCAGAGAGGCCCCAATTCCTTTGGATTCTCCGATTTGGAGGTGTGTCAGGAATTGTCCCCATGGCAAGAGCTTTGTCTTTCACAACCTTGAGAAGGTGCTTGAACATTCCTGGGATAAAAACATCCTTGTTCCTGAAGATGGAGTTGTTCCTTTTATGTCCATATGATGTGACATAAGGCTCCAAATGCAAATCTGGAAAGACTATGGGCAAAGGAGGAAGAATTACAGACTTTCATTGCCCAGGTAACAAGATCGAGCCAGGCCATATTACGCCATGGGAGGTTGCATCTAGTCGCCCAGAAAAAGGCAAGCCTTCTTGTAGCGGAGCACTCGAAGAATAAATGGTTGATGGAGTCCGGGACCTCACCGCAAAATGCATATACAACGGCTTCAATCCTACGATTTTGTAGGAGTAATGTCTGAGTGGGCAAACGGTTAAGAGATATAACCCACAGTAGAAAGGCGTGTCGAGGGGCCATATGTTTATCCCAAACAAAGGAATGCCACGGGACTAATTGTCTTGTGGTTCTAATATGGTCCATGCTCGGGAGATAGAAAAAGGGAGAGAAGGGGATGGAGCCCACGTCAATACATCCGGAATGTCATCCCTGAAAATAGGATGTGGATCGGTCCAGCTAAGGATGGTGTCAAGCACTTCTGAAGGAAGCCAAGTACCATCATAGAAATCTCGAACCGAGGACTCACGGGGAATCCTAGATTGATAGATGCTGGCATTGGAGAAGATCCGGTATAGGGGCCCTTTGACATGCCACCAATCAAACCAAAGAGAGACCGAGCGACCATTACCAATAGTCCACCGAAATAATCCTTGGGCATTGGAGCGCAAATCTAGGAGTTTCTTCCAAGTCCAGGAGCAAAAGGTGGGTTTCAAAACAATCCAAAAGTTGGATTTGTGTAAGAAAGTGGAATGAATCCATTTACACCATATGGCTTCCTTATCAGTGAAAAGAAGCCATATGTGTTTGAGAGTCATAGCTGTATTGTACTCTTGAAGGCGTCTAATCCCCAACCCTCCTTCATTCTTAGGGAGACATATGGAGTCCCATGCAATCTTAGCCCCACCTGTACCAAGATCCGGCCCTTTCCATAAAAACTGCCTTAATATTTTCTCAATACCTTGATTCACCGATTGGGGAAGAGTAAATATGGTAGCCCAATACACATGAATGGAGTGTAACACTGATTTGATGAGCTGAAGGCGCCCTGCAAAGGATAAAAATCGGTGTGTCCAAGAGCGGGCACGGGCTGTTATAGTATCCACCAGGATCTTGCAGTCCTCTTTGGTGAGCCTGGTTGAGATGATAGGCACACCTAGGTACCGGAATGGAAGTGTGCCTTGCTGAAACCCAAAGCAGCGTAAAAGCTGCTCATGAAGGCTCAGCGAACCACCAGAAAGGAAGATGTTACTTTTCAAAGAATTGGGGAAAAGGCCTGACCAGAGGGAAAATCTTTCTAGGGCTTCCTTGATCAACTCCGCCGAGGGAAGGTGGCCTTCCAAAAAAATAAGGACATCGTCCGCGAAAAAAAGGTGAGATAAACGAGTTTTTTTACACCTCCAGTACCACCTGAAATCTGGAGATTCAGTTTTTTCCATGATGATGCCTGAGAGGACTTGTATCACCATTATGAAGAGATATGGTGATAACGGATCTCCTTGTCTAATACCACGGCTGCTAGAGAAGTAGCTATGTAATTCCCCATTAATCGATATCGAGAATTTTGGAGTTGAAACACAAGCCATTACCAGTCGGATGAAGGAGACCGGGAATTGGAGTGCCTTTAGGGTTTCTTCGATGAACGCCCAGTTAACGGTATCGTATGCTTTCCGGAAATCCACTTTTATAGCACATTTCGGTAGATAGGCCTCATGATGGAAGTCAGCAAAAAGCTCTTGGGCAATCAAGATATTGTCACTAATTCTTCGCCCTTTAACAAAAGCTGTTTGAGAGTGGCTAATCAAGGTTGGGAGTATTTGAGCAATCCGCCTAGCCAAGATTTTTGAAATGCACTTGTATAATGTGTTACAACAGGCTATTGGCTTGAAATTATTCATGGAAGAAGCATTTGATGTCTTTGGCACTAAAGTAATAATAGTGCTATTAAGCTCCTTGAGCAAGTTGCCGGTTTGGAAAAAGTTCCTAACCGCCTCCAATATCGATGGACCGACTATCTCCCAGGAGGACCTGAAAAAATCTACATTATATCCATCCGGTCCCGGGGCCTTCCCTTTCGCACGGGAGAAGAGCGTGGACTGTATTTCCTCATCCGTTACCGGTTGTGATAAGAGAGCACGTTGATTTTCATCCAAAGTCCTTCCAATGTAAGAGCTTAATCCCCAAGGAGGAGCCTGACCAGGATCAGCCCTATCAGTGAGCAAGTGTTGGAAGTGTCCAACAATATGGTTCCTGATCTGACTAGGCTCTGTTAATAGAGTCCCATCGTCTGAAGAGACAGAGAGGATACGTTTTTGTAATATTCTTTTATTAACGAAGTGGTGGAAGAACTTAGAGTTTTGATCCCCTTCTTGAAGCCAGCGAATTCTGGATTTTTGCCTGAAGAATGATTCCTCTTGCAGCTTAAGGATAGAGAAAGCTCGTATTTGTTCAGCCTCCCTAGCACTCAATTCGGGATCAAAGGGGTTGAGATCCAGGGCCTCCTGTGTGTCATAAAGAAGAAGCCGGGCTTGCTCTGTTCTAGTAGAAATGCCAGAGAAAGAATTCCTGTTCAGTTGTCTGAATATTGGTTTGAGGAGTTTTAACTTACGGCAAACCTTAAACATAGGTGAGCCCTCAATGTGAGAGTTCCACACTTCGGCCACTAGCCCCAAAAAGTTTGGATGGGAAGTCTAGAAATTAAAGAACTTGAAAGGGATCCTGGGATTCCGCTGTGGAAGTATTCTAACCATCATAGGAGAGTGATCAGAGATGCCAGGAGCCAAGAAATTGGCTTCCGAATAGGAGAAGTGCTGATTCCATAGGTCATTTATGAGAACACGATCTATCTTCCTGAGTTTACGATTGGCCCCTGAAGAATGGGACCAAGTAGACCGACGGCCCACAAATCGCAAATCATCAAGGCCCGCCTGGATTATACATTCGCCAAATTTGTCAAAAACCGGGATCCAAGGAGTTGAACTGCCCTGTCTATCACTTGGATACCGAATAGCATTGAAATCACCAGCTACCAGCCAGGGAATATCAGTCGAAGAGAACCAGATAAGGTCTTCCCAAAGAGAACGCCTATTGACAAAAGTATGTTCGCCGAAAACAAATGAGAGCGAACAAAACCGGTTGTCCTTCAGCATCTTAAGCTCAGCATGCATAAGTTGGGAGGAAGAGAAGATGAGGTTGAATTCAATCTCATTTGGGTCCCAACCGACCCATATACGACCAAGAGGGGAATGCTCATAGTTTGCTATCCACCTCCAGGAAGAGCATATACAACTAGAAATATGGCCAAAAAGGGATTCCTTGACTTTAGTTTCGACAAAACCAACACAAGATAGTCGGTTTGTCCTAATGAACTCCCGCGCTTCAGCTTGCCTGAGGGGTCCAACTAGCCCCCTTATGTTCCAAGCTCCAAAACCCAGCATGATCGAAGAGGTTAACGCTGGGATCTCCTCGACTGTCTCCTCTTAGATTTCTTAGAGGAAGACAGACTAAGAGTCTTTGAATTGTGCTCCAATATAGGTTCCACTCCAGGAGAAGGATCTGAAGACCCTACATATACCGAAGCCAAGGAGCGTGAACGGGTATTAGGAAGGGATGCCGAGACTGGTTCCTCCCCCATCAAGTCTTCGGAATGACCAGAAGATTCCCCCATGGAGGATTGGGAAGTTTGGGTTTGACCTTCAGTATTCTGGTCTGAAGATTCCTTAATGCAGGTTGCCGAGGATAAACCTTGAACAAGCACAACAGGCCCGAATTGAATGGGTTCCTCAGTTGGGACAGTCGCATGTGAAGGAGTGCTCAATTCCTTTCTATCGGGGGCCAGCTGGTGTCCCAAAACAGGTTGGGTATGGAGTGGACCAGCAGCAACTGACTTCTCCCGAATAACAGAGGGGCAATCTGAGGAAGAGAGATTTCCGTCCTGATGAGTGTCATTCTCTTTGTGAACCCCAGCAGGGTCTTGGTTCAGTCCAGCCTTAGAAAGTCTGTTCTGTTGACCATTCTGCCGCTTGGAGCTGCTTGCCGGAAGAAGAGGTTGCCCTGATTCAGAACCAGAAGGCATCAGTGAAGAAGGAGCTACCTGGTTGAGGTTCCCAGCTGAGTTCAAAGCCTGGTTAGAGGTCTCCTTGAGTGGGGTTTTGCCCTTGTTTCTGGAGACTTGAATCCATTCTCCAGTTTGTTGGGGACGAACAGCAAGTTCAGAGCACAAGACATTACGGGGAGGGGCACAACCGAACCCCTGTGAACCCTGTTTATGTCCATAGATACCACAAACTGAGCATGCAAGTGGCTTCCACTCATATTCTATCTTGATTATATTAATCTCACCATCCCACCTTACTTTAATTTTTTCCACCCGGGGATTACTAGCCTTGAGTTCAATGCACACTCGGGCAAAGGAAATCCTGCTCATTTGCTCGGTTTGGTTGTCCACATATAGTGGTCTACCAATTGCACTAGCAATCCGGCCTAGGCCAGCAGGGGACCAAAGAGAGAAGGGGATTTCTCTCATTTTAACCCACACTGGAATGGTGTCAAGAAGACCTTTTGTGAGTTTCAATTTGGGCTGCCATTGTTGGAGGATCAAAGTACAACTGAAGATAGACAACGGACCCAATTCTAGCTGTTTTCTTCGGAAGTCTGAGTTAGGTACTCTGAAGAAATAAAAGCCATTCTCATGAAGCTTAATGTCAGTCACAAAGTCCCCCCAAGCTTTCCGGATAGCTTCCTCAGTCAGTTTAAAGGGAGCTTTCTTCCCTAAGTAATGACCGACTATGCATTCTGACCATCTTGGGTTCTGTTCAGCGACCACTTCGGGTGTTATGTCCACTATTGTTTCACCATCTTCAATCAAAGGAGGGACATATGTCAGGTTGTAGCCTTTGGTCAAGACCTTGGCCACATTTGCCCAAGACCGGGGAGCTTGAGCACCAACATTAGTTTGATCTTGAGACCGAGAGGAATTTTGGCCCCCCTGCACTGGAGCTCTACCTGCATTGGCTCTAGAAACAGATCGGAGAGGCTCACCAGCCTTAAGGTTTCTTCCACGGGATCTGCTCCTAACCTTCAGCCGTCCCCTGCTCTGGCTACGACTAGAGGATCCCTTAAGAATAGGTCTAGGAACCAGGGACCGTTCAGTCTCCAATAAGGAAGGGGAAGTTCCTTTCTGTTGAGCAGTTATGATCATCTCAGAGGTAGAGGCCCCCTGATTAGGACCCGTAGGGGAAAGAGTTCTAGCTTCTAACACAATGGAAGGGTCGGTAAGGGGGGTTATTAATGAGTCTTCCATTTGGGCAATATGTCGAGCACCTAACAGTCAACCGAGCAGCACAATCAACTGAGGATGCGTCTCAACATCTCACCCCAACAACCAGACGCCTCAATCACAGCCTTCAGTTCCACAGCAGGAAAACAACAACTATATCCAGTGAACTTAGACAATAATCCCTCAACCTCCAACAGCAGCAGACCACTACGAAGATTGAACTGGAGCAGGGAAAAGATCAAACCTACTGGAGCCAAGAAGGGCGGGAACCAAAACGAAAGAGTCTTCAGGATAGACCCAGAGTGAGCAATCTTTAGACGAATTTGACTCCCAAGATTGAAGGCCCAGCAAACTGAGTACTTCGCTGGTCGGGGTGCCAAGAAGCTGACCAGAATCAGATCTGGAAATCCCGACTCTGTCCTGCAAGGGAGAGGAAGTCGTTCGAAGAAGAGGAGGAGTAGTAACCGAGAGTCCTAGCCTTTGAAAACCAGCTCAAGAGATGGCCGGAATCAGTCGGAATCCCCATCCCTCCGACGGGTGAACAGTGCGCACGAAGAACCCACCGAGAGCATTCTATGATGGTACTTGGCTATTGGAATTTTGAAGGCATTTTTATTAATAGAGATTAATTCATCAATATAATTTATGACTACTTCAGAAATATTTGAATTACTTACCTCATCTTCTTCATCAAAACTTGATTCTAAGTCTGATTTTGGGAGAACTTGTGCCAAGCGAGAGCGAGCACCTTAGTTAGAGGAATATGCCATTTTTGCTCGATAAACCACTAAACCCGCTTCCCCCTAAGTAACCCATTAGGGAGGGTCATGACAGCGTGGAAATTCTAAGACCACAACTCTTTAATTTCCTGGAATAAAATGCAATGTTGTACGAAGTAAATGAATACTAATGCAGATGTGAGACATGAAAATATGCAATTTGTAAGAGTCTACAAAAGCTAGACATGTTGAAGCCGCAAGAAACTAAAGATCGATGACGTGGAATTTCAAGAAAAAGTTTGTCTTCAGAGCAGCTTAGAGACCGGCATGAAAGGATTACAAATATATAATATATTTGGGAGAGACACCACATTAATAAAGTTCCTATCGGTGGACCATTCAAAAAGCTTGCGGGCCATTTTTTTTTAGAAACAGTATATAAAGGGATTGATTTTGAATATTTGAAAGGATTACAAAGCCGTAAGGGACATTATCTCCCCTGAAAAAAATTAAAGAGTGCAGCTAGCCTAACGGCACCATTACACTGAATTTGTAATAGTGCTCTTGTGACCACAATTCTCATGTTCTGCTGGCTGGACTCATTTTGGCAACGGGAATATAAAGCTTCCAAAGCTAATTGCCAAAATTGGGCCCTTATGCTGTAAAACCACAAAAACTAAACCCGTTAAAGAATAATGAAAACTAGGATCTTATCATTTAGCACAATATTCAACACCTGTAAGGAACGAAAGTCAACATAAAACCCAGCCTTTCATATTTATTCTTGGTCTCGTGCTTTACACTAAAATTAATTAGTAAAAAAAATTAATTAGTAAAATGAAACCAATATGTTGCTCTTTTTTTTTAACAATTTTCTATGTTGGGTTTGTTTCAACGTTAGAACTAGAAATGACCAAAAGTATAATCTTTAGAAAGTTAACGTGGCAATCGGATGATCAAAAAGACGATGGGACATGATGAGTATCAAGTGGGGAGCATGAATTTATAAATTTTGTGGAACCAAGTTCCTAGTAAAATAAAATAACAACATAAAAGAACTTTTTTTTGTTAATTATATAGTAACACGCACGTTGCCAACCTAACAGAAGAAGTAAAATTATTTAACAAAAAAAAGAAGGCACTAAAAGTTCGGCAGTGCTATTTGCACCCCATTTTGACTAAGACACTCATTTATTTTCAATTAACTGACTAGAATACCATTCTCTCTCTCTCTCTCTCTCTCTCTCTCTCTCTCTCTCTCTCTCTCTCTTCAATCTTTTATCTTTTATCTTTTATCTTTTTTTTATCAAGCTAACCAAAAAAAAACCGGCCTAATACCCTAAAAATCCTCCAACTTTAACTTTTGTCCTAATTTTACTTTTTTCTCATAAAAAACGTCCAACTTTAGGTTCATTCCCAATTCTACCATAAACTTTATCCCATAAAAAACCATTACCTTTAGGACATGTCCCAATTTTACCCTAAACTTCTTTTGGTCCTATGAAAACCCTTAACTTTAGGTCCTATCCCAATTTTACCCTAAAAATTTTACAATCTCATAAAAAACCACAAACTTTTACTTGAATCACAAATTTGCCCCCATTAACTCTTCGTCCAAAATTTTTTGTTGACAATCGATAGATAAAAAACTCTCAAGCACGAACTATTCGAATGTTCCGAGCACTCTTTGACCATGAGAGATGGAACATTCTCGAGTATGAGAGATCAACGAGCGCAAAATCACTAAGGGCGATTTTGACAAAGGTTTAATAGAGAGCAGATTTGAGACTTAAGTAAATATTGGTAATCTTTTTATGAGACAAAAAATTAGAGTAAAATTGAAATTTGACCTAAAGTTGGGATTTTCATATGTGATAAAAAAAATGAGTAACGTGTGTGTAAGAGTCAAGCAAGCTCTCAACTCTCAAAGAAGATTTTCATATGTGATAAAAATTGAAATTAAAAACGATTGCTTAGAGAAGATTTACAAGCAAGCTCTCAACTCTCAGAGCAAGAGTCGCAAATTTCAGACTCCTGAAAATGAATATATGTTCGTAAGTTCACGTATGCGCAGCAATTCGATCGACTTGCCTCTCCCCCTTCTCCCTCCCTCCAAAATCCTTCATCCCAATTTTCTAATGACTTTTGTTTGCCGATGGAACACAAACTTGGCGTCCAACTCATCATTTCAGGTGGCACATAAGAAAGTTGAGCTAATCATAACTTGACCCATTTCTTCACTCATTATTCCGTCCGACCACAAAAGTAAAGGGACCATTGGACAGGCCGTTTTGGGAAAAGAAAAAGTAAAGGGGATTGATTTTCAATTTCTGAAAGGATTACAAGCCACAAGTGGCACTCTCTCCCCCGAAAAAATTAGGGATAATGACACAAATAGTCCCTGAATTTTGATTCAATGTGCAATTTGATCCCTGAATTTTTAATTTGTTCAATATAGTCCCTGAACTTTAACATAATGTTCAATTTGGTCCCTGAACTTTTAATTTGTTCAATGTGGTCCCTAAACTTTTAATATGTGTTCAATTTAGTCCCTGAACTATATAAAAATATTCAATATAGTCCCTGCAATTGAATTAATGGAAGGACTACGTTGAACATTTTCAAATAGTTCAAGGACTAAATTGAACACATATTAAAAGTTCAAGGACCACATTGAATAAATCAAAAGTTCAAGGATCAAATTGAACATTAGGTTAAAGTTTAGGGACTACATTGAATAAATTAAAAGTTCAGGGACCAAATTGCACATTGGGTCAAAGTTCAGGGACTATTTGTGTCATTTTCCCAAAAAATTAAAGAGTGCAGCCAGCTGAACTGCACCGTTACAAATTCAGTGTAATGGCAACCGGAATATAAAACTTCCTAGCTAATCGCCAAAAATGGCCCTTATGCAGCGTGACGCAAAAGCTGAATCCGTTAAAGAATAATAAAAACCAGAATCTTATCATTTAGCACGATATTAAACACCTGTAGGGAACAAAAATTAACATAAAACCCAGCATTTCATATTTATTTTAGGTCTCATGCTTTATTCTAAAGAGTAAAAAATAATTAAAAAAATAGGATACTGCAAGTCTCAGTTAGATAGCTGTATCTTAGAAATAGCTTTAATTGAATTTCAATCAGTTTGAATTCATCTAGTGTGACATTCTGAATTTCGATCCACTTTCAATATTTATGAAATGATATTATCATCAATGCACTTTCGGTTATATCTCACTCAGAATTGGTCATTCTTGAAAATACTAACCGTTAGGGAATGGCTAGTTAGGATTTCAGTACGCACGATCCAAAAACTCGAACCTGGACCGACACTTCAACCATAAGGATTGACAATGAGATATTTTGGGCCATTATAGGCCGATCCAAGAATGATTATGGAACAATTTAACAATGTTATACAATTGCGTCACGGGTGATTCCGTTTAATCGTTGTATGCATTCCGAACGTTCCAAAATCAATTTCTAACAATCGTGTCATTCGGAAGTAGTGATTGACCCTCGCAATTACTTGACAACCGAAGTCACCATGGCTCAAGTAAACTTAAACCTAGATTGATATCAAATCAACCACGGGTCGACACACGTAAACCCTAAAAGCCGCCCTTTAGTTTGAGATACACGAAAGTCGCGTTTGATCAATTTTGGCCACGAGTTGGAATCCGAACTTGAGTATCGAACTTTCAAGGATATCAAAATTATTATATTGGACGACGCCTCATTAAGCTCGTTTTGTTATCGGTTTGCTCAAAAATTGCCTCGGAAACTGGAAAAGACGATTTTACCCCTGTGTGTTCTAGAGTTTATTTGTTGAGTGGAAGGACGTAATGGTCTTTTTACCCTAGTGGCTGAAATTTCCTCTCTTGGACAGCTTTGCCCTTGCTTTTTTGATTAATTACAAAAATGCCCTTCTAGAAGCCTTTTGTCAAGATGCAGTCCTAGCCTTTGGATTTTTGCTTGGGCACTAAGGACTCATCCTAGCCCTCCATTTTGAGAGATATGTTCAGCCCTCTCTCTCTCTTCTCACTTTTCCTTGCTCTCTCTCTCTCTCTTCCTCTCCCTTGGCCGAGACACCCACTGCCACCGTCCACCACCTACCAGCACCTCACACCACCATCCTAGACCGCTGTGGACCACTGTGAGCCTCCCCTACGCTATCATTCACACTCGGAGCAGCCGCCATTCGCCGGATCGCCATTTGGGCCGTCGCCGTTTGCCAGAGCTCTTGGCTTAGCCGGGACTAGTGCCGCTGGTTTTGGCTTGGTTCTTTGCTTAAATTAGTGGTAAGAAACTCCCTAAGCCTTGATTAGGTTAGTAGGTTACCAATGAATAGTGTTTAGGGGTTGTTAGGGTAATTTATGGGTTATTTAGGGGTTATGGTAGATGCTGAATTAAGGATTTATTGGTGGCTGGATTTGATGATTATATGGCTGATTTGAATGTTAAGATAGGTAGATTTTGTGACTTGAGTTTGAGCATATGTTTAATATTGCTAATTATGCTTAATTTGGCTAATTATGATTGTTTATTGGTTGTTTTAATTAAATTCGTGGGTTAATCTTGTGGCTGCAATAATCATGTGGTAGTGGCTGAATTGGGTAATTTGGACATTGATCATATGGCTCCCATTGATTCTAGATTAGTTAATGTTAGTTTTAGGGCTTAAATGTCATGATTATGTGCTAATTTTAATCGTACAGTTTAGATTAAATTAGGATGTGATAAAATTTAATCATATGGCTTATTAGAGATCTGAAGTTGATTGTGTGGCTTTGATTGACAATCGCATGACTAATTAGTCGATTATGTGCCAATTAAAGGTTTAATGATGATCGTGTGGTGGATTAGTTGTTTAATGCCGATTGCATGGTTAAATTATTTAATCGTATGGTTAATTTATTTAATCATGGCTGAGTAGTTTACTATGGCTTGATCGTGTAGTCGGAATGATGATTTTGTGGCCTAGAATGAAGATCGTGTGGTTAATTATGGCTATTGTTGGCTTAGCATGGTATATTGTGGTCATATATTAATGTTTGATACGAAAATGAATGCGATTCATGGCATATTTATTCATGGTATATTGTGGTCATATATTAATGTTTGATACGAAAATGAATGCGATTCATGGCATATTTATTCATGGTAAATTGCACGTCATAATCATAAACACTTGCATTGGCTAATTAAGAAAGATTAAAATTGACAATGCGTGGTTGTTTACGTGTTTGGCCATGATGAGTTTCATCTAAGACGAGTTCTAGACAATGCTCGGTGGAAGTTCGGATGCTGTCTGGTACCTGACTTGTCGGGGGGGTTCGATCCCAGACATTGTCGATCGCGGTGGAGGCTGAATTAATGCTCTTAAATGGAATATCGTCCTGTACTCGACTTGTCGGGGGGGGGGGGGAAGGGGGGTTCGATCCCGGACGTTGCCACGCCCAAAGTAGTGGAGTGATGCCTGGCTATGCCGGAAGACCGGCGGGAGTTCGGTGTGACCTATGATGGGTCCCTAACAATTTGGACAACTTCGAGTGTTATGTGCATATGGCATGTTTTACGCTTGATTATGAGATAAAATAGTGAGGCACGGTATGGGACATGCCGAAATGATTTCATCTTATAATCGAGACCCGTCTAAATGATTATGTCTAGATTATTATTTTTGTTGTTATGCATATTGATAGTTTGACACGGTTGTGATGCAATTCAAGACTTTGTATAGTATGTGGTACCATTGTTCTTTTGAAAGGAACTTAACCTATTGGTTAAAATTGCATGATTGGGGTGCCGGAGGTTCGTATTGTCCTAGTTAAGGCTTAGGTAGTTTACTTATTGAGATTTTATCTCATTCCCAGTTGTTAAACATTTCAGTCCCTCGACCTTAACTATGACTGAGCCTCTGCTACGTTTCGGGGTACCAATGGAGACGTAGCATTAGGTGACTGAGTACCCACTTGGTAAGGATAGAGAGTATCGAAAGTATGAGAGTACAGTTTGGGTCGATGATGGTGAGCAGTACTTGGCAACTCACAAGTATATGGCTTGGTTTCTGAGAAATGGAGCTCAGACTTTTGGTCCTCTCTGGGGATCCGATATTCCCCCTACTGATGGTTTAGGAGTGTGGGATCTTATGGAAATTTGATCTCCCTGATGGAGCTGTAGTTAATCCTGAGTCCGAACCGATGGTTACGGAACCCCTGGCATGGTCCAAGGAGTCAAACCCTAAAATGGAGTCCTTGCCGCCTGGCTCTTATAGTGAGGCATCTAACCCGGCTTCGCCAGGAGCACCGCCAAGATGCTGTGGAGGTTTTTGATAGGGTTAAAGATTCCTATCTTTTTGGAGCTTCTCTTTTGAATAGAGTAGTGGAGCAGATCGATCACCTTATCCCTTTTTGAGTATGCATGGTTTGAGTTTGTGGCATTTAGAAAGGCTTGTATATGTTATAGCTGTATGTGACGTTAAGTTTATAAAATGGTTTGTTGGTTTGTTTAAATTCTCTCTCTATTATCCCATTTGAATGCTTGTTGAATGGAGTGTTCGTTTAGCTTCTGCGTATATTCTCTTATTTGATGGTAACGGGTCGGCGACGAATCTTGGGAGTCGCATTCTTAACAACCACGGCGGGATGTTACGTGTTCGTAAGGTACGGGGTGTGACATCTAGTTTTTTTTCTTTTCATTTTTTTTATCAGAGGATTCATCTAGGTTAGGGATTCATTTTCTTAAAATTTTAAATAAATTGAATTTTAGATGGTGTTTTCTTTTTTAGCTAAAATGGATAAAATGATAAAAAAAAAAAGTAAAAAAATCCACTCTTCCAGCTCGACACTTGTGTGACATTCTGAATTTCGATCCATTTTTGGGATTTATAAAATGTGCATTTCGTCAACGCACTTGTAGTATAATCTCACCCAAAACTGATCATTCTCGAGTTATTGACCATTAGTGAAAGGCTAATTGAAAATTGATTACGTAGTCCTAAGAACTTGACCATGGTTCGACCGAAGTCGTCCTGGCTCGAGTAAAACTTAGATGTTGCTCGATTTCAAATTAGCCACGAGTTGATACGTGTAACTCCTAAAAGCTACCCGTTAATTTTGAGATTCACTGAAGTCGCATTTGATCGAATTTGGCTATTATTTAGAGCCCTAACTTAGGTGTCGAATTTCTCGGAGTTCTGTGATGAAATGAGTTGGACGATGTCAAAATAAGTGTGGCCAACCTCGAGATTGCCCGAATTTATTGGAAAGTGAAATTTGGACCGGGTGCCGATTTAGGTTAGTATACCTTCCTCTTTATTTAAATATTTTTTATGCATTTTATCCTTCTATTTAAATTTTGAATTGAGATTAATGGGAGCCTTTGGATCTTGGTTTGATCCATAAGATAGAATTGTGGCTCTTAGATCATACTTGAGAGGGCTAGGACCTAGTTTGTACCCCTTCTCTCTCTCTTTTCATAATGTCTTTCTCTCTCTCTCTCTCCCTTTACTCTTTCTCTTTCTCCCTCCCTCACGTGGCCGACTCCTCCTCCTCTCTTCTTCTCCTTCTTCTGTTTTCTTTTCCTTCTTGCTGGTTTGCTGCTCCTGCTGCTGCTTCTTGTTCTGCTTCTTGGCTACTTCTGGCTGCGGGCCTGACCTGCAACCGTTGTCCAGGTCATCGGAAATTGCCGCTCGCCGCCAGAGACCACCGCTGCCCATCGCACCACCATTTTTTTCATTTCTTGCTCGGTTTGCTTGGATTTTTCCAAGTAAGTGGCTTCCTAACCCTTGACTAGGCTAAGGGGTGACTAATAAACATGTTAGGGATGGTTTAAGGGCTGTGGATAGTTGGTTTAGTGGCTAGTTGTGCTTGGTTTGCTTGGTGGTGCTTGTTGGTTGATGTCCAGTAAGGTTGCTGTTGCGTCGCTAGATTTTGCTATTTTTTGTGACTTGTGTGGGCAAATTTGAGGAAGTGTTCTTCATGAAAGTTGTTCATAACATCTTGAAATATGACATATGTTAAATCTGAAATTTTTAGAGATCATTTAGGGTCATTCGTAAGTCCATTTTTGAACCGAATTTAGTCTGCCGAATTTACTGTTCATCCGACCTTCTTGTCTTTCTGATTTTCTATAAATTTTTTCAGACCTCTTTTCAACAAACTTTCTCCACAAAAATTGTTGAGAACATTCGTGTCTATAACATATAAAAATTTCAGAGCTTTCCAAAGTGATTTGGGTACTAAATGAGTTGTATTTTTTATGGCCTGAGGGGCTGTCCCAGCGAGCCGGGTTATGTCCGGATTTGAGTGTCAAAACGAGGCATTTACAGTCAGAAATGGATTTCGTATCCCATGAAAAATGTTTATCAAGATGTTTTGTACAATATATCCAAATTTCAAAATTTTTGGAATTGATTTACTATTTATTTTAAAGGAAATTCGGTGACTGTGTTACTGCCCAGAATTGCCCGGAATCACCCATTTACATGTATACTCGGTTTTCTCATTTTTGGGCAATTATTCAAAGGCGGGGTTATCAATGAAAAGTATGGCATTTTATTGGCCAAGTAAGTATTCGGTTGGCATGTGACCATTTCTAAAAGATAAAAATTGACATCGAGTGGATAATGTATGTGCATGATCACGTCACGTTCCGTTTAGGCGGGAGTTCTAGACGATACCCAGCGGGAGTTTGGATGCCGTATGGTACCCGAGGTTGCTAGGGGGTGTTTGAACCCAGACGATGCCGATTGCGGTGAAGGCCAGATCGATGCTTCTAAGTGGAATGCCATTGGGTACTCGGCTTGCCGGGGGGTGTTCAATCCCCAATGTTGCTGTTGCCAACATTGCGGGATGATGCCTGGTTACGCCAGAAGATCGACGGGAGTTTGGTGGCCCGAGGGGTCATTAATAACTTGGATACATGTGAACATATGATATGCATTGGTGGATGCTTGAAATCCGAAATATTGAGTATGTTTCTTATGATTATGCCATGATTTGAAGAGTGCTTGTTTGATGAGCAATTGGCCATGTTATGACGAAATTCCAACGTGCAGGACTTGTGTATGTGCCGAGGCAAGGTAAGGACGCTTATGATTGTTTCTGGCTAGTCAATTGTTCAAATTGCATGTTTAGGATTGTTCGGAGGTACGCTTTGGCCTAAGTGAGGCTTAGGTAGTTGCTTATTGAGATTTATTCTCATTGTTGAAATATAACCATTTCAAACCCGCAATCATGATTGATCCGGAGACACTGCCAAAGTACCATGGAGATTGAGAATAGGTTGAGTTATCCTGTCTTTTGAGTGCCCCCTTTTTTGTACATGAGTTAAGCTTACCAACCATATCATCCTTTTTGTTGTGCGTGGTTCGTCGATAGTGGCCTCTAGTAAGGCTTATACCTTGTGCCGTTTGTAAGTAACATTATGTTCTTAAAAAGCATTTTGTTGATGTGTATCGTTTGTCTCTCTCTACTACCCTGTTTCATTATATGTTGTATGGTGAGTTCGAGTTTGCTTCCGCTCGCATTCCTCGTTTGAGTTAAGTTGGGTCGGCGACAAGTCCTGATATGTCGCATGCTTCATGACCCTGGAGGGATGTTGCGTGCTCATTCGGGTTCGGGGCGTGACAACTTGCGTCCAACTCAGCATTTCAATCGGCACATAAGAAGTTGAGCTAATCATAACTTGACCCATTTCTTCACTCATCATTCCGTCCGACCACATTAATAAAGCGACTATAGTGATCATTTAAAGAAGTGTACATGCCATTTTTTTATAATAAAAAAATAAAATAAAGGAAATGATTTTTAATATTTGAAAGGATTACAGTGACTGTTACTCCCATGTGTGATTTAATAATCTTAACATGGGTTGGCTTCCAGATCAACAAGATCAGAGAAAGATCACTTCCGCTTGAACTGAGGCTCGTCGGAACCGTAGCAACTCCCTGAGCAACTTGCCTTCTCCGCTCGTGGAATTAGGCCGGATCGTCATCTTTTGTAGGTTCGGCGAGCTAGTAAGCAGAAACTTTATCAATTCCAGCTCTAGCTCACTACCAAAAATCCCACCCATTGATACAACTTGCACTTGTTCTAGGCAACATGGGTGGTCTTCCCCAAAGTCAGCCATTGTCCCAATCCTTGTAGCCTGTTGATCCTTGGCACGATTCTGTGTTTTTTACGATCAAGAGTAACTTTAACACAGAGATGCATTGGTTGGCCGAAATGGATTATTATACTATCATTCATTCTGAGAATGCATAATTTAATCGTTATAAAGTACATATTAGTTCCCTTTTCCTTAAATCAATGATCAAAAGCACCACGGTAACATCATGATCACCGAAAATCAAATCAAATCAAATTATACCTAACGTATAATCTAAAACTTGATACAAATGAAGCAACACTCTTCTAATACCCATTCATATTTTTCAAATGATGAACAATTTTGCTACATAGAAAAAGATTTGTCGATTTGTTTTGTTATGATATGTTATAGCACACCACTTATTGAGTAAAATCCACATCAACTAAAGTGACAGATAATTATACTTTAAGTTTGGTTCACTGTGTGCTTCAAATTTTTTGCCAAGTCATAAAAAAACGTGGAAAAATCAGACAAATAACTTAATACGATCTCTAATAATATTTTATAAGAAATACAAGATTTGTCCACTAGACACCAATCTCAATGATCATACTCACCTGAAAGTCTATATGTTTCAACTGACGAGAGCTTCTTATCAAGCACATAACAGTCAAAATCTCCTCCACACTATTGAAGTCTATGCATGTGAAGAGGTACTTCAAATGAAAGAGTTCATTAGGCGGTGTGTGTGGAATATTTCCAATAGCCAAATACTGCACAAATCAGCCAAAATCAAATGTAAATATATACCAACGATTAAGTAACAGAACCAACATATTTTCATCCCAAAAATAATAGTTAACAAAGTCCTAACAAATTTCGGAATTTATGCGCTTAAAATGTACCTTCATTGAGTAATTTTGAAGCTTGAGACTCTGAATTTCGGGTAGACTTCGGAAGAATTTGTGAAAATTGCTCAAGTTGGCATCGCTGGGTCCAGGTTTGTTGGCAATATCACTAGAGAAATCTATCATGACCGACTTCAAACGGCTCATAACACCCAAAGCGACATCCTCAAAAGCTCCTTCAACATGAAGCCACTCAAGACTGCCAGCTTCGACATTAAGTTGCTTAATCCCCACTAAGTTTCTCAACTTCAAACGTTTTAGTAGGGGGCACCGAGAAATCAGAGCCTCAAGCCCGTCTGGAGATAGCTCCAAGGTCTGGAGATCCAAAATTTCCAAGTTCTTGAATCCTTCAAACGTCGACGGGATTTTCACCAAGCATCTATACAATTCCAAATAAATCAAATCCTGGCAATTGAATAAGGAGGTGGGAATCTTGTAATACTGCCCTTTCCATATGTCAAGTACAATTTCTTTGACGGACACTCTGGATAGATGAAGAATCCAATGGTCAATGTCACTCGTGGCGGAAAATTCTATGTGAGAGAGCTTGAACTTCTGTATTGGGCCAGTATGAAGCAAGAGGACCTTGTCAATTATCTTCACCAAGTATTCTTGCAGAGATGGTTGAACCCCCTTGACCCTGGTACATTGGCCATCAAACACAAGTTCTGGAATAGAGGACCATTTGTACCTCCACTTTCTCGACAAAATACTAGTCCTCACTGCGTCCTTAATCGGCAAGCGTGACAGGATTTGGTCCATTATGTTCCTCGGTAACTGGCTGATCTCGTCCAACTCATTCATCATTCTTTTTCTCACCTACAATACTTTGGAATTTCTAACAAACAATGACGCACTGGAAATGGTTAGATGCAAGTCAATTGAAAATACTCTAATGAAATTATAAGCATAAAATAGGTAAAATAATAAGAAAAACGAACATACTAAATCTTAGGATATAATGGATAACTACTCAAAATTGAAAAAAAATCACTTATATCCTAACATAATTTATAAAATAAAAGGATAATGAAATAAATAAAAATTGTCATATTCAAAAATGTACGCTCCGCACGAATGTTTCTTTGTTTTGGCCATTGATTGGAATTTTCTCAAATGCACGGTAACTTACTGAAGAAGTAAGTGTTATGATTGCATAGGATGCATGTTCACCCACCGAAATCTCGATCCATGGGTTAAGTGGGACTCAAGTGGAGCCGTGAAATTCAAGGGTCTAAATTTTGCGAGCGTTCATGGACGTAGTTCATGAGTTCGTCCTCTAAAAAAACCATTTACTACTACTATCAGGCCTTCTTGCCCAAGGCCCGAGCTAGAATCCATTTATCTTCTGCATAAATACCATGTAAAGTTCGACTATATTACTCACCGGAGGGTTGGTTGAAGTGAGTGTACGGTTCTTGCTTAGAAATTTATCGAACTTCTGCAACAAACTGGATTTTGATAACCTCAGAGAAGAGAGAGAGAGAGAGAGAGATCTTATTGATCAGCAACACCCAGTTGAAGGCGTTAGCATACGGGGCAGAGTGAAGTGCACCTGCAAGAGTTGAATAGTGAACTTGGAGACACAAGGAGAGCAGAAGAGCAGTTTGTTTTTGTAGCAGTCACTCTATCTCAACTGTAGGAGTGAATCAATGAATGAAAGCGGAAGAACTGGAGTTTAACCCCCTTTTCTTTTCCGGGCAGACCAATCACTTCCTGAAAGCATTCTTACTGCGTATTACTTCTATTTCTTTTTATTTCATTCAAAAATCCCATTTAGATAAAGAAAAGGTTCTAAAGAGTCACGTGACAGTGCATTGAAAAAGGTAAGCCAGTGAGAAGCGAGAGATTTCAAGATTCAAACGCAAATTTAGTTGAAATGCATATCGTACGAAAAATCGATAGCATTACGTCAATCTTGTGATCCATAATGCACATGCTCTCCTAAGCCACTTCACTGTGATTGTACTCGATCCATTGATCAAGGTGAAGCAAGAATTTCTGGGGCCCTCCTTTCATTTTCAGTCAAAAGAATAAATGCAAAGTCTCCCAAAGATAAAAGAGCTACTTCATAATTCATGGCTCATTTTTCTTTATGCTTGCCCTTTTTAAAGTGGGAAGCATGAATGCCCCAGGCTGTACATTAACACTATCAATTATATTACTCCCTGTGAAGACTAACGTGATGGGGCTTCATCACTGTATTAGATGCTGCAAAGGCCAGAGGCCAATCAGAACCATAAAGAAACTAATAGGAAAATTCCAAATAAGGGCTCAAAGTGCTCTCATTTTTCAAATAAAGGCCTGAAGTGAAACTTGAGTTAAATAAGGGTCCGAAGTGCCCTAATTCTATCAAATAAAGGCTTGAAGTGAACCTTGTTTCAAATAAAGATTTGAAGTGGCCATCTCAGTCTCAAAAAAAGCCTAATCTCACCGGAGTCAAGGGCATTTTCTTCTTTTAATTTTTGTTAATTTTTTGCCTTTTTTTTCCTTTTGGTTTTTCCAAAAAAAAAAAGCAAACTAAAAAAAAAAGCTAAAGTTTTTTTATAAAAAAAAAATGGGGCGGGTCGCCAGAGCCTCAGTGAGGGCCGGCGCCTCGAGCGGGGAGGACTAGCAGCCAACCCTCCCCCTTGTTTTTTTCTTTTTTAAAAATTTTTAATCTAATTTAACTAAAATTTATGTTAAAATTGTTTTTGAATGAAAATGCTTTTGACTGACCGGAAAATTTGGTTAGCCGACGAGCTAGCAGGGTGAGACCTTTATTTGAAGCTGTTATAGCCATTTCAAGCCTTTATTTGAGAAAATGATGACACTCCATGTCTTTATTTGATACAAGGTTCACTTCGGGCTCTTATTTAGAAAAATGAGGATACTTCCGGCCCTTATTTGGAATTTTCCCCCTATATTTTGATAAATTTGAAAAAAACAAGTAGAATATCTGTAGAATTTGAAGTACCTATATTAGAATTGAAATCACATATATGGTTTTGGGCAGTCTTCATCTTTGAATCAATCTGTGCGGACGAAGTTGTACGAACTAGGAGCTAGGTCATCCTCTCCTTCTCCTCTCCTAGAGCTCCCAATGGATAAACCGTATTTGTATAGAATGAGGGGGTGGAGAGGTGATCATAACCTATTTCTAGTGGGCATTCTAATAGTCTCATCCACATAGGTCACTTTTAAAAACTAGTCCACATTGATCGTCCAATCACATTGTAATATCAAAATCCAGATGTGCAAAGCCCACTATAACTTGATCTCATAATTGTGCTTGGACTATTACCATTGCCTCATATGTCTAATTTACTTTGTAACAGTATGTTATTCATATATTAAAATATTATGCGATTAATGTTAGCCCACATTTATAACATTCTTCGTCTTGAGCATTATTAACTGTAAACTACTTTGAAAAATAATTGAATTTGATAAAATGACTCGCAGGCTATTTAAATATAAATTGTACGTGGCCACCTAGAAACAACATTTCGATAAACAACCCAGGACCAACAAACTCGTCGACACCAACCCCTAACCATCATGACATCTCTCAATAGTTCCAATAGATGTCCGACAACCGGGAAAATTGTCCAATTAGTCCTAAACCTATTGTACGGCGGCCAATTCAGTCCTAAACCTTTTAATTTTGTCAATTCAGTCCTAAACCTTTTAAATTCTTGCCAATTGAGTCCTTCCGGGCAATTTGGGCCGACCGGCGCTGAGGTGGCCGCCGGCCGGTGCCGGCCGTTCGATCAACGCTGACGTGGCAATTTTTAATTATTTTTTTTCAATTTTTTAATCTTTTTTTTGTAAAAACAATTTTTTAATCGTTTTTTTTTGTAAAAACAATTTTTTAATCTTTTTTTTCTTTTTTTTTTCTAGTTATCCCCTCTGGTCGGTCCGGCGGCCGGCCAGAGGGGAGGGCCGGCGAGGCCTCTGGCGAAGCTCGCCCCGCCGGCCCCTGGTTGGGCGAGGCGAGGCGAGGTCGAGCCTCGCCATCGCGACCCAGGCGACGGCGAGGCGAGGTCGAGCCTCCCCGTCGCGACCCACGCGACGGCGAGGCGAGGCGAGGTCGAGCCTCGCCGTCGCCTGGGTCGCGACGGGGAGGCTCAACCTTGCCTCGCCGTTGCGACCCATACGACGGCGAGGCGAGGTCGAGCCTCGCCGTCGCCTGGGTCGCGACAGTGAGGCGAGGCCGACCTCGCCTCGCCCAGCCAAGGGCCGGTAAGGCTCGCCTTCATCGGCGGCCGGCGGGGCAAGATTCGCCAGAGGCCTCGCCGGCCCTCCCCTTTGGCCGGCCGCCAGTCGCCGGACCGGCCAGAGGGGATAACCAGAAAAAAAAAAGAAAAAAAAAAGGAAAAAAGATTAAAAAATTGAAAAAAAAAAATTAAAAATTGCCACGTCAGCGTTGATCGGACGGCCGACGCCGGCCAGCGGCCACGTCAGTGCCGACCGGCCAAAATTGCCCGGAAGGACTCAATTGGCAAGAATTTAAAAGGTTTAGGACTGAATTGGCCACCGTACAATAGGTTTAGGACTGATTGGACAATTATCCCTCCGACAACCATGATTACGAATGCTAAGCAGTTTAGCCGTCATGGGTCAATGCGGTAGTGTAGCTGAAAATAGCATTCTCTAATGTGATCTGACATAATTCTATCCTCAAGTCTGCTCCGCTTTTAATTTTTGTGGGAACAATAGACTTTAAAACTGGTCAAGAAAACCCAATCGGCAATTATGCCATATATGTCTCTTATGACCTTAAACTTACCCTAATATTGGATGATGTCATTCTTGAAAAATATCATTTTAATAAACCGTCATACCCAAGATAGACACCCAAATCTTGAGCATCTACTAGAATGAGCACTGTGCACATTTAAACATGATATAACAATCAACTAATAATGATGATCATCACGTATGTAATAACCAGATATTCACGACGAATAAGGATAAGTGATACGAATGAATATCTGAATAATTGAGAAAACGACAACGAGTTTTTTACAATTACTCCCACCGACCAAGCAGATCAAAAGATTATAATTCTTCTTATCATTGAAATGTTCTCACAATATGGGTCAACAATATTATAACTTGAATTCTAGGAACAACAGCAACCATATTCGCATTTCACAAAAAAAATTATCTTTATTTTTCTTTAATCCTTTGATGAGAATCAGGGTAATGATACCACAAGCATCTGAACTTTGTCTATTTTACAATTGAATATTTTTTTTTGTTCAATCAAGTATCTAAAATTTTCAAATGTAAGTGAACTAAGACGTTTATTAAAATCAGGAATGGAAAATAGCCAATTGGACATTAATGCCGCTAAAATAACCATTAATCGTAGGGGTGAGTAAAAGGAACCGCCCGAACCGAGAACCGCCAGGACTGAACCGAACTAGCCAGTTATGGGTGGTTCCCGTGAGAACCGGTCCGATTCTCGGTTCCTAAAAATTGGAACCAGTGAGTATTGTTGACACCTAAATTTTACCGAGCATTTAGTTTAATTTGCATAGAAAATTAGGGATTAATTTTTAACCCCTAAACAAAAATATTTAAATTGCATAACATATAGTTTAAGTTTAATTGCATTTGCATCGGATTGGCAATGGCGAATGGGCTTAAATTTCTTTGAACAAAAAAAACTCGGTTTGCTCGGGAATGCAAGGGCCGGGAATTACAAGTCGAACGGGCTCAGTCGTTTTAATTTGGGTTTAATGCAGCCCATTATGTAATGAGCTTAATTCAGCCCAATTTAATTCAGCCCATTTAATTTAATTAGACCTAAGCCCAAGCCTAAGCCCATTAGGACATTAAGCCCATTTAATTTGACCTAGATTAATCTATATAAACATAACATTAGGTCAGAATTTGGGGGATAACACAATTGCAAGTTAGAAAAATTTTCAGGGAGAGAGCACGTGAGAGAGAGAGAAGCAAGCCGAGGCGCGCCGTGCCCCTCGCCATCGCCGTGCCCCTCGCCGTCGCCGCCCTTCGCGCGCCATCACCGTGCACCGTCTTGGTCAGCCACCATCGCCCCCTCACTGTCCGCAAGTTATAGCTGTTGAAAGACCATCGTTGCTGCCGCTGAACAGCCGGTCCCGAGAGGCTGTCGCTGCTGTGTTTGCTTCTCCGTGCACCAAACACGCTCTCTCCAGTCAACCCAGAAGCGGTCGCTACTCTTGCTGTCTCTTCACGCCCACTGCAGTTGCTGCTTCTTCATTCCACGTTCCCCTACTGACGCCCCCACAGCAACCGAAGTCCACCTCTCCTTCGTTTCCGTTTCTCCCTGCACTGTCAACATGCGTTGCTCCCCGGTTGTTGACTTCACCAGTCCAATCCAGCGAGACTATAGCGACGCACCCACCAACACTGATGCCAAGCTCCTACATTGTCAACGCTTCTTCCATTCCACCGAGACGCCAACAAGTTGCTGCAGAAGGTGGCTTCTTCAGACGCGAAAGGAAGTGGGACGTTGATTGTTCCAGCGAAGCCACAGCAACATGGACAATTCCCTTGCAGGCTTCCCGGCAGAACCCCCACGTCACTGCTTGGAACCCTTTGGTCAACAGAAATTATTTCAACGCCATAGCCTATCCAGAAGACAGCCAAGAGGAGAGAACGTGCATGTTCCACGAGTGTTCCTATAGTCTCCTGTTGTGTGGACTATTTCAGCTGTGAATCCTTGCCGTGAGCACCGTGAACTCCATATTGCCTAACTAGCCTTGGTTGTGAGTCGTCATCAGGATGAGTTGCTCGTGATCCACGCCATCATCCGTCGACCATCGCTCATGCATCATCGCTGCATGTCGCACCGAAGCGAAGCCCCTGCGACGTCCTCACGCCAGCCTCCGAGCACCCGCACGTAACCGCGGCTGTCCGAACAGCCGTGCCGGAGCCCCGCCAAGCGCCGACGTGAGCCACCGTGTCGCCGTCCCATCGCCGATTGTCCCGTCTCGATCCACAAGCCCGAGCTCAATCTCGATCGATTCAAGTTTGGAAATATTTTCAAATTAAGTAAGTGGATATATTCTGAATATTTTCTTCAAATATTTATTTTCCTGATTTGCATGTTTAAATATTTCGTGAATATCACGTGAATATTTAGATATCTTAGGATAATGTTCAAGATATCCGCAATATTTTGAGAATATTCAAATTAGGAAAATTTCCTAATTTAGCAACGTATCTGGACGACTATCTGACTTTAACCCTAAGGTCCGATACGCGGCGATACGGAATTTCATTATCTTATCCATAACTATTTGGATACGATGATGGAATTTATCCGCTTTCCAATTTTGAATAATCGATTATCCGTTAATATCTATAACCCTATAGATATGACCGATAACTCGATTTTTGTGCCTAATCCGAGTTTGAAGCAAATTTGGCGGATTGCGTGGTTGATTTGAATTGGTTGCTATATTTATTTGTTTAAATTGTTTTCCTCTTCAAATAAAAAGAAAACCCAAAAAAATTCTGTTTTGTTATTTAAATTAGAATTTTGCATGTTTAGGAATTTTTAATATATCCCAAAGGATGAGATAAGTATTCAATTTAAATTAGGACCTAAGGTGGCATGTTTCCTAGTTTAAATTAGATATTATTTTAATCCTAACGGATTGTTCACGTTATTTTATTAGTCCGAATTTTAAACAAAAATTCTAAAAAGAAATCATGCTAGGGTAGATTAAGTCATCATAGGTTGCATGTTATTTTAGGTATTTTTATTATTTCGAATTTCAATAGAAAATACCAAAAAGAGAAGTCGTTAGGTTGCATGTTAATTTAGGTATATTTTTAATTCCGAATTTCGATGAGAAAAATACCAAAAATAATCATTTGGCCATCATTAAAATTAGGTCACGTCGTCGCATGACATATAGTTTACATGCTAGGTTGCATTAATTCGCATGTCATATTTTTGCACGTCATTGCATATAAACTAGATTTCATCTAATAAAGCGAAAATCAAAAAAAGAGAAATTGAGTGATTGTTTGTTAACTAGAAATCATATTAGGGTATTTGATGTGATTTTCTAGCTAACAATGCAGATGCTTGCGTTGGTTCGAGATTAGTTGTTCTCCTAAGCTTGCAATTTATTTAATGCTTTCTGAGTGTTAAATTGGTGGTTTGCGCACCCGCATGAGTACCTCACATGTTAGTAAATAAGTTAAAATGGATCCAAACTGCCTGCCAAAATAATTTTGAAAAGAAAAGGTACCGAAAGGGCATTAGACTAGATCTAGCGTAACCAAGTCCCCGGACTTAGAATCTCTGGTTCGTAGGAATAAAACATATTTCCCTATGTTTTATTTAGGTTTCTAATCGACCTACCATAAATGATTAATGGCGACTCCAAGCATGAAAACATTTGCATGTTAAAGACTTAAACCCTAAGTTGCGAATTAGTAGGGCTTGGGAGGGCCCGAGTTAAGTTCAATCTTAATAATCCATTAGCCCGAAGAAATGATAATTTTTTTAGGGTCGCGACAACTTGGCGACTCCGCTGGGGACTTGAGTAAAACTCTTAGTGGACTTGGGCCAATTTTTCATTTCAAAAATAATTTTTGTTTGGCAGCGAGGATCCCAGGTAAGTCCCTAACATTTTAAGGTGTTAAATGTTCTTGCAGTATGGGAGGTATAAGGGGAGGCGTGATTGTTAACCCTTGTTTTGCAGGGAGGTGGTTGAATGTATGGTTTAATTTATGCACGAAGTACTGTTTGATATAATCTGCTGTGCATGCCTTACATTTATACTACACCGCACACACTACCCGCTGCCGGACCTGGGTGGCATAGGTTTAGGATGGTACTGAGATAGTGGATACCCCAACCAAAACCATGTGGTACGGGTCGCCCTCCTCGGTCCCGAATTTTTTTTCAAGGTGTCATTGAGTACCCACCACGGTTGTATCCCACTCAACCCGGGTCGGCTCTTTGACTAAGCCGGAGTCAAGGGAATCCTAGCCTAACCACCACCATGACTGGTTTAGCTCGGTAATCCTCTCGTTTCCAATTTGCAAGCCAGAGTCTAGGTAGAAATCGAACCTCACATTTCATGCGCATGTCTATGTGATTGCCATTTTCCTACCCGGTGAAATAAGTCTTCTGAACCTTGATCTTGCAATTTACTTACTTTTTCGTACCTTTGATCGGTCCATGATAGGTCTAGGTCGATCGTAATTTTTGAAAGTAATGATCATTGAATTTCTTTTCAAAGGGAAAGAAAAAAAAAATAAAGTTTTGAAAAAAAATTACTTTCAATTCTTATCATTATTTTCCTGGGTCTGTCATAAATCATTATTTCCTAAGAAATTTGCCGTCATTTTCACAAATACATGGAGTAATGAAAAATGTCATGAAAAATGGGAATAAAAAGGACTATTAGACCGAGTCATGGACCGATCGTTTTGAGGATACATACTTACCATGCTCTAATTTTGAAATTAGGTAACTATGGATCGATCACGATCACCTATTTGCACACGGTCAAGAGCTAGAATGGCCGATCAAATTGAGTTGCAGGAGCGTGTTGTCGGTATGGAAGACTAGATCAAGCAACTTGCCGTCGCAATGCAATAAATGACTGCCGAGATCAAGGCTCTTCGGTCGATCCCTGTTCCAGCACCCTCTGAAGCATCAGTCACGAAGCATATAAGTGGAAAGAATGTCGATATCGAGGAAGATGATGATATGCCTGAATTTGAAGATGACCCCGTTCAGATTGTTGTCAACAAACCTAAACCCGATGAACGAGTCAATAAGCTGGAAGAGAGAGTGAAGCAGCTGGAGGGCTCATAGGATTCACTTTCGATCGATCTGTCCCTGTACTCACAGATCAAGATCCCGAAGAAGTTCAAGATGCCGGACTTTGACAAGTACAATGGTACTACGTGCCCAAAAGCCCACCTGCAGTTGTATCACGTGCAATGACTTCGTACGTTGACAACGAGCTTCTGATGATCCATGCATTTCAAGCGAGCTTGACCGGCCCTGCTCTGCACTGGTACCTCATGAAGAAGATAAATAGCCTCAAAACCTGGAAGGAGGCTAGTGATGCATTCCTGAAGCAATACCGGTTCATAACAGATATCACTCCTACCCGTGATGATCTCGAGCGTGCTCAAATGAAGAAGACCGAGTCCTTTAAAGACTATGCCATCAGATGGAGGAATTTAGCCGCTCAGGTTGTCCCAGAACCTACTGACAGTGAGTTGAAGAGGATGTTCATGAAAACTCTCCCGTTCGAGTACTGTAATCGAATGGTGGCCATTCCGGCCAATTACTTCATCCAACTCATCCCTATAGGCGAACAAATCGAGATAGGGCTTAAGGATAGGTGGTTTGTGGAGCCGTCTTCGTCAACCAAAAGATTCAATGCAAGGAAGGAGAAGGAACCGGCAGCTGAAGTGAATGTGACGTATAACCAACCGAGCCGGCAGAACACTAATCCAGCCCCGGCAATTCAAGTGGCGGAAGCTTAGCAGCAAAATACGGGTCGTCAACCTTTTCAGAGGAGGAACAACAGGAGGCAATTCACCCCCCTCCCCGGATCGTTGTCTCAAGTACTGGCAATGCTCCGAAAGAAAGGCTTGCTTACTACCGAGCCAAAACGGCCAAATCCTGAGCAGTTCTATAGCTTCTGCCCTTCGAAGAAATGCTATTATCACACCGGCGAGGTCGGACACTCAACCGACGATTGCTCTATCCTCAGGCATCGAATCCAAAACCTCCTTGACACGAAGGCGTTCTCATTCCAACCCGCTAAGCCAAATGTTCAGAGTAACCCGCTCCCTGATCACGCGGGCAACGTGAATGCAATATTTAGTTTCGATGCTGGTCGAATCAAGAATGTCAGGGTGTACACCATCGATGTCTATGGTGAGCTGGTGAAAGCTGGTTATTACCCGAATGATGAAATTATTTCCCTAGCCATCATGAAAGAAAGAATCTCAAAGATGGTAGAAGCTGGGATGATTGTTTACGCTGACCACACCGGCATCGTTTCTACTATCTCCGAGGTCGTCATTAATTGGGACGAGGAGTTCGCTACATTAAATGCCGGGAAAGACAAACTCGACTCGTTGCCGGAAGACATGCCTCCACTTGAAGATGCGACAGACTATGAAGAGATAGCAATAAGCATGCCTGCAGCCGATGAAGGAATTGTGATCGAGATACCTCAACCTTATGAGTACTCGGATGATAAGGCAGTCCCTTAGTTGTCGCGACCCTAAAAAAATTTTATCATTTTCTTTCGGGCTAATGGATTATTAAGGTTGAACTTAACTCGGGCCCTCCCAAGCCCTACCAATTCGCAACTTAGGGTTTAAGTTCTTAACATGCAATCGTTTTCATGCTTGGAGTCGCCACTAATCAATTTGTGGTAGGCTGATTAGAAACCTAAATAAAACATAGGGAGATATGTTTTATTCCTACGAACCAGAGATTCTAAGTCCGGGGACTTGATTACGCTAGATCTAGTCTAACGCCCTTTCGGTACCTTTTCATTTCAAAAATATTTTGGCAGGCAGTTTGGATCCATTTTAACCTAATTACGAACATGTGAGGTGTTCATGCGGGTGCGCAAACCACCAATTTAACACCCAGAAATCAAAGCATTAAATAAATTGCAAGTTGGGAGAGATTACTTACCTCGAATCCAGCAAGCATCTGCATTGTTAGCGAAAAATCATACAGACAATCCTAATATGATTTCTAATTAACAAAGCATTCACTCAATCTCTTTTTTTTGGATTTTCACTTTATTAAATCAATCTAGCCTATATGCCATGACATGCAAAAATATGACATGCGAAATAATGCAACCTAGCATGCAAACTATATGTCATGCGACGACGTGACTTAATTCTAATGACGTGCAATGATGTATTTTTGGTATTTTTCTTTATGGAAATTCGGAATTAAATGAAATTCGGAATTAATGAAAATGCCTAAAATGACATGCAACCTAATGACTTCTATTTTTAGTATTTTCTGTTTAAAATTCGAAATTCAAAAATACCTAAATTAACATGCAAACTAAGATGATTTAATCTACCCTAGAATGATTTTTTTTTAGGATTTTTTATGAAAATTCGGAATAATAAAATAACGTGAATAATCCGTTAGAATTTGAAATAATATCTAATTTAAATTAGGAAACTTGCCACGTTAAGTCCTAATTTAAATTAGATATTTATCTTATCCTTCGGGATATATTCAAAAACCCTAGATATGCAAAACTCTAATTTAAATCTTAATGATATTCTTTGAATTTTCTGTTTTATTTGAAAAGGAAAGCAATTTAAACAAAAAAGGATAGCAATCAAATCAAATCAACCACGCAATCCGCCAAATTCGTTTCAAACTCTGATTGGGCACAAAAATCAAATTATCGGTCATATCTAAAGAGTTATAGATATTAACGGATAATTGATTATTCAAATTTGGAAAGCGAATCGAAATCATTATCGCATTCAAGTGGTTATGAATAGAATAATGATTTCTTCCGTACCGCCGCGTATCGGACTTTGGGGTTAAAGTCGGATAGACGTCCCGATACGTTGCTAAATTAGGAAAGTTTCCTAATTTGAATATTTCAAAATACTTCGGATATCTAGAACATTATCTAAATATATCTAATTATGCACAAGATATTCATGCAATATTCCAAACAATTCAAACTAGGAATCTAAATATTTGAAAAATTTACCAGATAATCTTACCTAATTTGCAGATAATCTTCCAAATTCGAATTCGGTTCGGGATCGGGATCGGAATCGACTGCGGATTAGGATCAGGATGACGACGGTACGGGCAACGGCAAGGGATTGTTCCGGGCACTGTTCCGGCACGGCTGCTCCGGTGGCGGGGACACCGATGTGGCTGGGCTCGGTTCGCGGCAAGGAGGACGAGCAGCGGCAAGGGGTGGCTGGGGCGGTCTCCGGCGTGCAGCGGCGTCCTCCAGGCGCGGTGTTGTGCGACGGTAGGGCTGACTGGCGGTCTTCTGCTTCGCTGTGGTTGGCGGTAGTTGGCTTTCCGGCGACGGCGGCGTCCTGCTGGGCTGCTGCTCGGTGAATGGCAGCACAGGAAGGACGGCGACAAGGACTGGTCTTCAAGCGGTGCTCCGGTGATGAGCTGCTGCAGGGCGGAACAGCAGCAACAGCAGTGATCTCCGGCGGGCAGCAGCTTTGGCGAGTGGACAAACACGGCGGCAAGAGCGAAACGGCAGCAAGGCGGCGGTCTTCATGGCGGTGGGCGGAACGGCGACGTCGACGAGGGGCAGAAACGAACAGGCGAGGCAACGCTTCGGGGTGCCCGGCGGGAAGGGTCGTGAGGCGCGCGGCGGGCGTGTGCTCGGCGGCGTGAGGCGCGCGGCGGGGGGTTCGCACGGCGGCGTGAGGCGCGCGGCAGGGGCGTGAGGCGCGCGGTGGGGGGCCTCCGGCTTCTCTCTCCTTCTCGCTCTCAATTAGTCTCACGTGTCTCTCTCTCTGATTTTCTGAAAAATTCTGATATCCCCCCAATTTGACCTAATAACATGTTTATATAGTCTAATCTAGGTCAAATTAAATGGGCTTAGGTTTGGGCTTAGGCTCTAATTAACATGAAAATAGGCTGAATTAACTTGGGCTGGATTAAATTAGCTCAACAGATTAAATCAAGCCCAAATTAAAACAACCAAGCCCGTTTGATTCAAAATTCCCGGCCCTAGCATTCCGAGCGAGCCGAGTCTCGTCCGATAAAATTTAAGTTCGTTCGCCATTGCCAATTTGATGCGAATGCAATTGAATTAAAAATGAACCTACTATATGTTATGCAAAAATTAAATATTTTTGTTTAGGGGTTAAAAATTAATCCCTAATTTTCTATGCAAATTAAACTAAATGCTCGGCAAAATTTAGGTGTCAACAGCTGCCCCTCTTTGAAGGTGAGCTCGCAGAGGTTGCATTCAAAGATTAAACGATACCTAAATTTCAACCATGCAAATGCAATGAATGTTATTTTTGTCGGGATTATGAGTCCCATTTTGAATGCATTAAGAAATGATGCATGCTGACATGAAAAGAAAACATACCTGGAATTACTTACCTGACTGGTACGAGAAAATGCAATTCGAGGCACAACTCTGATTGGAATATTGTTTGGCAAATGTCTAGGCTCGGTCCCATAGGTATTGCCTGATAAACTGTTGATGAATGTCGGTGATCTACAGTTAAGTCAAAACACACGAACACGAAGAAAGCTCAACGTATCCAATCATCACCTGGATTCGTGAGATAAAAAAAAGTGTAAAAACGTTTCGACCTTTACAAACCTCCTATACATCGCCATAGGTATTTGTAAAGATTTGGCCGCTGCGCCTATACATCGCCATAGGTGCGTCACGGGGGAACTAAGAAGATATTCCGACCTTTGCATATACTTGCTCATATGCAAAGATTTAGCCGACTCACTTATACGTCGCAATAAGAGAATTGCGGGGGAAAACCTGGGGGTTGAGAGAATATTCCGACCTTTATGAACCACCTATACATCGCCATAGGTATTCATAAAGATTTGGCCGCTCCACCTATACATCGCCATAGGTGAGTCGCGGGGGAATATCCAGGGGAGAGAGTATTCCGACCTTTATAAGATACCTATACATCGCCATAGGTACTTATAAAGATTTGGCCGCTGTACCTATACATCGCCATAGGCATATCGCGGGGGAACACCTGAGATTAAAGAAGAATTCCGACCTATACTAGACATCTATACATCGCCATAGACACTAGTAAAGATTTGGCCGCTTCACCTATACATCGCCATAGGTGCGTCACGGGGGAATCCTCTGGAGATTGCAACAATCTGATTTTGGTGAATAGCGGGACTAGCCCGAATGTTCGAGATTTCCTTGACAGAATACCTGGATATCATCAGAGGTACCTGAAAAGGCTTGATCAATAGACACCTGAACATCATCAAAGGTATCTAGAGACCGCAACAAACTGATTCAATGTGGGGGCCTGACGATTGCTCGAACAGGTTAGGGATATAGAGATATACTTACCTGGCGATATCTCTGACTCCTGAGAGTGTGCCTCCTGTTAGACACGACTTTAAACAACATGCAATATGCATTCATGGACAAACAAGAACACACATAGTCATGCACTATGATTCCAAACTGTTTTTTTATGCACGATGGTTCTGTCAAATCGGCATTATAAACTTCGTTGGGGAAAAATCATGACAAGACAATCCGAACTCATGAATAGGTGTCTTGAAAATGTCGAATGAGGGACTTCCGATCCGAAAGGGCTTTCACTCATTCTCATCGAAAATGGCTAATTCACGAGAATCTCTCCATCTCACCATCATCATGTCGACAAGGGTCTGAGTATTCTCGCAAGCAGTACGACCTTACCAATCCAAGAGGTCTTTACCAGGACTGTAACATGGGCTTGGTCAACGGCTTATCAAAGGGGACTCTTCGAGTCAAAGCTATTGAAAGAAAATACTCTGCAATTGTCTTCGGGTTTACAAGTCAAGAACCCTGCAACATGAGATAGAAATGTACTTGCTCGCACTTCTTCGAGCTAAGCTTATAAACATCTGAAATTCTACGTTAGTTCAAGTGCCCTAATCTGAAGAGACTTTGTAAGGGACGTAACGTAGGCTAGGCTCGTGGGTTGAGAAATGAATGGATCATTTGGCTCAAAATGTATATGATTCGGGTGAATAAATTGGTGATCATCTTGGCATTGTCACCGGTCTTCTTCTTCACCAGAGATTATCTTCTCGGTGAACGCTCCATTGGCTTCAGATATCCATCACTTGATTCCTTTGGGACTTGTCCACTGGGGATTTTGATATGTCATATATTGACATTTTTCATTGGGCATTGACCTTGCTTTTACCAGGCACGTTGCTTTTTCTTGCCCTTCCTCTTTTTTTTTTTCTTACAATGTAAACACTGGCCAGCTAACTTGAATGAATGACTTGCTGTTTGAACTCAGAAGCTTCTCGTCTTCAGTTGACACTCCTGATACTCTGCTTGAACAATGATGACCTTTGCCTTGCCCCAGTGTGGGGGATGATCACCAACTGGGTTTAAGAAATGAATGTATAGGCTCAATTGGGCTCAACAAAGGGTAAAAATATGTGTAGGATAGAGAAAGAAACGCTCTTCGTCATCCTAAGGCACTTGAACTTTCGCATGAATTCATCTGAAAAAGCAACACTTGAAGATTGATGCAAGTGAGAGCAAGATGATTTCTACACATTTTTCACCATATGATACTGATTTACCTCCAGTTTGCCCCGATGTGGGGTGGTTCTTGACAGGGGTAATTTGAATGAATTTCTCCAACTGTTTAGGCTCAAAATAGGTGAAACAATGGATAACCTGTATTGTTTGGGATAGAGAAATGAGATGCCTCTTGTCATTTCGGTCATCGTACCTTTTGCGAGAGAACTCTTTATCTTGCAGTCATGGAAATTTTTCTACTCCACTCGCTGAGGATTTTTTATTTTTCTCACTGGGGATTAATGCATGGGATAGTGTGTAGGATAGGGCTTGCCTTTCATCGTCCCGATGTACCTCATTTGACACATTCAATTCATTCCACATGAGTTATCAAATTGTCTAAATAGACTTCCATTTCGAAGTCGACAATACTGATTGACAAAATAACCATGCAGAGTTTAAAGCCAATGCACACATTTCATCTCGAAATTGATTGAAATCATTTATTCATCAGTGAAATGTTTGTCATTCAAAGCACAAAGCCAAACACTGAAAAACTTTTGCTGCAAAATGTCAGGTTTTATCAAGGATAGTACATCTTTACAGCATCAGAATTGACAGGATTGGAAAACTCACGATCATCCATTTCTGCAAGAATCAAGGCACCTCCGGGAAGTACCTTCTTAACTACATATGGACCGATGTAGTTTGGAGCAAATTTACCTCCGGGAACAGGAAAGATTTACAGCACCTTCCTTAGGATTAGATCATTTACCTCAAAGTGTCTTGGATGCACTTTTTGGTTGAAAGACTTACCTACTCATGTGGCAACCGGATCGAGCGTTTGGTTTCACCTTCGGGAAGGGTTGCCCCTATCTTCACTTCCTTGGGTTCTCCGGAATCACTCAGATTAACGATGACAGTCTGATCTGATGTGAGGACTTTGGACATTTCATGTCGCTCTAGATCGCGGTGAATATCTGAGGAATCGTCGAATTCATCGGCATCATCGGGATCAAGCTCGGCGGAATATAATTCACCGGATTGGACCGTTCCCATACCCTCATGCGTCACAAGATTGCCCCTGAAACATAAAGCAGCGGATTCAGAAGGACAAACAGGGCTAATCATCGCATTTTTTGCAATTTTTTTTTTGTAATTTTTTCTGTGTTTTTGATTTTCTGAAATTCATTTCAAAAAAAAGTTTTATCACGAGGAAACATGAAGAAGTCCAGGCCTCAGAGTTCTCCTTGGACTATATTTTCTTTTATCAGTTGGATATCATCACCGGGCTGGTTTGATATACCTCAACATGCCCTCAAAAATGAGAATAAAACTTTGTAATTTCATTAATTTTTTAAATGAATTACATTTATTGAATGGAAATTGCAACAATCAAAACCGAGAAATGAAAATGCAAACAGCACCCGAAATGGGGCAAATCCTAGAAAGCAGTAAAAATTCCCACGCAGGAGAGTGTGCGGATAAGTAAAGATTTTACTCTTGTGGGCCTGTGCCCATTCCCTCTAATGGTCCTTTCTCGACAGCTCCAATGAAGACGTCGTCGAACAGAGTAGTGATTCCCTCTATCGCATCGTCGGGGTCTTCTATCTTTAGATCGTCCATATCTCCCCATCCGTCAGGGACAATATCATGAGGATCAACATAGAAGCTCGGGGGCGCTGAGTACTTCACATAATAGTCAAACTTGCCGCTTGGTTGCCCCAAAGTGTCGATCACTTCCTTCTCTTCATGAGCTTTAGGCGTGCTTTCTACGATCTCTTCATCATCGGTCGCGTCTTCGAGCGGAAGCATATCTTCAGGCAAAGGATCGAGCTCGTCCTTCCTGATGTTCAACGTAGCAAATTCTTCGTCCTAGTTAGTGACGACCTCGGAGATAGTAGAAATGATGCCAGTGTGGTCAGCATAAACGATTATCTTAGCTTCCACCATCGCTGAGATTCTTTCCCTCATGATAGCCAGGGGAAAGGCCTCATTACCCGGGTAATACCCGGCTTTCACCAATTCACCGTAGACCTGAGTGATGTACACCTTGACGTTTTTGTTCCGACTAGCGTCGAAGCAGAATATAGCATTCACATTGCCCGCGTGGTCAGGAAGCGGGTTACTCTGAACATTTGGCTTGGCGGACTGGAATGAGAAAGCCTTCGTGTCCAGGAGGTTCTGGATTCGGTGCTTGAGGGCTAAACAATCATCGGTCGAGTGTCCGACCTCACCCATATGATAATCGCATTTTTTCGACGGGTCGAAGTTACGATACTGCTCAGGATTGGGCCGCTTTGGCTTGTTGGTGAGTAAACCTTTCTTCCGGAGGACTGCCAATACTTGAGATGACGATCCGGGGAGGGGGGTGAACTGCCTCCTATTGTTCCTCCTCTGAAAAGGTTGAAGACCCGTGTCTTGCTGCTGAGCTTCAGCCACCTGAATTGCCGAGACAGGATTAGTATTCCGCCGGCTCGGTTGATTATAAGTCACGTTCACTTCAGCTGGCGGTTCTTTTTCCTTCCTTGCACCAAATCTTCCGGTTGAGGAAGACGGCTCCACAAACCATCCATCCTTTAACCCTATCTTGATCTGTTCGCCTATGGGGATGAGTTGGTTGAAGTTATCGGCCGGAATGGCCACCATTTGATTACGGTATTCGAACGGGAGAGTTTTCACGAACATCCTCTTCAGCTCGCTGTCTATGGGTTCCGGGACGACCTGAGCGGCTATATTCCTCCACCTGATGGCATAGTCTTTGAAAGACTCAGTCTTCTTCATTTGAGCCCGCTCGAGATCATCACGGGTGGGAGCGATGTCCGTTATGAACCGGTATTGTTTGAGGAACGCCTCACTAGCCTCATTCCAGGTTTTGAGGCTATTGATATTCTTCTTGAGGTACCAGTGCAGAGCAGGGCCGGTCAAGCTCGCTTGGAATGCATGGATCATCAGAAGCTCGTTGTCAACGTACGAGGTCATTTGCACGTGGTACAACTGCAGGTGAGCTTTTGGGCACGTGGTGCCATTGTATTTGTCGAAGTCCGGCATCTTGAACTTCTTCGGGATCTTAATCTGTGAGTAGAGGGACATATCGATCGAGGGTGAATCCTGTGAACCCTCTAACTGTTTCACTCTCTCTTCCAGCTTATTGACACGTTCATCAGGCTTGGGTTTGTTGACAACAATCTGGACGGGGTCATCTTCTAACTCAGGCATATCATCATCTTCCTCGACGTCAACATTCTTTCCACCTGTATACTTCGGGACCGATGCTTCAAGGGGTACCGGAACAGGGATCGACCGAAGGGTCTTGATTTCAGCGGTCATTTGTTGCATTGCGACAGCAAGTTGCTTGATCTGGTCTTCTATACCGACAACACGCTCCTGCAACTCAGTTTGATTGGCCATTCTAGCTCTTGACCGTGTACGGATAGGTGATCGTGATCGGTCCGTAGTTACCTAATTTCAAAAGATAGAGCATGGTAAGTATGCGTCCTCAAAACGATCGGTCCATGACTCGGTCTAATCGTCTCTTTTATTCCCATTTTTCATGACATTTTTCATTATTCCATGTATTTGTGAAAATGGTGGCAAATTTCTTAGGAAATAATGACTTGTGACAGACCTAGGAAAATAATGATAACAATTGAAAGTAATTTTTTTTCAAAGCTTTATTTTTTTTCTTTTTTTTCATTTGAAAAGAAATTCAATGATCATTACTTTCAAAAATTACGATCAACTTAGACTTATCATGGACCGACCACATGTACGAAGCATAAATAAAGTGCGAGAAAAAGGGTTCAGAAAACTTACTCACCGGGTAGGAAAATGGCAATCACATAGACATGCGCATGAAATGTGAGGTTTGATTTCTACCTAGACTCTGGCTTGCAAAATGGAGACGAGAGGATTACCGAGCTAAACCAGTCATGGTGGTGGTTAGGCTAGGATTCCCCTGACTCCGGCTTGGTCAAAGAGCCGACCCGGGTTGAGTGGAATACAACCGTGGTGGGTACTCAATGACACCTTGAAAGAAAATTCGGGACCGAGGAGGGCAACCCGTACCAAATGGTTTTGGTCGGGGTGTCCACTGTCTCAGTACCATCCTAAACCTATGCCGCCCAGGTCCGGCAGCGGGTAGTGTGTGCGGTGTAGTGAAAATGTAAGGCATGCACAGCAGGTTATATCAAACAGCGCTTCGTGCGTAAATTAAACCATACATTCAACCACCTCCCTGCAAAACAAGGGTTAACAGTCACGCCTCCCCTTATACCTCCCATACTGCAAGAACATTTAACACCTTAAAATGTTAGGGACGTACCTGGGATCCACGCTGCCAAACAAAAATTATTTTTGAAATGAAAAATTGGCCTAAGTCCACTAAGAGTTTTAACTCAAGTCCCCAGCGGAGTCGCCAAGCTGTCGCGACCCTAAAAAAATTTTATCATTTTCTTTCGGGCTAATGAATTATTAAGGTTGAACTTAACTCGGGCCCTCCCAAGCCCTACCAATTCGCAACTTAGGGTTTAAGTTCTTAACATGCAATCGTTTTCATGCTTGGAGTCGCCACTAATCAATTTGTGGTAGGCTGATTAGAAACCTAAATAAAACATAGGGAGATATGTTTTATTCCTACGAACCAGAGATTCTAAGTCCGGAGACTTGATTACGCTAGATCTAGTCAACGCCCTTTCAGTACCTTTTCATTTCAAAAATATTTTGGCAGGCAGTTTGGATCCATTTTAACCTAATTACGAATATGTGAGGTGTTCATGCGGGTGCGCAAACCACCAATTTAACACCCAAAAATCAAAGCATTAAATAAATTGCAAGTTGGGAGGGATTACTTACCTCGAATCCAGCAAGCATCTGCATTGTTAGCGAAAAATCATACAGACAATCCTAATATGATTTCTAATTAACAAAGCATTCACTCAATCTCTTTTTTTTGGATTTTCACTTTATTAAATCAATCTAGCATATATGCCATGACATGCAAAAATATGACATGCGAAATAATGCAACCTATCATGCAAACTATATGTCATGCGACGACGTGACTTAATTCTAATGACGTGCAATGATGTATTTTTGGTATTTTTCTTTATGGAAATTCGGAATTAAATGAAATTCGAAATTAATGAAAATGCCTAAAATGACATGGAACCTAATGACTTCTATTTTTAGTATTTTCTGTTTAAAATTCGAAATTCAAAAATACCTAAATTAACATGCAAACTAAGATGATTTAATCTACCCTAGAATGATTTTTTTTTAGGATTTTTTATGAAAATTCGGAATAATAAAATAACGTGAATAATCCGTTAAAATTTGAAATAATATCTAATTTAAATTAGGAAACTTTCCACGTTAAGTCCTAATTTAAATTAGATATTTATCTTATCCTTCGGGATATATTCAAAAACCCTAGACATGCAAAACTCTAATTTAAATCTTAATGATATTCTTTGAATTTTCTGTTTTATTTGAAAAGGAAAGCAATTTAAACAAAAAAGGATAGCAATCAAATCAAATCAACCACGCAATCCGCCAAATTCGTTTCAAACTCTGATTGGGCACAAAAATCAAATTATCGGTCATATCTAAAGGGTTATAGATATTAACGGATAATTGATTATTCAAATTTGGAAAGCGAATCGAAATCATTATCGCATTCAAGTGGTTATGAATAGAATAATGATTTCTTCCGTACCGCCGCGTATCGAACTTTGGGGTTAAAGTCGGATAGACGTCCCGATACGTTGCTAAATTAGGAAAGTTTCCTAATTTGAAAATTTCAAAATACTGCGGATATCTAGAACATTATCTAAATATATCTAATTATGCACAAGATATTCATGCAATATTCCAAACAATTCAAACTAGGAATCTAAATATTTGAAAAATTTACCAGATAATCTTACCTAATTTGCAGATAATCTTCCAAATTCCAATTCGGTTCGAGATCGGGATCGGGATCGACTGCGGATTAGGATCAGGATGACGACGATACGGGCAACGGCAAGGGACTGTTCCGGGCACTGTTCCGGCACGGCTGCTCCGGTGGCGGGGACACCGATGTGGCTGGGCTCGGTTCGCGGCAAGGAGGACGAGCAGCGGCAAGGGGTGGCTGGGGCGGTCTCCGGCGTGCAGCGGCGTCCTCCAGGCGCGGTGTTGTGCGACGGTAGGGCTGACTGGCGGTCTTCTGCTTCGCTGTGGTTGGCGGTAGTTGGCTTTCCGGCGACGGCGGCGTCCTGCTGGGCTGCTGCTCGGTGAACGGCAGCACAGGAAGGACGGCGACAAGGACTGGTCTTCAAGCGGTGCTCCGGTGATGAGCTGCTGCAGGGCGGAACAGCAGCAACAGCAGTGATCTCCGGCGGGCAGCAGCTTTGGCGAGTGGACAAACACGGCGACAAGAGCGAAACGGCAGCAAGGCGGCGGTCTTCACGGCGGTGGGCGGAACGGCGACGTCGACGAGGGGCAGAAACGAACAGGCGAGGCAACGCTTCGGGGTGCCCGGCGGGAAGGGTCGTGAGGCGCGCGGCGGGCGTGTGCTCGGCGGCGTGAGGCGCTCGGCGGGGGCGTGAGGCGCGCGGTGGGGGGCCTCCGGCTTCTCTCTCCTTCTCGCTCTCAATTAGTCTCACGTGTCTCTCTCTCTGATTTTCTGAAAAATTCTGACGTCCCCCCAATTTGACCTAATAACATATTTATATAGTCTAATTTAGGTCAAATTAAATGGGCTTAGTAATCCTAATGGGCTTAGGTTTGGGTTTAGGCTCTAATTAACATGAAAATAGGCTGAATTAACTTGGGCTGGATTAAATTAGCTCAACAGATTAAATCAAGCCCAAATTAAAACAACAAAGCCCGTTTGATTCAAAATTCCCGGCCCTAGCATTCCGAGCGAGCCGAGTCTCGTCCGATAAAATTTAAGTTCGTTCGCCATTGCCAATTTGATGCGAATGCAATTGAATTAAAAATGAACCTACTATATGTTATGCAAAAATTAAATATTTTTGTTTAGGGGTTAAAAATTAATCCCTAATTTTCTATGCAAATTAAACTAAATGCTCGGCAAAATTTAGGTGTCAACATTAGTCTTACAGCCTCGATGTCGACCTAGTTACCAGGTCTGGACGCACCTATGGCCAAGCTAATGCCTAACCCGCGAAACCTGTCACTGATGAAGAAGCTAAGGAGTTCCTGGCGGTGATTAAGGCTAATGAGTACAACATTGTCGAGCAGTTGCGCAAGATGCCTGCGTAAATCTCTCTGCTCGAACTATTCCAGACATCTGTCAAGCATCAGAAGGCGCTAATGAAGGTTTTAAGCGAAGTTCACGTACCAGAGACGATTGACCATGAGAAGCTGGAAGAATTTGTGGGTTCTATACTCCTCAATGACCTTATAGCCTTCTCGGATGAGGAGTTCCCTCTAGAAGGCAGAGGACATACCAAGGCCCTGTATATTTCTGTCAAATATAAGGCCTCGCATGTAGCTCGGGTACTCATTGATAACGGATCAGCTTTGAACATCTGTCCTCTGGCGACTTTACATCGCCTCAAGATAGATCCTTCAAGGATAAATGCTACGAAGACCTCCGTGCGAGCCTTTGACGGAACCAAGAAAGAAGTAATGGGAGAAATTCACCTTGACATACAGATTGGGCCGACTGTGTTCAACGTCCTATTCCAGGTTATGGACATTCCCACCGCATTCAACTTTCTGCTTGGTCATCCATGGATTCATACTGCTGGAGCTGTCCCATCCAGTCTGCATCAGAAGGTGAAGTTCGTGGTGAAAAGGAAGTTAGTCACTGTGCATGGCGAAGAAGAACACCCGATCTATCATGCCACGGCTATCCCCTATATCGAGCCGGATTGCAAGATCGAATCGAGTTACCAATCGCTCGAGCTCGTATCGACCATACACACGGCTAGAGGGTCATCACCACCCGTTCCTGAGGTGTCAAATACTGTTGTCATGGTCGGAAGAGTAATGGTTTCCCATGGCTTTATTCCGGGCGAAGGCCTTGGCAGGGATGGTCAAGGTATCCGCCGTCCAGTCGAAGTCTCTCAAAGACCCCGCACTTCTGGATTGGGGTATCAAGGGTCAACTACGTCGAACGATGAGAGACATGGTCGAGGTCGAGGTCAAGGTCGAGAAGTTGAGCAGAATAGACAGCAGTCCAATGAAGGGTCGAACAATGAAGAGCTTGGGCGTGGTAGGTTGCTTCCACACATCCGCACCACATTCCCGGGCCCTGCAAGGATGATGCACGAGGAAAAAGAAGTGATCGACACTCTGGGGCAGCCGAGCGGCAAGTTCGACTATTATGTGAAGTACTCAGCGCCCCCGAGCTTTTATGTCGATCCCCGGGACATTGTCCCTGACGGATGGGGAGGTATGGATGATCCAACACCTCTAAAGACAGAAGACCCCGATGATGCAATCGAAGGAATCACTGCCCTGTTCGATGACGTCTTCATTGGAGCTATTGAAGAAGGACCGTTAAAGGGAATGGGCACAGGCCCACAAAAGTAAAACTTTTACTTTTCCGTACACTCCCCTGCGTGGGAATTTTTATTGCTTTCTAGGATTTGCCCCGTATCGAGTGCTGCTTTCTATTTCCATTTCTAGGACTTAATTGTCGCAATTTCCATTCAATAAATGTAATTCATTTTGAAATAATCAATGAAATTACAAGCTTATTTTCAGTTTGTTTTGAGGGCATGTTGAGGTACATCAAACCAGCCCGGTGATGATATCCAACCGATAAAAGAAAAATATAGTCCAAGGAGAATTCTGAGGCATGGGTTTCTTCATGCTTTCTCGTGTTAAAACTTTTTCGAAAAGAATTTCAAGAAAAGAGTAAAAAAAATTACAAAAATTACAAAAAAAAATGTAATGTTTAGCCCTGTTTGTCCTTCTGAATCCCTTACTTTATATTTCAGGGGCAATCTTGTGACACGTGAGGGTACGGGAACGGTCCGATCCGGTGAATTATGCTCCGCCGAGCCTGATCTCAATGATGCCGGCGAACTCGATGATTCCTCGGATATTCAGCGCGACCTAGAGGATCATGAAAAGCCTAAAGTCCTGACGGTAGATCAAACTATCACCGTCAATCTGAGTGATTCCGGAGAAGCCAAGGAGATGAAAATAGGGGCAACCCTTCCCGAAGATGAAGCCAAATGCATGGTCCAGTTGCTGAGAGATTACCAGGATATCTTTGCCTGGTCATATGCTGATATGCCAGGTTTAGACTCGTCTATTGTAGAGCACGGCTTGCCTACTAACCCTAGCATCCCACCCAAGAAACAGAGGCTACGAAGAACCAAACCCGAGCTTTCGAAGAAAATAGAAGAAGAAGTCATGAAGCTGTTGAAAGTGGGATTCATCGAAGTCACCCAATACCCTACCTGGGTGGCCAACATCGTGCCAGTCATGAAGAAGGACGGCCGAGTTTGGGTTTGCATCGACTATCGTGACCTGAACAAGGCTAGCCCTAAAGATGACTTCCCATTACCGCACATAGATGTTCTGGTAGACAGTACTGCTGGGTTCGAGCTATTTTCCTTCATGGATGGTTTCTCGGGCTATAATCAGATAAGAATGAAGGACAGTGATAAGGAGAAAACAGCGTTCATCACTCTTTGGGGAACGTTCCACTATAAGGTCATACCTTTTGGTCTTAAAAATGCCGGGGCAACATATCAACGGGCGATGGTGACCCTCTTCCATGATATGATGCATAAGGAGATCGAGATATATGTCGATGACATGATTGCCAAGTCTTATCCCAGAGAGAGTCATGTTGATACCCTAAAGAAGTTGTTCGACCGACTCCGTGAATTCAAACTCCGTCTCAATCTAGCCAAGTGCATATTCGGTGCAACGTCGGGCAAACTACTTGGGTTCGTGGTAAGCAGTAAGGGCATTGAAGTCGATCCCTCCAAAGTCAAGGCCATTTGTGAGCTTCAACCCCCATCGACCGTGAAGGAAGTACGGAGCCTCCTGGGCAGATTGAACTACATAGCCCGTTCATTTCTCAGCTCTCCGAAACTGCTAAGCCGTTCTTCAAACTTCTAAAGAAAAATGCTCAAGTAGAGTGGGACGATAATTGCTAGGAAGCGTTTAAAGAACTGAAGCAGTACCTGATGAAACCACCAATGCTGGTCCCACCAGTGCCGGGCCAGCCTTTGATCCTATACCTCACTATTCACAGCGAGTCTCTGGGAGCAATGCTAGCCCAGAAAAGTCCAGAAGATGGAAAGGAGCTAGCCATTTATTACTTGAGTAAGAAGTTCACCGTCTCGGAGTTGAATTATCCTAAAGCCGAGAAGACTTGTGCTGCACTAGTATGGGTGCTCCATAGGCTGAGACAATATACACTGCATCACCAGACTCTCCTGGTAACTGAGAATGATCCCATCAAGTATTTACTTGATCAACCAGCCTTGGTAGGGAAATTGGCCGAATGGCAGATTTTAATTTCGGAATTTAATGTCCAGATGATGCCACAGAAGTCAATTAAAGGCCGAGTAATCGCCGATGTGTTAGCCGAGAATCCCGGAATTTCGGATGATGATAAATATTCCACAGAAGACCGCGTTTTGGTAATAAAGGAAGACACGTGGACCATGTTTTTCGATGGAGCCGTGAACTTGACTGGTTCCGGCATTGGGGCAGTCTTGATATCCCCAGATGGGCAATATTATCTAGTAGCAGCAAAGTTGGTGTTCCCGTGCACTAATAATATAGCCGAGTACGAAGCTTGTATCCTCGGACTTCAAGCCGCAGTGGAAATGGGGATAACCAAGTTGAAAGTATTCAGTGATTCCGCTCTGATTATTCTCCAAACTGTAGGAGAATGGAAGACGAGAGACACAAAACTTGTGCCGTATCATGAGTACCTCGAAGAAATTATAAAAGGATTCGAAGACATTTTCTTCGAGTACTTGTTGAGATCCCACAATCAGTTCGCTGATGCGCTAGCTACGTTATCTTCCATGTTGCAAGTGACCGGTGGAGTAGAGGTAGAACCTCGAAGTCTTAACGAAACCGGCTTACTGTATGGTTGTGACCGGAGAACCTGATGAAAAGCCATGGTATTACGATATCATGAATTATATCCAAAGACAAGAATTTCCTGAAGGAAGCACCCCTGTTGACAGGAAGTACATTATGAAAACGGCGTCAAAATTCGTTGTCAGTGGTGAAAAGCTATACAAAAGATCCTATGATTCGATTCTGCTGAGGTGTGTAGACGCAGCTGAAGCCACTAGAATCATGCAAGAAATACACGACGGGGTATGTGGTCCACACATGAATGGCCATATGTTAGTCAAGAAGATCATGAGGTTGGGCTATTATTGGCTCAGTCTTGAAAGTGACTGTATCCAACATGTTCGGAGATGTCATCGCTGTTAGGTTCATGGGAATAAGTTAAATGTTCCCCCCACATAGTTACATCAGTTATCCGAGCCATGGCCTTTTTCAATGTGGGGCATCGATGTAATTGGTCCAATTAATCCCAAGGCATCGAATGGACACCGATTCATCTTGGTTGCAATTGACTATTTCTCCAAGTGGATTGAAGCCGCGTCTTATGCAAATGTTACTGCGAAGAATGTTGTAAGATTCATCAGGCGAGACATAATCGCTCGTTATGGTGTCCCCGAAGCTATTATCACCGATAATGGGACGAATTTGAACAACAAGTTCATAGACCAGTTGTTCGATGAGTTCAAGATTCGGCATTTGAATTCGTCTCCCTATTGTCCACAGATGAATGGAGCAGTCGAAGCCGCTAACAAGAACATCAAGAAAATTTTGGCCAAAACCGCCGAGAACTATCGTGATTGGTACGAAAGATTGCCGTTTGCACTAATGGCATACCGGACTTCCATCCGAACCTCTGTCGGCGCAACCCCTTTTTCTCTGGTGTATGGCATGGAAGCAGTCCTGCCCGTCGAAGTAGAAATCCCTTCCTTGCGAATTTTATCCCAAGTGGATTTGTATGAAGCAGAATGGATGCGACAAAGACACGAGCAGTTGAATCTGATTGATGAAAAGCGGCTGAGAGCCATTTGCCACGGTCAAACCTATCAGCAGAGGATAGCTAGATCCTTTAACCAAAAGGTGCGTCCGAGACACTTCGAGGTAAATGATCTAGTCCTAAGGAAGGTGCTGCCAAATTTCCCTGTTTCCGGAAGTAAATTTGCTCCAAACTACATCGGTCCATATGTGGTTAAGAAGGTACTTCCCGGAGGTGTCCTGATTTTCGCAGAAATGGATGGTTGTGAGTTCTCCAATCCTGTTAATTCTGATGCTGTAAAGATGTATTATCCTTGATAAAACCTGACATTTCGCAGCAAAAGTTTTTCAGTATTTGGTTTTATGTTCTGAATTGCAAACATTTCAATGATGAATAAATGATTTCAATCAATTTTGAGATGGAATGTGTGCATTGGCTTTAATTTCCGCATGGTTATGTTATCAATCAGTATCATTAACTTCAAAGGGGAAGTCTATTTAGACACTGTGATAACTCATGCAAAATAAATTGAATGTGTCGAATGAGGTGCATCGGGACGATGAAAGGCAAGCCATATCCTATACACAGTCCCATGCATTAATTCCCAGTGAGTTGAGTGGAAAAATTCCATGTCTACAAGGTAAAGAGTTCTTTTGCAAAAGGTACGACTACCGAAATGACAAGAGGCATTTCATTTCTCTACCTTAAATACAACAGTTTATCCCTTGTTTCGCCACTTTGAGCCTAAATGCCTAGAAGAATTCATTCAAAATTACCCCTGTCAAGAACTACCCCTCATCGAGGCAAACAGGAGGTAAATCAGTGCCATATGGTGAAAAATGTGTAGAGATTTTCTTGCTCTCACTTGCATCAATCTTCGAGTGTTGCTTTTTTAGATGAATTCACGCAAAGTTCAAGTGCCTTAGGATGACGAAGAGCATCTCTTTCTCTATCCTACACACATTTTATCCTTTACTAAGCCCAATTGAGCCTGCATATTCGTTTCTTAAACCCAGTTGGTGATCATCCCTCACACTGGGGCAAAGCAAAAGTCATCGCTGTTTAAACAGCATACCGGAAGTGCCGATGGAAGACAGGAGGCTTCTGAGTTCAGACAATGAGTCATTCAGTTAGATATAGCTGGCCAGTGTTTACATTGTAAACGACATGTGTCAAAAAAAAAGGGGGCAAGAAAAAGCAGTGTGCCTGGTAAAAGCAAGGCCAATGCCCAATGAAAAATGTCGGGATATGACATGTCAAAATCCCCAGTCGAGAAGCCTCAAAGGAATCACGTGATGAACTCTCGAAGCCAATAGGACATTTACCGAGAAGAAAATCTCTGGTGAAGAAGAAGACCGGTGACAATGCCAAGATGATCACCAATTTATTCACCCAAATCATACACATTTTGAGCCTAATGATCTAGTCATTTCTCAACCCATAAATCGAGCCTACGTTACGTCCCTTGCAAAGTCTCTTCAGATTAGGGTACTTGAACTAACGTAGAATTTCAGATGTTTACAAGCTTAGCTCGAAGAAGTGCGAGTAAGTCCATTTGTATCTCATTTTGCAGGGTTCTTGACTTGTAAACCCGGAGACAGTTGCAGAATATTTTCTTTCAATAGCCTCGACTCGAAGAGTCCCCTTTGCTAAGCCATTGAACAAGCCCCTGTTACAGTCCTGGCAAAGACCTCTCAGATTGGTAAGGTCGTACTGCTTGCGAGAATACTCAGACCCTAGTTGGCATGATGATGGTGATATGGAGTGATTCTCAATAAATCAGCCTTTTTCAATGAGAATGAGTGAAAGCCCTTTCGGATCGGAAGTCCCTCATTCGACATTTTTAAGACACCCATTTGTGAGTTAGGATTGTCTTGTCATGATTTTTCCCCAGCGGAGTTTGTAATGCCAATTTGACTAAACCATCGTGCATGAAAATCAGTTGAATTCATAGTGCATGTGTATATATGTGCAATGCATATTACATGTTGCTTAAAACCGTGTCCAACAGGAGACACACCTTCAGAGTTGGAGATATCGCCAAGTAAGTATATCTCTATCCCTTGGATGCCTATGACTATCTAGGTATTCCTAACATGTTCGAGCGATCGTCAGGTCCCAAATTTGATCATTTTGTTGCGATCTCTAAAAGCCTTTGATGATGTTTAGGTGTCTATTGATCAAGTATTTTCAGGTACCCCTGATGATGCCCAGGTACTCTGTCAAGGAACCCTCGAACATTCGAGCTAACCCTGTTATTCACCAAAATCATTGTTTTCGTACAATTTCGAGAAGATTCCCCCGTGAGACACCTATGGAGATGTATAGGTGCCGCGGCCAAATCTTTATGAATACCTATGGAGATGTATAGGTATCTTAAAGGTCAGAATTTTTCTCTAATCTCAGGTATTCCCCCGTGATTCATCTATGGGTCAAGGATATAGGTGAAACGGCCAAATCTTTACAAGTATCTATGGAGATATATAGATATCTTGTAAAGGTCGGAATACTTCTTTAATCTCGAGATATTCCCCCGCGACGTGTCTATGAGTCAAGGATATAGGCGCAGCGGCCAAATCTTTATGAATACCTATGGAGATGTCTAGGTATCTTAAAGGTCGGAATATTCTCCCCATCCCGGATTTTCCCCCGTTACTCACCTATGAGTCAAGGATATAGGTGACGCGGCCAAATCTTTATGAATACCTATGGAGATGTATAGGTATCTTAAAGGTCGGAATATTCTTCAACCCCAGGTTTTCCCCCGCTACTCACCTATGAGTCAAGGATATAGGTGAAGCGGCCAAATCTTTATGAATACCTATGGAGATGTATAGGTATCTTAAAGGTCGGAATATCCTCTTGAGTTCCCCCGTGACGCACCTATGAGTCAAGAATATAGGCGCAGCGGCTAAATCTTTACAAATACCTATGGAGATGTATAGGTAATTTGTAAAGGTCGGAACGTTTTTACATTTTTTTTACGTCGAGCTTTCTTCGTGTGTTTTGACTTAATTGCAGATCACCGAAGTTCATCAACAGTTCATCAGGCAATACTTATGGGACTGAGCCCAGACATTTGCCAACCAACATACAAAGTCAGAGTCATGCCTCGATTTGCATTATCTCGCACCAGTCAGGTAAGTAATTCCAGGTATGTTTTCCTTTCATGTCAGCATGCATCATTTCTTAATGCATTTAAAAAATGGGATTCATAATCCCGACAAAAATAATATTTGCATTTGCATGGTTGAAATTTAGATATCATTTAGTCTTTGAATGCAACCTCTGCGAGCTCACCTTCAAAGAGGGGCAGCTGTCGACACCTAAATTTTGCCGAGCATTTAGTTTAATTTGCATAGAAAATTAGGGATTAATTTTTAACCCCTAAACAAAAATATTTAAATTGCATAACATATAGTTTAGGTTTAATTGTATTTGCATCGGATTGGCAATGGCAAATGAGCTTAAATTTCTTTGAACAAAAAAACTCGGTTTGCTCGGGAATGCAAGGGCCGGGAATTACAAGTCGAATGGGCTCGATCGTTTTAATTTGGGTTTAATGCAGCCCATTATGTAATGAGCTTAATTCAGTACAATTTAATTCAGCCCATTTAATTTAATTAGACCTAAGCCCATTAGGACATTAAGCCCATTTAATTTGGCCTAGATTAATCTATATAAACATAACATTAGGTCAGAATTTGGGGGGATAACACAATTGCAAGTCAGAAAAATTTTCAGGGAGAGAGCACGTGAGAGAGAGAGAAGCAAGCCGAGGCGCGCCGTGCCCCTCGCCGTCGCCGCCCTTCGCGCGCCATCAACGTGCATCGTCCTGGTCAGCCACCATCGCCCCCTCACTGTCCGCAAGTTATAGCTGTTGAAAGACCATCGTCGCTGCCGCTGAACAGCCGGTCTCGAGAGGCTGTCGCTGCGGTGTTCGCTTCTCCGTGCACCAAACACGCTCTCTCCAGTCAACCCAGAAGCGGTCGCTGCTCTTGCTGTCTCTTCACGCCCGCTGCAGTTGCTGCTTCTTCATTCCACGTTCCCCTACTAACGCCCCCACAGCAACCGAAGTCCACCTCTCCTTCGTTTCCATTTCTCCCTGCACTGTCAACGTGCGTTGCTCCCCGGTTGTTGACTTCACCAGTCCAATCCAGCGAGACTATAGCGACGCACCCACCAACACTGACGCCAAGCTCCTACATTGTCAACGCTTCTTCCATTCCACCGAGATGCCAACAAGTTGCTGCAGAAGGTGGCTTCTTCAGACGCCAAAGGAAGTGGGACATTGATTGTTCCAGCGAAGCCACAGCAACGTGGACAATTCCCTTGTAGGCTTCCCGGTAGAACCCCCACGTCGCTGCTTGGAACCCTTTGGTCAACAGAAATTATTTCAACGCCATAGCCCATCCAGAAGACAGTCAAGAGGAGAGAACGTGCATGTTCCACGAGTGTTCCTGTAGTCTCCTGTTGTGTGGACTATTTCAACTGTGAATCCTTGCCGTGAGCACCGTGAACTCCATATTACCTAACTAGCCTTGGCTGTGAGTCGTCATCAGGATGAGTTGCTCGTGATCCACGCCATCATCCGTCGACCATCGCTCGTGCATCATCGCTGCATGTCGCACCGAAGCGAAGCCCCTGCGACGTCCTCACGCCAGCCTCCGAGCACCCGCACATAACCGCGGCTGTCCGGACAGCCGTGCCGGAGCCCCGTCAAGCGCCGACGTGAGCCACCGTGTCGCCGTCCCATCGCCGATTGTCCCGTCCCAATCCACAAGCCCGAGCTCGATCTCGATCAATTCAAGTTTAGAAATATTTTCAAATTAGGTAAGTGGATATATTCTGAATATTTTCTTCAAATATTTATTTTCCTGATTTGCATGTTTAAATATTTCGTGAATATCACGTGAATATTTAGATATCTTAGGATAATGTTCAAGATATCCGCAATATTTTGAGAATATTCAAATTAGGAAAATTTCCTAATTTAGCAACGTATCTGGACGACTATCTGACTTTAACCCTAAGGTCCGATACGCGGCGATACGGAATTCCATTATCTTATCCATAACTATTTGGATACGATGATGGAATTTATCCGCTTTCCAATTTTGAATAATCGATTATCCGTTAATATCTATAACCCTATAGATATGACCGATAACTCGATTTTTGTGCCTAATCCGAGTTTGAAGCAAATTTGGCGGATTGCGTGGTTGATTTGAATTGGTTGCTATATTTATTTGTTTAAATTGTTTTCCTCTTCAAATAAAAAGAAAACCCAAAAAAATTCTGTTTTGTTATTTAAATTAGAATTTTGCATGTTTAGGAATTTTTAATATATCCCAAAGGATGAGATAAGTATTCAATTTAAATTAGGACCTAAGGTGGCATGTTTCCTAGTTTAAATTAGATATTATTTTAATCCTAATGGATTATTCACGTTATTTTATTATTCCGAATTTTAAACAAAAATCCTAAAAAGAAATCATGCTAGGGTAGATTAAGTCATCATAGGTTGCATGTTATTTTAGGTATTTTTATTATTCCGAATTTCAATAGAAAATACCAAAAAGAGAAGTCGTTAGGTTGCATGTTAATTTAGGCATATTTTTAATTCCGAATTTCGATGAGAAAAATACCAAAAATAATCACTTGGCCGTCATTAAAATTAGGTCACGTCGTCGCATGACATATAGTTTACATGCTAGGTTGCATTAATTCGCATGTCATATTTTTGCACGTCATTGCATATAAACTAGATTTCATCTAATAAAGCGAAAATCAAAAAAAGAGAAATTGAGTGATTGTTTGTTAACTAGAAATCATATTAGGGTATTTGATGTGATTTTCTAGCTAACAATGCAGATGCTTGCGTTGGTTCGAGGTAAGTTGTTCTCCTAAGCTTGCAATTTATTTAATGCTTTCTGGGTGTTAAATTGGTGGTTTGCGCACCCGCATGAGCACCTCACATATTAGTAAATAAGTTAAAATGGATCCAAACTGCCTGCCAAAATAATTTTGAAAAGAAAAGGTACTGAAAGGGCGTTAGACTAGATCTAGCGTAACCAAGTCCCCGGGTTTAGAATTTCTGGTTCGTAGGAATAAAACATATCTCCCTATGTTTTATTTAGGTTTCTAATCGACCTACCATAAATGATTAGTGGCGACTCCAAGCATGAAAACATTTGCATGTTAAAGACTTAAATCCTAAGTTGCGAATTGGTAGGGTTTGGGAGGGCCCGAGTTAAGTTCAATCTTAATAATCCATTAGCCCGAAGAAATGATAATTTTTTTAGGGTCGCGACAAGTATTAATCCGATTTTGGATTCTAGATGTGGAACCACCCACCCAAACCACCCTATATATAAATTAATTTTTATTATTATAAATAAAACCCTAATTACTTACCTATTTAGAGATCGGACTCTCGACCTCTCTCTCTCTTGTTCAACTCACGACCCCAACGCTCCTCACTCTCACTCACGCTCACTCTTGGCCTCGACGGTTTTTCATGTACCAATTTGCCTCTCGCAGCCTATATTTGCCCCAATTTCGTTTCTTGCTGCGTGTCCTGGTTTCTATTTTTGTTTCATCTAGTATGGTTGTTATCTGTTAATGGTTTTCTTGTCAACATGGTGGCTTTTGAGTCTTGGATTCGCGAGGAAGGAGAGATAGTCGACGGAGGTTAAAGAAGATGATGAAATGCATCTTTTCGGGAGAGCAAGTACGGGTGGATGAAATGATAGACTCTTTAGAGTCGTTGGCATGCAGGTTTTAGAAGAAAATGTAGACCTCGGGACACAATCGGTTTCATGGACCCATTCGAGAACTAGATCACTAGTGGTCCGATTCCTATGTGGGTCCAATATACCAATGGGCATTGAAACCGATCACCCCTAGTTAATCGTCCATATTGAGGTTCTATACAGGAAAAACTACCCATTAAGTAATAAACATATTGTACGGATGTCAGTTCAGTTCTAAACTTTTTAATTTTATCATTTTAATACTAAACCTTTGCACGAAACTCCAATATAGTCATACTGATCATTTTTCACTGAAAATCACTGATGTGGCACATCACCACATCCATATTGATATCAATGTAGGCCAACCTCTTGACTTCGTGATCTTTGGAACTTACCCTATCAATATTGATCTTGATGAAAAGCTCTTCCCACGAGCATTCCAACAATGTGAAGATGCATAGCAACTCCATTGCCACTGTCATCAATAGAAGATGCATCATCCACGTCTGTCATCTTCTGTCGATCTGCTTGAGGAAGCTTTAAGTGCAAAGATCATTTCTGTTTTAGACTCCTTTTCATATGAGTGTTCAATCTCAGCTTCATATGCCACGAAGGATCTAATTAGCCAATCTAGTGAGAGAGTTGATAGATCTTTGGGCTTTATAGTGCGATCTTCTTGGGTCTCCACTCCTTTGGTCAACACCTTAGAATTGTCTTCACTAGCTCGACATTTGCGAAGGTTTTCCAAGTTCAACCACCATTCACACTACCTGCGAATCTAGTGAACATTTGGATGATGTTCTCAGCAAAACATGAGCTTTCACTTTTTTGTTGTGGGCTTTTTACTCTCTCTAGGCTCGATTTATTTCTCTTCTGAGTGGGCTTTTATTTTGCTCTTTTTGTGGTGTCTGTATCAAGCTCACCAAAACTAAAATTTGGCGGGTTTGATGTATCTAGGCAAACGGAATGAAGCTAAGTATCAATTTGAGCGGAGACAAATCGGTCTGAAGAAAACCTATGAATAACGTTACTAAGTGCGAAGACTCGTACGATGAAGGTCGCTATAAAGGCCAAAGGGCCAATCATTTCCATAAGAAAACAAACCATTTTGCTTCCAAATGATAATGAAAGTTACAAACCGTTAAGACAGTTATGGAATGAGAAACTCATTGACGGAAGATGAACGAAGAGGCTTCTCATTTCTTTGAGTAACACGCAAACTCCGTATCACATTTTATTCAAGTTCTGAACAGCATAGTATAAACAATTGCAGTGAAACCTCCTTACTCTGGAACAAAATGGATCGAGAAAGATCGCCTTTGCTTGTGCCGAGGCTTGCCGGAATTGCAGTACCTCCCTTAGCAACTTGCCTTCTCCACTCATGGAATTAGGACGGATCATCATCGCTTGTAGGTTCGGCGAGCTAGTAAGCAAAAACTTCTTCAATTCGAACTCTAGCTCACAGCCAGAAATCCCACCCATCAATACAACTTGTACTTGTTCTAGGCAAACATGCTTCATTGTCTTCCCAAAAGTCTGCCAATGTTCCGATCCGTGTAGTCTGTTGATCCTTGGCATACACTATGTTTTTAACGATCAAAGACCAACTCTAACATTGTGCTGCGTAGAGAGAGAGAGAGAGAGCGAGCTTAATCTGGTCACTTTATCAAGAGAGGCCGAGAGCTTGATTTTTCTATTTCCTATATTATGATCCCCATATTGTGATTTATTTTTCTCTTTGGCTGAAACGAATTATTATACCGTGATTCATTATGAGAATTCATAATTTAATCATTATAAAGTACACATTAGCTCTCTTTTTCTTCAAATCAATGATCAAAAGCACCAAGGTAACATGATGATCATTGAAAATCAAATCAATATGCCTAAACAGATATTCTAAAACTTGATATAAAGGCAGCAACAATCTTTTGATACCAATTCATCTTTCTTCAAATGATGAACAATTTTGCAAAATAGAAAAGGATTCGTGGATTCGTTTCATTATGATATGTCATAGAATGCAACTTATTTAGCAAAATCCACTTGACTACAATTATGGATCATTGTACTTTAAGTTTGGTTCACTATGTACTTCAAATTTTTGCCGAGTAAAAAAAATGTGGAGAAGATCACCCAAATAACTAAAATCTGTGATAAGAGTTTCAGAAAAAATACTAGATCAGTCCACTAAAATCTAATCTCAACAATCATAATCACCAAAAAGGCCACATGTTTCAACTGAGGAGAGCTTCTGATCAAGCACATAATAGTCAAAATCTCCTCCACACTATTGAAGTCTATGCATGTGAAGAGGTAATCGAAATGAACGAGTTCATTAGGCGGTGTCTGTGGAACACTTCCAACAGCCAAATACTACACAAATCAACTAAAATCAAGTGCCAATAGATACCAAGGATATAGTTGTAATACCAACATATTTTCATTCCATAAATAATAGTCAACAGAGTCCTAACAAATTTCAGAATTTATGTGCTTAAAATGTACCTTCAGCGATTACTTTTCAAGAACGAGACTATGAAGTTTGGGCAGATTTCGGAAGAGTTTATGCAAATTGCTAGAGTTGGCATAGTCGGATCCACGTTTATTAGCAATATCATCAGAGAAACCAACCGTGACCGCTCAAACTGTCCAACACCAAAAGCGACATCCTGAAAAGCTCCTTCAACATCAAGCCACTTGAGGTTGCTAGCTTCGACGTTAATTTGCTTAATCCCCTCTAAGTTCCTCAACTTCAAACGTTTTAGTAGGGGGCACCGAGAAATGAGAGCCCCAAGCCCATTCGGAGACAGCACAACGTGCTAAAGATCCAAACTTTCCAAGTTCTTGAATCCTTCAAACATCGACGGGATCTTCATCAAACATTCGTACAATTCCAAATGAATTAAGTATCGGCAATTGAATAAGGAGGTGGGAATCTAGTAGTACTACCATTTCTAGAAGTCGAGTACAATTTCTTTAATGCACACTCTGGATAGATGAAGAATCTAGGCGTCAATGTCACTCGTGGCACAAAATTCTTTGTGCGAGAGCTTGAACTTTTGTATTGGCCCAGTATGAAGCAGGAGTGTTGGCACTTGATTTTTTGTCCAATTTTCAATTTTACATAAAAATCATGAAAATTAGGATTAGGAACCTTGGCCATGCTTAGAAACCTCTTCCTAAACAAAAAAATAATTTTTTTAGATTTTTTGTGAATTTTTTCTCAATTTCTTTTTGGCTAAAAAGGGAGAAAAATCAAGAAAAATACTAAATGGAATTTTAAAAAATTCCATAAAAATAGCCATTAGTCTTCTTTTAATTCCAATTTTAGCACTGCAGTTTCAATTTTAGAAAATTTCAGTTAGGGATATGTTTTTTTCTCAAAATTGGGTAATTTAATATCCTAATTGAGCAAAAAATCCAATTAAGTCATTTTTAGTCATTTTTGGGGCTATGGTGTCTTCACAACAATTGATTCTAGGACCTTGAATTTCACATTGGTCTTTCCAATTTCACAAATTGACAAAAGAATTGAAAAGACCCAAAAATTAATTGAAAATTAGGGATTTTAAGATCCAAATTGGGGATCTTATTCAATTTGAAATTTTCGATTGAAACCTATACCTTCCCTATGGTTAATTGAACATGGGTAATTCAATTTTTATCTCAAGTTTACCTAATTAAATTATTTGGACCCTTAATTGAATACAATCCCAATTAAACCGGCGCAAAATTCAGAATTTTTGGGTTTAATGAGGATGAAAACTCAAATTAATTTCATATTTTGAGGTAAAAAATGTAAAGGAATCGAAATTAGGGGTTAAAATAGTGAAATTGGGTCAAAATTGGATCGAATTTGGCAATTTAGACCCACCCGGTTCTACCGGGTTGGTCATATCCAACCCGACCTGACCCAAGTTGGTCATCTCCTTCACCCTGCTTAGACAATGCATGGGAAAGGAGAAGAAAATATCATCTCAACCCTATCTCTTCGCCAACTTAGAATTCTTATTCAGCACATGAAAAACATTATTGGACAGCTGGAGAATCTCTAGCTGTCCATCCTCATCTGTTGTAACCGATCGGTGAGTTGGTTAGGGGTGAGAACCGACTGGGGGAAGGAGAAGAAAAAGGAGAGAAAACTTGTTATCACAAAACAGAAGGTGCTCGACGAAAATCCAAAGAGAGAGAGAGAGAGAGAGAGAGAAATTAAGAGTGAGAATAAGTGGAGGTCCTTTAGGCCGAGCGATCGGTACTATTCCAATTGTAAAAGCGCCAGCAAATCGGTCTCTCTCTGGTGAACCTCCTCACTAAAGGTCCAGAAGCAAGACTAATCGGGGAAGGTTTGAAAAAAGGTCCTGATCGATGAATCCGATGCTTTTCCGGTGAAACGGTGACCCCGTGCTTGAAGAACAACTGTAGGAGAATCATCCTAGAGCTTCCTTGTTGCTCGGAATTTCCAATCTAACCTCCGGTGAAGAAGGTAAAAATGCTTCCCACTCACACACCAACCATTCGATAAAATGTTTGAATAATTGACCGAACCTTGTTATGTTTGATTCAGCGATTTTCTTTTTGTGATTGTGATTATTGATGGCACATCCATATTTATGATCATTTACTTTGTCATTTAATGCATTTTGGATCATGATTGTATGAAAACCTTAAGTCGACCCTCATGATCATCCTCGCCAGAGCTCCCAAACCTCGTCGGAATGCTTTCTAGTGGCTAATGGCCTATCCAGTTGGTGTTTCTGATCCTATTTGATGTTCTGGTTGTTGTTTTGAACGCTAGAAACGGTTAGGACGTGTTGTTTGATAATTTGAATGTTATAAGCATTTGATTATGACAGTTTTGAGTTAGTGTTTTTAGCCTCGATTTTCACCGACTAGCGACCATCCGGCTATGTTCTGGCAAGGCTAGGTGTTTAGAGGGTGTGGGATAGTTGATCTAAGAGCTAAGGTGGTGGTCGGAATATGATCAAAGGGTTACCGGAGATTGACGTTAAGTGACGGCCCTGAAAACATAAAAAAATGAACTCATGCCCACCAAGTGTTTGTCAATATGCCTAAGAGAAAAAAAGAAGGAACGGTGCCATTTTTTAGCACTGTGCTCGCTGGGAATTCGTCGGAGACCGATCAATCTAGTCCAACCCAGTCAAATTGGTCTGAACCGGTCCAGTTCGATCCCGGGTGAGAATAAAAAAATGAATAAAATGAATAAAAAATCATAAAAAATTAGAAAATTAAAAAAAATAGAAAAATCATTAAAAAAATTTAGCAAATTCAGAAAATTCCCAAAAAAAATTAGATAATTCAGAAAATCCATAAAAACTAGAAAATTCTGAAAATTCCTTAAAAAATGGGAAAATTCTGAAAATTCATAAAAACTAGGGGAAATTTTATAAAAAAAATTCAAAAATTCACATAATGGCTTAGAATACCTGTGGTCACCCACTTTGAGTGAAATTTAAATTTTTTGAGATGCCCAAGTGATATTTTTGAAGATTCCTTAGTTTAGGGATTAAAAAGGGTTTTAACCCCTAAAAAAACGGTAAAAGGGATTTAACCCCAAAAAGGGGTCTTCCCCCTAAAAAACCCTAAAGCCACATAATCCATTGAATGAACAAACCTTTAGGGCTTTACTAGGGTTTAGGTGTTTTGATTAATTTTTATTTTAGAGACTATTTTAGAATTACTATGTTTGATTGATTGATTTCTCCCAATAAGAATGGTTAGATTTAGTGGATAAGCCTTGCAAAATCGTGTGACATATTTTGACACTCCGTATCATTTTAGGTACCAAAAGAGCATTAAGGATCTCGATTTGGGATCATTAGCGTAACCAAGTCCCCTTACTCTATGTAATCTTTGATTCGTAGAAATCGTGATATTTCTCCCATACTTAGATTAGGTTTTTAGTCGACTAGTAAAGAGTAGTGGCGACTTCAAAGTAAAATTTAGGTTAAATAGAAAAATTAAAAAATAAATACCTACTATCTTGTGGGGTATGATATGGGAGAGACTCTTGCTCGTCTAGTTATGGGATGTTTGTGAGACGTTTGGACGAAATATCCATTTCGGACCTTAGTAGCTCATTCGGGGACGATTTCCTCATTCATGACAAACGAAAGAACCTCCAAAGGCGAGTGAAAGCGCGGCACGACAAAGAGAACCTTGTCAATTATCTTCACCAAGTTTTCATGTAGACATGGTTGGAGAGAAGGAATTCTTGTGGCCCTCGTGCATTGGTCATCAAACACAAGTTGTGGAACAAAGGACCATCTGTACCTCCACTTTCTCGACAATAGTCCTCATTGTCTGCTTAATTGGCAAGTGCAACAGGATTTGGTCCATTATGTGCCCTTGTAATTAGCTGATCTTGTCCAACATTTGTTTACTCTACCCAAAATCCATGTGAATATTTGTTTCTTAGTTTGACCCCAATCCTAAGGAATTCCTAGGTACTTTCCAGCTTTTTCTATTCCGGGACGCTCATTTCTGTCGCCATGTTCCTTCTCAACGTCTGAGGATAGTCCTGACTAAAGAACATACTGGATTTATTCAAGTTGACGACCTGTGCCAAAGCAAAACAGTACTGGTTTAAAATTCCTGCTACATTCTGACACTCTTGAACCCTTCCATCTAGAAAGAATATTGAGTCATCCACAAACAAAAGATGAGATAGGGTTGGGCAATGTCTATTTAGTTTAATTCCTCTTATACTTCCTTCCTCCACCACTTTCTTTAAAAGACAGGATAGCACATTAGCCACTAAAATAAAGAGGTAAGGGGAGAGTGGATCTCCTTGACGTGATCCTCTTGCAAGTTGGAAGAAGTTAAGTGGTTCACTATTAAATTTTATGCTCAAGGATGCTGACGTCACAAAATACATAATACGAGCTACCCATTTGGCATCGAAATTCATTTTGATCAAACATGCTTCCAAGAAATCCCATTCTACCCTATCATAGGCTTTTCTCATGTCTAATTTGAGCACCGCTTGAAACTTATTCTTTCTGTTTCGAATTCTAAGCTGATGCAATACCTCCTGTACCACCATGATATTGTCTAGAATTTATCTCCCCCCCCCCCAAAAAAGCACTTTGTTTACCGGCTATCAATTCCGGAAGAAAAGGTTTAGGGCGATTCGCCAAAACCTTTAACTTATATCCAAAATTGCATAAGCTAATTGGGCGAAATTGGTAAAGACTTTCTAGATTCGACACCTCTGGAATAAGAGCAATATGAGTTCTATTCAACTGAGAATTAAACATTCCGGTTTCAAAGAAATCCGCCACCATTTTGAACACATCCTGGCTTATTATCTCCCAATTGTTAGAAATTAAACCAAATTTGTTAGTACTTGTTTCCTTTTTTGAGTTTGTTTGTATTTCCATATTTTGATTTTTCATATATATGGTGAGATATTAAGAGATAAGATAAGATATTGTGAGATATTGTTTCTAGTTATATTTTAGAAAAGTTTCCTAAGTCAAGTAGGTTTCCTAATTAGAATAGGTTTCCTAGAAAGATGTTTCCTATTTCGAATCAAACTATGGTCTATATATAGTCTATTTCTCTTGTAATTGAGATATGCAATAGAAAAGTGCGAATTGCGATTGTTTCACCTTCAAAAAATTTCTTCCATCAAATCAAGTTGTTGCCGCGTCTTAACGCTCAACAAATTGGTATCAGAGCTTACGGTTCATGATCATGGCCTCAACGAACAATCAGCTTCCTCTTCAATATCCTCGTCTTACCAAAAAAAATTATGGTAACTGGGCTGTTAGAATGAAAGCTCTACTCGGCGCCTACGGTGTGTGCGAACTTGTTAGCACTGGTTATGATGAGCCAGAGGATGAAGCCACGTTGAACCAGAACTAGAGGAATGCCTTGGAGAAGGTTCGTACGAAAGATCAATATGCCCTGTCGATCATCTATCAATCGTTAGATGATTCCATGTTCGAAAAAGTTTCGAACGCCACTACCGCTAAAGAGGCATGGGAGATTCTTCAAAACACACGTTAAGGAGTTCAGAAAGTTCAGAAGATTCGCCTTCAAACCTTGAGAGGTGAATTCGAGGTAATTCACATGAAAGAATCTGAATCGATTGCTGATTATTTCACGAGAATTTTGGCAATTGTTAACCAGATGAAAAGAAACGGAGAAGACGTTTCCGATGTTCGTGTTGTTGAGAAAATACTTCGATCCTTAGACAATAAGTATGATCATATTGCGGTTGCAATTGAAGAATCCAAAGACTTAGATGCCATGACGATCGATGAACTTATGGGTTCATTACAAGCCCATGAAGAAAGGTTTAGAAAGAAAAAGATTGAACCGGTGGAGGAAGTTCTCCAAACGCAATTGACCATTCGAGATGAGAAAGAGCAAAGAAGAGATCCCGTACAAAATCGCGGGACAAATCAAGATCGTGATCGAGGTCACTTTCAAGGAAGAGGTCGTGGACGAAGCAGAGGAGATCTTAGTCGAAGTGATGGAGGATACCAGTACCAAAGAGGCGTTTGTGGAAGAGGAAAGAACTCGACAAGCCAATGGTATGATAAATCTAAAATCCGATGTTATCATTGCAATAAACTTGGCCATTATGCTTCTAACTGCTGGAACAAAGAAAGTAGCAGAGCAGACGAAAAGGCGAACTTGGTGAATAATGCTGATCAAGTTCTCTTATTGGCATTAAAAGAATATGAAGAAGGTCAAAGCGATATGTGGTATTTGGATACCGGCGCAAGCACTCACATGTGCGGGAGAAAGGAGATGTTTGCCGAGTTAGATAAGACAATTAAAGGGTCTGTCTCATTCGGTGATAACTCTAAAATTCTTGTTGAAGGGAAAGGTACAATTTTGATTTGCCTAAAGAATGGTGCACGTCAGTTTATTACCAATGTTTATTATGTTCCAAAAATGTCAAGCAATATCTTGAGTTTGGGGTAACTTCTAGAGAAAGGTTATACTGTTCATATGAGAAATCTTAATCTTATGTTGAGAGATCGAAATAATAAACTGATTACAAATGTGAAAATGTCGAAGAACAGGATGCTTATTCTTAATATAAAGAGTGAGATGTCTCGATGTCTAAAGGCGTGCGTAGATGATCCTTCATGGTTGTGGCATTTGAGGTTTGGCCATCTCAATTTTGACGGACTCAATTTGCTTTCTCGCAAGAAGATGGTTTATAGCTTACCACATATTGATCATCCTGATCAATTATGTGAAGGGTGTGTTATCGGCAAGCATTCCAGAACTAGCTTTCCGAAAGAGGCGACTTATCGAGCGAAGAAGCCACTTGAGTTGATTCATTCTGATTTGTATGGCCCGATCAATCCTCACTCATACGGTAATCATCGATATTTTGTTACTTTTATTGATGATTTTACTCGGAAAACTTAGGTGTATTTTTTGAAAGAAAAGACAGAAGTATTTGATACTTTCAAACAATTCAAGAACCTAGCTGAAAAGGAAAGCGGCTATTTTATCAAGGCTTTGAGGACTGATCATGGTGGAGAATTCACCTAAGCTATATTCAATAAATTCTGTGAAAATCATGGTATTCGGCATTTCTTGACGGCCTCGTATTCTCCTCAACAAAACGGTGTGGTTGAATGGAAAAATAGAACCATTCTTGATATGGTTCGAAGCATGTTGAAGAGCAAAAATTTGTCCAAGGAACTTTGGGCTGAAGCTGTTTCGTGTGCCGTCTATCTTCAAAATAGATGTCCCACATATGGACTTGAAGGCGTAACTCCACAAGAGGCATGGACCGGGAGAACACCAAGTGTTTCGCACTTGAGAATTTTCGGGAGCATTGCCTATGCTCATGTCCCGGACCAAAAAAGATCGAAACTTGAAGACAAGAGCAAAAAGCTCATCTTTATCGGGTATGACTCATCATCCAAAACCTATCGATTATTTGATCCTAACACTTTGAAAGTGTATATAAGTAGAGATGTCAAGTTCGATGAAGATGGAATGTGGGAAGAAAATCCAAAAGAAGAAGCGAATGTTCGTGGTGATTCCAATCAAACGGAGTTGAAAGATCAACTTTCACATTCTTCTCCAACATCTTATTCAAGTTCATCAACACCATCCTCTTCAAATAGTGTCGATGAACCGTTATTGCCAAGATCAAGAAGATTGTCTGAAATTTACAAAACTACCGAAGAGCTTCATCTTATATGTCTTCTTGCAGATTATGAACCACTTGCTTATGATGATGCGGCCAAAGAAGAAAAGTGAAGGAAATCCATGAACGAAGAAATTGAAGCCATCGAGAAAAATCAAACATGGGAGCTTGCTAATCTTCCGAAGGACAAGAAATCAATTGGTGTTAAATGGGTGTACAAGGCCAAGAAGAATGAGAAAGGTGAAGTGACAAGATACACAGCTAGATTAGTTGCGAAGGGGTATAAGCAAAAAGCCGGAATTGACTATGATGAAGTTTTTGCCCCCGTCATCCGCATGGAAATGATTACATTGATTATTTCCATTGCTGCTCAAAATAATTGGTGGATTTATCAAATGGATGTCAAATCAGCATTCTTGAATGGCATCCTTGAAGAAGAAATTTATGTCGAACAACCCGAGGGGTTTGTTGTGAAAAGTCATGAAGATAAAGTACTGAGGTTGAAGAAAGCTCTATATGGGCTTAAACAAGCACCGAGAGCATGAAATTCCAGAATTGATGCATATTTCAAGGCGAATGGATTCTCTCAATGTCCATACGAGCATGCACTCTATTTGAAGCAAGAAAAAGGTGATATTCTGCTCGCCTGTTTAAATGTTGATGATCTTGTTTTTACAGGAAATAATTTAGTGATGATTGATGCTTTTAAGGCATCGATAATGGTCTCATGAATTATTTTCTTGGTATTGAAGTGAAGCAAAGTGCCGATGGGATTTTTATTTCCCAAAAAGGATATGCAGAAAATATCCTTGAAAAATTTAACATGAAGAACTGTATACCGGTCAATACACCAATGGAGTGTGCAACCAAGCTTTCGAAGTTTGATGATGGTGCCGATGTTGACTCGACATATTATAGAAGCTTGATTGGGAGTTTGAGATACTTGACATGCACGAGACCGGATATTATGTATAGTGTTGGAATTGTTAGTCTTTTTTTTTTGGGTAAGGTAAAAATTTATAACTTTTCATAAACCAATTACAACCAGAGGCTAAAGGCATCCAATGATCCAACAAGGAGTGGGATCAAAGGCCTTAGCAGGAACTATACACCCAAATAACAAAAAAAACTGTACAAAGAGGACAGAAAACAGCCTAAGTAGTGGCTGGACTACTAGTAAAAATAGTGGCTGAGAGGCCCCAATTCCTTTGCATTCGACGATTAGCAGGAGTGTCATGGATTGTCCCCATGGCAAGAGCTTTGTCCTTCACGACCTTGAGAAGGTGCTTACGCATTCCCGGGATAAAGATAGTCTTGTTTCTGAACAGGGAATTGTTCCTTTCAGTCCATATAATATGGCATAATGCGCCAAAGGCGAATCTGGAGAGACTATGAGCAAATGAGGAAGTATTGCATACTTGCATAGCCCAGGTAATAAGATCAAGCCAGGCCTTGTTACTCCATGGAAGGTTGCACTTGGTCGCCTAGAAAAAAGCTAGTCTTCTTGTAGCCGAGCACTCAAAAAATAAGTGGTTGATGGAATCCGGGACCTCACCACAAAACGCATATACAGCGGCTTCAATCCTACGGTTTTGTAGGAGTAAAGTCTGCGTGGGAAGACGGTTTAGAGAGATTACCCAAAGAAGAAAGGCATGTCGAGGGACTATATGTTTATTCCAAACAAAGGAATGCCATGGAGCTGGGTGACCCGTGGTTCTGATTTGGTTCCAGGCTCGGCTGACAGAGAATGGAAGAGAGGGGGAGGAAGCCCATTTCAAAACATCCGGTGTGTCATCCATAAAAGTAGGATGTGGATCAGTCCAACTAAGGATGGTATCAAGCGCCGCTGAAGGTTGCCAAATGCCATCATAGAACTCTCGAACTGAAGCCTCATGAGGAATCCTGGATTGATATATGTTCAAGTTGGAGAATACCCGGAAGAGGGGGCCTTTAGCGTGCCACCAATCAAACCAGAAAGAAACCGAGCGCCTATTACCAATAGTCCATCTAATAGACCAAGGGCAGTGGAACGTAAATCCAGGAGTTTCTTCCAGATCTAGGAACAAAAAGTGGGTTTTGAGACAATCCAAAAGTTTGACTTGTGTTGGAATTGTTAGTCGATACATGGAGAAGCCGAAATCATCTCATCTTAAAGCTGCAAAGAGAATACTTCGGTACATCAAAGGTACTATTTCTCATGGTTTACACTATTATTGCTCTGAATCTTACAACCTTAGAGCTTATTCGGATAGTGATTATGGTGGAGATATCGACGATCGAAAAAGCACTACGGGATTTGTATTTTTCTTGTGCGACACTGCTTTCACGTGGTCATCAAAGAAGCAATCAAGTGTTACTCTATCGACATGTGAAGCTGAATATGTAGCTGCATCTTCATGTGTTTGTCATGCAATATGGTTGAGAAGACTACTTAAAGATATTCTTATGGAGCAGAAGAAAGCAACAGAGATTTTTGTTGATAATATTTATGCTATTGCTTTGGCAAAAAATCCAGTTTTTCATGAACGAAGTAAACATATCGATGTTCGATATCACTTCATCATAGAACAGGTTAAAGAGAATGAAGTTGAAGTATTGCATGTGAAGACCGGAGATCAAGTAGCAGATATTTTTACTAAACCTCTCAAGATCGATGCTTTTCGAAAGTTCAAGAGCCTGCTTGGAATGATCGATGGAAGAGAATTTGGTTTAAAGGGGAGTGTTAGAAATTAAACCAATTGTTAGTACTTGTTTCCTTTTTTGAGTTTGTTTGTATTTCCATATTTTGATTTTTCATATATATGGTGAGATATTAAGAGATAAGATAAGATATTGTGAGATATTGTTTCTAGTTATATTTTAGGAAAGTTTCCTAAGTCAAGTAGGTTTTCTAATTAGAATAGGTTTCCTAGAAAGAGGTTTCCTATTTCGAATCAAACTATGGTCTATATATAGTCTATTTCTCTTGTAATTGAGATATGCAATAGAAAGGTGCGAATTGCGATTGCTTCACCTTCAAAAAATTTCTTCCATCAAATCAAGTTGTTGCCGCGTCTCTAACGCTCAACACCAATGATGATGATGATAAATTGGCCATTTAGTCCATCCGGACCAGGAGCTTTAGTTGCCCCTAATTGGAAAACCACGACCCTTACTTCTTCCATGTTAAGATCAGCCATCAGTTTTTTGTTAATTTCCTCTGACAACATCCTTGGGCACTGTTCTATGACTGGTTGAAAGTTTCTAGGACCATTTGTACTACAAAGCTCTTGAAAAAAATTTCGTCGTCATACTTTTGAGTTGCTCAATCTCTCGAATCCACTAGTTCTAAGAATTTTTCAGCGTTATAATTCTATTCCTTTGCCTTCTTTGTATGGTTGTGGCGTGAAAGTATCGAGTATTTTTATCTCCCCATTTAAACCAATTAATCCGAAATGCATCCCCATGTACATTTCCTCCTGCCGCCAAAGGCTTTCAATTTTTGCTTTCAGCTCCTTAACTCTTCCCCCATTTTGTTCTCCGCTAACCGAATTTGTTAACTGTTGAAGCTCCACTTTAACGGAGTTTATTTGTTGGGAAGAGTTTGTAAATTTTCTCTTGCTCCATTTCTCCAATTCTACTATTGCACGTCTTAGCTTTCTTGTCATATCAGCTCTTCCCAATTTTGGTGACTCCGAAGCAGATTTTACTACATCTTAACATTCTTCATCTTCTATCAAGAAAGCTTCGAACTTAAATTTTTTTTTTCCTTTTTGCAAGGGTCGGGAATAAGGATACTAAGAGAGGGCTATGGTCTGAACCAATGGCTAGTAGGGCAAAAACTTCAGCTTCTGTGAATTGTACTCTCCATTCTACGCTATAGAGGACTCTAACCGGTCTCTATTTCACCAAATCTCCCCCGTCTCTATTATTAGCCTAGATAAAAGCACATCCCTTACTTTCTACATCCATTAAACAACAATCATTTAAGAAATCTTGAAAAGCAACTAAGCGGAAATTCTCAACTACCCTTCTCCCTACTTTTTCCTAGTGATACAAAATTTCATTGAAATCTCCCATTACAGCCCAGGGTAGATCATTACAACTTTTGATACATTTGAGCTCCTTCCACGGTACAAGCCTCTCCTAAAAATCATTGGCTCATGGACGAAAGTAATTCTCATGGCATTATGTCCCCCTTCTCCTTTGTACAAAGATTGATGAAATATTTACTTCCACCTCTTCTGTCAACATAGCTGATAATCCCCCTGATATGCCATCTGGTTCCACTATAAAACAATTCTGAAAGTTGCAGATTCTCATTACCCTCTTGATGCAGTGTTCAGCAAGTAATTCAAGCAAAACCTTACTTAGAGAGAAAAATTTCGAAATTCAATATTGATGATAATGTTCTGTTCTTAAAAAAGAACCCTAAAACAAGCTTATATATCCCTAAACCAAACCCTACTATGATTATAAAGCATAAAATATCTAAATTACAAAACTATCCTTCAAATTAAAACCCATAAAAAATTATTAAAGAAATAAAAAACCCATGTAAATGATCTCGAATCACTAAAATCCATAGGTAATCACGACCAAAGGCGTAAGTTTTGTTCATAACGTCGTTTCGCTTCAAAGGACCAAATTTGCGCTCGATCTGATGTCGTCAATCGGGTCCGCTGGTTCTAGTCGCATCATCGTTTCGCCCTCCGTTTGGACTTCTGCCTGTCCAACCAGTCGAGAAACGCTTCACAAATAGATTCTGCATCATTCTCCTCCATTTGAAAAGAACTCGTCCTCGAGTTAAAATCAGGATATGGATATATCGGCTCTGTGGACTCATGAAAAGGTGATAAATCAGCAATATTGAAAGTGTTAGATATGTCCATACTATGTGGAAGGTCTATAACATAAGCATTATCGTTGATGTTCTTGCTGATAGTTTAAGGCCCATATTTTTTTTGCTGCAATTTGCTATAAGATCCAACTGGTAAGCGCTCTTTACGAAGAAAAACCACGACTTGATCACCCACTGCAAATACCTGCTTCCGCCTGTGTTTATCTTCTGCAGCTTTATACTGCTAATTAGCTTCCTCCAGTTTTTGTTTGAATGATGCACTTCCACAATTTGCTTAGACATATGATCTGCTACTACACTTTTATCCGCTTACTTAGGTAACTGTACCAAATCTAAAGTATGTTGAGGCGTCTTTGTATAAACAAAAGAAAAAGGCGACCTGTCAATAGAACTATGAATTGTATTATTATAAGCAAACTCTGCTTGTGATAAAGCAATATTCTATTGCTTTGGCTTATCTCCACAAATGCTTCAAATCAAGTTTCCTAGAGTTTTATTAACCACCTCTATTTGCCCATCAGTTTGCAAGTGAGCTATGCTACTGAAATTTAAAAATGAATCAAACAGTTTCCACAGAGTCCGCCAAAAATGGCCTAGAAATTTACTATCCCTATCTGAGGTAATAGACTTGGGCACACCATGCAAACGAACCACTTCCTTAAAGAATAATCTGGACACACTAACTGCATCAGAAGTCTTCCTACAAAGAATGAAGTGCACCATCTTGGAAAATCTACCAACCACAATGAAAACAGAATCCACGCCTCTTTTGTGTCCGTGATAAATCAAGCACAAAATCCATGGATAGATTTTCCCATATATTGTCAGGAACAGGCAAAGGTATATACAAACCTGTATTCTTAGATTGACCCTTAGCAGTTTGGCAAACATAACACTTTTGTACGTACCTACCGACATCTCTACGCAACTGGGGCTAGTAAAATCGCTCTCGAACTGTAGCAACAGTTTTATCACGACCTAGATGTACAGCTAATCCACCACTATATAAATCAAGAATTACCTTCTCTCGTAATGATGTTCGAGGAAGGTAAAGCTGATTGCTACACATCAAATAGTCATCCTGCACATAAAATTCTTGCACAGGTTGACCAGCAACACATGACTTCTAAATTTGCTCAAAGTCATCATCATCTGCATAATAATATTTCAGTTGCTCGAACCCCAAGATGTATTGGCTTAATGTAATCAACAATCCAGTTCTCCTACTCAATGCATCTGCTACAACATTATGCAGATCTGACTTGTGCTGTAATCTGAAAGGAAATTTTTGCAAAAATTGACATCATCGTAAATGCTTATCTTTGTTAATCCTTTTCTAACTATTTAGATACTTCAAAGTTTCATGATCAGAATAAAAGACAAACTCTTTCCCAATCAAATAATGCTCCTAAGTCTTCAAAGCCCTTATGACAAAATAGAATTCTTTATCATAAGTGCTCCATTTCTACCTTGCGTCATTGAGCTTCTCACTAAAATAGCAAACTGGTCTACGCTCTTAAAATAAAATTGCTCCTATACCCACTTTACTAGCATCACAGTCCACTTCAAATAGTTTATCAAAATCAGGTAAAATAAGAAAACGTACAGTCCATAACTTCTCCTTCAAAATAGCAAAACTATTTTTAGCTTCCTCTCCCCATAAAAATTTATCTTTCTTCATACATTCAGTAATTGGAGCTGCGATAGTATTAAAATTCTTAATAAATCGCCGATAAAAAGTAACCAACCCATGAAATCTCTTAACGTTAGAAACTATTTTAGGAGTCGGCCATTCTCTGATTGCTCTTACCTTCACCTCGTCTACATCTATTCTTTCAGCAGTAATAATAAACCTCAAGAATAATAGCTTATTAATTAAAAAACTGCACTTCTTAAGATTAATATACGGCTTATTAATCTGCAAAGCTGTCAACACCTCCCTTAATGTGCATTAAATGATCCTCCTCGATCTTACTATAAATCAGGATATCATCAAAATAAACTACAATAAATTTGCCAATAAAAGATTTCAGAACCTGATTCATAAGTCTCATGAAAGTGCTTGGAGCATTGAAAAGTCCAAAAGGCATCACCAACCATTCGTATAACCCCTCCTTTGTTTTGAAAGTTGTCTTCCACTTATCTCTGAACCGAATCCAAATCTGATGGTATCCATTCTTCAAATCCAGCTTCGAAAACCATTTAGGACCGTGCAACCTATCCAACATGTCATCCAATCTCAGAATTGGAAAATTGTAACCCACGATTATTTTATTAATAGCCTTGCTATCTACACACATCCACCAACTCCCATCTTTCTTAGGAGTTAACAAGGCTGGAACAGCACATAGGCTCATGCTATTCTGAATGTGCCCCTTTCGCAACAACTCCTCCACCTTCTCTTTTAGAATCTCGCTCTCTTTAAAACTCATCATGTAATATGATAAATTAGGCAAACTAGCACCAGAAATTAAGTCTATATGGTGCTAAATATCGGGCATAGGCGGCAACCTATCTGAAATCTCTTCAAGCATCAGTTCGCTAAATTCCTTCAATAAAGGCTTGACTACTTCAGGCTGCTCCTCCACTTGTAATTCAGCTTCAATCTCAATTGCTTGTTTCACGACCAGTACGTGAATCTATCGGGTCTCTTTGACCTCAACTTCAAATATCCTCGTAAGGGTAAGGAAATTATTTTCAGTAGCTTGTTTTCCTTTGTTCTTCAATGGTAGCAACATATACTTCACTCCATCTTTCACAAGGTTATACTGATTGCTTCTTCCCGAATGCTGAGCATCTATATCAAATTGTAACGGCCTCCCAAATAACACATGACATACATCCATGTCTACTATATCACAATACAGCTCATCATGATACTTACCGATGGAGAATGGAATTTTGCATCGTTTAGTCACTTGAATGCTTTTCGCTTCAGATTTAATCCATCCTAATGTATAGGGATTAGGATGCTTTTCCATAGGTATTCCCAGCTTCTTCACTATCTCCTTCCCAATGATATTCTCCATGCTTCCACTATTAATAACCACAGCAAAGATATTTCCCAGAATGGTGCACCTGGTTCGGAATAACTGATGGTGCTACGAATCAACTTCCTGTTTTGGGGCCAACAACATCCTACGCACCACACAGTTAACTTGCTCCTCTTCTTCATCTTCCAAATCATCGTCCTCACCATCCGACGTATAGCAATATCCATCCTCCTCCTCTTCTCTTGCTACTACGTTTATGGTCTTTCTCTGAGGATATTCATTAGATCGGTGCCCAGGTTGATTATACCTATAACATTTTATCGCGGCTAGTTTAGCATAAGGGTTAGGGTTCGTAGTTTTCTGTGCTTGCATTCCCTTATCTCTCGGCTTGTTTATATGGCTCTTTTCTACCATCTTATCTTCCTGATTTTGTCCTGCGTTAAGCGATTATTAAAACTGTCATTTTCTACCGAACTGCTATCTCGATAATTTTCGTAGCATCTTATTCCTCTGTGCTTGCATTCCCTAACCCTTCTCTTGCTAATTTTCTTAGCAATATCCATCCTCCTCCTCTTCTCTTGCTACTACGTTTATGGTCTTTCTCTGAGGATATTCATTAGATCGGTGCCCAGGTTGATTATACCTATAACATTTTATCGCGGCTAGTTTAGCATAAGGGTTAGGGTTCGTAGTTTTCTGTGCTTGCATTCCCTTATCTCTCGGCTTGTTTATATGGCTCTTTTCTACCATCTTATCTTCCTAATTTTGTCCTGCGTTAAGCGATTATTAAAACTGCAATTTTCTACCGAACTGCTATCTCGATAATTTTCGTAGCATCTTATTCCTCTGTCTTGCTGCATCAAATCTACCTTTATCGCCATATTCTTGGCTTCAGTTAAATTTCGCAAAAACTACACTCCAATTTTATCTCGAATGAAGGGTTTCAAACCATCAAGATATCTGGCCATCTGCTGTCCCTCCGTCTCTGATAAATATTCCGCTTCGCCAATCTCATTAATTCAGCCGTATACTTATGCACAGTCCGATTGCCTTATTGGCAATGTTGGTACTGCTGGAACATAATTTGTTCATAGTCGGGTGAAAGGAATTCCTGCTTCAACAGCCTCATCATTCTAGTCTAAGTTCGTACTCTCTTTTTCCCTTCTCGCTCCCTCTTATTCTGCAATCTCTCTCACCATGCAGACACACCCCCCCTTTAATCTACACGTTACTAATCACACCTTTTTCTCACCAAGGGTCTCTATATAGTCAAAAAATCTATCTATATCAGCAAGTCAATCTAGAAATTCTTCTATACCCAAACTTTCATTAAAATAAGGAATATTAACTTTCAATTTAAAATCATTACCTTCACGATCGTCGTAACGTCGTTTTCCATCTCTCCTATCATATCCTCTTTGAAATCGTCCATGATGATGTCTGCCACCATAATCAACACGTTCTTCATCAAAAAAATTGTTTTCTTCTTCTTCTGAACTCTCTGAAACATAGGGTTATTCTGACTGCGGACAAGAACAGGCCTATCAACAAGATCACCGCGAGCAAGATCTGCACCCAGTCTTCTACCGTTTCACCGATTTCGGTTCACATTAACGCCGAGACCTTCGAATTGATCTGTTAACTCATCAAATCGTTCTTCGAAACAACGAAGACTTTGATCGAATCGTTGATCCAAGCATTCCATTAAATCCTGCTCCAAACGTTGCAGCACGTTGTCCCCAAGGGTTGGGGGTCCAGTTTCCTGATCATCGTCACGAAGGCCATCGCCAATCGCCATAGGCTCTGATACCACTTAACGCAGTGTTCAACGAGTAATTCAAGCAAAATCTTGCTTAGAGAGAAAAATCTCGAAATTCAATATTGATGATAACGTTCTGTTCTTAGAAAAGAACCCTAAAACAAGCTTATATATCCCTAAATCAAACCCTACTAGGATTATAAAGTATAAAATATCAAAATTACAAAACTTCCCTTAAAATTAAAACCCATAAAAAATTATTAAAAAAATGAAAAATCAATGTAAACGATTCCGAATTGCTAAAATCCATCGTTAGTCACGGCCAAAGACGTGAGTTTTGTTCAAAACATTGTTTCGCTTCAAACTACTGAATTTGAGCCCGATCCGATGTCGTCAACTGGATTTGCCGATTCTAGCCGCATCACCGTTTTGCCTTCCGTTTGGACGTCTGCTTGTCCAATCGGTCTAAAAACGCTTTACTAATAGATTCTGCATCACCTCTTCACTCTTTTTTCATGATTTTTTGTCTCCATTACAAACACTAAATTAGGCTTTTCTTAAACCACAAGGGCTCTTAAGGCTTGGACTGTCAGGGGTGAGCCTAAATTCTGATAATTCCAACAAATAAAATGCATTTGTAATCCGATGTCTTATTAGGGCTAGCCACCAGAGTCCATTTTTCACCTTCCGTCAGAATGTGCACAAGTTCATCCAAGAGCTATCTCTCTGCTTGTCCGTAATTACTCTCTATCAAGTTGCTAATGGTACCTCAACAGTTTCAAGCTATTATATCCGCAACAACTGCCACGAACTCTACTGCGACGTAGCCACAGAGAGACACAACAAAGAAGAATCCTAGCTTATCTTTCCATCAAGCATTTTGTTGAACACTAGATCTGCACGTGGAAGTAGCTTCCGATTAGCAAAGGATTGGAGGCTCAATCAAGGAGGTGATGAACCAGATGAGTCAAGCAGCGGCTGAGAAGGCTTGGTTTTAAGACGCATCAACTGGTAACAACGAACTGAAACCAGCAGTGAAGAAGGAACCGTAACCCTGGTTGGAAAGCGACTTGATTAAATGATATGGCTTTGGGTGGAAGTGGAAGCACAGAGGCGTAGGGTGGTGTAGACGATGGAGGATTGGAGGCAGAATGGATGATGAGGAAGGACTCTCGTATCGAAATCGAGAGAGTAAGCTCCCATAGAAGGGAGAGGTTCGACTCGGTGTCGACTTGGGTAGCCTTGAAATTTAAAGAAGTGTTTCTACAATCATCCACAACACTCTTTTTCTTCTTTCGGAGACGATGTTCCTTCTGTTGCGGTCACGGGAAGAAATCACCCATTTTGCATCACGAATTTTTATAAACTCATAATTCACGGATTTTCCTTCATTCATGCTTGTCCCGACAATGGTTGCCATTTGATCTTTGACTCTGAAGTAGAAGCACTTCCTGACATCTTGAGCACGAGACTTTGATACCAAATACAAGGTCCCGAATATAATAATCAAAAAGGAGTGAATTGGTTGAAACGACCACGGGTGATTTTTCAAATCTTTTCATTTAAGAGCAGATTTTAAAACTTCTGCAAACTGTAACTTTTGGAACTTCTAAAATCTGTGTGAGGTGCATCGTTGAAAATGATCTTATGCATGTCTAGGCAACAACAAAGAGAAAAATGGACAGAGATTACGAAGACAAGATTTATAGTGGTTCGGCCATCATTTTGCCTAATCCACTCTGCCAGCTTTAGCGGCCCAATCAGGTCATATCAATTAGTGTGAACAGGTATTAGATTTCACTTTCTACAAGACTAGTTTCTCAATTGATGCCCTACGGCAGAATTAACCTTTTTTTTATTGCTGATTCACCCACAACCGCATTAGAGCTCTCATGTTCTCCATTGATCCCACGAATGGATTTACAAATTCCTTCGTTAAACACTTTGACAAAATCACAATTCCCTTTATGGGAACACTTATAATGATAATCCTTGTTCTCTCTCACACTCATCCAAGTGTCTACAGTTTAATAACAAGTGTTCAGAGGAGATTTACAAGCAAGCTCTCGACTCTCAGAGTAAGAGTCGCAAATTTCAGACTCCTGAAAATGAATAGATGGTCGTAAGTTCACGTATGTGCATCAATTCGATCGACTCCCCTCTCTCCCTCCCTCCTCCCTTCATCCCAATTTTCTGATTACTTTTATTTGCTGAGGTAACACATACTTGGTGTCCAACTCAGCGTTTGAATCGGCTCATAAAAAAGTCGAGCTAATTTTAACTTAACCCATTTATTCACTCATCATTCCGTCTGACCTCGTTAATAATGGGACTATCAGTGGACCATTTAAAGAAGTGTGCAGGCTATTTTGGTAAAGAAAAAGTAGTAGAGGGATTGATTTTCAATTTCTGAAAGGACTGCAAAGCCAAAAGAGTGGCATTATATCCCCCGAAAAAATTAAAAAGTGCAGCCAGCTTAATGGCACTGTTACAAATTCAGCGTAATGGCAACCGAAATATAAAACTTCCTAGCTAATTGCTAAAAATGGCCCTTATGCAGTAAAACCACAAAAGCTAAATCCGTTGAAAGAATAATAAAAACCAGAATCTTAGCACAGTATTAAACAACTGCAGGGAATAAAAATTAACAAAAAAAACCCAGCCTTTCATATTTATTTTAGGTATCGTACTTTATACTAAAATGATTTAGTAAAATGTCATGCATAATTATATAAAAGGGAAATGAAAATTTTAATTGATATTAAAGACTAAATAAAAAATTAAAAAATAGGAAAGTGCAAGTCTTACTCAGTTAGTTGTATCTTAGAAATGGCTTTAATTGAATTTCAATCGGTTGATATTCATCTAGCTTTTTTCTTATTCTTTTTTTGATTTTTTTGTTAGAGGATTCATCTGGTTTAGGGAGTCGTTTTTCTTAAACTTTTGAAAAATTGATTTTATATGGTGTTTTCTTTTAGCTAAAATGGATAAAATGATAAAAATATAATAAAATAAAAAATGATAAATAATAAAAAGTAAAAAAATCCCATTTGCATTTATATTAGGATTACATTTAGGGATTACCTCGATATATGTTTTTGCTTTCGATATCTTTTAGTAAATGTTTGGCTTGGTAGATGATTCCCTTTAACTGAAATTAGATTTTGACTTTGACTTTGAAAATTAGCTCCCGGGCTCCCTTCCTAGGGCTTAATATAAAGAAATGTAATATTCTTTGCCCGACTCATATTGGGTTTATTTTCTCGCATTTTTATTGTCATTACGTTTACTTTTATGCTTTAGATGTGTGGCTTTCAATACTGTTGATTTGATATGATTCTTGCCTCTTATGATTGATGGAAAATATTTTCAAAAATAACCACGCATGGACATTTAGTAGGGCGTAACTAGAGACTTAAAATGAATAAAAACCACATGATTCACGTTTTCGATAAAAAAAAATGAGTTCATATATTGAAATGACGCTAATTAGACTAACGAAACCAAGTTCCCCACTTTAGATCTCTGATTAGGAAATGAAACATCCTCCTAACATTCCAATGTTCCACTTGGCTCCTAGTTGACCTCAAAAAGACTAGTGATGACTCCAAGTTAGATAGAGTTATCATTGTGTATTCAAATCGAACTAACGTCGCTCGTGGTAAGGTTTGGGAAAACCCGCGCCAAGCGAGAGCGAGCACCTTAATTAGAGGAATATGCCGTTTCTGCTCGATAAACCACTAAACCTGCTTCCCCCTAAGTAACCCATTAGGGAGGGTTGTGACAATGTGGAAATTCTAAGACCACAACCCTTTAATTTCCTGGAATAAAATGCAATGTTGTACGAAGTAAATGAATACTAATGCAGATGTGAGACATGAAAATATGCAATTTGTAAGAGTCTACAAAAGCTAGACATGTTGAAGCCGCAAGAAACTAAAGAACGATGACGTGGAATTTCAAGAAAAAGTTTGTCTTCAGAGCAGCTTAGAGCCGGCATGAAAGGATTACAAATATAACAAATATTTGGGAGAGACACCACATTAATAAAGTTCCTATCGGTGGACCATTTAAAAAAGTTTACGGGCCATTTTTTTAAAAAAACAGTGAATAAAGGGATTGATTTTGAATATTTGACAGGATTACAAAGCCGTAAGGGACATTATCTCCCCTGAAAAAATTAAAGAGTGCAGCTAGCCTAACGGCACCATTACACTGAATTTGTAATAGTGCTCTTGTGACCACAATTCTCATGTTATGCTGGCTGGACTCATTTTGGCAACCGGAATATAAAACTTCCAAAGCTAATTGCCAAAATTGGGCCCTTATGCTGTAAAACTAAACCCGTTAAAGAATAATGAAAACTAGGATCTTATCATTTAGCACAATATTCAACACCTGTAAGGAACGGAAGTCAACATAAAACCCAGCCTTTCATATTTATTCTTGGTCTCGTGCTTTACACTAAGATTAATTAGTAAAATGAAACCAATATGTTGCTCTTTTTTTTTAACAATTTTCTATGTTGGGTTTGTTTCAACGTTAGAACTAGAAATGACCAAAAGTATAATCTTTAGAAAGTTAACGTGGCAATCGGATGATCAAAAAGACGATGGGACATGATGAGTATCAAGTGGGGAGCATGAATTTATAAATTTTGTGGAACCAAGTTCCTAGTAAAATAAAATAACAACATAAAAGAACTTGTTTTTTGTTAATTATATAGTAACACGCACGTTGCCAACCTAACAGAAGAAGTAAAAATATTTAACAAAAAAAAGAAGGCACTAAAAGTTCGGCAGTGCTATTTGCACCCCATTTTGACTAAGACACTCATTTATTTTCAATTAACTGACTAGAATACCATTTTCTCTCTCTCTCTCTCTCTCTCTCTTCAATCTTTTATCTTTTATCTTTTTTTTATCAAGCTAACAAAAAAAAAACCGGCCTAATATCCTAAAAATCCTCCAACTTTAACTTTTGTCCCAATTTTACCATTTTTCATAAAAAACAACCGACTTTAGGTTCATTCCCAATTCTACCATAAACTTTATCCCATAAAAAACCCTTACCTTTAGGACATGTCCCAATTTTACCCTAAACTTTTTTTGGTCCTATGAAAACCCTTAACTTTAGGTTCTGTCCCAATTTTACCCTAAAAATTTTACAGTCTCATAAAAAACCACAAACTTTTACTTGAATCACAAATCTGCCCCCATTAACTCTTCATCCAAAATTTTTCGTTGACAATCGATAGATAAAAAACTCTTAAGCACGAGCTATTTGAATGTTCCAAGCACTCTCTGACCATGAGAGACGGAACATTCTCGAGCATGAGAGATCAACGAGCGCAAAATCACTAAGGGCGATTTTGACGAAGGTTTAATAAAGAGTAGATTTGAGACTTAAGTAAAAATTGGTGATCTTTTTATGAGACAAAAAATTAGAGTAAAATTGAAATTTAACCTAAAGTTGGGATTTTCATATGTGATAAAAAAAAAAAAAAAGAGTAACGTATGTGTAAGAGTCAAGCAAGCTCTCAACTCTCAAAGAAGATTTTCATATGTGATAAAAATTGAAATTAAAAACGATTGCTTAGAGAAGATTTACAAGCAAGCTCTCGACTCTCAGAGCAAGAGTCGCAAATTTCAGACTCCTGAAATGAATATATGTTCGTAAGTTCACGTATGCGCAGCAATTCGATCGACTTGCCTCTCCCCCTTCTCCCTCCCTCCAAAATCCTTCATCCCAATTTTCTAATGACTTTTATTTGCCGATGGAACACAAACTTGGCGTCCAACTCATCATTTCAGCTGGCACAGAAGAAAGTTGAGCTAAGCATAACTTGACCCATTTCTTCACTATTATTCCGTCCGACCACAAAAGCAAAGGGACCATTGGACAGGCCGTTTTGGGAAAAGAAAAAGTAAAGGGGATTGATTTTCAATTTCTGAAAGGATTACAAGCCACAAGTGGCACTCTTTCCCCCGAAAAAATTAAAGAGTGCAGCTAGCTGAACGGCACCGTTACAAATTCAGTGTAATGGCAACCGGAATATAAAACTTCCTAGCTAATCGCCAAAAATGGCCCTTATGCAGCGCGACGCAAAAGCTGAATCCGTTAAAGAATAATAAAAACCAGAATCTTATCATTTAGCACGATATTAAACACCTGTAGGGAACAAAAATTAACATAAAACCCAGCATTTCATATTTATTTTAGGTCTCATGCTTCATTCTAAAATGATTTAGTAAAATGTCGTGCACAATTTTATAAAAGGGAAATGAAAATTTTAATTGATTTTAAGGACTCAATAATAAACAAATAAACAAAAGAAAAAAATAATTAAAAAAATAGGATACTGCAAGTCTCAGTTAGATAGCTGTATCTTAGAAATAGCTTTAATTGAATTTCAATCGGTTTGAATTCAGCTAGTGTGACATTCTGAATTTCGATCCACTTTCAGGATTTATGAAATGATATTATCATCAATGCACTTTCTGTTGTATCTCACTCGGAATTAGTCATTCTTGATAATATTAACCGTTAGTGAATGGCTAGTTAGGATTTCAGTACGCATGATCCAAAAACTTGAACCTGGATCGACACTTTGACCATAAGGATTGACAATGAGATATTTTGGGCCATTATAGGCCGATCCAAGAATGATTATGGAACAATTTAACAATATTATATAATTGAGTCACGGGTGATTCCATTTAATTGTTGTATGCATTCCGAACGTTCCAAAATCAATTTCTAACAATCGTGTCATTCGGAACCAGTGATTGACCCTCGTAATTACATGACAACCAAAGTCACCATGGCTCAAGCAAACTTAAACCTAGATTGATATCAAATCAACCACGGGTCGATACACGTAAACCTTAAAAGCCGCCCGTTAGTTTGAGATACACAAAAGTCATGTTTAATCGATTTTGGCCACGAATTAAAATCCGAACTTGAGTATCGAACTTTTAAGGATATCAAAATTATTATATTGGACGATGCCTCGTTAAGCTCGCTTTATTATCGATTTGTTCAGAAATTCTCGTAAAAGTGAAAATTGGCTCGGAAATTGGAAAAGACGATTTTACCCCTGTAGATTCTAGAGTTTATTTGTTGAGTGGAAGGACGTAATGGTTTTTTTACCCTAGTGGCCGAAATTTCCTCTCTTGGATAGCTTTGCCCTTGCTTTTTTTATTAATTACAAAAATGTCCTTCTAGAAGCCTTTTGTCAAGATGTAGTCCTAGCCTTTGGATTTTTGCTTGGGCACTAAGGACTCATCCTAGCCCTCCATTTTGAAAGATATGTTCAGCCATCTCTCTCTCTCTCTCTCTCTCTCTCTCTCTCTCTCTCTCTCTCTCCTCACTTTTCCTTGCTCTCTCTCTCTTCATTTTTCTCTCTCTCTCTTCCTCTCCCTTGGCCGAGACACCCACCACCACTGCCCACCACCTACCAGCACCTCACACCACCACCCTGGACCGTTGTGGACCACCGTGAGCCTCCCCTAAGCCGTCGTTCACACCCGGAGCAGCCGTCGTTTGCTGGATCGCCATTTGGGCTGCCGCCGTTTGCCGGAGCTCTTGGCTTAGCCTGGACTAGTGCTGCTGGTTTTGGCTTGGTTCTTCGCTTAATTAGTGGTAAACAACTCCCTAAACCTTGATTAGACTAATAGGTTACCAATGGATAGTGTTTAGGGGTTGTTAAGGTTATTTTAGGGGTTATGGTAGATGCTGAATTAAGGATTTGTTAGTGGCTGAATTTGATGATTATATGGCTGATTTGAATGTTAAGATAGGTAGATTATGTGACTTAAGCTTGAGCATATGTTTTTTTTTTTTGGTAACCCAGGGAACCCCAGCACGGCCGACAGCCAGGAGGTAAACCCTGGGGACGACACGTGCTAACCACCACACACGTGCCACCGGTTAAGTCACCCTGCGGCGACCGGGATTTGAACACTCAACTTTTTGCGAGAGGAAGAGTGCCCGCGCTAGCAGCGCCACCCAGGTGGGTGGTGAGCTTGAGCATATGTTTAATGTTGCTAATTGTGCTTAATTTTTCTAATTATGATTGTTTATTGGTTGTTTTAATTAAATTCGTGGGTTAATCTTGTGGCTGCAATAATCATGTGGTAGTGGCTGAATTGGGTGATTTGGACATTGATCATATGGCCCCCATTAATTCTAGATTAGTTAATGTTAGTTTTAGGGCTTAATTGTCATGATTATGTGCTAATTTTAATCGTACGGTTTAGATTAAATTAGGATGTGATAAAATTTAATCATATGGCTTATTAGAGATCTGAAGTTGATCGTGTGGCTTTAATTGATAATCGCATGACTAATTAGTCGATTATGTGCCGATTAAAGGTTTAATGATGATCGTGTGGTGGATTAGTTGTTTAATGCCGATCGCATGGTTAAATTGTTTAACCGTATGGTTAATTTATTTAATCATGGCTGAGTAGTTGACTATGGCTTGACCGTGTAGTCGGAATGATGATTTCGTGGCCTAACACGAAGATCGTGTGGTTAATTATGGCTATTGTTGGCTTAGCATGGTGTACCGTGGTCATATATTGATGTTTGGTACGAAAACGAGTGCGATTCATAGCATATTTATTCGTGGTAAATTGCACGTCATAAACACTTGAATTGGCTAATTAACGAAGATTAAAATTGGCAATGCGTGGTTGTTTACGTGTCTGACCATGATGAGTTCCGTATAAAACGAGTTCTAGATGATGCCCGGTGGAAGTTCGGATGCTCTCTGGTACCCGACTTGTCGGGAGGGATTGATCCCAGGCATTATCGATCGTGGTGGAGGCCGGATCGATGCTCATAAATGGAATGTCGTCCTGTACCCGACTTGTCGGGGGCCGGAGGGGGGGAGGGGGGTTCAATTCCGGACGTTGCCACGCCCAAAGTAGTAGGGTGATGCCTGGCTATGTCGGAAGACCGGCGGGAGTTCGGTGTGACCTATGATGGGTCGTTAATAATTTGGATAACTTCAAGTGTTATGTGCATATGGCATGTTTTGCGCTTGATTATGGGATAAAATCGTGAGGCACGGTATAGGACATGCTGAAGTGATTTCATCTTATTATCGAGACTCGTGTGAATGATTGAGTATGTCTGGATTATTATTCTTGTTGTTATGCATATTGATAGTTTGACATGGTTGTGATGCAATTCGGGACTTTGTATAGTATGTGGTACCATTGTTCTTTTGAAAGGAACTTAACCTATTGGTTAGAATTGCATGATTAAGGTGCCGGAGGTACGTATTATCCTAGTTGAGGCCTAGGTAGTTTACTTATTGAGATTTTATCTCATTCCCCGTTGTTAAACATTTCAGTCCCTCGACCTTGACTATGACTGAGCCTCCGCTACATTTTGGGGTACCAATGGAGACGGAGCATTGGGTGACTGAGTACCCAATTGGTGAGGATAGAGAGTATCGAAAGTATGAGCGTACAGTTTGGATCAATGATGGTGAGCAGTACTTGACAGCTCACAAGTATATGGCTTGGTTTATGAGAAATGGAGCTCAAACTTTTGGTCCTCTCCGGGGGATCCGATATTCCCCCTAACAATAGTTTAGGAGTGTGGGATCTTATGGAGATTAATCCCTCTGATGGAGTTGTAGTTAATCCTAAGTCCGAACCGATGGTTACGGAACCCCCGGTGTGGTCCGAGGAGTCAGACCCTAAACTGGAGCCCTTACCACCTGGCTCTTATAGCAAGGCATCTAACCTGGCTTCGCTAGGACCACCGCCAAGATGCTGTGGAGGTTTTTGATAGGGTTAAAGATTCCTATCTTTTTGGAGCTCCTCTTTTGAATAGAATAGTGGAGCAGATCGACCACCCTATTCCTTTTTGAGTATGCGTGGTCTGAGTTTGTGGCCTTTAGAAAGGTTTGTATATGTTATCGCTGTATGTGACGTTAAGTTTATAAAATGGTTTGTTGGTTTGCTTAAATTCTCTCTCTATTATCTCATTTGAATGCTTGTTGAATGGAGTGTTCGTTGGGCTTCTGCGTATATTCTCTTATTTGATGGTAACGGGTCGGCGACGAATCCTGGGAGTCGCATTCTTAACGACCATGACGGGATGTTACGTGTTCGTAGAGTACGAGGCGTGACATCTAGTTTTTTTTCTTTTCATTTTTTTTATTAGAGGATTCATCTAGTTTAGGGATTCATTTTCTTAAAATTTTAAATGAATTGAATTTTAGATGGTGTTTTCTTTTTCAGCTAAAATGGATAAAATGATAAAAAAAATTAAAAAAATCCACTCTTCCAGCTCGACACTTGTGTGACATTCTGAATTTCGATCCATTTTTGGGATTTATAAAATTTGCATTTCGTCAACGCGCTTGTAGTATAATCTCGCCCAGAACTAATCACTCTCGGGTTATTGACCATTAGTGAAAGACTAATTGAAAATTGATTACGTGGACCTAAGAACTTGACCATGGTTCGACCGAGGTCGTCCTGGCTCGAGTAAAACTTAGATGTGGCTCAATTTCAAATTAGCCACGATTCGATACGCGTAACTCCTAAAATGGTCAGCTCGACACTTGTGTGACATTCTGAATTTCAACCCATTTTTGGGATTTATAAGATTTGCATTTCGTCAACGCGCTTGTAGTATAATCTCGCCCAGAACTGATAACTATCGGGTTATTGACCATTAGTGAAAGACTAATTGAAAATTGATTACGTGGACCTAAGAACTTGACCATGGTTCGACCGAGGTCGTCCTGGCTCGAGTAAAACTTAGATGTGACTCAATTTCAAATCAGCCACGATTCGATACGCGTAACTCCTAAAAGCTACCCGTTAATTTTGAGATTCGCTAAAGTCGCATTTGATCGAATTTGGCCATTATTTAGAGCCCAAACTTAGGTGTCGAATTTCTTGGAGTTTCGTGATGAAATCAATTGGACGATGTCAAAATAAGTGTGGCCAACCTTGAGATTACTCGGATTTGTCGGAAAGTGAAATTTGGAACGGGTGCGGATTTAGGTCAATATACCTTCCTCTTTATTTAAATATTTTTATGCATTTTATCCTTCTATTTAAATTTAGAATTGGGATTAATTGGAGCCTTTGGATCTTGGTTTGACCCATAAGATAGAATTGTGGCCCTTAGATCATACTTGAGAGGGCTAGAACCTAGTTTGTACCCCTTCTCTCTCTCTTTTTTCATAATGTCTTTCTCTCTCTCTCCCTTCACTCTTTCTCTTTCTCCCTCCTTCACGTGGCCGACTCCTCCTCCTCTCTTCTTCTTCTTCTTCTTCTTCTTCTTCTTCTTCTTCTTCTTCTGTTTTCTTTTCCTTCTTGCTAGTTTTCTACTCCTGTTGTTGCTTCTTGTTCTGCTTCTTGGCTTCTTCTGGCTGCAAGCTTGACCCACAGCCGCTGTCCAGGTCACCGAAAATCGCCGCTCACCGCCGGAGACCACCGCTGCCCACCACACCACCATTTCTTTCATTTCTTGCTCGGTTTGCTTGGGTTTTTCCAAGTAAGTGGCTTCCTAACCTTGACTAGGCTAAGGGGTGACTAATAAACATGTTAGGGATGGTTTAAGGGTTATGGATAGTTGATTTAGTGGCTGGTTGTGCTTGGTTTGCTTGGTGGTGCTTGTTGATTGATGTCCGGTAAGGTTGCTACTACATCGCCGAATTTTGCTATTTTTTCTATGACTTGTGTGGGCGAATTTGAGGAAGTGTTCTTCATGAAAGTTGTTCATAATGTCTTGAAGTATAACATATATTAAATCTGAAATTTTTGGAGATCATTTAGGGTCATTCGTAAGTCCATTTTTGGACTGAATTTAGTCTGCTGGATTTACTGTTCATCCGACCTTCTTATCTTTCCGATTTTCTATAGATTTTTCCAGTACTCTTTTCAACAACCTTTCTTCATAAAAATTGTTGAGAACATTCGTGTCTATAACATATAAAAATTTCAGAGCTTTCCAAAGTGATTTGGATACTGAATGAGTTGTATTTTTTATGGTCTGAGAGGCTGTCCGAGCGAACCGGGTTCTGTTCGGATTTGAGTGTCAAAACGAGGCATTTACAGTCAGAAATGGATTTCGTGTCCTTCATGAAAAATGTTTATCAAGATGGAGTTGATTTATTATTTATTTTAAGGGAAATTCGGTAACTGTGTTACTGCCTAGAATTGCCCGGAATCACCCATTTATGTGTATACACGGTTTTCTCATTTTCGGGCAATTATTCAAAGGCGGGGTTATCAATGAAAAGTGTGGCATTTTATTGGCCGAGTAAGTATTCGGTTGGCACGTGACCAATTCTCAAAGATAAAAATTGACATTGAGTGGATAATGTATGTGCATGATCACGTCACGTTCCGTCTAGGCGGGATTCTAGACGATACCTGTCGGGAGTTTGGATGCCGTATGGTACCCGAGGTTGTCGGGGGGTGTTTGATCCCAGACAATGCCAATTGTAGTGGAGGCCGGATCAATGCTCCTAAGTGGAATGCCGTTGGATATCCAGCTTGCCGGGGGGTGTTCCATCCCCAACGTTGCTGTCGCCAATGTTGCAGGATGATGCCTGGTTACGCCAGAAGATCGGCGGGAGTTTGGTGGCCTGAGGGGTCATTAATAACTTGGATTCATGTGAACGTATGCTATGCATTGGTGGATGCTCGCAATCCGAAATATTGATTATGTTTCTTATAATTATGCCATGATTTGAAGAGTGCTTGTTTGAAGAGCAATTGGCCATGTTATGGCGAAATTCCAATGTGCAGGGCTTGTGTATGTGCCGAGGCAAGGTAAGGATGCCTATGATTATTTCTGGCAAGTCGATTGTTCAAATTGCATGTTTAGAATTGTTCGGAGGTACGCTTTGGCCTAAGTGAGGCTTAGATAGTTGCTTATTGAGATTTATTCTCATTGTTGAAATATAACCATGTTAGACCCGTGACCATGATTGATCCGGAGTTGCTGCCAAGGTACTATGGAGATTGAGAATAAGTCGAGTTACCCCGTCTTTTGAGTGCCCTCTTTTTTGTATATGAGTTAAGATTATCAACCATCTCATCCTTTTTGTTGTGCGTGGTTCGTCAATAGTGGCCTCTAGTAAGGCTTATAACTTGTGCCGTTTGTAAGTAACATTATGTTCTTAAAAAGCGTTTTGTTGATGTATATTGTTTGTCTCTCTCTACTACCCTGTTTCATTGTATATTGTATGGTGAGTTTGAGTTTACTTCCTCTATCGTTCCTCGTTTCAGTTAAGTTGGGTCAACGACAAGTCCTGGGATGTTTCATGCTTGATGACCCTGGAGGGATGTTGCGTGCTCATTCTGGTTCGGGGCGTGACAACTTGCGTCCAACTCAGCATTTCAGTCGGCACATAAGAAGTTGAGCTAATCATAACTTAACCCATTTCTTCACTCATCATTCTGTCCGACCACATTAATAAAGCGACTATAGTGATCATTTAAAGAAGTGTACATGCCATTTTTTTTATAATAAAAAAATAAAATAAAGGAAATGATTTTCAATATTTGAAAGGATTACAGTGACTGTTACTCCCATGTGTGATTTAACAAGCTTAACATGGGTTGGCTTCCAGATCAACAAGATCAAAGAAAGATCACTTCCGCTTGAATTGAGGCTCGTCGGAACCGTAGCCACTCCCTGAGCAACTTGCCTTCTCCGCTCGTGGAATTAGGCCGGATCGTCATCTTTTGTAGGTTCGGCGAGCTAGTAAGCAGAAACTTTATCAATTCCAGCTCTAGCTCACTGCCAAAAATCCCACCCATTGATACAACTTGCACTTGTTCTAGGCAACATGGGTGGTCTTCCCGAAAGTTAGCCATTGTCCCAATCTTTGTAGCCTGTTGATCCTTGGCACGATTCTGTGTTTTTTACGATCAAGAGTAACTTTAACACAGATGCATTGGTTGGCCGAAATGGATTATTATACATAATTTATTCATTCTGAGAATGCATAATTTAATCATTATAAAGTACATATTAGTTCCCTTTTCCTTAAATCAATGAGCAAAAGCACCACGGTAACATCATGATCACCGAAAATCAAATCAAATCAAATTATACCTAACGTATAATCTAAAACTTGATACAAATGAAGCAACACTCTTCTAATACCCATTCATATTTTTCAAATGATGAACAATTTTGCTACATAGAAAAAGATTTGTTGATTTGTTTCATTATGATATGTTATAGCATACCACTTATTGAGTAAAATCCACATCAACTAAAGTGACAGATAATAATACTTTAAGTTTGGTTCACTGTGTGCTTCAAATTTTTTGCCAAGTCATAAAAGAACGTGGAAAAATCAGACAAATAACTGAATACGATCTCTAATAATATTTTAGAAGAAATACAAGATTTGTCCACTAGACACCAATCTCAATGATCATACTCACCTGAAAGTCTATATGTTTCAACTGACGAGAGCTTCTGATCAAGCACATAACAGTCAAAATCTCCTCCACACTATTGAAGTCTATGCATGTGAAGAGGTACTTCAAATGAAAGAGTTCATTAGGAGGTGCCTGCGGAACATTTCCAATAGCCAAATACTGCACAAATCAGCCAAAATCAAGTGTCAATATAGACCTACGATTAAGTAACAGAACCAACATATTTTCATCCCAAAAATAATAGTTTTCAAAGTCCCAACAAATTTCGGAATTTATGCGCTTAAAATGTACCTTCATTGAGTAATTTTGAAGCTTGAGACTCTGAATTTCGGGCAGACTTTGTGACATTCCGAATTTCGACCAATTTTTGGGATTTATAAAACGTGTAATTCGTCAGTGCGCTTATAATGGAATCTCGCCCGGGAACTAATCACTCTCGGGTTCTTGTTTTTTTTAAAATAGAGATTTTGCTAGAATCGCACTCGATCGAATTTGGCCGTTACTTAGACCCCGAACTTGGCAGTTGATTTCCGGGAGTTTCGAGACAAATTAAATTGGACGGTGTCGATATTATTATGGCCAGCGTCGAGATTATCAGAAATAGTGAGAAAGTGAAATTTTGGACTGGGTGCGGATTTGGACTGGTAGACCTCCCTCGTAGTGTGTTTTGAGGTATTTTATTTTGGCCATTTTCCTATAATATTATTTAGGGTTATTATGGACCGTTAGATTGTTTTGGGGTTTGAACCGTGTCCGTTGGATCGCGATTATTAAGTTTGACTTGTGGCTCTCTCTCTCTCTCTTTCTCTCTCTCTCTCCCCGGTCACCTCCCCTGCACACATCTGCCCGCACGTCTTCTCTCTCTCTTCCCCATGCAGACCTCGTTTCTCTCTCTCTCTCTCTCTCTCTCTTTCCTCTCTCTTCCCCCCCCTCGGCATGCACGTCGCAGCCATGCAGACTGCATTTCCCCCCCTGACACACTCTCTCTCCTCTTCCTTCTTCCTCTCCTTCTCTTCTCTCTCTCTTCTTTTCTTTTTTTTTCCTCTTCTTCAGTTTTCTTCCTCCCCCGAACGAGCCGCGTCTGGTCCCTACTCCGTCCGACGCCGGCCCTTTCGTCGACAACCGCCGCTCACCGGACTGACCTCCGCCGCTCGTCACCACCGTGCGCCGTCCGACCGCCACCTCCGACCTGCCGCCGCGCCGTCACCGCCACTGAAGCCCCACTCTCCTCCCCCGCGGCCCCTCTCAACCTCTGTCCGGCGCCGCCGCCTGACCGAACCAGCGGTCGCCGCCCGTCTTGCCAGCCGCCCAGCTCCGCTTGGCCACCTGGGTCACCGCCGTGCCGCCCCCTCGCGCCGTCGTGTCATTCAGCCACCGCCTCGGCCAGTTATTGTTTCTCTCATTCCCGGCGGACCTGAGCTCGCCGCCGCACCCGGCGGGTCCCCGCCGCTGCCCAGCCGTCCAGTCAGCCCCCCAAGCACCGCCGCCGTGCCGCCCGAGCACTGTCGGCTTCGAGCCTCGCCGCCCCAGTTCTCTCCCTCTCTCCCTCGCCACCCCACTCGGCCAGCTCTCCTCTCTCTCCCTCTCCGAGCTGGTCGCCGGGGAGCCGCCCCGCTCGTCGCCGCCGTCGTCCCAGCCGCCGCCGCGCCGTCAGTCAGCCACCGCCCCCCTGGCCGACCATCCTCTTCCCCTCCCTCGTGCATGCAGCAGCTCGTGGCCGCTTCCGCCATGGCCGATCCTCGCCGGGCCGCCGGCCAACTCGTCCGGCCACTTGCCCAACGCCACGGCCCAGCCAGCCGCCGCCCCTTGCCGCCGCGTCGCCCCCAGCCGGCCGGCCAACCACCTAGGCCGCGCCCAAGCCGTGACCAAGGGCTGAGCCCGTGCCCGAGCCCGTGGCCAAGGGCTATGCCCATGGCCGAGCCCATGGCCGAGCAGCCCCGGGCCAGCCCAGGCCGTGGCCAAGCTTGCCCGGGCCGTGGCCCTCGTGCACCGGCCGCGCGCCCACTCTCTCGGTCGTGGCCCATCGCCGTGCCCGTCGCCCGGGCGCGTCGCCCGTCCAGCCGGCCCGTCGCCCGGCGCGTCGCCCGTCCAACCGGGCGCGTTGCCCGTCCGCGCCCGTGCCCGCGCCCGTGCCCGCGCCCGCGCCCGTGCCCGCGCCCGCGCCCGCGCCCGCGCCCGCGCCCGTGCCCGTGGCCGAGTCTGTGGCCGAGGGCTGTGCCCGTGGCCCATCGCCGTGGCCGAGCCCCGCGCCCGTGTGGCCCACGCCCGCGCCTAGTTCGACATTGTTCACCCGGGCCATTTTAGGCCCGAGCCGATTTTCTCCGGGCCAAATTTAAGTAAGTGACTTCCTAAACCTTACCTAGTACTTTGGGTATTATTTGACTTGTCTAGGGATTAATTAGTACCGGTTTAGGGGTTAAACGTGGATTAGGGTCAATATTTGCATGTGCGGGATTGTCATATTAAATTGTGATATTTGTGGGGCTTACTTAGAGGCTATTTATGGGGTGCTAAATGACCGTATCGTCGTGGCGTGCGTGGGGGAAATTGACGTTTGAATGTGGTCGTTTTGGATAATTTTATGTGCATATTAGTGGCTAATATTGGTGAGTTAATAATTGGCTTGTTGTGGCATTCGTGGGTGGATTTGATGTTCGTATGTTGCCAATTAAATGTCGAATTTGTGGGTTGGTGTGGCATGTCATGAATTGGATTGAATTGTGATTATGGATCGCTTGGTGTAATTGGCGTGAAATTGATTGAATTGAATGGCGTGTGCTTGCCTGTCGATTTGAAGCCCGGATCGATCGAAGGGCTACGGACTTGGGACGTGTTGACGGCGGTCCGTGTGAAGGCATGAACGGCCGTTGGGCCAAATGGATGCGGGCTTGAGACGTGTTGACGGTGGCCCGTTAAAGGTGTGATAGACCCGGACGTATTTACGTCGGTCATGGGAATGATTGATTATGTGGCTTGGGACGTGTTGACGGCGGCCACTGGATAGTATGATTGACATGGCTTGGGACGTGTTGACGGCGGCCATTGGTATGAGTGATTGGGTGGCTTGTGAGCCCGTGAAAGGAAAGTTGGTTGGACGCGTGCATGCGACTTGAGTGTGATTGAAATGTGGCTGAGTTGGCTGGTTGAACATGTGATTGGATTGGCTGGTTGAGCGCGTGATTGGATTGGCTGGTTGAGCGTGTGATTTGATTGGCTGGTTGAGCATGTGCTTGAAGTGGCTGGTTGAATGTGTGGTCTAATTAGTAAGGTGAATTGCATGCAAGTGTGGGTGGCGTTTGAGCAATTGCGATGTGCTATTTAGCTATTATTATTGCATTACCATGTTATGACTAACGTGCAGTGTTGGCAAGGGCTTGATGACGAGGTAAGTTCAATAATGCGAATTTTATATCTTGTGAGGTAGATTGCATGTACGACTTGTCTGGGTACGCATTGGCCTACGTAGGGTATAGGGAGTTGCTTATTGAGACTCGTTCTCACGGTTATTATATAACCATTTCAGATCCGCGACCATGAGTGACTGAAGACGCTTCAAGGGTACCTCGGAGATCGAAGACGGGTTAAGTACCCGGTATTTTGAGTTTTCCCCTTTGGTAGAAAAGTTAAGTTTGCGAGCAGTGGTCCCTTTTGAGGAATGTGGTCCCGTTGTTGTGGCCTAGCTTAGGGAATTGTCTTTTGTGGACGTCGAGTGTATTCGTCAAATGTAAGAATTTCAGTTATTTGTTTATTGCCATTGCTGCCCCTTGTCATTGTTAATTGTCCGGGTTGTTTCTATTGGTTTCCGCGTGTGCTTAATCTCTGATGTTTGGGTTGGGTCGGCGACGTGCCTGGGACGTCGCATTCAATGATCGACCATCGAGGGGTGTCGCGAGCTCGTTAGGGTTCGGGGCGTGACAGACTTTGGAAGAATTTGTGAAAATTGCTCGAGTTGGCATCGCTGGGTCCAGGTTTGTTAGCAATATCATTAGAGAAATCTATCATGACTGACTTCAAACGGTTCATAACACCCAAAGCGACATCCTCAAAAGCTCCTTCAACATCAAGCCACTCAAGAGTGTTAGCTTCGACGTTAAGTTGCTTAATCCCCACTAAGTTTCTCAACTTCAAACGTTTTAGTAGGGAGCACCGAGAAATCAAAGCCTCAAGCCCGTCTGGAGACAGCTCCAGGGTCTGAATATCCAAAATTTCCAAGTTCTTGAATCCTTCAAACGTCAACGGGATTTTCACCAAACATCTATACAGTTCCAAATAAATCAAATCTTGGCAATTGAATAAGGAGGTGGGAATCTTGTAATACTGCCCTCTCCATATGTTAAGTACGATTTCTTTGACGGACACTCTAGATAGATGAAGAATCCAATGGTCAATGTCACTCGTGGCAGAATACTCATAGTGCGAGAGCGTGAACTTCTGTATTGGACCAGTATGAAGCAAGAGGACCTTGTCAATTATCTTTGCCAAGTTTTCTTGCAGAGATGGTTGAACCCCCTTGGCCTTGGTACATCTGCTATCAAACACAAGTTGTGGAATAGAGGACCATTTGTACCTCCACTTTCTCGACAAAATACTAGTCCTCACTGCATCCTTAATTGGCAAGCGTGACAGGATTTGGTCCGTTATGTTCCTCGGTAACTGGCTGATCTCGTCCAACTCATTCATCATTCTTTTTCTCACCTGCAATACTTTGGAATTTCTGACAAATAGTGACGCACTGAAAATGATTAGATGCAATTAAATTAAAAATACTCCAATGAAATTCTAAGCATAAAATAGGTAAAATAATAAGAAAAACGAACATACTAAATCTTAGGATATAAATGGATAACTACTCGAAATTGAAAAAAAATCACGTATATCCTAACGTAATTTATAAAATAAAAGGATAATGAAATAAATACAAATTGTCATATTCGAAAATGAGTGCTCTGCACTAATGTTTCATTGTTTTGGCTATTGATTGGAATTTTCTCAAATGCATGGTAACTTACTGAAGAAGTAAGTGTCATGATTGCATAGGATGCATGTTCACCCACCGAAATCTCGATCCATGGGTTAAGTGGGACTCAAGTGGAGCCGTGAAATTCAAGGGTCTAAATTTTGCGAGCGCTCATGCACGTAGTTCATGAGTTCGTCCTCTAAAAAAACCATTTACTACTACTATCTAACCTTCTTGCCCTAGGCCTGTGCTGGGATCCATTTATCTTCTGCGTAAATACCATGTAAAGTTTGACTATGTTACTCACCGGAGGGTTTGTTGAAGTGACTGTACGGTTCTTGCTTAGCGATTTATCGAACTTCTGCAACAAACTGGATTTAGATAACCTCAGAGAAAAGAGAGAGAGATATATATTGTTGATTAGCATCAACCAGTTGAAGGCGTTAGCATACGGGGCAGAGGGAAGTGCACCTGCAAGAGTTGAATAGTGAATTTGGAGACACAAGGAGCGCAGAAGAGCAGTTTGTTTTTGTAGCAGTCACGTCACGTGACAGTGACATTGAAAAAGGCAAGCCAACGAGAAGCAAGAGATTTCTAGATTCAAACGCAAATTTAATTGAAATGCATATCGTACGAAAAATCGATAACATTGCGATCCATAATGGACATGCTCTCCTAAGCCACTTCACTGTGATTGTACTCGATCCATAGATCAAGGTGAAGCAAGAATTTCCGGGGCCCTCCTTTCATTTTCAGTCAAAAAGATAAATGCAAAGTCTCCCAAAGATAAAAGAACTACTTCATAATTCATGGATCATTTTTCTTTATGCTTTCCCTTTTTAAAGTGGGAAGTATGAATGCCCCCGGTTGTACATTAACACTATCAATTATATTACTTCCTGTGAAGACCAACGTGATGGGGCTTCGTCACCGTATTAGATGCTGCAAAGGTCATAGGCCAATCAAAGCCATAAAGAAACCAATAGGAAAATTTCAAATAAGGGTTCAAAGTGCTTTCATTTTTCAAATAGGGGCATGAAGTGAAATTTATGTCAAATAAGAGCTCGAAGTTCCTTAATTTTCTCAAATAAAAACTTAAAGTGAATCTTGTTTCAAATAAAGATCTGAAATGGCCATCTCAGTCTCAAAAAAAGACTTAATCTCATCAGAGTCAAGGGCATTTTCTTTTTTAAATTTTTTTCCTTTTGTTTTTTTCCATAAAAAAACAAACTCAAAAAAAAAGCTAAAGTTTTTCTTTAAAAAAATAATAGGGGGTAGGTTGCCAGAGCCTCAACGAGGGCTAGCGCCTTAGGCGGGGAGGGCTAGCAGCTAACCCTCCCCCTTGTTTTTTTTTCTTTTTTTTAATCTTTAATCTAATTTAACTAAAATTTATGTTAAAATTGTTTTTTAACAAAAATGCCTCTGACTGGCCGGAAAATTTGGTCAGCTGGCGAGCCGACGGGGTGAGGCCTTTGTTTGCAACTATTGTAGCCATTTTAGGCCATTATTTAAGAAAACGAGGACACTTCATGCTCTTATTTGATACAATGTTCACTTTAGGCTCTTATTTGGAAAAATAAGGACACTTCTAGCCCATATTTGGGATTTTCCCCCTATATTTTGATAAATTTGAAAAAAAAAGTAGAATATCTATAGAATTTGGAGTATCTATATTAGAATTGAAATCACATATCTGGTTTTAGGCAGTCTTCGTCTTTGAATCAATCTGTGCGGACGAAGTCGTATGAACTAGGAGCTAGGTCATCCTCTCCTTCTCCTCTCCTAGAGGTCCCAATGGATAAACCGTTTTTGTATAGAGTAAGGGGGTGGAGAGATGATCATAACCTATTTATAGTGGGCATTCTTATAGTCTCATCCGCATAGGACAACACTGATCGTCCAATCACATTGTAATATCAAAATCTAGATGTGCAAAGCCCACTATAACTTGATCACATGATTGTGCTTGGACTATTACCATTGCCTCATATGTCTAACTTACTTTGTAACGGTATGTTATTCATAAATTAAAATATTATGCGATTAATGTTAGCCCACATTTATAACATTCTTCCTCTTGAAAAATATTAACTGTAAACTACTTTGAAAAATAATTGAATTTGATAAAATGACTCGGAGGCTATTTAAATATTAATTGTAAGTGGCCACCTAGAAACAACATTTCGATAAACAGCCCAGGACCAACAAACTCGTCGACACCAAACCCTAACTATCATGACATCTCTCAATAGTTTCAATGCAGTCACTCTATCTCATCTGAAGAAGGAGTGAATCAATGAATGAAAGTGGAAGAATTGGAGTTTAAGCCCTTGTCTTTTCCGGGCAGACCAATCACTTCCTGAAAGCATTCTTACTTCGTATTACTTCTATTTCTTTTTATTTCATTCAAAAATCCCATTTAGATAAAGAAAAGGTTCTAAAGTGTCACGTGACAGTGACATTGAAAATGGTAAGCCAATGAGAAGCGAGAGATTTCAAGATTCAAACGCAAATTTAGTTTTTTTTTTTTTTTGGTAAAAGTAAGAGATTGTATTACCAAACAAGAACACCAAATACAAACTAAAACTAAAGGCAACTAATGACCCTACAAGTACAAAAGAGTCCAAGCAGGGTCAAAAAACCTTAGCAAAAACTATACAAGGGGCCAAAGGCAATACAACAAATCCAACAACTAAAGGGAGTCCGGATGATCAGCAAAAATAGCAGGAGAGATTCCCTAATTCCTCTGGATCCTCCGATTGGTAGGAGTATCAGCTATTCTCCCCATGGAAATAGCTTTGTCCTTCACCACTTTAAGAAGGTGTTTTCGCATGCCCGGGACAAAAATATTTTTATTCCTGAATATGGAATTGTTCCTTTCTGTCCATATGATGTGGCATAAAGCCCCAAATGCAAATCTGGACAAACGATGGCATTATGCAAATTTAGTTGAAATGCATATCGTACAAAAAATCGATAGCATTACGTCAATCTTGTGATCCATAATGCACATGCTCTACTAAGCCACTTCACTGTGATTGTACTCGATCCATAGATCAAGGTGAAGCAAGAATTTCCAGGGGCCCTCCTTTCATTTTCAGTCAAAAAGATAAATGCAAAGTCTCCCAAATATAAAAGAGCTACTTCATAATTCATGGCTCATTTTTCTTTATGCTTTCCCTTTTTAAAGTGGGAAGTATGAATGCCCCAGGCTGTACATTAACACTATCAATTATATTACTCCCCGTGAAGACTAACGTGATGGGGGCTTCATCACTGTATTAGATGCTGCAAAGGCCAGAGGCCAATCAGAGCCATAAAGAAACAAATAGGGAAATTCCAAATAAGGGCTCGAAGTGCTCTCATTTTTCAAATAAGGACATGAAGTGAAACTTGAGTTAAATAAGGGCCCGAAATGCCTTAATTTTATCAAATAAAGGCTTGAAGTGAATCTTGTTTCAAATAAAAATTTGAAGTGGCCATCTCAGTCTCAAAAAAAGGCTTAATCTCACCGGAGTCAAGGGCATTTTCGTCTTTTAATTTTTTTAATTTTTTTCCTTTTTTTCCCTATCGCGACCTAAAATTTTTTTTATTTTTTGGGCTAATGGATTATTAAGACTAATCTTAACTCAGGCCCTCCCAAGCCCTACCAATTTGCAACTTAGGGTTTAAGTCTTTAACATGCAAATGTTTTCATGCTTGGAGTCGCCACTAATCTATTTGGTGGTAGGTCGATTAGAAACCTAAATAAAACATAGGGAGATACGTTTTATTTCTACGAACCAGAGATTCTAAGCCCGGAGGCTTGATTATGCTAGATCTAGTCTAACGCCCTTTCGGTACCTTTTCTTTTCAAAAATATTTTGACAGGCAGCTTGGATCCATTTTAACTTAGTCACTAATATGTGAGGTGTTCATGCGAGTGCGCAAACCACCAATTTAACACCCAAGAAAGCGTTAAATAAATTACAAATTAGAAGAATTACTTACCTCGAAGCAACGCAAGTATCTGATTTCTAATTAACAAGCAATTCACTAAATATTTTTGGATTTTCACTTATTTAAATGAAATCTAATCTATATGCAATGACGTGCAAAAATGACATGCGAATTAATGCAACCTAACATGTAAACTATATGACATACGATGACGTGACATAATTCTAATGCCGGGCAAATGATTTAATTTTTTTGGTATTTTTTGATGAAATTAGGAATAATAAAAATGCCTAAAATAACATGCAATTTATGATGATTTAACATATCCTAACATGACTTATTTTTGGATTTTTTGTTAAAATTTGAAATAAAAAAATTACCCAAATTAAGAATGCAATCTATTCTAATTTAATCTATCCTAATATGACTTTTTTGGGGTTTTTTTTATGAAAATTCGAAATAAAAAAGTGACCTAAATAATCTATTAAGATTAGAATATTACTTAATTTAAACTACAAAATAGATTATCTCAAGTCCTAATTTAAATTAAATAATTACTCTATCTTCTAGATATATTTAGAATTCCCTAAACATGCAAAACTCTAATTCAAATCCTAATCGATATTTTTTTGAATTTTCTTTTTATTTGAAAAGGAAAAACAATTTAAACAATGATAGCATCCACATTCAAAACGTCCACGCGATCCGCCAGATTTGTTTCAAACTCATATTAGGCACAAAAATCAAACTATCGGTCATATCTATAGGATTATAGATATTGACGAAAAGCCGATCATTTAAATTTGGAAAACGGATAAAAATCATTATCGTATCCAAGTGATTATGGATAGGAGAATAATTTTCCGTATCGCCGTGTATCGGACCTTAGGGATAAGGTTGGATAGTCGTCCAGATACGTTGCTAAATTAGGAACGATTCTTAATTTTGAATATTTTTTAAATATTACGGATATTGAACATTATCCTAAGATATCTAATTATCCACGTGATATTCAAGAATATTTAATTCCTAATTAAGAAATTAAATATTCTGAAAAATATAGGATAATGTTCAATTACCTAATTTGCAGATAATTTCCAAATTCGAATCAACTCGGGATCGAGTTTGCGGATCGGGATCAACTTTGCGAATCGGATGACGGGACAACCGGTGGTGTTAGGAACGGTAGGGCTCACGGCGGCAGTAGCAACATGGTGTTGAGATCAGCAACCGGCGGTGAGGACGACGGTGGCAGTGGTGTCCGGCGTGACAGGTTAGCTCTGGTCGGCGGCAAGGCAGTGAGCAGAAGCGTCGGTGAACAGCTCCAGGCGGCGGCGGTCAAGCGGCTGTGGACATCTCTGGTGACTTCGGCGGGAACGGGCTAAACAGGGCGTGTCCAGGGACTATTCCAGCGTGGCTTAAGGGGCTTTGGCGGGAAGAAGCAGTGGTGATGGGCTCGCGACCGGTTGATCAGGGACAATAACGCCGACAAGGCTGTGGCGGTGGCTGGCAGTACAACGAGAAGGCGCGGCGGCGACAATGGCGTCACGTGGCTCCGGCGTGCAGCAAGGCGTCTCTGGGGCGGCACGGCATGACTTTGGCAGGTCCGGCAGCTTCACCGGCGAGGTGTTCAGCGCGAGGACTCACGGTGGGCGCGGCTGAGGCTCGGCTCTCCGGTGGGAACGGTGGTGATCTCCGGACGACAGCGGCTATACGGGTGAGGACGGCAAGTGGCAGCCGCAGCAAGGCGTGGCATGGCAGACGGCGGCATGCGGCACACGACGGACAGCGGCGTGCGGTAGGCGACGGCATGCGGCGGGGGACTTCACCGGTGACTCTCTCTCTTTCTCACTCTCACTCTCTCTAATTTCTGATCCGAAAATTTTTGAGTCGTCTGAATTTTTTTTGTTCCTCACTAAAAATCTAACCTAAACATGTTTATATAATGCTAACTTAGATCAATTAGATGGGCTTGTTAATCCTAATGGGCTTAGGCTTGGGCTTAGACCTTAATCTAATTTAAATGGGCTGAATTAATTTGAGCTTTTAATTAATTAAGCACAATGGGCTGAATTAAGCTCAAATTAAAACAACCGAGCCCTTTTGACTTGTGATCTTCGGCCCCCGATCCCTTGAGCCGAGTGCTTGGTTTTTACGATGAATTTTAAGCTCGCGCGTCGCTGCCGGTCCGATGTAAAATGCAATTAATCTAAATGAACCTAAACTATATGCTATGCAATCTTAGTATTTTTTTGTTCAGGGATTAAAATTTTATTCCCTAATTTTTATGTAAATTACGACTAAATGGTCGCTAAAATTTAGGTGTCAACATTTCCTTTTGATTTTTCCATAAAAAAAACAAACTCAAAAAAAAAAAGCTAAAACTTTTTTATAAAAAAAAAGGGGACGGGTCACCAGAGCCTCAGTGAGGGCCGGCGCCTCAGGCGGGGAGGGCTAGCAGCCAACCCTCCCCCTTGTTTTTTTCTTTTTTAAAAATTTTTGATCTAATTTAATTAAAATTTATGTTAAAATTGTTTTTGAACGAAAATGCTTTTGACTAGCTAGAAAATTTGGTTAGCCGACGAGCTGGCGAGGTGAGGCCTTTATTTGAAACTGTTATAGCCATTTCAAGCCCTTATTTGAGAAAATGAGGACACTTCATGTCTTTATTTGATACAAGGTTCATTTCGGGCTCTTATTTGGAAAAATGAGGATACTTCCGGCTCTTATTTGGAATTTTCCCCCTACATTTTGATAAATTTGAAAAAAACAAGTAGAATATCTGTAGAATTTGAAGTATCTATATTAGAATTGAAATCACATATCTGGTTTTGGGCAGTCTTCATCTTTGAATCAATATGCGCGGATGAAGTTGTACGAACTAGGAGCTAGGTCATCCTCTCCTTCTCCTCTCCTAGAGGTCCCAATGGATAAACCGTATTAGTATAGAATGAGGGGGTGGAGAGGTGATCATAACCTATTTCTAGTGGGCATTCTAATAGTATCATCCACATAGGTCACTTTTAAAAACTAGTCTGCACTGATCGTCCAATCACATTGTAATATCAAAATCCAGATGTGCAAAGCCCACTATAACTTAATCACATGATTGTGCTTGGACTATTGCCATTGCCTCATATGTCTAATTTACTTTGTAACAGTACGTTATTCATAAATTAAAATATTATGCGATTAATGTTAGCCCACATTTATAACATTCTTCGTCTTGAGCATTATTAACTGTAAACTACTTTGAAAAATAATTGAATTTGATAAAATGACTCGGAGGCTATTTAAATATTAATTGTACGTGTCCACCTGGAAACAACATTTCGATAAACAACCCAGGACCAACAAACTCGTCGACACCAACCCCTAACCATCATGACATCTCTCAATAGTTTCAATAGATGTCCGACAACCATGATTACGAATGCTAAGCAGTTTAGCCGTCATGGCTCAATGCGGTAGTGTAGCTGAAAATAGCATTCTCTAATGTGATCTGACATAATTCTATCCTCAAGTTTGGTCCTCTTTTAATTTTTGTGGGAACAATAGACTTTAAAACTAGTCAAGAAAACTCAATCGGCAATTATACCATATATGTCTCTTATGACCTTAAACTTACCCTAATATTGGATGATGTCATTCTTGAAAAATATCATTTTAATAAACCGTCATACCCAAGATAGACACCCAAATCTTGAGCATCTACTAGAATTAGTAATGTGCACATTTAAACATGATATAACAATCAAATAATAATGATGATCATCACGTATGTAATAACCAGTTATTCACGACGAATAAGCATAAGTGAGACGAATGAATATCCGAATAATTGAGAAAAGGACAACTAGTTTTTTTACAATTACTCCCGCCGACCAAGCAGATCAAAAGATTACAATTCTTCTTATCATTGAAATGTTCTCACAATATGGGTCAACAATATTATAACTTGAATTCTAGGAACAACAGCAACCATATTCGCATTTCACAAAAAAATTATCATTATTTTTCTTTAATCCTTTGATGAGAATCAGGGTAATGATACCACAAGCATCTGAACTTTGTCTATTTTACAATTGAATATTTTTTTTTGTTCAATCAAGTATCTAAAATTTTCAAATGTAAGTGAACTAAGACGTTTATTAAAATCAGGAATGGAAAATGGCCAATTGGACATTAATGCCGCTAAAACAATCATTAATCGTAGGGGTGAATAAAAGGAACCGCTCGAACTGAGAATCGCCAGGACCGAACCGAATCAACCGGTTATGGGTGGTTCCCGTGAGAACCAGTCCGATTCTCGGTTCTTAAAAATTGGAACCGGTGAGTATTAATCCGATTCTAGATTCTAGATGTGAAACCACCCACCCAAACCTCCCTATATATAAATTAATTTTTATTATTATAAATAAAACCCTAATTACTTACCTATTTAGAGATCAGACTCTCAACCTCTCTCTCTCTCGTTCAACTCACGACCCCAACGCTCCTCACTCTCACTCACGCTCACTCTTGGCCTCGACAGTTTTTCATGTACCAATTTGCCTCTCGCAGCCTATATTTGCCCCAATTTCGTTTCTTGCTGCGTGTCCTGGTTTCTATTTTTGTTTCATCTAGTATGGTTGTTATCTGTTAATGGTTTTCTTGTCAACATGGTGGCTTTTGAGTCTTGGATTCGCGAGGAAGGAGAGATAGTCGACGAAGGTTAAAGAAGATGATGAAATGCATCTTTTCGGGAGAGCAAGTACGGGTGGATGAAATGATAGACTCTTTAGAGTCGTTGGCCGCAGGCTTTTGAAGAAAATGTAGACCTCAGGACACAACCGGTTGCATGGACCCATTCGAGAACTAGATCACTAGTGGTCCGATTCCTAGGTGGGTCCAATGAACCAATGGGCATTGAAACTGATCACCCCTAGTTAATCGTCCATATTGAGGTTCTACACAGGAAAAACTACCCATTAAATAATAAACATATTGTACGGATGCCAGTTCAATTCTAAACTTTTCAATTTTATCATTTTAATACTAAACCTTTGCACGAACTCCAATATAGTCATACTAATCATTTTTCGCTGAAAATCACTGATGTGGCACGTCACCACATCCATATTGATATCAATGTAGGCCAACCTCTTGACTTCGTGATCTTTGGAACTTATCCTATCAATATTGATCTTGATGAAAAGCTCTTCCCACGAGCATTCCAACAATGTGAAGATGCATAGCAACTCCATTGCCACTGTCATCAGTAGAAGATGCATCATCCACGTCTGTCATCTTCTGTCGATCTGCTTGAGGAAGCTTTAAGTGCAAAGATCATTTCTGTTTTAGACTCCTTTTCATATGAGTGTTCAATCTCAGCTTCATATGCCACGAAGGATCTAATTAGCCAATCTAGTGAGAGAGTTGATAGATCTTTGGGCTTTATAGTGCGGTCTTCTTGGGTCTCCACTCCTTTGGTCAACACCTTAGAATTGTCTTCACTAGCTCGACATTTGCGAAGGTTTTCCAAGTACAACCACCATTCACACTACCTGCGAATCTAGTGAACATTTGGATGATGTTCTCAGCAAAACATGACCTTTCACTTTTTTGTTGTGGGCTTTTTACTCTCTCCAGGCTCGATTTATTTCTCTTCTGAGTGGGCTTTTATTTTGCTCTTTTTGTGGTGTCTATATCAAGCTCACCAAAACTAAAATTTGGCCGGTTTGATGCATCTAGGCAGCCGGAATGAAGCTAAGTATCAATTTGAGCGGAGACAAATCGGTCTGAAGCAAAAGTGGGTTTGATTCGAACTTGTGAATTATTACGCCGTTTTTATTCATTTTCTATAGTCCTACAAACGTTACATGCCTAATTTGTTGGAAAAATTCAAGTGTCACCGGTTGGTGGCATTGTCCCTCGAAAAAACAAAAGTAGAGAAGTCGTCAAGTGACCAAAAACACTACTTTTCATGGCTCAGATTCCTTTTCAATTACCTTTGGTAAATTTGAGAATGCGAAAGACGTAGTACGTGGATATGTTCTGACCCAACCCAGAAGAAAACCTATGAATAACGTTACTCAGTGCGAAGACTCGTACGATGAAGGTCGCTATAAAGGCCAAAGGGCCAATCATTTCCATAAGAAAACAAACCATTTTGCTTCTAAATGATAATGAAAGTTACAAACCGTTAAGACAGTTATGGAATGAGAAACTCCTTGACGGAAGATGAACGAAGAGGCTTCTCATTTCTTTGAGTAACACGCAAACTCCGTATCACATTTTATTCAAGTTCCGAACAGCATAGTATAAACAATTGCAGTGAATCCTCCTTACTCCGTGAAGGAAACAAATTCCTAGAAATTGCGGAAAAATTGACGGAAACACATTCTTAATTCATAATATTAAAATGCGGAAAACGTGCCCATTCTAGACTTGAATCACTGATCGTTCGAAGCATATTACACAAAACGAACATACCTCTTTGCCACAGATTAAATGCCACTATTGTAGAAAGAGATAGCGATCCTTCTTCGCTTTTTGTCTTCAGAAAAGTAAGTGTTTTTCTTCTTTCAGATAGTGAATCAAAATCACATTTCACACACTTCTTCTCTTCTGAATATATTACGTGAGTTTTCTCACAACCCACTCTTTGTTCCCACTCCCATAAAATAACTGCCTTTTGCGGTTATTTCTTTCATGGGCTCTTTTAAAGTTTGTGGGCTGGGTTTTGTCCAACATGGGCGGCCTATTTATTTACTAAAAACCCATCACTCTGGAACAAAATGGATCGAGAAAGATTGCCTTTGCTTGTGCCGAGGCTCGCCAGAATTGCAGTACCTCCCTTAGCAACTTGCCTTCTCCACTCATGGAATTAGGCCGGATCATCATCGCTTGTAGGTTCGGCGAGCTAGTAAGCAAAAACTTCTTCAATTCGAACTCTAGCTCACTGCCAGAAATCCCACCCATCAATACAACTTGTACTTGTTCTAGGCAAACATGCTTCATTGTCTTCCCAAAAGTCTGCCAATGTTCCGATCCGTGTAGTCTGTTGATCCTTGGCATACACTATGTTTTTAACGATCAAAGACCAACTCTAACATTGAGCTGCGTAGAGAGAGAGAGAGCGAGCTTAATCTGGTCACTTTATCAAGAGAGGCCAAGAGCTTGATTTGTCTATTTCCTATATTATGATCCCCATATTGTGATTTCTTTTTCTCTTTGGCTGAAACGAATTATTATACCGTGATTCATTATGAGAATTCATAATTTAATCATTGTAAAGTACACATTAGCTCTCTTTTTCCTCAAATCAATGATCAAAAGCACCAAGGTAACATGATGATCATTGAAAATCAAATCAATATGCCTAAACAGATATTCTAAAACTTGATGTAAAGGCAGCAACAATCTTTTGATACCGATTCATCTTTCTTCAAATGATGAACAATTTTGCAAAATAGAAAAGGATCCGTGGATTCGTTTCATTATGATATGTCATAGAATGCAACTTATTTAGCAAAATCCACTTGACTACAATTATGGATCATTGTACTTTAAGTTTGGTTCACTATGTACTTCAAATTTTTGCCGAGTAAAAAAAATGTGGAGAAGATCACCCAAATAACTAAAATCTGTGATAAGAGTTTCAGAAAAAATACTAGGTCAGTCCACTAAAATCTAATCTCAACAATCATAATCACCAAAAAGGCCACATGTTTCAACTGAGGAGAGCTTCTGATCAAGCACATAATAGTCAAAATCTCCTCCACACTATTGAAGTCTATGCATGTGAAGAGGTAATTGAAATGAACGAGTTCATTAGGCGGTGTCTGTGGAACACTTCCAACAGCCAAATACTACACAAATCAACCAAAATCAAGTGCCAATAGATACCAAGGATATAGTTGTAATACCAACATATTTTCATTCCAAAAATAATAGTCAACAGAGTCCTAACAAATTTCAGAATTTATGTGCTTAAAATGTACCTTCAGCGATTACTTTTCAAGAACGAGACTATGAAGTTTGGGCAGATTTCGGAAGAGTTTATGCAAATTGCTAGAGTTGGCATAGTCGGATCCACGTTTATTAGCAATATCATCAGAGAAACCAACCGTGACCGCTCAAACTGTCCAACACCAAAAGCGACATCCTGAAAAGCTCCTTCAACATCAAGCCACTTGAGGTTGCTAGCTTCGACGTTAATTTGCTTAATCCCCTCTAAGTTCCTCAACTTCAAACGTTTTAGTAGGGGGCACCGAGAAATGAGAGCCCCAAGCCCATTCGGAGACAGCACAACGTGCTAAAGATCCAAACTTTCCAAGTTCTTGAATCCTTCAAACATCGACGGGATCTTCATCAAACATTCGTACGATTCCAAATAAATTAAGTATCGGCAATTGAATAAGGAGGTGGGAATCTAGTAGTACTACCGTTTCTAGAAGTCGAGTACAATTTCTTTAACGCACACTCTGGATAGATGAAGAATCTAGGGGTCAATGTCACTCGTGGCACAAAATTCTTTGTGCGAGAGCTTGAACTTTTGTATTGGCCTAGTATGAAGCAAGAGTGTTGGCACTTGATTTTTTGTCCAATTTTCAATTTTACATAAAAATCATGAAAATTAGGATTAGGAACCTTGGCCATGCTTAGAAACCTCTTCCTAAACAAAAAAATAATTTTTTTTAGATTTTTGTGAATTTTTTCTCAATTTCTTTTTGGCTAAAAAGGGAGAAAAATCAAGAAAAATACTAAATGGAATTTTAAAAAATTCCATAAAAATAGCCATTAGTCTTCTTTTAATTCCAATTTTAGCACTGCAGTTTCAATTTTAGAAAATTTCAGTTGGGAATATGTTTTTTTCTCAAAATTGGGTAATTTAATATCCTAATTGAGCAAAAAATCCAATTAAGTCATTTTCAGTCATTTTTGGGGCTATGGTGTCTTCACAACAATTGATTATGGGGCCTTGAATTTCACATTGGTCTTTCCAATTTCACAAATTGACGAAAGAATTGAAAAGACCCAAAAATTAATTGAAAATTAGGGATTTTAAGATCCAAATTGGGGATCTTATTCAATTTGAAATTTTCGATTGAAACCTATACCTTCCCTATGGTTAATTGAACATGGGTAATTCAATTTTTATCTCAAGTTTACCTAATTAGATTATTTGGACCCTTAATTGAATAGAATCCCAATTAAACCAATGCAAAATTCAAAATTTTTGGGTTTAATGAGGATGAAAACTCAAAAAAAAAACTCAAATTAATTTCATATTTTGAGGTAAAAAATGTAAAGGATTCGAAATTTGGGGTTAAAATAGTGAAATTGGGTCAAAATTGGGTCGAATTTGGCAATTTAGACCCACCCGGTTCTGCCGGGTTGGTCATATCCAACCCGACTCGACCCAAGTTGGTCATCCCCTTCACCCTGCTTAGACAATGCATGGGAAAGGAGAAGAAAATATCATCTCAACCCTATCTCTTCGCCAACTTAGAATTCTTATTCAGCACATGAAAACACAGGATTGGGCAGCTGGAGAATCTCTAGCTGTCCATCCTCATCTGTTATAACCGATCGGTGAGTCGGTTAGGGGTGAGAACCGACTGGGGGAAGGACAAGAAAAAGGAGAGAAAACTTGTTATCACAAAACAGAAGGTGCTCGACGAAAATCCAAAGAGAGAGAGAGAGAGAGAGAGAGAGAGAGAGAGAGAAAGAGAGAGATTAGGAGTGAGAATGAGTAGAGGTCCTTTAGGCCGAGCGATTGGTACTATTCCAATCGTAAAAGCGCCAGCAAATCAGTCTCTCTATGGTGAACCTCCTCACTAAAGGTCCAAAAGCAAGACTAATCGGGGAAGGTTTGAAAACCGGTCCTGATCGATTAATCCGATGCTTTTCCGGCGAAACGGTGATCACGTGCTTGAAGAACAACTGTAGGAGAATCATCCTAGAGCTTCCTTGTTGCTCGGAATTTCCAATCTAACCTCCGGTGAAGAAGGTAAAAATGCTTCCCACTCACACACCAACCATTCGATAAAATGTTTGAATAATTGACTGAACCTTGTTATGTTTGATTTAGCGATTTTCTTTTTGTGATTGTGATTATTGATGGCACATCCATATTTATGATCATTTACTTTGTCATTTAATGCATTTTGGATCATGATTGTGTGAAAACCTTAAGTCGACCCTCATGATCATCCTCGCCAGAGCTCCCAAACCTCGTCGGAATGCTTTCTAGTGGCTAATGGCCTATCCATTTGGTGTTTCTGATCCTATTTGATGTTCTGGTTGTTGTTTTGAATGCTAGAAACGGTTAGGATGTGTTGTTTGATAATTTGAATGTTATAAGCATTTGATTATGACAGTTTTGAGTTAGTGTTTTTAGCCTCGATTTTCACCGACTAGTGACCGTCCAGCTATGTTCTGGCAAGGCTAGGTGTTTAGAGGGTGTGGGATAGTTGATCTAAGAGCTAAGGTGGTGGTCGGAATATGATCAGAGGGTTACCGGAGATTGACGCAAAGTGACGGCCCTGAAAACATAAAAAATGAACTCATGCCCACCAAGTGTTTGTCAATATGCCTAAGAGAAAAAAAGAAGAAACGGTGCCATTTTTTGGCACTGTGCTCGCTGGGAGTTCGTCGGAGACCGATCAGTCTAGTCCAACCCAGTCAAATTGGTCTAAACTGGTCCAGTTTGATCCCGGGTGAGAATAAAAAAAATGAATAAAATGAATAAAAAATCATAAAAAATTAGAAAATTCAAAAAATTCAAAAAAATTAAAAAAATCATTAAAAAAAATTTAGCAAATTCAGAAATTTCCCAAAAAAATTAGATAATTCAGAAAATCCATAAAAACTAGAAAATTCTGAAAATTCCTTAAAAAATGGGAAAATTCTGAAAATTCATAAAAACTAGGGGAAATTTTATAAAAAAAATTCAAAAATTCACATAATGGCTTAGAATACATGTGGTCACCCACTTTGAGTGAAATTTAAATTTTTTATATGCCCAAGTGATATTTTTGAAGATTCCTTAGTTTAGGGATTAAAAAGGGTTTTAACCCCTAAAAAAAGGGTAAAAGGGATTTAACCCCAAAAAGGGGTCTTCCCCCTAAAAAACCCTAAAGCCACATAATCCATTGAATGAACAAACATTTAGGGCTTTACTAGGGTTTAGGTGTTTTGATTAATTTTTATTTTAGAGACCATTTTAGAATTACTATGTTTGATTGATTGATTTCTCCCGATTAGAATGGTTAGATTTAGTGGATAAGCCTTGCAAAATCGCGTGACACGTTTTGACGCTTCGTATCATTTTAGATATCGAAAGAGCATTAAGGATCTCGATTTGGAATCATTAGCGTAACCAAGTCCCCTTACTCTATATAATCTCTGATTTGTAGAAATCGTGATATTTCTCCCATACTTAGATTAGGTTTCTAGTCGACTAGTAAAGAGTAGTGGCGACTTCAAAGTAAAATTTAGGTTAAATAGAAAAATTAAAAAATAAATACCTGCTGTATTGTAGGGTATGATATGGGAGAGACTCTTGTTCGTCTAGTTATGGGATATCTGTGAGATGTTTGGACAAAATATCCATTTCGGACCTTAGTAGCTCATTCGGGGACGATTTCCTAATTCATGACAAACGAAAGAACCTCGAAAGGCGTGTGAAAGCGCGGCACGACAAAGAGAACCTTGTCAATTATCCTCACCAAGTTTCATGTAGACATGGTTGGAGAGAAGGAATTCTTGTGGCCCTAGTGCATTGGTCATCAAACACAAGTTGTGGAACAAAGGACCATCTGTACCTCCACTTTCTCGACAACAGTCCTCACTATCTGCTTAATTGGCAAGTGCGACAGGATTTGGTCCATTATGTGCCCTTGTAATTGGCTGATCTTGTCCAACATTTGTTTACTCTACCCAAAATCCATGTGAACATTTGTTTCTTAGTTTGACCCCAATCCTAAGGAATTCCTAGGTACTTTCCAGCTTTTTCTATTCCGGGACGCTCATTTCTGTCGCCATGTTCCTTCTCAACGTCTGAGGATAGTCTTGACTAAAGAACATACTGGATTTATTCAAGTTGACGACCTGTGCCAAAGCAAAACACTACTGGTTTAAAATTCCTGCTACATTTTGACACTCTTGAACCCTTCCATCTAGAAAGAATATTGAGTCATCCACAAACAAAAGATGAGATAGGGTTGGGCAATGTCTATTTAGTTTAATTCCTCTTATACTTCCTTCCTCCACCACTTTCTTTAAAAGACAGGATAGCACATTAGCCACTAAAATAAAGAGGTAAGGGGAGAGTGGATCTCCTTGACGTGATCCTCTTGAAGGTTGGAAGAAGTTAAGTGGTTCACTATTAAATTTTATGCTCAAGGATGCTGATGTCACAAAATACATAATACGAGCTACCCATTTGGCATCGAAATCCATTTTGATCAAACATGCTTCCAAGAAATCCCATTCTATCCTATCATAGGCTTTTCTCATGTCTAATTTGAGCACCGCTTGAAACTTATTCTTTCTGTTTCGAATTCTAAGCTGATGCAATACCTCCTGTACCACCATGATATTGTCTAGAATTTATCTCCCCCCCCCCCCAAAAGCACACCTGTTAACTTACTATCCAAAATTGCATAAGCTAATTGGGCGAAATTGGTAAAGACTTTCTAGATTCGACACCTCTGGAATAAGAGCAATATGAGTTCTATTCAACTGAGGATTAAACATTCCGGTTTCAAAGAAATCTGCCATCATTTTGAACACATCCTGGCTTATTATCTCCCAATGATGATGATGATAAAATTGGCCATTTAGTCCATCCGGACCAGGAGCTTTAGTCCATCCTCACTTCTTCCACGTTAAGATCAGCCATCAGTTTTTTGTTAATTTCCTCCGACAGCATCCTTGGGCACTGTTCTATGACTAGTTGAAAGTTTCTAGGACCATTTGTACTACAAAGCTCTTGAAAAAATTCCGTTGTCATACTTTTGAGTTGCTCAATCTCTCGAATCCACTAGTTCTAAGAATTTTGCAGCGTTATAATTCTATTCCATTGCCTTCTTTGTATGGTTGTGGCGTGAAAGTATCGAGTATTTTTATCTCCTCATTTAAACCAGTTAATCCGAAACGCATCCCCAAGTACATTTCCTCCTGCCGCCAAAGGCTTTCAATTTTTGCTTTCAGCTCCTTAACTCTTCCCCCATTTTGTTCTCCGCTAACCGAATTTGTTAACTGTTGAAGCTCCACTTTAAAGGAGTTTATTTGTCGGGAAGAGTTTGTAAATTTTCTCTTGCTCCATTTCTCCAATTCTACTGCTGCACATCTTAGCTTTCCTGTCATATCAGCTCTTCTCGATTTTGGTGACTCCGAAGCAGATAACATTCTTCATCTTCTATCAAGAAAGCTTCGAACTCAAAATTTTTCTTCCTTTTTGCAAGGGTCGGGAATAAGGATACTAAGAGAGGGCTATGGTCTGAACCAATGGCTGGTAGGGCAAAAGCTTCAGCTTCTATGAATTGTACTCTCCATTCTACACTATAGAGGACTCTATCCGGTCTCTATTTCACCAAATCTCCCCTGTCTCTATTATTAGCCTAGATAAAAGCACATCCCTTACTTTCTACATCTATTAAACAACAATCATTTAAGAAATCTTGAAAAGCAACTAAGCGGAAATTCTCAACTACCCTTCTCCCTACTTTTTCCTAGTGATACAAAATTTCATTGAAATCTCCCATTAGAGCCCAGGGTAGATCATTACAACTTTTGATACATTTTAACTCCTTCCACAGTACAAGCCTCTCCTGAAAATCATTGGCGCATGGACGAAAGTAATTCTGATGGCATTATGTCCCCATTCTCCTTTGTACAAAGATTGATGAAATATTTACTTCCACCTCTTCTGTCAACATAGCTGATAATCCCCCTGATATGCCATCTGGTTCCACTATAAAACAATTCTAAAAGTTGCGAATTCTCATTACCCTCTTGATGCAGTGTTCAGCGAGTAATTCAAGCAAAATCTTGCTTAGAGAGAAAAATTTCAAAATTCAATATTGATGATAATATTCTGTTCTTTAAAAAGAACCTTAAAACAAGCTTATATATCCCTAAACCAAACCCTACTAGGATTATAAAGCATAAAATATCTAAATTACAAAACTATCCTTAAAATTAAAACCCATAAAAAATTATTAAAAAAATAAAAAACCTATGTAAACGATCTTGAATCGCTAAAATCCATCATTAATCACGGCCAAAGGCTTGAGTTTTGTTCATAACGTCGTTTCGCTTCAAAGGACCAAATTTGTGCTCGATCCGATGTCGTCAATCGGGTCTGCCAGTTCTAGTCGCATCATCGTTTCGCCCTCCATTTGGACTTCTGCCTATCCAACCAGTCAAGAAACGCTTCACTAATAGATTCTGCATCATTCTCCTCCATTTGAAAAGAACTCGTCCTCGAGTTAAAATCAAGATCTGGATATAACGACTCTGTAGACTCATGAAAAGGTGATAAATCAACAACATTGAAAGTGTTAGATATATCCATACTATGTGGAAGGTCTATAACATAAGCATTATCGTTGATGTTCTTGATGACAGTTTAAGGTCCATACTTTTTTTGCTGCAATTTGCTATAAGATCCAACGGGTAAGTGCTCTTTACGAAGAAAAACCACGACCTGATCACCCACCGCAAATACCTGCTTCCGCCTGTGTTTATTTTCTGCAGCTTTATACTACTAATTAGCTTCCTCCAGTTTCTGTTTGACTTCATGATGCACTTCCACAATTTGCTTAGCCATATGATCTACTACTACACTTTTATCCGCTTGCTTAGGCAACTGAACCAAATCCAAAATATGTTGAGGCGCCTTTGTATAAACAAAAGAAAAAGGCAACCTGTTAATAGAACTATGAACTGCATTATTATAAGCAAACTCTGCTTGTGATAAAGCAATATCCTATTGCTTTGGCTTATCTCCACAAAAGCTTCAAATCAAGTTTCCCAGAGTTTTATTAACCACCTCTATTTGCCCATCAGTTTGCAGGTGAGTTGTGCTACTGAAATTCAAAAATGAATCAATCAGTTTCCACAGAGTCCGCCAAAAATGCCCTAGAAATTTACTATCTCTATCTAAGGTAATACACTTGGGCACACCATGCAAACGGACTATTTCCTTAAAGAATAATCTGTCCACACTTACTGCATCAAAAGTCTTCCTACAAAGAATGAAGTGCACCATCTTAGAAAATCCGTTGTTGACACATAAATTTTGGCACGACATTTAGTGTAATTTGCATAGAAAAATAGGGATTAAATTTTTAACCCCTAAACAAAAATATTTAAATTGCATAACATATAGTTTAGGTTTAATTGCATTTTGCATCGGATTGGCGGTGGCAAGCAAGTTTAAAATTCGTCGAACGAGACTCGGCACGCTCGGAATGCAAGGGTCGGGAATTTCAAGTCGAACGGGCTCGGTTGTTTTAATTTGAGCTTAATTCAGCCCATTGTGTTTAATTAATTAGAAGCCCACATTAAATCAGCCCATTTTAATGTTAATTAAAATTAAGCCCAAGCCTAAGCCCACTAGGATTAGAGCCCATCTAAGTTGACCTAGGATTAGTGCTATATATACATGTTATTAGGTCAGAATTAGAGGAGGAGGTCACAATTTAGAGATCAGAAATTTTTAGAGAGACACAAGTGTGAGAGAGAGGGAGAGAGAAAAGCGACGTCGCGCATCACCACCGGGGACGCCGCGCGTCGTCGCACCGCCGTTGTCGCACCTCAACCGCCCGCCGACGTCGCTACCTTCCACCCAACGCTGCTGCTTTTGCTCTCTCTCTCGCCACAGAAGCCCGAAGATGCCTTGCTGTGTTGAGTCCCCTTTGACGTCAACGTGGACGGTTGCTGCTTCTCTGATTCTTCACCAACGCTGCTGCTCCTCGTCCACTTCCTCCCAGAATCGCTCACTCCACAGAACTTATTTGTAGAAACTCAAAACACAAAAGTTGTAGATCTACGAGTCTTTGATCTGTGGCTTTTGGAATCGGGTCAATCCGACGTGTATTGAGGAAGTTACGCCCATTTTTCCGGAATCGTGCAGTCCTAAAATTTTCTGTTCGGAGTCACTCGCCCACGCACGCATCAAATCCACCGAACAGCTGCCGCGCCGTGAGCCTCGCCGGTGCCCGTTGCTGTCGTCGTCGTCGCAATCTCGATCCACAACTCAATCCCGACCTCGATTCAAATTTGAAAGTTATCCAAATTAGGTAAGATTATTATCCGATATATTTTCAGAATGTTCTAATTTCCTAGTTTGAATCGTTTGGAATATTACATGTATATCCGGTAGATATGGATAATGTTTGATATATCCGCGATATTTTCAAATATTCAAATTAGGAAAACTTCCTAATTTAGCAACGTATCTGGACGACTATCCGACCTTAACCCTAAGGTCCGATACGCGGCGATACGAGAAATCATTATCCTATTCATAACCACTTGAATGCGATAATGATTTTGATTTGCTTTCCAAATTTGAATGATCGAATATCCGTTAATATCTATAACCCTTTAGATATGACCGATATTTCGAATTTTGTGCCTAATCTGAGTTTGAAACGAATTTGGCGGATCGCGTGGTTGATTTGAATTGTTTGCTATCCTTAGTTATTTGATTATCTTTCTTTTTCAAATAAAAACAGAAAATTTTAAAAAAAATATTAGTTAGAGTTTGAATTAGAATTTTTGCATGTCTGGAATTTTTGAATATATCCTGAAGGATAAGATAAATATTTAATTTAAATTAGGACTTAACGTGGCATGTTTCCTAATTTAAATTAGGTATTATTTCAAATCCTAACGGATTATTCACGTTATTTATTATTCCGAATTTTAATCAAAAATCCCAAAAAGAAATCATTCTAGGGTAGATTAAGTCATCATAGATTGCATGTTAACTTAGGTATTTTTGAATTTCGAATTTTAAACAGAAAATACCAAAAATAGAAGTCATTAGGTTGCATGTTATTTTAGGCATGTTTTTTATTCCGAATTTCATAAAGAAAAATACCAAAAATATGTCATTCTTTCGTCATTAGAATTAAGTCATGTCGTCGCATGATATATAGTTTGCATGCTAGGTTGCATTAATTCACATGTCATATTTTTTGCACGTCATTGCATATAGATTAGATTTCATTTAAATAAGTGAAAATAAAAAAAAGAGAAATTGAGTGATTGTTTGTTAACTAGAAATCATATTAGGATTGTCTGTATGATTTCTCGCTAACAATGCAGATGCTTGCGTTGGTTCGAGGTAAGTAATTCTTCCCAACTTGCAATTTATTTAGTGTTTTGATTTATGGGTGTTAAATTGGTGGTTTGCGCACCCGCATAAACACCTCACATGTTAGTGGCTAAGTTAAAATGGATCCAAACTGCCTGCCAAAATATTTTTGAAATGAAAAGGTATCAAAAGGGCGTTAGACTAGATCTAGCATAATCAAGTCCCCGGGCTTAGAATCTCTGGTTCGTAGGAATAAAACATATCTCCCTATGTTTTATTTAGGTTTCTAATCAGCCTACTATAAATTGATTAGTGGCGACTCCAAGCATGAAAATATTTGCATGTTAAGAACTTAAACCCTAAGTTGCGAATTGGTAGGGCTTGGGAGGGCCCGAGTTAAGTTCAATCTTAATAATCCATTAGCCCGAGAAATTGATAAAATTTTTTAGGGTCGCGACAGCTTGGCGACTCCGCTGGGGATTTTGAGTTAAAACTCCTAGTGGACTTAGGCCAGTTTTTCTTTTCGAAAAATATTTTTTGTTTGGCAGCGAGGATCCCAAGTACGTCCCTAACATTTTAAGGTGTTAAATATTTTTGCAGTATGGGAGGTATAAGGGGAGGAGTGGTTGTTAACCCTTATTTTGCAGGGAGGTGGTTGAATGTATGGTTTAATTTATGCACGAAGCGTTGTTTGATATAACCTATTGTGCATGCCTTACATTTTCACTACACCGCACACACTACCCGCCGCCAGACTTGGGTGGCATAAGTTTAAGATGGTACTGAGACAGTGGATACCCCGACCAAAACCATGTGTTACAGGTCACCCTCCTCGGTCCCGAATTTTTTTCAAGGTGTCATTGAGTACCCACCACGGTTGTATCCCACTCAACCCGGGTCGGCTCTTTGACTAAGCCGGAGTCAGGGGAATCCTAGCCTAACCACCACCATGACTGGTTTAGCTCGGTAATCCTCGCATCTCCATTTTGCAAGCCAGAGTCTAGATAGAAATCGAACCTCACATTTCATGCGCATGTCTATGTGATTGCCATTTTCCTACCTGGTGAAGTAAGTTTTCTGCAACTCTATCTCGCAATTTATTTACCTTTCGTCTTTTCCTTGGTCGGTCCATGACATTAGGTCGGTCGTGAGTTTTGGTCTATACACTATGGGAGTGGCAGACATCCGGATTCTTGATGCTCCTAAGGACGAGCTCCGTGTCTGGTAGAGTCTACTCAGTCCGACCAACCGCAAGTTAGTTCAGGGCCATATCGGGAGGCTACTCCCCCTACTGGAGGTCAAAGTCCGTACCGGCCTCGTTCGAGCATTAGCCCATTTCTTGTGTCCCGAGACATCCACCTTTATATTCAGTAAGCATGAGCTCACCCCAACTTTGGAAGAATATAGTGTGCTCATTGGAAAATCTTTGGGGTTAGAGGTAGTCTCACCACCTTTGGGAGTCGATTCCACTCTAATGTTGTCAGAATTTTTGATTGTCGAAAAACATGACTTGGAAAAAGTTTTGAAAGCAAACCGTGAGTCATGCCCTTTCTCATTCTTGAGTCAATGTTTCGAAAAAGGCACACATTTTCAAAAGGGCAGAGTCTTTCTGCTAGCATTTTTTGGGTTTGTCATTTTTCCTCATTGCAAGAACGCTTGTAACCCGTCGATTGCGTGGTTGGTCCAACAAGTTTGTCTTCAAAAGAATTTTGTCAACACCATTTTAGCTGAGACTTTCATTTCGCTCACCAAATTCAAGCAAAATGTTGACAAAACATTTCATGCACCCATTGAACTATTACAAATTTGGTTTTTGTCTCACATAAAAGGGTGTGGCGATTTGCTTAAAATATCTGAACTCAGTGATTCAAGTCATCCTGTTTTGAGCTATAAAGAAAAACAAGAAAACGCACCGGATTATCATTACTCCGAGTGGATCATTTTTATGAAAAATGCTAGACCCCAAGGTTTCCAATGGCATGCTAGTTGGTTCAATGTCGAGGAAGCTCGGTTTACGTGTAATGGTGTTGGACCGGTGCCACTTTTGGGCTTTACTGGCGCAATCGAGTACTACCCCGCTAGAGTGTCCCGACGGTACCAGATTCTCCAGGGGCTCCCTCCGGCACTACAACCCGAGCTCCTCCGTGTCGATTTCATCAACGATGACAAAGACCACGAAGGGACGGTAGCTTAACTCAACAAGATGTGGAAGAAGTGTCGTCTCCTAAAGATAGCTCGACCCGAAGGAGAACTAAAAGGAGAGCAGAAGTCTTACTTCGCGACGACCAAGTACATCCGTCGACACAAGATCCCTCAGGAGATACGCCCGACGATACCCAAGGTGCCTCTCAAGTCCGCCAACCGCTCAGAGAACAACCGCCTCAAAAGGAAGGTCGAAGAAGCTGAAGAGAAGGCAGCCAAGATATCTCGGGCTTATAAGCAGTTGAAGAAGGATGTCGCCTCCCATATGTCTATAGATCAAGCTAAATAAAAAATGAGTCGAAGCTTGAAGTTGTTTTTCTTCATTTCCATTTCAGTTTTAAATTTGCTTAGGAATTGCGTCGTTTGTTTTTAATTCAATTTGATTTCAAGTCATTAGTCGATGTAAAAACTTTCGTCATTTCAATAAAGAGGTCTTTTCAATTCGAAGCGGTTAGACCAATGTCATGGATTGGCGTATGATTTTGCTTGACACTTACGTATGCCCTGTTTCATTTGAAATTAGGTAACTACGGACCGATCACGTTCCCCTATTCGCATGCGGTCAAGAGCTAGAATGGCCGATCAAACTGAGTTACAGGAGCGCGTTGACGGTATGTAAGACCAGATCAAGCAACTTGCCGTCGCAATGCAACAAATGACCGCTGAAATCAAGGCTCTTCAGTCGATTCCTGTTCCAGCACCCCTTGAGGCATCAGTCCCAAAGCATACAGGTGCAAAGCATGTTGACATCGAGGAAGATGATGATATGCCTGAGTTAGAAGATGACCCCGTCCATATTGTCATCAACAAACCTAAGCCTGACGAGCGAGTCAACAAACTCGAGGAGAGAGTGAAGCAGCTGGAAGGTTCGCAGGATTCGCCCTCAATTGATCTGTCCATGTACTCACAGATCAAAATCCCGAAGAAATTCAAAATGCCAAGTTTTGACAAGTACAATGGCACCACATGTCCAAAAGCTCACCTGCAGTTGTACCACGTACAAATGACCTCCTACGTTGACAACGAGCTTCTTATGATCCATGCATTCCAAGCAAGCTTGACCGGCCCTGCTCTGCACTGGTACCTCATGAAAAAGATCAATAGCCTTAAAACCTGGAAGGAAGCTAGTGAGGCGTTCCTGAAGCAATACCGGTTCATAACAGACATCACTCCTACCCGTGATGATCTCAAGCGTGCTCAAATGAAGAAGACCGAGTCTTTCAAAGACTATGCCATCAGATGGAGGAATATAGCCGCTCAGGTCGTCCCGGAACCTATTGACAATGAATTGAAGAGGATGTTCGTCAAAACTCTCCCGTTCGAGTACCGTAATCGAATGGTCGCCATTCCGGCTGACAACTTCAAGCAGCTCATCCTTATAGGCGAGCAAATCGAGATAGGTCTAAAGGATGGATGGTTTGTCGAGCCGTCTTCGTCAACCAAGAGATTCAGTGTAAGAAAGGATAAAGAACCGCTTGCAAAAGTGAATGTGGCTTATAACCAACCGAGCCGGCGAAATACTAATCCTCCCTCGGCAATTCAGGTAGCAGAAGCTCAGCAGCAAAACACGAGTCTTTAATCTTTTCAGAGGAGGAACAATAGGAGGCAATTCACCCCCTCCCCGGATCGTTATCTCAAGTATTGGCAGTGCTCCGGAAGAAAGGTTTACTCACCACCGAGCCAAAGCGGCCTAATCCTGAGCAGTTCCGTAACTTCGACCCGTCGAAAAAATGCGATTATCATATGGGTGAGCTCGGACACTCGACCGATGATTGCTTAGCCCTCAAGCACCGAATCCAGAACCTCCTGGACACGAAGGCTTTCTCATTCCAGTCCGCCAAGCCGAATGTTCAGAGTAACCCGCTCCCTGATCACGCGGGCAATGTGAATGCTATATTTTGTTTCGATGCTGGTCGAATAAAAAACATCAAGGTGTACACCGCTGAGGTCTACGGTGAATTGGTGAAAGCCGGGTATTACCCGAGTAATGAGGCCCTTCCCCTGGCTATCATGAGAGAAAGAATCTCAAGAATGGTGGAAGCTAAGATGATCGTTTATGCTGACCACACTGGCATCGTATCTACCATCCCCGAGGTCGTCATCAACTGGGACGAGGAGTTCGCCACATTAAATGCTGGGAAGGATAAGCTCGATTCTTTGCCCGAGGACATGCCTCCGCTCGAAGACGCGACTGATGACGAGGAGATGATAATAAGCACACCCGCAACTGATGAAGGAATTGTGATCGAGATTCCTCAACCTTATGAGTACTCTGACGATAAAGCAGTCCCTTAGTCCTACAGTCTTGACGTCGACTTAGTCATCAGATCCGGACGTGCTTATGGCCAAGCAAATGCTCAACCTGCAAAGCCTGTCACCGATGAGGAAGCTAAGGAATTCCTGGCCGTAATCAAAGCCAGTGAGTACAACATTGTCGAGCAACTACATAAGATGCCTACGCAAATCTCTTTGCTAGAACTCCTTCAGACATCGGTCAAGCATCAGAAGGCCCTAATGAAATTGTTAAGTGAAGTTCACGTGCCTGAGACGATCGATCACGAGAGACTGGAAGAGTTTGTGGGTTCCATACTCCTCAAGGACCTAATAGCCTTTTCGGATGAGGAATTCCCTCTGGAAGGTAGAGAACATACCAAGGCTCTGTACATTTCTGTCAAGTACAAGGTCTCGCACGTAGCCTGGGTGCTAATTGACAATAGTTCAGCCTTGAACATCTGTCCTTTGGCGATTCTACACTGCCTCAAGATAGATCCTTCGAGAATAAATTCTGCGAAAACCTCCGTGCAAGCCTTTGATGGAACGAAAAAAGAAGTAATGGGTGAAATCCCCCTCGACATACAGATTGGGCTGACGATGTTCAATGTCCTATTTCAGGTTATGGACATTCCCACTGCATTCAACTTTCTGCTTGGTCGCCTGTGGATTCATACTGCTGGAGCTGTCCCGTCCAGTCTGCATCAGAAAATGAAGTTCGTGATAGAAAGGAAGTTAGTCACTGTACATGGTGAAGAAGAGCACCCAATCTATCATGCCACGGCTATCCCCTATGTCGAGCCAGACTACAAAATTGAATCGAGCTATCAGTCGCTCGAACTCGTATCGACCATTCATGCGTCTAGAGGATCATCGCCGCCAGTCCCTGAGGTGTCGAATGCTGCTGTCATGGTCGGAAGAGTAATAGTGTCCCATGGCTTTATTCCGGGCGAAGGCCTTGGCAGGGATGGTCAGGGTATCCGCCGACCGGTCGAAGTCTCTCAAAGACCCCGCACTTCTGGATTGGGGTATCAAGGGCCAACTGCACCAAATAATGAGAGACGTGGATATGGTCGAGATCGAAGTCAAGGAACTGAGCGGAACGGACAGCGATCCGATCAAGGGTCGAATAATGAAGAGCCTGCGCAGGGTAGGATGCCTCCACATATCCGCACCACATTTCCGGGTCCTGCGAGGATGATACACGAAGAGAAGGAAGTGATTGACACGCTGGGGCAACCGAGTGGCAAGTTTGATTACTATGTGAAGTACTCGGCGCCCCTAAGCTTTTATTCGGATCCCCGTGACATTGTCCCTAACGGATGGGGAGGTATGGACAATCCAACGTTTCTAAAGACAGAAGACCCCGACGATGCGATAGAGGGAATCACTACCCTGTTCGACGACATCTTTATCGGAGCTATCGAAGAAGGACTGTTAGAGGGAATGGGCACAGGCCCACATGAGTAAAACATTTACTTTTCTGCACACTCCCCTGCGTGGGAATTTTTATTGCTTTCTAGAATTTGCCCCGTTTCGGGTGCTGCTTTCATTTCCGTGTCTAGGTTTTGATTGTTGCAATTTCCATTCAATAAATGTAATTCATTTTGAAATTATCAATGAAATTACAAGTTTTATTCTCATTTTTGAGGGCATGTTGAGGTATATCAAACCAGCCCGGTGATGATATCCAACCGATAAAAGAAAATATAGTCCAAGGAGAATTCTGAGGCCTGGGCTTCTTCATGCTTCCTCGTGTTAAAACCTTTTCGAAATGAATTTCAGAAAAAAAAAATACAAAAAAATTAATTACAAAAAAAATCTTACAAAAAATGCAATGTTTACCCCTGTTTGTCCTTCTTAATCCCCTACTTTATGTTTCAGGGGCGATCTCGTGACACGTGAGGGTATGGGAACAGTCCACTCCGACGAATTATATGCCGCCGAGCTTGATTCCAATGATGTCGGCGAACTCGATGATTCCTCAGATATTCAACGCAATTTAGAGCATCATGAAAGACCTAAAATCCTGATGGTAGATCAAACTATCACTGCCAATCTAAGTGATTCCGGAGAAACCAAAGAAGTGAAGAGAATGGCAAATCCCTCTGAGAATGAGATGAAATGCCCGATCCAGTTGCCGCATGAGTAGGTAAATTTGCTCCAAACTACATCGGTCCACATGTGGTTAAAAAGGTGCTTCCCGGACGTGCCCTGATTCTCGCAGAAATGGATGGTCGTGAGTTCTCCACCTCTGTTAATTCTGATGCTGTGAAGATGTATTTTCCTTGATAAAATCTCACATTTTGCAGCAAAAGTTTTCCAGTATTTGGTTTTATGTTCTGAATTGCAAACATTTCATTCATCAGTAAATGATTTCAATCAATTTCAAGATAGAATGTTTGCATTGGCTTTAATTTCTGCATGGTTATATTGTCAACTAGTATCATTGACTTCAATGGGGAAGTCTATTTAGACAACCCGATAACTCATGTGAAATGAATTGAATATGTCGAATGAGGTACATCGGGACGATGAAAGGCAAGCCCTATTCTACACACTGTCCCATGCATCCCTAGTGAGTTGAGTAGAAAAAGTGGAAAAATCCCCAGGGAGTCGAGTGGAAAAATTACATGTCTGCAGGGTAAAGAGTTCTCTTGCAAAAGGTACGACGACCAAAATGACAAGAGACATTTCATTTCTCTACCTTAAATACTACAGGTTATCCCTTGTTTCGCCATTTTGAGCCCAAATGCTTAGAGAAATTCTTTCAAATTACCCCTGTCAAGAATCACCCCACATCGGGGCAAACTGGAGGTAAATCAGCAACATAAGGTGAAAAATGTGTAGAAATTTTCTTGCTCTCACTTGCATCAATCTTCGAGTGTTGCTTTTTCATATGAGTTCATGCAAAAGTTCAAGTGCCCTAATATGACGAAGAGCATTCTTTCTCTATCCTATACACATTTTATCCTTTGTTAAGCCCAATTAAGCCTGCAAATTCGTTTCATACAAACCCAGTTGGTGATCATCTCCTATACTGGGGCAAGGCAAAAGTTGTCATTGTTCAAGCAGTACATCCAGAATGCCGATAAGAGATGAAAATCCTTGAAATTTCCAATGATAAGTCATTCAGAATGATACAGTTGGCCAGTTTTTACATTGTATGTCATGTCAAAAAAAATGGAAAAAGAAAAGAGGGGGGCAAGAAAAGCAGTGTGCCTAGTAAGAGCAAGGCCAATGCCCAATAAAATGCCGAGATACGGCATGTCAAAATCCTCAGTAGACAAGTCTTAGAGAAATCAAGCGATGAATTCTCGAAGCCAATGGAACATTTACTGAGAAGAAAATCTCTGGTGAAGAAGAAGACCGGTGACAATGCCAAGATGATCATCAATTTATTCACCCGAATCATATACATTTTGAGCCTGAATGATCCATTCATTTCTCAACCCATGAGCCTAACCTACGTTACGTCCCTTGCAAAGTCTCTTCAAATTAGGGCACTTGAACTAATGTAGAATTTCGGATGTTTATAAGCTTAGCTCGAAGAAGTGCGAGCAAGTCCATTTCTATCTCATTTTGCAGGGTTCTTGACTTGTAAACCCGGAGACAATTGCAGAGTATTTTCTTTTAATGGCCTCGACTCGAAGAGTCCCCTTTGCTAAGCCATTGACCAAACTCATATTATAGTCCCAATAAAGACCTCTTGGATTGATAAGGTCGTACCGCTTGCGAGAATGCTCAGACCCTTGTCGACATGATGATGGTGAGATGGAGAGATTCTCAATAAATCAGCCTTTTCAATGAGAATGAGTGAAAGTCCTTTCGGATCGGAAGTCCCTCATTCGACATTTTCAAGACGTCCATTTGTGAGTTAGAGTTGTCTTGTCTTGATTTTTCCCCAACGGAGTTTGTAATGCCGATTTGACAAAACCATCGTGCATAAAAACCAGTTGAATTCATAGTGCATGTATACATGTGTTCTTGATAGTGCGAATGCATATTACATGTTGCTTAAAACTGTGTCTAACAGAAGACGCACCCTCGAGAGTCAGAGATATCACCAGGTAAGTATATCTCTATATCCCTAACCTGTACGAGCAATCGTCAGGTCTCATATTTGATCATTTTGTTGCAATCTCTAGATGCCTTTAATGATGTGCAGGTGTCTATTGATCAAGCCTTTTCAGGTACCTCTGATGATATTCAGGTACTTTGTCAAGGAAATTTTGAGCACTTGGGCTAGCCCCCCTGTTCACCAAATCAGATTGTTGCAATCTCCAGAAGATTCCCTCGTGATACACCTATGGCGATGTATAGGGGAAGCGGCCAAATCTTTACTAGTGTCTATGGCGATGTACAAATGTCTAGTAAAGGTTGGAACTCTTCTTTAATCTCAGGCATTCCCCTGCGATATGCCTATGGCGATGTATAGGTACAGCAGCCAAATCTTTATAAGTACCTATGGCGATGTATAGGTATCTTATAAAGGTCGGAATACTTTACCCATCCTGGATATTCCCCCGCGACTCACCTATGGCGATGTATAGGTGGCACGGCCAAATTTTCGTAAATACCTATGGCAATGTATAGGTATTTCATAAAGGTCGGAATATTCTCTCAACCCCAGGTTTTCCCCCGCAATTCACTTATGGCGATGTATAAGTGAGGTGGCCAAATCCTTATGAGTACATATTGCGATGTATAGGTATCTCATAAGGGTCGAAATATCCTCTTTAGTTCCCCCGTGATGCACCTATGGCGATGTATAGGCGCAGCGGCCAAATCTTTACAAATACCTACGGAGATGTATAGGTGGTTTGTAAAGGTTGGAACGTTTTTGCATTTTTTTATCTCACGAATCCAGGTGATGATTGGATACGTTGAGCTTTCTTCGTGTTCATGTGTTTTGACTTGACTGCAGATCACCGACATTCATCAACAGTTTATTAGGCAATACCTATGGGACTGAGCCCAGACATTTGCCAAACAACAAACAAAGTTGAGTTGTACCTCGAATTGCGTTATCTCGTACCAGTCAGGTAAGTAATTCCAGGTATGTTTTCTTTTCATGTCAGCATGCATCATTTCTTAATGCATTCAATGGGACTCATAATCCCGACAAAAATAACATTCATTGCATTTGTATAGTTGAAATTTAGGTATCATTTAGTCTTTGAATGCAACCTCTGCGAGCTCACCTCTAAAGAGGGGCAGCTGTTGACACCTAAATTTTGGCACGACATTTAGTGTAATTTGCATAGAAAAATAGGGATTAAATTTTTAACCCCTAAACAAAAATATTTAAATTGCATAACATATAGTTTAGGTTTAATTGCATTTTGCATCGGATTGGCGGTAGCAAGCAAGTTTAAAATTCGTCGAACGAGACTCGGCACGCTCGGAATGCAAGGGCCGGAAATTTCAAGTCGAACGGGCTCGGTTGTTTTAATTTGAGCTTAATTCAGCCCATTGTGTTTAATTAATTAGAAGCCCACATTAAATCAGCCCATTTTAATGTTAATTAAAATTAAGCCCAAGCCTAAGCCCACTAGGATTAGAGCCCATCTAAGTTGACCTAGGATTAATGCTATATATACATGTTATTAGGTCAGAATTAGAAGAGAAGGTCACAATTTAGAGATCAGAAATTTTTAGAGAGACACAAGTGTGAGAGAGAGGGAGAGAGAAAAGCGACGTCGCGCATCACCACCGGGGACGCCGCGCGTCGTCGCACCGCCGTTGTCGCACCTCAACCGCCCGCCGACGTCGCTACCTTCCACCCAACGCTGCTGCTTTTGCTCTCTCTCTCTCGCCACAGAAGCCCGAAGACGCCTTGCTGTGTTGAGTCCCCTTTGGCGTCAACGTGGACGGTTGCTGCTTCTCTGATTCTTCACCAACGCTGCTGCTCCTCGTCCACTTCCTCCCAGAATCGCTCACTCCATAGAACTTATTTGTAGAAACTCAAAACACAAAAGTTGTAGATCTACGAGTCTTTGATCTGTGGCTTTTGGAATCGGGTCAATCCGACGTGTATTGAGGAAGTTACGCCCATTTTTCCGGAATCGTGCAGTCCTAAAATTTTCTGTTCGGAGTCACTCGCCCACGCACGCATCAAATCCACCGAACAGCTGCCGCGCCGTGAGCCTCGCCGGTGCCCGTTGCTGTCGTCGTCGTCGCAATCTCGATCCACAACTCAATCCCGACCTCGATTCAAATTTGGAAGTTATCCAAATTAGGTAAGATTATTATCCGATATATTTTCAGAATGTTCTAATTTCCTAGTTTGAATCGTTTGGAATATTACATGTATATCCGGTAGATATGGATAATGTTTGATATATCCGCGATATTTTCAAATATTCAAATTAGGAAAACTTCCTAATTTAGCAACGTATCTAGACGACTATCCGACCTTAACCCTAAGGTCCGATACGTGGCGATACGGGAAATCATTATCCTATTCATAACCACTTGAATGCGATAATGATTTTGATTCGCTTTCCAAATTTGAATGATCGAATATCCGTTAATATCTATAACCCTTTAGATATGACCGATATTTCGAATTTTGTGCCTAATATGAGTTTGAAACGAATTTGGCGGATCACGTGGTTGATTTGAATTGTTTGCTATCCTTAGTTATTTGATTATCTTTCTTTTTCAAATAAAAACAGAAAATTTAAAAAAAAATATTAGTTAGAGTTTGAATTAGAATTTTTGCATGTCTGGGATTTTTGAATATTTCCTGAAGGATAAGATAAATATTTAATTTAAATTAGGACTTAACGTGGCATGTTTCCTAATTTAAATTAGGTATTATTTCAAATCCTAACGAATTATTCACGTTATTTATTATTCCGAATTTTAATCAAAAATCCCAAAAAGAAATCATTCTAGGGTAGATTAAGTCATCATAGATTGCATGTTAACTTAGGTATTTTTGAATTTCGAATTTTAAACAGAAAATACCAAAAATAGAAGTCATTAGGTTGCATGTTATTTTAGGCATGTTTTTTTATTCCGAATTTCATAAAGAAAAATACCAAAAATATGTCATTCTTTCGTCATTAGAATTAAGTCATGTCGTCGCATGACATATAGTTTGCATGCTAGGTTGTATGACATATAGTTTGCATGCTAGGTTGCATTAATTCACATGTCATATTTTTTGCACATCATTGCATATAGATTAAATTTCATTTAAATAAGTGAAAATAAAAAAAAAAAAGAGAAATTGAGTGATTGTTTGTTAACTAGAAATCATACTAGGATTGTCTGTATGATTTCTCGCTAACAATGCAGATGCTTGCGTTGGTTCGAGGTAAGTAATTCTTCCCAACTTACAATTTATTTAGTGCTTTGATTTCTGGGTGTTAAATTGGTGGTTTGCGCACCCGCATATACACCTCGCATGTTAGTGGCTAAGTTAAAATGGATCCAAACTGCCTGCCAAAATATTTTTGAAATGAAAAGGTACCGAAAGGGCGTTAGACTAGATTTAGCGTAATCAAGTCCCCGGGCTTAGAATCTCTAGTTCGTAGGAATAAAACATATCTCCCTATGTTTTATTTAGGTTTCTAATCAGCCTACCATAAATTGAATAGTGGCGACTCCAAGCATGAAAATATTTGCATGTTAAGAACTTAAACCCTAAATTGCGAATTGGTAGGGCTTGGGAGGGCCCGAGTTAAGTTCAATCTTAATAATCCATTAGCTCGAGAAATTGATAAAATTTTTTAGGGTCGCGACGTCCATCAACCACAATGAAAACAGAATCCACACCTCTTTGTGTCCGTGATAAACCAAGCACAAAATCCATGGATAGATCTTCCCATATATTGTCAGGAACAAGCAAAGGCATATACAAACCTATATTCTTAGATTGACCCTTAGTAGTTTGGCAAACATAACACTTTTGTACGTACCTACTGACATCTCTACGCAATTGGGGCTAGTAAAATCGCTCCCGAACTGCAGCAACAGTTTTATCACGACCTAGATGTGTAGCTAATCCACCACTATATAAATCAAGAATTACCTTCTCTCGTAATGATGTTCGAGGAAGGCAAAGCTGATTGCTACGCATCAAATAGTCATCCTGCACATAAAATTCTTGCATAGGTTGACCAGCAATACATGACTTCCAAATTTGCTCAAAGTCATCATCATCTGCATAATAATATTTCAGCTGCTCGAACCCCAAGATGTCTTGGCTTAATGTAATCAACAATCCAGCTCTCCTACTCAATGCATCTGCTACAACATTATGCAGATCTAACTTGTGCTGTAATTTGAAAGGAAATTTTTGCAAAAATTGACATTATCGTAAATGCATATCTTTGCTAATCCTTTTCTAACTATTTAGATACTTCAAAGTTTCATGATAAGAATAAAAGACGAATTCTTTCCCAATCAAATAATGCTCCCAGGTCTTCAAAGCCCTTATGACAGAATAGAATTCTTTATCATAAGTGCTCCATTTCTGCCTTGCGTCACTAAGCTTCTCACTAAAATAGCAAACTGGTCTACGCTATTAAGATAAAATTGCTCCTATACCCACTCCACTAGCATCACAGTCCACTTCAAACAATTTATCAAAATCAGGTAAAATAAGAAGTGCAGTCCATAACTTCTCCTTCAAAATAGCAAAACTATTTTCAGCTTCCTCTCCCCATAAAAATTTATCTTTCTTCATACATTCAGTAATTGGAGCTGCGATAGTTCTAAAATTCTTAATAAATCGCCAATAAAAAGTAGCCGACCCATGAAATCTCTTAACGTTAGAAACTATTTTAGGAGTCGGCCATTCTCTGATTGCTCTTACCTTCACCTTGTCTACCTCTATTCCTTCAGCAGTAATAATAAACCTTAAGAATAATAGCTTATTAATTAAAAAACTGCACTTCTTAAGATTAATATATAGCTTATTAATCTACAAAGCTGTCAACACCTCCCTTAAGTGCATTAAATGATCCTCCTCGATCTTACTATAAATCAGGATATTATCAAAATAAACTACAATAAATTTGCTAATAAAAGATTTCAGAACCTGATTCATAAGCCTCATGAAAGTGCTTGGAGCAATGGAAAGTCCAAAAGGCATCACCAACCATTCGTATAACCCCTCCTTTGTTTTGAAAGTTGTCTTCCACTTATCTCCGAACTGAATCCAAATTTGATGGTATCCATTCTTCAAATCTAGCTTCGAAAACCATTTAGGACCGTGCAACCTATCCAACATGTCATCCAATCTCAGAATTGGAAACTTGTAACCCACGATTATATTATTAATAGCCCTGCTATCTACACACATCCACCAACTCCCATCTTTCTTAGGAGTTAACAAGGCCGGAACAGCACATAGGCTCATGCTATTCTGAATGTGCCCCTTTCGCAACAACTCATCTACCTTCTCTTTTAGAATCTCGCTCTCTTTAAGACTCATCCTGTAGTATGATAAATTAGGCAAACTAGCACCAGAAATTAAGTCTATATGGTGCTAAATATCGAGCATAAGCGGCAACCTATCTAAAATCTCTTCAAGCATCAGTTCGCTAAATTCCTTCAATAAAGGCTTGACTACTTCAGGCTGCTCCTCCACTTGTAATTCAGCCTCAATCTCAGTTGCTTGTTTCACAACCAGTACATGAATATGTCGAGTCTCTTTGATCTCAACTTCAAACTTCAAATATCCTCATAAGGGTAAGGAAATTATTTTCAGCAGCTTGTTTTCCTTTGTTCTTCAATGGCAGCAACGTATACTTCACTCCATCCTTCACATGGTTATACTAATTGCTTCTTCCCGAATGTTGAGCATCTACATCAAATTGCAACGGCCTCCCAAATAACACATGACATACATCCATGTCTACTATATCACAATACAGCTCATCATGATACTTACCGATGGAGAATGGAATTTTGCATCGTTTAATCACTTGAATGCTTTTCGCTCAAGATTTAATCCATCCTAATGTATAGGGATTAGGATGCTTTTCCACAGTTATTCCCAGCTTCTTCACTGCCTCCTTCCCAATGATATTTTCCATGCTTCCACTATTAATAACCACAGCAAAGATATTTCCCAGAATGGTGTACCTGGTTTGGAATAACTGATGGCGCTACGAATCATCTTCCTATTTTGGGGCCAACAACATCCTACACACCACACAGTTAACTTGCTCCTCTTCTTCATCTTTAAAATCATCGTCCTCATCATCCGGCGTATAGCAATATCCATCTTCCTCCTCTTCTCTTGCTACTACGTTTATGGTCTTTCTCTGAGGATATTCATTAGATCGGTGCCCAGGTTGATTATACATGTAACATTTTATCGCGGCTAGTTTAGCATAAGGGTTAGGGTTCGTAGTTTTCTGTACTTGCATTCCCTTATCTCTCGGCTTCTTCATATGACTCTTTTCTACCACCTTATCTTCCTGATTTTGTTCTACATTAAGCGATTATTAAAACTGCCATTTTCTACCGAACTGCTACCTCGATAATTTTCGTAGCATCTTCTTCCTCTGTCTTGCTGCATCAAATCTGCCTTTATCGTCATATTCTTGGCTTCAGTTAAATTTTGCAAAAATTACACTCCAATTTTATCTTGAATGAAGAGTCTCAAACCATCAAGATATCTGGCCACCTGTTATCCCTCTGTCTCTGATAAATATTTCGCTCCGCCAATCTCATTAATTTGGCCGTATACTTATGCACAGTCCAATTGCCTTGCTGGCAATGTTGGTACTGCTAGAACATAATCTGTTCATAATTAGGTGGAAGGAATTCTTGCTTCAACAGCCTCATCATTCTAGTCTAAGTTCGAACTCTCTTTTTCCCTTCTCGCTCCCTCTTATTCTGCAATCTATCTTACCATGTAGATGCACTCCTTTAATCTACAGATTACTAATCGCACCTTTTTCTCACCAAGGGTCTTCATATAGTCGAAAAATCTATCTATATCAGCAAGTCAATCCAGAAATTCTTCTATACCCAGACTTCCATTAAAATAAGGAATATTAACTTTCAATTTAAAATCGTTACCTTCACGATCGTCATAACATCGTTTTTCATCTCTCTTATCATATCCTCTTTGAAATCGTCCATGATGATGTCTACCACCATAATCAACACGTTCCTCATCAAAAAAAATTGTTTTCTTCTTCTTCTGAACTCTCTGAAACAGAGGGTTATTCTGCCCGCAAACAAGAACAGGCCTATCAACAAGATCACCGCAAGCAAGATCTGCACCCAGTCTTCTACCATTTCACCGATTTCGATTCACATCAACACCGAGACCTTCGAATCGATCTGTTAACTCATCAAATCGTTCTTCAAAACGACGAAGACTTTGATCAATCGTTGATCCAAGCATTCCATTAAATGCTGCTCCAAACGTTGCAGCACTTTGTCCCCAAGGGTTGGGGCTCCAGTCTCCTGATCAACGTCACGAAGACCACCGCCAATCGCCATAGGCTCTGATACCACCTAACGCAGCGTTCAACAAATAATTCAAGCAAAATCTTGCTTAGAGAGAAAAATCTTGAAATTCAATATTGATGATAATGTTCTGTTTTTCAAAAAGAACCCTAAAATAAGCTTATATATCCCTAAATCAAACCCTACTAGGATTATAAAGTATAAAATATCAAAATTACAAAACTTCCCTTAAAATTAAAACCCATAAAAAAATTATTAAAAAAATGAAAAACCCATGTAAACGATTCCGAATTGCTAAAATCCATCGTTAGTCACGGCCAAAGACGTGAGTTTTGTTCAAAATACTATTTCGCTTCAAACTACCGAATTTGAGCCCGATCCGATGTCGTCAACTGGATTCGCCGGTTCTAGCCGCATCACCGTTTGGACTTCTACTTGTCCAACCGGTCTAGAAACGCTTTACTAATAGATTCTGCATCACCTCTTCACTCTTTTTTCATGATTTTTTTTGTCTCCATTACAAACACTAAATTAGGCTTTTCTTGAACCACAAGGGCTCTTAAGGCTTGGGCTGTCAGGGGTGAGCCTAAATTTTGATAATTCCAACAAATAAAATGCATTTGTAATCCGATGGCTTATTAGGGTTAGCCACCAGAGTCCATTTTTCACCTTCCGTCAGAATGTCCACAAGTGCATCCAAGAACTATCTCTCTGCTTGTCCGTAATTACTCTCTATCAAGTTGCTAATGGTATCTCAATAGTTTCAAGCTATTATATCCGCAACAACTGCCACGAACTCTACTGCGACGTAGCCACAGAGAGACACAACAAAGAAGAATCCTAGCTTATCTTTCTATCAAGCATTTTGTCGAACACTAGATCTGCACGTGGAAGTAGCTTCCGATTAGCAAAGGATTGGAGGCTCAATCAAGGAGGTGATGAACCAGATGAGTCAAGCAGCGGCTGAGAAGGCTTGGTTTTAAGACGCATCAACTGGTAACAACGAACTGAAACCAGCAGTGAAGAAGGAACCGTAACCCTGGTTGGAAAGCGACTCGATTAAATGATACGGCTTTGGGTGGAAGTGGAAAGACAGAGGCGTAGGGTGGTGTAGACGATGGAGGATTGGAGGCAGAATGGATGATGAGGAAGGACTCTCATATCGAAATCGAGAGAGTAAGCTCCCATAGAAGGGAGAGGTTCAACTCGGTGTCGACTTGGGTAGCCTTGAAATTTAAAGAAGTGTTTCTACAATCATCCACAACACTCTTTTTCTTCTTTCGGAGACGATGTTCCTTCTGTTGCGGTCACGGGAAGAAATCAGCCATTTTGCATCACGAATTTTTATAAACTCATAATTCACGGATTTTCCTTCATTCATGCTTGTCCCGACAATGGTTGCCATTTGATCTTTGACTCTGAAGTAGAAGCACTTCCTGACATCTTGAGCACGAGACTTTGATACCAAATACAAGGTCCCGAATATAATAATCAAAAGGGAGTGAATTGGTTGAAACGACCACGGGTGATTTTTCAAATCTTTTCATTTAAGAGCAGATTTTAAAACTTCTGCAAACTGTAACTTTTGGAACTTCTAAAATCTGTGTGAGGTGCATCGTTGAAAATGATCTTATGCATGTCTAGGCAACAACAAAGAGAAAAATGGACAGAGATTACGAAGACAAGATTTATAGTGGTTCGGCCATTATTTTGCCTAATCCACTCTGCCAGCTTTAGCGGCCCAATCAGGTCATATCAATTAGTGTGAACAGGTATTAGATTTCACTTTCTACAAGACTAGTTTCTCAATTGATGCCCTACGGCAGAATTAACCTTTTTTTTATTGCTGATTCACCCACAACCGCATTAGAGCTCTCACGTTCTCCATTGATCCCACGAATGGATTTACAAATTCCTTCGTTAAACACTTTGACAAAATCACAATTCCCTTTATGGGAACACTTATAATGATATTCCTTGTTCTCTCTCACACTCGTCCGAGTGTCTACAGTTTAATAACAAGTGTTCAGAGGAGATTTACAAGCAAGCTCTCGACTCTCAGAGTAAGAGTCGCAAATTTCAGACTCCTGAAAATGAAGAGATGGTCGTAAGTTCACGTATGTGCATCAATTCGATCGACTCCCCTCTCTCCCTCCCTCCCTCCTTCATCCCAATTTTCTGATTACTTTTATTTGCTGAGGTAACACATACTTGGTGTCCAACTCAGCGTTTGAACCGGCCCATAAGAAAGTCGAGCTAATCATAACTTAACCCATTTCTTCACTCATCATTCCGTCTGACCTCGTTAATAAAGGGACTATCAGTGGACCATTTAAAGAAGTGTGCAGGCTATTTTGGTAAAGAAAAAGTAGTAGAGGGATTGATTTTCAATTTCTGAAAGGACTGCAAAGCCAAAAGAGCGGCATTATATCCCCCGAAAAAATTAAAAATTGCAGCCAGCTTAATGGCACTGTTACAAATTCAGCGTAATGGCAACCGAAATATAAAACTTCCTAGCTAATTGCTAAAAATGGCCCTTATGCAGTAAAACCACAAAAGCTAAATCCGTTAAAAGAATAATAAAAGCCAGAATCTTAGCACAGTATTAAACAACTGCAGGGAATAAAAATTAACAAAAAAAGCCCAGCCTTTCATATTTATTTTAGGTATCGTACTTTATACTAAAATGATTTAGTAAAATGTCATGCATAATTATATAAAAGGGAAATGAAAATTTTAATTGATATTAAAGACTAAATAAAAAATTAAAAAATAGGAAAGTGCAAGTCTTACTCAGTTAGTTGTATCTTAGAAATGGCTTTAATTGAATTTCAATCGGTTGATATTCATCTAGCTTTTTTCTTATTCTTTTTTTGATTTTTTTGTTAGAGGATTCATCTGGTTTAGGGAGTCATTTTTCTTAAACTTTTGAAAAATTGATTTTATATGGTGTTTTCTTTTAGCTAAAATGGATAAAATGATAAAAATATAATAAAATAAAAAATGATAAATAATAAAAAGTAAAAAAATCCCATTTGCATTTATATTAGGATTACATTTAGGGATTACCTCGATATATGTTTTTGCTTTCGATATCTTTTAGTAAATGTTTGGCTTGGTAGATGATTCCCTTTAACTGAAATTAGATTTTGACTTTGACTTTGAAAATTAGCTCCCGGGCTCCCTTCCTAGGGCTTAATAATAAAGAAATGTAATATTCTTTGCCCGACTCATATTGGGTTTATTTTCTCGCATTTTTATTGTCATTACCTTTACTTTTATGCTTTAGATGTGTGGCTTTCAATACTTCTGATTTGATATGATTCTTGCCTCTTATGATTGATGGAAAATATTTTCAAAAATAACCACGCATGGACATTTAGTAGGGCGTAACTAGAGACTTAAAATGAATAAAAACCACATGATTCACATTTTCGATAAAAAAAAATGAGTTCATATATTGAAATGACGCTAATTAGACTAACGAAACCAAGTTCCCCACTTTAGATCTCTGATTAGGAAATGAAACATCCTCCTAACATTCCAACGTTCCACTTGGCTCCTAGTTGACCTCAAAAAGACTAGTGACGACTCCAAGTTAGATAGAGTTATCATTGTGTATTCAAATCAAACTAACGTCGCTCGTGGTAAGGTTTGGGAAAACCCGCGCCAAGCGAGAGCGAGCACCTTAATTAGAGGAATATGCCGTTTCTGCTCGATAAACCACTAAACCTGCTTCCCTCTAAGTAACCCATTAGGGAGGGTCGTGACAATGTGGAAATTCTAAGACCACAACCCTTTAATTTCCTGGAATAAAATGCAATGTTGTACGAAGTAAATGAATACTAATGCAGATGTGAGACATGAAAATATGCAATTTGTAAGAGTCTACAAAAGCTAGACATGTTGAAGCCGCAAGAAACTAAAGAACGATGACGGGGAATTTCAAGAAAAAGTTTGTCTTTAGAGCAGCTTAGAGACCGGCATGAAAGGATTACAAATATAACAAATATTTGGGAGAGACACCGCATTAATAAAGTTCCTATCGGTGGACCATTTAAAAAAGTTTACGGGCCATTTTAAAAAAAAAACAGTAAATAAAGGGGCTGATTTTGAATATTTGACAGGATTACAAAGCCGTAAGGGACATTATCTCCCCTGAAAAAATTAAAAAGTGCAGCTAGCCTAACGGCACCATTACACTGAATTTGTAATAGTGCTCTTGTGACCACAATTCTCATGTTATGCTGGCTGGACTCATTTTGGCAACCGGAATATAAAACTTCCAAAGCTAATTGCCAAAATTGGGCCCCTATGCTGTAAAACTAAACCCGTTAAAGAATAATGAAAACTAGGATCTTATAATTTAGCACAATATTCAACACCTGTAAGGAACGAAAGTCAACATAAAACCCAGCCTTTCATATTTATTCTTGGTCTCGTGCTTTACACTAAAATTAATTAGTAAAACGAAACCAATATGTTGCTCTTTTTTTTTTTAACAATTTTCTATGTTGGGTTTGTTTCAACGTTAGAACTAGAAATGACCAAAAGTATAATCTTTAGAAAGTTAACGTGGCAATCGGATGATCAAAGAGACGATGGGACATGATGAGTGTCAAGTGGGGAGCATGAATTTATAAATTTTGTGGAACCAAGTTCCTAGTAAAATAAGATAGCAACATAAAAGAACTTTTTTTGTTAATTATATAGTAACACGCACGTTGCCAACCTAACAGAAGAAGTAACATTATTTAACAAAAAAAGGAATGCATTAAAAGTTCGGCGGTGCTATTTGCACTAAGACACTCATTTTTTTTCAATTAATAACTGACTGGAATACCCTTCTCTCTCTCTCTCTCTCTCTCTCTTCAATCTTTTATCTTTTTTTTATCAAGCTAACAAAAAAAATCGGCCTAATACCCTAAAAATCCCCAAACTTTAACTTTTGTCCCAATTTTACCTTTTTTCTCATAAAAAACCTCTAACTTTAAGTTCATTCCTAATTCTACCATAAACTTTTTTTTGCCCCACCTTTAGGATATGTCCCAATTTTACCCTAAACTTCTTTTGGTCCTATGAAAAGCCTCAACTTTAGGTCTTGTCCTAATTTTACCCTAAAAATTTTACAGTCTCATAAAAAATTACAAACTTTTACTTGAGTCACAAATCTGCTCCCATTACCCTTTTATCCAAAATTTCTCATTGACAACTAATAGATTAAAAACTCTCAAGCAAAAGTTATTCGAGCGTCCCAAGCTGTGACATTCCGAATTTCGACCCATTTTTGGGATTTATAAAACGCATAATTTGTCAGTGTGCTTATAGTAAAATCTCGCCCGGGAACTGATCACTCCCGGTTATCATTTTAAATTAGAGATTTCGCTAGAATCGCACTCGATCAAATTTGACCGTTATTTAGACCCCGAACTTGGCAGTCGATTTCTGGGAGTTTCGGGACGAAATAAATTGGACGGTGTCGATATTATTGTGGCCAGCGTCGAGATTTCAAGGAATAGTGGAAAAGTGGAATTTTGGACTGGGTGTGAATTTGGACTAGTAGACCTCCCTCGGATTAGTTTGTTTTAATTTTCGTGACCATTGTCTCTTATTATATTCTAGGAATTATTTGGACCGTAGGATCGTTTTCGGATTCGAATTCCGATCGTTGGATCGCACTCGAGTGCGTCAACTCTCTCTCTCTCTCTCTCTCTCTCTCTCTCTCTCTTTCCCTCTGCCGCGTGCGCTCCTTCCCCATGCAGACACACCCACGCTCGCACGTCTGCCCTGCCTTTTCCCCATGCAGAACCCCCTCTCTCTCTCTCTCTCTCTCTTCCCTCTCTCTTCCCCCTGCTCGGCGTGCACGTTGCGCCCATGCAGGCACGCTCCCCCCCTGACACACTCTCTCTCCTCTTCCTTCTTCTTCTCCTTCTCTTCTCTTTTCTTTTGTTCTTCGGTTCCTTCCCTCCCCGACGAGCTTGCATGTGGCCCCAGCTCCCTCCGGCGCCTACCCAGCTCGCTGACCGCCGCACGCCGAACTGACCTTCGCCTCTCGTCACCACCGCGCGCCATCCCGCCGCCGCCTCCACTTTGCCGCCGCCACCACAGCAGCTCTCCCCCCTCCTCTCTCGCCCGCTCTCCTCCTCCACGGCCCCCTCTCGCTCTCCGTCCGACGCCGCCTCCGATCGTCGCTGCCGCGAGCTCAGCTCTCCGAGCCGCCAGGAGTTCGCCGTCGCCGCCGTCGCCCAACGTCCTCGTCGCCACCGCGAGCCACCTTACAGCCGCAGCCCAACGGGCCGAACTCCCCCTCTCCCTGTTCAGCTCCGCTTCACCCAGCCACCGCACACCGCCGTTCCGACCGCCGTCGCCGCCTCGTCCACCACCACCCGGCGTCCCCTTCCGCCACTGACTGCCGCCGTGCCGCCCGAGCACCGCCGGCTCCTAGCCTCACCACCCCAGCTCTCTCTCTCCCTCGCCACCCTACTCGGCCGACCTTTCTCTCTGTCTCTCCGAGCTGGTTGCCGGGGAGCCGCCCCGCTTGTCGCCGCCGTCGTCCCAGCCGCCGCCGGGCCATCGGTCAGCCACCGCCCCCTGGCCGACCGTCCTCTTCTCCTCCCTCGTGCATGCAGTAGCTTGCTGCTGCTCCCGCCTTGGCTGAGCTTCGCCGGGCCGCCGGCCAGCTCGTCCGGCCACTTGCCCAGCGCCGCCGCCCAGCCAGTCGCCGCCGCCCGTTGCCGCCGCGTCGCCGCCGCCGCCGGTCGCCGACCCGGCCGGCCAACGAGCAGCCCAGGCCAGCCCCGGGCCGTGGCCGAGCAGCCCAGGCCAGCCCCGGGCCATGGCCGAGAGCCCCGGGCCGTGGCCGAGCAGCCCAGGCCAGCCCCGGGCCGTGGCCGAGAGCCCCGAGCCGTGGCCGAGCGTGGTGCCCGTCGCCCATCGCCGTCCCAGCCCCATGCCCGAACAGCCGGCCGACCACCTAGGCGCGTCGCCCTTCCGACTCGCCCGTGCGCCCCGGGCACGCCGTTCGGCCACCGCGCCCGCGCGCCAGGCACGCCGACCGGCCATTGTGCCCGCGCTGGCCGGCCACCGTGCCCGTGTGGCCCATGCCCGCGCCTAGTTGGGCACTGTTCACCCGGGCCATTTTAGGCCCGAGCCGATTTTCTCCGGGCCAAACTTAGGTAAGTGACTTCCTAAACCCTACCTAGTACTTTGGGTATTATTAAACTTGTCTCGGGTTAGAACGGTTAGGGCGTGTCTTAATTTAATTATATTATGATACATTTGTGTTATTGTAATTGGACCAAAAAGATATGCTTGATTTGGGTGAATGTACGTGACCGAATTGAATGGTTTTCGAGTGTCTATTAGTGGCTATGGTTGGTGAGTCAATGATTGGCTATTGTGGCATTTGTGGGTAAATTGGATGTTCGTATGTGGCCGATTGAATGTCGAATTTGTGGATTGGTGTGGCTTGTCATGAATTGGATTTAATTGTGATTATGGACTGCTTGGTGTAACTGGCGTGAAATTGATTGAATTGAATGGCGTGTGCTTGCCTGTCGATTTGAAGCCCGGATCGATCGGAGGGCTACGGACTTGGGACGTGTTGACGGCGGTCCGTGTGAAGGCATGACTGGCCGAGGTGCCAAATGGATGCGGGCTTGAGACGTGCTGACGGTGGCCCGTTAAAGGTGTGATAGACCGGGACGTGTTTACGTCGGTCATTGGAACGATTGATTGTGTGGCTTGGGACGTGTTGACGGCGGCCACTGGTATGGTATGATTGATATGGCTTGGGACGTGTTGACGGCGGCCATTGGTTTGATTGATTGTGCGGCATGTGAGCCCGTGAGAGGAAAGTTGGTTGGACGCGTGCATGCGACTTGAGTGTGATTGAAATGACTGGTTGAGTGTGACTGGATTGACTGGTTGAGCGTGCGATTGGATTGGCTGGTTGAGCGTGACTGGATTGATTGGTTGAGCGTGTGATTGGATTGGCTGGTTGAGCGTGTGCTTGAAGTGGCTGGTTGAATGTGTGGTCTAATTAGTAAGGTGAATTGCATGCAAGTGTGGGTGGCGTGTGAGCAATTGCGATGTGCTATTTAGCTATTATTATTGCATTACCGTGTTACGACTAACGTGCAGTGTTTACATGAACTTGATAGCGAGGTGAGTACAATAATGTGAATCTTTCTATATCTTATGGGGTAGATTGCATGTAAGACTTGTCTGGGTACGCATTGGCCTACGTGGGGTATAGGGGGTTGCTTATTGAGACTCGTTCTCGCGGTTATTATATAACCATTTCAGATCCGCAACTATGAGTGACTGGAGACGCTTCAAGGGTGCCTCGGAGATCGAAGACGGGTCAAGACCCGGTATTTTGCGTTTTCCCCTTTTGTAGAGAAGTTAAGTTTGTGAGCAGTGGTCCCTTTTTAGGAGTGTGGTCCCGTTGTTGTGGCCTAGCTTAGGGAATTGTCTTTTGTGGACGTCGAGTGTATTCATCAAATGTAAGAATTTCAGTTATTTGTTTATTGCCATTACTACCCCTTGTTATTATTAATTGTCCGGGTTGTTTCTATTTGTTTCCGCGCATGTTCAATCTCTGATGTTTGGGATGGGTCGGCGACGTGCCTGGGACGTCGCATTCAATGATCGACCATCGAGGGGTGTCGCGAACTCGTGAAGGTTCGGGGCGTGACATCCCCGTTGATTTGGTATCAGAGCAAGGCTAGCTCGAACCAAGATGGTCGAAGCTTGGAGTGATAAGGAGCGATGACTTTGGGGTAGTCAGTTAGGAAGACTTGTTGGCCATGCGTTACCCAGATTGTTTGATTGTGATTGCTGAGTGACGTATGCAATATCATGTGAAATGCAGGTGCGTCAGGACTTGAGGTTAGTGCACATTCCCTGTTTCTTTGTGATTGAGTGATGTTGTGATTGACTGCCTGCTTAGTGAATTGTTGTGATTCACTGCCTAGGGCTTTAGACTGGTATAATTGGCCTAGGTCTTTAATTCTCGTGGGGAATTATAGCAGGTAAGTGGGTAGTGTGAACCCTGTGAGTATGAATAGCCGAGGATGAGGTCGAGGTCGAGGTTGTGTAGGTCCACAAGTTGGAATTGTGAGGGTTTCTAGATGGGCGAGATTTTGAGGGCACTCGAGAAAATTGGAATTTTATTGGGAAGACAAACTGAGGAGTGAAATGCTACTGTTGCTACTGATGCTGAGACTACTATTGTTGTTGTCAATGGAAATAACAAGAATCATAGGTATCATGGAAATGTTGGGAATCAAGGTCAAGGGTAAGCTAATGCAGTTAGGCAGATACGTCAGTTGGTTGGAAAAATTTTGGAAATTTCTTTAAACTTGCAAGGTTCGATGGGAAAAGGTGACCCTGAGGCTACATTACTTTGAACAGTGGACTAAAAAAAATAAAAAGGGCTTTTGAGGTATTCGGGTACACTGGTGAGGAGAAAGTGACCCTGACTATATACCAACTCTAAGGGAATGCAAAGGATTGGTAAGAGGGCCCCCGAAGTAGGATATTTCAAAGGGCATATTTCTAAGCTGGAATATTGTTTCGAGGCTTTTATGGAGAAGTTCGTTAAGAGAGTGTGCGAGGACAGAAAATGACACAGTTCCTTCGACTTCACTAAAATCGGATGTCAGCCAATCAGTACGAGGTCAAGTTTGTAAGGATCGTGAGGATAGTACAAGGGTGGTTAAGGACCGTGAGGATAGGACAAGAAGGTTTCGGGATGGATTGGAACCGGAATTCCGCAATCAGTTAGTACTTTTGGATCTTAAGAGATTTCAATGAGTTGTATGAGAGAGAGCTCGATGGTTGACACGGCTATGAGTAAAAGGATTGCCGCTTCTAGATCACAGTACGCGCCGGCGAGGGACAATAGGAACTTTGGAAGGAAGCCTATGACAGAGGAACGAAGATTTGTCCCGCTAGTAAGAAAGAACTTTAGAAAGCCGAACTAATACTCCAACACTACATGTCGGTCTTACGGAAAGAGGCATAGGTATGGCCATTACCAAGGTAGAAGTGGAGCATGTTGTGATGTGGACAGTAAGGTCACCAAGTGAGAAATTGTTAAACCGACAGGTTAGGTCGCTAATGCCGTCACAACGACCGCATGTAGGATATTAAGCGAGAGTTGCCCTGTAGATTAATCAGAATCGCCTATGGACGTAAGGAAAGATATTTGCTGTGGTGGAGGAGGAATCAGAGGATGTGCCGCGAAAGTTTAAGGGCATTACGCGTTAATATTGGGTACAGTAGGAGATGATTTTGAAGTTATCGCCCAAGTGGTCACGTAAGACTTAAATTCAATTTTATAAGGCATCGACTCAATCGGTTTAAGGATTTATAGATTACTGACGATATTCTTAGACGAGTTGGGAAGGATGAGTGTTGCTTAGGAACTATAAATTTTGTAAAGAACCGATGTGAGTTGTTTTTGGGAGACTGTTGGATTGAAATTGGATGGATTGAACGTTGTCTTCGAGGTGTAAAAAGAAAATTAATTTGTGGGCGATTAGTTGGTTGAGGAATCAAGGCTAAAAGACATAGCCGAGGTGTGTAATCTTCCTGATGTCTCTCCTCAGGAATCGTCGGGATTGCCACCTATTAGGAGAATCGAGGTTGAGGTTGAATTGGCTCTAGGGACAAAACCGACCTTGGGAATGCCCTACAAGATGTCACTGTCGGAATTGAAGGAATCGAAAGTCCAAATACGGGAGTTGCGGGATGAAGGGTTTTATTCGTCTGAACAGGTCTTCATGGGGAGCGCCGGATTTATTCGTAAGGAAAAAGGATAGATCATTGAGATTGTGCATTGACTACAGACAGTTGAATCAGGTGACTATTAAGGTTAAACACCAGTTGCTAAGGGTAAATGACCGGTTCGACCAGTTACAAGGGGCATCAATATTTTGTAAGATCGACTTAAGGACTGGTTACTACCAATTGAGGATTAAGAAGGAAGACGTGCTGAAATAGGCATTTAGGACGAGGTATGGACACTATGAGTTTACGGTAATGTCGTTTGGACTGACGAACGCCCCTGCAGCCTTTATGGATTTTAATGAATCGGGGAAGCAAGGAAATTTGGGTTTGATTTTAAGCCTTTCCATCTACCCATATTCTCAGCAATCCCTTGTGTTTGTGCATGTGTGTTTCTGCAAGTGTTATGGCTGGTACATGAATGGAAGTTGCTGTTTGAGCTTGCATGGAAAGAATCGAGCATGGTAGTGCTGATGCATGTGTAATTCTAGAGCCCCAAGGGTGTGTTAACCATAGATCTAAGCTCGGTGAACCTTGCATGTGAGTTTCGAGTCTCTTGAACCGAATAGATGCAAAATGGCGATGAGCTTAGGACTCCTATATGCTTGTTAGTCGCCTGTTGGGTTACTGTGGAAGAGAAGATAGATTCGTGAGCCTTGGGAATGCAAAAAGGAGTGAAAAGTGCATGAGGAGCTAGGAAGGGCAGATCTGGTCGCCGGGAGCTTCGATCTTCTTCATTTTTGTTCTATTTTAAAAGGTCGAAATCTTAAGTTGAGTCCTTCACAAAAGTTGTTTGAAATCCTCCCCTTTATAACATATCGTAATTTCAGATTTTTATAAGATGATTTGGATAGGACGATAGTCCATTTTCCTCACCGTGCTCAAGCTGTTTTCTATACGATTTCAGTGACCTTTCTGTCTTCTCGATTTTCTACACAAATTTGTAGAACGATTCGGAGGAAACTTTCTTCGTAAAAGTTCTTAGAGGCATCCTTCTCTACAACATATTTTAAATCCAAAATTTTTAGAAGTGTTTTGAGTCCTGGGAAGAGCTATTTTTTTTGGAGACAATAATCCTGTTTCGGTGAACAGTTTTTGTCCGGTCTTGAGCCACCGAAAAGAAATACTTACCAAGGTTTTTAATCTTCGAGTTCTTCATGAAAGTTGTTCATTTTGATCTCTCCTAATACATATTTAAATATCAGAATTTTTGAAGGTTATTTACTGTACCTGGTGTCTTAAATTCATTGGGAGTGCAAAACTGGTCGATTCTGTACATTTGTGAAAATCCCTCTTTTTCTACTTGAGAACGTGTAAATTGTGGTTCGATGCCTTCTGAGAATATGATGTGCATATCATGAGCTTTCAAATGAGGTATGGTTGGTCGTACTTGGATGAGAAATGGTTGAGGAAATGGGATGACCTTGTGGATGCAATTATGGTGAGATTCATGAGTGGTTGAATTGCGCCGATTTGTATGTGTGACATATAATCTGTCTCCATGGAGTACCAGTGACGATCACTTTGGACCGTGATCCTAAATTTTCTGCCGCCTTTTGGAAAAGTCTTCATACGACATTAGGAACGAAGTTACAATTTAGCGCAGCCCATCCTCCCCAGAAGGATGGCCAGTCTGAAAGGACGATTCAGACTTTGGAAGACATGTTGCGAGCGTGTGTTTTGGATTTTAAGGGTGGCTGGGAGGAACAGTTGCATTTGGTCGGATTCACCTACAACAATAGCTATCATCAGAGTATCAAATGACACCGTTTGAAGCATTGTATGGCAGAGCTTACAGAACACCGGTTGGTTGGGACGAAGTTGGTGAGAGGAGTATTACGGGTTCAGAGTTAGTACAACAGTCGATTAAGATAGTTAGGGTTATCTGGGATAGACTCGGAACTGCGCAGAGCCGCCAAAAGAGTTATGTAGACTGGAGACGTAGGCCTTTGGAGTTTCAAGTGGGGGACCACGTGTTCCTCAAAGGTGTCGCCTGTGAGAGGATTATCTCGGTTTGGTAGGAAAGAGAAGTTGAGCCCGAGGTACGTGGGTCCATTCGAGGTCTTAGAGAGAATAGGCACCTTGGCTTGTTGTCTCGCGCTACCGCCATATTTGTCTCAAGTGCATATTGTATTGCACGTGTCTATGTTGAGGAAGTACGAATCGGACCTGATTCACGTGCTGAGCTATGAAGAAATAGATGTGGACGACAGGGTGTCGTACGTAGAAAAGTTAGTTCAAACCGAGGAAAGAAATGAAAGAGAATTGCGAAACAAGAAAATTCCGGTGGTCAAGGTATTTTGGAAGCATCATGGGACCGAAGGTGCGACATGGGAAAGCGAAGAGTTGATGTGACACCGATACCCCCCCCCCATTTATTTGGATGGTTGGATTGGATTGTAAATTTCGAGGACGAAATTTTTATAAGGGGGGAAGAGTTGTGACATTCCGAATTTCGACCCATTTTTGGGATTTATAAAACGCATAATTTGTCAGTGTGCTTATAGTAAAATCTCGCCCGGGAACTGATCACTCCCGGTTATCATTTTAAATTAGAGATTTCGCTAGAATCGCACTCGATCAAATTTGACCGTTATTTAGACCCCGAACTTGGCAGTCGATTTCTGGGAGTTTCGGGATGAAATAAATTGGACGGTGTCGATATTATTGTGGCCAGCGTCGAGATTTCAAAGAATAGTGGAAAAGTGGAATTTTGGACTGGGTGTCAATTTGGACTAGTAGACCTCCCTCGGATTAGTTTGTTTTAATTTTCGTGACCATTGTCTCTTATTATATTCTAGGAATTATTTGGACCGTAGGATCGTTTTCGGATTCGAATTCCGATCGTTGGATCGCACTCGAGTGCGTCAACTCTCTCTCTCTCTCTCTCTCTCTCTCTCTCTCTCTTTCCCTCTGCCGCGTGCGCTCCTTCCCCATGCAGACACACCCACGCTCGCACGTCTGCCCTGCCTTTTCCCCATGCAGAACCCCCCTCTCTCTCTCTCTCTCTTCCCTCTCTCTTCCCCCTGCTCGGCGTGCACGTTGCGCCCATGCAGGCACGCTCCCCCCCTGACACACTCTCTCTCCTCTTCCTTCTTCTTCTCCTTCTCTTCTCTTTTCTTTTGTTCTTCGGTTCCTTCCCTCCCCGACGAGCCTGCATGTGGCCCCAGCTCCCTCCGGCGCCTGCCCAGCTCGCTGACCGCCGCACGCCGAACTGACCTTCGCCTCTCGTCACCACCGCGCGCCATCCCGCCGCCGCCTCCACTTTGCCGCCGCCACGACAGCAGCTCTCCCCCCCTCCTCTCTCGCCCGCTCTCCTCCTCCACGGCCCCCTCTCGCTCTCCGTCCGACGCCGCCTCCGATCGTCGCTGCCGCGAGCTCAGCTCTCCGAGCCGCCAGGAGCTCGCCGTCGCCGCCGTCGCCGTCGCCCGACGTCCTCGTCGCCACCGCGAGCCACCTTACAGCCGCAGCCCAACGGGCCGAACTCCCCCTCCCCCTGTTCAGCTCCGCTTCACCCAGCCACCGCACACCGCCGTTCCGACCGCCGTCGCCGCCTCGTCCACCACCACCCGGCGTCCCCTTCCGCCACTGACTGCCGCCGTGCCGCCCGAGCACCGCCGGCTCCTAGCCTCACCACCCCAGCTCTCTCTCTCCATCGCCACCCTACTCGGCCGACCTTTCTCTCTGTCTCTCCGAGCTGGTTGCCGGGGAGCCGCCCCGCTTGTCGCCGCCGTCGTCCCAGCCGCCGCCGGGCCATCGGTCAGCCACCGCCCCCTGGCCGACCGTCCTCTTCTCCTCCCTCGTGCATGCAGTAGCTGGCTGCTGCTCCCGCCTTAGCTGAGCTTCGCCGGGCCGCCGGCCAGCTCGTCCGGCCACTTGCCCAGCGCCGCCGCCCAGCCAGTCGCCGCCGCCCGTTGCCGCCGCGTCGCCGCCGCCGCCGGTCGCCGACCCGGCCGGCCAACGAGCAGCCCAGGCCAGCCCCGGGCCGTGGCCGAGCAGCCCAGGCCAGCCCCGGGCCATGGCCGAGAGCCCCGGGCCGTGGCCGAGCAACCCAGGCCAACCCTGGGCCGTGGCCGAGAGCCCCGAGCCGTGGCCGAGCGTGGTGCCCGTCGCCCATCGCCGTCCCAGCCCCATGCCCGAACAGCCGGCCGACCACCTAGGCGCGTCGCCCTTCCGACTCGCCCGTGCGCCCCGGGCACGCCGTTCGGCCACCGCGCCCGCGCGCCAGGCACGCCGACCGGCCATTGTGCCCGCGCTGGCCGGCCACCGTGCCCGTGTGGCCCATGCCCGCGCCTAGTTGGGCACTGTTCACCCGGGCCATTTTAGGCCCGAGCCGATTTTCTCCGGGCCAAACTTAGGTAAGTGACTTCCTAAACCCTACCTAGTACTTTGGGTATTATTAAACTTGTCTCGGGTTAGAACGGTTAGGGCGTGTCTTAATTTAATTATATTATGATACATTTGTGTTATTGTAATTGGACCAAAAAGATATGCTTGATTTGGGTGAATGTACGTGACCGAATTGAATGGTTTTCGAGTGTCTATTAGTGGCTATGGTTGGTGAGTCAATGATTGGCTATTGTGGCATTTGTGGGTAAATTGGATGTTCGTATGTGGCCGATTGAATGTTGAATTTGTGGATTGGTGTGGCTTGTCATGAATTGGATTTAATTGTGATTATGGACTGCTTGGTGTAACTGGCGTGAAATTGATTGAATTGAATGGCGTGTGCTTGCCTGTCGATTTGAAGCCCGGATCGATCGGAGGGCTACGGACTTGGGACGTGTTGACGGCGGTCCGTGTGAAGGCATGACTGGCTGAGGTGCCAAATGGATGCGGGCTTGAGACGTGCTGACGGTGGCCCGTTAAAGGTGTGATAGACCGGGACGTGTTTACGTCGGTCATTGGAACGATTGATTGTGTGGCTTGGGACGTGTTGACGGCGGCCACTGGTATGGTATGATTGATATGGCTTGGGACGTGTTGACGGCGGCCATTGGTTTGATTGATTGTGCGGCATGTGAGCCCGTGAGAGGAAAGTTGGTTGGACGCGTGCATGTGACTTGAGTGTGATTGAAATGACTGGTTGAGTGTGACTGGATTGACTGGTTGAGCGTGCGATTGGATTGGCTGGTTGAGCGTGACTGGATTGATTGGTTGAGCGTGTGATTGGATTGGCTGGTTGAGCGTGTGCTTGAAGTGGCTGGTTGAATGTGTGGTCTAATTAGTAAGGTGAATTGCATGCAAGTGTGGGTGGCGTGTGAGCAATTGCGATGTGCTATTTAGCTATTATTATTGCATTACCGTGTTACGACTAACGTGCAGTGTTTACATGGACTTGATAGCGAGGTGAGTACAATAATGTGAATCTTTCTATATCTTATGGGGTAGATTGCATGTAAGACTTGTCTGGGTACGCATTGGCCTACGTGGGGTATAGGGGGTTGCTTATTGAGACTCGTTCTCGCGGTTATTATATAACCATTTCAGATCCGCAACTATGAGTGACTGGAGACGCTTCAAGGGTGCCTCGGAGATCGAAGACGGGTCAAGACCCGGTATTTTGCGTTTTCCCCTTTTGTAGAGAAGTTAAGTTTGTGAGCAGTGGTCCCTTTTTAGGAGTGTGGTCCCGTTGTTGTGGCCTAGCTTAGGGAATTGTCTTTTGTGGACGTCGAGTGTATTCATCAAATGTAAGAATTTCAGTTATTTGTTTATTGTCATTACTACCCCTTGTTATTATTAATTGTCCGGGTTGTTTCTATTTGTTTCCGCGCATGTTCAATCTCTGATGTTTGGGATGGGTCGGCGACGTGCCTGGGACGTCGCATTCAATGATCGACCATCGAGGGGTGTCGCGAACTCGTGAAGGTTCGGGGCGTGACACAAGCACTCTCTAACCGTGAGAGATGGAACATTCCCAAGCAAAAGCGATCAATGAGTGTAAAATCACTAAGGGCAATTTTGATGGAGGTTTAATATAGAGCAGATTTGAAACTTAAGTAAAAGTTGATGATCTCTTTATGAGACAAAAAAAATTAGAGTAAAATTGAAATTGGACCTAAAGTTGGGATTTTCATATGTGATAAAAAAAACTTGAGGTAAAATTGGTACTCGACCTAAATTTGAGGGTTTTTCATGAGACAAAAAAAATTAGGGTATAATTGAGATTGGACCTAAAGTTGAAGGTTTTGTATAGGACCAAATAAAGTTTAGGGTAAAATTGAGACATGACCTAAAGTTGAAGGGTTTTTTTATGAAACAAAATGTAAAATTAGGACAAAAACTAAAGTTTGAAGTTTTTTGGTATTAGGCCCAAAGAAAACTGACTTTAATTCATCATCCCTCTTTTCAGTTTCACAATATAAATACCCCGTTACACCCAACAAGACTTCATCTTATCATGCATCGTGCTTTGCCTAGAGAAGGTTGAAATAAATGAACTCATATTTTTAATCACAATATCTATAGAGACGATTAGAAATTTCTGTTTATGACGGCTATGAACAGACATTTAGTTGCCTAGTTTTTATCAAATAGTTTGAGTGAAACTATGTTTCAAATTTGAAATCTAAATTTTTAATCTAATTATCCGGTCCATCTTGATCAAAAATGGAAAAAAAATTAAAACTTATCATAATGTCAAAAAGGTTAATTTGTTAGAAATATGATTAAACGTTAAACATGTTTATATTTAGATCACATCGAAATGAAAGATAAGCAAAAAAGGAAAATAAAGTAACTTCTTGATGTTCTACTTCTGCCATGAAGAAAATATGAATATCGATTATAAATTCAATCTCATAGCAAGTGGATTAAAATTTTGAAATATGATTGCACGGCAGATGCGAATTGTATGGTCGGTCCTTCGATCGAGTACGCAAGGAAGAGGCTGAAGTTTCTTGGCATTTCAATCTCTACTACACGACATGGAACAGTCTTATGTCTATAAATTGCCATTCGCGGCTTTGTTTGCGTCGCTCACGAAAAGAAAACAAGAACTGTAGCCATATCATCTTCTTCCTCTTTGTATGTTCACTTCCTTTTGTTAGTATCTCAAGAGGGGGAAACCAAAAAGAAACGTACGTCTCTCCAGATTTCTGCAAATCCCCCAAAGTCCTAAAATTCAGCAGCTGTCGCCGCTTGGCAAATTCTCATCCGAGCAAATGGGAAGATTACATCCAAAACTTTTCCGCCACTCGCGCTCGATGTTAGCATCATTAGTGTCTGATCCATAAAAAAATCAGTGGTAATGTTTGCCACTGGTGGTGTAGCAGAAATGACATCGATCCATGCACGCAACAAATGTGCGAGATACATGGCAACTGCAAGTTCTGAAATAATGGATCGACCATCACCTCCACGTTTTTTTACAAGACAGGGACCACACAACATGATAGATGCCCCTTAGACCCCTTCTCGCACATGAAAGAGGCCATCCAAGAGACCTCGGACACCACGAAGGTCCGTGGTTGTTCTAACCATGAGGTTGTTGACCGACAAGTAAGGAGAGAAACTAGTGGACGATCCAAATTCGTTTGTTTCAGACTGTCCTTGCCAATGCGCACGTCTTTTTTGCCACTGCACACGAGAGATGAGCTTACTGATATCCTGATGTTCTGGATAACCTTCTCAGGGACGACAACTGTGCCGTGCATACTTGGAAATAACATTGGTTTCTTCAGTACCATTGGGGCAAACCCTATTGTCCTTAATGCGAAATGATCCTGCACTCAAAATTATTTTAAGCTATTTTCCAAACCGGCGATGGCCTCATTCTTTAGTTCATATGAATAAACTATAGATCTCTCTTAACTGGACTCTGTTTTCCACCTCAAAAAGTGTAAAACAGATCGCTTGTACAAGTTCTGAATTAATTCCAATGGCACCATCATCGCCCCCATCCTATTCCAAGTCAAGACGAGCACAGCTAGAGCCGATCATGAGCTTTTTAACTTTCGTGCACTACACGTTAATGACATGGTATATCAATTGGACGTCGAAATCAAAAGATATTGTCGAAATCAAATGATATTGTGTAGATTCACTCTACCGTAAATATAAGAAGTGGTTGAATAAAATGCATGAGACGAGGAAATAAATCGGATATTGAATTTATGTAGTCAAATTATCATAGAGTAAATTGGCTAAATCACTTGGGTTTAATTGCAACGAACAAAATGAACTCGCAGAAACCACTCTCTTCTTCAGTGCACCAAGACACCCTTCAACCACGATCCGAGAGCTCCTTATATACAGGAGGAACTCCTACATAAGAGTTCCTACTGCAATCAAACAAATCCATGTGCGGCAGATTTTCCGCGTGAAAAGAGGTATCGATCAGCATTCGGCCGGCCTATCCCATCATACGAGTGGTCGAATCATCACCAAGGATATCGTCATCTTCCCTTTTGTCCCGTATAATGAATGGCCATCGTTACATCTGTGTTCCTTTCTTCAGCTGAACAAAGCTCTCTCTTTTAATCAGGACCATCACGGTCTCTCTCTTTTTCTTTCCATACTCAAGCTACACATGATGGATTGGCGTCATGGCCATTGGCAGGCCATCATTGCATTTCCACCCAGCAATCTTGAACGGTGGTTGAGCGTACATAACTCAGGTTGAGTCGGGTTTTGTCCCACGGTTTCAAATTCAAGACATATTTTGACATACTCTATGCACAACATTCATGACAAATAGAAAATACATGGGGAAGAAGATGCTTTAGTAAATTAAGGGATAAATCTATTAGAATTTCTAGAACTTATCACAAAAGTGTAATTTAGTCCTCAAACTTTCAAAAAATACAATTAAGTCCTAAACTTGTCACTAAAGTGTAATCGAGTCCTAAAACTTTAAAAAAGTGCAATCAAGTCTTAAAACTTGTCAAGTTGATCCAATCAATTCCTTCCGTTAAAAATTTTAGGACTAAATTGCATTTCCATGACAAGTTTTAGGATTTCTAGTGCACTTATCCCATAAATTAACTATTGCCTTTTCTGTTCCTTAGAAAAGGTGAAACAGATAAGGAGTTACCAATAAAAGTGAATGAGGACTCTTTGTCTCCTTCTCCCTAAGATTGTGTGAGTTGTGAGGCTGCGTTTGGTAGATCAGATATAACTCCGGATAAGATAACTTTTATTTTATCCGGTGTTTGGCAGAACATGAAGTCTGGATTTGTCTGGATATAATCCAAATATAGCTCGGATTAAAAAATCCCACCTAGGGGGTGTGACATACCCGGATATAATAAGAATTTAAAAATAAATAAAGGAAAGAAAAGACAAATACGAGAAAAAAATAGAGGGTAAACATTGCATATGATGACTTAATTCTAGGTTTTATATCAAGCTTATATCTGGACATTTGCCAAACATTGCATATGATAGTACAAATCTGGTCATTACCCTATCCGACCCTTTTCCGATCCACTGGACGACCAAACGCAGTCTAAATATTTCACCTTCAAATTTATTCCAACAAATGACTACGAAATAGAAAATACATGGGGGAGAACGTGCTTAGATAAAATAAACGTGTTTGCCTTTGCAGTTCCTCAACCTTTCTGACAGAGGGATCCGCTAGCCTATAAATACCCATCCATAAGGTTTGGACACTCCCGGAAAAGCATATGCCCTCCCTCTGGTGTTCTTCGGCTATATTCGGTCCGAAACCTTAATCTAGGAAATAGCAATAAAAAAATGTCTCTTCAGATTTCAGCGGTCCCATCTTCTCCTCCTGCTCAAGAAAGAAGCCCGGTCGCTGAACGCCGGTCGGCAATTTTTCATCCAAGCATATGGACAGATTACTTTCTAAAATATGCTTCTGACTCCAACTTGACGGTAGAATTTAAGTTACTCTTTTTCTTGGATTACTTTCTGATGACTTTTCAGTTGTTAAACTTGTTATGTCATTTGAAAGCTGAGAGCATAAAGAATATCTTGGAACATTGGGGATCGTCCCACAGCATTTGATAAGAAAAAAGAAAAGAAGTTCCATACATGTGTTGGTCCTCACACGATTCAAAATTCCTATACGAACCTTGTGGCATGCACATATGACTTAACGAATGGAGAAAGAACTTCTCTACCATCAATAAACCTAGTCTTAATGGTATAATCTTTAGGTAATTTCAGTCAATATTTATCGTGATCAATCGGGTAATAGGCAACCTAATATGTTTCTTGCATTCTTACTGAATTTATGTCAACTTCCTCTAATTTTTTGTTGGACTTTCAATTTTATATTGATCGTAGAGTTCCCATGGCATAGTAGAGGAGCAAATTGAGAGATTGAAAGAAGAAGTTAGGAAGATGTTGACGAGTGCTATAGATAAGCCTTCGTAGAAGTTGAACTTGATTGATCAAATCCAACGCTTGGGATTGGCCTACCATTTTGAACTTGAGATAGATGAGCATCCGGAACAAATCCATAGAAGCTATTTCAAGTATCACTGCGGCAATAACAACAACGGCCTACACATCATCGCTCTTCTCTTTCGATTTTTACGACAACAAGGTTTCAATGTTCATGTGGTATGTAATGTTCCAATTTCATTGATCGATGAGTTGGCGAAATTATGTTGCCGGCACTGGCTTGATAATCCATCAATTGATTAGAGTGAACAAATAATATCACATGCATGTTTAGTTTACTCTGATGTTGATTTCTTTATTCGTTAACCTGTTTTTGTATAAAATTCTCTTATCCCGAGTTCTTCAAATTTTCTCACTTTGAAAGGTGAATGATCCTTTCTCCTAATTCCTCGGTTTAGTATGTCATTTTTTCATCGTTTACAATTGATCTAGATATTGAACATGATGCTTTTCACAACATCTATCATAGTTGCTTTCCCACATTCCGTTTGGCCATACATAAATCTTTAACAGGTTCAAGGACACCGAAGGGAATTTCAGCAAATCGATCATTGCCGATGTGCGGGGACTACTAAGTCTATTTGAAGCTTGCCATCTGAGTTATCACGGCGAAGATATTTTGGACGATGCACTCGCTTTTACTATAACTCACCTTGCATCAATTGATAAAGACAAGCAAGCCCTAATCTCGAAAAACAAGTGAGTCATGCCCTACATCAGCCAATCCACAAGGATCTGCCAAGGCTTGTGGTGAGGCGTTACATTCAATTCTACCAAGAGGAGCCTTTGCATATTGAACTCCTACTCTCCTTGGCTAAGCTCGATTTCAACTCATTGCAATAGCAACATCGGAAGGAACTCGGCAACCTTACCAGGTTAACTTCATGAAAGCATGTATGAAGTAGCTAGATGTTCTATCAACACCAGATTGCCGTACATTGATTAGTGTAATTGCAATCTATCTTAAATCATTTGTACTTGACAAGAGTGTTGATCTCTTTGGATCATCGGTCTAAAGTACTAGCTATAATTCCATCATTGATGTGTTTGCCTTAAACGGGATTTGTTGGTAAACTGTAGGTGGTGGAAGGATTTAGATATAGAGAGGGAGTTCCCATTTACTAGAGATAGGCTTGGGGAACTGTATGTCTAGATGTTAGGAGTTTCTTTCGAGCCAGAGTATGAGATCGCTAGAGGAATATTAACCAAAATGATGGTCACTATTACCATTCTCGACAACATCTACAATGTCCATGGCACATTGGAAGAACTAGAACTCTTCGCAGAAGCAATTGAAAGGTACAGTTGGCTCTTGGAGGCTTTTCTCAGTTTTCCGACTAAACTTACTTATTGTAATATGATCAACTGTTGATTATGATCAAGTTTTATATTTTCTAAACTTGAATTCAGGTGGAATGTCGATGCCAAAGAAGGATTGCCAAAGTGCATGCAGGTGTTTTACAAGACACTTCTTGATTTGTATAATGAAATTGGCTGCGAACTGACCAGAAAAGGAAGATCATGCTGCCTCTTCTTTGCAAAAGAAGCGGTAAGCCATTCGACAATACATCAATCAAATACGATTTTTAATTTATCCACTTAAAACAGAATTATCGATATTTTGGATAAGGATGAGAGACTGTCATACATCTAAATCCACCAAATACATTAAAGCTCGAATATTGATGTAGCTTTACGTTCGATAATGAATTCTCAGATGAAAATCCAAGCGAGAGCGTACTTGGCCAAAGCCAAATGGTTCCACCAAGGCCACGTACCAACGATGGAGGAGTACATGCCCGTTGCATTAACAACCATTGGCTATGAATTGACATTTGTGACAGCGTTTCTGGGAATGGGAGATGTTGTAACAAAAGATGATTTTGACTGGTTATTATTCAGCGATCCCAAGATAGTGAAGGCTTCGCAAGTAATCTGCCGGCTCATGAATGACATTGCTGGACACAAGGTATACAAAAGCTATACCAGCGAATCAACATTTTATCAAGATTTTGTCTCATAGGTTTTATCAATAGGAGAAATGTTGACACCTAAATTTCGGCGCATCATTTAGTGTTAATTGCATAGAAAATTAGGGATTAGATTTTTAACCCCTAAACAAAAATGTTTAAATTGCATAACACATATAGTTTAGGTTCATTTTAGATTTAATTGCATTATTGCATCGGATTGGTAGTGGCGGACGAGCTCAAAATTCATCAAACAAAACTCGGTTCGTTCAGGAATGCAAGGGCCGGGAATTTCAAGACGAACGGGCTCGATCATTTTAATTTGGGCTTAATTCAGCTCATTATATTTTGAGCTTAATTTAGCCCAAGTTAATTCAGCCCATTTTAATGTTAATTAGAGCCTAAGCCCAAACCTAAGCCCATTAGGATTACCAAGCCCATTTAATTTGACCTAGATTAGTCTATATAAATATGACATTAGGTCAGAATTTAAGGAGGACAAAAAAATCAGATCAGAATTTTTTTAGAGAGAAAGAAAGAGAGAGAGAGACCGGCGGAAACCTTCGCGACGTCGCATTGTCGCCGCCTTCAGCACCTACCACCACCGAGCCTAGTTGCCTCATACATCCGAACCCTGCCGCCTCACGCTTGATTCGAGTGCAATGCTGCGTCGCCTGCGAGATTTTTGCTGCTGGAATCTGCTGCCCTCTTGACGTCACGGCCGTTCCCAACGACGTTGACGAAGTCCCAGCAAGTCGTCCCTTTCGTCATAGCCTTTGGCTACCAGCCCTGTAGCTATTCCCAATGCCATTCAGCAGGTCTCAATGTCTCAGCGAAGCTCTCACCCGCCCCCAGTCAACAGAGGAGCTGTCCCTCCAGTCAACCGAGAAGTCCTCTAAGGCATCCTGACGTTGTCCACGTTTTTGTTGCCGCTTCTCCCTGCACTGTCAACGTGCGTTGCTCTCCTGTTGTTGACTTCACCAGTCCTGCATGCTACCCTCGTAATCTACGTCGACAACGTGAAGAGATAACAGCATCGTCTCCCTCCGGCCGCGAACAAACGAAGTTGTTGCTGTCCGCTCGCATCGAGTATTGCAGCAATTTTTCTTTGTTTTGCAGAATCGTTCGAGGTGCTATGGCGAGCAAGCCAAGCCATTGACTAGTGGGAATTTCTTGTGTCGATCCACGAATCAAGCCGTGACCAAGAGACGCCTCAATCGTGATCCTCCGCCGGTCCACCTCGGTTACGAGCCTAAATTCCTGACGATTAGCAAGGACCCGTTGTTGCCGTGCATCTTCGACGCCCACACCGCCGGTGTCGTCGTCGCCGTCCGCCATCATTGGCCACAACCGTTCTGCGATCCGCAAGCCTCGATTTGAAACCGAGTTCGAATTTGGAAGATATCCACGAATTAGGTAAGATTATTATCCGAATATTTTATGAAATATTTAATTTCCTAAGTTTTCGGTATTTGAATATTTCGTAGATATTCTTTGGTGGATATTAGATATATTAAGATAATTATCTGATATCCGCAATATTTTTGAATATTCAAAATTAGAAAAATTTCCTAATTTAGCAACGTATCTGGACGACTATCCGACTTTATCCCTAAGGTTCGATATGCGGCGATACGGGAAATTATTATCCTATCCATAACTATTTGGATACGATAATGAATTTCATTAGCTTTCCAAATTTGAACGATCGACTATTCGTCGATATCTATAACCCTATAGATATGATCGATAGTTCGATTTTTGTGCCTAATCCGAATTTGAAACAAATTTGGAGGATCGTGTGGTCGATTTGAATTGGTTGCTATCCTTGTTTATTTGATTGTTTTTCTTTTCAAATAAAAAAAATTCAAAAAAAAATCTGTTTTGTTATTCAAATTAGAATTTTGCATGTCTAGGAATTTTGAATATATCCCGAAGGATGAGATAAGTATTTAATTTAAATTGGGACCTAAGATGGCATGTTTCCTAGTTTAAATTAGGTATTATTTTAATCCTAACGGATTATTCACGTTATTTTATTATTCCGAATTTTAAACAAAAATCCCAAAAAGAAATAATGCTAGGGTAGATTAGGTCATCATAGAGTGCATGTTATTTTAGGCATTTTTATTATTCCGAATTTTAATAGAAACTACCAAAAAGAGAAGACATTAGGTTGCATGTTATTTTAGGTTAGTCACCCCCCAATGATGAGAGTGCCAAGTTGCTGGCTAAGCTCGACCAGAGATTATGTGAAGTGGAGGAAACTCAAAGTGTTCCGGCTGTTGATTTGTCCATTTTTACCCGGGTCCAAATGCCCGATAAATTCAAGATGCCAGCCTTTTAGAAGTATGACGGCACCTCAAATCCAATTCAGCACATTGATATGTACCAGGGGCTCATGAATAGATATGTTTCAAAAGGACCTCTGATGATCCAAACCTATCAAGCAAGCTTGAAAGATGCTGCAATGAGGTGGTATACCAACTACCAGATCAACCAAAAGGACTCGTGGGAAGAGGTGGCGAACCTTTTCGTCAAGCACTTCAAATTCAATTTCGATGTCACCATTACAAGAGAAGATATTGAGAGAGCTGAGCAGAGGAAGGGCGAGACTCTAAAGGAGTATGCCACTCGCTGGAGGAACATGGCGGGTCAGATCATGCCGGAACCCGCAGAACGTGACTTAATGAAATTGTTCGTGTCCACCCTACCGCAGTCGGTTCGTTCACGAATGTTAGTGACGGCCGCCCAATCTTTTGGCCAACTGATAGCCATGGGTGAAGAGATCGAGACTGGGCTCAAGAAAGGATGGTACGGTGAATCAGGTTCATCGGCCAAAAGATTTACTAGTAAGAAGGACAAAGAGCATGTCCCTGAGATCAACATGACCTATTTGCAGAAGCCGCCAACTCAAGCCCCGAAGCTACAATTCAGCACCCAGCAGACAACCTCTTATGGACGGCAAGGCCAGCAAGACCCACGCCCGCAGCGCAAACTTCGCCAGTTTACTCCACTTCCTGGGACGTTATCTCAAGTACTTGCAGTGCTAAGGAAGAAGAATTTGCTAAATTCAGAGCCACAAAGAGCTAACGCTGCTGGCTATGCAAAGTATGATCCGTCAAAGAAATGTGATTATCATAGAGGTGAGGTTGGGCATTCGACCGATGATTGCCAAGTGCTCAAATATCGAGTGCAGGATTTACTCGACACGGGAGCATTTGCGCTACAGCCAGCTGGTAAGCCCAATGTGCAGAACAATCCACTCCCTAATTATTCGAGCAGTGCAAATGTTGTTCTCGGCCCGGGAGTCAAGCAGGTTTAAAGCTTCAGCGTCCCTCTCGAAGATATGTTCGATGCTCTAGTCCGAGCTGGTTATGTTTCAACCGGCGAGGTGGTGTCATTCGGTAACATAAGAGAGAAAGTGGATGAGTTGGTGAGAAAAGGAATGATTGGGATAACGGATGAATTCAGAGTAGTGGCCGCTATACCCCAGGTCATCATTGACTGGAATGAAGAACTCGCAGAGATAACTGATGAACAAGGGAAGTTGGATTCTGACATGCCCACTCTCAAAGACGTCTCTGACGACGACATCGGGATCATTATACCCGACACTCCGGAAGTATTGACCCTGGCATCACCTCAGCCCTACGCTTATGAAAGTGACAAGATGGTTCCATGGTCGTACGACGTTGATCTAAAGCACGAGGTTCAGGACCTCTTAGATACTGGGGCATCAACATTTCGTGCTTCGTGGCTCTGCCAAGGCCAAAATGATCCGCTCATAGTTCCAAACATCCAGACCATATCCCCGAGTCCTACAAGAATGATACATGAAGAGAATGAGGTGATCGACACCCTGGGGCAACCGAGCGGCAAGTTCGACTACTACGTGAAATATTCGGCTCCCCCGAGCTTCTATATTGACCCCCGCGATATTGTCCCCGATGGATGGGGAGGTATGGATGATCTAACACCTCCAATGACAGAAGATCCTGATGATGCGATGGAGGGAATCGCTGCTCTATTCAATAACATGCTCATTGAAGCTATCGAGGAAGGACCGTTGGAAAGAGTGGGCACTGGCCCACAAGAGTAAAATCTTTACTTTTTCGCATACCCCCTTGCGTAGGAAATTTTACTGCTTTCTAGGACTTGCCCCGTCTTGGAAGCTGCTTTTTAGGATTTTTCATTTCTATGACTTTATTGTCCTAGTTTCCAATCCAATAAGATGTAATTCGTTGATTCCATATCAATAAAATTACAGAAGTTTTTATCATTTTGAATCTTGTTGAAGTACCCCAAATTAACCCGATGACGATAACCAACGATTGAAAAATTTGTCATCTACGGTAAGAACTGAGGGTTGTGCTTCTCAAGAATTCTCGTTTTAAGGTCTTTGAAAGTAAAATGAATTTCAAGAAATAAGGATCGTTTTCGAAAATTGCCTATAGTTAAGCCCTGTCTTGTCTTTTTTATCCCTTTCTTTCATGTTTCAGTACTATTCTCGAGGCATGCGAAGGGACGGAAATCGTGGATCCTCATATATGTGATATGAATGGAGCAATCAAAGCAGCCAACAAGAACATCAAAAAAATTTTGGCTAAAACAGCTGAGAACTATCGTGATTGGCATGAGAGATTACTTTTTGCACTCATGGCATATCGGACTTCTATCCGGACATTTACAGGGGCAACTCCGTATTCTCTTGTGTACGGTATGGAAGTAGTTCTACCTGTTGAGGTCCAAATCCCTTCGTTACGTATTCTTTCACAGGTACAATTGTCAGAAGCAGATTGGATCTAGCAGAGGTTGGACCAGTTAAACATGGTTGATGAGAAAAGGCTTAGAGCTCTATGTCATGGCCAGTGCTACCAACAACGAGTTGCTAAATCTTTCAACAAGAAAGTCAAGCCTCGACATTTTCAGGTAGGTGACCTTGTCCCGCAGAAATTATTGCCAATAGTTCCTCTTGTAGAAGGAAAATTCGCCCCAAATTATGGTGGCCCGTACATTGTGAAGAAAGCCCTTCCAGGAAGTACTTTGATTTTGGCCGAGATGGATGATCGTGTTTTTTTTCCAGTCCAGTTAATTCTGATTCTGTGAAGAAGTATTACACTTGATTTGTACTCATTTTGACTTTGCTTCAATCAAGTTTCAAGTTGAATTTCATGAATCAATTGGTTTTCTTGTTATGTTACTAAGCTTTGTTTAAGGAAAGCTTTTGATTTAGCAATCTGTTTCTGTCCTAATGAAGTGATCATATTACATGAGAGACTTCAAGATGACGAAAAGCAAGCCATTTCCACACACGTCCTGAATAATAATTCCTAGTGTGAGTTGTGTGAAAATTCCGTGCTGACAAGGTAAAGGATTATCTCACGAAAAGTATGACGACCAAAATGATGAGAGGCATTCATTTCCTCTATCTAAACAATACATGTTATCATTTGCTTAACCCCTTTGAACGGAGTTTCATTTCTCACCCCTGTCAGGAATAATCCCAAACTGGGGCAATTCCTTAGAAAGTTCAAAATGGTTAGAATTTTCTTGCTTTCACTTACATCAATCTTCAAGTATATTTATTGCATGCAAATTTTGTGTTAGCGCGAGTGCCTTAGATATGACGAAGAGCATTCCTTTCTATACCCTTACACATTATACCCTTTGCATACCCAATTTGAGTGGCGAATTCATTTCAACCCTATTGGTGATCATTCCTGTGATGAACAAATGAAATCATCTCAAAGCAAGTTCAAGGTGATTTGAGGCAAATGGGAGCTCGAAAAAAAATTCATCAGAAAGGATGCAAAAGGACTCCAGTAAATCGAAGTTCTCTCTCTTGAAAAAAAAATCTCTCGAAAAGAGAATCTCTCTCTCAAAAAAAAATGAGAGAGAAGAAAGAGAGAAAGAAAAGTTTCAGTAAGAACTGAGTCGATATGCAAGATTATTTTTCAAGGAAAAGACGATTTGAAGATTCATTTGTGGAGCAATTGCTGGAGATAGATCAATTGGACAATCGCCAATCTCCATATTCATAATACCCCTTTTGATGAAAATAGGCCATTCATTTCAAGCCTACCCGAACCTACGTCACAACCCTTACCGAAGTCTCTTTAGAATAGGGTACTTGAGTTAACGTAGAGTTTCAAATGCTTATAAATATTGCTCGAAGAAGTGCGAGCAAGATTTTTCTATCTCATTTTTTTGCAGCATTCCTGAATTGTGAATCTGGAGAAGCTGATGATATCAATTCTTTCAATAGCCTCGACTCGAAGAGTCCCTTTTCCTAAGCCATTGAACAAACCCATGTTTCAGTCCTAATAAAGACCTTTCAGATTGGCTAAATTATACTGATTTTAAGAATATCCGAACCCTTGTCAAGCACGACGAAGAGAGTTTGAGTGATTCTTATACCCGCATTAAAGGTCGAGACAAAAGCCTTTCATTGAGAGTGAGAGAAAAGTCCATTCTGATTAAAGGTTTCCCATTTAATGTGATCAAATTGTCAAAAGGACGAAATGATTGTTCTTATTGATAAATTCCCCAGTGAAGCTTGGTAACGCGAGCAAATTCATAAATTATGTTTTCTCTGCCTCTGCACATTTGGTATTTTAACATTTTCTCAGGTAAGAATAGGAGTGATGCCATTGGCTCCGTTATAAGAATTCAGGTAAGCTTGCTACTTATTCTTCGTTGTTTCTCTTTTCGAAATACAATTTCTCACATGGTGTTGCCAAGTGGAGTACACGGCACACTCCATCTTTTATTCGCCTAGCAGGATAGGCGCCATGATTTCCTATTTTATGTTTGCCAAGTGGAGTACGCGGCAGCATAATTTCTCATTTGGTGTTGCTAAGTCAAGTACGAAGCACACCCCAATTGATGTTGCTGAGTGGAGTATGAAGCACATCCCATTTCATGTTCGCCAAGTGGAGTACGCGGCAGCATGGTGTTGCCAAGTGGAGTACGCAGCACACCCCAATTGATGTTGCTAAGTGGAGTACGAAGCACATCCCATTTCATGTTTGCCAAGTGGAGTACGTGGCGGCATGGTGTTGCCAAGTGGAGTACGCGGCACACCCCATCTTATGTTCGTCTAACAGGATAGGCGACATAACATCCAGTCATCTGTTCGCCTAGCAGGATAGGCGACGTAACATCCAGTCGTCTGTTCGCCTAGCAGGATAGGCGGTATAACATCTCATTTCATGTTTGCCTAGCAGGATAGGCAGTATAACATCCCATTTTCTGTTCGTCTAGCAGAATAGGCGGTATAATATTCCATCTTATGTTCGCCTAGCAGGATAGCCGACATAGTTTCTCAGTTGATGTTGCTGAGTGGAGTACGAAGCACATCCCATTTCATGTTCATCTAACAGGATAGGCGGCACAACTTCTCATTTGGTGTTGCTAAGTGGAGTACGAAGCACACCAGTCAATACAACCCATTCTTTCTTCATATCATGCGCTATTTCGCATCTGTAGGAAACTACAGGTAACATATAGGTAATCCAGTACTTCGAAAACCTTACTTCCAGTTGACCAGAAGTTTGGAGATCGAGGGAATTGAAAGCATTATAAAACATTCCGTCACTCGGACATTTTTTATGCGATCCGTATGCAAGACTCTTTCACCGCTCTGCATGAAGTGAGAAGCCTTAGCATATGTTCCTTATTGCTTGCATATCACGCGTCATTGCATTTAAAAAAAATCATCATCATCATTCATCATTTTGCATAGCTTAAATTTAGGTCTCAGTATTTGAGCGAAACCTCTACGAGCCTCCACTCAAAGAGGGGCAGCTGTTGACACCTAAATTTCGGCGCATCATTTAGTGTTAATTGCATAGAAAATTAGGGATTAGATTTTTAACCCCTAAACAAAAATGTTTAAATTGCATAACACATATAGTTTAGGTTCATTTTAGATTTAATTGCATTATTGCATCGGATTGGCAGTGGCGGACGAGCTCAAAATTCATCAAACAAAACTCGGTTCGTTCAGGAATGCAAGGGCCGGGAATTTCAAGACGAACGGGCTCGATCGTTTTAATTTGGGCTTAATTCAGCTCATTATATTTTGAGCTTAATTTAGCCCAAGTTAATTCAGCCCATTTTAATGTTAATTAGAGCCTAAGCCCAAACCTAAGCCCATTAGGATTACCAAGCCCATTTAATTTGACATAGATTAGTCTATATAAACATGACATTAGGTTAGAATTTAAGGAGGACAAAAAAATCAGATCAGAATTTTTTTAGAGAGAAAGAAAGAGAGAGAGAGACCGGCGGAAACCTTCGCGACGTCGCATTGTCGCCGCCTTCAGCACCTACCACCACCGAGCCTAGTTGCCTCATACATCCGAACCCTACCGCCTCACGCTTGATTCGAGTGCAATGCTGCGTCGCCTGCGAGATTTTTGCTGCTGGAATCTGCTGCCCTCTTGACGTCATGGCCGTTCCCAACGACATTGATGAAGTCCCAGCAAGTCGTCCCTTTCGTCATAGCCTTTGGCTACCAGCCCTGTAGCTGTTCCTAATGCCATTCAGCAGGTCTCAACGTCTCAGCGAAGCTCTCACCCGCCCCCAGTCAACAGAGGAGCTGTCCCTCCAGTCAACCGAGAAGTCCTCTAAGGCATCCTGACGTTGTCCACGTTTTTGTTGCCGCTTCTCCCTGCACTGTCAACGTGCGTTGCTCTCCTGTTGTTGACTTCACCAGTCCTGCATGCTACCCTCGTAATCTACGTCGACAACGTGAAGAGATAACAGCATCGTCTCCCTCCGGCCGCGAACAAACGAAGTTGTTGCTGTCCGCTCGCATCGAGTATTGCAGCAATTTTTCTTTGTTTTGCAGAATCGTTCGAGGTGCTATGGCGAGCAAGCCAAGCCATTGACTAGTGGGAATTTCTTGTGTCGATCCACGAATCAAGCTGTGACCAAGAGACGCCTCAATCGTGATCCTCCGCCGGTCCACCTCGGTCACGAGCCTAAATTCCTGACGATTAGCAAGGACCTGTTGTTGCCGTGCATCTTCGACGCCCACACCGCCGGTGTCGTCGTCGCCGTCCGCCATCGTTGGCCACAACCGTTCTGCGATCCGCAAGCCTCGATCCGAAACCGAGTTCGAATTTGGAAGATATTCGCGAATTAGGTAAGATTATTATCCGAATATTTTATGAAATATTTAATTTCCTAAGTTTTCGGTATTTGAATATTTCGTGGATATTCTTTGGTGGATATTAGATATATTAAGATAATTATCTGATATCCGCAATATTTTTGAATATTCAAAATTAGGAAAATTTCCTAATTTAGCAACGTATCTGGATGACTATCCGACCTTATCCCTAAGGTTCGATATGCGGCGATACGGGAAATTATTATCCTATCCATAACTATTTGGATACGATAATGAATTTCATTAGCTTTCCAAATTTGAACGATCGACTATTCGTCGATATCTATAACCCTATAGATATGACCGATAGTTCGATTTTTGTGCCTAATCCGAGTTTGAAACAAATTTGGCGGATCGCGTGGTGGATTTGAATTGGTTGCTATCCTTGTTTATTTGATTGTTTTTCTTTTCAAATAAAAAAAATTCAAAAAAAAATCTGTTTTGTTATTCAAATTAGAATTTTGCATGTCTAGGAATTTTGAATATATCCCGAAGGATGAAATAAGTATTTAATTTAAATTGGGACCTAAGGTGGCATGTTTCCCAGTTTAAATTAGGTATTATTTTAATCCTAACGGATTATTCACGTTATTTTATTATTCCGAATTTTAAACAAAAATCCCAAAAAGAAATAATGCTAGGGTAGATTAGGTCATCATAGAGTGCATGTTATTTTAGGCATTTTTATTATTCCGAATTTTAATAGAAAATACCAAAAAGAGAAGACATTAGGTTGCATGTTATTTTAGGCATTTTTTTTATTCCGAATTTCATGAGAAAATATCAAAAATATTCATTCATTCGTCATTAGAAATAGGTCACGTTGTCGCATGACATATAGTTTGCATGCTAGGTTGCATTAATTCACATGTCATCTTTGCACGTCATTGCATATAGACTAGCTTGCATTTAAATAAGTGAAAATAAAAAAAAAAAGAAAAAAATTGAGTGAATTGCTTATTGAGTAGAAATCATATTATGGTTGATTGATGTGATTTTCTAGCTAGCAATGCAGATGCTCGCATTGGTTCGAGGTATGTTGTTCTCCTAAGCTTGCAATTTATTTAATGTTTTCCTGTGTGTTAATTTGGTGGTTTGCACACCCGCATGAAGACCTCACATGTTAGTGGTTAAGTTAAAATGGATCTAAACTGCCTGCCAAAAATATTTTTGAAAAGAAAAGGTACCGAAAGGGCGTTAGACTAGATCTAACGTAATCAAGTCCCCAGGCTTAGAATATCTGGTTCGTAGGAATAAAACATATCTCCCTATATTTTATTTAGGTTTCTAATCAGCCTACCATGAAATGATTAGTGGCGACTCCAAGCATGAAAACATTTGCATGTTAAGAACTTAAATCCTAAGTTGTGAATTGGTAGGGCTTGGGAGGGCCCGAGTTAAGTTCAATCTTAATAATCCATTAGCCCGAGAAAATGAAAAATTTTTAGGGTCGCGACAAGAAAAAATAGTTTCAACGAGATATTTGTTTTTTATAGTTTGAGCAAGAGAGAGGTCATGTGGCATCTTCGGTGGAGTGTTTCATGAAACAATATGGAGTTACGGAGGAAAGGCAAAGGAGGAACTCGGCAAACAAGTGGCCAATGTGTGGAAGGACATTAACGAAGAGCTGCGCCGTCCGAACATCGTTCCCAGGGTACTCCTCATGTGAATCATCGATCTTGCCCGATCCATGAATGCGGTATATGGAGATGGCGCAGATCACTACGTGAATGATGGAACTAATTTAAGAGAGTATGTGACTTGTCTGCTCGTCAATCCATTGCCAATGTGATGGATTGGAAGAACAAGATGAAGTACCAAGCCATCATCGATTGCGTTAGACATTTCCAAATCTACTTTGCGTCCAATTTGAGTTGTGTTAACACTCGATCCTCGCTCTTCTCTGGCCTGAGAGCCCCCTTCTTTTTCTAGTGGATTTCGAATAAAATAACATATGTCGGTCACAATTTGCAAAAGGGAAATGCAAATTTTACTTGATTTTAAGAAGTAAAAAGTTACATCAATGTATTGCCAGCTATGCGACAGACATCAGATGCATAGGGTTAGTACACTTCACACTGACAGATGAAGAATCATAGCCTAAAGAGAGGCAAAATATTTCAAACATTCCAATTTATAAGGTGAAATATGAGAAAATGCGTAGAAACTTAGTTGAAGATAAAATTTGTTCAAGCAAAATTGTATAATGTGGGGAGTCAGATTCATCTTTGATTCCAATCACTTCTCTAATTCCACGTTGCTCGTGTTTGAATTGTTGATTTTGTAGACAAGCTAGTCTCACCATAACTCCAAGCTAGTAGCACATGTTTTAAAACTGTGAAAATGAGGTGACCATGACTTGGGAAAAGAATATTGTCCCAGTGCTAGGCTCGAGCGAGGAAATTTAAACATAAAATGTGGTATAGTAGTCATGTAAATGATTATGTTGGCTTTTATATATTATAATATTTTAGCAACATTATAAAATGACACAAACCTTGGGAATTCCAATCTAACAAATATTAAGCAAATAATATTTCTTTAACTCGCGGAAGGATTGTCTATGATCTAGCATTCTTTTCTTTCTTTCTTTTTTCGTCATAGCTATGCGTAATCTTAGGTAAAAAAAACCTAATGTTTTAAAGAAGGCTACTTCCATAGAAACTGGATGAACAAGTCATTCTATTCCTAATGATTTTGTGGCCAAGAGTACACTGTCACTTTACATGAGGTGACAGAACCGTCTTCTTCGCATTTCTCAAAAATAAATGCTGAGAAGTCTTCAAATTAGCAAAAAAAAAAAAAAAAAACTACTCCTCATGGCTCATCTTTCTTTCCAATTACCTTTTTGTTAACTTGAGATTGTGAAAGATGTTGTACATTAATATATTCTGACCCAATCCAGAAGATAACCTACGAATTACATTACTCAGTGTGAAGTGAAGACTCATACAATCAAAGCCAGAAGGGCAATCTGTGCTATAAGAAATGCACCCAGATGCTTTCATTAATGACTATATATGGAATGAGAATCTCCTTACGAGAGGCTAACACAAGATGAATGAAGAGGATTTGCATTTTTCTTAGTAGTACAAAAAAACTGTCTGTCAATATATTCAAGTTCAACATAGCATAGCAAAACGATTGTGGTGACCGTTACTCCCATGTGTGATTCAATCTTAAGGGGGTTGGCTTTCGGATCAATAGGATCAAAGAAAGATCACCTCCGCTTGAGTTGAGGCTCGCCGGTACCGTACCAATTCCCTAAGCAACTTGCCTTCTCCATTTGTGGAATTAGGCTGGATCGTCATCTTTTGTAGGTTCGGCGAGCTAGTAAGCAAAAACTTCATCAATTCCAACTCTAGCTCACTGCTGGAAATCCCAACCATTGATACAACTTGTAATTGTTCTAGACAACACGCACGGTGGTCTTCCCAAAATTCAGCTATTGTCCCAATCCTTGTAGTCTGTTCATCCTTGGCACGATCCTGTGGTTTTTACGATCAAAGAGCAACTTTAACATAGAGATGCGTAGAGAGAGCTTACTTTTGGTCATTTTATCAAGAGAGACAGAGAGCTTGATTTGTCTACTTCCTTTAATGTGATCCCTGTATTACAACTTCTTTCCTTTCGGCCGAAAGAGATTATTATACCATCATTCATTCTGAGAATGCATAATTTAATGACTATAGTGTATAGATTAGTTCTCCTTTTCCTCAAATCAATGATCAAAAAGCACCCTGTAACATCATGATCACCGAAAATCAAATCAAATCAAATTATACGTAACATATAATCTAAAACTTGATACAAAGGAAGCAACACTCTTCTGATACCCGTTCATCTTTCTTCAAATGATGAGCAATTCCGCTAAATAGAAAAGGATTCATTGATTTGTCTCGCTATGATATGTTATAGTATACCACTTAGTAAGTAAAATCCACTTAGCTTACGGTGACAGATCATTGTACTTTAAGTTTGGTTCACTATGTGCTTCAAATTTTTTGCCAAGTCATAAAACAATGCTGAAAAATCAGACAAATAACTTAATATGATATGTGATAATAGTTTTGAAGAAATACAAGATTAGTCTGCTAGACACTAATCTCAATGATCATACTCACCTGAAAGTCTACATGTTTCAACTGAGGAGAGCTTATGATCAAGCACATAATAGTCAAAATCTCCTCCACACTATTGAAGTCTATACATGTGAAGAGGTACTTCAAATGAACGAGTTCATTGGGTGGTTTCTGTGGAACATTCCCAATAGCCAAATACTTGCACAAATCAACCAAAATCGAGTGTCAATTGATACCAAGGATTTAATTATAGAGCCAACATATTTTCATCCCAAAGATAATAGTGAATAGAGTCCTAAGAAATTTCAGAATTTGTGCTCAAAATGTACCTTCAGTGAGTAATTTTCAAGCTTGAGACTTTGAAGTTTGGGCAGACTTTGGAAGAGCTTGTGCAAATTGCTCATGTTGGCATCGCCGCGTCCACATTTGTTAGCAATATCATCAGAGAAGCCTATCATGACTGACTCCAAACGGTTCATAACACCGAATGCGACATCTTGTAAATCTCCTTCAACTTCAAGCCACTCAAGGTTGCCAGCTTCAACATTGATTTGCTTAAACCTCTCTAAGTTTCTCAACCTCAGAATTTTTAGAAGGGGGCAGCGAGAAATCAGAGCCTCAAGCCCGTCTCGAGACAGCTCAACATGCTGAAGATCCAAACTTTCCAAGTTCTTGAAACCTTCAAACGTTGACGGGAATTTCACTACACATTTGAAGAGTTCCAAATGAATCAAGTCCTTGCAATTGAATAAGGAGGTGGGAACCTTGTAATTCTGCCCTTTCCAGATGTCGATTGTGATTTCATTAACGGAGACTCTGGATAGATGAAGAATCCAGTGGTCAATGTCACTCGAGGCGTAAACTTCTTTGTGAGAGAGCTTGAACTTCTGTATCGACCCAATATGAAGCAAGAGGACCTTGTCAATTATCTTCACCAAGTTTTCTTGTGGAGATGGTCGAAGAGAAGGAACTCCCGTGGCACTGGTGCATTGGTCATCAAACACAAGTTGCGGAATAGAAGACCATTTGTACCTCCACATTCTCGACAAAATACTAGTCCTCACTGCATCTTTAATAGGCAAGCGTCACAGGATTTGGTCCATTATGTGCCCCGATAACTGGTTGATCCTGTCCGACTCATTCGTCATTCTTATTCTCACCTGCAATAATTTGGAATTTCCGACAAGTGACACATTGGAAATGGTTAGAAGCGAATAAATTGAAAAACTATAATGAACTTTTAAGCATGACATAAGAAATATCTTAACTAATAAGAAACACGAACATAGTAAATATTAAATATAAAAATGGGCTACTCAAAATTGAAAAAAAAATCACGTAATATCCTAAAGTAATTTCTAAATAAAAAGATGAGGAAATAAATGAAAATTGTAATGTTTGAAAGTGTACATTCCGCATCAATTTTTCTTCTTTTGCCCATTGATTTGACTTCCCTCAAATGCGAGGTAAACTTTTTTTTTTTTTGCTAAATCGAAATGCGAGGTAACTTACAAAAGAAGTAAGTGTTATGATTGCACGGGATGCATGTTCACACCCCGAAATCCTGATCCATGGGTGAAGTGGGACTCATGTGGAGCCTGTGAAATCGAGTTCGTGCTCTTAAAAAAACCATTTACGACTACTATCTAACATTCTTGCCCCAGACCCGAGACAAAAGTTAGAATCGATATATCTTTTGCATAAATACCATGTAAAGTTTGACTATGTTGCTCACCGGAGGATTTGTTGAAGTGACTACTGTTCTTGCTTACGATTTATGAAACTTCTGCAACAAACTGCATTTAGTTAACCACTGAGAGAGAGAGAGAGAGAGAGAGAGAGAGAGAGAGAGAGAGAGAGATTGTTGATCAGCAACACTCAGCTGAAGATGTTAGTATACGGGGCAGAGTGAATTGCATTTGCAAGAGGTGAATGGTGAACTTGGAAACACACGGAGAGCCGATGGTTTTCTAGCATATAAATGGAGCCAATGAAGTCTTTAACCCTCTTGACTAGTTATGAAACTCCTTCGCCGAGAAGCTCCTTTGCCAAGAAGCAAGTAACAGCGTGTTCAACCCTTTTCTCAGCTCTGTTGCCGTTTTAGATGTGTAGATACGTACTAAAGTTAAAGCACGTCCAAAGCACCAGCATGATGCTGAGTGTATGTGTACGAAATATATATAAGCAATCACTTTGGGAGGAACTTGATGGTTATTTAATAAAGTGGATGTAGCTAGTAATTATAAAACATTAATTGAGTAACAATTAATGAAATGAGCATAATGGTTAGTTCGATCTTTTTTTTTATCAGTGGTAATTATGACAATATCAAAGAGTGAAACATACCTTATTTTTCCTGTTATATCATTAGATGTATCTATTCTTTATTAAATATAAGTAGCTGGCTGCTTTTTTTTCTGAAAGTTTAGCCATAAGATTTCGTGTTTTGCCTTAATCTAACAAATACATCTTAAGAATATTGTACAAAAGATCGATTACGTCACGTCAATCTCATGATCAATATTAGACATAATCTCCTAAACCCCGCCAGAGACTGCGCTCGATCCATATAGATCAAGGCCGGGCAAGAATTTCCCGACCCCTTCTTTCAACTTTCAGTTAAAAAGATAAATGCAGAGTCTCCAAAAGATAGAGAAAAAAAAAAGCTACTTTTAAATTCATGGCTCATATTTCCTTATGATTTCCCTTTTTAAAGTGGGAAGTATGAAAACCCTAGGTTGTACAATAACACTACGAATTATATTACTCGCTGGGAAGAAGACTCGTATGATGAGGCCTCGTCACTGTATTAGATGCTGCAAAGGCCAGAAGTCAATAAGAGCCGTAAAGAAAACCAACCGTTTTGCTCCTATATTATGAAAAAGTCGAAAACTGTAGAATTTAGAGTATCTATATTAAAATTGAAATCACATATCTGGTGTTAGGAAGTCCAAATCTTTGAATCAATCAAGACGGACGAAGTCGTATCAACTAGGTTATCTATACTTATCTAGAATGAGGTGGTTGAGAGGGGACAATAACCTAATTATAGTGGGTATTCTAATAGTCTTATCCATTATAGTCACTTTTACGAACTAGCCTATATTGACCACCCAATCACATTGCAATATTGAAACCGAGATGCGCTACACCCACTATAACTTGATCGCATATATCCCATATGTCTAATTTACTCCAGAACGGTATGTCACTCATAAATTAAAATATTAGGGAAAAGTGCCAAAAAAGTCCTAAACCTTTTGCATTAGTGTCAATTTAGTCCTAAACCTTTTTTTGGTGTCAATTCAATCTTAAACCTTTTGCATTTGTGCCAATTTAGTTCTAAACCTTTTTTTTTTGTACCAATTAAGTCCTAAACCTTCTAAATTGGTGTCAATTCAGTGCTAAACATTTTGTTTTTGTGCCAATTTAGTCTCTCCAGCCAAATTTGACTTGAATTTCCGACGTGGACGCCTGCTGGCCAGCGACCAGTCACCGATGCCGACGTGGCGCTGACATGGATAACTTAAATAATATTTTAATATTATTTTGAATTTTTATTTTTTTTCCTTTTTTTCCACTTTTTTTTTATTTCTCCTTCCCCTAGCCGGTCGCCAGATCGGCAACCGGTCAGAGGCCGACGAGCTCGACCTCGTCAACCACTGGTGAGGGCGGCCTCGCCCAACGAGGCCGAGCCTCGCCTTGGTCGGGCGAGGCTTGAGCCTCGCCAGAGGCCTCGGCGAGGGCGAGCCTCGCCCAGCCGTCGGTGAGGCCCGACCTCGCCAAATTCGGAGAGGTCGGGCCTCCCTCGATCGTGGCGAGGCTCGAGCCCTCGCCGGAGGCCGCAGTGAGGGCTCGAGCCTCGCCATGGTCGGGGGAGGCCCGACCTTGCCGGATCTGGCAAGGTTGGGCCTTGCCGGCGACTGGGCGAGGCTCGAGCCCTCGCCGGAGGCCGCAGCGAGGGCGAGCCTCGCCATGGTCAGGCGAGGCCCGACCTTGCCGGATCTGGAGAGGTCGAGCCTCGTCCAGCCGCGGGAGAGGCCGACCTTGCCATATCTTGCAAGGTCGGGCCTCACCCGACCATGGCAAGGCTAGCCCTCGCCATGGCCTCCGGCGAGGGCTCGAGCCTCACCCGACCAAAGCGAGGCCGCCCTCGCCAGTGGCCGACGAGGTCGAGCTCGCCGGCCTCTAGCCTCTAGCTGGTCACCAAACCGGTGACCGGCCAGGGGAAGGAGAAACAAAAAAAGTAGAAAAAAAAGGAAAAAGAATAAAAATTCAAAATATTATTAAAATATTATTTAAGTTATCCATGTCAACGTCACGTCGGCGCCGATGACCGGTAGCTGGCTGGCAAGCTTCCACGTCGGCAAATTCCGGTCAAAATTGGCCGGAATGATTAAATTGGCACAAAAACAAAAAGTTTAGGACTGAATTGGCATCAATTTAAAAGGTTTAGGACTTAATTGGTACAAAAAAAAGGTTTATGACTAAATTGGCACCAATACAAAAGGTTTAGAACTGAATTAGCACCAAAAAAAGGTTTATGACTAAATTGGCACTAATGCAAAAGATTTAGGACTTTTTTGGCACTTTTTCCTAAAATATTACGCGATTACTAGTTTCTCTATTCATGCCCCCACATATGAATTAACCTTTTTTTATTCCTGCTGATATACCCACAACAGTATTACAATTCCCTATGTTTGTAGAACAAACAGCGTATATTAGATCAGCGAATTCTATAATCGGCCGCCTGGCGTTCTTTTTGGTGCGCGTTAGAATTCCGCTCAATTTATTCGTCCGTTCTCTCGCGCTTGCTTTCCGTTTTGCAGACCCAGCGAAAGAGTCAGGTATAGAGCTGGTTTCCTTTGTTTAGTCGCATGAGCTTTTCTCTTTTGTTGTGGGCTTCACTCTCTCTAGGCTCAATTTGTTTCTCTTTTGCTCTCTTTTTGTGGTGTCATGAATCGAGCTCACCAAAACTGAAATTTGTTGGGTTTAATGTATCTAGGCCACCGGATTGAAGCTAAGGTATCGATTTGAGCGGAGACAAGCGGGTTTGAACCAAAAGTGGGTTTGATTCGAACTTGTGAATCATTACGCCATTTTTATTCATTTTCTGTATTCTTACAAACATTACATGCCTAATTTGTCGGCAAAATTCAAGTGTCAACAACAATTGGTGGCATTGTCCCTCGAAAAAATTAAAAGCGGAGAAGTCGTCAAATGACCGAAAACACTACTTTTCGTGGCTCAGATTTCTTTCCAATTACCTTTGGTAAATTTGAGAATGCCAAAGATGTAGTACGTGGATATGTTCTGACCCAACCCAGAGGAAAACCTATGAATAACGTTACTCAGTCCGAAGACTCGTACGATGAAGGTCGCTGCAAAGGCCAGAGGGCCAATCATGCCCATAAGAAAAGCAACCATTTTGCTTCCAAATGGTAATGAAAATGCAAACTATTGAGTTTTGACTTTCAAATTAATGACAAGTTTATTTTGAACCATGCACATTTATTTTTTGGCGGTTTTTTTAAGGGAGACTATAAAAGGGATGTCTTACGCACTGCATCTTTAACTCTAGCCTCCGTATTCTCTCTCTTATATGTTCTTTCTATCTTCTTATTTGACCATTTGATCTTCTGGCTCACCAAGTGATTTTTTGAGCTTTTCGATTGTACTCGTAGTTGAAAATAGTGAAATCCCTATCTTTCCCCGTGGTTTTTCCCTTTTTGGATTTTCATGTATATCTTGTGTCTCGTGGGGTTCAATTTTGCTTTCATCATTGCTATTTGTGCTTTTCTTGGTGTTGTTCCGCAACAAATTAGTATCAAAGTGAAGAAATTTCGGTCTTTTGTTTGAGATGGCATCTATCAAGTTCGAAGTGGCGTCCTTCAATGGCCAAAACAATTTCGGGCTATGGAGGATCAAGATGAAGGCGTTGTTGCGTCGCGAAGGTTTGGTTAGAGCCTTGGATGGAAAGTACCCCGATGACATGACCACAGTTAAGATTGAGGAGATGGAAGAGAGGGCGCATAGCACCATCCAATTATCGTTGTTCAACAAGGTGCTTCGAGAGGTTGCCGATGAAGAAATGGCTTCAGGATTGTGGAATAAGCTCAAAAGCCTCTACATGAAGAAATCTCTTACAACAAGATTATTCTTGAAGCAGCGTCTTTACACACTAAAGATGCAAAAAGGTACTCTTATCCAAGAACATCTAGATGAATTTAATAAGAATGTAATGGATATGAAAACTCTAGATTTGAAGTTAGATTATGAAGACCAAGCCCCAATTGTGTTATGCTCACTACCGAGCTCGTATGAGAATTTTGTGAATTATATGTTCTATGGGAGGGAATCCATAACTCTTGATGATGTGAAGGCCTTGTTGAATTTTGTGGAGATGCGTGCAAAGTTGAATGCGAGTAGCAGTGGTGATAAAGCAGATGGCTTAGTTGTTAGGGGAAAGTCGAATCATCATGATAAGCACAGTAGTAGTAAAGGACGTTCAAAGTCTAGGTCAGGCCAAGACAAGAGTAAGGTAGAATGTTATTATTGTCACAAATTCAGACATTACAAAAATGAGCGTCCTTTGCTCAAGGCTAAGGGGAAGAAGTCCATGGAAAGTTCCGTATCGGGTAGTCTAGTGAAAGATAACGAGTCAGCTGAGGCAAATAATGTTCTTACTGTTTCGTCTTTAAATTGTCGTGTTGACGACGAATGGATTTTAGATTCAGCATGTTCACACCACCTGTGTCCAAATAAAGATTAGTTCTACACATTGTTAACGCCTGATTTCTGGTCTATTTTTTAAATTTTCCTAAAAATCACAAAATTAGGATTAGGAACCTTGGCCATGCTTAGGAACCTATTTCTAAATCAAAAATAATTTTTTTAGAATTTTCATGTGTGACATCCTCAATTTCAGTCCTTGAAAAATAGCTATGGTTTAAGTTTGGTGGTTTTCCAATCGGAGCAAATTTTACTCTTGTTCTGGAAAATCCAGATTCGGATCCTCTGTACCCCTTCATTTTGTTTTTTTTTTGTCAAGACTTTTATGATCCGACTTTTCAAATACTTCCTTCTTAAAAGTTTCTTCAAACATCTTGAAGTTTTACATATTTTAATTTCAAAATTTTTGGACTTGATATGAATAGTACAATAGCCTAATTTTGGATAGTGTAAAACTGCCCAGAATGGGTATTTCTATGATGTTTATACTTTCTCGATTTTCTATAAACTTTTCTGGGCAGATTTTGAACGAACTCCCTTCACAAAAAGTTTTTTTTTTTGGTAAAGACATTCACAAAAGTTGTTGAGGACTTCTTTCTCTATAATATATATATATATATATATATTGGAATTTTTGGATATGATTTAGATTCTGAATAAAGCTTACTTTGAAAAGCAAAGATTCTGTTCCGAAAAATTTACCCTATCTTTGAGCTATTAAAAGGTATGTTTATAGAAAGATTCAGATTTCGTGTTCATGAAAATGTTTGTTAATGTCTTTTTTATGAAATAGTCAAATTTGAGAATTTTCAGAGTTCATTTACTATGTTTTTAAGCCCGATTTATAGAATAGTGCAAAAACTGCCGGTTTTGTCAGATTTCAAAGATTCATCATTTTTTATATGAAAACGTTTGAATCTCGACATAATGTCTTCTAATGATTTAATGTGCTCATTCTGAGCTTTCAAATGAAATATTCTAAGCTTGGTTTAGAGGTCACACGAAGGGGGAAACCGAGAGGGAGCCGAGAGACAAAAAGGAGGGTTCTAAAAAGCAAAACTTGGTGAGCAAGATTGGTTAAAGCTTGTTGAGCAAGTTGGCAAAGCTTGGTGAGCAAGTGGTCAAAGCTTCAGGAGCAAGTTGGCTTGCCTATAAATAGGCTTGGTTCTCCCCTTAGTTACTACACTCAACTTCCTCTTCCTCTCTCATCTCTCACTCTCATGTCTGTCTCTCTCCCTCGCCATCACGCCAATCATCTCTCTCTCTCTCGCCATTTGCCATCGTCGACCGCCGTAGAAGTTTTCTTGTGAGTATAGGTGAGTGAATTCCCTAACACTTGGATAGGGCGGTGTGTTACGTGGTTGGAACACAGTATGTAAGTGGATTCCCTAATCTTAAGATAGGAAGCTATGATGCGTTGTTGGCTTGAGTTCTCACCCGAACCTTTGTTGAGACTTGCGTGTTGTTATTTTGTCTCGATGTTGCATGCATCGCTTGTTACCATGCTTGATATTCTCATCCATGCTTATTGATTTATAAGAGGATAGGATGTGGTGTTACGAGTTTGGCTCGCGTAGTGACCATGTCTGTGATGCTCAATGTTTACATGAATGCTTCTTGTTTTACTTCATAATTGTAAGTCGAGGCACTTATGAGTCACAAAACAGAGTGTCGTATGGTCTTGTACTCATGTTGTGGCGTCACAGGACAAGTTCGGCTTGATGTGGGTTTTACATTGGGATGTATAGATCCATGCCAAGTTCGGCTCTGAGTCGACTCTTGGCATGACGGACCGAACCACATGCCCTCGACCGCAACCTGCATGTTAGGCGAATGTTCTAGAGATCATGATTACACAAACACGGCACACATTTGGGCTTGATTGCATGGACTAATGAAATCAAGATAATAAACCGGCTTGTGTGACCCATGATGTGTGATCACTAAATGAAAGAAAAAGACCGTCATCATATAGCGTTGGCGGTGATGCCTCGATAAATTAGTGCTGGGATGCCCTAGTTGAGCTAGGATGCCTGGGTTGAGCCGGAATGCCTCGGTAAACTAGTGCCGGGATGCCCTAGTTGAGCTAGGATGTCTTGGTTGAGTCTGGATGCCTTGGGTGAGCTAGCCCCGGGATGCCTAGCATGAAGCTGGATGCCCTGGTTGAACCAGGATGATGATAAATGAATCTTATGTCCATATGTGTGTTTATTAATAAGCCGAAGGACTCTGGAGAATGCTTCACGTATAAATTTTCTTGCACATTTTTATGTGACCGGATAAAGGTGAGCTTCCATGTATACATAGCAAGGGCAAGGACAAAATCTTTGCTATTGATTTGCCATCGACATAAGGCGGAAAAAATATTTGTATGCGTTAGTACAACGGTGAGACATCATCATGCACGAGTATTAGTGAATTTACTCATTGAGTTTCCCGACTCATCTCCCGTTATTTTTCCTTTTCAGGTCCGTAAGATGGAGGATGCATAGAGGAGCTAGGATTAACCTCGGCCTTCACTTGTAATATGGTTTGTACATGAAACAACCCGTAGAAAAGGGCTTGTAAAGTATGTTTCAGTAAAATAGCAATAAGTGTCTTGCCTGTTATGCTTTCCCTAGTAAGATAAGGATGTTACATATTAATACAATGTTTGCTCATAATGCTTTTCACAATCTCGTTGATTGTTCTAATTGTGATTGTTCCGAATTAATTACTTCCGCTTGTGATTAGTCAAAGATAATAACGAACGGGACGTCACACTAATAACCCTGAGGTAAGGTGGAGGCGTTACATCATGAAATTTTCCTTATTTTCTTTTGGCCAAAATGAGTGAAAAAACAAGAAAAATATCAAATGGAACTCAAAAATTCTACAAAAATAGCCATTAGCCTTCTTTTAATTCCAATTTCATCACAGCAACTTCAATTTTGGAAAATTTCAGTTGGGGATATGTTTTTTCCCAAAATTTGGTAAATTCGTACCCTAATTGAATCAAAAATTCAATTGAGTCATTTTTAAGCCATAGTGCCTTCGTAAAATTAGGTCAAAATCGAGCTTAATTTGCGAATTTATACCCACCCAGCTCTGCCGGGTCAGTCAAATCGACCCAACTCGACCCGGGTTGGTCATCTTCTCCACCTGACCAGCTTGCCCACGAGGGAAAGGAGAAAATATCTCCTTGGCGCTGTGTCTTCACCGACCTTGATCCCATAATAAACACGTGAAAAATACAAATCTAATAGTTAGAGAATCTCCAGCTGTCATCGATTATCAATTGTAACAAACTTGGAAATCGATTGGAGTGAGAAAGTGGTGGGAAATCGAGCTACAAAGAGAGGAAAAAGTCATTATCCGCAGGGAAAAGGTGCTCGAGAAAATTCTAGAAAGAGAGAGAGAGAGAACCAGAGAGAGGAAAAGAGTGATTAAGCCATTGAGTGAGTCAAGGTTCCCTAAACCGAGAAATTGGCGCTTTCAGATTGGAAAAGAGCCTGCAAATCGGTTCCGACAGTGAACCTCCTCACCGGAAAACCTGCAACAAAGTTGCTCAAGAGGACCTAAAAGTTGAGCTCGGCCGGAGAACTCTAGACTTTCCCAACGAGGTGGCGACTGTTGATCGAAAGAACAAGTATCGAGGAATCGTCCTACAATCACCGTTTGGCTCGGAAATTCAAATTTGACCTCTATTGAAGAAGGTAAAGTTGGCTCATGATTACGGTTTCATAAAATTCTAGAACATGTATTTGAGCTTAATCTTGCTTGATCATGCGATTTCCTTCATGATTATGAGTTTGTTGATGTTCAAAACGTGTTTCTTATCATGTTTTTTCATTGTTTGATGCAACTTGGATAACATTTTTGCGTTTGACCAAGTCGGCCATTCCTTTTTCTCTTCACCGGAGCCTAGAAACCCTCACCGGAGTGCCATTTGTGGTTTAAACCACTCAAGTTAGTGATTCCTAACTTTGATTAATGTTTTGATAGATAGAGATAGCTAGGGCAATCAGTTTAGGGATTTGAATGATAGAAAGGTTGAATCGATCAGTTCTAAGTTAGCATTTTTAAATCGAATTTTTACCGGCCAGCGGCGGTTCGGCGGCGAACTAGTTAGGTTAGGTTGATAGATGATGATATAGACTCAACTCAAAACCAATTGAAATTGTAAAAAACTCACCGAAAGGTCATCGGAATTGAACTTGAACCGGCGGCCTAGAGAATGTTAAACCTAGTATCAGGCACACATGTTCGATGAAATGCCGAAGAAAGAAAAGGGCCAAACGGCATCGTTTTGGTGCTATGCTCACCGGAGCAATGCCTGGCGCCGGTGCCGACCGGTCCGATTTGGTCGAATCGGTCCAAGTTGGTTCAGCCCGGCTTGATGTTCGGCGGGAAAATTCAAAAAAAAATACAAAAAATTTAGAAAAATCATTAAAAAAACATTATAAAATTTAGAAAAATCATAAAAATCCGGAAAATTAGGAAATTCATTAAAAAAAATCATTGATTATCTTGCTAAAAAAATTATAAAATCCAAAAAAAATCTTTAAAAAATGATAATTTAATCTTTTCGGTAATAAAAATTTTCCAGAAAAAAAAAATCAAAAATTTTAAAAAATTCACATAATGGCTTAGAAACCTTGTGGCCACCCACCTTAATTGAAATTGAAAATTTTTGAAGTGCCTAAGTGGTATTTTTTAGGAGCTCCTCATTTTAGGAATTAAAAGGGATCCAACCCCCAAAAGAGGTCTCATCCCCTAAAAAATCCAAAAACAACACAATTCATTGAATAAATAAGCCATTAGGCTTCATTAGGCATTAGGTGTCATGATCGATTTTTCATTTTAGAGCCTATTTTAGGAATTGTTGTGTTTGATTGAAATTGATTACACATTTACCCATCGATTAATTGATTTCTTCCGATTAGAATTGTTAGAATTAGTGGATAGGCCTTACGAACTCACTTGACACGTTAGATACATCGTATTGTTTTAGGTACCGAAAGGGCATTAGAAATCTAGATTCGAGATCATTAGCGTAACCAAGTCCCCTTACCCATGTAATCTCTGGTTTGCAGAATTGTGGTGTTTCTCTCATACCTCGATTAGGTTTCTAGTCAACCTACTAATACTAACTAGTGGCAACTCCAAATTAAAACTTGGGCTGAATAGAAAAGATTTAAAAATAAATACCCACTGTCTCGTGAGATATGGTCTAAGAGAGACCCTTGTTTTTTTAGTGATGGGATGTATGTGGGACATTTGACAAAATATCTATTTTGGACCTTAGTAGCCTATTCGGGGACAGTTTCCTCATTCATGATGAACAAAAGTACCTCCTCAGCGTGCAAAAAGCACGGCGTGACACATGTATGAGAAAGTAAATGGTGGTTCAGTTTTGATTGGCAACAATGCAGTTTACAGGATTGTGGGTATTGGTATGGTGCGGATCAAATGCCATGACAATATAGTAAGAACTTTGATAGGCGTTAGGCATATCCTAGATTTGAAGAAGAACTTTATTTCGTTGAGCAATTTAGATTTCACTGGATGCATGTATGCAGGTGGAGGTAGAGGTAGAGTTTTGAAAATTTCAAAGGGCTCCTTGATTGTGGTGAGAGGTAACAAGAAAAATAGTCTTTATGTTCTGCAAGAAAGTACAATTATGGGTTCTTCGAATTTATCATCCTCTGCAGAATCTGAGAAATCAATATTATGGCATATGCGATTGGGTCATATGAGTGAAAGAGGAATGAGTATCTTGAGTAAATGCGGTTTACTATGTGGGGATCATATGGTCTCACTTAACTTTTGCAAGCATTGTATTTTTAGAAAGTAGCGCAGAGTTGGTTTCAGTACTAGAGTGCACTCGACAAAGGGCATAGTTGATTATAGTCACTCTGATTAGTGGGGACCTGCACAAGTTGCTTGTAAAGGCGGTGTAGTTTATCTTTTGACATTTAATGATGACTTTTCTAGGAAAGTGTAGGTTTATTTCTTGAAGCGTAAGAATGATGTTTTGGATACGTTCGAGAAGTGGAAAGTGTTGATTGAAAATCAAATTGAGAAGAAGATAAAGTGTCTCAGAACAGACAATGGTCTTGAGTTTTGCAGAGATGATTTCAACAATTACTGTGAATATTCAGGGATAGTCCAATATTGAACATTTAGACACACACCTCAACAAAATGGGGTGGCGGAGCACATGAACAAGACACTTTTAGAGAGAGCTAGGCATATGCTCTCTAATGCAAGACTAAGGAAAGATTTCTGGGCCGAAGCCATGAATATGATGTATTATTTGGTAAATCGTTCTCCTTCTACCACGATTGAATGTAAGACTCCAAATGAGGTATGGTCGAGTAAACCTTCTGATTAGTCTAATTTGAAAGTTTTTTGATGTCCCGCTTATTATTATGTAAAAGATGGTAAGCTTGAACCTATGACCAAGAAATGTATTTTTGTTAGTTATGCAGATAGGGTTAAAGGATATAGGTTATGGTGTTCTAATTCTCAGTCACCAAAGTTTATAATCAATAGGGATGTTACTTTTGATGAATATTCCATGCTTGATCAGGGAAAGGTTGTTATTGAGTCTACAGGTATTCAGAAGGAAAATGTTGGGAAAGAGGTGGAGCTTCTCGTGGAGCATCCATGGAGAATATTTGAAGATATTCCTATTCAGTTGGAAAGTGATAGTGAGCAACAAGACTCAGATTCGGTCAAAGATGACATTGAAGAAGTTGAGGAACCTCAGACCTTGGCAACATAGAGCTAAACGGCAAATTAAGCCTTCCCAAAGATATGGCTTTGCTGATTTGGTAGCCTATACTCTTACGGTTGCTAAAGAGCTTGGTATTGAATAACCTTTTACAATCCACGAAGCTATCATTTGTTCTATATCTGAGAAATGACTTTTTGCGATGAATGAAGAAATTGAGTCTTTTCATAAGAACCAAACTTGGGATCTTGTGAAATTGCCTAAGGGCAAAAGGGTTGTTGGATGCAAGTGGGTCTTCAAAAGAAAGGACAGAATTGCAAGGGTTGAAGATGAAAGATTCAAGGCACGTTTGGTAGCGAAGGGTTTTAGTTAGAAAGAGAGGGATCGACTTCAATGAAGTGTTCTCTCAAGTTGTGAAACATAGTTCCATTCGTGTGTTGCTCGTGTTGGTGACCCTTTATGATCTAGAACTTGAGCAACTTGATGTCAAGACCGTTTTTCTGCATGGCGAGCTTGAGGAGACAATCTATATTCTCAACCCAAGAGATTGGTTGTTAAGGGTAAAGAAGATCACGTTTGCAGGTTGAAACGCTCTTTGTATGGTCTCAAGCAATCTCCACGACAATGTTACAAGAGGTTCGATAGCTTTATGTTAAGTCATGGCCACTTACGGAGTGCGCATGACAGTTGTGTATACTATAGGAGATTACATGACGATTCTTTTGTTTATTTGCTATTGTATGTGGATGACATGCTTACTGCAGCAAATAATGTGTTCGAGATACAACGGTTGAAAAGGCAACTGAGCTGAGAGTTTGAGATGAAAGATCTTGAAGCTGCCAAAGAAGATTCTAGGTATGGAGATTCGCAGAGATAGACAAGTTGGGAAGTTATACCTTTCGCAGAAGAGGTATTTTGAGAATGTGCTTGAGCGCTTTGGCATGAAGAATGCCAAACCGATAAGTACTCATTTGGCGTCCCATTTTAGGCTTTCAGCTTCCTTGTCACCTAAAACCAATGAAGAGGAAGATGAAATGTCTCGAGTTCCATATTATAGCGTTGTGGCTAGTCTCATATATATTGTGGTTTGCACTCATCCAGATATTTCCCAAGCTTTTAGTGTTGTGAGTAGGAATATGGCAAATACGGGTAAAGCTCACTGGCAAGCCGTGAAATGGATTCTTCGATACATTCGGGGTACATCATATGTAGGTTTGGTCTTTGATAGAAGTTGTGATATAGGACATTTTGTTGTTGGTTTCGTTGATTCTAACTATGCAGGCGATCTTAACAAAAGGAGATCTTTGACAGGTTATGTTTATATGCTTGGTGGTTTCGCAATTAGTTGGAGAGCAACCTTGCAAGACACAATTGCCTTGTCTACCACCGAAGTAGAGTACATGGCAACGACGAAAGCAGTAAAGGAAGCTCTTTAATTGAAGCGTTTAGTTATAGAACCTAGGGTGAAGTAGAGGGAGCCTCCGTTATCTTTTGTGATAACCAAAGTGCGATTCAGTTGACCAAGAACGTGATATGTCATGAGAGAATGAAACATGTCGACATCCGGTATCACTTTGTGCGTGACGAGGTTTCTAAGGATACAATTACGATGAAGAAAGGACCCATGGCAGATAAACCGACAGATATGTTGACCAAACCAATTCCTTTGACGAAGTTCAAGCATTGCGTGGACTTGATTGGCGTTTTCACTATTTGAGCTGCCTAGGTGGAGTTGGTGGTGTTTCATCCCTTATTTCCTACACTGAGTACACTCACGTAGGCTAAGGAGTGAACGTCGTCGATTCCGCTATTTTGGGGTGGCCTTGTGTGGTCGCTCTTGGTGGTGAGGAAGAGAGGTCTTGTGACATTCGATATAACACTCTTTTGGAGATTTGAAGTCAAGGTAGAGATTTGTTGAGTTTTGACTTTCAAATTGATGACAAAGGTATTTTGGACAATGCATATTGTCGCGACCCTAAAAATTTTTCATTGAATTTCTCGGGCTAATGGATTATTAAGAATAATCTTAACTCGGGCTCTCCCAAGCCCTACCAATTCGCAACTTAGGGTTTAAGTTCTTAACATGCAAATGTTTTCATGCTTGGAGTCGCCACTAATCATTTTACGGTAGGCTGATTAGAAACCTAAATAAAACATAGGGAGATATGTTTTATTCCTACGAACCAGAGATTCTAAGTCCGGGGACTTGATTACGCTAGATCTAGTCTAACGCCCTTTCGGTACCTTTTCATTTCAAAAATATCTTGGCAGGCAGTTTGGATCCATTTTAACTTATGTCACTAACATGTGAGGTGTTCATGCGGGTGCGCAAACCACCAATTTAACACCCAATAATCAAAGCATTAAATAAATTGCTAGTTTAGGAGAACAACTTACCCGGGATCCAGCAAGCGTCTGCATTGTTAGCGAAAAATCATACAGACAATCCTAATATGATTTCTAATTAACAAAGCATTCACTCAATTTCTCTTTTTTGGATTTTCACTTTATTTAAATGAAATCTAACCTATATGCAATGACGTGCAAATATGACATGCGAAATAATGCAACCTAAAATGCATACTATATGTCATGCGACGACGTGACCTAATTCTAATGACGTGTGAATGAACATTTTTGGTATTTTCTAATGAATGAAATTCGGAATTAAATGAAATTCGGAATTAAAAACATGCCTAATTTAACATGCAACCTAATGATTTCTATTTTTGGTATTTTCTGTTTAAAATTCGAAATTCAAAAATACCTAAATTAACATGCAATCTAAGATGATTTAATCTATCCTAGAACGACTTATTTTTGGGATTTTTTATGTAAAATTCGGAATTATGAAATGACGTGAATAATCCGTTAGGACTTGAAATAATACCTAATTTAAATTAGGAAACTTGCCACGTTAAGTCCTAATTTAAATTAGATATTTATCTCATCCTTCGGGATATATTCAAAAACCCTAGACATGCAAAAATTCTAATTTAAATCAAAACAGAAAATATTTTTGGGTTTTCTTTTTATTTGAAAAGGAAAACAATTTAAAACAAGGATAACAATCAAACTCAAATCAACCACGCAATCCGCCAAATTTGATTCAAACTCGGATTAGGCACAAGAATCAAATTATCGGTCATATCTAAAGGGTTATAGATATTAACGGATAATTGATGATTCAAATTTGGGAAGCAAATTAAAATCATTATCGTATTCAAATAGTTATGAATAGGATAATGATTCTCCGTACCGTCGCGTATCGGACTTTAGGGTTAAAGTCGGATAGTCGTCCCGATACGTTGCTAAATTAGGAAACGATTCCTAATTTGAATATTTCAAATATCGCGGGCATCAAACATTATCCTAAAGCAATCCAATATTCCAACATGATATTCATGGAATATTCAAACATGCAAATCAAATATCCACTAAATATCCATAGGATATTCCAAACATACCAATTAGGAAATTGAATATTTTGAAAAGTGTATCGGATAATTATCTTACCTAATTTGGATAATTACCAAATTCGAATTGGCTCGGGATCGGGGTCGATTTGCGGATCGGGATCGGGATGACGACGGCGGGACACGGCCGGCGGGAATCACGGCACCGGCGGGACTCACGGCGAGGGCACGGCGGCGGGACTCCGGGGTAGTGATCACCGGTGGGGGCTGCTCCGGCGACTTCACGGCAAGAACAGCGGCTGATCAGGCGTCGGGCTGGCGGGAACAGTGGCGATCAGCGAGGCAGGACGTCTCCGGGGCGGCAACGGTGGTGGTGTTTGACCGGCAAGGTGGAAGGCGCGGCTGTTCGCGACTCCGGAGGGTGTTCTCCGGCACGGCGGCGACGACGTGATGGCTGCTGCAGCGCCGGCTTGCTGTGGTCTCCAGTCAGCGACGGCGTGACGGCAGGGCGTCACAGGGCAGAGACAACGCGGCAGCGTCGACGTTCTCCTCGCGGCGGCGTGCAGCGGCTGAGGCGCGGCAGGGCGACGAACTGGGATGTCCGGCACGGCGGCGTGAAGGGCAGAAGCTTACGGCGGCTGAAGGAACAGCGTGCGGCAAGGTGGCGCGCGGCGAGCGGCGGTGCGCGGGCTCCGGACAGCGACGGGCTGAGGCGGCGTTGTGCGTGGCGGGCTGGCGACGGCGTGGCCGACCTCCGGTGCAGCGGTGGCACGCGGTGGCGGGTAGCGGCAGCAGCGCGTCTCTCTCTCTCTCTCCTTCAATCTCCCACACTTGCTCTCTAAAATTTTCTGATGCGAATTATGACGTCCCCCCTCTAATTTGACCTAATGTATGTTTATATAGTCTAATCCTAGGTCAATTTAGATGGGCTCTAATCCTAGTGGGCTTAGGTTAGGGCTTAGGCTTCATTAAAATTTAAATGGGCTGATTTAATGTGGGCTTTAATTAATTAAATTCAACAGACTAAATCAAACCCAAATTAAAAACAACCAAGCCCGTTCGTCTTGAAATTCCAAGCCCGCACATTCCCGAGCGTACCGAGTATTGTTCAAAAAAAATTTAAGCTCGCTCGCCGACGCCAGTTTGATGCAAAATGCAATTAACCTAAACTATATATTATGCAAAAATTAAATGTTTTTGTTTAGGGGTTAAAATTAATCCCTAATTTTCTATGCAAATTTAAACTAAATGCTCGGTAAAATTTAGGTGTCAACATCTGCCCCTCTTTGAAGGTGAGCTCGCAGAGGTTGCATTCAAAGACTAAATGATACCTAAATTCCAACCATGCAAAATGCAATGAATGTTTTTTTTGTCGGGATTATGAGTCCCATTTTGAATGCAATAAGAAATGATGCATGCTGACATGAAAAGAAAACATACCTGGAATTACTTACCTGACTGGTACGAGATAAAGCAATTCGAGGTATGACTCAACTTGAATCGTTGTTTGGCAAATGTCTGGGCCCAGTCCCATAGGTATTGCCTGATAAACTGTTGATGAGTGTCGGTGATCTGCAGTTAAGTCAAAACACACAAACACGAAGAAAACTCAACGGATCCAATCATCACCTGGATTCGTGAGATAAAAAAAATGTAAAAACGTTCCGACCTTTACAAACCACCTATACATCGCCATAGGTATTTGTAAAGATTTGGCCGCTGCGCCTATACATCGCCATAGGTGCGTCACGGGGGAACTAAAGGATATTCCGACCCTTATGAGATACCTATACATCGCCATAGGTACTCATAAGGATTTGGCCGCGTCACTTATACATCGCCATAAGTGAGACACGGGGGAAAACCTGGGGGTTGAGAGAATATTCCGACCTTTATGAAATACCTATACATCGCCATAGATATTCATGAAGATTTGGCCGCGCCACCTATACATCGCCATAGGTGAGTCGCGGGGGAATATTCAGGAGGGGTAGAGTATTCCGACCTTTATAAGATACCTATACATCGCCATAGGCACTTATAAAGATTTGGCCGCCGTACCTATACATCGCCATAGGTATACCGCGGGGGAATACTTGAGATTAAAGAATAATTCCGACCTTTGCTAGACATCTATACATCGCCATAGACACTAGTAAAGATTTGGCCGCTTCACCTATACATCGCCATAGGTGAGTTACGGGGGAATCTTCTTGAGATTAGAGAAAAATTCCGACCTTTACAAGATACCTATACATCTCCATAGGTATTTGTAAAGATTTGGCCGCGGCACCTATACATCTCCATAGGTGTCTCACGGGGGAATCTTCTCGAGATTGTGTGAAAACAATGATTTTGGTGAACAAACGGGCTAGCCCGAATATTCGAGGGTTCCTTGACAAAGTACCCGGATATCATCAGAGGTACCTGAAAAGGCTTGATCAATAAATACCTGAACATCATCAAAGGCATCTAGAGACCGCAACAAACTGATTCAATGTGGGGGCCTGACGATTGCTCGAACAGGTTAGGGATATAGAGATATACTTACCTGGCGATATCTCTGACTCCTGAGAGTGTATCTCCTGTTGGACACAACTTTAAACAACATAGAATATGCATTCATGGACAAGCAAGAACACACATACTCATGCACTATGATTCCAAACTCTTTTTTTTTTTTCATGCACGATGGTTCTGTCAAATCGGCATTATAAACTTCGTTGGGGAAAAATCATGACAAGACAATCCGAACTCACAAGCGGATATCTTGAAAATGTCGAATGAGGGACCTTCGATCCGAAAGGACTTTCACTCATTCTTATAAAAAAAAAGGCCGATTTATGCGAATCACTCCATCTCACCATCATCATGTCGACAAGGGTCTGAGAATTCTCGCAAGCGGTACAACCTTACCAATCCAAGAGGTCTTTACCAGGACTGTAACATGGGCTTGGTCAACGGCTTATCAAAGGGGACTCTTCGAGTCGAGGCTATTGAAAGAAAATACTCTGCAATTGTCTCCGGGTTTACAAGTCAAGAACCCTGCAACATGAGATAGAAATGTACTTGCTCGCACTTCTTCGAGCTAAGCTTATAAACATCTGAAATTCTACGTTAGTTCAAGTGCCCTAATCTGTGGAGACTTTGCAAGGGACGTAACGTAGGCTCGGTTTATGGGTTGAGAAATGAATAGATCATTAGGCTCAAAATGTGTATGATTGGGGTGAATAGGTTGGTGATCATCTTGGCATTGTCACCGGTCTTCTTCTTCACCAGAGATTATCTTCTCGGTGAACGCTCCATTGGCTTCAGATATTCATCACTTGATTCCTTTGGGACTTGTCCACTGGGGATTTTGATATGCCGTGTCCTGACACTTTTCATTGGGCATTGACCTTGCTTTTGCCAGGCACACTGCTTTTGCTTGCCCATTTCTTTCTTCTTCTTCTTCTTTTTTTTTTTTTCGACACATATTTCTTGCAATGTAAACACTGACCAGCTAATCTGATTGATTGACCTGCTGTCTGAACTCAGAAGCTTCTTGTCTTCAGTTGACACTCCTGATACTCTGCTTGAACAATGATGACTTTTGCCTTGCCCCAGTGTGGGGGATGATCACCAACTGGGTTTATATGAAACGAATTTGTAGGCTCAATTGGGCTCAACAAAGGATAAAAATATGTGTAGGATAGAGAAAGAAATGCTCTTCGTCATCCTAAGGCACTTGAACTTCGCATAAATTCATCTGAAAAAGCAACACTTGAAGATTGATGCAAGTGAGAGCAAGATGATTTCTACACATTTTTCACCATATGATACTGATTTACCTCCAGCTTGCCCCGATGTGGGGTGGTTCTTAACAGGGGTAATTTGAATGAATTTCTCCAACTGTTTAGGCTCAAAGTGGTTGAACAATGGATAACCTGTAGTGTTTGGGATAGAGAAATGAAATGCCTCTTGTCATTTCGGTCGACGTACCTTTTGCGAGAGAACTCTTTACCTTGCAGTCATGGAATTTTTCCACTCTACTCGCTGGGGATTTTTTATTTTTCTCACTGGGGATTAATGCATGGAACAGTGTGTAAGATAGGGCTTGCCTTTCATCGTCCCGACGTACCTCATTCGACACACTCAATTCATTTTGTATGAGTTATCAAATTGTCATGAGAGATTCTCCCCTTACAGTTCAATAATGCAGATTGATAAAATAACTATGCAGAATTTAAAGACAACGCAAACATCCTAACTTGAAATTGACTGAAACCATTTATTGATCAGTGAAATGTTTGCAATTCAAAACATAAAACCAAACATTGGAAAACTTTTGCTGCAAAATGGCAGGTTTTATCAAGGATAGTACATCTTCACAGCATCAGAGTTGACAGGATTGGAAAACACACGACCATCCATCTCTGCAAGAATCGAAGCACCTCCAGGAAGTACCTTCTTAACTACATATGGGCCGATGTAGTTTGGAGCAAATTTACCTCCGGGAACAGGGAAGATTGGCAGCACCTTCCTTAGGACTAGATCATTTATCTCGAAGTGTCTTGGACGCACCTTTTGGTTAAAGAACCTAGCTGTCCTCTGCTGATAGGTTTGACCATGGCAAATGGCCCTCAGCCGTTTTTCATCAATCAGGTTCAGCTGCTCATGTCTCTGTTGCATCCATTCCGCTTCAGACAACTCCACCTGGGATAAAACACGCAGGGAAGGGATCTCTACTTCGACAGGCAATACTGCTTCCATGCCATATACCAAGGAAAAAGGGGTTGCACCGACGGAGGTTCGAATAGAAGTCCGATACGCCATCAATGCAAACGGCAATCTTTCGTGCCAATCTCGATAGTTTTCAGCCGTCTTGGCCAAAATTTTCTTGATGTTCTTGTTAGCGGCTTCGACTGCTCCATTCATCTGTGGACGATAGGGAGACGAATTCAAATGCCGAATCTTGAACTCGTCGAACAACTGGTCCACGAACTTGTTGTTCAAATTCGTCCCATTATCGGTGATAATGGCTTCGGGGATACCATAACGAGCGATTATGTCTCGCCTGATGAACCTCACAACATTCTTCGCTGTAACATTGACATACGACGCGGCTTCGATCCACTTGGAGAAATAGTCAATTGCCACCAGGATGAACCGGTGTCTATTTGACGCCTTTGGATTGATTGGGCCAATCACATCGATGCCCCACATAGAAAATGGCCACGGCTCGGACAGCTGATGCAACTCTGTGGGGGGAACATTTATCTTATCCCCGTAAACTTGACAGCTATGACATCTTCGAACATGCTGGATACAGTCACTTTCGAGACTAAGCCAATAATATCCCAGCCTCATGATCTTCCTGGCTAGCATATAGCCATTCATGTGTAGACCACATATCCCTTCGTGTACTTCTTGCATGATCTTAGTAGCTTCAACTACGTCCACACCTCAACAGAATTGAATCATAGGATCTCTTGTACAGTTTTTCACCACTGACAAAGAATTTTGAGGCCATTTTCATTATATATTTCCTGTCGGCTGGAGTGCTTCCTTCAGGAAACTCTTGCTTCTGGACATAATTCATGATATCGTGATATCATGGCTTTCCATCTGGTTCTCCGGTCACAACCATACAGTAAGCCGGCTTTGTCAAGACTTCAATCTTCAAGGGTTCCACCTCCACTCCACCAGTCACTTGCAGCATGGATGATAACGTAGCGAGCGCATCAGCGAACTGATTGTGGGATCTCGACAAGTATTCGAAGGAAATGTCATCGAATTCCTTTATGATTTCTTCGAGGTATTCATGATACGGCACTAACTTGGTATCTCTCGTCTTCCATTCTCCTACAGTCTGGAGAATAATCAGAGCAGAATCACCGAATACTTTCAATCTGGATACCCCCATTTCTACTGCGGCTTGAAGTCCGAGGATACAAGCTTCGTACTCGGCTATATTGTTAGTACACGGGAACACCAACTTTGCTGCTACTGGATAATGTTGTCCATCTGGGGATATTAAGACTGCCCCAGTGCCGGAACCAGCTAAGTTCACGGCTCCATCGAAGAACATAGTCCATGTGTCTTCTTTTATCAACAGAATGCGGTCTTCTGGGGAATATCCATCATCATCTGAGATTTCAGGATTCTCGGCTAACACATCAGCAATCACTCGACCTTTAACTGATTTCGGTGACATCATCTGGACATCAAACTCTGAGATCAAAATCTGCCACTTGGCTAGCTTCCCTACCAAAGCCGGTTGATCAAGTAAGTACTTGATGGGATCATTCTCAGTCACTAGGAGAGTCTGGTGATGTAGTGTATACTGTCTTAGCCTGTGTAACACCCATACAAGTGCGGCACAAGTCTTCTCGGCTTCGAGATAGTTCAACTCCGAGACGGTGAACTTCTTACTCAAGTAGTAAATGGCTCGCTCTTTTTCATCTTCAGGACTTTTCTGGGCCAACATTGCTCCCAGAGACTCGCTATGAATCGTGAGGTAGAGGATCAGAGGCTGCCCCGACATTGGCGGGACTAGCACTGGTGATTTCATCAGATATTGCTTCAGTTCATTAAACGCTTCCTGGCAATCATCGTCTCACTCTACTTGAGCATTCTTCTTTAGAAGTTTGAAGAACGGCTTAGCAATTTCGGAGAGTTGGGAAATGAAACCGGCTATATAGTTCAATCTGCCGAGGAGACTTCGTACTTCTTTTACGGTCGATGGGGGTTGCAGCTCACATATGGCTTTCACCTTGGAAGGGTCGATTTCAATGCCCTTATTGCTTACTACGAACCCAAGTAGTTTGCCCGACGTTGCTCCGAATACGCACTTCGCTGGATTGAGACGGAGTTTAAACTCACGGAGTCGGTCGAACAATTTCTTCAAGGTATCAACATGACTCTCTCCGGGTCGAGACTTGGCGATCATGTCATCAACATAGACCTCGATCTCTTTATGCATCATGTCATGAAAAAGAGTCACCATTGCCCGTTGATATGTTGCCCCAGCATTCTTAAGGCCGAAGGGCATGACCTTATAGTGAAACGTACCCCACGGGGTGATGAACGCTGTTTTCTCCTTATCGTTGTCTTTCATTCTTATCTGATTGTTGCCCGAGAAACCGTCCATGAAAGAGAACAGTTCAAATCCAGCAGTACTGTCTACCAGGACGTCTATGTGCAGTAACGGGAAATCGTCCTTAGGGCTAGCCTTATTCAGGTTGCGATAGTCGATGCAAACCCGAACTCGGCCATCTTTCTTCATGACTGGAACGATGTTGGCCACCCAAGTAGGGTATTGGGTGACTTCGATGAATCCCACTTTCAAGAGCTTCATGACCTCTTCTTCTATTTTCTTCAAAAGCTCTAGCTTAGTCCTTCGCAACCTCTGTTTCTTGGGCGGCATGCTAGGATTAGTTGGCAAGTCGTGCTCCACAATAGAAGAGTCTAGACCCGGCATATCAGCATACGACCAGGCGAAGATATCCTGGTAATCCTTCAGCAATTGGACCAGGCGTTTTGCTTCACCTTCGGGAAGGGTTGCCCCTATCTTCACTTCTTTGGTTTCTCCAGAATCACCCAAATTGACGGTGATAGTCTGGTCCACCGTCAGGACTTTAGGTTTTTCATACAGCTTTAGATCGCGCTGAATATCAGAGGAATCATCAAATTCGTCGGTATCATCGAGATCAGTCTCGGCGGCACATAATTCATCGGATTGGACCGTTTCCATACCCTCACGTGTCACAAGATTCCCCTCTTGTAGGCCTGTGCCCATTCCCTTTAACGGTCCTTCTTCGATAGTTCCGATGAAGACGTCGTCGAACAGGGTAGTGATTCCCTCTATCACATCGTCGGGGTCTTCTGTCTCTAGAGGCGTTAGCTCGTCCATACCTCCCCATCCGTCAGGGACAATGTCGCGGGGATTCGAATAAAAGCTTGGGGGGCTGAGTACTTTACATACTAATTAAACTTCCCACTCGGTTGCCCCAGCGTGTCGATCACTTCCTTCTCTTCGTGCATCATCATCGCAGGACCTGGAAACGTGGTGCGGATATGTGGAGGCATCCTACCACGCACAGGCTCTTCGTTATTCGACCCTTGATTGGATCGCTGTCCGTTCTGCTCAGTTCCTTGACCTCAACCTCGACCATATCGACGTCTCTCATTATTTGGTGCAATTGGCCCTTGATACCCCAATCCAGCAGTGCAGGGTCTTTGAGAGACTTCGATCGGTCGGCGGATACCCTGACCACCCCTGCCAAGGCCTTCACCCGGAATAAAACCATGAGACACCATTACTCTTCCGATCATGACAGCAGCATTCGACACTTCAGGAACTGGCGGCGATGATCCTCTAGAGGCATGAATGGTCGATACGAGCTCGAGTGACTGGTAGCTCGACTCTATTTTGCAATCCGGTTCGAGATAGGGGATAGCCGTCGCATGGTAGATTGGGTGCTCTTCTTCACCATGCACCGTGACTAATTTCCTTTCGACCACAAACTTTACCTTCTGATGAAGACTGGACGGCACAGCTCCGGCAGTATGAATCCATGGACGACCCAACAGGAAGTTGAATGCAGTGGGAATGTCCATAACCTGGAATAGGATGTTGAAGACTGTTGGTCCTATCTGTATGTCGAGGTGGATTTCTCCCATCACTTCCTTTTTTGTTCCATCAAAGGCTCGCACGGAGGTTTTCGCGGAACTAATTCTCGAAGGATCTACCTTGAGGCGGTGTAAAGTTGCTAGAGGACAAATGTTCAAGGCCGAACCATTGTCGATTAACACTCGGGCTACGTGCGAGGCCTTATATTTGACGGAAATGTACAGCGCTTTGGTGTGTCCTATGCCTTCTAGAGGGAACTCCTCATCCGAGAAAGCAATTAGGTCTTTGAGGAGTATAGAACCCACGAACTCCTCCAATCTTTCGTGATCGATCGTCTCGGGAACATGGACTTCGCTCAACACTTTCATCAGGGCTTTCTGATGCTTGACAGACGTTTGGAGAAGTTCAAGAAGGGAGATTTGCGCGGGCATCTTGCGCAATTGTTCCACTATATTGTACTCACTGGCTTTAATCACAGCCAGAAATTCCTTAGCTTCTTCATCAGTGACAGGTTTCGCCGGTTGAGCATTAGCTTGGCTGTATGCGCGCCCGGACCTGGTGACTAGGTCGACGTCGAGACTATAGGACCACGGAACTGCCTTATTGTTAGCGTACTCATACGGCTGAGGAATCTCGATCACTATCCCTTCATCAGCTGCGGGGGTGATTAATACAATCTCTTCGTTATCGGACGCGTCTTCGAGCGGTGGCATGTCTTCGGGCAAAGGATCAAGGTTGTCCTTCCCGATGTCCAACGTAGTGAATTCCTCGTCCCAGTTGATAACGACCTCAGAGATAGTGGAAACGATGCCCGTATGGTCAGCATAGACAATCATCTTGCTTCCACCATCATCGAAATTCTTTCCCTCATAACAGCCAGGGAAATGTCCTCATTAGGCGGGTAATAGCCAGCCTTCACCAGTTCTCCATAGACTTCGGTTGTGTACACCCTGATGTTCCTGATTCGACCAGCATTGAAACTGAATACAGCATTCACATTTCCCGCGTGATCAGGGAGCGGGTTGTTCTGGACGTTTGGCTTGGCGGACTGGAATGAGAAAGCCTTCGTGTCCAGGAGGTTCTGGATTCGGTGCTTGAGGGCTAAGCAATCGTCGGTCGAGTGTCCGACCTCACCCATATGATAATCGCATTTCTTCGACGGGTCGAAGTTACGATACTGCTCAGGATTGGGCCGCTTTGGCTCGTTGGTGAGTAAACCTTTCTTCCGGAGCACCGCCAATACTTGTGACAATGAACCAGGGAGGGGAGTGAATTGTCTCCTGTTGTTCCACCTCTGGAAAGGTTGACGGCTCGTGTTTTGCTGCTGAGCTTCAGCCACCTGAATTGCCGGGGCTGGGTTAGTATTCCGCCTGCTCGGTTGGTTATAAGCCATATTCACTTCCGCAGCCGGTTCTTTCTCCTTTCTCGCACTGTATCTCTTGGTTGACGCAGACGGCTCGACAAACCACCCATCCTTCAGTCCTATCTCGATCTGTTCGCCTATGGGGATAAGCTGGTTGAAGTTATCAGCTGGAATGGCAACCATTCGATTACGGTACTCGAACGGGAGAGTCTTGACGAACATCCTCTTCAGCTCACTGTCAATGGGTTCTGGGACAACCTGAGCGGATAAATTTCTCCACCTAATGGCATAGTCTTGAAAAGACTCGGTCTTCTTCATTTGAGCCCGCTCGAGATCATCACGGGTGGGAGCGATGTCCGTTATGAACCGGTATTGTTTAAGGAACGCTTCACTGGCCTCCTTCCAGCTTTTGAGGCTATTGATCTTCTTCATGAGGTACCAGTGCAGAGCGGGGCCAGTCAAACTCGCTTGGAATGCATGGATCATCAGAAGCTCGTTGTCAACGTACGAGGTCATTTGCACGTGGTACAACTGCAGGTGAGCTTTCGGGCACGTGGTGCCATTGTATTTATCGAAATCCGGCATCTTGAACTTCTTCGGGATCTTAATCTGGGAATACATGGACAAGTCGACCGAGGGCGAATCTTGTGAACCCTCTAACTGCTTAACTCTCTCCTCGAGTTTATGGACCCGTTCGTCCGGCTTCGGTTTGTCGACAATAATCTGGATAGGGTCATCCTCCAATTTAGGCATATCGTCATCCTCCTCGACATCGACATTCTTCGCACCTGTATGCTTCGGGAGTGACACTTCAGGGGATGCCGGAACAGGGACCGACCGAAGAGCCTTGATCTCAGCGGTCATTTGTTGCATGGCGACGGCGAGTTGATTAATCTGGTCCGCCATACCGTCAACACGTTCTTGCAACTCAGTTTGATCGGCCATTCTAGCTCTTGACCGCGTGCGAATAGGGGAAAGTGATCGGTCCGTAGTTACCTAATTTGAAAAATAGAGCATGGTAAGTATGCGTCCTCAAAACGATCGGTCCATGACTCAGTCTAATCGTTCCTTTTTATTTCCATTTTTCATGACATTTTTCATTACTCCATGTACTTGTGAAAATGATGGCAAATTTCTTAGGAAATAATGACTTATGTCAGACCTAGGAAAATGATAATGAGAATTGAAAGTAAATTTTTTTCAAAGTTTTATTTTTCCTTTTTCTTTCCCTTTGAAAAAAATTCAATGATTTTTACTTTCAAGAATTACGATCGACCTATACCTATCATGGACCGACCAGAGAAAAGAACGGAACATAAATAAATTGCAAGGTAGAGTTGCAGAAAACTTACTTCACCGGGTAAGATAATGGCAATCACATAGACATGCGCATGAAATGTGAGGTTCGATTTCTACCTAGACTCTGGCTTGCAAAGTGGAGACGCGAGGATTACCGAGCTAAACCAAACATGGTGGTGGTTAGGCTAGGATTCCCCTGACTCCGGCTTAGTCAAGGAGCCGACCCGGGTTGAGTGGAATACAACCGTGGTGGGTACTCAATGACACCTTGAAAGAAAATTCGGGACCGAGGAGGGCGACCCGTACCAAATGGTTTTGGTCGGGGTATCCACTGTCTCAGTACCATCCTAAACCTATGCCGCCCAGGTCCGGCAGCAGGTAGTGTGTGCGGTGTAGTGAAAATGTAAGGCATGCACAACAGGTTATATCAAACAGCGCTTCGTGCAAAAATTTAAACCATACATTCAACCACCTCCCTGCAAAACAAGGGTTAACAATCACGCCTCCCCTTATACCTCCCATACTGCAAGAACATTTAACACCTTAAAATGTTAGGGACGTACCTGGGATCCTCGCTGCCAAACAAAAATTATTTTTGAAATGAAAAACTGGCCTAAGTCCACTAAGAGTTTTAACTCAAATCCCCAGCGGAGTCGCCAAGCTGTCGCGACCCTAAAAATTTTTCATTGAATTTCTCGGGCTAATGGATTATTAAGAATAATCTTAACTCGGGCTCTCCCAAGCCCTACCAATTCGCAACTTAGGGTTTAAGTTCTTAACATGCAAATGTTTTCATGCTTGGAGTCGCCACTAATCATTTTACGGTAGGCTGATTAGAAACCTAAATAAAACATAGGGAGATATGTTTTATTCCTACGAACCAGAGATTCTAAGTCCGGGGACTTGATTACGCTAGATCTAGTCTAACGCCCTTTCGGTACCTTTTCATTTCAAAAATATCTTGGCAGGCAGTTTGGATCCATTTTAACTTATGTCACTAACATGTGAGGTGTTCATGCGGGTGCGCAAACCACCAATTTAACACCCAATAATCAAAGCATTAAATAAATTGCTAGTTTAGGAGAACAACTTACCCGGGATCCAGCAAGCGTCTGCATTGTTAGCGAAAAATCATACAGACAATCCTAATATGATTTCTAATTAACAAAGCATTCACTCAATTTCTCTTTTTTGGATTTTCACTTTATTTAAATGAAATCTAACCTATATGCAATGACGTGCAAATATGACATGCGAAATAATGCAACCTAAAATGCATACTATATGTCATGCGACGACGTGACCTAATTCTAATGACGTGTGAATGAACATTTTTGGTATTTTCTAATGAATGAAATTCGGAATTAAATGAAATTCGGAATTAAAAACATGCCTAATTTAACATGCAACCTAATGATTTCTATTTTTGGTATTTTCTGTTTAAAATTCGAAATTCAAAAATACCTAAATTAACATGCAATCTAAGATGATTTAATCTATCCTAGAACGACTTATTTTTGGGATTTTTTATGTAAAATTCGGAATTATGAAATGACGTGAATAATCCGTTAGGACTTGAAATAATACCTAATTTAAATTAGGAAACTTGCCACGTTAAGTCCTAATTTAAATTAGATATTTATCTCATCCTTCGGGATATATTCAAAAACCCTAGACATGCAAAAATTCTAATTTAAATCAAAACAGAAAATATTTTTTGGGTTTTCTTTTTATTTGAAAAGGAAAACAATTTAAAACAAGGATAACAATCAAACTCAAATCAACCACGCAATCCGCCAAATTTGATTCAAACTTGGATTAGGCACAAGAATCAAATTATCGGTCATATCTAAAGGGTTATAGATATTAACGGATAATTGATGATTCAAATTTGGGAAGCAAATTAAAATCATTATCGTATTCAAATAGTTATGAATAGGATAATGATTCTCCGTACCGTCGCGTATCGGACTTTAGGGTTAAAGTCGGATAGTCGTCCCGATACGTTGCTAAATTAGGAAACGATTCCTAATTTGAATATTTCAAATATCGCGGGCATCAAACATTATCCTAAAGCAATCCAATATTCCAACATGATATTCATGGAATATTCAAACATGCAAATCAAATATCCACTAAATATCCATAGGATATTCCAAACATACCAATTAGGAAATTGAATATTTTGAAAAGTGTATCGGATAATTATCTTACCTAATTTGGATAATTACCAAATTCGAATTGGCTCGGGATCGGGGTCGATTTGCGGATCGGGATCGGGATGACGACGGCGGGACACGGCCGGCGGGAATCACGGCACCGGCGGGACTCACGGCGAGGGCACGGCGGCGGGACTCCGGGGTAGTGATCACCGGTGGGGGCTGCTCCGGCGACTTCACGGCAAGAACAGCGGCTGATCAGGCGTCGGGCTGGCGGGAACAGTGGCGATCAGCGAGGCAGGACGTCTCCGGGGCGGCAACGGTGGTGGTGTTTGACCGGCAAGGTGGAAGGCGCGGCTGTTCGCGACTCCGGAGGGTGTTCTCCGGCACGGCGGCGACGACGTGATGGCTGCTGCAGCGCCGGCTTGCTGTGGTCTCCAGTCAGCGACGGCGTGACGGCAGGGCGTCACAGGGCAGAGACAACGCGGCAGCGTCGACGTTCTCCTCGCGGCGGCGTGCAGCGGCTGAGGCGCGGCAGGGCGACGAACTGGGATGTCCGGCACGGCGGCGTGAAGGGCAGAAGCTCACGGCGGCTGAAGGAACAGCGTGCGGCAAGGTGGCGCGCGGCGAGCGGCGGTGCGCGGGCTCCGGACAGCGACGGGCTGAGGCGGCGTTGTGCGTGGCGGGCTGGCGACGGCGTGGCCGACCTCCGGTGCAGCGGTGGCACGCGGTGGCGGGTAGCGGCAGCAGCGCGTCTCTCTCTCTCTCTCCTTCAATCTCCCACACTTGCTCTCTAAAATTTTCTGATGCGAATTATGACGTCCCCCCCTCTAATTTGACCTAATGTATGTTTATATAGTCTAATCCTAGGTCAATTTAGATGGGCTCTAATCCTAGTGGGCTTAGGTTAGGGCTTAGGCTTAATTAAAATTTAAATGGGCTGATTTAATGTGGGCTTTAATTAATTAAATTCAACAGACTAAATCAAACCCAAATTAAAAACAACCAAGCCCGTTCGTCTTGAAATTCCAAGCCCGCACATTCCCGAGCGTACCGAGTATTGTTCAAAAAAAATTTAAGCTCGCTCGCCGACGCCAGTTTGATGCAAAATGCAATTAACCTAAACTATATATTATGCAAAAATTAAATGTTTTTGTTTAGGGGTTAAAATTAATCCCTAATTTTCTATGCAAATTTAAACTAAATGCTCGGTAAAATTTAGGTGTCAACACATATTTATTTTTTAGGAGTTTTTTGAAGGGAGACTATAAAAGAGATGTCTTACGCAACACATGTTTAACCCTAGCCTCCACATTCTCTCTCTTATATGTTCTTTCTATTTTATTATTTGATCTTTAGATCTTTTGGCTCACCAAGTGGTTTTTTGAGCTTTTCGATTGTACTTGTTGTTGAAGATAGTGAAACCCCTCTCTCTCCCCGTGGTTTTTCCCGTTTTGGATTTTCATGTATATCTTGTTTCTCATACGGTTCGATTTTGCTTTCATCCTTTCTATTTGTGCTTCGATTTGTGCATCTCTTGGTATTGTTCCACAACATAAACCGTTAGGACAGATATGGAATGAGAAACTCCTTGCAAGAGACTAACGGAAGATGAATGAAGAGGATTCTCATTTCTCAAAGTAACACACGAACTCCGTATCCCGGTTTATTCAAGTTCTAAACAGCATCGTATAAACAATTGCAGTGACTCCTTACTCTAAAACAAAAGGGTCGAGAAAAATGTGCTGAGGCTCGCCGGAATTGTACTAACTCCTTCAACAACCCGCCTTCTCCACTCATGGAAGTAGGTCGGATCGTCATCGTTTGTAGGTTAGGCGAGCTAGTAAGCATAAACTTCATCAATTCCAGCTCTGGCTCACTACCAGAAATCCCACCCATTGATACAACTTGTACTTGTTCCACGCAACATGCTGCGTCTTCTCAAAAGTTTGCCAATTTTCCAATCCATGTAGTCTGTTGATTCTTGGCACGACACCGTGTTTTTAACAATCAAAGACCAATTTTAACATTGAGATGCATAGAGAGAGCTTAATATCAAGAGAGGCAATAATTTCTTTTCTTTTTGGCTGAAACGGGTTATTATACCATGCTTCATTTTGAGAATGCAAAATTTAATCACTATAAAGTACATATTAGCTCTCTTTTTCCTCAAATCAATTATCAAAAGCACCAAGGTAACATGATGATCACCGAAAATCAACTCAACATACCTAAACAAGTATTCTAATACTTGATATAAAGGCCGCAACAATCTTCTAATACCGATTCATCTTTCTTCAAATGATGATAGAAAAGGATTCATCAATTTGTTTCATGATGATATGTTATTGCATGCAATTTATTTAGCAAAATCCACTTGACTACAATTACAATTATGGATCATTGTACTTAAAGTTTGGTTCACTATGTGCTTCAAATTTTTTGCCAAGTAATAAAAATGTGGAGAAATCCCACAAATAACTAAATATGCGATAAAAGTTTCGAAAAAAATACTAGATCAATCCACTAAACTCTAATCTCAATTTATCATACTCACCTGAAAGGCTACATGTTTCAACTCATGAGAGCTTTTGATCAAGGCACATAACAGTCAAAATCTCCCCCACGCTATTGAAGTCTATGTATGTGAAGAGGTAATTCAAATGAACGAGTTCATCAAGCAGTGTCTGTGGAGCATTTTCAATACCCAAATACTGCACAAATCAGCCAAAATCAAGTGTCAATAGATAGAGACCAAAAAAAAAATGTCAATAGATACCAAGGATATATATAGTTATAATACCAAAATATTTTCATCTTAAAAATAATAGTGAACAAAGTCCTAACATATTTGAGAATTTATGCGCTTAAAATGTACCTTCAGTGAGTAATTTTCAAGTAAGAGACTATGAAGTTTGGGCAAATTTCGGAAGAGTTTATGCAAATTGTTCGAGTTGGCGTAGTTGGATCCACGTTTATTAGCAATATCATTGGAGAAACCAACCATGAGCAACATCAAATTGTTTATAACACCGAAAGCGACATCCTGAAAAGCTCCTTCAACATTAAGCCACTCGAGGTTGCCAATATCAACGTTAATTTGCCTAATCCCCTCTAAGTTCCTCAACTTCAAACGTTTTAGCAGAAGGCAATGAGAAATCAGAACCTTAAGCCCGTCCAGAGCCAGTTGAACGTGCTAAAGATCCAAACTTTCCAAGTTATGGAATCCTTCGAACATAGATGGGATTTTCACCAAACATCTGTACATTTCCAAATGAATCAAGCATTGGCAATTGAATAAGGAGGAGGGAATCTTGTAATACTGCCATGTCCAGATGTCGAGTACGATTTCTTTGACAAACACTCTAAATAGATGAAGAATCCAGTGGTCAATGTCACTCGTGGTGCAAAATTCTTCGTGCGAGAGCTTGAACTTCTGTATTGGGCTAGTATGAAGCAAGAGAACCTTGTCAATTATCTTCACCAAGTTTTCATGCAGAGATGGTTGAAGAGAAGGAATTCTTGTGGCCCTAGTGCATTGGTCATTAAACACAAGTTGTGGAACAGATTGTACCTCCACTTTCTCGACAAAATACTAGTCCTCACTGCGTCCTTAATCGGCAAGTGAGAAAGGATTTGGTCCATTATGTGCCCGGTAATTGGCTAATCTTGTCCGACTCACTCGTCATTCTTAGTCTCATCTATAATACTTTGGAATTTCTAAAAAACATTGACGCATTGGAAACGATTAGACTCAAATAAATTTAAAAAACTCTAATAAAATTCTAAGTATAAAACAATATTTATATAAGCTAAAAAGACAACGAACATACTAAATCTTAAATGTAAAAATAAATTACTACTAAAAATTGAAAAAAAAAACCTATTATCCTAACGTAATTTTTAAGATAAAACAATAAGGACATAAATAAAATTGTAATCTTCGAAGATGTACACTCCGCGTTAATTTTTCTTTCTTTTGGCCATCAATTGGAATTCCCTACAATGCATGGTAGCTTACTAAAGAGGCAACTGTCATGAGGTATTTTCAACTAGAAATCTCAATCTTTGGATCTAAGTGGGACTCATATGAAACCGCAAAATACAAGGGTCTATATTCTGCTAGTGCACATGCATGGAGTTATGTAGGTTGGTCCTCTAAAAAATCCGCCACCACTACTTTCTGACCTTCTTGCCCAAGGTCCTAGACAGATGTTAGAGTCAATAGATATTATTTTTGCATAAATAAATACCATGGAAAGTTCGGCTCAAAAAAAAATAACATGCCAAGTTCGGGTACATTTCTCACCGGAGGAATTGTTCTTGCTTAGCGATGTAGTTGGTCGAGCTTTGAGAGAGAGATGAAGTGCAATTGTATGGAGCAAAAGGAAGTGCTGAATGCAAGAAGCGGAGTGGTGAAGTGGAGAGACCGGGTAGCAAGGGAAGCCGGTTTGCCATTTTAAAGTGAAAATTTTGAATAGAGCCAAAGGCAACCCCTTGTGTAACAAGTTACTTAGTTTAGAACTGCTTTGTCAACAAGTTTTACACAGTGTCCCACCCCTATTCCAACTCTGTCGCCTTCTACTTGTCTCCTAGCATGTCCTTTGTCTATTACTAGAATGAATTGGCTGTCTTTTCTCATAATTATTCATTGAAATTCCATGGTGTGCGATGCGTGCCCTCTAACTTCAATTCTTCATCAACGTTGCTCCGAAAGTGGCGCCCTTCATTTCCCTTTAAGTGAGTTCTAGGACCTCTAATCATGGTCAAAAAATGATTCTTTTTTTTGGTAAGGGTCAAAAAAAAATGATTCTTAAGGACTTAAAATTGCGGAAACGAAGTCGGAGGACCCAACCCGTGTGGACTGCCGCGATGTAGACCAAGCTCTTGGTTTCAAGATCTTTGGAACTTATCCCATCAAATATTGAACTCGTTGAGAAGCTCTTGCCGCAAGCTTTTTGACAACGTGAAGATGCATCGCAATTTAGTCGTCACTGCCTTGTGTTGAAGATGCATCATCTGTGACTGTCATCTTATGCAGATTTGCTTGAGGAAGCTTTAAGTGCAATGATCTTTTCCTTTTTAGACTTCTTTTCATGTGAGTGATCAATGCCAGCATCGTATGCCATGGAGGATCCAATTAGCTAATCTGGTGAGAGAGTCGATAGATCTATGGGCTTTATAGTGCGGTCCTCTTGGGTATCCTCTACTTCGGTCAACACCTTAGAATTGTCTTCACTAGCTTGTAAAGGTTTTCCAAGTGCAATTACCCATCACACTATCCGCGAATCTAGTTCGAACATTTTGTACGATGTTCTTGTCTAACTTTGTCTTGCAGAGCCCATAATCCGCGATATTGGCTCTATACCCCTTTACACAAGTAGTACCTTCATGTGTCACAATGGAGTTTATTCCAAATTTCTCCTGCTGAGGCACATGAGCAAACCTGATTAAATTCGATTGGAGATAAGGAACAGCATAAAACATGCATAGCCTTGAAATTTAAAGAAGTCTTTCTATAATCATCCACAACAAACTCTTTTTCTTCTTTCGGAAACGATGATGTTCCTTCTGTTGCCGTCATAGGAAGAAATCACCCATTTTGCACAATCCCCCCAAGCTCATAATTCACGGATTTTTATAAGCACAGTCATCTTGGCACTCGTAATATCAAAAGTTAGAACCATCAACTAGAGGTGGGCGCGTGGTTGAATTTCGTTAATTCATGCTTGTCCCGTCAATGGCTGCCATTTGATCTTTGACTCTAAAGTGAAAACACCGTAAGAATTTCTTAATGTGGGCTTCATTAATTGAAATTAACTGAATTAGTTTGGTCTAATAAAGGTAAGATATATAGATTCTTAATAAGTCTAATATGGGACTGGCTAGTGTGGGCCGAGTACGGCTCGACCCGTAATGAGATGGCCCGTGGTCGAAGACTCTATAAATAGCGCTCAAGTCCCTCCCCTAACCTGATGATGCGCAATTTGACTCATATAAGAATTTATAGAGAACTTTCTTCTCGTGAGTGGCATTCTCATTAAGCCAGTGTTCTAACAAAGGGAATAGGGGAGAAGCACTTGAGTTTGTGTTCGGAAACCGTCGCAAATTCCGCATCAAGATCGATGGATTTCAAACTAGGTACGCGAATCGATAATATCTCCATTAACGTATTTTTTATTTCTATTTATGGTGATCCTGGGCATGTCATTTTCGTGACCAACATGTGGTATCAGAGTATGTCATAGATTAGAACCAAAACATGCGGATTAGGACCGTTTTCGTTATGTCCGAGATGTTTTTACCCATTTTCGGAATTTTTTGTCGGATAAATGCAAAATTTTATTACATATTTGGAATCTACTCGTCGAGACGAGAAGATTGGTGGGTGGCACGTCGCCAAAAGAGGCCGCACGCACCCTCACTTGCCATGGGCACGGCGGCGCGTGACGGCCACTCGCGACCGTACGGAACTAACGCGTCCTTTCGCAGGTAACCATAGGGTGACGTCAGCAGATCCGGTTGACCCAGATCTTGACCCAACCATTGACCCGACTCGACCTGAAGGTTGACCCGATCAGTCAACCGGTCGGACCGGTTCATTGACCGTTGACCGGTTGGACCAGTCAATCGGTCGGACCGGTTGTTCAAACTGGTTTGACCGGCTAAACACGCACACACGCGTCGCACCTTCCGACGACACTTAAGGGAGCGTTCGACGTCCGTTTTGGACGTTCTTGGTACCAATGCGCTCGTATCGAGATCCTCTACATTGTGGTATATTTATTTTACATGTTTGAAGTTTTTACATATGTGAAAATATGTATAAAACCCTATAAACAAGTATTTTTAAGGTATTTTTGCGTATTTTCTTGTATTTCTCTATGGTTTCGGAAATACATATGATAGCTCACATGTATATCACCACATAAGGACTATGTAGAATGTAATTCATTGTCTATCAATGAATGAAATAATATAATTAGCATGACATGTAATTTCAGAGACATACGCCCATATCTTTACGTCTAGCATTATATGTATATAGTGAATGTGATACATAAAACTTATATCCCTGATATGAGAGATTTTCAAAGATTCAGTTGGGTTGTGACTGCCAAAGCGGCACACTTGACTGGGTTTGAGAAATATTGATCTCATATTGTAGTGGGATGTCTCATATTCTACTGCGTGATCATACTCCCAAAGGAGGTGATCTTGTATTGGTTCACAGAGGGGTCCACGTATAGCATATGCTTGAGAAATTACTAATCTTAGTGGTTCATACACCCAAAGGTGGTGATTTCAAAAAAAATTAGAACATGTTCTCAAGGCCGCTATCATGTGGAGAGTATAAAATTGCATGTCATATTTTCTGCCCAAAGATGATTATGTGATGATGTATGTAACTCTCTAGATAAGTACTCACATGATACTGATTGTATTATTTGTTTGTTTTCCAGTCACCTTTTCTGTAAACGGCAATTTCATTTCTATTGAGATCCTTACTGGGTTGAACTTTAAGAAATGGAAAGAGGATTTTCTATTTGGAATGGAGTTGGCGGATGTTCACATTGCTCTTACAAAGGATAAGCCGGCAGATATCACGGCCACCAATACTGAAGCCGAGAAAATGGACTATGCTGCTTGGGAAAAGAGCAATCGGATTTGCTTATTGACAATGAAGAAATCCATTCAAGAACACTTGAAAAGTGGTTTGCTAGCTCACTATACTGCTAAGAAAATGATGGCAGCCTTAGAGGCTAGAAACTGCATTTCATCTAATGCTGAGGTTGGTACACTTCTTCAAAAGTTCTTCAATATGAAGTATGATGGTAATGCTGGGGTTAGAGATTACGTCCTTAGGATGGTAGACCTAAAGACAAAGCTTCAAGCTCTTAATATTTCCATTTCTGATGTTTGCATTGTGCATCAAGCCTTGAATACCCTTCCACCTGATTTTGGGATTATAAAAACAAATTATAATTCTCAAGATGAGACTTGGTCAGTTAATGACTTGATAGCAAGGGTTGTGGCAGAGGAAGAGAAACTTAAGAAGGAAAAATGGCATCTAGCCTTATATGTTTCTAGTTCCCACAAAAGGAAGGATAAGAAGTCCAGAAATCGTACTCATAAAGGTACTCATGACACTACTGATCAATCTGACAATATGGGTCCAAAGAAAACATCCTTCAAAAAGGAATAGTGACCACTGCTTCTTTTGTAAAAAAAAAAAAAGTCACGTAAAGAAGGACTGTAGAAAATTTAAAACTTGGTTGTCCAAACGTGAGCCTACAGGTAATGATTCCTTGGCACTTGTTTGTGAATCCAACCTATCAGAAGCACCATCCAGTTCTTGATGACTCAATAGCGGTGCAACTAATCATGTTGCGTTTACCATATAGGAATTCATAAACTAGAGGAAGCCAAATCATGATGAGTCAAAACTCACTGTGGGAAACAACAAGAAAGTCGATGTGTTTGTGGGAGATGTTATATTGATTCTAGACTCTGGTTTTAGATTAATATTGAAAGAGACTTTTTATGTACCTTCTTTTAGACGGAACTTAGTTTTCGTATCGTGTTTGAACATATATGGCTACTCTTTTGAAATCAAGAACAATGTTATTTCTTTGTTTCTTAATTTAAATAAGGTTAGGTGATGTTATATGTCCAACGAATTATACAGATTGTGTTTGTCTCCCAATGACATATATGTCACTTATACAGCTGAAAATGTTGTTTTCAAGAGACCACTACCTAAAGAACAATCTTATATATTGTGGCATAAACGGCTTGGTCATATCTCTAAGGATAGAGTAGAAAGGTTGATAAAGACTAATATACTGTCTACTCTTAAAAATGACTTAGAGATATGCGTAGACTGTTGTAGAGGTAAAATGACCAAGATAAGAAAGAAAACTGCAGTCCGTAGTTCTGACCTGTTAGAAGTTATTCACACTAACATAAGTGGACCCTATACGGCAACCTTGTGTAGAAATTTTTATTTCATCACATTTATTGATGACTATTCTCGAATGGTTATATGTACTTGATTAAAGAAAAGTCTAAGTCTCTTGACAAGTTCAAGATTTTTCGGACTGAAGTCGAGAAATAGTTGGGAAAGGTCATAAAGGTTGTTAGATCCGACCAAGGTTGAGAGTATTATGGCAAGAATGGCGATGCCGGATAGTTTAAGGGGCCATTTGCCAAATACTTAGAAGATTCTAGGATAGTGGCTCAATTTATTATGCTTGGGAGTCCTAAGCAAAATGGTGTAACCGAAAGATGCAATCGCATCCTTATGGAAATGGTGAGGAGTATGATTAGTAGGACAAATTTACCTGATTTTCTATGGGGTGAAGCTTTGAAAACAGTTTTGTAGATTATAAATCGTGTACCTACTAAAGCTGTTCCATTGACTCCTTTTGAGTTATGGACTGGACGTAAGCCTAGCTTAAACCATCTTAAGGTTTGGGGATGTCCTGCAGAAGTGAAGTTATATAATCCAACATTAAGTAAGTTGGACTCTAGAACCACTCGGTATTACTTTGTATCTTACCCGGAACATTCGAAGGGATATCGGTTCTATAATCCCAATGGAGGCACAAGAATTGTAAAATCATAGACAGCCAAGTTTCTGGAGTTTGATGTGGCCGAAGAAAGTAGCTGCTTACAGACTATTGAAGATAATAGTACGGTAGGTAATGTTATATCATTATTTCCTCCCATATAGATAATTGTGAAGACTCCCACACCACAGACTGAACCTGTTGAGGCTCAGGATCCTGTTGCCGAGACAGCTCCTAATGAAGTTCCTCAAGGCTCTCAAGTGCAGGATGAGGCTGTTGCTGCTTCAGTAAGGAAATCCATTAGAGAGAGACGATCGGCTATACCACCAGACTACTTAGTCTATATAGGAGAGCAAGACTACGATATCGATTCTGTGGCTGATCCAGTGACTTATGCGGAAGCTGTTTCTTGTCCTCAGTCGGAATTGTGGTTGGATGCAATGAGAGATAAACTATAGTCTATGAAGCATGATGGTGTTTGGGAACTTCTTGAATTACCTGAAGGTTATAGACCCATTGGCTGCAAATGGGTGTATAAGACTAAAAGGGACTCCAAAGGAAAGATTGAGAAGTTTAAAGCCAGACTGGTAGCCAAGGATTTCACTCAGAGAGAAGGAGTAGACTATGAAGCAACCTTTTCTCCAATCTCTTCTAAAGACTCTTTCAGAGTGATCATGGCATTAGTAGCTCATTTCGATATGGAGTTACACCAGATAAATGTTAAGACTGCATTTCTCAATGGAGACCTTAATGAAGAAGTCTATATGATGCAACCCGAAGGTTTTGCGGCAGATGATTCAGGTACGCTTGTATGTAGATTGCAAAAGTCTATTTATGGTCTCAAGCAAGCTTCTAGATAATGGTACTTGAAGTTTCATAATGTTATCGCTCCATTTGGTTTTGTTGAGAACAAAGTAGATCAGTGTATATACTACAAGAATAGTGGGAGGAAATTCATTTTCCTTATACTCTGTGTGGATGATAGTTTGCTTGCGAGCAGTGACATTGATTTACTGCATGAGACAAAACGGATGTTATTAAAGAACTTTGATATGAAGGACATTGGTGATGCGTCTTTTGTCCTTAGCATTGAGATTCATAAGAATCGTTCTCACCAATTATTGGGTTTATCTCAGAAGGCATATGTTGATCGTATCTTAGAAAGATTCAACATGCAGCAATGTAAGCCAGGAATTGCTCTTGTCAGTAAATGTGATAAGTTGAGTCTGTCACAATGTCATCATTCAGATTTTGAGAAAGCCCAAATGAAGAATGTACCTTATGCTAGTGCACTTGGGAGTATTATGTATGTTCAAGTATGTACTAAACCAGATATTGCTTTTGCAACAGGACTTCTAGGCAGATATCAGTCAAATCCAAGACACGATCACTGGGTTGCTGCCAAGAAGGTTTTGAAGTACTTAAAGAGGACAAAAGACTATATGTTGATTTACAAAGATGTTGAGGACCTACAGCTAGTTGGGTATTCGGATTCAGACTTTGCTGGCTATCAGGATGAAAAGAAGTCGACAACAGGTTACATCTTTAAGTTAGAAGGAGATGCAGTATCATGAAAAAGTAAGAAACAAAAATCAATGACATCCTCTACCATGCAAGCGGAGTTTGTAGCATGCTTTTCGACTGCTACTCAAGCAATTTGGCTCCGAAACCTCATTAAGGAATTGACCATATTTGATTTTGTGGATAGGCCCATACAGTTGTATTGTGACAATAACTCTGCAGTGTTGTTTGTTAACAACAACAAAGGTCTCAAGGGGTCTGAGCATATGGAGGTCAAGTACCTGATTATAAAGGAAACGGTTCAAAATGGTGACATTGCAGTAGAGTATATTTCAACAGATGATATGATCGCAGATCCGCTAACTAAAGGCCTTCGCCCTTGTGTATTTGATCGACATGTCATTAACATGGGCTTAGGAGTATCATGGGATACTGTTAATTAGTGGGAGCTGTTCAGTTTTATTTTGCTCTTATGAAGTTTGTATTTGATTTCATTACATTTTGTAATATTTGACTATGTATAAACTCTTTTAAATTCAATGAGGTATTTGTAAATGTAGATTTGTAAAGTTGAGTACATATATTTGATGAAAATCTCAAGGTATTGTGTAAACCTTGAGTACAGGCTATAGGGCATTCTTGATACTAGCCTTAATGATATGTCTTGTTACACATAAAGTACAGTTAACTATCTAGGTAAGACATATGAAGGTTTGTTGGAACCATAAAGAATGTTCTCTAGTGACACACTAGGTTTTGTGACACTTAAGGAGAGAGAATGTGGACTAACAAAATGGATAACACATGAAGTATCACTCATTATGAGGTATTATCCATTTGTCACACTACCATATTGGATTCATATTAGTAAAGTTGAAAACACTTGTGACCATGGAAGGCTCTGCGTGAGTACATGCAGTTACCACCATGATTCGGTGTTCGAGACTTTATGGGATCGAATTGACTATTAAGAATAATCTCTAGACCAATATAAAGGTGCGCACACAATTCTGTTTCAATTAATATCGCCCAAATGGGAGAATGTAAGAATTTCCTAGTGTGGGTTTCATTAATTGAAATTAACTGAATTAGTTTGGTCTAATAAAGGTAAGATATATGGATTCTTAATAAGACTAATATGGGACTGGCTAGTGTGGGCCGAGTACGGCCCGGCCCATAATGAGAGGGCATGTGGTCGAAGACTCTATAAATAGCGCTCAAGTCCCTCCCTTAACTTGATGATGCACAATTTGACTCACATAAGGATTTAGGGAGAATTTTCTTCTCGTGAGTGGCGATCTCATTAGGTCAGTGTTCTAACGAAGCGGATAGGGGAGAAGCATTTGAGTTCGTATTCAGAAACCGTCGCAAATTCCTCGTCAAGATCGATGGATTCCAAATCAGGTACGCGAATCGATAATCTCTCCATTAACGTGTTTTCGGTTTCTGTTTATGGTGATCCTGGGCATGCCATTTTCGTGGTCAACAAACACTTCCTGAAATCTTGAGCACGAAGCTTTGATCCCAAATATAAGGTCCCAAATATAATAATCTACAACAGTTTCGGAGCTCTCATGTTCTCCGTTGATCCCACGAATGGATTTACAAATTCCTTCGTTAAACACTTCGACAAAATTACATTTCCCTGTTTGTAGAACAAACAGCTTATGTGAACGCTTGCAATGATAATCCTTGTTCTCTCACCCTCATCCATGTTCTGTTTAGATAAGATTTGCGAGCAAGCTCTCAAATCTCAGAGTAAGAGTCGCAAATTTCAGACTCCTCAAAAGGAATATACATGTTCGTAAGTTCACGTATGTGCAGCAATTCGATCGACTCCGCTCTCTCCCTCCCTCCTCCCTTCATCCCAAATTTCCAATTACTTTTATTTGCCGATGTAACACATACCTGGCGTCCAACTCAGCATTTGAGCCGGCACATAAGAAAGCTGAGCTAATCATAACTCGACCCATTTCTTCACTCATCATTCCGTCGGGCCACATTAATAAAGGGACTATCATCAGTGGACCATTTAAACAAGGGAAAAAGTAGTAAAAAAAAAGTCTTAAACATGTTACACTTATGTCAAATCTGTCTTAAATTTAAATCTTTTAACGATTTGTTAATATAATCTATTTGATCAATTTTAATCAGAAATTGCTGACATGAATGCCAACCATTCTACATGACAAAACCGACGCTGACGTGAACAAATCTTACAAATTTCTAACATTATTTTGAATTTTTTGTATTATTTTTCCTTTTCTTTTTCTTTTTTTCTTTTTTTTTCATTGTGGCCGGCAAGAGTCACCAGGGTTAGGGTCTGTGAGCCCTCACCATGCTCTAGCAAGGGCCGCGACCCTCACTAACGGCCAGCCACAATGAAAAAAAAGAAAATAAATAGAAAAAAGAAAAGAAATAATAAAAAAATTTATAAACTTGTCCAAGCCAGCACCAATCGTACCACATCAGATGGTTGGCCGGATGAATTTCATTGGTAAATAATCAAAAGGTATAGGACTCAACTGGTATAATTGTAATGTTTATGACTGAATTGGCATAACTATAATAAGTTTGAAAATTTTGTTTTGTACTTTTCCCTTTAAAGAAGCGCACAAGCCATTTTGGAAAAAGAGAGTAGTTGAATTGATTTTCAATTTCTGAAAGGATTACAAAGTCATAAGTGGCATTATCTTCCCTGAAAAAATTAAAGAGTGCAGCTAGCTGAATGGCACTATTACAAATTCAATGTAATGGCAATCTAAGTATTACCGACACCAATACGCAACACGACACGTCAACACGTCATTTCTCAAAAAATAGAAAATTCCGACACGTTGTACATTTATATATATATATATATATATATATATATATATACACATGATAAATTATCATTTTTATGATTATTTCAATCAAATTAATTTGATTCAAATTTACAAATAAATAAATAATAAAAAAAGAGTTTCGGACGAGTGTCGGTGTCCGGCACATGTCCAACACCGACATGGAAGGCCCGAAGAGTGTCCATGCTTCTTAAATGGCAACCGGAATATATAAAACTTCCAAGCTAATTGCCAAAAATGGCCCTTTTGCAGTTAGACGCAAAAGCTGAATCCGTTAAAGAATAATAAAAGCCAGAATCTTGACGTTTGGCACAATATTAAACACATGTAGGGAACAAAAGTTAAAACAAAACCCAGCCTTTCGTATTTATTTTAGGTCTCGTGCTTCCTACTAAAATGAATTGTCAAATGTCGTGCACAATTTTACAAAAGGGAAAGGAAAGTTTTAATTGATTTTAAGGACTAAATAATAAACAAATTAAAAAAAAAGTAAAAGAAATAAAAAATAATTTAAAAATTAGGATGCTGCAAGTCTTAGTTAGATAGTTGTAGCTTAGAAATAGCTTTAATTGAATTTCATTCGGTTTGAATTCATCTAGTTTTTTCCTTTTCATTTTTTTGATCAGAGAATTCATCTAGTTTTTTTTTTTGGTTAAGGAATTAGGTGCTTGAGAATTCATCTAGTTTAGGGAGTCATTTTCTTAAAATTTAAAATAAATTGAATTTTTAGATGGTGTTTTCTTTTTTAGATTAAATAGATAAAATGATAAAAAAATAATAATAATAGAAAAAACGACAAAAAGTAAAAAGTAAAAAATATCCACACTGCAAGCTCAACACTAGGCGTCCAACTCAGCATTTCAGCCGGCACATAAGAAAGCTGAGCTAATCATAACTTGACCGTTTTCTTCACTCAGCATTCCGTCCGACCGCATAATTAAAGGGACAATCAGTGGACCATTTAAAGAAGTGGACAGGCCATACTTTTATAAAAAAAAAAGTAAAATAAATGGATTGATTTTCAATATTTGAAAGGATTACAGTGACTATTACTCTCATGTGTGATTTAATCTTGCAGGTCGGCTTCCGGATCAACAGGATTAGAGAAAGATCACCTCCGCTTGCGCTGAAGCTCGTCTGAACCGCAGCAACTCCCTGAGCAACTTGCCTTCTCCACTCGTGGAATTAGGCCGGATCGTCATCTTTTGTAGGTTTGGTGAGCTAGTAAGCAGAAACTTCATCAATTCCAGCTCTGGCTCATTGCCAAGAATCCCACCCATTGATACAACTTGTATCTGTTCTAGGCAACACGCACGGTGGTCTTCCCAAAAGTCGGCTATCGTCCCAATCCTTGTAGTCTGCTGATCCTTGGCTCGATTCTGTGTTTTTTACGATCAAAGAGTAACTTTAACATACAGATGCGTGGGTTGGCCGAAACGAATTCTTATACCGTCATTCATTCCGAGAATGCATAATTTAATCACTATAAAGTACATATTAGTCCCCTTTTCCTCAAATCAATGATCAAAAGCGTGAGGGTAACATCATGATCACCGAAAATCAAATCTAATCAAATCATACCTTATGTATAATCTAAAACTTGATACAAAGGAGGCAACACCCTTCTGATACCCATGCATATTTCTTCAAATGATGAACAATTTCGCTAAATAGAAAAAGATTTGTCGATTTGTTTCATTATGATATGTTATAGCAATCACTTAGTAAAATCCACTTAGACTAAAGTGACGGATGTACTTTAAGCTAGGTTCACCATGTGCTTCAAAGTTTTTGCCATGTCATAAAAGAATGTGCAAAAATCAGACAAACAACTTGATACGATCACTGATAATAGTTTTGAAGAAATACAAGATTTGTCCACTAGGCACCAGTCTCAATGATAATACTCACCTGAAAGTCTACATGTTTCAACTGAGGAGAGCTTCTAATCAGGCACATAACAGTCAAAATCTCCTCCGCTCTATTGAAGTCTATGCATGTGAAGAGGTACTTCAAATGACAGAGTTCATTAGGCGGTGTCCGTGGAATATTTCCAATAGCCAAATACTGCAAAAATCAGCCAAAATCAAGTGTAAATATATACCAGCGAACAAAGTCCCAACAAACTTCAGAAATTATGCGCTTAAAATGTACCTTCAGTGAGTAATTTTCAAGCTTGAGACTCTGAATTTGGGGCAGATTTCGGAAGAATTTGTGCAAATTGCTCGAGTTGGCATCACCGAGTCCACATTCGTTGGCAATATCATCAGAGAAATCTACCCTAATCGACTTCAAACGGTTCATAACACCAAAAGCAACATCATGAAAAGCTCCTTCAACATCAAGCCACTCAAGGTTGCCAGCTTCGACATTAATTTGCTTAAACCCCTCTAAGTTCCTCAGCCTCAAAAATTTTAGAAGGGGGCAGCGAGAAATCAGAGCCTCAAGCCCATCCGAAGACATGTCAACGTGCTGAAGATCCAAACTTTCCAAGTTCTTGAATCCTTCAAACGTCGATGGGATTTTCACCAAACAACTATACAGTTCCAAATAAATTAAATCCTGGCAATTGAATAAGGAGGTGGGAATCTTGTAATTCTGCCCTTTCCAGATATCGAGTACGATTTCTTTGACGGACACTCTGGATAGATGAAGAATCCAGTCGTCAATGTCACTCGTGGCGCAAAAATCTTCGTGAGAGAGCTTGAACTTTTGTATTGGGCCAGTATGAAGCAAGAGGACCCTATAAATTATCTTCACCAAGTTTTCTTGCAGAGATGGTTGAAGAGAAGGAATCCCCCTGGCCTTGGTACATTGGTCATCAAACACGAGTTGTGGAATAGAGCACCATTTGTACCTCCACTTTCTCGACAAAATACTAGTCCTCACTGCATCCTTAATCGGTAAGCACGATAGGATTTGGTCAGTTATGTTCCCCGGTAACTGGCAGATCTCGTCCACCTCATTTGTCATTCTTTTCCTCACCTACGATACTTTGAAATTTCTGACAAACAATGACGCACTGGAAACGGTTAGATGCGAGTAAATTAAAAATAGTCTAATGAAATTCTAAGCATAAAATAGGTAAAATAATAAGAAAAACGAACATACTAAATCTTAGGAATATAAATGGGTAACTACTCAAAACTTTAAAAAAAAAAATCACGCAATAATCTAACTTAATTTCCCAGATAAAAGGATAAGGAAATAAATAAAATTTGTCATTTTTGAAAATGTACGTCAATTTTTCGTTCTTTGGGCCATTGATTGGAATTTCCTCAATGGTAACTTACTGAAGAAGTAAGTGTTATGATTGCAAAGGATGCATGTTCACCCACCGAAATCTTGATCCATGGGTTAAGTGCGACTCAAGTGGAACCGTGAAATTCAAGGCTAAATTTTGCTGAGTTCGTCCTCTAAAAAAACCATTTACTACTACTATCTAACCTTCTCGCCCAAGGCCCGAGATAGAAGTTAGAATCCATTTATCTTCTGCATAAATACCATGTAAAGCTCGACTATGTTACTCACCAGAGGGTTTGTTGCCAAATGGTCTTACTTCTATGGTAATCCTCATGATGGTAGAGTGCTCGGTTGTAATAACACGAATGACATCAAACATTTTGAACACTTCAACCAAAGAACGATCATCTAAACCACAAAGAAATTCAGAAAAAAGAATGATGTTAATATATCCAATAATCAGTTAAGGCTGTAGACGATAGACATCGCAAATGGGACCAGATTTAATGTTAGACTTTGCTTTTGTTGCTATAGCTTCCTTCTTAGGAAACAAGAGCCCATTCCATGTCCACTAACAGGTGCTACTTCTAAGAAAGAAAACGTCAGTGAAAGGTGCACTGAGACCATGGATACGAGTACATGAGCATGGACTCTCCTGCATTTTCAATGTGCTTACACAATAAGCAGTTGTAGTTCATGTTATGCTTATACTATAGCAGCTAACAGCATGGTTCAATCAGTCTTATTGGTCTCTGGCCCTTTGAATTTATATTGAATAGCATTCTTTCAATTGCTTTTTCTGTCAAATTCCCATGACACTGTAACATATTCAGCACAAGGTGCTCTACCTAGTCACATCACTCCGTAAATCTTTCGCTGAATTCACGGATAAAAAAGGAAAATTTCCCGATAATGGGCTTACACGAAAATTCAAAGTTCAAATTTTGACTCTATTCCCTCCTAGTCCACAGCACCGAAGCAGAGAAAAGCACAGAAGAACAGACTAGAATGGATACTTTTCATGATAACGTGCTCCACGTCCAAGAAAGCAATGACACCCTTCTGACCCAAATCTCTAGCAAGCTCTCTGCAAGTGCAAAACCAAGATCAATACTCCTCGACAACAACAACAATCAAAACACAGCTTCGAAAACACAGTAGGGGAACACTAAAAAACGCCAGGGCAGTCCGGAGCTCGAACTCGGTATTCTGTCAGGCACTACATCAAACACATGGTGGGCATACAAAAAAAGAAAAACCCAGAAAGCCAGACTCACAAGATCGTGGAGTCTCTGATGGACCCATTGAGGTGGGCATGCAACTCCACCTTCGGCTTGCATAGCGATTTATCGAACTTCTGCAACAAACTGCATTTAGATAGCCTCAGAGAAGAGAGAGAGAGAGAGAGAGAGAGCTTGTTGATCAGCAACACGCCCAGCTGAACGCGTTAGCAAACTGGGCAGCGTGAAGTGCACTTTCAAGAGGTGAATAGTGAACTTTGAGACACGAGGAGAGTTAAAAAGCAGTTCGTTTCTCGTAGCAGTCACATCACTTGACAATGACATTGGAAAAAGGAAGCCTTAATTGGAATGCATATCGTACGAAAGATCAATTACTTTATGTCAATCTTGTGATCCATAATGGACACTCTCCTAAGCCTCTTCACTGTGATTGTACTCGATCCACAAAGATCAAGGTGAAGCACGAATTTCCCGGGCACTCCTTTCTTTTCCAGTCAAAAAGATAAACGCAAAGTCTCCTAAAGATAAAAGAGCTACTTCATAATTCATGGCTCATTTTTCTTTACGCTTTCCCTTTTTAAAGTGGGAAGTGTGAATGCCCCAGGCTGTACATTAACATTATCAGTTATATTAGATGCTGCAAAGGCCAGAGGCCAATCAGAGCCATAAAGAGACCAATCTTTTTGCTCCTATGTTCTGATAAAAGTTGAAAAAAAGAGTAGAATATCTGTAGAATTTGGAGTATCTATATTAATATTGAAATCACATATTTGATTTTATGCAGTCTTCATCTTTGAATCGGTCAATACGGATGAAGTCGTACAAACCAGGAGCTAGGTCTTCCTCTCCTAGAGGACCCAATGGATAAGCCGTACTTGTATGGAATGAGGGGGTGGAGAGGGGTTTATAACCTATTTCTAGTGACATTCTAATTGCTAATAGTCTCGTCCACACGGGTCACTTTTAAAAATTAGCCTACACTGACGTTTCAATCATATTGTAATATCGAAATCCAGATGTGCTAAGCCCACGATAACTTGATCACATAACTGTGCTTGGACTATCACCATTGTCTCATATGTCTTATTTATTTTATAGCGGTATCTTATTCATAAATTAAAATATTATGTGATTAATGTTAGCCCACATCTATAAGAATTTCCAACATTTCTCCCTCTTGAGCAATATTATCTGCAAACTACTTTGAAAAATCGCCCTTATGCGGTAAAACCACAAAAGCTGAATCCGCTGAAGATAATAGAAACCTGAATCTTATAAATAGCACAATATTAAACACTTGTAGCAAACAAAAATTAACATAAAACCCAGCCTATACTAAAACGATTAAGTAAAAAGTCATGCACAATTTTATAAAAGGGGAATTAAAATTTTAACTGATTTTAAGAACTAAATAAAAAAATAAACAGAAAAAATAAAATTAATTAAAACATAGGATAGTGCAAGTCTCAGTTAGACAATTGCAACTTAGAAATAGCTTTAATTGAATTTCAATCGGTTTGGATTCATCTAGTTTTTTTTTTCTTTTTTTGTTAGAGGATGCATCAAGTTTAGGGAGCCATTTTTCTTAAACTTTTGAATAAATTTGAAATTTAGATGGTGCTTTCTTTTAGCTAAAATGGATAAAATGATAAAAAAAAAAAGATAAATGGTAAAAAGTAAAAAAAATCCCATTTGCGTTTATATTAGGATTACATTCAGTGAATACCTCAATACATGTTTTCGCTTTTAATATTGTTTAGTAAATTTTTGGCTTGGTAGATGGTTCCCTTTAGCTAAAATTAGATTTTAACTGTGATCTTGAAAATTGGCTTACGAGTGGACTTAATAACAAGGTAATGTAATATTCTTTACCCAACTCTTATTGGATTTAGTTTCTCGCGTCTTATTTTGGTCGTCTTTACTTTTGCGCTTAATATGTGTGGCTTTCATTACTTTTGATTTGATATGATTCTTGCCTCATATGATTACTAGAAAAATATTTTCAAAAATAACGACGCGTGGACAGTTAGTAGGTCTTAGCTAGAGACTTAAAATGAATAAAGCCACATGATTCACATTTTTGATAAAAAAAAAAAACGAGTTATCTACCAAATTGGTGCTAATTAGACTATTAGCGTAATCAAATTTTTTTTTAAAAATATATGTCGAGTTTGAAAGCGAAGCTAAAATATAACTTTCGAGAAAAAATAAAAAAAAAAAGAAGCAAATCTACTGCACGGAGGACCTGTTGGACTTTGACCGTGGAATGTGGGCTTCTGTGGATTTGCTGATTGGTCAGAAAAAGGAAGAAAAAAAAAGATGAGGATTATCTTTCCTTGATGAAGTCGGCAAAGAAGAAGGGGCTCCCCTTTATACGCATATAAATATTTGGACAGAGGATTCCTGATACGCCGTGGTTGATAAAAGGCAACGTGGTCTTCGCGCAGTCCATGAAACCTTGAAGCAACGCCTATGTACGTGAGGTCTTTGAAGTGCCGTTTTTCTTGCGAGAGCTTGGCATTGATTTCGTTCGTGCGATTACATCAACAATTTAGTGTTCAAGCTAAGTCAATATGATGATAAGATTTGTGTATAATTTCTTAGCGAGACCGAAAAATTATTTCATGAGAAAATTATGGAGCTAAACACTACGTGCATTATTGGGTGTAATTATGGTTTGAAAAACACTGAAAGTGTTTGAGTGACTCTAGAGTGGCTGTAGTCTCTATTGTATCGCTCGATCTATAGTAAAATTCGTTGCTGCTCTCCCGATAGACATAGATCATTATAACCGAACCACGTAAATCTAGTATCCGATTTATTTTCTTATTCTGTCAAATTCATTATTCAATCGCTTGGCTTCCACAATATTTTCAACCCTAGACCTCAGGTTCTTGGGAAATAGAACATTCTCTTAATGTTCCCACCTATTCACTTGGCTCCTACTTAGCCCCAAAAAGGCAAGTGGTGACTCCAAGTTAGATAAGAGTTATCATTGTGTATTCAAATCAAACTAATGTCACACACAATAAGATTTAGGAGAACCTGTACCAAGCGAGAGCGAGTCCATAAATCGCTAAACCCGCTTATCCCTAAGTAACCCATTAGGGAGGATGGCGATAATATTTAATGTCTAAGACCATAAACCTTTAATTTTCTGGAATAATGCAATGCACGAAGTTAATGAATATTAATGCAGACGTGAGAAATGAAAGTATGCATTTGTAAGAGTCTGCAAAATCTTGACATGATGAGCCGTGAGAAAATAAAGAACGATGACGTGGAATTTTAAGAAAAAGTTTGTCTTCAGAGCAGCTTAGAGACCGGCAAACACAGAGAGAGCACCACATTAATAAAATGCCTATCATGGACCATTTAAAGAAGTGTACAGGCTATTTTTTTAAAAGTAAGATAAAGGGATTGATTTTCAATTTTTAAATAGGATTACAAAGCTACAAGGGGCATTATCACCCCCGAAAAAATTAAAGAGTGCAGCAAGCCTAACGGCACCATTACACTGAACTTAGAACTGCTCTTGCGACCACAATTCTCATATTATGCTAGCTGGACTCATTTTCGCAACCATATAAAAAATTTTAAAGCTAATTGCCAAAAATGGCCCTTATGCCGTAAAACCACTAAAGGTAAACCCGTTATTCATATTTATTTTGGGTCTTGTGCTATACACTAAAATTAATTAGTAAAATATCGTGCACAATTTCCAAGAGGGAAATGCAATTTTTAATTGATTTTGGGAAGTATAAAGTCACATCAATGTATTGCTAAGCTATGTGACGGACTTCGTTTGTATAGTGATGGTACACTTCACACTGGCAAATGAAGAATCACAGCCTAAAAAGTGACACAAAATTTTTTGTACATTCCAATTTATAGGGTGAAATATGAGAAAATGCATAGAAACTTAGTAAAAGATAAAATTTGTTCAAGTAAAATTGTATAATGTAAGGAGTCGGATTCGTCTTTGATTCCAATCACGCCTATAATTACATGTTGCTCGTTTTTGAATTGTTGCTTTTGTAGACTAGCTAGTCTCACTAAAACTCCCAGCTAGTACCGCATGTTTTAAAGCTGTGAAACTGAGGTGATCATGACTTGAGCAAATAATATTGTGCCAGTGACAGTCTCGAGCGAGGAAATTTAAACATAAACTGTGGTATAGGAGTCATGTAAATGATTATGTTGGCTTTTATATATTATAATGCTTTAGCAACATTATAAAATGACACAAACCTTGGGAATTCCAATCTAACAAATATTAAGCAAAATAATACTTGTTAAACTCACAGAAGGTCTATTATTTAGTAATCTTTTTTTTTTTGCATAACTATGTGTAATCTTGGGTAAATAACCTGGTGTTTTAAAGGTCACTTCCATAGAAATTGGATGAGCAAGTCATTCTGTTCCTAGGGAATGACTTTGCGGCCAAGAGTAGGCCATCACTTTCCATAAGGACACAGCATCGTCTTCTTCGCAGTTGTCAAAAATAAATGCTGAGAAGTCTTCAAATTGCCCAAAGAAAAAGTACCCTTCACGGCTCATCTTTCTTTCCAATTACCTTTTGTAAATTTGAGAATATGAAAGATGCAGCAGTACATTAATATATTCTGACTGAACCCAGGTGTGAAGAATCATACAATCAAAGCCAAAGGCTAATCAAGGCCATAAGAAAAGCAACCAGTTGCTTCCAAATTTGACTATATATGGAATGAGAATCCCCTAGGCTAACGCAAGATGAACGAAGTGGATTTTCATTTTTCTTAGTAATACAAACAACTGTCTAACAGTATATTCAAGTTCAACACAACATAGCAAAACAACTACAGCGACTGTTACTCCCATGTGTGATTCATTCTTAACGTGGACTGGCTTCCGGATCAACAGGATCAGAGAAAGATCACCTCCGCTTGCGCTGAGGCTCGTCGAGACCGCAACAACTCCTTGAGCAACTTGCCTTTTCCACTCGTGGAATTAGGCCAGATTGTCAGCTTTTGTAGGCTCGGCGTGCTAGTAAGCAGAAACATCATCAATTCCAGCTCTGGCTCACTGCCAAACATCCCAACCATTGATACAACTTGTACTTATTCTAGGCAACACGTATGGTGGTCTTCCCAATAGTTGGTCATTGTCCCAATTCTTGTAGTCTGTTGATCCTTGGCACGATTCTGTGTTTTTTACAAACAAAGAACAACTTTAACACAGGGATGCGTAGAGAGAGCTTAATCAGTTAATTTTATCAAGAGAGACGGACAGCTTGATTGTCTATTTCCTTTATTATGATCCCCATACCACCACATCTTCTTTTTTTTGTTTGTTGAAACGGATTATTATACCATTATTCATTTTGAGAATGCATAATTTAATCTCTATGAAGTACACGTTAGCTGTCTTTTTCCTCGAACCAATTATCAAAAGTACAAGGTAACATCATGATCACCAAAAATCAAATCAAATCAAATTTCCCTAACATATATTCTTAAACTCGTTACAAAGGAAGTAACACTCTTTTGATACCAATTTATCTTTTTTTAAAAAGATGGGCAATTTTGCTTAATAGGAAAGGATTCGTCAATTTATTTCTTATATGATATGTTATAGCTATTGGTAACAAACTAAGAGGTGCCTTGTCCCACATCAAAAGGATGTAAGTGTGCATGTGGACAAGATTTGGCACTAATCAATGATCATTATTTTTTATTTATTAAATTTCGAATTTATTATTATAAAATAACTATTTTATTTTATTGAAATAGTGTGATTATTCACAGTAGAGTTGCTGTTTTTTTTTTATTAATTAATTTCGAAATTTATCATTTTTGCCTAACAATTATTAGATGCTCTTACAACCTTTAAAAAAATTGTGTCTTTTCGGACATAACTCCTTCATTCTTAAAAGGTTGTATTTGTTCAAAGATTAATTTTTTAGAATTTATAAAATTCTGAATAATAAAAAATAAGAATAATTACTATTATTTTACTTTATTTTATTATTTTTTTAATCCGAATTTTTTATTTTTAATATGTCTTTTAAGAAGGCATCTATTCATAATGCAACTTCTCTTGAAAGGTTGCCTTCGGTTCAAAAAGACTAATATATATATATATATATATATATATATATATATATATTTTTTTTGGTAAGGTAAGTATTGATATAACTTTTCAACGCAATTTACAAAGAGTAGCCGAACACAAAAAAACCCCGCACATGAAGAGACACAGCAGTGTGTCTCGACTGGTGCAAGGGTGTACCGACTAGCCAACGTAAAGCAGCAACACAAGCGTTGCAAAACAAGGCCAAACAATAGCCCACTGAAACGAAAGGACAATAATCTAAACCACCGCAAAGGGATTATACAAAAATAGAAGGTGAGATGCCCCAATTAGATTGGATCGTTCTGTTGCGGGGGGGAGTCTTTGTACAGTCTTGAAGGATAGTCCTCTGTCCCTAACGAGCTTAGAAAGATGTGCACGAAAAGCCGGCATAAACAGGGGTTTATTCTTGAAGAGAATATGGTTACGTCCTGATCAAATGATATGACAAATCGCCTCAAGGGAGAAGCGAGCAATACGCTGGCGAAAGCTATTTCCACTTAAGGATCTGACCGCCCACTGTAGATTCTCTTGCCACGATCTATTACACCAAGAGAGATTACAGTTCTAGCCCAGAAAAGAGCTAGGGAACCCATGATTGCACATCAAAAAAATAAATGATCGATAGAATTTGGTCTACATCTACAGAATGCACAAAGACCTTTCGAAATTCTACAATAATTCAGCAACACAATCTGAGTTGAGAGCCTGTCTAGAGCCATAAGCCAAAGTAGAAACCCATACCTTGGCGCAATATTGTGATCCCATATGAAAGAGCTCCATGGAACAGTCGGGCTTTTGATCCTAATCAATTCCCAAGCCGAGGTCGTCGAGAAAATACCTGAGGAATGTCCTTGCCAGATTAAAAGATCCGGCCTCTCCCCGTGAAGAATAGGGATAGGATCTGACCAAGAGTTAAAAGATTGTAGTATATTAGAAGGCTGCCAGTCGAATGAAAGGAATTCCTGAACTGAGGCATTTCTGGGGATACCAAAACAATATATATATATATTCATATTTTTCTGACCCACTTAACTTACTTTTTGATACTTCCTTCTTAAAACTATACAGCCATCTTTTCCAATTGTTTACGTAAAAAAACTCTGGAGAAATACCAAAATTACTATATGGTATTCTCATTTGAAACTTTATTGTTTTTTGGAGGATTTTTGCTGATAACCATTAGTAACGTTGTGAGGCAAATACTTCCTTCAAGAGAGTTTTTTCACACTTCAAAATCTGAGTTCATTGTTCTTCCAGATTAATGTTGAAATTTCCCCAACAATAGCATACAACTTTTTTAGCAAAATCCACGTACACTACAGTGATAGATCAATGTACTTTAAGTTTGGTCTACCATGTGCTTCAAATTTTTTGCCAACTTATAAAAAATTTGGAGATCTGACAAAAAAATAATAAAAATAAAAAAAAGATAAATAATGTGGAGGAATCACAATAACTAAATTAGATCTGTGGTAATAGTTTCAAAGAATTACTAGATTAGTCCGCTAGACAATAATCTTAATGATCATACTCACTTGAAAGTCTACTTGTTTCAACTTAGGAGAGCTTCTAATCAGGTAGATAACAATCAAAATCTCCTCCACATTATTGAAGTCTATGCATGTGAAGAGGTAATTCAAATGAACGGGTTCATTAGGCGGTGTCTGTGGAAAATTTCCAGTAGCCAAATACTACACAAATCAACCAAAATCAAGGGTCAGTAATACGAATGATTAAAAATACAACCAACACATTCTCATCCCAGAATTAATAGTGAACAGAGTCCTTACAAATTTCAGAATTTATGCACTTCAAATATACCTTGAGTGAGTAATTTTCATGCTTGAAACTCTGAATTTTGGGCAAATGTAGAAAGAGTTCGTGTAGATTGCTCGAGTTGGCATGGCAAAGTCCACGTTTGTTAGCAACATCATCAGAGAAACCTATCGCGACTGACTTCAAATGTCTCATGAAACCGAAAGCAACATCCTAAAAAGCTCCTCTAAGATCAAGCAACTCAAGGTTGCGAGCTTTGATGTTAACTTGCGTAATCCCTAAGTTCCTCAACTTCAAACGTTTTAGTAGGGGGCAACGAGAAATCAGAGCCTCAAGTCCATATGAATCCTTCAAACTTTCCAACTTCTTTAATCCTTCAAACGTCGACGGGATTTTCACCAAACATCTGTACAATTCCATATGAATCAACTCCTGGCAATTGAATAAGGAGGTGGGAATCTTGTAATACTGCCCTTTCCAAATGTTGAGTACGATTTCTTTTATGGACAATATGGATAGACGAAGAATCCAATGGTCAATGTCACTTAGGGCGCAAAATTCTTTGTGAGAGAGCTTGACTTCTATATTGGGCCAGTATGAAGCAAGAGAACCCTGTCAATTATCTTCACCAAGTTTTCATGCATAGATGGGAGAAGAGAAGGAACTCCTCTTGCACTGGTACATTGGTCATCAAACACAAGTTGCGGAACAGAGGACTATTTGTACCTCCGCTTTCTCGACAAAATACTAGTCCTCACTGCCTCCTGAATCAGCAAGCGCGACAGAATTGGTTTGTTATGTTCCTTGGTAACCGGCTAATCTTGGCCAACTCAGTCTTCATTCTTCTCACCTGCGATTATTTGGAATTTTTGACAAACAGTGATGCATTTGAAACGATTAGATAAGTAAATTAAAAGAAAAAAAAGACACTAGGAATTCTAAGTTTGAAATATTAAATATATAAATTAATAAGAAAAACCAACATACTAAATCTTAAATATATAAATGGATAACAACTCAAAATTGAAAAATGGATAGCTACTCGAAATCATCTAATATCCTCACGTAATTTCTAAGATAAGAAGATAAGGAAATAAAAAATAAATTATCATATTTGAAAATGTACGCTCGCATCACTTTTTCTTCCTTTTGGCCATTGATTAGAATTCTCTAAATTGCATGGTAACTCACTAAAGAAGCAAATGTTGTGATTGCGTAGGATGCATGCTCACCTGCAAAATCTCAATCCATCGGTTAAGTGGGTCTCATGTGGGCCGTAAAATTCCAGGGTCTAAATTTTGCGGGTGCTCATGCACGGAGTTTATGAGTTCATCCTCTAAAAAACCCGTCACTGCTACTTTCTATGCTTTTTGCCCAAGGCCCGAGACGGATGTTAGAATCGATATATCTTTTGCATACGTACCATGTAAAGTTCGACTATGTTGCTCACTGGAGGATTTGTTGAAGTGACTGTACTTTTCTTGCTTAGCGATTTACGGAACTTCTGCTACAAACTGCATTTAATTAACCTTACCAAAAAAATATTGATATGATTTCAGCCTTACCAAAAAAAAAAAACTGCATTTAATTAACCTCATAGAGAGAGAGAGAGAGAGAGAGAGATCTTGTTGATCAGCAACACCCAGCTGAAGATGTTGATATACGTGGCAGACTCAAGTGCATTTGCAAGAGGTGAATGGTGAACTTGGTGACACATGGAGAGCAGAAGAGTAGTTTGGTTTTGTAGCATGTAAAAGGAGCCAATAAAGTCTTCCCTCGACAAGTTTCGAGACTCCTTCGCCGAGAAGCTCCTTTGCCGAGAAGCATGTCACAGTGTGCTCAACCCTTTTCACGTCTCTGTTGCCTTTACAAACGTGTAGATACTAGAGCTAAAGCACGTCCAAAGCGCCAGCATGATGCTAAGTGTTTGTGTACGAAAAATGTAAAAAAAAAAAAAAGTAATCAATTTGGGAGGAATAAAGTGGATGTAGCGAGTAATTATAAAACATGTAAATTGAGTAACAATTAATGACATGAGCATAACGGTTAGTTCGATCTTTACATTTTGTTTTATCATTTGTAATTATGAAAATATCAAAAGAGTGAAACATACCTTACTTTTCCTATATTATCGTTAGATGTTTCAACTCGTTATCAAATATAAGTAGCTGGCAGCGTTTATTCTCAAAGTTTAGCCATAAGATTTCTATTTTTACTTGGTCTAAAAAAGGCCTAATTCCAAACAAAAGCCCCAACTTTAGGTCAACGGACAATTCTGATCCGAAATTTTTTTTATCTCGTGAAAAAGCACTAACTTTAGGTCAAGTGATAATTCGGACCCCAATTTTTTTTTGTCTCATAAAAAATCACTAACTTTCACCCTGACCTCAAATTTAGCCCCCCGTTGACTTTCTGTCTAAAGTCACTATTATTTGAGAAAAAAGGTTATGGTGGTGTGCTTGGCAAATCTCGTCCATGGCATCTGTCGACAAGTAGTGGTCAGCTTCAGATTACGTCTGGCTAGAGAGATTCAATCTGGAGATATTTTGACTTGCCAATGAAGTGAAGGAGACGGACATTTTCACTGTTATCCTTCAAATTGTGACTCAGAGAATAAAACAATAAATATTGTTTTAAATCTAGTCAGCAAGCCATATGGATTTATTGTTAAGGTGGAATAGTCAAGTTAGATAATCAATAATTCTAAGTCAATGGGGGCCAGATTTGGGGTTTAAGTGAAAATTTGTACTTTTTTACGAGACAAAAAAAAGTTGGGGCTAGAATTGTCACTGGACCTAAAGTTTGTGCTTTTTTATGGGACAAAAAAAGTTTGGGCCGAAATTATCCCTTGACCTAAAGTTGGTGCTTTTTTATGGGACAAAAAAAGTTCAGGCCAGAATTATCCCTCGATCTAAAGTTGGTGTTTTGTTTTTTGAATTAACCCATCTAAAAAATGTAACTTGAGGATATTGTACAAAAGATCGATTATGTCACATTAGGATAAGAACAACATGAGTGCCATAATTTTTTTTCACTAACTTAAGTGTCATAAATTTAAAAAAAAGGGCTAATATCACAAAAAACCCTAAACTGGTACACTTGTGATAATTTTACCCCGAACTATTTTTTTTACCACAAAAAATCCCAAACTGGTACACTTCTGACAAATTTACCCCGAACTATTTTTTTGACCACCAAAAACCCCCAAACCGGTATTATTTGTGACAATTCTACCATGAACTATTTATTTGACCATCAAAAACCCTATACTGATATACCTGTGACAATTTTACCCCCGAACTAATTTTTTGACCACTAAAAACCCCAAACCGGTACATATGTAACAAATTTACCCTCTGTTAGTGTCCGTTAAACTATATTAATATCACAAAAAATCACAAATTGGTAAACTTGCGACAAACAGAAGGGTAAAACCCAAAATCGGTACACTTTTTTGTCTCACGAATCCAGGTGATGGTTGGATACGTTGAGCTTTCTTCATGTGTTTTGACTTAATTGCAGATCACCAAAATTCATCAACAGTGTATCAGGCAAAACCTATGGGACAGAGCCCAGACATTTGCCAAACAACACTCAAAAGTCAGAGTCATGCCTCGGATTGCATTATCTCACTTCTGTCAGGTAAGTAATTCCAGGTATGTTTTCCTGTTATGTCAGCATGCATCATTTCTTATTGCATTTGAAAATGGGACTCACAATCCCAACAAAAATATCATTTATTGCATTTGCATGGTTGAAATTTAGGTATCATTTAATCTTTGAATGCAACCTCTGCGAGCTCACCTTCAAAGAGGGGCAGCTGTTGACACCTAAATTTTACCGACGTTCATTTAGTGGTAATTTGCATATAAAAATTAGGGATTAATTCTTAACCCCTAAACAAAAATATTTAAATTGCATAATATATAGTTTAGGTTCATTTTAGTTTAATTGCATTTGCATCAAATTGGCGATGGCAATCGAACTTAAATTTTATCGAACGAGACTCGGCTCGTTCGGGATGCTAGGGCCGGGAATTTCACGTCACGTGGGCTTGGTTGTTTTAATTTGGGCTTAGCCCAAGTTAATGCAGCCCATTTAAATTGAATTAAGCCCTAAGCCCAAGTCTAAGCCCATTAGGTTAATTAAGCCCACTTAATTTGACCTAGATTCGTCTATATATATACATAATGTTAGGTCAAATTAGAGGACGTCGACAATTCAGATCAGAAAATTTTTTAGAGAGTCCAAGGGAGAGTGAGAAAGAGAGAGAGATCTTCGCCGCCGTCGTGCCTCTCGCGCGCCGGTGTCCGTGCCTCACGCCTCAGCCAAGTCCGCGGTGGCACCTCTCGCTGAAGCCGCCGCGCCACCTTCGCACCGCACCACAATTACGGCGCCGTTCCTCAGCCCTTTCGTCGGAGAACGTCTTCGCCGATCAGCCCACCCCATGAAGCTGGTCCGAGAAGTCTCTGCCAAGCCACGCCTCCCGAAGCTTTGAAGCGAAGCTGCACAGTCCAACTTCTTCAATCAACCGAGAAGATTCATCCTGGCACGAAGCCATCGTCGCTGCTGCGACTGCTTCTTGACTTCACTGCCGAAGACGTGAAGCCCCTCCTCCATGCAACATGCATGGATTTCTTCCGTTCAACCGTGAATCCCCTTGTCCAGTAACGTTGCTGTTCTCTGACTGTGGGCTCCCTGCACGGTCAACGTTTGCTGCTCCATCACAAGAAAACCAGCTTTGTTGACTCCTATTTTCATGACCGAAACGTGAAGAACACCTCTGCCCAAGTCCACGTCTTTGGCAATCTTGAAGAGAAGTCCAACGCTCCGCCCAGTCCATGCAGTGAAGTCCACCGAGGACTTGTCGAAGCCCCTTCCTGCACAGACCGACGCCCACGTCTTCAGCGAGAGGTCCACGTCTTCAGCCGCAGCAGAGTCAACAACATCCAGCGAAGTCCACTGAAGACCGGCTGTAACTCCTCCTGCACCGATTAGCGTCCACGGTCTTGAAGGAAAAATAGCTTGCACGTTGTCCCTCCACATACACACTTGTTACTCCCTTTGCCGTGACCTCACAGCCATCAAGACAAGCAGTCCACGCCGTTCTTCCTCGGTCAGACGCCCAAATTGAAGACTAGTCCACTCGAAGGCTGAACATCGGCCAACCAACAATACCATGCAGAATACAGATCACGACTGCGAAGTGTGCCCATTGTCCTAGCTGTTTTCGCCGGAAACCTCACCGAATTGCCGTTCCGCTGTGCCGTTGCCTCGCCAAGTTGCTGTCCCCCAGCCTTGCCGTGAGCCTCCGCCAAGCGCCGACGTGAGTCGCCGTGCCCCGTGTCTCGCCGTCGCAATCCCGACCCCGATCGACTCGAATTTGGAAATTTTTCAAATTAGGTAAGTGGATATGTTTTGGATATTTTTTAGAATATCTAATTTCCTAGTTTGAATCGTTTCGAATATTGCATGATTATCACGTTGGAATATTGGATTGCTTTAGGATAATGTTTGATGTCCGCGATATTTGAAATATTCGAATTAGGAATCGTTTCCTGATTTAGCAACGTATCGGGACGTCTATCCGACTTTAACCCTAAAGTCCGATACGCGGCGGTACGGAGGAAATCATTATTCTATTCATAACCACTTGAATACGATAATGATTTCGATTCGCTTTCCAAATTTGAATAATCAATTATCCGTCAATATCTATAACCCTTTAGATATGACCGATAATTTGATTTTTGTGCCTAATCCGAGTTTGAAACGAATTTGGCGGATCGTGTGGTTGATTTGAATTGATTGCTATCCTTTTTTGTTTAAATTGCTTTCCTTTTCAAATAAAACAGAAAATTCAAAAAAATATCATTTAGTTTAAATTAGAATTTTGCATGTCTAGGGTTTTTGAATATATCCCGAAGGATAAGATAAATATCTAATTTAAATTAGGACGTAACGTGGCAAGTTTCCTAATTTAAATTAGGTATTATTTCAAATCCTAATGGATTATTCACGTTATTTCATTATTCCGAATTTTTAATCAAAAATCCCAAAAATAAATCATTCTAGGGTAGATTAAGTCATCATAGAATGCATGTTAACTTAGGTATTTTTGAATTTCGAATTTTAAACAGAAAATACCAAAAATAGAAAGTCATAGGTTGCATGTTATTTTAGGCATGTTTTTCATTCCGAATTTCATAAAGAAAAATACCAAAATATATCATTGCATCCGTCATTAGAATTATGTCACGTCGTCGCATGTCATATAGTTTGCATGCTAGGTTGCATTAATTCGCATGTCATTAATTGCACGTCATTGCATATAGTTTAGATTTCATTAAAATAAAGTGAAAAATCAAAAAAAGGGAAATTGAATGAATGCTTGTTAATTAGAAATCATATTAGGGTGTTTGATGTGATTTTCTAGCTAACAATGCAGATGCTTGCGTTGGTTCCGGGTAAGTTGTTCTCCTAAACTTGCAATTTATTTAATGCTTTGATTATTGGGTGTTAATTTGGTGGTTTGCGCATCCGCATGAACACCTCACATGTTAGTACCTAAGTTAAAATGGATCCAAACTGCCTGCCAAAATATTTTTGAAATGAAAAGGTACCGAAAGGGCGTTAGACTAGATCTAGCGTAATCAAGTCCCCGGGCTTAGAATCTCTGGTTCGTAGGAATAAAACATATCTCCCTATGTTTTATTTAGGTTTCTAATCGACCTACCGTAAACTGATTAGTGGCGACTCCAAGCATGAAAACATTTGCATGTTAAGAACTTAAACCCTAAGTTGCGAATTGGTAGGACTTGGGAGGGTTCGCATTAAGTTCAATCTTAATAATCCATTAGCCCGAGCATGAATTTTAGGGTCACGACACTTAAGTGCCATTAGTGATTTTCCTCGTTGGAAAATCTAACATGGATGCCAATCGTCATACATGGCATCACCGGTGCTGACGTGTACATTTTATTATTTTTTATTTAATTAATTTTTTTAATTTTTTTTCCTTTTTTTTCCTTTGCTTTGGCAATCGCCCAGAAGAAGCAATTGAAGTTCTTGTATATCTCCGAGGCGCCCTTTGTCTAGAGGTTGGTCTTGATAGTGTTGAGCGGGTGCAAGCACACGTAAGTGAACGCACTAGCGATCCTACCTTCGGCTACGCCAATTAGGGCTTGCTCAAAGATGGAGAGGCTCTTCGTGAGGGACTGCACTTTAGGGCTGTTTCTTGAGATGTGTCTGATCAATTTGGAGTAATTAAGAGGGGAAATAGGGTTTTCGAGATAGAGGGTTGTGGAGGAGAAATTGAAGGTGGCGGTGGGATGTGCGACGGTCTTGGGGGGTCTCGAGGGCGGAGGCGAAATGAGGGAGTTGAAGTGAGTGATGAGGCTTGTGAATTTGGATGGAATCGGGTGGTGATTGAGGTGCGGAAATGGGAGGTCGAGAGATGCAGAGAGCCTTCCCTCCATTCTTTCTCTCAAGCTTTGGCTCTCGGCTGCCATGGCCGATCGAGCTTCAAGCTCACGACGGAATACCTTTGCCCAGTCACAGAAAACTAGGGGAGGGGGGGCACCTAATCGGTTGTTTGTCTGCGAGAAATTGTTTCCTATGACCTCCGACTTTTGGCATCCCTATCACTATTTTGCTCGCGGCAGCCATCGTGACTTGTAACTCGAGTAGCCATGGCTGCCCAAAGCTTAGAGCTTGAGCGGCCATGGCAGCCCCACTCTCTTTCTTCTTAAGTTTTTCTTTTCCTTTCTTTTTCTCCCTTCGTGTTTTTCTCTCTTTTCTTTTATGTTACATGACGTGGCAATAAATTCATCCCTCTAATTTTAAAAATTTCCACGTAGAAATGAAAAATTAAATAAAAATCCACGTAGGACGATTAGCTGAAAATGACACTCAAATAATCTATTTTACTCCGATGTGGCACTTAAATGAGCAAAAAAAAAGTTATGAAACTCAAATGAACACTCCTACCGTTCTTATCCCGGTCACATCGATCTCGTGATCAATAAAGGACATACTCTCCTAAACCACTCTAGAGACTACACTCAATCCATACGTATCAAGGCCGGGCAAGAATTTCCCGGCCCCTCCTTTCAACTTTCGGTTAAAAAGATAAATGCAGAGTCTCCAAAAGACACAGAAAAAAACAGCCACTTTTAAATTCGTGCCTCATATTTCCTTATGCTTTCCCTTTTTAAAGGGGGAAGTATGAAAACCCTAGGTTGTCCAATAACACTACGAATTATATTGCTCGCTGGGAAGAAGCCTCGTATGATGTGGCCTCGTCACTTTATTAGATGCTGCAAAGGCCAGAAGTCAATAAGAGCCATAAAGAAAACCGACCGTTTTGCTCCTATATTATGATAAAGTTGAAAAAAAAAATTAGAATATCTGCAGATTTCAGAGTATCTACATTAGAATTGAAATCACATGTCTGGTGTTAGGCGGTCCAAATCTTTGAATCAATCAAGACGGACGAAGTCGTATGAACTAGGAACTAGGTTATCTATACTTGACTAGAACGAGGTGGTCGACAGGGAACCATAATTTATTTATAGTGGGTATTCTAATAGTCTTATCCATTATAGGTCACTTTTACAAAACTAGCCTATACGAACCACCCAATCACATTGCAATATTGAAACCGAGATGCGCTAAGCCCACTATAACTCGATCGCATATGTCTCATATGTCTAATTTACTTTAGAACGGTATGATTTTCATAAATTAAAATATTACGCGATTACTAGTTTCTCTATTCATGCCCCCACAAAAGAATTAACCTTTTTTTTTCCCTGCTGATATGCCCACAGCAGTTTACAATTCCCTATGTTTGTAGAACAAACAGCGTATTAGATCAGCGAATTCTATAATCGTCCGCCTGGCGTTCTTTTTGGTGCGCGTTAGAATTCCGCTCAATTTATTCGTCCGTTCTCTCGCGCTTGCGTTCCTTTGCTTTCCATTTTGCAGACGCGAGGGAAAGAGTCAGAGATAGAGCTGGCTTTCTTTGTTTAGTCGCATGAGCTTTTCTCTTTTGTTGTGGGCTTTCACTCTCTCTAGGCTCAATTTGTTTCTCTTTTGCTCTTTTTGTTGTGTCATGAATCGAGCTCACCAAAACTAAAATTCGGCGGGTTTAATGTGTCTTGGCCGCCGGATTGATGTTAAAGTATCGATTTGAGCGGAGACAAATGGGTTTGAACCGAAAGCGGGTTTGATTTGAACTTATGAATCATTACGCCATTTTTATTCATTTTCTATATTCTAACAAACATTACATGCCTAATTTGTCGGCAAAATTCGACTGTCGACAATTGGTGGCATTGTACCTAGAAAAAATTAAAAGGTCAGAAGTCATCAAATGACCAAAAACACTACTTTTCATGGCTCAGAATTGTTTTCAATTACCTTTGGTAAATTTGAGAATGCGAAAGATGTAGTACGTGGATATGTTCTGACCCAACCCAGAGGAAAACTTATAAATAACGTTACTCAGTGTGAAGACTCATACGATGAAGGTCGCTGCAAAGGCCAGAGGGCCAATCATGCCCATAAGAAAAGCAATAATTTTGCTTCCAAATGATAATGAAAGTTGCAAACCGTTAAGATAGATATGGAATGAGAAACTCCTTGCAAGAGACTGACGGAAGATGAACGAAGAGGATTCTCATTTCTCTGAGTAACGACTCCGTATCCCAGTTTATTCAAGTTCTAAAAAGCATAGTATAAACAATTGTAGTGACTCCTTACTCTGGAACAGAAGGGTCAAGAAAGATCACCCTCGCTTGTGCCGAGGCTCGCCGGAATTGTAGTAACTCCTTCAGCAACCTGCCTTCTCCACTCGTGGAATTAGGCTGGATCGTCATCGTTTGTAGGTTTGGCAAGCTAATAAGCAGAAACTTCATCAATTCCAGCTCTGGCTCACTGCCAGAAATCCCACCCATCGATACAACTTGTACTTGTTCCACGCAACATGCTGCGTCTTCCCAAAAGTCTGCCAATTTTCCATTCCGTGTAGTCTGTTGATCCTTGGCACGACACTGTGTTTGTAACGATCAAAGACCAACTTTAACATTGAGATGCATAGAGAGAGTTTAATCTGGTCACTTTATCAAGGGAGGCAATGATTTCTTTTCTTTTTGGCTGAAACGGATTATTATACCATGATTCATTCTAAGAATGCAAAATTTAATCAATATAAAGTACATATCAGCTCTCTTTTTCCTCAAATCAATGATTAAAAGCACCAAGGTAAAATGATGATCACCGAAAAATCAATTCAATATACCTAAACAGATATTCTAAAACTTGATATAAAGGCAGCAACAATCTTCTGATATCGATTCATTTGTCTTCAAATGATGAACAATTTTGCAAAATAGAAAAGGATTCGTCGACTTGTTTTATTATGATATGTTATTGCATGCAATTTATTTAGCAAAATCCACTTGACTACAATTACAATTATGGATCATTGTACTTAAAGTTTGGTTCACTATGTGCTGCAAATTTTTAGCCAAGTAATAAAAATGTGGAGAAAATCCCACAAATAACTAAAATATGTGATAAAAGTTTCTGAAAAAAATACTAAATCAATCCACTATACTCTAATCTCAATTGATCATACTCACCTGAAAGTCTACATGTTTCAACTGAGGAGAGCTTTTGATCAGGCACATAACAGTCAAAATCTCCTCCACACTATCGAAGTCTATGCATGTGAAGAGGTAATTCAAATGAACGAGTTCATCGGGCAGTGTCTGCAGAGCACTTTCAATAGCCAAATACTGCACAAATCAGCCAAAATCAAATGTCAATAGATACCAAGGACATAGTTATAATACCAAAATATTTTCATCTTAAAAATAATAGTGAATAGAGTCCTAACATATTTCAAAATCTTTGTGCTTAAAATGTACCTTCAGTGAGTATTTTTCAAGAATGAGACTACGAAGTTTGGGCAGATTTTGGAAGAGTTTATGCAAATTGTTCGAGTTGGCATAGTTGGATCCACGTTTATTAACAATATCATCAGAGAAACCAACCATGAGCGACATCAAACTGTTCATAACACCGAAAGCGACATCCTGAAAAGCTCCTTCAACATCAAGCCACTCGAGGTTGCCAGCATCGACGTTAATTTGCTTAATCCCTTCTAAGTTCCTCAACTTCAAACGTTTTAGTAGGGGGCACCGAGAAATGAGAGCCTCAAGCCCGTCCAGAGACAGTTGAACGTGCTGAAGATCCAAACTTTCCAAGTTATGGAATCCTTCAAATGTTGACGGGATTTTCAACAAACATCTGCACAGTTCCAAATGAATCAAGTATTGGCAATTGAATAAGGAGGAGGGAATCTTGTAATACTGCAATGTCCAGATATCGAGTACAATTTCTTTGATGGACACTCTGGATAGATGAAGAATCCAGTGGTCAATGTCACTCGCGGCGCAAAATTCTTCGTGCGAGAGCTTGAACTTCTGTATTGGACCATTATGAAGTAAGAGAACCTTGTCAATTATCTTCACCAAGTATTCCTGCAGAGATGGTTGAAGAGAAGGAATTCTTGTGACCCTAGTGCATTGGTCATCGAACACAAGTTGTGGAACAGAGGACCATTTGTACCTCCACTTTCTCGACAAAATACTAGTCCTCACTGCATCCTTAATTGGCAAGTGAGACAGGATTTGGTCCATTATGTGCCCCGGTAATTGGCTAATCTTGTCCAACTTATTCGCCATTCTTATTCTCACCTGTAATACTTTGGAATTTCTCAAGAACATTGACCCATTGGAAATGATTAGACGTGAATAATTTAAACAAACTCTACTAAAATTCTAAGTATAAAATAATAAATATATAAGCTAATAAGAAAACGAACATACTGAATCTTAAATATAAAAATGAATGACTGCTAAAAATTGAAAAAAAAATCACCTATTGTGCTAGCGTAATTTTTAAGATAAAGCGATAAGAAAATAAATAAAATTGTAATATTCGAAGATGTACACTCCGCGTTAATTTTTCTTTCTTTTGGTCATCAATTGGAATTCCCTACGATGCGTGGTAACTTACTAAAGAAGTGACTATCATGAGTCATAGGATGCATTTTCAACATTGAAATCTCGATCCTTGGATCAAGTGGGACTCATAAGAAGCCGCGAAATCCAAGGGTCTAAATTCTGTGAGTGCAGATGCTCGGAGTTCAGAAGGTTCGTCCTCTAAACAAATCCACTACTACTACTTTCGGACCTTCTCGCCTCGCCCAAGGTCCAAGACAGATGTTAGAGTCAATAGATATTACTTTTGCATAAATAAATACAATGGAAAGTTCGGCTCAAAAAAAAAAAATTAACACGCGAAGTTCGGGTACATTGCTCACCGGAGGAATTGTTCTCGCTTAGCGATGTAGTTGGTCGAGCTTTGAGAGAGAGATGAAGTGCAATTGTATGGAGCAAGACGAAGTGCTGAATACAAGAAGGGGAGTGGTGAAGTGGAGAGATAGGGCAGCAAGGGAAGCCGGTTTGCCTTTTTAAAGTGGAAAATTTGAATAAAGCCAAGGCAAACCCTTGTGTAACAAGTTACTTTAGAACTCCTTTGTCAACAAGTTTTTGACAGTGTCCCACCCCTTTTCCAACTCTGTCGCTTTCTACTTGTCTCCTAGCATGTCCTCTGTCTATTACAAGAATGAATTGGCTGTCTTTTCTCATAATTATTCATTGAAATTCCATGGTGTGCGGTGCGTGCCCTCCAACTTCAATTCTTCATCAATGTTGCTCCGAAAGTGGCGCCCCTCATTTCCCCTAAAGTGAGTTCTAGGACCTCTAATCATGGTCAAAAAATGATTTTTAAGGACTTAACATTGCGGAAATGAAGTCAGATGACCCGGCCTGCGAGGACTGCCTCGACGTAGACCTAACTCTTGGCTTCATCGTCTTTGGAACTTACCCTGTCAATATTGAACTTGTTGAAAAGTTCTTGCCACAAGCTTTTTGACAACGTGAAGATGCATAGCAATTTAGTAGTCACTGTCCTCTGTAGAAGATGCATCATCTGCGTCTGTCATCTTCTGCAGATATGCTCGAGGAAGCTTTAAGGCTCCGTTTGTTTCACGGAAAATAACTTTCAAGAAAACATTTTTCGAATTTTCCGGTATTTGGTTCACGAAAAATAAAGTAGTCAAGGAAAACATTTTCCACCAATAAAAAAAACACCCGATATGGCGAGGTCGAGCTTGCCTGAGGGAGCTCGCCCGAGCCCAACGAGCTCGAGGTCACTAGAGCCTCACCAACCTTTGACAACCCTAGGCAAGGCTCAAGCCTCATCCAACTTGTCAGGCAAGGGTCGAGCTCCCCCGTGGCCACCCGTCACTGTCGTCGACGATTTGCGAGGAAGAAGCAAAAAGAAAAAGAAAGAGAAGAAAAAAAAAGAGAAAATTAATTACATTAATTAAAAATATTTCTAAGTCGAATTTTTTAGTGATTTTCCCAAGAAAATCAAATCCAATATCAAACGGTGGAAAATATTTTCTAGTTCATTTTCAAGTTTCAACTAAACACCAGAAAATATTATCATTTTCTTAAAAAATGGCTTCCTAGAAAATATTTTCTAAAAACGTCACATTTTTTGCAAAATAAACTGATCCAATTAGCTAATATAATGAATAAAGAGGATTTTCATTTTTCTTTGTAATATCCAAAAATGGTATAATAGTACATTCAAGTTCAACACAGCATAGCAAAACAATTGCAATGACTGATACTCCCATGTACGACTTAACGTAGGTTGGCTTCCAGATTGACTAGATCACAGAAAGATCACCTCCGCTTGCGCTGAGGCTCGCCGGAACCGCAGCAACTCCCTGAGCAACTTGCCTTCTCCATGCTTGAAAATAGGCTGGATCGTCATCTTTTGTAGGTTGGGCAAGCTAGCAAGCAGAACTTCATCAATTCCAGCTCTGGTTCATTGCCAAAAATCCCACTCATCGATACAGCTTGTACTTGTTCTTGGCAACACGCACTGTGGTCTTCTCGAAAGTCAGCCACTGTCCCAATCCTCGCTGTCTGTTGATCCTTGGCACGATTCTGTGTTTTTTATGATCAAAGAGCGACTTTAACACATATATGCGTAGACAGATTATTAATCTAGTCATTTTTATCAAGAGACAGAGCTTGATTTGTCTATTTTCTTTATTATGATCCCTATATTACATTAATAGCTTTTTTTTTAGTTGCTGAAACAGATTATTATACCATCATTCATTTTGAGAATGCATAATTTAATCACTATAAAGTACTTATTAACTCTCTTTTTCCTCAAACCAATGATCAAAAGCACCATTGTAACATCATGATCACCAAAAATCAAATCAAATCAAATTTACCCAACATATATATAAACTTGATACAAAGGAAGAATAATGACGTACGATTTTGCTAAATAGAAAAGGATTCGTCGATTTTTTTCATCATGATAAATTATATAGCATACAACTTATTTAGCAAAATCCACTTACACTACAAAGATAAGTCATTGTACTTTAAGTTTGGCTCTCTATGTGCTTCAAATTTTTTGCCAACTAATAAAAAATGTGGATAAATCACATAAATAACAAAATTAGATCTGATAATAGTTTCAAAGAAATATTAGATTAGTCCGCTAGACAATAATCTCAATAATCATACTCACCTGAAAGTCTACTTGTTTCAACTGAGGAGACCTTTTAATCAGGCCATGACAGTCAAAATCTCCTCCTTACGATTGAAGTCTATGCATGTGAAGAGGTACTTCAAATGATCGAGTGCATAAGGCCGTGTCTGTGAAACATTTCCAACAGCCAAATACTGCACATGTCAGCCAAAATCAATTGTCAATAGATCCGAACAATTTAGTAACTGAACCAACACATTTGCATCTCAAAAATAATAATAACGAATTTCAGAACCTATGCTCTTAAAATGTACCTTTAGTGAGTCATTTTCAAGCTTGAGATTCTGAATTTTGGGCAGACGTCGGAAGAATTTGCGCAAATTGCTTAAGTAGACAATGTTGAGTCCAAGTTTGTTGAAATCATCAGACAAACCTATACTGACCGACTTCAAACGTTTCATAAGACCAAAAGCAATGTCCGGAAAAGCTCCACTAAGATCAAGCGACTCAAGGTTGCAAGCTTTGATTTTAATTCGAGTAGTGATTCAACCCCAAACGTTTTAGCAAGGGGCACCGAGAAATCAGAGCCTCAAGCCCATCTGGAGACAAATCAATGCATCGAAGATCCAAACTTTCCAAGCTCTTGAAGCCTTCAAACGTCGATGGGATATTCACCAAACATCCGTTCAATTCCAAATGAATCAAGTCTTGGCAATTGAATAAGGAGGTGGGAATCTTGTAATTCTGCAAATTCCAGATGTCCAATACAATTTCTTTGACGGAGATTCTGGATAGATAAAGAATTCAGTGGTCAATATCACTCGTGGCGCAAAATCCCGGGTGAGAAAGCTTGAACTTTTGTAATGGGCCAATATGAAGTAAGAGGACCTTGTCAATTATCTTCACCAAGTTTTCAGGCGGAGATGTGGCATAGGTACATTGGTCATCAAACACAAGCTGTGGAAGAGAGGACCATTTGTACCTCCACTTTCTCGACAAAATATTAGTTCTCACCGCATCCTTAATTGGCATGTGGGACAAGATTTGGTCTGTTATGTTCCCTGGTAACTGGCTAATTTTGTCCAACTCATTCGCCATCTTTTTCTCACTTGTCGTACTCCGGAATTTCTGACAAACATTAATGCATTAGAAACAACTAGACAAATAATTTTTTAAAAAAAAATCCCATAATGAAATTCTAAGTTTGAAATAAGGAATATATAAACTACGAACATACTAAATCTTAAATATATAAATGGATAACTACTCAAAATTGAAAAACATCATTGATACCCTCACGTAATTTCTAAGATAAGAAGATAAGGAAATGAAAAACAAATTGTCATATTTATAAATGTACGCTCTGCATCAGTCTTCCTTTCTTTTGGCCATTAATTGGAATTCCCCAAAATGCGTGGTAACTCACTAAAGAAGCAAGTGTTATGATTGCACAGGATGCATGTTCAACCCCCCATAAATCTCGATCAATGGATTATGTGGGACTCATGTGGAGCCGTGAAACCAAGTTCGTCCTCTTAAAAAACCATTTACTAGTACTATATCTAACCTTCTTGCCCAAGGCCCGAGACAGAAGTTAGAATCGATATATCTTTTGCATAAATACGACGTAAAGTTCGACTATGTTGCTCACCGGAGGATTTGTTGAAGTGACTGTACTGTTCTTGCTTAGCAATTTATCAACCTTTCTGCAACAAACTGCATTTAGTTAAGCACGAGAGAGAGAGCTTGTTGATCAGCAAGACCCAGTTGAAGGGGCTAGTATACGGGCCAGAGTGAAGTGCATTTGCAAGAGGTGAATAGTGAACTTGGAGACTCAAGGAGAGCCGATGGTTTTCTAGCATATAAATGGAGCCAATGAAATCTTTGTCCCTCTTGACTTAGTTATGAGACTCCTTCGCCGAGAAGCTCCTTTGCCAATAAGCAAGTAACAGTGTGTTCAACCCTTTTCTCAGCTCTGTTGCCTTTTTAAATGTATAGATACTAAAGTTAAAGCACGGCCAAAGCGCCCCCATGATGCTGTGTGTTTGTGTACGAAAGAAAGGTGAACTTAGTGGTTAATTAATGAAGTGGATGTAGTGACTAATTATAAAAAATGTAAATAGCTTGATCAATAAATGAAATGAGCATGATAGGTATATTTAATCTTCGTATTCTTCATGCAAGTGTAATTCGGGTTTACTCTTCATTACATATAAGTAGACGGCGGCTGTTACTCTCGAAGTTAGCCATAAGATTTCGTGTTTTGCCCCAGTCTACGCTACAACTTAAGGATATTATAATAATCTTGCAGCCAATCCGCTCTCCCACTACCTCCATGGCTCTCTCTCTCTCTCTCTCTCTCTCTCTCTAACAGGAAAAGGTGATTATGTAGCAATCACATCACATCACAGTGACAACAAAAAAAGGAAGCCAAGCAACAGATTTCAAAATTCAAACCACAAATTAAGTCATGTCAATCTTGTGATCAGTAAGGGACATAATTTCCTAAACCACTTCACTGTAATGGCATTCGGTCTATGATGGATCGAGGACAGGCAAGAATTTCCCGGGCCCTCCTTTAATCTTCAGTTAAAAAGATAAATACAAAGTCTCCTAAGGACAAAAATTAAAAAGCTACTTTTCAATTCGTGGCTCATGTTTCTTGATGCTTTCCCTCTTTAAAGTGGGAAGTATGCAGAGCCCTAGGTTGTACAGAAACCCCGTGAATTATATTACCCACTGGGAAGACTCGCATGGTGGAGAAAATATTCAGTGCTAACTTAGCACCACGTCATCGTCCTACGTGGCATGCATGTTCCATTCAAAGTCCGACACGTGTCGGCTTAGCTAGAAAATGAAAAATTGAAAAAGCCATCTTTTCACTCTGTTCGCGCGCGGGGGAAAGGACGGAGCAACAGTAAAAGTCAAAAATTAAAAGCACACTCCAATTATCTCTCTCTCTCTCCTCTTTTCAATTTTCGACTTTACCTTCTCAACGAAGACTCTCTCTCTCTTTCTCCAGCACTTCGACCCCGAGCCCGCTCCCCTTCCGCCTCCGCCTCCGCCGTCGTCGTCGCCTCTAGAGCCCGGCTCTCTCTCTCTCTCACTCCCCCCACCGCTCCGCCTCTCCCAAAAGCCCCACGGGTCGCTCCAAGCTTAGATCTGCCTTTGGCACGTCGCCTCCCCCCCAAAAGTCCCGCCGATCGCAACTCTCGTCGACTCTTGGCTTCCTCGGACGGCATCACCTTGTGCATTTTGCGGACAACATCACCACCATGCTTGGTTGTTGTTCTGTGTGTTCTTTCACGACACCGTCGTAGCTGCTGTGCTGTCGCCGTGCCGAACCAGCCCCGCGTTGCGCCAGCCTCTGCCATCACCGTTTGAAGCCACGCCAAGCCCGCTAATTGCAGATCCGCTCTCATCCGTGCCGCCGTGTTGCCGTCCCGACGCTGACCCGAGCTTGCCCCGGGCCACCCACGTCCTAGCCACCGCTGGCCACCAGGACCCAAGCCCCCTCCGCCTCCGCGTCAACCATGAGGGAAGCTTTTTGCTTTCCATTTCGGGTCAACCAGCTTGGCTTATTGCTCTGGCGAATATGTTTGTGGTTGTCCATGTTGATTGGAAGCTATCAGGTAGATATTGCGTCTTTTCATGTTCTTCCCCTAATCCTCCTGCGATTATTAAACTGTTTGTTAAAGTTGATCTGTTTTTAACTCCGATCGTGTCTCATTACTTGTTTATTCTGTTGAAAGTTGCCGGAGAACCTTTGATTCAGCGCAAGGATGATACTGCAGCTATTCTCAAATCTCTACTTCAGGCATTCCATAAGCAAACTGAACCGGTACCTGCACGTTTTCCCCTTTTAATCTGCTCTCTCCTTCAAGTAGTGTGCAACTTCTTTTGTAGTTTTGAGGATATATTTTGAAGGGTTTTTTTTTCCCTATACAGTGACGAATCTGCTCTCAGCTTCAGGTGACGATTTTGTTTCTTTGCTTTGCTCAGAAATTAAAGAAGAGCTCAAAAGGTACAGCTTTTCGTTTATAAATTTGGTCGAGATTAGTTGTTTGTTTGAGTCCATGGAAGCTTAGGTTTCGTTTTTGGTACTTTTGAAGCTATTGCGAAGCGTGTTATTAGATGGATGTCAAGTTAAATCGGTTCGGCAGTCATTGTTCGAGGACGATGTTTTCCTAAGGCGTGATGTTTTCATAGTCATGATCATCTATTTGCAGTTGATACTAGTGTTTTTGGTAACCTTCGAGTGCTTATTAAATAGCGATCAGTCTGCTTGGTCACGCAAATAATCTCTCATCATATGTGAGATAAGTTTCTGTACTGAATCGGTTGGTCTAATTCGGCGCTTTTCTTTTGATTCTCTCTGTCTATCTATGTGAGTCTATCTTATTCAGCTTATTCATTAAGTATCTATACCTGCATATGCATGGCCTGACTTTGTAGGTGATCTGCAATGAAGCGAGGTATGTGTTCGACAGAGATTGAAGTTGAAAAAGATCGGTCAAACACAGAACAATGTAGAGTCTGAAGCTTGGAGATTGGAGGGAACTCGGTCTAAAGCTTATAGCCTCAAAAACAATTATGTGGTTTTATGTACCTATAGAAACACGAATGGTGGCAAAATATATCTATTTCGTAAAGTCTCGTATGTGGTGATATACATTTGGGAATCTGGAAAGATGAGATGTTTCTGAAGAAACCGATGTCAAATTCTAGCTGTGGCAATGAACTAATCTTGCCAATGCCATGCATATTAATTGTAATGTGTGCTTTGCGGGAAGTGAAAAAGCAGGAGTTTTTTGTGCCAGCTAAAATTTGTGTTTGGTAATTGCACTGTTACTGTGTGAAAGGCGGTTTTGTGGAAGTTGTGTCTCAAGAAAGGGTACAGTATGCAAACTCTGCGTCACAACAGGTGCTATAGAAGGACTTCCTCTACAGTCAGTTGCTTCAATGGTGGTTTTGATGTCCTAGGAGGATGAAAGGATGATGGGGCTAAAGAAGTCACATGAGCTCTAATATTACAATGTTCGATCAACTTTAGCAGTTTCTTTATATTCTGATAAACCAAGAAAAGCACTCTCCATGGACTTGCTATATGGCTGTAGATGATTGGGGAGGTAAATATAGGCTTGGAAAAATTCGTACCTATTATCTCCTGTCATGATACCATGTATAATTTTGTGGAACCATTATCAAATGTTTTAAAAATTTAAGCTGTTACATGAAAGTGTAATTTAATATTTAAATATTTTAATAGTAAGCATTTTGTGGGTTTCTATGCTTTGTACATAAAGTCGTTAGCTTGAAAATGAGTTCAAGCAAGGCGCTGTAGGTGCATGACACTGTCACAAAACTGTCTTTCATAACGTGACTCTGCATCATGGGCATTTCACTTTGCAAAGATGAATATGTCGAAAGCTTATTGGAGTTGTTTCTACCGTCGATGGTGCCCTTCAATCAAGAATGAACCTTTTGTTTTTGGGTGAATAAGACACTTCAAAATTGGAAAGAATCAAGCCACATACATGTTTTTCCCTCTCTATTAGCACTGAAAACAGACAAGCCTGAGACGAGAAAAGTTTTGACATATAGACTCAAAAACTAAGAATAATACACTTCACTTTAAGTTGATTTCAAGTCCATTAACTTCCAATTTTCTTCACTAACAAATGTTTACAGTAGAAAGATGCTGTTGGGGTCCCGTGGAAACAAGGCAAAAGTTCTGTTCAAGTGACAACAATTTGTACCAATTCGCCGCTGTGTTTATCTCCACCCATAATTTGCATGAATCTACATTGTTGGAGCGACCCCACTTTCACCTTGTAAGCTGGTACATAAGTGTAGAACTAAGATTAGAATTGTTATGTCTTGGCCTGGAATATGATCTGCCTCAATCCTTCAATAGGCACTAAGACCATCAAGAGAACTCCAATCACAATGCATATCTGACATGATAAACGAACCCGAGTCAGACCGGCTCACTTACAAATCTTAAAGGAAGAATAATGAACAAAAATCAAATTAAAGAAAGCATACCCAGTTTGTCCACCAAGACAAGCTGAACCTCCTCGGCTTATAAATTGCAAGCCATATTATGCAGGGAAACTAAAAACAGAAATGGTAGAAGCCAAAAGAGTAAGACTAAGTGATTATGCACATTGGCAATTTGGTAAGAGATTCAAAATACATGTCTTGCCTATATGGGTACACTTACAAAGTATGTGGCAGGGGCAAAAGCGAATCCTCTGAAGAAGGAAAAAGGACCACCGAAGAAGGGGAAAGTAATGCCAAATCAATTCCAGAGTTCAATTATCTCTCAATAAAAGTGAAAAGGCCATCTAATTTGAAAGGAGGAGAAATTATGGAATGGAGTCTATATCCACTTACCAACAAATATATTGCATGTTACAAACCGAAGTGTTTGAGTGCTGTTAAAGTGCAATTTCTTCACCAGTACAGTTTCTATCGTGTCAAACACAGGCATTGCATAAATCTGCCAGGAGAAATCGTACATGAGATCTGGTAAAACCAGTCCAACCTCCCCAAAAATCGCAGGAGGATTAGGGGAAGAACATGAAAAGACGCAATATCTACCTGATAGCTTCCAATCAACATGGACAACCACAAACATATTCGCCAGAGCAATAAGCCAAGCTGGTTGACCCGAAATGGAAAGCAAAAAGCTTCCCTCATGGTTGACGCGGAGGCGGAGGGGGCTTGGGTCCTGGTGGCCAGCGGTGGCTAGGACGTGGGTGGCCCGGGGCAAGCTCGGGTCAGCGTCGGGACGGCAACACGGCGGCACGGACGAGAGCGGATATGCGATTAGCGGGCTTGGCGTGGCGTCAAACGGTGATGGCAGAGGCTGGCGCAACGCGAGGCTGGTTCGACACGGCGACAGCACAGCAGCTACGACGGTGTCGTGAAAGAACACACAGAACAACAACCAAGCACGGTGGTGATGTTGTCCGCAAAATGCACAAGGTGATGCCGTCCGAGGAAGCCAAGAGCCGACGAGAGCTGCGATCGGCGGGACTTTTGGGGGGGAGGCGACGAGCCAGAGGCAGATCTGAGCTTGGAGCGACCCGTGGGGCTTTTGGGAGAGGCGGAGCGGTGGGGGGAGTGCGAGAGAGAGAGAGAGAGAGAGAGAGAGAGAGAGAGAGAGAGAGAGTCGGGCTCCAGAGGCGACGACGACGGCGGAGGCGGAGGCGGAAGGGGAGGGGGCTCGGGGTCGAAGTGCTGGAGAAAGAGAGAGAGAGTCTTCGTTGAGAAGGTAAAGTCGAAAATTGAAAAGAGGAGAGAGAGAGAGATAATTGGAGTGTGCTTTTAATTTTTGACTTTTACTATTGCTCCGTCCTTTCCCCGCGCGCGAACAGAGTGAAAAGATGGCTTTTTCAATTTTTCATTTTCCAGCTAAGCCGACACGTGTCGGACTCTGAATGGAACATGTATGCCACGTAGGACGATGACGTGGTGCTAAGTTAGCACTGAATATTTTCTCCGCATGATGGGAATTCGTCACTGTATTAGATGCTGCAGAGACCAGAGGCACATCAAAGTCATAAAGAAACCAGTCCTTTTGCTCCTATATCATGATAAAGCTAAAACAAAAGTACTCTGCACAAATCATATATATTTATTATTGTTTCGGTATTTTACTGTCATACACTACACCTTATCCTTTTAATTGTAGTTTTTCAATTCGCGTGATCAATTAAATTCCAGTATGTAATTTCTATTCTAGGTGTTGTGTTGTCAATTTTATATATATATATATTATATAATCATAATGAGGAACCGTATAAATCTTATATAGAATTTAGAATACCTATATTATAATTGAAATCGCATTTCTGGTTTTAGTCAATCTTCTTCATCTTTGAATCAATCAATACAAATGAAGTCCCTTACCAAAATTTATTTTCCTTACCAAAAAAAAAATACAAATGAAGTAATATAAATCAAGAACTAGGTCATTCTCTCATTTTCCTCTCTTAGAAGTCCCGGATGGAATGAGGGGATGGAGAGGGGACCATAGTCTATGTATAGTGCGCATTCTAATAATCTCATCCATAATAGGTCACTTTTAAAATAATTAGCCTACTCTGACAGTCCAACTACGTTGTAATAATGAAATCGATATGTGCTAAGCCCGTTATAACTTGATCATGTAACTACATTCGGGGTATTTACCATGTCTCATATATCTAACTTACTTTATAGCAAAATATTATTCACAATTTAAAATCTTATAACATGTTGGCTACATTTATAAGAATTACCAACATTCTCCCCCACATTAATTGCAAACTATTTTGAGAAAATTTAAATTTGATAAAATGGCTCTCGAGAAACAACCCCCGATCAACAAAATCACCAACGCTAAACCATCATGACATCTCTCAATGGATGTCTGTTGTCTGACAACAATTATTACAAATGCTAAGCAATTCAGCCGTCATGGGTCAATGTGGTAGTGTAGCAGAAAACAGCATTCTCTAAGGTGATCTAACATCATGCTCTTTTCAAGTCTGGTCCTCTTTTGATTTCTGTGGAAACTACATACTTTATAACAAGTCAAGGAAATCAAATTGGCACTTGTGCCATATAAGTCTGTTTTAACCTTGAACTTACAGTAATATTATATGGTGTCGTTCTTGAGACATATCCTTTTGATAAAACCGTCGTACCCAAATCTTATGTACTAGCCTTAGCAATGTGCACATTTAAACATGATATACCAATCAACTCATAATGATGATTATCACATATATTGTAACTAGATATTCACTACAAATAAGCATATGTAATACGAATGAATATGCAAATAATTGATACAAATAAAAATCAGGGTAATGATAGAACAAATATATGAACTCTTGTACCCACCCGTGGGCGGCGCAGTTGGTTTGGGCCCTCCCGCCATCGCAGGAGGTGAGCGGTTCGAAACTCTGCGTCTGCAAAAGCGATTTAAGTGGGGGGTCCTGGCGGTGGGTTGCTGGGCGAGCCTTCCCCCGGGTTTAGTACCGATTAGCCTGTCGGGCGAAAGGGAGGTTCCCGGGTCACCAAAAAAAAAAATATATATATATATATATATATGAACTCTTGCCAATTTTACAATTGAACATCTAATTTTTTTTGTTATATAAAGTACCGAACTTTTTGAATGTGAGAGGTATATTAAAATCGCAAATTAAAAATGGTGAGTTGGGCACTAATGCCGCTAAATAACCATTAACAGTTACATTAAGATTATATATGACCTCTTGATATGATGTTAAGTCAACAGATACATCTTGGAGGTCAAAATTGTCCAAGTCAGCACATTATCTTACCTTATGACCAGAACCTAAATGAAGATGACAAAATATTTGCTAATTAAACAAGCACGTCACTATTTGGGCTTAACTTTTGTTGAGTAAGCAAGCTGCGAGAAAAATCACACGGCATGATTGTTTATTTAAGGGTTAATATAACGAAAAACCCTAAACTGATACACTTGTGACAATTTTACCCAAAACTATTTTTTTTTACCATAAAAAACCCTAAACTGGTACACTTGTGAAAAATTTATCCTGAACTATTTTTTTGACCACCAAAAATCCCAAATTGATATACATATAACAATTTTATCATGAACTAATTTTTTAATATTATTTTTTATTTTTCGATTTTTTTTATTCTTTTTCTTTTTCTTTAATCTCTGGCCGGTCGCCGGGTGGAAGCTGGCGAGACTCAACCTCGTCATTGCAGGGCGAGGCCGACCTCACCCAATGCCCGCGAGGCCGACCTCGCCCTGCAACGGCGAGGCCGAGCCCTCGCTAGATCTAGCGAGGCTCGACCTTGCCGTTGCCGGGCGAGGCAGACCTCGCCCAACGCTGGTGAGGCTCGACCTCGCCTTTTTTTCGCCCCTGGCTGGTCGCCAGTCCGGCAACCGACCAGAGATTAAAGAAAAAGAAAAAAAAGTAAAGAAAAAATAAAAAAATAATATTAAAAAATTAGTTAAGGGTAAAATTGTCACATGTATACCAGTTTGGGGTTTTTGGTGGTCAAAAAAAATAGTTCATGGTAGATTTGTCACAAGTATACCAGTTTGGGATTTTTTATGGTCAAAAAAATAGTTTGGGGTAAAATTGTCACAAGTGTACCAGTTTAGAGTTTTTCGTGATACTAACCCTTAATTTAATGGGGACTTCACATTGAACCAAATTTGAAATGTTGAGGCATTTGATTAAAACAAAAAAAAAGTTCAAGTACTTGATTGTAAAACTAAGAAAAATAATGGTACTTGCAGTGTCATAATCCAATCAAAATCAGTCAACAATTGCAGAAGGAAAACATTGTTTTTCCTCTTGTATTATTGTTGACACATATTTTTTAGCTGACGCATCGTAAAGATAAAAATTATGAGATTGGGCTTTCTGATTGCGACAAAACCCGATTCTCAATCAAAAAGAGTCATTTAGCTTTTGAATTAGCATTAGCCTCTTATTTTCTAGCTTTTTGCATTTCAATTTCAAAAAAGTCAAAATGTTGACTTTCGACCCAAAGTCAAATCATGAAAATCCCAAAATAATGTCAAGTTCACTTTTGCACAATCAATTTCAAAAAATTCAAAGTTTAACCCATTAATTGACATTTTAGTAAATAGATACTAAAATGTTGACTTTTGGTCAACACTTTGTACAAAAAAATTGAAAAAATTCAAAACCCCTAAATCATCTCATTTTCAGCTTAATTTCATTTTGGTATCATCAATTTTACAAAAATCAGTTTAGAATAAACTTTTCCCTAATTTGCGGAATTTGGTTCAAAACGACCAAAAATGAAATTACTTCATTTTTAATTATTTTTTAAGATAGTTTCTTTCACGACATTTGATTTAGAGATTGTATTAGATTCAATTTTCAAATCAATTTTAGAATTCCAAGCCAAGGGTGAAAACCTCCAATTTGAGCCCTAATTAGGGGTTCTGATTGGTTCTTCATGATTTGCATGATTGAGACAAATATGTGCCTGATTTCTTATATGAAACTCAAATTCGAAATCAATTTTGGAATATTCACATGAATTTGAGTCAATTTGACCAATCTAATGATCCATTGACTGAGAAATCCAATAATAATTGGTCCAATTAGTGCAATTCAACTTGACCCATTCTAGACTAACATCTAATTTGATGAATTGAAGTTCAATTTGGCTAATTGGACTTCAATTAAGTTCATTAGTCTAGTTTGGCGATGTAATTTAACTCAAATTGAAGAGCAATTAGGCCAAACAAGTTAAATATGATCATTTTGTATTTTGTATTTCAAATTGGTTCAATCAAATTCAATTCAATTGGGTCAATCAATCATGATAGGGATGAAATTGGAACAAAATTAAGCCAAGAACCGAACCAGTTCAACTTGGTCAAACTCGAGTCAAACCGATTCAACCTGGTTTGACTAAAATTGAACCGGCCCCTTCGAGCTGGCCATTCCCTAGCCAAAATCTCAGTGGCCAGCAATCCATTCTAACTAGCTAAGGCCAGCTGGTCCCTTTGTGCCCAAAATTACTAAATACCCCTAGTAAAATTATAAAAATGCCCCTATAATCAAATTTTAATCAATTTTCTTAAGGGATAAGCAAATTTTTTTAGAAATTAAGCAAACAATCATGTCCATCCATTAAGAGTGCATCATAGCCATCCATTATGCCATGTCATCTATCATTAGCCTTTAAGAAATATTTTTTACTCTTAAGGAAGCAATTTGGGCCATTTTCTCTCACTAAACTCTCTCTCTCTCTCTCTCTCTCTCTCTCTCTCTCTCTCTCTCTCTCTCTCTCTCTCTCTCTCTCTCTCTCTCTCTCTGCCATATCTTCTCCCGCCTAGTCCAACCACTTGCCAGTAGGTTCTCGGCATAACGCTACCTCGCCAATGTCCCTCTTGGCATCCTAAGGTTGGTCGCAAGACCAACCACTAACTCTGGTGAAATCGTGTACTAAGGAACCTGCATGCTTCAGTACTGATTTGAACTCAAAAATGTAAGAATCTGAAAAAGTGTTTAACTAGAAATTTGATCTATACTTCATGAGCTTCAATTTGATAGGTCATATACTTAGGGCTTCGTTTGCTAGGCGAAAATCACTTCGTAAGTTAGGATCAGAATCTGGAATAATGACTTTGCATTCTGTTCTTGTGATTTCCTAATTGACATTGTTCCTATGATTTTTCTAATTTTCTATGATTGTTGTTTGAAGAAACTTCCCTCATGAAAGTTGTAGAACACATCTAGATCTATCCAGTATAAAATTCCATACTGGTTTAGTATACATGATTAATGCTAGAAGCCACGTCATCGAGTCTGTAATAATCGGTTTCAGACTGAGCTTTGCATGTTTCATGATTTTTATAAAAAAATTTTATAATTATTTGGAAAAATTTTCTTCATGAAAGTTATAGAACACAATTTGATCTACAAAACTTCAAAATTTATTGTAATTCCATGTTGATTTGGATGGTCCGATTGGTCCTTGATGAAGACGTCCAGATTTTGTGTTTTGATCCAAAAATTTTCAGTTTCAGTGATCGAATTGGTTTTGCAATCTTCATAAAGTTAGGGACCTTTTTAAGAAAAAATTAAAACTTAAAAGTTGTTCATTATGACCTCATTATGTAAATTGAAAATTTTGGGGACCTAATAGCAACATTTGGAGGGTGAATTTGCTCAAAATTCCGGATATGGTCCTCTCGGCCTCAAAACCATTTTGCAAATGAGTCATCGGTGAAAATCGGTTTTTATAAAAAAAATAAAAATAAAGGGCTTTTTACCAAAAGATCAAAATAAAAAAGTTGTTAGACATAGGAAATTCTAATTGCCTAAAAATTTTCACATGGTTTGGATAACGTTTGTTATCTTTCCCACTTTTATTTTGAAATCTCTAATAGAATCAAGTCCAGTCTGTCATTCCGGACTAAACTTTGTTTTTGGAAAAATTGGGCGAGAATTGGGTAAAATGGTCTTCTTGACTTTTAATCCTCGCGATCTAAACTTTCTAAAGACACCTTATTTGCATAATTTAGACATCATTAATCTGATTAATCACATTTGAACAAAAGGAGTCCGAATTTGATAATAATAACTTAATAAGTGGCCCTCTTATTAAGCCCAGTTTCCATTGCTTGATTGATTAATCAACAAGGCCCATGGGCCTAAATGCATGCTTTATTCAGTGTTACGCATGTGATTGTTAAATGTATATCTAGGCCCAATGTATGATCATTGGGTAGCCCACGGTGAACATTTAGACCCTATTTTAGGAGTTAACTGATATGAGCCATTGTTTTGTGAATACAAATGGTGGTTTATTATCGTTAACCATTAATTAATCAATGACTAGTTGATTAAGTAGATAAGATGATCGAAATGCATGTAAAGCAAATATCGACCCCGAGGCCCGTTCTTGAGTTGATGCTTGAATGTTCGCTCTTGATCTTGTTTGAGTGCCACTTGAATGTATGGTATGAATGTAAAACCAATACCCGTGAGGCGGTCCATGGAGAAGATGACCAAACAACTTCGAAGATGGTAACTAAAGACCGATGTCGAATCCAGTCTCGACTTGTACACAATTCATGTTATCGGACTATGTCTTGGGTCTTTTCTATTTGTGTTGTATTAAACACTCGACGAGTTGTGCGGTTTTTCTTTTCTCGCACTTAGAATAGCTCGTTATTTCAATACCTTATGTGTTTATTTTACGCATCACCTTTTCAATGCAAATTGTTTGTTAAAATCTCTTTTCTAGACAAAGATAGGGTTAGTTTAGAATTCTAAATGGAAAACAGAAAAAAAAAATGCATGATCACCTAGTGGACTAAGACTTTGGCATGAAAATGATAAAAAAACAAATGCATGACAACGTAGATAATAATTATATTAAGTTTAGCGGTACCAAAAGGGTGTTAGTGGAAACATTAACGTAAGCTAGTCCCCGAATCCATGATTTCTGGTTTTCGTAGAAATTGAAACAAAATTCCCGCATTTTGGTTAGGTATCGTAGTCGACCCCCGACATAGGCTAGTAGCGACTCCTATTTTCTAAAAAAGATAAAATCAACCGCTGTCACACGAGGTATGAATTTAGGGAAAATCTATATTCATGATCAATAGATCTTATCGATGAACAAAAGATCGATGCTTCGGTAAACCGTCTTTTATGATGTGCCATTCAGACTGTTTTATGAACACTTACCTCTGAACCCACTTCATCGAGTATGGCCCTCGAAAGGTAGGTTGCGACAATTGTATGAACAAAAAAATTCTTATTATTCTTTAAAACTTTATTTGTTTTATGGAAAATTAATAATTTGAAAAAAAATTCTGAAGATGAACTCTTGTTTTTATTACAAAAATAATGAAATTTCTTTTTCATCATCCACGTATATATTTAAACAAAAAGTTGTTTTGTTAATGAAAACATTCTTTATTAACTAATTATTTTAAGAGGATAAGTGCATGAGAAGCCTTAAAACTTGTCGAGAAAGTACAATTGAGTCCTAAAACTTTCAAAAAGTATAATCAAGTCATAAAACTTGTCAAATAAGTGCATCAAGTCCTTCCATTGACCCCATCAATCTAACTAACCAACATGGCATTTTTTATTATTTTATTCTCAAAATCTTATTTAAATTAGATTAAAAACTAAAAAAAGGATAAAAATTTATTTTCAACAAAAATAAAAATAGGAAAAAAATATAAAAAGAATGGCAAGAGCCTCGTCGGTGGGGTACCGTCGCCGCTCATCACCAAAGGGGCCAATGAAGGTCATCGATCCTAGGCAAGGGTGGCCAGCTTGCCGACCTCGGGCAAGGGCCAGCAAGGCTAGCCCAAGTTTGCCTCGCCCAAATCTAGGCATCCTCGACTAGGATCGATGACCCTTGCCAGCCCCACGCAAGGCTTCACCAGTTTGGGGACCCTCCCCAAGGTTGGTAAGCAGATTGCCCTTGCCTAGGCCAACGACCTCTGCCGACCACACTGTCAGTGGGTAGCGACAACACCCCACTGGTGAGGCCCCTTGCCACTTTTTTTTTTCCAATTTCATTTTTTTAAAAATAAAATTTTAGCATTTTTTAGTTTTTTAATCTAATTTAAATAAGATTTCAAGAAGAAAAAAAAAGGCCACATGGGAGAGAGAAAATATGCCACGTTAGCATTATCTATTAGCCAAATTGACGGTGTTAGTGAAAGGATTTGATTTGATTTTTTAAAATTTTTAGGATTTAGCACTTTCGCGATAAGTTTCGGGACTTCTAGTGTACTTATCCTTACTTTAAGTAATACAAATAATCATTTCTAAACAAAAAATTCAAATTATCCATTTTTCATGAAACAAAAGGAGCCTAAAAGAAAATAAGCCAAACCTTATTTCAATTGTCTTTTAGTGCCTTCGAGATGGAATTAATCACGAAACGTCAAAAAATAGTTAAAATTGATAGCCTGTACTTGGAAAAACGTATAGTCAGCATATATATTTGGCGCATGGAAAAATAATAAATAACTTGAATTTACAGACTAATGAAGTGAGTACTGAAATAAATAAATAAAAACTCTTTCAATATTCAACAAATATTGTAAGACTTTCAATCAAACAGATAATTCCTCCACTCATTCAAAAACCTGAATAAGACAATCATCAAAGAATGCAATGAATTGCATTGCCAATGAAACTTTGATATCCAGTGATGTCAAATGCGTCATAAGATAAACTTGTCGATTGCATCTATTCTTTACCTCGATAACAAACCCCTCATACCGTACCATGATAAGGAAAATCTTTCATGAAGTTAATGGTTAATACCACGAAAAATCCAAAACTCGTATACTTATGATAAATTTATCAAAAATAAATTTTTTGACCACGAAAAATCTCAAACTTGTACACCTCAAACTAATTTTTTGACTATGTAAAACCCCAAACCAATACACCTGTGATAAATTTACTCTCCGTTAACATTCGTCAAATTTTCCCGTTAAATTTACTGACGTGGATGACACATGGTGATATGGTACGATAACATGGCAAGTCCATATGGAAATACATAGGGTAAATACCACCAAAAAAATCCCAAATTGATCCGCTAACTAAGGGTAAATTTATCACAAGATTACCAAATTGAGATTTTATGTTCGAAAAATTAGCTTGGGATAAATTTATCACATGTCTACTAGTTTAAGATTTTTTATAGTCAAAAAAATAGTTTTTAGTAAATTTATCACGAATATATCAGCTTGGAATTTTCAATGGTCAAAAAATTAGTTTTGAGTAAATTTATCACAAATATACTAGTTTGGAGTTTTTCGTGATATTAACCCAATATTAAAAGAAAATGGCCGATTACTAAGTGGGAGATATATTCTTTTACATGAGACCTTTATAGAAAATTAAGTAATTAACAGATCAAGCTTGATTAACGAGGAAAGCAACTAGGGACTCTCTGCAAAATACTAATCTTGACTTAAATATCTTTTGCAATGAATCTGAAGAGGCTTGCAAAACCAGGGATAAGCTATATAATAATACATTTCATAATCAAGAAAACATAGTTTTGTCCCAAATTTGACTCTTTAAAGCAATTTTTAAACACCAATGCCAAAAGTTCAATCTTCCATCTCATATGATAAAGTAGTAGCTAGGACCTTCGCAGTACAATTTAACCTCACGAAAGAGACAATCGAGCAGAACTTAAAAAGTTCTGGTGCATTATAACAATACACATCTATAGGTAGAGAGTACGCATAAATAAAAATTCTCTACATTATTAACAATCAAGATGGTACATCTTACACTACTACCAAGACCTTAACTTACAGCACAATAATGTCCTCTAGGAGATGACTACATGCGATAAGATAATGAACATCCCCTAAAATAGAACTTGTGAATACTCCACGATTCTCAACCAGCGAACTACTTTGGTAGTCAAACACCCATATCGCAATGTGTAAGTATTCCCAAAAAGGATATATAAAGCATAGTCCACAATATCATGGCCAATTCCACTGATCTCAATACATGCAGTTTAGTGCTCAAGCACACATTGAATCAAGTGAAATCTCCAAACAAAAATGCTAAAAAAACCACGAGAAAATTCCATGTGTTGACACGGTGAGTCACTTTGCTAACCAAAGTACTTGCCAGAGGATGCAGCTGCGGAATCCCGAGATGTCATGGATCCAAATAGACAATTTCTGCGCGGACGGACGCTCGCCGAAACCGCAGCAACTCTTTCAACATCAGCAATTGTCCATTGGCCGAAGCAGGCTTCAAGGTCATCCTCTCAAGCGCAGGAGAAGCCAAAAGCAGGAAGCTTATGAAACCCAGCTCAAGCCCTGTTCCAGATATTCCAGAAACTTTCACCAGCCGCAGTTGGTCAAACATGCAACTCCAATTGTCGCCTTCCCAAAAGCTAACAAAACTCTCTGTAGGAACTTCTTCAGGCCGAGCCTACATCAAGTTTTGATGACATCAAATATCCCAGAAGTCATCAATTCCAGAATACAAGTCAAGTGTTGCTAATTTACCGTGGACAGTGCATGTTTAAATCAGCAGAATGTACAGGTAAAAGGCCGGTACCAAGAATGCTAATTCGTTTGAAATACTAAGCTAAGTTGGAGGGGTCCAGAAGACTAACCAATATCTCAAGTTCTTGTAAATTTGGGGAGCTTCTCAATAGGCATAAAGCAGCTTTATTCTCTTCCCAGTCATCAAAGTTTATGCGCAAGGAAAGGTAACCGAGATCCACACATGGGCTAGGCAACTTCGATGGCACATCCCCAACAGCCAAATACTGGATAAAAGGAATAAATACAATAAAGCCACTAATCACCAGCGAACATGTGCATAGAGTAGTGTGGAAGCCAATGAGATGGGAAATAGAATCAAGATAAGGAAAAATATAATAGTCAACAGAATGGTTTTTAAATTGAGGAATTAGTACACGCTATACTGTATACTATGAAAGCAAGGAACAACCCTCCATGATTTCAAAGTTCAATTTCTCACTGGGAAAAAAAAGGCTAAAGATATTATGGAAAAGGGAAAAAGGATATTTCAAAGTCATATAGATACATTACATCAATAATTATCCATTTTGTAGACAGACATAAGCTCCTGTTACCTTACCAAAAAAAAAAAAAAAGACATAAGCTCCTGTTAAGTGGCGTGAGAAACCATTACCTTCAAAAAGTAACTCTGTATCTCGAGTCTTCGAATATGGGGCAAATGAGCAAAGAACTTGAGCAAATTGCTGATACAACCAGGCCGTTTGCTGATCTTATCTTTGGCATACAAGCCAATGGAAACTAGAGCTAACTGGAACGTATTTTTAAAACTTACATCATCAAAAACACCTCCAATGTCAAAGAACAAAAGGCCTGGTGCATCAATGTTAAGATGTGAGAAACCATCAAAGTTCATCAACGTCAGTCTTTCGAGAAGAGGACAGCTTGTTATGAGATGTTCAAACACATCTTGCCCCATTGTAATGTGTTGCAGGTCAAGGCTCTTTAAATTATTAAAGCCATGGAATGTTGATGGAGGTCTGACCAAACAATTGAACAGCTCCAAGTGTGTCAAGTTCTGGCATGAAAACAAACAAGAATGCAGCTTGTATCTTTGGCCCTTCCATATTTCAAGAACAAATTCTCTGATAGGGCTCCTTGACAGATGGAGAATCCACCGGTCGATATCAGTGACACCAACAAGCTCTCGATGAGAAAGCCTAAATTTGTACACAGGACCAGTATGAAGTAAGAGAACATGGTCAATAATGCTCACAAGCTTACTCTTGATGACTGCCTGGTCTTGGGAAGTAAGTGAAATACAATGGTTGTCAAATACAAGATTTGGAAGTGTGGCCCACTTGAACCGCCATTTTGTTGACAGAACACTTGTTCTTACGGCATCCCTTATTGACAACTGAGACAAGATTTGATCTATAATATGTCCTGGCAAGCTACTGAACCTATCCAGTTCGATCTCCGTCTGGCAAGGACTTTTGGGTGGTTCTCTTTTCTGCTGCAAGATTCGTCCATCATTTGGCTAAGAATTTAAATCAAAAGAAAGAAAAGGTAAGATTTTCTCAAAGTGCATCTCACATGGGAAGCCATAGTACAGGGGAACACGTAGCATGATGGATCAAGATAAAAAATTTCAGACATCTCCACTACTACTTCTAGAAGTAAGTCGTCTATTAAGTCTATCATAGAACATGTAAGATCAACAGGAGAACCAATGAAACTACTAGATATAAGAAAACAGAGGTTAGTGTATGAACACAAGCAAAGCATCTCCAAAATATAACACATACAACTTCGTCAGAAAGCAATGCCCCCTTTTTCCGGCTTTCCCCGTATAGGACATAATCCCTCTACAACATCAGAATCTTTCTAATGAATATCATTCTTAAGAATATATGGTGCATGTACGCATGGCATTGAGCTGCTGCTCACACGCGTGCCATTGAGCAGCTGCTCACACTCGTGCCAGCATGAAAAGCATGACCACTTGTGGCTTGTACTTTGCAAGAACACTCCTCGAGGCATCCCTGGATACCTCCCACTAATTGCCGTGATCAGAACTCAGAAGCACCACTGGAGTGAATCTGCTTTTCCCTCTTCCCCGAAGTAATCTTTTTCATGCAGAAGAATGCAATTCCTTTGAATTTAACCCATTTTACTTTCCTAGTGTCAAGAGTGTACTAGAGCACCTCAAACAGATGGCTTTAATTACATCAAACAATCAACAAGTCTAGTATCTGATGGAGCATTCCAGTTCGCAAAGATATAACTGTTGAATTTCAAGTGATTCGTAAACCAATTCACATCTTGGCCCATGAAAAGGAAAAACAAATCACATCTATATCGCTTCGGAATGAAAACAGGAAAAGAAAAAGAACAATGACAGCTAAAGCAAAAAAAATCCAGCTTACCATCTTGCTTTCTTCCAGCTATTTCCAAAAACCTTGCCCTTCCTGAAATTGGAAAAAAAAAAAAAACAAGTGAAAAACACAAAGCAAGAATCTTTCTCATGAATCAACTTCACCGGCTAAAACATCTGGTTACATTTGAAATGAACAGAAGCATCATAAGCTCAAAACATCAGCAAAAGACGACAGTGCACAAATTGGGCGCCCTCAATTCACCCGTAGACCTAAAACTCAGTCATTACACTTTCTTTTTTCCGTTTGACAAACACGTGAATTCAACTTCACCGGCTAAAACATCTGCTTACATTTGAAATGAACAGAAGCATCATAAGCTCAAAATCATCAGCAAAAGGCGACAGTGCACATATCGGGCACCCTCAATTCACCTGTATACCTAAAACTCAGTCATTACACTTTCTTTTTTCCGTTTGACAAACCCGTGAATTCAACCTCCGACATAACAACTCATACATGCCAAGAAAATTTTGGGTCAAGTACATACAAAAAAAAAAACAACCAATCACAAACCCATCAGCGGATAGAATGTGTTCACCAGGATAATGAGCTGCCACTGCAACCCTAGAAGAATTTCAGGTGGTCCTTCTTTAAGGGTACGAACAAATTTCGACAAGCAAAACAGGGAATTGAACCAAAATTTTCGACCATCGACAGACTCATAGAAATGGGCACAAATTACCTGGGGAGGTGCGCAAAAGAAATGGGGTGTCGAGGATTTCGACGAGGTCCGATTCAAGCTTTACTCATTTTGGCCGCTGAGTCCGATTCAAGTCGAAGACGCCATCCGAAAGCAACCCGCACACCCTCCAGCAAGCAACTGCGAAAGGCCCTTGACGAAGAAGAGAGGGGGTGAAATTACCGTTCCAATCCCCGAAAATCTGCAGTCTCGCACCTGAAGCCGAGAAGGAGAAAAGGGGTACGAGAAAGAGAGGATTTGGCGATGAGTGGAATCCTGAAAGTGACTGGCCCACGAACTTCGGACGCTCCGGAACTGGTGATTTTCAGGCGAGGTTTGGTCGGAGAACGTTCATAAACCTTGTTTGTTTTGCACAAATAAAAAATCACGCAAACAGTCCTTGAATTTTTACTCAATATATAATATAATTCTTTATTTTTTTAATTTATTTAATATAGTCAATAAATTTTAAATAAATATTTAATATGGTTCCTCAACTTTCAATTTGTTCAATATCACCTCTGAACTTTTGATACATATTCAATGTAGTACATGAACTATACGAAGACATTAAACAAATTAAAAGTTAATGGACCATATTGAATATTAAACTAAAGTTCAAGGACTATACTGAACGAATTAAAAGTTCAGGGATCATATTGAATATTGACAAAAGTTCAGGGACTACAATGAATAAATTAAAAATTTGGGAACCACATTGTATATTAGGCCAAAATTTATAGACTGTTTGTCTCATTTTCCCTTGCAAAAATGATGACTGGTTGTGGAAAAGAACTTATCAACCAGCGCCTCGATATGGTTAAGGGCCTGTTTAGCAACTTGCCAAACGGTAAAAATTTATGTTCTTTTATTCTCAGAATCAGTTTGGGAACAGAAATCCGTTTGTTAAATTTTTTGTGCCCGGGCATAATTTTGCAAAAAATTGTTCCCAGAATCAGTTTTAGAGCAGAATCAAGAAACAAAAAAAAGTAGTTTCTTGATTCTAGAAGAAATCTTCCATTTTTTATTCTTTTTTATTTTCTTCTTTTTATTTGGCTTATTATTGTTTTTCGACCTGCTGCCCATCGGCCACCGCCGCTGGCCACTAGCCACCGCCGCTGGCCACCAGCCACATGCCAGGGCCGGCAAGGGCTGCTCGCGATTGCAACGGCGAGGCCTCGCCTTGGCTGGGTGAGGCTCAACCTCTCCTGGATCTGGCGAGGCCAACCTCGCCGTCGCCAACCCAAGCGACAGTGAGGTCAAGCCTCTCGCAGCCAAGGTGAGGCCGACCTCACCATCACGATCGGCGAGGGCCGCAACGCCCTCGCCGGCCCTGGCCTGTGGTTGGTCACCAGCGCCGGCGACCAGCCATGGCCAAGGAAGGGAAGGGAAGAAAAAGAAAGAAAAAAAGAGAAAAATATTTAAAAATTCAAAATATTATTAATAAAATGAAATTTTGTGTAGTTACCAAATGCATTTATGTTCTTTTTCTGTTCTAATAATAGAAATTTTGAGCAGTTATCAAATGCCTTTAAATGCTTAGAAATTGTTTTCGAACACAGAATAAAAAAAATTATTTTTGAGCAAAATTTGTTCTTAGGCATAGAATGGTTGTCATGCACAGCCTAAGTGACCAATCAATAACCATTTTACAAGATAAATTTGACGAGGTTGGACGGGATAATAGGACAGCCTAAATGTACGGCCAAATTCATGTTGCATCTTATGACGATATGGAGTTTATGAAATGTATATATTTTTTTGAGTACCCTTGCAAGGTGACATCACATTCATTGGAATTAGAGGGGCAAAAAAGAAGTTAGAATAGTAAAAAAGGGATGGACCGGAACAAGGAACAAAGATTAATTAACATTCATTCTTCTTTCTTTTTACACGGAAGGCATTTTCTTCAATGGGGGCCTGTTATTTATAGCCATAGAGTGAGAAAAAAAATGACATAGTGTTTATGGTGATTTGACCCTAATTAAAGATAATTATATATATTTATAAAAGTAATTAATTATAATTAGGATAAAGATAAAAAAAAACGCAATAATAGAAAGAACCCCTTTATATATATATATATATCAATTATATTTTAATACCCGCTCAATTTGAAGTAGGTTTAATAACTGAGATATTGGATCTCAATAACGCGTGTCTGAAAACTAAGTAACCCTACGGTGAGAATGTCCGCCAATCGATCAACGGCAAGCACAATAGCGTACATGAAAATCGTCGGAAGCAATCCACTCTCGAACAAAGCGAAAATCCAACTCGATGTGTTTGGTGAGAGCATGAAAAACTGGGTCGAGAACAAGATAGGTAGCAGAAATGATGTCACGGTAAACGATGCGGTACGTGAAAACTTGCACCATGAGCAGATGTAATTTCGAGGGCCTTCTTTAAGTTACTAAGAAATGTGATACTAAAAAGAAGATAAATATGGGCATCTGAAGATCCATGCCACGGCCTTTCTTTATTGCCTTCCTAGAGGGGCAACGCCAACTTTGACGACAGAAGCTACCAGTCTCCGCTAACAGCCAAGTTCGTGCTGCGAACTGGTGAAGCGCGGCCATGTCCGGTGGGGTGCCGTCGTGGTTGCCGGAGGCGATGCCGGTCGAAGCGGAGCTTGGGCAAGGGGGGGGGGGAGAGAAGGACATGCTTCAATGATTATTCTCTCTCCTTTCTTTCTTCATCTAAAAATTTTCACTTTACACCCGTCGTCACCTGGTCTTCCCCCCCCCCCCCGGGACACGTGGCGAATTCGGATTGGTTGAGAATGACATCACGCCTGGTGATCCGAGAGCGGCAGCCGATGATCTCTCGGTCAACGGAGGGGGCGGGTGGTTAGGTCTTGGCTTTGGATTACCTCCCACCGTCAGGCGCATGAGTTGGCGACACGTGCAACTTGCAACGCCGTCTCGACGGCAAAGAAGCTCATCTAAATTAGGTGAAGTCTCGATGTCCGCGAAACACGTGATTTTAGCGTATAATTGGCGATCCAATCAGTGAAATTACTGGTCCTTGCTGATACGGAGAATCGAATTGACGTAACATTTCTATATAAATACTATCGTGCCATTAGTTAATTTTTTTTTTGTTGTTGTTTTGTTGATGTATATATTGTACTAGATAAGTTGGTTTGATTTGCGCTATAATTGTTCCTACTCGCTCATCTTGTGCATTGAGAAATGACTTCGGTTAGTTTCTAGTTGAGTTCGAAAGCATTTCCTACTTAGGTTGATTAAGTGAGCCTCTCTTACTTAGATTTTCGCCCGCGACGGTGACACTATTACCTCGAATAGATCGAGTAACTCTTGGAGTCACGGCGTAATGCTAGATAAGGCGAAACACTGAAACATTATATGATTGAAAGACCGCTTAATATATAAAGTCCTTCTATAGCAACTTCAATTGCGATAAGGCATTGGGCAAACATCTTATAGTTGTAACACCTCTAAAACTGTAGTTGCTTAAAGTAGTTTTAGGAACCTGTCTGACCCATTTTAAAGGTACTGTAACTTTTAAATATGTATTAACAAATATATTATTTGCAACACTTTACTTCTTAACTGCGGCACTAGACAGTTACGGTTCAATCATGGATATACCAATTGTGCTCTATGACGGAATAATTCGCCTTCTCGATTGCAATGCAGTATAGGATAATTTAGTCAGTTTGGTTAGTCTCCATTGCTTTGCTTGCTTATTTATGCGGTATTACTCTTCCAAATCATGAGAAGCCATATTACGTACCATGCAAATTCATGGACATATTTGCTTCCTTGAGCTGCACTTTAGCCATTTACGCAATAGAAGAGACAATGGGAAATCAAACCCGTGCTTCCTACAAACCTGTAAGGCCATTGTCCTAATTCATTGAACTCCTTCACATTGTCAACGAGGCCCGACCTACCCCTTAGAAAGTGGTGATCAAATGAAAAAGAGACATACAAAGACAGCTTCAAAGCCTTTGACTTTTCTTCACCTTATCCAATTTGTCAACTTCCATGTATGAGGCGTATAAATAGAGAGAGATAAAGGACGTAGAGAGATTCAATTGTTCCCCGATCTAGCTAGTTCTCTCTAGATCCATCCCCAATCACTCTCAATTGAAAGCTTGTTCCGCGATCACATTGTCCGCATTTGATACTTCTTCTACCGATATTGGTGCCCCAAGAAAACTCAAGTTCCGTCTTCTGCATAATCAAGCGCATGTATCATGGCGAAGATTCTTGAAACGGGTTATTGCTGCGGAAGAAGGTCCAAGATGGGGGGATCGAACCCCACGGACGACATGGTTGGCCATGTCATCGCGGCTCAGCAAGAAGGAATCAGGACGGTTCGGTCGTGCAATTCGTGCGAATTCTCGAGCCACCCCGACGTCTGCATTTGCTTGATTACTTGGAACATGAATGGCCAGGTGTGTTACGTACTATTTTGATGATGCTCTTGAGATATCCCACTCGTCTATAATTAAATCTCTTCTCAAAGGAGTTACCGCCCGTTGCTTTCAGAGAATTGCTTTTATTTCGCCAATAGCGTTCCGAAAAATAGGGCATAGTCAATTTTAAAAGTCGCTGAAGGACTTGTTTACGTGTTTATAGGTATCTCATGAAGATCTTGCGGAGCTGGTCGGAAGCAAGCGGAAGTTCGACCTGCTGGTTGTGGGCTTGCAAGAAGCGCCGCGAAAGAGCACCTCAAGAATGTTGCAAGCAACTTTGGCGGAAACACATCACGTGTAAGAAAGCTGCCATAGACATTTCTTTTATCTTCTCGTTTCGTATTATTTCATGCCTAGCCATTCATGATCAGATCGTTCGAGAGAAGCTCCTGCCCTTTTCTATATCTTCAGCTAGTAATGCCCTCAATTAGTAGGCCCCGTACATAATAATGTTCCTACATATATATGGCCCTTAAAGCGCATTTGAGTACCTGCAGTCATCCCTCCGAACTTTCTATGTTTCTGTAAATTTTTAAGGGAAAAAACCATAAAAAACTCCAAACTTTGCCACTTATGACACATTTACCCCGAATTTTTTTTTATGTCATAAAAACCCCAAACTATACAACTTATGACACATTTACCCCAATTTAATGTAGCCTAGGGCATTTTAGTCTTTTTTCCCTTTTCTTTTTTTTTTTTCTGTTTTTTTTCTTTTTTCCGGTCTCCGGCGAGGAACCCTCGCCCCGCCCAGGCGAGGGCTGCCCTCGCCGGCGTCGGGCGAGGGCAGCCCTCGCCTGGGCGGGGCGAGGGTCCCTCGCCATCGCCGGCGAGGTCGCCGAAGACCTCGCCGGCGAAGGCGATCGCCTGAGACCGGAAAAAAGAAAAAAAAAAAGAAAAGGAGAAAAAGACTAAAATGCCCTAGGCTACATTAAATTGGGGTAAATGTGTCACAAGTTGCATAGTTTGGGGTTTTTCTTGACACAAAAAAAAAATTCGGGGTAAATGTGTCACAAATGACAAAGTTTGGGGTTTTTGGTGGTTTTTTCCCAATTTTTAATCTCTTACTGCATAACTTTGGTTTTCTTCGTCCAAAAATGTACATGTGTTTTGGTGACTTGAACTCATATGACTACAGAGTACTGACCTCTAAATGGGCCAGTATTTAATTTCTAGTGACATTTGTTCTTAGCCTAAGAATAATTGGAATATGATAATGCATCTCCCTTATGAGAGCACCGTTCTAAAACTAGGAAAAGAAAAGAAAATCTCCCTCTAAGATCACTTGCATCATCAAACTACAACTCCAATCTTGCCTACTCTTCCCTTTCGTGTTGATTCAATGACAAGGTCATCAAATACTGGCTTCGAATCTAATCACAAAATACTTTTAACTTTTCGAAGGATGGAAAGCATCCAAACCGAAGTGATTTTAATTTGAACATTTATCTAGCAAATTTTAGCAGCCTGAAAATTATTTTCAGCCCTTGTGTGAACCCTTCAATTTGGAAACCTCAATGTTCGAGGGCAATTTGCAACCGATCAAAATATTGGACAGATAATTGTGAAGTCGAATTGGTTTTTGGTTATTATATTTCCATCTTTGTTTTTAGATTTTTGATGGTAGGAGATGAATACTGACTTTCTGTGTGCGACATGAAGCTTGCTAGGAAAAGTCATCTTGCAATCCGTGCAGCTATATATCTTCGGACCCAAGGACTCAGAGTTGTACACCAACGGTACGTACTTAGGGTTTTCCAGGTTTTGGTGTGTCAATCAAATTCATCAACAAGATTGGAAAAACAAGACAGCTCCAGTCATAACCTCCTTCTCTCTATCAAATTTTGTATTGCAGAACTGAAAGTCGACAAGCAATCCGTCGGGGGACTTGGAGGACTTATTAGGAGGAAAAAGGGTGCAGTTGCGATCCACATCAACTTCAGAGGTATCCGAATGGTGTTCATCTCCTGCCATCTCTCTGGTAAGTTTTTCAGATCCGACTGCTTTTCATACCAAAATGGTAGGGCCATATGGTTCGGTTAGATGTTCGAGTTCGAAAGGACTATATAGCATTACTTATTCCTTTTAAATAAGGTTCTGAGGGGATAAATACATGCACGACTGTTTTGCTACCAGACTTTGAGTCCACCCCACGCTTTAAGTTTGGTTAATATCTGATAACAAAACAGTAGGATGAGTCAGCTGACGTCCGAATCTTTGCTCGTATCATTCATCTAAGAAAGCGTGTAAACTTACATCTTATACATTAAAGATGGACATGGAATTGATAGAAATTCAAATTTTGATAAAAACTTCTCCGGTAACTTAGCATTAGTCTCGACTCTTTCTTTGTAAGCAGCTCATGCACACAATGTGGAGGAGAGGAACTCGCAGTTCAGGCGCATATCACACTCCCTCTTCACCAAGTCCAAGCACTGGAACCCGTACGCGCCACCTGCCCAACTCACCGTCTGGTTGGGTGATCTCAATTACCGGCTGCAAGGCATCGACACCCAACCAGCCCGCAAATTGATCCGCAAAGACCTCCACGCTGTGAGTGATTGTTTATTTGTTCATTTACCAAAAACAATAGTCTCACCCGAGATATCACTGTTTGTTCTTCACGAGATTATGTAAGAAAATTACTACATCTGTGATATTGAAGCTGATTTCTGAACTCGAAATCAGAGAGCGCTTCATGATGAGGCTGGAAAAACCTAGACAGTAAATTGTGTGGGTGCAGATGCTGATAGGCAAGGATCAACTCTTGCAAGAGGCTGAGAGGGGAGAGATATTCTGCGGATACAGCGAAGGTACGCTCAAATTCAAGCCCACCTACAAGTATGATGTTGGAAGCAGCGACTATGATACAAGTCATAAGGTACGACCACCCCATGAAACCCACCGGCTTCCCCAACTCCCTATCCACCCTTTTCTAATTTAATTGCTTAGAGATTAAATTATCATCACATCAAAATTAATAAGTGAGACAAATTAGGATGTTGGGTTCTTGATTTTGGTATTTAGATTAAAGTTTTCACAAGAGTAGTAGTAGTAGTAGTAGTAGTAGTAGTAGTAGAGAGAGAGAGAGAGAGAGAGAGAGATTGCCTTTTACACATAGAGTGAACTCCACGCAATGAAAATTAACGAGATGGGTGGCTTGTTTTTCCACAGAGAATTAAGAGAGAATTGTCCAAAGTTATATATAAATAAGTGATTCTAGCTAATCATAGTTTTGACTTTGCTGGTTATAATGCAACGCATGCTCCCACTCAAGTTGTTAATCAAAAGACTAATGAAAATGTAGTTATTTACGTTCTCGAAGTGCAAGCTTTTATAATTACAAAACTTAATTCATATATTAATAAGTTCAAGTTCAATATATCTTTATTATGCTTTATGTCCAATTTCATCATGAAAAAACTAACACGAACTAAAGGAAAAATAAATATAAGTATATTTAATATCTAAATAAATTGGTAATATTGACTTTTGAAACTCATTTTTTTATATGATCTATCTTTTTTCCAACTTTATGCCTATATTTAATAAGATTATCCAAATCTAATATTATATATATTGTCTCTAATATAATTGACTTTGATAAAAAGCTATGTGAAGCATGAGCAAGAGCGCTACTATTAATATGATTTGCTCTTGCGATTTAACTACGACTATGTTCTTTCATACTTGTGCTAAGCCAATGTGTATTTTCTATGGGTCAATGGATAGCCAATATATAACCATGACTTTATTGTAATTTTCTCTTGAATATTCAATCGTGAGCTTTTTTTTAATGTTCTCTATCTTGATAGCATTAGAAGACACCTTAAATTTTATCTCTACATGCAATAACGTTTATTGTCAGCTATCTAGTTTGTCTCGTATTTACAATTTGTGTTACATCTATTTTCAGTCTTTTCCAATTAAATCTTCTGAAGGCGTTTAGTGACAGAAATAAACAATTTCATTCATCTACCAAAAACAGAAATGCCACCAATCTTTATTGTCCTAATTTTTATCTAATCTCCATGTATCTTTCAAAAGATATTTTGCGTCTTGCTTGGAAAAAGAAGTAATTGATTTAACCAATACGTCCATCGTGGCCTTACTTGCACACGAGTCACCAAAAAAAGATTCGTGCAGTTTTCATGCAGTTTTATGATATATTCCTTGACGTAAACAAGGTAATACAAGAAAAGATATTAAAAAAACAAGTCAAATTTAAAGAATAGAGGCGAAAGTAGAATAACCAACCTGCCACTTTCTTATTTTGTTGTTGTCGCCTAATTATACGTTTGAGTAGCGATTTGAGAGAACTCATTTATGCAAAGATTTCCCTAAATATACACTCTTCTTTGGACTCATACTTATTTTCAAAATTATATTACTACGATATCCAGTAGACACTTCAGCAGCAAATTTCTTTTAGATCAAGCGATGACCACGAATTAAATTTAGAGTACATTTTATGGCTTGTTGTTAAATAAGTTCAGTTCTTTCTCCTTCCAAAGAGAAAAATGTTTTGACCTATTTTTTTCTGGTGCAGGTACGAGTGCCCTCATGGACGGATAGGATCTTGTTCAAGATAGAAGATGCCGACAGAGTCAAAGCAATTTTACGGTTTTATGAATCGGTGGACTGTATTGAGAGTTCTGATCATAAGCCAGTGAAAGCCCATCTATGCTTGAAGCTTGACCCTTTCCATGATCAATGAAACAAAGACATAGAGTTCTTGAAACGGAGTTGTACGTTTATAGTGTGTTTGGTAACTATTTTGTTCTCGAAAATAATTTCTACTCAGAAATAATTTTTTTTTATTTTGTTCCCGAAAATAATTTTGAAGCATTTAAAGGCATTTGGTAACGGCCCAAAATTTCTATTCCTAGAATAGAAAAAGAATAGAAATGAGTTTGGTAACTACACAAATTTTTTTATTAATAATATTTTGAATATTTTTAAATATTTCTTTCTCTTTTATTTTCTTCTTCTTCCTTGACCTATGGCTGGGTCACCACCCACAGGCCAGGGCTAACGAGGGCGAGGGCTGGACCCTTGCGGCCTAGGCGAGGGCCGCCCTCGCCGAATTTGGCGAGGGCGGCGATACCCTCGCCGACCTTGGCCTGTGGCTGGTTGCCGACCACCGGTCACAAGCCAGGAAAGAAGAAGAATCGACCACAGCCAAGAAGGAAAAAAGAAAAAAAACAAAAAATTCTCTTCTATTTCTAATTCTTGTTCCCAAAATTAAGAATCCACTTTTTTTTTAATTCTTTATTATGTTCCAAAATTGATTTTGAGAACAAATTTGTGTCCGGAAACCAAAAATTTACAAAATAGATTTCCGTTCTTCTTTTGTTCTCGAGAACAAAAGAATAAAATCAGACACTGTTTGGCCGATTATCAAATAGGCCCTTATCCTTTTCCTAGAAGTATATGTTCGCTTGAAAACTGCTGGCTTAGAATCATCAACTGGACAATGGAAATAATTGCGCTTCGACTAATCAACGATCTTGAACTAACATCACAGTCCCTGTGCTTCAACTTGACGGATGATTGTGCACTGAGAAAGGAACAAGAACTTGATGATTGGGTTCAAAAAGCTAATGAAATGTAATAAAGTCCATTGACAGAAGGTAATTCTTAGTTCTTTAGGAGTTGGTGCATGCCTCTTCTCGGACTAAATCTCCCTTTTATGCTTGTAATCATCCACAATCGCTCCAAAGCTTTTGTTAACTCTTCAGGCAACCATCTTTGCCCTTGCCCATTGACCATAGTATCTCAATTTTTATCTTTCTTAACACCCATCGATTTTTCCTTGACCACTTATTGGTAGTAATTGTTAGGGGGATTTTTTCGTGTAGATGCAACAATAACATTATGAGAAAGGAAAATGCTTAAAGGATGGTACTGCCACTTTCCATAAAATGACGATAACCTCCTGACAACACATCCCCATGTGTCTGGGGTGAAGCGGCCAATTTTTTTAACATTTTTTAAATAGATTTTGTCAATTTGAAATATCCTAGTCTTGAGATGTGTGGTCAGGAGGGTACCATCACTTTGTGGAAAGTGACGGTACTGTCTTCTGAGCATTTCCCTGTGAGAAATACATTCGATCCGTAAACACTCAGCACCAAATGTTAGAAAAAAAACACTCTCCGTGCTTGTATTATTTTCATTTATGTCTATTTTTCGGTATAAATTACCAAACTTGTGATTGGCATTTTGGAATTTGGTTTCAGGTAGAGGCAATTACAACTATTGGGCCTTGCGGGGCCTGTCCAAAAGTGCCGTCGGGCCCTTCTAGCTCGGGCCCGGCCCATGGGCCGCCGAATGATCATGTCTAGTTTTCAGTAAGCTTAGGAAGAAAACCATGTATCAAGTATGACCTTTTTGCACTATTTTTGCAAGTGAATGCAAAAAAAAAAAAAAAAGCTTTGATGTCAACTGATAATGCTGGGTCGAAATCACATTAATAAGGAAATTTGATGCAAACTATATAGACATATAGTCAATTATTATGCAATTATTCTATTTTAGAATAGCAAGAGCTCACTCTTTCTGTTTTTAGATTAAATCGATGGTCAATTCGTATTCCAATGAACGTTATTGTCCGCATAGCAAGAAATTTTGGGTGATTGTGTGAAGGGAAGAAAATGAGTGAATAGTAGGAAGTTACCGAAGATTTGGTAACTTCGCTCTTTCTTGTCTTTGAGTATTTAATACAAGAATAATTGGAGAAATTTAAAGATGAAAGACACAATGGACTTGATAATATAGATATAACACGGAGCAATATTTGGACCGTGTGTTTCTTACTTTTCAAATTAGATGGTGTAAGACATAATAGATGTTGGAAAAGCACCGTCTTTCGACAATTAAGACTAGGGAGGAGCAAAAGATCTAATGTGAGTATTAAGCTTCGCTTGTTTCATAGAAGATGAATTATTTGTAAAATATTTTCCTTAAAATGGTTGCTGCATCATTTGAAATAATTAATCAATGAAGATGAAACTATTTTTCTTTTATTCATTTTTTGAAGTGATTTGAAGCGACCAAACTTTAGGAAATATATTTTTCAAATCATATATTTTTCACGAAACAAATGCGACTCTTACTTTAAGCTTTTCTTTTCAAATAATTGAAGATGGTAACTTGTTCCTTTTTGGGCTTGTGATAAGTTGACTTTATTCTAGGGGGAAGAAAACAAATGGTTATCATGATCAAGTGAAGAGACACAACGGCGAAAATCAAGCCTTATGGTGCCTGATTATCGCTCGAGTCATGTAATTGTGAGTCCTGAGTATGACGGAGAGAGAAAACAAACCATCGACAGATATCAAATAACTAAACCCATCCAGCAAGTGGGTTGGGTTTGGATTGGATCACATATGGTCCGACCTAAACTAACACATTAACCCGTTTATAAACTATTTATTCGCAATACAAATCTATTGACCTATATTTGACTCAGATCATACTCGAGTCGATCCATATTGGGTCATAAAAGGCACTTTTGACTTAATAATTTAGATATAGATAAGGCACGGAGCAATATTTACTTCGAGTTTTCGTTTTTATTTGGTCAAACTACGTGTTATAAGATATAAAACATGTGGGAAAAAGCACCTTCTTTCGATTATTAAAGCTAAGGAGGAGCAAAAGATCTAATGTGGGTACTTCAAGCCTCCTTTTTTTTTTCAAATAATTAAAGCTGGTAACTTGTTCCTTTTGGGTCTGTGATAAGTTGACTTTCATTCAAAGTATAGAAAAAAACAAAAAAAAAAAAACAACGGTTGCGATTGAGCGTGTGGAGAGACACGGGCGGCGAAAATCAACCGGCGAGAAAAGCGGTACGTCGCGGACGATGATGATGATGATCTCAATCATCGAGAAGACCCAACTGCTCCTTTTTTTCCCATATTAAATAAAATTGGAATTCAAAATAATAATAATAATAATAATAATAATAATAATAATAATTGAATTTCAATTTCTTAAGGTATTGACCTTTTTTTTTAAAAGGGGAATTTATTCAGCCATCTTCTTTGACGTCCAAGTCATCAAACTCGTCTCCCGACACTCCACTCTGGTGCACGCGTTTAGTGTCTAAAAAGAAATAAAAAAGAGTGAGAATGAAAAGTTGCTTTGCTTTTCCTTGCCTCTTGGGGTTTGACATGGTCACGACGCTTTTATTATTACCCTTTTGCACTCCACCGTCTTCAGCAATTTACAGAATTGCCATCAAGATTATATAATTTTTCGAATTAATACCATAAAAAACCACAAATTTATACATCTACAACAAATTTATCTCAATACTAATTTATTTTATTACCAAACAGATACTCATGTGATAAATTTACCTAGCATTAAATTTTACTATCAAATTGCTGAATTTGATAATACGCGATAATTTACTGGTGTACCAATTTGGGATTTTACTCTCCATTTGTCATAAATGTACCAATTCGTAGTTTTTCGCGGTATTAATCCAATTTAATGGAAACTAATAAAGGGTAAATTTGTCACAAATGTACAAATTTAGGGTTTTTGATAGCAAAAGAATTAGTAGCATATGTAGCAGTTCAGAGATTTTCATAGTCAAAAAATTAATTTAAGATAAATTTATCATAAGTGTATCAATTTGGGGCTTCAAGTGATATTGACCCTGGTTTTTGAATTGTTTAACTTTTTTCTCCCCCCATTAAATGGCTCTTAGGAAATACTCCCATTTATAAATAAATTACAAGAGCCATCACAAAAAATAACAAATATCAAGTCTCGTTGCATCTGATTATCACCCAAAGAGTATGAGCCATCAACGGATATCAAATAACACAATACGAGAGTAGTATTAATTAACATTTTTGCTTAATGGCGGGAATATATATATATATATATATATATATTTCGTGGACAGGTTCTAGTTTTAGGAAAGATGTAACATATAGGCAAAGTAAGTTTTAAGAAGTCTGAAGAAATAACAGTAAAAGTTGCTAAAAAAGTTTGGAGAATTGAGCTCTACCATTTATAGATGTACACCATATATACAAGAAAAAAGATTTATGACCTGTTATGTAGTTAAGACAGTCAAAAAAACAATCTCGGTGATCGAAAATGATGGAACTTTTGAATTACTTTCGAAAGGATTAAAGGTGAAAAGGGCTTGTTTGTTTGCCATCAATCAACAGCAAACTGCGTATTTTGGTTTTATATCGCCTATTTAGATATTATTTAGAATTTTAAAAAAAAATATGTTGATCTATGTATCAATATTTGTATGTCGCGAAAAATTTAGGTGTTTCAGGTTTAAAAAAAATTAAATTGCATGAATCACAAGATTCTAATTAAGTAAAAAGAAAAAAAATTAATCGAAACACACTCTAAATCACTCTCCACCTTCAACCCAGCAAAAGAAAGACTTTTAGAGTTCACATCCTTCCATTCTTTTTTTTTTCCTTTTCGTGCCCTTCAAAGTCGAATACTTTCCCGGTGCTTTGCTTTCCAAAAAAAAAAAACCACAAAATTTACTTGTACTTAACTAATAGTATAGTAAAATTCTTCAAATTATTGTGAGTGATTGTAGCCGAGCTTAGTAAATTGTCCCCAATAATTGGTAAATGAAATATTAGTAACCATCCTTGGCATTTAATAACTTGCTTAAAGTCCAAAAGGTAGAGCAACTGAGTAATTTTCCGTGAGAAGTTATAACCAACCTGAATTTGTCTTAAATCTTTCGCTCTATTCTTATTACCTCCACCATCATAACATTCCTTTACAATGTGTAGCCATGTCAATGACCAAAAAAAAAAAAGAAGACCAATTCTTCTTATATGCTATAATCTTTCTAAATTAATAATAACATCGATAATCATATAATCAATTATTTTCTCTCGTCATTTGTAATTTTCTCTCCACGTGAAATCATTCAACAGTTCTTTTTATTTTGTGGTCTTTCGATCCAATGGTCCATATTATATACGAGGTCGATTCCGTGAATTGTCAAACTAGACCCTAAAAAATTTCTCACGCTTTCCTCAAAAAACCTTATGTTTTTTGTTTCTTTATTTTTATGGTTAATACCATGAAAAATCTCAAATTTGTACATATGTGACAAATTTACTCCAAACTTATTTTTTGATCACCAAAAACCCAAAACTGATACACGTGTGATAAATTTACCCCAAATTAATTTTTTGACCATAAAAAACTCAAAACAGGTACATTTGTAATAAATTTACCCTCTACTAGTTTCTATTAAATTTGATTAATTCCAAGAAAAATCACAAACTGGTACATCTGTACTGCCACATGTCATCTAACTCAGCAATTTGACGGTAAAATTTATTGAAAACTAATGGAGAGTAAATTTATCACAGATGTATTAATTTGGAGCTTTTAGTGGTCAAAAATTAATTTGAGATAATTTATTATAAGTATACCGATTTAGGGTTTTTTGTGAGATTTACCTCTTTTCTTTTTTTTTTTTAAAGACGGGGTCTTCCTAGGAAAACTTGTCCCTTAAGCTCTCTCCTTCCTTTCTTTTCTCCAAACTTCCCAAAATTTTCCTTATATTTAATCTAACACGGCGAAACAGCGTTAGAGAACTCGCGACGACCGAGAAAATTCAAAAGCTTCCAGCTGGGGGGTGGGGTTGCGGAACCTTCATCCATGTCGGGACCGTGTGAACATCATCAACCTGCCAAGTTTTTGTTTTCGTGGGCTTTGTGGCCCTCCCCGAATTTGACTTTGACTTTTGCGTCCGATTCAAGCACTCCCCCTCGTTCGTTTCCCATCCACACTTGGTGCTTCTGTTCCTTCTTGGACACCGTCTGTCGAGTCAAGTCAATCATCATCTCGGGGGATTGCTCTCCGATGTTGGTTTTCCCCCGGACAAGCGCCGAGACTTCCCATTTCTGATCTGACGAGAAGAACCCAGAGCAGGGTATCTCTGGCTTTCCTAATCTTCTTTCTGGGTTGCCGTCTTTCCGCGAGCCGAGAGAGAAAGATCAAAGAGGGGAAAAGAGGCAAAGAGGGTGAGATAAAGATTGTGGGGTGTGATCGGGAACGTCTCTAGGACGACTTGGCTGCTGCTTTTTTGGGCGAATCAGGATCTTTTCTCATCTGGGTCTCTTCAAACTTCCCAGTTTTTAGCAGGCTCCTCTGTTCTTTTATTTGAGGCGGGTCAGTCCTTTATTGCTCTTTCGCTGTCTCTTCTTCCATGTGAATCTGCAGCTAAACTCTGTGAATCCGTTTCTTTTTTCTTTAACGAATTGATATCTGTTGGTTTATCTCTACGACTACATAAGATGTTGTTCGGGAAATTCCTCGTGCATTGTTCAAACGAGTCCCAGGTTGTCTGCCTTTTGAGCTCCGTCAGGCTCTGGTTCTGTGAAGGCTGGTGGGTGATTGCATTTTCTTGTTTTACTTGTATATCTGCCTGTTGAAGAAAAAAATTCAGTATTGGCTTTAACATCTAATCGGGGAACATCTGCTTGCTTGAGAATTGCAGATTACGAATGTTGGTATCGTTTCTTGAGCTTTGAGGATCCGTGAAACCCTTTTTACCCTATTCAAGAATCGAACCTGTGCTAACATGTTCATGCATTCATCTTATTATTGCCATAAGTTGTCCTTGAGCTGATTCTTCTTGCTCGGGAGTAATTAAAGAGGGTTACATGGTCGTTTTTCTTTCTGGGTTCTCTTGTTCACCTGCCACAAAAATGTAAATTTACCTGATGATGCTCCTGTATTGCCTATTGGTTGCTCGCAGATGATAAACACCACGAACTGTTTCAATCCATCTAGTTATTATGGAAAACAACATAATCAGGAGCCATTGTCTTAATCTAATTAAACCTATAAATTTTCTAGTAGTTACTTGACTGAATAAAATTTCTTATAGGTGCCAACGTCAATGACCATGAGCGGATAATAGTATGCATCATGAGTTGGCTCAAGAAGATTTTCAAAGGTTCCAGCCATAAAATCACGGAAGGGCATATCCGGGGACCTTATGGGGAGGGTCCCAATTATAACGCTCCTTCCACTTCAGGGGTAATCACATCTATGAGTTCTTGCCATATTCCTTCAATATAACCATGTCTATCACATGTTAACTTAGTTTTAGTTTTGTTTTGCTTGTCTCATCATCATCCTGCTAGGGGCTGGATGTAACTCGCACTTATTTCTCAAATGAGTTTGATCTGAATGACTTGTTGTACATGATCAATGGGCTGATGGAGTTAGTTCATCATGTAATTGGCACTTAATGTGTGAAAGCAGACATTATACTACCACAGAATACAGTAGTCATCCTATTTTCCTTGATGTTGTCTGTCAGTATTAAATTTTTGTAATGCAATTCAGGTTCCTGATTTGCTCTCTCCTTTTAACCATTTGGTGGATGACTAAATGTAGGCTGCACGGTCGGAGTACGAGAATCAAGATATAGATCGTGCCATTGCATTATCCCTTTCAGAAGAGAGCCAAAATCAACATAATGTGATTGGTGAGTGATATGGCTAACTGGCCATTTATTTCATCGGTCAAATTTTGACTCCATATTCTATTAAAGAGCCAAACTATATGCTTATAGTTTGGCTATAATTCTTGAGCAACAATGTATAATTAATTATTCGCGATGATGTGCATCTTTAAGCTATGATTTGTGGATGTCTTCTCCATGTTCAAAACCTTTTATACTGAAATTTGAAGTACTTTCTAATTGGACTATCGGATCAGACAATCAATACCAATTGGAAGAAGATGAACAACTGGCTAGGGCCATCCAAGAAAGCTTGAATGTTGAGTCTCCTATGGTTAGAGGAAATGGCCATTCTCCTTTCCCATATGGAAATGGTCATACACATCAACCTGTACCATTCTCCTATTCCACAGGTTACAGGTATGACAGCTTTTATATTGTGGAAAATTTGTTTAAGTTTCATTTTGTCTCAACTTAAGTTCTGTTTATAGAAAATTTGGTCCTAGGTTAATGGGCACTGCATGAGTTTGAAAGTAATTTTGGAGTAGGTGGGGGATGAGAAAACCTTTTACCCTAAAGTTACTTGAACAAGGTTAAGCAAATGTTATACTTGGATGGAATGGTTTATTTTCTCAACCTTATTCCACAGAGTTTGATTGTGTAACATGGGCTATCTTTCTTATTGAGGTTGTTGTGAACTTATGTCTGGATATTATGAACTTATTTGGATGTTAAAGGTTGAATAGGGAAGGGCGTAGGAATAGTTGAAGTTTTGCACTTGATTTCTCTTTGATTCAATTAGATTTGTATTAGTACAGAGGTCATGTTAACCATTAGTAAAGCGGTAATGTTAATAAGTTCCCCCAGGACATTAGTCAAGCATTTATAATAAGGGAAACTTGGAATTTTTAAAATACTAATTACATGCATCAATAGAAAAGTTGATCTTGTAAAGTTTGAAAGCTCCCATTCGCAGTTGCTTGACAAGTGGCCTGAGGGTACTATGGTAACAGTACAGAGACTTAATATATTTATGACAAACTACATTTTCACTAACTTCTTTTGAAAGAAATGTTTGAATTATCCCCCTATCTGACACATTACACAAGTTTCACCTTTCAAAACTTTGGATTTACAATGTTCATGCTCTGCAAAGTTTTGAAGTTGTGTAAAATATGAAGAGGTGTGTTGAACATGAAATGCAGCCTTGTTTGTGGGCTTATGCTTTTAGGACTTCGTGTACACTCATATTACAGAGCTTCCTGATGTATGTAAATACCATATCATTCCTACTTGAGCTTTTACTCTTTTGAAGTTAAGCACCTACATTTTCAACCTGAATAATTTACAGCTTCAAGGTAAATTCAATAGGCCTTACAATGCCGCTTATTACCATAAAGGAGACTGGTGGTTTACGATTTCCTTTCATTATTTCTATTGAAGTCTCTCTCTCTCTCTCTCTCTCTCTCTCTCTCTAAGAAACACCTTACTAAGACCCACCATCTGTTGAACCACAAACCTCCATTAGCCATTCAATCTTCAAATTGTATTTTGTGCTTGCTAACACTGACATGACTCTCTGACCTAATCTCATCCATAAGGGAAAGATAGCATATCATTTTCTCCAGATTTTTCACCAAGGAGGGGGTCATGGCCTTTTTCACGTGAATATCCATCATAAGCTTGTTGATAAGGGAAAGGCGTTTTCTTCGAGCATTAAACCAAAGAAGAAATGTTTACTTGTGTTTAGAATTTGAAGCAAAATGTGTCAAGCCTCCGATTTACCAAAGGTACTCTTTGGCTAGTTAACAGTCTAGGTTAGTTGGTCACTTCACATACTTCTTTCTAATCACTTGACGCTGACTTGTTGACGTGCTAGCTTCTTGTGAAATCTTTAAATATATTGGTAGTCAAGATAAATTCGGAAGAAAGATGTAAAATGTTTTCTTATCAGGTAAAATTTCCTTTTACCCTTTTGTTACAAAAAATCCAAGTGAACTATTTCCTAAGAAATTGCACTTTTTTTGGTGCCTATGCCTCTGTATATTTTCTTGTGATGTATAAGTTGTTCTATGGTACATTTTCCTTTTGTTATTTTGTTGCCAAAGAGTCCAAGTCAACTGTTATTTAAGGAACGTTTTACACATTTGTCATGCCTATGCATGGGTATATTTTCTTGTGAAACTACATATTTTAGTCCAAAAGAATGAGAAATAACCTTTTCTTTTGCATAGCATGTTAGTTTTTACCATTCCCGTTAAAATAGTTGAGGAAATAAAGGCTTAGACCGGGGGGACAAGATAAGAAGTATTTGAAAAATCCTGTAGAAGAAATCTTACACGAAAATTCACAGAACATAAAATTACTGAAGGTTGCCCTGTGCACCTATGAGACCAGGAGGTCAGTGGCCCGTGCGAGCCCCTAAGGTCTGTCATTGTGTTAGTGTGGCATAGCTATTTGGGATTTATGTCAAATTCCTGTTACCATTAGATTAGAAAGCCAGATTGACTTGCAATAAAAACATTTCCATTTGTGTCAATAATTAATTTAAGTGCACTGTGACTTTACTCATCGTGTTGTGTAAATGATAGGTGTCCAATATTGCTAATTCTTTCATCATTGACTATACGCAAGAATATAGTTTCATTAACTTTATCCAGCATGCCTTAATTCTCTTGTTTTTTTCTTCTGAAATTGATCATAGCATAAACATGACTATTGGGTGCCTTATTTTGTAGAATTTGTGCTGGGTGTAATGTGGAAATCGGTCATGGACGGTTTCTAAACTGTATGAATGCTGTTTGGCATCCGGAATGTTTTCGATGCCGTGCTTGTGGTCGACCGATTTCTGATTATGAGGTACATCCTAACCTAAATTTTTTTCTCTATAATTGATTCCTTTTGGGAATTTATACATTTTTGGTTGTTTACTAAGAGGGTTATTTGGGTGGTTTACACCAACTAATTAAGCAAAATTATTTGTGAATTGCAGTTTTCTGTATCAGGAAATTACCCTTTTCATAGGTCTTGCTACAAGGAGCATTACCACCCAAAATGTGATGTTTGCAAGCATTTTGTAAGTGTCATAGATGTACTTCTTTGAACTGGCTATAGCTTGAACTTGTTCCCCCTCATTGGATGTGATCATGTGATCTTTCAGTTTCCATCTGTATTAAACTGACTAACCCTACTCTGCATCTTGATCTCTAAAGTTTGATTGTCAATATCCTTATAACTTGTGTTCATTTTGTAAATGATTTGATCTCTCTATTGTGTAATAAGGAACTAGAACTAGAGTTCACTCATTTTTGTCAGCCGTCATTCTTAAATGAAGAATGACGAGAATTATCAGTTTATAGTAAAATCCTGCTACACTCAAGAAGGAAATCAAATTGAGCGTAGTGAATTTTCTGTTTCGTTAGGTTTACCAGAAACAGTGTTGAAATGAGAGGATGCAGATGACAATATCAAAATCGCAGATAAATAACATCATGAAATAGAGTGAAAGAATTGAGGGACACTAGGAAGGAATCAGGGTAAAATTGGAAAATATGGGCAAACCTTCCAATTGACCATGCTGTATATTTCTTTATATGGGAAAATGTGGGCGTTGTCGATTGAAAAGCCGTCGTATGCCTTAGGATGTAAGATGATGATGTACTATCTAAATACTGTGAATTATTTCTTTTGAGAAGCGCCACTAATGCTGGAATACGTCTCCATTGACAGATTCCAACGAACCGTGCTGGTCTTATTGAATATAGGGCACATCCTTTCTGGGGTCAGAAGTACTGCCCTTCGCACGAACATGATGGGACTCCAAGGTGCTGCAGCTGTGAGCGAATGGAGGTCAGTCTAATGAATCCACTCTATCTCCCAAATTAGCAAGATCCAGAAACCTATATTTGCTCAAAAAGTCATAGATTGAGATATTTTCTCCTCATGTGCAGTCACGAGAGATGCAATACGTCGCACTTGATGATGGTCGGAAGCTCTGTCTAGAATGTTTAGACTCGGTAATTATGGATACGAATCAATGTCAACCCCTATATCACAGTATACAGAAATTCTATGAGTATATGAACATGAAAGTGGAGCAGCAAGTTCCTCTTCTCTTGGTGGAACGTCAGGCTCTAAATGAAGCCAGAGAGGGAGAAAAAAATGTAAGGCTCAATATTATGCATTCCCTTTAAATGGCATGTTGATATACTGCATAACTACAAAGACAGCTAACTATCAACAGTCTCATCGGATGATAACACGAAGACATAGAAAAGTAAAGAATCTAACTTGCGAGGCCAAATGTACATGAATGTGTCTTTCATTCTAGAAAAATGGTCATGCCTTGACATGGTATTCAGCAAGGATTTGATGGCAAGACAGTCTTCTTTCTAGAATTTTTTAACATGGTTTACTGTAACTAGTCTCCGTATATCGATCGTTATCGATGTCACTTTTAGGGGTACATTCTTTTTGCATATAATCACTTCTGAACATTACTTTTTGACCAGGGCCATTACCACATGCCCGAGACGAGAGGACTTTGCCTCTCAGAGGAAAGAACCATCAGTACGGTAAGAACTCCTGTAGAATGCTCACCGTGTGAGCAGGTGAAATAGCATTTATTTGTCATCAATCACTCTCATATAACTTTCTACCTGCTATGGCAGATATCACGGAGACCAAGGATTGGGGGAGGCCACATGATAACAGAGCCCTACAAGCTAACACGATCTTGTGAAGTGACTGCCATTCTCATCTTGTATGGTCTTCCCAGGTATTGTATGTGCGTGATTTTTCTAGAACTCCATGGAGGAATTCATGTTTTGGATATATTTGTTTTGCTGTTGCACTCTATTGCACTTTTACCGTTCACTAATCCAAATGTTTGGGAACAGGTTGTTGACTGGATCAATTCTAGCTCATGAAATGATGCATGCATTCCTTCGACTTAATGGTAATTTCCTAGTCAGTGCCATTTATACAATGAAGTTTGCATGCTTTCGCAGATTGAATGGTACATCATTGTCATGAGCTCTGATGCTCGGATGACTGAATTAATTTTGTCATCATATTAAGTTCCTGTTAAGTAACTTGTCAGCGACTTGGAGTGACATATTATTATCATCTATGCTTAAGGTTTTCAATCTCTCCACCAAGATGTGGAAGAAGGCATCTGCCAAGTGGTGGCCCACATGTGGTTGGAGGCGGAGCTCAATTCAGAATTGAGCAGCCACAGGGCACCGTCCTCTTCTCGAGGACCGAAGGGAGGCCCCAAATCTCAATTCGAGCATAGACTTGGTGAGTTCTTCATGCACCAGATCGAATCGGACTCGTCCCCAGTTTACGGCGACGGGTTCAGGGCCGGCCAGAAGGCGGTGAAGAAGTATGGTCTCCGAAGTACCCTCGACCACATTCGGATGACAGGGAATTTTCCTTACTGATGCGAGATTCATTTATTTTTTTAATCAGCAGAGTAGAGGATGATTGGCCATTCATATTATTTCCAGAAGGTCAATGCGCAGGGTTTGGTAGTTGGTACATAGTAACCTAGGATGACATTCATTCCCTGCGAGAGTTCATTGTACACATTCTTTGTCCATTACAATAGAAACCACAGGATCGGGTCATACTCCTATACATTCATTACTAGGAGATTTTTCTCTCCCCCTTACACAGATATACCTTGTTTGCACTTCTATTTCTGCGAGGAATCGAATATCGAGTGTTCGCGAATGATGTGAGACAATGATAGACATAGGATGTGTGCACCCACAGAACACGACACTTTTCCTTTTTTAATGTGTACGAATTCATAAAGATGAAAGCATGTTGGTAATTTCCTAGTTTTCTTGATTTCAACTTTTCAAGAAAGGAAAATTAAGGAAGACTGTCAAACCCTTCGCATAACCTGCTTTTGAATGGAAACAGGAAGTGGAAAATCCCAGAGGACAACGAAGCGCAGCCTCAATTTTCCCATTTTCCCTTTTTCTGTTTGTCTTCACTTCTTGGTCTCTTGACAAGGTTTCAGCAAAATTATCACTGGCAAAGCGCTATATAACATTAAGGCTGACTCAATAACAAAGAAAGAAACGAACAGTCCTGTCCAAAGTCGGAACTTGAATGGCCCGATAATATGTCGGAGCTAACTTAAAGTCAAGTTGGCTTTTGTAAGGATAGGAACTCCACACCTGACATATAACTAAAAGCGGTATTGAGACGGGAGCCCGAGCCTGTAAACCAATCCGATTATACACTATAATTGGTTCAAAAGAGTCGAAACCCAACTAAACTCGATCTGAGCAGCCTCTCTACACACAAATGCAAAACGAGGGTGCTAATTGAGATGAAGATGTTTTCCGTTGGGGCAAAGCGAGAGACAAAGGGAAAAACTACAGGGGCTAAATAGTTCTCTCCTTTTTTAAAGGGAAAAAGGCACAAAAAATCCTAAATTATGTCCATTGTGACATATTTACCCTAAATTTATTTTTGTGACACCAAAAGTCACAAACTTGTACCTATGCGATATATTTACCCCAAAGTTTGGGATAAATGACAAAAAAAAAATCACTTGCTGAACATTACAAAACATGCCGCGTGGGCAGGTTTACAATATATATAAATATATATAAACAACACGTCAAGGTAACTATATATAAATATAAATATAAATCAAACTAAACAATGTCAAATATAAGCAACATGATTGAATATAATATAAATGAACGATAGAGCACAAAGTATTGGAAGAATGCAAAAGATTGTGAGAAAGCTTCTGCGTTGATTGGCCACCCCTGGGAACATCCCCCTGTTGATCGTCGGGCAGTCCCCAATTGCGCCATGAAGGAGGCCGAATTGCTTCAGATGCGCCGCCAAGTACACGCCCTGCGCCTGTGCTAGCGCCTGGATACCCTCATCCTCTTGCCGGCGTGCATGTACCTCTTGCACCTACAATGAAGAAAAGCAACTTTTTTCAATGAAGTGGGAAACTTAAGGCCTATGCTCATCCTCTTTCTATTCCATTCAGTACAGGCCTTACGGAGCTTCTCTATGAAGCTCACAACCATCACAAAAGTAGCTCAACAAGATATTCCACCTTGGCCAGTTCATAAGACTGGGACCATGCGTCTTGGCTCTTGAAGATCTTCACTATCCACGTGACCTTTATCTCCATCATAAGCCTTTCCGTTGCTATAATCTTGGTCTGTAAATCGGTTTTCGCAGCATTTTGTTTGGTCTGTCCAGCACCGACTTGACCCTTCATCATCTTGTCCTTGGTCTCTAGATCGAATTTCACCCTTTTTTCTTCGGTCTGTCCAGCACCGACTTGACCCTTCATCATCTTGTCCTTGGTCTCTAGATCGAATTTCACCCTTTTTTCTTCGGTCTGTCCAGCACCGACTTGACCCTTCATCATCTTGTCCTTGGTCTCTAGATCGAATTTCACCCTTTTTTCTTCGGTCTGTCCAGCACCGACTTGACCCTTCATCATCTTGTCCTTGGTCTCTAGATCGAATTTCACCCTTTTTTCTTTGGTCTGTCCAGCACCGACTTTACCCTTCATCTCTAAATCGAATTTCACAGCTTTTTTTTGGGTCTGTCCAACACCGACTTTACCCTTCATCTTGGCCTGGGAGGCATCTAACTGTTACGAGGAAATTCGGTCACGACAAAATATATCGTAACAGAAATTATAAAAAAACATCTCATCCACATCACATACTATCATATGCCGGTCTCAAAAAAAAGTGACAGAATTCAACCGATAAGAAGAAATTAAAAACGATCGTCAACTAACATATACAAATCACAACCGGCCTAATTGGACCTAAATACTACCCAACATAGGCACCAATCACAACATGAAGCGACAACAAAGAAACAGTAAGGGACGCGCTCAGTTAGGGAAAAAAAAATAAAACCCGTTTGACTTTGTAGATCACGAGCCCAAACTGCTTGAGCTTCAACTGGAGCTTCTCTAAGAGCTTCTCCAAGGCCTTCTCCGTGGTCATGGAGGCGGTGGGCATCTGGCCTTTGATGAGATGATGGATGAGGTTGTTGACGTGGACTGAGGGCTTGATGTGAGAGGCAATGAGCTTGGCATAGAGGAGGAGGCTCTGGTGGTCGGTAACACAGGGACCGATAGTGAAGACAACGGAGAAGAAGAAGGGGAGCTTCTCTGCGCTCATGGCCCGCACATCAAAGGTGTAGTTGACCGGCAAAGCATGAAACTTGACGCACTTTTGGGTCGGCCATATCCATGCCTTCTTCGCGAGCTTGACGTCCTTGATGGATCCTCCAGTTATGGCGAGGTACTCGGACGGGCCTGCAACGCGCCACATTCTGTTGAGGCTTTTGTTTCTTTACTAGGGTTTCTGATGATGATGGAGAAAGAAGAAGAAGAGACGGGGAAAGAGAGTTTGCGAGGAACGGAGATTTATAGGGGCGAACCGAATATACGATTGAAGAGAGAAAGGGAAAAAGAGATGAGTGATTTATTTGGAATAGGAAGGTGGAGAAATCAAATATGAAGGTCAAAATATTATATTTCCCTTTACAAAGAGGACACTTCCCCCATTTTCCTTAAGCTAATCGGAAAAGCCAAAAAGTTTTGTCTCCACTATCCCTAATTAGCTCTTCCCCGTTTTTGTTGGTGTGAAAAATTTATGCTAATGCTTAAAATTAAATAATATATGCACCGACAAAACAACTTCTCATTTCAATAATCTCATGTATTTACATGCATTTGGTATTTTATATGGGGGGTCGATAGGTAAAAGATGAGGTACAGTATTTATATTTCCCCATTTTAGAAGAACAAAGCTCAAGACCACTAATAACGAAATATTTGTACATGATCCGAAATAAAGAACTCAATTTCAAACACTCGAAACCTTTCGATTCATACAAATGTTAATATGTAGAGTTATTTCGAAATTTTCTAGAAGTGTTTAAAATTTAAAATGTTTTTTCCTAAAAAAAATACATCAAAGAAGTTGGGCAAATGACATTGATCATGAAAATACAGTGTTTCTACAATCGGGCGACTCATCTTTATTTCCATTTGCCTAATGTGCCAATTATTTTACAATTAATGTCTATAGATCTTTTCCGACAAAAAAAAAAGTGTCTATAGATCTTATTTCATTCAGTATTCTGGTAAAAAGCAAACAGATATATAAACAATTTTCAATAAGTCACATCACTGGCAAGCTGCCATCGCATCAGCATTTCACCAAAAAAATTAATTGAATTGCGGTTAAAATGCATTAATCCTTAAAAAAAGGAAAAAGAAAAGAAAATATTGTTGTATCCGATTATCGAAATTTAAGTTTAGTGACTTTCCATAGAATTTATCCGCAAACAAGTTGAGACTATCTTCTCGGGTTAAGGAGGATATTCTACCATTTGCGAAAGAGAATTATGATGTTTAGTATTGATTTGGAAAATAAAAAGGCCTTCTTCTATGGGAAAATAACAATGGCAGGACAGCCTTTATATGGGATTGTGAGGGAAATAGTTGTATTCGTTGTTTTTCCTTAGGTATGCGTCAGCTTATGTAAGAAAATGGTTAAATATCCTCTTAATGGCTAGGTCAAATACCATAAAAAAAAAATCTCAAACTATGCCCACCGTGACACAAATACTTCTAACTTTTTTTATGTCACAAAAAACCCTAAATTTACCTATTGTGACACAAATCCCCAAACTTTGTTTTTGTTATACGAAAAAACCCAAACTTATACGTGTGTGACATATATATATATTCTCTATTTTAGTTTCATCTAGGGTATATTTGTCGTACCAGCATAAGTTTGGGATTTTTTATGACACAAAAAAAAATCGGGGATAATTGTATCACAATGGGCAATAAGTTTAGAATTTTCGTGTCGTAATGTGCATACTTTGGGATTTTTTGTGATATTAACCTCAATAATTTAACAAGATGAGATCAATTGCATAGTACGTAAAGAATCATTCGCTAGGGTTTTATAATTGCGACAGAGGGGGGAGGGGGAACAAAATCAACTTGGAGGCTTGTTTAAACTTGAAAGATTAAAAAATGAGCACCAGCACCTCTGAGTATGATCCTTGAAGGCTTTGCAACCGTTTCTCGTTCAGAAAGAAGAAAGAAAAAATTGGGCTGAATGAATGCATTTGTAACCCTTGTTCAATCCTTTAGTTTTAAGTATGCATTTGCAGCTCGATGATCCCGCTTGATGGAAATAGTGTCCTAATTAGAAATGGTGGATGGAGGGTAAAGAGCTTCGCGCGATGGTTTCTTTTGCCATATTTGCCGGTTCAAGATGAGCATTCGATTTATGCAAAATCTATGACAATACTCTATCCTTTCAACTGTTCGTCTCGGTAGGTTTTTTGCGGCGACATTTTTATCGACTCTTTCAGAATGTTGACGTCCCCTTGGAGCAAGATGTCAATCATGAACCTCATACCAAAATTTGCCGGTGGATGGAGACCCAAGAAGAGCAATGGGGGTTTATCCACAAATGGTAAAAGCTCTTCTCATATGGTGAAGCAATTCGCAATTCGAGGTTGAAGGTCTCTACGGAAAGAAACCGAGATATATCCAAATCCCGAAGATTTGCGATGTATTGCCCCTAAGGGATGTGACGAGACCGGTTGACATCTCGACGGCAAGTTCAAAGCATAAGCAGACGATTTCATTATAGTCGCTGCAACGGTGTGAACCTTCTTAACTAATAATTTATCTTCTGCTATTTTTTATGTTTGGATATCTTTGATTGAATTAATGGCACAAAATTTTTGGTTCAGGTGTTCATAGTTATGAAGTAAAGATTCATCGACACGTCCTAAAAATGCCACATCGACATTTGACGAGTCGTTCTCCAAAATCTACACGGCACCCGATTTGTAAAAGCCATGTACAACTTAGCCCCATACTTAGAGCACTGAACAGCCGATGGCTCTGCTCGACATCTTTCATTGTTAATGCCAGCAAGGCAAAACTTTTTAGGATCATGTATACTCGAACATTCTTTTTGTAAATGTTGATATCATTTATATGGTCTCATGTGCTGATTAAGTCACTGTAGTTACCTTCTGTATGAGCAGAAATTGTGGATACCTCGTTTGTGGACCCAAACCCTTTAGTTGACGGGTACTTCACAAAGCCAGGAGAGGAGGCTATAACTTCGACTGGAGAGGAGCATAGCCCAGAGAAAAGTCTCGCGTCCATTGTGCCGCCCTACTGGTACATTTGGTTTACTCTAACTAAGGCCGGTTTTGGCGCATTGGGAATGGAGAGTTTCATTCACCGAAGGCACACGGGATAAGGGGAGAAGGAGGTGGCTGCATGGAAGTCCAACAATCCCCATGAGGTGGAATCAGAGATTGAATTCAGGCCGCTCGAACACCCAACCGAGCTGCCGGATGAAGACCACCCCGTGAAATGCCCAAGCTTTGCACTTCAGCTATCATTGTCTGTAAGCATATGCTTCATGAAGGTAGTTCCTCCAAATTCGACACCATGTTCACTCATCTATTTATAGACAGGAAGGAAGCTAACTAAAATCTCTATAGCGGATAATCTCAAGAAAGTTTGTGTGCCAATTGAACCGGGCAAGAGGAGGAGCTTGTTTAAGACTACGAATAGGGAACCCTTAAACACTAAAGGCACATACGAGACTTAGCCTTGTCACTCATCTAAAGTGTACTTTGGTTATGTTTATTTGATCCTTTTGCGAGTGAATATGAATGCCGCTTTGAAGGGGGCACAAACGAATGAGGAGCGAATGGCGAAGAGCACAAGGAAGAGAGCTGAAGCACGGGAATTGGCAAAGACAAGGTCATGGTGGCTTCTGAACCATCCGTCCTGCCACTGCGCAAGAGGCAGCACACTCGTATAATTCCACCTTTGCCTTTTCTGTTTATAGCACATTCGGTGGGGTTGTAATTGTCAAAGCTGCTGTGGTATCATTTCTGTCAAAGACTTATCCAGTTACCTGTCATATTACCAACAGTGTACCCGGAGAGGCCATATGTATGTTATCGACGGGCGAACTAAGTAGAAGAATTTCTTGGTACTTATTGACCTATACACGTATCTTACAGCACCCGCATGCCGAAAGCTTACACCAAGCAACTATGCTTTGAACATTGACTTTCTTACTTTGGCTTGGATCTTCTGACTGTGCTTGTTTTAGTTTTTGATAACAATGGTGTTATGATTGTGAGGGATTGTTGTATCATGACTTTGAACGTTTCTGGAATTAATAGCACAAGAGTCCTAATTGTTGCACTTGGAAGAGGAATTCCACCATCTTTCACATAATAGGTGAAGTCCACTAGACAACCAAAAGCACATGATATTGTTGGGACTAAGAGAGGAGGGCAAAGGCCCAAACTTGTACCGGTACGATACCTTTACCCTAAACTCTTTTTATGACATCAAAAATCCGAATCTTATACTCTTATGACACATTTACCCTACGAGTTTGGGGTTTTTTGTGTCATAAAAAAATAATTTGGGGCATATGTGTCACACGGGGCATGAGTTTGGGATTTTTTATGCTACAAAATAGAGTTTTGGATAAATATATCATACATGTATAAATTTTAGGTTTTTCGTATCACAGAAAAGAATTTGAAGTAATCGTGCTATCGTGAATATAATTTAAGGTGTTTTTTTTTTTTGGTGGCTTTTTCCCTTTCTTCAAACGACATGCAGGCCCAACAGCGGCCATAACGTAAAACCAAGCCCAAAATCCATACTCCCTCTCGTTCTGCCATTTTGTCAAACAACCTCCATTGTTAATTTGTCATGCAACAGAACAGGAGAAACTCGAACCTCGGATCTTGCTCGTCTCCATCGAACTCTGTCGGCAAGCAACGGTCGTCGCTCTCTCCATCCTCAACATGCAATACCGAGTCTCACCATCAACATGACCGACACCCATCGCAGACAGTCCGGCGCTCATCACTCCACAGTCTCTCACGCCCCTCTCTTCGCCTAAATGCTCAGGCACTCGTCAAGATCGCTCCTCCCCTCCGACCCCCGCCGACCGCGACCCTTCCACGCGTCGCCGTCCCTCCGGTGGAACCTCCGGGAAGAGTCCAAGCTGAGCCGACCCGAGCTCCTCGACCGGATCACGCGGATCCTGGTCCTCCGCCGCTCCGGCGCCCTGAAATGCCTGCCCTTCGCGTTCTCCGACGGCCTCCTCGGCTCTGTTCTCCACCGCCTCCGCTTGAACCCCGCTGCTTGCTTGAGGTTCTTCGAGTTCGCCTCCGAGCAGCAGGATTATAGGCCTGATGTGAAGGGTTACTGCCAGCTCGTTCATATACTGGCCCGAGCTAGAATGTACGAGGAGACCAGAGCTTATGTGAATGAACTGGTCTCTCTGTGCAGGAACAATTATGTTTCCTTTGTTGTGTGGGATGAGCTCGTGAGGGTTTATCGGGATTACGGGTTCTCGCCCGTTGTTTTTGATATGATACTGAAGGCGTACGCGGAGAAGGGCATGGTAAAGAATGCGCTCTATGTGTTTGATAAAATGGGCAAGTGCAGTCGAGTGCCGAGTTTGAGGTCTTGTAATTCTTTGCTGAGCGGGTTGGTTAGAAAGGGTGAGAGTTACGCCGCAGTTCTTGTGTTTGATCAGATGGTGAGGATGGGGATTGCGCCCGATATGTTCACTTGTGCGATAATGGTGAATGCGAATTGCAAGAACGGGCGGGTTGATAAGGCTGTGGAGTTTGTGGAGGAGATGGAAAATTCTGGTTTTGAAATGAATATAGTCGCTTACAATAGCTTGATTGATGGGTATGTGAGTTGTGGGGACATGGAAGGAGTTGAGAGGGTGTTGAAGATGATGGCCGATAAGGGAGTGTCAAGAAACGTGGTTACGTACACGTGTGTGGTTAAGGGTTTTTGCAAGCAATGTAAAGTGGAAAAAGCAGAGAAGGTTGTTCGGGCAATGGAGGATGACGAGTCCATCGTTCCCGATGAGCGTGCTTATGGCATATTGTTAGATGGTTATTGTAAGATAGGCAAAATGGATGATGCTTTAAGAGTTAAAGATAAGTTGCTGGAGCTAGGTTTCAGTTTGAATAATGTCATTTACAATTGCTTGATCAATGGGTATTGTAAATTCGGTCAACTTTCCAAAGCAGAGGTCTTGGTATCGCAGATGAGAGATTGGAACTTAAAGCTTGACTCCTACGGTTATAATGCTCTAGTAGATGGCCACTGCAGGGAAGGCTCGATAAGAGAGGCTTTTAGGTTATGTGACGAGATGGTTCACGAAGGAATCGAACCATCTGCTGTAACTTATAATACCCTTCTCAAGGGTCTATGTCGGGTCGGAGACTTCGATGACGCCTTACATCTGTGGCGTTTGATGCTGGAAAGAGGCGTGGCCCCTAATGAAATCACCATGTGCACGTTGCTAGACGTGTATCTGAAGATGGAGGATCTTGAAAGGGCGCTTTCTCTGTGGAAAGAAATCTTGGCGAGGGGTTTCGCCAAATCGAGCATTGTCTTCAACACCATGATCCACGGGCTGTGTAAGATGGGGAAAATGGCCGAAGCAGAGGAGATTTTCTGGAGAATGGAGGGACAGAGATGCTCACCTGATGAAATAACATATAGAGCCCTCAGAGATGGGTACTGTAAAGTAGGGAATTTCGAACGAGCTCTCGCCTTTTCGTCGAAATGCCAGACCGTATAACGAAATATAGAGAGCCCCTTCGCTCGAAAAAGATCATTCTTTCGTTCTTTATTTTGGCTGAGTTAAGCTTTCCCTACGTTGAGCTTCAAGCATCTCTTGAAACTCAATGTCACTATAACCTAGATGAGCTTGTTTTTTAGTACAGTTAGGCTTGCACTTGCTTTGAGTACAATAACCAGGAAAGAAATCCACAGGAAGAGCTCCAAAAGGAAGGGTAAGGGCCGACTAATAAAGGAAGCAACTGAGGCAAGGAGAAGTTGAGGTGCTTGTTTTAAAAAGGGTTTAAATTACGAAAAATCCCAAATTGATACATATGAGGCAATTTTACTCTGAACTAATTTTTTGACCACCAGAAACTTCAAACCGGTATACATGTGACAAATTTATCTCAAATTAATTTTTTGAGTACCAAAAACACAAAATTGATATACTTGTGACAAATTTATCTTCTGTTAAAATTGGATTAATATCACGAAAAATCATAAATTGGTACACTTGTGACCAACTGAGATTAAAACCTCAAATGGGTACACCCGTCAACTGCCACGTATCATCTAACTAAGCAATTTGATGGCAAATTTTAATGGAAACTAACAAAGGATAAATTTGTCACATGTGTATCAATTTGGGATTTTTTTGGGTAAAAAAATCAGTTTAGGGTAAATTTGTCACAGATATATCAGTTTGGGGTTTTTTGTGGTAATAACCCTTTTAAAAAGTGTCCAACTTTTATGTGAAAAAAAATTTAATTTTGAAATTCTTATGAAAAAGATTTACATTATTTCAAATGACTAACATGACTTTTCAAGGATGGAAGTATAATTTCACAACATTGTTTGTATAAAAACTTAGAAGTTACGTAAAATACACTCAAAACTTTGAAAGTCATATATGTTTATCGTCGTACTTAACTTTAGGTAAAATTTAGTTTTTCTTTCAATTTTTTGTATGGAAAAGAAAATTTTAACATGAGGGAGAAGTTCCATGGCCATCGAGGAACGAGGGAGAATAAGGTTATTTTCAACCTCCCTAAATCCTCTAGAGCTGTAACTACTCACACAATGCTTTTAAAGTAAATGTACTCTATGTTTATTCAAAATAAGCAAATAATTAGAAGCTAGTCAAATTTTATTTATGTAGTTGTTTCAAATAAAAGAAATAATAAACTAATTAAATTCCAAGCAGGATTTGGATCCCATACCTATCTCAAGTTTGAAAGAGATCTAAACCAAAGTTTACCATCTTAAACGCATCATGAAGCCATCCTTACCACGCCATATCTCTCTTCTTAAAACGTTACATGAGAACGGAAAAATGGATAGAGGTTTAACTGCTATAACAAAATAAAAGTTCCTCAAAAGTAGAGAAAATATTAAGATTGGAGAAATAAAATCAGGCTATAGTTTTGTTCAGGGAAATAACGCAAAAATGACTGAAGTGGATAATAATATTAGGGTTAATATCACAAAAAACCCTAAATTGCTACACTTGTGACAATTTTATCTTGAATTATTTTTTTGATCATAAAAAACCCCAAACTGGTACACCTGTGATAAATTTATCTTGACTATTTTTTTGACAACAAAAAATCTCAAACTGGTATACTTGTGACAATTTTACCCCGAACTATTTTTTTGACTACAAAAAACCCTATATTGGTACACCTGTGATAATTTTACCCACGAACTAATTTTTTGACCACTAAATACCCCAAACTGGTATATTTGTGACAAATTTACCCTCTGTTAGTGTTCGTTAAATTATATTAATATCACAAAAAATCACAAATTGGTAAACTTTTGACAAATAGAGGGGTAAAATCCAAAACCGGTACACATATCAATTACCACGTGTCATTAAACTTCATAATTTGACAGTAAAATTTAACGGAAACTAATAAAGGGTAAATTTGTCACAGGTATACTAGTTTGGGGTTTTTGGTGGTCAAAAAATTAGTTCGGGGGTAAAATTATCACAGGTATACCAATATAGGATTTTTTATGGTCAAAAAAATAGTTCGGAATAAAATTGTCACAGGTGTACCAGTTTAGGGTTTTTTGTGGTAAAAAAAATATTTTTGGGTAAATTTGTCATAAGTGTACCAGTTTGGGGTTTCTCATGGTATTAACCCATAATATTATGAGGAAATTATGCATAAATCTTATATATATATATGTCAGTCATTTTTGCGTTATTTCCCTCAACAAAACTATTTTACATGATTCTTACCGGCGCATAACTAATATTCTCCAATGAGATAAGAGAAAAGAAAAAAAAAGAGAAATTCAGAACAAAAAAACAAAATTGAAAATGACAAAAGTCCGTCGTTGTCCCCTTTAATACGTTGTGGAGACCTCAGCTCGAAATGGACATAGAGACTTCTACTTCTTGGCAGACATGCATTACTAGTCCAGATAATAATCTCATCTAGAATATTTGATGTATTACTGACAATTCCATTGACTTTGACCTTATGGTTTTTTAAATTCCTTGTGGACTTTATAAATTAATTTCGAAATTATTCTAAGAAGGTGATGTTATCATTGACTTAAGTTTTTTTTTTTGTGTAGTCATCTTCCTTAAACTCACAGGATCATGAATGGTTTACACAAGAGAGTCTTTTAATTCACATTAAAAAGGTCGTGTGGGGATAATCATCCAATTAATTGTAAATCTACTTTACAGACGTCAATTAAGTCATGAACTTTTCAACTTTATCAATATAGTCCTAAATCTTTGTGCGAAATTCCAATGTAATCCTTCTAGCAAATTGCCCCTGTTGTGTCCAGTCATGACCGGCCGGCTTACATGGCATGCTAATGTGGACAACCATGTCATCAATGTCAACATCCATTGGCCGAAAGGATTATATTGAATTTTTATGTAAAGTTTCGGACTACACTGGCAAAATTGTAAAGTTTAGAATTGAATTGACATTCAGACAGTAAATTTAGAATTAATTGGGTAATTATCCTTGTCATTTGTATAGTGTATTTTGAGCTTGTACTATTGATTCCGCATTTAATTTAGAAAAAAAATCAGTTACTTTTTTGCTAGGAATTGATTATTCATTATTATAATAGAATCTGTTAGTTAATACAATGAGATCTGATGCATATGTATTATCTATTGACATTGAAAACCCAAAGGAGTTACTTAAGGATATACATGTTTATCATCCTCGAATCATCGTGCACATTCCTTTTTTGCCACATCTATAAATGAGAATATGTCTGCTGCAACGATTACCGCATGTGTGTTGACTAGAGGTAATAATGGGTCAATTCTCACTCTGCGACAGGGAATCGTACTAGAATGGCCGGTTCCCAATTTGTGGGTTCAACAACCGACAGTGAGTACTTTGGTCATATCTTTGCCGCATTCTGACTCACCAACCGAACACACCACCTCAGCACCAACTTCACTTATCATCAATTACATACAATAATCATGTCTAACATCCCAACAAAAAAACGAAACGCTAACAACAGAACCAAGAAAGACACAATCATCTGAGAACAAACAACAAAAGTGATAAAGATTTCTCTAAGAGATGAGCTTCACGAAAAAGAGAGATTCTTACAAGCTGACCTCAAGAAAAGGCAAAAGCCGCAAAAATTTCTAAATTATGCTTATTGTGACACATTTATCTTAAACTTTGCTTGTGATACAAGAAATTTCAAACTTGTACCTTTGTGATACGTTTACCTTTCGCCAAAGTTTCGTCAATGAGCACCATTAAAATTTTCCTACATGGATGCCGAAAAGGAAACAGTGTTGACATGACATCCATGTAGTTTAAATGAAATAAAAACGATATTGTTTGGCTAAAAAATCATTTGATAAAATTTTGATGGAAGATAAATATGTCACGTATGCCCGAGTTTGGAGTTTTTTATGTCACGAAAATTTTTTTAGGATATATGTGTTCCAATAGGCATAATTTTGGATTTTTTGGCTCCCCCCCCCCCAAGAAAAGGAGAAAGAACTTTAAAATTCCTAATTTTCAATTAGATTTTGGGGCTTTTTAATTTCTTCATAAAATTGTGCAATTGGACCAACCATTATGCAATTCAAGGTCCCAGAATCATTTTTTTGTGAAGACACTACGGCCGAAAATTGACTAGAAATGACTCAATTGAATTTTTGGCTCAATTTAAGCTTGATTTTATCCAATTTTGGGAAAAACACATTCCTGATTGAGATTTTCAAAAATTGATGCTTTATTGATGAAATTGGATTTAAAATAAGACTAATGACTATTTTTATGGAATTTTTGGATTCCATTCGCTATTTTTCTTGACTTTCATTTTTATTTTGACCAAAAGAAATTAAAGAAAAATTCAGGAAAATTTTAAAAAATTATTTTTGGTTTAGAAATAGTTTCCTAAGCTTGGCCAAGGTTCCTAATCCTAATTTTGTGATTTTTGGAAAAAATTGAAAAAATAATCTAAAAATAAGGTGTCAACAATAATAATCATCAATTTAATTGTAAATCTACTTTATGGATGTTAATTCAGTTCTCAACTTTTTAACTTTGTCAATGTAGTCATAAGCCTTTGCGCGAAATTTCAATATAGCCCTTCCGGCAAATTGCTACTGTTGTGTCTAGTCATGACTGGCCTACATGGCATGCTGATGTGGACAACCATTTCATCAATGTACGGTAGCCATTGGCTGAAAGGATTACAGTAAAATTTTGCGTAAATGTTTCAGATTACATTGGCAAAATCGAAAAATTGAGAACTGAATTGGCATCCATATAATAGGTTTATAATTGCTTGGGTAATTATCTTGGTCATTTGTATAGTGCATTTTGAGCTTGTACTATAGGTTCCCCGTTTAACATAGAAAAAAACCAGTTACTTTTTTGCTACAATCGATTATTCATTTTCATAACAGAATCTGCTAGTTAATACAATGAGACCCGACACATGTACTATATATTGACATTGAAAACCCAAAGGAGTTGTTTGAGGATATACATGCTTGTCATCCTCAAATCACCGTGCACATTCCTTTTTTGCCACACCTACGAATAAGAATATGTCTGATGATTATTTCTAGGGTGGGTAATTTTCACTCTGCAACTGGGGTCATACCTTTGCCTTGTTCCGACTCACCAATCGAACACACCACCTCAACAGAAACTTCACTGATCATCAATTACAAATGTAATTTCATCAAACATCCCAACAAAAAAGCGAAACAACAGAACCCAAGAAAGACAATCATATGAGAACAAACAACAAAAGTGGTAAAGATTTCTCAAAAAGATGAGCTTCACGAAAAAGAGATTCTTATGAGCTAACCTAAAAAAAAAAAAGGCAAAAGCCACCAAAATTCTTAAATTATGCTCACCATGATATATTTATCCTAAATTTTGTATGTGACACAAAATTTTTTTAACGTGTATTTATGTGACACATTTACCTTTCGTCAAGGTTTTGTTAGTGAGCACCATTAGAATCTGCCTACATGGACGCCGAAAAAGGAAACGATGTTGACATGGCACCCATGTAGCTTAAGCAAAATAAAAACGATATTATTTTAACTGAAAAGTCATCTGATGGAATCTTCACGGAGGATAAATATGTCACATATTTATAAGTTTGGAGTCTTTTATGTTACAAGAAAAAATTTAGGGTAAATGTATTATAATGGGCATAATTTGAGGTTTTTTGTGGTCTCCCTCGAAGAAAAGGAGAAAGAACTAGTCTTCCGGAGGTCTTTTGGACCTGAACTATGTAGATACACAAACAACTTCCAAGAACTTTCATTGGGTTTGTCGTTAGAGAGAGAGAGAGAGAGAGAGAGAGAGAGAGAGAGAGAGAGAGAGAGAGAGAGAGAGAGAGAGTGAGTGAAGAATGGGTCATTCGGATTGAGCGAGAAAGAGGCACGTGTCACGGATCATAATTCTCCCGTACTCTCATTCCCCTATGGGTAGAGCTTGGTGCCGTTAGGATGAAAATTGGGTAATGCAAAGGGGGCGATACAACTGGTTTATGGGAGTGGCATCATGATGGTTTGCGCAAGAAATTATATATTATAATGAATATACCTTTAGGAGCTCTAAAAACGGGATTGGGCTCCCATGCATAAATTGATCGGGAGTTGATGCCACTCTTTTAATGAGGTTATGGCACGCCAAAACCACTTGGTATGCCTAAAGTGTTTTCTGTGTCTTGCTCGAGAAACTGGATGCCCAAGCTAGGTTGAGCATGGTAAAATCCAATACAAGAATGTTATTCGACATACTGTTTTTAGGAACAACTATATAAAGAATGATGCCTTGGAGTCTTCTCACTTCGCCAAGCACTCTATGGGCTATTCCATGGCCAAGGAATTATCCGGGCATGACAAATGGTATTAGAGTAGGGATCCCTCCAATAGGTGGGTGATTCAAGGAAAGCCTATGGTCTTCCCAATCCTATGAGGGCGGAGTGAATTGTTGAGACTAAGGGGGCTTGGACAATGTGTGACTTTCGTCCAGCTTCTAAGATTGCCATAGGGGCATAGGGTGGAATCGAATTGCTCATTGAATAGGGATACGGTTTTTGGATGAATTGGCGAATCCCAAAAGGAGGTCTGTTATCACGTTTCCAATAAGAGGAAAACCCTCTATTGGCTTGCTGAGATCAAGAGAAGTCTAGTAGGCGAAAGAAGGTATTGCCAAGGGAGTGCAATTGGCTAGAGATGCCACACTTGTCAGGGAGCACAAGTGATTGGAGATTTGCAAAAAATTTTGATCGAGGGAAGCTACTAGTGGAGTGGAGTGACCTGTTTGGTTGGGCGAGTGTTGCTGTTCGTAAGAGTCCCAGGGAGTGACGTTAATGGTTGGGAAAAATAGGGAAGCGACAGCATAACCCACAACAAAGGCGTTGGGGAGTTGAGTGGGAGAGAATGTCATAGACCATGATTCTCTTGGAGTTAGTGCCGTCGAGGTGAAGAGTGGGCGATGAAGAGGGGAACATACAACGGGTTCATGGGAATATCGTCTGTGTAGTTTGTGCTAGGAATTCTAAGTTAGAATGAATGCATCTTTAGTAGCAAATTGGTTGGGAGCTAGTGCCACTCTCCTTATAAGACCATAGTAGGTCGAAATCAATTGTTATGCCTAAAGTGTTTTATGTGTCCAGCTTGAGGAACTAGATGCCCAAGTTGAACTAGATGTGGTATGGTATGATACGAGAATGCTAGCCTACGTACTGTTCTTAAGAACAATTATGGAAGGAAGGTTGGTCTTTTCAGTTCACCCGACGTCACACGGGCTATTTCGCGGCCAAGAAATTGCTAGCCTGACACATGTATCGTGAGGCTTGAGCGAGCAACCATTCACTTTTGTGAGAAGAATGATAATAAGAATAATAATTAGGGTTTTTAGTAGAGGTAATAAGAAGAGTTATATATAAATTCCGGTTTGGGTAGTTGGTTCTACACTTGAAATCGGGAACCGGACTGATTTCACCGATTTCGATATTTAGGAACTGGTTACCAGATCGGTTCCCGATTCGGTTTGTTCTTTTGTTCGCCCCTAATGTTGATCGCCGCATCATTAGTTTATTAATGATACCGTGTTTGTAATATTTCGATTGAATCAAGGACAAGATAATTGAGTTTTAGTCATTCCAATCGAGATTGAAGTGTCCCGGCACTTCGAGCACTCAATTAATTTCATCATATGGCCGGTAAAAACACGTTGCGTAAGTAGTCCGATGACCGTCACGCATCGTGCGACAATCCAAGCGCATAAGTCTTCCCCCCCGAAATGCATCTCGAGAGGAAGCATGAATTTATTGCCAATTGAATTCCACGATCTTGTCAAAAAAAAGAAAGAAGAAAATTCCACGGTCTTTTCGACCAAAGACAAAAATTCCACGATTTTGATAAGGATCCACTTGGAGAAATCGCGGGTCCGTCATGCACCGTACAAATTGTATCCCAACACCACTCAATTCCACGTTCCCTTCACCGACCGACACTCCGTACAGGACTTTTTTAACACAGCCATTAATACCTCATGTTTTTTTTTCCAATATCATAAAAAATCCAAAACTGATACACTAATAATAAATTTATCCAAAATTAATTTTTTGATCAAAAAATCTAAAATTAATACACTTATGACGATTTTACTCTAAGTTAGTTTTTTTACTATCAAAAACTTTAAATTGATACACTTATAACAAATTTACCCTCCGTTAAATTAGATTAATACTGCGAAAAATCACAAATCGATAAATCTGCGACAAATAGGGGGGTAAAACACTAAACCAGTTCACTCGTCAAGTATTGATAAAATTTAACGGAAACTAATAGAAGATAAATTTATCATAAATATATTAATTTAGGATTTTTTGTGATTAAAAAATTAGTTTGGGATAAATTTATCTAATTATATATTAGCCTAAGATTTTTTGTGATATTAAATCTTTTTCTTTTTACCTTTTTACCAAGGAAAGAAAAGAGTAGAAAACCATTTTAATTTTGGTCAACGACATATTCAATCATATGATTAACATAGCATAAAACGTGGGAAAAGGAAACGAAAGTTCGCACAGGCTGGCTCGTTGAAATATCTCCTGCTCTGAGTCTCAGACTGGTGCGTTTGGAACCACAGAAGACGACCAAGCTACACGTTTTCCAATGCATGTCATTCGCCGTACATTCCATTTATTTATGAACGCAAACCGCTTTCAAACAAATTAATCTCAAATTTATGTATAGTAAATGACATAAATAATACAGGAATTTTGACGAACTTGTAATGTATTTCATGAACTTTAAATGTGTTCAATATAATTTTTAAACTTTAGTCTAATATATATCTCGAACTTTTAGTTTGTTTAATACAGTTTTTGAACTTTTGGTGCATATTTAATTTAGTCCTTGGATCTTATAAAAAATGTTTGATGTTGTCGTACATTGAACTACAGTTTAAGGACCATATTAAACAAATTTAAAGTTCAGGGACTGTGCATCGTACATTGAAACAAATTTTATAGATCATTCATGTCATTACCCCGTTTATGAAATACCCCACTAATCTCATATGTCAAGTGAATATTTCGAACAAGATCCCATTCACGTTTGGCCACGTGAGTATGCGATCGAACGCGGGTCATGTGTCAAACCTACATAGTATACACGTACGTTTCTTCACGGTTAAGTCATTTCAAGTGATTTTACCAATTGCACTTTTAAGTATGTGCTAGATTGAAACCGGGGTTCTAGAGGCTTTGAGATTCGTGCCTCCGGATCGAATTTCATGGATTCTATGGTAAGTTTGGGTAACGGAGATTAAATTGGTCCATACCAAAATGCTTGGCTATTCTACATATTTATAGTCAATACTGGAACTTCATATCAATGTCAATTTGAACCTGTCATTCAGAAATCGGGTTGTGTTCCATTATTGACGAATGTGGGGGAATTGTTTATAACCAAGTTGGGGGGGGGGGGGGTGGGAGGAAGCTGGCAATAGCCACGATATTATGGATTTTATAATTATTTATGGGGGCAAATAATTATGAATACCACATAGAAGCTGTCGCCCAGGACAAGCTCTAGCTAGAACAATGTCAAAAAATGACACGGAGTTGCATTTTCAAGCTTGTTCATGAATGCCTTGACTAATCTTCATAATTTATTTCCTCGTGCTTAACGACGTGAAGCATGAGTATCGACGTAAATTCGTTCGATTTATACGGTAGACTGAATAGAAAATTGTGAACACATGCACAGTTAATGTTATTGTAAGTATGACCCCATCTTAAACAATGGAAATTAGTCAAGTATATTTTAATTAAACCTAAACAATAACTTCTCAAAATCCATATATGCATGAATATTGTAGAAAAAAATTCATTTTCAAGCTGTCCCAATTAACAAAAACGACAATGTCTAGAGATATTAGAACTTTAATTTAATTTTGATGATCAAGCCTCTTTTATTTTTCTCTACAGAGATTCAAATGTACATCCCGTGTTTAAGAACAAGATGATTCTACAGCAAAACAACTTCTCTGCATCATCCTGAACATTTTATTGCTTTTGTGGCCATCATCGTACATAATTACACATCAAGACCTCTCATATATCTACCACTTTCATATCTTTGAACTAAGATCAGAACAGAAGCTCAAAAGTGAAAACCATCTTGGCCTTCATCAGCAATTTTCACCATCCAGAATTGAAGTTCTACTCCAATCATGGGTGCATGTAATGGGCAAGTCATCGCCATACGAGGCGTGTGTTGCGCGATCCGATATCGATCCTCCGGCTAAAAAGGCCCGACATAGTATCTTCGACAACATGTTTGATCTTTCTTTTCAAGACTCCAAAGAGAATGGAGTCTGCAAGAGATCGTAGGGAGCCCAGAGAGCGTCCAATGGGCACGGCCGGTTCGCGTCGAGCCGGGCCCACGGCTTCCCTTTCCCGCTCCAGTGCAGGAGGCTCACCGGCCCGGGATGCAGATCCCGGCAGAGCCCCCGGAAGTTGTCCCCGCCGAGACCGTGCTGGTTCCACCGGTGGTCGACCGCCGCAATCCTCCCTGCGAGGACCAGCAAGAACGGCGGCAGTGACCCAAGCTCGTATATCCTCATCCTCTTCTGCAGCTCCATCCACTCCTCTATCTTCTTGGTGTAGTCCCCGTGTCGCCACCGGTCGAGATCGATCACCATCACTCCAGTGTTGAAGTAGCACGGCGTGCGGCCTGCGAAGGTAGATGACAGCGACGGGTTCGACCAGAAGGTCGGCGTGAAGTAGGCTGTGAAGTTGGCGTTGCAGTACTCGGGGGCGGCGAGGACAGCGCTAATGCCGAGCGGCGTCGATGAAAGCTTCGCGATGTCATCGACAAGAATGAGGTCGGAGTCGAGGTACACGACCTTCCGGACGCATGGATGGAGGAGGTCGGCGAGGTAGCTCCGGGCGTAGTTCAGCGGACAGTCGAGCGCGGAGCGGATGGATGTCGAGATGAGGCCCGAGACAGCAGAATCGCGGAAGCGGTAGAGCCAGAAGCGGAGGTAAGGGAAGGAGGCCGAGATGGTGGCGCGGAGGAGCGGGGCGTTTGCGGAGGCGACGAAGTGGAAGACCACGTTCTGGGGGCAGGAGGAGTGCTGTAGGATGGAGAGGATCGCCGCCATGGAGCCGCGGATGTACGCGGTGTCGAGGGTCATAGCCACGTGGACCGCCGTCTCGGAGCAAATGAAGACGCCGTCGACATCCGTGTCGGGTTTCTCGGCGTCGTCTTCGACTTTGCGGTTGCTTTCCTTGATGGACGGGCAGTCCGGGGAGTTGTAGAATTGCGGGGCCTCCTTGAATCGGCGGGCGGTGACGGTGGCGGTGGCATTGGATGAGAGAACGGAGGAGAGGAGTAGGAGGAGGAGGAGGAATGGTTGTTCAGGCATACTTTTGTCAGGATTTGGGAAGATGGAGAAGGAGAGGGCCTGTATTATTATGTGAGACAAACGTTCTTTTTATAGCATAGAAACTATAGAATATTGGACCAACCCCTACTTCAGATTTTGCTCTCCAAATAACATTAAGGCTTGAGTATTAATAACAATTCTCTTATTTAAAGGGACATAATTACTAGGATTATTACCGCGAAGAACCACAAACCGGTACACGTGACAAATTCACCAACCAAAAACCCCAAACTAGTACACTTGTAATAAATTTACTATCTGTTAAATTTTATTGTTATATTATTTAATTAAATGACACATGACAGTTGACTAATGTATCGGTTTGGAATTTTATCCTCCATTTGTCTCAGGTATACTAGTTTGTGATATTTTTTTTGTATTAGTTTAATTTAATAGAGGGTAAATTTATCACAAATGTATCAATTTGAGATTTTTGGTGGTAAAAAAATTAATTTAGGACAACTTTATCATAGATATATCAGTTTAGATTTTTCGTAGTGTTAACCCTAATTACTAACTAAAACCAAGGAAAAAATTGGGAAACTGGAAGATTTGGGGTGAAGAGAGAGAGAGAGAGAGAGAGAGAGAGAGAGAGAGAGATTTTTGTCAATATAATTCTGATTGAGTTCACATCAGCAGTGGCAGGTCTTAAAGGTTATTTGGTGATGGGTCCTCTTCTGTCTCTGATATTTCACTTTCTCTGTTTTTGCTCTCCTCCCTGTGTAGCTGTCATTCAAGTTTGTGAAGTGAATAGTGAGACAGGCCAAAAAATGGAGACATGATTTGTTTGGGAGGGAATTGGAGATGAGGCTGTAAATTAGGTAATGGAGTCAGAAGTTGCTTTCGCCTTAAACCATTTTAATCTTTTCGAAAGGCCTCTCTTTTCTTAATCTTTTGTAGGTAAACTTTCATACCCTCCTTGCTCTTAAAATAAATTAAATTGTATAGTCGATACAGGACAGAAGTCTCTCAACCAACTTTTTGATTCGAGCTTTCCTAGTTTATTATTGAACATTAGATTTCATCTAGAATTCTAGGCTATTATCTTGATTTTAATTGTGATATTTTAGAACTTAATTCCCCTTGCCTTTAAATATGGGCCAAAAATGACTTATTGATTTGCATTTGAGCTCGTCAAATTTGGCGCTTCCATCTCTTTTATCTGTCTCTCACGTTTACATTCTTTTACTAGTTATATGATTTTCCTACCCTTTGTACGATTCTATAAACCTATCTTGCTATGACTTTCTATATGTAATCAATTTCGTTTAGAATATTACGCAACATTCCAATGCGGGAGAGTGCGTCCTTAAGATTGTAACTAAAGGTGGACTAGTCGAGATGTGTGAAAACTGCCTCGGACGCCACTTGACTACTAACACACACAAAAGGAAACGTATTTATCTGACGAAACAGTTCTTATTTATTAGAGTGGACTGAAAATAGGTGACCCAAATTCTAATCTCGGAACGCACGACCCCGACATTGGTTAATTAGCTTCTTTGCTGCGAATTCATTGATACCTCCACCTTTTCACCTTGGTGAAATTGCCTTAGTTGCAACATCACATTGAGAAAAGGAAGTTTATGACCGCGTTTGAACTAGTATACCGGTAACTGATGTGCAATTGTAAAAGCTCTTCCCTTAGGATCAAGGACATTCCATATAAGGGTCTCTCTTTCTAATGTCACTTTGCCTCTTTCTGCTTTTGGGGTTCATATGAACGAATTAGTTGCTCCATGACAAAGGCAACTAGCAATATAGCTTGGGAACTAATTCACTCCACCGGGCAGAATTGAAAGAGCATAAGAGGGTTGTTGATGTTTCATCATCGATGAAAGGCCAAGGAAAGAGAAAAAGAAAAGAGAAATAATAACAACAGTGACAAACCCCAATTTTTTTTTTCTTTTCATTGACCTTCCCTCCTTCTCAGGTGTTGAACTATCGCAGTCCAGAGAGGTGAAAACTAGCGATCAAATTCTGATGATTACAAACGAGCCGAATTGAAAAACACATGGAATTGCTTTGAGTCCAAGTCTCTATCTCTTGAACGCACACTTTCCACCTTCCTTCTCATACAACTTTGTTGCTTCAGCCAAAATCGGGGTTTTCTGCTTCTTTGTTTTTTCCCTTCTGTCTTTCTTTATTCTTATTTCGTTTCATTCGGCCAGTCTAAATCTGGTGGTTGCGATTAGACTTCTTTTGAAATCGGCGTGGCCCGTTTCATATGTTCATTGTTAAGAAAATGTAGGTGGCTGTTAATTACATATTGTCAATGACATATGTGCAGTTTCTTTTCTTCTCTCTCTTTTCTACGGAAGCACATTTATGCAGTTTCTGCTTCCTACTGTATCAGCCTCAAAGCAGCTTTTTAGCAATTACAAGATATGGGTGGTGGTCCGCAGCTCTTCCAGTGCGGTTCAATATGAGTATCTAGTTTCACTAGAACGAGTCTAGATAATATTCTAAAGAGCAGCTTTTTAGCAATTACAAGATATGGGTGGTGGTCCGCATCTCTTCTAGTGCGGTTCAATATGCATATCTAGTTTCACTAGAACGAGTCTAGATAATATCCTATAGAGCCAGTAGATGGATAATTCAAGAGACCCATGTTCAGAGTCTAGTCTCATTTTCTGGTCACCTAAAGTTGAAAAAACGCCAAACCCACGATTCTGTGAACCCCCACGCTCCTACGGTTCGTAGCTGTCAGGCACGGCTAAAACATCGGTTAGGCGTGGACCGTGAAGTTCAACTAAGCAGACCCAGTTGAGGAAGCTCAATGACAGATTTTGAGAACAAGGCCAAGTTCCATAGGAGCGAGAGATCAAATAGGCGTTCGGTCAAGCGCTTGCGGGACATCCTACCTCAGCATGAGGTAGGCTGGTCCTGTTCCCCAAACCGTGTCCATCACCTCGTAAGGACAATGGCCCTATAAAGAGGTCCTAGTTATGGACAAGTTGAATGTGAAATCAATGAAGAGTGGGTGTGTTCAAGAATGGATGACGAATGGGATAAAGATCCGAAGTCCTTGTGCTTCCTAAGAACCACACAACCGTGAGGGTCTCCCAATTAGTCGACCCATTATCACTCTGCAAAAGAAAATGTCATAAAAAGAAGAAGAAAAAGAAGAAACAGGCAACAGCAAAAGAACGAAAGAGTGAACCTTCGTCCTCATGCCCTTTTCGTTTGACCCATCACCTCCTAAAAAGTGGAGAACTGTCACATTGTCAATGCAGGTGATGGGAAAACAGGGTATTGTGCCTTGGGCTGGTCACTAGCTGTAATGGTCGCTCTCTTATTCGTGTATTGTACATTGTGCAATCTCAGATAGTTTCCATTGCCGCCAACCCAACATTTCACGCACCTTGAAAGTCTAGGAGACAATAGATATTACACCCTTCAAGAACCAGGAAAAATTACAGCCGTGGAATCTTGTGGGACTCGTGCTAGTTTCGACCACATGGATAAAAAAACGAAAAGCCCTCAGTCCACCATTGACAGGTCCAGTATTTCACAAAGTTATGCGGGTGTCCTTTTGCTGCCTTAAGAGTTGAAGAATGCATCTCATTAGACCAAAAACCAGTTGAATGAATAGGAGAATGTCAAACTTACATGAATTTAATTACTAGACAGACATCTTCAGCTACCATTAATAATGAAGAAGCTTCAAATTCATGTGTATCATATTTTCCTGAATATCAGAATCCATTTTAGTAAATGCAAGAACGACTCATTTAATCCTTGGAAATGACAATGTCCGAAGTCTTCTGATCATGTAAATGTTATCTGGATTCTGTTTGTTTGAGCTCCAGATGATGAGCTCACCAGACAGACCGGTTCTTCCATATCCAAACAACCACACAAACGGAAGAAACTTGATGGCCTTTGAATTGTCTATGGCATTGACGTCAGATATAGTTTCATCACGTAAGCATGCCCTTGTACGCAACGGGAACTATTTAAGGAAATGGAAGAGATCATACAGCAGCTCGTGGATAATCTTTGACAACGCAATTCTATTGCTAATTCAATTCCAAGAACCACATACATTAGTTACATCAAACTTCATGTTCACTTGTAAGATTGTACCATTTTGCAGGACATTTGTAAATTTCTCATATATCCTCATGATAGTAGTAGCAAACAGGTGATGCTATCTTTGTTCTGGTTAGCTTAGTTACAAACAACTATCAGGAGCTTCGCCCCAGATTTAATAATGCTTCTCTCCTTAGTAGTCGCCACAAACAACATGCAATGGTCTTTAATTGTACATACTCCAAAGAAATCCTGTGAGTCCTGACCTGTGCTCTTGTCCACAGTTAAGAAATCGTTGTCGTGATTCAAGGATCTGGCTATCAGACCTCTCAATATTAGAACCTTTCCTCGTTGTGCTTCCACATGTCCTGGTCCTGTTACTTTACAAGCAATGAGGACCGGATAATCACAAAGAAAATAAGTGCACAAGATAATGTCCATGAGAAAGAATGTTCTGAAGCTCGTGCCATCAAAATCTACGTAAACTACCAAATCCCACCAGCTAGCAGGCCACATTTATCCCGAAAATGGTGGCTGCAGCCCTTAATTGCATCAGCAAGAAGCCTTAGGACAGAGACCATATTGAGGGTCAGCCACGCATTATTTGGAGTGAAAGGATGATCCAGAATAAATAGGAAAGCCAAATTAAACTGAGTTGCTACTGCTGATTTGTCTGCTGCTGCGAACAAATAAAATAGCTACCACAGATGCCCTTGTACACAGGGTGAATATAGTGAAAGAGATGGTCATAGCGATTATCATCACATAACATGCTACTGTTATCTCAGGAAAGTGATTCTAGGATCAACTAATATGTACGGAAAGGTGAAGACATCAGAAAGCTCAAGTGCTCGGAGTACCTCCTCTGAGCCATACTGATCCATTTTTCATGTCTCAAACCAGGTAACAAATCCCATTAAGCGACTCAAAGAACACAGGATTGGATATTATCCAAACTACAAAAATCCTAAATACAGGTTTTCAAAACCACTGATATAGCTTTATAGACAATTTCCTTGACGAGAAGACAACTTAAACCCCAATGCACTAGAAACATATATATCCAAGATAAATGGAAAACCTAGCAATCGGTTAGCAGTTTGAGCATTCAGTTGCACAATCCTTCTAATTCAGAAAGAGCGCAAAAGCCACACAGACAGCAATAACCAGAAGCAACATCTTCAGGTGAACATCTTGCTGTCCTTGGCCTCTCGGATGATGATGGTATACATGTGCGTGGTGATGGCCACCATGAAACGTATGGGGATATCCAAAGGGGAATCCAGGGGATGCACCATACATGGCGGCATCAGGAAACCCATGGAGCTGGAAGTTGAACAATGATGATGGGAAGAGACCACCAAAAGCCGCAGACAATGTGAAGTTCCCAAATCTTGCAGTTGCCATGGGCCCAAATCCACCCAAGCCACCCCTAAACCCGAGACCGTGCTGGTGAAACAGATTTGGTTCAGGAGGAGGAGGAGGAGGAGGAGCTGTTTCAGGCCTCTGCCCTGTTGGGCGGTGAGGGATGTTAACACCTGGGACGGACTTCGATCTCGGGTCACTAGAGCTTTTACCACGGCCATACAACGGAACCAACTTCTCCTCCTCGATAAGGGCTTTACAAACTGGGCACTCTTGTGCCTGGGAATGAACACGGAGCCATTCATAAAGGCAAGGCCAGCAGAAAAGATGCCCACACAGAGTCACAATAGGGTCTTGAGCCAAGTCCAAGCAGATGTTGCATTCAAAGTTACCAGCATCATTGTTATTGTTGCTTGAGCAAGAAGGGCTTTGGGGTGGCCTGCTCGAGGATTCCCCAAAACCACTAGCCATTCTTGAGATAGCTCCGTATCCAATTGCCTACACACCCAATCACAAGTCACAACCCCCGTTAAGATCGAATGAAAAATATGAAGTGACGGTTTTCATGGTACCGCACGTTAAGAAGTTTCAAACAATGGTTGAAGCTAATTCAAGAAGACCATCGGTTGACCCGACAAATACAAAATCCGCAAATTCACAACCACAAGATGCATTGCTTGAAAGCAATTATCTCCTACCAAAATCAACTCAACCCTTTTATATTACGCATTCACCAAGAAGCATGCCCAGAAGATCAATTCCTCTCAAGGATAAAATATCAGAAAATCAATCTCCTCAATCCCAAACAAACGCTGCCACCGGAAAATCCCTTCCGAGATTGCCAAATCAACATCGCAAGCCAAATAAACAATCACCCAGCAACCCAAATTCCGAAAATTCATCAACAAAAACGCCAACGAATTCGACATCGACCTCTACATCTAATAACGAGCAAAGAACAGCGATGATTCACAACCGGACGCCGAAGATCATTAGACGAAACACAAACAGATTCGGCCTCGACCCATATCCAAAAACAAGCGAATTCATAATCGATGACCACGATAACAGCAACAGCATTTCATGCCCTTTGAATTGAAACGCTTCAATCAGAAGCGCTCGAACTAGCCACAAACAGAGGACCACACTGACCTTTCCGGACGGCCGACCGACGGATCGATCCAGATGGGGAGAACGGGAGGGGCGACCAGCGATCTCCGACGAATGAACCCAGTTCTAACACGCCAATGATGAACCGGTTCAAAGCATCAAAGTCGCCTCTTTATCGTTCTTTTGCTATTTTCAGTGCGGTGGATTTTCCTGTTGACATTTCAGGAGACCGAGAAAGGAATCTGCACCTGCCCGAGACGAACAGCGTATCATCGTGCGGCTGGCATCCTCCGAGCGGGGCCCCCGTGTACGGCCCTTCCATTCTCGACCGTCCGATGGGGGACACGTCCTTTGTGGTCAAATTTTCGGGCGTGTTTTGCAAAGACCTTTGCGTGCCATTCATTTTCTTGACTCAAGTCCGATTAAAATACGGGGGAAATGACGCAAATGGCCTCTCTAAACGTGCAGTGCAGTGCCGTTCATAAACTTTCAATTTATTCAATATGATCCCTAAATTTTATCTCAATATATAGTGTGGTCCCTAAATTTTCAATTTATTTAATATGATTCTTGAACTTTTGGTATATATTCAAACTAGTTTTTAGACTATACGGAAATATTCAATATTATCCTTCTATTTATTTAAGTTCAAGGATAATTGAACATTTTTGTATAACTCAGTGACTAGTTTGAACGCGTATCAAAAGTTCAGGAACCACATTGAATAAATTAAAAGTTCAAGGACCACATTGCACGTTGAGCTAAAATTTAGAGACCATGTTGAATAAATTAAATTTCATTGACCACATTGCATATTTGGCCAAAATTTAGAAACCATTTATGTCATCATTGCTAATATATATCACAAGTAATCAAACAAAAAATCAAATCACAATGGTAGGTCGTTCGAATCACGATAACAGGTCGTGTTATGAAAGCGGTAAGCCAACGTTGCACACCATCGTGGAAAATGTCGAAACCGATTATTCTGTTTATGAAAATACAAAATTATACCAATATGAAGTAGTCAATCGTTTAAGTATGCCGTCTTTCGATGAAAATTATTGATATTCATATATCCAATTATATATAGTTTTTCTTATAGGATGTTACTTTAGGAATTTAATTTAAATACAAACATGAATTGGTGCCACTACGCCCCGTCCAAATAAATAATTCCTTACGCTATAAGCAAGGTTCGATTGTGGTGGTTTGGGGGGGATGACCCAATGGGATTGTTCCTCTTGGCTTTTTCCTCCACCATGTTTATTAATAAAATTAAAAACGACCCAAAATTTTTCTAACCTTATATTTCAAACTACTTCTTGTCCTCGCGTGAATATGACTAAATGTGCTCCAATTACGTCCAGAGTTTGTAAACGTCGTCGTTTGACAGAGATCCTTACGACATTTCGTCATAATTCTAAAGGTCGTTCAGCTTCATTACAGAAGAGAAAATAACTAGCAAGGTTTAGATTGAATCAAGGAAATGGCTTGGATTATCATCGAAAAACCCGGCGGCCCCGTGGGATGCCATGCTCCTCATGTCTGAGATGATACGAATGATCGTTCTGTATATCGATATATCAGAGGATACATTATGAACAACGTCATATTTTCCTCCATCCCTAATTAGATTAATAAGTTAGTGGGTTATAAAGATGGAGATCTCCAACCTGTAATCTCAATTAATTTTGCGTGTGGATAATGTCAATAACATATAATGCACCAATCGGAAGCATTTCTCCAATTAGGGACGGAGAAAATATTGCTCCTATAGACACATTAAGTAATGTTGTTCACTAATATAATTCTGCAGATTCTTACATTGTGTGAATCAATGCAATATATCAAGTTTTTTTTTTGGTTGGGATGCAACATATCAATTTAAGTGCTGAAATTTGGTTATGAATATTACTCTCCAACTTAGGTATCAACTTATTTCATAATGGAAAAACATTATATGCGTTAAAAAACATTCGGAAATTTAATTGCTAGAACTAAATTTTTCATTGAACGCTTGGAATTATTGTCATTATCCCTACTTTCTAAATAGATAAGTAGAAAGAAAGGGAAAAGGAAAAAATCAGCTAAATAGATTAAATCTGCCTTTCCTCAAAATTCATTTTCTTAAAAGTCGTCTCATGAGGCAAATAACTTAGAGATAATTATCAAAAAAGTCATAAACATATTATACTGATGCCAATTCAATTATATATTTTTCAATTTGATTAATTAACCCATAAATCTCTTGACAATTTGCTATATAGTCATTCCAATTAATTTTGGTAAAAAATTACTGACGTGAACGTCAGCTTTGGAATAACCTAATTTTTTTGTATTTTACTTGCTATCTCGTGTACTTAGAGGGAGGTGAATGTTTGCTAATTGTCTTGCTGATTTTGATGTTGACAATAATGATGACAGTCAAGATTTTGAGAATTGACCTCCAAAAAGACATGATTCTTCTGTTGAAGTAGGGGATCAAATAGGAAATGTAAACAACACAAGATTTCAACATGAAATTTAGGGCTTGAAGCCTCCTGTGTTTGGGCCTCTTTCAAGGTAAATGACATAGGTCAACTCCATCTGTACTCAGCCCATACAAAATGCTCTCTTGTTACCTTTCTTCATACACGCCTTAGGGATAAATGCATCGGAGGTCTCTAGTACATAATCAGGTCTCCAAATTTTTTTTTTTATTCTATTGAATCCCTAAAATGTACTCTCTTTTTTTTTCAATTTGGTCCTTAAGTGAAGAGTGGTGGCTTTGCTGGGGAAAGATGCACCGGTGGAAACCAAGAAGAGAGGGGCTAGGTTGATATGAATTAGTTCTATACATACTCATTTATGATTTTCAGTAAAATTTCTATTTATCGCATGTTGTTCGTGGTTAAAATGATTTTTTTTATACATATGAGACATCTGGTACAAATATTTCGGTTTTCGATTTATTTCATATATGTCATCAGTCAATTAAAAGATGCAACACGTCAATTATCATCTATATTCCAAAATTTTGGGGCCTTTTTATGTTCATACAAATACGCACGATATTGATTTTCATTTCTCATTAGATATAGTGCAAAGTAATAATGAAACACAACAATTAGATACAATAGTATTTTAAAATCTTTTGCTTTGAATGGTAATTACTTTATATGCAAGTTTTTTTCTTATTATTATAGCACGATGAATATATACTCAGAATAACTTCTTATAACTTCACATATATTATAATAATGCCGAATATTTTTCATGAGCATTTAAAAGAAAAATAATTTCCGACTACCATAGTATGACACGACTAGTGGGAGAAAATAAATCATAATAAGGAAGTGCCACCTCAGGTTTGTAGATTTGCAAAATCTTTTTCCTTTTAACAAAAGTAGGAAGACAAATTCATAGTTTCACCTGATATGATCATACGAATACACATAATGCAAAATCATAAATACCAATTTGCAATTTTTAAAAGATTCATGCCTTCAAGCATTTTCCCGGGAGTTCTTATTGGTGAATTACAAAGATGGACATTTAATTTTAGTAAAATTTTCACGCGAGCGATATTCATATGTGGAACTCATCAATAAGAGACATGATTGGCTAGAGTTTTTATCCTTTAATCATAGATGAAGAAAAGTAGAGTCATCTAAGAGGAGTGCTTTCTCCTCGCCACTTTCTTTTTCGGCTGAATTTTCTTGGAGGATAATCATAAAAAAAAATCCCAAACCTATTATATGCATGTCAATTCAATTCTAACATTTTAATTTGATCAATTTAATCCTAAACCTCTTGACAATTTGCCAATATAGTCATTCCAACTAAAATTGGCCAAAAATCGGTGATATGAATGCCAACTATACTACGTGGCACAACCGTCCTAATATGGATAATTTTAACAATTTTTTAAAAAAAAATTCTAAAAATTTCCTATTTCTTTTTTCTTAAAAAATATAAAAAAAAATAATCCCCGTTAGTGTTAGCCATGCCACGTCAGATGGCTGGCATCCACGTCAGCGATTTTTGGCCAAAATCGGCCGTAAAGATTATATTGACAAATCATCAAAATGTTTAGAACTAAATTGGCCAAATTAGCAAATCTAAAAAAAAATTGGCCAAATTAAAAAATTTAGAATTGAATTGGCATTTGTATAATAGGTTTAAAACCTTTTTGATAATTTTCCCATTTCCTCGTACACTTTTACTAGGCCGCTCTTTGGTTACACAATGATTTCCTCCCTATTTAATCCATGCAGGGGATTATTAGCTATCTTGTCTTTGCGATGTATAGATGTTTCAACTATATATGGAAAAAATAATAAAACAATAATGAGTATGAAGCATCCTAAATGCCTGTAACTAGTGAGTCTGACGGAAACACGTCGTCTTGTCGAGTTAAAAGCAAGCCCTTCATTCAAGCAATCCATCTGTGAATAGATATTGATCACTATCAATCGATTAATGTTGGACCAAATTTCAGGATGCATGGAAAGCTGCCTTAGGAACAGACCATTGATCACCTCGGTCACATGCAACTTCATCGAGCTTAGGCTCACGGCCATCGTTACCAATTAGAACATCCTTCCTAAAGGAGGAGATGAAATCGGACAATAGGAGGAACGAGTCTACATCGGTATCACCGATTCTTCGTTCGATGTTGTCACCATACACTCATCAATTCGCAGATTAGAATCCGAAGATGCAAGATCACGTCAAAATTCTATTGATGGTAATTCTGGCCTTTTATTTTTATCAATTATTGATATTTAATATCTTGCTATAATTTCTTGAATTTACTAGCAAATGCCATTGTCAAGGATTCTTTGCAAGTTGTAGGAATGATTTAGGATAGGTGGCAGAATCCTAAGTAATTTCTTTTCAACAGAGATATTTTAGAGAGTTTTGACTTAGTGGGCTGGAGCGAGGCTCATTAGGTATGGTTCGGCCTATCCCCTAAGCATTTCTAGTGGGCTTAGTGTCGGCCCATGTCCTTGTAACACATGGCAACCTATCATTGGCCCACCTCATCCGACATGGACAGCCTATCCACCGCCAATTCTCTACACCAGGACGGCCATAGTGTGGTATCTTTGTGAAAACTAATCTTGTGATTGCTTCTTAACTACTTCAGTTTTTGCAAGCAGTTGCTCCTCTAGTGGAAGTTTTCTACGGTTAGTATTCCTGCCAGCACACCGCCCCCGTGATTGGTGTTTATGCCGCAAAGAGTTCTCGATGTTTTTGCTGCTACAAATCTGTTGGTATTCCTGCCACTATGACTTCGCCATTGTTCCTGCAGCTTCCGTCTAGCTAGAATTCTTACTTTGCTGCCGTTCTTGCCTCTACGACGTTTGTGACTACTTCTTTCCCTTAAATTCCAATGGGGATCTCACCGTACCCGCCACAGCCATCGTTCCTCCCGCAGTTAAGTGTTCCTACTGTTGCTCCCTCCTACGATTATCTCGCAAGTCGTTCCAATGTGTACTTGAGTAATAGACCGGAATCGTCTGCTCCTCCTTCCTCGCCCACTGTATATCATCTCACTTCCGGTGTTACTTCTACGTAATCCCACCCTCTAACCTTTTTTAAGATGCTAAGGGGCCTCGAGACCAAAACTCATCAACAAATTCAATGCATGTCTTTCCACCAACTAACCTAAATCCTCCAGAAAACGCCGAAAGCCGAAATCATCAAATCCAAGACCACATCGTGAAGATGCAGGTTCGAAATCAAAGGAACCGACGAGAAAATTCTAGGTGAAGTTCACATTAGTTAACGTCATAACGTGTACATACATCGCTGTACTTCACAAGTATAATTTCTTTCCTCATCACTATCTTTTTAGGCCCTCGGTACACATTACACTACACGGCGCTTTGAAGCTTCCCAAAAGCCTACAAACTAGCGGCGGTGACGGAACTATACGTTGTCTTGTCGAGTTAAACGCAAACCCTCATGCAAGTAATCCCATGCGTAGATTGATTATAATGATAAAGAACTTTGACAGGGCTATAGCGAGACAAGCTATGTTGCCAAGTGTCATAAGAAAGAGTGTGGTTGGGTTTAACTGCGACATTCTGGTGAAGATGAAGGAGGGTTTTGTCCACCTTCTTTCCGTGTGTTCCGTTCTCGTTTTCTTTGTCACCGCGCGATTTCGGGTTGAATGAGGCGAAATCGGTTAGGTTACCAGCTAACAGCATGACGGATTGATGAGACACGTAAAGGTCGTGCTCACCGTGTTCTATCTCCCAAACTAAACCACTTGTTCTTTTGCTTTAGATTGACCGGCCTGTTGCTCGCCCATCTTGGACAACCCCACTTTTCCAAACGCATGCTACGACATGAAACGTGATCGGTTTAGACTTTATGTATGTTGTTGTGCGAGGGATCTTAGTTTGATTGTGAGCCCTTCTGCGAGGAGGAAATCGTCCAATCGGTCCTAAACTTATCGCATGGATGTCAATTTAATCATAAACTTATTAATTTTATCAATTTAATTCTAAACTTTCGCCCGAAATTCCAATATAGTCCATTTGGCCAATTCTGCCAGAAATCACTAACGTGTAGAACAATCGGCAATGACGTTATCATCATGTCAGCGATTTTTGGCGAAAATTGATCAGAATGACAATATTGAAATTTCGCGTAAATGTTTATGACTAAATTGACAAAATCAAAAAGTTTAAGGCTAAATTAGCATCCACATAATAAATTTATAACTAATTGCCTTTCACCAGTCATAGACAAACAAAATTCTAGGGTGATTCTCCCTTTATGATTACTATATGAATTCTAACTAAAATCCAAAACATAGGAGCATCGTATTCGTAGCACCTACTCGTTTGTCTTCCTCGCTAAGGAATCGTATCCAGAAACGCATTTATGAGGTTTTGAAATTTGTCACAATGTCTTGCAGGTACAGAGATTATTGGCTAGCTTGCAGGGTTTCTTCAGGAAAACACAGAGAACGCGCTTTCCACGTTTGTGTAGATCATATTGGGCTTGTACCTATGCACACTTCCAAAAATCTTCCCTCCCCGAAAATAATTGATGCACAAATCATTTTTTACGTAAGAGTTGAATTGTCGAGAAACAAATCAACAATGCTAAGCTTTTGATCTCGTTACTCGTTCCAACATCCTAGAGTCTCGCGTCATATAGGAGAAACCGTAGTTAAGTAATATATGAGTTTTAACACCTATTCTCGAGTGGTCATTACTCCTTTGGGGGGTTTGGCTCAAGTGGAATGCGGACCGAGTCGTAATAGATGGTATCCAATAGATGTGTGATTCGTGGACGGATTAGGTTCTTTTATGATCCAACAAGGGTGTGAAGTGGTCGATGAAGTGAGAGGAGGCTCATACGAGATGCATCTCTTAACAGATTTTTAAGATGGCAAGCCAAATATCGATCTAGGTGGAGTATTGCTGGGTGATATGGAACAACCCTATCGAGGACGTCAGTTTTCTAATCGGGTTTTGTAAACATCTCAGGGTCTCTCATTGAATGGGAGAAGATTTTGTTTAGGGATGTATAATCCAACACGTTCAAATAGTCACCGCCTTATATGAATATTTCAGTATCCTGTTCGTGAATTTGGCCCATGTAGAATGAGCCAAGTCGTTGCGCTCGTAATTCGGTACCGAATTACCCTAATTATTCCTTTTAAAGTTTAAATTGTTAGGAAATTAACCAACAACACGCACTAGTTTGAAGTCTTCCCAAGAGAGAGAAAAGGAAAGATAGGTGCTGAAGTCGGACGATGAGGTAGGATTATTTGTTAGTCTGTTCAAATCTTCGGGTTTTTTTGATCGGGTGTGAATTGAAACCTCCTAACATTGGCCGTATCCCGCCAGTGACATGGATCGCTATTATGCATGTCGGCCTTATTTTGATCCGGGCTAAAAGGGTTCTAAAGATGACAACAAGGATTGTCTAGATCTCCCAAAATCGAAACGGAAAAACATATTCGAGGAATTGGTTAAACGAATAGTTTTGTCGCAATGTAAACTTGATCCGGATACCACCTAATTGATATACCAAAAAAAAAAAACCGAATTTCATTAGTTAGGGCGTTTGAATGTTAACATGCATGTATTACACTTATCGTAAATATTAGGGAAAATTATCAAAAAAGACCTAAACCTTTTACAATTGTGCCAATTCAGTCCTAAACCTTTTTTTTGGCCAATTTAGCCCTAAACCTTTTACAATTGCGCTAATTCAATCCATCCGGCCACTTTTGGCCGGCTGGCACTGATGTGGCCGCCGGTCGACTGACGTGGCGCTGGCCGATGTCCATGTGGCAATATTTTAATATATTTTTTATTATTTTCAAATTTTTTTTCTTTCTCCCCTCTAGCCTATCCGGCTAGGGGGGAGGCTCACCGGCGAGGGCCCAGCTCAGGCGAGGCGAGCTGGGCCCTCGCCGCCGCTGGGCAAGGGCGGAGCTCGCCCGGCCAAGGCGAGCTCCGCCTCGCCGGAGCTGGGCGAGCTCGCCATGGCTGGGCGAGCTCTCCATGGCTGGGCGAGGGTGGAGCTCGCCAAGGGGCGACAGGGGCGGAGCTCGCCTAGCCATGGCCAGTTGGGCCTTCGTCGCCCCTGGGTGAGCCTCATCTAGCTTTAGTGAGGCGGAGCTCGCCATGGCTAGGCGAGCTCCGCCCTCGCCCAGATCTGGCGAGCTCGCCATGGCTGGGCAAGCTCCGCCTCGCCGGAGCTGGGCGAGGCGGCGAGGGCCCAGCTCCCACGAGGCAGAGCTCGCCCAGCCATGGCGAGCTCGCCCAGCTCCGGCGAGGGCCCAGCTCGCCTCGCCGGAGCTGGGCCCTTGCCGGCGAGCCTCCCCCCTGGCTGGACAGGCCAAGGGGGAGAAGGAAAAAAAACGAAAAAAAAATTGAAAATAATAATAATAAATATTAAAATATTATCACGTGGACGCTAGCCGGCGCCACGTCAGCCGACCGACGGCCACGTCAACATCGGCTGGCCAAAAGTGATCGGATGGACTGAATTAGCACAATTCCAAAATGTTTAGCACTAAATTGGCCAAAAAAAATTTAGGACTGAATTAGTACATTTGCAAAAAGTTTAGAACTTTTTTGGTAATTTTTCCTAAATATTATGAGAATGGTATTTCACACTTTCCGCGAGGGCAAGCAGTATCGAACATCATGATTTGTCCACGTGACAAAAACACGATGCACCACGATGCATTTACTGTCTTCTACGTACCGGAATCAAGGCGTTTTTAACAAAATCACGAAGGAGTGCCTAGATAACCACGATTGGTTTGTCCCTAAGAACACTAGGGTTTGGCTCAGTTGTCACTTGACCAGCATGATTGAAGTCACAGGACCACTCGTCCTGTCTTTGACTTCTTGTATTTCTTGCCTATCAACAAGACCACCTTCTCTTTACCAAAAAAAAAAAAAAAAACAAGACCACCTTCTCGTTAGGGTTATGACCATTCTTTATCCTATGCTTCCTGTTCAGATAGCTACTTCTCACCAAGATGCTCTCCATCGCGTTTTTCCTCACGCGTAAAACCAGGTAATAACGTGCTTACCAGTTGCTACTTTTAGTTGACACATAAGAAAGATTTTGTACGTGCCTAACTCAACTTTCAACTCACTTTCAAACCAGCACTCAACTTTTATTTTAGCGTATAAATTACACTATAGTATAGCATTGTGGAACTTAGTTCCCATATTTTGATACGCTACTCTAATACTATTAATAATGACTTAGATCAGTCCACATATCAGCGCTTTCAAAAGAAATACTCAAAATGGTGATCATCTGAAAGTGGAGTTTTAATTATTTGAATCACTTCGTAAGTTCTTTTTTCTTTCATGTGGAACTATGGTGTTATGATTTCAATTCCCCTTTAGGCGCTTGTAAAGGGGGGGAAATGGCATTAGAATTGCCGTAACTTCGGTACAATACTTATTTTATTGTTAAAACTTTGCAACGATTATTTGAGTGCCACATCATTGAAAAAATAATAAGTTAAGTGCCTTCGGAGACAAAATCCAGTAAGTCATCCCACGTGGCTTTTATAATGAAACTTTTTTTCCTATGTGGCTTTTCTTATTAAAAAAGAAGTGCAACATGGCGACGTGAACAAATCTCTCTCGCTCTCTCAGAAATTCTCTTACACAGAGCAATGTCTAGGATTTTTCACGCTAGTTATCATCTTCAAGACACGAGCGAGCTTGACGAGTATACAATCAAGCGAAACTTCTCAGGTCAACCATGACCTCCGTCGAAGTAAAACCAAAGCTCCACATCCCAAGCTCATCGAATCCTAATCCTCTGCTCTAAAGGTCGTCCAACACCAGCGAATGGCTCAATGTCGACCTCACGCTCACAATTTCTGCGGTTCCATCATTGTCCGGGTCGTAATTCTCAGCTAATTCTCCTCCTTCGACACTTTTGCAAAGACTGGTTCCTCTGTAACCAACCTCGATGAGTTTCTCTTCTATTAGGACTACTTGTCGTTGGCTTCGCCTCCTCTACCACTGCGTCTGCCGTCGATTTCATGTGTCGAGGATCTATGTGGCATCGGCTTCTTGGACTCCACATGTCGGATTTTTGAAGGTGATTTTGCCTCATTTTGAGGAATTAGGGTTAGGATTCTCTAAGAACGCCTTAAATTTTGCTCCAATTCCTTAAACGATGTCATTTAGAGGTTTAATTGCTGAGTTCATCTTGCCGATGAGCCACGTTAGACGTTATACAATAAAGTATTACCACATCAGATTTTTCAACAACCCAAGTCACCGATGACACTGAAGTAGTCCGTTTTTTTTTTTTTTACGAAAGTGGTATTCGAGTAATCACTCGAAAATTTTTGATACTGAAGTTAAAACCACTCTATATTTCTTAACAATTCATTTAGACATAGACCTTAAAACAGATAAGGATAAATGCACCAAACTTTTGAATAGTGCCACAACAAATTGTAACACATATCCATTTTGTGCAATCAAGCTGTATCCAATTTGCATATATTGCAAAAATGTTTGAACTCAATCATAATATATGTCAGTTCTGATATTTAATTGCACTTTAAGACAAATCTTAAATATTATGGTGCACTTATCTTGCCTCAAATGAATTCCCTTCAAAAGTTTGTATTCCGAAAATTGTGAAAAAAATTACATCTTACGTGTCAATATCTTAAATTCTTTCAAAGGTATCGACTGTCTCATATTAAACGATATATATATATATATATATATGTAAGTACCGTCAAACGTCAAAAGTAACTGCCCATTGATGTCTGCATTAATCATTGGAAGAGTTCTTCTCTAAAAAAGAATCATATCTTAATTAGCCAATCATTGATTTTTTCTAGAAGATATAAAATATTCTTGAAAAGATCTTTGACGTTGGTACTTGACTTTCTTTCCCATTTAAGACTATCAATAGTCACGAGACTAAGCCCAAGTTTACGATAAGATTAACCAAACCAATTGCCATCAAACTAAAAGACAAGGTGTTAAGTACATGTTAAACATGTTTAATGGATTTGCTCCGACCAACTACCATTAAGGCTGCGCATAGCAACTATTCTGTGCTCGAAAACAGATTCTGATTAGAATAATTTTTTTTTATTCTGTACCCAGAAATAATTTCTAAGTATTTTAAGGAGTTTGGTAAATGATCAAAATTTCTGTTCTTTTCCAAAATTTCTATTCTTAGAGTAGAAAAAGAACAGAAATGCGTTTGGTAACTATACAAAATTTCATTTTATTAATAATATATTGAATTTTTTAATATTTCTTTCTTTTCCTTCTCTTCCTTGGCCAAGGCCGATCGCTGGTGGCGGCGACCAGCCACAGGCTAGGGCCGACGAGGGCATTAAGGCCCTCACTGTCGCCCTCGCCGAGGGCGATGGCGAGGTCAGCCTCACCAAATCTAGGCGAGGTCGAGCCTCACCGTCGCAGTCACGAGCCACCCTCGTTAGCCCTAGCCTGCAGCCGATTGCCGGCGGCCGGCAGGTGGTGGCCGGTGGGCCGAAGAACAACAATAAACCAAAAAAAAAAAGAAAATGAAGAAGAATCAGAAATGGAAAAATTGTTTCAGAATCAAGAAGCTATTTTTTTTAGTTCTTGATTCTGTTCTAAAACTGATTTTGGGAATAATTTTTTGCAAAATTGTGTCTGGACACAAAAAATTTAACAAACGGATTTCTACTCCTAAACTGATTTTGAAAACAAAAGAATAAAAAAATTTTATTATTTGGCAAGTTGTCAAACATGTCCTAAACTTCTAAGCATAGGATGGTACATGTGACTAGATTTGGGGGTCTTTTTGAAATAATTGTACTTTAATCAGGGACATGTGCTGCTGCAGAAACAATACCATCATGTCATGTTCGATGTCAGAGACAAGACTCTATTAGTTTCTATGTGTACCTTAGAAATTAAAAAAAAAAAGAGAACACATTATAATAATGGAAAGGGAAAAAACTATAAAAAAACCCCAAATTATGCCACCTATGACACATTTACATCAAAATTTTTTTGTAATATCAAAAACTCCAAAGACACATTTACCCCATTGTACTTTAGTTTATGGGCATTTTCGTCGTTTTTTCTTTTCTTATTTTTTCCTTTCCTAAGAGGGCTGCCCTCGTCCATCGCCGGCAAGGCAACCCTCGCCCGATGCCAGCGAGGGCCGCCCTTATCGGATCCGGTAAGGGCCGCCCTCGCCAGAAAGGAAAAAAAAGGAAAAAAAATAAAAAGAAAAAAAGACGAAAATGCCCATGGACTAAAGTACAATGGGGTAAATGTGTCACAAATAGCATAATTTGAGATTTTTAGTGTCACAAAAAAAAATTCGGGGTAATTATGTCATAGGTGACATAATTTGGGATTTTTGGTGGTTTTTTCCCTAATGGAAAATAGTGTGTGTATAGCTCAATAATGGAAAAGGTTATAATTTAAAATGAGCAATGCAAATATCGTTGAATCTCAAATTTCGTTTGTAAATTATGAGTTCATATTAAATATTCATGGGCAATAATTTCAACTCTTTTCCTAAAATAACACAAATACACTATTTCTTTGTCCCCGTTTGGTTCAGCATTTGAGGAACGGAAAGCTGAAAGCTAGCATTTGGAATACTAAAACCTATTTTTCCCTTTCTAAATTGTCTTCACTCAAATTTCTTTATTCCGATTTTGCCCATGTTACTATTTATCTTCTTCACAGGAAGGGTGGCCGGCGAGGGTGGCTGGCGAAGGGCCGGTAAGGTCGCGAGACCCAGGCGATGGCCGCTTGGGGTCGGGTAATCACCCAGGCGCCGTCGCCTGGGTCGCACGACTTCAAGCGACGGCCGCCTGGTTGCGCGACTCCAGGTGACGCCCCCTGGGTCGGGCGACCCAGGTGACAGCCGCCTAGGTCGCGCGACCCAAGCAATGGCGTCTAGGCGGTTGCCCCACCCCAGGCTGTCGCCCCACCCCAGGCGGCCATTGCCTGGGTTGGGCGACCTCGCCGGCCCTTTACTGGCCCTTCGCTAGCCAGATTCGCCCTCGCCGACCACCCTCACGGTGAAGAAGATGAACAGTATTAGGGGCAAAATCGGAATATTAAAAATGAAAATTGCTAAAGTCCTTTGCAAAAAAAAAATTTACCGAACACTACTTAGGTCAAAGTAGCTTCACAATTTTTTTTTACCAAACACCACTTTCATTTTCTCAAGTGATTTTCACCTAAAAGTATTTACATTCCCCTAATTAGCATTTCAAAAGCTGAACCAAACGGACCCTTTCTTTATTTAATATTTTTCCGATTTTTTCGCAGACGCATATGTACACCAAATAATGTCCGTATTGAACGTTGATGAAATCTTATTACGCATTTTGGGCATGTTATTCAATTGGTAGCTACAATTAATATATTATTATTAGCCTTAGTACATCAAACAAATTTAGTGTTGAAGTCACAATTGTCGAACATTCCCAATACTTTCCTTCTACAAATGCACAGGAATGATTACCGAATAAGCTGATATTGCCAAAACTAAGCACGTCATTAAAAACACGTGAAGGTTATACTACATTTTACTATATATAACCTAGACTATATTGTTCATGGAAATTCTAAATGCAAATGAACGTGTCAACGAACATATCAAACAAGTAATATAATGATGAGAAGAGTATCGTCTCATAGAGGTTGCTGATTACTAAATCAATTAAATATTAAAAATAGACTAATTCTAAAATTTATCTGACAAATCAAAATAGAATTGAGAATAAATGAAAATTGACAATATTAGAATCAAAATCTCGAAACTAAAGGCAGTTAATCAATATAATAAATATGTTAGAGCATCCGATTTCACCATAACCACTAAATATGAATTTCATATCATTATGCATACAAGAATAATATCAAAAATGTGATAGCAAAATTTCCTAGTCTATTTACTATCTTATCTCTAGGTATAGCAAACCCACTCAGTTTATCAATCCACTATATCTTTACGTGAATTTAAATAAACATAAGGGCATTAAAATTTGTGAATATTCCCGATTTACAATGAAACTTTTGGACTACCTTATAATGGAAAGTCATACAATAACACGGTATACCTTTATCCACATTAAATGCATAGTTATATATTAAAAAGTAATTACATATTATCACTTTTCAGTCTCAAATATGCACATCAGATCATTCAAATAGTAGCCAGTCATTTAAAGGCATTAAGCACAATCATATATTACTAACATAAACGAAAGAACTTGCAAAACATAAAAAGCATGAAATTCATATCATCATGATTTGGATACATCGTAGCCTTAATAAAAGAAAATTAGAACATAATAGAAGAAGAAACGAGAATATAAATTTTACTCAACATATTTAATCAAAGAACAAGAATTTTGTCATCACTTTTTGTCTTCTCCTCAAAATACTTGAAAAACTTCTAGAACAATAAAAAAAAAAACAACGATCTAAAAGAAAACCATTTGTGCCCCTAAGCTCTCAATGTTATCCTATTTATAGGATAATATCCAAGACTCCTGTCACAAGGAAATTGCTTCCTTTTAGCATAAAATTAGGGAATAAATCATACAATCCCTGATTTTTGTATCCACCTTTTAACTTTTAACTTTTTATCATTTTTTTCTTATTTTCTCTATGTCTCATTATTTTGCAAAAACAAGGAAATTTTGAATAAATAAAAGGACATCCAAATATTTCCTCACAAATATTGCATTATTTGTTACCTAAAATAGGTAAAATAACTCTATTTTTATAAAGATATCATATATCCACTTATACAATGCGATATCAATGATAATTCCATTTTGAATTGGCCTTTTTTCTCTTTTAAACAAAGTAAATTCTCGGGAGAATAGGACATTCATAATGAGATACCTCGATTAGAATATTACATAATCGGCCGGTGATATGTCATATCCAACTTATAATCTCAAGAGTGAATCAATCGAGAAACACGACAGAATAATAATAAAAAAATATCATAAAAATTCTTCTTCCTTATACGAGATGAAGATGAAATAACATATTAGAGGAAGAATATGTAACACTGTTTATGGTAATCACAAAATAAAAAAATTAAACAAAATAATAATAATAATAATTGGAGGTGAGGTACGGGTAATTGAATCTCCTTAAGACAATTAGTTCCTACCAACGGTGATAAATAGTTTCACAAAGTTTGCCTCCCAAGATACAATACCTCGAACCTGTTTCAATTAACACTATGCAAACAAGAACCTATCAAACACTTCTTGAAATTGGCACATTTAGAGAAAATTCAAGTGAGGAGATGTCGGTGTTTCTAGTAATCTTGGGACGAAGAAGTTCAAATCTATTTATAGAGTTATATATTTCCACGATACTACAACACCTCCTACGTGAACACATATCCGCCAGTCGATTTCGATTAATTGGAATCCGAAATCTAGTTGGCATCATAACAACCTTCCAAAATAGTTAGATATTTGTCATATTGTAGAACATAGTTTTTGGTTATTTGCAAATAACTTAACACGCTCAAAAGAGCATTCCAATACTCATGACCAAGATTACTTGTAAACCAGCTCAGTTTTCGTGCTGAGTGCGCAATATCCGATCTAATGCAGTTCATGATGTACATGATACTATTGATAACTTGTGAATACTCCAGCTGCTTGATATTGTGTTAAACCTAGGCCATCAGAATTCCTTAGAATTTTGATGCCGAATATGACATCGCAATACCTAAGTCTTTCATCTCAAAGTTCTTCTTAATAACATTCTTGGTGATTTTGATAACCTCAGCGTTATCTCAAAAAATCAACAAGTCATTAACATATAGACAAATAAGTACATACGCAACGGTTGTGGATTTAGTGTATACACATTTGTCAGACTCATTGATTCTATATCCATTTTGGATTATCACACATTCAAACTTCTCATGCAATTGTTTAGAAGCTTGTTTAAGTCCATACAATGATTTGACAAGCTTACACACTTTGTGTTATTGTCCTTTGACCTTGAATCCTTCATGATGTTCCATATAAATCTCCTTGTCAAGATCACCATTCAATAATGCAGTTTTCACATCCATTTGATGTACCTACAAATTGTACAGCGAAGCTATAACAATCAACATCATAACTGATGTTATTCTTATTACAGGTGAATAACTATCAAAGTAGTCTAGACCTTTTCTTTGTCTAAATTCTTTGGCAACAAGTTGTGCTTTATACTTATCTATGAAACCATCATATCCATTTACATCCAATTGGTTTATTTCTTTGTAGAAGTTCAACCAATTTCCAAGTGTGGTTTCTTATGATAGAATCAATCTCATTGTCAACAGCTTCTTTTTTACATTACCTCTTGAAACGTTTAAGGCTCACCTTACGTTAGAAAATCAGGTCCTAATTTTCAATTTGTGACCTCTTGATCCTTCGAAGTTCGGCTTCTTCGGCCTCAACTTCATCATTCTCAAATTTCTGATTTTCTAATCTCTTTTGAGAAAATTCGCCTTGATTTCTTTTTGCGGGATATGTATCCTTAGAGCATTTAGTATCCCTTGATTCTAGGCTAGTGTTGGCATGGATTTCCACATTTTCATATTTGTGAACCAAAAATTTGTATGCGCTGCTATTTTGAGCATAGCCAATGAATATGTAATCCATCATTTTAGGCTCCAACCAAGTTTGTTTAAGAGGAGAAATAGCCACCTTGTCTAGGCACCCTCACACTTTTAAAAAATTGTAGGATGACAATCTTCCTTTCCATAATTCATACGGTGTCTCATCCATGTTCTTGTGGGATACTTTATTTAAATTATAGTTTGCAGTTAAAACTTTCTTCTCCACAAGTACCGGGGTAAATCCAAACTTAAGAGCATGGCATTAGCCATCTCCTTTAGAGTTCTATTTTTCCGTTTAGCAACTCCATTTTGCTGTGAAGTATAAGGTGTAGTTGTTTGGGGAATTATTTTCAAACTAGCACACAACTTCTTTAAATTGGAAGAGATATATTCTCCTCTCTATTAGACCTGAGTATTTTGATATGTCTATCAAGTTAGTTCTCTTGCTCATTTTTTATACTGGATAAACATGATATAGTCTCATCTTTGCTAGTTAATTGATAAACATAGCAAAATCTAGTACAATCATCTATAAAAGTGATGGAGCACTTCTTTCCACCTCTATTTTCTAGAACCTTTAAATTACACAGATCATTATGGATTAAGTGTAGAGGTTTCGATGGATTTGAAAGATTTCTTAGCAATATTAGCTTGAACATAAGTCTCACACTTGTAATATGCATCCAACTCAAACCTTGGAATTGGCATCAAGTTTGCTATTTTTTTTTCACTGTACCATAGTTTACATATTTTAATCTATTATGCCATAGATAATGAGACACAACAGTGTAAACTAAAGACTTCTCTTTATTAATAGTCTTTGGGTACAAGAATTTCAAGTTTACACTAATCACAGCCACATTGGCTTTATACAAGTACCATTTCCCCACATACATCCCCCCGTGGAAAGTATATACTTGTCATATTCAAATACAATTTTGGAACCCTTCTTGACAAGTATGGGGCCAAAAATGAGATTCTTCTAAATCTCTAGTACATGCATCACATTTTGTAGAATGATCTCCTTGTCGGAGGTGAACTTCAGAATCACATTTTCTCTCCTGGCTATTTTTGCTGATGTAGAGTTAGCCATATAAATCATCCCATTTTACTCAGCCTGCTCATAAAATGAGAATAAGTATTTATCTACACAAATGTGATTTGTGGAACTATGTCCAACCACTGGTTGGTATTGTTCAACGCCAAGGATACCTCAAACACCATCACAGCAATCAACTCTCATCGTCTTCATGCTCTACAGTTGCACCACTACCTTTGCTTTTCTTTGGGCGCTTCTTACAATCCTTCGATCGATGGCCAAGCTTATTCCAAATAAACCATGTCTCTTAGAATTTCTAGGACAGTTTCCACTGCTTGCCTTTTCCTTGAAAGGACTTCTTCTTCTTTCTATCTTTCTTGTAATTGGAAAACTCCACAGTGTTAGCCTTTGGTTCCATGGGAGGGTTTGCATTGCTCTTGTTGTCCTCCTCGATTCTAAGGCACAGAATGAGATTCTCAAGGCTCATCTCTTTTTGTTTGTGCTTCAAATAATTTTTTAAGTTCAACCAGCCCGGAGGCAGTTTCTCAATAATAGCTGCCATTTGAAATGATTCACTAAGTCCGTTTCATGATAGATTTATTTGTAAAGATGTCATTCAAAATTATTTGTAATTTCTAGACCTGATTCATAACAGATTTAGAATCAACCATCTTGAAATCCAAGAATTTGGCAACCATGAATTTCTTGGTACCCGCGTCCTTAGTTTTGCATTTCTTTTCTAAGAACTCCCTAAATTGTTTAGTAATTTCAATGTTACAATAAACATTGTATAGAGAATTTACCAAACAGTTAAGGCTATAGTTTCGACATGGTAAGTCCCCGTGCTTCCAAGCCTTCAACACCCCGAGCATCGTAACATCTTGCTCATCTGGACTAATTATCGAGCACACATCCGATAAGTACTTGACCAGATTCGGCGTGGTCAAATAGAAGAACATCTTCTGCTACCATTGTTAAAGCCCACGCCAATGAATTTCTCTGGTTTCTCATTCAAAATTACTAGAGGTGAACCCATCAAACTAGACAAAACCCGTTGAACCATCCCTCCAAAAATTGAGCCATATACCATTTGGCCTATACTATTTGAAAAAACAGTCTTTGGTACATTAGTCGAACGACTTGCACTGATACCATAATAGATGGATTTAGCCCAAAGGCTCGCAGCATTTGCTGCCACAACACCAGGCCACGAGGTCTGAACGTCACCGGTCGAAACGACCATTGGAACGCCTCCAAAAATATTCTGGACATCATTAGATACTTGATTGTTGCCATCTTGATTTTATGATAAACCCAACAAATAGTTAGAACGGCTAATTGCCTTAAGATTGTTGGAGATGAAGAAGAACTCACGTATTGGATGAAGAATACGTAACACTCTTTGTTGTAAATAGAAAACAAAAAATTTTGAGAAACCAATAACAAAAACAAAATAATTGGAGGTAAGGTATGACTAACCGAATCTCCTTTAGGTGATTAGTTCCTACCAACGATACTAAATAACTTTGCGAACTATGCATCCCAAGATACAACACCTGGAACCCATATGAATTAGCCCTATACAAACGAACTCTATCAAACACTTCTTGAAGGCACACTTAGAGAAAAGTGAAGTCAAAAGATATAGGTGTTTTTAGTAATCTTGGAATGAAGAAGTTCATACATATTTATAGAGTTCTAGGATTCTTGTACAGAAATGATACATGAATCATGAATTAAATAGATACATGAATTTAGGAATAATACAAATTAGGGAAAAGTGCCAAAAAAGTCTTAAACCTTTTGTATTAGTGCCAATTTAGTCCTAAACATTTTTTTATGTCAATTCAGTCCTAAACCTTTTGCATTGGTGACAATTTAGTCCTAAACCTATTTTTTGTGGCAATTAAGTCCTAAACCTTTTAAGTTGGTACCTATTCAGTCATAAACCTTTTGTTTTTGTGCCAATTTAGTCTTTCTGGTCAATTTTAATCAGAATTTGCCGACATGGACTCCTCCTGGCCAGCGAGCGGTCACCGGCGCTGACTTGGCACTGACGTGGACAACTTAAATAATATTTTTTTGAATTTTTATTTTTTTTCACTTTTTTTCTCCTTCCCCTGGCCGATCGCCGGTTCGGCGATCGGCCAAAGGTCGACGAGCTCAACCTCGTCGGCCACTAGTGAGGGCGTCCTCGCCTTGGTCGGGCGAGGCTCGAGCCCTCACCGGAGGCCGTGACTAGGGTGAGCCTCGCCATGGTTGGGCGATGCTCAACCTCGCCGGATCTGGTGAGGTCGGGCCTCACCGGGAGCTGGGTGAGGCTCGACCTCACCAGATCCGACGAGGCCAGGCCTCGCCCGTGCATGGCGAGGTTCGAGCCCTCACCGGAGGCCACGACGAGGGTGAGCCTCGCCATGGTTGGGGGAGGCCCGACCTCGCCGGATTTGGTGAGGTCAGGCCTCGTAGGTGGTTGGGCGAGGCTCGCCCTCTCCGCAGCCTCCGGCGAGGGCTCGAGCCTCGCCTGACCGAGGCGAGGCTCGACCTCACCCAGCCATCGGCGAGGCCCGACCATGGCGAGCCTCGCTCTCGCCGCGACCTCCGACGAGGGCTCGAGCCTCGCCTGACCAAGGCGAGGCTCGGGCAAGGCCGCCCACGCCAGTGGCCGACGAGATCGAGCTCGCCGACCTTTGGCCGGTCGACAGACCGGCGATCGGCCAGAGGAAGGAGCAACAAAAAAAAAGTGGAAAAAAAGAAAAAAAATAAAAATTCAAAAAAATATTAAAATATTATTTAAGTTATCCATGTCGACGTCGGTGACTGGTCGTCGGCCGGCAGACATCCACCTTGGCAAATTCCGATCAAAATTAACCGGAATGACTAAATTGGCACAAAAACAAAAGGTTTAGGATTGAATTAGCACCAATTTAAAAGATTTAGGACTTAATTGACACCAAAAAAAGATTTAGGACTAAATTGACACCAATGCAAAAGGTTTAGAATTAAATTGACACCAAAAAAAAAGTTTAGGACTAAATTGGCACCAATGCAAAAGGTTTATGAATTTTTTGGCACTTTTCCCATACAAATTAAATAGATACAAGAATGTAGGAGATACATAAACTCAAGAAATACATAAATTAAGTAAATACACGAATATTAAAGATACATAAATAAAAGAAATACATGAATTGAAAATACGTATCTTGTTTTGCTCATATTTATTGACCCATTAACACTCCATAATTACAACACTCCTTGCCAACGTGGGACGCCAATGATTGTCGAACCGGGATCAGTTAGGGAAACATGGGAATTGCGACTCGATTCACATTCCCATCTCGCACGCTCTTTCCTTCCAAGAAGAGCCGAGTAAACAGGAAGGAAGATCACGAAAAGATAGACACCAAAATCCGTGCGTCAATCTCACCATCATCCCCGCATATAAATACCCACGCACGACCCCTCTTCACCTCCCACGACCTCCTTCAACAATCGCACCAGCCTCCCCCGATTCTCAGCTCTCTGTCTCTCTTCACTCTGCCCCCGTTCTTGCTTCCTCCACAGAGCATTCATCAATGGCGGTCGTCACCTCCAAATCTCATCTCCTCCTCCTCTGCATCCTCTCGATTGGTATGCACTAATTTCAACACTCTCTGTCAGCCAAAGAAGAGGGGTCTCTCTTGATTTCACTCTTTCTCGGTATTTAACAACAATTAGGAAGCTTTCCATGTCTGCGCTTTTGCCCCCTTCATGCAAAATCTACTGCTTGCAGGAGTTTGTATGAATTTAATTAGTGTTGGATCAAGCAAGATCTAAACCATCAATCTTGGCATGAGTAGTGAAAAGATCGCGAGATTTCATTGCTCGAAAAGTTCAAGATTTGCTGATTTCTTTCGTTTTTGCGGCAGGCAATGCTATTGTGTCAGCGACGGTCTTCACCCTCCAGAACCAATGCGGCTACACCGTGTGGCCCGGCACTCTCTCCGGCAACGGCGCTGCCCTCCTCGGCGACGGCGGCTTCGCCCTTCCCCCGGGCGGTTCCGTCCAGCTCCCGGCCCCGGCGGGCTGGTCTGGTCGCTTCTGGGGCCGCACTGGCTGCAGCTTCGACGGATCCGGCGCCGGGACATGCATCACGGGCGACTGCCCCGGCGGGCTCAAGTGCACCGGCGGAGGATCCCCACCGGTGACCCTGGTGGAGTTCACCATCGCCGCCCCAAACGCCGGCGGCAAGGACTTCTACGACGTGAGCCTTGTGGACGGGTACAACGTGGGGATGGGGGTGCAGGCAACCGGCGGCACCGGCGACTGCCAGTACGCAGGCTGCCTGGCCGACATCAACGCCGACTGCCCAGCGGAGCTGCGGGTCGCCGACGGGTCTGGGCAGGCGGTGGCGTGCAAGAGCGCGTGCGAGGCGTTCAACGCGCCGGAGTACTGCTGCACCGGCGACCACGGGACGCCGCAGACGTGCGGGCCGACGCGGTACTCGCAGATATTCAAGAGCGCCTGCCCGACAGCATACAGCTACGCGTACGACGACGCCACGAGCACGTGCACCTGTACCGGGTCGGACTATTTGATTACTTTTTGCCCGAACCAGTCTTAATGCCTAGATTCAAACAACATATTATTTTATTTATTATTTCTATTTTTTGGTCGAAATTTTATTATTATTACTTTAAGGGGTCTAGATTCAGAAACACTGTTGATGTTCGTACGTCAAACTCATTATATTATGTACTGAAAATTTTAGTCCTGATTATCATGTCGTCCTCATCGGCAATTACTTTTGCAGTGCTAAACGTATTATCGCACTCAAAATCATAAATCCTAATTACAGAATGCAATTCTCAACTTTTTGTTACAAAATTTGTTCAGTATAATTCAAACGGGTTATTGAAAGGAAATCAAATCAAAATGAAATCAGAGGAGGAGAAGGAGGAGGAGCAGAGGCACGTGATGATGCGGGGTGATTGGGGAAGCAAATGTGATCGTTGGAGAAATGAGCAGCAGCAAAACGGTGCAAAGACCAGATCTATATGTCCACAATTGGGAAGGTGTCCTTGTCCTTTTAGGGTTCTTGTTTGGCAAGTACTTGCCACTTGTTTGGGTAAAAATGTCCAAGTGTACATTTCATGAGCGGATAAACATTATTGTTGACATTCCTTTCGCCACATATACTCAATCGCGTTTCAAGAGTAGCAAGTTCACCGATTATGCTCCATTTTCATGTTGTACTAGTATGTTGCCCCTCTTGTTGCTACAGGATTACAAGTTGCTATTACAATGTGAGTTTATTTCCTAAACCAAAATATACATAATGGTTTTTAGTTTATTTTTAAAGGTTAATACCACAAAAAACCTCAAATTGGTGTATTTGTGATAAATTTACCTCAAACTAATTCTTTTACTATAAAAAACCCCAAACTAGTGTGCCTGTGACAAATTTACTCCAAACTAATTTTTTGACCAAACTAGTACACTTGTGATAAATTTACCCTTAGTTAAGTTGAATTTTTTTTTTTGGTAAAGTCAGTTAAGTTGAATTAATACCACGACAAATCAAAAATGGGTAAATCTGTGGTAAACATAGGGATAAAATCCTAAACTAGTACAAACTTACCAAAAAAAAAATCCTAAACTAATACAATCGTCAACTGTCATATATCATCCAATTCAATAATTTGATAGTAAAATTTAACGAAACTAACGAAAGGTAAATTTATCACAGATGTACCGATTTGGATTTTTTTGTAATCAAAAAAATAGTTTGGTGTAAATTTGTCATAAACGTACCAGTTTGAGGTCTTTTGTAATATTAGCCCTATTTTTAATTTCAAAGAATAAGGACATTTAACGTCTACTATTATTCTACATAATCGACACATCAAGTAGACCTATCAACAAGTGGGTCCAACCTGGTAGCGAACCTAAAATCATTGTCCATGCTCGCCCATGAAGATTAAGAGCTTAATTTATTTTCTACAAAAAAAAAAAAAATGATCGGGGTTGGTAGGTCTAAGTAGGCCAATCTCCAGAAGGAAATTGCTTGCAATAAGCCAACCCATTTGGCCCTGTGAGTCAATTTGGAAGATGTTGAGTCCATAAACATCTTAATCTAAGAAGGAAATATCTTACTTGGACGAATCATCACCGATTTAATCTTGAGGAATAAATATTAATTAAAGGAAAATATTACCAACATAAAAAATAAAAATAAAAATAAAAAAATTGGTCGAAGCCCAACATAAAGCTTTACTTGATCAAATATCGACGTTGAATCACCAATTGAAGATCTTAATTAACCCACTAACATTTCAATCTTCAAACATCAATTGCATGACTTTTTATAAGATTATTGTTAATGATGTGTACGTGGCCGAGTGGTTCTTGAAATGGGGTTTTGTGGGTGAAGTGTATGGACGTATGCGTGTGCGGGATGGTTGTCAATGGGTGAGTTGCAAAATAAGCACGATAAAATACGATCGCCACAAGGTAAAAAGGACGCGCCACTAATTAAGAATGATGACCAAGATCAACAAAGTTCACCGTCAAGGCTTAAAGGACAAACCACCCGCCAAGGATATAGGATTTCAGGATAGGGAAACCTCGCCCTCAAGGCCTAAAGGGAAAAACAACCAACCAAGGATAAAGTATTTCTTGGTTCAACACCATAGAGTAATCCACTTTCCAAAGAAATTCGCTCTCATAGAGGAAAATCTCATGTGCTTTCATTCAGCAAGTCTAGTCTACATTACAATGGACAAATCTCCTCTATTTATGGAGGGACTAAGACATAGGAAATGACCAGATATTAAGGACCTAGAAACTATTAGCATTTAAAGTCCTTGGAACTTAGAAGTTTGACTCTTGAGACTTACACAACGATTAAAACTCATAAAGACCTAGGAATTTAGAAATGCATTGATAACACATAAGAACTATGAAGTGCAATAAAGACATGAAGACTCAAAATCTTGACTGGCTCTTCACCCTTGCGGTATCTTCCAAAATTCGTCCACCAACTTTGATCAAAGGATAACCATCTCAATAAATCAACAAATGTAATAGGAAATGGCTTGAAATAACCTCTCATCGATTGTTGTCGATCTGCATTGAAATCAACATCTAATATTAGTGAAACGATACGAAATATCTGAATGGCTAAAGAAGAATCTATAAGTCCTTTAACTGGTAACCTAGTAGATAGTCTCCTCATTGACAGCTTCATTCTTTGACCCATTAAAGTAATGATTAATACCACCAAAAACCTCAAACTGGTACATATGTAATAATTTTACCCAGAACTTTTTTGTAACCATAAAAAATCCCAAACTGGTACACATGTGACAATTTTATCCCGAACATACCCTAAAAAATCCCAAAATGATACACTTGTGACAATTTTACCTTGAACATACCACAAAAAACTCCAAACTGGTACACATGTGACAATTTTACCCTAAACTAAAATTTTAATATTATTTTTTAGAATTTTTATTTATTTTTTTATTTTTTCTTTTATTTTTTTTTCATCTTCAACCTCTGGCTGGTCGTCGGACCGGCGACTGGCCAAAGGCAGAAGCCAGCGAGGTTAGCCCCGCCGGCTGCTGGCGAGGGCGACCCTTGCCGGCGTCAGGCGAGGGTGACCCTTGCCTGAGTCGGGCGAGGGCGGCCCTTGCCAGCGGCCGATGGGGCCAACCTCTCTAGCTTCCGCCTCTGGCCGGTCCGACAACCAACTAGAAGTTGAAGATGAAGAAGAGAAAATAAAAGAAAAAAACAAAAAAATAAAATTAATATTAAAAATTTATTAGTTTGAGATAAAATTGTCACATGTATATCAATTTGAGGTTTTTCGTGGTTAAAAAAAACAGTTTAAGTTAAATTTGTCACGGATTTACCAGTTTGGAGTAAAATTGTCATAGATGTACTAGTTTGGGATTTTTGGTGATAAAAAAAATTGGAGTAAAATTATCACAGGTGTATCGATTTGGGGTTTTTTGTGGTAAAAAAAAATTCATGGTAAAATTATCATACATGTACCAGTTTATGATTTTTGATGGTATTAACCCTTGAAGTAAATTATAACCAAAGTCTGGTTTGACCTGGATTATCATCGATAGTGCTGGGCTCAATAATGGAATCGAGCCGGAATTTAAGGAATGCTCCATAGAATCAGATGCTCCTATATTAGTTAACTATATTAATGATGTCGAAAATATTCACATACCTATTTTTTCAAGTTTTTTAAAATTAATATTGTATATTTTGATAAGAAGTATAAATACAAGTTATTATGGAGCTTTAGTAGCCACCTAGACAAATATACAAATTTTACTCCTCAAAGTCTTCGTTATAGATGAATGATCTTGATGAAGCACCGAAAGTCTTCATTATAGATGGATGTAAAAGAAATCGCTAACATGGTAATGTGCCACGTATGACAGCTAGCAATGACAAGATCGTCATGTCGATAATATCCATCAAGAATTGACTGAAAATGCTATATTTAAATTTCATGTAAAGATTTAAGATTGAACTGAAAAAATTGAAAAGTTTAAAATTGAATTAGCATCCGCGTAATAAATTTATGATAAATTGGGTGATTTTCCATTCACAAGTCATAGACAAACAAAATTCAATATGAATTATGGCTAAAATCCAAAACATTGGAGCATCGTATTCATAGCACCTCTGCATTTGTCTTCCTCGCTAAGGAATCGAATCTAGAAACGCATTCATAAGGGTTTGGAATTTCTCACAATGTATTGCAGGTACAAAGATGATTGGCTAGCTTGTAGGGTTTCTTCAGGAAACGCGCTTTCCACGTTTGTGAAAGATTAATTTGGGCTTGTACCAATGCACGAGACCAAAATTTTCCCTCCCCAAAAATAATCGTCACTCAAAATTATTTTTTTCTAAAAGTTTAATTGTTATGAAACAGATTCACGATGCTATTTTTTTGATCTCGTGACTCATGCTAATGTCCTAGAGTCTTGGATCGGATTGGAGAAACGACAGTTAAGTAATACACGAGTTTGACACGTATTCTTAATTAGTCATTACCTTGTATGGTTACTTTGAATACTCCTTTTGGGAGTTTGGCTCGAGTAGAGCAAGTTGAGTCATGACAAATTGTATTAGAGCATGACTCCCTCCAATAGCTGTGTCATTCGTGGACAAATTAGGTTCTTACATGATTCAATGAGGATAGGAAGTGGTCAAAGAAGTGAGAGGAGGCTTAAACCAAATGCTGCTCTTAATAGATTTTTAAGATGGCAACCCACTAATCAATATAGGTGGTGTATTGCTCGGTGATTCGGACCAACCCTATCGAGGAAGTCAGTTTTTTATTTGGGGTTTTATAACATCTCAGAGTCCCACATTGAATGGAAAAAGGCTTTATTCAGTGATGTATAAGTCAACACCTCCAAATAGTCAACCACCTTATATGACTATATCATTATCCATTTTTGGAATTTGGCCCATATAGAATAAGCTGAGTCATTACACTCCTAATTTGGTACCGAATTACCCTGATTAGTCCTTTTAAAATCTAAATTGTTAGGAAATTAACCAACAACACACACTAGTTAAAAGTTTTCCCAAGAGAGAGAAGGAAATATAAGTGTTGGAGTTGGCTGATGAGGTCATACAATGCTCAGTAACCAGGGGTATGCAGCTAGCTGTGCAAGAAGCAAGCTTTCACTCCAGGCACGGGAGGCTACTATACTTACCTACATGATGGTAGTCAACTCAAGTTAACCTGGAGTCTACCTTTTCCACCCAAGCCCCCTAAGTTCTCTCTTGTTGTTTTTTCTCCCGGGAGAGAAGAAATATGAAGAGAACTTATAAGGAGATCCCTCCACCATACCGAGAAGTTCTTTCCCTTATCTCCCCTTGAGCTTTTTAAGGACCTCCTCAGGCCCAAGTAAAGATTATTTATTCATAAGTTCAAATCTTCTTGTTTTTGGATCGGGTGTGAATTAAAACCTTCTAACATTGGTTGCGTCCTGACATCGACATGGATTGCCATAATGCATGTCAGCCATATTTAGATCCGGGCTAAAAGGGTTTAAAGATGATGATGAGGATTGTGTAGATCTCCCAAAATTGAAACGGAAAAACATATTTAAGGAATTGGTTAAACGAGTAGTTTTGTCGCAAAGTGAACTCGTCAAAGTAGGCAAAAGCTGATTCGGAGACCATCTCATTGATATACCAAAATAAAGATCGAACATCATTAGTTATGGTGTTTGACTGTTGACATGCATGTATTACGCTGATTGTGAATATTATGAGGATGGTATTTCATGCTTTCTATGAGGGCAGGGTAGCATCAAACATCATAAATTGTCCTTGTCACCTAATGCGATGCACCACGGTACATTTATTTACTCTCTCCTGTAAATCGGAATCGAGACGTTTTTATCGTAAAATCAAGTATTTGGTTTCCTGGACATAATTAAGTTGTGGCGTTTAAAGGTTGACATGAACGTATCACGTTAATCTTGTATATTATTAGGATCTATTACGATAAGTTAACAAAATCACGATGGAGTAGCTGGATAATCATGATTGGTCTGATCCTAAGAACATTAGAGTTTGGCTCAGTTGTCAGTTGTCACTTGACCGGCATGATTGAAGTCACAGGACCACTGGTCCGGTCTTTGACCTCCGTCTTTCTTGCCTATCAACAATTCCTTCTTCTTATTAGGGTTATGACCATTCTTTATTCTATGCTTCCTGTTCAGATAGCTATTTCTCACCAAGATGCTCTCCGTCGCGTTTTGCCTCACGTGTAAAGCCAGATAACAACGTGCTCTTAACCAAAAAAAAAAGATAACAACGTGCTCAGTTACTACTTTTAGTTGACAAATAAAGAAGATTATGTACGTGCCGTTCCATTGAAGATAACTTTGAACTAGCTTTCAAACCGGCAATCAACAATGATTTTAACATATAAGTTACACTTTAGTGTAGCATAGTGAAACTCAGTTCCAATGCTTTGGTGCACTACTCTAACACTATTTATAACTACTCGAGTCAATCCACGGAACGAAGCCCTCAAAAGAAATACTCAAGGCTGTGGCCACCTGAAAGTAGAGTTTTAATTATATGGATAGGTTTATAAGTTCTTGCTCCTGCCATGTGGGACTATGGTATTATGAGCGTAATTCCCTTTATGGCGCTTGTAAATAGGGAAATTGATATTAGAAGTGCCTTACCTTTTGTTTAGAGATTTAATTGTTGACTTCACCTTACCGACGAGTCACGTTAGACGTTATATGATAAAATATTGCCACATCAATCGCTGATGGCACTAGAGGTCCGTATTTTTACAAGAGTGGTACTCAAGTAATCGCTTGAAAAATTTTGTCACTAAAGTTAGCGTCGTACGAAAGTCATGACACTTATAATGTGCTTTTTCCTCCGGTAAACGATTAAAGTCACTTTGTATTTCTTAGTAATTTCACATTGAGTCACAATATAGATATAGACCTTCAAACATATAAGGATGATTGCACTTTTAGTGTGCTTTTCCTCCAATAAACGATTAAAACCCCTCTATATTTCTTAACAAACAATTTCACATCAGGTCACAATGTAGTCATAGACTTTAAAACAGGTAAGGATGATTGCACCAAAACTTTCGAATAGTGCAACCAAAACAAATTCTAACACATATCCAGTTTGTGCAATCAAGCCATGTCCAATTTGCATATATTGCAAAAACGTTCGGAACTCAATCACACTATACAAATCTTAGATATTATGGTGCACTTATCTTACCTCAAATGAATTCCTTTCAAAAGTTTCTATTCAAAAAATTGTGAAAAAAAAAAATTGTAGCTTACATGTCAATATCTGAAATTCTTTTGAAGGCATCAACCATCTCGTATTAAACGAAAAACAAAATTATAAGTGCCGTCAAACGTCAAAAGTAAATGCGACCATAAGAATAAAAATCAAAGTATCGTCTAACTTACAGCCGTGTACTGCAAAGACCTATGCAGCTTATATCTTTGTGTTAGCTACCTATAATATATTTGCAATATTAATATCACATATACGTATAATATTTACCATACCCTATTGAAAAAAAAAATTGTAGGATTCGACTCGGAAAGTAATTATTTTATCATATCAGTGTTTTGGTAACTATATATATAAGATGTTTTTTTTATGGTAGATTAAGGAAATAAGAGAGATTCATCCTCGTTTATAGCCACATTTTTTTTTATGTGGGCATTAATCATCAAAGAGTGTATCTCTAAAAAAAGAACCATATCTCAATTAGCCATTCGTTGGTTTTTGACAAGACACCTCCCTCAATTACGTCATTCTTTAATGGAAATATTAATTTCTAGAAGATGTAAAATATTCTGGAAAAGAACTTCGACGTTTTGTTCTTGACTTTATTTCCCATTTAAGACTATCAATAGTTTGAAGACAAAACCCAAGTTTACGATAACATCAACCAAAGCAATTGCCATCAAACTAAGAAATAAGGTGCTAATTAGGTGTTAAACATGTTTAATGGATACGTTCCGACCAACGGGCATTCAGCTCCCGAGCATAGGACGGTACACGTGACCTTATTTGGGGGTCTTTTTAAAATAATTGTACTTTAATTAGGGAAATGTGCCGCGGCAGGAACAATACCATCATGTCATGTTCAATGTCAGAGACAAGAGTCTACTAGTTTATATGTGTACATTAGAAATAACAAAAAAAAAGAAGAACACATTATAATAATGGAAAATAGTGTGTGTATAGCTAAATAATGGAAAAGGTTATAATTTAGAACGAGCAATGCAAATATCATCAAATTTCATATATTCGTTTGTAAATTATGAGTTTGTATTAAATATTCGTGGGCAATAATTTCAACTCTTTTCCTAAAATAACACACATACACTATTTCTTTCTCTATTTAATTTTTTTCCGATTTTTTCACCAACGCGTGTGTACACCAAATTCCGTCCGTATTGAACATTGATTAAATCTTATCACACATTTCGGGCTTATGTATTTAATTGGCATCTAAATTAATATATCATCGACAATGTTAATTTCAACCGATGTCAACGCATCAAACAAATTCAGAGCTAAAGTCACGATCATCGAGTTAGACATCCCTAATGATTTCCTCCTACACATGCACAAGAATGATTGCCCAATAAGCTGGAGCTGGAAAACTAAGCACGGCATTGCTAACACGTGAAGGCTATATACCATGTTTTACTTTATATAATCTTTATTATGTCCACTTATACAGATAATTCTACTTCGAATCGGCATTTTCCTTGTTTAAAAAAAGTAAATTCTCGGGAAATCTCGATGTTCATAATGAGACATCTCGATCAGAATATTACCTCAATCTCGAGGCAATGATGTGCCATATCCAACTTATTATCTCAAGATTGAATCAATCAAGAAACACGATCAAACAATAATTGCAAAATATCACAAAAATCCTTCCTCCTTGCCAGCGTGGGGCGCCAATGATTGTGGAACCGGGATAAATCTGGTTCTTTTTGGTTTATAGTTGATGGTTCTTTCTCAATTCTACCTCTACTAAAGAACCGAACATGAGAGTTTCTTCTCATCCGGCTCCTCACAAATGAAACGATTTGAATTTTATAATTTTATGTAAATATAGTGAATCATGGATTTTTTGAGATTTGATCTAATCTATTAGACCTTTCTATATCTTGTTTGGGTATATACTTAAATATGTATATTTTATTTCTAGATAATTATTTCTAGATAATGAGATTAGGGAAACATTGGAATTGCTACTCGATTCGCATCGCCATCTCCCCACGCTCGTTCCCTCCAAGAAGAGCCGGTTCAACAGGAAGGAAGATCACGAAAAGATAAGACACACCAAAATCTGTGCGTGAATTTCACCGTCATCCCCACGTATAAATACCGACGCACGACCCCTCTTCACCTCCCACGTGCTCCTTCAACAACCGCTCCAACCTCCCCCGATTCTCAGCTCTCGCTCTCTTCACTCTGCCCCTGTTCTTGCTTCCTCCACGGAGCATTCATCAATGGCGGTCGTCACCTCCGAATCTCATCGCCTCCTCCTCCTCCTCCTCTGCATCTTCTCGATAGGTATGTACTAATTTCAACGCTCTCTGTCAGCCAAAGAAGATGGGTCTCTCTTGATTTCACTTTCGTTCGGTTATTTTAACCACAATTAGGAAGTTTTCCATGTCTGCACTTTTTCCCTCTTCATGCAAAATCTACTGTTTGCATGAGTTTGTATGAATTTAGTTAGTTTTTTTTTTTAATGACCCAAACTCCTGCACCGAAACCACGGATTAACCTCAATGTCAATCAAGGGTGTGATAAGGTGGAGGGCAAAGTCACTCGAACTTGGGATCAGTCACCCACAAGCCAAGAACCCTTACCACTCCACCAACCCATTGGAGGGTTAAATTTTTTTAGTGTTGGATTAAGCAAGATCTAACCCCTCAATCTTGGCATGAGTAGTGAAAGATCGCGAGATTTATTTTTATATTTTTTTGGACATAAAAAGATCGCGAGATTTCATCGCTCGATAAGTTCAAGATTTGCTGATTTCTTTCTTTTTTTGGCAGGCAATGCTATTGTATCAGCGACGGTCTTTACCGTCCAGAACAATTGCAGCTACACCGTGTGGCCCGGCACTCTCTCAGGCAACAGCGTCGCCCCCGGTGACGGCGGCTTCGCCCTGGCCCCAGGCGGCTCCGTCCAGCTCCAGGTCCCGGTGGGCTGGTCCGGTCGCTTGTGGGGCCGCACTAACTGCAGCTTCGACGGGTCCGGCGCCGGGACCTGCGTCACGGGCGACTGCCCCGGCGGGCTCAAGTGCACCGGCGGAGGAGACCCGCCGGTGACCCTGGTGGAGTTCACCGTCGCCGCCCCGAACGCCGGCGGCATGGACTTCTACGACGTGAGCCTCGTGGACGGGTACAACGTGGGGATGGGGGTGCGGGCCATCGGTGGCACCGGCGACTGCCAGTACGCGGGCTGCCTGTTCGACGTCAACACCATTTGCCCGGCGGAGCTGCGGGTCGCCGACGGGTCTGGGCGGGTGGTGGCGTGCAAGAGCGCATGCGAGGCGTTCAACACGCCACGGTACTGCTGCACCGGCGACCACGGGACGCCGCAGACGTGCGGGCCGACGCAGTACTCGCAGATATTCAAGAGCGCCTGCCCGACGGCATACAGCTACGCGTACGACGACGCCACGAGCACGTGCACCTGTACCGGGTCGGACTATTTGATCACTTTTTGCCCGAACCAGTCTTAATGCCTATATGCGAACAATATATTATTTTATTTTGGTTAGAAACATCGAGTCGATGTTCGTACGTCGGGTTTGAGGCTTATAATCTTATGTATTGAAAATTCGAGCCCATATTATTCATGTCGTACTCGTCGGCCATTACTTTTGCGGTGCTAGACGTATTATCGCAGTCAAAGTCATAAACCCTGATCACGCAATGCAATTAATTCTAAATTTTTTTTAAATAATTTGCGTAATATAATTCAAACGGGTAATTTAAAGAAAAACGATGGGAACCTCACAGGGAAAATCAAATAAGAAAATGCAATAGTCTATTTAATTGCATTCATTGTCCAAGAAAAAAGTTTAGGGGGTTCACTTTTTTACCGTGAATTTGTGATTTTTTTTCTGTATGTATTGCAAAGTGAGGTGGGTCCGGTTCTGGTTGGTTTTGGTGGGAAAGAAGCCATCTTTTTTTTTTTTTTGGTAACCCAGGGAATCCCCGTACGGTCGACAGCCGGAAGGTAAACCCTAGGGGTGACATGTGCTAGCCACCACACACGTGCCACCGGTTAAGTCACCCTGCGGCGCTCAGGATTCGAACACTCAATCTTTTGCGAGAGAAAGAGTGCCCGCGCCAGCAGCGCCACCCAGGCGGGTGGTGGAAAGAAGCCACCCTTTTTCTCTCTTTTTTTCTAAATTTTATTAAATTAAATTAAATTTGTTTTTTTTTTGTAATGTAAAGAGACAAAGGGATCTGAGAGGAATCAGAGAAGGAAAGGGGGTGCAGAGGCAACGTGAGGAAGGGGTTGAACGGGGACGCAAATGGGTTGATTGGGGGATGAGCTGCAGCAGCAAAATAGTGCAAAGACCAGACCTATATGTGGGTGGTTTTCCTGTTTATTCACCCTTGGGAAAAAGTATTTGTCCTTTTCAGATTCTTGCTTGGCAAATATTTGCAACTTGTTTAGGTAAAAATCTCCAAGTTGCTTATTTCATACGTGGATAGACATTGTTGGTTAAATCCCTTTCACAGTGTATAATCAATCACGTTTCAAGAATCAGTGATATGTTCACTGATTATGTTCCATTTTCATGTCGTACTATGATATTGTCACCCTCATTGCTACGGGAGTACAGGTCGCTATTACAATGTTCCATTTATTTTTAATTTCAAAGAACAAGGACGACATTTAACATTTATTATTATTCTACCTATTTGACTAGGGTTGTGCAAAACAGACCGCCTAACTCGGGAACCGCCTGGACCGGCCGATTTGATCCGATTCCCTGAAATGTTGGTCCGGTTCCCGGTTCTTAAAAGTGAAACCGGTGTCTGGGCAATCCGGTTCCTGATTACAATGGGGAACCGACCGACTATAAGTACTTTTTTTTATTTTTTATTTCTCTAAAAAATTTGTAAAATGTGTGCTAAACTTTAAGTGAATTTTATTGACAAAAATTAGTAAAATGTGAACTAAACCCTAAGTTACCAGTTCCATTGGACCGAACTAGAATCTGATCGAACCCGGTCCTGGGATCAACCAGTCCGGTCCCCGGTTCCCATTTTGAGAATCGAGAACTGATCACCCCTATAATCGACACATCGAATAGACCTATCAATAAGTGGGTCCAACCTAGTAGCGAACCTAAAATCATTGCCCATGTCTGCCCATAAAGATGAGCTGGCCAGTCTCTAGAAGGAAATTGCTTGCATAAGCCAATCCATTTGGCCCTATGAGTCGATTTGGAAGCTATTAGGTCCATAATCATCTTAATCTCAAAGGAAAATATCTTACCTGGACAAATTATCACCTATTTAGTCTTTAGGAATAAACATTAATTAAGAAAAGTATCGCCCAACATAAAAACTTCACTCGATTAAATATCGATGTTGAATCACCAAATGAAGATCTTAATTAACCCACTAACATTTGAATCTTCAAACATTAAATGCATGACTTTTTATAAGATTATTGTTAACTATATTGGTGATGTAAAAATACTTGCCTACCTAATTCTTTTTTCAAGTTTTTGATAATTAATATTTTATATTTTTTATAAGAAGCATAAATACAAGTCATTACGGAGCTTTTGTAGCCAGCCAAACAAATGTACAAATGTTACTCCTACAATGAGATCATTACCCTAAACACCATTACTCATAAACACCACTTAAACTGTAAAATTAAAAAAATTACATTGACGGAAAATACTAAAAGAGTAAAAGAACAAAATAATAAGGTAAGTTTGTGTGTAAAGGTCTTTTATGGGGTGCCATGTATCTCCTCGTGATGACCCTTATAGTCCAAATTCTTTTGGTTATTACCATAATATACCGATTTAATTAATGTGCTTAAGGATTTCTAGATTTTGTTTTGACTTTTACACCACAAACAAAAAAATCATCGTACTACATACCTCCTATTAAAAAAACATAATTAAAGTTCTTTTTAACAATAACTAAATTTTTACATTTTCTTCTAAAAACTTTTACCGGTTCAAACTACTTGTTGGCATAGACTTAGGAAACATATTTAAGGCAACGGTCGTAAGAAAATATATTATAAATTCTAATAACTACCTTAAGTTGTAAAAGTTGAGAATATGTACCCTCTTTAAAAATATATATTTAGGAAACAAGGTATATTTAATATTCAAATGGTGAGAAAGGATAGTAAAAAGATGGGCCAAAAAAAAGAAGAGAAAATGTTACTTGTCAATTTGAAAGTAAAAAAGAGAGACATAGGGTAGCCGCTCTAGTTCTAATTTTTACTCCAGGCGCTTATCACTAGTAAATTTTCTTGATGGAGTTCCTTTCCGAGAATTCTTATCAGGGCTTAGCAGGCCAGTTCCATTCGCCACCGGCAAGAACATCAGCAACTCTTGCGTTTATGGGTAGACCAGCATCACGAACAACTCAATGAGGAAAAACATCCGCCAAAGTGCCTGAAGGATGCCTAGGATCCAGCCACAGGGAAAGTATCTCTGCCATCACCAGTAGCATATGTAAGCGGAGGTCTAATCTCAGCTCTTGGCTTCAGCAGTTTCCTCCAAATATAAGAGGATATTGGAGGTATTTGCCAAAAACTTTGTTGCTTCAGCAAGTACGTTCTCACTCAAGCTACCCAGAAAGATTTAGAACTAGCGAGCAAAATCCAGATCAATTTCATAGCAGCAGCTCGAGTCCATCGATGACCTTGTTTCAGTCCTAGCCCACCTTCTTTCATGGGCAAACACACATCAGTCCACTTCACCTACTCCCTTGTTTTTTTTTTTTTCCATATGTACCGGTCTACAAAATGGAATTACAACTGTGGTGCCACGTCACTTATACGATAGTCCACTCATTGTACGACACGTGTTAATGTGGGCCCACCTGTTTGAAAGTCTCTCTTCCCTAAGAAAATATTCAGTGGTTTGTCATTAGCCCACATGGCGTCATTGAGCCTAGTCAGCTCCACGCTAAAGTCGTAACATGTCCTTTGACGTGGAATAAAAAATTAAAACCAGAAGCCCATCTTTCTTCTCTATGGCGCAGGCTACAATAATGGACTGAGCCCTCTCGCTCTCTCCCCTTTGTAACAAAACACATTTCGATTGAATGGAGGCTCTTTCTCTCTCCCCTTTCATGTTTTTATGTCAATCATCTGCAACAAGTTTCTATCCTCTTTTCCTCTCCGAGGCCCTTGCTTTATTCCTCAGCCACCGCTAGCCCTCCCCTCCTCCTTCTTCTTTGCCTTTGTCCTCGTTGTTGTTGTCGCCTTTCTGGCTCCGGCTCTAGAAATTGCCAATTGGCTCAGGTTCCGATTTCGGGATCAGGTATGTTGCCAACGATTTTGAAGTGGAAGAGGCCTACGAGACTAGATATACCAATAGAGGTGTGTGACGCCCCAGAACGTCACACGCGACACGTGTCATTTCCGTTTATACTTATAGTTATAATTATGCATGCGGAAACACAATGACATTTTCGCAACATACCTTACAAGAAAATCGCATGAGTTTAACAATATACATGTCTTCAACTTTTCACAAGCACAATTATTTATTATCACAACAAAATACACAGTCCCGAGAAAGGTTAGGGTCACCTAACACTACTACACTCATATTAACCAAATCACCATCCAACCCAAAGGTTAATGGATTCCTATTTCATCTCGTCCCCTCCATCACCATGACTTAGGGACCATCCTACAAACTAAAAAATAAGGGGTGAGCCGAAACTTAGTAAATGAAATCTCTAAATCTAAAGTAGAAGATCAGCTTACCACTCAACCTGATACTATCAAACAATGTGAGCTTAAGCAATAACGAATGCATAAGCACATGCTCTAACTTCACTATCATGATATGTCAATAGAAACCATTAACAACATTGCATAAGATCATTTATTCAAATTCAAACAAATGGCGTATTATTTCGTGATGCACTAGTATCACCTAGTGTCATATCTTCATGAATTTATATACACATGAGCATGCATCTTATTCATTATTTCATCACATCTCAATTCGCGGGTTTTCTCGATTCACGGGGCATCTTAACTCCGAGGTATCCTGTACATCCGACGGGGCATCCCGATTCTGCAACATATTGACTCTCAAGGCATCCTAAAACACTCCCCAAAGCATCCCAACACACGAGGCAACGTTGCCACCCTCATGTGGACAACGACACTTTTCTCTTTTAATATTCAATGTTATCATGCAGCATTAATGCACATGAACATGTTCGACATCAACATTCAATGCACCACATCATTTCACTTAGCCATCACCAATTGAACATGTTCAACGTCAACATTTGGTACACAACATCATTTTATGCAAATCCTTATCGTAAAACAATTGCCTCGTCTTTTCCATGCATCACTTACATAAGTAATATAACACACTAGCCTCATTTTATTTTCATGCAAGCCATGATGACATTCTTAGAGAATTGGCACGTGAACATTGACAACTCAATTAATCAACAACGTGATCATCGACAACGTAATCATCCACCAACTCAATTAATCAACAATGTGAACATCTACAACTTAATTAATCGACAAGGTGAACATCGACAACTTAACAATCAACCACATGATTAATCGACAACACTTAGCTAGTAATTCGGCAACTTAATCAAATTACAAAAATATCACTTTAAGGTTAAGTAATCATCATTTCCACATCTTTCACACTAAAAATTGTCATCACATCTTAGAGAAACAATCAAACACCCCTTAGGAAATTTATCAAACACCTCTTAGGCACGGAACAAGCTTAACGATCTAATTCAAGTGAACACAAAGATTTCACATGCCATCATTAAAACTTACCTACACTTGACAACGAAGACAAACAAAATATAACAACCATCAACCAACCAAGTCAAGAGTACTAAATAGATTAATCTAACTTAGCCCTTACAGTTTTCACTTACCTTGAGAAAATTGAGCGATTTAAAGCTTTGGTCACCTTCAATCAAAATAGATGAAACCAAAAATCAATGACACTTGATTTACAATCGACAAAACCGTTGATGGAAAGTAATGAAGTCGGTGATACCTCTTCAACTCGAAAGATCAGAACTGAAACTTTAGAAATACAAGTGGGACCTCCACCTTTACTCGGGTTATTGAAGACAAATGAAAATTGAAGAGAACGTCTCTTTGGAAGTTGAAAGTGAGAGTTGAAGGGAAGAGGAAAGTTGATCGGTGAGGGGAGTGAAGAGAGTTCTCTTCCAATTTATTCACATGGCAACACAAGAAATGAAGGGATGAAATTGTTTTTTTGGTAAGAGAAGGGATGAAATTGTTTAACCCTGGTTAAGGTAATAAATGCTTATAGGGCAAATCATGAAGCTTAAAGGTAGAGAGGCAAGTTGTTCCAATGAAATGATTTCATGTGACCTCTATGCTAATAACTAGGGTGCAATTGGCTTGATGTTATTGGCCACAAGAGGAGATATTTAAGGGGACCTCTTCTTCATTGGCCAAGTAAGGAGAGATTCATCACTTGCTTTTAATGAGGCAAGGTTAACATTGATAATGTAATGTGCTATGTCATTTGCTTAGGCTAAATATAATGTCATCAAGGCATGTGGATTGGAACCGTTGGTAGTAAATATGAAGATGTGGCAAGCTCCAATGAGAGACAAATGGCTTAAATCAAATGGTTCCCAAAGTAGATATTTAATAATTGCCAAAACGATAGATGTATAAGTATGACAATAAGGAAAAACCGGTGTCCGTTTAAAAAACTATTAAGTCCAAAAAATATTTTGAACCCACTGGTGAAATATAATGGATGCTCATAAAATCTTAACTCGGTAAATTTAAAACTTGAAAACCATCAAACAAGTAATTCGGAGCATATCCGTTCCTTTCTACAATTAATATGGCATCAAATTAGTTACCCCCACTCAATACCATCGACATACATGTTAATATCTATTAACTTAACCTTAACACATCGGACTACGAGCAATAACAATCACACCAAAGCATCCTAAATACTATTTTCTTAAGTAGAAAATTTCGGATGTCATACAGTGCTAAGTTTTGGGGTTCCGGGGAAAAGGCTTCTAAGGCCCTTTCTTTGTGGATTTTGAAGCCGAACCAGAAGAGGCATCCAAGGCCCTTTCTCTCCCAAGAGCCACATTGGTTGCAGTTGCCGGGTCGCCACAACACATCTCCTTCGCCTCCATCGTCGCCTCTAAGCCCTATCGGCAAACTCTATGAGATTGTACACGCCACTCGCATTTCTTCTTCAGACATATTAGGGTTTTTCCTCCTCCTTAGCCACATAGTAATATTTTCTCGCTCTTCCATCTCTCTCTCTCTCTCTCTCTCTCTCTCTCTCTCTCTCTCTCTCTCTCTAGCTTGTGCATATAATGTTGATCTATCTCGCCTAATGGTGAATCACTAAGGAAGAAAATGTTGTGCATATAATCTTGATCTATCTTGCTTAACAGTGAATCACTGATAAAGAAAATGTTGCAAATGCTTGTCTTTATAGGGTAAGGGAATGAGGAGCTTTGGCAAGAGAAGGAACAAGACGCACATGTTATGCGTGACGTGTGGACAACATAGCTTCCACCTCTAGAAGAGCCATTGCAGTGCCTGTGGCTTCCCTCCGTGCACAAGAGTAAGTGTATGTATATGTTATAGTCTGTCTCTCTAGAATTGATCAGAGCAAATAGCGTCCTTGTGATGGTTGTTTGCATCTTGCTATGCTTCATGTTGAGCTCCATTAGTACGCAAGCTCGAGTTGTGTCTAATCTTGATTAGTTGCTTATCAATGTACAGTGAGACAAGGAAGAAGAGAGGTTCAAATGTAAGATATGGATGAGAGAATCAATCCAATGATTGAGTCGATGATCCGTTTTGCATAGTGTATAATTATTCTTGTGTATAGGATTATTGTGGTTTGCTTGTAAAGGTGGATGAAGATTTGGTGGGTGGAGCTGAGTGAAATATGAATTTAATGTGAAGAGTTTGTCGATATTTATGAGTAGAGACCCTGTCATGGTTATAGTTATACGAAATATGACTTAAATATGCACACGCATAATCTTTTGAAGTCACTGACTTACATTTGTACAAATTTTTGACATATTATTCTCAGTACTTCGCTGCTAGCTGATTTGTTCTCAAGATAAATGGGTATGACTTCAAAATCAAAGTTTGTTTTTACTTTATCTGCCTTCTTTAAATGATTAGATTTTTTTCTTTTAAAAATTCATAGAGGTTGCAAAGGATAATATCATTGTGCATAATGCTAATAAAGAATTTGAATTTAGAATTGGCCTGACATTTGCTAAAGAGGATGAAGCTTACAAGACATACAATGCATGTGCAATTATCAAGGGATTTGGAGTGAGAAGAGGACAAAAGGCAAACAATAGTAAAGGTATATTGAGAACATGCACATTTCTCTGTAATTGTAAAGAATGCTCTCTACCAATCCTACCTCATGAACAAAGAGATGTTTATAGGACAATGAAGAGAATTGCATGTCAAGCTTGCATAAAATTCAAAATTAAAAATGGAGTTTGGGTAGTCGACAACTTTAAGGATGTTCATAGTCATCACTTCATCGATGATACACAGAAACACTTGATACGATCATAAAGGCACATGGCAGTAACTAATAAAAGTATTTTGACTTCTATGATTGGAGTTGGTATAAGGGCTACGAAAGCGTATTCCTATCTTAGTGGTGAAGGGGGGTGGGGGTGGGGACAAGAGCATGTTGGCTTTACTTTACATGATTGTCAAAATTTCTTACAATTGAATAGAAGAGACTTCATTAGTGCGGGTGATTGTCAAGTCTCATTAACCATTTTAATTGCTTACAATCATATGGAAGCAATTTTTCTTATACATTTCATTTGGATGAGGAAAAGGGACTGACCAACTTTTTTGGTCTAATGGTATATCCAAGCTGGACTATAAAATTTTTGGGATGTGGTGGTATTTGATACAACTTACCGTACAAATAAGTAAAATATGGTATATGCACCTTTCGTTGGCTTGAATTATCATTGGAAGTCAATATGTATTTTTATTGGATGAAACTATTGTATCTTTTGTTTGGGCAATTCAATCCTTTTTAGAGGCAATGGGTAATAAAGCACCCAAGACTTTTTTCACCGATCAAGATCATGCTAGGGAAAATGCCATTAAGGCTATACTTTCGAATACTAATCACAGTTTATGTGTAGAGCACATTGGGAAAAAGGTATGCATCATATCAGGCATCTTATCAAGAAATCAGGTTTTTGCAATAAATATTGGCATAAGCTTTTATAGCATTGTGAATCTAAATTTGAAATAGAGAATGTTTGGAAAGTTATGTGTCAAGAATGGAGCTTGAAAGAACAACAAGTGGTTGGATAATGTGTATCGGCTGCATTATAAATGGTGTCTTGCGTTTGGCTAGGATATTTGTTCTATAAGAAGCAGATCCACTCAAAGAAGCGAACACAAATAATGTCTTCCAAGATATGACGTGGAAGATCATGACTTTGTCTAAATTTGTCAACTATTATGAGAAGCAATTTGAAAAAATGTGCAACTCTGAAGCGGTTGATGATTTTGAGTGTGGTTGAGGAAAGTCGCAAATCAAGGTTGAAAATAGTGGAATTTTGATGCATGCTGCAAATGTAGACACTCATGTTCATTTATAGGAGTTTCCAGGCTGAGTTCTTGCATGCTTTGACTATGGTTGTTTGTAGATTGGAAACTGATGGGCCATTACACACTTATATCGTGGCAATTGAAAGTAGGAAAAAAGGCATGTTGTTTGTTTTTAGTCCAAGTGATTTAACCATTACATGTAGCTGCAAGTTATTTGAAATGTAAGGATGGTTGTGTAGGCATATTTTATGCATCTTGACACATGTTGTAAATATTATAAGCATTCACTCACAATACATTCCGCAGATGTGGACGAAAGCTACAAAACAAGGGGCTTATTGTGATGTTGGACAAAGCTCTCATGCTGCAGTAAAGTAAAAAATATTGTGTTTGAAGAGGTTTATGTAGATGGCTTTCAATGTTATGAACGTTATGTTGTGGCTAACGATACAACCTAGAGGGAGAGCGAATAGATTGTTGCAAGAATTTTAACAACTTTTGCGAAAAACAGTCGGTGCTAAGGAAAGATCAAATTAAGATGATGTTTCAAAAACAATGAGCTTATTGTGTGCTTATGTGATTTAAAACAGAGAAAAATAGTAGCACACAAAGATGTATTGTTGTTTTAACTTTATCGACAAGCCCACGTCTACTCTCACCACTAACAGCCACAAGTTGGGTTGGAATACACTAATAATTTGCTAAACAAGTTACAACCAGTACACACCAATCCTTTCAGAAGATAGATCACTCTATTAGGAATTAGGTGTTGATATTACTTAGTACACTTGATCTTTTAGCATAATTACAATGTAGCAAGAATCACAGACAGATAAGAGATTTTTGCTAAAGACACAGCTTGTAGCAGATTTCTGGATTTATGTTTTTAGCGTCTCTTACTTATTGGCATCAAAGATATTCTCTTTTATAAGCATCCTCAAACAAACCGTTGAAGATGTTTTGGAGAAGCAAGAGAGCTGTTAGGAGTTCATTAGTGCTGCTGTCCAAAGATGTTACTGCCCATACAATCTTTCTTAGACATTTGTAGGCTACCTAAAATAGCTTTTGCTGCTATTCAATCGCTGCAACCCTAACATACTGTTAGACGGCCTATTCTCAGGTCTTCCATCTCTTCTGCTGTATATGTCCACTTCACAATGACTATAATAGCTAATCAACAGTAACATTAAATGATCCGTTTCGATAACAGTATGAACTTTCTTATCTCCTCAGCTTAAAGCAAATATTGTCTTGTAGCTGATTTTTAGAGTATCGTTGGTGCTCTTTTTACAAACATAACAAATACATGGTCCATTTCAATTCTGTAAACATTCTCACAAACATATGCAATCATCAATGTAAAACATTATACTAAAGATAGTTTTGGAATCATCAAAATTTTCTTGAGATGTTTATCCAACACATTGGTGCAAATCATGATGTTATGGAGGAGCTTCCAACTACAACCTTAATGCGTCTTCACTCCCATATCACAAACAAAATGCGATCTTTGACAGGTAATGATCATATTGATTTCTTGGTGAATAGTGATGAATCTAAAAATGTAGAAAACTGTGAAGTTCGAATACTTGATCCCTTTCAGCAAAGACCAACAGGTGTACCCAATATTCGGTTGAAGGGCGTTAGAGAAAAGCATCTTAATGCACATGAGGCACATCACACAAAGTATGATGCTTGTTTAATTTGATAAAATGATTTCATCAATGAAAGGTATAAAGTTATTATGATACTCTCACTTTTGTGCAGGATTGACCTTCTACGGTCATTGCCGATCTTCCTTCACCAAGCAAGTTCAATGTGGAAGCAATTGATGCATTAGAGGATTTGTTTTTGATAAGAAAACATTTTTTTTTAACTTCGACTACACTATTATGTGTAGCCAAAGCAGCATACCGTTTCTCCTCTTTCTTTTTCTTTTGTTGTATGAGCTCAGAGAGAGAGAGAGAGAGAGAGAGAGAGATTATAGATGGGCGTCGGAAAGAGCACGTTTGTCATCAGATGGATGGATCAACTTTATCGCTATGGTATAATTTTTATTCTCTTCTGGCTTTAAAGTAAGGATTATCCTTAAAGTAACCTCCTTTATGTTAATTACTTGCAGTGTCGGAGTGCCCAATCGTTTGTTGTTCACTTTTCAACGGCTTATGATGTTCATGATTTTGCCATTTTTCTGCTGTTTTTGTGACTAGGTCATTGCATTACTTAGAATGCCAGATTTGCTAACGTAATATTTTTGGATTATTGTGAGATTAATAACATGGTGTGAACCATGACTTCTTAAAAGAGTGGACTCCACGATAATTTCTAACTATTTATTATTTATTTTTTTATGACCCAAAACAGGCTATTTTTTTCGTGGTAAATTAAGGACAGATAAATAAGCATTTCTCCTGTTCTTTTTAGTGATTTCATCGTCCGGATGCTCCGGAGTAATTTCGTCAAAATGTCGAAGTCCCGTGCGAAAGTGGCAAGGGGACGAAATGTGTGATCCTGATCCCACTCATAATCTCAAAAGGGAATCAATCAAGAAACACGATAAAATAATAATCGGAAAATGTCGCAAAAGTCCTTCCTCCTTGCCAACGTTGGACGCCAATGATGGTCGAACCGGGATCAGTTAGGGAAACATGGGAATTGCGAGTCGATTCACATCCCCATCTCCCCACGCTCTTTCCTTCCAAGAAGAGCCGAGTAAACAGGAAGGAAGATCACGAAAAGATAGACACACCAATCTGTGCGCGAATCTCGCCATCATCCCCACATATAATTACCCACGCACGACCCCTCTTCACCTCTCACGACCTCCTTCGACGATCCTTCTGTCTCTCTTCTCTCTGCCCCTGTTCTTGCTTCCTCCACGGAGCATTCATCAATGGCGGTCGTCACCTCCGAATCTCATCTCCTCCTCCTCGTCCTCTGCATCCTCTCGATAGGTATGTACTAATTTCAACGCTCTCTGTCAGCCAAAGAAAAGGGGTCTCCTTTAATTTCACCTTTTTTCGGTTATTTTAACCACAAATTTTGAAGCTTTCCATGTCTGCACTCTTGCCCGCTTCATGCAAAATCTACTGTTTGCATGAGTTGTATAAATTTAAGTGTGGAGTTAAGCAAGATCTAATCCCTCAATCTTGGCAAAATTAGTGAAAGATGGCGAGATTTCATCGCTCGAAAAGTTCGAGACTTGACGAAAAAGATTTGTACTGATTTCTTTCTTGTTTTTTGGGCAGGCAATGCTATTGTATCAGCGACGGTCTTCACCCTCCAGAACCAATGCAGCTATACCGTGTGGCCCGGCACTCTCTCTGGCAACGGTGCCGCCCTTGGCGACGGCGGCTTCGCCCTGGCCCCGGGCGGCGCCGTCCAGCTCACGGCCCCGGCGGGCTGGTCCGGTCGCTTGTGGGGCCGCACTGGCTGCAGCTTTGACGGGTCCGGCGTCGGGACCTGTATCACGGGCGACTGCCCCGGCGGGCTCAAGTGCACCGGCGGAGGAGCCCCGCCGGCTACCCTGGTGGAGTTCACCGTCGCCGCCCCGAACGCCGGCGGCATGGACTTCTACGACGTGAGCCTTGTGGACGGCTACAACTTGGGGATGGGGGTGCGGGCGACCGGCGGCACCGGCGACTGCCAGTACGCGGGCTGCCTGGCGGACATCAACGCCAACTGCCCGGCGCAGCTGAGGGTCACTGACGGGTCGGGGCGGGTGGTGGCGTGCAAGAGCGCGTGCGAGGCTTTCAGGACGCCGGAGTACTGCTGCACCGGCGACCACGGGACGCCGCAGACGTGCGGGCCGTCGCGGTACTCGCAGATTTTCAAGAGGGCCTGCCCGACAGCATACAGCTACGCTTACGACGACGCCACGAGCACGTGCACGTGTACCGGGTCGGACTATTTGATCACTTTTTGCCCGAGCCAGTCTCTTATTTCCTAGATGCGAACAATATGTCATTTTATTTTGTTATTACTTTAGGTGGTCTACATGCAGAAACATTGCGTTGATGTTCGTACGTCGGGTTTGAGACTCATTATCTTATGTATGGAAAATTTTAGTCCTGATTAATCATTGTTGTACTCGTCGGCAATTACTTTTGCAGTGCTTAACATATTATCGCACTCACCACCCGCCTAGGTGGCGCTGCTGGCGCGGGCACTTTTCCTCTCGCAAAAGGTTGAACCGGTGGCACTTGTGGTGGCTAGCACGTGTCGCCCCCAGGGTTTACCTCCGGCTGTCGGCCGTGCGGGGGTTCCCTGGGTTACCAAAAAAAAAAAACATATTATCGCACTCAAAATCAATTAAATTTCAATTTTTTATTTTTTCCGGTAAAAGGAATCAAAGGTCGGTGCTCTTTAGAGGCAGAACCAAGCAACTCAAGCACTTATCTTTCTCCAGGGTGCATAAACATTGTTGTCTAAATTTCATTGATTTTCATGGAAACCCTTGTCAAGAATCAATGAAAAACCCGGTCCAGTTGCACACACACCACTGGATAAAACCTCACAAGAAATTAAAATTAAAATGAAATATTTTATTTAATTGCTTTTCATGTCTAAGAAAAAGTTTAGGGGGTTCACCTTTTTGCCGTGAATTTCTGATTTTTTCCTGTATGCGTTGCAAAGTTAGGCGGGTCCGGTTCTGGTTGGTTTTGGTGAGAAAGAAGCGACCCTTTTTCTCTGTTCTTTTTAAAATATTTGTAAATTTTTTTTTTTTGGTTGAAATGTGACGAGACAAAAGGGTTCTGAGAGAAATCAGAGGAGGAGGGGGAGCAGCTGAGGCAACGTGATGATGAGGGGTGGCGATTGGGGGAAGCAAATGGAGTGGTTGGAGGGATGAGCAGCAGCAGCAGCAGCAAAATAGTGCAAAGACCAGATCTATTTGTGGGTTTTCCTGTTTATTCACCCTTGGGAAAGTGTCTTTCGTCCTTTTCAGATTCTTGCTTGGCAAACATTTGCAAAATGTTTAGGTGAAAATCTCCAAGTTGCTTATCTCATGCACGGATAGACATTGTTGTCTAAATTCCTTTGGCCGCGTATAATCAATCACATTTCAAGAATCAGTGATAAGTTTACTGATTATGCTCCATTTGCATGTCATACCAGTATATTGCCCCCTTTTTGTTATAGGAGTACAAGTCGCTATTACAATGTGAGTTTACTTCCCGAACCGAAATATATATATAGTTGTTTTTAATTTTTAACTTTAGAGAACAAGGACGACATTTAACATCTACTATTATTTTTCATAATCGACACATTGGGTAGATCTATCAATAAGTGGGTCCAACCTAGTAGCAAGCCTAAAATCATTGCCCATGAAAACAAAAAGCTTATTTAATTTTCTACCAAAAAAATGATCGGGCTAGGCAGGCCATTTTTAGAAGGAAATTGCTAGCAAGCCAACCCATTTAGCCCTATGAGTCATTTTGGAAGCTGTAGGCTCCATAATCAACTTAATCTTAAAAGAAAATATCTTACTTGGATGAATGATAACCTATATAGTCTTTAGGAATAAACATTAACTGAGGAAAATATTATCCAACATAAAATTTCACTAGATCAAATAAAGATGTTGAATAATCAATTGAAGATAGGTTTCGATAAAAAAAAATCAATTGAAGATAGGTTGTGTTTGGTCATCCAAATTTGAATTGGGATATGATAAGATAAAGTGGGATGTAAAATCCTCCAAATATCTTCCCAATTATAAAAATATCCCATCAAATGTTTTGGTGCAATCCAAGATAGGATTTGAAATCTTTAAAAATTTGCAATCTAAGATAGAATTGAAAATCTTTTAAAATCCTTCTTCTTTGAAAATCTTTGAAAATGCTATCTCCGAGGGGCTCCCCATGTATGTGACAACTCAAATCCTCTCAACCTTTGTCGTTAACAAAGTAATCTCTGGGAAATCAACCTTGGGAGCTTCACGACTTTCAACAGACATGACCTCTTCCATTATGCAAAATTTTAAAATGAATGAGAGGAGGATTGCCCTTTGGCATTTCATCAAACACTTGATGAACGAATAGTTCAGAGTTGACCAAGAGAGAGATCGTGGAACAATGGAGGCTGAGAATGAATAATCAAAGGTGAGTAGAGAGAGGAACAAAGAGATAATTCGGATATAGTGGAAAAGCTTGAAAACCGGAGAAAGAGAGGGAGGGAGCCACAAATGAGGCGAGAGCCCTAGTCTTCCAAGTGAGCCGTGAGCAAGGGAACCGACAAGAATACTCAAGGATGCTGGAGTGAGGGACCGTCATGGTGGACGGCCACCGGAGTGGTAGTGGGGTGCCGCTGAAGAGAAACACTAAGGACGGTGAGTCTCGCTTGAGATGGGGTTTTCTTGGTGCATGGGAATTGTTAAGTTAATTTTTAAAATTTTATATCCAATCCAAGTTCATCCCACCCCCTATGCTAGATTTTTTATGCGACCTTTTATACTATCACCTGTTGACACCTAAATTTTGATTAACCATTTAGGGCTTTATCGCGTAAAAATTAGGGATTGATTTTTCACCCCTAAACCAAAAATATTCTCGTTAAAATCCACAGCATATAGACATTAGGCGCATTTGCATTAATAGGGCTTATTAAGGTATATTCGTGTATTTTAAAAAAAAAAAAAAAAATCAATCACAAATCAAAAATTCGCAAAGTCACAACAAAAAGTGAGAAAAGAAAAGAAAAAAAAAATCGCCGGGCCGGTTCCGCAGGCCCATTTCTTTTCCCCCTTTTCTTTTTCTCCTTCTTTTCCTCTTCGCGTGGGCCGGCCCTCCTTGCCTCAGCCCAGCCCGCGCGTCTCTTTCTTCCCCCTTTTCCCCGGTCAGCGCTTCAGACGTGCAGAAGACGAACAGGCGCAGCAGCAGCGTAGACGACGCAGAAGCTAGACGCAGAAGCCAGAGGTCAGAACGAAGCAGAAGCAGAAGCGACGGAGCAGAAGGAACGTGAGCGCGTCGAGGGCGGCGCAGCGCTTCCAGCCTATGGCGAGCAGATCTGCGGCTGTTTTAGCCGAAGATGGACCTGTTCGGTCCCAAGAAGAAGGCGCGACTGCAGACATGGGCGCAAATGGGGAAGGCGTTCTGACCGAGAGAAATCTTGGAGCTGGAAACGGAATGGTGAGCGTCGCGAGGGGAAAAGGTCGAGAGGAAGAGATACTCATCTCTCTCGACGTTAAATACAGAGGGAGACCGCGAGACAGGGAGGAAAACAGAGAGAGATCGAGCGAGAGGGACACACAGAGGGCGAGCGAGAGAAATCCGACAGAGAGAGATCGAGCGAGAGGGACACACAGAGGGCGAGCGAGAGAAATCCGAGACAGAGAGAGAGAGCGAGGGAGAGATCCGAGAGAGAGAGAGAGGACGGAGAGTGAGATTTGAGGTCGAGCGGTCGTCCACCGCCGACCGCCACACCCCGGCTGCGGCCGGCGAAGCCCCGGCGAACCTTCTCCCCCACGGTAAGTTCGGGCGTTGCTCGATTCTGTCTTCCCGGTTGTGTGCTTGAACCGAGACCGTTTCCCCGAGGATTCCGACTCGAAGGCGTGCCGAGGGACCGGACGAAGTCCGATCTGTGGCCGCCCCCGAGGCGGATAGGGAGCGTCACAGCCCCTTCCCCTGTTTCCTCTTTCCTCTGTTTTCTTCTTGATTTGTTCCTGCACTCTGTTTCCGTCCGGGCTCGCTGGCCGGAGCTCGCCGCCGTCCGCCGGCGCGAGTCCCGGCCCGTGAGGCCTTGGGTTTCGTTCCTGCTCGTCCCCTCATCACCGTGTGCGAATCTCGGCCAGTGTCAAGCCTCGGTTGTGTCGAAAATGCTCCGTTTTTGCCGCGCACGCCCACTGTTCGACATTATGCTTGAATGAGCCCCCTCTGTATTTCTCTGTTTTATTCCTCTGGTGACCGTGAATGCCGTCCGACGGCCGAGCGTGGGCTCAGCGCCGGACCGAAGGTCCCTCGTCGGGGCGGTGACGCGAGCCAAAGGTCGACGGCGGCCGGGCGAGGGCTCGGTCGCGCGTCTGCGCACCCTGACCGCGGAGGTTGGGGAGCCCGAGACTCGGGCGCGAGCCGGTGACGGCTGCGGCGGCCGGGGGCAAGCCCAGCCATGGAAGCCGGGACTCGGGAGAGTCGACGACGGCCGCGGAGAGCAACGCCAGCCATGCCGGCTGGCGAGCGAGGCTCCGGCGCCCGTCGGACCACTTCCCCGGCCACGAAGGCCGGGTCTCAGCGAGCAGCGGCCGAGCAAGGAGCTCGGCTGCCGGTCCGGCGACCCCAGCCACGGGGGCTGGGGTTTGGAGTGCCGGCGTCCCAACCGGCCGGCGGTGACCGCGGGTGCGGGGCGAGGCCGGCGTTCGGCGGGCAGCGGCGGCCGGCGTGCGGCCGGCGCACGGGCTAGTCGCGGGGCACGGCCGTGGCGGCCGCGAGTCGGGTCGGGCGAGCGGGTCGAAACCGGGTAGGGTTTCACCCTAGGGTTTTGTTCTAATGGGCTAGAATAGGTTTTGGGCCGGTGTTTTAGGGTTTTGAGTTTTTAATTTGTTGTTGGGCTTTTGCTTATTTTCTTTAAAAAAAAAATCTCGGGCTGGGCCCATTCCAAAAAAAAAGGTTTGTCTTACCGGGCTCAATATATGAGCCCGGTTCGGTTGTGGACCCGGGCCGGCGCGCCCGAGTCAGCCCCGACCCGGGTCGGGTGTTGAGACCCGACCCGGGGTCAAATTTCCTTATTATTATTATTATTATTATTATTATTATTATTATTATTTCGAAAATTCTTTTTAAAAAAAAAATTTTTCAAAATTCTTTTAGGAATTCTGCAAAAAAAAAAAAAAGATCAAAAACCAAAAAAAAAAAAATTTCTTCGATTTTTTTTTTTTTTAAAATTTTCGAAAAAAAAAATCAAAAATCAAAAATAAAAAAAATCAAAAAAATCGAAAAAATTTCTTCAAAAAAAAAAAATCGAAAACTGAAAATGAAATTTTTATTTTTAATTTTTATTTTTATTTTTATTTTCAAAAAAAAATTATTAAAAAAAATTAATTAAAAAAAATTTCGAAAGAAAAAAAAAAAAAAAAATTTCAAAAATCCTTCAAAAAGATCAGAAAAGCCGAAAACCAAAAAAAAATAAATATTTTTATTTTATTTTATTTTTTTTTTTAAAAAAAAAAAATTTTTCGAAAATCAAAAAATTAGAAGTTGGGTTCCCAATTTATGTTTGATTGCACTTTGCTCGATTTGCATGCTTCGAATTGCGAGTTTAATTTAAATTTGCATGTAGTCAATTATACAAGTTAGGTGTAGAAGTTAATTGTTGTTTTCCCGGGTTTAGTTAGGAGTGAAATTTTCAAGATTCTCGATTAGCGTAAACATGTTAGGCAGTGTTTGAACAAGGTTAGGTACCGAAAGGGCACTAATTGGTTAGTTAGTGTAATCAAGTCCCCGTACCCATTGAATCTCTGGTTAGTAGAAGTGAAGCATTCTCCCATGGTTCACTTAGGTGTCTAATCAACCTACCAAAAATAGATTAGTGGCGACTCCTAATTGAAAATGATTTGCATGTTGACAACTTGAACTTAAGTCGCGAATTGGTATGGGCTTGGGAGAGCCCGAGCTAGGTTTAACTTAGTAATCCATTAGCCTTAATCCCGTTAGGCGTCCGGGCCGGGAAGGTCGCGACAGCTTGGCGACTCCACTGGGGAACTTCTTAGTGGACTTAGGCCGTTTGTCTTGTTCAAATACATCCCTAACGCGTTTGTTCTTGTCTTTGATTACTTGTTTTGCAGGATTGAGAATGAATGTTTAGTTTTTAGATGTTCCAAGCATTGATTGTTCATAAACTGTTGTGCGTGCTTTGAATGTTTCAGCACTACACTTTTGCACACACAACCATGCCGCCGGACCCGGGCCGCGATAGGATATTTTAGGATGGTGCTAAGAAAGATACAACCTCGAACGCGAGACCGCGATGTAGAGGTTGCCTTTCTTTTCCCCGAAAAGTTCTTTCTTGGTGTCGTAAGCGTTTATCCTTGTCCGCGAGACCGCGTGACCATAGGGTATCTCTTTCGACTAAGCCGGAGTTAAGAGGACCTGACACCAACGCGAGACTGCGAGGATCAGATCACCCTCTTAATTTCACCTCGTGGTACCAGTTTAGATAGAAAACAAAAACCCCACTTTCCATGCGTGTGCCTTTGTGTTTGCCATGGTTCTCGATAGAGTAAGCTTCTTTCCCACTGTCATGCAATTCATTTATTTCCTTTCGTTGGTCCATGGCAAATTAGGTCAGACGTTAATCTCAATTTATATGCGATGGGGAGAACCGATGTCCAATTCATTTCCACTCCCAAGAAAGAGCTCATAGCGTGGTGGGACCAGTTGGATCAAGATAGCCAAAGACAGGTCGAGGCGAGGATTGGCCGGCTCCTTCCGTTACTCAAGATCAGCATTCACTCCGGAGTCATGCAAGCAATACCCCACTTCTGGTGCCCTCAGACGTCAACATTCATATTTGGTGAGTTCGAGCTAACCCCGACCTTGGAAGAATATAGCATCGCCATTGGAATGCCTCTCGGAACCGAGCTTGTCAGGCCACCCATAGGTATAGACCCCATGTCCGAATTGTCGCAATTTTTGAGAGTTAGGGCCGAGGTGGTAAGGAAAGTCGTCAAAGCTAATTGTTATGCCTGTCCATTCTCATTTTTGGCCGAGTGTTTTTCAAATCAACCAATGGCTCAAAAGGGTAGGATTTTCATTCTAGCATTTGTCGGACTCATCATTTTTCCTCATCGTAAGAATGCCATAAACCCTTCAATCGCTTGGGTGGTCAAACACATGTGTGCTGGATTAAACTATGTCAACATGATTTTAGCCGAAACATTTTTGTCCCTCAACCATTTTAAACAAAACGGAGAAAAAACCATGCGAGCTTCCCCGGAAATTTTACAAATATGGTTTCTTTCTCACATAAGGGGGTTCGGGCACCTTATGCAATTGTTCCAAATAGATGAGTTTAGGCACCCGATACAGAGGTTTCAGGTCTTAGAAAAACATTCCCCTGACAAAGAATATTCCCGTTGGATAAATTTCCTAAAGGACCCCGAGCCCAAGGCATTTCTATGGCATGCTAAATGGTTTCAGGTCGAGGAAGCTCGCTTCGCTCACAAGTTTGCCAACCCGATCCCACTGCTCGGTCTTTCCGGCGCCACTTCCTATTACCCGTATAGGGTGGCCCGCCAATACCGAGCCTTGCAAGAGGTGCCGCCACCACTCAAGACGGAGATGTTTCAGGCCCGGTTCAACCGCACGGACTACGACTACTTCGACGAGATCCGGGCCATTGAGATTGCATGGAGCGAATGCCGTCCTGAAAAGGTTGTCGTGCCCAAGAAATTGGAAAGGGAAGAGGAGATCCACCACGCCTCCACGTTCTACATCCGCACTCACCGGATTCCCACCAATTTACGACAGCTGGTCCCGGAAGTGACTGACAAGCCCACCCAGAAAGCGCAAATTGAGCATCTTGAAAAGAGGGTGGAAATGGACAAGACTCGCATCTCGAGGTTAACCCGAGAGAACAAGCGGCTTCGCAAAGCTGCAAATTCCCCGTCGCATATAAAATGAGTCGTCCCGAGAAGTCTGAAATGACAATTTCACTTAACCTCAATGTTTAGGAGGATTCTGTTATTTTTCTAGTTTCATTATTTAGGAAATTCTGTCTTTTGAAGTTTCAAGTTTTTGTAATCTCTCTCTTCCTAGTCTCGAGATCTAGGAATCGTTGTGTACCATTCTCTGTTTCAATGACAAGAGAATCTCAATTCTTAATGTCAAAGTTCTTATTTTATTTTATCTTAGTGCACTTGTTTTCTGTAATGTCTAAAATATAAAAAAAAATGTAAAAAAAAAAAAAACTCTAAAATCTCAAATGTTTCGAAATTTCTTTCTCGAGGGACCTAGAACGCCTAGACCAGTGCCATGGGCCGACCTCTTGTAAAAACTGTATATTCACATGAGCTCATTTTTCAGGTAATCGCAAGCCGCCAAATTGATCGCATCCAGCGTACCAAGAGAGGAATTGAGAGACCAAGAGGCCGGAGAAGGAGGTTTTCCCGTCTGACGGCCTGCCAACGTCCCATTTCTTCATTAGGGCAAAGCTACGGCTTCGAGGCAATCGCCAATCCGGACACGATCAAGGGCTACACAAATGAATATCGAGGAACAGAACGCCCGCTTCGCTGCCCTCGACGACAAGATCAATGGGCTTGCAACTCAGCTTGCCCAATTCGCCAGTGACATGAGGGCCGCATTAGCAGCACCAAATGCTGATCAAGTCTCACCTCCGGCTGTTCCTGAGCCAGTAGAGGGACCCTCAAGGAGGAATGTTACCGAAGAGGCGTTGGGATCTACGCCTGTCGTAGTCGAATTAGACCCTGTCTCGGAGGCCGTCACCGCTCGGTTGGAGGAAGAGCATAACAGAAGGTTCGCAAAGATAGAGGAGAAACTCCGGGCGCTACGCGGGTACGAAGAACACATGATCGAGGACTTATCTCGATATGCACAAATGAGCTTTCCCGAGAAGTTTAAGATTCCGGATTTCACCAAGTATGACGGGACCGGAGATCCAAAAATTCATCTGAAGTACTACTTGAACAGAATGGCGAGGTATGCGCAGAACGTCCCGTTAATGGTTCAAACTTTCCAAGAAAGCCTGACAGGACCCGCGTTGCAATGGTATGTATTGTCGGAGCCCGAAAAGTTCGAAAAATGGGAGGATCTAGCTGAGGCGTTCGTCCTACAGTACAAGTACAACACTGAGATAGCCCCCACGCGCGAGGTGCTGACGCGGACTGAAAAAAGGAGAAGTGAGTCCCTCAGGGCCTTCGCTCAAAGATGGCGTACTCTTGCCGCCCAAGTCCGACCCCCACTCAGTGAGAAGGAGTTGCTGGATCTCTTTCTCAAAGCCTTGCCTAACGATTTCTATCTAAAGTTAGTGGGTTCGGGATGTCTGACCTTCTCTCAGTTGGTTGATGTCGGGGAAAGGATAGAAGGGGCCATCCACGACGGAAGATTGAACGAGGGAGCTAGTCGGAAGGTCCCAGGTAGAAGAGAAAAGGACGTCGAGATTGCGTATGTGCAAGCGCCCGTTGCAACGAGACCCCATGCCGCTCAAGGCCCTTCTACATTTCGAGAGAACGCACATCAGAATCATGAATTCAGGAGGAGAACACAAAGGCAGTTTACTCCCCTGCCTAGGCCATTGTCCAAGTTATTGCCCATGCTGCTGGAGAAAGGCTTGGTAGCAAAAGAGGTACCTCGGGATAATCCTTCAAGATTCCCCGGATTTGATTTGTCAAAATCCTGCGAATTCCATAGAGGCGAAAGAGGGCACGATGTGGACAACTGCTTCATTCTCAAGGTCAAGGTGCAGAATCTGCTCGACAGAGGCATTTTATCCTTCAGGGAGCCAACCCCTAATGTTCAGCAAAATCCGTTGCCCAATCATACCGCCAATGTCAACGTAGTAATCGAGAAAGGCGGCGAGGATAAGCACACATTTAATGTGGATGTTGACGGACTCTATGAAGAACTAGTGTCAGCCGGACACTTTGAGGCTGCGGGGGATATTCCAAGGGGAGAAAAGCTGAAACGTATCGCTCTGATGGTAGATATGGGGGTAATATACAGCATGAAGGAAGACGGTGCCACGACCATGACGGCTGCGGTTGAGGAAGGATTGAAGGACACGCCTGCCGAGCGTATAGAAACTGGCAGGCCAGTCAGTGAGAGTGTGCTGGAGAGTCCAGTCGTGACCGCTGATGAAGAAGAAAGCTTGCGTGATGACCCCGAGTTTCAGATTAGCAGTGCGCATCGTGAATTTATAAGACTCGCTCGCGAAAGGGGGGAGATGGTTGACACCCTAGGTGAGCCTAGTGGCAAATTTGATTATCTCGTGAAGTATTCGCCGCCACCCAGCTTCTTCATAGATCCCAAGGACGTTGTTCCTGACGGGTGGGGAGGTATGGACGACCCGCTCGAGCCCTGCGAGGAAATGGTTGGCACAATTACCCCTATGGTAATTGACTTACCAGTCGAGGAGGATTCATGGATGCCGGATGAGGAGGATGCCGACCATTTAGTTGTCGACCTCTTGGCCGGGGAATTCGCTACCCTGGAGGTCGGTGATGGTGCCATCGAGCCAATCGTGATCGAGCTCCCTCCCGAGGACGAAGAGGACTTGATAATAGAGAAAACCCCAAATTATAACCCCAAGGCCGTCCCTTGGAGTTATGGGACGAATGAAATCGACACCATCACACGTTCGGGCCGCTGCTATGCGCCTGCTGGATTAGTCGAAAAGAAAGCGGTCTCGGACGAGGAAGCAAAGCAGTTCCTGGCCATTGTCAAAACGAGCGAATTCGATGTGGTGAATCAATTAAGGAAGATGCCCGCCCAGATCTCCCTCTTAGATCTTTTCAAAACGTCCGAGAAACACAAGAATGCACTGCTGAAGGTCCTCAATGAGGTGCATGTGCCAGAAGACATCGACGATAGCCAGCTGGAAGAGTTCGTAGGGTCCATTTTGTTGAAGGATCAAATCTCGTTCGCCGACGAAGACTTCCCTGTTGAAGGTCGCAACCACACCAAGGCACTACTTATTTCAGTAAAATGTCGTGATAGGATGGTGGCAAGAGTATTGATCGATAATGGATCCGCGTTGAATATTTGTCCACTCGCTACCCTTCGTCACTTGGGGGTAAGTGAAGAAAAGATGCTAGTATCCAAGTCTACCGTTCGCGCTTTCGACGGTATGAAAAAGGAAGTAATCGGTGAGGTTGAGTTGGAACTACTGATTGGTCCGGTCCTTTTCTTGGTTGGCTTCCAAGTCCTCGATATCCCTAGCGCCTTCAACTTTCTACTGGGACGACCGTGGATACACACCGCCGGGGCTGTGCCCTCAAGCCTGCACCAGAAAGTTAAATTCATCGTGGACGGGAGATTAGTGACTGTGCATGGGGAGACGGACTTTAAAGTCTTTCAGGATACGGCAATCCCGTATGTAGAACCCGATGACAAGGCCGAATCGAGTTATCAAACCCTGGAGTTGGTCTCCACGGTACATGTGCCCGTTGGGACCATCATACGAGACCCCGACGTAGCAAGACCTTCGCTCATGTCGAGCAGGATATTGCTTGAAAATGGACATGTCCCCGGAACCGGCCTGGGATTATATGGACAGGGTATCAGAAAGCCTCTCCAGGTCTCCAAGTGGCGCAGCAAGGCAGGCTTGGGCTATCACGGGAGCAATTCTAGTAACCGAGGAGGACAAGGCTGTGACGGAGGACGAGGTCGACAAGGAGGCCGCGGTGGCCGTGGTGGTCGTGGTAGCCATACTGGTTATGGCGGTCAAGCAGGCAACAAGGACCACGGCGGTTACGGAGTTTTAGCTAACCAAGGAAGTTGCGGAAGTCGAGGAAGTTTATTTGGGTTAGGGGAAGGTCAGAAGGGCCTACTTCTTCCAGAGTTGAAGGAAATCTTCCCGGGGCCATCCAAGCTACTGCAGGAGGAGGAGGCCACTCTTAGTCTTGTCGACCTATTTGAGGGGGAATGCATTTGCACTATCACAGAAAATGAAGAGGCTGAGTCTTCTGTTGCCACCACCAACTCTTTTGAGTAGGGATGCTGCTTTTCTTTCCCGTTTAGTCTTGTTGGAGTCTGTGTTTATCCCTTTCATGGGAAGTTCGTTTAGGTCTAGGTGTTGTTTCTCCTTGTAATCAAAGTCCTGGACTGTGAGCCGTCGGTCCAAGACCTCGAGTCATGTAAACGGTCTTATCTTATTAATGAAGTCATGATCATGTTTTATTAAGAACGTGTGGAAGTGCCCAAACCAGACTGATGATGATGCTTTGAGGCCTGGACTTCCACACGCTTCCTGATTTCCAAAATCATTTGCGGATAGGGACGTCCAAGGATATGAGGACGGATCCCTCATTTCCAAAAATTCTTCCAAAATGATTTCAAAACACATGCACATCATTAGTTGCGATAACATTTTTTAATTCAGTTACTAACCTTCTCCATGGCATCTTAGGCGTAACATTTCGCATAATCATGATAGGTGCATATGTGAGTCGGATTTGCTGGAAGAAAATCCTTCTGGGTCCGATGATGACAAGGATGACTACGATCAGAGAAGCATCGAGCAGGACTGGATTCGGCATGAGGAATCTAAGCCGTTGACCGCAGAGCCCACAGTTACAGTAAATCTGGGCGATTCAGAGAATGTCAAAGAGATTAAGATTGGGGCTGGCCTTTCTGAAATCAAGGCTAGGAGGATGGTCGACCTTTTAAAGGAATTTCAAGACGTGTTCGCTTGGTCATATGCAGATATGCCGGGGTTGGATAGAGAAATTGTAGAACATGCTCTACCAACGGATCCGAATGTCCCGCCAAAGAAGCAAAGACTCAGAAGAACAAAGCCTGAATTATCCAAGAAAATCGAAGAGGAGGTCATGAAGTTGTTGAAAGTGGACTTCATAGAGGTGTCACACTATTCAGATTGGATCGCCAATGTGGTCCCTGTTATGAAGAAGGATGGTCGGGTTAGAGTTTGTATTGACTACCGTGATCTGAATCGAGCGAGCCCAAAGGATGATTTCCCGCTGCCTCACATCGATGTGTTGGTAGACAGCACCGCGGGATTCGAATTGTTTTCTTTTATGGATGGGTTTTCTGGCTACAATCAAATTCGGATGAAAGAAGAGGACAAAAGTAAGACCTCCTTCATTACTCCATGGGGGACCTTTTGCTACAAGGTGATGCCTTTCGGTTTAAAGAACGCTGGGGCAACGTACCAAAGAGCGATGGTCACCTTGTTTCATGATATGATGCATAAGGAGGTGGAGGTCTACGTAGACGACATGATTGCCAAATCCAGACAGGGAGAGGACCACATTGAGGTATTGCGGAAGCTATTCGACCGGCTTCGAAAGTTCAGGCTAAAACTTAACCCAGCCAAATGTGTGTTCGGGGCAAAGTCTGGAAAATTACTGGGGTTCATGGTCAGCAACCGAGGAATCGAAATCGACCCGTCGAAGGTCAAGGCTATTTGTGAGCTGAAACCCCCTTCAACTGTCAAAGAGGTTCGGAGTTTGCTGGGGAGACTGAACTACGTGGCGAGATTTATTTCTCAACTGTCTGAGACGGCTAGACCCCTTTTCAAGCTCCTAAGGAAGAACGCCAAAATTAAGTGGGACACCGATTGTCAAGAGGCATTTGAGAAGATCAAACAATATCTTTCCCATCCGCCAGTCCTGGTGCCACCCATCCCTAGAGTGCCTCTGATACTCTACTTAACCATTCATGAGGAATCGTTGGGAGCCTTGCTAGCTCAAAAGAGGCCAAGTGATGATAAGGAATGTGCGATATACTATCTCAGTAAGAAGTTTACTTCGTCCGAGATAAATTACGCCGGTGTCGAGAAGACGTGCGTGGCTTTGGTGTGGGTACTACACCGCTTGCGTCAATATACGCTCCATCATCGGATTTGGCTTGTAACTGAGAACGACCCCATCAAATACTTGTTGGAAAAGCCTGCACTAGTCGGGAAATTAGCGAAATGGCAGATTCTGGTGTCTGAATTTGACGTCCACAGCATGACACAGAAGTCCGTCAAGGGAAGAGCTATAGCTGATATGCTGGCAGAGAACTTTGAAAAGCCGAAAGAACTTGATCAGTTAGATCCTATAGAGGAACGCATTTCGGAGGTAGTGGACGATAAATGGACAATGTACTTCGACGGTGCTGTAAACCTGGCAGGTTCTGGGACTGGGGCAGTTCTCATCTCTCCAGCAGGTCAACATCACCCTGTAGCCGCCAAGTTGGTTTTCCCCTGTACCAACAACATCTCAGAATACGAGGCTTGCATACTTGGACTGCAGCTGGCTGTCGACATGAAAGTCAGGAAGCTACAAGTCTACGGCGATTCCGCCCTCATCATCCTTCAGACAGAAGGTCGATGGCGAACCCGTGACCTCAAGTTGATCCCTTACCACGAATTCCTGGAGGAATTAATAAAAGAATTTGAGGAGATTTCTTTTGAGTATTTACCGCGATCACAAAATCAGTTCGCCGACGCCTTGGCCACGTTGTCGTCAATGCTACAAGTCATGGAAGGGTTAGACATCGAGCCACTGAAAATCGAAGTACTGACACGTCCAGCATATTGTTCGGCAATTGCAAGTGAACCTGGCGAGAAGCCGTGGTATCACGACATCATGGAATATCTTCAAAGCGGCAAGTATCCTCCGGGAAGTGAGCTAACGGATCAGAAATACATAAGAAAGCTGTCGTCGAAATTCTTTATGAGTGGCAATGCTCTTTACAAGAGATCCTTTGACTCAACTTTGCTGAAGTGCGTCGATGCCAGAGAAGCCAACCAGTTGATGAGGGAAATTCATGAAGGAGAATGCGGTCCGCACATGAATGGCCATCTTTTAGCTAGAAAAATCATGAGGCTGGGTTATTTCTGGATGGCTATGGAGGCTGATTGTATTCGGCATGTTCGTTATTGTCATCGGTGTCAAATCTACACGGACAAAATCAACGTACCGCCGAATAAGTTGCGCCAAATGTCTGAGCCATGGCCCTTCTCAATGTGGGGAATCGATATGATCGGGCCAATTAATCCTAAGGCCTCCAACGGACATCGCTTCATTTTGGTAGCCATCGATTACTTCACCAAGTGGATCGAGGCGAACTCATATGCCAATGTCACCGCCAGGAGCGTGGCCAGGTTTATTCGCCGTGATATCATCGCTCGCTATGGAGTCCCGGAAGCGATCATCACCGATAATGGCTCAAATCTGAACAACAAGATTGTAGATGGCTTACTCGACGAGTTCCATGTTCGTCACTTGAATTCCTCACCTTACCGTCCGCAAATGAATGGGGCTGTGGAGGCAGCCAATAAGAACATAAAGAAGATCCTGTCGAAGACCGCTGACAACTATCGAGATTGGCATGAACGGTTGCCCTATGCGCTGATGGCATATCGAACTTCGATCCGCACCTCGACGGGGGCAACCCCCTTCTCCCTTGTCTATGGTATGGAAGCAGTTTTACCCGTGGAAGTCGAGATCCCTTCATTAAGGATCCTCTCACAAGTTGGGCTTTCCGAGGAGGAGTGGACTCAACAGAGATGGGATCAGTTGAACATGATCGACGAGAGGAGACTAAAGGCTTTATGCCACGGTCAATGCTACCAGAAGCGAGTCGCGAAATCATTCAATCGCAAAGTCCGGCCTCGACATTTTCAAGCCGGGGATCTCGTGCTAAGGAAAGTGTTACCCCTCACAGCAGAATCAGGTGGAAAATTCGCCCCAAATTATGATGGCCCGTACGTTGTTAGGAAAGCTCTACCTGGAGGCGCTTTAATTCTTGTAGAAATGGATGGCCGGGAGTTGCCAAAGCCTGTAAACGCCGATTCGGTGAAAAAGTACTTTCCTTGAATGAAATCCAAGGCCCAAGAGCCATTTTCGACGCAATCCGAATCACTGTAGGATATTTGCATCATACACATCATGCATACATGCACACATGTTTAAATTGCAGGTCCTAAACGAACAGCAGGTGGACTTACAAAAGATTGAACTGTCTTGGCAAGCATCCAACAAAACAAATGCAAAGGAAGAAGGTTACCAAGCCACTAAGCTGCAGGTAAGCACCCTCTGTCTTAATGCCGAAAGAAAGTTGAATGGAAATCCCCCTTTAAAAAAAAAAAAAAACAAAAAAAAAAAAAACAAAAATATTTTACAAAAGGTTTCGAATGTCATCCTCATCCGAAGTCGTCTTGAGGCTTGGTGGAATGTTCGTCTTGGATCCAAACTCCCCACGGAGGGCAATCAACTCGTGTGATCCTGGCAAAACAAGAGGGGAAACGTTAATCATGCCAAGCGAGAAGCACTTAGAGTAAAGGAAGACAAGCCTTTCCCAGACACGTCCTATAAACACTTTGTGAGTTGAGTACGAAAAGTCATGTTTCGAGGACGAGGGATTCATTCGCAAATAGTACATGAATCAAAATGAAGGGAGGCATTTCTTTCGTCAATCCTACACACTACAGGTAACCATAGCTAAGCCCCATCGAGCCTGCATGTGTGAGGAATTTCCACAAAATACCCCCGTCAAGAATCACCCCATGATTGGGGCAAATTTGGAGGTTTTGGTCAGTGTCATTCGTTGAAAAGATGAGAAAGATTTCTTTGCTCTCACTGGTATCAATCTTTTTGTGGCAACTTCAGGTAAATCCTTGTTGAAGCTCGAAAAATCCCAAAATGAAGAAGAGCATTCGTTTCTCTACCCAAACACGTATACCCTTTGTTCAGCCAAGTTGAGCCTCAATATTCATTTCTAAAGCCCAAGTGGTGATTATCTCCCTACATTGGGACAAAGCATGTGATTTATCAAGGCAATGGATACTCGCGAGACAATGTGGAAAACATCTCGAAAGTCCTAAAAGCTCAAAAAAAAAAAAATTCAAAAGTCAAATGAAAACTAAGGGGCATGAAAAAGCAGTGTGCCTGGTAAAAGCAAGGCCAATGCCCATAAAAAAAAAAGAAAAAAAAAGGAGGAAGAAAGGAGAGCTCATCAAAAGAAAGGCTCTCATGTGAAAAAAAATGTCAAAAGCAAAATGTCTGCAAATGCAAAAATCATTAGAGAAGAGAGCAAAGCTCTTATTGCGAAATGATCAGTCAATGGACTTTCGAGACAAATTGGACTTCAAGAGTCAAGTGTCCTCGACAAGATTGGATGATATGGTAATAATGCCATGGTGATCACCAACTTTTGAACCCCTTTTGAAAATTTCTGGGCCTTTCAAGCCTTTACCCAAACCAACGTTACAACCCTTTCCCGAAGTCTCTTCTGATTGGGATGATTCAGGTGAAAATGAGGACTTTACAAAGAAGCTGCCGCTGGAAGAAGTGGAGGCAAAGTTATCTTATCTCACCTCAAGGATTCTTGACCTGTAAACCTGATGGAGATGCCAATTGACAATCATTCCATCCCCTAATCGATAAAGCTCATCCACTGTTGAAACCGTAATCAAACCTGCATCACAGTCCTAAAAAAAAAAAAAAAGACCTCTCTGATTGGTCAATGTGTACTTGTTGCGAATGATTCTCGAAGCCGTCGATATTGATAGTGCGAGGTACATTGGAAACCAAAATAGGTCCCACATCAATGGATGTGACCAAACAACCTTCTTGAGAGCATGAGAGAAGCCTTTTTCGACTAAGGAGCTCCTGTTTGGCGTGGTTAATGACCCCTTTTTACGAGCCAGGATCATTTCGACAAAATCTGTTTCTCGAGGGAGTTTGAGAATCAACGACGTTTTCTGAGCCCAACGGCAATTTTGTGATTTTAAATGATGCCTAGTGTTTTCTAAGCGATTGAGACTAATTTGATTTGCTCATACAGTCAACGCTTGTTCAGTAAAGCCATTCTCTTGATAACATCCTTCATGGCATCCGGAAGATATCAATCTCTCCTGGTATGCTTCTCCTGCCAGCGCACCGGCAATAACATATTTTGTTAGATGTGCAGTGACCATTTTGGGAATCCGTGTTGTTCGATGTAGTTACAGCATCAGAATTGCCCGGCGAGCTTTCGTAGCCCGGAGCGTCCCTTCGACCTGGCGAGTTTTCGTAGCCCAGAGTCCTTTTTCTTTGCCCGGCGAGCTTTCGTAGCCCGGAGCGTCTCTTTCTTTGCCCGGCGAGCTTTCGTAGCCCGGAGCGTCCCTTCGATCTGGCGAGCTTTCGCAGCCCAGAGTCTTGTTCTTTGCCCGGCGAGCTTTCGTAGCCCGGAGCGTCTTTTTCTTTGCCCGGCGAGCTTTCGTAGCCCGGAGCGTCCCTTCGACCTGGCGAGCTTTCGCAGCCTAGAGTCTTTTTCTTTGCCCGGCGAGCTTTTGTAGCCCGGAGCGTCCCTTCGATCTGGCGAGCTTTCGCAGCCCAGAGTCTTGTTCTTTGCCCGGCGAGCTTTCGTAGCCCGGAGCGTCTTTTTCTTTGCCCGGCGAGCTTTCGTAGCCCGGAGCGTCCCTTCGACCTGGCAAGCTTTCGCAGCCCAGAGTTTCGTTCTTTACATAACAAGACTTTATGAAGCCAAAAACTCGTTCTTACACGGTATGGCTTCTTTTTCATTCAGTCATTAGCCCGTTAGTCATCTCTCATGCATATTCTCATGCCCTCTATGAGCAAAATTTAAGTGTCTCTTATCTTTGAAAGGAACCTCTTCGAGCTCCCCTTCAAAGAGGGGCAGCTGTTGACACCTAAATTTTGATTAACCATTTAGGGCTTTATCGCGTAAAAATTAGGGATTGATTTTTCACCCCTAAACCAAAAATATTCTCGTTAAAATCCACAGCATATAGACATTAGGCGCATTTGCATTAATAGGGCTTATTAAGGTATATTCGTGTATTTTAAAAAAAAAAAAAAAAATCAATCACAAATCAAAAATTCGCAAAGTCACAACAAAAAGTGAGAAAAGAAAAGAAAAGAAAAATCGCCGGGCCGGTTCCGCAGGCCCATTTCTTTTCCCCCTTTTCTTTTTCTCCTTCTTTTCCTCTTCGCGTGGGCCGGCCCTCCTTGCCTCAGCCCAGCCCGCGCGTCTCTTTCTTCCCCCTTTTCCCCGGTCAGCGCTTCAGACGTGCAGAAGACGAACAGGCGCAGCAGCAGCGTAGACGACGCAGAAGCTAGACGCAGAAGCCAGAGGTCAGAACGAAGCAGAAGCAGAAGCGACGGAGCAGAAGGAACGTGAGCGCGTCGAGGGCGGCGCAGCGCTTCCAGCCTATGGCGAGCAGATCTGCGGCTGTTTTAGCCGAAGATGGACCTGTTCGGTCCCAAGAAGAAGGCGCGACTGCAGACATGGGCGCAAATGGGGAAGGCGTTCTGACCGAGAGAAATCTTGGAGCTGGAAACGGAATGGTGAGCGTCGCGAGGGGAAAAGGTCGAGAGGAAGAGATACTCATCTCTCTCGACGTTAAATACAGAGGGAGACCGCGAGACAGGGAGGAAAACAGAGAGAGATCGAGCGAGAGGGACACACAGAGGGCGAGCGAGAGAAATCCGACAGAGAGAGATCGAGCGAGAGGGACACACAGAGGGCGAGCGAGAGAAATCCGAGACAGAGAGAGAGAGCGAGGGAGAGATCCGAGAGAGAGAGAGAGGACGGAGAGTGAGATTTGAGGTCGAGCGGTCGTCCACCGCCGACCGCCACACCCCGGCTGCGGCCGGTGAAGCCCCGGCGAACCTTCTCCCCCACGGTAAGTTCGGGCGTTGCTCGATTCTGTCTTCCCGGTTGTGTGCTTGAACCGAGACCGTTTCCCCGAGGATTCCGACTCGAAGGCGTGCCGAGGGACCGGACGAAGTCCGATCTGTGGCCGCCCCCGAGGCGGATAGGGAGCGTCACAGCCCCTTCCCCTGTTTCCTCTTTCCTCTGTTTTCTTCTTGATTTGTTCCTGCACTCTGTTTCCGTCCGGGCTCGCTGGCCGGAGCTCGCCGCCGTCCGCCGGCGCGAGTCCCGGCCCGTGAGGCCTTGGGTTTCGTTCCTGCTCGTCCCCTCATCACCGTGTGCGAATCTCGGCCAGTGTCAAGCCTCGGTTGTGTCGAAAATGCTCCGTTTTTGCCGCGCACGCCCACTGTTCGACATTATGCTTGAATGAGCCCCCTCTGTATTTCTCTGTTTTATTCCTCTGGTGACCGTGAATGCCGTCCGACGGCCGAGCGTGGGCTCAGCGCCGGACCGAAGGTCCCTCGTCGGGGCGGTGACGCGAGCCAAAGGTCGACGGCGGCCGGGCGAGGGCTCGGTCGCGCGTCTGCGCACCCTGACCGCGGAGGTTGGGGAGCCCGAGACTCGGGCGCGAGCCGGTGACGGCTGCGGCGGCCGGGGGCAAGCCCAGCCATGGAAGCCGGGACTCGGGAGAGTCGACGACGGCCGCGGAGAGCAACGCCAGCCATGCCGGCTGGCGAGCGAGGCTCCGGCGCCCGTCGGACCACTTCCCCGGCCACGAAGGCCGGGTCTCAGCGAGCAGCGGCCGAGCAAGGAGCTCGGCTGCCGGTCCGGCGACCCCAGCCACGGGGGCTGGGGTTTGGAGTGCCGGCGTCCCAACCGGCCGGCGGTGACCGCGGGTGCGGGGCGAGGCCGGCGTTCGGCGGGCAGCGGCGGCCGGCGTGCGGCCGGCGCACGGGCTAGTCGCGGGGCACGGCCGTGGCGGCCGCGAGTCGGGTCGGGCGAGCGGGTCGAAACCGGGTAGGGTTTCACCCTAGGGTTTTGTTCTAATGGGCTAGAATAGGTTTTGGGCCGGTGTTTTAGGGTTTTGAGTTTTTAATTTGTTGTTGGGCTTTTGCTTATTTTCTTTAAAAAAAAAATCTCGGGCTGGGCCCATTCCAAAAAAAAAGGTTTGTCTTACCGGGCTCAATATATGAGCCCGGTTCGGTTGTGGACCCGGGCCGGCGCGCCCGAGTCAGCCCCGACCCGGGTCGGGTGTTGAGACCCGACCCGGGGTCAAATTTCCTTATTATTATTATTATTATTATTATTATTATTATTATTATTATTTCGAAAATTCTTTTTAAAAAAAAAATTTTTCAAAATTCTTTTAGGAATTCTGCAAAAAAAAAAAAAAGATCAAAAACCAAAAAAAAAAAAATTTCTTCGATTTTTTTTTTTTTTAAAATTTTCGAAAAAAAAAATCAAAAATCAAAAATAAAAAAAATCAAAAAAATCGAAAAAATTTCTTCAAAAAAAAAAAATCGAAAACTGAAAATGAAATTTTTATTTTTAATTTTTATTTTTATTTTTATTTTCAAAAAAAAATTATTAAAAAAAATTAATTAAAAAAAATTTCGAAAGAAAAAAAAAAAATTTCAAAAATCCTTCAAAAAGATCAGAAAAGCCGACAACCAAAAAAAAAATAAATATTTTTATTTTATTTTATTTTATTTTTTTTAAAAAAAAAAAATTTCGAAAATCAAAAAATTAGAAGTTGGGTTCCCAATTTATGTTTGATTGCACTTTGCTCGATTTGCATGCTTCGAATTGCGAGTTTAATTTAAATTTGCATGTAGTCAATTATACAAGTTAGGTGTAGAAGTTAATTGTTGTTTTCCCGGGTTTAGTTAGGAGTGAAATTTTCAAGATTCTCGATTAGCGTAAACATGTTAGGCAGTGTTTGAACAAGGTTAGGTACCGAAAGGGCACTAATTGGTTAGTTAGTGTAATCAAGTCCCCGTACCCATTGAATCTCTGGTTAGTAGAAGTGAAGCATTCTCCCATGGTTCACTTAGGTGTCTAATCAACCTACCAAAAATAGATTAGTGGCGACTCCTAATTGAAAATGATTTGCATGTTGACAACTTGAACTTAAGTCGCGAATTGGTATGGGCTTGGGAGAGCCCGAGCTAGGTTTAACTTAGTAATCCATTAGCCTTAATCCCGTTAGGCGTCCGGGCCGGGAAGGTCGCGACATCACCAAATCTAAACCACCAAACGCAGCCTTAATAAACCCACTAGCATTTGGATCTTTAAACATTAAATGCATGACTTTTTACAAGATTATTGTTAACTATATTGATGGTGTCAAAAAAATTCACATACCTATTTTTTTCAAGTTTTTGATAGTTAATATTTTATATTTTGACAAGAAGTATTATTACAAGTTATTATGGAGCTTTTGTAGCCACCCAAACAAATATACAAATTTTACTCCTAAAATGAGATGAATGATCTTGATGAATTGTCAAAGTCTTAGTTATAGATAGATGTAAAAGTTACATCTATAATTGTTTTCACTGAATACTATATATACATATAATGAAAAGAGCACCACGTATCACCTTACAAATACTCATAAAACACCACTTAAATTGTAAAATTAAAAAAATTACATTGATGGAAAATACTAAAAGAGTAAAGGGATAAGTATACTAGAAGCACTAAAACTTATTACGAAAGTGCAATTGAATCCTAAAGCTGTTAAAAAGTATAATCAATTTATAAAACTTATTACGAAAGTACAATCAAGTCATAAAACTTTCAAAAAAATGCAATCATATCCTAATACTTGTCACAGAAATGCAATCAAGTCCTAAAACTTTCAAAAAGTATAATCAATTTAAGATTTGATTGGATCAGTTTGACAAATTTTCGTACTTGATTATACTTTTTGAAAATTTTAAAACTCAAATGCATTTCAGTGACAAGTTTTAGGACTTAATTGCATTTGTTGAAAGTTTTAGGACTAAATTACACTTTCGTGACAAGTTTGAATACTTCCAAAACACTTATCTCAAGAGTAAAAGAACAAAGTAATAAGGTAAGTTTGTGTGTAAAGGCCTTTTATGGGGTGTTATGTAGCTCCTCGTGATGACCCATATAGGCCAAATTCTTTTGGTTATTACCATAATATACCGATTTAATTAATGTATTTAAGGATTTTTAGATTTTGTTTTGACTTTTAGACTAGAAAACGATACATTCATCGTACTACATACCTCCTATTAAAAAAAGCATAATTAAAGTCATATTAAAGTTCTTTTTAACAATATCTAAATTTTTACATTTTTTTCTAAAAACCGTTACTGGTTCAAATTACTTGTCAGCATGGACATTGGAAACATATTTAAGGTAATTAATGTAAGAAAATATAATATAAATTCTTATAAGGTCCTTAAGTTGTAAAAGTTGAGAATAAGTACTTAGGAAAAAAAGGTATATTTAATATTCAAATGGTGAGAAAGGAGAGTAAAGAGAGGCAAAAAAAAAAGAAATGGTTAATATCACGAAAACCCCAAACTGGTACATTAGTGATAAATTTACCCCAAATTAATTTTTTGACCACCACCCTCGTGACAAATTTACCTTCTGTTAATTTTCATTAAATTTTACAGTCAAATTACTAAGTTGGATGACACATGACAGTTGACGAATGTGCTGGTTTAGGATTTTATCCTTCATTTATCACAAGTGTATCAATTTGTGATTTTTTGTGGTATTAATCTAATTGAACGGAAATTAATGAAGGATAAATTTCTCACGAATGTACCAGTTTGGGGTTTTTGTTGGTCAAAAAATTAGTTTGGAGTATATTTATCATAGGTGTACCAGTTTTAGATTTTTTGTGGTCCAAAAATTAGTTTGGAATAAAATTATCACAGGTGTACCAGTTTAGGGTATTTCGTAATATTAACCCCAAAAGAAAATGCTACTTGTCAATTTGAAAGTAAAAATAGAATAAGGCTCCGTTGATTTGGAAAAAATGAATAATTTGAAAAATATTTTCCTGAAAATGATATTTTGTATTGCTTGAAATAATTATCCATTGAAAAATGTTTTTATCAACAATAATAATTTATGTCTAAATATTTTCGTGGACAATGAAAATATTTTCTGTTCAATAATTTTTATAAACAATACAAACAATTATTCCAAATCATTCATTATCTGCTAAACAAACGGAATTCAAGATAAAAATAGAGTAACTGCTCTAGTTCTCATTTTACTCGGGGCACTTATCACTAGTAAATTTTCTTTTTTTTTTTGGTAAAGGTTAGTAAATTTTCTTGATGGAGTTTCTTTCCAAGAATTCTTATCAAGCTTAGCAGGCCAGTTCCATTAACCCCTGCATGACCATCAGCAACTCTTGCGTTCATGGGGAGACCAGCATCGTAAATAACTCAGTGAGGAAAAACATCCTCCAAAGTGCCTGAAGGATGCCGAGGAGACCAGTAGCATATGTAAGAAGAGGTTTAATCCCAGCTCTTGGCTTCAGCTGTTTCCTCCAAATATAAGAGGAATGAACAGACATGAGGTATTTGCCTAAAACTATGTTGCTTCAGCAAGTAAACTGGTGAGCAAAATCCAGATCAATTTCATAGCAGCAGCTCAAGTCCATTGAGCTCAAGTCCATTGATGAACTTGTTTCAATCCTAAGCCACCACCTTTTATGGGCAAACACACATCAGTCCACTTCACCCTGACTCCTTTTGTTTTTCCTTATGTACAAGTCCACAAAAAGGAATTGCAACAGCTTCCTATTTTTTTGAAGAACTTCTTGGGCAAGAGAAGCACACCACACCTGTATGTGACCATACTATATATCACAGAGCTCACTAGTTGAAGCCTTCCTGCAAGGGAAGGAGAGTCTTCCAGCAGTCCAACTTCCAACCCTGCTCAAATCCTCTCAATAAAAGGCCTGCATTCTTTCTCACAGATAACTTGAGACTAGTGGAAGTCCCAAGTACTTGATGGGCAGATTCCCGAGTTAAAACCACTCATCTGGGCCATTTCGTTCCTGACAGAAGCTGAGATTCCTAAAGTATATATTTCAGTTTTTGCTAGGTTTAACTTTAATCCTGGTATGGCATAGAAGTCTTGAAAAATATTTGGAATTATCCTTAAAGATACAGAGCTTCCATTCGTCAAAATCAGCACACCATCAGCAAAACACGGGTCAGTTTAACTTACATATTAGTTGATATGGTAACCCCCCCTGCTCAGCAGCTCTATTTGGCATAGGAGACAGCACGTCAATGACCATCACAAAAATATATGGAGATACTGCATCCCCTTGTCTAAGGTCTTCACCATATGGAAATTAACCCTCCAACCCCCCATCAACAGTGCCAGAGAAATAAGGAGAGGTAATGCGTGCAACATCGAGCCCATTCAACAAAGCTTGCAGTAAGCATCCATGATGTTGAATATGAAAGGCCAATGCACCGAATCAAAAGATTTCATAAAACCAGCTTTTGTAGCACTTCTACTAGACTTAGGCTCTGTTTGGCAACTTACCAAATAGTGTTTGATTCTGTTCTTTTGTTCTTAGAATCAGTTTGGGAACAAAAATCTATTTGTTAAAAAAATTATGAGAATAAAAAAAAAGTAGCTTCTTGATTCTGAGAACAAAAATGAGAATCAATTTTTTTTCTTCTTCTTTTTCTTGGTTTTTAATATAGCTTCTAATGTCCGGCGCGAGAGCCACTCTCGTCGTATTTGGTGAGATTAAAATATTTTAATAAAAAAATTTTATCGGCCATGGAAAAAAAATAAAAATATATTATTAATAAAAAAAAAATTTTACCGACCATGGCCAGTAACCAGGCCATGGCGAAAAAAATAAAAATATATATATTATTAATAAAAAAAATTTTACCGGCCATGGCTAAAGACCAGGCCATGGCGAAAAAAATAAAAATATATTATTACTAAAAAAATTTTACTAGCCAGGGCCAGCGACCAGGCCATGGCGAAAAAAATAAAAAATATATTTTCAATAAAAATATTTTTTATTTAAAATATTTTAATAAAAATTTATTTATAAAAAAATATTTTAATAAAAATTTTATTTATAAAAAAATATTTTACCAGCCATGGCTAGCGACCAGGCCATGGCAAAAAAAATAAAAAAATAATTTCAATAAAAATATTTTTTTTATTTAAAATATTTTAATAAAAAATATTTTACCAACCATGGCCAGTGACCAGGCCATGGAAAAATAAAATAAAATAATAATTTCAATAAAAATATTTTTTATTTAAAAATATTTTAATAAAAAAATTATTTATAAAAAAATATTTTACCAGACATGGCCAGTGACTAGGCCATGGTAAAAAAATAAAAAAAATAATTTCAATAATAATATTTTTATTAAAATATTATTAATAAAAAAATATTTTACCGGCCATGGCCAGCGACCAAGCCATGGCGAAAAAAATAAAAAAATATTTTCAATAAAAATATTTTTTAGTAAAATAATTTTAAAAAAATTATTAATAAAAAAAATTATAAGAAAATTTTTTACCGGCCATGACCAAAAAATAAAAATATATATTTTTAATAAAATTATTATTGATTAAAAAATATTTTACCGGCCATGACCAAGAAGGGGGAGAAGAAAGAAGAAAAGAAAAAAATATTAAAATATTTAAAATGTTATTAAAATATTATTAATAAAAAGAAATTTTATGCCGTTACCAAACACATTTCTATTCCCGAGCACAGAATGTTGGACCATTACCAAACTCTTTTAAATGTTTAAAATTAGTTCCCTGATACAGAATCAAAAAGAATCATTTCTGACCAGAATCTATTCTCGAGTACAGAATGGTTGCCATGCGCAGCCTTATCTTCCGATGGTAGTGCTCCATAACCTCATGCACGAGCAATACATTATCCATCATCCTCCTTCCTTCAACAAAAGCACCCTGGGTAGTGCAAATGAAAGTAGGTAGGACTACCCTCAATCTGTTAGCAAGTAGTTTAGGATACCCTTATAAACCACATTAGAACAAGAAATGGGTATGTAGTTCCAGATGTATTTGGGACCCTAGGAACCAGAATAATAGTAGTAGAATCAACTGCTTCAAGTAGTTTAGGATCTATTTAGTAACGTTTATGTTCTCGGAAATAATTTCTATTCAGAAATAGTTTTTCTTATTTCTATTCCCTAGACGAGTTTCTAAGCAAAAAAACGCATTTAGTAACTGCATAAAATTTTTATTCCCAGAGTAGAAAAAGAACATAAACGCATTTGGTAGGACTCTAAAAATTTCTATTCCCAATTTTTTTTCTTTTAATTATAAAATTATCGGTGGAGACTTAACAATTCATATTTGAATAAAATTGGAATAGAAATAGAATAAAAATTTGTTATGAAATAGAATTAGATGGCCTTAATACAATCATAAAGAAAATTACTCCTTATAGACAAAGCAAATATTTGGTGGTGGTCAAGGAAATTGCAGTTTATGGGACTTAACAATTCATGTTTAAATAAAATTGGACTAGAAATAAAATAATAATATATTATAATATAGAATCGGATGACCTTAATACAATCATAAAGAAATTACTTCTTATAAACAAAGCAAATACCGGATGGTAGTTGAGGAAATTGTAATTTAGGGTTTAGGATTTTAGGATTTAGGGTTAGAGTTTTAGGATTTCGGTTTTGAGGTTTAGGTTTTGATTTTAGGGTTTTGGCTTTTAAGTTTTAGATTTTAAGGTTTAGGGTTTCGAGTTTAGGTTTTAGAGTTTCGAGTTTCGGGTTTTCGGTTTCGGGTTTCGGGTTTCGTATTTTGGGTTTCGGGTTTTAGGATTTCAGGTTTTAGGGTATGGTTTTAGGATTTCAGGTTTTAGGGTTTGGGGTTTAGTGGTTTAAGATTTTAGGGATTCAGGTTTTGGGTATTGGGGTTTTGGATTTAGGGTATAGTTTTTACAGTTTAGGGTTTGGGATTTATGGTTTTTGGTTTGGGGTTTTGCGATTTAGCGTTTTAGGATTTAGAGTTTGGAATTACGATTTTAGGGTTTCTGGTTTGGAATTTTGGGATTTAGGGTTTAGTGTTTTGGGTTTTGGGTTTGGGTTTTTGGGTTTAGGATTTGGGATTTGTAAGGTTTAGGGTTTGGGTTTTGGAGTTTTGGGTTTTAGGGTTTAGGATTTCGGATTTTTGATTTTAGTGTTCTGGGTTTTAGGGTTTGGGTATTGAGATTTAAGGTTTTGTGGTTTAGGGTGTGAGGATTTGGGGTTTAGGATTTGGGGTTTAGGATTTGGGATTTAGGGTTTAATATGAGAATATTTTGTGAAAGAAAGAGAGCCGATCTTGTTTTTTTATTGTTTCTCTTTTTGTTCCAAAAATAGAAAAGTAGATTTTTTTATTTCTTATTTTTGTTCCAAATCTACTCCCTAACCACTTTTCTGTTCCGGGGAACAAAAAAATTAACTGACCTTACTAAACGGATTTCTGTTCTTTTTCTGTTCCAAGGAATAAAAAAACAGAAAGATAGAGAAATAGAAACGTTACTAAAAAGGCCCCTAAAGAGCATAAACAGATTTTTATGGATAAATTTTGAGCACAAAAACCATGACCAATTTCTAATGAAGAGTCGAGATGAAAGATGAAGAACAAAGTAGTTGATGTTGTAATATAACCGAGAATGTGGCTGGTATAAACATGCATTATCCCAGGATAAGCACACATCTTTGGCCCAACAAGTATCCACATTGCCAGTTTTATATGCTTGTTGGGTTGTTCAAGTGGTAGTGTGATGGGAGCCTCCAAGTCTTGTCAATGCAGCGCTTCGTGTATCTGATAATCTGAGGATAAAGGATTTAAATCTGCAGTTACAAAAGCTCTCAAGAGTACAGGACAATACGCTGGACATATGATCAGTTAGTAAATATAAACTTCTATCAGATCACACTCTTTCAACTCTTTACCTCTGACCAAAAAAAAAAACTCTTTACCAGACATCATTTAGTTCCACCGAACAAAGCTCCAAGCGTTTGGGGATATTAGATGTGCTCTCGTTCTTTGATTCGAGATCGGTTGTATAGGCATCAAAAAATTAGTATTTGAATGAAGAAAAACATTTTCTTTCAACATGATACCCGATTCAAAATTAGTAAGATCTTTCAACATTTTCTATTGGCCTATCTAGACTCGACTCATTCATTTGACTTCCTTTCACACTTTCACACCTATGTCGCAAAAAGTACCAAAAAAGTCCTAAACATATTATAGTTATATCGGTTCAATTATAAACCTTTCAATTAAACTAATTTAGTCAAATATTTTCACATTAGTACCAATCAAGTATATTTGGCCAATTTAGGCCGGAAATTACTAACGTGAATGTTGGTCGTCTTACATGGCACAACAAACACTAACGTGGATAAAATTAATGAATTTTTAATATTTTTTTGAATTTTTTATTTTCCTTTTTCTTTTCTTTTTTTTTATTGTGGCACGACCCTCGCTGGCCATTTGGCGATGGCGAGGGTCACATCATAGCCCTTCCCCAGGCCATCGCCAGGCACAACGAGGGCCGCCAAGCCCTTGCCAAATTCGATAAGGGTGGTCATCGCCCAATAGCAAGGGTGACCCTCACCCAAGCCATGAGGGTCGAGCCGTCACCATATCCAACTAGGGTCGCCCTTGCTAGAGGCTACAAGGTATCTCCCTCTCCTAACTTGGTTCCTCGACTCATCGGGTTCACACCATTCCCTACTGACCAACTCTTCCTCCCAATCCCTACAAACCCTAACTTACGAAGAGGTACAGCCTCCTTCCTCCGACAACAATCCAATCCCCCCTGTGGCTTTCATGCTTCACAGCCTACTTCTTCGGTTCAACCTCGCAGCTTCTAGAGAGGTCTACCTTGACCGGTCATGTCTTGTGCCACCATGGAAGAAAAAAAAATTATTTAAAAAATATATAAAAAATATCCACGTTAGCGTCAGTCATGCCACGTACGACAGCCAATATCCACGTTTGCAATTTTCGACCTAAATTGACGGAATAGACTCAATTGGTACCAATATGAAAAGATTTAAAATTAAATTGGTCCAATTGAAAAGTTTAAGACTAAATTAGTATCAATGCAATAAGTTTAAGACTTCTGTGGTACTTTTCTCCAGCCATATCTAACAAGTACAGAGACATTAGCAGGTCCTCTCAAAGAGGCTTGACGCACCATTTTGTCTCGAAGCTTGTTTGTAAGCTTAATTGACCATTCTATTACTATCATCATCACTACTAAGCAGCAATGTCATCCCAAGTTGAAAAACTCCATCCTACCCATCCAGAAAAACTCTTTTGTATACATGAATGAATATCTTGGAACAAATCCACCAACATAACATCTTGTATCTTATCCGATTCATCTTGAAAATTACATTACATCTCATATCCTGTCCAATTCCACGTTCCCGTATGATGTTAAGCTCCACCACCAGATCCTAATCGAAACAACTAGACTGATATTTCACAAACGCGATCGCCTCCAGAGTCCAGATGTCTTCTTTTCACCTAGACATGGAAATGCGCACTCGAGAGGCTTTGACTTGCGGATAATGTGCCTTAATGTCGTCCAATTTGAAAGCTCGCACCTCTTCTCGTACAGAATGAGAATACAGAAGAACGCCGGCCAAGCCAATACAACCAAATTACCTTTGGCCGAAAACAAAGAGATCGAAAAAATTGCCCAATGTAACTAGAAGATAACATCCTCACAGTGCTACAAAACGACCAAAACTTAATGTTCAAGACCATATTTCCATGTACTGCTTACTTTGTCCATTTGTGTCTCTTCCAGTAAATTGCGCCCACACATCTACATACTTGAGTAAAATCTGTTAAACGCCCCAAATGACAGAAAAACATAATGCTCGTGTTCACTTGCCAAAGAACTCAGAATCGCAAGAGAGGAGATAGGAAACATCAACTGAATAAGGAAAAACAAAACCTCAAAATCCGCTTTCTTTTCCTGTCAAGGCCTTCGGACAAAAACCATATTCTGAATCATCATCCAAAAGCGCTGTTCTTCCTACATTTCTTGTCATTTTCTTCTCTTCCATTCCTCTTTCATACAGTTCAATATTTTTCTCTACAACCGGCTTTCATCTTCAAAAGCCCAAATATAGAATTAACATGCTCGCCCAACTTTCCTCAAACGCAGTTGGGTTGAGGCCAAAAATAAAAATGAGGGGAAAAAAGGACCTACATCTCGGACATGTGCACCACGTGCCGCCCTTTCCTACAATTAGACCCTAGGATAAAATTACAAGCCGAATTGCGACACTACAAAAAAGGAAAATTCCGAGCTACCTGTACAATACAAACATTTGTTTTAAGGCTTCCAGGGCTTTTGAGCTCCTTCCCCACATGGCCGATCCTTTTATATGAGCAGTTTCATCAGAACCTGTGCATTGGCTTCCATGCTCATTCTCACCGCTGAAAAGGGTTAAGTCTGAGCAGTCAAGGGACGCTCCGCAGGCTCTATTGTAGGATCGACACGCCGAGTGGCACACTCGAAGCCTGTTGTCTCCATCCTTGTCACACTTTTGGATTGAGATCTAGCATATTTTCAGATATATAGTCAAGCACCAGTAAATAATTTCACTGTATGAATGCACAACCTCGCACCAAAATAAGGGTTAAAATGTGAAAACGTATTTCAAGAAGTACCAGGATATTCACCCTAGAAAAGCTCATAGATTAAGTTACTAAGATTAAGTCCCACCACTCGATAAGGAGTCTCAGTAATAGACAGACAGAAATTATGTGCAGGATAAAATTCAAACGATTGCATGCACTAAGGCCATGAAAATTGTTTGGATGGACTTCTAATGTCAAGAAGAGACAAATGCTCTTCCTGAAGATCTATAATGACAGCAATTTTTAAAGAACTCCAGTCAAAGGTTTAAAGAGCCATACTCACCCAGCAGGCTAGCTTTTTAGCAGCTGCATCGCAGTCGTACTGTTTGTTAAACAGATTATTTATTAGCTTTCGAGCACCACCCGGAAACAGACGGTGATAATTAGGCATGACAACAACTTCTTCTAGCTGCTGCAGAACGCTTGGTTCACTCGGTGCACAGTGCTGCCCAGACTTTCCTATCTCTAGCACGTCTTGGCAAACTGAAAGAGTGGACAGAAGCTTGGAACTATTCTGGCACGTATAACCAGCATAGTCTGAGCAACGAAATTCACACTTGCCGTTATCACAGACACCACCATGGAGGCTGCACTGCTCATCACAAACTTCTGCAATATAAGCACCCCAGCACTACATGAGAAGATCTATTTTGCTGCTGCAAGAATCTGACTTATGTCATCAACGAGCCAAAAAGAAGAATCAGTCCTAGCATCAAAAGCAAATCTCATTGAGGACGAGGTCCACCACATGTTGAGAGTAATTTATTCTTTTTCATTTTAACCGCATATATTACAGTGGAAGCAGTCACAAACTAACATTCAAAACCAAATGGAGGGCGAGTCAGAAAATGCTAAATAGAACATCTGTGAAAGATACGTCACACTACCAGTTGAGCAGTCAATGCCAGTGTATCGGTCGTCACATTGACATACACCACTCCTCAGGCACTTTCCACGGCTGTTACAGTTGCCAGGACAGGAACCTGCACAGAGAAATGCCGACTTAGATATTTTGCTTCAAGGAATTTTGATATTGGGGCTGGTTCTGTGATCAAGGGAAAGGAGGGTCAGAACTCACGTTTACTACAATCATGCCCATGGAACCCTAGAAAGCAATGACACCTCCCATCAATGCAATCCCCATTGAAGTTGCATGAATTTGGACAATGACCAGAAACAGGGAGCAAGCCAGAGCTACACAGTTCGTGATGAGCTGGGCAGATCAATTCACCTACCAAAGAACTGAAAATGAGACAGAGTTCAAAACATCATATTAAACATTATATGCAGAGGAAAGCACAGCTACCATTAAAACCAGGAAACTGAACTGGTCCGCCAGCTTCTGGGCACACTTTCCAGATTCCATCCACAGCAACCTGAGGATTAAAAGCAACCATTTAATAGAGAATACACCAGAATGAACCCGACAATTTTGAAAATACTTTAACATGTGATGAACCAGTATAACCTGCCCGACCATGATCAAGCTTTTAAAGTCTCATGATAGAGCAACTATTCGCTCATTAAAAGCATGGAGATTCATCGTTAAATCCCAGAAAGTAGAAAGTGTCTCAATTTATGTGCACGCGTAGGTGGGGGTGCTGGTTTTGGATGTAAAAGCTAGGAGCTAGTAGCCTGAAGCTGTGGATAATCCTGTTTTATGTCATCCCTAGTTAAACAGTTAATTCACTCCTTAGAGATACACTCGAATCAATATAACTTCTAATGTTGCTGTACTTTTATAGATTTAAGGTGTTATATATTCAAATCACTCCCGTAACCATGTCAAATAAAACCAGGATACAAAGCTGCAACTGTCATAACTAAAGGTACCACAGCCCCCAAACATACACTAACATCTTCAGGCAGCAAGCCTGTGTTAAGCAAAGACAAGGAATCCCACTAATCTATACCAATACGACCCATTAGTTTGGCCAATTATTAGCAATCAATCCTAGCAGTAGGCAGAAGGCCAGGAGCTTCAGTGACAATCAATTTAATCAACTCATCGGCAATGAAAAACTATCAATCAACACACACCTAGCAGTTGAAGCTCGAATTCACTTTAACTTACAATAAATCTTCAAATCTCAATCATTCAAAACTTCGCGGTGCTTTTAAATCATATCTTAGTCACAAACTTCCTAAGTTACAGTTGAAGCATCCACTAATCACAAACCTTAGGAAACTATTGGATGAACCAATGCACAATATCTGATAAATTTAAATTCTTTCTTTGCAGAAAAAGGCCAACCAAAGCCAGGAACTTACCTCCAACGAATTATTTACACACCTATGCTGATAACAACCATTCCCTTGGGTCATTAAACCCCGAACAAACCCAATTCGTACTAACGATGAGGCCATACACCTATAAAATGAAAAATAGATGCTTTTACTATTTGATTCTCCCAACTTCATTGCACAAGCAAATCAGATAGCCTGCCAAAGCAATATGCGAAATACAACATAGAAATACTTGCCTGGAATTACTTCCCCGCACTTCACCCAACATTCTGTCAGGAGTCCTTGCACTATTAGTATCAGTACATGACCCATCAGAATAAGCAACGAAGTACGTACAGTAATCTGCCAGGGAGGACTGCCCACCTGCAAATGCATATATATATCACATCGCCTTCTAGGGATTCTCCACTAATAACTTCAAGAGATGAGCATCTACGACACTGAAATTCAGACCAGAATTTTGACCCAAATATAATAAAAGGGGAGTGCCAATATGACCTTTTAGAGAAAAGTAAATGGTAACAATCACATCATTGCTCAGGAAAAGAACTTCAAAAACCATGTCTTTTTTGCTTTCGCTACTTTAAAGTTTTTGCGCAGGAGGTTTTGATATTCTCACAAATTAACCCAGCCACCACCAGCCTCAATTGGCCTTTCCAAACCATGTCAGACCATACTTTTGGTGCCCAAAAAACCCCCATGATCCACCGGAATTTGTAATCAGAACCTTCAATAACGACTTAACTTGTCACGGAATTACAAGTTCATATTGATAATAGGAGTACTTAATAACTCAAAAGTAATGGAAAGAGAAGGAAAGGGCCCAAGACAACACCAATCAACAACTGGGGTGAAAAGGTAAGATCCTTGAGGGTCCAACTATCGACTCGACAACAATATACAATCTGAAAAACCAGACAATGTCTGAAATAATAACTGCAGCAGAACAAACATCTTGCACCCGGAAATAGAAGAGATTGGTTATACTAACATGGACATGCACAAAAATGAACAGATTGTGCAATATAGTAATAAAACCACCAAAAGAAGAGACGACAAAATAGAAAAACCACACACCTTTGTTAGCTTGTGGAAAGTAGCGAGCCCATTGAGGGAGGTCTCCACTATAACTTACTATTGGGCAATAACCCTCTGCTTCCCTGTTATATGTACAGCCTGAAAATTGTGTTGTATTGCAATGATATGCCCCCTTCCATTGATTGCAAGGGGAAGTGACGAAATCAGTCCCTTGGTTGCGGCCCCAATCAAGACGGTCTGCCATGCTGTAATTGGCCTCATACCAACCACTGTCTTCCAACAAAGCAAGAGTCATCTTAGAAACCACAGATCTTGTATCAACTGAACCCGTCATAATCTCGTTCATAAGTAGTCGTTTTTCCCAGTGGGACCCTATATGCAAGTTATCTGTGTAAGCTGATAATCAAAACGCCATATAACTTTAAAAGGGAAAAAAGTGCTAGCTAACTTAAGAGACTCCAACACCAATTTTACTACTTGAAACAACTACATCAGAATCATATAAAGTAAGGCATGGCTAAAAGGGGGAGAGTAGGGAACAGGAATAGGAAGAAGAACCTGATGTGCCACGTCCACCCCCATCTTCGAGCTCCAAGCCAGTAAAATTCTCGGAAAATGCCTACAAGAATCATTAGTTCAATTTTTTACCAACAGACCAGACAATTCAAAATGTAAGAATCCGACGAAAATGATTATTTTACGCGGATCCAAAACTAAATTTAGACAATAATTATTATGCTAAAATTGAGCTGAAGAAGGCAAGTTGCTCATTACCCCATAATGAAAGCGCGAGTGCATGACAACACGTGGAAGCACTACACAGGTAACCATACGCCCAAGCTTTTCATCCATTGCTTGTTCTGTGACCTACAAGAAAGAATACCATAGTGATGAGTCATACAGTCAATAAACTGAGCAAGCATATGAAAGGCAAAAAAATTCAATATAGCTTATGAAACTAAGAATGAAACAGCTGGATTAAGAAAATTATGGGATAGAATAGGAAGTAAAAACCATGTTAAACAGTTATTTAATATGGAATTATAATTGAGTGGACCACCACTAGGAGAAACAGTCTCAAACACTAATTTGAGACTGGATAACGACAGTGAATAATAAACTATTTACCCGGCTACGCCTTCTCTTGCTCTCGTCCCTAAAGTGAGCAAAAGCATGAGGGTCAAAGCCAAGTACGTGCATGACCTGAAAGGACCGAAGTTATCGATTAGAGCAAGTGCTGACCTCATGGAAGATTCTGGTTTAACGTTACAACAAACCTCATGTATAAGAGTGGCAGAAAGTAGCGTCTCTGCTTCAGCGGTTAAATGGCGAGGAGCAACATTAACGTGTCCTATAATAATGAACAATCGGTTAGACAATATTCTGTAGCAATGGCGCTAGAGAGATTTTTTTGTTTCATAGAAAGCATTAGTAGTCACCAGCTATTGCACGACCCCATTGATCACGTTCACATGCCACCGCCCAAGCAAGAGTGTTGCCCGTGGTTGGTCTGGTTGTCACCAACAGAACTAAATCTGAATTTGCAACACCATCTACAAAATAAAGCAGAACAGAGCGTTAAGACCCGTCATGACACTTGACTTCAACAACCCAAATGATGATGAAAGCAATTGTGCAGTGTAGAACACTCAATTAATACAAAGATACCTTCGATATATTCACGCGGAAGTTGTACACCTCCATCTTGTCCACACGCAGAATATCCACTTAACCTCAAGTTCCCTTTTACAGGCTCCACAGCTAGGGCTCTACTGAACCAGTTGACTGTTTGCCCTAGAGCCTGCATCATGCTCTCACTTAGATTCTGTACTCACAGACAAGCCCTAGTAGCCTCCTTCCTATAGTCATTCATGCCACTAGACAAACAAAGAAGATGGCACACAATTATTTTAAGAACGAGCTAAGGTTTAAACCTTGCGTAGCCGATGCTGTTTGTCATCTCCAGCTATATCATCCTGGGTGCAGTTATACCAGCAGTCGCTAAAAACTGGAGGTTCACCATGTGCATTACAACATGGGCTACCATGGAGAGAGTTAGCAGGGGGCTCCCCTAGCTGACAAAAGCAAACAAGCGTCAGTAGAACCGCAATGAGATAAGTGAAGTGGAGAGCCTAAGAAAACTTTAAACACACCGACCTTCACAATATCGCCAACATTTCTGCAATCTCTATCAGGAGAGTGGCCGACCGCATCATAATTTAGATATATCCTGATAGGCTGCTTTGCATCCTTTTGATGATATGGCGATGTGGACAATCCGAGTAATGCCCTTCCTTTCCGATGCACCGGTTTCGACACACCAGACTGCTGATAGACCTGTGGGGTTACTGAGTATACCTTATGACCAGGCCGTCTCCTTTGTTCAAGTATTTGGTCATGGATGCATGAATGTGAGCTAATCTTCTCACTTCCTTTTCCAGGGTCATGCCATTCGTGGGGTTTCTCAGCAATACTAGCATTTACAGCTTCCAAACACAGCAAAAGCAGTACAATCTGAAGCGTAGCACAGGTACGCACAAAAGAATTAATAATTCAGGCCATAAAAAAGCAAAGGAAATCAACAAGCTTGCATAGAAAGCTCACGCCAAAGGTTCAGAAACTATATAACAAAGTAAATCTAGAACTATAATGAGAAAAGGACACCAGTTTATACGATACAACCACAATGATCCGAAACCCCCATACCCTAAGTTGATCTGAGGAAGGATCAACAACTTAACTTCTCTTTCCATCCAACCTCAACAAATGTAAGATCCCATTTGTCAAAACCAGTTACACCGTAACAGGCCAGTGTACAAAACCAAACAAATTAGTCACTCTATCTTCAAAATTAAGTTCCTTGCAAGCTCAATTCGACTCCTCAGATAAACACTAACCCGGGTTTATCCTTCAAAAAAACGCACATAAATTCTAATGAACAGGAATTGTGTACAGCAGCGCAAGCTGAAATCCACAATTTCCTTCATTTCTTTCTCTTCCGAACTTCAGCAAACCCATAAAGAGCACAAGTCCACACATTCCATCTCAATGACCCAACAGCCACACAAACGAAACCCCCAGAACCAACACTAGATGCGCTTGCCACGAACCGGCAAAGAGCACGAACCCAAATCGAACTCGCACTCCAGCTCACCTCGACAACGGCGACGGCGAATCGGAGATCAGCGACGTGCCGGGGCACCGCGGGAGCGCTCCTCCGCCGAACCGTCACCTCCATGGAAGGCCGAAGTCAAACACACTCGGGAGAGCTCCAAGACAGCTGTCATCGATCCCATCAAGCCGGCCCCGGTCCTCTGATCAGCTGCCGGGCTCGGGGAGCTTCCCGGGTCGTCCGCATTTCAACCCCTCACTCCCCCCCCCCCCCCCCCCCCCCCCCGGCAACCGAGATAGACGGGGGGACAGAGATTGAGCTCCCCAGCTTCTACCCAAGAGCAGTCTCCGCCGGGGCTATGTGGGACAAGAGCTGGAATCAGGGGAGAAGGGTCAAAGAAAGAGATGGGTAGGGAGAACGAGGGACCGCGATTCGTGGGTATGCCTCGGTTCTCGGGTCTCGGGTCTCGGGTCTCGGGAGGTGGTGGGTCGTGGTGGACGGAGCGGGAGCGGGTTTATAGGTGCGGACCGATGCGAGATCAGGTGGGTGTCAAATGGGTGAAGAGAGTGGGACTCGAGTCGCTTCAGTACACGGGAATTTGGAGGGCCTTTTGGTTCAACTGAAATGGGAAACAACACCACAACAACGACAACAGTGACAGTAGGAGAGAGATGAGAGAGAGGAGCAGGAAGAAGCAGAAGAAGACGAAGCAGAAATAGCAGGAGCAGAAGAGAGAGAAATGAGGAGGAGAGAGAGTGGGGGAGAAAAATCAAACAGATTGGGTGGGGGTGGGTAGCGACGATAAATTTGTTTTTTTTTTTCTTTTCGCTTTTTCTTGAGATATGAAAAAATAATAATGGGGGTTGGTTAATCGATAAATCGTCGATTCGAAGGAAATAAAATATGCGGAGGCCAAAAGGGGGAGCCACAGTAATAATAACAAAAAAAAAAAAGTCGCGCACTTCACCGTTCGTTTCGACCTTTAAATTTTTTTTTTAAATAGAATTAATGTTACGGAAAGTCGCAAACCGATACATCCGGATAAATTCATCCCAAAAAATCCTAAACTGATACATCTGTGGTAATTTTACCTTCCGTTAATCTCTATTAAATTTTCCTATCAAATTTCTAAGTTAAGACGAATGTACTGGGTGGTTTTTTTTTTATATTCATCCAAATTTAACTTATCACGGATGTACCAGTTTGAAATTTTTTATGATTAAAAAAATTTATCGCATGTGTATCAGTTTAGAATTTTTCATGATATTAATCCTCTTAAATATTGTTCGGATCTTTTTTAATTATTCCTTTTTTTGGCTCTATTAATTTTTTCTATGTATCTCCCCATGTTGCAATCATGTGATGTGTGAATTGATTTCAACGTACGAAGCCCCATTTTGCATTGTACTACCCGATCGAGGGGGCGTCTTTTGAGCTCCTTGTACGTGAATTTTAGCCAAAAGAAGTGCAGAGAAAACAAAACCATGTTCAATCGACCTTTGGTTTGGGCAGGATTATCGCCGCTAGGGTTTTCTTTTTTTTTTTTGTCGGAGATCCATTGCCATAAGTATAGTACGACGCGAAAGAACGATTTTGCTCGGATGTAATCGATACGTTAAATCATGTGGGTCGAAATGAGAATATCTATCCCATTGGGACATCTCCATTTGAATCTTCATGTACGCGAATAAGTATATTTACAAAATTCATAACAAATGAGGTTAAGCTTAATGAGGTAAAAAGAATCGACCCGCGATTAGACATGGCCACGGTTCGAAACCGGCGATTCCGGTTCGTGGCCATGTATGTACTGGAATCGGCGGTTCCGGGCCGGTTCCAGTTCCAGTCCAGATTGGAACCAGCTGGTAAAAATTACAAAAATAAATTATAAAATAAAAAAATAATGAATTATCATATTATGAAATAATGAATTATCATATTATGAAATAATGAATTATTCAATATAAAATGTAATCAAAATATATATTGTAATCAAATTTATGGAAAAAAAAAGAGTTTCTTCATTTATCAGCAGTTTTTTTTTGGAACCTGGCCCAAAACCGGCGGTTCCGGGCCAGTTCCAAAATTGTTGGAACCGAAATCCGGCCCGTAGGCCACGAGCTTGTTCCGGTTCCGAACCACAGGACCGGTCAACGGGCGGATCCCGGGTTTGACCCGGGCCAAAATTGGCCCGTGGCCATGTCTACCCGCGATCAACAATATTGCTAGTGAATTTTCTTTTGAACAGAGACCGTTAAAGAATGTGCGCGCTTTTTGGGTCTATCTCGCTTCTCACACTCGCCTTTCATTTTCACCTCTCCAATTGACCAAACAAGATGAGAGCAAAATAGTAAACAAGAATTGAACACTTCTATAGTGTCATATCGTACCGTACATAATCAACAGTCGATCATAAGATGATATCAATTGACAAATATCAACAGTCGGATGGCGGCTATAGACAACATATCGCTGCTATACCTCTGAAAAATAGTATCGGGAACCCGAATTTCCTTTTTAAGGACACGGTATACCACTAGTGTCTGTCCTCAAATTTTTGGCCATATCGAGTAATTTATACAGAGACCTAAGTTTGAAAGAAGTAATAACTTTGTAAATCATCTGATATAGAATGAGTCGCATCAAAGCCCTACAAGTTCCCTTTAATCGAATAGGCCCCTTAGTTCAATCATTCCAAGCTGAGGAACTTTAAATTCGAGGGTGGTCACTCCTTATTGGCCAAAGAATATCCCACCTAGGCAAATATAAAATCGTGGGTCCTTGAAGTTTGTCGAGATAAATTTAGGCTCCAAAGTGAATTTTCCCCCTTTATAATGGATATATCTCGATAGGAATTCCGCAAATTTCGAACGAAATGCTGATGTGGTGTTCGCGTACCGGTGAAATGGCACCTTGAAACAATTAGCCATGTGACCTGCCACATCACTAATTTGCCAAAAAATTTATCAGATTTTCATTAAACTGTGTCGGTTACACAATAAATTGACGTTTTAGTGTATTGGGCAACATCACTAGTAAAATTATCTTAATCATTTATCTGTTTTTGGGATTAACAGAAAACACAAAAAAGAATTATTTAATGTGCTTCGTGAACGATGTTGTCGTCCGTAGTAATTCATTTTAATGGAGAGATGAAAATGACGGGTATGCATCAAGTGACTCATACACATTAAATGCCCGGTTTCCTAAATTTGGAATAATCACTGTAATTTGGTAATGGTAGTTTTTTTTTTATCAAATATACTCGACAAGTGCTCTAAAGTCATTTGTTAACACGGTCTTATTTCAATCGCACAAACTCGATAGTTTGTTTATGTGCGCGGCGCGTGATTTTTTTCTTTTTTTTTCTTTTGGGTATGTTGGGCTAAAAGTGAGTTAAAGCAATCACCTATTTAGGTAGTTGACCTAGCAGTAAAGAGATCAACCACTTTCTGCAAGGTCATGGGTTCAGTCCTCATCACAAGCGGACCTTCGAACGGCTCTTGCCGTGTCACAGCAGCGCATCTCATGCAAAGAGATTATTTCTTGTCCAATAGCATCTTGGTCTGGATGTGGTGACGGGTTTGGTGGTCTAGGATTGCAGATCGTGCTAGAGCAGTTATGAGTCGAACCGAACGCTCGACACTTATGAACGCGCTCAAAGTAGATCGCCGGCCCAATCGACTTGTCTCCAACTTTATATCTATATTAGAAAAGAAAGAATTACAATAGCGATTTCGGTAGTGTACTACTATTTAAACCTGTCAAAATGAGCCATAAATTCATTTCTTAATCCATACGTGATGGCCTGAGTTTTTTTTTTTTAAAAAATGTGATGGCCTAAATTATTATATGGGTTAGGTGTATTCTATAAATGGATTTAAACACAATATGGGGTCATAAATGGGTTTACAACTTACTTAGACTCGACCCACTTCTATAACTCTCTCATCATTCTCTCTTGCGCGAGATCGTTCCGCACTCTTGTCTCAGCTTATGTATGAGTTTTCCTAAATTAACTTAAATATAAAAGCGTTTCAGCAATTTGGATCGAATCGGGCATGAATCACTAAATTTATATTGCATGAAAAACGGATCAAAATGGATCAAACGGATCTATTTAGGTCGGAATCGTTTTCGACCCGACACGGCCGTTTTCCCCGAGTGTACTGCTGTGCAATAGCCCCAGGCGTCAATTTATGGAGGCCGTGTCCAAATGAAACGAACGGTCACGGTGCCTCTCGCCCTGAATTCACACCTCCCTCGCGCAAGCACCAGCAGCAATCAGAGCAACATGCCCACCTACTGGGGCCTCCCCTGCGTGTCTTGTTTCTCAAGCATTGAAAACTCGAAAGGGCAGCGCATGCCCGCGGGTCCGACCCGACATTAAAAAAAAAACATTATTGTCCACCCCCCACCTTGCTTCATCATTTATAACACTAAAGTTTTTTCCTCTCTCTTTTTTTATAAAAAATATATATTTAAATGGAAACCTTAGCATAAGATATATAGAGATGGATTGCATTATACACCCTTAGGATCCTCACTTATGTGGGGGCGTTCGTGCTTATCCCGAGAAGCTGCTTCTTGCATAAAAGCTTTGACCCCCCCATAACAATGGAAGTCATCATGGCATGAAGATGCCCTTTTGGAGCTCGCTTTGGTGCCCAACACACTTTGAAAAATCCTCTTTTTTTTCCCTTTTGGGTCCGAGCACTCTGAAAATTTCTAAGAAAAGAAGATAGAATGGCGTGCTTTGTTTGCTTGGCGCCTCGCTTTCGTTCCCCCCCCCCTCCTCTTACCAACTGCTCTTTTGAATTTGCCGGATTTTTTTATCGAATGAGAAGGCGGATTTCGCCAGTTATCGTCGCTCGGTTTCGGCAAAAGTTACGATCAAGGATGATTGAGTTTTGATTTTGATCGATGGTTAATGCGAAGCTTCCATTATTTTTATTTGAGTACAGTGATACGTCTCTCCGACTTGATAAGTATACTGAAAGGGATTCGAAAAAAGGAAGAAGGGCGGTCCCTCTTTTCTTTCTTCCTTTTTTCCTCACTTTTGAGTTTCTTAAAGGTTATCTCAATGTTTACGTAACTATATCGTAATGTAGTCTCTTTTTAATATTGCATCTAAATTTGCCTCTTAGGATTGTAAGTTGCTAGAATGACCCTCTTCTCATTGTGATAAAATGGTTTTGGTGCTTTCGGCTCAAAAGTAGTTGCCGACGCTGCGACCCTCGGTAAAAATTAATTGCCTGCTTAAGTGCCGTCTAGTCACATTTTTTTTTGTTTTCATTTAAAAATCGTAAAATCATTTAACTTATTCTCGATTAATTTAAACCTTGCTTAATAAACATTTATTTAATTGGCCACCTTCTCTAAATAACGTTTGTCATCTCTAAAGATAGCAATTATGCAAAATTAAGCGGTTGGTTCATTTAACAGTTCTTCATTGAGATGGGATGACTTAGCTTTCAAACCTTACAGAACCTTAAAAAAGTAGGGAATTATTTTATTATATTGTAATGCAGCCTCTTTTGAATATTGCATCTTAATTTGCCTCTTAGGATTATGAATTGCTAGAATGACCCTCTTCTCGTTGCAATAAAAAGGTTTTTGTTAGACGTCCCGATAATAAGTTTGTCATTTTCAAATTGATGTCCTTCTTGCAAGGCAATTAGTGCCTTGGGTATAAAAACATTTCTTGTTTAGGCATTGTTGATTGCTTAACAAATGCCCGAAGTATACTTGTTACCGAAAGGTCGTCAATAGAAAATAAGTTAAGAGCGGAATTGTAAAATGAACTGAGAAATCATTTGAAATTCTTGAGCATGATTATAATTGTTGTAACTGTAGAATTTCAATTACCATAAGTTATACCATAAACTAAACAAAAATCAGGTCGTAAAAAGGGTAATTCAATCCAGTTGCCCCATTTTTCGATTTTGTGCAAAAATGGTTCCGCAGTTGATGGGAAGTAGCATTAACATTGTTATTTGTTGATGACGTGGACACCGGCTCGCCTACATGGCACCGCCGACGATGATGTGGACAAATTTTAATAATATTTTAATTTTTTTCTTATTTTTTTCCTTTCCCTTTCTTCTTCCTCTAGCCAGTCGCCGATCAGAGACCGACTGGAGGCCAGGCCGACGAACCCCCCTGGCCAACGGCGAGGCTCACCCTGCTGGCCATTGGCGAGGCTTGCCCTCGTTAGATCCGGCGAGGTCGCACCTTGCCCAGCCCAGCACGAGGCTCACCGCAAGGGCGGCCTCAAGCTAGGCCGCATGAGGCACAACCTCACTGGATCTGACAAGGTTGGGCTACCCGAGGCACGACCTCGCCAGATTTGACAAGGTTGGGTCTCCCCCATGGCCGACAAGGCTCCACCCTCGCCAAATCTGATGAGAGCGAGCCTCGCCCAGCCCAACGCAAGGTCGCCCTCGCAGCCATCCGACGAGGGTCAAGCCTCGCCAGTGGCCTGCAGGGCTAGTTGGCCCTAGCTTCTAGCCACTAGCGACTGGCTGGAGGAAGAAAAAAGGAAAAAAAAAAAAAGAAGAAGGAAAAGAAAATAAAATAAAAAATTCAAAAAATATTTAAATATTATTAAAAGTTATCCACGTCATCGTCGGTAGTGCTATGTATGCTGGCCGACGTCTACGTCAGCAAAATCCAATCAAAATTAACCGGAAGAACTAAATTGGCACAAAGATAAAAGGTTTAGGACTGAATTGACATAAAAAAATATTCATGACTAAATTAGCACCAATGCAAAATGTTTAGGACTTTTTTTACTCTTTTCCCATAATTTTTTTAACTGTAGAATTTCAATTACTGTAAGTTATACCATAAAATAAACAAAAATCAGGTTGTAAAAAGGGTAATTCGATCCACTTGCCCCAATTTTCGATTTTGTGCGGAAATGGTTCCGCAATTGGTGGGAAGTAGCATTAACGTTGCTGTACAATACACGGCATTCGTTGATATATTATGCAGTGACCAACGTATAAGCTACGTCCGTCTCTAAGTCAAACCCTAATTCATCAATGTCACGTCTTACAACGGTAAACACCAGTCTCCCCCTCTCTGATCATCATGCAGCCACCATCACACAGCCGCCGTCGTTCATAACTGAAATTGCAGCCGATGCCGCCGCCATCAGGGTGCCTCTCTCTCTTCCACAAGTCTTTCCCTCTCGAACCAAATCTGGATTGATCAAGAGGGCGGAGTTAGATCTAACTTTGTGTGCGAGAGAGAGAGAGAGAGAGAGAGAGAGAGATTGGTGTGACGGTATGGGTTTGGTGACACGACCTCAGCGAGCTTCGGTAAAACGAAAACATCCCCATATATAACGTGGTCAAATAGAAGTGAAAACCTACCCCTTTATGCATTAGCTTTCTTTACAGTTCAACTTCCCTCACTTCACCTTCCTCATCCATTTCATTAATTCCATCCCTTAAAGTGTACATGTACATAGTTCTTAATGGGAATCATAATGACTTTAAAGGAATGATGGACATAGTAACACGGTTCGTAAAATTGATAAACTGATGAAAGATGTTACCGGTACGCCTTTGAATAAGTAGGCTATATTAAAAAAAAGATCATCTCTATGAGAGTTGGTGTATTAGTCATTACATTAATTTTTGTGCACCAGTGTTAGGACACCTAACATTATCTACAGTCATACGTCAATTCGGTTTCTCTATACCTAATAATCTAAAGTTTCGGTTGTTGTGTTGAAGTCGGGTTTTGGCATCCTTCGTGCCCTAACAAATCAATCACTTTTTAGCGTGGATTCTCAACTACAAAAGAGAACCCCGAAATACTATATTCAAACCCGATAGCAACCAGTTTAGCATAGAGTAGCTTCACTCTCAATCCAATCCTTAAATATTTCTCTACTACAAAGAGAACTCCCCAAAACCCTTTGAAACTGTTCTTAAAAATTGTTGCTTTCACTTGCGTGCGCCGGTCTCAAAGCGCCATGCAAAGCTTCCCCAGCCAATGCACTCCTCGGAGGGAGAGAGAGGGTAAGACCACCACCACATGTACCTCCCTTTCGTGTTCATATGCATGCAAATTTCTTTTGTAAATGCTTGTTTTGGAATGTGATCATCGAAAGATAGAAATATGTTAGGTGGCGACGGTCGTTATTTGACGATGTGGACGGAGCCTCAGACCGAACTTTACACTTAATATAATTCTCTCTCTCTCTCTCTCTCTCTCTCTCTCTCTCTCTCTCTCTCTCTCTCTCTCTCTCTCTCTCTCTCTCTCTCTCTCTCTCTCTCTCTCTCTCTCTCTCTGGGGTATTGAAGAATCCCATTGAAAAGGACTTGGGGGGTTTTGCATGATTTGGTTTTCATTTGAAATCAACATAGTCAATGCAAAGTTGGAGGAAGATAGGGAATTGCACAACAAGCTACGGTGCTTAACGATGCCGGTTCATGATTGGCAAAATCAATCACAATACGGATAAGAGTTGAACTCCTTTTTGTACTCCAAATTTGTAGTGACTTTACGATTTTGTCCCGTAATGCCCGTTTTTGAAAATGATGAAGATTTTTCATTGGGTACTTGTTAAGCCTTATCGATGCGCTTTGAATATATAAAACTGCTTATTTTTGAAGCGAGCGATTTATTAAAATGCACGATTCTTCCATTTTCGTAGTGTTGAAAATTGTTGAAGTCCACTTTTAGGTAACTCAACTAGGACCCCAGGGGCACTTGCTAACAAGACATGCTTTTTAAATTGTCAGAATTAAACCCCCCAAAACAAATTTGTCTGAATTAGAATCAGGATCTCTTGACTCCTGTCATTTTGTAATTCAATCCTCGTGGTCATGAACTTTCACTTGCTGCTTAAAAAAATTCTAACGTGGCAAAGGGCTAGCTACCATTATCCTAAAACGGCTGGCAGTTCATTTTCTTTAGATCTAATTCAATTTGGGGGAGAGAGAAGGAGCTAATTCAATTTTGCCCAAATTCCCACTCTCACTTCATTTTCTTTAGATCTGGCTTCCCCACAATGTCGACGTTGTTTAAAGAGCCAATTATATTGAATTTCCATATCAAATCCGCATCAAACGAGCCGCTTCTCAAGTGTCTTACCACATCAATAATTTAAGAGGATTTGTGGATTTGCTAATGAAGGGTAATTTGTCACGAGTTATAGAGGTTTGAGATTTTTTTGCAACACAGATGATTTGGGGTAAATGTATCACGGATGTACTAATTTGAAATTTTTTGCGATATTATTCCATATATTTATTATGCAATAGTTTTCCCTAGTATAATATTGGGAAGGTTTATACATAGTCCCTTTTCTTTCATTCACATATGATTCTCTTTAGCATAGGCCAAAATCAAAGTTTGTCTTATTTGCGACCCTCTTGCCAATGGTTAGGCCGTCTATAATATTGACAAGATCGTTGCTTAAATTTAACTGGACCGAGCATGTTTGGTGGATGGAGAAGGTGCGCTGGTCACGCCTAAAAAGCTGGAAAACGTATTATAATAAGAGCATGACGTGAAACATCTTATAAATTAATGATGTAATGTGTACATCATCTAAGATATAACTCCTAATTGTACACATTAAGTGAATTTCAAACGAAATTAGATTGTGTGTACACGATAAGGTATGAATTGCAAAATTTAGGAAGATCATTTGAAAATGTGAATATTTCAATTCTAGTATCTTTTCAATGCATCATATCAATATCACACGAAAGCTAATTTGGAAAGTCGTCCGGTTCACAGCACTTTAACGTGTTTGGATTGATGTTTATATTTCGCAATTTGTTTGATTTGAATTTTGTAGCTCATGCATTCGACTTCCTCAAATCCGAACAACCTGAAATTTTCATATACCATATAAATATAAGGACGTAAATTCACATACAATTTTTTTTCATTATTTTTTAGAATTTTCACCATACTTTCAATATTCACATGCAAGTAAAAGCAGATGAGATAAGGTAAAATAGGATGAAAAAATCAGAAGAATTTAGCGGAATTATAAATGGATAAATAGCCATGTGAGTTAAATTTACATTAATTTTACCAACTTGCAATAAATCCTTGGGGTCTCCATGGTAAATATGTAGTTAATCTTTTGGGTTAATACCACTAAGAGTCCCAAATTGGTAAGTCCGTACCACATTTACCTTAAATTAATTTTTGTGTCAAAAAAATTCTAAACTAGTACACATTTGCCACATTTACCCAAATTAATATTCTTGTTACAAAAAATCCAAAATTAACCAAAGTCTTGGACTGGGAAATGTGCTTGAATCTACTAATTTGCCTTAAGAGCTCCCTCACGTCTCAAAAATCAGTCAAAATCCCCAATTTTGCCCTAATCCAAACGTGGTTTATCTATTTATGACCAGAATGAAGCTTGGGCGAAACTAAGTGGAGGTCCAAATCAACTGATGTTGAAGAATCAATAGATAAGTTGTGGTAAGGGGTGAAATGCCTAACTAGTTCTCCTTTAAGATTTTGGCACGATATATAGTTTGAGGTAAATATGGCGTGGATGTAACAATTTGAGATTTTTTATAACAGGAAAAATAATTTAGTGGTAAATGTGAAACAAATGTACCCATTTGGGATTTTAGTGATATGAAATTAATTTAGGGTAAATGTGATACGGGCGTACCGATTTGATATTTTTTGTGCTATTAACCTTAATTTTTTTATGCTTTTACTTGATTGGAACAAGGACTCTGCAAAAGAAAGAAAATGTCTTCGGTTGCCTTGTGAAAGTGACATCTCTCATCTTAAATCATCCATGGGAATTCCGAGAACCATTTCATGCATCATACGAACGTGGACATATACTCGAAAACAAGTTATAGTCTGTCTATACTTGGGTAAATGTACTGAAACCACTTTGAAACGGGCTGGGTGAAAGTTCAACATCTAAAAGTTTATGAAAAGAAGCTGCTTTCCTCGATCTTTTGACCTTTCACCTAATTCAGGGGTACAAAATCGGAGATCCGGCAATTTCGAGCCTCACGAAATGCAAGTTACTCCTAGTCAGTGACTAATATACTTTTTCATTTATATGAAAACATGGGTGTCGTTTGAATTAATCTTCAAAGTGCCAGGATGGTCTTCACTTCTCACACTTTTTTATAAAAAGCTATTACACAATTGCAAATGCATAATTTGGGCAAGCTTTTACATTTGATATTTTTCATGACACAGTTTTGATTCATCCATTGGATTTATGGTTAGTCTCCGAATACACATCATTTGGCAGGGAATGCTGCATGCAATGATGCCCTATGCAAAATGAACTCGAGACTAATAAAGAATTTGAAGTGTGTTTGGATTTTTAGAATGGTTTATACCGAGACGTCTTAGAAGAATCGTAGGGGGACTTCTTGGGGAGAGCTGTCTTATCCATGATCGGTCGAGTCCAGGGCACGTCATAGTATATGGGCCATTTAGGCTTTTTCTATTTTCCTTATTTTTTTCATAATTTCTCGTTGATGTCATCTCGAGCACGCGTAATATCTACTCCTGCTAGAATAAATAATGTCTCTTTAGAGGGTTCAACTACTCAAACTCTCCTATCCCGATTGTCCCTTGATAGACATTGCTTATACCATTAATGAGTACGACTGAGTAGAATATTTTTCTGATGATCTTATTTCATTTGTTCTTTCTTACAAACGATCCAGCGAACAGTGCGTGCGCCTTAGCATCGGATTATTGTGCGCTTAGATTGACCGATGTTGTTGACATTCAATAATAATTCGAGTCCATGTAAATCAATATGGTGATGGTAGCAAGCTGTCGATAGAGTGATTGATAGGTGTACTTGCAAATTGATAAACTGCCAACGCAAGATCAATGTTATGTTTCCAATGACGGTGTCAATAGGTGATAACTGACCAAAACAATTATCGACATATAATGGCGAAAGGCCGATTATGTCACGAAAGATGTAGAATGAAGATTGTATACGTATATTTGATCGATAGTTGAGTTGGAGGATATTCAAGGGATCTTAATTGCTTATGGATAGGGACATGTAGTTGAAGACAGTAAGTACAAAGCCAGGAATTTTTGGGACGGTTGAAATTGTAATTCAAAAAGATAACAATACATGAACAATTATATTTTTGCAAGGCTATAAAAAGCCAAGATCGACCAATTGTAGAGGGATATGCAATCATTGAACACTTACGTAATTTCTTAATTTCAATATATTGATTTATTAGTTTTATCTTCCGTTCTTTAGATTAGCTTTTACCTATATTTATAGTTAGTGATCCTTGTTATGCAAATTATTGCGTGTACGAGTCGTCGCGGAACCTTATTCATTTAAAAACATCATACATCCAGCCTTTGATGAAAGGTATTTCGTCGACAATATAATATCGGTGAAACAGATGTAGTACGTGACCGATGATAATACATGCCACAAGGTCCTACAAGGCCAATGGCTCGTGCCTTGTAATAAGGTACGAAACTAGTTATCATTCCCATCACAATTCATCGCGAATTAGCCCTCAGAACTTCATTTGTTTAGGAGATCATTGTTCGGATAACCGGCTGTCTTGAACCTCGGATATTCTCAAGTATCCGCTTTTAAGTAGTGCACTTATTAGAGTTATTCGCTCCTTCTCTCGCACCGTCTTATGAGGTGACTAGGCACAAACCCTCGAAGCGACACAAACCATGGAAGTGATCTCTAGGAACAGTCAAGTCATGGCTGAAAAAAATAGGGATAATATCATGAAAAACATCAAACTGGTACACATATAATAAATTTACCCCGAACTATTTTTTTGACTACCAAAAACCCCACACTGGTACATATGTGACAATTTTACCCGTGAACTAATTTTTTGATCATTCAAAATCCCAAATTGGTATACATGTGACAAATTTACCCTCCATTAGTTTCCGTTAAATTTTATTGTCAAATTGCTAAGTTTAATGACACGTGGTAATTAACAGGTGTACCGGTTTTGGATTTTACCCCTCTGTTTGTCACAAGTTTACAAATTTGTGATTTTTCGTGATATTAATCCAATTTAACGAATACTAACGAATGGTAAATTTATCACAGGTGTATTAGTTTAGGGTTTTTAGTAGTTAAAAATTAGTTTTTGGTAAAATTATCATAAGTACACCAGTTTGGGGTTTTCAGCGGTCAAAAAATTAGTTCGGAGTAAAATTGTCATAGGTATATCAATTTGGAGTTTTTTATGGTCAAAAAAATAGTTCGAGGTAAATTTATCACATATGTATCAATTTATAATTTTTTTTGTGATAAAAAAATAATTCAGGATAAAATTATTATAAATGTACCAATTTAAAATTTTTCGTGATATTAATCCAAAAAAATATTCACAGGACAGAAAGCGTGCAACTTCAAAGGCACATTCAGCCGAAGATCTGGTCAAGGAGAGTGCAGCAACAAAGTCTTGGCTGGTGGAACGATGAAAGTGGGGATAATTACATAAGAGGTTCATGAACTTTTATTAAATATATAATTTAATTTCTGAACTTTTAATTTATTTAATATTATTTTTAAATTTTAATATAATATTCAATGCAGTCCCTGCACTTTAACATAATATTCGACGTGATTCATAGATTTTTTGTATTTGTTCAATATAATTTATTATCTTGAATTAATGAAAGGACTATATTAAAATATATTTTAAGATCTAAATTGAATATATACTAAAAATTTAAAAATTATATCGAACGAATTAAAAGTTCAGAAATTATATTATATATTGATTAAAATTCAAATATCACATTAAATAAATTTAAATTTTAAAATTTATATTATATATTAAATTAAAGTTCGAAAATTATTTATGTCATTTTCGCACAAAAGTGCAGCAACTCCTCATGTGCAGGCATATAATCATCCACAGCAAAAGAAAAAGGGGAAAGAAAAGGCCATGTCAAATCAAATTATTTGAATGACACATTGAAGAAAAAGAGTCAGATAAGGTAGGCCCTTCCTCTGTCTGGTTCAATTCCATATAATCCCTCCTAGATCGTTGACCGCAACTGCCCAACTAGACGTTCTTATCTTATAGTTGTGCAATTGCTGTCCATCAAATACCGTACACGTGATGTGTTCTAAATGGAGGTCAGGATCTCATCGGTTTGTCTTTCTTGACTAAATTAATACAGCATCGTATCACATGGAAAGCGAAACCGAAGCCTAAAGAATTTAGCAAACATTTCTTCGTTTTATGAAGTACCTACTAGTTGTTCAACCATAAAGAGAATGTTGGGGTGGGAACAAAACAATGGGATGTCCTTGGAAGTTGTCCCTTGATGAGTTTGATCATGAAATTCGTGTTTAGATCTAATGTGCCAGAACGTGTAAATTGCAGCTATTGATTGCATTGTTGTGCTTGAGTAGATGTTAGATTGAAATCGATGTACTTAATGGGTACATATCAAATGATATATGAATATGATTCGATTGTTTAAAAACCCATTGGCAGTCTGCACCATTATTTAATATGTAAACTTTGTATGCCAATGTTAGTATGCCCAAGAAAATTTTCCGTGCTGAAGACGTTTTTGATGGTTGATTTTACTTAAGAATCATGAATTGAACGATTTCAATGATATTCACTTGATTCCCCAGGGTTGGGTAAGTTGGTTGGAGAGTCGAAGGATTTTTATCTCAAGAAATGGAGGTCATTACCTTCGTTTGAAACCTATAAATTACATGCAAACTGCTTTGAATCAAGTTTACCTACATAGGCCATACACTCTAACTTAATCGATGCATGGGACTTGTGATTTGTCTCCCGGACCCTTAGATAGTCCGAGTCTATGCTTGTGCCTTTGAATCATCCAAAAGAAGGAAAAGATGTTGACTCAATCAGATTAGATCCATGCAAACATAACTCTGACTCGATTAATGACCCATCTTGCTTAATTTTAAGGAAAATGATACAAATGGTCCAGAACTTCGGCACGATGTGCAGTGTAATCCCTGAACTTTTAATTTGTTCAATGTAATTCCTGGTCTTTTAGTACATGTTCAATTTAGCCATTTGATTATATGAAAATATTCAATGTTATCCGTGAACTTGAATTAATAGAAAGATCATACTGAACATTTTCATAATATGCAAGGATTAAATTGAACATGTATCAAAAGTAAAAGTTTAGAGACTACATAGAACAAATTAAAAGTTCAGGGACTACATTGCATATTGAGGTAAAATTTAGGGATCATTTATGTCATTATCCCTTAATTTTACATTAGTCAAACTTGGTTAAAAAGATGCCAAATAATATGTCATCGTTTACTTTTGGGGTGCAAATATTCTGGTTTTCCAAAGTAAGTATATTATTGCTTCCCAAAGCCTCCAGGATAGTAAGCAGATGTTGACTTTGGTGGTTTGGATCGTTGTTGGATGGGGTCATGAATCAATTCGGACAAATCACGCACATGACTTCAGAATAATGTAGCAAGTGTACCTAACTTAACCGACATGGCGATGATAATTTCGTATTAGGTTTTTGTTCTATAATATAAATTGACTTCACAATACGTATTGTCGATGTTGAACCAAATGACGACTCATCTGAATTAGTTGATCTACTCCAAGCTCTTCTCTTTGTCCCTTCTGTTATATACTGATGAATTAATCATTGGCTAAAAAAAGAAAAAATTTGATGTAATTCGAAGGATCGCCGCACATAGTGCATACCTGTAGGATCCCACACAATGTCGAGCGTAGGAGTAGGAAGGAAAAATGGGTAAGAATTATCGAAGAATCGAATCGAATCGAATCGTATGTCTTTTGTAATTGGGTTATGCTTAGAAGGATTTTTTTTTATAAAAATATTCACGTTAAAGGCATGTTTTTTCAAGAGTGATCAAAAGCAAAAAGTATACGTCAAGATTTAAAATGTCGTTGAAATTTTAGAAAGTTAGGAAATATGTAAATTTATGTGTCAATATTTGTATTTTGGAAAAATTCAGGGTTTTCCGAATTAAAAAGAGAGAGTCAAAGACGTCATCGTTTCTGCTTATCAAAAGTCAAAAAGTAACTTTTTACTTTCCCCGTAAAAAGTCAAAATATTATTTAAATTTTAAGAAATCATAATATAAATATATATGTAAATTATGTGACAATATTTGTGTATTATGAAAGTTCTGGGTGCTCAAGATTAAAATAAGTCAAGAGTTCGTGTACCGCAAGATTTTCAAAAAGCAAAATGTCAAAAATAAAAGTCACTCCAAACAAATAAATTAAGCAAAAGAAAGAGACTTTGAAATTTTGCTTTCTTAAATGTGCCTTGAAATTTAAAATCAACTATTGGAGTAAGAGACTTTATCAAAATTTGTAATTTTTTCATTTTCACCATGTCTTGGGAAATATCATTATCATTTTCAATTAACTTAACTAGTGCCCTAAACATACGTGTTAATAAACCCTCAATCAAAAAGTGAAAAATAAAAGTCAATTCAAAACTTTTGAGGCGCAACTAATGATACGGCGAATTATACCTCAAATCAAACCTTATGACCTGTTATTATAATTATTATCTCCGGAACTTAGATTTGAAGTAGTTTCTTTATAATTTAATTAGATTATATTGTCACTTTGTGTGAATATCTGATTTTGATGTGAATATGTGGTTTGGTTTCTCTGTGAAATCAGCACTCTTTCTAATATGTTCCAGTAAATCTAAGCTTACGAAACCTGGGAAAAAAACAAAGAGAAAAGTAAAAGAACGAAACGCGTTGGCTCATCACGAAACCGAATGGAAATGGGAAGAGCATTTCGGTTCAAATTTGACACTTTTCTTTAAATATACTAATGCAATTTGATTCGATTCTGTGTCCAAACCAAACCACATTGTTTTAAGCTCCATGTTGACCTAATACACGTGTTATATGGAAAAACAATGCTAGAAAATATGTAGATTAGGACAAACTAATACGTTCATGTCGATGCTTTGTGTATTCTCCATCCGGGCACATTTACGTCCAAGACGGGCGATTGAAGGAAACTAAGTCGCTCGATCAAAGAGGTCAAGAAACAACATCGAACTTAGGTTAAATTTACGTAGACCAAAGATGGTTTTATCGTGAAGAAAATTAAAGCGAATGGCGGAGATCGGAGACTACAAACACTATCGGTGACCAAAAAATTCTCGGGGACCATCATAGCTGTTCCGATCTTTCATCGACGACGTGGAAACACGATCGCAATACTTTAACCTTGATCTATGAATTAGCATCCTAATCCGAGCATTGCAAAGTGCAACAATCACAAAGGAGAAGCTCTTGTTGTGTTAGCACTGATTAATAGAAGCACCAAGTTTAGCAAAAGATTAGCTGCGTCCAATGCAAAGATCAGAAGGTGCAGTGGGTCAGAGTTTGGTTGAGGCAATGGCAGATGGGGAGGCGCCACCAAACGGAGATGATTCTCTCCCTGCAAAAGATGAGAAGGAGCCATAAATGAATTCAGCTTTCCAAGTCATTCCTATTTGACTATCATTATTTTGACCTGTTTTGCTCTATCGCTTCCAAGGCAAGGCACCGGGAACAAAGCTGTGGAGATTATAGATTAGATCTGAGAAGGTTAGGGAGGGAAAAATTTAGGTGTTTTGGAGTGGTCTATCTCATCCATTGTGTTGATTGTAACATGAAATGCTGATATTCTGAATTGAGTTTTTATCTTATTTACCCAAATTTCACAAAAAGAAGAAGAAGAAGAAGGCTGAAACTGATTCTTGAAAACAACATTTGGACACTAGTGTTTTTCTCGGGTCATTGGCATATCCGGCAACAATTGGTAATCGACTAATTTTTAGTGGGTGCAAGAGTGTTCCATCCCGACGACATGAGGGTAACTACAGAGTTATAGGTCTGTGACTATTGGGAACTCGAGTGTTTTAACAATTATACAATTGAAACTCCTCCTTAAGATAATTTTGATATTTTTGTATGTTTACATTGTATGTAAATCGATATTTGAACGCATTTTATAGCAAACGATGGTCTAGATGAAAATTCATAAGCCATTCAGGGCTGCATAGTAGGTTATGGCATTGGGGGATTCCTAGCTCATACAATAAAGATTACCTAAACAAATCTTTCAAACTGCATGCAATTTTTTTTGGATCATATCGCACGAATATATCAAAGTCAGTGTACATTCTTCATGAAAATACTTCTCCTAAGAATAAGATGATTTTGCTAGTGAGCCTAACACTTGGACGAAGGCAAGACTTAGAGTTCTCCAATCAAATGTCAACAGAGTGTCTTTTTTAAAGGAACAGTTGGGTAACCCCAGTGCATGCTATAAACTTAATCAATCGCGACATCCATAAGTGTATCTATAATCAAGAGATGGAAAGTAAGCTCCTGATAAAATCGATGATATGATTGTGGACAGCAGATGATGCATGTAAGGTCCATTTTGTAATTAGAATTGGTTATCAGGTGGGTTAGGATTGGGCCCAATTTGTTGCTCGGACCTGCCACCAACAAAAATTTATACACAGTACTGTTCAGGAAGTGGGCCTGCCTCATGCTCGATCGGGCCGGCCAAACTTCACCACCAGATGCTTAGTTCCAAATGCTTCCACATTGAACCTTTTGGCCATTTGACTCGCGCGAGCTCGTGAACTATCGGGTCCATGATAAAATTCTAATTTAAACCGGGGTACGCTTTCATCGAATTGATTAGCTTGTGCTATGGGCATCTGTTAGCTCATGTGGAGACATTCTCTGGTTTTTGGCGCTCTAGTGAGCTCCGGTGATGGGATCGTCAAAGCTGTGCCGTTGTATTCAGGATAGACTAAGTAATCATGAATCGAATTCAACATTTCCCGACGGTGCAAAAACCTCGCGCTAACTTTAGAGAAATAGCTGTGCACTGATGGTCTTTTCCGCACCCTTAGACAATCCTCAAACGTCTCTTTCTAACTCCAATTAGGCACACAAAACTCCCAAAAGCGTCGATACACTCCTTATCGTTTTTCTTTTTGGGGGGGTGAAATGAAGTTGTGATGCTCCTGATCAGTATGACTCTGCTTCTTTTGCGGGTACGTACAGACACCAATGCGTTCATAATAAAGACTCCACTTCCAAACATCTTTCGCTTCCTTCTTCCATTGAAGAAGTCATGGGACGTCACCAAAACAACCACCCGTCCAAGATTCCAAGACTGTTTGGTCAAAGATCCATTGAAAAGAACCCCATGATGTGGGATTTTCCTTGTGGTCAGAAATTGTCAATACCCACTGAACCTTTCAGTCAAAGACAACTTTTCTGCTTCGGCCATTCCACTTGTTCAAGCGGGCCAGTTGAATGGGAAAGGTTCAATTAAGTAGAGCCTAGGGAGATGGAGGAATACTAGTTTGACAATTAGCCATTTAAGCTCATTCGAGGTGAGATCAAAAACCACGATTTCACAAGTATACCTCGACGATGAATTGATGTGACAATGGCTCAATGACATACGAAGAGATTCTCCAACTACATACGAGGCCCCAAAGATGCAGAAGAAAGTTGATTTGGATCGTATGCGGTGGATATTGCTATTGGCTCGTTATGACCATTTAGGAGAACTTCAATTTCCTCAAAGTCCTCAAGATGTATTCGCTCGAAACAAATATTATTTGGTGATTTCGGAATATCACCTTTCACTGTTCAAAGTTTGATTTTCTTTTTCCATTGGGGGAACCAGGAAACAATTGTACCAAGAATCAACCCAATTCAGGATCGACAACTTCCCCAAAACCAAACCGACAAAAATCAATTTAACCCCGATAACAACCAACAATGTATTCCGCAATACAATTTCACAATATTTAAATATAATATCGAAATGATAAGGAAACAAAACATCAATATTTTATATGGAAAACTCAATGAGGGAAAAACCATAGACATCCCAAAAACTTCTACTAATCATGAAGAATATTAGGATACGCAAAATATTCTTCTCTAATCTTACACTAGAGGCTCAATATTAATAATGCGACAGTATTTTTATCGCCAAGAAAGTGAATTAACACAAATGGAGAAGAAAATGCTAATAATGATTGTAGAATATGGAGAAGAATATCAGTGAATGAAATCGATCAACTCGTAGCCCTTGATCTCACGAATAAACATAATGAAATTTGAACTAATTCCGCCGACATCTGGCCTTCGAATCAGGACCACAAAGCCGCGCCCCATTTTCTTTCTTCTCCCCTCTACTCTTTCGGTGCGCTGTCACTCTCACTTTTCCTCTCTCTCTCTCTTCTCGGTCATCACTTGCACGAAGCCTCTCTTTCTTTTCTTTTTGCCTTTTCACTTTTTCCCTCTTTTTGTTCTCGTATCATTCGTCAGTTGGTCCCCGCGTGTGAGGCGGACCCATACCTGGTAAAGATTTGTTTGTTCTCCTCGACCAAGAAATTTCATTGGAGTCTGGAAGCAGCATTTTCGGAATTGTAAAGGCCAATGCTAAGTTAGGACAGACTCGGGGCATTTTGCAAAGCTGAACCGTGGCCCGAAGGTCTTTGCAATCGTGTTACCAAGCGCCTCGACCTTCTCGAATGGCTAAGTAATGCAGAGAAGTTCTTCCACCGGAAAGAACTATCCGAGGAGGTGCGAAGATTTCGAGTCGTCATGCGTGTATCAGGATGTACTTCCGGTACAAGCCCACCAAATCCATTCCACCACCAGATAAATCACCTGTGGACTGCCGACTGGCATTCTCTTGCGTTGTTCTCTTCACTCACACAATCACATTGGACAATAATAAGAGGGGTGATCTCCTTGAGACAAATACCTGATCTCGTCGCGAATTTGAGAATAAACGCGCGAGGACATTTGATGCGTCGCATCGTCATGTATTAAGATGTCTGCTCTAATATTTACACCATGAACAAAAGTAATTTAATCATACTATCATAGGCCATCAGTTCACTGACCGTTTGCAAACTGTGGAACTACACAACCCTCCCTCCCCTGTACAGCTCATTTCTGGGGTGACCCAGTTCTCCAATTCTCAAACTCTTGGGCCTTAGAACCATCAAATTCAGTAACCTATTGGGCTAACATTTGCCCAAAGACTTAGGCACCGAACAACCCCCGAAGCTCGCGATACCTTCGGACGTCGAAGTCGTGGGCCTCGAAGAGCTTCCGTTGCTTCGTCTCGAACCGGCGCCTGAAGAAACCTTCGAAGGATGGCTCGCAGGACGTCCTGAGGAAGAAGGCGTACGCGGCGGCGAAGTGGAGAGACGCGGCGAAGAAGCAAATGGGCTCCATCACGTCCCAGCTCAGCTCCCAGAACGTGAGCCTCATGAAGGCGAGGGTCTGGACCGTCGTCAAGCCGAGCCCGCAGTAGAGCTCGGCACGGACCTGTCCCCGGGCCTTCGAGTCGATCGCCGCCTTTTGGGCCTCCATCAGCCGCAGCTCCTCTCGCCTCGGGTCGTTCGGGACGGGTATGGATCGGGAGATCAGGCTCTCCATCGACTTGGCCACCTGCGCAAGATCGGAATTCATCGAAAAAGTTTAGGGCGGATGCATAAGATCAACATAAGGATTGAGGAAGACATAAGATGAAACAATCTGTATAACCTTAGTTCAATATTTGCCTGGACTTACTTGTTCAGGGCTTAGAAGAACCACGTTCCCGAAGACGATGACGTTCCCAGACTCGTCCATCGTCTTCGCCACCTCCATCCCTCGACCTTCCTCCCCGCACTCCTCCACGCAGATCCTCAGGAACTCGCCGTACGAAATCGAGCTCTCGGAGACCGCCCTCAGCTTCGCCTTCACCTTCTCCAACTGATAAAGCCTCAGGATCTTCCTCGCGTCCCCAACGGTCAGCCCGTGCCCCTCGCCGCTGGCCGCCGGCGAGGACGGCGGCGAGAGCCCGCCGGGCAGGCGGCGATCCGCGGCGAGGCCGTCGCCTCGGAGCTGCTCCCTCAGCCTGTCGCCGGTGGGGAGGGATAGGAGCTCCGGCAGCGCTCCGGCGGACTGGTTCAGCGCCCGCCATGGAATTCCCCCGCCGGCGGATTCCGGGGAGGTCAGGAGCTCGCGGCGGAAGCCGGTTCTGGCGGGAACTGGGGAGGTCCCGGCCCGAATAGATTGGAAGGGGGCCGGAGGGTTCTCCCGGGTCACCGCCGGCGAGGCGGCTCTGTGACCGTCGAAGAAGCGCTTAGCTAGCGCACTCCGAACAGCCATTGAGAGTGGAGACAGAGGTGGAGATATACGACTTCGAAGCTTATGTCTGAATTACGAGGCCTGCAAGAGAATCTGTGAAGGCAGGGTGCCATTTATAGGGAGGGGTCCAAGGGTGCAGGAGCAGTGATGATTCCTTTTTCAATTTTGATGTTCTTTTCTGTCTCCTTTTTCCTTTTTTTTGCTCTCTCTTTTTTTTTTTTATTCTCTTAATCAACTCAGCACAAAATTACGAAGAACACACTAATGTGCCTATCGATCCGGCAAATTGGGCCTTTCAATCATGTGATGAAAACGGTAATCTAACATTACATGGGCTATCAAGAGGTTTACTTCCTTAGGGAATTATATTGGATAAAGTCTTGTTAGGAGAATAGAAGTGTCACGCCTGGATATTGCCTATTTGTTTTAATTGATTTTAAGGTAACTGTAACTTGACATGATAGATAAAATGAATGCCAACTTGATAAATGTTTTGGGTCAAATATTCCTCTCTAACTTAGATAAGTAGGGCTCTCCCGATGTTTTATTCTTTTCAATTTTATTAGCTTCATTTAATATAATAAGTGCAATTATGTTGAACCTATGGCATTAAGAATGATCGTAAATTGAAGGTTCTCCGTTCAAATCTCATAGACTACGTGATGAAGACCTCAAATCTACTTTGGGTTAGGTCCCATGCAAAGATTGTAAGAGATAAACTTAATTATATTCATGGAGCTTGTGTGGTGTTTAATGGGCTTTCAGGTAGACAAAACTCGCGCTAAAACCCCGTGCTAGATTTCAATTCTTTGTTGACAATAATTTGACACCCCTCTCGCTTACAAGCCGGATGAAGAAGCATTTAGAATCTGCTGTTGAGCGATGTGAGACAATACTTCAACGCTATTAAAAAAAAATGTACGGTCAATGACCATACTTACGCAGTCTCCCCTTCTTTACTTTTTCTAGAGGAGCGATGCGTCAAGGACCACGATACAAAATGTGCGAATCGATTGGGTGAGCTAATCTTATTAGGCCAATGCATATTTGTTTCATTTTATGGTTATCGGTGCCCATTTTAGGTATTGTGTCGTCACGATGGTCGAGCGCTTACCCGCATCTCATCGGGGCCCGAGTTGGATTGGTTCTTATCAATATGAACAAATTGAAATTACGGGATATGTGCACTTGAAATCTTAATGCTTATTACGAAACTACAACTGAGCCCTAAAACTTTCGAGAAGAGCAATTAGGTCATAAAACTTATCAAGTTAATGTAATCAAATCATGAAATTTGTTAGCATTTTCCGTTTGTTGAGTTGGTCGGAGTTAATGGAAGGACTTAATTGCATCAACTTGATAAGTTTTAGGACCTAATAGCACTTTTTAAAAGTTTTAGGATTCATTTGCACTTTCATTATAAATATTAGGACTCTCAATATACTTATTTCTTAAAATTACTATGGTCGCGGAAATCGTGGCAATCTTTGTTTCTCCTTCCTTCTCACAATTTGGGGAGCGTTCACCACTTTAATGGTCGCCAGGTCGGTGGGTTTTGTTGGGAACTTTTTGGGATGGACCCTTTTTGCTTGCATGTCATCCTAGAGTCGCACTACTTCTCTACATGCTGGCCTTGTGTCTCTTGCAAGACCGTGTCGGTCAAAGCTTTTGTCCCATAGCTCTCACAGAACAAACAGTTCACGAGAAGCAAACTTTGAAGCCGGCCAAAAAAAAAATAATAATGCTTCCAATTCTTTGGCCTGTTTAAATTGCGGAGAAATTATGAATGTACTAAGGCTTTTCAAAGCGTTTCATTTCCTTAAGCAGTGGCCAGTATGATCGATGGTCTAGTGTAGGTGATCCGATTCGAATATCGATTCTAAAAGTCCTTGCAATCAGTACCATACATGATTTGGAAAGTACTAAATTGTCTTTGCGAGAAGAACAACTTCCCATATTAGCTCATTAATTTGCACTTTAGTGTCTGGCAAGCTTAAGCAAGCTTGGCCAGGTCCCTATGCCCGTGCATCTGTGATTGGGCTCTAATTGGTGTGGCATGTACTTATTGAGAGATTTAGTATGTTGAAGCTCCGTTTGTTTCGCGAAAAATTAGTGCTTTGGAAAACATTTTCCTAAAAATGGTCGCTTGTATCACTTAAAAATGGTCGCTTGTATCATTTTTCGTTAATTTATTTTTGCAAGCGAAATGTTCTTTTATACTGAACACTTTTCCCATGAAGTATAGTAGGTGCTCTATCCATTGAATCCGATATTGCTTCCTTGATCTAAATTAGCTCTAAAAAGGAATATCGTCATCCCTACCGAAATACTCTCATCAGACAACATGAAACTACAATGTCACGTGAAATTTCGTAACGATTTTGTCTATCATCCTTGGGAGTTAATCTAATTAGGCTGGTTAACTGAAGCATAACGTCGCATTTTGATCGCTCTCGTGCCTTTTTAGGGCACTCGAGTGTTGAGAAATCATATCTTGTCACGTTGAAAGCTTGAGGGGGCAAATTAGAGGACCTTGATGTGCAAACAATGTACGAACCCCCATCATCCTTTTAGCAAATAACTTGTATATATGCTTTACATAAACCTGCATTGTATCCCTCTTCATGAATTTTGAAGAGAATTTTCACACGGAATTGTCTGGTGACCGAATCCGGAATGTCAGGACAGTTCATAACGTACTTCAATTTAAGACTGCTAAAGTTACTAGTCATAAAATAAAAAAAATAAAAAAAGGTAACAAAATGCTATCAGCTTTTTGAGAAAAAGGAGATTTATCAATGTATGATTTCACTTTCTTTATCGACCGAGTGCCACGTGCTATCTTGAAACGTTTAGTTGCATTACTAGATTATCGTTGTAATACAATTGTTATTGGGAAAATTACGCAAACAGTCTATGAATTTTGGCCCAATATATAATGTAGTCTCTGAACTTTTATTTTATCAAATGTGATTTCTAAACTTTTGGTAAATGTTCAATGTAATCCCTAAATTATGTGAAAATGTTTAGGGATTGAGGGACTAAACTGAACTTGTACTCAAAGTTCATGGGCGATATTGAGCAAATTAAAAGTTCGGGGACTATACTGAACATTAGACTATAATTCAAGGACTATATTGAATAAATTAAAAGTTTAGGGATCGCATTGCACATTGGGCCAAAGTTCATGGACAGTTTGTGTGATTATCTTATTGTTATTTGATTGTAATTTTTTTCTTTTTTTGTCAGAGACAAAAATTCAATATAGGGTAACAGATATTTCCACTAAGTAAATTGATCAGGCAAGAGTACATTTGGGTTGGCACAGCATAGATGATACAAGACGGGAAGGCAATCCACATCAACACGAATGATGATGGAAATTGGAGAGGATTAATGTAGAAAGAGGCGTCTGTTTGCGAAATGCAATGCATGGTATATGGTAAATTATAAAGGTTGACGAAATTCGTAGAGGAATCATGTGAAGAAAGAGACGTCTGGTCGCGCAAGGCAGCTAATGGCATGCCGCAAATTTATAACTAAATGTCATTTTGAATCAGTAAAAGTGGAAAAGCACCTTCCCCTTTTTACAATAGTGTATTAGCCACCAATCGATGGATTATTACCATAACTCATATGGTATGTGACATCCAGAATCTTTTATATTCAATAATGATATTTAGGATGTAAAGGTAAGTATTAATTAGCTGGCAATTTTAGATGGCGTGTATGGAATATCGGGTGAGTCGCTAAAATTGTAACACGCAGAAGGGTTCGAAGGGTAATTTTTTTGCAACCGTAGTCGATAGGAATACGATGCATAGATGTCGACATGTACATTGTTTGTGTAGAACAACAGTGATAGTATCTCTTGACAGGGACGGATACGCTCCGAAATATATATTGGATGATTTTCAAGTTTTAAAAATTTACCGAGTTGAGATTTTCCTAGCATCCGTTATCTTTCACTAATAAATTTAGTGGGTTCAAAACATTTTTTTGATTAACCAATAATTAGAACGGACATTCGTTTCCTTGTTTATTTACCGGAGTACAAAATGTTTACTTTGGAACCAAATGACTATGCCACTTGTAGCTTATCTACTTGAACACCTCTCTTCATATTCCACCAAGTATTTTAACTCGCATACTCTTTATTTGTGACATTGAACTAAGTCTAACAAATGATATCATGAATTACATGACCTTTTTTTACTCTGGGCCATTAATGCTCTTGATAAGCTTGAGTTAACATTCGTGCATCAAAGATCTCCTTTTAGTTACTCACAGTAAGCCACTTGTCACTTTTGGATTGGAACACTTATCTCTCTTTTACACATACTGTTCTTAACCTAACTAATCATGACCTTTAACCTTGGCTATTTGTTCTAATCTCTTGATAACTTATAAAATATTTTCATCAAGCAAACCAAATGTGGCCATGCGTACTTGACCACATCTCCTCCAATTTCCACCACGTGTTTTTAATTCAAGGTGATCGTTATTTTAACATTGATTAATCAATCTTGGGTTAATATCATGAAAAATTCAAAACTGGTGCACTTGTGATAAATTTACCTTAAATTATTTTTTTAACCTCAAAAAAATTAAACCGGTACACATGTGATAATTTTAGCCCAAACTAATTTTTTGACTACTAAAAATCCCAAACTGATACATTTATGACAAATTTACCCTTTGTTAAATTGGATTAATACCATGAAAAATCTCAAACCGGTACATGTGTGACAAATGGAGGGTAAAATCTCAAACCGGTATACTCGTCTAACTGTCACGTGTCATTCAACTAAAAAATTTGACATTAAAATTTAACGGAAATTAACAGAGAGTAAAATTATCATAAGTATACTAGTTTAAGATTTTAGTAGTCAAAAAAATAGTTTTGAATAAATTTATCACAGGTAAACCAATTTGGAATTTTTCATGGTATTAACTCATAAATTTTATCCTTTTGCAATTCTTGTATGGTTTGCTAGATTCATTCATTTGGCCTATAAATAGATCTTACTTGCAAAGAAAAACAGATCTTCGTCACTTTCGTATTCTGTTAATTGGGCCACATGGACGGCCATGTTAAAAAAATTGCAATCTTTTCCTCGTTAAAACTCCAATTGTCATGACTCATCAGGCGCCGAAAAGCTTGCGACTAGATCTACATGAATTCAACATTTGATTGGGAAAAATCGCAATTTTCCTGACACCTTCAAGTGTGGACGGATGTAGTTAAATCTCGCGATATCTAGTGAGCCGACCATCCAATTTGGGCCAATTGGGTGTCCTTGCAAAATTGTGAAAGAGCACGACTCGATTATGTCCTCCTATCGCAATCTCAATGAGGTTTCATTTTCTGTCACATTCGGCCATACCCCGCGATGTCTACACCTCGCACTGTCTCCAAAATTATTTAGAAATCATTTTAAAGTCCAAGAAAACAGCATGAATACTATAGTGAAGGTGGCTTTAAGATTCTCAAGTTATTCAAGTTGAGTTGACTTAGGTAGAGGGATTCCCATTCTTCAGAGCAAAAGGAGCATATCATACATGATTCATGCACAAGTGAAATACGAGGAAGACGCATCAAAAACCTGAGAAAATTCAAACGGGAATCTATATCCTAGCTAGTTCACTGAATGCGAAATCTAGGAATCTTAAGTCCTAGGGAGGGGGTGGAAAAGTGAGGTTCAGTCGGCCTGGTCAGATTCCACTTTGGTACCTCACGAAAATTCTGCAGACGCCGGCGGAAATTTCGGACTAGTCTTCCTGCTGCGTTGTTTGCGCCTACTTCTCTCTTTCCTCCCATGTGAAAGTCTCCATCATGCATGCAACTTGCATTGAATGTTGTGACATCGAGTCTCGTGGATCTCGGACAAGAATTTTCTCGTGCGTGACATTGAATGTTGTGACATTGAGTCTCTTGGCTTTCGGACAAGAACTTTCTCGTGTGGAACATTGAATGCTGTTGAAAACGTGCCAAGGCCGGGCGATGCCTCGATAAAATTGCATCGCACGCGAGTGAGGTGACACTAAAAAAAGAATATCGAATAATTAGATTTGAAAAGAGCGATCGGTTTCGAAAAAAATAAAAAATGATTGGCATGTTTAGTCTTGAATAGATTTTTTATTTATAGCATTTAATGATGATTGTAACGTCTTACAACTTAAAGAAAAGGAAAGTTTTCATAAGGGTTAATACAATGAAAAATTTCAAACTGGTACATTTATGATAAATTTATCCCAAATTAATTTTTTAATTATAAAAAATTCTAAATTGATATATTTATAACAATTTTACCCCGAACTATTTTTTTTACCATAAAAAACCTCATATTGGTATACGTGTGACAATTTTACCCCCGAACTAATTTTTTGGCCACCAAAAACCTCAAAGTGGTACACCTGTGACAAATTTACCCTCCGTTAGTTTCCGTTAAATTTTACCGTCAAATCGCAAAATTTAATGACACGTGATAATTGACATGTATACCGATTTTGGGTTTTACCCCTCTATTTGTCACAAGTTTATCAATTTGTGATTTTTTGTGATATTAATATGATTTAACGGACACTAACAGGGGGTAAATTTGTCACAAATGTATCAGTTTTGGGTTTTTAGTGATCAAAAAATTAGTTCCGGGGATAAAATTATCACAAGTGTATCAGTGTAGGGTTTTTAGTGGTCAAATAAATAATTCGGGATAAAATTGTCACACGTATACCAGTTTGGGGTTTTTTATGGTTAAAAAAATAGTTTGGGGTAAATTTGTCACAGATGTATCAGTTTGAGATTTTTTGTGATTAAAAAAATAGTTCGAGGTAAAATTATCTAAGTGTACCAGTTTAAAATTTTTCGTGATATTAACTCTTTTCATGAACGAGCTGTTTAAGCGCTTTTGTTAGATCGTTGGTCTCTTGGATTTGACGTCGTAATATACTAATATCCACACCCGGATGGGAGAAGCAAGCCGCAGAGAATTTGATGGCCCGAATTCATTGATCTAAAACTTTAGAAAAATGAAGAAGGAAATGACTTCTAGCAAGAAGATGTTATAAACATGTATGACAAACACGATTGCTATAGCTTAATTAGGTAGAGCGTCTTGTTTTACACGGGCTCGAATGGTTTTCAAAAGAGTCCGTCACATCGTGTAATAAAAACAATTAGATAAAAAAAAAACACAAGTGCGATGAGATGTAGACCTATTAATTCTCTTCGTGAAACTTGGGTGCACATCCTTGAAGAGAGGCTAGAGGACCTTGAACCCAAAACATTCAAGAGATCTAATTAAGCCTGATTTGTGAAAAAATTAAGAACACGTCTCTCAAAAAAATTCTGAATTTTTCATAACAATTTGGTTAAGAAAATATTAGAGAGAGAGATTATGTTAATTGAGGTCAAATAAGATTTTACAGAATGTAGAATCAAACGTCATTTTCTGCTTCTTACCAAAAAAAAAAAAACGTCATTTTCTGCTGTGTTTTGGAGAAAAAGAGTTGAAAGAATGATTGTAGGGTTAATACCACCCAAAACCTTAAATTAGTATACTTGTGATAAATTTATCCCAAATTAATCAAAAATCCCAAAGCGGTACACATATGACAAATTTACGCTCTAATAGTTTTCGTTAAATTTTGCTTTCAAATTGCTATATTTGAATGCACGTGGTAGTAAATGGATGTATTAATTTAGGGTTTTACCCTCCGTTTGTCACGGATGTACCAATTTGTGATTTTTCATGATATAATATATTTTAACGGAAATTAATTGAGAGTAAATTTATCATAAATGTACCAGTTTGGGGGTTTTTGACAGTTAGAAAATTAGTTTTGAGTAAATTTATCATTGACATACCAATTTGGGGTTTTTAGCAGTCAAAAAATTAATTTGGAGTAAATTTATCATAAATGTATCAATTTAGGATTTTTCATAGTATTAACCAACGATTGTATAAGGATTGACAGCAAATAGAAAATAAAAATGACGCTCTCCTATTTGGATGAAGAGGAAAAAGGTGGAGAAAATGGATAGAGTTCAAGTAAATAAACAACAATAGTATAAAATTACTAATTCATCTTGACTTATTGTTATTTTATCAAATATGAACGCCAATGCAGCAATTTGAAATGAAAAAGCAAATTCGTCTACATTTCCTCTCTATACTTGGAGTGATTTCAAAAACATGAGCTCAAACCAAAAATTTTCTTCCAATTTCTTCCCCCTCTTTTTACCTCATGCTTCCACAAAAAAGGAAGGGTTAATGCCGTTAAATTAGTACTCTCGTGAGAAATCATAGACCGGTACCCATTGACACATTTAGGCTCTATTTGATTGAAAGAAAACCGTTTTCAAAAATTCTTTTTCTGACTTTCCAGTGTTTAGAGACATAAAACTAATCAATTTTTCCATGGACTAAAATCAATAGGCTTAGATTGAGGGAAAACAATTTCTCCTTCTGGTAAGAAGGAAGCCACTTTTTCAAAATTACCGAGCAAATTAAAACTAACCATTTTCCTTCATGGAAGATATTTTTCTTTATCAGAAGTTTTCAACAAAACAAACACATCCTTAGCTCATACTAATTTTCATCATTTACTCCGAACTAATTTGAATCTCACAAACCAATACCCCTTCCACTAGCATTCCATTTGATATCCTATTAGAACCAACTTTGGCGTGGGGAATGACAGATTCGACTTGGAAAAACCCTATGCATTGACACGTATCCATTTTAACAAATAGTAAATTTGGGTCCAGCATACCAATTGGGATTTTGTGTGAGACAAAAATTAGTTTTGGCTGAATGTGTCATGGTTCACCGATTTGGAATTTTTTATGAGACAACAATTAATTTGATAAAAACCCCATGGCTATCAGTTTGAAATTTTTAATGCTATTAAGCCAAAAAAAGGTAAAATGTCTACATTTTGCTCTCCCCCTCATTTTCTTTGTCTCGAAATCTCTCTTCCCATACATAGTTCTGAAAAAATAAATACTCTGCATACAATATATCTACTCTTCTCTAATTATTATTAGATGGGTAGGAAGTTTTACAAACATACATCTATGTTCATTGATCTGGAACTTCAGAAAAATGAAAAAAGAAAAGACTTCTAGAAAGAAGATATTATAAACATGTATGACAAGCACGAATGCTATAGCTTAGCCAGGTAGAGCGCCTTTGTTTACACGCGTGCAAACGTTTTTCGAAAGAGTCCATCACATCATGCAACAAAGTCAATTAGATAAAGAACAAGTACGAGGAGATGTAAACCAATTAATTCTCTTCGTGAAATTTGTGTGGACATCGTTGAAGAGAGGCTAAAGGTCCTTGAACCCAAAACATTCAAGAGATCTCATTAAGCTCGATTTGTGAAAAATTTAAGAACGCATCTCTTAAAAATTTCTGAATTTTCATAATAATTTGGCTAAGAAAATATTAGAGAGAGAGAGAGGTTATGTTAATTGAGGTCAAATAAGATTATACAAAATATAGAATCCAACGTCATCTTCTGCTCTTTTTGGGAGAAAAAGAGTGGAAGGATTGATTTTATAAGGATTGACAGTAGACAGAAAATAAAAAGGGTTAATACGAAAAATCCTAAATCGGTACACTTATGGCAAATTTACTCTAAATTAATTTTTTATTATCAAAATCCCAAATTGATACACCTGTGATAAATTTATTCCAAACTAATTTTTTGACCACCAAAAACCCCAAACAGGTACATTTGTAACAAATTTATCCTCCGTTAGTTTCCGTTAAATTATATTAATATCACAAAAAATCATAAATCGGTACACTTGTGATAAATGGAGGGTAAAATCCCAAATTGATATATACATTAACTGTCACGTGTCATCTGACTTAATAATTTGACAGTAAAATTTAACGAAAACTAACGAAGGGTAAATTCATTATAGGTATATCGGTTTGAGATTTTTTATGGTTAAAATAGTTTGGGATAAATTTATCATAGATATATTAATTTGAGATTTTTTGTAGTATTAAACTAAATAAAAATAAGGATGACAAACTTAGGCAACCATCATCTATAGTCCCAGAAGTGCTTGACATGGACAGCCGTTTCATTCAGCTCCGTTCCTTCCTTGTGCTTTAAGGAAGACTACACTTTATCATAAATTAAAATTATTATATCTACTATTCTTTCCACATAGTTTTTAAAAAATCCCAAAAATCCCAATTTACAACAAAAAAAGAAATAAGAAAAGTGAGTGAAGTGCCCCATTTGACAAGATTGGAGGAAAACTTTAATCAAAAAGTGCTTCGATGACATCAAATCTTGACCACTGCATTGTCTTGTGTGGAGAGAACAAACCACGAAATTTAGCATCAATGGCACTGGCGGTGCACCGGAAAATATTTTGTGTATTGGCTTGTATTACTGAAGAAATATAGCTAGCTGATAGCGATACTCATTTTAAATAAGCCGAATCAACTTCCATCTGCATTTTTAAAGTCCTGTATGGAATAGGAGAATCCCTTCGCAGGTCATTGTCACATCACTCGTCGGCAAGGTATACTTGTCAAACCACGATTTTTCCGAGAAAATCAAATCTCACCATCTCAATGAGGAGCTAAAATGGCTAATTGTCAAATTGTTCCTCCATTTCCCTCTTCACACCCAATTGGCCAACTTAAACAAGTGGAGCGGCCAAAGCGGAAAAGTCGTTTCTTTGACTGCATAAACTCAGTGGGTATCCACAATTTCTGATCGTGGGGTGCTTAATACGGTGGAAAACAGATCTATTGCCAAAGTTGCAGATTAGTGACTTTTGGGCTGTGCATGAAGACAATCCCACGATATGGGGGTTGTCTTCAAATGGATCTTTGACCATAAAAGTTTGGGATCTTTGTTGGGTGCTTGTTTTGGTGGCGTCCCGCGAGTTCTTCAATGGAAAGAAGGAAGGGACAGATGTTGGGAAGTGGAGTCATTCCGACGAGGGTCATGGGGGGTTTGTACGTGCCCGCAAAGAAGAGCAAGTCATTGTGATCGAGAGCATCACCACGTCATTTGACTCCCACCAAAAGAGAGAGCGATGAGGAGTGCACCATAGCTTTTGGGTAAATTTTGCGTGCCTAACTGGAGTTGAAAGAGAAGTTTGCGGATTGTGTTCCTTTTCTATGAAGGCTGAAGGGTGGGGAATGGGCCATCAGTGCAGCTATTTCTCTAAAGATTAGGAGACGCGCTGCGTACTGTTGAAAAAAAGTTTAATTTGAATTATAACAACTCAGTCCCTGAACACAAAGGTAAAACGTTGCCGATCTTGTCACCGCAGCTCTACTAGCGTGCCGAAAGCCAAAAAATGTCTCCACGTTTGTCAAATGGACGATGCCCATTGCACAAGTTGACTAATGGTTCACTCGCTATATCATCCAAATTTGTGGTTTCGTGGAAGACATCCCCTTTACCATTGGCTACTATCATGGCCTTGAATCGGATTCATTGATTGGGTACGAACTAGGGCCTTAACTTGCGTCAAGCACGGATCACAAGCACGGGCTAGGCATGCCTAAAACGAGGTCACAAGTTGGAACGAGGATCGACCATGGCACGGCAGAAGGATCAGTCAGTGCAGGCATGAACTACACGAACGGGTAAAGGCAAGGGTTGCTTGCTGTAGAATGATCCAAGTGCTAAGGGACTGGTTCATATGTGAGACAAATGCACCACATATCTCGTCCCATGGTAATAGACCAAAGGGAAACAAAAAAAAGAAACCAACATTTATGAACAGCGAACACCATTCTAGCCAATCCAAAATTGATATGTTTAGCCAGAAGTTAGAATTTAGGTTGACTAAACCAAGTTCTAATGGTTCACACGCTTTAGAATAATGTCTGCTTTGTTCCTAGATATGCCCTAGAAATCTGTAAACTCAAGCTCGTCATGGAATCGAGTCTTTATATGGCGATGGTTGGTATTAGGCCCCAAGTTAGGATATGGGCCTAAACGACGCGCAGTCCAATCCAAACCGCCCCAAAGAAGAGTTGAAGCCATGCTAAGCAGAACGTGCATCTCTACGTTGCTTCTCTTCTCTTCTCTGTCTCTAATGCTATGCTTCTCTTTTGGTGATGAGAAAGCAATTTATTGAGTGCCAAATATATGCTGAGATGCATACAAACTGTCAAATCTGGTGGGATCCGCTCGTGCCCAAGTGAAAACCATCATTTCCGGTGGCCTAGATACATTTCAACACGTGCCCGACTCGTGGATTTCTTCTCCCCGTTAATGTTTGCAAGTTGTGACACCGAGGGATGCGCTCAGGCATATCGCCGGTTTTTGACTTCTCGCTCACGTCGTGGTGCAGTAGGGGCGACGGGACTCGCTCACCGGACAGTGGTGCACGGTCGAATCTGTTGGCCTTAAATTGAACACTATCCTATAAGTGATCTATATAGTTTGTCACCATTTTGACAAGTCAAGAGTACAAAAAAAAGAAAAAGAAATAGGGGGTGCTATCAAAGCGTTTGGATTCTGGCGGCTTCAGAAACCATAAGAAAATAATGTAGGCTCCTTAAATTTGTTGCTTGTATGTCTTCGACTAATTAAAAACTTCCACATATAATAAAATATAAATAGAGAAACCAAATTATTGTGCTATCTGAGGATACTCTAGTTACCTACAAACGAAAGGAATTGGGAAGACGTCTCAAACTTTAGAGGGTTCCATTCTTAAACTTCCGGATGATCTCTATATATTTAAGTCTGAAGAACTTTTGGACCTCTAGGGTTGGGGCACTTGGTTGGACTATTTGAGAATTAGTCACTTATTCGAATCCCACAAATTATATGTAAGCTACTTTTCGCCAATGCCACTTGGAAAGGACAAATTTCTAGACTTAATCAGTTCATAGGACTTGCATGGTGTTTCATGGACCTCCAAGTAGTCGGGTCTCCGTGTGCTTGTCACCGGATTATTTAAGGAAAACAAAAGAGAGGCTTTCTTCTCACTTATCGGACATTCCTAAATTGCTCTTACTTTATAAAATAGAAAGACAAAAAAGGATACACGTAACACATCCCCAATAACTTCCCACTTCGTCCACTTCTTTACAGACGACTCATTTTCACTCTCCATGAAATCACCAAATCTGCGCGCGCGCGCAGCAGGAACCCTATTACTAACAGCTAAGATAAGCAAGAATCGAATACGCAGCGCGATAGGTTCAGCACTACATGTAATCTTTCCGGTGCAAGCCTTGGATATATCCTCGCACAAAGTAGTCTCTACTTCTCTTTAGACGGTTCCTTCTGCTTCACTTCCCAATTCTTGTTCGTCCCCCGTCTGTTTTCATCTTTCTACCGGCCCCGGAGTTGTTGGCCACGGAAATCATGTTTGGAGAACTCGGGGGAACCATCCAGGGATGAGGTCGTGGCACTCGGCGTACATGTAGATTCCGCTGCGACCGCTTCGCATGCGCGTGGTTTTATGGAGGAAGTGGCGATGCAAAGATGCAAGGACATATCAAGCCAGCATTTCTAGAGATAGCCCTTCACATGACCACCAAGTTTTCCCATTCGGGAACGTGCAATTTTCGGCCTCGCCACAGCCCTGATCCCCGCCGGGTCCATCGACGTGGCTTACCACCTTACCGTGGTCTGTCGCATTACAGTTCATCATTTGACAGTGTTGAGTGGTGGGAATACACTCCATTTCTTTACAATAGTAGCATCTACATGCTTCGAACACGACACGTTATCGAATTCTCGCCGCTTTCTGTGGTTGACTTTCATTTTGGCGAATGCCCCATGTTTTTGTAGCCCTCACTGTTATTTCTGAGGGTTTTCTTTTCCTTGTTATACCGAGTGCGAGATTGTAGGAAGTTGCTCATAGCGGACACAACGGAGAGGATGAGGCGAATGCTGTCCATGAAACTTGACAAGCTCAAAGCGCTTCGGTACGTACATGGATTACTACAAAGTTCAAACGTGCACGAAAGCCGCAAGTACTTTAGCAGAGAGAATCGCAGCCTACAATTTCAAACAACTTCCATTAATTCTACAATAGATTAGGATTGGGGGGGACCGTCTCCTCACATTTGCGACTTGCAAACAGCCTGGACTCATGAAGTCAACAATAAAAGAGACAATCAATAGAAAACAGGCATACCAAAATATCCATATGCAATGCTACAACGTATCAAGGACATGTGGGCAAGAGAGAGAGAGAGACAGGGACAGAGATTGGATTAAATGAAGCATATGTACATATATTGGAGAAACCCTCTTCCCTGAGTCAGGAATTAATTTAAAGTCATCCACAGGGGATTCCTGGTTCTTGAGTATCATGTGAAGAGTCTCACATCATATCTACAAGTTTAATGCTCTACCTGAAAATGTAAAGAAACTCTACAAGTCAGGGACCAACTCTACACCTAGTAACCGAGACTAGAAGGATAGACAGCACATGGACACATATGTTACAAATGCGGGAAGAGGACTCCAGTAGCAGTATCAGTTGATCAGTTAGCATGGACGGCGGCAAAAGCGGTCATTTCTCTCGGGTTAACTTTCCAGCAGTTTTCATCCTCTTCGCAGCATGAACAAACCCCACAATAACCTGCAGCTCATCCATTTGCTTCACCGGAACAAGGGGAAAAATAAGACAAAGAAACATGTTGGCACCTCGCAGAAACTTGAACGCTAACAAGATTGCAGTTGAGCCCCATAAACAATCTGCTACCTACTAACACAATTATGAGGATCCCATTGCCTCAACTAAATAATATAGTCACAGTGCAAGATGAATGCCGGCATACAGATAACCAACATTTGCATCATCCAGCACATTGAGTACCGCATGCGACTGAATAATGAACAAATGTGGAAGTTATGTGAGTACCTGCGACATGAAATGCCTCTGAACAACATTGATTAGTTGCTCTTTTGATGGGTTGGGAATAGCATCCACCTGGAGAAATGACAGTCATGAGATGAGATGAGATGAGATGAGACGAGTAGAGATGAGACAGACACTCACATGCAATCAAATGCTTTTTGCCACATAAAGAAATAAAAGGGGAAAAAAAAAACTAACAAGATTAAAATGTCGTAAATATCTCCACAAAGCAGCTGTCTCCAATTTGCTAAGGTCAACCTTCTGCACAGGAGAAGCCCAGTGTGAGCAATATTTCAAGGCCATGAAAGAGAAACCATAGGGAAGCAACAGGAGGAAAGTGAAGAATTGCTCTCCAGCTATACAAAACAGAATAGGAGAAAACAAGGGTGTTTTTCTACATACTGTGGACCCACGGGGAAAAGAGATAGATCCTTTAGAGTGTGAATCACAAGAGAGGGACCGGCTCATAGTCTTGTGGGAGGACCCAGATGATTTATGCACTCGATGCCTCGATTTGTGCGACTTCTGAGTGTCATCTGAAGCTAAAAAACAAGGTATCACACAAACATAGCACAATTGAAAGAGTGTCAGTGACAATGACATGACAGTATTAAAAAAAAAAAGTTAACAGGAGACAAGGGAGATGTTAAGCAATGTGAAAAGCAAAAGGCAGAAAAAATTGGATCCAATGTAACAACCTCAACCATGTTCAAAAAGAAGCCCATGAACACAATTTCAGTGCATACGGAAAATAATGCATTCGAAGCAACATGCCTGTTCTCCAGATATGATGCAATGGCAATCAAAAATTTCCTTAGTAAACAACAAGTGTGACCATAAAAGAACCTATTACGAATATCACTTTCCTATAATCATGTACACAATCATAAACATATTTGGTAGAAGTATCGCAGAAATGAATAGATTTATTATTAACTTTCTTTCCTTAAGCGGCCGACGGCATGATTAAGGAAAGGAATGCTGTCTACTGAAAAACCTTTTGTATGGTTTAACAATAATCCCAGGTTCACACAATGAGGTGATTTCCGCCAGGGTCCACTTAAAATGACCCTTTTTTCTCTTAAGGAACAAGCTGCTTTAAAGTTATACTTATTGCGTACTCACCCATATCTGATCCATTGAATTGCCCATTCTCAAAATCAAGGTCATCATCTTCCTCATTTCCAGTTGGAGCTTCAATCACGCTAAGTGCATTTCTTTGAAGCTTAACTTCGATTCCATTGGTCAGAACCTACACCATCAGAATTTGGCAGGCCGAAAAGTGATGCCCACGCTCGAGTGAATGATGAATAGAAAGATGAGCATAAAATGCATAAAAGGAAGAGACTTTAAGGGACACATGATGACGAAGCAAAACAGATGAAATGCAGTTGCTTAAAAAGAAGACAATCTCACTAATTAGTACATATTACAACAAATTTTCTCAAACCGACAAATGCAAAAGTGCCCTTTTACTTTTGCTAATAAAAAAGGAGAATATTTCTTCATGGTACATAATTGGCACTGCAGCACACCATCCAGTTGATACTTGGGAAACTAAGAAGAAGAAGCCTAGACCGTATGTCCTCACCCAACCCATATTTTTTTTTGAGGCCAATCTGCATAATCGGTCGAGGATAAATTCCCCGGAGCAATAAGCACAAAAATCTCCTATCTCCTATATATATTTTAGCGTGCAGATTCCCGGATCGAACTTCTCCAATGATGGCAAAGAGAAATCAAATGCAGCACACGGTAGTGAGGCAAGCTTCAGATTCAGGCACAAAAAAAATTTAAAAAAATAATAATAAAACTAGGAGCTTAAGTAACAGCCCAGGAAGAAGCGTGATCAGTAAGTAAAGAAAGGAAAGTTGACTCTGAAGTACCAAATAAGCAAAGCTCAATTTCAGTCAAATGCCAGTCCACAGCGCCACGCCATGACAAAGACTTATCCAATCGCCAGATCCGCGGGCTCGATCAAACATGCAATGCCCAATAGATAGCCCAATCATCGGAAAAAAAAAAAAAATCCCCCGATTGGCGCGGAAGAACACTAAATCCTTAGTGGGCACGCAGGATCTCCGAACCATTGCAAGAGCAAACATGCGTTACCCAGCAATGTGCAGAAGAAAAGACCTAATCCAGAGCTCCACAGAGGGAAGCGAATCTTCCCCGTCATAAAAAACAAAACCTACCAAATCCATCGCCGGGCAAAAAGGGGAAATTGCCCTAATGGCCAAATTCGCACCCACATTGTGGCGAAGCAACGATTGCAGCTCGGAGAATTCAAAAAGTTCAAAAAATCCGAAATTTGCGGACACCACCGCATTGCAGAGGACTCGACCAAAAAGCCGGCATTTGCCGAGGGCCGAGCGGAAGGAACCGGGGAGGGGATTTTTTTACCAGCCAATGCCAGCCCCCGAGGCCGACGGCCTTCTTGACGACGCCCTGGAGGCCGACGAGCACGGACTTGGTGCGGTTGTTGCCGGTGACGACGACCTTGGTGTGGCGCGGCAGCACGGAGAGCTCCTCCTCGCTGCTGTCGCCGCCGCCGCCGCCGCCGCCGCCGCCGCCGCAGCTGCTCTGCAGCTGAGGCAATCCCGCTCCGTTCACCGCGCTCTGCACCGCCGCTTCCAGCATTTTCCCGCTTCCCCCCACCCCACCCGCGCGCAACGAGCCGCAGTCCCACCACGACCGCTTGCCCTGGAATTCTCCCGGAGGCGGCCTCACGGGTCGAAATCGGAGCCGACGGAGAGATCGCGCATCGCCGACCTCGAATTCGGCGGCGTCGGAGTGGCCAATGGCGGCCGGAACCGCGACGGGTTTCCGGGGGGTTTTCGGCGGGGGAGAAGAAGCACGGGAGCCGCAGTAGTGAGAGAGAAAGACACGGCCAGCTAGAGAGAGACAGAGAGAGAGAGAGAGAGCGACGCGGTAGTTTTTTTTTTTTTCATTGGTGCGGTTCTATGAATCCCGACGACGCGGGGCCGGCCAATGGGGCGCCGCCACGTCGGACGGGCGAGCCATCATGCGACACAGCTTGTGCCCTGGTTTTGCTCGGTGGGTGAGGTGGGGTGGGGCGGGGGAGCGCTTACCGGCGGTTGACCGGTTGACCGGGGGGGCGCACGTTAGGGAGTGGGGGCCGCGTGGGGGTCTTCCGCGAAATGACGGGAGTGCCCCCTCGCCCCCCCGCCCCTTGACTTCGGGAGGGGGTGGGTCTCTGCGTAAATAGCGGGGCGCGGCCGAGGAGAAAATGGTCAAATAAGATGGGCGGGGCCCGCCCGGGTGGGGCCCCGTCGGAGAACCTGACTGACTGACGTGGGGGAGAGTGAGCTGTCTTATCCAGCATGGGATACCCACCCTCCTTTTTAATCATTTTTTATTTTATTTTTTCGTTTTCATTTTTTTTTAAATAAAATGGATAAATGGAAACGGAGACGAAAGGGGGGGAAGCTGGGAAGGAGGAGGAGGGGGGGAAAATATCTGGCCGATTCTCCCGCAAAGGGGGAGTGTGGGGGGGTTGGGGCCCATGATCCCCTTTCCCGCCAGATTGGTGCGATCCGGGCCGTCGGTTCGGGATTGGGGAGCAATCGGGGCCGTCCCCCGGCCCGAGTGGAGGGAGATGGCAAGATGAGTACACTGAAAGTCCTAAAAAAATACTTATCGAGATAATATAATCGAGTCCTAAAACTTATTAGCATTTTTCATTTGTACTTGATTGCACCAACTTGATAAAATTTAAGGATATTTTTGCATTTTTTTGAAATTTTTATGACTCAATTATACTTTCTTAATAGGTTTTAGGACTTTATTAGACTTTTTGAAAATTTTAGAACTTAGTTGTATTTTCATGACAAATTTTTTTTTTGAACTGTTATACTTTAACTCTCCGTTGACTTTTGCTCCGCCTCTCTACAGAGCATAGAAATCAAAACCCGCATATGAAACTAAACTCCCTATCCCTAGCCTTCCCCGAGAAGGTGGGGAATCGAACTCCCCGCTCTTCTCCTTTCCAAAAAAGAAAAATGGTCATTTTTTAAGATTTTCAATATACTTATCCCGGTTTTGTCATTTATATTGATAGGTTCGTTAATAAGATAGAGTAAATGATGACGTGGCCATCAAAAAGTTATTAAATGCCATGCTTTCACCTATGTGTCGGCCACGCGGGGCTCACATGGCTATCGGGTATTATACAAATTAAAAGAAACGTTAATCCTTTGGAAAGAATAAATTTTGCAACAGAAAAGAAGAAGAAATTCGGATTTATTTGCATCTACAATACTCGTCGTTCCAGCAACAGGCCAGCTTAGTCGCACTAATCGTCGCCGACGAAGCTGAAGATGCAAATGTGCAAAATGTACAAATCAAATAGTTAAGCTGATAGGTCGATAGAAATCGTATTTATATAAAATATGCAAATTCTAATTCTTCTTTTATTTATCTCCAATCAATATCCCGGCGTTTAATGCAGGTCACCCGGCGTTTAACGCACATCGAAGCATATGGTTGCCCGCTTAACCATGTAAAACAAATCTTTCACATGCAAACCTTGTTAGAAACTACACGTACATTTAATGAGCAAGGAGAGCGTGCATGCGAAACAAACCGAGGCAGTATCTAGTTTCGATACCATATTAGAGTCATGACACGATGAAGAAGTAGTCTCGATCTCTTCATCCCTGTGTCCGTGGTGGTCGGGGCCAATACCGCCTTTGCCCAAGCTCAGCAAGAGTCTGGCCACCCTCGGCGATGGCTGGGCGAAGACACCGCCGGCCTTTGTTGGCCGGCAGCAATTTTCCTTTTATTTCTGTATTTAGTTGGAAATTGACAATGTTTAATACGAACATTGCTTTAATTTTTGAGCCACATAAGCGCTACGCGGACACCACGCGAGAGGTGACGCGGCACTCAACAGCCATGTTGGCATTTTTCATTTAGGCTTTTGACAGAAGGATTAACACCGAACAAAAAATTACATGTCACGAACGACACCGTCGAGAAAAAAAAAAAGAAGAATAAATGGATGAGATTGCACAAATCAAAATAGTTTAGATTCCTCAGTGGCTTCATGCCTGAATTTTTTTTTTCTAGGAAATTGTCCTTGAAACATTTGCAAATAGATTAGATTAAATGACAAAGAACAGCCCAAACGGGCTTCAAACCGTGTTTATGACATGCATAAGATATTGAACCGTACATGTTCTCCATGTGAACATGGTATGTTTGGAACTCCAAATGAATCTTCACACGTTTAGAGATACGTTTAGTCATGTCTAAACACGTTTATGTCTTGGGCTAGTGAAATCGAAACTAACTGTGCTTTTGGCAATATTACAAGAGCATATGAACTTTTTTTTTCTTTGTTAATCATGTGCCTCGTCTTTTTGACATTTAGCTCATTGTAACGCGTCCATTTATATAAATCACCATGTCATGTAAATTGATGTGACTCGCTAACTCAATAAAAGTTAAGCACGATAGGTGATGTGGCTGGCATACCTAACAAACATTGTGTTATTTCCATTTTCGGAGTCGTCTGATGAGAAAGAGAGAGAGAAAGAGAGAACGTGGGCTTGGACGATTTTAGCTATCCAATATGTCTCCACCAACATGGCATCATCTCGAGAAGCCATGTAGAACGCCATTATAGACAATTGATGGCTATTTAACAGCATTGGCATTCACGTTGGCATTTTTCGTTCTTGATTTTAATGGAGGCTTTACATTGACCAGCATTTGAAAACTCGAGGCACTTGATTAAAAAAAAAAAGTTTAGATACTTGATTGTGAAATTAGCAAAAATTCAGATATTTGCGATGTTGTCAGCCCTCATATTAAAGAATTTGTATCTTCAACCCGTCGTATCATGCATCCCATTTGGAGCTTTAAAGTCACGACAAGATCAATAAGCTTGTCTTATTGAGATTACATTCAAATTTGACAAAATACAAGAACGATACGATATGATTCCGTCGTGAAAATACCGATTGTTAGCTCTATAAAACACAATGGGTTTCTTAAAAAAATGGGCGACTCGTATCGGCTATCTATGCCTAACTATTTTCATGAAAATACCGATTGTAAAGAATTTTGTTAACCGCTATCTATGAAGTGAAATATTTATTAAGTGTCCGTTTATTTCACGGAAAATGAGTGATTTGAAAAAAAAAATTCCAAAAAATGATTGCTTATATCGTTTAGAAAAATTAGTCAACAAAAAACACAGTCATCATCAATAACAATCTGTGTCTAATTATTGTTTGTGGGCGATGAAAAAATTTTCCATTCAATTATTTTTGTAAACGATATAAGCGATCATTTCTCAAAAAATATTTTTTAAATTACTTGTTTTCCATGTCAAACGAACACAACCTAAGTAACTAAATATGTATTCAGAGCATCAATTATTCTTTCTGAAGTGTAGTGTTTTGAAAATCGAGGCATCAAATATGGTATAAGTGCCTCAAAGAGCACCCATTAACAACATTGCTGATTATGTTTTACGTAAATTAATAATAATCACAAGACCAAAAAAAAATTAACTAATAATCCAAATTAACCAATGATGATACAGGTTATTGCAATTCACCCAACTTATGTTGCATGTAAAGATTTGTCGGTGGATAATAATTGTGCCTTAATAATGTAGGTGCTTATCTTAAATGCATGCGCATCCTTTAAAATGTTTTCTTGTCTAACAAAGAAAAGGTTGTCCTTACTGAGTTCCTTCGAAGCATCCGTTGCACAAATTTAACGAAGGGATTTCGCTTTTCAAAGTAATGATTGTGCACGCGTGTCTTCTGGGCTATCGATGTATTAGAAATTGTTTTTAAGATTTCTTTATTTAGTATTTTAACACATGCTTCGAGAGCACCTTTTAGAAAAAAACCTAAAGAAAATGTCTTTGATAAAATGCAGTAAAGTAAAGGATCTTCATAAGCTCTTTTACTAATTTGTATAGTTAGACGGTACAATTAAGGTACTAACAAACATCGTTTTCAGTAAAAAAAAAAAAAGATGTGAAATGGCATCATTCTTCCCAGGAGAGAGAAAATACGAAGAGAACTTACAAAAAGATTCCCTCCACTGTACCGGGAAGCTCCTTCCCATGTATTCCCTTGAGCCTTTTAAAAACCTGTTTAGCTCCCAATCTCTGTTCTCTTATCCGAAAATTATCATTCCTATACTTTTTAAAAAAGATGACATGAATCTTTCTATTAAATCTAATCATAAAAATGCTGGCATGGCCAATTTAAAAACACTTGTCACTTTCTTATTTGCAGATATAAGATGCACGAACAAGAATAAAGGAACACCGATACCAATATCTTTAAACGGTGCCGAGTTAGATTAATACTAGCACTAATTTGTATGTCTCAGCTGATCTATGCTAGTGTGTAATTTAATAGTTGGTAGATTGTTTTTTTCGATGTGTGAACTTTTTTCATAGAGAAGGATAGAAGTTGCAATTGATTTATATGATAGCGTCATATTTGGTGAATTTATGTGTTTCATTAACCAACCAACCCGTTATTACCAACACCATGTGTATCTTCATCTATACATGAGCCACTTTAACAAAGTCTAGACTTCTTCACTCGTAAGTGTTTGCTTGAGTCTCACGATTAACATGGACCCATGCACATATTAAACATGTTCATATCGAAAAGTGCAGGACGCAAATTACACACTTGTTCGACGCTCGTTTATTGTTTGAGCAAACGGGTATGCATGGTAAGGCGATATTAACCAGTGCCTTGGGAATCATGCACGTTCGACGGCGAGGATTTACACTTTCGATGTCCTTACAACGATGTAAGAAAGTCGATAAGAGTCTGCATTTCGAGCTATCCGTGTCTGTCGGCCGGTACATCGTTGTCCGATGCATCGCTTTTGACCGACAAAACCAATCACGTCTGGACGGTGTTGGCTGCGGTGTTTTAACTAATCACTAATATCGTTTTGGTTTTTTCTGTCGCGGCGGGTTTCCTACGGCAAACAGTGGGGAAGGACCCTTGTCAGTTGCACTGTCTCTGTCGTATTTCCTAGTCACAAGTCTTGTCTTTCACTGCTCCAACCAAAGCCCTCCATCAATTTAATTTTCGTTAGTAAATTACAAAAACAGAAATTAAATATCCTTGGTACGCAGCTCCCGTAGACAGAATTCTTTAATAAGAACATCTTCTTGCCTTGAAGATGTAATCAAACGAACGAACTGCAGGTAGTGACTATTGTTCAAGAATCAAGACAATAATGAGCTTGCCGAGTAAAAATATAAAAAAGAAAAACACGACAATGAACTCGGTACAACGATGTATGTCGAGGGACCAAAGAAAAACCCCTCAACCGTAGTTGGGTCAGCATCATATGGTGATCTACGCAAGAAACTAGAAGATACCATGTTAAAAATTGCCAATGATGTTTTGCAATTTGACGTTTCCTACTTCCTTTCGACCTCAATACAAGACCTTTCAAGTACAATAAACACAGACCAATCCTAGTAATATTTGAAATTGACAATGGTAGACTAAGTACAAGTGGAAATAACTATAAGTCACATATACATAACATCTCAGACTCTATCCTCTTCCCTATGTACCCTAACCTTGTGGCCATCGATCAGGTTGTATCCTCTTCCCTATGTACCCTAACCTCTTTAAATCAAACGAACATCTCGGATCAGCATAAAGAACATGCTGTATACCTATCCCTGGATATTTGCTTCCGCTCCAATCATAATCATATGGAGAGCGATGTGCTCTTGGATATACGATTAAATGGCGGGAGAAGAAAACTCTAAAGGGCTAAGGATCAGCACAGGAACTGAAATGGCATGAAGCACAACTTCTTCAACATCTTGGTCTTCTTATGAGACTTCCTTCTCCTCATTTCCAAGGCCGAAGTATTTTCACTTGTTGATGCATGGGATGCAATATTTTCGCAACCAGATTGGTTTTTCCCATCTCCAACTACATGCTTCGGATTCCTTCCATCCACCGCTTTGCTTCTTATAGCTGAAGCTGTATCGAGCGGAGAGGAACCAGTTTTGGGGATGTCTTCCCGTTCATGACTTGTAAATGATCCTGCAAATGATTAAATGTCAATTTAGTTGCCTTTGCGTGATTCAGATCAGTGAAACAATAATAAGAGCAATTTCTAACATTCTAATCTCAGTAATAAAAATAACTACTGTCTACACTGACCGCAAGAAATTCTTTCAGAATTTTAAGGCATCCATGCACAAAAAGTACTAGATGTATACGGCATTATTTTTGGCAGTCAAAGAAAAGAATCTACATCAGCAAGACAAGGTAGCTTTGCTTCACTGTACAACTGTTCAAAATCTCTTACAGAGACCAATTACCACATAAAATCAGCACTTGCAAAGCCACAGAAAATCTGTCGAGCATAATGATGAATTTGACGTTGATCACGATAAATTAACTTGCGCTAATGATCCCTTGCTGCCTGTCTGATCAAATTCTAGATTCTGCACTTCGAGTTGTGTATAAATTAAACAAAGTAAAAAAAGCAACAAATTCAGTCCTTTGTTTATGTTAGCTGGCTAATTCCCACAAAATGGAAACAGTCCCTGTTCTTCTCTTTCAGGGTCAAACAAAACCTGCTCATTTAAGAGTTTGAATTTGTTGTTTTCATATTTGAAAGAATCATAGGATGCAATATCTGCTCCCTGGTATCCCCAGAATCCTGATAGAGAGCTCCCACTTCCCCGTAAGTGACTCTTTGGAGAAGAAGGCCCCTCACAAGAATAAGCAGGCACACTCTTCCGTACGTATTTCAACATCCAGGGCATCAGTTAGGAACATAAGTTTAAAAGAAGACTCGGGAGGTGAGAATATCACATTATATAAATTCAATTCTTCTGTCCCTAAGGAAAAGAGATGTTCTTACAGGCATCTAAGAGCTGTAAGCAAGATAAGCAATGAAATAGCATAAGTATGCTAATTCAATCTACACCCATAAGCAGAGTAAGCTATTCATGAAATTAGAGATCAAATGAACACTTAACAATGATCACTACTCACAACAATGCTGGAACTAAAATATCAGAAGTCAATAAAAGCAATTAATTTGCTTAGGACTTTTTCTTCTAAAATTTACCTGAAGTCACTTCATGTGTAACCACATTGGATGGTTTAACAGTTGATACACTGAACTTCGCATGCGCATCCTTCTGCTCCACCTCTTGGTGCTTTTCAGCCTCCATGTCTTGCAAAAGGGCCAATGTATCAAAACATTCATCTGATGACATGGTCATGCAACTAGAATTGTCTGAACTAGAGGAAGGTGACTGAGGATTATCAAGATCCCGCAGCTCCAAGAAGTCATCCAAGACATCAACATTTGCATGCAGATCTTCCATAGGATGGTTCTGAGGAACATCTGCTGCCACGACCTGTAATTTCCAAATCTATTATTCACCCACTCGTGCAAAGAGAATTTTACCACCTGGCAAGTAGTTCGTCTCCCTTCCCCCAAAGAACAGACATAGAATACAAGCAACAAAGAAGGAGATCATATGAAGACAGAATCTAATTTGTTCCTTCAGTCATGTGAGAAAATGTAAATTCTATTGAGCAAGAGGATCTCTCACGAAGTAGACAAAAAATTGGCATCCGTATCATGTTTACAACGTATCAAAAGCTTATAACAAGACCATCTAAACTCAGCATCCTACATTTAAGATCTTTGGAGTAACTCAATTTAGGTGGACTTCTATAGCATGCAAGAGCCAATTGTGTGAAGAAAACTCCCAAAATAGCAAAACTAGCTGATCTTACATGAATGAAGACCATAATGTAACTTATTCATCAGGACATTGAAAAATGTTTGTCAGTTAGTGCTTCATAAAATAGATGGACAGGGAAAACCATGTTATATTTGGAACAGTAACTCATAGCCAATAACTTTGTCATCGATAGTTGTGCTGACATCAGAAATGATCAAGGTCAGCACTATTGGGAGCATAATGATAACCACACGAAAGTTGAAGAATAAAACTCGTCAAAAGTAACTCTTATGGAAAGAAGAAAAACTTCAACAACCAGACATGGACATCTAAGTGGTTTAGCGCTTTTCTAATAGAAACCTATTACCAACACAACATATCGACTGTGAATTATCCGACCTAAGAGGCTAAATATGTTCAAGGTTAGATATCTAGATGCAAAGATGTTCAGAAGAGCTCAAAAAGCATTCAAGAAGAGCTACAATTGGACAATAAAATTTACCTGGTGGTTGCTTGTGGATCCTTTTTCAGTATTGCTCCGGGAGGTAATGGTAAGCGAAGCAGTTGACAGGTTGTTGCTTCCTCTAGAAATGTCAGAACCATCAAAGGTTTGGGCATTCTGGTCAACTAGGTATACATGTTCTCGGAGAACTCTGCAAAGTGAATCTGCTCCCTGCATTTTGCCCATCCGAACTCAGAGTGGAGGAAGCAGACTAAATGATAAAAGCAAAATAAACATGTTGATATTTTAGCCTATAGCTCAACCGATCATGTTACCTTTGGCCTGGTTTCACAATTTGACCCATTCCTTGTTATTTTGTACTCCTGCATTATCCAATCGGTTTTAGAAAACTCCAAAGCGTGTAGCTCACAGAATTCGAAAGTTGTTTTGCAGCCGCTAATGGAGGAATTTAAAGGTACCCTAAGGGGATCCCCCTTGGGCTTCCAGATTCCAAGCTCTGTAACTCTACTGTCCCCTGAACATCTCAAGTACCACATACCATCTGCATATATCATCTCCATGAGTCAAGTACAATTCTGACAAGCACTTTCCTTGATAGGCTGACAAACAATTTTCTAAATCAACTACAATTTTCTTAACACAATCCAAATGAAACCGCTTGAAGCGAACAGTGCAGTTCCTCTAGAGATGCAAATGATTTCTCACTTTACTCGATTGTGTCTCTATGAAACATTGCACCACCTATTTAAATTTCCCTACTGCTATCATCGGCAGGTACTATAATAAGACACGTATAACTGTAAAAACCGTTATACATATTCTATGCCATTGAGAGCATCTCCTTGGCTCAATCTGACTTCGGAAAAGGCACATGCTTCTCGCCCAAAGCACAAAGTGGTCAACGCAAGCACATCATAATAGACACAAACGCCGAACGACAAATGTGCAAAATAAGTCTTCTCAAATTACAACTTCACGTGTCGTGTTTCATTCTCTTCTTTGTTCCTTTTGTTTTTTTTTTCCTTTTTGGCAAGTAAGATAATTTCATTGCGCTTCAAGACTTTGTGAGCGGACTAGGCCCACATACAAACCCCTAATAGGGTGACACATTCTCTTCTTTCTCATGATAATAAAATGTTACTTTCCTTTAGCATTATTAATCAAGATATCACAACAATAGAATCTAGCTTAGCTAGCACAGTAATGCTAATAAGTAGGATAGAGACATTCTGTCTTGTAAGAGGTACTATAAGTCGGAAAACTTTTACTTCAAGCAGGATCACAATTGTATCAGGGCACAACTAGCTATGGACTCCATCCAAGTCAGACTGGTTTATTAAGATGTTTGTAATAACTTGAAACATGCCTCTCGCTATTAATGAAAACAGGTTCACCCGACAAGTTACTAATAGGAAGCGTGAACATACAGTGTAGATGCAATTTAAATCTCCTTAGATACGCATGACATCCAGATGGATGAGAATTGCCATCCAAAGGTAAGAAGCACGGGGCAAGCGTGGGGAAACATGGGCTGAGCCTTAGCATAACAGACATTGTACCAAAGAAATAATTTTACTCCCAGGGTCTCCCTCCTCTTGGAAATATTTTGATATGATGAAGCAGGAATATCACTAATCTATAGGAGTTAGACATCATGCTGCTCAAGCATTTAAAAGTACTAATTAAACCTAGCGGTTGCATATGGGAAACATGGCATATGGAGAATACAGAGGCTTTTGAGCCTTCTATACTTTAGTGTAGACCCCCAACCAGGTCCAGCAAGAAGGTCAAAGATATATTGTTGATACACTGGGTTCATAGGACTATCGACTCAAACAACTTAAGAGTCTGACAGTGCAGGCCGGCATAAGGGAATAAAAATGCTCAAAATTAGACATTCAACAGTAAGCAAAGCCTGAAAAGAGCAAAAATTTGGAAAAACACAACTCTTACCCGGTAAATTTTCAGGTCGATACAAGAAGGGATTTAAATCGGTGATTACATTCCCAGGAATTGAACGATCATACATAATCCACTCCAACAAAACGAACAGCTCCTTATCAGAACAACCATATTTGATATCAGCCAAAGGTTCAACTGCCAGAGGACACATGATCTTGACTTCAATTTAATTTTGTCTCTTGAGAAAAATGCCCCACGACCAAGATGATTTTCAATCTGGAAAAGAGCAGAAGAAAAGTAAAGGCAATGTCACAGGAGAAAAAAGGTAAGGGGAAATTATTTAATCGACAAAGTAGTGTAACAAGGCAGAGCATGGATACTCGAACTTTTGCAAAGTAAAAGCTGCAAGTGGAACTTCACAAGTACAATGGGGATGACTAAGCACATCTAGTTACTTTCTGATCGTTATAGCCACATTTGAGAAATCCCAATCATTCAGTTGTATCCACATAACTCTAAATGCAATTCTCCTTGCATCCATTTTAAGTAATTTATTCTACAAGTAAGTCACGTAGAAGTTATTTCAACAGATGGAACGAAGAAGTGGACAATTACAGGTCATAACTAAAGGTCCCAGATGACGCAGCATGGATAGACAAAAGTTACATAAGCATGAAATCAAGCATTTAGATAATCACATTCCAGCAAACCTCACCAATCTGTCATGTTCGTAACATCGCGAACGCGACAATCATAAAAAGTTCATAACAACAAGGAGCCAAGCTTTTACACCCGCAAAGTGCGCTCAGGTACGCGAATCTTCTCGCTTTGTTGGGCTCAACCGCAAAACACTCACGATCAATACAAAAAAGAAAATACGCTGATCAAAAGAAGAGCATAACCCCAATACCCATAACAGAAATATCCAAGACCCCCAAGAATTTTCTCGCCTGATAGCTCAACTCAGGCTCTTCATCTGAAGCAGTAAGAAACAGCGACCCTCATAAGTACCTAATCTGGCACAAGACAAGCAGTCCTACCGCTATCAGCCCCAACACCCACCTTCTAAAATCTACCCTCATCGCCATCAATTCGAAAACCCTGTCAGACTACGATCGCCACACCGGGACAAACTTTCCACATATAGAAAAAAAAAAAAACCCAACATCAAGAACCTCCTCTGACACGAGACTCCATAATTAGGAGATTACCCAAGTTCACAAGTACCTAATCCGGCACAACAAAGAGCAGTCCTACGGCCATCAGCCCAACACCCGCCTTCTAAATTCTACCCTCGTCGCCATCGATTCGATTCGAAAACCCTCTCTCAGACAGACGATCGCCACGCTCGGACAACATTTCCAGATTTCGCAAGAAAAAAAAAACCGAAAAACCGAAAAAACCCGGTACCACCACCACCACCACAACAACCACAAGAACCTCCACTCCACTGACACGAGACAGCGTGAAATCCGCCGAAATTCACCCGGAGCTCCGACGAATCAGAGAGCGATCGATCGGTTCCCTTCCCCCAAATCCCCACCCCCTCCCCACTCCCCGAACAAGTCCCAAACGACCTCCCGAAATCGGGGGGGAATCGACAGGGCCCGCGAACGAACCCCCGGAGCTCGCGGGAGTTCTGAATTGCGATCGCAATCGAAGGAACGGCACCGATCGAAGGGGGAGGAATTCTAACCTAGACAGAAGCAGACGACGACGAAGGAGAAGGAGAAGGACCGAGTCGCCGTCGCCGCCGCCGTCTTCACCGCCGCCGTCGCCGCCACTACCACCACCACTTCGTTCGCTTCCGTCGCGCAGGGGCGAGAGAGAGAGAGTAGCTAGTGATGTCCTTTTATATTGGATCAGAGACGTGGATCTCCGCTTGACCGCGGTTAACGGAGCTGACCCCCGCCCACAGTTAAGCCAATCGCCCACTTGCCCCCCTCCCTCCCTCCCTAATCCTCCCCACCACCGTCGTCACAGTCAGTGACGTCACCGTCGTTCTGGCCAGTGAGGGTCGACTACGCGGCGAGCTCCCCATTGGTCCAAGCTCCGCCTAACCCCCGGCGGATGGGGGTCCCCCGCTCCATCTCGGCCGTCCGACGCCGCAGGGCACCGGGCGCACGCGGTTCGTTGCGGGGGATCCCGAGGGAATCTTCCAAAAGGCGCTTGGGGGACACGTGGCGCGTCGCCGTTTGGGGGTTTTTTTTCTTTCGCTTCTTCTCTTTTGGGAACGAGTCCAAGGCTGACCCTGGTGCGTGCGCGCCTGATCCCATTGTCTTGGCCCTGAAATTTGCACGTTTCAAAAAAAAAAAAAAAGTTTTTTTTTTAGATGCTTGGGTTGCTGTTATTTTTGCAAAAAATATTAAATGATTTGAAAAAATATATATAGATATATATGTATTTCAATAAGCGATTGAAAAGAATTCCATACACCGTTGTAAAAGTTATAAGCGATTATCCTATGGAAAATTGCTCGCTCGCTCATTCCTCCATAACGGTTGCGTGCAGAGCGCATCTAACTTTTCTTGATTCCCAGAAAAGGGTGTTCGGTGTTAGCCAGCTACGTACCATCAGAGCTCCGGATTACTCGACCAATCACCAAGATGGCAGCGTCCATATTACTGACACGAGACTAATGCATTGTCGAACGCCCAATGAAGAAGCGCGTCGTATTTCCAAAACAAGATAAAAAGAAGGTGTTAATGCATCTTTTTGGGTAAATGACGGTGGGGGTTGCCCCACTTTTTGAACCATATGATGGGGATGGGATTGGTTTTAAAATCAAAAGAACCAGTCGCTTTTCTAGGATGTTTCCTAAAGAATAGCTCGTGGGGTGGTCAAGGGATTGGTTTTGACCCGCCTGATATCGGCGACTTTTGAGGGCGCCTATATTTATGATTTTTTTTGGCTATGCAAATATATTCCTAATTTTATATATATTTAAGATTAATATCATGAAAGATTCTAAATTTGTATACTCAGAAATTAATTTTTTGATCACAAAAAAATCTCAAACTTATACACCCGTGACGGATTTACCCTGAACTAATTATTTGACTACCAAAAACCTCAATCTAGTATATTTGTCACAAACTTATCCTTTGTTAAATTTAATTTATATCACGAAAAATCACAAAATGGTATACATGTGACGGATGGAAGGTAAAATCCCAAATCAATACACCCGCTAACTGTAACGTGTTATACAACTTATAAATTTGACGGTAAAATTTAACGGAAACTAACATATGGCAAAATTGTCACTGGTGTATCAATTTGGGGTTTTTTATTATCAAAAATTAGTTTGAGATAAATTTATCATAAGTGTACATGTTTGAGATTTTTTGGGATATTAACCCTATATTTTAAATGAAAAGCAAAAATTGCTCGTCATTAACGATATATTAAGACTAATTTTGAACAAAAATAAGATAAATTATCTTCAAAACTAAAGTCCAAATATTGAGGATGAACTTTTTGTGTTTCCGATGTTTCTTTCCAAACACGAAAGTTTCCTTTTCTAATTTTTATGAAACACAAGTATGTCCCCATAAAGTGGAATCACTAATGCGCGAACAAAAAAAAAACACTAATGCGCCAGCAATATAGTGGAAACAACAAAAAAATTACAAAAGTGATTCCGTGCGCTTGTTTCACTTACAAAAGTGAATGAACGGAAAAACACTTTCATTATTCACGAAAATATTTAGACATTAATTATAGATTGTGAAAATATATTTCATTGATTAATAATTTTAAGCAATACAAGTAATATTTTTAGGAAAATATTTTTCAAATTACATATTCTCGGGAAACAAACAGAGCCTAATTCGGACTTCTAATTCAAACCTAGACAAATCTAGTCCAAATCGATACCCCACGTCTCTTGTTTTTAGAGTCAAAATCGCGCTGCTTTTTTCTTTATTTCTTATATGTCTTGGTTGCCCGTGAAAAAATGTCCTCTTCCTTGATTCTTCTTGTGTCATTAAATGGGCTAATTCCGTTATGCGTTTTGAATTTTCTTCGCAAGAATCACTAGCTGTCTTAACTTGTGCTCTACTCTACGATGATTTGCGACAACTCCTATTTCCTCAGCAAAGGTCAACCTAGGTCGACCGATCCGTCATAACTCAATTTTCAACTTCCGTGCATTCTCGAGTCAATCGATCATCGTCACCACATGTTATGTACTTCACCTAAGCTTCGTCAATTGGAAGCTTGGGATCAATGAGTTTATCAGACATTTCATGGTTGGGTCTAGGCCAATTGCATTGTCATGGTCTTTATGATTGATGAGCTTGTCAGGCATTTCATCGATTGGGTCTTTATGGATTAACTGTATCGTCATGGCTGGGTTTTGGCCATCGGTTTCGTTACGTGTGTGGGCTTAGAGAAACTTTTTCTTCGCTCACTAAAACTATTTTCATGAAAAAAGGGCATTGTTTTCATTCCCATTTTTAATTTTTATGCGTTCTCAAAATATTTGTTAAACCTGAACATGTCGTTAGCCTTTTGTTGCTTCAAAATTCATACTGCGAGATGGGCACCACTTCTTAATTATAATCTCAATTATAGAATATTAGTAGCCCACAATTTAATTAAACTAGATAGCAGATTCACTTTATTGTGCAAAAGTTAATCCAAGATACCACACCCACACCCACACCCACACCCACAAAATAAAATTAAAAAAAGTTTGAGGTTCCATTTGCTTATGTGAAAAATGAATTATTTGAAAAATACGTGCCAAAAAATGATTGCTTCTATCCTTTGAAATAATTAGTCAACGAAATTTTTTTCATTATCAACACCAATTTATATCTAAACATTTTTGTGGACGGTAAAAATATTTCTCTTTCGTATATTTTTGTAAGCGATGTAAGCCATCGTTTTTAGGAAAAATTAAATTGTTGTCAATAATGAAAATATTTTCCATTGATTTATTATTTCAAGCGACACAAATGATCATTTTAAGGAAATATTTTCCTAATCATTTATTATCCGCGAAACAAACAAAGCCTAAAATGTGATATTTATGCCCATTCCTTTTATCATTAAAGGAGCACCATCAAATTCATTTTGATGACTGAACAAAGCAAATTCGGCCTCTACCCATCCTTAATATTTATATGGAACTAAATATCCATTTATTTCCAAGGAGCATGTCCCTATGTAATAGTAATTGTCAATCAAATAACATATGTGATTATCTTTTCTGCTCAAGATCGTATTTTACAATCTCAGTCATTACGGGCTTGTTCAATAACATTTCTATTTATCTATTCTTTTGTTCCGGGGAACAAAAGAACATAAATATGTTTGTGTACGTCAATTAATTTTTCTATTTTTCGGAATAAATCAATGGTTATGGAATAGATTTGGAAGAAATAAGGAATTAAAAAAAATCTACTTTTCTGTTTTCAGGTATAAAAAGAGAAACAATGTCATTTAGAGAAACAAGCTCGGCGTAACCTAAACCCTACACTCAACACCTTAGACCCTAAACCTTAAACTCTAAATCCTACGCATTAAACTCTAAATCCCACACTCTACATCTTTCAGCCTTGACCCTATACCCTAAAACCTACTACATCCTAGAGCCTAGACTCTACAACACTCTAAATCCTACACATTTTTGTTCATTTCTTCAAAAAAAATTAATAAAATGTGAAGTACTCTCGCCATTCTTCAACTCTACGGAAATCTATTTCATCTAGTATATTTCCTGTTGGGTTGCGAATATATACTGATCAAATGCATGGTTGTACAGTGTAGTGCCATTTGATAATTCTGGCTCTTTTATTTTTCCTTATACGGTAGCTTTAGACACATGGGATCTATGAAATTAAGCTGTGAGTTTATTGTGATGAAACCGGTGATTTGGAGGAGCTCTTCGTGCATGCTGATGAGAGTTTAGAGGAAACGGACAAATTGAACTTTAGATGCTTATGTGAAATTGATTTGGAGGAGCTCTTACTTCATCCGGATATCTTATTGTCCAATTACGCTGCCAGTAAAGATAAACTTTCTCTACAAGTAATTCTATGCGTCCTTGCCATAAAAAAAAAAAAAAAGTGACCGGTTCCATTGGACCGGACCGGATCGGAAACCAATCGCTCATAATGTCTTGATCAATTAAGTCCTTACAAAAGTTTTGTTTTATCCGAACATGAATTGTTGTTAAGTTTGCATCGACATTTTTATAATTAAATGAAAAAGAATTAGGAATAGAAATTTTTAAGGTCGTACCAAACGCATTCTATTCTTTTTAATTTAGGGAATAAAAATTGTGTGCAATTACCATGCGCTTTCTTCTGCTTAGAAACTTGTCCAATGAATAGAAATAGAGAAGACTATTTCTGAACATAAATTGTTGCCAGGAACAGAAATGTTACCATATGCACCCTACAATTTTCACCTTTCTTGTGGCCATCCTGGAGAGCGCGTACTCGTGTGCACCATGCCGAATGCTCAGAAAGTCTCAAACAATCAAGCTATTACCAGCCAGATAAATGCTATCAGGAACTATATCTTGAAATTCCGATAGAGCCTGTCTAAGATACCGGTGACGGTGAGGTCATTTTGCTGGGATGATCACCTTAGACCGCAACTGTTAGTACAATCTCGAATTGCTTAAATATATATAGTACATTACAATAATATATTTAAGTAATATGGGATTATACTAACACTCCCATTGCATGTAAGTCTCTCCCTTGCACGTGCTTGATTCAACTCGACTATTGTGAATGGACGTGATTCCTATTTTGTGTGTGCGAGACAATTGGACGGCTAGGATCTAAATTATTGACCTATGCTCTAATACCATGTCGAATTTGTAAACAAAATCTTAAGCTTGGCAGAGGGAATTGCATGTAAGTATGGCACGTTATGACCATGCATTTAGTCGATGTGGAATTATACGACCAACCATGACATAAACATGGGAAACCATATCGAGATCTATATCTCAATCTTGATATCGACCTGCACTATCGACCTCTGTTGGCTACTTGTTATCAACCACCATTTGCGGTGGCTATCTGATCTATCAATGAGACGACCTCCGTTGCGATGTCTGCCCATCAAGGATGACCACCATGTCGGTAGTCCCATCCATTGTCCAGGTGACAAACCACGCGTTTAGGATTGATTCTGAATTGGCAGAAATAAAACATTCTAAAAACTCATGCTTAAAAGAATTAGGAATGACTAAACCTCGATGACATATATATTTCCTTTTTCTTGCAATTTGATACCTCAATTTTTTTCATTCAATTAAATGTCTTAAATTTTCAAAATCGATATGCGTACTTAAATTCATGAGAATAAGCCTAGTTATTAAAATGTGTGCTCTAACAAAAAATTTACGTACTTTTAATATCATTATTTAAAAATATCATATAATTTTTATTTGAGATTTGAGCAAGAAATCGCCAATTACGATTAGAAGCATGAATATAATGGAGAATATTGTGATAAGAAGCAACCATGGCAAAGAAAAAATGAATAAATAAGAAATGGAATCGTTAAAGTGAGTTAACTAATTTCAATTTGTTCAATGTAGTCCCTGAACTTTAGCCTAATGTTCAATATGGTCCATGAACTTTTAATTTATTTAATGTGATCCATGAACTTTGATACATGTTCAATTTAGTCCCTGAACTATATGAAAATGTACAATATAGTCCCTGAACTTGAATGAATAGAAGAACTACATTGAACATTTTTATAAAGATCATGGACTATATTAAACATGTACTAAAAGTTCATGGACCACATTGAACAAATTGAAAGTTCAGAGACTATATTGAACATTGAGTTAAAGTTCATGGATTACTTTGAACAAATTAAAAGTTCATAAATCAAATTACACATTAAATTAAAGTTTAAAGGCTGTTTGTATCATTTTTCCTTTGGAAAACGAGTGATCGTAGGCTTGGCGAATAGCTCCCCCAAGCCCATCAGGCCTGAAGCATAAACGGGTGAAAGTCGTTTCCTTCTTAGCATTGACCTATCCAAGCCCTCTTCGATCCTGTTACTTTCTTACATAAAATATTTGATAAAAATATTTTTTTTTCTTACTCTTTGCTTTCCCAAACGAACTTGAAGTCGAGAAAAACCGTATATCCCTAATCTTTGAAAATTATGAGAAATTTTCTACATGATTCTACATGTCAGTGCTTGTGAGTTTTAAAAAGTTTTCCAATGTTCAATATTAATACATGCCAAATTGGACACGAGAACTCTTAATATCTTAATCATGGTTTGTGCCACATGAAGTCTCGTATTAGATAAATGGGACCTCGTGATGTTAATACACATAGAGACCCACCCTCAAGAAGTCATAATCTCGTGGGGCTATTTCGATAAACTTGTCTTGAGAGTTTGGCCCATTGGACTAGGTCGAGACGTTGATGGTCATAGGAGGACCCCCATCCACACCTCCGGAAGGTTTGTTGTTCGTGACGGATCGGGTCTAAACCTAATCAGACGAAGGCAGGAGCGGGCGGGTTCGAATAATGTGGGACTCCCGAAAAGCTTTTAGAATGGTGGGAGAGGCAAGGATGGATTGGACTACACGCCAAATAAAGGAAGTGTTGTCGGGTGATATGGGCCAACACTAACGTGTCAATTTTTTAAATTCAGTGACATGTTGTATTTTGCTCGGAACCTAATATAAATAAAGACTTTTTTTCGTACCTTCGACAACCTTAACAAGAAGTTGTTTGTTGGTACAAGTCGCTGGACAAAATTCGTCGCGAGTGATTTGTAAGGGTGTCAAAAATACCCGAACCGAAAATTTTGGATCTTTGCGGGTCGGGTGTCCTTCTAGCGTGCTATTTCGCCTTTGTTTAAGACGAACTTGTTAAGCATTGAAAGCTTATTTTACCAATCCATCCGAATTAGTTTAGTGTTGTGCTTTTGACTGCCATCGTTTTGGAATTCGGTTTGTGATCCGAAGGAAACAGTTTAAGAATAAAAAGAAAAAATATCTGTGAACAGTGTGATTGATTTATCATGCGGTAGCGCCTAATCTAGCGGGTTTTCCAAATTGCACAAAGACCTCTAACGGGACAATGACATAAACGGTTAATGAATTTTAGTCACTGAACTATATGAAAATATTCAGTATAGTCCCTAAACTTAAATTAATAAAAAGACTACATCGAGCATTTTTATATAATTCATGGACTAAATTGAAACATTTAATTAAAGTCCATGGACAACATTGAATAAATTCAAACTTTAGGGATCACTTTGTATATTGAGTCAAAGTTCAGGGACAAAATTGAACAAATTAATAGTTAATGTGCAAAGTTCATGAATTGTTTGTATAATTTTTCCACTTCTAATAAATGAATATGCCTAAAAATGCGGGCATATCGTGACATGTGACACTCACGAGCATCCTCTCTCTTCATCTTCTCTCCCTAGATGAATAACTACTGACTTAAGTATCAGAGAGTCCTTGGGCAAACGCTTATTGTCTTGGCGATGAGCAAATTATAAGTCATGGAGCCTAATTGTAGAGATAAGCGGGCATGCCAGTTTTGTACATAGTCATCATCAAAAGATGTTGTCAAAGGACAATCCAAACTCCTCTACTGCTCGCTTGGACATGGCGTTCTAGCTTTAGGATAATGACACAAATGATCTATATATGTAATGTGGTCTCTAAACTTTTAATTTGTTTAATGTTGGTTATTAAACTCTTGGCTCATGTTCAATCTAATCTTCGAACCATATGAAAATATTCGATATTATTCCTGAACTTGAAAATGGAAGGACGACTTTGAATAGTTTCATATAATTTAGGAACTAAATTGAACATATACCAAAATTTCAAATATTACATTGAACAAATTTAAAGTTCATGGATGACATTGTATGTTGAATTAAAATTTATGAACTATATTATATATCAGGCCAAAATTCAGAGAATAATATACATCGAGTTAAAATTCAGAGATCATTTATATTAGTTTTTCTCGAGTTTTGGCTACGGAATGCAATCATGTGGCCACAAGCCTTTTTTCTTTATCTTCGTTATGTTAAAATGCAAGGGCACACATAACAATGAGAAGAGTTTCGTACTTCGTACTCGTTTCACCGGGTGTCCAATTAAAAATCGGACCGAATCTAATACGGCGCCAATTTTGAACTCGGCTCAAATTTGCATATCCGTGCTCATGGCTCGGCTCGAGCTCGGTCAAGTATTGAAATTTCTGCTTGAGCTCTGGTCGAATGAAAAAGTTAAGATATTCGAGCTCGGCTAGTTTACAGTCAATTTACAGAAAGAAACTGGAGATCTCTCAAAGAGCTCCAATTCAGCTGGTTTATCACGTGATTTAGAAATTTTTGGAGCATTTTTTTTAATAATTGCTGTAAACAAATTATGAAAAAAGTAGCGGTAACTCGATTACGCTCTATAGCTTGTTGAGACGAGTATTGATGAGTTGAGCTCACCTCGATACAATGCTTGAGTAACTTGAGTCACAGCTCAGCTCAAATTCAAGCAAGTCGAACCCGAGCTCTACCCACATAGAAGTCGACTCGGTTTTTCCCCAACAAATGAAAATTTCCGATGATTCCTTGATGCTTACGTGAGTGTAAATTTCATTGGTCATAAATTAATTATACGTGCCTTGTCAATTGTCATGTTTATGCAACATAATTATATTTAAGAAAAACATATAATTTCTTTCGACGAGGAATGCACCTTTAAGTGCAATATCTTATGTTGGAGCACGATCAAATACGAGTCGGTTTAAAAACTTAATCTGATTAACCATAGTTGTAATCTCTAGTTAGGTTCGAGGCGTAAATTTCAATTGGAGTTACTCAAATAGGTTTGCAAATTGTTGGCGGATGAACAAATCTCAATTGTTAATGTACTCAGTTTCCGTTTGTTTCGTGAAAAATGAATTATTTGAAAAATATTTTTTTAAAAACGATCGTTTGGAATAGTTGGCCAATGAAAAATGTTTCCTTTATCGATGATAATTTATATCTAAATATTTTTGCGGACGATGAAAATATATTTTATTTATTTATTTTTTTAAGCAATACAAATAATCATTTTAACCACCCACCTGGGTGGCGCTGCTGGCGCGGGCACTCTTCCTCTCGCAAAAGGTTGAGTGTTCGAATCCCGGGCGCCGCAGGGTGACTTAACCGGTGGCACGTGTGTGGTGGCTAGCACGTGTCGCCCCCAGGGTTTACTTCCCGGCTGTCGGCCGTGCGGGGGTTCCCTGGGTTACCAAAAAAAAAAAAAAACAAATAATCATTTAAAAAAAAATTCTTTCAAACCATTTATTTTTTTATTAAACAAACATAGCCTTAATTTCTCTAATTCCATAATTAACCCTTCCGCACGTGAGCTCGTGCATTTCCCACCACTTCTAAGCGCGTGGCGTCATTTCGAGGATCGAGTCTCCCCCGAAGATTAGTCCTAACGCGCCGCCGTCATATCAGTCTCTTTCTCCGCCGGTTCGGTCGGATCTCTTCCCTTCTCTCTCTCTCTCTCTAGCTCCATGGACCCGCCGATCTCTCGAGCGCCGCCGCCGCCGGCCCCCTCGCCGACCGCCGCCGAAGCCCACGCCGCGACGGCCGCGAGCAAAACCCGAGACCGGGACTTCCTCCTCCACCTCGAGGCCTACCTCGCCAGGCGAGACGGCGTCGACAAGGCCCTCAAGATCTCCAGGTACGCCGCGAAGATCGCCCTCTCCTCCTCCCTCCTGCCCGAGGCCCTCCCCCTCCGCCGCCGCCTCAAGAGCTTCGAGTCCAGCGTCGGCCTCAGCCGCAAGGCCTTCCGGCTCGGCAAGTTCGTCCAGGACGTGAACGCCCTCCGGGCCTCGCCCCTCGGCTCCGGCCACGACCTGTTCCTCGCCCTCATCGCCTACGGCGGCGAGGGGTTGTACTACTTCGTCGAGCAGTTCGTCTGGCTGGCGAAATCGGGCCTCGTCGATAGCCGCCACTCGCGCGCCCTGTCGAAGATCAGCGCGTGGGCCGAGTTCGTCGGCTACGTCGGGAGCGTGAATCTGAAGATTAGGGATTTGATGCGGTTGCGGGAGGACGAGGCGTGCGTCGAGTCGAGCATCGAGATCGCGGCGTCGAGGGGGATCGGTTGCAAGGAGGAAGAGCTGAGGCTGAGGAAGCTGAGGGAGAAGAAGTTGATGAAGAAGCTGTCCGTGGTCCAGGACCTGGCTGATGGGTTGATGGCCCTGGCCGACATTAGGGGCGGGGAGGGGCGGCTCTCGGGCCCGCTTCTGATGTCGTGCGCGGGGCTCGTGTCGGCCCTGATCAGCACCCATAAGAACTGGGTGTCTTGCTGATCCTGCCACCATACTTCGCATAGTGAGTTTTGAGCTGCTGTCTTCCGTTTTCACCGTCACATGGATTCCTTTGTTTAGAAGGATTGGACAGGGCAAATGGCAGGGAAGGACTAGGAATTGGAAAGGGAAAGGGGACACAAATAAGAGAGGTTTGTGTGCTTCACCATCTTTTGATAAAGGCATAGTGGATTTATCTGTTTGAAACTGATGGGTTCTGAAGTGCAAACTGAGATGTCATTCTTGAGCAATAATAGGTGCAAGTGCAATGCCCTTTTTATAGTTCTTTGTCGAGTATGTCGAGAGTCGCACAATTCAAGCCGCCAGGATGATGACATTGACAGAGCATTTCAATCTCAAATCCTCAGTCTGAAACTTATATGTCAGATATTCGACGCCGAATGTCGAATTCGAATCGAATCGAACAAAGGGGAATGCATAGTTCCCTCCGGAGTTCACTGAAAAGCAATAATTATAACTCCTGGCTCGATCTCCCTGAAGGAACTTGGCAAACTTATCTAAACTAGCTATCCTTAAATGATGTTTCTGCTGGCTGTAGATGAGTAGGACTTGCAAAATGAATCTGGTTTCGAGTTATTTGCAACACTGACTATTATCTGTAACTGTAACCTCCAGGACATGGTGCTCTGGATCTCGACCCCTCATCCGCAAGCTGTGCACCGGCCTTCATTGACTCAGTTGTTCGTTATTTTCTTGGCGTTCCATTAGTGTAGTCATATTTATATCATCCGATTTCTCCTATGCATACTTGGCTTGCAGGGTTTAACTAAGATTGCTTAGTGTCATTTGTCAGTGATAGCTGGAGAGATTGTCTTGAGCTTAGTGTTATAGGATGCCATTCGAAAGGAGAGAGAGGACATGATCTGCATTATCAAGTACCATGCCACAGGTTTCAGCCCTAGTTTGGTATGTGGCCGAAGTACAAATCAATCAATTCTAAGATCTCGACTAAGGCTATATAATCAAGCTAATTCAAGCCGATGTAGTAACAAGTTCAAAGCCGACTCCCCTGATAGAGAGATCAGCGCTATAAACTCGATTCCATCAGGATCATTTACCGCATTCGAGATCGACTCCAACATCCCTTGCAACAGGGTTTAGTTGCCTGGCATCGGCTAACCAGATCTATTGACTTTTCACGGTTCGCCTACCCATCCAGAGGAAGATCGCGAATTAGCACTCTCTAAGAGATGGTCTCTACGAGATCTTGAGGTGTCAAACATGAATCAGGTAATTGAAAGCTTCAATGTCACGTCGAAATTTCATTCGACAGAGTTAGGTAAGCGCCTTCTCAAGCATCAGTGCCTATCTATCATCAGCTTCAATGGATGGTAGCCGGTTGGAGTCTCTTAACCACAGCGTCTTTGGCCATAGCCCCACCCCAAGTTTTGCTCTGAGAAAACTGTGAATCCAAATCGGTGGGCCCCACCAAGTGGGAGGACTCATTAGATGTAAAAAGTCAATAATTCAAATTAAAAAAAATTAAGAAAAAGACTTATTAAAAAAATTATTAATATAAACCAGTGGGGGCTTGCCCCATTGGAAATGGGGGAGATGAGGAGTTCGAAACTCCCCTCCTTCGGATAGAGGGATTTATGGATTTATGGGGTTACCCTAAGTGCTCGCCAAGCTCCTTGTAGAGGAGTTCCAAAGTTTAGGATTATACATGGCCGACCAAAAATAAGAAAAACACCATCGATGTAGAATATCTTTACATTGAATATAGAAACAACGGTTAAACATATTTTTTGTACGGCAAAATAAATCTAGGATATCCATTAACAACATCTCTACTATAATTTTTTTTTTAAACTTGTAGTCGTAAAGAAGATATTCATCATTTAACAAAATGAATATAATTGTCTAAATTAAAACTCGAATACCTAATTTACACAAGTTAAAAGCATAGATAAATTCTACTCGAGTCATGGCAGTCCAAGTTAACTTGAATATCAAAATTATGATCATCTTGTGACTAACTAAAAATGAAATTTATTAAAAAAGTTAATGTATATTGGATTTGTTTGGTTAAAATTTTTTACCTCATTGCTTTTTTCTTTTCGAACAACCCTCGCGATTTCATCGTGCTAGCCAACTTTCAAATTTTTTCACTTGTTCGGTAATCCTTTGAAATCTCATGAATTAGGTTGAAATACATATGTGGATTGGTATTTTGACTTTCATTATATCTAGAATTGGTGAAAATATTTTCGCGAGTACACTGCAAAAAAATTGAATTTTTACATTTAAGTAATTATTCAAAGCATTACAAAAGGTTCACAAGCATTAGGTATATTTCCTTCTTGATGTTTCGTTTTCTTTATGGAAAAAAGAATTATTGTCCAATATTTGAGCAATTTCTATCAATATTTATTTTCCAAATTTGTTCCATGTTATGATTCCGATTGCCCATTCCCATTAATTGACACTTTGTGGTCCGCAAGGCGACCGTATTCCCTGGGAATAACGGAGGGAATAACGGTGTCGTTTCTCTAGCAATGTCCCAAGAACTATATATCTCAGTTGAGTTTAACGCTATGTTTGGTATAGGTGATTAGAAAAGAAAAAGAAGCAATTTAAATATTTATCAAAGAAAAGAAAAGAAAGGAAATAGAGAGATTAAGTTGTTTGATGTTAAGGAGAGAAAGAAATGGAAAATAATCCATAATGATTTAAATTTTACTTATATGCATTTATAATTTGAAAGGCAAAAGCTACCATAAATCCTAAACTATACTCACTGTGATACATTTTTCCTAAACATTTTGATGTGTCATGAAAAAATCTCAAACTTGTACATGCATGACATATTTACCTTCCTTCAAAATTCTGTCAATGAGAACGGTTAAAAAATCTGTCTACATGAATGCCGAAAAGTAAACGGTATTGACATGGTACCAAGGTGGCTTAAGTGAAACAAAAATAACGTTATTTTGGCTGAAAAATCATTTGACGGAACCTTAAAGGAGGGTAAATGTATCGCACTGGTACAAGTTTTGGGCTTTTTATGTCACAATAAAAGGTTTAGGATAAATGTATCTCAATTGGTATAGTTTGGATTTTTTTATGTCACAAAAAAATTTATGATAAATGTGTCACAGCAGGTATAGTTTGAGATTTTTTTTGTAGCTTTTTCCCTAGTTTGAAATACCACAAGAGTACAAGATAGGAAAAAGCAAAACGTTTTTTTACTAAAGGCGCGGAATTCCATTGAATTTGTTTAAATCCATCCACAGTTGGGCGAATTTGGAGGGATTTAAAATACACATAAAATTAACTATATCCCATCAATCTCCATTTTTTTTTTCTCTGTCTCCTTCCCTCCATCCAAAGAAGACAACATCTTTAATATTCTTTTTTGTCTCAATCCCCTCCATTGAATATTTCAATAATTTTGAAAATTTGAAAACCTCGATAGCCATCAATTTGATGACTGACTATTGTTTTGTAACGATTTTGTAGCGGTTTTGACGACCATCAATTCATGAAAAAGGACTTGATTTGTAAACTTGGTGAATAATGGATGATGCAGGGATTGATGAAGAAAAACCGAAGTTCTCTTTCATTTGACCAAAAAAATAGAATCTCCAAACTACAATAAAAAAAATATGCGCTTATGAACAAAAAAATTCTCTTCTCATTTCATTCTTTTCTTTACTGGATTTTTTTTTTAAATTTTGTTCTTCCTATTCTCTCTATTATTTAGTACAAAGTAAAGAAGAAGGTCCGTTGTATCTTGAGAGAATGTCCGCTGCAACCTATTGTATCGAGTTTCATACTCTGAGAAGTAGAAATAGTGTTTGCATGCCTCAAACAGTTGATCTTATTTTTATCTTCTTCAACTTATTTCCAATGACAAAGCTTTGGAGTGAATTGTTGTTATGTTGTTACCGTCATGGAAAGGATTTTTTTGTGGCAGAAAAAACTGAATTTTCTTTATTGAGCGACAAGTACATTAAATATAATTTGGTACATGCATTGCTATTGTGAATGAAACAAAATGTTTTTTGACTTTTAAATTTGATATGAAGGACCTGGGAGAAGCTAATGTTATTTGGGTGTTAAAATCATAATTAGTGGCCTAATGCTGACCCAAGGCTACTTAAAAAAATGGACACTTTGATGTCACACTTGTGAGTACTCCTTATGACGCTAATATCCCCAATTAGTGTAAACTAAAGGATATAGTGTGGCTTAGTCTGAGTACCCTCCGATTATTGGGAGTTCGATGCATTTAATGAATCGACTCGAAATAGCTTATGATGTGTGAAGACAATGCAAATATACACAAAATATCATTCATGATCATTGGACTGCCTTGAGCAAAGTAATGAAAAATCTAAGATAAACCATAAATTATGACATTTTATATAGAGAATTTCACGCTGTATTAGAAAGATACAACGATGCTAACTAGATCACATAATCAGATGAGACAAAGTCCACTTGTGGATACATGTTCACCTTTAGTGAAGATATTGTAACTTGGAAATCAGCCAAATAAACAATAATTGCTAAATCCACCATGGAGTTAGAGTTTGTAACTTAAGAATTGCGTGGCATTGAGGCCGAGTGGTTGAGAAACTTCTTAACAGATATTCTTTTGGGAATGAAATCGACAGCTTCTGTGTCTATGCATTGTGGTTGCCAAGCGGCAATAGCCATTGCAAAGAAAAAAACTTTTAATAGTAAACATAGACACATCCGATTGAGACATGATGCGGTAAAATGACTGCTTAAATATGGAATTATTTCAATTGATTATGTGAAGTTAAAAGTGAATTTGGCCGATCCTCTACCTAAACCTTTGGGAAGAAAATTAATTAATGATACATCGAGGGGAATGGGACTTTAGCCAATCAAGAAAATTCAACAAATGATGGTAACCTAATTTAAGTGATTGGCAACACACCTTACGTTCATATGGGTAATAACAAATACCTAGCAATGTACTTGTAAAAATTATTGTCCCCCCTAAAGCGAGAACGGTACAAAACTGTAATGAAAAAGAGGTTGAGCTAAGCTCCTAATGAATTCCATATCAATTATTGGTGATGTAATAAATTATAGTACACGCTCGATGGAATCATCTAGCCGCTCCTACGAGAATTTTGGCAAAATCTCTAGAGCATTTACGAATAAACCAAGCATGCTTATAGCCAATTAGCGCAAAAATGCATTGAACAAAAAGATCTGTGAGGGTGTAATGTGATTGATGAAAATTATAATTCATAGAAGAAATTGTTGGTTCATAGAAGTTTCAAACTTCACTAATAATTTTGTGAATTATATTTCTTTTTTTCTAGATCTGGTCCATAGACCCAAAGACACTAGTTTCGATGCATTACGGTCAATTGAGTTTAACCCATCATAATTCTTTCATTTCTTTTCAAAACCTTATGAAATATATGTGAGATTGTTGAATATTTCAATAGTTTTGAAAATTTGACGCCTTTGATGGAAGTCACGACATCCATGAGAGCCATTATCTTGCAATGGTTTCGATAGCCATCAATTTGATGACCATCAATTGTACGGTTTTGTAATAATTTTGTTGTTTTTGCTCCTTCTATTATTCAATGCAGAGTAAAAAGGAAGGTTTGTCATATCCCGGAAGAATAGCCGTTAGAACCTATTGCGAGGGATGGAATTATCCTTAAAAACAGTGTCCGCATATTTCGGACATTTGATATTATTTTTCCGTCTTCTCCAACTTATTTCCAACACCCTCTACCAAACATATTGTGATTGCGACGCTTGAGAGGAGGGAAGCATCACATCGATCACTCGACATTTTTTTTTGGTTAAAGATCACTTGACATTGAAATACTAGAAATATCTTAAAATATACTTATATTGTTTTTATTAAGCTAATTAGGAAAAGAAATAAAAGGAAATTAAGGAAAAAAGTAGAGAAAGGAGATGAAAGGACAGAATAGCTGAGGGAAACAGTATTGATTGATCGACTAAGGGTGTGTTTGTTCGTGGAAAAGTGTTTTCCGGGGATTCATTTTTTGAACTTTTACTCGTTTGATTCATCGAAAATAATTAGTCAATCGAAAATACTTTCCGATCAAGAAAAACATTCATGTATAAAATTAGAAAAGTGCATTCTTTAATCTAAGAAGGTGAAAACATTTTCCAAAATTGGTCATCTTGAATTTGTTAGTATTTTAATTTATTCTTTTCTTTTTCTTTTTTTATTTGTTTTCCCTTCTTCCTCCCTCTGCCGGTTGCCACGAAACAAACGCATTTTGAAATCATTTTCCAAATGAGATCCAAACACCAGAAAACGTTTTCAATTACATATCACTAAACAAAGGAAAACTAATTATTTTCCTGAAAAATGATTTTCCGAAAAATATTTTCTAAGAAATGTTACGTTTTCCGCGAAACAAACGCACCCTAAATATCCTTAAATATCAATAGTAAAATTTGAGAGATAGCTTTGTCAAATTAATTTCCCCTATTTTCTTCCACTTTTCCAAGGGAAATAGAATGTTGGCTCAAGCGAAATTTTTACTTTCTTTCTCACCCATTTCTATTTTATTTTAGTATCCAAAATAAAGGAAATGCTTCCCTGGCCAAATAAGATTAAACTTATTCTATCTGGTGTTTAGTGTAAAGAGAAATTCGAAATTGGCCGGACATAATCTCGATGAAATGCAAATAAAAAAAATCACATCTAGAGAGTGTGATATATTTGGATAGGATTAAAAAATAAAATATAATAGAAAAATGAAAGGAAAAAACAAGGACTTCTCGATGGTGCACCACCGGCTTCACCATGGACATCAATGGTGGCACCACTAGCAACCACCACTTGAATGTCACGGCTCTCACATGACCACCATGTAGTTGTAGCCATAGCCGCTGAAACCGAACCTACTACGGGTAGTTGCCGTCCTCATGCGGTGGTCTTCTACCTTCCCGAATCTCGGTCGGGGAGCCCAACTTAACCTTTTTCAGTCATAGTCAACGACCACCATCAACGGTAGCCATTGTGGCGACCATCATAGTGACGACGGTTGCAGTGGCGGCTGCTGCACAGTGGAATACATATTTTTCTTTTTATGCCTTTATTAGTATTTTTTCTATTGAACTGTTTCAATCTTATCCGAGATTCACCAACACATGCGATGGGATTTTTATAAACTGATAAGTTTTTTCATCTCATTTTATCCCATCCTATCCCAACTCCTGTTTAGATGACCAGATGTAGCTTGAAAGTATTTTGCGCATTTAAATTCAGATAAAATTGCAAATTCAAAAATAGATTTCGTTATTCACATTATCCAATAATTATGTTACATTACACCATGTTGACTTTCTTCTTCGAATTATCATTGTAGCAGACACATGGCACGTCCTTAGATTAATCTTTATAGAACCGGCGCAGTCAACGGCTTAGTGATGGAATAAAAAATTATGTATTCATTCCCCTTTTTTTTTACCAAAAATTATTGAACAATGATTTTATATTTTCGTAATTTAGGGTGTCATGAAGCAAAGTGTTTTCCAGGATTCATTTTTTGGACTTTCACTCATTTAGTTCGCCGAAAATGATCAACCTACCGCAAACACTTTCTGCTTAAGGAAAACATTCATGTATAAAATTAGGATAATAAATTCATAATCTAAGAAGGTAAAAATACTTTTCGAAATTGCTCATCTTGAATTTGTTAATATTTTATTTTTTCTTTTCTTTTCTTTATTCTTTTTTGTTTCTTTTTCTTTTCATTTTCGTTCTTCCTCCCTCCGCCGGTCGCATTCGATTTTTTTTTTTGCCTAAGATAAAGTTATGAGATTGAAATTATTTTCCAAATGAGATCCAAAAATCATAAAAAAATTTTCGATTACATATCACTAAACAAAGAAAATCCAGAAATATTTTTCGTGAAACAAGCGCATCCTTAACTTGTGTTTTCTTTTTGTTTTCAGTTTTTTTTCCCGGGGAGGATTTAGGTAAGATAAGCTCTGAGATTGGCTCATGCACGGTAGATAGACCTGGACCTCGTTTGCTTTTTGCTTTAATTATTTTCAATTTCTGTGTAGGATCTTCGTAATTCCCAATGGAAAAGGAAAAAAAAGAAAAAATTATAAAAAAAAATCAAAAAGCAAGAAAAGTGCTCATCAGTGTCAATCTTGCCACGTCTGACGACCGGCGTCCACGTCAGTGATTTCCGGCCAATTTTGACCGGAATGACTACATTGACAAATCATCGAAATGTTTAAAATTAAATTGATCAAATTGAAGAATTTAAGATTAAATCGGTTTCGAGAAAGGAGGATCTTCAGGAAGTGGAAGTTAAGAATATTTATTTATTCTGTTCTTTTCCTGTCCAGCATCACCTTCGCCGTGATCGGTGGATAATGTATGGTATGTCGTACATTTGATTTGATATATTTGTTTAAATAATTAAATATTAAACTACTATTTCATTTAACAACTTAACCTTTTAGAATAGTTGGTAGTAGTTCCACGGAATCTCACATGGTATTAGAGTTGAAGGTGTTCAAATTTTTTTCCTAATTAAATATGTTCACGCAAAAAAAATCAAACTAAGCATGAGGGCGAGCCACGTCTTCATCTAACGGTTTAAGTTTTTGTAACAGTTGGCAGTGATTCCACATAATCTCGTAATATTGTTATTTAGTTTGATATTTTTCATGATTTATTAAATCTCACAAATATTCAGTATTGTGAGGTGTGTGTGTATGTATATAATATATATATCACACACGTGTTTCTTATATAATAGACTGTCGTTGCTTGTATTAATCATTCGGTGAAATATAAAAAAAACCACTCGATTAATATGTCTGCTGCTATCAATCATAGTAATCGAAAAAATATAGAATTTAATTTCGAGTAGTAAGATCGAAATGCTGGGATTATCTTCTAAAATTTGCATTGGTAACATAAGGGTCCGAGATTAAAAGTTATGTGACACGAACCGGTATATGTCGTCATTTTCCTTAAAAAACATATTATAATAAAATTTAAAAATATTGTTGTCATGGGTTTACGTTAGTCGTATTATAGATGAACAAAAACTACAAATAAAAATATACCTATTTTAATCGAAAACTTGTACAGAATTATCGCGGCTAAAAGATTGAGTCCCCTTATTATTTCTGGCATTTAATGATGAATCAAAAGATATAAAATCTATTTACAATGATGTAACATAATAAAATCTTATTTTTGGGGTGTGTTTGTTTGAGGGAAAGTATTTTCTGGAGTTTCACCCGTTTGATTCGCCGAAAATGATAAGTCAATTGAAAACACTTTCCGGTCAAGGAAAACATTTATGTATAAAATTAAAAAAACGATTTCCCTAATTTAAGAAGGTGAAAACAATTTTCGGAACTGTTCATCTTGAATTTGTTAATATATTTTTTTCTCTTCTTTCTTTTTTTTTATTTTTCTTTTCTTTTTTCTTCTTCCTCCCTCCGCTGGTCGACGGCCTTTCTTTTTCCAAAATAAAAATAATTTAAAAAATATAAATTTTTTTGATAATTTTCACCATAAGATTTTCCTCACAAAACAACTAAAAATATTTAAAGTCTTTTTGAGGTTTTAGCTAAACATCGGAAAACGAACTCATTTTCCTGATATATTTTTCGTGAAACAAATGCACCCTTGATATCAATATATGTATCAATTGGCATGTTACATCATGAATTGAGTAATGAAAAAAAAATTACGAAACAAGCCGAAACAACCGAAGTATTTTTGCGAGACCACGGCGCATCGTGCGGTCGTACGCGCACAATGTGTTTTACACCGACAGAACGAGTATTTCTCCATAAATATAGTAAATGTGCGAGAGACGGAAGTATTCTTTTTTTAAATCACGTTACGTATATACATGCGTATTTTACGTGAAAATACAGAGTATTTCGTCAACGAAGTTTTAGAGGCTCTTACTTCTTGTCAGCTGGGGAAATTCGAAGCAGGAAAAAAGGGGTCAATTACAGAAACAGACAGAAAGCCAGAACAAACAAAAAAATAAATAGATAAGACCCGTTTTGGCTGCGCTAGAAAATGGACAAAGCAAGTTTTTGATTCCCGAATATCCGTTTATCCCGCGACCAAAAAAAAAATAATTTCACGGCCTTTTCAGTGCGTCTTTGTGCATGATCATCATCTGCAAATCGCACTTCCAATTGCTGCGCACTTTTTAAGCAAAAGAAAGCACGATCCCGACCCCCACCAAAAAAACAAAAAATATTAAAGAAAACGCAATCGTTACTACAAATCGCGTTAATTAATTAAAAAATAAAAGTATAAAACCGAGAAAGGAGAAGAAATATCTCCATCAGGACACCGCCTGATGGCGACACGTTGCCCAATCGAAGGGCTACGGTCCGAGCCGCGATTCGATCCTCTCATCGCCACGTGCGCGCATCAAGCCCGACCACTCGACCGCCTTGTGGGGCGCAATTTTATTAAAAAAAAAAAGGAGCAAAAAAAAGAGAGAGAGAGAGAAAAAAAAAAAAAACAGAACCGCCTCACGCCAACGAACAAACGCGAACGCAAACCCAAACGCGAAACCAACCATGACACTCCTCGCTTAAGCTTTCCCAGATCTGCAAGCACTCCTCCTCCGCCGCCGCAATGCCGCCGCCGCCTCCGTCGCCGCCGCCGCTCCGATCCCATTGAAACGCCCCGCCCGCCCCATCAGCCGAATCTCCTCCCCACCCACACCCTCCGCCATGGAAAGCGAGCTCAAAGACCTCTCCTCCCCCGCCCCCGCCGCCGCCGAAAAGGACGACCGCCCCCTCCTCAAGCCGGAGCCGGAGCCGGAGCCGGAGGCGGGGGCCGAGGCCCCCGCGATCACGGTGGAGAACCTGGCGGAGCTCGAGAAGCGGTTCGCCGCGTACGTCCGCCGCGACGCGTACGGCAGCATGGGCCGCGGCGAGGTCCCGCTGGGGGAGAAGCTGCTCCTCGGCGTGGCGATGGCCACGCTCGTGCCCGTGCGGGTGGTCGCCGCGCTGGCGATACTGGTGGCGTACTACCTGATCTGCAGGGCGTGCACGCTGCTCAAGGCGCCGAACCGGGAGGAGGAGGGGGAGCAAGAGGACTACGCGCACATGGGAGGTTGGAGGAGGAAGGTGATCGTCGCGTGCGGGAGGGTGTTGTCCCGAGCCATGCTCTTCGTGATGGGGTTCTATTGGATCAACGAGACATTTCGTGGCGCTTCCGGCGGTCCTGAAGTACCTTTCTTTTGCCCCTCCTTTTGAGTGTTTAGTTCGAAGCTAATTGGTGTTTGATTGATAAGGAGTAATTTCATTGTGTCTGCTTTAGGAATGGTTTTTGGTAGTGGTCACTGCAACTTTTCACCTGCTAATTGAAATAAATTTTCGTAATTCAGTATCTGTTCTCATCAACCTTTGGTATTGAATCAATTAAACCCATGAATGGGATGTTTGTTATGCAGTCGTTAACACCCGCCTTGCTAATCGAACTTGATTTTGAAACCACGGCCCTGTTGTCATGAGGTATCTTTGCCTAGTCAAGTTCAAATGATTTCATTGTGGTGTATGGTTGATATTGAGTCTTGGGTCCGTCGAAATCCATATGTTCCTCTGTTGCCTTGGAATGACTCCAATTCTTTCTGCTTTTCTCCAATATCATTAGAAGGCTGGCGAGGAACAACATGAACGGCACGAAAGAGCAGGGGCGATTGTTTCCAATCACGTGTCTTACGTCGACATCTTGTACCACATGTCTTCTTCCTTCCCAAGCTTTGTTGCCAAGGTTCGTTAGCTTTTCATGTGCGAGAATGTGCTGTTTCTGCCACTTGGGTCATGATCACTTTGGTGCCTTATCTTCTATTGTACCTTGTTCTACCAACGCTGACAATCTCTTTCCTTTTCTGTAATGGCTGAAGAGATCAGTGGCTAAACTTCCTCTGGTTGGTCTCATCAGGTTGGTCCACTTTTCTGTGAACATCCTGAAATTGTCGAGTTACATGTTTATATCATTCCATGATTTTATTTGTAGCTGAAGATGAAGTATACTCTCTTTCAGATCATTGTGTAATCTTTGTTTCAGACTTGCTTATTAGTTTTGATCATTAGATCCTCATTTTCAATATTTGTCTAATGGCTATATTAAAGTTTATACCAACATTGGTTTTTTTTTTTTTTAACCAAACAATGCAAAGTCTCTATTGCGGTTATCTTTCTGTTTCCATGAATTATGACCGTCTTCTATGTGACCTTAACTTGCGCATGTGAACTTTCACCGATTTTTTTAGTATTTGAAAGATGATAGCTTCTATATTCCTGATGTAATTGCTTTGTCCATGGCCAGTTATTGACCTTTCTTGATATATGTACTTTAGGAAATGATACACTTTATAACTTGCTTTTGGCAGCAAATGCCTTGGCTGTGTCTATGTTCAACGAGAGTCCAAGTCCTCGGACTTCAAGGGTGTTTCCGGTGCGTACCTTAGGCTGACGTGGCCAAATTGTTGCACGAGCTGGACACATGTTTTTACATTTGAGAATAGATTGTTTCATTTTGTTCACTTCTTTCATTTAACTAGAGTGTTTAGCACTTTCCCCTTCTTGCCTTACTTTATGTTCTGAATGATTTATAAGATAGACAGAGCAGCTATTGTTGTTGCGGTTTCTTTCATATATTTTAGCAGTTCTGGGTTCTCAAACTTTTTCACCATACCTAATTTTTGACAGCGTATACTGGCATTTTTTTTTGTAGGTGTTATCACTGAAAGAGTTCGGGAAGCTCATCAGAACAAAGATGCTCCAATGATGATGCTTTTTCCAGGTTATCATTATTTAATCATGTGCATATATGCTGATCGTGGTTAAATATGTCAAGTATTATGGTCTCCCGTTGTGTCATGGTGCTCATAGTCTTTTGTCTCTTTTTGTATGTTCTCTGAGAATTATCATATAGTAACAATCTACTATCAACAGAAGGCACAACCACAAATGGGGACTACCTGCTTCCTTTCAAGACAGGTGCCTTTTTGGCAAAAGCTCCTGTGCTTCCGGTGATCCTAAACTATCCTTATCAGAGATTTAGTCCTGCCTGGGACTCGATAAGTGGGGTGAGTTAATAACTTTGCTTCCTTATTAACAAATAAAAAAAATCCAGATAGCAGATGCTATTAATTCTTGCTATGAGATTCGTTGAGGAATCTTCAAATGTTGGTTAGAAGTTTCATTCACAATGTTGGGCCAGCATCCTCAGTTTTCTTCTGAACCTACTTTAGTTTGCATTAGATTCTAATTGGTTTATTCATGCAATTTCAGTTGGCATGATTAGAGGACTTATGAATCCTTACATTTGTTTTATAATGAATTGATGATCTCTCTGGGGGTTGCTGGAAAGAAGTTTTTGCATTGTTCTAGGGAGGATGCTCAAAGTAGTCATCATTTAGTGGGAGATTCATCTTGACTGTTTAATAAGTTGCCCCAAAAAAATGGCGACTTGAGGATTGAACCCATAGATTATGCTTAAGGTAAAGAAAGAAAGAGGTCTAATTTACTGGATACACTCCTTTTCGTTAAGTCAAAAACGGAAAAAAGAAATTTAAGTTTGCATTATTGCTTTCCTTTTCGTTCTTGTTCTTTATATTGGTACCCGTGATGAAGTCTCATAAATATTATTGACATGTTTATCTTCTTCGGGCTTGCATTCTTGTCTACTTCTTTGCACAAGTCCAAATTCTGAGAACCTCTCTGTTCTTTTTTTCTTCCAAGAAAATACTTATCTTGGGTTGGACTAATCTATGCCAATTGAAAAGTAACCACGGATTCATTTTGCAGGTGCGCCATGTGATTTTTCTTCTCTGTCAATTTGTAAATCATATTGAAGTGACGCATCTGCCTGTTTACTACCCTTCAGAGCAAGAAAAGGGTGATGCAAAACTGTATGCTAATAATGTCAGAAGGCTGATGGCTAAAGAGGTATGCACTGTCACCCTTCTAGCTTTGTGTAGCATTTGAAGTCAGTGTTTTCTTATAGGCTTGTCAGTGGCCTCTTTATGGTCCCAACAAAGTAAATGCTGTAAGGATTAGGTTAGCTCATCATTGGCCGAACATATCCTATCCTCCTTTAATATTTCAAACCAATGTTAGTTTATCTACACTTTCTGTAAAGGAGAACACTGCGACTCTTCCTTTTCTGGAAGGAAGAAAATCTTTTGAATATGAAACAAGAGAATATTGATCTCTCAAAAAGTAGGTGGATTTTGAGTAGAAATTCAATGCGACTACCTATTTCATCCTCAAGGCACCCATGAAGGAGCCTATGCAAATTCCGAACCTAGTAAGTCAGGACAGGCCTATGCAAATTGCATGTCAGTGTTAACTTGGACACATTGATGGTGTCAAATGTAATACCTCATATCTGTGTACTCAAATTACTGCTTGTAAGACATGAGTATTTACCCCTGCACATGCAATATATGTGGGTCTCCAAGTCACAAGGGCACTACAGAGATCCTTTAAAACGACTATTCCTACTCCACGCCCAACCCCAGCTGTCCATTCCATTCTTGTGGTTTCAGTTGTCCTGTCTTTAGTTGCTTACCCCCTGACATTTTCAAAAGCTGCTGAAAATAATAAAAAAGTTGAAGTTGAAAAGACGCTACATTAGATCTCTGTCTCTCTCTCTCTCTCCATTTATTCCTGGTCTAAAGTCAATGGTTCATCTATGTTGGACATTACTCACTGCTTTAGTTAATCATCTGATTTTTTACTATGAAGAACTACACTGTGAAACACCTACATTTTGCTGATGTCATATAGCTGCGACTAAGCTGTGTACAAATGCTTTGGCTGCAAGGCATGTCTCGCGACATATATCTCATCTGAGTCAGAAATATTGGTTTGTTTTTCCTGCAGGGTCATTTGATTCTATCAGATATTGGCCTTGCTGAGAAGCGTGTATATCATGCGGCTCTTAATGGTAATAATAGCCTGCCTAGTGTTTTGCATCAGAAAGAAGACTGATTATTTCATGGCTACGGCCCCAATTGATTTCTTCGTTCCGGTTGAATTTAATATACAGTGATATTTGCTCTGGCTGTGCAACCAAAGCAAAGGTTATCCTTTTATCCATTTGAAGGAAATGGGAATCGTTGACCTGATCTTGTAACTTACAGTAAATTTTGCCAATGAAAAGTTGAAATAACATTTGAAATGCATTGGAGGTCGTCATGCTAATGCTTCTTTTTCATGGGTTGTGTTGGCCTGTCTCTTGAATTATGCAAAGCCCCTAAATAAAACCTTTTGAGCAGCAATATGGATCTGTAATGCTGAAGCTTCTCTTTCATTGTGCTGCAGGTTTGATTTGCCAATGCTAATCTGGATATGCTGTCTGTGTATTTATTACTCAATTCTATTATTAATTCAAACAAATTAAAAAATCATTGTCAAAATCCTGTGCAGAACCAGAACACTTGCATTGAACCCGACCAAAATGTATTTCCAAACCGTAGTGTTTTTCCTCTGTAGCTAGCGTGGCATTTTTAAATCTAGCCACAGTTTCGTTTTTATGTTTTCAGATTAATTAACTTTACCTTGAATATGTTCTCATAGAGGCACTTCTTGTATAGCCATGGGAAAAGGGAGCAGCAGTTTAGTCGGCTTGTAGGTTTAGCTTGGGAGTAGCGGTAGCCACAGTTCCATATTGACATTATGCTTAATTAGTGGGTGCTCATATGAAATATATTCAGGATTACCTGCAATTCTTGACCTCTCAGATGATATACCTGTTAGTTAGATCTCACAAAAACTTTTGTTCGGGACATTTCCATCCTCAAGTTGGGGGCTTGTATGTTGTAATTGCACCGGGTGTGGACCGTGTGGTGGGACGAGTCTCTAATACTCCTGAAAACGAAACGCTAATGGCTCCATGTGGCATCTCATGTGAAACTTCTTTCAGGGTCTCTCTCTGTGTCTCTCTCGCGTGCCGGCACGTGTGCGCATGTGAAAAGAAAGAAATTTTAAATACACGAACTAAATTTTGAAGAGAAGCATCAAAGGGCGGCTTAGAAGAGTTCTCATGAGATTCAGCAATTTCACTGCTGTGGACGCTAGAGTAATGGCGAACGCAGCGCGACATGGCGTGTTATAGTAGCTTCATCGCTGTCAATGCAACGAGTCCACACAACTTTCCATCTTTCCATGATTATAGTCTAGATTACAAATTTCATTTGCCTGGATTAGATCTATTGGCATCATGTCATGAAGGAGAAATTTTCAGTTATTTCTTTTATCTCACCCGGCAACGTGTGGAAACCTAGTACCCTAACGAAAGAGTCCCAAGGACTCTTTAACTCTACAGTAATTTTACTGGGTCTAAATTCTTGAATCCTGCAGCTGCCTAAGGCCCCCGAGTTTACTAGCCAAGCAAGACTCCCAACGACTCCACCTTTGGTGGGATCTTATCTTGATTGTTAGAAAGTGTGGGGTCCAACTGGTGTTGCAATTGCAAGACAAGATTACTTATGTCTGTTGACACTTGATTTTTAATCTAATTTTCAAATTTTACATAAAAATCACAAAATTAGGATTAGGAACCTTGGCCATCCTTAGGAACCCATTTCTAAACAAAAAATAATTTTTATTTAATTTATTTTGTAAAAAATAGGAGGAAAATAAAGAAAAATACCAAATGAAGTCCAAAAATTTCCAAAAAATATTCATTAGTCTTATTTTAATTCCAATTTTAGCCTTGGAACCTCAATTTTACGAAATTTCAATTGGGGATATGTTTTCCCCAAATTTGGGTAATGTCATATCCTAATTGAACCAAAAATCCAATTAAGTCATTTCTAGTCATTTTTGGGCTATAGTGTCTTCATAACAATTGATTCTGGCACCTTTAATTTCATATTGGTCAGTCCCACAATTTGACAAAATAATTGAAAGGCCCCAAAATTAATTGATAATTAAGGATTATAGGACCCGAAATGGGGATTTCTTTCAATTTGAAATTTTCAATCAAAGTCCATACCTTATTTAAGGGTAATAAACTATGGTTAATACAATTTTGGCCTTGAAACAGCCTAATTAGAACATTTGTACCTTCAACTGAATACAAACCCACTTGAACTGAATTCAAATTTGGGGTTTCTGGGCTTAATTGAGATAAACATTCAAAATGATCTTATTTTACCCTTACCAAAAAAAAAAAACATTCAAAATGATCCCCCTTACCAAAAAAAAACATTCAAAATGATCCCCTATTTCAATGTAAAATGTGTCAAGGAATCGAAATTTGCGGTCAAAATTGAGGAAGCGGATCAAAATGGGGGTCAATTTGCAATTTTAAACCAACCCGGGTCATCCGGGTCGATCGGATCCAACCCGACCCGACCGGGGTCGTCATCTTCCTGAACCGACTCAGCCTTACACTAGGAAAGGGAAGGAAAATCCAGCTCGTCCCACCCCTTTATCGACCTTGATTCCCCTATTCTAGCACGTACCTAAGAGAAGTAGATAGCTGGAGATGTCCAGCTATCGATGGGGAACCGTTACAATGGTTTCCCGAGTTGGTTAGTGGCCAAAAACCGCCCCGAGGAGGATAACAGAAACTGGTGGGAGAAGCAGTTCTAGCAGAGAAGCTGCTTGACGAAATTCCCAAGAGAGAGAGAGAGAGAGAGAGAGAGAGAGAGAGAGAAAACTAGAGAGAGAAAGAGAGAAACTGAGAGAGAGAGAGGGAGTAGAGGTTCCTCAGGCCGAGTGACCAGCGCCATTCCGATTGGAAAGGCGCCGGCGAATCGACCTTTCAGGTGGACCTCCTCCCTGTGTATCCAGTAAGGAAGCTGATCGGGAAGGCCTGAATCCAAGCCCCGATCAGCCAATCGAGGACCTTCCTGGCGAAGCTGAGCTCACAGACAGCTAGAGGGGGTGTAGAAGGACCGATCCACCGATTCCAACCGGTTCGAAATTTCAATTTTAGTTGCTGGCGAAGAAGGTAAACTTCCTTCCCGATCACCTGTCAAATATTTGTTGAAATTCCAGAATGAGTGCCCGAACCATTTTGAGCTTGATTTTGTGATTTTCTTCCTGATTTTGTGATTATTTATCCCTTAATCATGTTTCTAATCGATTATTTTCTTGTTTGATGTATTTTGGGTCATGAGTCGGCCCCAATAAAACGACCTCGCCGGAGCATTCGAACCTTACCGGGGCACCTTTCCACGGCCAATGGCTATCCAAGTTAGTTTTCTATGAACCATTTGTTGTTTTAATGATTGTTTTGATTGTTAGAATAGCTAGTTAGATCATAATTGGTTAGATTAGTAGGATTGTTCATGTTAGGACAGTTTCAAGTATAGGTCTTTAGGCTTGGAAATTGCTGGCCGGCGGTGGTCCGGCGGCAGTTCGGTGGGGTTATGTTGGTAGAGGGTGATGGGTAGATGGCCTAGGACCAATGGTGGTGGCCGGAGCACCGGCGGAAGGTTGTCGGAGATAAGCCTAAAGTCACAGTCATGAAAATGCAACATTAAACCTAATGCATACCAAATGTTTGACAAAATGCCTTAATGGAAAATGCTAAAAATGGTGACGTTTTAGCACCGTCCCCATCGGAGTGTTGGCCGTCATCAGTCAGGCCAGTCCAATGCAATTGAACCGGTCTGAATTGGTCCGGTTCATTCCCTAGAACAAAAAATAAAAAAATAAATTCAAAAAATAAAAAATTACGAAAAAGTTCCAGAAAATTCATAAAAATTTAAAAAATCCAGAAAATTCCTAAAAAAAATAGAAAAATTGCAGAAAATCCATAAAAACACTTGTGGCCACCCCTTTTAAGTGAAATTAAAATTTTTTGGGGTGCACGAGTTATTTTTTTGAAAACTCCCTAGTTTAGAGGTTTAAAGGGGGCTTAACCCCTAAAAAACCCTAAAAGGGTTTAACCCCCAAGAGGGACCAACTCCTAAAAAAACCCTCAAACCCCAAAAACAACACAACCCATAGAAATGAATAAGTTTTTAGGGCTTCACTAGGACTTGATTATTTTGATTGAATTTCCTTTTAGGGAACGATAGTAGGATTGTTGTTTGTGATTTGAATTGATTGTGCTTTTCATAATTGGTTGAATTCTCCTCATTTAGAATGGTTAGAATTAATGGATAGGTCTCGAGAAATTGCAGGACACATTAGACACTTCAAATTGAGTTAGGTATTGAAAGGTCATTAGAGATTTTGATATTGAGGTCGTTAACGTAACCAAATCCCCATACCCATGAAATCTCCAGTTCATAGAAATTGGGATGGTTTTCTCCTGTCTCGATTAGGTTTCTAGTCAATAATTAATGACTAGTGGCGACTCCAAAACGAAACTTATGCTAAATAGAAAATAAATAACAAATACTTGCTATTTCATGAGGTATGGTTAAGGAGAAACCCTCGTTCATTTAGTGATGAAACACCTTACCATTCACGATGAACGAAAGTACCTCCTAGCACGCTCTAAGCAGAATTAGTGCAGCGTGACAATGTCGACGAGCGTATACTGAAGTTCCATGGAGTTGCAGTAAATTCTCCACGGTGACCTCGAAAATTGATCCATTCATCATCTTTGCAACTTAAGATAAGTAGAATGTTGTGTTGTGCTTGAAAGAATACGACCTGAAAACAAAAGATTTGTCACAACATCTAGGCATAAAGAGTATCACACGCTGTATTTCATGCATAAATACTTCTAAACAGTATGGCATTCATGAGAGGATTGAAGCCTGTTCTTAGACGATGCGAGTCATCTATCTTGAAGAGAACCAATACAGACATCTAGGGTAAGGAAACCAAAGAAATATCGAAACCTTCCTTCGTCAAAGACCGCTTAAAAGGTAATTACTTACAATGAGAGAACAAATGCAGAATTTCTTCATTCAAGGGTCAAAATGAACAACCGCGAAGGTAAAGAGAGAGTATAGCACACTACAAGATGGATGGGAAGAATCCTGTCTCATTCCATCGGACAAGAGTCCGTTAGCACATACTTTTCAAGAGCTTGGTACAGAAAACCTAGGGAACAAGCACACCACTCATACACAAAGTCCCCAATTGTATACAGATTACTCTCTCTCTCAGTTCACATGATTGCCTTCTGCAGAGAATTATGGGTTTCGTAAACATGCTTTACAATTGGCAATGAGCTTCTTTTGTAACCAGCACAGCATAAGCAAATGTGAGAAGCCATAGTGCTTGAGCTTATACACAAAACCGGAAACTGAATGTCCTGGAGCTCCATGATTGCTTGTGATGCAGTTTCACCCTGGGCGTTTTCTCACCTTTCCTTCAAGGAGCCATTGTTAGACCTTTTGAGTTCCCAAGGCGGTAGACAGCCTCTCAAGGGAGAACGGAGGAATAACGAGGATGTGGATAACTGCTTCTGCCTCATCGATATCGATGACAGGCAACTGAAGTTGTTTGTTAACCTCCGCTTCTCACTTTCGCATGGTTGGCAGTTAGGTTCATGATGTACCGTAGTGATCTTAAGGGTTTCGGGAAGTAAGCAGTTGCAGGCAGAACCTATGATGGACCAGATATAGAGGAAATTCTCAAACACTTGAGAGAGTAACCAACAGGAAAAATTGAAGAATATTATGGAATAAAAGGAGTACTATTTTCTTTTCTATATATTTGGGGATCTATCATTTATCATATACAAGAACTAACCAGTCCTTTTTCTTCTTCTGGTCCTTCTTGTGAAAGAAAGAGGACCATGTTATCCAGCACACCATTATTAAACCATGTATTCATCTCTGAAATAAACAAACGTTTCATTTAAGTTGCACACATGCACACATGAAAGGCTTGCAATCTATTTTTCCCTGAGTAGTAGAAAACAGTCTGCTACATCCGTCCATGGACAAAACCATATGGAAATTTTGTTAAAAAAGCCTTTTAGGCACTTGTCATGTAATCAAATAAGGAAAATTTGCAGTTTTCAATGCTCTATTTCTTCTGTCGATAATTTTAATTAATACTTCAAAATCCTCCTTCCAAATTAAGAATACTCAACAAATGCCCTCAGTGACCTCGTTAACATGATGCAAGATAAACAAATAAAAAGAGAGAAAAGAAGTCCAGATGATGCAAGTAAATGTTGCAATTTTAAGAAGTACTACCTTGAAAGTAACCTGGAAAGGTAATAACGTCTCAATCCTCCAGAGTTGGAGAAGAGAAATTGAACTAAAGCAGCAGCATTACAAAAGAGAGGCATCGTTACATTTGACATGAAAAAAGCTGCAACTTAAGTATCCCGGAAAATAATTTTGAAGGCAGCATAAAAGCTAGGCCGTGATGACCAATTTCTAAATTATTTAGGTTTCATGAAAAATATTAAAAAGGAAATGAAGGCCATGCATATTTTATCTTTTTTTATGTAAACTTGTAGAGTGTAAAAAGACAAAAGCAGCAAAAGAAGATGAAAAAAATCCAGCATGAACTCAATCACCCTGGAAGCATGCTTTTGGGTTGTATTATATTTCAAAAGAAACTCAGTATAGAAAAGTGAGATACGAATTGGATACCTATTCTTGCAAGCCGATTGACCCATTTTGGAATCTGTTTCCCTGTCAGCTTGTAACAAACATCCTTGCAGAAGTGGTTGCAATTCTTAAAAATCAAGTGATATGAATCACCATTGAAGCTTGCGGCATGGTTTTCCATGAACTCCCTAACCTGAGTAGGGTCCAAGGAGGTGGTCCCAATGAATATCGATTTTCTAAACTTGAAGCCAGGGCACTGCCGAGGTTCGACCTCAAATACGCCACTGCTTGGATAGTCATGGGCTCCAAATGCATATTCTACACCATGAACTGCAAAGATTGCACTTGTCAAAATGTTGAACTTAGTTTGGAAGTAATAACTGCAGCGATATCAGATTTATTACAATGCACGGTGAATGCTCATCCAAGAAAGACAGAATAAATTTTGCAAAGTCTTTCTCCATTATCGAATAGCTTCCTTGAGGACACATGCAGCAAAATTAGTTTAGGTATACATCCAACCGTCCATTTCGCTCTCTGATGTTTCCAAACATGTTTTATACTCGTCCAAACAGTACACTGAACTATCCTTGCTGGGTAAATAGGAGTTTTATTGGCTTATAGGAAGTTCGTTCAAAATTTTTACAGAAAAAGCCATATAAAAGCATTTACTTCCTGGCTGATTCATCTTTCTCATTGTTTGTCTGAATGTACAATAAAGATATATCCAGCCATTGTACTTGCAAGAGTTCAGAGTCAGAAGAAGAGCGGTAAGATCCACATATGCTACAACTAACTACGCCAACAAAACTTTGAACTTTCAGTCTTTTCAAATTCATTTTAGATGGAAACCACTCAGCATCAAGCGCAGTTCCATGTTCCATTAGAATTGCATCTTGGTCTACCTGTGAAACTAATACATGCCCAGATATGTAACTTCCCCTTTCTACTATTTATTATTTAAGCTCCTATTTAAAGTCCCAAAGGACTACCAGATGTAATAATTTTAATAGATTCTGTATTGAATAAGGTTGGCTTACCCTCTACACCAGAATGAAAGATGCCAAGTCCAGCCCAGTAAACATATCCATTCATTGGGGTCAGATCATACACATTAAGATAAACTGGTGTGCAGCCCGGACCATAGTCAACTGACTTTGCCTTGGGAAGGAAGCAAAATCGGGTTGCTGATTTGCCTCTCAAACGACGGGGAACCACTGATTTCCATGCTTTCTTGGATCCCAGTTTCATCCTTATCTTGGGTGGAAAAAACGAAATCTCAGTCAAGGAGTCTTACATACCTGTATGAAAGGCCGACAATAGAAACAAAATTTTAGTCAAAGGAGCGAAAATGACCCGAATAATTGGACAAATGTAGAACCATAAGCAAACTGTATGAAATTCATGCTCATTTTATTTATTAATGATTTTATTTACTTTTTCAGGGTGGAGAGAGGGGGGAGGTTGACAATGTGGCAACGAAGAGGCTGACTACTAAAAAAGGACAGCTGCATTTTTTGCACTCCAAAGCTCTTAAATCAGTTAATAAATTACTTCTCAAGGAGAGGAATGACACAACCAAATGATAATAATGCCAATATTGTGGTTTGATGAATGGAATCGTGAATTGTCAAAGTGTCAAGATAATCAAAGAGTCATTGGAATCGGGAATCATCAAATTTCCCAAGAATTACTGAGCTGTAGAGACTAGATAGACCACGGACTAACAATTCTAAAAACGATTTGAAAAACTAACTACAACGGCCTTATCACTTCAAGTTCATACTAAGATTTCGTATAGATGACCAATGCCTTACTAACTAATGCTACCTTTTGAGGCTGATGATGTCAAAAAATCCTGGAGCTTGGGAGGTTACTGCTTCAACATGAGGGGCTCAAAACAGCTATTGCGGAAACATAATTACAGCACTCACAATAAACAAAAAGATGAATCAATTATTCGGTATTTTTATCAATTGACTTTTACTGAGTTCTTACATAAGAGAAATCTTGCTCTGATCTTCTAACTATACACTTCTGGGGATCTTCGGAACTCAACTCCTCTCCAACAACTTTTGTTCACATGTTAGCGTAGATTGTCAAATTATACATCCTAGAACAAAAAAATCACAATAAGCAGTGACTCTGAAGTTGTATGTAAATCGTTCTCCATATGTGCATGTAATACTGCAGTCAAATACACAACCAAGTCTTCCCAGATATAAGCCAGCCAAATAAGGTCAAGCACTATGTTTCAACCCAGAAGGGGAGCTCTTTAGCAAGCAGCAAAAGACTAGACGGTCAAAATTGAATAGGAACACAAGATAAGCCTCCCCAGATCTAACTCAGAGAGCTTCAAGAATGTAACCAATATACACGATTCTCACCCTTTGGCACAAGTCAACGGGAAATACTAGTTAGTGCTGCGCATGTCATGACATTGCAGGTTAAAAAATAAATCATGAAAAAGACAACAGACGCAGGCTTACAATATTTTGGTCAATAAAGAATAAAAGAATCGGTAATATGTGTCGCACAAGCCTTGACCGACCTTTTAACACGATTAGGTCAAACTTGATTGGATATAGCTGAGAAACTGACGAGAAAACTGCTTAGATTGTACATTGCAAAGGTGATGAAAATGAAGGGGTGAGATGAGGTGATGAAACCATCATTGTGAAGGTGAAAGTCTAGAGAAGTAGCGCATTCTGGATTGTATCCAGAGTACGAGGCAGAAAACGTGTGCGCCCAATTCCATCATCTCAGTAGAAATTCTCGTTGCATCAGCTAAAGAAAAACATCACAGAAAGTTGGAAAAAGACGACTCCCATTCAAGCCCAAAATTTTGTTTTTTTTTTCCTTTCGAAAGAGCAGAGGATGAATTTCTTTAATTTCTGCATGTTAAAAGATAATTGAAGTAGAGCAATTCGTTTTACCAAAAAACTCTTCAAAATTTGGGAGGAGATAAGGAAAAAGAACTGGAGCCAAAATTGCGGCATCAGAGCCAGCAGCTACAAACTCAAGAACCCACCAAGCGAACAGGGTCAACTTCAGATCTTAAGGGTCAAGAACCAGAGATCTGCTTCAGAAGGGGCACGGAACAAGAGACAAACCAAAATAGGAATGAAAACACACAACAAGCTCACCTGCATTACAGAGCAACAGTGACAGATCAAACGAAAAGGAAACGAACGATAGATCAATCATTGTTTCTGGTTCTTTAGTTGGCGAAGTTGAAGGGTGTCTAAAAGCACCCACCCACTAAACAGAAGAGGAAAATTCTCGAGATGAAGAAAGCAGCAGAGTAAAGGGGAGAGCGAGAAGGAAGAGAGAAAGGCACAGGAAGGACTTACAGAATTAGAGGAGGAGGAGGCGGCCATTAGAGACCCAAATGGAAGACCACCTCCAGAAGCCACCAAGTTCAGTCCTCGAGCAAGAGAATGCTGGCTCCCGAAACCCACCCCGTCATTTTCTGACAGCAGCAACAGCATCAAAAGGAAGAAAACTACAGTAGGGAAAATGGGAAAACGGGATAAAAGGAAGAAAAGACAGAGACGACAGAGAAAAAGACGCAAAACTCGGAGCTTCAAGCGACCACCCAAACACTCACACTTGCCTGTTGTGTCTTCACTGCTCAATCACGGAGCCTCTCTCTCTCTCTAGGATTATATGCTGTCTCCGAGGTGGTAAGAAAACTCATGAAATGACAAAAAAGAAAGAAAGAAAGAAAGAAAAATGACATAAATAATCTTTAAATCTTGATAAAACTTGCAATCTAATTCATGAATTTTCAATTTTGTTAAAATGATTTATGAAATGTAGCCAAATGTATAATATGGCCCTTAACATTTTGATTTGTTCAATGTGATACGTAGACTTTTAATACATATTCAATTTAGTCTCTGAATTATATGAAAATATTCAATATTGTCTTTAAACTTGAATTAATTAAAGGATAATATCGAATATTTTCTTATAATTTAGGGATTAAGTTGAGTATGTACTAAAAGTTCATGGATCGTATTGAACATATTAAAAGTTCAAAGGTTACATTGCACATTGAGTTAAAATTCAGAGACCACATTGAACAAATTGAAAGTTGAGGGAGCAGATTGTACCTCGAGTCAAAGTTTGCGTCATTATCCCGAAAAGGAAAAGGAAAATAAAAAACAAATCACGTCCATATAACTACAACTTGTGAGAAAGAAATAGAATATAAAAAAAGAAAAGAAATAGAATTTAAAAATAAAAAATATTAATATACTGCCCGCGGGTATTATTGCACTCACAAATTGACAAAGCGCGCCAACTGGGACAGATTAATCCCCTGTCAGAAAACAAAGAATATCTGATAACGGCAGTTATTTGGTGGGCATTGACCTAACTTATAAACATATCATTCATTCTTAAAAAAAAAAGCAAATAAAAAGTGTCACATTTTTTATGACGATATTTGCAAAAAAAAACTAGTAAGAGTTTCAGTTTAAATCATCTCAATACATATAAAGCAAGATTATTACCAAAGAGATATGTCTTGGGTTGCTTTGATAGTACGGAAAATGACACAAATGATTCATGAAATTTGACCTAATGTATAATGTGATCTTTGAACTTTTAATTTGTTCGATGTGATCTCTTAACTTTACCGAACGTGTAATGTCGATCCTAAACTTTTAACTTGTTCAATGTAGTCCATAGACTTTTGGTACATGTTCAGTTTAATTCCTAGATGATATGAAAATGTTCAATGTTGTTATTGAACTTGAATTAATGCAAGGACAATATTGAATATTTCCATATACTTTAAGGACTAAATTAAATGCGTACCAAAAGTTTAGGGACACATTGAATAAATTAAAAATCCGAAGACGACATTGTAGATTGGATCAAAGTTCAAAGACCAATTATATATTATTATCCCTTAACAGTAAAGCCGTTCCCTAAACATACCTCGCCAAACGTTGGTCAAGAGAGCGAATTCCCCTACTCAAGGATTTGAGTTAGTTCAGTCGACCCATCTCTTGACGGGTAATCACGGAAGTAATTTTCTCACTACCTCCTTTGCCATCATCTTTTACCCAGGAAGACGATCCCTGCACGAAGTTCATAGGAATATATAAATGTCACACAGCTTACAAAAATGGATAAAAACAAAATACCGGGTAAAAAAAGAATAAAAGAAATCGAATAAACAATGCTCCACGGCATGTAGCACAACACTTCCATTTATTGACCATCGATATGGAGCACAAAATTATGGTATTTTTTTTTTGGACAAAATTACGGTATTTAATATTCATCTCTCCTGCATTGTTTTCTGAAGAACAGTCAAAGGTCAACGGGAGGGGTTTTAATGATAAGTCCAAGCGTGAAAAGGGTGGCAGATCAAGAGCTTTCTCGTGGACACAAGCTTTATAAAGTCTTAAAGGCATTCATGAACATCTTGTGAAGTTCTTGAGATGGGTCCTCCCTCCTCTAGTTGATTAAACCACCAGCTGTCTGATAAATGGTCTCATTCAATAAGAAGAAACGAATAAAATAATGAATCCCACTCGTAGAATCTAAAAAAAAAAGCAAAAAAGAAGAAGAAATTATCCGATTGAATAAAAGAGCGAATATGTAATTACGTGACTGATGTTAGATAGACGATAAGTTTGCTTAAGAGTTATTTGCATGACTGAAATTTCATGAGTATCGCCGATTCGACATGGGGTTATATAATCAATAAACTTACTTACAACTCTGTCATTTTCTCCTCTTCACTTTAATTATTGAAAAGAAAGTTTGTCTTACAACATTTGTTCCCTTGAAAGACTTTATAAGAATGGTCACAGGAAATATTTATTTTTTTGGTGGGGTCGATGTACCGATTAGTCATGTGTCGTGAGCCCCCACTGACACTTGACTGCCCATAGTTCTTTTCAAGAGGGTTTAGCATTAACTCTTTTTTCTCTTTATCATCGTTAGTTTTTAGGCCTAATTCTTTCACAACAAAACCCAACTTTAGTTCAAATCTCAATTATGCCTCAAAACTTTTTTTTATTTAAAAAAAATCACCAATTTTCATTTTAATCCTGAATCTAGCCCGCATGCAAAAATAGCCACTGATTTCTTCAATATCATCAATACTAGGAGGTCGTTGATGTATCAAATAAAGGTAAGGATGTTGTGAGGACACAAGTTCAGATAATGAATCTCTAACTAGTCCTAATGTAGATTTTTGAAAAAAACTGCTTGAGATTTTTCCACATGGGGAGTAGATTTGGTATTACGGGGTAGAATTGAAATTGAACTTAAAATTTGGAGATTTTTCGAGGAATTAAGCCCTACTTTTTAAACGATCTCATTTTAGTTAGATTAAACCTACTTCACTGTTGTCTGAAAAAATGCTGGACCAATTATACTTTCTGCCGAGGTCTCAATACCTTTTCTTGTTCCGCTCGACAATACAAAGATGGTTATGTTGGAGGTGACTTGTGCTTTTAACTAGAACTTTCCATGAAAGTTAAGAGTGCTTGATGCATGGTGCTTTTGGTCTGCAATAATGTTCGGAAATTTGAAGAGTTGGATAAAATTTGAAAACTAAAAACAAGTTTAAAACCAAATAAATCACCACCACCCCAAATGCCCAAGTTGACCTGCTTTTTAAGGTTCTATGGTGTTTGCCCCATATTGTAAGCCATAACCTGTTTTCCCCATCTATCAGTACACAAAAATGCATCAGAATGACAAGTTCCTCATAACTACATTCCTTACGGAATTAATTTGGCCATATAGAACAAGTTCATCATCCATTTTACACATAAGCTGTAGACTTTTGTCTTCTGAGTTCGATTAAGCTCCAATTCAAATGTTTCCAGAACTACAGAGAAATTGCTGCGACAAGGAATCACGGGAATGCTTAGTCCCTCCGTTGGGGGCAAATCAGATCCTTCTGACAGTGAATCAACCCCGAGACAGATGTTGAATACAAAACATGACATGAAAAAAACACAACACATTTGATCAAGAAATGATGAGCAGCTGCAAAAATCTAATCGTTGGCCTTCCTCCATGCTTAATTTCACAAAGGCAGGGACTCATTGAGCTATATTGGCAACAAGTTCAGCTTCCGGAGACTCAGGTTCCAAAGATCAGAATAATTATGGTCCCAATGGTTGGGCACACCACAAGGTAATGCTGCCCCTAGTTTGTACCCGACATTGTACTTGAGAAACCGAATGACTCCATAACAGGTTAGTAGAACTCAGAAATGAACTAAAAAATAGGACCCAGCAATATATTGGTGGAGAAAATGGGCATATTGGCAAAATCTATCAACATATTATTCCCATCAAATCGAAAGGGAGCCGTCAAATGCTACTTAGTGACAACTGGTTTACATGTTATGCACAACATCATAAGTGTTGAACCTTAGAGTTCGTCATCTTGGATAAACTTGGATGCTCCAAATATAACTGAACATTCAAAGGTTCACTACTCATTGACTTGATGGGGCTTATAAGTGGAGGCTGCTGCCACTGCTTTGTATCAGTTGGGATCCACAAGGCAGCTGTGCTACCCATATTGGCCTGAGGAAGCATCTGAAAGTAAGCTACGATCTCCCACCTGCAATCTACTGCCATAATCGTCTTAGAACAATGGTCCCCAACTAACGGAGCAGTAAGAACCAAGAAACATAGACTTCATAAGAAACAAGGAAGCCGAGCTCCGAAAATGCTTCAACTGTTTCAACACCTAAAGTATATTTTCATCCTTGGCGGTGCAACAAACGTAATCACACATATTCCAAAGCGAGCTAAAGGGTATCCTCCAACAAGACAAAAACTACATTCAATAGATGAATCACTTACCTTGAGAAAGAGCACTAGTCAGGGGTTGGGACACAGACAACTTGATCAAAAATGATCGAAGAGAAAATTCTAGGTCAGCATCTTCCACCTTTAAGCCGTATGACTGGTTTACTGAGAGCTTGAAAATGAATCTCTCCAGTGGGACATTCTCCATGTCAAAGAACACAACAGCCACTCTCTCTATCAGTCCCTGCTTCCATTCAAAGAGCTCGTTTTTGTGAAAAAGGCTCCAAACACTGGCAAGTGATCGTTAAGCAATTCTATACACATGGAAATTGGAATACAAGTTGCAAACCTTTTCAATGAAAGGTTGAAGCCCTGATACAGACATATGGATATAATTCCTGAGTTGAGGATGCCGAGCTCTATGGACAACCAAATTCAAATATCTCCTCCTCTCAAAGGCACCTCCAAAAAATTTGGCAAATTGTAACACATTGGTAGGTGAGGCAGAAAAGTAAATAGGTCAAAAGGATGAAGCACAAGCCTCCAAATATAGCAAAGTTGCTTTCATCGATCCTTGCCAAGCAGTCCTATTTCTTTGCCCATTCACAATTCAAGAAAAATTACGGCAATTTTCTTACCAGAAGGATAGAGTCCCTTGAGGTAAACAATGGAAGTGATGGCAACCTCTAAGAATTCCACCAGAATTCGAGCAGTCTCACCTACAATTTTTGTGAAAAAAGAATACTAAGAACTAGTACAACCAGAAAAATTATCTTTTCACATAATAAATCAACTAATGCAGAACAAATCACCTTGGGGAGATTGATTGTCTCTCCGATCCATAAGGGTTCACTCTCTGAAATGTCTCCTGCACCGGCTAATAATAGAAATGCTGATGTATATAATGGATCTATAAACTGGCAGTTGCAAATAGGTGGGTTCAGAACCAGTTTGATTGAATTTACCCATTTAACTCATTTTGTCCAGTTTTGGCTGGTACAATTGACCTAGACCAAACAAACCCAGCTCAAATCCATCTCCACCCAAATATCTGAGTGCCAACAAAATATACTCTTTAAACCGTTGGATGGACCTACTCCAACCAAATCAGTCCCACAGAGCATAGCGCTTACAAAACTTTCCTTTTCACAAAATCAAGAAATCACTCTTGAGTAACTCTCACTTAATTGAACAAAACTAAAACCTCAGCTTTACTTTGATTTTGCTCCTTTTCTATTGCCTTCAGTCCATCCAATTTTGTCGAGTTACCCGGAAAATTATCAAATCACTCATGTCTCTTTTGTTGGACATAAAACTGTAATTGGACATAAAACTGTAATTGGACGAATTGGCTCAATCAAAGTATGACACTTGTTACAGAGATAGTACTTGGATAAATGACCTCCTCAGCAATTCATATCTTTAAAAAGTTTGTTTTCACTTGAAAAGGCATGGTGTCACAAGGTAGATTTCAGTAAGAGGTTTTAGAGAGAAATTTTGCCTCAATGCATTTGGGAGATGGGGGAAAAGGAAAGCGAAAGTAGGTTTCTACTATGTTTGACTCCGTCTAAAGCATGACATTCTCAACATCAGAAGAACGATTAAGTACATGTCATCTAACACCATCTGATAAAGTCATCTTGTTACACATAAACTCGTACTTCTTCGCCCACAAAGCTCCATAAATTTATCATTGAATGACAACAAAGGACACTTCTCTATTAGACTTGATCCATCATAAGCTTCTTTAAGGAACACCGTGCCCCTAGCACCCTTATTAGTAAGGTAAAAGATGCCTTGATGCTTGATCAAACAAAGCGCCAACCTAGATGGCAATAGATACTCTGAGTGCAATGCATCCAATTGTGAATATGTCATCCTTTTCTCCATGGTCAAACTGAGGAGCTCATGAAGCACAGCCACCACCCTTTTTTGAGCTTTAGGATCGGTCAACTCAAATCTTCTTGCATTCAAGTAAGGTGAAGGAAATTCCAATCTCTGCCACCTCTCAACTGCCACAAGATAACCTGTGTTTGGTCTAAAACCAGCAGGATAACTCAGTCTAAACGCAAAGGGACCTGCATAATTACCATCTTTGGATATTTTAACCTTCTCTTGACCTACATTGGAGTCCAAAAAACCTTCACTTGCTAGTCTTTCCTCACGGGCTGTAACAGCTAATGAGGAATCCCAATGTTCCAGCCGAAGACAATCTCTTCCATTGACATTTTTGACTGAGAAGAACTCAGGGTACTTTGGGATTAAAATATTCTTGAAATCATCAGGCAATCCCAGTTCAGGCCCAATAAATTCAATCTTCTCAAGCGGGATTTGACAATCCACGGACAACATTAACAGCTTCCTCAAATTTTTCACCAAAATGGGTTCCATTAACATCCTGGCTTTAGCTTCTCCACGAGCAATCTTCTCAGCTCTCTTGGTGAGTGATACAAAAGGAGGTGATCCATTACCACCACCTACGTCGAACATCGAGGGGTACCTTTCAATCGCAGCCATAAAGTTCCACTTTTGAACGAACCCTACTTCTTTTTCTAGGTCTCTAAGAAGGAGAGATTGGTTCTTTTGGGATTGAATGATAGATTTGAGCTGTAGGATTAAAGCTGGTTTCTTTTGCAAGTCCATGACTTTGTCGAGTTCCTGGACTCTATGGTAGATTTTCTTCTTGGGTCTTCCCGCTCGACTGGATTTTTGCTTCGACTGAATCCACAAAGACCATGATTTCGAAATGGGAACTGAGGGCGGCAACACACATACAACATCGCTAACTCGGACGGCATATCTCGGAGATCTCTCTAAGAGCTTAATCATGATACTTATACACACCCTATGCAGAAACCAAGAACAGTCTGCTAGACCAAATCCGAACCCAGCGTGATCACATGTACATAAAATGTCATCGAGCTAAAGCACATGAAACCTAACTGTACAATCTAATTGCATTTGCCTGGTGAATTCGCATCAGAAGACATACCCCGAATCGCGATCTCTTCCGCGCCCAAGTGCCCCACCCCTGTAGGCAATCCCGTCGTCGGCTCGCTTTCTAATCAATTAATTCCAAGTGGAACACTAGCTCACAAATCTGCAGCAACAACAGGAGCGACCTTCTTCATTCAGAGGACCCAATTGAAAATTTCAAGATAAAGACAATCCGTTAAATATCAGCACACGCCCCCAGTCTGATACCTATCAAATTCAAAATCCCTCTTTGATCTTAGAAATGCGTCTGCTGTTCCGTTGCCTCGATGTCATCCAGTCATCCTCCCCGCGGGATCGTCACGAAAGGAAAAACGTTAACGAACGTCTTACCTTTATTTCAATGGTGCCAGAGATCGGTGAGATGTTCGTCGCGGAAAATTTGCAGAAGCAGCTTGGAAAATCGACAGAACAAAGATCTGTTGCAGAGGAATGCGACGATGTTAAAGTGAGGGTTTTGTGTGGTTTTTGTCTCAAGGACCGGAGACTAAGCACCGGTCGGTCCGGACGGTCCACGTAACGGTCCACAAGTTTAGGTCAAGAATGAAAGGGGCCAAGGCTATCTGCAGGGGGCATTCCTCTGTTCTAGTCCTAGGTCGCAGGAGAGATCGCTCCTTCCGGATAAAATCGAAACCGCGTGCCGACTATATGAGTGTTCCGTTTGGTTGTAACGGGTGATTTCAATGCTTTGATTCATGGCAAAGATAAGCTAGGCTGGGACTTGCGAATTCTCGTTAAGTAATGCTTATTAAGATTGCATGAATCATTGTAACTTTCATATTTTGTCAGTCCTCAACTTACCTGAATTATGACTTGATACTGTTCAAGTTATTTAGGGTAGCATCATATTTATCATGAAGCTGTTCTTTTCCCTTACGGTGGTACCACTCCGACTAATGTATAGTTACGTTACATGTCCTTACAGATCGTAATAGTAGCATTAACGGGCTATTTCGTATAAAATTATGTGGTTTAATCATGTTGAGTCCGATCCTTTTGTCCCCAATGTTTGGGGTAGTAAAAGCTTTCAAATCCTCCTTACTATTGAAAGATCAATGATTGGAATAAGAATGTTTCGTGAAATGCTTTTTAAAGGTAAGAACTTGGGGAAGACTACATGACATCTAGAGAGCTTTGGCCGGATAGACCTTGCATGTTTTTTCTTTATCAAGCTTGAAGGAGGAGGAAAATTCGACCCACCCTTTCCGTAAAGGATAGTGCTTGCAATGTGTCTGCAAATTGGTTGGTGATGAGAAATATCTAGAGAAGCGTGTCCTTGATCACCTGTCCAAACTTCTCTCCACTTCCCATGATCATTCTTCCCTTCTAAATCCTAACATCCCCTCGGGTCGGAATTAAACCCTCCCATTGAAGCTCGGCCAAGATTTGGAAGAGCCCATCACCTACGATGCAATCAAAAGGGCCCTGTGGGGGACCTGAAACATTTGAAAGCTCCAGGCTGGGAAGGTCTTCATGGTGTCTTTTTTCAATCATAGTTGGATGATATTGGTGATTCAATCTGCAATCTTGTGAAGGAAGTTCTCGACTCTAGAGTGATTGCTAGTGATTTGAGGTGAAATGCGTTGAAGAAGTGAGGGAATTCAACCACACCCTAGATGGGTTTGCTTTGTGTTTTTGTGTATGTTGACAATAAATTTACAGTGACAGTAAAGATATGACAGTTGCACGAAGATAACACAAGAATCAATATGTCATAAAGGTTGTCCAAGCATGAATAACTCAAAATGTGAAGTTTACAAATAGTTAAAATCAAGAGAGGAGAAGCAGAAGGAACACAACATATTGATAGCGAGTAAGGCAACAGCAATAACACGAACCCATCCTTAACCGTACTTGGGTATTCAAAGATATTAAGCAGACGACATTTCGTTGAAGAGAATAAGTTTAGCCCATTAAATGGGTAAATTCAGCCATGGCATCCTTCACATTACAGAAGTTGGTGTCGGTCTTATCAGACAAAGCCAAACGCATATCATGAAATAGTTAAGCGCATTATTCGTAAATTACAAGTTCATGAATTACATTACACGTTAGGTTAAAATTCAGAAATCATATTGAACAATTTAAAAGTTTAAAAATCATATTATATATCGAGTCAAAGTTTGAGTCAAAATTAAGGAGCTATTAATATCATTTTCCTTTTTTTTTTCTGATATGGGGAGGGAGGGCTGGCTGATTTGTGTCTACACCAGTGCAAGACAAGCTAAGGCAGTCTAACTGGACCGGGCTTGGTGGACTTTCAACCGGTCCAAGTGAACCGGAAGCGCTCCAAACGGTTCACTATTCAAACCGGTACAGGTCGCCATGTTCTCCGCTAAAACCCTTCTGCTGTCTCCATAAAGTCTCGCAAACCTCTGCTAAAACCCCCTTCCTTCGTCTTCCTCATGCTCTGCAACTCCAGGAGGACTGGACGATGGGCTGAAGCAACGGCGCGCGTTCGGCATCATCGGTTCCATCCTCTAACCTGCGTCATCTTATGCGCTGGTCTCGTCACGAGATTGCTCGGTCGGCCACCGGAACTTGCTCTTTTTTCCGCTTGTGCCCGCTGATTGTATGGTGTCTTCCATGTTTTGGTGTGAATCTTTATCGCTCGTTGGTTTTCTTTTTTGCCTCCGTGCGTGAAAGTTCGAAGCGCTTTGGGTCCAGCTAGAGATTTCGCTCGGTAGAGGTGGTGGTGATTTTGCGGCTTTAGAAAGCTTTTTATAAGAATGGGGCTGGGACTAGTTCAGTTGTGTGTGCATTAAGGGTTATGATTAGGTTGCCTGCACTTGTTTTACACTTGATGGGTATTCATGCTGAATGTCGCATGCGTGTCAAAACAAGCATTTTGATTTGCGACTTTCCTCAAATTCCTCACTTTACTCGTCAATCGCATCGATTAGTCTGCCCATCTGTTTTTCTCTATATTTTCCTCGTATATATGTTGTGTACGTTGCATCCTTATATCCGCTGATTGTTTTTACTTCTGGCAGTGAAGAAGTCTGTTCTTGCTTGCTCTACATAGCACGACCTTCATATCTCGTGCTTAAAAGTAGCTACTGTACGGGTTCTGTCAATGCTGCTATTAGCTACAGGAGAGAGTATAATAGCTCGGCTTTGTCAGAATCGCATAGTGGGAGGCTTTCTAACCACAGTCAAGTCGTAAATCTTCCATCTAGAAGGGAGTTGAGCAATCTGGGTTATTCTCTGAAAGTTGCGAGTGGTGGACCGAACCCTATTCTCCAAGCAAATGCTTTTCAACATTGGTTCAAAAATTGGCAAGAACTAAGGAAAAATAAGCTCACAGCAAGCACTTTTGGTGCAGCGATTGGTTTTTGGCGTCAGCGAAGAGTCCAGCTCTGGTTAGAAAAACTTGGCTTGATCGAGCCATTTTCTGGTAACCTGGCTACCTGTTGGAATAATATTAAGGAAGAGGAGGCGCTTGAAAGGTACAAGCTTATCACTGGAAATAATGTCATTTTCCCCGAGTTCCAAGTTTATGGAAACGATAATTCCAAGGACAGTTGGCTTGCTGCTTCACCAGATGGAGTAGTTGACCAACTTGTTTATGGCTTGCCCTGCAATGGAGTTCTGGAGATCAAGTGCCCATTCTTCAATGGAGATATGAGTAGAGCTTCCCCATGGTCTCGGATTCATCTAAATTACATTCCTCAAGCGCAAGGTTTGATGGAGATTTTGGACAAGGATTGGATGGATTTCTATGTATGGACTCCCAGAGGCAGCAGTCTTTTCAGAATATACCGCGATAAGGAATACTGGGATCTTTTGAAGCTTGCTCTTTCTGATTTCTGGTGGAAGCATGTGCAGCCAGCAAGGGAAATGTGTAGTAAATGTGAGATAACTGATCCCCTATATCAATTAAGATCGTTTCGACCAGCACCGAGGCATGAATTATGTAGTCGTATTGTCTGTGAAAGCAAACGTATTGTGGACTCATCTAAACTATTGGTTTATGAAATTCACGGGAGACTCCAACATTGACATCTGGACAGCCATATAATGAGTTATAGAAACTTTTGGCCCGGCTTAATATGGTCAAACATCATCTCATGCATAATGGAAGATTTGATCAGGACTTTAAGATACGGAAGCATTTTTTATATAGATTCATGTTACTGGACTTTATGATAGTTAAGCAATCTATGCGGAATGCAGGGTAAAGCTTCAGACTTTTCCTTTCACCCGACCTACGATGCTGGAGCCTATTACACCAAAACGCTGCTTTGTAGTAATGCTGAAGTAGACTATTTGATAATGCCATGGGAGGATGGGTAGCATTCTCATTCACTGTGAAAGATTGTCCTAAAAAGACTGGGACACTTTTGTGTAAGCATCATTGGCCTTGAGGCTCATGTAAGTTCCTCTGTCTCTGTCTCTGCCTGTCTGTCTCGCTGTCTGTCTCTGTCTCTGTCTCTGTCTCTCTCGTTCATGAATGTGCATGCGGGGATAAAATTTTCTTTTGTCTTTTCTTTTTCAGGGGATTTTCTTTTCTGTGGTTTTGCTGTGCTTTGGGTTAAGTCTTGTCATTGTCCTATAATGTTTGAGGATCACCTGTCAGAAAAGGAACGCTTGAGGATTAGGAATAGTCCTTGTTGAGGTTATCATTGGTACTCTATACTTACAGCTCTCTTTTATTGAAGTTTGAACTTTTTTCTTAATTAACATCCTCAAGAAAAACAGAGCCTCGCTGTACTACTTTTCCATTCTTCCTTGGTTTATTGTTAGCTTTTATCTAGCTGGGAATATTAGGAGACAAGGTGTGGCAATTTTAGTGGTCGTAACTCCTATACAAAGACCTTTTTTCTGCTAATGGTGCTCACGCTTTCGTTTTTCATTTGTTGGCTGTTCAATGGAATGGCACTTCATAAAATGACATAGATATAGTTCATGCCAATTCATAAGAATCCCCGCAACTATATTATACTGGTAACCAATAATCACAAGGCCTTGTGTCATAAAGGGATTTCTATGTTGGTGACCCATTTTCTTTGCAATGAACTCGAAGTTCTTGGTAATTCTTTGGAAATTTGATTATTTTCCAACGTCTCTTTGATTATCTTGACACTTTGATAATTCACGATTCCATTCATTAAATGATAATGCTGGCATCGGTATGAATTGGTGGTGTAGTTCTCTTCTTGAAAAGCAATTTGTTAACTGATGTAAAGAGCTTTGGAATGAAAAGAATGCAGCTGTCCTTTTTTAGTACTCAACCAATTCGTTGCCACATCCTCAACTTCCCCTCTCCTCTCCACCCTGATAAAGTAAATAAATTAGTTAATAAATGAAAGGAAGCATGAACTTCATACAGGTTGCTTATGGTACTGCTTTTGGCCTATTTATTCGGGGTGTTTGCACTCCTTGACTAAACTTTATTTCTATATTTGGCCTTTCATACAGGGGTGCAAAACTCCTTGACTGAGATTTTGTGTCTTCGCCCAAGATGAGAATGGAAACTGGGATCGAAGAAAGCTTGGAAATCAGTGGTTCCCCGTCGTTAAGAGGCAAATCAGCAAAACCCAGTTTTGCTTCCTTTCCAAGGAAAAGTTTTGACTATGGTCCAGCCTGTTGACCAGTTTATCTCAATGTGTATGATTAGACCAAATGAATGGATATGTTTACCGGGTTGGACTTGGCATCTTTGACTCTGGTGTAGAGGGTAAGCCAACCTTATTCAGTACGTATTTTATGAAAATATTACGTCTGATTGTCCTTTTAGACTCAATATGGGAGCTTATAGATTAAATAGTAGAAATGAAAGGCTACATATTGGGGATATTTTATTTTCACTGGTAGAACAAGGTGCAGTTCTAATGAAACATGAATTGCGCTTGATGCTGGGTGGTTTCCATCTAAAATGCATTCAAAAAGACTAAAAGTTCAGACTATTGTTGGTGTAATCTGTTGTATTTGTGGATCTTTACACACTTCTTCTGCCTCTGAACACTTAAAAGGACGATGGCTGGATATATCTTTATTTTACCTTTCAACAAACTATGAGAAAGATGAATCAGTTAGGAAGTCATTCCTTTTATATGATTTTTTCTTTAGAAATATTTTGAACAAACTTCCTCTAAACCATCGTAACCCCTATTTACCCAGCATGGAATACTGTTTGGATGAGTATAAATACGTTAAGAAACCTCAGAGAGTGAAATTGACAGCTGGATGTATACCTACACTAACATTGCTGCCTGTGTGTCCTCGAGGAAGCTACTTTATATCGGAGAAAGACATTATGGAATTAATTGTCTTTTTTCTGTGTATGAGCAATCACCGTGCATTTTAATGTAAATTCAGATATCCTGCACTTAATATTTCCAAACTAAGTTCGACATTTTGACAATTGCAACTTCTTGGCAGTTCATGGTGTGGAATATGCATTTGGAGACCATGACTATCCAAGCAGTGGCGTTTTTGAGGTTGAACCTTGGCAATGCCTTTGCTTCAAGTTTAGAAAATCAATATTCGTCGGGACTACCTCCTTGGACCCTACTCAGGTTAGGGAGTTCATGGAAAACCATGCTGCAAGCTACAATGGTGATACATATCACTTGACTTTAAGAATTACAAACACTCACGCAAGGATGTTTGTCACAAGCTGGCAAGGAAACTGATTCCAAAATGCACCAATTGGCTTCCACGAATAGGTATACAATTCTTATCTCACTTTTCTACGCTGAGTTTCTTCTGAAATATAATAAAACCCAAAAGCATGTTTCCAGGGCTATTGAGTTCATGCTGGATTTTTTTTCTGTCTTTTGCTGCTTATGCCTTTTTAAACTCTACAAGTCTACGTTAAAAAGGGATAAAAAATACCCATGGCCTTCATTTCCTTTTTAATCTTTCTCATGAAACCTAACTGTTCTGGAAATTGGTCGTCACGGCCTAGCTTTTCTGCTGCCTTTAAAATCATTTTTGAGCTACCTAAGTTGCAGCTTTTTTGTCAAATTCAATAATGCCCCTCTTTTGCAATGCTGCTGCTTTATTTCAATTTCTCTTCTCCAACTCTGGAGGATTGAGAAGTTGTTAGCTTTCCAGGTTACTTTCAAGGTACCACTTCTTAAAATTGCAACATTCACTTGTATCATCTGGACTTCTTTTCACTGTTTTTTTTTATCTTTGTTTATCTAGTTTCATGTTGATGAGTGCATTAAGGGCATTTGTCGAGTTTTCTTAATTTAGAAAGATTTGATTTCTAAAATATTAATTACACTTATCAAAACAAGAAATAGGGCATAACTGCAAATTTCCCTTATTGATTACATGACGAGTGCCTAAAAGGCTCCTATAATAAAATCTCCATAGTAATTTGGTTTTGTCAGTAAAGGGATGTAGCAGAATGTTTTCCGGTATTCAGTGCAAACTAGATTGCGAACCTTTTGTTGTGTGTCTGTGTGCTTGTGCGTGTGCACGTAACTTAAATGAAACATTTGTTTAGTTCAGAGATGAATACATGTTCTAATAATGGTGCTCTAAATGACATGGTCTTCTTTCTTCCACAAGAAGGACCAGAAGAAGAAAAAAGAATTGTTAGTTCTTGTATATCAAAAATGACAGATCCCCAAATATAGAGAAAAGAAAATAGTACTCCTTTTAGTCCAATAATATTCTTCAGTTCTTGCTGTTGGTTACTTTCGTAATGAGGATTCCATCTGTATCTGTGCATCATAGGTTCTGCCTGCAACTTACTTCCCAAAAACCCTTAACGTCACTGCGGTAGGTTGACCCCAACTGCCAACCATGCGAAAGTGAGAAGCAGGAGGTTAATAAACAACTTCATTTGCCTGTCTACGGTATTGATGAGGCAGAAACAGTTTCCATTTCCTCATTATTGCTCCGTTCTCCCTTGAGAGGCTGTCTACTATCTTGGGAACTCAAAAAGTCTAACAATGTCTCCTTGAAGGAAAGGTGAGAGAATGCCAGGACTGAATTGCAGCGCAAGTAATCACTGTGCTCTGGGATGTTCAGTGTCTGGTTATGTGTATAGGCTCAAGCACTGTGGCTTCTCACATTTGCTTATGCTGCTCTGGTTAGAAATGAAGCCTTTTGCCAAATTGTGGGACATGTTTATGAATTCCCTAATTCTCTGCAGAAGACAATCATATGAACTCGGAGAGAGTGATCTGTCTACAATTAGGATTCTATGAATAAGCGGTGTGCTTGTTCCCTAGGTTTTCTGTACCAATCTCTTGTAAAGCATGTGCTTACAAGCTCTGTGCCAATGGAATGAGAAAGGATTCTGCGTGTCCATCTTGTAAATGTGCTTACTCTCTTTGCCTTACAGGTTCAATCATCTTGACTCTTGAATGAAGAAATTCTGCACTTATCCTCCCATCGGAAGTTATTACTTTTTAAGCGGTCTTTGACAAGGAAAAGGTTTGGATCTTTTTTTGGAATCCTTACCCAAGAAGTCTGCTTTGGTCGTCTTCAAGATGGTTGCATCGTTTTAGAACTGGCTTCAATCATCTCACGAATGCCTCAATTTGTGTTAGACAAATTTGCATGAAATACGGTGAATGTTATTCTATGAGTAGCTGTTGCAACATGAATAATTCTTTTCGCTCATATTCTTTCTTGAAGTACAGCATAACATTGTACTTGTCTTAAGTTGCAATGATGATGAGTGGATCAATTTTGGGTTCCACCAGTAGAATTCCCTTCAACTCCATGGAACTTAAGTATATACTCATGGATATCTGCATTATCGTCTCTCAATTGCAACGCAAATTAGACTCCATACTTTTTAAAAACCAAGATAAGATCCTGGCTGAGATGGTGTCGTTGGGACTCTTTCTTGGCTGGTAAACTGTGGGGGTTAGGGAGCTGCAGGATTCAAGAATCAAGACCCAGTAAAGTAACAGAAGAAATATGCCATGCCACGCTGCATTCGCCACTTCTCAAGTGTTCACAGCAGTGAAATTACCGAATCTCATGAGAACTCTTCTAAGCAGCCATTTGATGCTTCTCTTAAAAATTTAGGTCGTGAAGTTTTGATTTCTTTCTTTTCACATGCGCACATTTGTGCCGGCGCGTGCAAGTGAGGAGTTTCACATGAGATGCCGTACAGAGCGATTAGTGTTTCGTTTTAATGAGTAGAAAAGACTCATCCGACCAGGCGGTCCAGCCCCTAACTTGAGGATGGAAATGTCCCGAATAAAAGTTTCAGTGAGATCTAACTAACAGATATTATCTGAGAGGTCAAGATTTGCAGGCGATATATACATAACATATTGAGCGCCCACGGATAAAGATTAATGTCGATATGGAATTGTGACTACCACTCCCAAGCTTAACCTACAGGCGGACTTAACGGCTGTTCCCTTTTGCTTTGGCTATACAAGAGAACATTCAAATTACAGTAAATCAAACTGCAAAAATAAAAACAAATGGCCAAATTCAAAAATGCTGCGCTAGTTAGACCGGCAAAAACCTATGGTTTGGAAAATACATTTTGATCGAGTTCAGTGTATGTATTCTAGTTGTGCAAAGGAATTTCACAATGATTTCTATATTGTTTGATTTATTAATGCAATCGAGTAATAACACACAGACAGCGAATCCAGACCAGCATTGGCAAATCAAACCTGCAGGACAAAGAAAGAGAAGCTTCAGCATTACGAATGCATATTGCTGCCTACAAGATTTTATTTAGGGGCTTTGCATAATTCAAAAAGTAGGCCAACACAACCCTTGGAAAAGTTGCATTAGCATCACTACCTCCAATTGCATTTCAGGCGTTATTTCAATTTTTCATTAGCAAAATTTGCTGTGAGATGCAAGGTTAACGGTATCCATTTCCTTGAATTGGATATAATGATAATCTTTGCTTTGGCTGCAAGAGCCAGATCAAATATCAGCCTTTAGAAAACTCAACTGGAACAGGAAATCGATGGGGGCGTTGCCATGAAACAATCAGTCTTCTTTCTGATGCAAAAAACTAGGCAGGCTACTATTCCCATTAAGAGCTGCATGATGTACATGCTTCTCAGTAAGGCCAATATCTGACAGAACCAAATTACCCTGAGGGCAAAACAAACCAATATTTCTGAATCAGATGACATTAATGTTGCGAAACATTCCTTAAACCAAAGCATTTGTACACAGCTTAGTTGCAGCTATATGACATCAGCAAAATGTAGCTGTTTCGACCTAGTTCTTCATAGCCTTTTCATTTTCGGCCATAAGGTTCTCAAACCATTGAGAATGTGCAGCAAAAGGTAAAATAAGGAGCGTGGATCTTCCATAATATGAGTTTACCATCTCTTACAGAAATACACAAGGGACTGAAAACATTCGGGTGTTCTGATCACTGAACGCAAGGCCTTGTGTTTTGTTTCATAAATAATTAGGTTGGGATGAGGTAACTGGTATCTCAAGTGAAGCTTCTTTTTTTTGCTGAACCTTCTACTGTGAGCTTTCAAGTCTTATTTAATTGGTACTTATTAAAACGCACCCCATTGTCTATTATTCATAATGATTGGGTTAGTAGAAGAGGATCCTGAGTCACATTTGCTTATCCGAAAGAATATAACAAGATAGGCCTATCTTCATTACGAAGAAAGGCAAGAGAATGGAGTAATGATGCTTCCTTGCACTGATCCTTTTCCTCCATGTTTTACCAAATTGCATTTTGCCTAAAAATTTATAGTTCGCACTCCTGATATGTTTGAATAAGTTTGACACTACTTAAGGGTTTATTCAGCTCAACTCCATCAACTCTTCCACATTCACGGGATAGATTCTGAGTCCTGGGGGCATGAGATGTGTGGTGCAGGAGAAAAGGAGTCCTTGCTTAGTCCACTTGGCATGGAAGTCTTGGTAAGGGACTCGGTTCATTGATTCAACATACCAAATCCCGTTGAGGCTGTTGCGCAAGGGAAGTGGCGTGGGGTTTTGGGGTTTCGACTTTGCCATTTTGGTATCAAAATGCACCAGCAAATGGGCATTACCATCGTTCTCTTTAGAGCTTCGCATCTTTGTTTTATCAGCAAACAAATCTTAGGAAGTAGCTGCAACTTCATTGGGGATGAGATAATCAGACTACTGCTTTTTTCCGATGCAGAATCTGTGCTGTCATTATGGGTGATATAATGGGTGAAAGGTGGAAGCACTGGGAGTCTTTTCTCTCTCGTTTACTACTTTGTATGTTGCCTCTGCCTCATATTAGAGTTCACGTCCTCTCTCATAGGTTCCTGGAACTGTTATGCATTGAGGTTGGAGATAAAGCAATGATCTTGAGTAGGCTAATATGTACCGAAGGAAAAATTTAAGATGAGTCAGATTAACAATTTGAAGTTGCAAAGGCGTTTTTGCTCGATGTTTTGCCCAGTGGCTCCACTAAAAATAGCTGCAGCAAGAGATTACCTTTGAATGATCTTGGCTCTAGCTATGATTCTTTTCCAGGATTACTTTTTTCTTCTCTTGGCTCTAGCTAGGATTCTACTGATAGTTTTTTCAACCGCAAATCTAGTAAATAGGTCAACTCTAGCATCTTTTTGTATATACACTGGGGTTGCTTCTTGAGGGTTAAGCTATGTGATGCAAACTATTCCAGAAAAGGATTGTCTGCTAGGTCCTCTCGATAAGGAAGTCGGCCCCCTGAGTTGCCAGAATCGGCATTTCCATGTTCAACAGCCGTTGATGTTGCATGCTTAATAGGGTCATCAGTAAATGTCACGACAGTGTCTTTTCGGAAAGTTAAGTAGATCACTGCAATGATGTAGATGGCCATGAGCAGGAACACTAGGATTCCAATGAAAACGTCGGCGACTTTCGGAAGGCTGCTGTGGATTGGCCAGTTGACAAAGCCCATACTAAGGTAATAGATGTTGATAGCAATGAGTCCCATTCCTAGTATCCAGGAGATCAAAATAATCTGCATCGACAGATGCAAAAAAATGGGATTGTCATTTGGCTCATAATTCACATGGTTTCTGCATTACTTCCGGTTCTTGCATGTTTTTCCAATTGATATCTCTTTAGGACTTCTGAAATAAAGAACCAAGTTTAAAGTTCAACCGTGTGAAGATCAAAAGACAAACTTACGTAGATTTAGTTTTTGTAAGGTCCCATCTTTGTTGCAATGATATTGAACTGAGGAGTGGGATAAGAGCAAATGGAAGCTCAAACGATAGAATCATCTGAAAAACAGCATCAATTTCATCATATAACAACAAACGGAATGAACATAAAATGCCCACATAACTTCACCTGATGATGATAGAAAGAGTTCAAGTTTAGGAGTGGCAGGGGATGTTGTAGGAATTTGCATACCAACGCGATGATAGTAAGCCTACCGGCTCTTGAAGATCCGCTGATGGTAGAGACAATGAGACTCGGTGTAATGGCAATGCATCAAGTCACTAGGTTCCGTTTCCACTTCTTCATTTTGAGTTCCAAGAATCCCTACGCAATTAACCAACACACCAGAAAAATCAGATTTGTTCGAGTGTTCACTTTGAACAGCCAATTACATGATACTTTTTAATTACCAACCTGCAAGATGTATTGGCCTGCATAGGTTCCTGTGATTGCGGAGCTTTGCCCTGAAGCTAGCAAAGCAATGGCATAAATCGTCGAGCTAGATCTTCCTAACACATTCTGAAAGCACATGTATATAGGACAATAATAAGAATCTTATTCCTAGTTAGTGGTGTTATCTTGTGGTCCAACTGTTTTATAGTCAACCTTAGGAATTGGAACCTTATGGAAGAATGAAGCAGAATTGAGAGTTAAGACACCGCATTGATCTGCATTCTTGCTCGAAAGATTGTGGCCCGAGCAGATGGGCTAGACATGGACATAACGACGACGTTGATCAAGAATGCCATGAATAGTGCGAACTCAATTTCTATGAGGAAAAATCAGCACGCGTCCAACATAGATCAATGAGTAAAATAAAAAGTGCAAGGATTTTCTTTTGAATAATTGAAAAAATAATTGCATGTTTAAAGCATTGACTAGACATTTTTCTTAATAAAGTAAAAGAGGGAAATTTGCTTGTTTCTTGATTAACCAAAAGCATGTCCCGAGAAATTGAACGCACCAAATTGCCATATTATATACGTTGAGGGAGCAAGCAATCGAATAATAAAAAAGAAAGAACAAAAAAATAAATCGAACAACAGATTTATGTGGTTTGATCGTAGTGACCTAAGTCCACAGGCGACAAAAAATTCCACTATAAATCGCGCAATACAATAAAGATTATAATCACACTCAAATCATTCAAACATTCTTTGTGTTTTATAGCCCATATTTACATTCAATAACTCACATAGTCTTTAACTTCATAATTCCTCACGAATTATCTCTCAATTTCATAAAGAAATCAACAAATCTTACCACAAGATTTTATTGGCTTCAACACTAAAAGCTCTCAGGATGTAATTCACGAAGAAGCCTCTTTGATACTCTTCACAAAGAACATCCCCTTTTTAGACAAGAATTGGATTCAAAATAGGAAATTTCTTTTTAGGAAACCTTCTCTAATTAGGAAACTTATTTAAAATAGGAAACTAACTTAAATTAGGAAATTTTCTTTTTCGAACTCAAACTCGAGACATATTTTAATAATCTTTACCTTGGCTCGATATTTGAACCAAGTCACTGCTACTCTCACACAGCTCCACATGGGCTCAACCACCATAGACGTATTCCAAGTCCAAGCTTCAGTTGAATTTCGCCATAACCGTGAACCTCATAAGAACACCAACTCCACTTGCACTTTTCACTACTCCACAAAAATTTTCTGACATAACCTCCTCTACCATACACAAAGCAAAATTATCGTTGCATCTATATCTGCCAAGAGATTGAGCATGTTCATTGTCAATATCAGTAGTTTCAACTCCACCTTAAGCTGTGTCAATTATTTCATTAGTACCTGCTACCTTAGGAGTTTTTTGTTGCAACTCCACCTCAAACTGAACATTGTCCATTCATATAAACATTGTTATAATCACTCATTGCTAGAAGTATTTGAGACTCATCAATTGTAACTTCTTTGCTGAAATAGGTGAATTTAATTCTAGATATCACAACCGATAACTCCGCTCACCTTGTGCATGATCTAGGAACATGCACTTTTTTGCCCTTCCATTGAGCTTATCACTCACTCAAACATAACATGGGCAACCAAATAATTTAAGAACAAAATAATCAAAAGTGTTACTTGACCACACTTCTTTGTGAGTCCAACATCTAATTGCAGTCAATAGGGATCTATTTACCGGGCAACTTGTCGTATTAAGCGTGTCCGCTAGAAATCTTTTAGCTATACCATCTCTTGAGAGCATTTTATGGGCCGTCTCTAGTAATGTTTTGCCCATCAAATTTGTTCACTAGCACTAGTGCAATGTTTCACCATGCTTTCCTTTATGTAGAATTTGTTTAGTAGCTTCAAGAAAAACTCCATGCTACTACATGTTTGATCATTTTATTGATGTCTTTTTCGATCAAAGCCCTCAACTGCCTCATCCTAACAACAACATTAAACTTGTGCCTCAATACAAACACTCAAGTCTTCCTCGAGTAGTCATCAATAACTGTAGTATAAACCTAGCACTCTTCCTTGAAAGAAACCACGACAACTTGCGAACATCCAAATGAATTAACTCTACAATCTCTGTGGTTTCTTTAACAATCGTATTGAATTGCATTTTTCGTCGTTTACCTAAGTTGCAGCACCTGCATAGATTCAATTCACCAGCAACATAATCACATAGCAGATTCCTTTCACTTAGAATCTTCATACTTCTCTCGCTAATGGGCCATAAATGCATACGCCACAATTCAGTTCGTTAGCAATCATACTGAATTGCATTTTCCGCTGTTTACCTAAGTCATAACACCTACATACATTCAGTTCGTTAGCAACATAAGTATACAGCTGATTCCTTTTGTCACGCCCCGTACCCCACGAAGCGCAAACATCCCTCTCTGGTCGATTATGGTGCAACACTCCCAGGAAGCGTCGCCGACCCACACTTATTTAGAGATCAAACACAAGCGGAAGCATATATATAAATACACACACACCCTGATAATAAAATACATGAGGCCAAGGTAGTACAACTAACAAACAACACCTCTGAAAGTATGTATACTAATATTATCAAAGAAAACTTTTTACACAATTCATTTATACAATAGCAGAGAAAACACACAGTCAGCAGCCACACACCCTGATAATAAAATACATGAGGCCAAGGTAGTACAACTAACAAACAACACCTCTGAAAGTATGTATACTAATATTATCAAAGAAAACTTTTTACACAATTCATTTATACAACAGCAGAGAAAACACACAGTTAGCAGCCACTCAGTCAAAAGGGGTCAGCGTATAGCACTTCGGCTCCTCAGCTTCCACGACCATGGCTGCAGGTCCGTCCCCATAAGGGTGCACACTAGAGGACCGCTGGATGAACTGCGATATACCAAAAAGAGGCATTCTCCTCGGCATCCTACGGATGGGAGTCTGAAATGTTTCGGTTTACACAATTGTGAGACGAATCTCAATGAGTTCAACCCTTAAACCTAGGCTAGGCTAGCGTGCAATTTCTTGACCGAAAACAAGTAATTAAATCACAATACACAATAATTAAACCATTCTCTAATCTTGCAAGTTAAACAAATCAACATATAATACTCACGGCGCATACGTGGCACATATTATCACACGTACGCCAATCGCATGCTCACGTACCGAGTCTCACATACTCACATGCCAGTTGATGGATGTTCATGCATGCAAATGTCGTGAACATGTCATCTATATTTCCCGGCCCACTGGTCCACACTGGCACATTGGCAATTGCCCAATTTATTATTAATTACGACTCGAGTCCACAATAATCACGGCCCGGTGCGTCTAGCCTGCTCCAAAGTGCACGAGGCGCAGCAACCGATCTGGCCCAATGTCTCTAGCCTGCTTCAAAGTGTATGAGGCGCAACACTGTTCTCCTTGCGAACTAGAGTTTGCTTTAAAGTGCATGAGAATGGTTGCCTTCCGGATGTACCGGGCATTGTCCTGCTTCAAAGTGCATGAGGACGGTATCGACCCGAAGGTCCTTAGGTGATCACACAACTCATTATTATTTGAACCTAGCGTATGACGCTTCGAGGTATTTTAGGTGATCACACAACTCATGACAGACACGCATTCTCGCACAAGTTCATCACATGCCTCACTCTCGGCATACATAATGCGTGTCCATGTTATGCAATGCAATGCACCATGATTGCCAATTAAATTCAAACACTCTATATCACAACACGTGCTCAATTGGCCCAATTAATATCGTGTGGCTCAACATGCGATTCACAATTCCATAATTAATTTCAAATCAACAGTGTCCAATCGCACTCCACAAAAATTAGCCACATAACATGCGACATGGTAGTACACAATCAATCACAATTAAGCACGAATTACATACAATTAATCGACCCGGGCACACTCGATAATTTCCAATGGGCTCTTAAAATTGGTCGTTTAATCCAATTAATCTCCCCAAATAATTCTCATTAATCCACTAAATTTTTCCGATAATAATTTCAACTAATCGGTCATCCACCCAGTTTGAAATATGCACCAATAATACCTAAACCATTCCGAAAAAAACGCACTATTAGTCTTAATCCAGGTTTAGAAATTTTACTCACTTAATCTAAGGTCACGATGACGGGGAACGGCGGCCGATCACTGGTGAACAGTGAAACCGGCGGCGAAATTCCCGACGGTGTACGGACGGGGTGAACAGTGATCCGTATGGGGGACGCTGTGAACAGTCTTTCCGTATGGACGCTGTACGGACATGCTGGGAACGGTGGCCGGAGAGGTGCCGATGACGGCGGCGACGGCCGTACGGGACGGCAGTGAACATTGTCTGTATGGACGGTGAACAGTACCGTACGAGGACACTGTACGGCCGGGGTTGGACATAGACGTATGGACGAGCTGGACGCCTGGTGTCAACGGAACGACGATCGGAGCTCCGGCACTGTTCACCGTCCAGTTCACTTGCGATCGTTTAGTTCAAGTTCAGGACTGGTTGGCCATGTGCACTTTTGGTCTTGCAGAATCACTTGCAATCCATTTGTACATCGTTGGCCTTGGCCAAACCCAATCCATCACTTTTCTTAATATCGATTCACCCTGGTTCAAAATATTTTCTCATCATTTCTCGTAATCGGTGTCCAAATTAATGATCGGGTCTCTGGTCCACGTACCATTTTCTAGTTAGCCATACCATTTTGGTCAGTATCCCGAGAGTGATCAGCTCTAGGCGAGACTTACTAAAATGAAATACAAAATAATGTCAATTTTATTGATCCCGGAATTACATCGAAATTCGAGCTGTTACACCTTTCACTCATAATCTTCATGCTTCTCTTGTTAATGTGCCATAAATGCATATGCCACAACTCAGTTCGTTAGCAATCATACAAAATTACATTTTTCACGATTTACCTAAGTCATAGCACCTACATACATTCAACTCGTTAGCAACATAACCACATAATAGATACATTGGACGTCTCCACGGCGAAATTCGTCACTATCTCACCTTGAAGCTCATATATACTACTATGCTCAATTCCTTTGATTATCACAAAGGTATTTCGAATGATTTTTAGAATTCCATCTTCTAAATTGTACTGACACCTAGTTGAATCCAGGGCACTCAAGGAAATCAGGTTCTTTTTCAACTCCAGAACATGCCTTACTCTAGTTAATGTTCTCATAATACCATCATGCATTCTGATTTTAATATCGCCAACGCTACAACATCACATTCAATGTTGTTCCACAACTGTACTTTACTACTATCCATGCATTGACAAGTAGTAAACCGATTCCTATTTAGAGTAGCGCGAAACAAACAACCAAAATCTATAATCCATCCACCAAATGATGAATAATGAGTGATAGGCAAGATAAAATCAGCACTATTCAAATTACCATCACTTACAACTGCAACATCATCAGTAGACTAAATTCTAATTTCCTTACCCTTGTCAATTTTTAGCTTATGGCAATCCATTCTAAGATGTCCCATCTTGCCACAACTCCAACAGTTAACACCACCAGTCTTAGGCTGACTATGTCTATTCGGGTTTATACTACTTTTGCTAACACGTGTATTAGTTCTTCCTCTATTTCACCTACTAAAGTAGTAAACACAGATTCACCAGATTCTCTTTTACGATGTCGTCACTTAGAATCAAATCACGAACCCAATCAAATGTGAAACTTGTTAACCCATAGGAATTATTAACGGTAGTAACAGTAGTATTTCAACTATCAAGCAATGAGGATAATAGTTTCAAAGCACGTACCTCATCTTTAAAATCAATCTTAACTGAATTCAATTGACTAACGATCACATTGAATTCTTTGATTTGATCGACAACCGATGCACATTTGCTCATCTTTAAGTTCAATAGACATCACATCAAATAAACTTTGTTGATCACAGAAGGCTTATCGTACATATCCGACAGGGCTTTCATCAAAGCCATAGTGGTATTCTCTTTCACGATGTAAAACGAGACATTATGAGACAACGTTAAGTGAATAGCACCCAATGCTTGTCTATCCATCAATTCCCCTTCAACTCACCTCATTGACTCAGGTTTCTCCTCGAATAAGGGCAAGTGCAAATTTCTCTGATATAGATAATCTTCAATCTGCATCTTGTAGAAACCAAAATCCTTCTCTTCAAATTTATCGATTTTCACATTTCCTTATTCTATCGCCGCTAATTCACTTCAACTTAGCCAAGCTATCTCTAGAGTTCAATATAAGAGTTCAACAACCAATTTCGAATCACAGTTCAACATCCAAATGTCAAAATACACACTAAATCACAACACATCAAAAACAAAGAGCAAACGCGGAAACTTTTCTCATAATATCTTAGAGACTAGTCGATGGGAAGATATGTAGTTAGTTTAGCCGATTTACTGGATGGGCTGATGGTTCAGAGGGTTTAAATGATAAAGGTCCAAAAGGTGCAAGTGGTTCAATCATTGCTCAATACTTTATGAGAGCTAATTAATCTTTCCTTCAATGTTTGCAGTGTGGATTGCTGCAAGTTGCACATCAGTTCTGATTTGTATATTCAAATTGTTGATTCTTGCTTCCATCTTGTCCTTCAGCTCCTGGATTCCTTCTTTAAGTTCATTTATGAGTTCCCTGATTTCATTCTAAACGGCTGCTTGCCTCTACCTCAGATCTGTAATAGCTGCATGATCTAACATAGATGATGAGACATTATATCCAGAGAGAGTGTTGGTAGTCTGAATGTCAGTAGATTCTACTTGCTTCTCCTTTCCTTTCTGTTGGGCTTCAAACGGAACATTTCCATATTCATCTCCTTCAAGAGGGAAATCTGTAGATGTTGTTTCTGAAGGGTTTGCCTCTTGTGCGTTCTGAATTTGCTCCTCCTAAATGTCAGCTAGTTTAAAGCTAGTTTCCTCGACATTTTGAGCATTATCTTGCCCATACTCCTCCTGCCTTTCAGCCTCTATAATATTTTCATGCTCAAGCTCCTCCTGTCTCCTGGAGGGTCCTTCTTCGAAGAACTGAATATCTTCAGTTTCTTTTTGTGCAGTGACCATTTACTCTTGCTGATTCTCCATCACAATTTTGTTGATGAGGTCACTAAGTGATTGCATCAAGCTTTCATCCTCATTTCTCAGCCTTTGAATTTCTAGCTAAGTTGCAGTATACCTGTCTACATGAGCTTTATGCTTGGCTTCTTCATTAAGTAGCCATTACGTAAACTTTATTTTCTCAAGGCTTCTGTCGTTAGCTTGAGATTGCTCATTAGATTTTTCATATGATATCTCCATTTCATCACAATTTCTAGCCATAACTTGTCTTCTTTTTGCCGGTCTATCTGATCTTGAGGCATTCTTCTTCACTTTCCTCTTTCTCACTAGAGGTTCGATCGACTCCTCCTCATCAGGTTCAAGAAATATATTAACATAGCCCTTGTTCTGTTTATTCATAAGCTCTAATGGAACAATTTCACCCTTCTTATCCTTCCAACTCTCTCCATCAAACCTATATCCCATTTTAGTGATCATAAGTGCTCCTACAGTCATGGTTTGAAGAAGTTTGCCTTTGAGTTTCGCAGGAATGGGAATTTTGAAGTACTCAAAAATAGTAGTAATCAGAGCTTCATAAGGAAGTTGACCTTTGTTCTTCTTGACAGATTTGTACATTTGTAGAAGGATCAAATAGGACAAAGAAATAGGAAAAATGTTTTGAATTGCCCAAATCAGCTTTGCATCATATCTAGAGACATTAGTTTTAGAGGATCCTTTGGGTTTGAGATAGTTTATGATTATTTTGTACAACACAATTGTTGTGACCTAAAAAATTTTCATTTTTCGGGCTAATGGATTATTAAGACTAAGCTTAACTCGGGCTCTCCCAAACCCTACCAATTCGCAACTTAGGGTTTAAGTCTTTAACATGCAAATATTTTCATGTTTGGAGTCGTCACTAATCATTTTGCGGTAGGTCGATTAGAAACCTAAATAAAACATAGGGAGATATGTTTTATTCTTACGAACCAGAGATTCTAAGCCCAGGGACTTGATTACGCTATATCTAGTCTAACGCCCTTTCGGTTCCTTTTCTTTTCAAAAATATTTTGGCAGGTAGTTTGGATTCATTTCAACTTAGTTGCTAACATGTGAGGTATTCATGCGGGTGCGCAAACCACCAATTTAACACCCAAAAAAGCATTAAATAAATTGCAAGATCGGAAGAATTACTTACCTCATAGCAACGCAAACATCTGCATTATTAGCTAGAAAATCACATTGACACCCTAATATGATTTCTAATTAACAAGCAATTCACTCAATTTCTTTTTGAATTTTCACTTATTTAAATGAAATATAATCTATATGCAATGACGTGCAAAAATGACATGTGATTAATGCAACTTAACATGCAAACTATATGACGTGCGATGACGTGACCTATTTCTAATGACGGGTAAATGATTTATTTTTGGCATTTTCTCACTGAAATTCGGAATAAAAAATATGCCTAAATTAACATGCAACCTATGATGACTTAATCTATCCTAACATGACTTATTTTTGCGATTTTTGTTAAAATTCGGAATAATAAATTACTTAAATTAAGAATGCAATCTATCCTAATTTAATCTATCCTAAGATGACTCTTTTTGGGTTTTTTTTAATGAAAATTCGAAATTAAAAAAAATGACCTAAATAATCTATTAAGACTGCAATATTACTTAATTTAAACTAGGAAATAGATTATCTCAAGTCCTAATTTAAATTAAATAATTACTCTATCTTCTAGATATATTTATGATTCCCTAAACATGCAAAACTTTAATTCAAATTCTAACCGATATTTTTTTGAATTTTCTTTTTTATTTGAAAAGGAAAAAACAATTTAAACAGAGATAATATCCACATTCAAAATGTCCACGCGATCCGCCAGATTTGTTTTAAACTCGAATTAGGCACAAAAATCAAACTATCGGTCATATCCATAGAGTTATAGATATTGACGGAAAGTTGATCATTCGAATTTGGAAAACAGATAAAAATCATTATTGTATCCAAGTGGTTATGGATAAGATAATAATTTTCCGTATCGCCGCATATCGTACCTTAGGGATAAGGTTGGATAGTTGTCCAGATACGTTGCTAAATTCGGAAATTTTCCTAATTTTGAATATTTCTAAATATTGCGAATATCATAAATATTATCCTATCTAAATATCCACACGATATTTACGAAATATTCCAAACACTCAAATTAGGAAATTTAATATTTTGAAAATTTACCGGATAATATCATTACCTAATTTGCAGATAATTCTCAAGTTTGAATTGTTTCGGGATGAGCTTGCGGATTGGGATAGGACAACCAGCGTCGGTGATGTCGGGACGGCGGCGTGCGGCGGGGCTGCTCTGGAGGGTTCACCGGGTGGCTGGTGAGCGACGCGGCCACGGCACGGCAACAACACGGCTGTTTGGACAGCGATGGTACAACTCCAGTGGTGGTGCGGTGGAGCTCTGGTGGTGCTCCGGTGCGGCGTGGAAGAATGGCGTGGCGCGGCGTCGGTGGCGATGCACGAATGGCTCCAGGCGACGTCTCTCGATACTAATCTTGCACTGGACCCAAGTGTGCAAAGAATAGCATTTCTTCAAGGCTGTGGGAATGTCTGCAACTTTGCAGGGAGAAGCAATGACAAGAGAGGGACTAGCTGGCGTCTATCACGAATTGGAATGTGTCATCGTGCAAGGGCATCTTGGCAAATCAGTAAAGTCGTTGTGGTGGCTGGCTGGAAGTTTACTATTGGCATTGGATGAAGGTTGCAGTCGAATTCTTCGTTGAAGTCAACGAAACACCAAGGAAAAAGGAGATCACTTTTCCTTTCTTCCCTTTTTTTTTACTCTGCCCTGTTTTCTCTTCTTTTGTGTGAAGTGAAGCGCCCCCACCTTTTACTTTTCTTCCCTCGATTGTAGCTTTCTCTTTCAATTCTTCCTTTTCTCTGTGTGTCTACGCCTTCTACATGTGAGTTTACGTATTATGCATGGCCGAAATGCACGTGAAGGTGGGGGCTCGTCAGGATCAGCTTGGGTTGATGTTTCACTACAGGGACACCGAAGAGAGCAACGTTAGCAAAAGACCGCACGAGATGCCCAGAAAGTTTCTGAGTTGGTTGGACGATCGCTGGAACTCACGTTGGCGGGGTTCGCTCAACACGATATGAATGTTGGTGGAGCGCAATGGCGGAGGGGCGCAAACGGCGGTGGCGGTCGTTGGTCTTCCTCTCTCTCTCTTTCTGAAAATTCTGATATGAAAAATTGTGAGCTCCTTCAAAAATCTAACCTAAACATATTTATATAATGCTAATATAGGTCAATTAGATGGGCTTGCTAGTCTTAATGGGCTTAAACTTGGGCTTAGGTTCTTAATTTAATTTAACTAAGCTGAATTAACTTGGGCTTTTAATTAATTAAGCATAATGGGCTAAATTAAGCTCAAACTAAAATGACCGGGCCCGTTTGACTTGTAATTCTTGGCCCTTGCATTCTGAGCGAGCCGAGTCCCATTCGATAAATTTTAAACTCGTTCTCCATCACCAATCCGATGCAAAATGCAATTCAATTAAAATGAACTTAAACTATATGTTATGCAATTTAAATATTTTTGTTTAGGGGTTAATATTTAATCTCTAATTTTTATGCAAATTACAACTCAATGGTGAGTTGAATTTAGGTGTCAAGTTTAGAGGAAAAAGAATATGAGATACGTGAGATGTTAAACCTCTAATAAAAGATGAGTTACTAGACAAAGATCGGTATGCCAAATCAACATTAGTAGGAATGAAAAAAAAATTAGTATGTGTTACTCCTTGTGTGAGAGAGAATACATTCTTTGAAAATCAAGATTCTCAATCAGCTTCTGAATCTTGATATTAAAGTTTTCGAAGAAATTGAAGTCTACTACCCTGTTATTCATGACTCATCTAGCTAAGAGAGAGTTGTAGGCAATCTGATATGTTTTGTTTATGAACAAACTGTCTTTTTTCTTGTCATCAGGGGGAACACTAGAAATAGACATGAACTCAGTGTATAATTTTTCGTCATTGTCCTCTTTTCTAAAGTCAATGTTCTTGCTTTTCTCTCTAGTCTGGAGTTCCTCCTCACCAACAAATTCATTTGCATCAACATTCGACTTTTCTTTTTCTAAAGATCCCTTTCTTTTCTGTCGTAAGAGTTTTCTTAACAATAGATGTCTCTTTAAGTACAATACCCTTTTCAACAACAGGTGTTTTTTCAATCCTCATGCCGCTTTTATATTCTTCAACAACCTCTCTTTCAGATAGAAAACCTAGTGTCTTACATATTGCATTGACGGTGCTTTGATCATTTCGATTTTCTTGAAGTATTTTCATGGCCTTTATCAGTTGTCTTGCTCTACCAAAACGATCACACTCATGGACAGGGATTCTCGAAGATTTCTTACCTTCAGACGACTCCTTGTCAGAGCCCGTGTCGAAGATGTCGATCTTCTTTGGTTCTCCATCGTGTTTTGCCCTAGTGAACATTCCGGCGAGACGATTTGATCTTTTAGAGCCCTTGGTTCCTTTCTTTGATTCAGAGGTCGACTTAGGTACCATTGAAGAGATTTTAGATTTCGGAAGAGAAAGATGAGATTTTTAGGATTTCAGTGAGGAAATTGTGTGTTCGTGAGAGAGTGAAAACGAGAAAGAAGAAGAATGGTTTAAACTGAGAAATGCAACATATCGGTTCTTATAAAACCCTTTTTGGAAACTATCAATTGACATTTAATGGAAATTTCGGAAATTGTATTTCGAAAATTTTGGGATTTTAATTCCCAAACGGTACCATTCAATACAGCTTATTTCAAACAATCATATCATTCAAATATATGAGAGATACATACCCTTTATGAGATGAGTTACGCGCCAAAACCAAACGCTTCAAATATGTGCTTGATCAAACAAGTCATCAGATGCAATGTGAGTTTATACTGCATAGCTCAATAAAGCGGGTTAATAATGTTTAGTTTATCTCTAATAAGCTCAAAAGTTTTCTTTTCTAGAGGTTTTATACAAATGTCAGCTAATTGCTATTTAGTTTCTATGAATTGAACATTAATATCTCCTTTTAGAACATGATCATGGATAAAATTATGCTTAATATCGATATGCTTAGCTCTTGAATGCAGAATAGGATTCTTGATCAGATTAATAGCGTTGGTATTGTCACACTTGATCTCCACAATTGAGTCTTTGATTGAAGTTTTTCAATTGTTGCTTCATCCAAAGGATTTGAGCACAACAACTTCCAAGTGAGACGTATTTGTTTCTGCTATAGAAAGAGTTATGGTTTGTTGCTTCTTTGAATACCAAGAAATAAGCATGTGTCCTAACAATTGACACATTCCTAAAGTACTCTTCCTGTTTATCTTACAACCAGCATAATCAGCATCAGAATATTCAATGAGAGTAAAATTTGATCCCTTTAGATACCACAACCTAAGTATAGGATTGGTGTCAACATATGTGACAATTCGTTTGACTGCAGTAAGATGAGATTCATTTGGTTCTGATTAAAATCTTGCACACAAACAAACATTGAACATAATATCTGGTCTTGAAGTAGTTAAATATAAAAGTAAGCTAATCATGCTTCTATATAATTTTTTGTCTACTGGTTTTCCTTTTTCATCATTGTCTAATTTAATGGAATATGACATTGGAGTTTTTGTCTTTTTGCAATTTACCATACCAAACTTTTTCGTAATTGCCCTAGCATACTTTTCTTGACAAAGAAATGTGTTATTTTGGGTTTGTTTAACTTGTAAGTCAAGGAAGAAAGTTAACTCCCTCATCATGCTCATTTCAAATTCACTTTGCATCATTTTGAAACAATTCTTACACAATTTTTCATCTGTAGAGCCAAAAATAATATCATCTACATAAATTGAAACAATTAAAATATCTTTACCTTTTCTTTTGATGAATAGGGTAGTGTTTATGTTACCTTTTGTGAGTTCATTTTGTTCCAAAAAGCTACTCAGCCTTTCGTACCAAGCACGTGGTGCTTGTTTGAGACCATATAATGTTTTCTTGAGAGTATATACCTAATCAGGCTTGTGAGGCTCTTCAAAACTTGGAAGTTGTTCTACATATACTTTTTCTTTGATGTAGTCGTTTAAGAATGTGCTTTTGACATCCATCTGAAACAATTTGAACTCACAGAAACAAGCTTAAGCTAGTAAAATTCTTATTGCTTCTAACTTGGCCACCAGAGCATACGTTTCATTGTAATCTATACCTTCTTTTTGTGAATATCCTTTAGCCACAAGTCTCGCTTTATTCCTGATGACTTTTTCTTGATCATCCAGTTTATTTCGAAATACCTATTTTGTTCCAATAACTGAGTGATTTTTGGGTCTAGGAACGAGTTCTCATACTTGATTGATCTTAAATTGTAATAGTTCCTCTTGCATGGCTTCAATCCAACTTTCATCTTTCAAGGCTTCTTCAACATTTTTTTGTTCGACTTCAGAGATAAAAACCAACGTATTTATAACTTCTTTTGCCTTTGCTCTAGTTTTGATTTCTTCATCTAAATTTCCAATGATGAGGTCTTTAGAATGACTGGATTTATGCGTCTAGTTTTTGTTGAATCTTTCATCGTTCTCATCATCGGAATTTGATGATTCTTCATTATTTTATTGGTTTGATAATTCCTAAGTTTCATCAGATCTTTAATTCTGATCACTTCCACTTACCGTTAATTCATCAAATGCTTTGTTAGATTCTTCAAATATTGGATTTTCAGTGTCAGAGTCATCTTGTTGAGTTTGAATTGAATCTTCAAACTTGACATTCAATGATTCTTCCACTGTTTGAGTATTTTTGTTGTATACTCTGTAAGCTTTGCTTGTAGTTGAGTATCTAAGAAAAATTCCTTCATCTGACTTTTCATCCAACTTATTAACATGATCATTAGGATTTTTAAGAATAAAACATTTACATCCAAATATTCGAAAGTAAGAGATATTATGAATTTTACCTTTGAACAATTCATAATGAGTCCTTTCAAGAATTTGTCTTGCAAAAATTCAATTTAAAATATAACAAGTTGTCGAAACAGCTTCAGCCCAAAAATGTATTGGAGTTTTATTTTCAAATGGAAGAGTTCTAGCCATTTCTTGCAAAGTTCTATTCTTTCTTTCAACTACTCCATTTTATTCAGGAGTATAAAGAGAGGAAAAAAAATATGTTGAATACCATTTTCATCACAAAAATTAGAAAAATTTTGATTTTCAAATTCTCTTCCATGATCGAATTTAATGCTCGAAATAGTATAACCCTTTTCATTTTGTACCTTTTTGGCAAATTTTGAAAAATGTTCAAATGTTTCACTTTTATGAGCCGAAAAGAATTTCCATGTAAATCTTGAATAATCGTCTACAATAACTAAATAGTATTTCTTACATTTAAGACTTAAAGTTTGAGTAGGTCCGAAAATATCCATATGAAGCAACTACAAAGCTTAGTTAGTGTTGACATAGTTTATTGATTTAAATGAACTTCTTACCTGTTTACCTTTAGAGCAAGCTAAACATAACTCAATGCTCTTGAATTTTCGTTATGGCAGTCCTTTAATGAGTTTCTTTGAAGCTACTCTGGAAATCAACTTGACACTTATGTGTCCAAGCTTCCTATGCCATCAATCAGATTCTTCTTTTATGGAAAAGAGACATTACAAGCCATTAGACTTCGTGTCTAGTAGGTAAATGTTCCCATGTGTTCGACCCGTAAATGATTGCTTGTTGTCTTTACTTATCCCGGAACATTTGTTTTCTTGGAAAGTAATTTTGTAACCAATATCACATAATTGACTAATGCTAATTAGATTGAAGTTCAAACCTTCAACTAGTGAGACTTAATTGATGATGAGATTTTTGATTCTGATAGTTCCCTTGCCAATTATTTTTCCTTTGTTGTTGCCTTCAAAGGATACGCTTCCTCCTTTAATGCTTTCTAATTGGATGAATTTAAGAGGATCTCTGGTCATGTGTCTTGAGCAACTACTGTTAAGGTACCACTTGTTCTTTCTTTTCGTTGATACCTACAAAAGATAAGTAACTCACTGTTTCTTTGGTACCCATATTTTCTTGGATTCATTTTGGTTAGGATCAATCATTCTTAGAATCTCTCTCTGAACAGGTCTCCAAACTTTAGGATAATCATTCTTAAAGTATTTGTATCACTGCAATTTGAGCACTTAAGGGAAGTTTGACAATTGAATTTCACAAACTACTTTTGAAAATGATTTTGATGCACAAATCCGAAGGGTCTTTTCTTCAGTTTTTCTTTGAAATTGGAAAAAGCATTTTTCAATTCAATATTTTTCTCAAAATCCAAACCTGATTTATTATAATAGGAAACTTGAATTGACAAAATATGTTGAAGATTTTTCGGACCCAATGAGAATTTCTTTGTTATATTTGAAATTTAATTTTTCAAAAGTTCTTTTTCTTTAGAGACACGATCAAAACTTTCCTTAGAAATACTTTTCAGATAAAAAAGTTCCTTTTTCAATAAATCACTTTTCTTTTGAAGGAATTCTTTATTCTCCTTGATAAGATTAAATTCTTTTTGCAAAAAATCAATCTTATCATTTTGTGAAATATCTTACTGTTTTAAAATATTGTTTTCCCTTTTTAAACATTCATTTTCATATGCAATTGACTCATCAATTTTCTTGTTTTGAGTCGCACTTTTTAAAGTCAAAATTTCCTTCTTCAATACAGAAATCTTTTTGAAAGCAGTTTTATTAACAGAGACTAACTCATCAATATAATTTGCAACTGCTCAGGAATTTTGGAATTACTTACTTCGTCTTCTTCATCAAAACTTGATTTTGAGTTTGAATTTGCCATCAAGCAGATATTAGCATACTCTTGTTTGCATTCATCATCATCTGAGTCACTCCACGTTTCAACTTTGAAAGCCTTTTTATATTGTTCGTACTTTCTTTTGTTCTTTTTTAGAAAAGAACATTTGAGCTTTATGCGTCCGTTCTTTTTGCAGTGAAAACATATCACGTCCTTGTTTTCTTCATCTTTGACACTCGATTTCTTTTGAAGGTTTAGCTTCTTGGCTTTTGATGGCTTAGAATTTTTGAATTACTTCTTTGACTTATTCATCTTCACCTTTTATGCCATCTTTCTCAGTTTCTTGACCATTAGAGTCAACTCTTCATCTTCATTTGAATCCATGTCATCAAAATCAAAGTTAGTTTTTAAAGCTATGGATTTTTTACCTTTGGGTTCTTCAATTTCTAAAAACTTTTCAGTTTCATAGGATTGAAAAGCTCTGATAAGTTCGTCCACCGTGAGTAGTCTAATCCCCTGAGTTTCTCGAATAAAAACTTTGATGTTGTTTCACTCTTTTGAGAGCTCTCAGCAACTTGTTCACCTTCATAGGTTCTAAGATGGGATTGTTTTGGAATTCAAGCCCATTTACGATCTCAATGAATTTGCTTTGTATCTCAGAAATTGTTTCATTTGATTTCTGAGTGACGGACTCATACTGCCCAAGAAGAATATTGAGATTTGTCTCCTTGACTCTCTCTATTCCTTTATGAACAAGATTAAGACAATCCCAAATTTCTTTTGCGGTTTTGAGATTTGCAATTCGTTTATATTTAAGACGTGCTAGACTATTGTATATAGCCGTTCTCATCTTTGCATCCAGATAGATCATTTTGGAAACTTCCTTGGCCGAGAGAGGTAGAGCTTGAGGTTTGATTTGCTCTCTAATTTCTTCATCAAAAGGTGTCTCATTTTGCCCTTTTGAAGTTTTTGGAGGTTTTGTTTCGGTTGAGACGTTTGGAATGATTCCATGTTCAACGATGTCCCATATATACTGATTTATTCTCAAGATGAATGTCTTTTTTCCTAGACACTGTACTCAATTCCATTGAAATATGGCGGTCTGTTGTTATGACTTGATTCAGCATTACTAGTCATCAAGAATCATTAGCTCAAAAGTAAAATAATACTTCAAAGAAAAAATGAGCACTAGGCTCTTATACCAATTGTTACGGCTAGTGCTATCACCTAGAGGGGGTGAATAAGTGATTTTACCAAATTGGATGATTTAACCGTGCGGAGTGAATATAGTCGAGGTCAATAACTTGTATGATCAATATCAAATGGATGTGTATGATAAACTTGTATATAAGTTGTCATCAGATGATTGCGTCTAATGATTATGATGATGTTTTAACGAACTCGTTTGATAGATATGTATGCAGTATAATGTCAATAATAATAAATAAAAGTTTAGAGATTGAGAATATTGTACACAGATCTTTATAGTGGTTCGGCTTTATCAAGCCTATGTCCATTCTTCACGTTGACAGCCTGTTGGCTGTGTTTCACTATTGAATCACCAAGAGATTACAATAGCAGTGCTTCCCAGATGATAGATTGTACTATCACGTACACTCTCCACTTAAGTAATTTTCTTTCTAAAATAACAACGTGGAATACAGTAATCACAAGTGTGTAAGATTGAAGTTCTATTTAGACTTTGAAATTCTCGATTCTAGTTATTCTTCTTGTACGACATTTGCACTCATTTTATACTCCTCTATTTCCAATCTATCTGTTGGACAGTTTTCAGAAGATTAATCTCCAAATCAACCCGTTAGAGAATCTTCCCAAAAGAAGATGCATAGGCGTTAGAAGAAGAACCATTATCTCCCGGTAATTTGATCTCTCATACAATCAAATCAAGGTTTCCATAAGTGTAGTTCTTCGTGTTTAAGGAACAATCTTGTGATTGCCAATTAGGATATCTTGAGATATCAATTTGATTGTCCTGCATAAACTTGCCAAAAATAACATTTATTGAATCTGACGAGAAATTATGAGTCTGATAATAAAGTCCTTTCATCGACTAAGTCCGATGACTCAGTTTTTACCTGCATCAAATAACTTAAGTGTAATTGTGGTCAGAAAACAATTATTTTGCCTTTCTTCAAAACTAATTAAGAATTTTCCTCAACGCTTTTTTTATGGCTATTTCTCCATCTATAAGGATAATACTTTTCCCCTCTGTCCCAAGTTCAACAGTGGTACAACGGTACCGGTGAGACACGTAACTATCTGATGAACAATTCACTTGGCTTTCCAGAGAATGGTGCTTCCACTGACCTATCGCGGACGAGTACGTATTTCATCCACGATGTTATCAATCGACTTTCTGTGGGTGGACTATTGAGACCTGCGAACTGACTTAGTTCATGAATGCCTATACACCAATGTCATCTAGAGTAGCCATTCCCATTGGAGTACATTCAGTTTCAGAGAGAGGAAGAAGAAGCCAAAAGAAAACATGGTGGAGATAGGAGCAATGTGATGGGCCAGGAAAGAGATGGGAAGAATATTTTGACTTTTTTTCTGCTCAATAAATTCTGGGTTGTTTCCTTACAAGGCGATTGATGAGTCCGAAGTGGATTGGAGGATTGAGGCTGTTGAGCTTTGAACATCGGGATTAGTTTTTTGGTTTTTTGGGTGGCGGATTTGTTTATTGGTTTGCACATCAACAGCTCAATGAAGTACATGTGCATTGAACTATGCGGTATGATTGATTATGTGGTATGTGGATTTGAATTTTTGTTGCCATTTTTTAGAAATGAGGGGAGTATTTTTTGGTCTAAAGGAATAAGATTCTTCTTCATTGTGTTTCTTTTCTCGACTCTAGTTCAATATCTAGAGGGATATAACTCAACCAGTGTAAGGACCCTGCATTTTGTCAAACTTGTGTTTTGTGTTTTTGGGTCTGGCACATCCTATTTTGGGTTTGTTTGGGTATGCTCGGATGTAGCTTCTGCTTAGATTTGTGCTGGGCTAGTTGCTTTATCTCTTTGATTGATCGAATTTCTTTGTATTGATCAAGAAGGATAAGGCTATTCCAAGAAGCAGCGAATAGTGAGGAGAAACTGGCTGGACGTGGAGGAGCAACAAAATCAGATGAGCCAGAGCCACCCCCACCAAAAGATCAATTGCCCAACAGAGGAAGCAAGATGACCGTTGGGTGAGGTGGAATGTTCAACGTTCAGCGTTTCAGTTGCAAGATCTGCTGCTACGCACCAACACAACACTTACGGTTATCAACAACCCAATCGAATTGCTTATGTTGAGTTCTTTGTGAAACCAGAGGTTGATGGTGATGATACGTAGGCTTACGTGACTCTATCAAAATTAGAGGAAGAGCACCAATGGTTCACACGGCTCTTCAAAGCAAATTTAATTCAGCTATACATCAGTGTCAAAACCAGTGGAAGAACACCACTGGTTATCAATAACATGTTTGACTTCACTCTGTTATTTGCGGTTCATAAAAACAAAACCCGAAAACCTGACCTGATGACTTGGGTTATAATCGGGTTGGGTTGGGTCAAGCGACCTTTCATTTTGGCATGAGTATCATGGAAATTGAACCGTTGACCCCAGGTCCTCTACAATGCACGGTATTTTCAAAAAGGGAAAATTAAAAACATTATAAATGAATGTCAATATTGGACAAACATTGAGATATCGTGCTACCATTTTGCAAAATTATAAAACCTAAAGTTTGAGCCATTTTATGTAATTTAACAAAAGAAATAAAGCCCCATCTTTGTACGTCAACGGATTCTATTTCATGTGCGCTCGCCACGCTCGTTGAACCCCTATAGATATCGGAGGAGGGGGCCGCATTTGATTCTAAACTATAGATTGTAAAAGATATGCATCCTCTAGACACAACTCCATAAGCGCGGATTCGTACTTTTTCAACGAAATACCATCCTATTCTACAGATAATATTTCAATCGTCAACATGTGCCTAATCCCGACTATCGAAAAGAATAAACATTATTTGCGTCCATAACACTGATTAAGAAATACAAAAGAAAGTCGGTCAATTTTCAAAGTACTAAGTTATTTAACCCTTGAGGTTTGAGGGTGGGAGATCTTCCCCTCTGCTCAATCCTTACGAATAGCAAGTCCCCAGAATAAATCTGTAACAAGTATAAAGGTCTTTTCGACATAAGCATATTCCAGTTCTAGTGATAGGACCCATTCATCATCTCTCACCATAAAACGATAATACTAGCTTGCATGCAAAACATTGTTCGGATAAGCATTCATCCCCCTTTTATTTTATCGCGCAAGAGCAACCAAGTCTTTTCACACAAGACGTTGCGTGATGTCACAATTGACAGTTAAAACATACAATAATGTTGATGTCTAGCTACAACAATCAAAGAATTGTTTCAATTACAATCGGATCGTGTTGACGATTCTCTCTGCAATTCTGTGAAGGAAGGTTTCAACTCTGGAGTGAATCCGAGTGACTCCAGGTGAAACGTACTGAAGGAGTGAGGGAAGTCGACCACCCTTGATGGGTTGACTTTGTATCTTGAAATATGTTTAAACAAAATATTACAGTTAAGGTATGACAGCAACACAAAGATATTACAAGAATCAATGTCATAAAGTAGCCAAAGCTCTCATTTAACCCATAATCCTAAACGAATAAATCATCAATCTAAGAACTGGGAAGGGAATTAAACACAAAAAGGGTTTCCTAGCATGAATAACTCAGACATATGAAGCATACAGACAATTTTAGTGTGTTTCGTAAATCAAGAAAGAGAAGAACAGAAGGAACAAACATGTTGACGAGAAAGACAGCAGTAATAAAACCAACTGAACCTTATCTGCACTTCTGTGTTTCAACGACATTCAGCAGGCAAGACATTTGGTTGAAGAGGACAAGTTTGGCCCATTCAATAGGTAAAACTCAGCCATGGTATCTGCTTCACAAGAGAAGTCAGTGTCAGGCTTACCAGGCTAAGCTGAACACATATCATGAAACAGTTAGGTGCATCACTCACAAATTTTCCTTTCTCCCACTCGATTAGGGGTTAGTACGCAAAGATTTAAGGTCAGATTGGCCAGGGGAGAAAAAAGGAAAGAAAGAGAAGGGGCACAATAGGGTGACAAAGTATCTCACCATAATCTCATCTCATCCATTAGAAATTCGCGCAACTATTGCAAAGTCAGGTGTTTCCAGATCACAAGAATACAGTATGGACATAGCAGACCAAACGATATTTACAGGAGCTGCTCAGACACCATCAACCAATAAATGGCTACGTGGGGTGTAAAAACGCTTTCTAGCTCATGATATTCCATTTCAGCTCAAGCCCCGAAAATAACAACCTAGAAGTACGAGTGCCAAAATTGATCTGTCTCGTGCGATGACCCCATATTTTGCATAAGGAGTGCCATCTTAAGCTGACGATTGTTTTTCCTACAGACGCAAGCAGAAGAGCAATCGATTATTATAGGTTCTAATCTCCAAATTTGAGAAAGAAAATGCATGGAGTTCATTTTTAAAGTTGAAACATAATGAACAAATATAACGAAACAGAAAATGTATTAAGTATGGAAAGGAACAAAACATACATCTCGTGAACCAGTTATGTAGGAGACAACAACAGTGATGTCATCAAGCTTGCCACCATAATAGCGAAAACCAGCATCTTGCGCAGCAGTAGAGAATGGAGTCTGTCGATCCCTATCCTGCGCTCTTTGGCGTGCCAATGCTGCTATCTTCTGAGCCGTGACTTGTGGCCCTAGACCAGCCCTTGTCGCATGAACAACTACAGCAGTAATCTCATTGTTGTAGAGGTTATCAAATAGTCCATCAGTACCAGCAATCACAACATCCCCCGGTGCAACAGGAATTGTGAATACCTGCGTCAAGTAGAGGCCATTAAGATAGCTGGAATATTGAAACAACAGCTGTGTTATGGCGAATCATAAGCATGCATAATCCTTACTTAGTTATTTCATAATTCCTGACATGTCAACTTGTACAACAAATTCCAAATTAATAGCTACTTCCAATACCATCTCAAACCAGATAATCGCACGGCAAAAGACAGCAAATGGGTGAATAGGAACAGCGAAAAGCAGAATTAACTCCAGGCAAGTAAATTGCTGAGCAAATAAGTATCTAGGAAAATATGACACAACAGAACTAACACCTTTACTGACCTGACCAGAACTGGGCAAATCACCACTATTTCCACACTCCAGTTGATAGGTCAGATTAAAATCATGCTGTTGAACAGGAGACCTAAAGATTGTACATCCATCCCGGACTACCATGAACCCACTGTCGCCCAAATTAATAGCATGGAGACCCTGCCACATAAATAGAAGCAACATACCATTGTTGAAAAGAGCATAACATCATCCTAACAAACTGAACTCAAAAGACAGCATCATTCTTCTGTGGAAGAGTCCAAAGTCAAAGGAAGATTCATCTTAAATCACCCATGTTTTCGAGTTGCAGATCAATATGTAACCAGCACAAGTAATTTGTCAGCAAGTCAGACAAATCAGTTCCACCAAACAACCTCATGCACACAATTTACATCAAACACCCAGGACATAAGAAAATTTTATGCAACTGAGCCAGATCAGTCGGAAAAAGCCCTCTGAGAGCATTCAAATCTATGAGCTCTGCGACCTAGTGTCCAATCAGACAAGTGGGATCACTCTTCCCTGAAAATTTCAGAATCATTGCAGCCCACTGAAATGAATCATGTGATATGATTCAACCATCTACTTGTAGATGCACCAAAGCAGAAGCAATTGTGATTTGTCTTGCCATCCAAAAAGGGAAAATCAAACCAATGTAATAGTACAAAAACTAATCATTTTCAAGAACAGATGCATTATATGGTAAGACCTGTGTTCTAAGAGAACAATACCTGTTCTGTGAGAGCAATGATGCAAGCTGTGGATGAACCCTTTGCTTTGGTACTTGAGTATGCTTTTTCCAAAACTCTGAAGGGGTCGATAGAGCCCTTGGGCTCGTCCTGAATAGCAGTAATTGAATTAGACATAAGCTCTCGAGAATATAGCCCTGCATCTATTCCATAATCCGCCCAGCCACCAACACCATCTGCCACGCCTACTGCTTGCTCATCAGAACAGATAAAATGAGCATCCTCTCCACCAGTTTCTTCTTTATCAGGATGCGGTAGGTAACACGACCCTGAAAGTAGCTTCAGCGTTTTGCCAGGTAGATTTGTTCTGATGTCATAGAAAGACAAACATAACTAACATGGGACCAAATAATTCCTTCCAGCAATAGTGAGGAAGAAGCAAATAGTTCTGTAGTACCCTGTGCTCTAGCACGGCTGACCATTTAAAACGTTAAAGTACACGACCTATGTCAGAAAGAACCTACTCGAATTCCAAACCCATAAACCTACCAAGACCTTTACAAACCAAATTAGATACCAAGCATAAATATTGAATGAGCCTTCTGTCCTTTGCCTCATTTTGTCTGTAAGGAGAAATTTAAAATGACAACAAGAAAATGAAGACATGCCATAGCTAGGAGGAATCACGGATTCAGAACCATAATAAATAACAAAATGACTGGATCTCAAGATAGAAATATACCCCTCAGAAGACACTATTTGACTTCCAAGCTGTTCGTCCCTTGAAAAATTGTCAAAGGAGACATCTGGAGCAGTGCCTGTAGATAAACTTCTGCAAGATGAAGCATAAAGATCTCTGAGCCCCGACTCAAAGTATTGACCAGAGTTGTATTTCCCCTTCAAGGCACTGAACACAAAGTACCCATATATCTGATGCTTATTGGGTTGCCCCTTATTTTTCAAACTCATGCTAAATCTTTGGCAACCGTCGAAGCTTTTGTTGCCATAATGAGCAGTGGCATGATTTGTAGACACTGAATGATGTGGACGCCGTGAAATCAAATTATCCAGATGGCAATCACTCAACACAGCTCTTGAACCACAGGCAGCCATCAGTTTATCTTGAAACTTGCAGCTGTCCACAGATTGGCCTGACTCAGAGAAGGCCCGATCAACGTGATATGCACAAACCTGAAACGAAGGGCCAGACACTGAAGGAGTAGAAAATGTGCGAGACAGAGCACCAACAACAGAGATGCTTCTTCTTTGATTAGCTAACTGCGAATCTGATCTTGCCGCAACAACAGTGCCAGGAGGCAAAAGTAATTGCAGGTACGGAACTCGACAAAAAGGCACAGAATGAAACAACCTAGAATTTCCAAACCAAGACTTCCCTTGCTCGACTAGAGCTTCCACTGGCCCTTGCACCTTACCATCCTTCCCAATACTCAATTTCAGGACGCCACTCTGAACAGCATTTCTCAGTTTCAAAATATAAGAGGATGGCATCTTGCACTCTCGAAATGAAACAGCCTCTCTCGAACCCTTTTATCGCAAAGAACACGACGATTAACAGCTAACTCGACAAGTATTATCATATCTCAACAACATCTATTTCGCCGGATACCGGAACTCGTAAGCAGCCTCCTCTTCAGTGCCCAACAAGGGTCCCAACCACCTGGTAACAGAGCAAATGGCTAGACTGATGAGCAAATCACCTCCAACAACCAGGTCTCAAACAAACAATCACCAAAAAAAAAAAAACAGACAAGCAACAACCTCAATAACAACAAACGCTCCTTCATCATCATGGTAAAAACTCATCTTTCCTCAACCCTTACCGCCATAGCTTTCTTCCAGCAAAAGAAAAGCAATCGAGCAATACGACACCAATCACCAACAAACAAAATCCCGCCCACCCCCACCCCAACCCCCCCCCCCAAAAAAAAAAAAGAAAATTTGATAACCAGAAGAAGCAATTCGAGAGAAATCAGACCCGCCCCAATTAGCAAATGAAATTATCAGCGGGAGCCCCCAAAAAAACACCGCACCTGCCCTCGTCGGATCACCGGGCCGCCCCCGAGACAATCGCGACCGGATCAAAGTCGAGCCCAGAGAAGAAGACGAGAACCCCCCGGGGCCGCCGCGAATCAGCTCCAGCAATAGGCGGGACGACCGAGAGGGGCTCGGAAAGCGAGGCTCCAGCAAGCGGGCAAAAGCGCGGACGGTGTCCGGTGGGAGACACGAGGCCACCCACCCTCCCCCTCGCTCCCTCTCTCTCTCTCTCTCTCTCTCTCTCTCTCTCTCTCTCTCTCTCTCTCTGCCCTTCAAACGAACGCAACCGGGCAGCCGCTGACCGGCAGGAAGCAGCCGACGAGGAGTAGAGATAGATAGATAGAGAGAGAGAGAATCGAGAAAGCTCCCGCTCGAAGCGCAGAAGGAAGAGGAGCTCAGACGAGATGGAGGTGGAGGTGGAGATGGAGATGGAGATGACGAAACCCTAGACAAGCAAGCGATGAGGAGGAGATGCGTGCCGCCTCGCTTCGCTCTAACCGAAGTGTAACCAACGATTAATCGAAATTTTCACGACGGCTCTAATATGTGCTTTGACGGATTTGACAGCGACGTTAGCCTCGCAAAGGTCCGGCGGAGCGGGGGATTATGGGGGCTAGTTTGGTCATTTCGCGAAGGTCGGCCCGCCGCCGAGCTAACATTCCTTAATTTTTTCTCTCCTTTGTTTTTTTTTTCTTTCGTTTTTGCGGCGATCGCTGTTGGTGTCGGGGTCCCGATTTAGTTGGAAGGTTATATATGCTTTGCGTGAAATTTTCCTAAAACGTGCTTCGCGTGGGAATTCCTACTGAAACTTTTCCTTTTAGGTGGCGTTGGCTTTGTTTTGAAAGATCCATATACGATATACCCAACATCCCAATCAAAGAAAAAGGAAGAAAGTTCAAATTGCTCGGCATTAGCGATAGCAATCCCGATATGGAAGTAAGGATTTTATGGAACGCTTAGAGAGGATACGATGATAATACGTTGCAAAAAAATAGGGAAGAGTTTTGGTATTAAATCGAAGACATTGTTTTCAGGACCTGTCGGGATTGATTTTTATTTTTTTACTTAATTTAGATTTCACAGCTCGCACGTATTGACTTTTTTTGGAAATTCTGAAACTCCCGTTGCTTGTGAGACACTCGAACATTGGAAATGCTTTTCATGAAATGGAGGATGAGGGAAAGGAAATTCAAACGTGGGAGGTGCAAATATCGAATGGATGCTCCTTGTTGTGCCCCTACAAACACCAACTAAAGAAAGTTGTGCTCTTGTAAAGTCTTTCTTTTTCTTTTTAAATTTCACTGCTAGGTGTCATTATGGCAACTTGATATCTCTTCGATTCCCCTTTATCCAATATCAGGATGCGTTTGGAAGAGTTTTGGAAGAATGACTTCTAAATAAGGGACTTTGATTCTAAAGATTTTCACATGCAAAAATTATCTAGTAATAAGTATACAATACGCTTTAAAAATCAACTTTCATATCAGGAGCCCCACCAGCTTCGACTCACCTTGTCTTCCAAACCCCAATCCCCAAAATTCGATACCACCACCCCCGCCTCCCACCAGCGAGTGCACCACAGTCCCGACCTCCCCTCGTCTATTGCTACTGTCCCATTACGCGCATGACCCTCTTCCCCTCTTCTCTCTGTCCCTAGGGTAAATTAGGAATATTATCTACTAATAATCGGAAGATTGAAAAGACAAACAAAACCCATTAAAACCCTTTAAAATAACAATTAGAAAATGCTAAAATCCAAAGCTGGAGATGCGTTTTGAGCATTATCAAAGCTCAACTTTGCATCATTGTGTTACCAAGCTCAATGCTAAGTGCCACGGCGAATGCATCCATATATAGGGCTTAAGAATGTTGAACTCATGCATGCGCTCCGCGCTTATTGAATTCTGGATCAGTAGACTACGTAAAAGGAGGAATTTCATAACAGCATTGACCTTTTCCATAGCTATTCTAATGGATTCTCTATGCTCTTTGTCGACAATCAAGGAGGAAACAAAAAAAAAAAAAGTATAATTTTTTCTCCCTTCTCAGAGGCACACCGTTGCAAATGAAAGGCCCAAAAGCTCAACCATCACGCGTAATATACGTGAGTGCAAACTAACTAAAGAAAAGGCTTCATAAAATCTTCTAGGGTTAGGTGCAGTGAGATGGTGCATAAGGGGATTCTCACGTAAGAAACTGAAGGTCACTTAATCAAATCCCACGAGCCACGTACATGGACCACTCCAAGTCGGAATTACCTGCATATGCCATGACCTGGACTTAATCGGTTCGTAGTATTTAGGGAGTAATACATGAGCCTCCAAGTAGCCGGATCTCTACAACACTCCTATTATAGGAGAAAAAAACTTGATAACATACAAGCGCACGATAAGAACTCGTCAAAGCTTGATGAGTGAAATACATACGTGTCCGAGTGGACGGATACTAGTTATATCCTTGAAATGGTTGCCATTACAAGCGTGCAAGAAGTCCCTAGGATCGAAGGATTTTATCCAATTGCCAAATCGTGATGATTTCCAAAGTGGTCCAGGTCTCAGATGCGTGTATTGGTTCTGCAACATGGGAAGGATGAAGTATCTATGGACACAAAGAAGTCCCGAAAACTTTAAGGCTATCAATTCGTAATTCCACATTATCATAAATTCTTGAGAAAACACTACCAAAAATTCCAAATTACGTCACTTGTAATAAATTTACCATGAACTTTTTTTTATGACACGAAAAACATTAAATTATGTCATTTGTGACACATTTACTTCACGATACTTTTGCCCAAGGGCATTTTCGTCTTTTTCCTTTTTTCTATTTTTTTTCTTTCTTCTCTTTTCCCTTGCGCCGTCGCGCGGCACCACTGTCGCCCACCATTGCCGTCGCAACACGCGTCCCTTGCCGGCGAAGCCATCCAGCCGCCGTGCTAGCTGCCTCAACGAGTCAACTAGTCCGAATTTGTCCTACGTGCTACTGCCCTTGACGCCGGTGCTACTTTGCTGTTGATCCCACTCCACCGAGACGTTGAGAAGCTGTTGCGGACTATGGCTTCCTCCTATGTCAGTCACATGAGCAGCATCAGCAAGTCTTCATCGTTGAGTTGTCTACATTGAAGCCCAGTTGGTCCACCTTCGTTGACTGTCCCCGTGCACCTCAGCCCCGACGATCTCCTACAATGCCTCCCACTGCCTTCCAGAGAAATCCATGCACGTCCACGCTGCTGACTTCCTCAGCCTTCCACGAAGCCAGCGTCGATCCCCCATGCAGAAGACGCCAAGGGAAGAAAACCTGGCAAAGAGACCGTGAACCATCAAGCCGAAGTCTATCGTGATCCACCGTGACTCGCCCTTGACGTCACCGCCGGAACAGCCCCCTCTTCTCACTGGTCCGTCGCTGCTTTGCACCTCGCCGTGCGTTGCCCCTTGCCGGAGCTCGCCGACCCCATCGAAACAGCCGCCAAGTTGCTGTCCCACAGCACCGTCGCCCCGACGTCGCCGTCGCCGGTTTGTCCCGATCCCAATCCGCAAGCTCATCCCGAGACGATTCAAATTTGGAGATTATCTGTAAATTAGGTAATTGGACATTATCCGATATTTTCAGAATATTTAATTTCCTAATTTGCATGTTTTGAATATTTCATGGATATCATGTGGATAATTAAATATCTTAGGATATTATTCGATATATTCGCAATGTTTGAAATATTCAAAATTAGGAAAATTTCCTAATTTAGCAACGTATCTGGACACTATCCGACCTTATCCCTAAGGTCCGATACGCGGTGATACGGAAAATTATTATCTTATCCATAATCACTTGGATACGATAATGAATTTTATCCGCTTTCCAAATTTAAATGATAGACTTTCCGTCGATATCGATAACTCTATAGATATGACCGATAGTTTGATTTTTGTGCCTAATCCGAATTCGAAACAAATATGGCGGATCACGTGGTCGTTTTGAATGTGGATGCTATCTCTGTTTAAATTATTTTTCCTTTTCAAATAAAAAGAAAAACCCCAAAAAATATCAGTTAGAATTTAAATTAGAGTCTTGCATGTTTAGGGAATCCTAGATATATCTAGAGAATAGAGTAATTATTTAATTTAAATTAGGACTTGAGATAATCTATTTCCTAATTTAAACTAAGTAATATTCTAGTCTTAATAGATTATCTAGGTTATTTTGTTAATTTCGAATTTTCATGAAAAAACCCAAAAAGAGTCATCTTAGGGTAGATTAAATCAGGATAGATTGCATTCTTAATTTGGGTAATTTTTATTATTTCGAATTTTAACAAAAATCTCAAAAATAAATCATGTTAGAATAGATTAAATCATCATAGGTTGCATGTTATTTAGACATATTTTTTATTCCGGATTTCATTAAAAAATACCAAAAAAAATAAATCATTTGCCCGTCATTAGAATTAGGTCACGTCGTCGCATGACTATAGTTTGCATGCTAGGTTGTATTAATTGCATGTTATTTTTGCACGTCATTGCATATAGATTACGTTTCATTTAAATAAATAAAAATCCAAAAAAATGAGTGGATTGCTTGTTAATTAGAAATCATATTAGGGTGTTGATGTGATTTTCTAGCTAATAATGCAAATGTTTGCGTTGCTACGAGGTAAGTCATTCTTCCAATCTTGCAATTTATTTAACGCTTTCTTGGATGTTAAATTGGTGGTTTGCGCATCCGCATGAACACTTCACATGTTAGTAATTAAGTTAAAATAGATCCAGACTGCATGCCAAAATATTTTTGAAAAGAAAAGATACCGAAAGGGCGTTAAACTAGATATGGCGTAATCAAGTCCCTGAACTTAGAATCTCTGGTTCGTAGAAATAAAACATATTTCCCTATATTTTATTTAGGTTTCTAATCGACCTACCGCAAATAGATTAGTGGCGACTCCAAGCATAAAAACATTTGCACGTTAAAGACTTAAACCCTAAGTTGCGAATTGATAGGGCTTGGGAGAGCCCGAGTTAAGTTTAGTTTTAATAATCCATTAGCCCGAAAAATGAAAAATTTTTTAGGTCGCGACATCCATCTTAAAGAATTTTCATTTGCTTGTCATTCCATCGAGGGACAAAGAAACGAAGGAGGAACAGAAGGGGGAGAGAGACCTTCAGTTCATGGAGCTTAGGAGACCTTCAGTTCACATTAATGGTGAGGAAACCTCCAATCACCAAGCTCGCCTGGCTTGCACGACCTAAATTGCGCGAGCTGCAGTCTCGCGCGAGCTGGGTCGCACGGCTAGAACCCCGCGCGCGCGAACTGGAGCCCCGCGCGAGCTGGGTCTCGCGGCTGGAGCCCCGCGCGAGCTGGAGCCCCGTGCGAGCTGGAGCCCCGTGCGAGCTAGGTCGCGGGGCTAGAGTCCCTCGTGAGCTGGGGTCGCCGGCAACGAGTTGTTCCGGCGATGGCTACGGCGCCGACGACGGGTTATTCCGGCGACGGCAATGAGGGTTGGGGCTCTGATACCATGAGAAATAGAGAGAGAGAGAGAGAGGGAAAAGGTTTCTAGTTTGTATTCACAACAAATGTTCAATGCATATACCAAAAATAAGACCTAAAGGTCCTAAGGATCACTTTACGCTCTTACTACTACTAACACTGGGGAAGGGTGGAAAGCCAACAACCTGGCAGCAGCAAGATGAGCAATCTACGAGACCTTATTTAAGTAGATATAATAGCAAAATTCTGACAGTAAAGAAAACTCACTTCCCCTTCTTGTCAATATCAATAATTATCCTGTTCTTCGACAGTTGTTCTTGAACTAGTATCACCTGCAAACCATACAGTTACCATGATAATTCTGCAGAATAATAACAAATATGCAAACAGACAATTCATCAAAAATGGCAAGGGAGAACAGAAAGTAGTGCTAAAACACCAATGAGACACAAACATGCAAATCTCAGTTTCTCAAAGTACAGCATACGATTCACCTAATATTTCTGATACTGCCAAGGCATAAATAGTACCAATTCCATGTTTGATTATTATCAATTACACAATCAACAACCATTGGTTCACACTGGATATACACAAACTTGAAAGAGCAAATGCACATTACAGAAAATTGTGAGCTCAGGAACTGAATCTCTGGCTGAAAAAGAACTGCAGAAGATGTGGTATAGGTATCGATCCCACTTAGCCTTAGGTCTCTGTCAACTTTACTGAGCTTTAAATTCACTAATAGCTACATTAACTGCGGTTCTTGCACAAAAACAAACTCCATTACAGAAGAAAGGCATTTCAAATGTATCAACGTGCGTGTGAATTCAGGCCATTCCTGCCTTCTACTACTAGGTCCATAATTAGACTTCCTAACATCAGCGAGTGAACGCATGGCATGACATGCTTAAGACATCCGAAAGCCAAACCTGTAGAGCAATTTAATGACTAAGGGTGAAACGGACATGGTTTAGAAATGAGAAAGCAAAGAACAGCAGAAAGCTGAAAAGGCAAAGATGAGCAGTGTGCTTTTGTCTGTATTCTACTACGGAGTGCTTTTGTCTCGTACCTTCCGTTCTTGCGGCAACAAAAAGAACATTTAGTCTGCACATAATTGTTTCGAAAAGAGTTTGTCGTCGCTGGTGCCTCTTGCTGATCAAATAGAGCCAAGGACCCTCCAACTTAATCGAAGCCATTTAGACAGAAGGACCATCACGAGCAATGTCATATTGCGGTGCTACCCAGAGAGCAGAACCGATCGCACCATGCTTTATTGCTTTGCTAATTCATATAACTTCCTATTAGATTATATCCTTTGAAAAGCATGCGCTAAAATAGCGAATAAATTTTTTAAAATTAGTTTGTCCAAAGCACGTCACTCGTTTCTTGCTATTATATTCCTATATAAAAATCTAACTCCAATTGCAACATCCTTAACAACTAACCTTCGATCACACGCACCATCGTTGCTCGCTTATGTATTGCGATAGATAAGATAGAAGCCCCCCGTTCCTATCGCAACTACTAAATGAAGCGCTTGCATTAGATTATTGGGTTGGTGGCTGTTGGCTCCAGGAAATGTTGTAAATTTATTTCTTGGGAAGCTAAAGTGAAGCTTCCTGTCCGGTCAAAAATGGGTGCGTGGATTCAAAATACAATGCTACAATATACAGACGATCAGCAAACTTAAGTTCGCCACAAAATGCATTTGAGTCGCCCGGATTTGAAAGAGGACTAGAACCCATGTAGGGTTATTAAGAAGCAAGAACTATATTAGATTGGCTAAAAAAGAGAAAAAAACCATAACACTTGGATAAATAGAACGATATACATTCTTACAATAAATCACACCTATACTGTTGTTATTACACAAAAGCAGTCCCAAGTTTGATAGTGAACTCCCCCAAGAGACCAGGACCAAAAAGTGCCCGGGGAGTTCACTTGGACAGTCACTAGAGATAGTGAGGAGGCCCGTTAGGCCCCTTTGGCTTATCGGGCTTCGACTCCGGAAACTCCTCCCAAGAACCTCGACTGAATTCATCCGCCTGCCCTCTCCCTCCTCCTGCTCCTCCTCCGCCGTACAAAACACCAGGCACTCCACCGCTGCTGAATCCACGGTCCAACGGCAGCCCGCCGTCGATAGAAGTGAGCAGAGCCGATAGCCCGCCTGCGCGGCCCCCAGCAGGACCCATTCCCAGTCCCAGAAAATCCACTGTCATGGGCCTGTTGACGAACAGCGATGGCTGAGACGGGAGGCCCAGACCCAGCCCGACTGCTTCCGATGAGCTCTCCACCTTCCCCTGGCTGCTCCACCAGGTGAAGCCATCGCCAGCGGTCACCGGAGTTGCCTCATGGCTGGAAGTCGTAGGAGGTGAGGAAATGGCTAAGCCAAGCCCACGAAGCAGCGACGCGTTGGTGGCTGCTGCGCCCATTTGAGCGGCCTTTTGAAGCAAGGCCGTGGCAGACATGGCTGGGGAGGGCTGCGAAGGCAGGGTGTAGAGGTGCTGCTGGTTCTGACCGGGCCTCGAGAAGAGGGACGAGGCAGTGCTGGAGAGGAAGAGAGAAAGGGAGGCCGGTTCCGTAGCAGAGGCCGACGGGGGCGCCACCGTGCAGACACCATTGGAGAGCGAAGAAGGCAAGGCCTGCGGCCGTGGTGGAACCGATGCTGGAAATATGCCGGTGAAGGCAGTGTTGCTGCCAGTGACGCCGCTGTTGTCCGGGCCAGCAATAGCAGTGGCAGTGGCAGCTGTGACGGTGGTGGCGGCAGCCAGAGAAGACGACGACGCCCGACCAGGAGCAGACGGCACAAGCTCAATTGCATTTTCAGGCAAATCTGCAACCCACGAAAGAAGAGAAAAGCACGAATTTTAAAAAAGCAGACATGGAAAGCGGAAAGCAGATCCAGAAAAGATAATCGCGTGATCCCAAAATGAGAGGGCAAAAGAGGACGGTGAAGAAAGAGAGACCCTTTTGGGATCGCAAAAGCTTTCCCCGTGTCCTAGCTGGAACGAACTTCACAGGAGCCTTTTCCCCACATTCTCAAAGCTTTAAAGGAGCAGCAATAATGGCGTCCTTTCTCATCCCACCATAATGAACAATCACCCACTCCGTTTTCCCTTTTGCTTGCCCAATGGATTCTCTCAATCTCCATGGTCAACTGAGCAAGAACCACTGATCCAAACCCATTAAAAATCTCACTCTCTCTCTCTCTCTCTCTCTCTCTCCCCTAGCAACAGTCTGTCTGTCTCCTCCGCGCCTGTGTTACCGGCCCCGCAGCGGACAAAGAGAGCGCGACCTCAAGAACGGACAAAGCATGAATCTTTATAATAAAACGCTCCGACCGAATCGTTGAGCTAAGCAAATGGGGGCTCATTAGCGTCCGTCTATCTTAGACCACGACATCTGAGTGAAAAAAAACCATGATACGCCACATTATTTAAACATTTCCCCTTTGACCCCCCGCTAAACTACACGCATATCTTGCACGCCAAGCCTGGCTATTTCGGATAAAAGATAAAACATTTCACCTGAACTTTGAAGGGAGAGGACCGGAGACACCACCGTGGTCGACGGCGTAAGCGGCGGGGCCGGGGGCGACGAGGCGGCGGCGGCAGACCCGGAGCTCCTCGCATTCTGCTCGTCTTGCGCCGGATTGTTGTTATTCTGGGCTCTCGAGCTCTCCTCGGCCAATGCGTCGCAGAAGGCTCTGTGCGTCACGAAACTATCCCTCCTGCAAACCAGAAAACAGGAAGATGAAAACTCTTGAAGCTCGTATCGAGTCATCGACCCGTCTTCGTTCTGGAGAATCAACAAGGTAATACCGCGAGAACAGCATCCCGCAGTCGCACTTGTACTCGCGGGTGCCGCAGGTCCTCATGTGGGCCTTCCAGTCGGACTGGACGGCGTACTTCTTGGCGCACCGCTCGCACTTCCACTTCTTCTCGCCGTGCTTCCGGCAGAAGTGCTTCTTGATCCCGGTGAGGTCGCCGAGGGCCCTGGCGGGGCTGTGGTGGACGCAGGCCGGCTCAGGGCACACGTACACCTTCTTCCGCGGCGGCTCCGCATTGGCGTCCCGCTGACGAAGCCTCCAAGGCAGGTTGTGGCCCCGCCGGTGGAGCTGCAGGTTCTGGTCCCGCTGGAACCCCTTGTTGCAGATCTCGCACACGAACCGGTTCGTCGCCATCAGCGTCTTCGGCGACAGAGCTATCACCTCCGCCTCAGGATCTGCCACACAGATAGATAGAGAGAGAGAGAGAGAGAGAGAGAGAAATTTCAGAGCGGCAATTTAGGGTTTTTGTGCGAATCATGCCGCAGCTTAGCTTGGACCAATCATACCTGGCATCCCCGGAAGATTACGCTTCTTCTTCGCCGGCGGTTCTGCCGGCGGCGCCGCTGGGTCGCGGGAAGAAACCTCTTGCGAAGACGGATTCGGCATCCCCACAACCAATAGCTACTCCTCGCGAGCTCGCCAAACCCAATCCCCGCGTTCTTCGACTATACTGAGCTGAACCGAAGATGGGTCTTGGACGCTCCACTCGGTCCTAAAGCTCCGACAAGACCATCGAAAAATGCCGAAGAACAACAAGACAAACAGCACTTCCCGGAGCAAGGATCATCCAAAGAAAGAGCTCCGAGGCGGCTTCCGGCACTCGCATTCAGCTCAAGCTCACCCGAGAGGGAGAGAAAATGGCGGAGCTCCAGAGGGGAGCGCTAATGGCCGAACCTCCACCGGAGGAACACCGGTATCCGACGGCGGCGGCGGCGGCGATGCTGGCTGAGGAGGAAGAAGACAAACCGTAGAGAGAGAAAGAGAAAAGGGAGAGGAGAGAGATTCGATTCATGGATTGTCAAAAAGCTCTTTTGCTTTTTGTTTTGTAAGGGGAGGAAAACTGGGAAAATGGGAAGCGGCCAGGGAGTTAACCATGGTTAAGAGGTCCCCAGCGTCCGAGGATCGGAGGGGCTTAACCCATGGTTAGCCGGGGAAAACCTCGTCCCCATGTCTCTCCTCATTTTTGGCTGCTGCTGCTGCTGGCGGTCGAGATTCGTAATCCCCACCGTCCACGTGTGAAGGCGAGGCCACGCCCGATCTACAGTTGTCGGGGCGAGCCGGTCTCGGCGGTGCTTGTCTTTTGCGCGCTGTTTTTCCTGCCCACTTTTCGTGCAATTGTATTTTTTGCGATTTGTTTGAGACAATACTGTTCCCGAGATTGGGTGTAATCTCGAACCGGCCCCGACAAAATTTCGTGATCCTTTCTGTTCGACGGGATGAGATGAATTCAAAGAATGGAATGAAAAAGATATGAAATGATGAATTTTAATAGCTTTCTCTGATAAATTGTGAGAATTAGTGGAATGATGATGAATAAGGTAATATTTTTTGACAATTTTGTTTAGTAAATTGTGGAAACGTAATAGAATCTTGCGCTTCGTTATGAACAGAGGATATTAGTTTTTCCAGTTCCCAAAATTGGGAACTGGGGATCGGACCGGACCCTAGGACTGGGAAATGGATCAAACTGATGGTTTCGCTTCTGGTCCAATGGAACCAATCACTTAGGATTTATTTTTTTTTGTCAAATACTTAGGGTTTTAGTTCACATTTTACTAAATTTTGTTAATGAATTTATAACAATGAAGTTAATTTTGGGTTCAGTTCACATTTTACTGATTTTTTTCGGTGAATTTATGTCAATGAAGTTTACTTAGGATTTAGCTCACATTTTACCAAATTTTTTCAGTGAATTTATGTCAATAAAGTTTACTTAGGGTTTAGTTCACATTTTACTAATTTTTTTCAGTGAATTTATGTCAACGAAGTTTACTTAGGGTTTAGTTCACATTTTACTAATTTTTTTCTAAAAAATCAAAATATATATAGTCGATTCAATTTTGTCGGTCCTGTCCGGTCCGGTTCCCCCTTGGAACTAGGAACCAAACCGCTCAGATACTGATTTCACTTTTAGGAATCAAGAACTGAGAACTAGACTGATATTACTGAAAATCGGACCAAACCGATCGGTCCGGTCTGGTCTGGGCGGTTCGTTTTGCACACCCCTAGCTATGAAAGAAAATGTTGTCAAAATGTAATTAACTGAAAATTTTCTACTAATTTGACTTACGTTCTACTTTCATTACTTATATATACTCCTACCGAAATTTGAGAGTACTTATACATACTCTACCGAAATTTGAGAGTGGTGCACGTTTACCTTTAAACTGTCACTGCACTCTTGAATATTATTTATTACAACCATTAATCATTTGATATATTTTCCATTGGTACGTGCACGTAACTTTTAATAAATAAAATTTTATTTTCATCTCATTATTTTTAAGAAAATCTTTGTTTTGTCCTTTTATCTATAAAAAAAATAAAAATGGAGAATTTTTTCTTCAAGAATAGAAAAATAAAAGATCGATGAATATATTTATTGAAAAATGAAAATTGCTAGAATTTGATGAATATATCAATAGAACTAATAAGGTATTTCGAGAAAAAGGTATACAATTAAGTAAAATATAAAAATGCTTCTCGCAAAAGATTGGATACTAATTATGTATTTTTAAATGGTTAATAAGTGAAAAAATCAAATTGTTAAAAATATCATCTTGGATTTATTGGTTAATCCTTTTCTTTTATGAGTTGAAGAAAAAATCTCCTTTTATAATTTTTTATAATTTTATATATCCTTTTATGAGTTGAGGACGTTAATTAACCCTTTAAATATCCCTAACAAGTATTCACTTCTTGTCATCTGAACTTTTTTGGTTGAGGCCTTTTCCCTTTTTATTTAATTTGTGTTCATTTTTTTCACAGAATATCTTATTGAGTTCTATCAAAGTGGCTATATTTATCAAATTTCTATTTTTAAAATTTGAGGTAATTAACTTTCTACCTTTTATTTATATTTTTCTACTTATTATAGCAATTGAGGGTAAAAGAAAGAATTTTCTTCAAAAAATAAACGAAAATATACTTTAACCCTTAAAACTCATGCTCATTATATATGTTAACAGGAAAAAAAATACTAAGAATCAACCGCTGTAATGAAATGAAAGTTCATGAGAATTGCATAACGGTTGAAAGTTCCGGTACAAAAATGTACTACCGCTGAAGGTAGAGGAGGGCTTTGTGTACTTTCACAATTTTAGTACGTTAAAATATGTGCAAGGAAATTGAATTGCTAATGAGTATAATAGAACTAAGAGTTGGAGACCAAATCTGTAGCAAGATGAAGTACGATGATCAAAATTAAATAGTGGCGACGGTGGCAATTTTGTAATTTCACTTTAATTTTGTAAATGTATTTTTCCTATTGATAGATTCCTTATTAACTACATGATTATTCGTAATTTTTTTGCACAAAGATTTGTCCTACTATTATTTTGTATTTCCCGTTATGACATTGAATTAAAGGAGAATAAATTCCTTCGATTGGGCAACGGTTGTTCAATGTATGACAACTTTAATTAGTAAAATTATTAAATCTACGCTGAAATTATTTAGATTTTTTTCTTTTCCTCTTTTACCCTTTTCTATAAATATTTTAACTTGATTAGTAGGAATTTAGGCGAATACCTTCACTCCTTTCACCATAGAATGAAATTTCATGGTGGGTTACTTATTTGTTTCTTTCTTTCTTTCTTCCCTTCATTTTTGGGTACTGGTAATTGGAATGTTACGTAATATATAAGATTTGTCAAATTGTATTATTTTCAAAAGAAAGAATCGAATTAATATTTCTACTCGCCTGACCCAGTGTTCAATCAATTTCTAAATGTTTGAAAAAATGTAATCAAGTTTTCAACCATCCAAATCTGGTGCAGTTAAGTCATACGGACAACCACAGGCAAACTTGTCGATGTGACACGCTATAATCCAACGTGTCATTCTAACAATTTTTAAGAATGTTCTATTGATCAATTTTTCATGATAAATTTACCCTCCGTAAAATTAGATTAATATCATAAAAAATCATAAGTTGATAAACTTGTGACAAACGAAGGGGTAAAATTCCAAATTGATACATCCGTCAACTGTTACGTGTCATCAAACTCAATAATTTGACGGTAAAATTTAACGAAAACTAACGAAAGATAAATTTATCAAATGTGTACTAATTTGAGGCTTTTGGTGGTCAAAAAATTAATTTGGAGTGAATTTGATATAAGTATATCAATTTGAAATTTTTTGTGGTATTAAATATTTTTTTAAAATATGTAGAATATAAAAAAAGCACAAAAAAAAGAAAGTAAAATCAAGAAAATCGAAGTAAAGACAGAGCCACATTGGGGCCATTGCCAAACCCCACCCTACTTTTGGTGCTCTCTGTCTCCCTGTTTTTTTTTTCTTTTGATTTTCAATTTTGGCATTTCTCGACTAATTTCCAAGGAGAATTTTGATTTCTTTAGATTTTCTCTTCAATCGTGACGCGGCACCACATCAGCGTCACGTCGGTGCCAATATGCCAAAACTATTAAGAAAACCCACATCTAATTTCCAACGTGCCACATCAATAAATTATATTTAGGACTTCATCATGCCTTTCTAAACTAGATTGTACATTCGACTGAAGTTTTTGTAAGCATTAGTTAGATTTTACCCTTTGGTTAGTGCAAACCGGGGGAGTTCCTTGCCAATTTTACTCACGCACGGATGGCAACTTTTGCTTTGATCAATCTTTGATCCGGACATGTTTTTTATCCAAACATTCCAGAGTACTAATAGACTCAACTTTTGGTGCAAACTTTCCGAAATATTAATAGACAAAATTTTAATCCAAACTTTTTCTAATACTAATAGACTAACTTTTGGTTCAAAATTTTTCCAAGTACTAATAGAATCAATTTCTGATCCAAACATTCTCTAGAACTTTTGGTCCGTACCTTTTTTTTTCTTTTTGCTTTATGTCTATTCTATGAGTTCGTCCTGATGCCATTCTTTATATCATTACGTGCTTTAAAAAGCAATTGAATATTCTATTTCGCTATCCAAGTAATTTATCGGCAACACGGAACTCCCGTGTATCCATCATTTGCGGAGTTGCTTTCCTCCGTAGATCTTACATCTTTCTACATGCATGCAGGTAGGGTTACACGAACCTTTTCTTTACAATTCAGGTAAATAAGCATGAAAAATCCAGATAAACAATCCCGCAAGCCTTCTAAATTGGTCATATCCAAATCTTCAATCGGTGCATGCGGCCCTATCCTTAATATTTCCTATGCAATTGATGGGATTTAAATAGACATTCAACCACACCCAATCAATCATGTCAATCCAAAAATATCAGTCCCGCGAGTCACGTAAGCCATGATATCTCATGCTTACCCAATTTGCCGGCCAATTCATCGTTATTCGCGGATCTCTAGTAACAATCCCATGCTTCTGTTGCATGCTCCCAAAGTCCGAATTGTCGAATTGAGGTCAAATTGGGGATGTCGTGTTGTAGCCGGCCAGCATTACCTCGTGGAACCGTCTCCTTTGTAGCGTGCATCATGGTGGTCAATGAAAAATCACGCCCGCCGCTGACGACGACTCTGGACTTTTCTCGTTTTCGGGGGATGAAAAAGCAGCGGCAGAAGCCCCCATGATCGAGACGTGACTCCTTGCTGCTGCAGAAACAACAGGACTGCCCGTTCCAGCAGATAAAGTGGACGGTCCGAAGGCGATGAGGAGGAGACGAACGACCGACCGACGATGACGATGACGATGGCGATAGTCGCTGACACGTGATTGCGTACGGGAGGGCTCGTCCGCATCTGGCCTGGGCCCTCTCTCGCTCGCATGCGGACGATTCAAGCTCCTCTCCGTTTGAATTGTTCGGTCAAAACCTGGGTCAAACCGCCATGTGCGTGAGAGCCGAATGGTAACTCCGTAGATACACCACAGTCGGGACCCGTTAATGAATCTCCTCGAGGCATCTCTAACTTTACTGGAATGAAATATCAATGTTTCTTCGTTATGTCACAAAAAATCCTAAATTATGGCCACTATAATACAAGTATCCGATTTTGTGACAGAAAAAATCTCAAATTATACCAATTATGACACATTTATTCTAAACTTGTACCTACGTGACATATTTAACCTCCATCAAGGTTCTGATACATGATTTTTTAATCAAAATAACATCGTTTTTATTCACTTCGTGTCAACATTATTTGCTTTTCTGTTGTCTATGTAAATATATTTTTAGCGGTTCTCATTGATAGAACATTGAAAGATGGTAAATATGTCACACATGTAGAAATTTAAGATTTTTTGTATCATAAAAAAAATATAAGGTAGACATGTCATAAGGAGCATGATTTAGGGTTTTGGTGGCTTTTGCCCTTTTTTTTTTTTATAATGAGAGATATTCGAATCTTTAGGCTTAGCCACATCCGCCGGGTGTGGCTACGGCTATAGGGCGGGGAGCATCTCCCCAAGGTTACTCTAAGTGAGAAACAATGTGATTCGAATACTGAATCCGATGTACCTATTGGAGCTTGCTTATAGAAATCGCGCATGATGTTGATGCATGCTTGCTTGACTCACCACGAAGCTTCGCAGGTGTAAATGGCTAGGCAAGTCGAGCCTCGGAGGATATCATTTTTGGCTTAGGTTGAATAGATTTGAACCTTGATTTTCTAGATCTACGTGGAAGACTTTGCCCTAATTAAAAGATTGTTTTTGCCCAAATGGCGCCGTTTTGGTTTTTGCCGAATCAAAAACTCAATTATTTAGTAATTAGCATGAAATGACTTTTTAAGTTATAAATTATATTAAAAGAAAGGGTTAATATTACGAAAAACCCCAAACTGATAAACTTGTGACAAATTTACCTAAAACTAATTTTTTGATAATCAAAAACTCCAAATTGGCATACCTATAATGAATTTACTTAAAACTAATTTTTTGACCAACAAAAATCTCAAATTAGTATACTCGTGACAAATTTACTCTCGGTTAAATTGTTATAATAACATGAAAAGCACAAATAGGTAAATTTGTGACAAATGGAGGGGTGAAACCCTAATTTGGCCCTTACCAAAAAAAAATCCTAATTTGGTACACCCTCAACTGTCACGTGTCATCCAACATAATAATTTGACTGTAAAATTTAACAGAAACTAACGAAGGGTAAATTTATCAAAAGTGTACTAGCTTGGGGTTTAACTCATCTTGCATGTTTGCATTTATCATTTGATGATTTAAAAAAGTCCATTATAAAAAAGAAGGTTTCATAATATCATATCGTATCCTTATGAATAAACATAATTTTTTTTTACCTTTATTAGATAGTACAAATAGTGACCAAATTTCGGACTTTTTATATGATATTTTAATAAAATATTCTAACACAAATGGTCATATCATAGCTAATTCATTAGAAGGACGTCCCATGTCCGTAATTAATGTTATAATTAATTTAGTAAAAGTATTTCCATAATTTGCAGGATGTGTTCTTTCTTTTTAAACCGTGACACCATATTTAAGTGCTCTCTTTATATGACAGTATAGATTTAGCAAAGACGGTCCTGAGCAGGACTTTAAAAGGCTCAACGAGAGACAGGATGAAGAACTTCCTATTATGGTGGAGGCTCTTCCATGTAAGTTATCTTTGTATTCCTTCTTTTAAGGGAAGAAAAACAATTGAAGGGAGCAAAGGGGGCCTCTTGGGTGGTAAAGGTAGACACCACGTCGACTCCGGTTAACTATATCTAAGTAAGTAGGTATAGTAGCCTCCCGCACCTGGAATGACAAGAGGGGAAGTCTCGATTTCTTACAAGTCAACTTGTGCTTTGCATAGTGTCTTTCAACCAACTTGCTGACCTGTACCCCTGGTCGCTAGCCACACTCCCATGTCGGGTCGCCAGCCACACTCCCGTGTAGACGCCGTCACACTCCGGCCCCCTTGTTGCTTGAGCCTCCCATCCCTGTCGTCTTGCCCAAGATCACCGGTCGTCGTCCTCTCTCTCTGCTCTGGTTCGGTGGTCATGACCTCGCAACATCCGAGGTGGTGACAAGCTCGGTGTCACTGTCCTCTACCCTCGTCGAGGATAGGGGAGAGCTTAGGGCGTCACGACCCTCGTGACAACCATGGTTCAACCTTGTCGGCATTGCCACCTAGCCTCAGGCGGAGCAAGTTTCGGAGTCACCTAAGGTCAAAGGGTGGCCGGGCCTGGGCTTGGGGACATTGACTCGGCGTTGTGAGCCCAGGCCGACCGCTGGCACAGAAAGGGAACGCGCACACCTAGCAGGTGGTCTTGGTTAGGTGATGGTTGGTAGTCGTGGCTTCGTCTTCGTGACGATCGTTAGCATTGAAGGAGAGAGAGAGTGTGCTACTGTAGGCGCGTAATAGAAATTTCTCATTAACTAATAACTTTTTTTTTTCTAAAATGCAAAGCTAATAACCTTTTTTTTTGCTAAAATACAAAGCTAATAACTTATTCCATGCATTGAGTTGTATATTTATTAAGGAAAAGAAAATGGTTACATTGTAATAGATATCATTACAGCAATGCCTATCATTATAAGAGAGAACGATACTGTGGTTTTCTTTAGAACTTAGAATAGCCCAACTAAAAGGGCAAAAGCCACTAAATGACTCAACTATATTCACTACAATATATTTATTCTAAATTTTTTTCTTTGACATAAAAAATTTCAAATTTTTAACGGTGTGACAAATTTACTTTCCATCAAAATTCCATCAACGAGATCGTTAAAAATCTGACTACATTGACTTTGGAAAGCAAATGTTACTGACATGATGCTACGTGACTTAAATGAAATAAAAATGATGTTATTTTGACTGGAAAATCATCTAGCGGAACCTTAATGGACATATATACATGTTTGGGGTGTTTTTTGTCACAAGAAAAAAAGTTAGGTTAATATTGGGCATAGTTTGGGATTTTTGATATTACCAAAAAAATTTTAGTATAAATGCATCTCAGTGGGCATAATTTGAAATTTTTTGTGATATTTTCCCTAACTAAAAAGCATAAATTGGGCATGAAACTTATAAACAAGAGTTGTCATATTGCACTTCTAGAGATGATGTTATTGAATATACAAGTGTTTGCGGATGACGTATGTTAAGGTGGACCGACTAAGAAAATCTCTTGGGCTTGTTTGCGGGTTATTGCTCGTGGTGACACGGGGACCGGCTCGCAATGGAGGCGGGTGAGGATGCGACGTAGGCGAGCTCCGAAAAAGGCAAAGAGGCGGCGGTTGGGTGGACAATGGTGATGGCGGCCATGGGCGGAGTAGGACTTGGGCACAGACGTGGGGGGGAGAGGGACATCGTTTTTTTCCGAGTGTTTTGTTCCTCATCCTTTTTTCTACTTTCTCATTGTTTTTTTAGACTTCGTATATTTGAAAAATATTTTCTTAGAAACGATTGCTTTTATTAAATAGAACAATATATCAATGAAAAATATTATCGATAATAATTTATATTTAAATATTTTCGTGAATAATAAAAATATTATTTGCTAGTTCATTTTTAAGAAAATATATAAGATCATTTATTTTTCGTGAAACAAATACACCTTGATATTTGATCAACACTTAACTATAAGATGTATATCTTTCAAAGAAGAGAAAAGAATGAAACCCATGCGTGCAATCAAAAGGACCTTTTTTTCAAGTGCCATCATTCACTTCGAGAGAGGTAGTTTCAACCTCCGTTCCGTTCCCCACTTTTGCCCATGATGATTAAGCCCTTTGCCCACGTCGATCATTGGAGAATCATGTTAAAAATCTGCTTTGTCCATTGCGAATCCGGCATGGACAAGAATGTCGCCATTTTTCTCATCATTGCACATTATTTCTTGCAAATCGTTAAAAGAGTCATGTCTAAACTTCCTCCTATCGGTCTTTTGATGGTGGGTTTTTCATGTGAACATGACGCGGATGAAATTCATATCGGCAACACGACAATTTTGTTCTTCCGCCTTAACTCATAGTGGTATACTGTCTACAGGGTTCGAGTCGAGATTAAATAACTTGCCAGGCTCGGTCGGAAAAGATCGGCGCTCTACTCTTTAGGGATCCTAGCATCTCGAGCCCATTCTTACCGGGCACAATCCTTCGAGCTAGGTGTAAAGAAATAATTTCACGCGAATCTCTTGATTTCGATGCGGAGTTGTAACTTCATTCGGACGCAAGGTAAACTCGGATTGAGACACCATTTAAGTAGAGACGGCCACCGTCCAACCAAATGTTTCCGAGTGAAATCACGCGTGAAGAAATGCCTCATCAGTTTTCATTCTTCCAAACATTTCTTCGACACAAGGTTGGAACGAGACGGCAAAAATAATGTGAAAACAGCAAAATGCAACTCGCAGAAGCAAAACCCTTGTCGACTAGTCCCTGTCCCAGATAGGGAAAGGGAGAGAGAGAAGAGAACACCTCTCGTGGCGCTTTCAGACACGTCATGGCCAAACCTCTGCAGAAGTGCGATGATGAAGAACCTTGGTGTTACAGCTGTGAGGAAGTGAAAGGTTCAGAGCGAATCCAAGTGCCGGGAGCGCAAGGGGTCGCGTTGACTAGTAGGCTTGGAGAAAAACCAATCATGACTGCTTTTGATTGCCTGTTCGGTTGGCTTTCTTTTGCTTTTTATGTGTGGTCCTTGCGATCCGAACACTGATATGCAGAGATGAATCTCTTTACGGTTCTAATCGTCGTGCGCCACTGAAGTAGTTTGGATCCCCTCACCTGGCTTTATCATCGGTCTACCACGGTGTTGGCAAATCGGCCGGGTCAGCTTGAGCACAGCACGATTGCCTTGACATGCTGGTCTTGGCCCAGACCCGTGGCGGGCAGAGTTGGCTGGGTCATCTGGTAAAAGCCCGTATGTTTGCTTCTATTTTCTTTATAGCCCCTTGAGGGTTTTTTTTTCACTATCTCTCTCTTTGGGCCCAAGGCCCTCTGAATCTACTCTCAATTGCCCAATCACTAATCTGTTTTTTTTTTTTTTTGTCTCACACCTCTCTTTTATATACATGTGTGCGATGCTCATGATAATCGAATCCCGAACCCAGTACTCTATGGCCCCACCCCTCAATTATTTTATCAGCAAGGCCAACATGCCTGTTGGCCCCAATTGCTACTTTGTGAGTTGCCGTTGTCGGGCGTCTTTTTAGAATCCAACGACCACTAACTTGGGCAAGAATTTGAGAGCTCAACTGGGCGTGTGCATAGGACATTTGCCGATTAGGATGTGCCTGTATGATATATAATCTAACATCTTGCTCAGCAAATGTCCTATGCCTGGCGAGGTGTGCCACGCTTGGGTTGAGCCCGGGTTGGGTTGGCCCTTTTGCCACCAAACAATTTCCAATGCAAAGGTAGTTATGTTCTCAAATTTCAATTGTAACACGTTATATAATTTCTCAGGAAGCATTCATTATTTGAGTAATTATAATATAATTGATGTTATCCAGCATCAACGAATGAGAGAGAGAGAGAGAGAGAGAGAGAGATGATGTGGGCACTTTGATGATAGTTACTTCAATTTGATTGTGATAGCTATTACACAAGAGGGCAACGTAATATCTATCATGGTTACTACAACCAAATACTATCGTCCTTCTTCTTTGAGTACATAACATCTGTTAGATATATAATCTAACTCATTCTCCCAACATGATGTAGGTAATCGCCGATATCTCGTCCAGGTGAATCAAATTTAAGGATAGTTTTTGTAAGCGAGCTCCATTCTTCGGCATCCTATTCATTCGGTGTCATCACGGGGGTGGGGAACATGGCGGAGTCAAAGGATGAATAGGCTCGAGTCTTGCGTCACCGCTGGCCGTCCATCTTATAGCAGTGGAATGTTGTAATTGGCATCGCCGACTTCTGTTTGATAGAAATACCCGAAACCGAGATGAGTAGGGAAGTAGTCCTTGTGGCTGTAAAATGCCATGGAGGCGTTTCTGTGGAACGCAGATCGGGTACGTGCAACCAAAGACCTTTAATGATGAGAGTACTGCGCCAAGGACTGCGGAGACGACATGACCTTCGTCGGACAGGCACAAAAGAGGATACGTTCCTCCCCGAGCGCGTGTGCGCATACGTGGGAGGAGAGAAGAGCGAGACAATGAATGGCGAACGGTATGAAGGGGCGACGCTAGAGGAGTACGCGGAGTCTCGGGGTGAAGGACGGACAAGGAGAGAAACCTTGAAGGTTCGTCAAGGTGGAGCAATGGGAAGATGGTAGAAGATGGTAACGCAGGCACCCGCGTAACAAAAGACGAGGAGGGAATGGACGCAAGTGAGAAGTTTACATTTTATGTGTTAGTGTTAGCATGAATCATCTCGCTTTAGCCTATTTTTATGGCCTAATATTTTAAGAAAATCTCAACTTTAGGTTGAGTCCTAATTCTACTTTAAATTTTTTTCGGTCCGATAATAAAACCCCAACTTTAAATATAACCCCTATTTTAACCTAAACTTTTTTTGTGCCATGAAAAATCCCAAACTTTAGGTCATATCTCAATTCTACTGTCCAATTTCAATTTTACCCTAAAATTTGTTTAGTCTCGTAAAAAACCACTAATTTTTACTTGAGTTACAAATCTGCACCTGTTAACCATCCGTCCAAAATTTCTCGTTGACAATTGAGAGATGGAAAACTCCCAAACACGAACTCTTCGACGGTCTCAAGCCGAGTGTCCCGAGCGCAAGTTCTCCTAGTTGGAAATGTTGTAGTAGCTATGTAACCTTAACAGGTTGTAGTACCAAAGTAACCTAAGATGGCCTGTTCTTCTTGGATCTTGTTCGTGAGCCGAGAAAATCAATGTATTCATTTCTATTGTATTAAACTACTCTACTATTCTATATTTTATATTTTATTACTTCGTGCTTTTTTATTCTTTTGCAAGAAGAAAGGATTGACCTATTTCATCGTGACTTGATCTGATTGAGATTTTTATAAGATTGCCGTTTTTCCTACCTATATCGAATAGAACATGCTCAAAAGGCCCAATAAAGAAGCATACCTTTTTGGTAAATGAGCAGCTTGGGCTTATCGGCCGCGAAATCAATGTGTTGTGTTATTATCAGCTCCCAGAGATCTTTTTTCCCTTTTGAAAGATAGAGGAGCACGACTCTTTCTAAAAGATATAAACAAGTGTCTTAAGACGCCTAACCCTTATGTGTTATTGTTGGTCTTACCCCAATTGAAATAATCTATGCAGGTTTAACATCTCTAGGTCGACGGATTAAGATATATTGATCCATGTATCTATGTGTCTATATAAATACTCTACTCATGGATTAACGAGAATGTGCCATAGACACTAGGATTAGAAGCAAAGGTTATTGGTTACTTGATTGAGCCACCTTGAATCCTCCTTCTCTGCCATATGCTTCGACCCACATTTGGGCTATTTGGTAGGAGATGGAACACTCCCGAGCACGAGATATCGAAAATTGAGCGCAAAATCCAAGATCCCCGAGCGAGATGGATGGAAAACTTCTTAAGAGTAAGAGCAATTGAAGAAAGCCAATTCTAATTACTCTAGTTTTTACCAAATTTCAAATCTAAGAAGACATTATTTGGGCTAATATGGAAATTTATCTCCAAAAGGGGAAAATTGTCCAAAAGATCCTAAGCCTATTGTACATCGGCCAATTTAGTCATAAATCTTTAAATTTTGCCAATTCAGTTTTAAACCTTTCAATTGTACCAATTTAGTCCTAAATTTTTTTACAATATACCAATTTAGTCATAAATATTTTAACGAATTGTCAATTTAGTCCTTTCGGCTAATTTTTGCCAAAAATCATTGATGATCAGTTCAGTCAGCATCTGCCGTCCTACATGGCACTGATGTATATAATTTTTTATTTTTTTAAAAAAATTCTGAAATTTTTATTTATTTTTCTTATTTTTTATTCTTTTCTTTTCTTTCTCTCCTATTTTCTTCATTGAGCCGGTGACGGGCAAGGGCTAGCAACCCTCACTGGCCTTTGGGCGAGGGCGTCGCGGCCCTCACTGTGGTTGGTGATGGCCTGGCAAGGGCTATGGAAGGCCAGCGGCTCAATGAAGAAGAAAGGGAAAAAGAAAAGAAAAGAAAGGAAAAGAAAAGAAAAAAATCTATAAAAATTTCGAAATTCTTTTTAAAAAATAAAAATTTATCTACGTCAACACCACGTAAGATGATCGGCGTCGACTGGACCACCACGTTAGTGATTTCCAGGCAAAATTAATTAGAAAGACTAAATTGGCAAATCGTAAAAGTGTTTAGGACTAAATTGATACAATTGAAAGGTTTATAATTGAATTGACAACTTTTAAAAAGGTTTAGAACTGAATAGATAAAATTGAAAGGTTCAGGACTTGATTGACCACTGTACAATAGGTGTAAGACTTTTTGAACAATTTTCCCTCTCCAAAAGACATTTTCTTAGATTTGAAATTTGGGGAAAAACTAAAGTAATGATGTGAAATTGCCACTTAAGATCATTAAGATCAAATTTGAATGGAAGGTTAATGGAGACAGATTTGAGATTCAAGTAAAAGTTGATAATTTCTTATGAGAAACAAAAAATTTAGGATAAAATTGGATCTAGAACTAAAGGTGGGGTTTTTTATTAGACCAAAAAAGTTTAGGATAGAATTGGAAATTGAACTATAATTGGGGTTTTTTACAAGACAAAAAAAGTTTAGAGTAGAATTGTGATTGGACCTAAAGTTTGGGGTTTTTTAATGAGACAAAAAATGTTTAGGATAGAATTAGAACTGAAGCAAAAATCGAAGGTTTTTTTTAGGATATTAGGCCCTATTTTATTTAATACATCTAAATATTCTATTTAATAAATTAAAAGGATCTTTAATTAATTATTTTTTTATTTATTATTCCATCTTGATTGATACTCTTTTTTTTTCTCATGAGATTCTTTCTCTTTCAAATAATTACGACGAGAGCTGAGTCATGAATGGGTAATGTCAATTCTTTTTTGGGTTAATACTGCAAAAAATCCCAAACTGACACGCCTGTGACAATTTTACCCCAAACTAATTTTTGATCACCAAAAACCCCAAATTGGTATGCCTATGACACATTTACCCTCAATTTATTTCCGTTAAATGTTTCTGTCAAATTGCTTTGTTAAATTGCACATGGCAATTGACGGTTGTATAAATTTTATGTTTTATCTTCCATTTGTCACAAGAATATCAGTTTATGATTTTTTGTGATATTAATTCAATTTACTAGAAACTAACGGAGGGTAAATTTATCACAAATATACCGGTTTGGGATTTTTGGTGATCAAAAAATTAATTTGAGATAAATTTATTACAGGTGTTCCAGTTTGAGATTTTTTTGGTATTATTAACTCTTCTTTTTATATCTTAGCCGAAAGTTACTAATTTTATTTCCAATTATTTGTTAGTCTATTAATCCTAGTTGTTTTAATGAAACCATTAATATGAGGTATATTTAGATTATTAAAAAACTACTCTAATCAAACCACGAGGGAACGATTTATAATCATATCCCAAAAGATAAACATTTCATCAATTTCTAATCATTTTGTTCAGTGAGCTTCTGTCACGCCCCGAAACCTTGAGAGTGCAAACATCCTTGGTCATGGAATTGCGACGTCCGAGGATGCGTCGCTGACTTATTCATTTTAACTTTCAATTATGCACATGCGGAAGCACAACATCTCTAAACAACAACAGGAGGGATAGGGATAGATAGGAAAACATACAACAAATATATATATACACACATTAATAGCAATACATTAGGAATTAATATATTATAAGTTCGCCATGCAGATCTTCCCGATTACAACCACAAAAGGTAGGGGGTTAACCTAACTCCTCTATCCATGAGGACAACCTCAAATGGTGTTCTCCCTCAAAACAATCGGTTCCTTTATGTGATCATACGAGCACAATAACCACACCACTCATTTATATCTCAGCATTTAGCTAAATGCAAACGTGGTTTGTGCTCACACAACAAAGTACCGCAACTTTCACACGTAAAAATGTAGGAATAAATTCACACATGATCACATACACACAATCAACCCATCAACCTTTGCACGATTTCCTTTTTAAACAACCTTGCCCCATTTAACTCATAAAACCGGACACATAAACCCGACACCTCGGGAATTTCCACTTATATGTCCATAAAACCTTTCTTTAAAACAACATTCAAGGTTTTTAAAATAAGCAATCGCATTGCATGGCATAACAAGCTCTAAAGCACATGAAATATACACAAAATTATTACTCAATTCCAGTACAGATCACATATAATAACCACTTATCGCCCTATTGCAATAACTTATTAAATAAAACCGATAGCTTATTGCTCTCTCGTGATAACTTATCATCCATTTCCTCGATAGCTTATCACTTTTTTGGTGATCGCTTATCAACAAATACCCAATAATTTATCGTCTCTTTAAAATTAGCTTATCACATTTTCTTGATAACCTATCAAGTCCACTTATCACCTATCGCGATAGCTTATCACTTCCGCCTATCACTTATCGTGATAACTTATCAACTAATCCCTCATTAATTAGCACTAAGTATAATTAACTTAGTCTAATCTACCCCTAAGCAAGTTTAACGTACTAATCAATGGCTTAGAGCGTTAACTCACCCGGACATGATTCCGATGACACGGGTTCGACGGCGGCGGCAAGAGCTACACGTGGCTTGGTTCAGAAAGGCACGGGTGGCGGTGCGGGAAATGGGTCTCACGAGCGGTTGTTGGACAATAGCAACGGTGGCTCGGCGAGGGGTGAGGCGCAGCTCATAGCGGTCCGACGTGAGGTGGACGGCGGCGCATGACTATGCACAGCTCGGGGGCGACAAGGGCGCATGGTGGTGGTGGCGGTACTAAAGAAAACAAGAGGAAAAAGGGAGAGGGAGGGGGCGGTGAAGAGGGGAGCCGAACAAGAGAGAGAGAGAGAGAGAGAGAGAGAGAGAGAGAGAGAGAGAGAGAGAGAGAAGGCCAACTTGTCTTGCAAAATACACCTAAAGATGGATGGCCAAGATCAACTCTTGCCTAACAAGCCAACATTAATAGCTAGAAATTGATCTTATAAGACAAGCTAATGATGCCTTCTAGAAGACTTAGGGGCAAAATGGTAATTTCAGCCATTGTCACTATTCACGAGTACTATTCACATGGGCTTGGGCCAACAAACTTGGGCTTGGGCTTGAACGGACCCAATTTGAAGAGAAATGGGCTTGAAAAGGTTAATAGGCTTGAAAGGCTTAATAAGCTTTCCTTGGGGCCATAGGGCTTTGTCCTTGGGCGTGAGGCCCATCTCGACCCACTTGGACAACCTCCTTGTGGGCTTCCATTCTCAGCCCAATAATTACTTTGTTCAAAGTTTTGGGGCCCAAAGCTATTCTCGAGGGTCTATCTCGACTAAACCAGAATTGAAAGTCTCTGAACCATCCTTAATCGAAAACTTATAACCTGACCAAGGCTCGTGGCTAAACTTCAATGGTAAGTGCTCCTAATACGGCGTATTTGAGTTAGGCGGTCTCTTGGGTGGCTCTAGCGTGACTTATGGTTAATTCGTCAATCAATCCATATTTGAGTCTCATTAATCAATAGATCATTTCGGTTGTCATGTAATCTTGCGGAATTGACTTATTTACCCGGGGTATGTGGTCTTGTGAAATTAGCTTATCATCGTTCGGGTTTAATGTAATGATTGTGCAGAATCACCCGCAATCCGACTAAGTATACTCTTGTTGAATCGATCCATAATCATTCACTAATTGACACATGACGTCGTAAGGTCGTCCTGCATCGATTCTTATGGTCGAGTACTCTAGTTGAGCGCACTTCCCGACACTCAATTGCCCATCTTAATCGAATAGTTGACCCATGTACAATTCGGAAATCGACTTATGGTCTAACCCTGCTATTAGAATCTAATTTTATTAATACATCATTGATTTTGGAAAATTTCAATTGGGAATGTGTTTTTCCCAAAATTGGTTAAAAACAAGCCCAAATTGAATCAAAAATTTAATTGAGTCATTTCTAGGCTATAGTTTCTTCACAACAAATGATCCTGGAACCTTGAATTACATAATTATCTGTCCAATTGCATAATTTACCAGATAAATCAAAAAGCCCAAAAATTCAATTGAAAATTATGAATTTTTAGCCCAAATTTGGGATTATGATCAATTTGAAATTTTCGAATTACAAGACCATCACTTCTAGGGTTAATCATTCAAGGGTAATCCAATTTTGGCATCAATTCTAATCAGGTCATCTAGATATCAAATTGAATGAAAACCCTAATGATCTTGTTCAATGGAAGGTCTCTATAGCAGGTAGGGGCTTTGAAGGGAAGTTGTCTGTGAAGCACGATAAAAGCCATGCCTTGTTCGTTGGGACCAAGATACTGCAACATGAAGTGGCTAGCAAGGATCACCTAGAGGGGGTGAATAGGTGATCTTAAACAATTTTAACAAATTTAAGCGGAAATGAAAGAATACAGTTTGAGTCTGAATAATATTCAGATTCTATAAAGACGGTGCTCTTGAATGTGCAGTGTGTAAGGTAAAAGTTAAGGGATAGAAAACTGCACACAAATTTATAGTGGTTCGACTTATAGTAAGCCAACATCCACTCTACTATGCTGACAGCCTACTGGCTGGATTTCACTATGTAATCAAGAGGTATTACAGATTTAGAGCGATAATACTCTTGTGTATGATAGGACTTTTTATCTCACACAAACACTCTTACAAAGTGTTCCTCAAGATTTTAAAGTTTCGCTCAAGAAAGAAAAGAGAATTGGAATAAGCTCAGACTTTGGACTTGATGATTCTTGAATCTGTTTCTCTTTTACTGCTCGTTGATCTCCTTAAATACTCCTCCACTTCCAAACTAGCCGTTGGATAGTCTTCTGAGGATCATCTTCCAATCTTCACTTTGGACAGATTTGTATAGAAGGAATTGAGTAGCCGTTGAGTGACAGATTCTGAATCCCGCTGATTCTGATTGCCCATACAATCAGAATCTTGATTTCCATAAGTAGAGATTAATCCTGTTGTAATAATCTTTTGATTGTCAATCAATTTGATTTAGATTGAGTCAATCAAAACCTTCCTTTTGTGAAATCCAAGCCAGATCACTAACTATTGTGTCGAGTTCTGTTGCTGCGTCTGCAAAATCTATCGTCTGCGTCTGCGTCTGCGTCTGAAAAACTTCAGCGTCTGAGTCTACAAAATTTCTGCGTCTGAAAAACTTCAGTATCTGAGCTTTCAATTTTGAGTCTGAACTTTTCGTTCTGAAGAATTTCTCGTTCTAAAAAACTTGCAAAGTCTAATATCTTCTTATGAACTTCCATACTATAATAACTTGGAAAGAACTTCATGTCAGAATTACAAGTTATATGGAAAGTTTTGTCAACTTCAAAATCCTTTGGGGTTTTCCTCAATAATCTTCCCCCTTTTGATGTGACAAAACTTCCATGCAGATTCAAATAATATTGACTGAAATTGAAAAGAATAAATATTTTAAGTGCATGAAATACAGAAAACTGAAAGATATGTGTATTTCTCTTATGCTTGAATATGACTTGTATAACCTGTAAATTAAGGTGTGTTAGTATAATATTTTCTGCATAATTTCTCCCCCTTTTGTCATCAGCAAAAATAATAATGAGTAGAATAAGCAATTTATAGAAATCATTCAAACAACATGTATCAGAATCAAAAGCTATGAATACAAATTTTGAATGATTGAAGAAGGAGAGAACGAAAGGCAAGTTATTTTTTAGAGGGGGTTCGAATAAGCTGAAAGTTGTCCAGGATTAAAACAACTTCATCAATTTTGGTGGCACATTGACCCAAGACTTTCTCCATAGTTGAAGAACACTGAGCAATAGCCTCCCTTAACTCTGCTTTATCTTTTTTTTGCTTGAAGATGTTGAGCTTGGTTGTTTTCCTCAACAATTCTGTGAAGATTCTTCATATCTTCATCCAGTGCAGCTTGCTTCTCTTTAATTTCCAGTGGAAGGGTAAAAAATGTTAGATTTTCAGAAGACTGGTTTTGGACATTTTCCTGTGTAGGCTGATCGAACCTTTCCCCTGTTTCTGGTGGAATCTCCCCCTAAAATTCTGCATGTTCTTCAGAAGGTTTTGCATTCAATGGTTCTTCAAGATGAACTGGAGAAGGATTGGCATCAGTTTCATGTAGGACATCACCCTGTCTATGCAGATGAGATTCTCCAGAAACTGGTTCTGGAACCCTTTCAGCATCTTCTGGACCAGCTGATCTTCCAGATTCAAAGTCCTCTTTATCTTCATCATGGAGAAGGATTCTTCGTTTCTTTCTATAGACTTTGAATGGAGTGGAAGAAACAGGCTGCTTCTTTTCTGGTTCCTGTCTTTTCCTAACCTCTCTTTCTTTCTCAATCTTCTTCCCGCCTTCTAATGGCTGAGCTTCCTTACTTTTGGATTTTCTTGCCTTCTCCCTTACATCATCAAAATTTTTCATCTTCTGAATCATCTTCTCTCCAACAACCATAGAAGGTATAACAGTCTCTCGAACTCAGTTGGAATAGGGATATTCAGATATGAAAATATGGTGGAGATGAGTGAACCATATGGGAGTTGTCCCTTTCTCTTCTGAAGTGCTCGATACATGTGGAAGATAATAATATGAGGAAGAGAGAAAACCTTTCCATTTAGAATGGCCCATATAAGCTTGACTTTAGATTTAGACAGATCTGTTTTTGGACGCAGCTTTGGGCCTCAAACAGTTGATGATGGTTTTGTGCAAAATCACTGAGGTTCTGGTTAAGTCAGAATAAGTGATATTGCGCTTTAAACCCGAAGCGAATTTTTGATTTTCAGAGGCTGATATCTAAGCATCTTCAATACTCACTTCCAAAGGAGTGAATTTAGAGTGCTTTGCTCCCATTATTAAGGCTAGGTCTTCAACCTTCAGATCATATCTTCTATCACCAACAGTAAATTGAATCCAGTTGGGTGATAAAATGGAGAGATTAGAATAAAAGTGTGCAGTTAATTCAGCATAGACTTTGGCAGATTGCATACAGTATTCAGAAATCCCTAGCCTATTAAAAAGATGTAGAATAGGAATACCAGCTCTGTCGAGATAATCAAAATCAACATTCCGATGGTTCATTACCCCTCGCACAAGCAGCATCTTGTAGAAAACATTGTGTTATGTACTTTTGAACATATTGCTAGTGCCTATCATCCCATATGCAATACCTACTCTTATAATAAAGTTCTCAAAGAACTTCGCATTATCATCTGGAATAACAAATTTTGAAGAACTGAGCGGTTTACAGCTAACAGGAGCTATTCCTCGACAGGAGAATGAGACGGCTCTCCAACCTTTTCTTTTCCTTTTCTAGAGGAAGTCTTTTTGGGAGTAGAACGAACTTGTTCCTTAGCAGTTTCAGAACGTGATCGAGTGTATTCTTTAACAAGGCTAGCCTCATCATAAAAACCATTATCTCTTAAGCAGTCATAAAGAACAGAGGCGGAGGCATTACTCCGTTTTAGTCTTTCATAAGCCTTCCACACCAGATTTATATTTTGGAACCGAAAATCTATTTTACCCGTGGGTGCTGGTGTAGACGTGGACCGAGATTCCTGTTTAGTTGATCCTGTAGGGCTTTGCTAATCAGACTCCGTATCAGATAAATCCATATACTCTGGTGGAGCAGTAGATTTTGAGTCTCGATTGAGAATCCGGGTAGATTTGATCTTGTAAGATATGATGAACAGGTTTGGAGAAGAAAGATTTGATTTTTGGAGAAGGAGAAGAAAAAGGTGAGCTTTTTAGGTACGAGACGGTCTGAGAGACAAGATGGTCGAGAGAGAAAAAGAACGAAAGAGTTTCTACTGGTAGGGTTTTACAGAGAGAATGACGGTATTTATAGAAAAAAAGTTACGGACAAGAGTTACAACAAGCAATCAAACAAAGAGTATATATATGTATATTGAGCATAAATGATCAATCAAATAATATGGAATATTTACCTGGCTTGCTTTCCAAAAATAACAACTATGAAAATATCCTGCCAAAAAATTTCCCGCCAAGATATTCCTGTTAGAACAGTTTAGGAAGTACCTTTCTCTTGGGTCTGAATTATTCAGACGGAGAACCTCTGAGTCTGAATATTTCCTGTCTATTAGACATTTCAGGAAAAAGATAAATAATGCACAATTGAGTTCTAAATATATTCAAATGAAGATTTATCAAGTGGTTTTGTGAATATATTAGTTAATTGATTCTTAGAATCAATAAATTGAATATTCACATCACCATTATGAACATGATCTCTAATAAAGTGATGCTTAATTTCAATATTGTTTGCACAAGAATGAAGAATAGGGTTCTTAGTCAAATTGATAGCACTTGTGTTATCACATTTGATTGCAATACTTGAGTCTTTAATTGCAAAATCTCGTAATTGTTGCTTCATCCATAGTATCTGTGTACAGCAGCTTCTCAAGGCCACATATTCTGCTTCAGCTATTGAAAGTGCTACTGTGTTTTGCTTCTTTGAGTACCAGGATACCAACATATTTCCAAGTAGTTGACATATACCTATAGTACTTTTCCTGTCCACTTTACAACCAGCTATGTTAGCATCAAATAACCAGTAAGAGTAAAATCTGAGTCTTTGGAGTACTAAAGACCTAACATTGGATATGTTCCAATGTATTTGATTATCCTTTTAACTGCAGAAAAATGTGACTCTCTTGGGTCAGACTGAAATCTGGCACACATATAGACACTAAATAGTATGTCAGGTCTAGATATAGTAAGATATCATAAAGATCCTATCATGCTTCTATATATCTTCTGATAAACCTTTTTACCATTTTCATCCTTGTCCAGTTTGGAAGATTGAGACATAGGAATGTCTATTTTCTTACAGTTTTGTAGTTCAAACTTTTTGACAATCTCCTTTGCATACTTCTCTTGGCAAATGAATGTTCCATTCTTGGTTTGTTTCACTTGTAGACCAAGAAAGAATGTCAATTCGCCCATCATGCTCTTTTCAAACTCATTCTGCATATCTTTTGAGAATTTCTTGCACAACAACTCGTTAGAGGATCCAAATATAATATCATCAACATAGATCTAAACTAATAGAAAGTCTTTACCTTTTCTTTTAATAAAAAGAGTTCTGTCAACTTTACCTTTTGTGAAGCCATTTTTCAGAACGAAGTTGCTCAATCTCTCGTACCAAGCACGAGGTGCTTGTTTCAGACCATAAAGAGCTTTATTGAGTCTGTAAACATGATCAGTCTTCTTCGGTTCTTCAAAACTAGGAGGTTGTTCAACATATACTTCTTCTTTAATATAGCCATTTAGGAAGGCACTTTTTACGTCCATCTGAAACAATTTAAAGTCATGGAAACAAGCATAAGCTAATAATAGCCTAATGGCTTCTAACCTGGCAACTGGTGCATAGGTTTCATCATAGTCAATGCCTTCTTCTTAAGAGTAGCCTTTTGCAACCAGCCTTGCCTTGTTTCTTGTGGCTTTCCCTTTGTCATCCAGTTTGTTTCTGAATACCCATTTTGTTTCTATTACTGGATGATTTTTGGGTCTTGGCACAAGTTCCCAGACTTCATTGATTCTGAATTGTTGAAGCTCCTTCTGTATGGCTTCGATTTAGCTTTCATCTGATAAAGCTTCACCAACTTCCTTTGGTTCTATTTCTGAGATAAATGCCAGGTTGCTGATGTTTTCTCTGTATTTGGACCTTGTTTTGATCCCATCTTCTATATCACCAATGATGAGGTTCTTTGGATGACTGAATTTGTGTTTTCAGTTTTTATCGAATTTATCCTTCCGAATGTCATCAGACTCTGAAATATCCATTTGAGTTTGAATTATTGCTTTTCTACTTTCTTCTTCAGATTCAACAATCTTTGGAGATTCTTCAAATTCTTGAACAATAGAAGATGGTTCAGATTCATTTTTTCGAGTCTGAATATTTTCATCAAACTTCACATTCATTGTTTCTTCCAGAGTCCGAGAATTTTTGTTGAATTCTTTGTATGTTTTGCTTGTAGTTGAGTATCCAAGGAAGAAACCTTCATCTGCTTTCTCATCAAACTTGCCAGAGCAGTCATTTGGATTTTTAAGAATAAAACATTTATGACCAAACACGCGAAAATATGAAATGTTAGACTTTCTACCTTTAAAAAGCTCATAGGGGGTTTTCTCAAGAATGGTTATGAGAAAGACTCTATTAATGACATAATTAGACTTTCTACCTTTAAAAAGCTCATAGGGGGTTTTCTCAAGAATGGTTATGAGAAAGACTCTATTAATGACATAACAGGCTGTAAAAACTGCTTCTGCCCAAAATGAGAAGGAATCTTGCTTTCAATCAACATAGTTCTTGCCATTTCTTGCAAAGAACGATTTTTTCTTTCCACAACACCATTTTGTTCTGGTGTATATGGAGTAGAGAAATTGTGTCAAAAGCCATTTTCCTCACAAAAATTCGAGAAGCTTTGATTATCAAATTCTCCCCCATGATCAGTTCTGATGCAGGAAATAGTATAGCCCTTTTCATTCCAAATTTTTCTTGCAAACTTTGAGAAATACGAAGAAGCTTCATTTTTATAAGTAAGAAAGAACACCCATGTGAATCTGGTGAAGTCATCAATAATGACTAGACAGTATTTCTTACCACCAATACTCTGTATTCTGGTTGGTCCAAAAAGATCCATATGAAGAAGCTACAAAACATGATGTATATGCTTAAAAGAGCTTCTTACTTATTTTCCTAGAGTGCAAGCATTGCATAGTCTTGTTTTTCTGTATTTCAAATCTGGCAGTCCTTGTACCAGTTTCTTGTTTGATATTTTTGAGATCTGCTTCATACTGATATGCCCCAATTTTTTATGCCAAAGATCTTCATCCTCTTTGACTGAGATCAAACAATGAGTGGAGTTTGAGTTGACGTCTAGTAGATAGATATTCCCATGTCTTCTCCCTGTGAATGTTTGAGAACTATCTTTGCTTGTTCCTGAACAAGTATCTTCTTGAAAGTTGATTCTGAATCCTGAATCACATAGTTGGTTTATGCTTATCAGATTGTAGTTAAGACCTTTTACCAATGAAACATCATTGATTGTGAGTCTTCCAATTTCAACAGTTCCTTTTTCAACTATCCTTCCTTTATTATTTCCTCCAAAGGAAACTTTCCCACCATTCAGACTTTGTAGTTCAATAAATATGCTAGGATCTCTAGTCATGTGTCTGGAACATCCACTGTCCAGGTACCACTTTCTTTTCCTCTTTATGGTGACCAGCAAAAATTATAACTTCTCATGTTTTTTTTGGTACCCAAATTTGTTTGGGTCCTTGAGAGTTAGTATAGGCTGTTTTAACAAAGTCTCTTCGAATAGGTCTCCAGACCTTAGGACATTCATTCTCAAAATGTTGTGGATCTCCACATTTTGAGCACTTTAGAGCACTTTGACCAACAGGTTTAACAAAATTCTTTTTGAAATGATTTTTGTAAACTTGTCGAGGAAGTCTTTGTCTTAATCTCTCCTTGACCTTTGGAAAATCAATTAAACTATCATTCTCCTTTACAAATCCGAGACCAGATTTGTTGAAATAAGGAATATGTACAGAAAGAATATTTTTCAAGGTTTCTGAACCTTTTGAAAATTTGGAAATTAGTTCTGAAACTTTCTTTTTCAAAGCAGCATTTTCTTTGGAAAGAAAATCTCGACTTTCCTTGAGTTGATGAAATTCTTTTTGAAGGAAATCAATTTTTTCTTTTTGTGAATTCTCCTGTTGTCTAAGTGATGAATTTTCCTTTTTCAGGAAAGAGATTCTTTTAAGAGCAGCCTTGAATTTGAAACATAATTCATCAATGTAGTTTGAAACTTCAATAGGCATTTCAGAATGATTTACCTCAATCTCAATTTTTGCATCTGATTCTGAATCTGAGTCTGCATCTGAGTTGGCCATTAGACAGAAGTTTGAGATGTCTTCATCACTGTCTTTATACTCTGTATCGGTCCACGTTTCTGCTTTTAAGGCCTTCTTTGTCTTTTCAAATTTGGTCTTCTTTTTCAGAAGAGGATAGTTTAGCTTGATGTGTCCTTGCTTTCTACAGTGAAAGCATATTATTTCCTTTGATTTATCTGCTTCATGAGAAGTCTTTTTCTTTTCAAAAGGCCTCTTCCCTTTGAGGTTTCTCCCTTTGATCTTCATCTTCTTCTTAATGAAGAGAGCCAGCTCTTCATCATCGACATCTTCATTTTCAGAATTTGCATCAGAATCAATACTAGTCTTTAAAGCAATTGATTTATTAACTCTGGATTCACTATCTTCATTCTGTTTTTCTGTCTCATATGATTGAAGAGTTCCAATAAGCTCAGTCACGGAAAGAGACATGATCTTTTGAGTTTCTCGGATAGATGTTTTGATGTTGTCCCACTGTTTTGTTAATCCTCTCAAGAGTTTGTTGACTTTCATTGCATCTGGAACAGGTTGTCCTTGATATGCAAGATCATTTACTATGTCTGTAAATCTGTCATACATATCAGCAACAGATTCTTCAGGCTTCATTCTGAAGGATTCATATTGGCCAAGCAGTATGTTAATCTGAGTTTCCTTGGTACGGTCTGTTCCTTCATTGGTGATGTAGAGAGTATCCCAGATATCCTTAGCTGATTCACAGGAAGCAATTTTTTTTATACTCAACAGGTGCTAAAGCACAATAAAATGAATAAATTGCTTTGGAATCTAAGGATTCTCTTTTAGATATCTCAGTTTGAGATAATGGAGGATCTGTTGGCATATTTCCATCCATATTCTCTTTTGAATCAGAAGGTCTAGGTCTGACTCCTCTGATGATGACATCCCATTGCATGTGATCGATCGACTTTATGAAAACCTTCATCTTGTTTTTCCTGATGTTGTATTCCTTGCCATCGAAATAAGGAGGTCTGTTGTTACTTTCACCTTCAATGAAACCTGGAGCACCAAAGCTAGCCATATAGATCGTAAGCTCAGAAGTAAAATACTTCAATAGATGAGCAACCTGCTCTGATACCAATTGAAGTGGCTAACAAGGATCACCTAGAGGAGGGTGAATAGGTGATCTTAAATAATTTTAACAAATTTAAGCGGAAATGAAAGAATACAGTTTGAGTCTGAATAATATTCAGATTCTATAAAGACAGTGCTCTTGAATGTGCAGTGTGTAAGGTAAAAGTTAAGGGATAGAAAATTGCACATAAATTTATAGTGGTTCGGCTTATAGTAAGCCTACGTCCACTCTCCCATGCTGACAGCCTATCGGCTGGATTTCACTATGTAATCAAGAGGTATTACAGATTTAGAGTGATAATACTCTTGTATATGATAGGACTCTCTATCTCACATAAACACTCTTACAAAGTGTCCCTCAAGATTTTAAAGTTTGGCTCAAAAAAGAAAAGAGAATTGGAATAAGCTCAAGCTTTGGACTTGATGATTCTTGAATCTATTTCTCTTCTGCTGCTCGTTGATCTCCTTAAATGCTCCTCAGTCCCTAGGCATAATCTTGGACGTTCATAGGGTTTTAGTCTCTAAGCGTACTTTGAGGGTTTTATTCCCTCCACTTTAGCCGTTCATAGGGTTTTAGTCCCTACGTAGAGTTTTCGACGTTCGTAGGGTTCTAGTCCTTAGGTGTCCTTTTAGTTTTATTTCGTAAAAAAAATGAAAATTATAAAATAATTATAAAAAATCAAAATAATAAAAAAAAATTAAATCAAATTTATAAATAAATAAATCACTCCTCATGCCTTAGCCATTGTGCCATCCCATACCTTCCGTCAACAAAATTTAGCTGTCTTTAATCTTTGAAGGGAACCTCTTCGAGCTCCCATTCAAAGAAGGACAGCTACTGACACCTAAATTTTGCCTAGTCATTTAGGGTTTAAGTGCATAGAAAATTAGGGATTTATTTTTAACCCTTAATAAAAAATATTTTCATTAAATTACATGACACATAAATATTAGGCGCATTTACATTTAAAGATTTTAGTGAAACATATTTTCCTTTAATTTATTTCATCTATTTTATTTTATTTAAAAAACATTATAAAAATTTTAAAAAATAAAAATAAGAAGGGGGCGAATCGGGTCCGTGTCAGCCTAGCTCCCTTTTTTTCTTTTCTTTCTTCACACTTGGGCCCAGCTCGGCCCATCTCTTTTCTTCTTTTCCCCTAAGCCCAGCCTCTTTTCCTCTCTACTCCCTGCATGCGTTCTAACCAAGACAAAGAAGCAAAGCAGTGAGGGTAACCTGATTAGTGGCAGCTTCAAGCTGGAAATAGAAAGGAAAAGAGCTAGCTCCATTGATGGACCCGGGGGATCGTTTTGGAGGGATGCCAAAGAGGGGGGAACTCTTTGCTAAAAGGGAGATAGAGAGGGCTCTTTTCGGGGGACCAAAAGAGAGAGAGCGGGAGAAAGGAATAGAGAGCTTAAAGAGAGAACAAAGAGTGAGAGGAGAGACGGGAGGAGAGACCGAGAGAGATCTTGAGGGGAATCGGAGAAGACGAAGCTTCGCTCATTTGTCGGAGGACTGCCCCAATCGCCGCCGAGCCCCCTCCACCATGCACTAAGAGCCCGCGAACACCCGAGTCAACCGTTCTCCCATTCTTGGCTGTTGGAGCTCATCACAATCGAGCTGAGAAACCCATGGAGAACCCTTCATTGCAAGAAGATTGGCGATCATCAGGAGCATTTTTACGCGCCGACAACACTAGCCCGATTGATCTAGGACTCGGTGACTGAACTAGGTACTTACTTGCCATTTTCTTTCCCCTACATCTCGGTAGTCTCATGTACTAAGTTCACTAGGTGGTGTCATGACCCAATCATGTGAAACCGAAGCTGGATCGTAGTGTATAATAACTACTTGGGTATGTAAGTATCATGTTAGGCCAAGAATCACGTCAAAATCAGATTTGGACCTCGCGTTCTCAGTCGCATGCTAACTGTTCATTGAAATGCTTGAATGAGATATTAGAAGCTCTGAGCATCGAGTTTGGGTCTGAAAGTTTCGAACCTTTTTGTGTAAATTGAGATGAATTTATCGTCGTACACGGTTGTTTAGAGTCGCGTACATCATGTTTAACGCTAGAAATCGCATTGAATCTCACCCTTCTCACCCAAGAACGTTTAGCTCAACTCGCATACCACATGTTCGATGAAATGTTTAAATGGAAGTCCGAATGATTTTTTGTGGAATCGGTGCCTAGAACTCGATTTTTGTGCTTATTAAGTACTCGTATTCGTCAGATCAATACTGACTTCGTGTTTTTCTTGTGTTTATGCCATGGTTTGCACATTGTCTGAGTCGATTGCGCGTACACGTATCCCAGCCGGAGAATTCCTTCCCCATCCGAGAGGCCCGCGATTTGAGGCCATAACCGTTAGTTCACTATCTCCATTTCATATGCTTATATGCATGTTTGTTTGCGTTAGCACTTATTGTCGCCACAGGAAGTCTGGTGATCGGAAAGTAAAAAAAAGGTCGTCAATGTTGACGTTTTGGTGGCTGGTGGTGTTGGATTAAGGATGGTGGTTCGGTGATGGTAGCGTCATTAATCTAGTCATAGCAGATTTGGCATCGGTGCCAGTCGAGGAGGTTGGTTTTGGTTCGGCGTAGTGGTCGCCAGTGATTCTACTTAGTGAGAACTCTCGGGAGAAAATGCACGTCAAGGAAGAGAACAATGTGAAGAGGAGTCTCGGTGAAGAAGATGCCCTGGGCAGAAGAGAACAAAAGGAAGAAAAGCCAAAGAAAAAGAAAAGAGGGAAAATAGGAAATAAAAAAATCAAAAAAGAAATAGAATAAAAAGATCAAATTTTGAAAACTCGAGCGGGTCAGTAATCCAGGTCAAGCAGTCGGGTGGATCGAGTCAGGGGACCCGGTCCGGAATTTTTATTAATAAAAATATTAAAAAATAAAATATTTTAAAAATAAAAAATCAAAAAAAATATGAAAATGTTAAAAAATCCAAAAAAATTAAAAATTCTGAAAAATATTTAAAAAAGAACATAAATAAATAAATAAATAAGAAAAATTCCAAAAATCTGAAAAATCAAAAAAATATTGTTTGGGGTTTGGAATTGGCTTTTCTTGCCCTTTTGTGTGATTGGTGTCACGTTTGATTATACGTTGCTTGATTTACACATTTCGAATTGCTTGTTTAATTTAATCTTGCATGTGGTGGATTAAGCATGTTAGGTTCACGTATTGATTGTTGCTTCCCTTACCTTTGTTAGGGATGAAATTTTGAGACTCCCAATTGCTGCATGAGTACGTTAGGTGGTGTTTGAACAAAGTTAGATACTGAAGGACACTAGTTGATTAATTAGTGTAATCAAGTCCCCGAACCCTTATAATCTTTGGTTTGTAGAAGTGAAGCAAGTCTCTCATACTTTACTTGGGTGTCTAATCGACTCATCAAAAACTAATTAGTGGTGACTCTTAAATGAAATTGATTTGCATGTTAATAACGTAAACCTAAGTTACAAATTAGTATGGGCTTGGGAGAGCTCGAGTTAGGTTAAATTTACTAATCCATTAGCCAAACCCCTTAGGCGGTGAGGCCTGTTCAAGGACGTCGCGGCACCTTGGTGTTACAGCTATGAGGATGTGAAAGGTGCAGAGCGAATCCAAGTGCCAGGAGCGCAAGTGGTCACGTTGACTAGCAGGCTTGGAGGAAAACCCAATCATGACTGCTTTTGATAGCTTGTTCAGGTGGCTTTTCTTTTGCTTTTTACTATTCATCCTTGCTTCCCGAATGCTTATGCAGAGCCGAATCTCTTTCTAGTTCTAATTGTCGTGCGCCGAAGAAATAAATTTGGATCCCCCTTAACTGGCTTTATCGTCAGTCTACCACGGTGCTGGCAAACTGGTTGGGTTAGCCTGAGGACGACACGGTTGCCTCGACGTGCCAATCTCAACCTAGACCCGTGGTGGGCAGAGCCGGGCCAGGTCATTTGGTAAAAGCCCGTATGTTTGCTTCTATTTTTTTTTATAGCCTCTTGAAGGTTTTGTTTTTCACTATCTCTCTCTTTGGGCCTAAGGCCCTTAGAATCTACTCTCAATTGCCCAATCACTATTCATTTGGTAAAAGCCCGTACATGTGCGCAGTGCTCACGAGGATTGAACCCCGAACCTATTACTCTCCGGCCCCACCCTTCTAATCTCTTTACCTACAGGGCCACATACCTATTGGCCCCAATTGCTACTCTGTCAGTTACTACTGCCAAGCGTCTTTTTAGGATCCAATGGCCATTGACTTGGCAGGGATTTGAAAGCTCGGCCGGGCATGACATGGTCAGGTTGTGTGTATAGGCACATCTTGCTCAGTAGATGTCCTGTGCCTGGCGAGGTGTGCCACGCCTAGGTTGAGCTCGAGTTGGGTTGGCCTTTCTGCCATCAAACAATTTCCAATGCAAAGTAGTTATGTTTTCAAATTTCAATTGCAATAAGTTAAATAATTTCTCAGGAAGTGTTAACTATTTGAGTAATTATAATATAGTCGATGTTATCTAGCATCAACGAATGAGAGAGAGAGAAATGACGTGGCCATTTTGACGATAGTTACTGCAATTTGATTGTGATAGCTATTACATGAGAGGGTCGTGTAATATCTATCATGGTTACTGCAACCAAATACTATTGTCCTTTCGTCTTTGAGTACATAACATTTGTTGATATATAATCTAACTCATTCTCCCAACATGATGTACTTTCAGTATGGTAATCGCCGATATCATGTCCTTTGAATTTTTAGGTGAATTGAGTTTAAGGATAGTTTTAGCCATATGCATAGAATGATCCAACGCAAACTTCTAACCTATAATTGAACAACCCTCAACCTTGAACCCTGAGACTGTAGAACATTGAGCCAATGTGCACTGATCATCTCCCACAAGTCCCCACCACTCTGGACTGTGGACTTGTATTGATTGAAAGGCGAAATAGAGGAGCATTGCCATAACAGCGACTCCGGCATCCAAAGCGGACGATAGGACATAGTTGTACCGTGCCCACCAACCCTTGAACCTCCTGTAAACATACAAGTTGAAGAAGATCCCGACCGCACGCCAAGTCGTATAGTTCAGGACTGAGGCTAGTGGAATGAGTGATACGCTGTCTATGATGATTGGCATGTTCATGTGTTGAATCCACTTTTTATTAGGGAATCGCCGCGACAGGTACCAGGTCAGCACAGGGGCGAGCAGTCCAATGAGGAAGAACTAGTTCATCTGGGGATAAACCCCTGACTTTCCAAATATCCTGAGCAGGCAGACAACTGCCCAGATGATTGATTGAGGCGCTGTAGAAGACATGGTCGCCTGGGCATGTCCATGGGCTTCCATGCGGTTGCTGGGACCTGTCGCATATGTGGTCGGTGCTGGTGACTAGCCACCACGCGATGCCGAAATAGATGCTTGAAGCAAGGATCGTTCCAACCAACTATGGAATTAGGAAGTTTACAATATTATGAGCAGGTCCAAAGCGAGAAAAGGGAAGAGTTTGAAAAGTTTCAACTCGCTGTGATGTAATTAACCTAAACGACGAACAACAACTTTGGAGGGATCTTCATGCAGTGACCTAATTTGAAGTCTCTAAGAAATGAGATTGCTTAGGCCATGCTGATGTAGCCGTATGTCTTGAAGGCTACGTTGGCGAGAGGCTTCCTCAGATACATAAATCTTATGACCAACTCCGTGATCACATTTAGCCTTAGCGTCTGCGACAAAATATTTTGTGTATCAGAAATGTTTCTTCTTTGGTATCTACCTATTAATTTAAATCACATTCTTGTGTTGCTAACTAAGTGAATTACAATGGTTGTTGTGGCTATGATGATCCTAACTGGTAATGTGAAGAACAGTGCAATCGCACACTCTAGGAGGAGTCCCCACCAAGGCAGTTAGAGCTATTTGCCGAAACCTTCACAAATCCACTGAGAAAGTCCAAACACTATAATCAAGATAGCGTGAAACCACCATTAAGGTATTGCTTCATAGTTTTGCTTCATTAGCCTTGTGTGCACGTCTCCGCGGTGATCACCTCCCGCCGTTTTCTTTCATATTTGCTAGATTGTTATGGATCAAATAATTCATGGAAAACCAAATCTTTTCACTGAGTTGAGTAATTGACAAATATAAAATTATTTGTACTAAATCTACACTGTATATGCAAGTAACGATACATTGAACAAGACAAAGGAGAAAACAGATAAAAATGAACTTACTTTCCATGGTAAAGGGCGACATGCGAGAGGGTAGAGGTCAAAGTTGCAAGACTCAGCCCATAAGTGATGGCAAAGGAGACGACGGAGAGGTAAGTGATTTTTGGGAAAAGGTATTCCGGCACCAGAAATAAGCGAAGCTCAATATGAATACCATCAGGAAAAATTGGATCCTCGTAAATCCTAGCTTGGGCCTCTTTTCGTGTTCATGCAAAGCCTTGTATGCAAGATAAAAAGTTGGTAACGTGAAAGAATCAAGGTAAGATTTGTCATATGTAAGTTAGAAGAAAGGGAACAAGTACCTGAAAAGAGAAACCTCTGCTAGGTGTGATGGCCACCACATGTAGGGAGAGTCTACAAGGTATTATTTAAATAAACTAGCCCATCCATAGCCAAGTGTCACAGGTCAGTTGATTCACAATGATCTTACACCCGTGCGGCCTTAGGATCACTCCCAAGTCAGCCTTGCACACACACACACTCGATTCACAAGAATGAAGAGAAAGCAGCACAATAATATTTCTTTACAAATGAGCATGTACAAAAAAAGGGGGAGGGTCCCCTATATATCTAATCCGTTGATCCCCTCATGATCCAACAGTGGTATTTGAACCGATACAATCATTACGGAGCTACACAAGAAGTTCCAGAGGCTTTAGGGGTGTGAGGAAGTTTAAGGGATGCCTGTCAAGGGAAGTTACAGGGTTGTTTGTCAGAGGCAATTGAAGGTTCGCGAACAGTGCTTGTGCCTAATCACGGATGGGCCACGTCCCATGCACAAATGGGCCACGTCCCATGCACTTAAGGGGACATATCTCGTTTAAGGATGGGCTTGGAGCCCTTCCTTCCCTTGGGCCATGTCATTCTCCCCTACCTAATCGGGTGACACCTTCGTTGCGTCTTTGGCATGAAATACATCAATGTGCTTTTGGAATTGCCAAAGAGCTTTGAAGGGTTCCAGCTTACTTCACTCTCCGAAAGACTTTTCCAGCAAACCAAGTATTCTCGCCTTGGCGCCCGATACTTCTTCCGTATGATCTGATCAGCCACGATGTACTCGATATCTCGGTCATATGAGATTTTTGCTCGAAGCGATGCCGCTGCAACTTCCCTCGGTTCGGGTCTTTCTCATCTACATGGAAAGATTTAAGCATACATACATAAAACACCGGGTGCAGTTTGAGCTTCGGCGGTAAGTTCAGCCTGTATGCAACCTTTCCAACCCCGTTTGAGCACTCAAAAGGGCCTCTCATAACAACGAATCAAGCCTTTGTGCACATCCCTGTATTGGAGGACCGCATATAGCTTAGCCAACACTAGGTTCTCGACTTGGAATTCCATGTGCTGTTGCTTCTTGTCGGCCCATTTCTTCATGCGATTGGAGGCCTTATGTAGGCACGCCCATGCGAAATCCACTTGCTCATGCTATTTTTTGGTGAACTTGTACGCATATATGCTATCGCCCGATAGCCTGAGACAACTGTGCTCAAAGTGAACGACTGCTCCCCCGTCACGATCTTGAACAAGTTCTAGTTTGTGGACTCGCTTCGCTGTAGGTTGTATAAGAACTAAGCTACATCAATCAGTTTTGCCCAATTTGCTTGCATTATGCTCACATTTTGCTGGAGATATATTTCTAGAAGTATATTCACCCTCTCCGTTTGTCCATCGGTTTGGGGATGCAAACTCATGGAGAAGTTGAGATTTGACCCCGGCAACTTGAAGAGCTCGGTCTAAAACCGCCTGGTGAACCGAGGATCGCGATCGCTCACAATCATCTGTGGAACTTCCTAGTACTTGACGACATGCTTGACGAATAGTTTGGCTGCCTCCTTGGCCGGGCAATCCTTTGTTGCGGGCATGAACGTTGCATTCTTGGAGAACCGGTCCATTACAATCATGAGGGTTCGACATCCTTTGGACTTAAGTAAATTCACAATGAAGTCCATGGAGACACGAGGCACGTTTTCACATACACCTCGACATCATCCCGCACGTGAGGCCAATAGTATTGGTCCTTAATGAGCGCCATGGTGCGATGGATCCTAGACATCCCACCCATTTAGAATCGTGGCACTCTTGCAGCACTTCCTTCCTTAGTTTTCCATAGAGCGGCACATATAGTCGCCGACCCTTGGTGTAGAGGAGGTGGTCCTCCTACCAGAATTGCCTAGTTTTGCTTTCCTGTGCGTACTCAAGTAGTTGCCGGGCCATTGGATCGTACTTAAGCCCCTCCTTGATACGATCGATCTATGGACAACTAGGTCAACTTATGATATTGGCCAACTCCGTCTTCTAGCTTAAGACATTGGCCACTGAATTGGCCTTTCCTGATTTATACTCTAGCACGTAATCAAACTCAGCCAAGAAGTGCTGCCACCGAACTGTTTTCGAACTTAGCTTCTTTTGGGTTTGAAAGTAGCTTGTGGCCAGGTTATCCGTCTGCACGATGAATTTTGATCCCAAGAGATAGTGTCTCCACATATAAAGGCAGTATACTACCTTGGTCATCTCCTTTTCTTGGACAGTGTAACATCGTTTGGTCTCATTCAACTTCTGAGACTTGAACGCCACCAGGTGTCCATCCTGTATGAAAACACCACCCATCGCAAAATCGGAAGCGTCAATCTCTACCTCGTATGACTTGACATGATCGGGCAACACTAACACTAGCTCCTCGGTCATGGCCCGTTTCAGCTGATCGAACGCTTCTTAGCATCGATCCATCCACTCTCAAGGCCTTTCTTTCTTCAACCTATCCGTGAATGACACGGTGATACTTGAATATTCCCTAACAAAGCGTTGATAGTAATTTGTGAGGCTGAGAAACGACTTTAGCTCAATCACCTTGGTCGGGGGCTCCCATTTGACAATGGTACAGATCTTGGCCACATCCATTCGTACTTGTCCATCCCAACGAGACGCTCTAAGAACTTTACCGCCCATTGGGTAAAGGCTTATTTCTCGCGTTTAATAATCATATCGTTCTCACGCAAGACCTGGAAGACTCGCCTTAAGTGCTCGACGTGCTCCTCAAGCATTCAGTTATGGACAATAATATCGTCAAGGTAAACCACAACAAACTAGTCAAGGAACGGGTGAAGTACCTTGTTCATTAAGGTGCAAAATGTGGCCGGCGCGTTGGTCAAGCCAAATAACATGACAAGGAACTCATACGACTCGTATCGTGTTACGCATGCGGTTTTCGGCTCGTCCCCTTCGGCGATCCGTACTTGGTAATAACCCGATCGAAGATCAAACTTGGTGAACCAATGAGCTTCACCAAGCTGCTCAAATAAGTCTGCAATGAGGGAGGTCGGATATTTGTTCTTTATAGTGAGCTTGTTCAATGCCCGGTAATTGATGCACATATGGAGGAACCCGTCGTGCTTCTTCTAAAATAGTATCGGGGCGTCGAATAGAGCTTTGGACTGCCAAATGTATCCCGCATCGAGCAGCTCCTTGAGGTGCTTTCGTAATTCCTCTAACTCGGGTGGAGCGACGCGATAGGATGCCATGGCCGGTGGTCGAGCATCGGGCACCAGCTCGATCTTATGATCCACCTATCTTCGAGGCAGCAACTTCTTGGGTAGCTCAGACAGCATCACATCTTGGAATAAATGAGGACATGGGCCACTTTGGTTGGAACTTCACTCTCTTTGCCCTTACCCTTAATATCCTTGACCTTCAAGGTTGCTAGGAAGATTAACTCGCCCTTGTTCGCTCCCTTCTTAAGCCGCATAGCCAAAAGCATCTTCCAATCGCGTCCCGACTCGCAATGGATCAAAACCACGCATTGGCATTGCGTCTCCAGATTACATATACAATCTGCAAAGGGCATTACGCCCGCATTTATACGATCAAGGAATCTTAAACCCAACACGAGATCATAATCAACAAAGGGGATTACCTCGATGTCCTCCTTATTGGTCCATGGACCAAGATGAAGTTCCACGTCCTTAGCCACACCGCCAGTCGGGACTTCTTTGGAGTTTATCGTTTTGAGCCACCCGGCTCCTCCTTTCTTGACCCGAAGATTCAGCTTCTTCGCAGCCTCTTAGGATATGAAGAGGTTGGACACACCAGTGTCCATGAGCGCACGCATCGTGGTACTCCCGATCTTCACATCCACAAACATCACTCCTTTGGAATCCTTAGCCTTCTTGGCCTCAATGGAGCTAAGGATTCGCAACAAACCCGACCGTGCCTCCTCTTGCGGCTCATCTTCTTTACATAGGACCATTAGCTTGCCTCTTTTTGGGCACTCCCGAGCCATGTGTGGCTCGTCACAAAAGAAGCACTTAAAGGTACGTACCTTCCATTGTCCCCAACGACTCGACTCTGGTTGGGCCCTAGGTGGTGTCGGTTTTGGCTTGCCTCCATTTGAATGTTTGCATTTATTCCGGTCTCCCTCGCCATTGGCCCTATCCCTCGAACGAAAGTCGGTCTTGATTGTAAATGAAGCTTTAGGTTCCTCTAGGGAGTCCGCCACAGAAGTGACTATTGTGAGATATTTCATGTTATACCGTTTGAGCTCTTGTTTGGCCTACGGCTTAATGCCTCTCATGAACTGATGATATGCCTCTGTGTCATTCATTGACAGAATTTAGAGTAGCAACTCCGAGAATCGTTTCACATACTCATGGACGGTGCCCTTTTGTTCAAATTGCTTGAGCTCGTCGTGAGCTTCCTCCTTCGCATAGGCTGGATAATAGTTCCACTAAAATTCCTCGACAAACTTGGCATAGGTCGTAATAGGGTTGCCACTCCTATTGTTTGACCTGCGACACCACCACAGCAAAGCATTATCAGCTAAATACATTGCTGCTGTGTTTACCCGAATTGTGTCGTCGTTCATTCCCATGGCCTGGAAGTACCGCTCTATGTACCACAGAAAGTTGTCCACGTTTTTGGCCACCCACGAGTCTTTGAACTCTCTCAGCTTGGGTGCTTCCATACGTGGTTGCACGGTGATCATCCCATTCATGCGTGCTGCTTCTACCTCCGTGAGCTTCCCCTTGAGCTCAGTGATCTCCGCGCATATGGTTGCCATCGTGGCCTCCCAGGTCTCATCCCGTTGCTGCAACACCTTGTTACGGTGCTCTTCCATGTCGGCTTTGAGCTTTTGCATCTCGGCCAAGAGCTCTCCCCTTCCGACTTCCACTCCTTCGACGGATTGTTATAGGTCATCGACCATCCCTTTAACGTCCATGACAGTTCCCTCTAATGTCGTCATTTGACGTTCCAAGTCACCCATTTGATCCCTCGAGCTAGAGGTAGCATGACTCCTCTTGGTTTGGACGCCGACTCTCTTGGTCACCCTTCCACGATCCTCGTGGTCCTCACCTCAGACATTCGCGGCACTAGAATGTGGATCATCCATTGCGCTATGAACAAAGGCTCTTATACCACTTGTCACGGGTCGGTCGATTCACAATGATCCCGCACCCATGCTGCCTTAGAATCACTCGTAAGTCAGCCTTGCACACACATACACACCCGATTTATAAGAATGGAGAGAAAGTATCCTAGTAGTATTTCCTTGCAAATGAGCATATACAAATGAAGGGGGAGGATCTACTCTATATATAAGTGTGGGTCTAATTTGATCCATTAATCCCCTCATGATCTAACGATGGTATTGGAACCGATACGATCATTACATAACTGCACAAGAAGTTCTAGAGGCCCTAAGGGTGTGGGGAAGCTCAAGGGATGCCCACCAAGGGAAGCTGCAGGGTCGTTTGCCAGAGGCAACTAAAGGTTCGCAATCTCGCCTAGTTATGGATGGGCCATGTTGTCGCGCCGCGCTTTTTTTTTTGGATTTTCGGGATTTGCGCGCTAAGGAAGTATTTCCGTGTAAGGGTCTCTCCCATACCATACCTTATGTGACAGTGGATGGTATTTTCCTATTTAGTCTAAGTTTTCGATTTTGGAGTCGCCATTAGTCATTATTGGTAGATTGACTAGAAATCTAATCAGGGTACGGGAGAAATACCATGATTCTACGAACCAGAGATTATGAGTACATGGACTTGGTTACATTAATGATCCCAAATTAAGATCCCTAACGCTGTTTCGGCACTTAAGAACGATATGATGTCTAACGTGTCACGCAAGTTTCGGAGGCTTACCCACTAATCCTATCCATTCCAATTGCGGGGAAAATCAATTAAAAATTAAATGTGCAATCAAGGTCAATCAAACCAAAAAATCCTAAATTGTCTCCAAAAATGAAATCCAACCAAAACATCCAAACCCTAATGAAGCCCTAAAGGCTTGTTCATTTCATGATTTGTGTCTTGTTAGGGTTTTAGGATTTTTTAGGGATTATAACCCCTGAATTTAAGATTTTCTAAAAATGTCACTTGGGCACTTCCAAAAATTTAAATTTTACTTTCCAAGATTGGCCACAGTGTTTTTAAATCATTCTGTAAATTTTTGAAATTTTTGATTTTTTTTTTCAAAAATTGAATTTCTAATAATTTCATTAACCAAGAATTGATTTTTATGATTTTCAAAAAGTTTTTGTGGAATTTTGAATTTTCCAATTTTTTTAGATTTTCTAAAATTTCTCACATTTTTTATTTGTATTTTTGAAAATTTTTGAATTTTTATGGATTTTTTGAAAATTTTGGAATTTTTATGAAATTTTCTAATTTTCCGTTTTTTATGAATTTTCTATTTTTTGAATTTTTTTGACTTTATGAATTTTTTAAATTTAATTTTCTGATTTTTTTTGGAAAATTTTATTATTTTTTGAATTTTCTCGCCGAGGAAATGAACCGGACCGGCCCAGTTCAACTCGGTTCAATTTGACCAAACCGGGTGTCGCCGGCACTAGTCGCCGGTCGTCTTCTCTGGTGAGAAACAGAGCCAAAATGGCGCCATTTCTGGCGATTTTCTCTTTGGCATTTCGCCGAGCACATGGTGTGCTTGAATCCTGATTCTAAGTTCTCGAAGCCGCTACTTCAAGCCCTTATCCGGCGACCTTCTGACAACCATTTTGTTTGAATTTTGATCCTATGTCTTCCTTGTATTACCGTCTATCAATCTTAGTCTATAGCTTCGCCATTGGACCTCTACCGGTTGGCGAAAAATCGATCTCGAAAACACCAGATCAGAACTGACCTACTCCATTTCTTCTAAGACTTAAACTCTTATTCTGATCACCCTAGCCATCTACAACCATCCTAACATTTAAAGAAACATCAAACAAGGTAAATGAATGCTAACTTGACTGGCCTATGGCCATGGCGATGCTTCGGCGAGGGTTCTTCGAGTTACGGCATGGTTTAAAAATGGAGGCCGACTCATTCGATGCATATTCAATCCATGTTTTGCAATCAAGCAAAGAGAAACATAATCAGAAACTCCCTTACCAAAAAAAAAACATAATCAGAAACTCGTTTTCGACATCAAGGCACTCAAGATCAATAAAGAAATCACCAATTTGACAATATCAAGTTCATTTTCGTTTTCTGGAATTTCTATGATGAAGATCATACTTTACCTGTTTTGTTTGATGATCGAATGAGGTTTACAAGCTAATCGGAGCCTGCGGAATTGTTCCTCGTCACTTGAACTTGAGATTGGTAAGCTTGGCTTCGTCGAAGAACTAATAGTCACACCGACTGAGCTTGAGTTTTAGGCCTTTGTGACAAGCTGGTTCGGCCAAAACGATGAGGGGATGTTCACGGCCTATCCACGATTCGCCGGCGTTCCACCGTTTATGGCAGTGCCGGACACTCGTGAGGAGACCCTTGACCCTCTCTCTTTAGATATTTCTGTTTAGTTTCGCTCTTTTCTCTCTCTGGAATTTCGTCGAATACATTCTTCTCAATGATCAGTTTTTTTCTCTTCCTTTTATTGAACAATTTCGAGTCGGTTTATCACTCCTAATCGATTTAGAATCGATTAGGAATGAGAAGGACAAACAGCTAGAGAATCTCCAGCTGTCAATCTTGTTTAACACGTTATGGAAATCAAGATTTTAATCGACAAAGTCATGGGTTTGAACTGTTTTTTCTGGGTTTTAATGCATTCTGGGCAAGTTGGGCGAAGAAGATGGGTTCCCAGGTCAGGTCGGGTCGACCCGAGAAGCCCGGTTTTGACTAAATTCGCAAATTAAGCTCGATTTTGATCCAATTTTCAAAATTAAACCCCAAAATTGAATTCCTCGTCACATTTTGAACCCAAATATGTGATTTTCCCCAATTTTTGTCATAATCATCTCCAAGATTTTTAAATTTTTGTACTCAAGTTAATAGGGTTTTATTCAATTCAATACCTTAATGCCCTGATTAGGCAAAATTCGTGCCAAAATTGAATTACCCACATTTGATTAACTCTAGAAACGATGGTTTCATGATTCGATAATTTCGAATTGGGCACGATTCCCAATTTGGGCTAAAAATTCCTAATTTTCAATTGAATTTTGGGATTTTCTTATTTATTTAACAAATTGTGCAATTGGACTGACCAACATGTAATTCAAGGTCCCAGAATCATTTGTTGTGAAGACACTATATCTTAAAAATTACTAGAAAATATTTAATTACATTTTTGGTTTAATTCGGGTTTGATTTTGCCAAATTTTGGGAAAAACACATACCCGATTGAAATTTTTCAAAACTGATGATGTATTAATGAAATTGGATTTAAAATAGGTCTAATGACTATTTTTATGGAATTTTATGATTCCATTTGCTATTTTTATTGATTTTCTAACTCATTTTGACTAAAAGAAATTAAATAAAAATTCTGGAAAATGATAAAAAAATTATTTTTGGCCAAGATTCATAATCCTAATTTTGAGATTTTTGAAAATATGAAAAAAAATGAGTTAAAAATCAGGTGTCAACACCCGTCCCATGCACGAATGGGCCACGTCCCATGCACGTAAGATTCCTAATCACCGTATACTTGCTCTTCTCTAGAATGTTGCCTCTGGGTAAAACCACCTACCAATACTAATATGTACAAGTGAGGATAGTAATGGTCTGATAGCATTTAATTTAGATAGATGAGCTTTCGACTAAGTGGCGTGGGGAAGATACATAATGAATCACTTTTATCACTTTTAATGAATCAATTTAATCCACAACAGAAAGTCGGTTGTTGTGATCATTTTGAGACATATTTGCTTTTACAGCATGAACGTTCATAGAACGCTTAAAATCCATAATGTAGGATTAAGTAGAAACAACCGATAAGAATGGTTTCTAAGACGTGACTTGCCCTTTAAGTGGGTGAGATAGGGAAAATTATCAAAAAAGTCCTAAACCTATTGTAATTGCGCCAATTTTGTCCTAAACCTTTTGTAATTGCATCAATTCAGTTTATCCAGCCAATTTTGGCCGGCCGGTACTGACATGGACACCGACCGGCTGACTTTTCTAATTCCATTTGCAATTTTTCTTGATTTTCTCGCTCATTTTAACTAAAAGAAACTAAAGAAAAATTTAGGAAAATGATAAAAAAAATTATTTTTCGTGTAGAAATAGGTTTCTAGGTTTGGCCAAGATTCCTAATCCTAATTTTGAGATTTTTGAAAATATGAAAAAAAAAGAGCTAAAAATCAAGTGTCAACACATGTCCCATGCACGAATGGGCCACATTCCATGCATGTAAGACGCCATATATCATTCACGGATGGGCTCGGAGCCCTTCGTTCCTTTGGGCCATGTCACAAGCATCTGAAATTCATTCGGTAAGAAGACAATTAAATATAGGGGAATGAGCAAGTAAGGAAATATAGTAACTATATAACATGAAGAAATTGAAGTGCATGAGTTGTCCATAACAGCAAGAAGGCTGTAATAATATGGATGCTTCCGTGATAGAGAACCATGGTAATTGTGAAAATTTGCACTGCTTGGGCTCCGCGCGACCCAAGGTTGGCAAAGATGGTGATCAGGACATCTTCTTTCAAATTGAAAGGTCCTAGAATTAGTGAGAACTCCAATCTCATGAACGGGACCTGGATTTTTGGTAATTTTCCCGGTGAGATACGGTGAAGCAAATGCAAGTGCTACGCCAGAGCCAGACACGGTTAAAGAATTACTTCCCCAAGGAAGAATAGGAAGATATAGTGAAGCCGACCAAACGACAAAAATGTTTTGATTGATTCAGCGATGCATCCCATCATCCTTCGAAATATAGAGCAACCCCTCGTTGACGCATCATTGATTAGATTCGATGAGCGTACAGGTGTGACCGATTGAAATTTTGGGAAAAACACATACTCGATTAAAATTTTTCAAAATTGATGATGCATTAATGAAATTGGATTTAAAATAAGACTAATGACTATTTTTATGCAATTTTCTGATTCCATGTGCTATTTTTCTTAATTTTCTCACTCGCTTTGACTAAAAGAAATTAAAGAAAAATTCAGGAAAATGCTAAAAAAATTCTTTTTGGTCTAGAAATAGGTTTTTAGGTTTGGCCAAGATTTCGAATCCTAATTTTGAGATTTTTGAAAATATGAAAAAAATGTGCTAAAAATCAAGTGCCAATACACGTCCCACACACGAATGGGGCACGTCCCATGCATGTAAGACGCCATATATCGTTTACAGATGGACTTGAATCCCTTCGTCCCTGTTGACACCTAAATTTTGACGCGTCATTTAGTGTAATTTGCATAGAAAATTAGGGATTAAATTTTTAACCCCTAAACAAAAATATTTAAATTGCATAACATATAGTTTGTGTTCATTTTAATTTAATTGCATTTTTTGCATCGAATTGGCGATGGCAAACGAGCTTAAAATTTCGTTAAACGAGACTCGGCTCGCTCGAAATGCTAGGGCCGGGAATTAAGAGTCAAACGAGCTCGGTTGTTTTAATTTGAGCTTAATTCAGCCCATTATGCTTAATTAATTAAAAACTCAAGTTAAATCAGCCTATTTAAATGTTAATTAAAGCCTAAGCCCAAGCTTAAGCCCATTAGGACTAGCAAGCCCATCTAATTGACCTAGGTTAGCATTATATGAACATGTTTAGGTCAGATTTTTGGATGGGAGGACATAATTCCATATCAGAAATTAGAGAGAGTGAGAGAGAGACAGAAAGGAACGTCGCTGCCCTCCCCCCGCGTTGCAGTTGCCCACGCCGCTGACGTCCTTCACGCTCGCCGACCTCCAGCCTTCCTCCGGTTGCCGAGCACCACCTGCATAATCCTTCACGCCTTGAGGAAAGCTACCCATGCCACGTCCTCCACAGCCTTCCAGAGAAGTCCACATTGTCGGTCACCTCTCTGTCAACGTTGCTGTCCATCCTGGTGTCCCCGAAGCCACAACCTTGAAGTGAAGTCAACAAATTTTTAACAAGATCTGTTGTTGTCCAGCGATTCGTCACTAACGCTGCTGCTGCCTATTACCGTGATGTCCTCGCCTGATTGAAGAATCGGTCCAAGTTGAAGCCGGTTGACTTTGGCGATCTCCCCATGTAGAAGACGCCAAAGGGAGAAGACCTGCATGAGAACTTCTTCATCACTGACTGCACTCTAATTGACCGCAATTCTTCTCTGTCCAGCGACCAAACAAACAGCCCCCAACGACGTTGACCGGTTGCTGCTCAATACTTGTTCCTTCTCTGTTTTTACAGATTGTCGAGCACCAACACGAGGTCACCATCTGGACCATTCGACGAGCCACAACGCCGATGAGCTTCTCGTGATCCACCGTGAACCATCATTGTCATCCTTGACGCTCAGCCGATCCGCATGCCACCGAGCACGCCATTCCAGCCGTGATCCGCCGTTGGCCCCGCCGTCATCACCGCCGCCGTGAGCCCCGCCGGTGTTGCCGTGCCTCGCCGTCGCGGTCGCCGGTCGTCCCGATCCCGATCCGCAAGCTCGATCCCGAGACGATTCAAATTTGGAAGTTATCCGCAAATTAGGTAATGGTATTATCCGTTAAATTTTCAGAATATTTAATTTCCTAATTTGCATATTTTGAATATTTCATGAATATGATGTGGATATTTAGATATCTTAGGATAATGTTCGATATATCCGCAATATTTGAAAAAATTCAAAATTAGGAAACTTTCCTAATTCAGTAACGTATTTGAACAACTATCCGACCTTATCCCTAAGGTTCGATACGCGGCGATACGGAAAATTATTATCCTATCCATAATCACTTGGATACGATAATGATTTTTATCTGCTTTCCAAATTTGAACGATCGACTTTCCGTCAATATTTATAACCCTATGGATATGACCGATAGTTTGATTTTTGTGCCTGATTCGAATTTGAAACAAATCTGACGGATCGCGTGGTTGGTTTGAATGTGGTTGTTATCTCTATTTAAATTGTTTTTCTTTTTTTCAAATAAAAAAGGAAAATTCAAAAAAAGATTAGTTAGGATTTGAATTAGAATTATGCATGTTTAGGGAATCCTAAATATATCTAGAAGATAGAGTGATTATTTAATTTAAATTAGGACTTGAGCTAATTTATTTCCTAGTTTAAATTAAGTAATATTCTAACCTTAATAGATTATTTAGGTCACTTTTTTATTTCGAATTTTCATAAAAAAAAACCAAAAAAGATCATCCTAGGATAGATTAAATTAGGATAGATTGCATTTTTAATTTAAGTAATTTATTATTTCGAATTTTCAGAAAATCCCAAAAAGAAATCATGTTAGGGCACATTAGGCTATCATAGGTTGCAAGTTACTTTAGACATATTTTAATTTCGAATTTCATTAGAAAATACCAAAAAATAAATCATTTATCCGTCCTTATAATTAGGTCACGTCATCGCGTGACATATAATTTGCATGCTAGGTTGCATTAATTGCATGTCATTTTTGCACGTCATTGCATATAGATTATTTTTCATTTAAATAAGTGAAAATAAAAAAAAACAATTGAGTGAATTGCTTGTCAATTAGAAATCATATTAGGGTGTTGATGTGATTTTCTAACTAACAATGCAGATGCTTACGTTGCTTCGAGGTGAGTAATTCTTCCAAACTGGCAATTTATTTAGTGCTTTATTGGGTGTTAAATTGGTGATTTGCGCACCCGCATGAACACCTCATATGTTAGTGACTAAGTTAAAATGGATCCAAACTGTCTGCCAAAATATTTTTTTGAAAAAAAAAAGGTACCGAAAGGGCGTTAGACTAGATCTAGCGTAAACAAGTCCCCAGGCTTAGAATCTCTGGTTCGTGGGAATAGAACATATTTCCCTATATTTTATTTAGGTTTCTAATCGACCTACCACAAATTGATTAGTGGCGACTCTAAGCATGAAAATATTTGCATGTTAAGGACTTAAACCCTAATTTGCGAATTGGTAGGGCTTGGGAGGGCCCGAGTTAAGTTCAATCTTAATAATCCGTTAGCCCGAAAAATAAGAAAATTTTTTAGATCGCGACAGCTTGGCGACTCCACTGGGGATTTGAGTTAAAACTCTTAGTGGACTTAGGCCAATTTTTCATTTCAAAAATAATTTTTGTTTGGCAGCGAAGATCTCAGCTACGTCCCTAACATTTTAGGTGTTAAATGTTCTTGCAGAATGGGAGGTATAAGGGGAGGCGTAATTGTTAACCCTTGTTTTGCAGGGAGGTGTTCGGATGTATGATTTAATTTATGTACGAAGCGCTGTTTGATATAACCTGATGTGCATGCCTTACATTTACACTACACCGCACACACTACCCGTTGTCGGACTTGAGTGACATAGGTTTAGGATGGTACTGAGACAGTGGATACCCTGACCAAAATCATGTGGTACGGGTCGCCCTCCTCGGTCCCGAAAAGTTCTTTCATGGTGTCATTGAGTACCCACCACGGTTGTATCCCACGCAACCCGGGTCGGCTCTTTGACTAAGCCGGAGTCAGGGGAATCCCAGCTTAACCACCACCATGACTGGTTTAGCTCGGTAATCCTCGCGTCTCCACTTTGCAAGCCAGAGTCTAGATAGAAATCGAACCTCACATTTCATGCGCATGTCATGTGATTGCCATAATCCTACCCGGTGAAGTAAGTCTTCTGAATCTTGATCTTGCAATTTACTTACTTTTTCGTAAATTTGGTCGGTCCATGACACTAGGTCGGTTGTGAGTCTTGGTCTATATGCTATGGGAGGGGCAGACATCCGGATTCTTGATGCTCCTAAGGACGAGCTCCGTGCCTGGTGGAATCTACTCAGTCCGACTAACCGCAAGTTAGTTGAGGGCCACATCGGAAGGCTGCTCCCCCTACTGGAAGTCAAAGTCCATACCGGCCTCGTTCGAGCATTAGCCCACTTCTGGTGCCCCGAGACATCCACCTTTATATTCAGTAAGCATGAGCTCACCCCGACTCTGGAAGAATATAGTGTGATCATTGGAAAACCTTTAGGATCGAAGTTAATTACACCACCTTTGAGAATCGATTCTACCTTAATATTCTCTGAATTTCTGAATGTCGAAAAAGATGAATTGGGGAAAGTTTTGAAAGCAAATTGTGGGACATGTCCTTTTTCATTCCTGAGTCAGTGTTTTGAAAAAGCCACATCCTTTCAAAAGGGTAGAATCTTCTTGCTAATATTTTTCGGGTTGGTGATTTTTTCTCATTGCAAGAATGCATGCAATCCCTCAATTGCATGGTTGGTCCAACAAGTCTGTCTTGAAAAGAATTTTGTCAACGCCATTTTAGCCGAGACTTTCATTTCTCTCACTAAATTCAAGCAAAATGTTGACAAAACATTCCATGCTCCTCTTGAACTATTGCAAATTTGATTTTTGTCCCACATAAAAGGGTGTGGCGATTTACTCAAAATATCCGAACTCAGTGATTCCAATCATCCCATTTTAAGTTATAAAGAAAAACAAGCAAACACACCTGATTATCATTACTCCGAATGGATCATTTTCATAAAAAAACGCTAGACCCAAAGATTTTCAATGGCATGCTAATTGGTTCAATGTCGAGGAAGCTTGGCTTACATGTAATGGTGTTGGACCGGTGCCACTTCTGGGCTTCACTGGCGCAATTGAATACTACCTCGCCAGAGTATTCCGACAGTACCAGATTCTCCAGGAGCTCCTTCCGGCATTGCAACCAGAGCTCCTCCGTGTTGATTTCTCCGACGAGGGTGAAGACCACGAAGGGACCGTAGTTCAACTCCAAAAGATATGGAAGAAATGCCGTGTGTTAAAGATAGTTCGACCGAAAGCAGAGCTCAAGGGGGAACAGAAGTCGTACTTTGCGATGACCGAATACATCCGACGACACAAAGTCCCACAGGAGTTACTCCCGAAGATACCCAAGGTGCCTCTCAAGACCGCCACTCGCTTAGAGAACAACCGTCCCAAAAGGAAGGCCTAAAAAGCTCAAGAAAAAGCATCCAAGATAGCTCGAGCTTATGAGCAGTTAAAGAAGGAAGTCGCCTCCCATATGTCTATAGATCAAGTCAAATAGAATAGCTTGAATTTGTTTTCTCATTTCAATTTCGGTATTTAAATTTGTTTAAGAATTGAGTCATTTGTTTTTACATTTTGTTAAAGTGATTTCAAGTCATTAGTCGTTGTAGAATTTTCGTCGTTTCAATAAAAAAGGTCTTTTCAATTTAAAGTGGTTAGACCAACGTCATGGATCGACGTGTGATTTTGCTTGACACTTATGTATGCCTGTTTCATGCAAATTAGGTAATTACGGACCGATCACGATCGCATATTCGTACGCGGTCGAGAGCCAGAATGGCCGATCAAACTGACTTACAAGGTCGTGTTATTGGCATAGAAGACCAGATGAAGCAAGTTGCCATCGCAATTCAACAGATGTCCGCTGAGATCAAGGCCCTTCGGGTCGATCCCTGTTCCAGCACCCCCTGAAGTATTGGCCCTGAAGCATAAAGGTGGAAAGAATGTTGACATTGAGGAAGATGATGATATTCCCGATTTGGAAGATGACCTCATCCAGATCATCGTCAACAAGAACAAGCCTGATGAACGAGTCAACAAGCTGGAAGAGAGAGTTAAGCAGCTAGAAGGTTCGCAGGACTCGCCCTCGATCGATCTGTCCCTGTACTCACAGATCAAAATCCCAAAGAAGTTCAAGATGCCGAACTTTGACAAGTACAATGGCACCACGTGCCCAAAAGCCCACCTACAGTTGTACTATGTACAGATGACCTCATACGTGGATAATGAACTCCTGATGATCCATGCATTTCAAGCAAGTTTGACAGGTCCTGCTTTGAACTGGTATCTCATGAAGAAGATAAACTGCCTCAACACCTGGAAAGAAGCTAGTGAGGCATTTCTAAAGCAGTACAGGTTCATAACGGACATCATTCCTACCCGTGATGATCTCGAACGTGCTCAGATGAAAAAAACCGAGTCCTTCAAGGATTATGCTATCAGGTGGAGAAATTTAGCTTCTCAGGTCGTCCCGGAACCCATAGACAGCGAGTTGAAGAGGATGTTCGTGAAAACTCTCCCGTTCGAGTACCGAAATCGGATGGTGGCCATTCTGGCTGACAACTTCAACTAACTCATCCCTATAGGCGAACAGATTGAGATAGGGCTGAAGGATGGGTGGTTTGTGGAGCCGTCTTCGTTGACCAAAATATTTGGCGCAAGAAAAGAGAAAGAACCGGCAGCTAAAGTGAATGTGACTTATACCCAATCGAGCCGGTGGAATGTTAATCCTACCCCAGCAATCCAAGTAGCAGAGGCTCAACACCAAAACCCGGGTCGTCAACCTTTTCAGAGGAGAAACAACAAGAGGCAATTCACCCCCCTCCCCGGATCACTTTCTCAAGTATTGACTGTGCTCCGGAAGAAAGGTTTGCTTACTACTGAGCCAAAGCGGCCCAATCCTGAGCAGTTCTATAACTATGACCCGTCGAAGAAATGCGATTATCACATAGGTGAACTGGGGCACTCAACCGACGATTGCTACGCCTCAAGCACCGAATCCAGAACCTCCTCGATACGAAGACATTCTCTTTTCAACCTGCTAAGCCGAATGTTCAGAGTAACCTGCTCCCTGATCACGCGGGCAATGTGAATGCCACATTCAGTTTCAATGCTGGTCGAATCAGGAATGTCAGGGTATACATCGTCGACGTCTCTGGTGAGTTGGTGAAATCCGAGTATTACCCGAGTAATGAGGCCATTTCCCTGGCTATCATGAGACCAAGAATCTCAGCGATGGTAGAGGCTGGGGTGATGGTTTATGCTGACCACACGGGCATCGTTTCCATTATCTTCGAAGTGATTATTAATTGGGACGAGCAGTTTGCCACGTTGGACACTGGGAAGGACAAGCTCGATCCCTTGCCTGAAGACATGCCTCCCCTCGAAGACGCGACCGATGATGAGGAGATCGTGGTAAACACGCCCGTAGCCGATGAAGGGATAGTGATTGAGATACCTCAGCCGTACGAGTACCATGACGATAAGGCAGTCCCTTGATCCTACAGTCTCGATGTTAACTTAGTCACCAGATCTGGATGTACTTATGGCCAAGCTAATGCTCAACCTGCAAAACCTATCACTGATGAAGAAGTTAAAGAGTTCCTGGCTATGATCAAGGCTAGTGAATATAGCATAGTAGAGCAGCTGCGTAAGATGCCTGCGCAAATCTCTCTGCTTGAATTACTCCAGACATCTGTCAAGCATCAGAAAGCCCTGATGAAGGTGTTAAGCGAAGTCCATGTGCCCGAGACGATCGACCATGACAAACTGAAAGAGTTTGTGGGTTCCATACTCCTCAAAGATCTTATAGCCTTTTCGGATGAAGAGTTCCCTATAGAAGGGAGAGGACATATCAAGGCGCTGTATATTTCTGTCAAATATAAGGCCTCACACGTAGCCCGAGTGCTAATTGACAACAGTTCAGCCTTGAATATCTGTCATCTGGCGACTTTACACCGCCTTAAGATAGATCCTTCAAGGATAAATTCTGCGAAGACCTTCGTGCGAGCCTTTGATGGAACGAAGAAAGAAGTAATGGGAGAAATCCACCTTGACATACAAATAGGGCCAACAACATTCAACGTCCTATTCCAAGTTATGGACATTCCTACAGCATTCAATTTTTTGTTGGGTCGTCTATGGATTCATACCGCTGGAGGTGTGCCATCTAGTCTACATCAAAAGGTGAAGTTCGTCGTGGAGAGAAAGTTAGTCACGGTCCACGGTGAAGAAGAGCACCCGATTTATCATGCAACGGCTATCCCCTATGTCAAATCGGATTGCAAGATAGAATCGAGCTATCAGTCATTTGAGCTCGTATCGACCATACATGTGGCTAGACGCTCATCATCACCATGAGTTCCTGAAGTGTCAAATGCTGCAGTAATGGTTGGAAGAGTAATGGTGTCTAATGGTTTTATTCCGGGCGAAGGCCTTGGCAAGGATGGTCAAGGTATCCAATCACCGGTCGAAGTCTCTCAAAGACCCTGCACTTCTGGATTGGGGTATCAGGGGTCAATTGCGTCAAACAACGAGAGACGCGAATATGGCCGAGGTCGAGGTCAATGAGTTGAGCAGAATAGACAGCAATCCAATGAAGGGTCGAACAATGAAGAGCTTGGGTGTAGTAGGTTGCTTCCACACATCCGCACCACATTCCCAGGCCTTGCAAGAATGATGTACGAAGAGAAGGAAGTGATCGACACTCTGGGGCAACCAAGCGGCAAGTTCGATTATTATGTGAAGTACTCAGTACCCCCAAGCTTCTATGTTGACCCCCGTGACATTGTCCCTGACGGATGGGGAGGTATGGATGATCCAACGCCTCAAGTGACAGAAGACTCCGATGATGCAATGGAGGGAATCACTGCCCTGTTCGATGACGTCTTCATTGGAGCTATCGAAGAAGGACCATTAGAAGGAATGGGCACAGGCTCACAAGAGTAAAACCTTTATTTTTTCGCACACTCCCCTGCGTGGGAATTTTTACTGTTTTCTAAGACTTGCCCCGTCTTGGGTGCTGCTTTCCATTTTCATTTCTAGGATTTGATTGTTGCAATTTCCATTCAATAAATTTAATTCGTTTCGAAATAATCAATGAAATTATAAGTTATTTCCAGTTTGTTTTTTGAGGGCATGTTGAGGTACATCAAATCAGCCCGGTGATGATATCCAACCGATAAAAGAAAATATAGTCCAAGGAGAATTCTAAGGCCTAGGCTTCTTCATGCTTTCTCGTGTTAAAAGCTTTTCGAAATGAATTTTAGAAAAACAAAAAAAAGAGCACAAAAAAAATTAATTACAAAAATGCAATATTTAACCCTGTTTGTCCTTCTGAATCCCTTACTTTATGTTTCGGGAGTAATCTTGTGACGCATGAGGGTAGGGAAACGGTCCAATCCGATGAATTATATGCAACCGAGTTTGATCCCGATGATGCTGGAGAACTCGATGATTCCTCAGATATTCAGCGCGATCTAGAGCGACATGAAAAAGCCAAAGTTCTCACATCAGACCAGACTGTTATCGTTAACTTGGGTAATTCTGGAGAAACCAAAGAAGCGAAGATAGGGGCAACCCTTCCCAAAGATGAAGCCAAATGCCCGGTCCAATTGTTGAAGGATTACCAGGACATTTTTGCCTGGTCATACACTGATATGCCGGGTTTAGACCCTTTTATTGTGGAGCATGGTCTGCCTACTAATCCTAGCATGCCGCCCAAGAAACAGAGGTTACGGAGAACCAAACCTGAGCTTTCGAAGAAAATAGAAGAGGAGGTCATGAAGCTTCTGAAAGTGGGATTCATCGAAGTCACCCAATACCCTACCTGGGTGGCCAATATCGTGCCAGTCATGAAGAAGGATGGCCGAGTTCGAGTTTGCATCGACTATCGCGACCTGAACAAGGCTAGCCCTAAAGATGACTTCTCATTACCGCACATAGACGTTCTGGTAGACAGTACTGCTGGATTTGAGCTATTTTCCTTTATGGATGGCTTCTCGGGTTATAATCAGATAAGAATGAAGGACAGCGATAAGGAGAAAACATCGTTCATCACTCCTTGGGGTACATTCCACTATAAGGTCATGCCCTTCGGTCTTAAAAATGCCGAGGCAACATATCAACGGGCAATGGTGACTCTTTTCCATGACATGATGCATAAGGAGATCGAGATCTATGTCGATGACATGATTGCTAAGTCTCGACCCGGAGAGAGTCATGTTGATATCCTGAGGAAGTTGTTCGACCGACTCCGTGAGTTTAAACTCCGTCTCAATCCAGCGACGTGCATATTCGGGGCAACGTTGGGTAAACTACTCGGGTTTGTAGTAAGTAGTAAGGGCATTGAAGTCGATCCTTCCAAAATGAAGGCTATATGTGAGTTGCAATCTCTATCGACTGTGAAAGAAGTACGGAGCCTCCTGGATAGATTGAACTACATAACCCGTTTCATTTCTCAGCTCTCCGAAACTGCTAAACCGTTCTTTAAACTTCTAAGGAAGAATGCTCAAGTGGAATGGGACGATGATTGCCAAGAAGAGTTTAATGAATTAAAGCAGTACTTGATGAAACCCCCAGTGCTAGTCCCACCAATGCCGGGCCAGCCTTTGATTCTTTACCTCACTATTCATAGTGAGTCTCTGGGTGCGATGCTAGCCCAGAAAAATCCTGAAGATGAAAAAGAGCAGGCTATTTATTACTTGAGTAAGAAGTTTACCGTCTCGGAGTTGAATTATTCTGAAGCCGATGCACTAGTATGAGTGCTCCATAGGCTGAGACAGTATACACTGCATCACCAGACTCTGCTCGTGACTGAGAATGATCCCATCAAGTATTTACTTGATCAGCCGGCGCTGGTAGGGAAACTGGCCAAATGGCAGATTTTAATTTCAGAATTTGATGTCCAGATGATGCCATAGAAGTCAGTTAAAGGCCGAGTAATTGCTGATGTATTAGCCGAGAATCCTAGAATCTCGGATGATGATCGATATTCCCCAGAAGATTGCATTCTGGTAATAAAGGAGGACACATGGACCATGTTCTTCGATGGAGCCGTGAACTTGGCTGGTTCCGACACCGGAGCAGTCTTAATATTCCCGGATGGGCAACATTATCCAGTAGCAGTAAAGTTGGTGTTTCTGTGTACGAACAATATAGCTGAATATGAAGCTTGCATCCTCGGACTTCAAGCCGCAGTGGAAATGGGGATAACCAAGTTGAAAGTGTTTGGTGATTTCGCTCTGATTATTCTCCAAACTGTATGAGAGTAGAAGATGATAGACACCAAATTAGTGCCATATCATGAATATCTCGAAGAAATCATAGAAGAATTCGAAGAGATCTCCTTTGAGTACTTGTCGAGATCCCACAATCAGTTCGCTGATGCACTAGCTACGTTATCATCCATGCTGCAAGTGAATGGTGGAGTAGAGGTAGAACCCTTGAAGATCGAAGTCCTAACAAAATCGGCCTACTGTATGGCTGTGACCGGAGAACTAGACGAAAAGCTATGGTATTACGATATCATGAGTTACATCCAGAGACAAGAATTTCCTGAGGGAAGCACTCCGGCTGACAGGAAGTACGTAATGAAAATGGCTTCAAAATTCTTTGTCAGTGGAGAAAAGCTATACAAAAGATCTTATGATTCGATCCTGCTAAGGTGTGTAGACGCAGCTGAAGCTACCAGAATCATGCAAGAAGTACATGGGGGGATATGTGGTCCACACATGAATGGTCACATGTTAGCTAAGAAGATCATGAGATTGGGTTATTATTGGCTCAGTCTTGAAGGTGACTGCATCCAACATGTTCGAAGATGCCATCGCTGTCAAGTTCACCGGGATAAAATAAATGTTCCCCCCACGGAGTTACATCAGTTGTCCGAACCATGGCCTTTTTCAATATGGGGCATCGATGTGATTGGCCCAATCAATTCCAAGGCATTAAATGGACACCGATTCATCTTGGTTGCGATTGATTATTTCTCCAAGTGGATTGAAGCGGCATCTTATGCAAACGTCACTGCAAAGAATGTTGTAAGATTCATTAGGCGAGACATAATTGCTCGCTATGGTGTTCCCGAAGCCATTGTCACTGATAATAGGACGAATTTGAACAACAAGTTCGTAGATAAGTTGTTCAATGAGTTCAAGATCCAGCATTTGAATTCATCTCCCTATCGTCCACAAATGAATGGAGCAGTGGAAGCCGCTAACAAGAGCATCAAGAAGATCCTGGCGAAAACGGCTGAAAACTATCGTGACTGGCACGAAAGATTGCCGTTTGCATTGTTGGCTTATCGAACTTCTATCCGAACCTCTGTCGGTGCGACCCCTTTTTCCTTGGTATATGGCATGGAAGCAGTCCTGCCCATTGAAGTAGAGATCCCGTCCCTGCGAGTTTTATCCCAGGTGGAGTTGTCTGAAGCGGAATGGATACAGCAAAGGCATGAGCAGTTAAACTTAATTGATGAAAAGCGTTTGAAAGCTATTTGCCACGGTCAAACCTATCAGTAGAGGATAGCTATATCCTTCAACCAAAAGGTGCGTCCAAGACACTTCGAGGTAAATGATATGGTCTTAAGGAAGGTGCTGCCAGTCTTTCATGTTCCCACGGGTAAGTTTGCCACAAACTACATCGGTCCATATGTGGTTAAAAAGGTGCTTCCCGGAGGTGCCCTGATTCTCGCAGAGATGGACGGTCGTGAGTTCTCCACTCCTGTTAATTCTGATGCTGTGAAGATATATTATCCCTAATAAAATCTATCACTTTACATCAAAAGTTTTCTAGTATCCGGTTTTATACCTTTGAATTGCAAACATTTCGATGATGAATAAATGATTTCAATCAATTTCAAGCTAAAATGTTTGCATTGGCTTTAAATTCTGCATGATTATTTTGTCAACTAGTATTATTGACTTCGATGGGGAAGTCTATTTAGATAATTTGATAACTCATGTGGGATGAATTGAATGTGTCGAAGAAGTAACATCGGGATGATGAAAGGCAAGCCTTATTCTATACACAGTCCCATCTATTAATCTCCAGTGAGTTGAAAAATTCCATATCTGTAAGGCAAAGAGTTTTCTCGCAAAAGGTACGGCGACCGAAATAACAAGAGGCATTTCATTTCTCTACCTTAAACACCATAAATTATCTTTGGTTTCACCATTTTGAGCCTAAACATTTGGAGAAATTCATTCAAATTACCCCTGTCAAAAACCACCCCACATCGGGGCAAACTGGAGGTAAGTTGGCATCATGAGGTGAGAAATGAGTAGAAATTTTCTTGCTCTCACTTGCATCAATCTTCGAGTGTTGCTTTTTCAGATGAATTCACGCGAAGTTCAAGTGCCTTAGGATGACGAAGAGCATTTCTTTCTCTATCCTATACATACTTTATCCTTTGCTAAGCCCGATTGAGCCTGCAAATTCGTTTCATATAAACCTAGTTAGTGATCATCCCCCATACTGGGGCAAGGCAGAAGTCATCATCGTTCAAGCCGCATATCCGAAGTGTTGATAGAAGGCAGGAAGCTTCTGAGTTCAGACAGTGAATCAATCAGTCAGATTAGTTGGCTAGTGTTTACATTGTAAGCAACATGTAGCAAATGTCAAAAAAAAAGGAAGGGCAAGAAAAGCAGTGTGCCTGGTAAAAGCAAGGCCAATGCCCAATAAAAATGTCAGGATATGATATGTCAACATCATCCCTAGTATGGCAGTAATCCTACAAGTCTCAAAGGAATCAAGTGATGAATTTTCGATGCCAATGGAGCATTTGCCGAGGAGATAATCTCTGGTGAAGAAGAAGACCGATGACAATGCCAAGATAATCACCAACTATTCACCCCAATCATACACATTTTGAGCCTAAATGATCTATTCGTTTCTCAACCCATAAGCCTAGCCTACATTACGTCCCTTGCAAAGTCTCTTCAGATTAAGGCACTTGAACTAACGTAGAGTTTCGGATGTTTATAAGCTTAGCTCGAAAAAGTGCGAGCAAGTCCATTTCTATCTCATTTTGCAGGTTCTTAACTTATAAACCCGGAGACAATTGCGGAGTATTTTCCTTCAATAGCCTCGACTCAAAGTGTCTCTTTTGCTAAGCCATTGACCAAGCCCACATTACGGTCCTAGCAAAGACCTCTCAAATTGGTAAAGTCATACCGCTTGCGAGAATGCTCAAACCCTTGTCAACATAATGATGGTAAGATGGAGCGATTTTCATAAATCAGCCTTTTTTGACAAGAATGAGAGGAAGCCCTTTTGGACCGGAAGTCCCTTATTCGACATTTTCAAGATATCCGCTTGTGAGTTCGGATTGTCTTGTCATGATTCCCCAACGGAGTTTGTAATGCCGATTTGACAAAACCATCGTGCATAAAAAAACAGTTGAATTCATAGTGCATGAGTATATGTGTTCTCGATTGCTCATGAATACATGTTACATGTCGCCTAAAATCATGTTTAGTAGGTGACACACCCTGAAGAATCGGAAATATCGCCAGGTAAGTATGTCTCTATCCCTTGGATGTCTATCCAGGCATCCCTAACCTGTTCGAGCAATCGTTAGGCCCCATATTTGATCATTTTGTTGCCATTTCTAGACGCCTTTGATGATGTTTAGGTGTCTATTGATCAAGCCTTTTCAGGTACCTCTGATGATATCCAGGTACTTTGCCAAGGAATCCTTGAACACTCGGGCTAGCCCCTCTGTTCACCAAATCATATTTTCGCACAATCTCAAAAGGTATTCTCCCGTGACTCACCTATGAGCAGATATAGGTGAGGCGGCCAAATCTTTATGAGTACATATGAGCAGGTATATGTATTTCATAAAGGTCGGAATATTCTCTCCAATCTCAGTATTCCCCCGCACGTGTCTATGAGCAGATATAGGCATGGCGGCCAAATCTTTATGAATGCATATGAGCAGGTATATGTATTTCATAAAGGTCGGAATACTCTTCTTATCCCAGATATTCCCCCGCACGTGTCTATGAGCAGGTATAGGCATGGCGGCCAAATCTTTATGAATGCATATAAGCAGGTATATGTACTTTGTAAAGGTCGGAATATCCTTTCGAGTTCCCCGCAGTTCACTTATGAGCAGGTATAGGTAAAGCGGTCAAATCTTTATAAATGCATATGAGCAGGTATATGTATTTCATAAAGGTCGGAACATTTTACATTTTTGCTAAAAGATGTTTTCGCGAATCCCAGATAATGATTGGATACGTCGAGCTTTCTTCGTGTGTTTTGACTTAACTGTAGATCACCCAAGTTCATCAACGTATATCAGGCAATACCTATGGGAACGAGCCCAGACATTTGCCAAACAACACACAAAGTCAGAGTCGTGCCTCAAATTGCATTATCTCACTTCTGTCAGGTAAGTAATTCCATGTATGTTTTTCATTCAAGTCAACATGCATAATTTCTTAATGCATTTAAAAATGGGACTCATAATCCCGATAAAAACAACATTCATTGCATTTACATAGTTGAAATTTAGGTATCATTTAGTCTTTGAATGCAACCTCTGCGAGCTCACCTTCAAAGAGGGGCAGTTGTTGACACCTAAATTTTGGCGCGTCATTTAATGTAATTTGCATAGAAAATTAGGGATTAAATTTTTAACCCCTAAACAAAAAAATTTAAATTGCATAACATATAGTTTAGGTTCATTTTAATTTAATTGCATTTTTTGCATTGGATTGGCGATGGCGAACGAGTTTAAAATTTCGTTAAACGAGACTCGGCTCGCTCGGAATGCAAGGGCCGGGAATTACAAGTCAAACGGGCTCGATTGTTTTAATTTGAGCTTAATTCAGCCCATTATGCTTAATTAAATAAAAGCCCAAGTTAAATCAGCCCATTTAAATGTTAATTAAAGTCTAAGCCCAAGCTTAAGCCCATTAGGACTAGCAAGCCCATCTAATTGACCTAGGTTAGCATTATATAAACATGTTTAGGTCAGATTTTTGGAGGGGAGGATATAATTCCAGATCAGAAATTAGAGAGAGTGAGAGAGAGACAGAAAGGAACGTCGCTACCCTCCCTCCGCGTCGCGGTTGCCCACGCCGCTGACTTCCTTCATGCTCCTTGACCTCTAGCCTTCCTCCGGTTGCTGAGCACCACCCGCACAATCCCTCACGCCTTGAGGAAAGCTGCCCATGCCACGTCCTCCACAGCCTTCCAAAGAAGTCCACATTGTTGGTCACCTTTCTGTCAACGTTGTTGTCCATCCTGGTGTCCCCGAAGCCACAACCTTGAAGTGAAGTCAACAAATTTTCAACAAGATCTGTTGTTGTTAGGCGATTTGTCACCAACGCTGCTGCTGCCTATTACCGTGACGTCCCCGCCTGATTGAAGAATCGATCCAAGTTAAAGCCGGCTGACTTTGGCGATCTCCCCATGCAGAAGACGCCAAAGGGAGAAGACCTGCAAGAGAACTTCTTCATCACCGACTGCACTCTAATTGACCGCAATTCTTCTCTGTCCAGCGACCAAACAAACAGCCCCCAACGACGTTGACCGATTGCTGCTCAATACTTGTTCCTTCTCTGTTTTTACAGATTGTCGAGCACCAACACAAGGTCACCATCTGGACCATTTGACGAGCCACAATGCCGATGTGCTTCTCGTGATCCACCGTTGTCATCCTTAACACTCAGCCGATCCGCATGCCACCGAGCACGCCATTCCAGCCGTGATCCGCCGTTGGCCCCGCCGTCGTCACCGCCGCCGTGAGCCCCGCCGGTGTTGCCATCTCGCCGTCGCCCTCGCCGGTCCTCCCGATCCCGATCCCGATCCGCAAGCCCGATCCCGAGACGATTCAAATTTGGAAGTTCTCCGCAAATTAGGTAATGGTATTATCTGTTAAATTTTCAGAATATTTAATTTCCTAATTTGCATGTTTTGAATATTTCATGAATATGATGTGGATATTTAGATATCTTAGGATAATGTTCGATATATTCGCAATATTTGACAATATTCAAAATTAGGAAACTTTCCTAATTCAGCAACGTATTTGAACGACTATCCGACCTTATCCCTAAGGTTCGATACACGGCGATACGGAAAATTATTATCCTATCCATAATCATTTGGATACGATAATGATTTTTATCTGCTTTCCAAATTTGAACGATCGACTTTTCGTCAATATTTATAACCCTATAGATATGACCGATAGTTCGATTTTTGTGCCTAATTCGAATTTGAAACAAATCTGGCGGATCGCGTGGTTGGTTTGAATGTGGTTGTTATCTCTATTTAAATTGTTTTTCTTTTTTTTCAAATAAAAAAGGAAAATTCAAAAAAAGATTAGTTAGGATTTGAATTAGAATTATGCATGTTTAGGGAATCCTAAATATATCTAGAAGATAGAGTGATTATTTAATTTAAATTAGGACTTGAGTTAATCTATTTCCTAGTTTAAATTAAGTAATATTCTAATCTTAATAGATTATTTAGGTCACTTTTTTATTTCGAATTTTCATAAAAAACCAAAAAAGATCATCCTAGGATAGATTAAATTAGGATAGATTGTATTTTTAATATAAGTAATTTATTATTTCGAATTTTCATGAAAATCCCAAAAAGAAATCATGTTAGGGCACATTAGGCCATCATAGGTTGCAAGTTACTTTAGACATATTTTAATTTCGAATTTCATTAGAAAATACCAAAAAATAAATCATTTGTCCGTCCTTATAATTAGGTCACGTCATCGCGTGACATATAATTTGCATGCTATGTTGCATTAATTGCATGTCATTTTTGCACGTCATTGCATATAGATTAGTTTTCATTTAAACAAGTGAAAATAAAAAAAAATTGAGTGAATTGCTTGTCAATTAGAAATCATATTAGGGTATTGATGTGATTTTCTAACTAACAATGCAGATGCTTACGTTGAATTGAGGTAAGTAATTCTTCCAAACTGGCAATTTATTTAGTGCTTTATTGGATGTTAAATTAGTGGTTTGCGCACCCGCATGAGCACCTCACATGTTAGTGACTAAGTTAAAATGGATCCAAACTGTCTGCCAAAATATTTTTTTGAAAAGAAAAGGTATCGAAAGGGCGTTAGACTAAATCTAGCGTAACCAAGTCCCCGGGCTTAAAATATCTGGTTGGTAGGAATAGAACATATCTCCCTATGTTTTATTTAGGTTTCTAATCGACCTGCCACAAATTGATTAGTGGCGACTCCAAGCATGAAAATATTTGCATATTAAGCACTTAAACCCTAAGTTGCGAATTGGTAGGGCTTGGGAGGGCCCGAGTTAAGTTCAATCTTAATAATCCATTGGCCCGAAAAATGAGAAAATTTTTTAGGTCGCGACAGTCCCCTTGGGCCATGTCACAAGCATATGAAATTCATTCCGTAAGAAGACAATTAAATATAGGAGAATGAGAAAGAAAGGAAATATAGTAACTATATAACATGAAGAAATTGAAGTGCACGAGACGTCTATAACAGCACGAAGGCTGTAATAATATGGATGCTTCTAACGTATAGTTGGACAACCCTCAACCTTGAACCCTATCATTGTAGGACATTGAGCCAATGTGCACTGATCATCTCCCACAAGTCCCCACCACTCTGGACTGAGGACTTGTATTGATTGAAAGGTGAAATGGAGGAGCATTGCCATAACAGCGACTCCGGCATCCAAAGCGGACGATAAGACATAATTGTACCGTGCCCACCAACCCTTGAACCTCCTGTAAACATACAAGTTGACGAAGATCCCGACCGCACCCCAAGTCGTATAGTTCAGGACTGAGGCTAGTGGAATGAGTGATACGCCGTCTATGATGATTGGCATGTTCATGTGTTGAATCCACTTTTTGTTAGGGAATCGCCGCGACAGGTACCAGGTCGGTACAGGGGCGAGCAATCCAATGAGGAAGAACTAGTTCATCTGGGGATAGACCCCTGACTTTCCAAATATCCTGAGGAGGAAGACAACTGCCCAGATTATTGATTGAGGCGCTGTAGAAGACATGGCCGCGTGGGCATGTCCATGGGCTTCCATGCGGTTGCTGGGACCTATCGCATATGTGGTCGGTGCTGGTGACTAGCCACCACGCGATGCCGAAATAGACACTTGAAGCAAGGATCGTTCCAACCAACTATGGAATTAGGAAGTTTACAATATTATGAGCAGGTCCAAAGCGAGAAAAGGGAGGAGTTTGAAAAGTTTCAACTCGTGGTGATGTAATTAACCTAAACGACGAACAACGACTTCGGAGGGATCTTCATGCAGTGACCTAATTTGAAGTCTCCAAGAAATGAGATTGCTTTGGCCATGATGATGTAGCCGTATGTCTTGAAGGCTATGTTCGCTAGAGGCTTCGTCAGATACATAAAAATCAAGTGTTAACACACGTCCCATGCACGAATAGGGCACGTCCCATGCACGTAAGACACCATATATCGTTCACAGATGGACTTGGAGCCCTTCGTCCCCTTTGGCCATGTCACAAGCATTTGAAATTCATTCGGTAAGAAAACAATTAAATATAGGAGAATTAGTAAGTAAGGAAATATAGTAACTATATAACATGAATAAATTGAAGTACACGAGTTGTCTATAACAGCATGAAGGTTGTAATAATATGGATGCTTTTCTGATAGAAGACCTTGGTAATTGAGAAAATTTGCACTGCATAGTCTTCGCGCGACCCAAGGTTGGCAAAGATGGTGATCGGGACAAGTTCTTTCAAATTGAAAGGTCTTGGAATTAGTGAGAACGCCCATCTCATGAACGGGGCGTGGATTTTTGGTAATTTTCCCTGTGAGATACGGTGAAGCAAGTGCAAGTGCTACGCCAGAGCCAGACACGGTTGACGAATTACTTCACCAAGGAAGAATGGGAAGATATAGTGAAGCCCACAAAACGCCAAAAATGTTTTGATTGATTCAGCGATGCATTCCATAATCCTCCGAAATAGAGTTCAACCGCTCGTTGACGCACCATTGATTAGATCCGATGAGCGTATAGGTGTGACCGATTGAAATTTTGGGGAAAACACATACCGGATTGAAATTTTTCAAAATTGATGATGCATTAATGAAATTGGATTTCAAAATAAGACTAATGACTATTTTTATGCAATTTTCAGATTCCTTGGACCATTTTTCTTGATATTCTCACTCGCTTTGACTAAAAGAAATTAAAAAAAATTGAGGAAAATGCTAAAAAAATTCTTTTTGGTCTAGAAATATGTTTCTAGGTTTGACTAAGATTCCTAAACAAAAAATTTAAAGATTTTTTAAAATGTGAAAAAAAAATTAGCGAAAAATCAAGTGCAAACACACGTCCCACGGACGAATGGGGCACGTCTCGTGCACGAATGGGGCACGTCCCGTGCACGTAAGACACCATATTTCGTTCACAGATGGACGTGAAACCCTTCGTCCCCTTGGGCCGTGTCACAAGCATCTGAAATTCATTCGGTAAGAAGACAATTAAATATAGGAGAATGACCAAGTAAGGAAATATAGTAACTATATAACATGAAGAAATTGAAATGCACGAGTCGTCTATAACAGCATGAAGGCTGTAATAATATGGATGCTTCTAACGTGTAATTGGACAACCCTCAACCTTGAACCCTGAGACTGTAGGACATTGAGCCAATGTGCACTGATCATCTCCCACAAGTCCCCACCACTCTGGACTGAGGACTTGTATTGATTGAAAGGCGAAATGGAGGAGAATTGCCATAACAGCGCCTCCGTCATCCAAAGCGGACGATAAGACATAGTTGTACCGTGCCCACCAACCGTTGAACCTCTTGTAAACATAAAAGTTGAAGAAGATCCCGACCACACCACAAGTCGTATAGTTCAAGACTGAGGCTAGTGGAATGAGGGATACGCCGTTTATGATGATTGGCAGGTTCATGTGTTGAATCCACTTTTTGTTAGGGAATCGCCGCGACAGGTACTAGGTCGGCATAGGGGCAAGCAATCCAATGAGGAAGAACTAGTTCATCTAGGGGTAGACCCCTGACTTTCCAAATATCCTGAGCAGGCAGACAACTGCCCAGATTATTGATTGAGACGCTGTAGAAGACATGGCCGCGTGGGCATGTCCATGGGCTTTTATGCGGTTGCTGGGACCTATCGCATATGTGGTCGGTGCTGGTGACTAGCCACAACGCGATGCCGAAATAGACGCTGGAAGCGAGGATCGTTCCAACCAACTATGGAATTAGGAAGTTTACAATATTATGAGCAGGTCCAAGGCGAGAAAAGGGAGGAGTTTGAAAAGTTTCAACTCGCTGTGATGTAATTAACCTAAACGAGGAATGACTTCGGAGGGATCCTCATGCAGTGACCTAATTTGAAGTCTCCAAGAAATGAGATTGCTTAGGCCATGCTGATGTAGCCGTAGGTCTTCAAGGCTACGTTGGCGAGTGGCTTCCTCAGATACATAAAAATCAAGTGTCAACACATGTCCCATGCACGTAAGACACCATATATCGTTCACATATGGACTGGGAGCACTTCGTCCCCTTAGGCCGTGTCACAAGCATTTGAAATTCATTCGGTAAGAAAACAATTAAATATAGGAGAACGAGTAAGTAAGGAAATATAGTAACTATATAACATGAATAAATTTAAGTGCACGAGTCGTCTATAACAGCATGAAGGCTGTAATAATATGGATGCTTTTGTGATAGAAAACCCTGGTAATTGTGAAAATTTGCACTGCATAGTCTCCGCGCGACCCAAGGATGGCAAAGATGGTGATCAGGACAAGTTCTTTCAAATTGAAAGGTCTTGGAATTAGTGAGAACGCCCATCTCAGGAACGGGCCGTGGATTTTTGGTAATTTTCCCTGTGAGATACGGTGAAGCTAGTGCAAGCGCTACACCACCGCCAGACACGGTTGATGAATTACTTCACCAAGGAAGAATGGGAAGATACAGTGAAGCCGACCAAACGCCAAAAATGTTTTGATTGATTCAGCGATGCATTCCATCATCCTTTGAAATAGAGTTGAACCGCTCGTCGACGCGCCATTGATTAGATCCGATGAACGTATAGGTGTGACCGATTGAAATTTTGGGTAAAACACATACCGGATTGAAATTTTTCAAAATTGATGATGCATTAATGAAATTGGATTTCAAAATAAGACTAATGACTATTTTTATACAATTTTCTGATTTGTTGAATTATTTTTGTTGATTTTCTCACTCGCTTTGACTAAAAGAAACTAAAGAAAATTTCAGGAAAATGCTAAAAAAATTCTTTTTGATCTAGAAATAGGTTTCTAGGTTTGGCTAAGATTCCTAAATCTAAAATTTAAATATTTTTGAAAATATGAAACAAAATGAGCAAAAAATCAAGTGCAAACACACGTCCCACGCACGAATGGGGCACGTCCCATGCACGTAAGACACCACATATCGTTCACAGATGGACTTCAAACCCTTAGTCCCCTTGGGCCATGTCACAAGCATCTGAAATTCATTCGGTAAGAAGACAATTAAATATAGGAGAATGACCAAGTAAGGAAATATAGTAACTATATAACATGAAGAAATTGAAGTGCACGAGTCGTCTATAACAGCATGAAGGCTGTAATAATATGGATGCTTCTAACATATAATTGGACAAGCCTCAACCTTGAACCCTAAGACTGTAGGAAATTGAGCCAATGTGCACTGATCATCTCCCATAGGTCCCCACCACTCTCGACTGTGGACTTGTATTGATTGAAAGGCGAAATGGAGGAGCATTGCCATAACAGCGACTCCGTCATCCAAAGCGGACGATAAGACATAGTTGTACCGTGCCCACCAACCCTTGAACCTCCTGTAAACATACAAGTTGAAGAAGATCCCGACCACACCCCAAGTCGTATAGTTCAGGACTGAGGCTAGTGGAATGAGGGATACGCCGTCTATGATGATTGGCATGTTCATGTGTTGAATCCACTTTTTGTTAGGGAATCGCCGCAACAGGTACCAGGTCGGTACAGGGGCGAGCAATCCAATGAGGAAGAACTAGTTCATCTGGGGATAGACCCCTGACTTTCCAAATATCCTGAGGAGGAAGACAACTGCCCAGATTATTGATTGAGGCGCTGTAGAAGACATGGCCGCGTGGGCATGTCCATGGGCTTCCATGCGGTTGCTGGGACCTATCGCATATGTGGTCGGTGCTGGTGACTAGCCACCACGCGATGCCGAAATAGACGCTTGAAGCAAGGATCGTTCCAACCAACTATGGAATTAGGAAGTTTACAATATTATGAGCATGTCCAAAGCGAGAAAAGGGAGGAGTTTGAAAAGTTTCAACTCGCGGTGATGTAATTAACCTAAACGACGAACAACGACTTCCGAGGGATCTTCATGCAGTGACCTAATTTGAAGTCTCCAAGAAATGAGATTGCTTTGGCCATGATGATGTAGCCGTATGTCTTGAAGGCTATGTTCGCTAGAGGCTTCGTCAGATACATAAAAATCAAGTGTCAACACACGTCCCATGCACGAATAGGGCACGTCCCATGCACGTAAGACACCATATATCGTTCACAGATGGACTTGGAGCCCTTCGTCCCCTTTGGCCGTGTCACAAGCATTTGAAATTCATTCGGTAAGAAAACAATTAAATATAGGAGAATTAGTAAGTAAGGAAATATAGTAACTATATAACATGAATAAATTGAAGTACACGAGTTGTCTATAACAGCATGAAGGTTGTAATAATATGGATGCTTTTCTGATAGAAGACCTTGGTAATTGTGAAAATTTGCACTGCATAGTCTTCGCGCGACCCAAGGTTGGCAAAGATGGTGATCGGGACAAGTTCTTTCAAATTGAAAGGTCTTGGAATTAGTGAGAACGCCCATCTCATGAACGGGGCGTGGATTTTTGGTAATTTTCCCTGTGAGATACGGTGAAGCAAGTGCAAGTGCTACGCCAGAGCCAGACACGGTTGACGAATTACTTCACCAAGGAAGAATGGGAAGATATAGTGAAGCCCACTAAACGCCAAAAATGTTTTGATTGATTCAGCGATGCATTCCATCATCCTCCGAAATAGAGTTCAACCGCTCGTTGACGCACCATTGATTAGATCCGATGAGCGTATAGGTGTGACCGATTGAAATTTTGGGGAAAACACATACCGGATTGAAATTTTTCAAAATTGATGACGCATTAATGAAATTGGATTTCAAAATAAGACTAATGACTATTTTTATGCAATTTTCAGATTCCTTGGACCATTTTTCTTGATTTTCTCACTCGCTTTGACTAAAAGAAATTTAAAAAAAATTGAGGAAAATGCTAAAAAAATTCTTTTTGGTCTAGAAATATGTTTCTAGGTTTGACTAAGATTCCTAAATAAAAAATTTAAATATTTTTTAAAATATGAAAAAAAAATTAGCGAAAAATCAAGTGCAAACACACGTCCCACGCACGAATGGGGCACGTCCCGTGCACGAATGGGGCACGTCCCGTGCACGTAAGACACCATATTTCGTTCACAGATGGACGTGAAACCCTTCGTCCCCTTGGGCCGTGTCACAAGCATCTGAAATTCATTCGGTAAGAAGACAATTAAATATAGGAGAATGACCAAGTAAGGAAATATAGTAACTATATAACATGAAGAAATTGAAATGCACGAGTCGTCTATAACAGCATGAAGGCTGTAATAATATGGATGCTTCTAACGTGTAATTGGACAACCCTCAACCTTGAACCCTGAGACTGTAGGACATTGAGCCAATGTGCACTGATCATCTCCCACAAGTCCCCACCACTCTGGACTGAGGACTTGTATTGATTGAAAGGCGAAATGGAGGAGAATTGCCATAACAGCGCCTCCGTCATCCAAAGCGGACGATAAGACATAGTTGTACCGTGCCCACCAACCGTTGAACCTCTTGTAAACATACAAGTTGAAGAAGATCCTGACCACACCGCAAGTCGTATAGTTCATGACTGAGGCTAGTGGAATGAGGGATACGCCGTTTATGATGATTGGCAGGTTCATGTGTTGAATCCACTTTTTGTTAGGGAATCACCGCGACAGGTACTAGGTCGGCATAGGGGCGAGCAATCCAATGAGGAAGAACTAGTTCATCTGGGGATAGACCCCTGACTTTCCAAATATCCTGAGCAGGCAGACAACTGCCCAGATTATTGATTGAGACGCCGTAGAAGACATGGCCGCGTGGGCATGTCCATAGGCTTTTATGCGGTTGCTGGGACCTATCGCATATGTGGTCGGTGCTGGTGACTAGCCACAACGCGATGCCGAAATAGACACTTGAAGCGAGGATCGTTCCAACCAACTATGGAATTAGGAAGTTTACAATATTATGAGCAGGTCCAAGGCGAGAAAAGGGAGGAGTTTGAAAAGTTTCAACTCGCTGTGATGTAATTAACCTAAACGAGGAACAACGACTTCGGAGGGATCTTCATGTCGTGACCTAATTTGAAGTCTCCAAGAAATGAGATTGCTTATGCCATGCTGATGTAGCCGTAGGTCTTCAAGGCTACGTTGGCGAGTGGCTTCCTCAGATACATAAAAATCAAGTGTCAACACACGTCCCATGCACGTAAGACACCTTATATCGTTCACATATGGACTGGGAGCCCTTCGTCCCCTTGGGCCGTGTCACAAGCATTTGAAATTCATTCGGTAAGAAAACAATTAAATATAGGAGAATGAGTAAGTAAGGAAATATAGTAACTATATAACATGAATAAATTTAAGTGCACGAGTCGTCTATAACAGCATGAAGGCTGTAATAATATGGATGCTTTTGTGATAGAAAACCCTGGTAATTGTGAAAATTTGCACTGCATAGTCTCCGCACGACCCAAGGTTGGCAAAGATGGTGATCAGGACAAGTTCTTTCAAATTGAAAGGTCTTGGAATTAGTGAGAACGCTCATCTCAGGAATGGGCCGTGGATTTTTGGTAATTTTCCCTGTGAGATACGGTGAAGCTAGTGCAAGCGCTACGCCACAGCCAGACACGGTTGACGAATTACTTCACCAAGGAAGAATGGGAAGATACAGTGAAGCCGACCAAACGCCAAAAATGTTTTGATTGATTCAGCGATGCATTCCATCATCCTTTGAAATAGAGTTGAACCGCTCGTCGACGCGCCATTGATTAGATCCGATGAACGTATAGGTGTGACCGATTGAAATTTTGGGTAAAACACATACCGGATTGAAATTTTTCAAAATTGATGATGCATTAATGAAATTGGATTTCAAAATAAGACTAATGACTATTTTTATACAATTTTCTGATTTGTTGGATTATTTTTGTTGATTTTCTCACTCGCTTTGACTAAAAGAAACTAAAGAAAATTTTAGGAAAATGCTAAAAAAAATTCTTTTTAATCTAGAAATAGGTTTCTAGGTTTGGCTAAGATTCCTAAATCTAAAATTTAAATATTTTTGAAAATATGAAAAAAAAAATGAGCAAAAAATCAAGTGCAAACACACGTCCCACGCACAAATGGGGCTCGTCCCATGCACGAATGGGGCACTTCCCATGCACGAATGGGGCACGTCCCATGCACGTAAGACACCACATATCGTTCATAGATGGACTTGAAACCCTTAGTCCCCTTGGGCCGTGTCACAAGCATCTGAAATTCATTCGATAAGAAGAGAATTAAATATAGGAGAATGACCAAGTAAGGAAATATAGTAACTATATAACATGAAGAAATTGAAGTGCACGAGTCGTCTATAACAGCAGGAAGGCTGTAATAATATGGATGCTTCTAACATATAATTGGACAAGCCTCAACCTTGAATCCTAAGACTGTAGGAAATTGAGCGAATGTGCACTGATCATCTCCCGTAGGTCCCCACCACTCTGGACTGTGGACTTGTATTGATTGAAAGGAGAAATGGAGGAGCATTGCCATAACAGCGACTCTGGCATCCAAAGCAGACGATAAGACATAGTTGTACCGTGCCCACCAACCCTTGAACCTCCTGTAAACATACAAGTTAAAGAAGATCCCGACCGCACCCCAAGTCATATAGTTCAGGACTGAGTCTAGTGGAATGAGTGATACGCCGTCTATGATGATTGGCATGTTCATGTGTTGAATCCACTTTTTGTTAGGGAATCGCCGCAACAGGTACCAGGTTGGTACAGGGGCGATCAATCCAATGAGGAAGAACTAGTTCATCTGGGGATAGACCCCTGACTTTCCAAATATCCTGAGGAGGAAGACAACTGCCCAGATTATTGATTGAGGCGCTGTAGAAGACATGGCCGCGTGGGCATGTCCATGGGCTTCCATGCGGTTGCTGGGACCTATCGCATATGTGGTCGGTGCTGGTGACTAGCCACCACACGATGCCGAAATAGACGCTTGAAGCAAGGATCGTTCCAACCAACTATGGAATTAAGAAGTTTACAATATTATGAGCAGGTCCAAAGCGAGAAAAGGGAGGAGTTTGAAAAGTTTCAACTCGCGGTGATGTAATTAACCTAAACGACGAACAACGACTTCGGAGGGATCTTCATGCAGTGACCTAATTTGAAGTCTCCAAGAAATGAGATTGCTTTGGCCATGATGATGTAGCCGTATGTCTTGAAGGCTATGTTCGCTAGAGGCTTCGTCAGATACATAAAAATCAAGTGTCAACACACGTCCCATGCACGAATAGGGCACGTCCCATGCACGTAAGACACCATATATCGTTCACAGATGGACTTGGAGCCCTTTGTCCCCTTTGGCCGTGTCACAAACATTTGAAATTCATTCGGTAAGAAAACAATTAAATATAGGAGAATTAGTAAGTAAGGAAATATAGTAACTATATAACATGAATAAATTGAAGTACACGAGTTGTCTATAACAGCATGAAGGTTGTAATAATGTGGATGCTTTTCTGATAGAAGACCTTGGTAATTGTGAAAATTTGCACTGCATAGTCTTCGCGCGACCCAAGGTTGGCAAAGATGGTGATCGGGACAAGTTCTTTCAAATTGAAAGGTCTTGGAATTAGTGAGAACGCCCATCTCATGAACGGGGCGTGGATTTTTGGTAATTTTCCCTGTGAGATACGGTGAAGCAAGTGCAAGTGCTACGCCAGAGCCAGACACGGTTGACGAATTACTTCACCAAGGAAGAATGGGAAGATATAGTGAAGCCCACTAAACGCCAAAAATGTTTTGATTGATTCAGCGATGCATTCCATCATCCTCCGAAATAGAGTTCAACCGCTCGTTGACGCACCATTGATTAGATCCGATGAGCGTATAGGTGTGACCGATTGAAGTTTTGGGGAAAACACATACCGGATTGAAATTTTTCAAAATTGATGATGCATTAATGAAATTGGATTTCAAAATAAGACTAATGACTATTTTTATGCAATTTTCAGATTCCTTGGACCATTTTTCTTGATTTTCTCACTCGCTTTGACTAAACGAAATTAAAAAAAATTGAGGAAAATGCTAAAAAATTATTTTTGGTCTAGAAATATGTTTCTAGGTTTGACTAAATTCCTAAATAAAAAATTTAAAGATTTTTGAAAATATGAAAAAAAAATTAGCGAAAAATCAAGTGCAAACACACGTCCCACGGACGAATGGGGCACGTCCCGTGCACGAATGGGGCACATCCCGTGCACGTAAGACACCATATTTCGTTCACAGATGGACGTGAAACCCTTCGTCCCCTTGGGCCGTGTCACAAGTATCTGAAATTCATTCGGTAAGAAGACAATTAAATATAGGAGAATGACCAAGTAAGGAAATATAGTAACTATATAACATGAAGAAATTGAAATGCACGAGTCGTCTATAATAGCATGAAGGCTGTAATAATATGGATGCTTCTAACGTGTAATTGGACAACCCTCAACCTTGAACCCTGAGACTTTAGGACATTGAGCCAATATGCACTGATCATCTCCCACAAGTCCCCACCACTCTGGACTGTGGACTTGTATTGATTGAAAGGCGAAATGGAGGAGCATTGCCATAACAGCGACTTCAGCATCCAAAGCGGACGATAAGACATAGTTGTACCGTGCCCACCAACCCTTGAACCTCCTGTAAACATACAAGTTGAAGAAGATCCCGACCGCACGCTAAGTTGTATAGTTCAGGACTGAGGCTAATGGAATGAGCGATACGCCGTCTATGATGATTGGCATGTTCATGTGTTGAATCCACTTTTTGTTAGGGAATCGCCGCGACAGGTACCAGGTCGGTACAAGGGAGAGCAATCCAATGAGGAAGAACTAGTTCATCTGGGGATAGACCCCTGACTTTCCAAATATCCTGAGCAAGGAGACAACTGCCCATATGATGGATTGAGGCGTTGTAGAAGACATGGTTCCGAGGGCATGTCCATGGGCTTCCGTGCCATTGCTGGGACCTGTCGCATATGTGGTCGGTGCTGGTGACTAGCCACAACGCGATGCTAAAATAGACGCTTGAAGGGAGGATCGTTCCAACCAACTATGGAATTAGGAAGTTTACAATATCATGAGCAAGTCCAAAGCGAGAAAAGGGAGGAGTTTGAAAAGTTTCAACTCGCTGTGATGTAATTAACCTAAACGACGAACAACGACTTCGGAGGGATCTTCATGCAGTAACCTAATTTGAAGTCTCCAAGAAAAGAGATTGCTTAGGCTATGCTGATGTAGCCTTATGTCTTGAAGGCTACGTTGGCGAGAGGCTTCCTTAGATACATAAAAATCAAGTGTCAACACACGTCCCATGCACGAATGGGGCACGTCCCATGCACGTAGGACACCATATTTCGTCCACAGATGGACTGGGAGCCCTTCGTCCCCTTGGGCTGTGTCACAAGCATTTGAAATTCATTCGGTAAGAAAACAATTAAATATAAGAAAATGAGTAAGTAAGGAAATATAGTAACTATATAACATGAATAAATTGAAGTGCACCAGTCGTCTATAACAGCATGAAGGCTGTAATAATATGGATGCTTTTGTGATAGAAGACCCAGGTAATTGTGAAAATTTGTACTGTATAGTCTCCGCGCGACCCAAGGCTGGCAAAGATGGTGATCAGGACAAGTTCTTTCAAAATGAAAGGTCTTGGAATTAGTGAGAACGCCTATCTCATGAACAGGGTGTGGATTTTTGGTAATTTTCTCTGTGAGATACGGTGAAGCCAGTGCAAGCGCTACGCCACAGCCAGACACGGTTGACGAATTACTTCACCAAGGAAGAATGGGAAGATATAGTGAAGCCGACCAAACGCCAAAAATGTTTTGATTGATTCAGCGATGCATTCCATCATCCTTCGAAATAGAGTTCAACCGCTCGTCGACGCGCCATTGATTAGATCCGATGAACGTATAGGTGTGACCGATTGAAATTTTGGGGAAAACACCTACCGGATTGAAATTTTTCAAAATTGATGATGCATTAATGAAATTGGATTTCAAAATAAGACTAATGACTATTTTTATGCAATTTTCTGATTTCTTGGATTATTTTTGTTGATTTTCTCACTCGCTTTGACTAAAAGAAACTAGAAAAAATTTCAGGAAAATTCTAAAAAAATTCTTTTTGGTCTAGAAATAGGTTTCTACTTTTGGCTAAGATTCCTAAATCTAAAATTTAAAGATTTTTGAAAATATGAAAAAAAAAATGAGCGAAAAATCAAGTGCAAACGCACGTCCCACGCACGAATGGGGCACGTCCCATGCACGAATGGGGCACGTCCCATGCACGTAAGACGCCACATATCGTTCACAGATGGACTTCAAACCCTTAGTCCCCTTGGGCCGTGTCACAAGCATCTGAAATTCATTTGGTAAGAAGACATTTAAATATAGGAGAATGAGCAAGTAACGAAATATAGTAACTATATAACATGAAGAAATTGAAGTGCACGAGTCGTCTATAACAGCATGAAGGCTGTAATAATATGGATGCTTCTAACATATAATTGGGCAACCCTCAACCTTGAACCCTAAGACTGTAGGAAATTGAGCCAATGTGCACTGATCATCTCCCATAAGTCCCCACCACTCTGCACTGTGGACTTGTTTTGATTGAAAGGCGAAATGGAGGAGCATTGCCATAACAGCGACTCCGGCATCTAAAGCCGACGATAAGACATAGTTGTACCGTGCCCATCAACCCTTCAACCTCCTGTAAACATACAAGTTGAAGAAGATCCCGGCCGCACCCTAAGTCGTATAGTTCAGGACTGAGGCTAGTGGAATGAGCGATACGCCGTCTATGATGATTGGCATGTTCATGTGTTGAATCCACTTTTTGTTAGGGAATCGCCGCAACAGGTACCAGGTCGATACAGGGGCTAGCAATCCAATGAGGAAGAACTAGTTCATCTGGGGACAGACCCCTGACTTTCCAAATATGCTGAGCAGGAAGACATCTGCCCATATTATTGATTGAGGCGCTGTAGAAGACATGGCCGCGTGGGCATGTCCATGGGCTTCCATGCGGTTGCTAGGACCTGTCGCATATGTGGTCGGTGATGGTGACTAGCCACCACGCGATGCCGAAATAGACGCTTGAAGCAAGGATCGTTCCAACCAGCTATGGAATTAGGAAGTTTACAATATTATGAGCAGGTCCAAAGCGAGAAAGGGGAGGAGTTTGAAAAGTTTCAACTCGCGGTGATGTAATTAACCTAAACGACGAACAACGACTTCGGAGGGATCTTCATGCAGTGACCTAATTTGAAGTCTCCAAGAAATGAGATTGCTTTGGTCATGATGATGCAGCCATATGTCTTGAAGGCTATGTTGGCTAGAGGCTTCCTCAGATACATAAAAATCAAGTGTCAACACATGTCCCATGCACGAATAGGGCACGTCCCATGCACGTAAGATACCATATATCGTTCACAGATGGACTTGGAGCCCTTCGTCCCCTTTGGCCGTGTCACAAGCATTTGATATTCATTCAGTAAGAAAACAATTAAATATAGGAGAATGAGTAAGTAAGGAAATATATTAACTATAACATGAATAAATTGAAGTGCACGAGTCGTCTATAACAGCATGAAGGTTGTAATAATATGGATGCTTTTCTGATAGAAGACCTTGGTAATTGTGGAAATTTGCATTGCATAGTCTCCGCGCGACCCAAGGTTGGCAAAGATGGTGATCGGGACAAGTTCTTTCAAATTGAAAGGTCTTGGAATTAGTGAGAACGCCCATCACATGAACGAGGCATGGATTTTTGGTAATTTTTCCTGTGAGATACGGTGAAGCAAGTGCAAGTGCTACGCCAAAGCAGACACGGTTGACGAATTACTTCACCAAGGAAGAATGGGAAGATATAGTGAAGCCCACTAAACGCCAAAAATGTTTTGATTGATTCAGCGATGCATTCCATCATCCTCCGAAATAGAGTTCAACTGCTCGTTGACGCACCATTGATTAGATCCGATGAGCGTATAGGTGTGACCGATTGAAATTTTGGGGAAAACACATACCGGATTGAAATTTTTCAAAATTGATGATGCATTAATGAAATTGGATTTCAAAATAAGACTAACGACTATTTTTATGCAATTTTCTGATTCCTTGGACTATTTTTCTTGATTTTCTCACTCGCTTTGACTAAAAGAAATTAAAAAAAATTAAGGAAAATGCTAAAAAAAATTATTTTTGGTCTAGAAATAGGTTTCTAGGTTTGACTAAGATTCCATAATAAAAAATTTAAAGATTTTTGAAAATATAAAAATAAAATTAGCGAAAAATCAAGTGCAAACACACGTCCCACGCACGAATGGGGCACGTCCCGTGCACAAATGGGGCATGTCCCATGCACGTAAGACACCATATTTCGTTCACAAATGGACTTGAAACCCTTCGTCCCCTTGGGCCGTCTCACAAGCATTTGAAATTTATTCGGTAAGAAGACAATTAAATATAGGAGAATGAGCAAGTAAGGAAATATAGTAACTATATAACATGAAGAAATTGAAGTGCACGAGTCGTCTATAACAGCATGAAGGCTGTAATAATATGGATCCTTCTAACGTATAACTGGACAACCCTAAACCTTGAACCCTGAGACTGTAGGACATTGAGCCAATGTGCACTGATCATCTCCCACAAGTCCCCACCACTCTGGACTGTGGACTTGTGTTGATTGAAAGGCGAAATGGAGGAGCATTGCCATAACAGCAACTTCGGCATCCAAAGCGGACGATAAGACATAGTTGTACCGTGCCCACCAACCCTTGACCTCCTGTAAACATATAAGTTGAAGAAGATCCCGACCACACGCTAAGTCGTATAGTTCAGGACTGAGGCTAGTGGAATGAGCGATACGCCATCTATGATGATTGGCATGTTCATGTGTTGAATCCAATTTTTGTTAGGGAATCGCCGCGACAGGTACCAGGTCGGTACAAGGGCGAGCAATCCAATGAGGAAGAACTAGTTCATCTGGGGATAGACCCCTGACTTTTCAAATATCCTGAGTAGGAAGACAACTGCCCAGATGATGGATTGAGGCGTTGTAGAAGACATGGTCCCGTGGGCATGTCCATGGGCTTCCATGCTGTTGCTGGGACCTGTCGCATATGTGGTCAGTGCTGGTGACTAGCCACAACGCGATGCCGAAATAGACGCTTGAAGCGAGGATCGTTCCAACCAACTATGGAATTAGGAAGTTTACAATATTATGAGCAAGTCCAAAGCGAGAAAAGGGCGGAGTTTGAATAATTTTAACTCGTTGTGATGTAATTAACCTACACGACGAACGACTTCGGAGGGATCTTCATGCAGTGACCTAATTTGAAGTCTCCAAGAAATGAGATTGCTTAGGCCATGCTGATGTAGCCGTATGTCTTGAAGGCTACGTTGGCGAGAGGCTTCCTTAAATACATAAAAATCAAGTGTCAACACACGTCCCATGCACAAATGGGGCACGTCCCATGCACGTAAAACACCATATATCGTTCATAGATGGACTGGGAGCCCTTCGTCCCCCTGGGCTGTGTCACAAGCATTTGAAATTCATTCGGTAAGAAAACAATTAAATATAGGAGAATGAGTAAGTAAGGAAATATAGTAACTATATAACATGAATAAAGTTAAGTGCACGAGTCGTCTATAACAGCATGAAGGCTGTAATAATATGGATGCTTTTGTGATAGAAGACCCTGGTAATTGTGAAAATTTGCACTGCATAGTCTCCGCGCGACCCAAGGTTGGCAAAGATGGTGATCGGGACAAGTTCTTTCAAATTGAAAGGTCTTGGAATTAGTGATAACGCCCATCTCATGAACGGGGCGTGGATTTTTGGTAATTTTCCCTGTGAGATACGGTGAAGCCAGCACAAGCGCTACGCCACAGCCAGACACAGTTGATGAATTACTTCACCAAGGAAGAATGGGAAGATACAGTGAAGCCAACCAAACGCCAAAAATGTTTTGATTGATTCAGCGATGCATTCCATCATCCTTCGAAATAGAGTTCAACCGCTCGTTCACGCGCCATTGATTAGATCCGACGAACGCATAGGTGTGACCGATTGAAATTTTGGGGAAAACACATACCGGATTGAAATTTTTCAAAATTGATGATGCATTAATGAAATTGGATTTCAAAATAAGACTAATGACTATTTTTATGCAATTTTCTGATTTCTTGGATTATTTTTTGTTGATTTTCTCACTCGCTTTGACTAAAAGAAACCAAAGAAAATTTCAGTAAAATGCTAAAAAAATTCTTTTTGGTCTAGAAATAGGTTTCTAGGTTTGGCTAAGATTCCTAAATCTAAAATTTAAAGATTTTTGAAAATATGAAAAAAAAAAATGAGCGAAAAATCAAGTGCAAACACACGTCCTACGCACGAATGGGGCACGTCCCATGCACGTAAGACACCACATATCGTTCACAGATGGACTTGAAACTCTTAGTACCCTTGGGCCGTTCACAAGCATCTGAAATTCATTCGGTAAGAAGACAATTAAATATAGGAGAATGAGCAAGTAAGGAAATATAGTAACTATATAACATGAAGAAATTGAAGTGCACGAGTCGTCTATAATAGCATGAAGGCTGTAATAATATGGATGCTTCTAACATATAATTGGACAAGCCTCAACCTTGAGCCCTAAGACTGTAGGAAATTGAGCCAATGTGCACTGATTATCTCCCATAAGTCCCCACCACTCTGCACTGTGGACTTGTATTGATTGAAAGGCGAAATGGAGGAGCATTGCCATAACAGCGACTCCGGCGTCCAAAGCGGACGATAAGACATAGTTGTACCGTGCCCACCAACCCTTGAACCTCCTGTAAACATACAAGTTGAAGAAGATCCCGACCGCACCCCAAGTCATATAGTTCAGGACTAAGGCTAGTGGAATGAGCGATACGCCGTCTATGATGATTGGCATGTTCATGTGTTGAATCCACTTTTTGTTAGGGAATTGCCGCAACAGGTACCAGGTCGATATAGGGGCGAGCAATCCAATGAGGAAGAACCAGTTCATCTGGGGACAGACCCCTGACTTTCCAAATATCCTAAGCGGGAAGAAAACTACCCTGATTATTGATTGAGGCACTGTAGAAGACATGGCCGCGTGGGCATGTCCATGGGCTTCCATGCGGTTGCTGGGACCTGTCGCATATGTGGTCGATGCTGGTGACTAGCCGCCACGCGATGCCAAAATAGACGTTTGAATCAGGGATCGTTCGAACCAACTATGGAATTAGGAAGTTTACAATATTATAAGCAGGTCCAAAGCGAGAAAAGGGAGGAGCTTGAAAAGTTTCAACTCGCGGTGATGTAATTAACCTAAACGACGAACAACGACTTCGGAGGGATCTTCATGCAGTGACCTAATTTGAAGTCTCCAAGAAATGAGATTGCTTTGGCCATGATGATGTAGCCGTATGTCTTGAAGGCTAGGTTGGCTAGAGGCTTCCTCAGATACATAAAAATCAAGTGTCAACACACGTCCCATGCACGAATAGGGCACGTCCCATGCACATAAGACACCATATATCGATCACAGATGGACTTGGAGCCCTTCGTCCCCTTTGGCCGTGTCAGAAGCATTTGAAATTCATTCGGTAAGAAAACAATTAAATATAGGAGAATGAGTAAGTAAGGAAATATAGTAACTATATAACATGAATAAATTGAAGTGCACGAGTCGTCTATAACAGCATGAAGGTTGTAATAATATGGATGCTTTTCTGATAGAAGACCTTGGTAATTGTGAAAATTTGCACTGCATAGTCTCCGCGCGACCCAAGGTTGGCAAATATGGTGATCAGGACAAGTTCTTTCAAATTGAAAGGTCTTGGAATTAGTGAGAACGCCCATCTCATGAACGGGGCGTGGATTTTTGGTAATTTTCCCTGTGAGATACGGTGAAGCAAGTATAAGTGCTACGCCAGAGCCAGACACGGTTGACGAATTACTTCACCAAGGAAGAATGGGAAGATACAGTGAAGCCCACTAAACGCCAAAAATGTTTTGATTGATTCAGCGATGCATTCCATCATCCTCCGAAATAGAGTTCAACCGCTCGTTGACGCACCATTGATTAGATCCGATGAGCGTATAGGTGTAACCGATTGAAATTTTGGGGAAAACACATACCGGATTGAAATTTTTCAAAATTGATGATGCATTAATGAAATTGGATATCAAAATAAGACTAATGACTATTTTTATGCAATTTTCAGATTCCTTAGACTATTTTTCTTGATTTTCTCACTCTCTTTGACTAAAAGAAATTAAAAAAAAATTGAGGAAAATGCTAAAAAAATTCTTTTTGGTCTAGAAATAGGTTTATAGGTTTGACTAAGATTCCTAAATCTAAAATTTAAATATTTTTGAAAATATGAAAAAAAAAATGAACGAAAAATCAAGTGCAAACACACGTCCCACGGACGAATGGGGCACGTCCCATGCACGTAAGACACCATCTTTCGTTCACAGATGGACGTGAAACCCTTCGTCCCCTTGGGCCGTGTCACAAGCATCTGAAATTCATTCGATAAGAAGATAATTAAATATAGGAGAATGAGCAAGTAAGGAAATATAGTAACTATATAACATGAAGAAATTGAAGTGCACGAGTCGTCTATAACAGCATGAAGGCTGTAATAATATGGATGCTTCTAACATATAATTGGACATCCCTCAACCTTGAACCCTGAGACTGTAGGACATTGAGCCAATGTGCACTATTCATCTCCCACAAGTCCCCACCACTCTGGACGGTGGACTTGTATTGATTAAAAGGCGAAATGGAGGAGCATTGCCATAACAGCGACTTCGGCATCCAAAGCGGACGATAAGACATAGTTGTACCGTGCCCACCAACCCTTGACCTCCTGTAAACATACAAGTTGAAGAAGATCCCGACCGCACGCTAAGTCGTATAGTTCAGGACTGAGGCTAGTGGAATCAGGGATACGCTGTCTATGATGATTGGCATGTTCATGTGTTGAATCCACTTTTTGTTAGGGAATCGCCGCGACATGTACCAGGTCAGTACAGGGGCGAGCAATCCAATGAGGAAGAACTAGTTCATCTAGGGATAGACCCCTGACTTTCCAAATATCCTGAGTAGGAAGACAACTGCCCAGATGATGGATTGAGGCGTTGTAGAAGACATGGTCCCGTGGGCATGTCCATGGGCTTCCGTGCCGTTGCTGGGACCTATTGCATATGTGGTCGGTGCTGGTGACTAGCCACAACGCGATGCCAAAATAGACGCTTGAATCGAGGATCGTTCCAATCAACTATGGAATTAGGAAGTTTACAATATTATGAGCAAGTCCAAAGCGAGAAAATGGAGGGGTTTGAAAAGTTTCAACTCGCTGTGATGTAATTAACCTAAACGACGAACAACGACTTTGGAGGGATCTTCATGCAGTGACCTAATTTGAAGTCTCCAAGAAACGAGATTGCTTAGGGCATGCTGATGTAGCCGTATGTCTTGAAGGCTACGGTGGCGAGAGGCTTCCTTAGATACATAAAAATCAAGTGTCAACACACGTCCCATGAACGAATGGGGAACGTCCCATGCACGTAAGACACCATATATCGTTCACAGATGGACTGGGAGCCCTTCGTCCCCTTGGCCATGTCACAAGCTTTTGAAATTCATTCGGTAAGATAACAATTAAATATAGGAGAATGAGTAAGTATGGAAATATAGGGTCGCGCGGAGCCTATGCAGTGCAAATTTTCACAATTACCAAGGTTCTCTATTAGGGAAGCATACTTACTATTACAGCCTTCACGCTGTTATAGACGACTCATGCATTTCAATTTGTTCATGTTATATAATTACTATATTTCCTTACTTGCTCATTCCCTTATGTTTAATTGTTTTCTTACCGAATGAATTTCAGATGCTTGCGACGTGGCCCTAGGGAACCAAGGGTTCCGAGCCCATCCGTGAACGGTATATTACATTTTACATGCATAGGACGTGCCCCCATTCGGGCATAGGATGTGTCCCATTCGTGCATGGGACGTGTGTTGGCACCTGATTTTTAGCTGATTGTTTTTTCATATTTTCAAAAATCTCAAAATTAGGATTATGGATTTTGGCCAAACCTAGAAACCTATTTCTAGACCAAAAATAATTTTTTTCAGCATTTTCCTGAATTTTTCTTTAATTTCTTTTCGTCAAAATTATTGAGAAAATCAAGAAAAATAGCAAATGGAATCAGAAAAGTCAGCCGGTGGATGTCCACGTTAGCGCCGGCCGGGCAAAAGTGGCTGAATGGACTAAATTGACATAATTGAAAAAGGTTTAGGACTGAATTGGCCAAAAAAAAAAGTTTACGAACGAAATGGCACAATTGCAATAGGTTTAGGACTTTTTTGGTAATTTTCCTTATCTCACAAACTTAAAAAGCAACTCACATCCTAGATACCATTATTATAGATTGTCTCTATTTTATCATGCATTATTCATTTTAAACGTTCTATGAACGTTCATACTGTAACAGCAAATATGTCTCAAAATTCACAATCGCAACAACCGCCTTTCTGTTGTGGACTAAATTTATTCATTAAAAGTGATACAGTGATTCATTATGCATCTTTTCAACGCCACTTAGTCTAAAGCTCATCCATCTAAATTAAATGCTAGCAAACTAATACTCTCCTCGCTTGTGTATATTAGTATTGATAGGTGGTTTTACGCAGAGGCAACATTCTTGAGAAGAGCAAGTATATCGTCATTATTCGGACAAAGGGGCTTCAAACTGATCTTAGAGAGGATAGTGAGAATTGTGGCTGAAGGTCTTGTTCATGAGATGGACGTTCTTACTAAATCCAAGACCTTTCGATTTGCCAATCTTGGGTCGCGCGGAGCCTATGCAATGTAAATTTTCACAATTACCAAGGTTCTCTATCACGGAAGCATACATATTATTACAGCCTTCATGCTGTTATGGACGACTCATGCACTTCAGTTTCTTCATGTTATATAATTACTATATTTCTTTACTTGCACATTCCCATATATTTAATTGTCTTCTTCCGAATGAATTTCATATGCTTGTGACGCGGCCCAAGAGAACGAAGGTTTCCGAGCCCATCCATGAACGATATGTGGTGTCTTACGTGCTAGGATGTGTCCCATTCATTCATGGGACGTGTGTTGACACCTGATTTTTAGCTCATTTTTTTTTATATTTTCAAAAATCTCAAAATTAAGATTAGGAATCTTGGCCAAACCTAGAAACCAATTTCTCAACCAAAAAATTTGTTTTTTTAGCATTTTCCTCAATTTTTCTTTAATTTCTTTTCGCCAAAATGAGTGAGAAAATCAAGAAAAATAGCAAATGGAATCGGAAAAGTCAGCCGGTGGATGTCCACGTTAGCGCCGGCCGGCCAAAAGTGGCTGAATGGACTAAATTGACATAATCGAAAAAGGTTTAGGATTGAATTGGCAAAAAAAAAAGTTTGCGACAGAAATGGCACAATTGCAATAGATTTAGGATTTTTTTGGTAATTTTCCTTATCTCACAAACTTAAAGAGCAACTCACATCCTAGATACCATTATTATAGGTTGTCTCTATTTTATCATGCATGATGCATTTTAAGCATTCTATGAACGTTCATACTGTAACAGCAAATATGTCTCAAAATTCACGATCGTAACAACCGCCTTTCTGTTGTGGACTAAATTTATTCATTAAAAGTGATACAGTGATTCATTATGCATCTTCCCAACGCCGCTTAGTCTAAAGCTCATCCATCTAAATTAAATGCTAGCAGACTAATACTCTCCTCGCTTGTGTATATTAGTATTGGTAGGTGGTTTTACGCAGAGGCAACATTCTTGAGAAGAGCAAGTATATCGTCGTTATTCGGACAAAGGGACTTCAAACTGATCTTAGAGAGGATGGTGAGAATCGTGGTTGAAGGTCCCGTTTATGAGATGGACGTTCTCACTAAATCCAGGACCTTTCAATTTGAAAAAACATGTCCTGATCACGATCTTTGCCAACCTTGGGTCGCGCGGAGCCTGTTCAGTGCAAATTTTCACAATTACTAAGGTTCTCTATCACAGAAGCATGCATATTATTACAACCTTCATGCTCTTATAGAGGACTCATGCACTTCAATTTCTTTATGTTATATAATTACTATATTTACTTACTTGCTCATTCCCCTATATTTACTTGTCTTCTTATCGCATGAATTTCAGATGCTTGTGACACGGACCAAGGGAACCAAGAGTTCCGAGCCCATCCTTGAACAATATATGGTGTCTTACGTGCATGGGACGTGCCCCATTCGTGCATGAGATGTGTCCTATTCGTGCATGGGACGTTTGCTGGCACCTGATTTTTAGCTCATTTTTTTTTCATATTTTTGAAAAATCTCAAAATTAGGATTAGGACTCTTGCCCAAACCTAGAAACCTAGTTCTAGACCAAAAATAATTTTTTTTAGCATTTTCCTGAAATTTTCTTTAATTTCTTTTCATCAAAATGAGCGAGAAAATCAAGAAAAATAGGAAATGGAATCAGAAAAGTCAGCCGGTCGGCGTCCACGTTAGCGTCGGCAGGCCAAAAGTGGCCGGATGAACTGAATTGACACAATTGAAAAAGGTTTAGGACTGAATTGACAAAAAAAAAAGTTTAGGATCGAAATGGCATAATTGCAATAGGTTTAGGACTTTTTTGGTAATTTTCCCTATCTCACCCACTTAAAGGGCAAGTCACTTCCTAGAGACTATTCTTAGAGGTTGTTTCTATTTAATCCTGCATTATGGATTTTAAGCGTTCTATGAACGTTCATACTGTAAAAGCAAATGTCTCAAAATTCACGATCGCAACAACCAACTTTCTGTTGCGGACTAAATTTATTCATTAAAAGTGATAAAGTAATTCATTATGCATATTCCCCGCGCCACTTAGTCTAAAGCTCATCCATCTAAATTAAATGCTAGCAAACTCATACTCTCCTCGCTTGTGTATATTAGTATTAGTAGGTGGTTTTACCCAGAGGCAACATTCTTGAGAAGAGGAAGTATATCGTGATTATTCAAACGAAACGGCTTCAAACAGATCTTAGAGAGGATGGTGAGAATCGTGGTTGAAGGTCCCGTTCATAAGATGGGCATTCTCACTAAATCCATGACCTTTCAATTTGAAAGAACATGTCATTATCACCATCTTTGCCAACCTTGGGTCGCGCGGAGCCTATGCAGTGCAAATTTTCACAATCACCAGGGTTCTCTATCACGGAAGCATACATATTATTACAGCCTTCATGCTGTTATAGACGACTCTTGCACTTCAATTTCTTCATGTTATATAATTACTATATTTCCTTACTTGCTCATTCCCCTATTTTTAATTGTCTTCTTACCGAATGAATTTCATATGCTTGTGACGCGGCCCGAGGGAACGAAGGGTTCCAAGCCCATCCGTGAACGATATATGGCGTATTACGTGCATGGGACGTGCCCCATTCGTGCATGAGACGCGTGTTAACACCTACTTTTAGCTCATTTTTTTTCAAATTTTCAAAAATCTCAAAATTTGGATTGAGAATCTTGGCCAAACCTAGAAACCTATTTCTAGACTGAAAATAATTTTTTTTAGCATTTTCCTGAGTTTTGCTTTAATTTCTTTTCGTCAAAATGAGTGAAAAAATCAAGAAAAATAGCAAATGGAATCAGAAAAGTCAGCCGATCGACATCCACGATAGCGCCGGCCGGCCAAAAGTGGCCAAATGAACTGAATTGATACAATTGAAAAAGGTTTAGGACTGAATTGGCCAAAAAAAAAAGTTTAGGACTTAAATGGAACAATTGCAATAGGTTTAAGACTTTTTTGGTAATTTTCCCTATCTCACCCACTTAAAGGGCAAGTCACTTCCTAGATACCACTCTTAGAGGTTATTTCTGGTTAATCCTGCATCATGGATTTTAAGCGTTCTAGGAACGTTCATACTATAAAAGCAAATATGTCTCAAAATTCACGATCGCAACAACCGACTTTCTGTTATGGACTAAATTGATTCATTAAAAGTGATAAAGTGATTCATTATGCATTTTCCCCATGCCACTTAGTCTAAAGCTCATCCATCTAAATTAAATACTAGCAGACTAATAGTTTCCTCGCTTGTGTATATTAGTATTGGTAGGTGGTTTTATCCAGAGGCAACATTCTTGAGAAGAGCAAGTACATCGTGATTATTCGGACGAAGGGGCTTCAAACTGATCTTAGAGAAGATCGTGAGAATCGTGATTGAAGGTCCCATTCATGAGATGGGCGTTCTCACGAAATCCAGGACCTTTTAATTTGAAAGAACATGTCCTGAGCACTGTCTTTTCCAACCTTGGGTCGTGCGAAGCCTATGCAGTGCAAATTTTCACAATTACCAAGGTTCTCTATCACGGAAGCACACATATTATTACAGCCTTCATGCTATTATAGACGACTCATGCACTTCAATTTCTTCATGTTATATAGTTACTATATTTCCTTACTTACTCATTCCTTTATATTTAATTGTCTTCTTATCATATGAATTTCATATGCTTGTGACACGGCCTAAGGGAATGAAGGGCACCGAGCTCATCCGTGAATAATATATGGCATCTTTCGTGCATGATACGTGGCCCATTCGTGCATGAGATGTGTCTCATTCGTGCATGGGACGTGTGTTGACACCTGATTTTTAGCTCATTTTTTTTTCATATTTTCAAAAATCTCAAAATTAGGATTAGGAATCTTGGCCAAACCTAGAAACCTATTTCTAGACCAAAAATAATTTTTTTGGCATTTTCCTGAAATTTTATTTAATTTCTTTTCGTCAAAATGACTGAAAAGAAAAATAGCAAATGGAATCAGAAAAGTCAGCCGGTCGGCGTCCACGTTAGCACCCGCTGGCCAAAAGTGGCCGGATGAATTGAATTGACATAATTGAAAAAGGTTTAGGACTGAATTGGCAAAAAAAAAGTTTAGGACCTAAATGGCACAATTGCAATAGATTTAGGACTTTTTTGGTAATTTTCCCTATCTCACCCACTTAAAGGGCAAGTCACATCCTAGACACCTTTCTTAGAGGTTGTTTCTATTTAATCCTGCATTATGGATTTTAAGCGTTCTATGAACGTTCATACTGTAACAGCAAATGTGTCTCGAAATTCACGATCGCAACAACTGACTTTCTGTTGTGGACTAAATTGATTCATTAAAAGTGATAAATTGATTCATTATGCATCTTCCCCACGCCACTTAGTCTGAAGCTAGTCCATCTAAATTAAATGCTAGCAGACTAATACTCTACTCGCTAGTGTATATCAGTATTGCTAGGTGGTTTTACCCAGAGGCAACATTCTTGAGAAGAGCAGGTATATCTTGATTATTGGGACGAAAGTGCTTCAAACTGATCTTAGAGAGGATGGTGAGAATTGTGGTTGAAGGTCCTGTTCATGAGATGGGCGTTCTCACTAAATCCAGGACCTTTCAATTTGAAAGAACGTGTCCTGATCAACATTTTTGCCGACCTTGGGTCGCGCGGAGCCTATGCAGTGCAAATTTTCATAATTACCAAGGTTCTTTATCACGAAAGTATACATATTATTACAGCCTTCATGCTGTTATAGACGACTCATGCACTTCAATTTCTTCATGTTATATAATTACTATATTTCCTTACTTGCTCATTTCCCTATATTCAATTGTCTTCTTACAGAATGAATTTCAGATGCTTGTGACGAGGCCCAAGGGAACGAAGGGTTCCTAGCCCATCCGTGAACGATATATGGTGTCTTACGTGCATGGGACATGTCCCATTCGTGCATGATATGTGTCCCATTCGTGCATAGGACGTGTGTTGACACCTGATTTTTAGCTCATTTTTTTTCATATTTTCAAAAATTCCAAAATTAGGATTAGGAATCTTGGCCAAACCTAGAAACCTATTTCTCGACAAAAAAAATTTTTTTTAGCATTTTCCTGAATTTTTCTTTAATTTCTTTTCGTCAAAATGAGTGAGAAAATCAAGAAAAATAGCAAATGGAATCAGAAAAGTCAGCCGGCCGGCGTCTACGTTAGCGCTAGCCGGCCAAAAGTGGTCAGATGAACTGAATTGACATAATTGAAAAAGGTTTAGGACTGAATTGGCAAAAAAAAAGTTTAGGACCTAAATTGCACAATTGCAATAGGTTTAGGACTTTTTTGGTAATTTTCCTTATCTCACCCACTTAAAGGGCAAGTCACATCCTAGAGACCATTCTTAGAGGTTGTTTCTATTTAATCATGCATTATGAATTTTAAGCGTTCTATAAACGTTCATACTATAACAGCAAATATGTGTCAAAATTCACGATCGCAACAACCGACTTTCTGTTGTGGACTAAATTGGTTCATTAAAAGTGATAAAGTGATTCATTATGCATCTTGCCCACGCCACTTAGTCTAAATCTCGTCCATCTAAATTAAATGCTAGCAGTCTAATACTCTCCTCGCTTGTTTATATTAGTATTGGTAGGTGGTTTTACCCAGAGGCAACATTCTTGAGAAGAGCAAGTATATCGTGATTATTCAAACGAAACGGCTTCAAACTTATCTTAGAGAGGATGGTGAGAATCGTGGTTGAAGGTCCCGTTCATAAGATGGGCATTCTCACTAAATCCAAGACCTTTCAATTTAAAAGAACATGTCCTGATCACCATCTTTACTAACCTTGGGTCACGCGGAGCCTATGCAGTGCAAATTTTCACAATTACCAAGGTTCTCTATCACAGAAGTATACATATTATTACAGCCTTCATGCTGTTATATACGACTCATGCACTTCAATTTTTTCATGTTATATAATTACTATATTTCCTTACTTGCTCATTCTCCTATATTTAATTATTTTCTTACCGAATGAATTTCAGATGCTTGCGACACAGCCCAAGGGAACAAAGGGTTCCGAGCCCATCCGTGAACGATATATGGCGTTGTACGTGCATGGGACGTGCCCCATTCGTGCATGGGACGTGTGTTGACACTTGATTTTTAGCTCATTTTTTTTTTCATATTTTCAAAAATATCAAAATTAGGATTAGGAATCTTGGCCAAACCTAGAAACCTATTTCTAGACCAAAAATAATTTTTTTAGCATTTTCCTGGATTTTTCTTTAATTTCTTTTCGTCAAAATGAGTGAGAAAATCAAGAAAAATAGCAAATGGAATCAGAAAAGTCAGCCGGTCAGAGTCCACGTTAGCGCCGGCCGGCCAAAAGTAGCCGGATGAACTGAATTGACACAATTGAAAAAGGTTTAGGACTGAATTGACAAAAAAAAAAGTTTAGGAACGAATTGGCACAATTGTAATAAGTTTAGGATTTTTTTGTTAATTTTCCCTATCTCACCCACTTAAAGGGCAAGTCACATCCTAAACACCATTCTTAGATGTTGTTTATTTTTAATCTTGTATTATAGATTTTTAGCGTTCTATGAACGTTCATACTGTAAAAGTAAATATGTATCAAAATGCACAATCGCAACAATCGACTTTCTGTTGTGGACTAAATTGATTCATTAAAAGTGATAAAGTGATTCATTATATATCTTCCCCACGCAACTTAGTCTAAAGCTCATCCATCTAAATTAAATGCTAGCAGAATAATACTCTCATCGCTTGTATATATTAGTATTGGTAGGTGGTTTTACCCAGAGGCAACATTCTTGAGAAGAGCAAATATATCGTGATTATTTGGACGAAGGAGCTTCAAACTGATCTTAGAGAGGATGGTGAGAATCGTGGTTGAAGGTTCCATTCATGAGATGGGCATTCTCACTAAATCCATGACCTTTCAATTTGAAAGAACATGTCTTGATCACCATCTTTTCCAACCTTGGGTTGCGCGGAGCCTATGCAGTGCAAATTTTCACAATTACCAAGGTTCTCTATCACGGAAGCATCCATTTTATTACAGCCTTCGTGCAGTTACATGCAACTCATGCACTTCAATTTCTTCATATTATATAATTACTATATTTCCTTACTTGCTCATTCCCCTATATTTAATTGTCTTCTTATCGAATGAATTTCATATGCTTGTGACACGGCTTAAGGGAACGAAGGACTCCGAGCCCATCCGTGAACGATATATAGCGTTTTACGTTCATGGGACGTGGCCCATTCGTGACTAGGCGCCAATTTCTTCATGTTATATAGTTATTATATTTCCTTACTTGTTCATTCCCCTATATTTAATTGTCTTCTTACCGAATGAATTTCATATGCTTGTGACATGGCTCAAGGGAACGAAGGGCTCCGAGGCCATCCATGAATGATATATGGCATCTTATGTGCATGGGACGTGGCCCATTCATATGTGGCACGTGACCCATTCGTACATAGGACGTGGCCCATCCGTGATTAGGCAGAGCACCATTTGTGAACCTTCAGTTGCCTATGACGAACGACCTTGTAACTTTCCTTGGCAGGCGTTCCTTGAGCTTTCCCACGCCCCTAGGGCCTTTGAAATTTCTTGTGTAGCTATGCAATGATTGTATCGGTTCAAATACTACCGTTAGATCATAAGGGGATCAATGGATCAGATTAGACCCACACTTGTATATAGAGTGGATCCTTCCCCGTCATTTGTACATGCTCATTTGTAAGGAAATACTATTACGCTGCTTTCTCTCCATTCATGTGAATCGAGTGTGTATGTGTGTGCGCAAAGCTAACTTGCGAGTGATTCTAAGGTGGCACGGGTGTGGGATCATTGTGAATCGATCGACCCATGACAAGTGGTATCAGAGCAATCTAATATCAAAACTCTGTCTTCTTTAATTACCTAGCATGATTAAAGAAATCCCTCTCAAGTCATATTTGAAAGAGCTATACTACATTAGGTAATTGATATGTCGAGAGTTAATCTTACCCATTTGTCCGTGACTCCATGGCATTGAGCGTTAAAGAAGAACCTTACAATTGCACAGCACCTATCGCATGCTTGAAACTAGTTGATGTAGTGAAGTAGAATATTTTTAATTAATTGTACATCATTTACTCCCAAAACCCAAAAAACCCAATGATTTGAGATATTTAAAGAAATTATCAAAATTATTTCCTTAACTTTTTATTATTATAAACAAAATATTATTTTGTTCTTAACAATTGGCAACTAATTTGACTGGTTTTCACTAGAGGTTGATTGGTGTTTCGCGATTGCCTCTTCAAATGTCAAACCGCTCATGGTGGTACAACGAACCTGTGAGATGCTTTTCCATAGAACTCCAATGATTACTGTTCCATGTATGGCCCAAAGAAATCTATGAGTGCTTCGAGTTTTGAGGTATCTTTTTAGATTCCTAACTTTCGTAATTCGTAATCGGACAAGACTTTTGCATAGAACTCCAGTGATTACTGCTCCATTTCTGGCCCAAAGAAATCTATGAGTGCTTCGAGTTTTGAGGTATCTTTTTAGATTCCTAGCTTTCGTAATCGGACAAGACTTTGATAGATCAATGTTGGAAAAAATTTCTCTTTGTTCAAAAAGCCCATGCCGGTCTGATCCGGTCCTAAAATTTAGGTTATTTTTTGGTTGGGGCTTGTCTTCTTTAGGTAGAACTTTTAGGTGTGGGTATCACTATGTTAGAATAGGGTTGGGCCTGATCCATTGACATTGCGAGACCACCCACGGGCCATGGTTCACACATCTCCCTCTCTCTCGTCTCTCCCCTTCTCTCTCCTCTCTCTCACTTTTTGCGCAGCCGCAGAGCACAAACTCCCCTGCAACTTAGCGTCAGTCCATCACTGAGGATGAGCAAAGCAAAAATTCAATCTTTGCTCATCCTCGAACTGTCAATCTCCCCAATTGAACCTCTCTCCATGGAATCGATCATCTTCTGTGATCTGGGTTCCACGAATCAGGGTTTCTTTCGGCCTTTTGTAGTAGAAAACAGACTCGGATTCGATGGCGCTCGAGCCAAGTTTTGATTTTTAGGGTTGTCAGGGTTGGGTTTTCTTGCTCCCAGGATCTGCAACAGAAGCAGCAGGAGGAGGAGGAGGAAGGTGGGGTGGATTCCAGGGTTGTTCAATCGGTTGTCAAGTTCCGAGGATCATTAGATGTCTTCGGCAACGTCGTCTTACTAGTGCTACAGGTGCAATCGTTTCATCAGGGTTTGGAGCCAAGACTCGATCACTTGCCCCAATTGTGACAACGGGTTCGTCAAGGAGATCGAGAATGCACCGCCGCAGCCGCTAATCGCCACCAATGCCAGCCGCAGGAAGTTCCCCACCGCCCCGATGTACATGATCGGGTCGCGGTCGGGTCAGGACCAAAGCCTCGGCCCGGTCCTACGCTGAAGTCGCAGGAACGGGGGCAACCGGTCCATGTTCAATCCGGTCATAGTGCTGCGCCGGCTGTCTGACGGCAGCAATGATGGCGGAAAGTTCAAGAGAGTTCAAGCGGGGGATGTCCGGAAAAAACTAGAAAGTTCAAGAGAGTTCAAAGAGTTCAAGAGGTTCACAACAATTTCCAATCTATTTGCTGCAAAAAAAAACCCAAAACCAGATCAGGCCCGGCCTAACTCGGCCCTTACGGTATATGCTGAATAGGGTCATGGGCAAGGTCTGAGTGGGTCAAGTACGACCCTGTTGGTTTCGGGTCAGGTAGAGTATCACGAAACCCGATCGGATCCATTAACACCCCTAAGCACAGGTATAAAGAAACTTGTGAAAGCATAGTTCGAGTCTTGGTCAAAAGTTTCCCTTTAGCTAGAAGCAGATCACTTTGATCTGATAAGCTCCGGTAGATTACCACACCCCGTGGGACTTTCTGTTTTTCTAAAGTGGTTGAACTATTTCCGTAGTCTCTTCGGAGACATCCGATAAAAGAACTATTTTCGCTGACTTTTCTCTAGTAATATAATTCGGTGTTTCTAAATAAAATAGCAAATGTCACATTCCACAACCATAAAACTTGTTTTCTTTTAACCAAATTGAAAGCAAATTATTAACTTAATTACCTCATATATCCTATTTAAAGCATTATTATTATAAGAAAAATACTTTCCTAATCAATGAAATTTCGGAAAGTTAAACCCCCTGTTATCATATAAAACTAGTACTTATATGACCTTTGCCACTGTACAATTCTTTTATCGTGAAAGTCGTGTTAAAAAATTACAAAATTATAAGACTACTTATTTCACTTTTCAATTACAATATGATCTAAATACATCATAAAGTTCTCATCTGAAATTTAGTGAAGCTCATTGAACAAAATGATTAGAAATTGATGAAATATTTATCTTCTGAGATATGCTTAGAAATTGTTCCCTCGTGGTTTGATTAGATTAGTTTTTTAATAATCTAAATATACCTCATATTAATGGTTTCATTAAAACAACTAGGATTAATAGATTAACAAATAATTGGAAATAAAATTAGTAACTTTCGGCTAAGATATAGAAAGAATTGACATTATCCATTCATGACTCAGCTTTCGTCGTAATTATATGAAAGAGAAAGAATCTCATGAGAAAAAAAAGAGCATCAATCAAGATGGACTAATAAATAAAAAAAATATAGAATTAAAGATCCTTTTAATATATTAAATAGAACATTTAGATGTATTAAATAAAATAGGGCTTAATATCCTAAAAAAAACCTTCGATTTTTGCTTCAATCCTAACTCTATCTTAAACTTTTTTTCCCATTAAAAAACCCCAAACTTTAGTTCCAATCACAATTCTACCATAATTTTTTTTGTCTCATAAAGAATCCCAATTATAGGTCAACATTATACATTATTCACTCAATTAATATTGTACCATGATTAGTCACTCAATATAGTATATAGGCACACCTACTAGTATGTAAATACACGAATAATTTCTTACTTATACTAACCAAGGTAATATAATTTCGAGACAAACATAATAAACATAAAAAGCACACTATGAGGGTATGTTTTTTTTTTTTGGTTGTTTGAGCTAAAGTGAAAATAAGAAATAACCTTTTTGCTTTGTTGTCGAAATTTAGAATATCACTAAATTTTTTCAAGTTTTTGAATAAAATCATATGTGAATCTTTTGCATTTCGTGAAATTTCAGATATTTCGGATTTAAAAAACAAATCAATTATTGCGGTGTGAAATTGTAATTAAGTGGAAATCAAATTAAAGTAAAAAGACCGGTTCGATTTCGTGGTAAAAATCAATAAACATACACGACATGCATGTATAAAAACTTCAGAGCAAACGGCAACAGCTACTTCTTCTCTACCTTCGCCTTTCATCTTTCACCGGCATCACTCGACGGCGAATTCACTCGCCGGAAGACAAACGCAGTCAGGGTCAGCTCCGGCGGCGCAGCGCCGGTCCCTCTTGCCGTCGCCCCCGGAGAGCTAGGGTTTTTCCCTGTCGTTCGAAGGCCAGGTGCGATGGAGGGAGCCCTAGCGAGCGCTTCTTCAATCGTGGACCAGAGGCAGAGGATCGAACAGTACAAGCACATCTTGGCCTCCGTCCTCGCCTCCAACGACATCGCCCAGGCCAAGAAGTTCATCGATCACAGTTGAGTATTCTCTTTTGGACCCCCCGACAAATTCCGCCTGGCATCTCTTGCTAGTGTTGAATGCTAATTCGCGAATGCTGTTCTTGTTCTTGTTCTTGTTCTTGTGTTTGGGGGGATTTTGCAGTGCTCTCCGATGATGTGCCGCTCGTGGTGTCGCGGCAGCTGCTGCAGAACTTCGCCCAGGAATTGGGGGTTCTGGCCCCGGAGACGCAGAAGGAGATTGCGCATTACACGCTCGCCCAAATACAGCCTAGAGTCGTTTCGTTTGAAGAGCAGGTTGAGTTTTTATCATTCGCTCTCTTGTTAAGCCCCCTGGAAAGCGCAGATGTTCACCGAATTTGATTCTAGAATCTTTTGTTCTCATTGATGACTCCTAATAGATACTGCACCGAGATGAATTGTTTTAAGATAGATCAATCAATTTTGCTCAACCCCTTCGAGCATCTATATTGGAGTAGACGGTGGGGAACTCCTTCCTTATCCTTTTTGTGATGGTGGTACTTTGATTAATGTCTACTGGGATTGGGATGTATCTAATCCAAGAGCTAGTTTCGTGGTTTTGGGGAGGGGGTGGGGTGTTAGGAAGGGGGGGAGGGGTTTAAAGTTCTTAAGCTTAAATTGTAATGTATTGAAACTGTTGATGGTTGATAGTTACTCCTATCTGAGTGGCAGGTACTAATAATAAGAGAGAAGCTTGCAGAATTATATGAATCAGAGCAACAATGGTCAAAAGCAGCTCAAATGCTTAGTGGCATTGACCTAGACTCAGCAATGAGGTATGGGTGCGAGTTTAACGTTCACCTTCATGCATTTAGCTCATGACGTATTTGTATCATCATCTCCATGCAATATTTACTGGCTTTTGCGATTTTATATCTAATTGGTTTAATATCTTGAGTCAGCATTGAATCTTGTCTTATGTCATCAGGATGATAGATGATACTTTCAGATTGTCAAAATGTGTCCAAATTGCTCGCCTGTACCTTGAGGTAAGGACCTTTACACAACAACTTTTTTCTGAAGTGAGGGTGGTCAACTTGTGATGCCTATGAACCAACAAATTCGAAATACCAGGGCTGGTACTGGAAAATGTGTCCAGTGAAAATGGAAATGAGAACATCTTTAGTTTTCATCTTCAATTTCTTTGGAAACATTTTTGGTATGTGATTTGTGAAAAAGAGAATTCTCTATCGAAATGAAAATTATGCAAACATTTTTGGTTTTTTTAGTTCACAATTGAAATGAATTTGAGAAATTACAATGTCAACGTCTATCCCATCATATGGTATATTTTATCAAAAAACTGCTCGACTACAGATTGTATGATCCGAGGTATTAAAGAAGTTGAGGTCACGATGTTTATACATATGACATGGAGGAAAATCCCATCATTTACACCTCAGTTCAACAAGAAATATTAAGAAGTCCAATCCTATATAATTACCAAAATCCTTCAGTATACAAACGAAACCTTCTATTAATCCATCTTGTGAAGACCATTGGAAGAACGGCTAATGAATTTTAGATTGTGATGCCATGCTTCATGTTCTGTTTTTGATGACTTGCCAAGTTATCGGGCAAGCTGGTGATGGTTTTGATCTCGAATACCAAATTCCAGTACATAAGCCCATATCAAATCCCCGACAATGCTGCAAAGCATCACGGCTAGCACCTCCACAACCCAATTCATTTAGCACCTCTCCATACAGTGCCAGACTCAAGCGATTGCGTGTATACTGATTGTTGGTAGATACTCCATAAGCCAATTCTGTGAAGCACAAAACTTAAGGGAGTTTCGGCCACCCTCAATTGACTACTCCTTTGTTTGATTGAAGTGGATTGTTTTCTTGGTGTAACCTCCACTGAAGATGAAGAAAGAATAATGCACTTCGGTGTTTTCTGCCTGCAAAAGTGAAAACACGGGAAAAAGAGAGTGACATCATTTTGTTGTTTTCAGTCTTGTAGCAAAAGAAAGGAAATCACTTCCCTGTCCTTTCGTTGAAAATCAGTTTCCAAATCTTGCCAAGCATCTTTTCAGAGCATTTTTCATCATGAAAATGTTAATGAAATTTTGGGAAATCTCCATGTACCAAACAGCCCTGTTACTTTTTGTAGTTAGTTTATTTATTATGTCATACTTAGCCTTCAGACACATTGCTTGTAGCTGTTATCATGTCGGTTGGGATTGAACACATCATTTGATATAACTCTGGACTATCTTTGCAATCTCTAAATCATTAATCTTGAAGTTTTGGTACGTATAGCAATTGCTATGTTCTATTTCATGTTTGTTTCAGGACGACGATGCCGTAAATGCAGAAGCTTTCATCAACAAAGCTTCGTTCCTAGTTAGCAATAGTCAGCATGAAGTTTTGAATTTACAATACAAGGTTTGCCCTTGTTTGATGTGTAACAGCAAAGCTAGCTTTTGTCAAATTGATTGTTAACTTGTTGTGATTTTCTCTTCTTATCAGGTTTGTTATGCAAGGATTTTAGATTTGAAGAGAAAGTTCTTAGAAGCCGCATTGCGGTATTATGATATATCTCAGATTGAGAAGCGACAAATAGGAGATGAGTATGTACAGTGAACAGTCTACTCTTGTCTTTTTGTGATATATTCGAGGCCTATTGATATTTGATGATCAGATTGAATTTCATCATTCTCTTTTATGGGTGGAAACTATATGCTTTCAGTCATTTTTTTCCCATAGATAACGCATATAGTATAAATATGCTGTAGTCTGACAAGCATTGCAAACCCATATGTTTGTGGATGTCATTTATTAAAAACCTGTACGTGACAGAATCTTTAACACTTCTTTTATTAGTGTGCTATTATCTGAAGGCCCAAGTATGGAAAACCTAAAGCATTTCTCCTCAAGCTTTTAAGTTAGTCATTGTTTTTGAAGACCCTTATCAGGCACTTCATGTAACTCATACTCACTGTTCAACCATGCAAGTGCAAGATACTAGTTTTGGTAACATTATGTTTTGATATTTGGTGCCATTAGATTATGTAGTGGACTTTGGGAGGGGAGAAATGTATACTGCACCTAATAACTGGTGGAAAATGGAAGTGCAGAAAATTAGATTGATGAACAAGCATTAAATTCACGGTAAAAAGTTGGGATCTCACAAGCTGAAAGGAACATGATGGGCTAGAAGGTATGTTAGAATTTAAGTTTAAGACAAGTGAAATGATAAGTTCTCATCAATCACAGGTAACATCTGGTTGTTGTCATTGCAAAAAACTTGAATGCGGTGAAGTTTAGGCCCTTATTTGAGGACAATTAAGCAAGAGAAGTATGTAATATACACTAAGGCAAGGTAAGTATATAGAAATCAATACCTAATAGTGGACATCACTTTGAGCTGAAAAACTGTCCTTTGTAATTCGTCTGGTCTTTTTCCTCCTCCGCCTGGTTCTCTGTCTCACTATCTCGGTTTCTTGTTTTTTTTTTTTTTTTGGGTGGGGGGGGGGGGGGGGGGGAGTGATGGGAATGTCATCGCTTTTATTTTAAATTCATTCTAGTACCACATTTGTAGGCGAGAAACCTAAATGCAGCCATGATTCTTCTGGATAGAGTACCCTTTCGGTTGACATCGCTAGAAGTTTTTGACACGAGAAGATAGGTGTCGTCCTGAGTGCATATGACGTATGTGGATATTATTCTTGTGACTTAACAGGCGTGGTATTTTCCTCAATGACTGGGATTCAGCAGTAACAGGGTTAGATTAGAAGTTGGGTGATAATACCATGAATTAGTTCTGAAACCTGGTTAACTATATATCTCTCCCTCTATTAGGGTGTTTTAAGAAAAGTAATAATTTTCCATTGAAGATAGCAAATGGCATTTGTCCCTGATGTTCAGTGTGGCATAAAAAGGGATTTGGCATATGATATACACTTGTTTCAAGATGCCCTCGCGAAGGAAAGCATGCAAGTCATCTTGGCGAATTTTACTGGCTTTACAATCAATTCGTAAATATTTTGCATGATGGTGCTGATGATCAACTGTCTTCAATTATTTTGTTATATTGCTTTACTATTTGTGCACTTGTTACTTGCAAAGCAATTTGTTGGCTTTATTTCCTCCTGCCGAAGCTTTTTACAAATAATAGAGACACTTTCAATAGTTGTTCTTAATGCTGTTTGATATTTTCATTGCAGAGAAATTGATGAGGAGGCATTGGAGCAAGCCTTAGCAGCTGCTGTGACCTGTACGATTTTGGCTGCTGCCGGTCCACAACGGTCTCGTGTTCTTGCCACTCTGTACAAAGTAATCTGTTCCTTCAAGAATTGGGAATGTTAATTTTTACTTTAATCTATAATTAACCTTTTTATCTGGTTGTTTGTCAGGATGAAAGATGCTCAAAGTTGAAAATATATCCAATATTGCAAAAGGTGCCTCCTGCTTCAAATTTTACCAAACTTCAGTGAACTCCCATCCATATCTGAGTTGATTGCAGCTTCATTTGGTTCAGAAGTTCCATATGATTCATGAACATATAAAATGTAAATTGAACAGGTCTATTTGGAGAGGATCCTAAGGAAACCGGAGATAGATGCATTTGCTGAAGAACTAAAAGCACATCAGGTTGCTGGCTCATGCTTCCATTTGATAATTTGGTGCCATATGATGCTTTTTGTTTCTTTATTTATCCAAATTTGAATTTACAGAAAGCACTTCTGCCAGACAATTTCACCGTGCTGGATCGGGCCATGATTGAGCATAACCTTTTGAGTGCGAGTAAACTGTATAAAAATATAAGGTTTGAAAAGGCCTCCACTTTGCTTGCCTAATTCTTTTAGTTTCTTTTACGACATGACCAAAACTAATATTCCATTTTCACAATTACTGGCATAGCTTTGATGAGCTTGGAACTTTGTTGGGCATTCCTCCTCATAAGGTAGGTCTGATACTAACTCAGAATGTAGTAAATTTCATTTTGTATATAATCTTTTGGTACACTGGATACTCTGGAATGAGCTTCTCCCAACAATAGTAATTCCACTATTTTAGCAATGCAAGTCTTGTGCAGATGCTGAAAACTGAAATTGAAAATGGGATCACGGGCCTCTCCCTCACCACCCCCACCCCCTGGCCCCACCCAATCCCCCACAAAAGAAAAAGAAAGAAAGAAAAGCATCTGCACGCACAAATATTGTTGGCATTTTGCTATAACCTTAGTTTCTGTTTATTCTTGTGAGATAGATGGGCATGTAGAACACTGGCATTCATCGGAATATACTGCAGCATACGCAAACTGTAATACCTAAATTGTCCTTGCCACCAACGCTTTGTTATCTTTATTTGTTTTTGAGAAAAAGAAAAGTCCTCCGTTAACCGGCTCACAGGCGCGTGCGCACATGTAACTGTGTTGTGTGATCTACCTTGATTGGGTTTTTTACTAATGAGAGTCGGCATTTGCATGTAGGCTGAAAAGATAGCCTCAAGAATGATTTACGAGGATAGGATGAAAGGATCGATTGATCAGGTAGGATATTCTCTATGGAAAAATGTCATGCTCCTTGACTATAGATTGTGTGTAAGCTCCCCTTCAGCATTGGTTTCTGGGGAACTAATTTGGGAAGTTCTTTAGGTGGAAGCTGTCATCCATTTTGAGGATGACACTGAGGAGCTTGAACAATGGGATCAACAGGTGATTTTGTCACCCTTTCTTCTGTAATCATTAAGTTCTTATCAGCAATAATGATTCTGCTGTCCTAGTTCGCATCATTGTTCAATATGCTGCATACAAGGTTCAGAAAGGAACACAAGCTTTGGCTTATCAGCTTCTTTGATGTGCTTATGTGTTATTCTGTTATTTTTTTGGTAAGGTTTTATTTTTTTTGGTAAGGAAAAGGAAAGAAACAAAAAGTCCTATGTGTTATTCTGTTATTATTTATGTTAAATCTAAGAATGGTGTTCTCAGTTTCAGACTGACCAGTATATTTCATGTTCTTGCGGTTGCAGATAGTTGGAGTTTGTCAAGCTCTTAATGATATTCTTGATGTCATGGCAAAGAAAGGCCTGCCAGTGCCAGTATGATGACGGTGGTCAGATATTCCAAGGAGACGTGCTTTTGGCCGCGGGCATCATGCAAGTGACCTGGGAAGACTTTATTTTGTTTTTGTTTTACTTGTAATCATCATCAAACAAGTCAAAGGAAAAATCATCCTTAAAGAGCAATTGATCCTTTTGAAGTTCAGTATAGAATATTGACCATGATTTGGTTTTTCTCTCCTGTTTTATAAGTACTGCTTCCTTTCAGTTTTATGTTACTTTCTCACTCATCTTCATCTCTAGATTCTAGAGGACAGATATTACGTATTGAAAATCCGCTGCCTGAGCTCTTTCTAAGAGCTCGTGTATCTTGACCTGTGTGGTCTTACTGTCAGTGTTGGGGGTTGCATTGAAACTCAAAAACCTCAAATGAAGCGTTAACTCATTCTCAGATGGAAATACATCGTCCCTAAATCACCTGTTCTTGCTTTTTAGCTACATAGTCTACACCTATTAACTACAGTCATCTTGCAAATGAAACAGAAAAAAGATTCTTGTAATAGGTGACATTGGGGGGTCTCAACAGCGGGTAAAGGTAGATAATAACAGCGGGTTATATTATTCCGAGGGTTAGAGGCTGTCACAGCCTAGCCACTTAACTCGCAGAGTATTGTAAGGGTCTGATCACCTCCCCCGTGCTTAGGTGAGGGTCGTCGGGCCTCACGTTCGCTTCCTCTCATGCGCACAGCTGCCCCTTAACCCTCACCCTACGTTGGTGACCGAACCCTTTCTCTTTTGCCCTTTCAGTTTTCCAGCTTGCTATTTGCTGATGCAGGGCCAATGCAACCAAATCGGCAACGCAAGTCCACCCTGTGCCAAGTCCATAATTTGATAGCGTCAATGCGAACCAATTCGCCCAAACATGAAACTCGGCTACGATTGTACCTAACCCTTAGAATTTGCTGGTTACTGGTGCGATAAAAATTTGCAATATGATCAAAAGTAATATATGTATTCTCGCATTTCATTAGAGGAGCAAGCCTTAGCAGCTGCTGTGGCCTAAAAGATTTTGGCTGCTGCCGGTCTACTTCGGTCTTGTGTTCTTGGCACTCTGCACAAATTAATCCGTTCCTTCGAGAATTGTGAAAAACGAGATGATTTCAGTGGCTAACTATTCCCCTTCAGTAATCTGTAGCTAATTTTAGTGGTTGGCAAAGCGAACAAGGATACCTGTATCATTTTTGGCCATAAACAAGAGTACAGAAACCATTTTTCATAATGCCCTTTATAGTGAGATCTGAATCCCACCAAAAACAGGAGAATATGAATGATAGTTACTTTCCTTCCATTGCCTTCTCTCCAAAGACGATGCATTCGTTAGTGTATTCGTTTCCTTCTTTCCAAATCATCCCAATGAATCACACTGTTCAAGTATGCCATTTCATACACACCCAAGATGGAGTCTCTGATGAAATCTTTTACTCTTCCACCAGACAGAAAGAAACATTCCAGAAAGATGGCTTTAGGCTCAAAGAAACTCACTACCACTGTGTTCATAGATGAAGACATAGTACAAAAGATTCTTCAAATGCTCCGTTATTTTGCTTTTTGGTGTGTCAGCGTAACAAAGTCTCAGCAACTGATGGTCCAGGCAGCTTCTCTTAGCTCAAATGTTTGATTTTGATAGGATATGAGAGAACCACGACTCTCCAAGAAAGTATACGACCTGTGTTTGTGTATCAGTTATTATCATCCCCAGCTTGGCTGTTTACAAATATGTTCTCCATTCTTTTGGTAAAACCGGAAGACTCCATAGGGGACCCTCTAAATTTTAGCTCCGAAGTCCTGTAGTTTGGATCAACAGGAGGTCTAGAGTTGTGATCGGCCGAACTCGGTCTAAATGAACTAGTCGCTCCAGAAGGATAGCGGGAAGGAGAGCCATATCTTCGCGAAGGTCTCAGGCCACTGCTTCGCATATCCATTAGATCACTTCTAGAGGAAGACTCAACGAAAGACCGATCTCCAGAAGTAGCTCCTAATGGAGCGCCAGTTGTGGCAGATGTGGAGCTAAAAGGATCGTCAGGTCCCCATGATGTGAGCGCCTCCTTTTTCTTGGCAAAGAAATGCCATGCTCCGAACAAGAAGAGTATGAAGAACAGCACAGGACTTGTCCACAACATTGTATTGAACTCGCCCTTGAAAATTGGAAGATTAGAGCGGTACATCCCAACAAAGCCACTGCCGAGTCCAAGAACAACCAGCTTTTCCCGATCGCAAGCTACCAAAGGTGCTGTTGTTTTCCTTGCGTCACCTACATCGCTCATTGGGTGATTCAAGAAAGAAGATCTTATCTCGTCCAGGTAAGCAGAGAAAAGAAGCCGAGGCACACCGACTCTAACATAATGGTGGGATGATACATTGTAGACAAAAACTTTCTCTCGGTTAACAAGAAGCAAGTAACCCTTAATTGTCTCTAAAGCAAGAGGCTCTTCCATCTCAAACTTCTTCTTGTATCTGACCCGGCATTTGAAGTTCATGACATCCCCCAACAGCGACATGTGAATGAGATCACCCTCTGATGTATATCCATATGCCTTAGACCGCTCGGTGGCATCGAAAACGTAGGACCTCGCTAGGGAATGATTCAACCCTTCACATTCAGATTGTCGGAGTTTCATGCTCCTCAAATCCAATGACCCAGCCCCTGTTTCGGTCAAGAACAGAAGCCTCTGCTTTAAAAACGCAAGCGGCCTACTTGATGGCATCACTGAACCATACGCCGTCCCATCTTCTTTGAGGACAGTAATCTTTCCACTAATATCTGTTGATATAATATATCTCATTCTTCCAACATGATGTATTTCCAATATGCTAACCGCTGATCCCTCATGCTCAGAATTTCCATGTGAAGCGAATTTACCCACCGTTTTCATAAAAAGCAGGCTCCATTCATCACCATTTGATCCCTCCCATACCTTATGCACCGAGACCACACCACTCTGATGCCCCGTCACCATGACACTCTCATTTTTATGAACCGACGTATACGACACCATGGCCGTAACTGGCGATTCCAACATCGTGTCGAACTCAACCAGAACATCCCCATTTCTCGAGATCACATAGACCCTCCCCCTCTCATCCCCAACGGCGACATACTTGCTAAGCCCTTCATAATCTCGATAGGGCAAGACATTGATGCATGTAGCTTCGAGATCCAATTTCACCGCAGACACAAACTGGAATTTCTCAGACCAAAAAGGACTATACTTAGTAACAGAACCCCGCCTTCCTCTCTCCCCATCTCGAGCATTGCTCCCGAAACCATCCCTATCCTCAACTTCTCCACTAACTTTCTTATCACTATAGCCTCCTTTTTCAACACTATCCTTATTAGACAGTTCCGGACTCTCCGAAACATCACCGCTCGGCGCCCAAGCTCCTCGCGATTCTAATCTAGAAACTACCTCACTAAGATTCCTCACTAATTCCTCGAGCCTCTGCAACAAAAGATGCTGTTCACGGCGCAAATCAACACCTTCAGCATCGACTGCGACGTAATTTACCCGCTCATGCTCGTCCGGAGCGGGCACGTGATGACAGTTCCCGAACACCCAAAACCCAGATACATAAGACAACACAAGAAGCAGATAGAGCAAAAGTAATTTGCCGTTATCTCGATGACCCATTGCAGAAAGAACAAATCGGTGCTGACCCGAGTTGCAAGATTCAGCGTTTCGCCATTGATGGATCACGGCGAAAGTTGCAGATCGGCGTGAATCCGATGCGAGAATGAAATTTGTCGAGATGCGAGTCGAGTTTGATATATATCTTGTAGTGGAAGAATCAAACAGCGTTGCGTTTCTCTTGGGATGTGGAGATGGAAACTGAGCTGAAGTTTCTTTGAGATTTTCTTGACTTGCGGGGACTGAGCGTCTGAGTTAGGGCAAGGATTCGATATTTCAGGCGAAAAAGTGTGCTTGGTGAAAAAACTGAACATTTTCCAATTTTAATTTGATTTTTTTAACTTTTGTGGCCATTTTTAGATGGGAAAATGATCGGATCAATGTCGGTATTATAACTTTTTTTTAGTGAAAAATATTGGTATTATTACTTGGATTTGGGCCTAATTCCCTAAAAAAACCCTCAACTTTAGTTCAAGTCCCAAATCTATCATAAACTTTTTTTTGTCTTAGAAAAAGTTCCAAACTTTAGATCTAGTCCTAAATCTGCCCTGAACTTTATTTTGTCTAAAAAAAACCCCAAACTTTAAGTCTAATCCCAAATCTACCCCAAATTTTGTTTTGTAAAAAAAATCACCAAAATTCAATTTATTTTAAAAATATATACCCTCGTGATCCAGTCCTAACTTGACATAGGACTTTCATGTCGATAACAATCAGCATCAACAAAGTAATGGGGCTTTTTTTTTACAAAGAAAAGTTCGAAACAAATTCGGTCTAAACCTAAAAATTGGGTTTTTTTTTTAAAAAAATTTGAAGTGAATTTGTTATCGTCCCTAACTTTCATATCCTCTAACGATTTTATTTTAGAGAATTTCAGCAATTTTCATTGGGTTGGATTTATTATCGAAGTGGAAATGTGATGTCGATATGTGCCTATCGCTCATTACTTTGCTGATGTAGATTTATTATCAATGTGGGAGTGCCACGTCAAGTTGAGACTGGATCACACGGGTATATTTTTTAAAATAAATTGAAATTTGCTTATCTTTTTTACAAAAAAAAAAAACAAAATTTGGGGCAAATTGGGACTAAACTTAAAGTTTGGGGTTATTTTTTAGACAAAAAAAGTTTGGGATAAATTTGAGACTAGACCTAAAGTTTAGGGTTTTTTCATAGATAAAAAACTTCGGGACAGATTTGGGACTTGACATAAAGTTTGGGATTTTTTTGGAAATTCACCCCTAGGATTTGAAGGAAAAGTAACAAAATGGGGATAATGACACAAATAATTATTGAATTTTGGCCTAATATGCAATTTGATCAATGAATTTTTAATTTATTTAATATAGTCCATGAACTTTGGGCTAATGCTCAATATTGTCCCAGAACTTTCAATTTGTTCAATGTGATCTATGAACTTTTAATACATGTTCAATGTAGTCCTTGAACTATATAAAAATGTACAATGTAGTCCCTAAACTTAAATTAATTGAAAGACTATATTGAACATTTTCATATAGTTTAGGGACTAAATTGCATCGAAGAAATTGAAAGTTTAGGGACCATATTGAACATTAGACTAAAGTTCAGGGACTTCATTGAACAAATTAAAAATTCATGGCATAAATTGCATATTGAGTCAAAGTTCAGGAACTATTTGTATCATTTTCCCTAGAACAAACTTTTGATTAGTATCAATTCGGTCCTTTGGATTAATTTTGGTAAGATGTTGATGACGTTGACGTTGGCTAGCATACGTGACATCATCATCGTTAACGTGAATAATTTTTAATAATATTTTAATATTTTCTCAATTTTTTAAAATTTTTTTCTTCCTTTTGCCCGTGACCGACAACAATGACTAGACCGCTATATCAACAATTTAAAAAAATAATTGATTTTTTTGTCAAAGATTTAGGATTACATTGGAAGTTTAAGATTTAATGAAATTTATACAATAGGTTTATGATTGAAATAACAATTATCCCCAACAAAAATAATTCAAAAACAAAAGAGAGAAAAAAGATCATAAAATTTGAAATAACATAAGGCGAGGAATGTATATTTATAGTGAGAAGATTTCTAGACAAATCGGAGCATTACATGTATGCTTTGGAGAAATTTACATATGTGAAATCTGAAAAGATAGTTCTAATAAATTCATACATAATTCTTATAAAAACACATGAGATAATTCCTAGACAAATTTGATCTATATACGAAAAATATTTAAAAATGTGATAATTATCGCATCTATATTTTTGCTTCAATGGTATCAGAGCTTACCACATGCTTTTTACTAGAATTCCTTTTTGCATTATTCTTGTTACTTTATTGCAGGTGGTTTAATATGTTCATCGAGAAGGAGAAAAATTATCCAAAAAGTCCTAAATCTATTACATTTTTGCTAATTTAGTTCCAAAATTTTTAATTGTGCCACGTGTTTTAAGCCTTTTCTAGTTTTGCCAATTGAGTTCATCTGGCTAATTTTGATTAAAAATCGCTAATGTAGATGCCTATCATCCTACATAATACGATCAACATAGAATGACTAGCGTTGACATTGACAATTTTTAATAATACTATAATATTTTTTGAATTATTTTTTTTTTCTTTTTTTCTTTTCTTTCTCTTTATTTTTCTTTCTACCCTTCTTCCTCTAGTAGGTCACCAAGGCCTGACGATCGACTAGAGGCGAGGGCTGGCAAGGTCAAGACCTCTAGTGAAGCTCGCCCTTGCCAGCCACTAGCTCGGTCGAGGCTCGCCCAAGGCCTCGCTGGCCCTCACCTCTTGCCAGTTGTTGGCCATCACCAACTCCGGGCAATTGGCTAGATGATGAAGAGAAGAAAAAAAATAAAGAAAAGAAAAGGAAAAAGAAACTATTAAATTAAAAAATATTAAAATTTTGTCAACGTCGGCGCCACTGACATCACAAAGGATAGTCGATGTTCACGTCATCAATTTCTGGCCAAAATTGGGTGGATGAATTCAATTGGGAAAATGTGAAATGTTTAGGACTCAATTACCACAATTAAAATCTTTATAACTGAATTGACAAAAGTGCAATAGATTTAGGACATTTTGGACAATTTTTTCCACGGAAAAATGTTCTCCTGATTTGAATATTTTCCATTAGATGGATAGATATTTATATGAAATGATATTTTGAATATAAATTTAAGTGATTGAGAATCAATGGTCAATTGGAGATATCAAATCGCTTCAGCTACAATGAACTATATCTTACCGTCCTTTGTTTCTTGTACACTGGATAAATAAATAGTATCGAGGAGTCAGATTTCATTGTGATTTATTTTCGGCATATTTGTATATTAATTTGAGTATATAAATAGCAATGGGAGTCGATCCCATGATACATCTACATGGATTAAGATATATATATGTTCCCTCTTTACTTTCAGCATATGATATGAATCATGCGTGGGAGATACAGAATACTTTACAAAAATAACTCTAAAGATCTGCAGTCGTTGTGTAGATGTAACGGCTAATGGCCACCTTTAATCTTCTTGCAAAGATTATTGACGATAATCGATCGTAAGGAGCATAAGGACCCAACTATGGTGACTGGAAATGCAATTTAGAGACACAGTCTGGATTGCTGACAAATTGGTTCACGTTTTGAACGAGAACCCACCTTAAGAGCCCGCTGCAAAAGCTTCAGATGATGTTTGTGAGCTCTTACAACAAACGGCAGGATCATGATTCTTTGGCCAATTGTTACATTTCGGCCTCACTTGAACATGCTTCAAAGGCAGCATGAGACCGGTTGGAACATCCATGGAGATAATGGCTAGTTAAAAGACGATGTTTGGACAACAAAGCTGCGCTGCAACATTCAATGCGGTGAAAGGGACCGTGTCCACGAGGGCACACCAGTTAATAACCATGTTGTGAAACTGATCAGTGACATCAGCGGATTGGAAACCCTTGGGTTTGAGATGGACAATGATTCTAAGATAGATGCTATTCTTTCTTCACTACCAGAATCTTACAGTCAGTCTGTAATGGATTTTAACATTAACAATCTGGCAGTGACCCCTTCCTGTGCTTCGCAATATGTTGCAGACAGCTAAGGATTCAATCAAGAAGGATAAGCACTGTGTCAAGATATCAAAGGGGGAAAGTCCTTCAAGCACTGATGTAAAAGAAGAAGATTCGTCAAAGGCATGAAGAAATTGTAGGAAATAGAAGAGTGAGGAAGGAAACTGGGTCACTGGAAACGAAACTGCAAGCAGTACCTCACTTTACTCAAAAATGAAAAGTCTACCGAAGCTACGTCTATTGTACTACTTGTTGAGAGCTATCTGCTGGCTAATTTTGCTGACTTTTGGTGTATTGACTCAGGAGCTACCTTTTATGTATGTAACACATTACAGGGTTTTCAGATGAGCTGAAAGTTGAATGATGGAGAGCTAGTTCTCTTTACAGGAATGAGTGGAATGCCAATTTCTGCTACACTTCGTCAAATGTTAAGCTTGCCGTCCTAAACCTTCCCTATGAATATAAGTTATTGCAATAGAGAATTCTACCTTTCCTTGTGATGCTCAGTTCATGTCACTTAGTTATTGCAATAGAGAATTCTGCCTTTCCTTGTGATGCTCAGTTCATGTCACTTTAAACATACCTGCTGGCCCTTTAATAGCCTTTTCAGATCAAGATATATGAACCAAGGATGACATCAGTCTCCAAAAATCTTGCTGCACGATGTCATTACTTCTCACAGGTTGGTTTCCTCAAAATCCTTGCAAATTCCTTCAAGTTATGTCTTCAATGAACTTTTATAAAGGCTAGGATATTTTCTTGTAAGCTAGATGTAGGTTTAAAGGCTGGAATTCAAATCAGATGCAGAGTATGCTAAGTGTCCTGACCCGAGCAACTTCGAGAGCTGTATTTCAGCTGTTCTGATCTTGGGTTGCTAAGGACACTTTTCAGGCGCTATTCAAGTGTCCTTTTCTGCTCTTGAACTCTCAACAACCATTTAATTTCTAAGTGAACCCAAGGAATAAATGTTTCCAACATTTCTCCAAAAGTGCAGCTGACAAGCTCCATTTTCTCCTCTGTTCTTTTGTTGTTTCTTCTCTCCTTTCTTGTCTTAAAGAGCCCCTTGACGTGTCTTTTTATAGGCTTCAAGGTGAGCTTTGATTTGGTTGGTTAGGAGGGGGTGAGTGCAAGTTGCAGATCTTATCGATCTGAACTTCCAGAGAAAGTTGTTCCAATCACACCAAGGGTCCAGAAGCGAAGTGATTTTGTTCCGAAGTTTGCTGATTTATGCACAACTTGACTGTCATCCTCTTTTTTTAGTCTCAATTAATTAGGGCTCCTTGTGTTTAGTCATGTTAGCTCGATTAGCTATTTTATGGCTTGGCTATAGGAGCTTTTTAAGTGATATACATCTACTAAACTGACGTGCTGCAGATTTTCATCAGCTATAATACCTCTTTAGTGGAAAACCACTTTATTAAAACTCAAATCTTTTTTGGTGTTCTTAAGATGCCATAGGACACTTATCAAGTACTACGCTTTTGTTTTGCAAACTAAACCATAGTTTTTTGGTTTTCTTCCACGGGAGAACTCAGTAGTATGTATTACTCATGTGCACATACTGCATCTTCCAAAGCTTTCTTTCCAAAGCTTATTCCACTAAAGCACGCCACATGCATAATCAATCGACTCGTGTTAAATAAAGCCAATCATTAAGACCTTCCATTAAAAAAACAGTAAGAGGAATTTAAGACTGGTAGTGGTAGTAACTATCACACCAAAGTAATTAGAGTGAAGCTTATTCAGAAGTCGATATGGCATATCTACACCAAGCTTGAACAAAAAAAAGATCTATAGGAAAACTCCTCATGGGTAGAGCTAATAAGAAATGTACCAAAAGAAACCGACAAATGCATGCACGCATGTAAGCTCAATAACTCGGTACAATAGAGCCAAAAATGCAGAAACTATGATGTTTCTGTAAAATTTGCCAATAGCAAATGTCATTTATCTTTGCGGGTCATTTCTCTCATTCTCAACATGCTGCTAATTAGGCAGCACTAATAGGGGAAGAGTAGCAATACTGATTCTTGACACTGACGACTTCTACATCAGTATTCTGCTTCTTTTTGACTTATTTCCTAATCTGAATGCTGCAAACATTGTTTCAGTTTGGCTAACAATAGTTTCCCAAGCACACTGATCAGCATGCACGGAAGAATGCCTCAGAATGTCATATAATGTTGTGTTTGAGCTTACTCCATCTGCAGTTTCTGTTGTTTGGGTACTACTCTTTGACTGCGAGCTGCTAAACTTGGCCACTGAAGTTCTTGTCGGTCGACTCTCCTTATGAATCTGCATTAGCATTGGTGATCAGAAGTTTCATATTACTACCATTATGCCACGGAAATATATCAAGTGATTACCATTCTATCTCAAAGTCCACTTAGCTACAATTAGGATTGTCTGAGTTTTCAGTCCTTAGAAGTTCTCATCAGTAATCTTCTTTAACAATACTGCCAAATCTTACCATGTCTGAGGAGTCCTCTGATGCTGATATGGTGCTCTTGCTATTGCTGTCATCCCGTCCAAATATAAATGTCCTAACCATGCTTGTCTTGTTGTTCTTTGATGATGGTAGAGGATTTGACCCTCGACCTAGAAAAGATGGCTGCTGCATTTTCCAACATAAGAGAATAAGAAAACTGAGAGCAAACTATTGTTGCACGAACTTCTACTAAGTTTGATGGGTTATTATCAATAACTTTGAATCGTAATGGATGGAATCAAGGACATCTTGATTTAGAAAGAACATAAACTGCATTTTAGTTGCCATCAACGACTCAAGAGGTTGATAAGCAAAAGCAAAAGGATAAGCACGTATGATCAAAATACAGCTCTTACAAAGATGACAATAGTAGAAGATATCATGAAGGTAGAAAAGACATTCCGTGCCTTCTGATAAATAATCCGTCCCTATCATCCATGCAATTTTCCTGAAGTGGAAAACAACTAGCTAGATATTCGTGTCTTTATCAAGGTATAGGATATCCAAGTGTATGCAGATCAAATTTCAAGTGGTGTTAGTGAAATTTCCAACAAACGCAACAGAGTTCCATGACCAAATAGGGGGCGTTATGGTACATTTTGGAATGTAAGAAGGGTCCACTATCCAGATATGCACCAAGTGGCCAGGTTATCAAAGTTTACAAAACAAGGACATGCTATCGCCAAACCACCATTTAATGTGTCTAGTGATTACACGAAATCCAAATGGTGAGATAATTTTACCTTTAAAATGCCAACTGTTTTGCCTTGCGCAAGTGGTGCATCAAATCGGGCTGCAGAAGAATAAATCATTAGAAATGGTCTGCATGGCCTTAACTTTTCGTGCTGACGCACTAGAATACCAATTACGAGATAGTGCAGATCTTACATGACATTTTTGGTTTCTTCCTCTTGTCAGGGGTCATGTTCAGCTTCTTTATGCGATGAAATACTTCTCTGGAGCTTTCATCCTCTGCTGGTGACATGAGAGGAGCATGTGCTTCCTGTCCAATATGGCAAAGTTCACAGACTGATTTCAGACCTTATAAGTTCCAGAACGACAAGATCATGGGCGAAGGCTAAAAGTTGCACTTACAAGGACAGACTTCTTTTTTCTTTTTCCTCTTTTTTTTTGGATTAGGGGGGGGGGGGGGTTGCTTAAACACAAGGAAAGACTGAATTGATGCGTGTCTTATAATATGAAATTGAATTTATGAATGCATCACTTTAACTGCAAGGACTCACAGTTTTTCTGAATAGGGACTGTTTGGCTAGCCGTGTCTCAAATTCTTCATCATCAGAAGACATATAAGCATCATCTTTATCAGTAAACACTTCTGGAATCATCTGCTTTGCTTTACGTAAATTCGTTCGTGCAGTATTTGCTGGAGCTAAATCTTCCGCGTCATCATCCCCAAACTCTTCATCTTCTTCACCTTCTACATCTTTCTCATCTTCCAGATCAAGCAGCAATGTGTCTCTCCGTTTCAGACCACAATTTAGTCTTTGCATCAGATTTTCTGTCCCAGCAGCATCCTGCTGCTCAAGCCACTCCTGGTGAAGTTGATTGCGCCTTTCGTTATCTATAGGTTTTTCTTTATAGTCAACTGCTATCATTTCATTAAGTTCCTCAGCATCTTCAATGTCCTCTTCCTCATTGTCTTGGAAATGGAGTAGATCATTATCACTGTCATCTTCTTCCACAGCTTCCTCATCAACAAAATCTTTGACAGGATCTCCTTTTGGAGATAAAGACAAATCAACTGATTGATGCATATGAGGATCGACATTTTCCTTGTTATTATCATCCTCCTCATCAGACCTTGAAGGAGATGAATGAAATCATTAAGATGTTCCAAAAATATATGAAAATGAATAACCAGAATCACTTGCTCCAAACCAAATTAAAAATAACTACACAGCAATAATTACCTAGATCATCATGGTAGCTGCATGTTGTATAGGAAGGGACATGTTTCCTACTTGTATGCAATGTAGTTCATAACATAAACAATGGCTTAATCAGTTCACAGCTCTAGACCGTAGTGCACTTTTGAGCATCCGTTCAGAATATTCCTCGTGAAATATGGGAATGAAATAGTTTCTAGAGTAGAATTTGTCCTTGAGCAAATTGTGTAAATTCGATAATGCAATAAAAAAGCAACTCTTAAATTTGCACATTATTTATGATTCTGAAGTCTGAATATGGTCCAGGATTGATCAACGATTGCCAAGGAATAAAATAGCACTGAGAATTTAGTTGATACTTGATAATTGGTCAGTACCCAAATAGCAGTTTGCAAGGCAACAGAGCAACACCTACAATATTTTTCACAACTCTACTCATTGCCTCTATGTTAATATTATGCTTTCATATTCTACTTATGCTGAATTGGATGAAGAGTTTATTTAGAGTACAAATTCCGTATTCAGCAATTTATCAGCATTCAAGTAAATGAACCCAGGAACATATTTAGTCTACCAAAATAGAGAAGTGTCAATTGTGCAGTGTATTTAAACCGACTCTCACAAATAAAGGGAGAAGTAGATTGCAAAGAAAAAGCACCATGAAGATTCTTATTAGTCAAAGCATGGGATCGAGGCAATCATTAAAATTGGAGAATATAAGACTTACATGTCATCTTGAGGTGCAGAATCAAACTTCAAATTCATTGCAAGTAAAGATGGTGCAAAAACTTCTTCCCCGGGACTTTTGGGAGTCTCATCAGGTAAATCATCGTTCTTTTCACTGCTTTGTGAATCCGAAAATAATTCCTGCATCAGAAATAAAAGATCAGCAATCCCTTTATAGACATTCCAACAGAAGATGCAGAATTTATCAATCAAATAATAAGTAGTGCTTCCGGAGGAAACCTGAGTATCATTTATGGGTGCTCGAAATGTGTGGTTGGATCCCCCGTCCAAAGCCTGGAGTTCAAAAGAATGATAATTATAGCGCAATGCCAGATCACCAGAAACACATAAGGAAAATAGTCAACTTCAAAACCTTCATACTTGATCAGAAAATAAATTAGTATTAGTAGCATATTGGTATCTCTCCCACATTCAGAACAGAGGGACAAGAGCACTGCTGGAGGTTGGCAGTACTAATTCAAGATTTCATAGTAAGTTGTTCATAAAGAATTGCTTTTAGGAAAATTAGCAGGGCTGTTTCACATACAATTGCCACAGAAAATAAGATTTATCTGAAAGTGCTATGCTGCTTAATTCTGCTACTAATCAAAACAATCGAGAAACTTTGGAAAAAATAAAAAGCTTACCCTTTGCGAAGGAGCGCCACCAGAATCTGATTCATTTGAAGTATCATCTGACTCGCCACAGGATGGGGCACTTACATCTCTCCCTTTCTCACCAGACCCTGCAACATTTTCTTCCACTCCTACGTTTTTGGCTTTATCCCCCACCTCTTTCTTATTATGAGAAATTTCCAACTCAAACTCAAGATCCTCCCCCAAAAACTCGTCATAACTACGTGTGGTGGACAAATTCTTCAGCATGACAGATCTGAATGGATAAAAAGAATCGCACATATCATTTGACCACTCCGTAAAACAGTGGAAACAACAGTAATAGTTACACCAACAACATAACACGAAACCCAAATGACAAAATGATACACTCACTTCTTGGAAAGCTCAAGCTTCCTTCGCCGGATCTTCTCCAGAATAGAAGAGATTGGCTTTTGAACAAGAGGCACAGGTTTAAAGGTCGCATCTCGAGTCTCTGTGGAATACAAATAGGACATTACAGTCATGCAACGATACTCGATTACAACGTTTATCAGGATTCTGTTGCTTAGAAAAATCAGGACTAGAAACGCACCTCGCAACAGTCTCTGAGAGTCTGCACGAAGCTGCTCGAGATAGCCTCTTCTTTCCTGTTCAATTAGGGAAGGCAAAAAACAACTTCATCAGCCTGAAATCAATCATTAAAAAATTATGCTTCATCGAAAAGGAAGCCAGTAACAACACCTTCTCTGATCTTCTTTTGTTTGTAGCATGAGCTTGGTGCGTCTCATCCTCTTCGACACGATTCTCACCTCCCTTCGATTTCCTCTTCTTCCCCTTCTTCGTATCGTCCCCTACACCTCCATCGGCCACCTCCATGCCGTTCTGCCTCTTCTCAGGCCAATCGCTTCTCGGATCCTCCTTTCCCTCTCCGATCGCATCTCCGTCCCGATCGCCACCGCGCGCATCGAGCCACTTCTCGGCGGGATCAAACTCCAAGACTCTTTTCGCTCGGGATCCATCGGTTTCGGAGCCAAACTCCTCGCCATCACAGTCGAAACGCGCAGACTCCGAACCGACGAGCTCGCTTTCGCCGCGGAGATCCTCGGGCGCTGCAGGCAGCTCCAGTTCCAGCTCCGACGACGACGGCTCATCCCTCGGTTCCTCGAGCCGTGGGCAGCCGCCTGAATCCTCCAAGCTCTGCGATTCGGGACAAAGCGGACGCGCGAGTGGCGACGGCGGGTCGGGGCTTTCGTTGCCGCGGAGCTGGGAAGGACGGCGATCGTCGGCGGCGGCGGCGGCGGCGGCGAGGGCGGCCTTCTTGAGGCGCTTCAGCTTCCGCGCGTGGACCGCAGGGGAAGTTTGATCTGCGGGAGGGAGCAGCTCGAAGTCGTCGTCGCTCTCCATCTTCTTCTTCCGATGGCGATCGAGAGAGAGAGAGAGAGAGATTTTGGCTGACGATGATGGAAATGGAGAGGCAAAAGTGAGAAAAAAAGGCGGCAACGAAATTCCTCTTTCGACGATTTCTTTTGAAAGTTTGAAGAGTTGGGCGCTCGACATGTTTGCGGGACCGATGATTTCGATTGGCGCGAAAATCACCGGTTCTCTCTTTAACGGACCGGACCGGCTCGGCCCGTGCATGCACCGGTTGGAAGCGGCCCTTTATGAGACGAGAGCCGAATGATCTGCCGCCAAGGTCATACAACCCACCTGCATTAGAGACGAGTGCAATCGATCGGATCATAAAGAATGCATTTAAATGCGACAAGTGAAGCGTAAAACCCAATTTCAAGGGAGAGAGATTGCTTGCCAGACGCTAAGTTTATGCTGGGCATAGTAAAGTCTACCCTTGCAAGACGTAGATAGGATCCGTTCATTTATGAACTGTTACAAAATGTTTAATTAGGTCTCTGGATTTTTTTTTTTCATTTGATTCCGTAGCACCTCGAATTTTGCAAATGAGTATTCACCAACTAATATCACTTTGGTCGTTAAGATCTTCCCAATTCTTAGGTTCGGGGAATCTATAGGGTCTGAATGTGATCACGAGCTTAATTAACCATATTAGAATTGCCACCAATCAATTCAAGTAAATGCAGGTTAATTAAACCCGTAAGGATAAGGGTAGTGATTGGAAAGTTAGCTACTTAAGTGCAACTGTAAATCAATTGATCAAACAAAAATATAAGATTTTAGGTCCGAGGATTTGATTACATGCGAGACGAATTAGGATCCCACGATGCCCTTTTGTTATTGCAGTCCTGTCATTTGTTAAGTTAGAAATTCATTTAGCATCCCTCATGCTTCTCTCGGTATAATTGGGCTCACTTCTCACGCCTTCAAGAAATGTGAAAAAGTCAGGTGGTGACATTCTTCCCCAGTTGATATTTGCAACGCCTTCGTTGCAGGCCATCCTATCGCTTTCTTTCATTCCCCTAACCATCGTTGCCCCTGCTTAGGTCTGACACGAATGGTCAACACTCGCCCAACAAAACACATCGTTGGCTATCACCCCTCCCCATAATGCGCCATCACCAATAGCTCGCCCAATAGGAATACATCTTCTATCACTTCGCTCAATCAAAGCTTTCCTCACTCAAATATAATCGAACATAGTAGCAAGTGGCAACAGCACATAAAATTCAAAAACCTTATTCTAATACCAAATGTCATAATTCGAGATGAAAGCCCCATGTTTAAGGATTGTGGGCATGTCATATCTTCAATCACGAATAGTACACTAGCTGATTCAAGCGCACCAAGCCCCATTAGAAAAGCCGATTAAGACTCCTAACCTTCAACCGCTTCAAAAAAAGAAAAAAAAATAGGAAGAGTGGACTTCTAATCCTCTAATCATGATCCTAATGACCGGGCGTTCGCCCTATCGAGAGAGAGAAGGTTAGTTAGGATTCCAGTTAGATTTAGAAGGTGACAGGTTAGTTAGGATTCCAGTTAGATTTAGAAGGTGAGTTGGGGATTAGAGTAAGATTTATTTGCGTGGACTGCGTCAGTCTAAATTAGGTTTCCAGTACAGTTTATTTTATTTTTGCCAACACCCATGCACGCAATAAACAAAAAAGAGATCTGCTGACAGCCACGTAAGAATCAACATTTTCCGCTCGAATGATGCCATGCCACGTGATATTCGCATTACATGGTACACGTCCTCAAACCATAAGACATAACATAAAATTCTGATCCTTGAACCATTGCCCCGATCACAGGCTCTCCACCCTGCTTTAGACACTATCCTAAGATTCCTAATCACTCTGCCTTGAACTTCAGGCTGCTTCAGAGGCCGGATAAGCGCTCTGATGCACCGTGAAGAGCTAGCTTGGTCAAGAAGATATCCTAAAACCACTCGGACAAGGTGAAAATAATTCTCTGCTCATCAATTCAAGTCACAAGAAAAGTGCACTCTGTTACTCTGGGGAATAATGACTAACGAGTCCATAATCTTGCACTTTTGTTTAGCTTTCCCAGATAAAAAAACACAATCCTCCTTGGCAACCGGGTCAACATAGATTCACAACTGTAAAGGAAGATGCAATGTTTCATCCCTAGAAACGTAAACTCCCACTTGAAAATACTACCAAGGGGTACTCAGCACTTTGGAAATTGGAGACTTTGCCCAAACTTATCTCTCTTATAAATTATAAGTATCAAGAAGTGAGAGATAGACGCTGAAAAATTTCGGGACCACAGTCAATTAGGGTAGCGAATGCTTATCCAGGTAAAATAAATTTCAAACCAGAAAATGAAACTAGGACTCCCCTTGAAGTAATACGCATCGATCACATATCGAAGTTCCACGTACTTTCAGCAGTTAATTTTGGCACCTTTGATTCTTCATTCAGATTGAGAGAAGCAGATATCTGCAAAAGAGATAAGATCTCAGTCAACAATAGCAAATGAAATCAGATTTCTGAAGTAGCAGCAACATAACAAGCAAGCACTCGTGCAATATCACCAGTAACCAGTCAATCTAGCACCTATGCTCTAAAATACCCTGATTTACGATTTAAACTTAAAAAAAAAGGAACTAATTCTTTATCCCTGCTCAAAGTATGGAATCTAACTGTGGCAGCATATAATCATATTTGCACATACACGTTCTCTTCTCCTCACATCCCTTCATAAAGCTGGACCCTTGGACCTTCAAAACTCAAAGTTACTCGCGAATCATTTGTCGATGAGAGAGGCATTTCTTATATAATAAAACAAACTCATCAACCACAACTGCTCCAGTAAATCATGAATCATGTTGAAGTGGATAATGACCACATGGAGCCAAACAGTTCAAAAGTATTGTTATACTTAAGGATTGCTCCATTCTTGAGAGGCCAATGGCCCATAAGTGGGCGGTCATGAAAGCGCATTTAGAGGACAATCCATCCAAACTAAGCTCCGAAGTGATTCTTCATCCAGAGCAGTGCAAAATAAATAAACTCCAAACAAGCTAAACAAGTATCAGTTTGATCCCAAGCCAATTTTGGCAATACGCATGAGTAAAGTAAAGAGGTAGTTTTACCATAATAATATGCATACTCTTTACTTTACTGACATTGAGATACACTGAAGTGATGATATTAAAACTCAGGGAATCAGCAGACTTGTCTTTAATGATGTGCAGATGGCAAATCAATCTCAGTTGAAAATAGAACCAAAGGATGTTTATTGTGCATGCTGCAACCTCCATGGGTTTGGAAAATGTCTACTGATGGCAACTACAACAATGGCCATGTTATGAAGAAACCATATTAGCTAAGATGATCTTCAGAACATTTTCATATTATCCAGTAGGCTATCACTTAGACGCATGCATGATATCTTGGTATTATTTCATAAGGGTATTGTAACTTTAAACACTCATCAGGCCAAGATAAAGGTCTTCATATTCTACATTCCTATCAAATGAGGAGAGCAAAATCTCTTTCCGATAGCATCTCAGAATTAGAAATACAAAACACCAACAAATAAACCCATACCTTGAAACACCCGTTCAACTTCGAATTCCTTGACCACTCCAGCCCCAACGCCTTGCTCGTCGTCTGGTAAGTCGCCCTGAGGACATCATCCCCATATACATTCCTCGCCACCGCAAAATCCCACGAATTCTTCGACAAATCATAGGAAGGCTCAAATGTAGTAAACCCTTTATGGACATAAGTGTATTTCAACTTGCAATTCCCTGGACCAAGCAAGTAATTTGCCGAAAACTTATTAGCCGGATCAATCACGAGCGCCCCTTCGAGAATCGTCCGGTTATCGCCCCTGCTATGGATGTATGTCAAATTCAACTTCTTCTCGGCAATTCGGACCGAGTTCATGAACTGGAACCTAAAGTCCTACGCGACAGAACGCAATAACAAGGTGATTAACAACCAAAACCCAGAAATCAGCCTACGATTACTGAACTTCAAGCTCGAATTTCAAAGAGCCTGAGCCAAAATACCCCATATAATAATTTCACCCAATAGCCACCCATTTGTCACCAACACCCACAATCAACAAAAGCCCGGAAGTTTGGGAATTCGCGAGTGAGAAGAGAGAGAACAGAACTCGACCTTCTTGGGGACGTTGTAGTCGACGATGAAAAATCCGGGCTTCTCGACGGCGAGGACCAAGCCGTTCATGCTGGGGCCCTTGGCGACGGTGGCGTCGGTGATGGAGGCGCGGAGCTTGAGCTCGCCGGCGCCGACGCCGAGGGTCGCGGCGGCGCCGTTCTTGTCCAGGTCGTACTTCCCCTTCAGCGACGCCTTCATGTTTCCTTCGTTGGGGAGTGGGTTTGAATATCGTACCGGGCGAAGTGTTGGTTGTCTTGTGGGTGCGGGGAGGAGGCAACGAAGAGGGATAAAAAGAGACGAGGAAAAGGAGACGCGGAGCGAGCGAGCGAGAGAGAGAGAGAGCGAGGGTTCAACTTCAAAATGGTGGTGGTTGCCTGGTTGGTGAGCGTGGGATTTGGACGACGTGCTGATTCGGTGCGTCCGAGGGGGATTATTCCGTTTCTCCGGAAAAAAAAAATCATTTCATTTCGCAAACAATAAATAATTTTAAAAATTTATATTTAAAATTAATTGCTTGGATAGCTTACAAAAATCGATGAATGGAAGGGCCCGATCTCACCGGCCACATCAAATAAGCGCTTGAAGTTGCCATATCAAAAGGGCTCGACCTCATTGGCTAAATGGCATTTTCGTTCTTTACTTTTTTAAATTTTTTTTTCCTTTTTTCTTCTTTTTTCCATTTTCTATTTTTTTTCCTTTTCCTTTCCTTTTTTTTCTTTTTTCTTTTTCCCTCTTCCCTCCACCAGCTATTGTCGGTCGCTAAACTCAGGTGAAGGTCGCCCTCTTCGGTGTCGGGTAAGGGCAAGGGTTGCCCTTGCCCGCCCAACTCAAGTGAGGGCAGTCCTCGCCAGACGCCGACGAGGGTGGCCCTTGACTGAGGCCGGCGATGAGGCGCAGCAATGGTTGGGGAGGGAAGAGAAAAAAACGAAAAAGAAAATAAAAAAGAAAAAGGAAAGTAAAGTAAAAATAAAATAAAAAATATACTTAGAATTTTTTTTTACTAAAATACCAGTTGCCAGAATAGTCACATATTGACTGGTCGGCCAAAAGTCTTTATTTGAAATGATTTGTCGATTTCGGGCCCTTATTTGAGAAAATAATGACACTTCATACTCTTATTTAAAATTTTCCCTTAATAAAATGAATTCCCAATTATGAATAGAGGAAATCATTTTCCAATGTCTTTTATTTCATTGACATTTTTTGATATTTTATTTCTCTTGCCATATGCCTTTTGAGATTTGACGTAATTGCCCCAACATTTTATCAACGAAATAAAATATTTTATACTTTACACCTTACCAGATCGTTTTAAGGAATTATATTCATTACATTGAGGAGATTTATTTTCATAAATGAGATCCAAACACCCATAGACGTTTTCGATCACACTTTTCAATATGCCATCAAAATAAAAACTAACTATTTTCTTTAAATGATTTCTATGAAAAGAATTTTTCATTTCATGAATTTTTTCATGAAACAAATATATATATGCATATATGTGCAGCGATTTAAATGGCAAATCCATAACATACTTGATCCGTTATAACAAAAAAAAAAGGGAAAACTTGAATGACAGTATAAGATTTCAAATTTATATTCTTAAAAGTTTAGACGTTAATTTTTTAGACAATTTGGTTATATATGGTAATGAGTTACATGTTTCGATTCACAAATAACATGTTTACCGTCAAGTCAAGAGTTTGGGTGGAAGGTTCGAACACCGACTATCTCTCTCAATTTGGCAAAACTACCCAAAAAATCCTATATCTATATTACAGCAACCAATTCAATCGAAAACTTTTTAATTTGATCAATTTAATCTCAAATATTTTGACAATTTACCAATGTAATCCTTTCAGCTAATTTTAGTTGAATATTGCTAACATAGCAGTTTAGTCAATGTCAATCATGTCAATCATCTTATATGGTACTGCTAGGACGGAAATAGACGATTTTTGCAATTTTTAAAAAATTTCAACTTTTTTCTTTTTTTGTTTTTCTTTTTATCTTTTTCCCTATTTCCCTCTTACCAGCCTTGATGATCAGTGGAGAGAAATAGGAAAATAAGGTAAAAATAAAAAATAAAAAAATTCAGAAAATGTTAAAAAATTGTTCAAGCCAATGCCGATTGTACCATGTAGAACGACCGACATTCACATTAATAATAGTCGATCAAGGCAGGACTACATTTGCAAATCATTCAAAGGTTTGTGACTAAATTAATTAAGTTGAAAAGTTTAGGACTGAATTAATCATCATAAAATAAATTTAAGACTTTTTAGATAATTATCTCCTTTCAATCTTCTACAGCTTGTTGTTCACGTTACTATTCATATTTCACCGGTTATTCTATTAAAGTGGTTCACTCTATAACACGTCTTGCGTGTAAGTTACACGCGAGGATCAACGTTAAGTCCTAACAACCTGAACTTTTGGAAAATAAAGGTTTGTCTAACATTTTTAAAAGAATGTTCCATCTCAAACTAAAGTAAGCTCTGATTGCAATTATGATCAGCAAATATCTTCTTGAAACACCCTCTAATCATGCCTATGCGGATTATAAGTTATGAATATTACCCACATGTAAATTGAATCAAAATTAATCATGATTGATGTCTATGCTCGTAACTCGCCAATTAGAGATTTCATCTACGGATGTTTTTCACTTGAATTAGAGAAAAACAAGGCCCTTTATGATTTCTTAAGCAAAAACAATTGCTCAACTGCCCGATAGTACCGGTGGCAACATTGCAACCAATAGCTGTCGCAGCGTTAGAAATTTTTACGAGTGGAGATTAAAGGCGAGCAAGACGGACTGACCGAACTATAACCCAAAAGTAAAATCAGTGTCTAAGTGGTCCGGTTTCCAGTTCTAAGTGGGGAACCCGACGGAACCGGATCGCCCGGATCGATTAGTTTTTATTTATTTTGTTATTTTTTGAAAGTAAACCTAATGATCTAAGACCCCTCACGCACTTTTCCTGTTGCTCTCCGCATTCGATCTTTTCGAATTCGCCCACGATGCTCATGCCTCCTCTTTATTCTTTCCCTCTCCTCTCTCCTAATCGCCTCTCGCTCGACGTTCTGCCTCTTCCCCTCTCGCTCAAGCTTGACGCTTCACAGAGACGACTTAGTCGACCTGGTTGAACAAATTGGATTACCCATTCGAGGAGTTTGGCAAAAGTAAGCTCAAAGAGGGTAATCAAGAAATAGAGAACCCAGTAAGGGCGCGTTTGGTAACTCTTCTGTTTCTCTATTTTTCTGTTCTTCTGTTCCATGGAACAAAAAAAGAACAGAAATCCGTTTGGTAACGCATTTTATTTTTCTATTTCCTGGAATAGAAAAGTGGCCAAGAAATAGATTTGGAGCAGAAATAAGAAGTAGAAAAAATCTACTTCTTTGTTCTTAGAAATAGAAATAGAAATAGAAAGGTCCGGTCCTCAAGCCGCGACCTCAGCTCCTCCTTCATCCTTCGTCATCTGCAAACCGTCTCAAAACACCGGTCCGGTCCATTCTCGGCGGAAATAATACAAAAATTAATTAAATTATAAAAAATAAAAAAATTCCAAAAATTCAAAAAAATCAGAAAAATTCTCAGAAAAAACCATAAAAATCAGAAAAACTTAGAAAACCCATAAAAATTTGCTAAATTCCGAAATTGAAAAAAATTAAAAAAATACATAAAAAGCTTTCTAGAAAATAAAAAAAGACAGATTTTGGGAAAGCAAAAAGTTTTAATAAACTTTTCCCCAAAGAAAATCAAAAATAAAAAATTCACATAATCGCTTAGAATAAATTAAAAAATTCCGAAAATTCATAAAAATTACAAAAATTTCAGAAAAATCCCATAAAAATTAGAAAATTAAAAAATTCCCAAAATTCATATAAATCAGAAAAATTCTCAGAAAGTCCATAAAAATTAGAAAAACTCAGAAAACCCTTAAATATTTGCAAAATTCTGAAATTGAAAAAATTAAAAAAATTTCATAAAAAATTTTGTGAAAAATAAAAAGAAACAGATTTAGGGAAAGTAAAAAATTTTAATAAATTTTACCCCAAAAAATATAAAAAAATTCACATAATGGCTTAGAATATCTGTGACCATCCACTTTGAGTGAAATTTAAATTTTTGAGGTGCCCAAGTGGTATTTTTGAAGATTCCTTAGTTTAGGGATTAAAAGGGGTTTTAAACCCTTAAAAAGGATTATACAAACCAATAAACCATGCTTATTGGTTTTTTTTCACTTATAACTTGTACTTATAGTTAAATAAAAGATATAGATTTGAATGCAAAAAATTGGGAATAGAAATTTTGTGCAGTTACCAAACGCATTTCTGTTCTTTTTCTATTCCAGAAACAGAAATTTTGTACAGTTACCAAACGCATTATTTTACTCAGAAACTCTTCTAAGAAATAGAAATAGAAAAAATTATTTCTGAAAAGAAATTGTTTCCAGAAATAGAAACGTTACCAAACGCACCCTAAGTGAGCCATTATGATCATCTGTGCGAGACCTGGTCTCTATTGCCTATATCGAAGCATACCTTAGTAAAACCCCCCAAAAAAGAAAAGCCAAAGATAGAGACAGATGAAACCAAACTCCATAATTTCGAAAAAAATGAAAAGACCCTCAAACCAAAACTGATGTAGTTTGAACCCAAACTTACAAAGGATAAACGAGAGTGACGAGAGGCCTGCGCATCAAGCACAAAGAACCCAACTTTACTTCGTCAAAGACCAGCACAACACAAACAACAACTCAAAACATAAGAAACTACAGAGACATGCAGCGCGAGGACATCAAAGTTATTGGCCATGACTTGGAGGAAATTCCCAGAACCTATTATACTATCGTTGTGAGTTCTGGGTGTCTTTGAGTTTATTCTTTTCCACAATAACCAGTTCCGTTGGACCGCTTGGAAACTAGACCAGATTTGTCCTTGGTTCCAGAAACTAGAAATTGGTCCCTCCGGTCCGGTTCCCGGGTGAGATTGGATCGGACCAAAAACTGATCACCCCTAATGGAGATAATTAAGGGTATGTTTGGTGATGTTTTTGTTCCCGGGAACAAGTTCTATTCATAAATAGTTTTATCTATTTTTATTCTATGGATGTATTTTTAAGTAGAAGAACGCATTTTTTAAATGGACAAAATTTCGATTCTCAAAATAAAAAAAGAACACGGATGCATTTGGTACCATCCTAAAAATTTCTACTCTCAATTTTGTCATTTAATTATAAAAATGTCAGTAGAAACTTAACAATTCATGTTTGGATAAAACTGGACTAAAAATAGAATTACAATATATTATGATATAGAATTGGATGACCTTAATACAATCATAAAGAAAATTACTTCTCATAGACAAAACAAATACTGGGTGGTGGTCGTGGAAATTGTAGCTTAGGGTTTAGGGTTAGGGTTTTATTGTACGTGATAAAACTGATTATTTTTAATGAAATATTTTTTAAATTATTAATCTTTTGTGAAATAGATGGAGTCTAATTTAATAACTTATAAAGAAAGATGGAATTTTTCCCTAGATGATGATGATGGTTATAGTGGCGTGTACAGCGGTGATTGAACGGTGGTTGTCGGAATTGGTTGTTAATGTACAGTGAATAGTGTTGGTCATCGATACACTAAGGGTGCGCATGACAACCATTTTGTGCCGGGAAACTATTTCTAAACAGAAATGATTCTTTTTTATTCTGTGCCTAGAATCAATTTCTGAGCATTTAAAGGCGTTTGGTAAACTGTCCAAAATTTTTATTCCTAGAATAGAAAAGAACAGAATTGCGTTTGGTAACGGCATAAAATTTCTCTCCATAAATAATATTTTAAATATTCTAATATTTCTTTCTTTTCTTTTTTTCTTCTCCTCCTTCTTGGCTATGGCCAATAAAATATTTTTTAATTAACAATACTTTTATTAAAAATAATTTTTTAATTTTTTTGGCCATGGCCGGTAAAAAATTTATTTATTAATAATACTTTTATTTAAAAATTATTTTTTAAAATTATTTTTGGCCATGGCCGGTAACTTTTTTTTTATTAATAATATATATTTTTTATTTTTTGTCCATGGCCAGTAAAATATTTTTTTTATAAATATTTTTTATAAAAATATTTTAATAAAAAATATTTTTTAGAAAATATTTTTTTATTGTTTTTCCATGGCCTGTCGCCAGCCATGGCCAGTAAAATATTTTTTTATTAATATTATTTTTTATTAAAATATTATTTTCCTTTTTTTTGCCATGACCTAGTTGTAGGCCATGGTCGGTAAAATATTTTTTATTAAAATATTTTTTTCCTTTTTTTACCATGGCCTGGTCGCCGGCTGTAGCTGGTAAAATATTTTTTTATTAATAATATTTTTTATTAATATATTTTTTCCTTTTATTTTGCCATGGCCTGGTCGCCGGCTATGGTCAGCAAAATATTTTTTTTATTAATATATTTTTTTGCCATGGCCTAGCCGCCGGCGATCGGCCACAGCTTATAGAAGACAATACAAAAAAGAAAAGAAACAAAAGAAAAAGAAGAAAAAGAACTCATTCTCAAAATTGTGCCGAGAATCAAGAAGCAACTTTTTTTTACTTCTTGTTTCTCTTCCAAAACTGTTTCTGGGCACAAATTTTTGTAAAAATGTGCCAGGGAATAAAAAGTTTATTAAACGCATTTCTGTTCCCAAACTATTTCTAAAAATAAAAGAATAGAAATTTTTACTGTTTGGCACGTTACTAAATGGGCCCTAATAGAGACAACGATGAACATATAGTCGGATGTGGTCTTGTAAAGGACAATAGTTGGTGAACAGTGCTAGTAACTCACTATCAATGAAGGTGGCAACAACTTGGTCAATGGTGTTACTTGTGCAAAGTTATTCTAATTAAAGTTCGTAATTATAATGATTTCAAAAATAAATAATTAAAAAGATGGAAGACGTCTTCTCAAATTGAATATGCGTTTTCAATCAAGAAATATATATACTTTAAATCATATCATCATCAACTTTCTAGACTTTTCGACATCAAGAGGCGTTAATCCTATACATAAACTTACAACTTTATGGAGAGTCGTTTGATTTGGTCACTACTTCAACGATCGGGGTGCCTCTTCACATATGAAGTCGTAGTGACCAGGCTTGGACGATTATTTATGTAAGTTCACAAAAATGTCACAACCACTTGACAAGATTTTATGTCCCTGCTGCCACTCCCTCTTCTCTTGGGGTTTCCTCTCTTTCCCGGCCGCCAACCCCTTCTCTGAAGTTCTGTTCCCAAGGGAGAGAATCTCTATCTCCCTAGCTTTTCATGTTCAGGACTCCTTCAAGACTTCTTTGTTGATTTCGTGGAAGACGTTGTCGGCTTCCTCCATGAAAGTGGAGAGTTTTGACCTTGTGAATGTTGAATATCAAAGCACGAGCGCCTCTTGTAAGAATATGTTCTCTTCATATGTACTCGATCGCTTTGGCTCTAGGTGCTTGCTCCTGAAAGTCGAGCCTTCCGTGAGTCTCAAAAGCTCCTCTCCCGTTGTGTTCAATGATGAGCTTATCTTATTAAAAAGGATTTTGTGATTAACTAGTATCTATTTTGCAACTCTTCTTTCCCGATTTAGGGTTAGATATAGGTTTGGGTGCTCGATCTAGATATAGATAAGAGATTTACAAGATCCTATTGGTGTTATTGTTGTCTTTATATGGTGATGGTGCAAGGAACGTCGAACATTTTGAAAAAGCTGTAGCTACTAAAGAGGGAAATCTCGGCGAATGCTCATCACTGATGATGATATGAGTTTCGATAATCGGCCGCCGGTTGTACTATGATGCCATGAAAAAATCCGTTATTGTGGAATAAGCGAGTCTCTATAGGTTACACAAAGTTGATTCATATTTTAGATTTTCATTGGACTATAACCTTTTGGGATTGGTTTTGTCTTGAAGTTATGTATCTCTTTTACGTAAAATGAAAAGTTTTCTTCTGATAAAAAGAAAGTTCACAAAATACCAATTGGCCACGGTTCCTTTGGAACCCGAAGTTGGTGAGCTTAATCCTCGCCTCCTATGCCCTCCGAAATGCTGTGTGAAGATGTTCCTTCCGCAGCCGACGCAAGTTCTCGTACGCCCATAAATATACAAAAAATATACAAAGATATCTTCTTGCGGCTAATCTTTACCATAATGAAAATTGGGCCAATTCCAAAAAAAAAAAAAATACCAACTTTGCCTTGAGTGACAATTCGTGCTCGAATTTTTTTTCTTAATAAAAAGCATCAATTTTTACTCTAGTTCCAAATTCGGCTCCCGTGACGTGAAATTTTCAAATTGTTCAGGACAAATTTGAGATTCAAGTGAAAATTTGTGATGTTTTATGAGGGAAAAAAAGTTCGGGCCAGAATTGTCACTCGAGGTAACGTTGGCGCATTTTTTTAGAATTAGGCCATTGAAAATTCCATCCTTAGTGTTTATGGTATAAAGCCAAAATATGGGTACTCTTTTCTGATAAGGAGGGTTTATGGTGTAAATGGATCCATTCCAATTTCTTAAACAAATCCAACTTCTGGATTGTTTCCAAACCAACCTTTTGCTCCTGGACATGGAAGAAAATCTTGGACATTCGAGCGTCTGCTCACACCCTCTTTCGATGGAAGATTGGCACCGGTAGATCCATCTCTTTTTGGTTTGATTGGTGGCATAATAAAGGCCCCTTGTACCGGCTGTTCTCCAATGTGCATATTTACCAATCCAGGATCCCTAGGGATACAACAGTCCGTCAATTTTATGATGGCATGTGGCATTCTTCAGATACTCTTGGGGTCTTTCTAAGCTGGACGGACCCTCCTCCCATATTCACGGAAGATTCAGATGAACTCACCTGGGCTCCCTCTTCTTCCGCTCCCTTCTCGGTTTCGGCTGCTTGGAAACACATTAGAAGGATGGGTCAACCGGCCCCTTGGCACTCATTTGTATGGGATAAACATATTGCTCCCCGCCACGCTTTCCTACTCTGGATAATATCCCTAAACCGGCTGCCGACTCAAATTTATCTTCAGCAAAACAACAGGATTGAATCAGTACTTTGTGCGTTTTGTGGAACTATTCCGGACTCCATCAACCATTTATATTTTGGTTGCCCGGTCACGACTCGCTTAGCGTCATGCTGGGCTACGAAGTGTTCTCTCCCATGGCGAAATAAAGCTTGGCCGGACCTTATCACCTGGGCTATGAAGGTTGCCGGAAGCAATTCTTTTGCTCATCGTCTCTCTCGGTTCGCTTTTGGGGCTTTATGTCACATTATTTGGAGTGAACGGAACAACATCATTTTCAGAGGCAAGTCAGCCTTCGTCCCGGGTATGCGCAAACACCTCATTAAGGTGGTTCAGGACAAGGCTTTGTCCATGGGCTCAGTTCCTGATACTCCACTCAATCGGAAGATACAAAGGAAGTGGGGCCTCTCTCAGATGATCTTCGAAGCCAGTCTAGCTAACCCTTAGGGTTGTTGTTTTATGCTTTAGCCTTCTCGCTTTTCTTGTAACTAGTTGTATAGCTGTCCTTGCTAAGCCATCCTTCTCCCCTCTTGGATTCTTTCCTTGTAGGGTTGCTAGGTATGCTTGGTCTTAGGTTGTATTTGGTTTTTTGAAAAGTTATACTATTCCTTACCCTTACCAAAAAAAAAAAAAATTCCATCCTTAGTCTTTCTAAAACAGATGGATTTTGCAGTTTCATCTATGACGTTACAAAATTCATGTTATGGTCCTCCAAACATCTCTTGTTGTGCCATTTTGCCTCTTATACTAACTGCATTATACGGCGAACGTGTGTATCACAATTCTTACATATGACAAACTGACAATTTTTTTTATTAAACTGAAGAGGACTTTCTTAATTTGGGGTCACATGTGCAGGAATCAATACCCACATTCGAAGCAAACAGAGGGTACTAATGACCAAAATCAGAAATTCATAAGTTAGACTCATTCCGCCCGTCAGGCCTGCAATCTTCGGATCGCTACCATCTGTTGTCGGATGCATTGTCACGATTACAGTGAATGATGTCTGAAATTTTGGAATTTCACTGGGTGGGCTGTAAGCCTGTAACTGGAAGTCAAAGTTCTAAAGGGCGCCGACCTTTTGATGTTTGGTGTAAATTTTGATAAGTACATATTATAATCCACTATATTTCATATAGAGACTTTTGTCTCTTACCCTCTACAAAACTCTTTTATCCCATTTGTCTTTGATTTTGAGTGTCCTTTTTGGTACGATATTTTCGGTTTATTTAGTGAATGAAATTATTCAATTAGGACAAAAAGTATTAAGATCTCAAAAGTTTCTTTACTTATATTAGAAATTCAAAATTGCCTGTCAATTTTTATTTGTTTGAAAATGGTCCATGTACTTTGTAAAATGTGCCACCAATGGACGGACGAGACCGATGGGTCTTTTTAGTGATTGATTCTGTTGACTTGGGACTCGTTTGGTTCGACTTTGGGGGCATACAAGTACCTTTGGGCTAAAGAGGTTTTCCGAAATGCAAGTAGTGTTTGGTATGTGTTTTTTAAAATCACATTTGAAAGCAACTTTGGATTAAATACCGTTTGATAAAAACTATATTTTGTAAAGGACTTTTGTCAATATTTTTTACAAAAAAAGTTTTCGGTGGAGCTCAACCACCGCCGCCGACCAGATCTGGTCAGCGGTTGGCCGTCGACAGCCAGATCCGATCACCGGCCAGATTCAATCGTCGGCCAATTGCTGACAACCAGATCCGGTTGCCAGCCACCGCTGCCTGACCTCAAGCGAGGTGGCCTAAGGTTGCGTGACCTCAGGTGAGGCGGCCTGAGGTCGCGCAACCTCAAGCGTCACCTGGGTTGCACAACCCAAGCAATGCCTGAGGTTTGGCGACCACCACTTGGGGTCATATGACCCCGGCGACCGCTGCTTAGGGTCACTGGACCTCGGGCAATGCCCTAGGTCGCGTGACCCAAGCAACGTAACCTAAGCGACAATTGAGATCTGGCGATCTTAGGTGGCGTCGCCTGGGTCATGCAACCTCAGTGACTATCCCATGGGGTCGCGCTACCTCATGCGGCAGTTGCCTGGGGGTCGCACGACCCCTGCGACAATCGCATGGGGTCGTGTGACCCCCAGGCGATAGTCGCTGGGATCGGGCTAGCCATCAGGTGGTGGTCGCCAACCATTGGATTTGCTGTTTTGGGAAGATGAACGGTGCGCGATGAACAATGCAAGTTGCATTTCGAAAATACAACTTCCCAAGACACCTCCAACCTTGCATTGGCCAAATGTCCTTTGAAGAGTATTGGAAATGCAATTGCATCTCCCAAAAGTGAGTAACAATAGTTGACAAACACCATTTGCATTTGGCCAAGGGACTTTAGAGCCCAAATGAGCATTTCAAATGCTGAACCAGACGGGACCTTGGATTTGTTGCCATTAAAAATTGCCTATTTGGACTTTTGAAGAAAGGTTAATACTACCAAAACCCCTAAACTGATACATGTGTGATAATTTTACCATGAACTTTTTTTTATCACAAAAAATCTCAAACTGGTACACTCGTGACAATTTTACCCCAAACTTTTATTTTACCACCAAAAAACCTCAAACTAGTACACCTGTGATAATTTTACTCCAAACTGGTAAATCCATGACAAATTTACCTTAAATTATTTTTTTTAACCATAAAAAACCTCAAATTGGTACACATGTGACAATTTTACCCGAACTAATAATCTTTTAATATTAATTTTTTTATTTTTTCGAATTTTTTTATTTTATTTTTTCTTTTCTTTTCTTTTCTTTTTTTATCTTCAACATTTGGCATGTCGCCGGACCGACGATCGACTAGAGGCGGAAGCCGGCGAGGTCGGCCTCGCCGGCGCTAGCGAGGGCTGCCCTCACCTGACTCAGGCGAGGGTTGTCCTTGCCTGCCCAGGCGAGATCGAGTGAGGGTTGCCCTCGCCTGGGCGGGCGAGGACAACTCTCACCCGATGCCGGTGAAGGCCGCCCTTGCCCGACTCAGGCGAGGGCCACTTTTGCTGGATTTGGTTAGGGCGGCCCTCGCTTGAGTTGGGCGAGGGTCGACCTCGCCTGGGCAAGCGAGGGCAGCCCTCGCCTGACTTAGGCGAGGGTCGCCCTCGCCTGACACTGGTGAGGGCGGCCCTCTCCAGTAGTCGGCGTGGCTGACCTCGCAGGCTTTCGCCTCTGGCCGATTGCCGGTCCGACGATCGGCTAGAGGTTGAAAATGAACAAAAAAAAGAAAAGAAAAAACAAAAAAAACTAATAAAAATTCAAAAAAATAATATTAAAATTTTAGTTCAGGATAAAATTGTCACATGTGTATCAATTTGAGATTTTTTGTGGTATGTTCAGGGTAAAATTGTCACAAGTGTACTGGTTTGGAGTTTTTTAAGGCATGTTCGGGGTAAAATTGTCACATGTGTACCGGTTTGGGGTTTTTGATGGTAAAAAAAAAATTTCGGAGTAAAATTATCATATGTGTACCAGTTTGAAATTTTTGGTGGTATTAACCTTTTTAAGAAAAGAAAATGATGTGGAGTGCGTCTGTGGCTTTTTTTTGTTGTCGTTGTTGCATTTACAAGATGTTCTCTCTCTAGCATTTCATCCCCATCTGTATAACCTTTTTGGCTAAAATCTTACTTTTCACTTCTCAAAGATACCTTCAACACCCCTAGCCGGCCCTTGGACAAGCTCAATCTCTTCTAATTGGTGGCTCGAGCTTTGAGCTCTCTTTCTAACGTTCCATCACCATTTGCAGAACCTTTATGGCGAAAATCTATGGAGTTCTTCTTCCTCTTTACTTGTCAAAGACATCTTCATCTTCAAACCTTAGTCGGCTCTCGCACAAGCTCAATTTCTTCTAGGGTGCGCCCTCAAGCTTGTTGCCATGGTTGCTTGAGTTACGAGCTCGTAGCCATGGCTATTAGATCCGCAGTGTTGTGGCTATGGACGCTCAATCAATAGTCTCATAATAGCCATGGTCGGTGAGCTTGAGCTTAAGCTCATGACCACGGCTTCCACAGCCATGGCTGCCCTATCTCAGGCTCGAGCTCACCACTAGATCCATAATGATGTGGCAATGGATACTTGATCTGGAGTCTTAGTGTCACCATGGCCGCGAAGTTTGAGCTCAAGCTCATTGCAACCATTATTGATTTGACCTCAAGCCAGTGATCATGGCTCCCATATCTTCAGCTCGAGCTTGTGACATGGCTGCGATATCTGCATCTCAAGCTTGCAACAGTCATGGCTGTTCATGGTAGACATCATCGCTCAAGCTTTGAGCTCGTGGCCAATGGCCACCATATCTCAAACTCGTGACCATTGCCACTCAAGCTTCGATGTCTCACAGTCATAAAAAATCGTGCTCGATGTTGGGGTTTACAATACAACCTAAAAAGGAGTGAGGAGATTGTTCAAAAACTTTAAACAAATTCTCTCGCCAAAGACAACAAGCAGTAGTTTAATAAGGATCAATGGCAAATTAGTGGGAAAAATTGTTCAAAAAGTCCTAAACCTAGTATATTTTTGTCAATTCAGTTCTAAACCTTTCAATTTTGCTAGTTGAATCATAAATCTTTTTACTTCTTGCCAATTGAGTCCATCTGACCAACTTTAACCAGAAATTGTTGACATGGATGCCGACCGGCGTATGTGGCACCAACGTGGATAATTTTTCTTGAAAAATTTCGATTTTTTAATTTTCCTTTTTCTTTTCTTTCTTTTGTTTTTTCCTCCCCTTCTTCCTCCTCTAGCTGGTCACAGGGCCTCGGCAACCGGCAGAGGGGAGAGCCGGTGTTGACACCTAAATTTCGGCGCATCATTTAGCGTTAATTGCATAGAAAATTAGAGATTAAATTTTTAACCCCTGAACAAAAATATTAAAATTGCATAGCATATAGTTTAGGTTCATATAGATTAATTGCATTCCGCATTGGACCGGCGGTGGATGGACTCGAGTGAATAGCTTTGAACTTAATGAAATTGGACTAATCCCGCGTTCAAGAAAATTCTTGGCCAAGCCCATGAACATGATAAGAGCTAAAATTTTTATTGGAAAATGTCGAGTTAGAAAGTATTGGTTTGTCCCTTACCAAAAAAAAATATTGGTTTATCAATCTTGATATTATCACGATTCAAATTGAATGAATTGATATTATCACAGAGACATTATAATATTTTCTTTGAATCAAAATGGAAAGTAATTGCAAGCAAAACCCTAAACTTTGCCTATAAATGCATTCAATAAGAAATCGTGAAAGGGGGGGTTGGTATTTTCGGGGGCTCCATACACGTAAACGAAGAGAGAAAACCTTGGAGAGAATTCTGGAACAACGAACTTCTCGCTGTCGCACAGCTTGGACCACCAATTTCCAGTGAGAACAGTTTCAACATTGCGCACGAATCGAACCTACCATGCCAAGTTTCCTCCTGCTGCCATTGCTCCCCACCCCCGTTAGTTCCAACACCTCCCAGTGAGGTCACAGCAAGCACTTCGGCAAGCTCGACTCAACAATGCTGCGACCTTCACTGTGAATAGAACCTGCATTGGCCATCACGTTCGAGTTTGATTTTTGCAGGTTTTCTAACGCTCGACAAAGTCTGTCATTGCTGTTTTAATCTTCCCCATCGCTGCCACTCCGCTCCAATCGTTCCCGTCCAGCAAGTTCCACCGAGTCTCAAGCAATTCCAGCGATCATCTTCGCCTCTGTCCCAAACGACGACCTGTGTTGCTGCTGCTTTCCCAAACAGGTGCTTGCTGTGGCTGCCCGGAGAGTTGACCTAGCCATTCTACCTTGCATCAAAGGACGGGCTGCGACAACGTTGCTACTGCTTACTCTTGTTGACTCAACGGTGTTGCTACTCGGTTGAACCGTTTGGTCTGGCCACCCATCGAGCCAAAGTGTGTTGCTGATTTGTAGGTTGTTCCTGTGAGTTCGTGAACTATCCAGCGGTGACTTTGATCGGACGCTGCGTCGCACCGCCGCTATTGCATCGCCCGTCGCGCCACGCCATTCGCCCATCGCTGCGACGCCACCATTCCTGACGCCATGCCACCCCATTCGCCCACCACTGCGATGCCGCTGCTCCCGACACCACACCGCCGTAAACTGTCATCGTTCCCGACGCTCCTGACGTATCGACACACCCCAATCTGCAATCCCGATCCGTCGCTAATTCAAATTAGGAAAGAAATCGGCAAATCAGGTAATCATCTTATCCCGATTCGATTTTAAATATTTTATTGCCTAATTTGTGTTATTGATATCTAATTTTGCATATTTGAATAATAGGTATATTCCAATTAGGATTTATTTCCTTTTTGAAATTTTAGATATCTTTTATTTATCAAATTTGGATAGATTTTAGAATTTTCAAAATCCTTTGAATATATCCAAAATATTTAAGATATCTAAATTTTTTTAAGATGTGATCGATTAGGAAAATTTCCTAATCCGCAACTGCACACGTGGAAATAAATCTATTTATTAGGCTTTAGATAGAATTATTTCCATAGAGGGTATTTCGAATTTTAGGGACGATATTTCAGGCTTCAGATCGAAATTTTATTAGAAAGATTTAGCGGTTATGTTTTTTTTACAAAGAAATTTGCAATTTGAATTCAAATTCGAAAATACAAAAAAAATTCATAAAAAATATAAAAAAATATTACTCTAGAATAGGTTAATTTCTTTAGTTTAAAATTGCATGCTTAGATAATAGGCATTTTTTTAATTTCGAATTTCATAAAAAAAAATACAAAAAAAATTAATATGCCCGTCATTAGAAATAGGTCATGTCGTCGTATAACATATAATTTGCATGTTAGGTTGCATTAATCGCATGTCAATTTTTGCACGTCATTACATATAAGTTAGCTTTCATTTAAATAAAGGAAAATCAAAAAGAAATTTTTGCACCTTTGAACTTTAAGCTAGAATTTTTTTAAAATTGTCAAATTGAGTATTTTTCTTGAAATTGATACCGAAAGGGCATTAAGGAATTTAGTGCAACCAAGTCCCCGAATCTTTGATTTTTGGTTCACAGGAATAAAATAGTACTCTCGCTATTTGATTTAGGTTTCTAATCAACCTACCCTAAATGATTAGTGGCGACTCCTATTGAAAATATTTATATGTTCACAATTGGACGTAAGTTACAATTTGGTAGAGTTTGGAAGAACTCGAGCTAGATTAGTTAATTTAATTGATCTAGTAATCCATTAACCTTTTTTTAAGTCGCGACAGCCAGCAAGGTCGACATCACCACGCCCTCGCCTCTAGCTGGTTGTTGAGGATCGGCAACTAGCTAGAGAAAGAAGAAGGGGAGGAAAAAAAAGAAAAATAAAAAGGAAAAATAATAGAAAAAAATAAAAATAAAAATATATATTATTAAAAATTATTCACATCAGCACTATGTAGGTCAGCCGGTGTCCACGCTAGTGATTTCCGGCCAAACTTAGTCGGATGGACTCAATTAATAAGGAATGAAAAGGTTTAGAATTCAATTGGCAAAATTGAAAGATTTATAACTCAATTGGCAAAAATGTAATACGTTTAGGACTTTTGGACAATTTTCCCCATATCAGTGATGATAGGTGCAAGTTTTTCTAATAAGCAAATGCAGTTAATAATGAGCTAATAAAGATGATAATGAGAACACCAAAGATTGCACAAATGTTTATAGTGATTTGGGGCAAAAGTGTCAAAAAAGTCATAAACCTTTTGCATTAGTACTAATTTAGTCCTAAACCTTTTTTTGATGTTAATTTAGTCCTAAACCTTTTGCATTTGTGCTAATTCAGTCCTAAACCTTTTGTATTGGTGCCAATTGAGTCCTAAACCTTTTTTTGGTGTCACTTGAGTCCTAAACCTTTTGCATTGGTGTCAATTCAATCCTAAATCTACTGTATTTGTGCCAATTCAGTCCTAAACCTTTTTGAGCTAAATTAACCGGAAGGACTGAATTGACACAAATACAAAAGGTTTAGGACTGAATTGGCACAAATGCAAAAGGTTTAGGACTAAATTGGCACCAAAAAAGGTTTACGACTCAATTGACACCAATGCAAAAGATTTAGAACTGAATTGGCACAAATACAAAAAGTTTAGGACTAAATTAACACTAAAAGAGGTTTAGGACTCAATTAACACAAATGCAAAAGGTTTATGACTGAATTGGCACCAAAAAAAGATTTAGAACTAAATTGGCACCAAAAAAAGATTTAGGACTAAATTGGCACCAACGTAAAAGGTTTAGGACTTTTTTCACACTTTTTCCAATGATTTGGCTTTATCTCCGAGCCTTCGTCATCTTTCCACGGTAACAGCTTCAACACCAGCTGTATTCCAATAGTAATCTTCAAGTTAAGCTATAATTAGCACGTATTGTTCCTATCAATCAATAGATCATACTATCGGGATACAAGAACCGCTATCACCCTTATACCCTTGCTTATAACTTAAATTACAAAGGAAGTGTCATCCTCAAGAACAATAGGAACTGAACTATCAAGAGGAAACTGCACATATCTCTAACAAAATACCGTGTCTACATCAATTGCGTGGATTTATCCATATACAAAGTAATACTTATTGCATTGTCAGTATAGCCAAGAGCTTCATTCATCGTTAGCTACAGTTTGTAAACCCATAGTTTGATGCAAACTAGAACGGAACTCATCTTCTTAGCTTCAAGATTGAACTGCCATCGACGAAGAACGAAAGGTTAGTGATTAGTGTGTTGGATGTTTGTTTGTAAAACAAACAAAATAATGCTCTTTCCTTTGTCCTACATAGAAAAGTTTTGAGAAAATGGACCGCTTTATAATTGTGAATATCTTTTGCTCCTTAGAATGAAGACAATGGGGTGTATACTAGTCCACATAATACCCACGTGCGGGTGTGCGATTATTAGGCACAATTAGCACTAATCCCTTTGTTTTTATTTTATTTTATTTCGTAAGGTTATCTCATTAATCTTTATTAGTTGAAAGGTTGTTTTTGTTTATTAAATAATTTTTGAAATTATGAAAAATTCGGAATTTTATTTATATATATTTATTTTATTCCGAATTTTACATGTGTCCTTTCAAGACAACTTTTGAAGATTATACTTGTTCAGTTTTTAATCTTTCCCGAAGGCTTGCATTTGTTCAGTTTGCAACTTCTTCCGAAAAGATATCTTTGTTAACTTTGCAACCTTTCGTGAAGAGTTGCCTATGTTCTTTAAGACCAATTTCTATATATGTCAGTTTTTTCGGCAAGAAGAAGAATGGCATCATTTCAAGTATTTTTCATGAAAAACTACAGCCATCATTTTCAATTGTTTTCCAAAGAGACCCTGGAGAAATCCTAAAATTGCTATCTAGTATTCTCATTTTGAGACTTTGTTGTATCCTGGAGGATTTTTGCCGGTGACCATTAGTAACATTGTGGGGCAAATAAATCCTTAAGGAAAGTGATATCACGCCTCAAAGTCCGATTCGATTGCTCTTTTGATTCGAAGTTATTCAAATTTTACAACAATTTTAAGGATTTATTTCTGTTCAACAATGGAGTCGGAGACAATCAAAATCATGAACCAAGAGATGGTCAAACTAGATCGGTTCGATGGGAACAACTATGCTTGTTAGAGGGACAAGATGATGTTCCTATTCATTGCCCTGAAGATATCCTATATTCTGGATCCAAAATTGGCGCCTATTGAAGATATGAAGCCTACTACTAAAGGAGGACAACCAAGTGCAGAAGCTGTTGAAAGGATTAACAAGGAAAAGAGGAAACGTGAGGAGGACGAATTGCTGTATCGTGGACACATTCTGAATACACTGTCTGATAGATTGTATGACTTATTCACTGAGATGAAGTCAGCCAGAGAAATTTGGAACGCACTGGAATTCAAGTACGAAGCAGAGGAGCAAGGTACAAATAAGTATTTAATCGCAAAGTATTTCGATTTCAAATTTATTGATACTAAGCCCTTGTTGGAACAAGTCCACAAATTACAAGTGCTTGTCAACAAAATTCGTGCCCTTAAAATTGAAATTCCAGAAGCCTTTCAAGTCGGAGCAATTATTGCAAAATTGCCTCCAAGTTGGAAAGACTATGGAAAAAGGCCGATGCATAAGTCGGAGGACTTCACCTTGGAGCAAATACAGAAACATCTTCATATTGAGGAAGAGTCACGTACATGTGATAATTCTGTTTTGTATAACTCCAAGGTAAACGCTGTGGAGAGAAAAAGAAAATTTAGCTAGAACTTTAAAGTAAAGAACGGGCATACATTTAAGAAGACACACAAGAAGAAGAAAGGTTGTTGTTTTGTTTGTGGCAAACAAGGACACTATGCCAGGGACTACTTTCACCGCAAGAGCATATCAAAGGACAAGAACATTCCAACAGTGAAGGCTGATGCAAATTTGGTTGAAGAGAACTATGTGGCCATGATTTCAACCATGTTTTCAAATATGAACATTGCTGAAATCAATGGTTCGATGGCTATGGTTTCTGAGATCAATTCTACTACTGTCCAATCCGGTTGGTGGTTAGATTCTGGAGCGACAATCCATGTGTGCAAGGACAAATACATGTTCAAGCAATTTGAAGAGACTGTCGACGCAAATGTTCAAGAGGTCCTGATGGCAAATAATGCTCTTGCAAAGGTTGCTAGCAAAGGCACTGTGGAACTTGACCTTACTTTTGGAAAGAAGTTTACTCTTCTTAATATTTTTTATGTACCCGAAATTAGGAAAAACCTAATTTCAATTGATTTACTTTGTAAGAGGGGTTTTCGAATTTTGTTTGAATCCGACAAGGTTATCCTGTCGAAGAATGGGCTATTTGTTGGAAAGGGCTATGCCAATGATGGCATGTATCAACTAAGTATCAATAATATTTTCGTATCTTCTGCTTATACTATTGAGTCTGCTTCTTTATGGCATAGTAGATTAGCACATATAAATTTTCGCTATTTAACAAAAATGAAAAAGTTAGACTTGATTAACTTTAATGGCGAATTAGACAAATGTGAAATATGTGCTAAGTCTAAACTCATAAAGAAATCATTTCCCGGTGTTAATAGAAATTCAAATTTGTTGGATTTGGTGCATAGTGATATATGCGAATTCAATGGCATGTTAACTCGTGGTGGTAAAAGGTATTTCATTACCTTTGTGTAGTGGTGGCCATGGGCCAGTTTGGCTCGGAACCGGCCCGGAATCGGACCGGTCAAACTCGGGCTTGGAACCGTTGACTGGGCCCGCGGTTCGGAACCGGAACCGGCCCGTGGCATACGTGCCCGGTTCCAGTTCCCTAAAAATTTGAACCGGCCCGGAACCGCCGGTTCCGGGCCGGTTCTACTAAATAAAAAATAAATAAAAATTTTATAAAAAAATAATAATGAATTTTTTTTAAAAAAATTCATTATTTAATTTTTTTTATAAAACAAATTAAACTCTAATTGCCATGCATTGTAAGTGCATTGATTTTCAATTGCAATGCTTGGCTTGGGTGTATTGAACTCTAATTACAAGGCTTGGCTTGAGTTTTATAAACAACCCCTTTGATGGTCTCTTCATTCCCATTCGATGTGGGACTCTCGGTTTGCCTTGAATGCCTTCAATATGAGACTTTTGGCTTTGTCTTCATGCAAATGCCAAGAGTCCCACATCGAATGGGAATGAAGAGACCATCAAAGGAGTTGTTTATAAAATCCAAGCCAAGCCATGAGAATGTGAAGTTGTATGCCTTTTGTGGCTACGATCCTTTGCTAATTAAGAGCAAAGGGTTTCATTGGACCGCCTAGAATCGAACCGGACCAATGGTCCGGTTCTCAGTTCTATGGTTTGCCGGTTCGGTTCTTAGTTCTAAAATTAAAAGACCGGTCTTACCGGTTCGGTTCCCGGTTCCGATCGGGAATCGATCACCCCTACAATTTTCATTTTGATTATAATTTATATTGAATAATTCATTATTTCATATTTTTATAATTATTTTATTTTTTATTTTATAATTTATTTTTTAAAATTTTAAATTACGAATCGGATTTGGAACCGGCCGGTTTCGAACCGGAACCGCTAGGGGCGGTTCCGGTTCACATGTGGCCACGAATCGGAACCGCCGGTTCCGAACCGTGGCCACCACTACCTTTGTGGATGATTGCAGTAGATATCTTTATGTTTATCTCATGAGGTCGAAGGATGAAGCTTTTACCATGTTCAGGAAATATAAAGCTGAAGTAGAAAATCAATTGGAAAGAAAAATCAAAGTTCTACGTTCAGACAGAGGTGGAGAATATCTCTTAAATGAATTTTCTTCATTTTGTGAAGAACATGGTATTATTCATCAAGTTTCCGCACCATACACTCCACAACAAAATGGTATGGCTGAAAGGAAAAATCGATTTCTCGGGAAAATGGTTAATTGTATTCTTTCAAATTCAAAGCTACCAATTAATCTTTGGGGAGAAGCATTGCTTACTGTATGTTATATTCATAATAGAATACCATCTAAGAGAAATAACGTGAGCCCTTATGAATTATGGAAAGGTAGAAAACCAAACATGTCATATCTTAAAGTGTGGGGGTGTTTGGCATACTACCGAGTACCGGACCCTAAAAGAACTAAACTTGGTCCTAGAGCTATCAAAAGTGTCTTTATTGGATATGCTGAAAACAGTAAAGCTTATAGGCTTTTTGACTTAGAATCCAATGTCATTATGGAATCGAGAGATGTTGAATTCTTTGAGAACAAATGTTCTACAGGTTCTAAAATTATTGAAAATAATTCAAGACCTATAGAAACTCATGTAGATTCTCAAGAGAAAGGAACAAATGATTATAGAGACATGACTGAATTGAGGAGAAGCACTAGAGCAAGAAAATCTAAGGAATTAGGTCTAGATTATATTACTCATGTTTCTTTGTTGAAGGAGACAGAGATAATAATGTGGTAAATAAATACCCTTTAGTATTCAATTTAGAAGACGATTCTAAAAGCTTTGATGATGCTATGTCTTCTAAAGATGCTTATTTTTGGAAAGAAGCTGTAAATGATGAAATTGACTCAATTATGTCCAATAATACTTGGGTATTAGTAGATTTACCAAAAGGATCCAAGGCTATTGGTTGCAAATGGGTTTTTAGAAGAAAATATCATTCTGATGGTTCTATCTAAGCTTTTAAGGCTAGACTAGTGGCCAAGGGGTATAGACAAAAGGAAGGAATAGATTATTTTGATACGTATGCTCCTGTTGCACGTATAACTTCTATTCGAATTCTATTTGCTATGGCTTCCATTTATGATCTTTGTGTTCATCAAATGGATGTTAAGACTGCTTTCTTGAATGGAGACTTAAATGAGGAAATTTACATGGAACAACCAGATGGTTTCATTCTTCCCGGAAATGAAAGGAAAGTATGTAAATTGACGAAGTCTCTTTATGGGCTTAAGCAAGCTCCTAAGTAGTGGCATGAAAAATTTGATTCGGCCATATTGTCTAATGGTTTCATCCACAATAGTGTTGATAAGTATATATACTCTAAATTCACTAAAGACTATGGTGTCTTAGTATGCTTGTATGTTAATGAAATGCTTATCTTTGGAACGAATATGACCGGAATAGTTGAGACTAAGAAGTATCTAACCTCCATGTTTAAAATGAAGGATTTAGGTGAAGTAGATACTATCTTAGGTATTAAAGTTAAAAAGCATGGTGGGGGTTATTCTTTGAGCCAATGTGATTATGTTGAAAAAATGCTAAATAAATTTCAGCATCTTAAAAAACTTTTCATTCTCACCAATTTTCGCGGGTACTATTCACGGGCTGATGCTCTCTACTGGTGCCCTCGGAAACACTGTTCAGGCGACTATGGAATGAGGATTCCGGCCAGTTCCGGTGACCGTTGAAGCTAAAATTTGGAGGCGAGGATCCTCGGTGGCCCCTCTACTTCATACTCAAAGGCTTCTTCATCCTCTTCATCACAGGCGTGGGATTTCCAGATCTGAACTGGACTCCCGCGTGCTTCGCTTTGCTACAGTTCGTGCGTCGACGACCTGAGAATTTTGGCAAATCCTGGTGATCTTTGGAGCGGGAACTCAGAGGATAGACCCCTTAGCTTCTTCTCTCCTCCATATCCGAAGGATTTCTCCTCCGTTTCAGTGCAGTGACGAGAGTTATAGTTCTGAATCGGTCTCCCACGAGAACTGGTTTCTGATTTCGCCCACGCTGAGTGAATTCGCTGGGATACTCCTTTTGATTTGTCTCTAAAGGTACTCTCGCTTCATTCTACCTCCTTCCTTGGCCTGTATAGCTGTGTGGTGTTAGCTGAGACTACGGTGCTGAGGAAGAATAGGTGCACTTGGATTATGCACTACTGATGTTTGTTGAAATGCCTGAATGTTGAGACTATTGCTGCTGTAGTAGTGTAATGGACCGTAATTCTGACCAAATGGAGGAGACTTTTAGGAAGGCTGGTGACTCCTATGAGGTTGATACTCCTCAGCAGGCCTCTGGATCTAAATCAGCAGCTCTTAGAGGGACTGAACCCCTTTCTGGTCGTAGTAGAAGCCGGGGAAACTCACTCACAGACCATCCCCTTAGGGTTGGTCAGAATGCTGAGCACCCTTCTGTAACTTTCACTAGTATCAGCCCCCCTCCTGGTACCAGTACTTTCCAGAAAGGCAAAGATAGGCGTAGTCGCAGCAGAGGTCGATCCAAAAGCCCGCATTCCTCTCATAGACATGCCCACATTGCTAGTCCTCCATGCGGTTCTGACCTTAGACCAAATGCAACTGGCCTTGTTAATAAGGATAAACCTAGTTCTAGTAGTCAACCTACCTCTGCTCAGACGATTAGAACCTGGGCTAATATAGCTAAGGCCTTGACAAAAGGATATAATCTTGCTTATATTCCTCCTAGGCTGGAGAATGGTGAAATTGTTGTTGACATTACCCTTGAGGTTGCTGCCGATGAAGACCCAAGCTGGTTGGAATGCATAGTAGGCCATTATATGGGTAAGAAAGTCCCCTTTAAACTCACTGAAGAAGCTATAAAGAAATCCTAGGGTGACCAAGTGGTTGATGTAAAGCTTCATGAAAATGGTTTCTATTTTTTCCGGGTTCCAAATGTGGAGTTTCGCAGGAAGATCATTGACTTAGGGCCTGTTTCTATCTTCAGAAGTACGATGATGCTTCAGCAATGGCATCCTAAATTGCAACTAAAGAAGGGCAAGCTCAACTCTCTCCCGGTTTGGGTAAGATTGAGGGATATTCCCTTCTCCCTATAGTCCCCGGTGGGCATTAGCTGCATAGCTAGTGCCATTGGAAATCCACTCTATGTTGATACACAGACTGAGCATATGACTAGGATCTCCTATGCGTGTGTCTGTGTGGAGATTAAAGCTACTGATTTGTGTGTGGACACTGTCAAGGTCAGATGGGATGGTGAAGTTAACCAAATCAGTATAGAATATGAATGGAAACCACTTGTTTGCTCCTCCTGCGGTATTTTCGAACACAAAGAGGGATCATCTGGTTTTGATTGTTATACCAAACAACCAGTACAGCAACCTGAGTCCACACGTCCTCAATCTTCAAATGGCTGGACTCAAGTATACCGGAAAAAGAACAATGCTCATCCTGCCAATCCACCTATTCAGCATACCCCCCTCCTGACCGCAACAAGGAAGAAGGCTCTGGAATGGCCCCTGATCTTGACGAACCTCTGCCCCCTGCTCCTAGTTTTGCTGCACCTGTTGTGGTAAGCTCTGGTATGACCCAAAACAAGGATCCTCAGGCAAGCCCCGGCTCTTCCCCTACTCCGGATTCCTCATGCTTTCTATTCCAACAGAATGTGAACTCTCCTGTGAACTCCCTGTCATCCACGGAGCATTCCTCAGACTCTCAAGACAAAGCAGGGGCCTCCGAAGGTTTAGGGGAACTTGAACCTGTTAGTGCTTCCCCTCTTAACACTAGGTCGCGTGCAAATACTTCCATTGCACCGGAGGAATCCTCCAAGACCTCCCAAGGTGTTACGCCAACCCCAATTACTACTGCAAAAATTTCTAATCCTTCTTCCTCAAAAACAGCTAAGAGGAGAAGGGCAAGGACTTCTCAGCGGTAACTTTTGCTCACTTACCTATGTTTTTTGGTATTTGGAATATAAGGGGCCTAGTAGGACCCCTTCGTCAAGTTGAAATCCGAGCCTTTATCAGGATCAATCGGCTTTCTTGCATTGGTATAGTTGAAACCAAAGTCAAAGCCAACTTTTTTGATGATATTTCTAGAGGCCTTTGCAATAGTTGGCGCTGGATTTCCAATTATGGATCCTCCCCTCTCGGCCGAATTTGGTTTGGCTGGGATCCCAATGAATTAGACCTGAGCTTATTATATTCTTCTGGTCAACTGATTCATTTGCAACTTAAGCTCTTGAATTGGCACAAATCTTGTCTTCTCTCTATTGTCTATGGGAAACACACTTTTGTCCTTCGACGACAACTTTGGGCTGACCTCATTAGGCTTTCTTCATGTGAATTACCTTGGATTATTGCGGACGATTTCAATGCTATCAAAGACCCACAAGATAGAGTGGGTAGTACAACCCCTTGGATTCCGGTCTTTGACGAATTTGCTGATTGCCTCAACCAAGCGGGCCTAGAAGATCTCCAGTATGTGGGCTGCAGATTCACTTGGTCCTACTCTTCTGGTGAGAATTGGAAACTTCGAAAGATTGACCGGGTACTTACTAATGGCCTTTGGAACCAACATTTCTCCTTTTCTGAAGCATCCTTCCTTGAGCCAAGCATTTCAGATCACTCCCCTATGGTGATAAAAATTTATCCACCACAATGTTCCAAGAAACCTTTTAAATTTTTTAACTTCCGGGCTTCTCATTTGAAATTCTTGGACATGGTAGCTCAAGTTTGGGATTCTCAAATAGTTGGCTCCCCTATGTATAAAGTTTGCTGCAAACTTAGACTGCTCAAAGCGAAGCTCAAACTGCTGAACAGGAGTTCCTTCTCTGATATTTCTACCAGATGTGGACAGGCTAGAGTTGATCTTTATGCTATTCAATTTGCTTTGGAAGCACACCCCTTTGACCAAAACTCGCTCGATAGGGAAATGGATCACCTTCGTATTTTTTCTACCCTAAGATTGCAAGAGGAATCATTCTACAGGCAGAAATCTAGGATTCGCTGGCTTAAGGAAGGTGGCCTGAACACTAAATTCTTTCACCACTTTGTCAACAAGAGGAGGGTTCATAATTGTATTCTCTTAGTTTCCACAGGTGATGAGGCCCTATTATCTGAACCAAGTGAAGTCAGGAATCATATTGTTAGTCACTTTCAGGTGCTACTTAACGGTAATTCTGCTTCTAACCAACCATCTATTGATGAGATAGGAGACTACATAGGTAGGGCTCTCGATGATAACCAAAGGAACTACCTAACGCAACCAGTCTCTGAAGGGGAAATCCAGTCTACACTCTTTTCTTTGGCTAGAGGTAAAGCTCCGGGTCCAAACGGCTACAACGTGGATTTCTTCAAATCCTCCTGGGATATCACTGGGCCTTCTATTCTAAAGGCTGTAAAGGACTTTTTTTGAATCCGAAAGTATGCTAAAAGAGCTAAATAGTACCATTCTAACCCTTGTGCCAAAGTCTCCCAATGCTTCGGCCATGTCTGACTTTCGGCCAATTGTGTGTTGTAATACATTATATAAATGCATTTCAAAGATCTTGGCCAGGCGCATTGCACACATCTTACCTGCTCTAATTAGCCCCTTCCAAACGGCCTTTGTTAAGGGACGCAGAATAAGTGATAACATCTTGATAGCTCAAGAGCTATTCGTGGACTTACACCATGAAGCTTATCTCCCTAAATGTGCCATCAAGGTGGATTTCCAAAAGGCTTTTGACACTGTAGACTGGAAATTCATAGAATTGACACTCAAAGCCTTCAAATTCCCGGATTTCTTTATCAAGTTAATTATGGCTTGTATTTCCACAGCTACGTTCTCAGTCTCTATTAACGGAGAACTCTATGGTTACTTTGCTATTAGCCAAGGAATTCGACAAGGTGATCCACTCTCACCTTATCTTTTTATACTAGTAATGGAGGTTCTTTCTGGACTAAGGGTAAAAACTAAGTCCCCAGACTTTCGTTGGTTTTGGCGATGCAAAAAACCACGTATATTGCACCTCTTCTTTGTGGACGATGTGCTCATATTTTTAGAAGGCCACCTGAAATCGGTTGAAATTATCAAGGAATCACTTGATCTTTTCTCCATTTGGTCTAGACTCAGGCCGAATAGTAATAAAAGCAACTTGTTCCTCTCGGGAGGAACCTCGGCATTGCATAGAGAACTTCTCCAATGTCTTGGCTTCCAGATTGGCTCACTCCCCTTCCGTTACCTTGGAGTGCCCATTATTTCCTCCAGGCTGCGTAAGGAGGATTGCAAGATCCTTGTTGATTCTATAACGGCTCGTGCGCGCTCATGGACACATCGTTTTTTTATCCTTTGCGGGGAGGCTCCAGCTCATCAAATTTGTTCTTTACTCCATCCAGCTATATTGGGCCGCGATATTCTCCCTTCCGAAGTTTGTACTTTACAGAATAGAGATCATATTGAGGCAATTTCTCTGGAAGGGCCCTGATCTAAGTACCGGGGGAGCGAAGGTAGCCTGGAACAAAATATGTCTCCTCAAAGAAGAAAGAGGGCTTGGTATTAGACAACTTGTTGAATATAACAAAGCCATGATTCTCAAACACATATGGACCCTCTTTACTGATAAGGAATCCATATGGAGCAAGTGGATACACTCGATTTTTTTAAAAAAATCAAACTTCTGGACTGTTTCAAAGCCGACATTCTGTTCATGGACCTGGAAGAAAATCCTCGATATTCGCGCTTCCGGTCAAACCTTATTTCGATGGAAGATCGGCAATGGTCACTCTGTCTCTTTCTGGTTCGACTGGTGGCACAGCAAAAGTCCCATCTACCTTATCTTCAACAATGTTGACATATATCAGTCGAGGATTCCCCGAGATACTTCGGTCCACCAATTCTTTGAAGGTGCATGACAACCCTCTAGAACTCTTGAGACTATCTTCAGCTGGTCAGATCCACTGCCTACCTTTATGGATAATTCTCAGGACTCTCTATCGTGGATTCCCCACCCATCAAAATCCTTCTCTATCGCCTCCGCTTGGAATTATATTAGAAGGAAAGGACAGCTGGTTCCATGGCACATCTTCATATGGGATCCACACATCGCTCCTCGACATTCCTTCCTCCTATGGATTGTCTCTCTTAACCGACTTCCTACCCAAGTACTCCTCCTTCAAAACCACCGGATTGACTCTGCATTATGCGCCTTCTGCGGTTCTAGGCTTGACTCGGTCAATCACCTTTACTTTGAGTGCCCTTCCACAATTAGGTTGGCTTCTTTCTGGGCAACTAAGTGCAGACTTCCGTGGCTAGAACTTATTTCGTGGGCTATGAAAACCTGTGGTGGCCCGTCCTTTACACACTGCATCTCTCGATTCTCCTTCACGGCATTGATTCATATTATATGGACTGAGAGAAACAACGCCCTCTTCAGGAACAAGTAGGTCTACATTCTAGGAATGCGCAAGCACTTTGTCAAAGTTGTAAAGGACAAAGCACACTCCATGGGGGGAGTCCAAGATACACCGAGAAATCGAATCATCCAGAGGAGATGAGATCTTTCCCCATCAATCTTTCATGTAACCTGATTATCCTCTTCTCTTGGGGTTACTTAGATGTACTTATCCTCTTCTTTCTTGTACTTACCCGGTTTTTTTGGGTTGTTGTTTAGTTCTTGCTGAATCATCCCTGCCCTAATTGGGTCATGGCTTGGTTTTGGCTTTAGTTGTACTTGGTGTATTGAAAAGTAATACATTTCTTAACTTTACCAAAAAAAAAAAATTTCAGCATCTTCGTTTCAAGGAAATAAGTACTCCATTTGATTCCAGTATTAAGTTAAATTATAATACTGGTAGAGCGGTAGCACAACTTGAATATGCAAGTGCTATAGGGTCTTTAATGTATGCAATGCATTGTACTAGACCTAATATTGCTCATTCTGTGTGCAAGTTGAGTAGGTATACTAGTGATCCAAGTATAGAACATTGGAGGGCTATTACCAGAATTTTTTGTTATCTTAAGAGAACTAAAAATTTAGGTATATTCTATAATAATTATCTGGCTGTATTAGAAGGATACACCGATGCTAGTTGGATTACAAGTGTGGGTGATAAACATTCCACTTCTCAATGGATTTTCACACTTGGTGGAGGTGCTGTTTCTTGGGCGAGCAAGAAACAAACATGTATAACTCACTCAACGATGGAATCCGAATTTGTTGCATTAGCAACAACTAGGAAAGAGGCTGAATGGATGAGGAATTTGTTGTTGGATATCAAATTATAGCCTAGTCCTATGCCTCCTATCTCTATTCATTGTGATAGTCAAGCTACTTTAGCAAGAGCTTATAATAATACTTATAATGGTAAGTCTAGACATATTAGTCTAAGACATGAGTACGTGAGACAATTGATTCAAGATGGTACTATAACAATTGTTTACGTGAGGTCAAGCAATAATTTAGCTGATCCTTTTACAAAGGCTTTACCAAGAGAGATGGTAATTACGACCTCGAAAGAAATGGGGTTGAAACCCTTTAATTAAAATCACCAGTAATGGTAACCCAACCTTTTTCTAGAATATAACTAGTTACAAGGTTTAATGGGTAAAAACAAGTTACTAAATGTGATTGTTTGATACTAAAGCTAGCCCTGATATGAGAAGTTAGTATTGTCTGTTACGTTTTAGGGGATGAATTGAATTCTTAATGAAGTATAGTACAAACTTGTAATGTGTTAATAGTAATAGAAACACATGATAGATACTTCACATATATGAGCTTAGAAGTGGTGTCACTTCTTATGAAAGTTTGGGTTGCTTTCTAGAGAACTCATGAAATAGGATCAAGCACAAGGCCATAATAGTGCGGAGTAATATAGAACTTCTTGCTGAAACAAGAGGTTAGTATATGTGCAGTATGTCCGATTCTATTATTTAAAAGTACAAGTTTAAAGCCAAACTACTTGTCCCTTTGATAGAGTTTTGAGATACTTGCACTAAGTAAAGGTTTAACTTGAAAGAGACCTTTATGCATATATATTAATCTCACCGAAACCTTGGTTGTCTAGTTTTTGTTTTTAATTTTTTTTAAAAGTTGTTGACACCTAAATTTTAGCGATCATTTAGTGTAGTTTGCATAGAAAATTAGGGATTAATTTTTAACCTCTAAACAAAATATTAAAGTTGTATAACATATAGTTTAGGTTCATTTTAATTTAATTGCATTTTTGCATTGGACCGGCGGTGGCGAACGAGCTTAAAATTCATCGAATGAGACTCGGCTCGCTCGGAAGGCCAGGGTCGGGAATCACAAGTTAAACGGGCTCGGTTGTTTTAATTTGAGCTTAATTTATTCTATTAAGCTTAATTAAATAAAAGCCCAAGTTAATTCAGCCCGTTTAGAATTAAATCAAATTTAATGTTAATTAAAGTCTAAGCCTAAGCCTAAGCTCATTAGGATTAGCAAGCCCATCTAATTGACCTAGGTTAGCATTATATATATTTTTTTAGGTCAGATTTTGGGGGGAGGGGACAACATAATTTCAGTGATCAGAATTGTTTTAGAAAGTGAGAGAGAGAAAGAGAAAGAGGCCGACGCACAAGCCACGTCGCCATCGTCCACCGCGCGCACGAAGACCACTTGACGTCGTCGCCGGCGAAGCAGCCTCTCCGCTGCACGTAGCAGCCTCCTGCCGTGCCGAGCCGCCTGCTGTTCCGCCCCTGTACAACCGCCGGAGGATCACCGTCCACAACCACTGACCGACGCCGCTACCATCGCACCCCTGCCGCATCCCTACCGGACATCCCAGCCGGCCTCAAACGTTGCCTGCCGTTCCTCGCCACACCGTCTTGCCGTGCATAGCCCCTCCACGACGCCGCACTAGACGCCCTGCCGAATGTCCTCGCTACACTGCCAAAATAGCTGCCTTCCTACCTTTAGCTGCGCCGCCTCACCGCCAGCCACCCAGAGATCACTCACGTCGACGTCGCCGCCCGCTGCCAGGAGCTGCACCGTGCCGTTCCTACCTGCATAGCTACTGATCGGAGTTGTCTCCACCACTGCACCGCCAAGCATCGCCAGACGCCTCTGCCCGCCGTTGTTGCCGGCAAAGCCGCTGACCACAGTCGCCGACCACCGAGCATGAAAATATTTGCATGTTAAAGACTTAAACCCTAAGTTGCGAATTGGTAGGGCTTGGGAGGGCCCAAGTTAATATTAGTCTTAATAATCTATTAGCCCGAAAAAGTAAAATTTTTTAGGTCGCGATAGCTTGGCTACTCCGCTGGGGATTTGAGTTAAAACTCTTAGTGGACTTAGGCCAATTTTGCTTTTGAAAAAAATATTTTTTTTGTTTGGCAGCGAGGATCCCAGGTACGTCCTTAACATTTTAGGTGTTAAATGTTATTGCAGAATGGGAGGTATAAGGGGAGGCATGCTTGTTAATCCTTGTTTTGCAGGAAGGTGTTCGGATGTATGGTTTAATTTATGCACGAAGTGCTGTTTGATATAACATGCTGTGCATGCCTCATATTTACACTACACCGCACACACTACCTGCTGCCAGACCTGGGCGGCATAGGTTTAGGATGGTACTAAGATAGTGGATACCCCAACCACCCTCATGTGGTACAGGTCGCCCTTCTTGGTCCCGAAATTTTTTTTTCATGGTGTCATTGAGTACCCACCATGGTTGCACCCTTTGCAACCCGGGTCGGCTCTTTGACTAAGCCGGAGTTAGGGGAATCCTAGCCTAACTACCACCATGACTGGTTTAGCTCGGTAATCATCGCGTCTCCACTTTGCAAGCTAGAGTCTAGATAAAAATCGAACCTCACATTTCATGCGCATGTCTATGTGATTGCCATTACCCTACCCGGTGAAGTAAGTGTTCTGAACCTTTATCTTGCAATTTACTTACTTTTTCGCACATGTAGTCGGTCCATGATAGGTTTAAGTCGATCGTAATTTTTGAAAGTAAAAATCATTGAATTTTTTTTAAAGGAAAAGAAAAAAAAAGATAAAGCTTTGAAAAGAAATCACTTTCAACTCTTATTATTATTTTCTTAGGTCTGTCATAAGTCATTATTTCCTAAGAAATCTGCCATCATTTTCACAAATACATGGAGTAATGAAAAATGTCATGAAAATGGAAATAAAAAGGGACGATTAGGCTGAGTCATGGGTCGATCGTTTTGATGACGCATACTTACCATGCTCTATTTTTTAATTTAGGTAATTACGGACCGATCACGATCGCCTATTTATACGCGGTCGAGAGCCAGAATGGCCGATCAAACCGACTTACAAGATCGTGTTGTTGGCATGGAAGACCAGATGAAGCAAGTCATCATCGCAATGCAACAAATGTTCGCTGAAATCAAAGCTCTTCGGTCAATCCCCGTTCCAACATCCCTCGAGGCATCAGCTCCAAAGCATAAAGGTGGAAAGAATGTTGATGTTGAAGAAGATGACGATATTCCCGATTTGGAAGATGACCCCGTCCATATTGTCGTCAACAAACACAAGCTTGATGAACGAGTCAACAAACTCGAAGAGAGAGTGAAGCAGCTGGAGAGTTCACAGAATTCACCCTCGATCGATCTGTCCCTGTACTCACAGATCAAAATCCCAAAGAAGTTCAAGATGCCATACTTTGACAAGTATAAGGGCACCTCCTGTCCAAAAGCCCACCTGCAGCTCTATCACGTATAGATGACCTCGTATGGTGATAATGAACTCCTGATGATCTATGCATTTCAAGCAAGTTTGACGGGTCGTGCTTCGAATTGGTATCTCATGAAGAAGATAAATAGCCTCAAAACCTGGAAAGAAGCTAGTGAGGCATTTCTAAAGCAGTACAGGTTCATAACAAACATCATTCCTACCCGTGATGATCTCGAACGTGCTCAGATGAAAAAGACCGAGTCCTTCAAAAACTATGCCATCAGATGGAGGAATATAGCCGTTCAGGTCATCCCGGAACCCATAGACAGTGAGTTGAAGAGGATGTTCGTGAAAACTCTACCGTTCGAGTACTGTAATAAGATGGTTGCCATTCCGGCTGACAACTTCAACCAACTCATCCCCATAGGCGAATAGATCGAGATAGGACTGAAGGATGGGTGGTTTGTGGAGTCGTCTTCGTCAACCAAAAGATTTTAGTACGAGAAAAGAGAAAGAACTGGCAGCTGAAATGAATGTGATTTATAACCAACCGAGACGGCGGCATACTAACTCCGCCCCGACAATCCAAGTAGCAGAAGCTCAGCAACAAAACACGGGTCGTTAACCTTTTCAGAGAAGGAACAACAAGAGGCAATTTACCCCCCTCCCCGGATCATTGTCTCAAGTATTGGCAATGCTCTGGAAGAAGGGCTTACTTACTACCGAGCCAAAGCGGCCCGATCCCAAGCAATTCTACAACTACGACCCGTCGAAGAAATGCGATTATCACATGGGCGAGCTGGGACACTCAACTGACGATTGCTATATCCTCAAGCATCGAATCCAGAACCTCCTAGACACAAAGGCTTTCTTATTCTAACCCGCTAAGCCAAATGTTCAGAGTAACTCGCTCCTTGATCACACGGACAATGTGAATGCCATATTCAGTTTCGATGCTGGTCGAATCAAGAACGTCAAGGTGTATACTACTGATGTCTATGGCCAGTTGGTGAAAGCACCCAGTAATGAGGTCCTTTCCCTAGCTATCATGAGAGAAAGAATCTCAAGAATAGTGGAAGCTGGGATGATCGTTTATGCTGACCACGCTGGGATGATCGTTTATGCTGACCACACTAGCATCGTCTCTACTATCTCTGAAGTGGTTATCAACTGGGAAGAAGAATTTGCTACGTTGAACACTGGGAAGGACAAGCTCGATCCTTTGCCTGAAAACATGCCTCCGCTCGAAGACGCGATCGATGATGAGGAGATCGTAGTAAGCACGCCCACAGCCGATGAAGGGATAGTGATCGAAATATCTCAGCCATACGAGTACTGTGATGATAAAGCAGTCCCTTGGTCCTACAGTCTTGACGTTGACTTAGTTACCAAGTCCGGATGTGCCTATGGCCAAGCTAATGTCCAACCTACAAAACCTGTTACTGATGAGGAAGCTAAAGAGTTCTTGGCTATGATCAAGGTTAGTGAATACAACATAGCTGAACAACTGCGCAAGATGCCCTCGCAAATCTCTCTGCTTGAACTCCTCTAAACGTCTGTCAAATATCAAAAGGCCCTGATGAAGGTGTTAAGTGAAGTCCACGTGCCTGAGACAATCGATTATGACAAATTGGAGGAATTTATGGGTTCTATACTCCTCAAAGACGTGATAGCCTTTTCGGATGAGGAGTTTCCTCTAGAAGGCAGAGGGCATACCAAAGTGCTGTACATTTCTATCAAATACAAGGCCTCGCATGTAGCATGGGTACTCATCGACAATGGTTCAGCCTTGAACATCTATCCTCTGGCGACTTTATACCGCTTTAAGATAGATCCTTCTAGGATAAATGCTGCAAAGACCTTCGTGCGAGCCTTTGACGGAACGAAAAAAGAAGTGGTGGGAGAAATCCACCTTGACATACAGATATGGCCATCAGTGTTTAACGTCCTATTCCAAGTTATGGACATTCCCACTGCATTCAATTTCCTGTTGGGTCGTCCATGGATTCATACTGCCGAAGCTGTGCCATCCAGTCTACATCAGAAGGTGAAGTTTGTTGCGGAAAGAAAGTTAGTCACGGTACATGGTAAAGAAGAGCATCTGATTTATCATGCAACGGCTATCCCCTATGTCGAGCTGGATTGCAAAATAGAATCAAGCTATAAGTCGCTTGAGCTCGTATCAACCATACATGCGTCTAGAGGATCATCACCGCCAGTTCCTGAGGTGTCAAATGCTGCAGTAATGGTTGGAAGAGTAATGGCGTCCCATGGCTTTACTCTGGATGAAGGCCTTGGCAGGAATGGTCAAGGTATCCGCCAACCGGTGGAAGTCTCTCAAAGGTTCCGCACTTCTGGATTAGGGTACCAAGGGTCAACTGTGCTGAATAATGAGGGACGTGGACGTGGTCAAGGTCGAGGTCAAGGAGACGAGTAGAATAGATAGCAATCCAAAGAAGAGCCAAATGGTGAAGAACGTAGCCGTGAGACTACCTAAAATAATGGAGAACTCGGGCGTGGTAGGCTGCCTCCACACATCCGCACCATATTCCCAGGTCTTGTGAGGATGATGCACGAAGAAAAGAAAGTGATCGACATTTTGGGGCAACCAAGCGGCAAGTTTGACTATTAAGTGAAGTACTCAGCGCCCCCGAGCTTCTATGTTGACCCCCATGACATTGTCCCGGATGGATGGGGAGGTATGGATGATCTAACACCTCAAATGACAGAAGATTTTGAGGATGTAACGGATGGAATCACTGCCTTATTCAAGGATGTCTTCATTGGAGCTATCGAAGAAGGACCGTTAAAGGGAATAGGCACAGACCCACAAGAGTAAAACCTTTACTTTTTCGCACATTTCCCTGCGTGGAAATTTTTATTGCTTTTTAGGATTTGCCCCGTCTCGGGTGTTGCTTTCCATTTTTATTTCTAGGACTTGATTGTTGCAATTTCCATTCAATAAACATAATTCTTTTGGTGATAATCAATGAAGTTACAAATTGTTTTCATTTTTTAGGGCATATTGAGGTATATCAAACCGGCCCGGTGATGATATCCAACCAATAAAAGAAAGTATAGTCCAAGGAGAATTTCGAGGCCTGGGCTTCTTCATGCTTCCTCGTGTTAAAACTTTTTCGAAAAGAATTTAAAAAAAAACCAAAAAAAAAGAGTAAAAAAACTAAAAAAAATTTACAAAAAAAAATGCAATGTTTACCTCTGTTTGTCCTTCTGAATCCCTTACTTTATATTTCAGGGATAATCTTGTGACACATGAGGGTATGGGAACTGTTTAATCCGATGAATTATGTGCCGTCGAGCCTGATCTCGATGATACCAACGAACTCGATGATTCCTCAGATATTTAGCGCGATCTATAACGACATGAAAAACCCAAAGTGCTCACATCAGACCAGACTTTTATCATTAACTTAGGTGATTTTAGAGAGCCCAAAGAGGTGAAGATAGGAGCAACCCTTCTCGAAGATGAAGCCAAACGCCTAATCCAATTGCTGAAGGATTGCCAGGATATCTTTGCCTGGTCATACGCTGATATGCCGGGTTTAGACTCTTCTATTGTGGAGCATGGCTTGCTTACTAATCCCAGCATGCCACCCAAGAAACAGAGTCTACGGAGAACCAAACCTGAGCTCTCGAAGAAAATAGAAGAAGAGGTCACGAAGCTCTTGAAAGTAGGATTTATCGAAGTCACCCAATACCCTACCTGGGTGGCCAACATCATGCCAGTCATGAAGAAGGACGGCCGAGTTCGGGTTTGCATCAATTATCGTGACCTGAACAAGGCTAGCCCTAAAAATGACTTCCCATTACCGCACATAGATATTCTGATAGACAGTACTGCTGGATTTGAGCTATTTTCCTTCATGGATGGTTTCTCGGGTTATAATCAGATAAGAATGAAGGACAACGATAAGGAGAAAACAGCGTTCATCACTCTTTGTGGTACATTCCACTATAAGGTCATGCCCTTCGGTCTTAAAAATGCCGGGGCAACATATCAACGGGCAATGGTGACTCTTTTCCATGACATGATGAGATCGAGATCTATATTGATGACATGATTGTCAAGTTTCGACCCGGAGAGAGTCATGTTAATACCCTGAAAAAGTTGTTTGATCGACTCCGCCAGTTTAAGCTCCGTCTCAATCCAGCAAAGTGCATATTTGGAGCAACGTCGGGCAAACTACTTGGGTTCATAGTAAGCAGTAAGGACATTGAAGTCGATCCCTCCAAAGTGAAGGCCATATGTGAGCTGCGACCCCCGTCGACCGTGAAAGAAGTGCGGAGCCTCCTGGGTAGATTGAACTACATAGCCCGTTTCATTTCCCAGCTCTCCGAAACTGCTAAACCGTCCTTCAAACTTCTAAGGAAGAATGCTCAAGTGGAATGGGACGATAATTGCCAGGAAGCTTTTAATGAACTAAAGCAGTACTTGATGAAACCCCCAGTGCTGGTCCCACCAATATCAGGCCAGCCTTTGATCCTCTATCTCACGATTCATAGCGAGTCTTTGGGTGTAATGCTAGCCCAGAAAAATCCTGAAGATGAAAAAAAGTGAGCTATTTATTACTTGAGTAAGAAGTTTACCGTCTTGGAGTTGAATTATCCTGAAGTCGAGAAGACTTGCGCCACACTAATATAGGTGCTCCATAGGCTGCGACAATATACAATGCATCACCGGACTTTGCTTGTGACTGAGAATGATCCCATCAAGTACTTACTTGATCAACCGGCCCTGGTAAGGAAGCTGGCCAAATAGCAGATTTTGATTTCAGAATTTGATATCCAGATGATGCCATAGAAGTCAGTTAAAGGCCGAGTAATTGCTTATGTGTTAGCTGAGAATTCTGGAATCTCGAATGATGATAGATATTCTCCAGAAGATCGCATTTTGATAATAAAGGAGGACACCTGGACCATGTTCTTCGATGGAGCCGTGAACTTGGCTAGTTCCGACACTAGGGCAGTTTTGATATCCCCAGATGGGCAGCATTATCCAGTAGAAGCCAAGTTGGTGTTTCCGCGTATCAATAACATAGCTGAATACGAGGCTTGCATCCTCGGACTCCAAGCCATAGTGGAAATGGGGATAATTAAGTTGAAAGTGTTTGGTGATTCCGCTCTGATTATTCTCCAAACTGTAGGAGAGTGGAAGACGATAGACACCAAACTGGTGCCGTATCATAAATACCTCGAAGAAATCATAGAGGAATTCGAAGATATCTCCTTCGAGTACTTGTCAAGATTCCATAATCAGTTCGTTGATGCACTAGCTACGTTATCATCCATGCTGCAAGTAACTGGTGGAGTAGAGGTAGAACCCTTCAAGATCGAAGTCCTAACAAAGCTGACCTACTGTATGGTTGTGAACGGAGAACCCGATGAAAAGCCATGGTATTACGATATCATGAGTTACATCCAGAGACAAGAATTTCCTGAGGGAAGCACTTCGGCCGACAGGAAGTACATAATGAAAATGGCTTCAAAATTCTTTGTCAGTAGTGAAAAGCTGTACAAAAGATCTTATAATTCGTTTCTGCCGAGGTGTGTGGACGCAACTGAAGCTACCATAATCATACAAGAAGTACATGAGGGGATATGTGATCCACACATGAATGGCTACATGTTAGCTAAGAAGATCATGAGGTTGGGTTATTATTGGCTCAATCTTGAAAGTGGCTGCATCTAAATGTTTGAGGATGCCATCGCTGTCAAGTTCACGGGGATAAAATAAATGTTCCCCCCACGGAGTTACATCAAGTGTCCGAGCCGTGGCCTTTTTCAATGTGGGGCATCGATGTGATTGGCACAATCAATCCCAAGGCATCGAATGGACACCGATTCATCTTAGTAGCGATTGATTATTTTTCCAAGTGGATTGAGGCGGCATCTTATGCAAACGTTACTGCGAAGAATGTTGTAAGATTCATCAAGCAAGACATAGTCATTCGTTATGGTGTTCCTGAGGCTATTGTCACTGATAATGGGACGAATTTGAACAACAAGTTCATAGATCAGTTGTTCAATGAGTTCAAGATCCAGCATCTGAATTCATCTCCCTATCGTCCATAGATGAATGGAGCAGTTGAAGCTGCTAACAAAAACATCAAGAAGATCCTGGCCAAAATCGCTGAAAATTATCGTGACTAGCATGAAAGATTGTCATTTGCATTAATGGCATATCGAACTTCCATCCGAACTTCTGTTGGGGCAACTCCTTTTTCCTTGGTGTATGGCATGGAAGCAGTCCTGTCCATTGAAGTAGAGATCCCGTCCCTACGAGTCTTATCTCACGTAGAGTTGTTTGAAGCAGAATGGATGCGACAAATGCATGAGCAGTTGAACCTAATTGATGAGAAGCGACTGAAAGCCATTTGACATGGTCAAACCTATCACCAGATGATAGCTAGATCCTTCAACCAAAAGGTGTGTCCAAGACACTTCGAGGTAAAATGATCTAGTTCTAAGGAAAGTACTCCCAATCTTTCCTATTCCTGAGGGTAAATTTGCCCCAAACTACATTGGTCTATATGTGGTTAAAAATGTGCTTCCCGGAGGTACCCTGATTCTCGCAGAGATGGACGATTGTGAGTTTTCCAATCCTGTTAATTGTGATGCTGTAAAGATGTATTATCCCTGATAAAATCTATCATTTTGCAGCAAAAGTTTTCAAGTGCTTTGAATTGCAAACATTTCATTGATGAATAAGTCGTTTCAGTCAATTTCAAGTTAAGATGTTTGCATTGGCTTTAATTTCTGCATGGTTATTTTGTCGATCAGTATTATTAATTTCAAAGGGGAAGTCTATTTAGACAAATTGATAACTCATGTGGAATGAATTGAATGTGTCGAATGAGGTACATCAGGATGATGGAAGGCAAGCCATGTCCTATACACAGTCCCATGCACTAATCTTCAGTGAGTTGAGTTAAAAAAATTTCCATGTCTGCAAGGTAAAGAGTTCTCTCGCAAAAGGTACGGCGACCGAAATGACAAGAGGCATTTCATTTCTCTACCTTAAACACTATAAGTTATCCCTTGTTTTGCCTCTTTGAGCCTAAACACTTGGAGAAATCTTTTCAAATTGCCCCTGTCAAGAACCACCCCATATCGGGGCAAACTGGAGACAAGTCAACATTATAAGGTGAAGAATGAGTAGAAATTTTCTTGCTCTCACTTGCATCAATCTTCGAGTGTTGCTTTTTCAGATGAATTCACGCGAAGTTCAAGTGTCTTAAGATGACGAAAAGCATTTCTTTCTCTATCCTATACACATTTTATCCTTTGCTAAGCCCAATTGAGCCTGCAAATTCGTTTCATATAAACCCAGTTGGTGATCATCCCCTACACTGGGGTAAGGTAAAAAGGTCATCATTGTTCAAACAGCATATCCGGAGCGTTGATGGAAGACAAGAATCCTTGAGAGTTTAAACGGCGAGTCATTCAATTAGATATAGTCGGCTAGTGTTTACATTGTAAGCGACAAATGTAAAAAAAAAGGGGTAAAAGCAAGGCCAATGCCCAATGAAAAGATATGACATATCAAAATCATCCCCAGTAGAGCAGTAGTCCTACAAGTGTCAAAGGAATCAAGTGATGAACTCTTGAAGCCAATAGAACATCTACTGAGGAGACAATCCCTGGTGAAGAAGAAAACCGGTGATAATGCCGAGATGATCACCAATTTATTCACCCCAGTTATACACATTTTGAGCCTAATGATCCATTCATTTCTCAACTCATGAGCCTAGCTTGCGTTACGTCCCTTGCAAAGTCTCTTCAGATGAAGACACTTGAACTAACGTAGAGATTTTTATGTTTATAAGCTTAGCTCGAAGAAGTGCGAGCAAGTCCATTTCTATCTCATTTTGCAGGTTCTTGACTTGTAAACCTGGAGACAATTGCGGAATATTTTCTTTCAATAGCCTCAACTCAAAGAGTCTCTTTTGCTAAGCCATTGACCAATCCCACATTATAGTCCCAACAAAGTCCTCTCAGATTGGTAAGATCATAACGCTTGTGAGAATACTCAGACCCTTGTCAACATAATGATGGTGAGATAAAGTGATTCTCATAAATTAGTCTTTTCCGATGAGAATGAGAGAAAGCCCTTTTAGATCGAAAATCCCTCATTCGACATTTTCAAGGCACCCACTTGTGAATTCAGATTGTCTTGTCATGATTTTTTCCCAGCGGAGTTTGTAATGCCGATTTGACAAAAACATCGTGCATAAAAAACCAGTTGAAATCATAGTGCATAAGTACATGTATTCTTGATAGTGCGCGAATGCATATTACATGTTGCATAAAACCGTGTCTAGCAAGAGACACACCCTCAAGAGTCGGAGATATCGCCAGATAAGTATATATCTATCCCTTTGATGTCTATGACTATCTAGGTATCCCTAACCTGTTCGAGCAATCGTCAGGCCCCCATATTGGATCATTTTGTTGTGATTTTTAGATGCCTTTGATGATGTTTAGGTATCTACTGATCGAGCCTTTTCAGGTACCTCTGATGATGTCCAGGTACTTTGTCAAGGAACCCTTGAACACTCGGGTTAGCCCCTCTATTCACCAAATCACAGATTTTCACACAATCTAGAGAAGATTTCCCTGCGACTCACCTATGAGTGAAAGATATAGGTGAAATGGCAAATCTTTACAAGTATCTATGAAGATGTATAGGTATCCTGTAAAGATCGGAATATTTCTCTAATCTCAGGTATTTCCCCGCGACATGCCTATGAAGATGGTATAGGCATAGTGGCCAAATCTTTATGAATGCATATGACGATGTATATGTATCTCATAAAGGTTGGAATATTCTCCCCGTTCCCCCACGACTCATCTATGAGTTAAAGATATAGGTGAAGCGGCCAAATCTTTACAAGTATATATGAATATGTATAGGTATCTTGTAAAGGTCGGAATATTCTCTCTATCCCAAGTGTTCCCCCGCAACTCACCTATGAGTGAAAGATATAGGTGAAGCGGCCAAATCTTTATAAGTATCTATGGAGATGTATATATATCTTATAAAGGTCGGAATATCCTCTTGATTTCAAAAGTTCCTCCGTGATGCACCTATGGCGATATATAGGCGTAGCGGCCAAATCTTTGCAAATATCTATGGAGATATATATGTAGTTTGTAAAGGTTGGAACATTTTACATTTTTTGCTAAAAAATGCTCTCGCGAATCTAAATGATGATTGGATATGTCGAGCTTTCTTCGCATGTTTTGACTGAATTGCAGATCATTGAAGTTCGTCAGTGTGTATCAGGCAATATCTATGGGACTGAGCCCAAACATTTGCTAAGCAACATACAAAGTCAGAGTCGTACCTCGAATTGCATTATCTCACTTCTGTCAAGTAAGTAATTCCAGATATGTTTTCAATTCACGTCAGCATGCATCATTTCTTAATGCATTTCAAAAATGAGACTCATAATCCCGACAAAAACAATATTAACTGCATCTGTATAGTTGAAATTTAGGTATCATTTAGTCTTTGAATGCAATCTCTGCGAACTCACATTCAAAGAGGGGCAGCATTGACACCTAAATTTTAGCGATCATTTAGTGTAATTTGCATAGAAAATTAGGGATTAATTTTTAACCCCTAAACAAAAATATTAAAGTTGCATAACGGGCATGGTTGTTTTAATTTGAGCTTAATTTAATCCATTAAGCTTAATTAAATAAAAGCCCAAGTTAATTCAGCCCGTTTAGAATTAAATCAAATTGAATGTTAATTAAAGTCTAAGCCCAAGCCTAAGCCCATTAGGATTAGCAAACCCATCTAATTGACCTAAGTTAGCATTATATATATTTGTTTATGTCAGATTTTTTTTGGGGGGGGGGATGACATAATTTCAGAGATTAGAATTTTTTTAGAAAGTGAGAGAGAGAAAGAGAAGGAGGCCGGCGCACAAGCCACGCCGCCACCGTCCACCGTGCCCTCGGAGATCGCCTGACGCCATCACCGGCAAAGTAGCCTCTATGCTGTACACAGCAGCCTCCCACCGTGCCAGGTCGCCTGCTGTTCCGCCCCTGCACAACCGCCGGAGGATCACCGTCCATAGCCACTGACCAACGCTGCTGCTGCCGCACCCCTGCTACGTTCCTGTCGAACGTCCAAGCCAGCCTTAGCCGCTGCCTGCCGTTCGTTGCCACACCGCCCCGCCGTGCACAGCCCCTCCACGACGCTGCACCGGACGCCCTGTCGGTTGTCCTCGCTATACTGCCGGAACAGCCACCTTCCTACCCTCAGCTGCGCCACCTCACCGCCAGCCACCCAGAGATCACTCACGTCGATGTCGCCGCCCGCCGCCAGGAGCTGCACCGTGCTGTTCCTGCCTGCACAGCTACTAATCGGAGCTGTCTCCGCCACTGCACCGCCAAGCATCGCCGGACGCCTCTGCCCACCGTCGTTGCCGGCAAAGCCGCCAACCACAGCCGTTGATAGTCGCTGCTTCCGCCGTCGCTGGCGACGGCTGTCGCCGGCGACGGCCGTTGCCGTTGCCTCTCGAAGAAGCTCACAGCCTCGGAGCCACCTGTTCCTGCCGTGTGCCCTACTGGAACAGCCAGCCGTATCAGAGCAGCCGCCATGCACCTCGCCGTCCCGACGCCGCGCCACTGCCCCACCTCGTGTTGCCTCACCGCCGGCGAGCCGTGATCCACCGTCCCGACGCCGCTCGCTGTCCCGTCACCGGTTGTCCCGATCCATAAACTCGATCCTAAGTAGATTTGAATTTGGAGATTATTTGCAAATTAGGTAATTGGACATTACCTAATTTGAGTGTTTGAATATTTCGTGAATATCATGTGGAATATTAGATATCTTAAGATAGTTATCTGATATCCTCAATATTTAAAAATATTCAAAATTAGGAAAATTTCCTAATTCAACAACATATCTGGATAACTATCTGACCTTATCCCTAAGGTACGATACGCGATGAAACGGAAAATTATTATCCTATCCATAATCACTTGAATACGATAATGATTTCTCTCTGTTTTCCAAATTTGAATAATCAACTTTCCGTCAATATCTATAACCCTATAGATATGACCGATAGTTTGATTTACTTGCCTAATCCGAGTTGATCAAACAAATTTTGCGGATCGCGTGGTTGTTTTGAATGTGGATGTTATCTCTGTTTAAATTGTTTTTCCTTTTCAAATAAAAAAGAAAATTCAAAAACATATCAGTTAGGATTTGAATTAGAGTTTTGCATATTTAGGGAATCCTAAATATATCTAGAAGATAGAGTAATTATTTAATTTAAATTAGAACTTGAGATAATCTATTTTCTAGTTTAAATTAAGTAATATTCTAATCTTAATAGATTATTTAGGTTATTTTTTTAATTTCGAATTTTCATGAAAAATCCAAAAAGAGTTGCTTTAGGATAGAATAAATCATTTTCCTTAGGATAGATTGCATTCTTAATTTGGGTAATTTTTTAATTTCGAATTTTAATAGAAAATACCAAAAAAAGAAGTCATTAGATTGCATGTTATTTTAGGCATTTTTATTATTCCGAATTTCATTAGAAAATACCAAAAATAAATCATTTGTCCGTCATTAGAATTAGGTTACGTCGTCATATGACATATAGTTTGCATGTTAGATTGCATTACTTCGCATGTCACTTTTACACGTCATTGCATATAGGTTAGTTTTCATTTAAATAAGTGAAAATCCAAAAAAAAAATTGAGTGAATTGCTTGTTAATTAGAAATCATATTAGAATTGACAATGTGATTTTCTAGCTAACAATGCAGATGCTTGCGTTGCTTCGAGGTAAGTCATTCTTCCAAACTTGCAATTTATTGAATGCTTTCTTAGGTATTAAATTGGTGGTTTGCGCACCCGTTGTCGCGACCTAAAAATAAAAAAATCAGCGTTTCGATCTTGGCTAATGGATTACTAGATTAATTAAATTAACTAACCTAGCTCAAGTTCTCCCAAACTCTACCAAATCGCAACTTAGGTCCAATTGTGAACGTGCAAATATTTTCAATAGGAGTCGCCACTAATCATTTAGGGTAGGTTGATTAGAAACCTAAATAAAATAGCGGGAGTACTATTTTATTTCTACGAACCAAAAATTATGGATTCGGGACTTGGTTACATTAAACTCCTTAACGCCCTTTCGGTACCAATTTCAAGGAAAACACTCAATTTGACAATTTTTGAAAAAATTCTGATTTGAAGTTCAAAGGTGCAGAAATTTCTTTTTGGATTTTCTTTTATTTAAATGCAAACTAACCTATATGTAATGACGTGCAAAAATTGACATGCGATTAATGCAACCTAGCATGCAAACTATATGTCATGCGACAACGTGACCTATTTCTAATGACGGGCATATTTTTTGTATTTTTTTAACGAAATTCGGAATTAAAAATGCAAATTATCTAAACATGCAATTTTAAACTAACCTATTCTAATGCAATCTTTTTTTGTATTTTTAATGAAAATTCGAAATTAAAATCACATAAAAAAAATACAACCGCTTAATCTTTCGACTTAAGTTTCGATCTGAAGCCTGACAGATCGATCCTAAAATTCGAAATACCCGCTATGGAAATAATTATATCTAAAGCCTGATAGATAGATTTATTTCCACGTGTGCGATTGCAGATTAGGAAATTTTCCTAATCGATCACATCTTGAAAAAATTTAGATATCTCAAATATATTGGATATATTTAAAGGATTTTGAAAATTCTAAATTATATCCAAATTTAAAAAGTGATAGATATCTAAGGTTTCAAATAGGAAATAAAATCCTAAATATAATAATGCAAATTATTCAAATATGCAAAGTCGAATATCAATAAACACAAATTAGGCAACGAAATATTCACATTGATTCGGAATAAGAATAATTACCTAATTCACAAAATTACTTTCCTAATTCGAACTTGCGACGATCGGGACTGCGGATCGACGTTGCGTCGATGCGTCGGGAGCGGCGATGCACGAACGGCGGTGCACGAGCGGCGGTGGCGTGCGGTGCCTTGGTCATGTAGACTCTCCGCTAAGTGCGGGCTACGTTGGTATTGTTGAGAACGACCAAGAATCTGCAAATATTGGTGAAACAAGCGCACAAATTGAGAAGTGGATGAGGAAAAAGAGAACTTTTCCTCAACGTATCATGGGAAAAGAAGTCCCGTCGGCATCATTATTCTCTATGTTGGTTCTCAAAAGAAAACCAATTGTGATTTTCTTTTCTCCACTTCGTATGTCTCCGCAAGAGAAGACCTCCAAGTGAATTCTTTAATCCAACTTCAACTAAAACTCTTTTGACCACCACTTGGAACTTTCTTTAAACCAGGACTTCTTGGCTAGGTGTGGCGTTGCAGAGCAAGGGAAGAAGCAAATTGTTGGTGCAGTGAGGCTTCGTCCGTTTCCCTTCACGTTCAGAACCTACAATTGTGGGCAAAACAAAGAAAGGAAATTATATGGCACACCAAAAATATGCAGCCCCTTCTTTCTTTGACTTTTCTTTCTCCTCACGTTCTCCTCTTGGCGTGAATCTTCTTTGGCTTCTCGGTGAGTGCAGAATGTGGAAATCCTTTGCTATCCACCTCGACTTTTCAACTTTTTTTTCTCTTCTTCCACGTTCTCTCTTCTTTGACTCGTGGGCGTCCCTGTGAGTGCAGAACGTGAAGTGATTTTGCTCTCCCTTGACGCACGTGAATTGAGCTCCTATCTTTGTTGTTCTTGGCCTTGAACTTCAAAAGACAAGCCACCGATCTCTCCGAAATTCTTCCGTTCTCCGAAAATTCTCCGAGTCTCTCTCTAAAACTGATTTCTGAAATTCTGAGCCCTCCAATTTCTGACCTAATGTTATGTTTATATAGCACTAATCTATGTCAATTTAGATGGGCTTTATGTCCTAATGGGCTTAGGCTTGGACTTAGGCCCATATTTAACATTTAGATGGGCTGAATTAACTCGGGTTTTTAATTAAACACAATAGACTAAATCAAGCCCAAATTAAAACAATCAAGCCCGTAAGACATGAAATTCCCGGCCCTTGCATTCCCGAGCGAGCCGAGTCTCGTCCAATGAAATTTAAGTTCGTTCGCCATCGCCGAACCGATGCAATGATGCAATTAAATTAAAATGAACCTAAACTGTATGCTATGCAATTTAAATATTTTGTTTAGGGGTTAAAACTTAATTCCTAATTTTCTATGCAATTAACACTAAATGATGCGCCGAAATTTAGGTGTCAACACCCGCATGAACACCTCACATGTTAGTGACTAAGTTGAATTGGATCCAAACTGCATGCCAAAAAAATTTTTGAAAAGAAAAGGTACCGAAAGGGCGTTAGACTAGATCTAGCGTAATCAAGTCCCCGGGCTTAGAATCTTTGGTTCGTAGGAATAAAACATATCTCCCTATGTTTTATTTAGGTTTCTAATTGACCTACCACAAATAGATTAATGGCGACTCCGAGCATGAAAACATTTATATGTTAAAGATTTAAACCCTAAGTTGCGAATTGGTAGGGCTTGGGAGGGCCCGAGTTAAGATTAGTCTTAATAATCCATTAGTCCGAAAAAGTAAAATTTTTTAGGTCGCAACAAAAGTGTTTATCCATGAAATCTTTGTTTTACAAACAAAGTGGGGGATTGTTGGATGTTTGTTTATAAAACAAATAAAATAATGCTATTTCCTTTGTCCCACATAGAAAAGTTTTGAGAAAGTGGGCCGCTTTATAACTATGAATATCTTTTTGCTCCTTAAAGCGAAGACAATGGGGTGTGTGCTAGTCCACACAATACCTGCGTGCAGGTGCACGAATAATTGCACGATTTTGGCGCGATTATTAGGCACACTTAGCACTTTGCACGCTTGCGCGACCGCGGTCTAATTAGCACTAATCCCTTTGTTTTATTTTATTTCGTAAGGTTCTCTCATTAATCTTTATTAGTTAAAAAGTTGTTTTTGTTTATTAAATAATTTTTGAAATTATGAAAAATTCAGAATTATATATATATTTTATTCCGAATTTTACATGTGTCCTTTCAAGACAACTTTTGAAAATTATACTTGTTCAGTTTTTAATCTTTTCCGAAGGCTTGCATTTGTTCAGTTTGCAACTTCTTCCGAAAAGATATCTTTGTTAACTTTACAACCTTTCGTGAAGAGTTGCCTATGTTTTTTAAAACCGATTTCTACATATGTCAGTTTTTTCGACAAGAAGAAGAACAACATCATTTCAAGTATTTTTCATGAAAAACTACAGCCATCATTTTCAATTGTTTCCCAGAGAGATCTTGGAGAAATCCTAGAATTGCTATCTAGTATTCTCATTTTGAGATTTTGTTGTATCATGGAGGATTTTTACTGGTGACCATTAGTAACATTGTGAGGCAAATAAATCCTTAAGGAAAGTGATATCACGCCTCAAAGTCCAACTCGATTGCTCTTTTGATTCAAAGTCATTCAAATTTTACAACATAATGTGCCAGGGACTACCAGCTAAAACCTAATCACAAGAACTAGTAGCATCAGGGAATTTAAAGATAAACAAGCCATATTCCATCTATGCCTATTAATCGAACCATTTGTTCCCCATAACATATTTGCAGTAGCTCGAATATGAGTCCGGTTTTCCAACAATTTGATCAACTAAAGAGTTGCACCAAAGAGCCTTACCATCAACCATAATTTGCTGAGGAGCTTTAACAGTAACAAACCACGCTTATTGATAAGTACAGGTTCAAGGTTACACAATTGAGGAGAGGATGAACTCACCTCGGTGGATTCACGAGGGCAAAACGAAAGACACGATCTTTTTGAGTGAATCGTTGGAGAGGTTTTCCTTTTAGTTTCGTTCAAAATCTCTCACCCTTTGCACACAGCCATCGCTCGGTCGCACAACGCCGCCCGATCACACCACTAGTCGCACACCGTGTCAGGGTTCAAATCTCACCCTTTGTTCTTTTTAGTGGGTTGGGTTTGTTGGGATTTTAGTATGCAAAATCCATAAATTGTGAATGAGAAGCGTGAATGGAAATAGTCTCACATTGGATATAAGTTGTTATGAGAGATGGTTTATTTAGATGAGCCTCTTAAATGGGTTTGGGCTCCAAGGGGTACCTCACTTTTGTGGAAGGAAGAGCATCTATGCCAAGCTAGGTTTGTCCCCTACGCTCATGCGCCGCCGCCATCCATCCGGTCTGTTCTGACCAGGTCCATTCCATCGATTTTTATTTTTTCCTGAAACAGACACGTTTTGTTAGAAATTATTTATTAATTTATTTTGGACAAACAAACATGTCTGTTCGTGAGGTTCGGTTCGGTTTACCCGAACAAAAACCGCTTCGGTTCAAGCGAGCCTTCTTTGCTCGCGACTGTTCATGAACCGAATGGAAACCACTTCGGTTCAAGAGACCCTTCATTGCTAGCGACTTTTCATTTTCGCCATCTATAATCGAACTATTCTGTTCGGTCTTGTGACTCTTTGTGGCATGTTTACTCTCGCGAGACTCTTTTCCTGACACACTCTAGACATTTTCATTTTTTCATTCGCACGGCATTCTACTGCATTTTCTTCATCATTGTCATTTATGTGATTATTCTGCGAAGTTGTATACGAACATTTCCTTTGAAGAAGTATCACTTCTTTGGAAAGGCAATTCGTTCTATCCTGGGAGACAATTGTTTAACAACCTTGGGTACCGATAAAGGGAACAAATTTTCTTGAGGACACAACGTGAATTCGTTGGGCTCGGATCATTCGTCGACATTCGGATTACTTGTTAGAACGTGATTTCAGTTTTGTCGAACAACTTTATTTTGCATATACAAGCACTATTACGTGTCTACAATCTTAAGACAATTTTTATCGCGTTTGTATAATTGCAATTCTCAATCATTTCTTTTTTCGTATAAAAAATGGCTACAACATTAATGATGCCTATTGCGTCTGTTCCAACTTATGGAGAGAAGCCAGAAAAGTTCAATGGGGTTGACTTCAAGAGATGGCAATAGAAGATGTTGTTCTATCTCACCACTTTGAACTTGGCAAGGTTCCTCATGGAGGATGCTCCGAAGTTGGATGAAGGAGAGACAAACAAGGAAAAGGGTGCCGCTGTAGATGCATGGAAGCATTCTGACTTCCTGTGTCACAATTATATCCTCAATGGTTTGGACAATTCCCTCTACAACGTTTATAGTCCACTAAAAATAGCTAAGGAGTTGTGGGAAAGTTTGGACAAGAAATACAAAACGGAAGATGTTGGGTTAAAGAAATTCATCATCGGCAAATTTCTGGACTTCAAGATGGTAGATTCTAAAACCGTCTTAAGTCAAGTTCAAGAACTTCAAGTGATCATGCATGACATTCATGCTGAAGGTATGATGATCATTGAATCATTTCAAGTGGCTGCTTTCATTGAAAGTTACCACCGTCTTAGAAAGATTTCAAGAATTATCTCAAACACAAGAGAAAGGAATTATCACTTGAAGACTTAATTGTTCAATTGAGAATAGAGGAAGACAATAGGAATTCCGAGAAGAAAGTTGACAGCAATATGGCGATCTCAAGGGCCAACGTTCTTGAAGAAGGATAAAAAACCAACAAGAAGAGGAAAAACCATGGATAGGGATCCACCCAAGACTTGAAAAAATTCATTGGCAAATGCTACAATTGTGGAAAGTTTGGATATCGTGCCAAAGACTATAGAGCCAAGAAAAGAAAGATGACCCAGGTGAATGTGGTGGAACAAATTTTCAATGGTGTTGATGATATCAATCTTACTACTATGATATCCGAGTGCAACATGATGGAAAATCCCAAAGAATGGTGGATTGATACTGAAGCAACTCGTCATATATGTGCTAATAATCTATGTTCTCATCATACACGTCTATGAAAGGTGATGAAAAACTCTACATGGATAATTCATCAACCTCTAAGGTTGAAGGTGTTGGAAATGTTGCTTTGAAGATGACATCTGGGAAAGTTGTAACATTAAACAATATTCTACAAGTGCCAGACATACACACGAATTTAGTGTCCGGATCTCTTCTTAACAAGAATGGTTTCAAGTTGGTGTTTGTATATGATAAGTTTGTATTCTCCAAAAATGAGATATATATAGGAAAAGGTTATCTTAGTGATGGTCTATTCAAGTTGATTGTAATGACTATTGTACCCAATGATATTATGAATAAAGTTGTTTCTGCTTATGTGCTTGAGTCTCCTAATTTATGGCATGCTAGACTAGGACATGTTAATTATAAGTCAATAAAGAAATTAATGAATACGGGGTTATTGCCAAAATTCGATTGTACAAGTGAAAAATGCCAAGTGTATGTTGAATCAAAATTTTCTAAGCCTCCTTTTCATTTTATAGATAATAGAATCACAGAACCTTTAGATTTAATGCACACAGACAATTGTGATTTAAAAGCAATACCATCAAGAGATGGTAAGAAGTATTTTATAACGTTTATAGATAATTGCTCGAGGTATTGTTATGTTTATTTGCTTAGTAACAAATATGAGGTTGTGAATGATTTTAGAACTTATAAGTCCAAAGTTGAAACTCAGTTTAATAAGAAAATTAAGATGATAAGAAGTGATAGAGGAGGTGAATATGAATTTCCTTTTCAAGAAATTTGTTTTGAGTTTGGTATGATTCACCAAATTACTCCTCCTTATGCGCCACAAACTAATGGAGTAGCGGAAAGGAAAAACCGGTCTTTAAAGGAAATAATAAATGCATTGTTGAATAGTTCCGATTTACCACAGAATTTGTGAGAGGAAGCTGTTTTGACAGCGAATTTTATTTTGAATAAAGTACCCCACAGAAAGACATAGCAAACTCCTTACGAGAAATGGAAAGGCAGAATGCCTAATTTGAAATATCTTAAAGTGTAGGGGTGTTTAGCTAAGGTTGCGATTCCTAAACCTAGAAAAGTTAAAAGAGGACCAAAAATCGTTGATTGTGTCTTTATTGGATATGCTATTAATAGTAATGCATATCGATTTCTTGTTCATAAGTCTAAGGTCCTTGATATACATATTAGTACGATTATTGAGTCAAGGGACGCTTCGTTCTTTGAAAATATATTTCCGTATAACATAATATATGAGCCAATTAACAATAATAAGAGGCCTTGGAATACTAAACCTAAAAGCGATCCTATAGAGGATGAACCTAGACGTGGTAAAAGACAAGAACTTCTAAGTCCTTTGGAAATGATTTCCTAACATATTTGTTAGAGAATGAGCTTCGAACCTTTAAAAAGGCTGTGACATCTCTAGAAGCCTCGTTCTAGAAAGAAGCTATCAATAGTGAAGTTGAATCCATCTTATCAAACCATACATGGAAATTGGTTAACCTTCCTTCTGGTAATAAACCACTACAATGTAAGTGGATTTTCAAGAGGAAAATGAAAGCAGATGGTACTATTGATAAATATAAAGCTAGGCTTATGGTAAAATGATACAAGCAACGAGAATGCCTTGATTATTTTGACACTTATTCAGCTGTTACTAGAATTACATCAATAAGGATGCTAATTGCCATAGCAGCGGTGTATAGGCTTGAAATCCATCAAATGGATGTCAAAACGGCTTTCTTAAATGGGGATTTGGAAGAAGAAATATATTTGGAACAATCCGAAGAGTTCATTATTTCAGGACAAGAGAAGAAAGTATGTCGGCTTATCAAGTCACTTTATAGATTGAAACAAACACCAAAATAATGGCATGCTAAATTCGACCAAGTAATGTTATCGAATAGTTTTAAGATTAATGAGTGTGATAAATGTGTATATGTTAAGAACACTCATAATGATTTTGCTATTTTGTACTTGTATGTAGATGACATGCTTATAATGGGTAGAGATAGTGAGGTTGTTAATATGACCAAACGAATTCTTATAAGTAAATTTGATATGAAAGATATGGAGGTTGCAGATGTTATTTTAGGAATTAAAATCCATAAGACATCTAGAGGATTATCTCTATCACAGTCTCATTATATTGAGACGATTCTTGGAAAGTGCAAGAATCTAGACATTGTACCAATAAAGACTCCGATAAATGTTAATTTACATCTTTTAAAAAATACTGGTGAAAGCAAAACTCAAAATGAGTATGCTAGTATATTAGGCAGTCTAATGTATGTAATGAACTGTACTAGGCTAGACATAGCTTGTGCTGTGAGCAAACTAAGTCGATTTACAATTAGTCCAAATGAAAATCATTGGAAAGCTATGAGATGTGTATTGAGCTATTTGAAACACACTCAAAATTATGCTTTGCACTACACAGAGTATCCAGTGGTACTTGAAGGATACTGTGATGCAAATTGGATAACTGGCACAAGAGACACAAAATCCACAAGTGGGTATATGTTTATACTTGGTGGGGGAGTAGTGTCTTAGAAGTCATCCAAACAAACTTGTATTGCAAGGTCTACTGTAGAAGCAGAATTTATTGCTTTTGATAAGGCCGGTGAGGAAGCTGAGTTGCTTCGAAATTTCTTAGAATATATTCCTAATTGGTCTAAACCAATGCCAGCTGTGTGTATTCATTGTGATAGTTAAACGGCGATAGGTAGGGCAAGGAATGTCATGTATAACGGAAACTCCTGACATATACGTTAAAGACACGATACTGTAAGATAACTACTCTCTAGTAAAATTATCACGATTGACAATGTGAAGTCAAAAGATAATGTTGCGAATTCATTAACAAAAGGTCTAACTAGAGAGTTGGTCGTAAAAACATTAAGGGGAATGGGTTTAAAGCCTATAAAATAAGTCATCATAGCAGAAACCCTACCTAGTTGACTGGAGATCCCAAGATCTAGGTTCAAATGGACAATCAAGTTATGCAGGTGGAGTAATGTACTATTAACTCTTACTCATTCCAGTATGGAGATAATACTAATATGTGGAGGTTAAGTGTAAGCTTTTAATGATTCTGATTTGGGTATGTGATATACCACACAATCAGAAATCACCTATGTGAGTGTGAAGTGAGGACTGCTTCTATGAAGAATTTGAAAGGCCAAATTCTTCAAAGCACTCATGAAACCATGTGGTGTTCACGGCCAAAACGAACATAATAGTGAGAACCAACTTTGATTGAGAGATAATTATGTGATTTATATTATCTTGACTTACACCGAAAGTCGACAGTTCAAAGACATCAAGTTTATTGATTGACCGAGTAAGTTCGATAGGTCTCACTAGGGAAAGTTCAAAGTCTCAGACTACTTATCCCAATGCAACGTTCTCTCATGGAATAATCACACATTGCATCTCATGCATACACGAAGAGTCATGATATCTGAACTTCTCATTCATGCAGGAGATTGTTGGGATTTTAGTATTCAAAATCCATAAATTGTGAATGAGAAGTGTGGATGGAAATAGTCTCACATTGGATAGAAGTTGTGATGGGAGATGGTTTATTTAGATGAGTCTCTCAAATGGATTTAGACTCCAAGGGGTACCCCACTTTTGTGAAAGGGAGAGGACCCATGCCAAGCTAGGTTAGTCCCCTGTGCGCGCGCCGCTGCCGCCGTTCGGCCGACCGGCTTGGCTCGAACCGGGTCCATTCCCTCAATTTTTATTTTTTCCCAAAACAGACACGTTTTGTTAGAAATTATTTATTTATTTATTTTGGACAAATAAACATGTATGTTCGTGAGGTTCAATTCGCCCGAACGAAAACCACTTCGGTTCAAGCAAGCCTTCTTTGCTTGTGACTGTTCACAAACCGAATGGAAACCACTTCAATTCAAGAGACTATTCATTGCTTGCGACTCTTCATTTTCGCCATCTATAATCGAACTGTTCTGTTCGGTCTTGTGACTATTCGTGGCATTTTTATTCCCGCAAGACTTTTTTCCCGATGCACTCTAGACATTTTCATTTTTTTTTCTTCACACGGCATTCTGCTACATTTTCTTCATCATTGTCATTTGTGTGATTATTCTGCAAAGTTGCGTTTGAACATTTCCTTTGAAGAAATACCGCTTCTTTGGAAAGGTGATCCGTTCTATCTTGGGAGACAATTGTTTAACAACCTTGGGTACTGATAGAGGGAACAAATTGTCTTAAGAACACAATGTGAATTCGTTGGGTTCAGATCATTCGTCGACATTCGGATTACTCGTCAAAACGTGATTTCAGGTTTGTCGAATAACTTTGTTTTGCATTTACAAGCACTATTACGTGTCTACAGGGTTTGGGTTTGGGCAAGAGAAAAACGTAAGGTTGGATTTTTAATAAATTGCCTTTACGTTTTATTTATAATTTTTTTGGACAAAATTACCCTTGTTTTGGCCACCAGAAAGTCACATGCTCGCCGGCCAATGAGCTCAAGCCCTTATTTGACACTGATTTAGGCACTTTAGGCCCTTATTTGAAACAATATCCACTCTAATCCCCTTTTTACCCCACTTCAAGCCCTTATTTGAAATTTTTCCTATGGATAAGTGTACTGTAAGTCCTAAAATTTGTCACGAAAGTGCAATTAAGTTTTAAAACTTTCAAAAAGTGCAATCAAGTCCTAAAACTTGTCATAAAAGTGCAACTGAGTCCTCAAACTTTTAAAAAGTGCAATCAAGTCCTAAAACTTATCAAGTTGGTACAATCAAGTCATATTTCTTCCGTTAACTCCGTCCAACTTGACACACAGAAAATGCTATAAGATTGATTGCACAAACTTGATAAGTTTTAGAACTTGATTGCACTTTTTAAAAGCTGAATAACTTAGTTGCATATTTGTGACAAGTTTTAGGACTTGATTGCACTTTTTGAAAGTTTTAGGACTCAATTATACTTTTGTGATAAGTTTTAGGACTTCTAATACACTTATCCACTAATAATAAGATAAAACCTTATGTGATCTCCTTTCTTCATTATGGATAATTCTAGGCCTTAATGTTGATGAATCGAAGGGTAGGAGGAAGCTATGAGAGATTCGTTTTGCATATTTCCTTGACTTTAGGTTCAATTCCAATTATGTCCTGTACCTTTTTTTTATCTAAAAAAAATATCAACTTTCACAATAATCCCAAATTTGCCCCACATCCAAAACTCTAGCCCTAATGTTAATTATTTTGAAGAAACTAGTGTCGATTTTTTTACGGGTTAGATTTGAAACTTTAGTAAAAGTTTTTGATTTTTTTTAGACAAGAAAAGTTAGGGACAGCATTAAGATTAAAGCTGAAGTTGGGATTTTTTTGGGAATTAAGCCCTTCTTTTTTTGTGAAAAGATAATAATATTATTGTCGAGGTCGCACTCCACCTCATTCTTTTGCCACGTTAATTAAGCAACGTCAGGAAAATTTCATTTAAACTTACTAATAACAGATTAGGGAAGAAGCGAATTTCATCAATTAAATAAGTTAAAGGTATTTGATTACAAATCGATCGCCCAAAACTTAAGCCAAGCATATCTTCGCCTTGAAAAAGAAAGAGGAGGTGTTTTATTGCTTCAAATTTACAGGAAGCTCCAGCAAATAAATTCTTCCACCAATGAAAAAGCAATCGGTATTCCATCGTCTAGGAAAATATACAAAGTATTGATATTAAATTAATCCCCAAGGAAGAGAAGAAGAGTCTCTCGACCTCCTACTCCTCCTCCTTCATCAACGTTCAACCGTAGCCGAGGTCGACGAGGAGACGGTCCGGCGCCGTTCGGTGTCGGCACGTGAATCGAAGAACAAGACCTGCCATATCTCGGCGAACGCCTCCACGATGACGCCGTGGTACTGCCGCGAGTTGAGCGACAGGAAGCATTGCAGGAGCTGCTCCAGGTCCCCGGCCCCGAACATCCGCTTCTCCACTATCATCTCCGCCATCGATCTCTTGAAGTCCTCCAGCGGATTCTCGGATCTCTTCACCACCGCCACGCTCTCCCCCATCACCACGCCGCTCCTCTTCTCCCCCACCGCCTCCTCTCGGCCCCTGCTGGTGTAGCGCCTCAGCCTCCTGATTCTGTTCTCGTCGGTGTCGGTGTCCTCGTCTTGAGGGGATTTTTTCTTTTCCTTCGACGCCTGATTGTCCGGTGGGTATCTCGTGGTGGTGCGGTAGTATTCGGGTAACGTGTCGCTCGAAAAGCTTATGGAAGTCGACAGCAATGCGTCAGTCTCGTCCTCCTCGTCCCCGTTGTTTTCGCTGCCGCTCTCCAAGCTGAACAACCCGCTGTCGCTGGATGCGACGCTCCTCCCGACGACCGACGCCGTCGTTCTGCCTTTAGCCTGGCCCTGGCTCTTCTTCTGCTTCATCCTACGGTCCCCCTGCCTCACCAGGACCGGCGACGTCGTCTCCACGTCGCCCTCGTCGAATATCGAACCTCCGCATATCTTCCGACGAGGCCTGGGATGGCTCCGGCTCTGGCTCCGGCTCCGTCTTGAGACTACGTGCCAACGTCCGTCCTTCTGCCACGTGTACTCGGACGGGGACTCGGCGCCGGCGGAGGACCTGCAGCGGACGGAGGCGACGTGGCGGGCGATGAAGGAGTCGTCGGGGGTCGACGGAGGCGGGGCGGGTAAGCTGGTGAAGCTGACGTCGAGGGGATTGGGGTTGGCGGGGAACAGCCAGTGAGCCGCCGCCCTCGACGGGTGCTGCGGGTAAGCCGGGGGTGGTTCGGAGCGACAGATTTGGAGGACGCGGGAGAGTCTGAGCTTGAAGCGCTTGGCCATGGAGGGTTGTTGCGGAGAGAATGAAAGCGAAGGCGAAGGCGAAGGCGAAGGTGAAGCGATTGGGTTGACGGATTTACGCTTGTGTTTGAGCTGGAGATTATCCAAACTTCATACATATATAGAGATAGAAGATGTAGAGGCCGGCCATATCTCGCTCGTTACAATGAAAAAAGAACAGAAAACAATAGGACCCCACGCGCGCTTGAAGCCCCGACCAAATCCAAAAAAATGGTGAAAGTTACGTGGAATTTCTCAGCCGGTCTGGAGGACAGAATACTGTGAATTATGTTATTATTTAGTATATGGATGACGATGTGACGATTCATACCGACACTAAAATAGTTACTTGGGTATACATTGAACTTATAAAAGTCGGACTCCAGACCGACCGGTACATGCGACATTGGATGTCCTCATCGAGCTACGGGCGTACATCAACGACAACAGACAATAACCAAAAGGGTCTGTATGGACTCGATCAACGGAGATCAACATGATGAGGTCATTGACGGCGTTGATTCTACACGCTAAATGACTATGATTATGTAGGTAATGCATGGAACGAAGATATGTAAGATTTTTCTGGCGGTACGAAACATGCAATCATCCAAGATTCACGTACCACGAGCTCAACAAGATGAGATGTTACGAGGTCGAGTCTCTCTTTTTGCTTAACGATAGGCCTGCGCGGGTGAGAACCGAGAACTGCTCGCTTAGTGAATAGGCCGTTGCTATTCCGGGGGCCATCGAAGTGACAATTAATAGACACGCGTCAGGTTTTCACCGGTCACAAGGCTCAATCGGGAAAGACGTATCGACCAAAAAGACCATTCACCTTCAAGGTGAGGATGGAAACCCTAGAATGACATTTCACCGCAAATCAAGATGAACCCTATAATGGAGGTCGACTAGGCGACAGTAGAAGATGAGCGTGCATGGTCCAAGATAATCTCCAAAACACTCCATATCTAAATACATATTTTATTATATAGTCTGTAAAGATAAGCTGCTTTTGTTTGTTGGACGCTTAGAACGTCATTTTCTATCAGCCTCGCAAATTATAAAAAAACTATTTATTTTTGGGGGGCCAGATCAGAAATTTAAATTGGGGGGGGGGGGGGGGGGGACATGTTTAAAAAGGTCAAGCTCAGGCCTGTCCTCGAATGGCGAGAAGATGTTGAAATAGTCTCCACAATTTTTTTGTCAAAATTGTCTTGATATGTGAACGAGAAAAGGATGGATTTGAAACGATCCTCTCCTCTGCTCTCCAGCCTCTCTGTATTCTCTGCGCTGGAAGAAAGTCTTCCTTTGCTTTTTGGTCTTTGCCAGCTTTCTTTTTTGTGTTTTTTATTCATATTCTTGATGTTTTGCACGTGTACACACGAACGGACACTCTGTTCTGCGCAGTGATTGCAAGATCTCGACACGATCGACCATGGAGGAATGGTTCTCAAGGCCAATGTTTCAAAGGTACAAGATAATTAACTTTAATCACCAAAGTCGGCAAAGTTTCTGAATGTTAGAATACTGTCAGAATATTCCAAGCTTTTTGTCGGATTGTATCATATTGTAATTGATTCTGTAAGTTTTGCTATTTCTTAGGCTAGTTAGTTTTCTTGTTAGTTTACTTCGTTTCCTTGTACATATTATTTGAGTATAAATGAACTTAATTGTAACACATTATTATTTGAAGTGATGTCAATTTTTTCCTATTATCTTAACTTGCTATAAGAGCCAAAACTATTGGCGTTGGAGTTCGTGCAAAGTCATTAGTTGTTCCCCTCGTTGAGTCTTGCTATACGCCACATATGGGTCTACAAGATCAAAACAAACTCCGATTTATCTATTTTACAAAGTACGGGTTGTATCAACATGACAATGGAATTTATCTCAGATGGATGACAAAAATGCATCCTTAAACAGTGATCTTACTGGGGAACTTCATATGCATCCTCCTCTTCGCTATGATTGTCCTCTTGGTAGTCTTCATATCCAAAGGTCCTTTAATGGATTGGCATGGACACCACACGGCACTATTGTTGAGCGATATGGATTTCAATCCAACACTCATGATCAAGCATTATTTGCTCTTCATAACGATCAAAGGTGTTCCGTTGCTTCTGCTTTATGTAGATGATATCATTACAAGAAATGACATCGCGAAAATGATAGATCCAATCAATATCTTGTTGTCATTTTGAGACGAAAGATTTGGGCTTGCTTTCGAGCATCGAAGTTTCCTCTAGCTCAAATGATTAGTATCTCGCTGAAGCCAAATATGCCTTAGATCTTACCTCTCGAGTAGGACGAAATAGAAACTTCTACTCCACTTGAACCTAATGCCAAGGTGGACCTTTTTCATGGCACCTCGTTTTGAGACGCTACAATCCATCAATAGTCAGTAGGCGGTTTTGTATTTATCACTATTATTTGTCCGACATTGCTTTTGCGGTTCATATTGTGAGTAGGTTTATGTTTGCTTTGTGTTCTATTCTCCATGTTGTCGTGCTACATATTCTGCCTTACATCAAGCCATCAAGGGGACTCTATTTTATAGTGTTTCACTATCCTTCTAACTTTCAATCTATAGTTACATGCCGACTCAGATGCAGACTATTCTGGGGACGTCAATGATCGCAATCCGACAATATGGTTTTGTGTCTTTCTTGGCAATTCTTCGATCTCTGGCCATAGTAATGAGCAAAACTTTAACTCATGATTGAGCCCTTAACCCAAAGCCGTCATTCAAATTGACCGCAGTGTAGTTTTTCATGAGTGCACTAAACATATTGAGAACAAGCGTCACTTTACCTGACAATATCTTCGAGGAACTATTGAATTTTGCGCATGTCTTTTTTACTGACCAAGCCTCATGGTCTTAATAAAGGCTTTCTCTTTCACAACTCCAATTGGTTTCGCTGTAACCATGTTTGAGGGGGATCTTATACCATTGTCAAAATATTTCGAGCTTGTGTCGGATTTTTTGAGATTATAATTGATTATGTAATTTTGGTTATTTCCTAGGCTAGCTAGTTTTTTTTTGTTAGATTATATCTATTCCTGCGCATATTCTTCGGCATGAAGACCCCATCATCGAAATGCATTATTGATTCGAGTACTGTACAACCCTTTCTTGTATCTACTCTAACATTGAGAATTGGACCATGGAAACGAAAATAATGCCCCATGCGGCTTACTACTTGAATTTTTCACTCAACTCGAACTCAGTCCACGGCAAACCTATACCCATCCTTCGAGATTGATCTGCTTGACATGACTCAATCACGTGAATTGAGTGCAATCACGACACAAGCACGAGTAGGCTAGAACTAGAGCTTGAATTTTTTTTTTTTGGTAAGTAGAGCTTGAATTCGGGTTCTCAAAGTACAACAAAATTGATGAATGATGCTATCTTAACGTGAAGTTTTTGTCTGACGGTATGAGCAGTTACAGCAAGTGCACTCTTCGTAAAATGATGATATGATTTTCAAATACAAACGGATGGTCTAGGAAGATTTAATTGCCGAAATCGTCTTGCTTACAACTTCGTGCAATGAACCTCATGAGCTACCAACAGAAGTCGGTACAATTATTAACCTGTGATGTGTTAACTGTTCCCAATACAGTACACCCCCCCCCTTCCCAACCCAGGAATCTCTTAGGTAATTTTTGCTGAATAATTATATAAATGATCTCTAAATTTTAATTTAATATATGATATTATTTATAAAATTTTAATTTATTTTAATGTGATTATCGAACGTTTATTTACTTTGCAATGTCGTCTCTGAACTTTTAAATTATATAATATGATTTATGAACTTTTCGTACATATTCAATCCAGTCTCCGAATTTATGAAAATATTTAATATTTCCATAAAATTAAATTAATGAAAGAATTATCTTGAATATTTTTATATAATTCGAAAATTAAATTAAATATGTACTAAAAATTTAAAAATTAATTTAAATATGTATTAAAAGTGAGTCAAACTTAAGGTTACGTTTGTTTCATTTTTTCTGCACTTTGCCACACGTGTTCGTGTCTTCTTCTGATTTTCATCCTGTTCGTGACGCACCACCACCTCGCATGCACAACACGACACGAAATGGTCTAGTGACCCGACAGCCCGTCACATGTCCCCCCATCTGACACGTGGACGAGTGGCCATCTTTTTAGGGGTTCTTACAGTGAACATTAATTATATCTGGCCCCGGTGGAACGACGCGCTTTGACTTCTTGACCCCCCCTTTGCCCCAGAGAGTATCCGTCGCTAATTGGAGCAAGTATTTTGTCGTTACATTCACACGTTAAAATGATCTTTTCGAAAAGAGAACTGCAAGACATGATTAAAAAACATATTACTAAATCTCTCTTATTAAACGACGTAACCTTTTTATAGAGTGTTGATAATTTAATGTAGGATTAATACCATAAAAGCTCAAAATTGATACATATATAATAAATTTATCATAAATTAATTTTTTAATAAAAAATATCAAACCGATACGTGTGTGATAAATTTACGTGAAACTAATTTTTTTACCACAAAAAATCTCGAACCGATATATTTATGATAAATTTGCCCTTCGTTAGTTTTCATTAAATTGATTAATATTACGAAAAATCACAAAATGATAAACCTGTGATAAATAGAAGATAAAACCTTAAATTGATACACTTGTCAACTGTCACATATCATTCAACTTAGTAATTTGACAGTAGAATTTAATGGAAACTAACGAAAGACAAATTTATCACAGGTGTATCAGTTTGGAATTTTTTATTGTCAAAAAATTAGTTTAGAGTAAATTTATAATATATATTAATATGGATTTTTTGTAATATTAATCCTTTAATATATTAGTCCCAGTTGTTTCAACACTCAACAAAAAACCATTAGATCTTTTAATAATATTGTCTTAGTAAGACTTTTTAGTATTTCCAGCATGGGTTCACATTGTAACCACGTAGGATTATCATATGTAGTGTGCCTTGGTAATTAATACTTAAAACTATTAGGCAAAATTACATAAAACCAGTGAACTTGGACGTATTATACTTTTGCCTACAAACTTTCAACCTAGTACACAATAACCCTTTAAAACCGTCATTTTGTTACGGCCATTAACCCCTATTAAATCTTTTTTCCGTTAGCACGTGCAATGCATGTGACTCTTAAGGTGTAACTGTAAATTTTCATCTCATTTTTCAAAGAGAAAAACCCTTTTGTCCTTAACTATCGTTAAAAAAATGGAAAATTTTGAAATGGATAAAAAAAAATTCAATAAAATTACTAAGGTTAATACCACGAAAAATTTCAAACTAGTACATGTATGACAAATTTACCCCCAAATTAATTTATTGACTACCAAAACTCCTAAACTGTTATATATGTTTCTTCCGTTAGCTTTTGTTAAATTTTACCGTCAAATTGCTAAGTTAGGTAACACATTGTCGGGTTGCGCTAATTCAGTCCCGGAGTGCGCTAGGAGGTACTTTCGTTCATCGCGAATGGTAGGATGTCTTATTACTAATAAACGAGGGTCTCTCCCTGACCATTTCTCACGAGACAGCAGATACTTATTTTCTAATAATTTGTTTAGCCTATGTTTCATTTTAGAGTCACCACTAATCCTTAATAGTTGAGTAGAAAACCTAATTGAGGTAGCGGAGAACCATCCTGATTTTTGCGAACAAGAGATTTCACCACTAATCCTTAATGGTTACTTTGCTTTTAGAACTTGGTGTTTTAGTTCCGCACTATTTTATCCAGATTTTTGAAATCACCTACTCACCCCCTTTTATGTGATATTGTTAGCTAACATTATCTACGTCCCTCAGCTGCATGAGTTGCTGTGTTGCAACGATCACGAAGGCTAGCTATGAGGCCCTCTCGACTGCATAACCCGATCGATCCCTGATCCTTGACCATTATTATTGCTTCTGTAGATTTTCAGGAAGAAAGAGTTCGATTCAAATGGGTCACTCTCTCTCCAGTGTTTGAGTAGTGATATATAAAGGTAGTTTTGGTAATGGCTTTTTTTTTCACCTTTTTTTTTTGGCAATGGCTTAACTAGTACATATATGGAGCTAAATTCAGACCATCAGAGGTGAAGTTCATCTCGTTAAATAAGAATTGCAATTCTGGTGGTTTCATATATGTGATTTGGATAAGAGGAAAAAAAATTGCATTTCTTATAAAACGAGACAAATGGTTATGAGAGGCTTTATTTTATGAAAATGTTGGTTGAATATGGGAAACGAAGTACTTCATAAACTCATTCTATGGAGATAAATGTTTTTTTGTTTTTGCCGGATTAGACGTGAACTTCTACAATTTATTGAAATTGATTTGATTTCAATGTTGGCTTGTGGATATATTTTCCAATTGGTGGACATGAGATGGTGGATGTACTTACCTCAAAGAGACAAAAGCAAAAAAATTTTACCTCAAAGATATTCATGTTCCTTTCGGTGTAGAAAAAAACTGTTGTCTTATCAACCTTGTCTCTACACACTTGTTTTTTAAAATACATATGATAAAAAAAAATACCTGTGATCGGTCCATATTTTGTTTATATATATTAAATTCTTGCTGGTTGGAATTATCCTTTAAAATATTGTGCATCATCATTTTATTTTATCAAGCCACATCTCTCTCTCGTGTCGACCCGTTTGGGATTTCATGTGGCCATCGAAAATAGGAAAAATTACCAAAATAGTCTTGAACCTATTGCAATTGTGCCAATTTAGTTCTAAACCTTTTTTTTATACCAATTCAATCCTAAACCTTTTGCATTTGTGTCAATTCAGTCCGTCTGGCTAATTTTGGCCAACCGGCTCTGATGTGGACGTCGGTCGGCCAACTAACACTAATGTGACAATTTTTAAATAATTTTTTTCATTTTTTTCCTTTATATTTTTGTTTTCCTTTCCTTCTTCCCCCTAGCTAGTGGCCGGACTGGCCAAGGGGACCTCACTAGCCACTGGTAAAGCTCACCCTCGCCAGCACTAGCGACGGTGAGGGTGGAGCTCGCCATGGCTAGGCAAGCTTTGACCTCGCCCATAGCCATGGCAAGCTCCGTCCTTGCTGTTGCTGGGCGAGGCTAGCCATGGCTGGGCAAGCTCGACCTTACCCAGATCTGGCAAGGTCGAGCCTCGCCATTGTTGTGGGCGAGGTTGAGCTCACCCAGCCATGGTGAGCTCTGCCCTCGCCGTCATTAGGCAAGGCTTGCCATGGCTATGCGAGATTGACCTCGCCTAGTGTCGGTGAGGCATCGCCGACCCTAGCCCCCGGCCTGTCATAAGGAAAGAAAAAAATAGGGGAAAACACTACAAAAAATCTTAAGTTATGTCACTTGTGATAAATTTACTATGAACTTTTTTTTGTGATACAAAAAATCTCAAACTATGTCACTTGTGATAAATTTATTTTAAGCTTTTTTTATGATACGAAAAATCTTAAATTATGTCATTTGTGACACATTTACCCCACAATACTTTGACCATAGGCATTTTCATCTTTTTCCTTTTTTTTCTTTTTTTTTCTTTTCTTCTCTCTCTTCCCTTTCCGGCCATGGTGAAGGGAAGCCAACGAGGGCTGCCTTTGCTAGATCCGGCGAAGGTGACCCTCGAGGCGTCTCCAGCGTTGGGCGAGAGTCACCCTTGCTTGGGCGAGCGAGGGCAACCCTCGCCTAAGTCAGGCGAAGTTGCCCTCGCTAGATCCGGCGTTGGGCGAGGGTTGCCTGACGCCGGCGAGGGTCGCCCAAGCTGGATCCTGCGAAGGCAGCCCTCGCCGGCTTTCCTCCGCCATGGCCGGCGGAGGGAAGAGAGAGAAGAAAATAAAAAAAATAAAAGAAAAAGAAAAAAAATAAAAAAAAATACGAAAATGCCCATGGCCAAAGTATTGTATGGTAAATATATCACAAGTGGCATAATTTCAGATTTTTTGTGTAAAAAAAGTTCAAGGTAAATTTATCACAAGTGACATAGTTTGGGATTTTTTTGTGGTATTTTTCCAAAAAATAGAAAGGAATAAATGTTGACACTTAATTTTTAGCTATTTTTTTAATTTATAAAAAATTTTAAAATTAGGTCTAGGAATCTTGGCCAAGCCTAGAAACCTATTTCTGAACCAAAAAATAATTTTTAGCATTTTTCTGCATTTCTTTTAGTTAAAATAGGTGAGAAAATCAAGAAAAATAGCAAATGGAATCCGAAAATTCCATAAAAATAGTCATTAGTCTTATTTTAAATCCAATTTCATGAATACATTGTCAATTTTGAAAAATCCCAATTGGGTATATACTTTTCCCCAAAATTGGACAAAATTGAACTCGAATTAAACCAAAAAATGCAATTAAATTTTTTCTAGTCATTTTTAAGTCATAGTGTCTTCACAACAAATGATTCTGGGATCTTGAATTACATAATGATCAGTCCAATTGTACAATTTGACATAAAAATAAAAAAATCCCCAAAATTCGATTGAAAATTAAGAATTTTGAACCCAAATTGGGAATCGTGCCCAATATGAAATTGTCGAAATATGAGACCATCATTTCTAGGATTAATCAGATGTGGGTAATTCAATTTTGGAATAAATTTTTCCTAATCAGGTCATTAGGACATCAAATTGAACCAAAATCTATTAACCCAAACACAAAAATGAGAAAATCTTGGACTCAATTATAATAAAAATTGGGAAAATTATATATTTGGGTTTTGAATATGATGAGAAATTCAATTTTGGGGTTAAATTTGGAAAATTGAGCCAAAATCGGGTCGAATTTGACAATTTAGACCAACCCGGGTCTGTTGGGTCAACCGGGTCAACCCGATCCGACCCGAGTTACTCATCTTCTTCACCCGACTTGCTCAAAACGCACTAAACCTAGAAAAAACCAACTCGTGCCCGAAACTTTGTTGACTTAGTGTGGGAAATTTAGCACGTTTTAATTGAATTGGCCAGCTGGAAAATATCCCGCTCGCACTAGATAATCATTCTAACTAATTGGAAGTCAGTGGAACGAACTTCAGGCGGGAAAAAATCCATCAAAAAAAAGGAAAAAAAAATTGAACATGGGGAGGGAACCTGTTCCAGGAAATGACTGAGAGAGAGGAGAGAGAGTGTCGCGACCCTAAAATTTTTTTTTTCATTTTTTTGGTTAATGGATTATTAAGACTAATCTTAACTCATCTTAACTCAGACCCTCCCAAGTCCTACCAATTCGCAACTTAGGGTTTAAGTTTTTAACGTGCAAATATCTTCATGCTCGGAGTCGTCACTAATCAATTTATGGTAGGCTGATTAGGAACCTAAATAAAACATAGGGAGATATGTTTTATTCCTACGAACCAGAGATTCTAAGCCTGGGGACTTGATTACGCTAGATCTAGTCTAACGCCCTTTCGGTACCTTTTCTTTTCAAAAATATTTTGGCACGCAGTTTGGATCCATTTTAACTTAGTCACTAACATGTGAGATGTTCATGCGGGTGCGCAAACCACCAATTTAACACCCAATAATCAAAGCATTAAATAAATTACAAGCTTAGAAGAACAACTTACCTTGAACCAACGCAAGCATCTGCATTGTTAGCTAGAAAATCACATCAAACACCCTAATATGATTTCTAGTTAACAAATAATCACTCAATTTCTTTTTTTGGATTTTCACTTTATTTAAATGAAATCTAGCCTAGATGCAATGACGTGCAAAAATATGACATGCAAATTAATGCAACCTAGCATACAATCTATATGACACGTGACGACGTAACCTAATTCTAATGACGTGCAATGATATATTTTTGGTATTTTTCTTTATGAAATTCGGAATAAAAAACATGCCTAAATTATCATGCAAACTAATGACTTCTATTTTTGGTATTTTCTGTTTAAAATTCGGAATAGAAAACATGCCTAAATTATCATGCAAACTAATGACTTCTATTTTTGGTATTTTCTATTTAAAATTCGAAATTCAAAAATACCTAAGTTAACATGCAATCTATGATGACTTGATCTACCCTAGAATGATTTCTTTTTGGGATTTTTTTTGATTAAAAATTCGGAATTATTAATTACTTAAATTAAAATACAATCTCCTAGTAAAACATGAAACAATTCACCATTTTTTTGGGTTTTTTTTATGAAAATTCGGAATAATAAAATAACGTGAATAATCCGTTAGAATTAAAACAATACTTAATTTAAATTAAGAAACATGCCACGTTAAGTCCTAATTTAAATTAAATACTTATCTCATCCTTCGGGATATATTCGAAAATCCTAAACATGCAAAACTTCTAATTTCAAACTCTAACTAATATTTTTTTGAAATTTTCTGTTTTATTTAAAAAGGAAAACAATCAAAGCAAATAAGGATAGCAACCAATTCAAATCAACCACGCGATCCGCCAAATTCGTTTCAAACTCGGATTAGGCACAAAAATCAAATTATCGGCCATATCTATGGGGTTATAGATATCAACGGATAATCGATCATTCGAATTTGGAAAGCTAGTGATATTTATCATCGTATCTAAGTGATTATAGATAGAATGATAATTTCCCGTATCGCCGCGTATCGGACCTTAGGGTTAAGGTCAAATAGTCGTCCAGATACGTTGCTAAATTAGGAAATTTTCCTAATTTCAATATTTGAAAATATTGCGGATATATAGAACATTATCCTAAGATATCTAAATATCCACAAGATAATCACAAAATATTCAAACACACCAAATTAGGAATCTAAATATTTGAAAAGAATATTCAGAATATATCCACTTACCTAATTTGAAAATACTTCCAAATTTCGAATTGGATCGGGATCGGCTTGCGGATCGGGATTGGGACGACTGGCGACGGCGAGACGGCGACGACGACACCGACGATGCACAGCAACACCGGCAAGGCTGTTCGGTGAATTTGATGCGTGCTTGGGCGAGTGACTCCGAACAGAAAATTTCAAGACTGCACGACTCCGGAAAAATGGGTGTAACTTCCTCAATACATGTCGGATTGACCCGATTCCAAAAGCCACAGATCAAGGACTCGTAGATCTACAACTTTCGTGTTTTGCGTTTCCACAAATAAGCTATGTGGAGTGAGCGATTCTGAGAGGAAGTGGACGAGGAGCAGCAAATCAGTAGCTTGGCGTTGGGAGGAAGAAGCAGCGACGGCAACAACAATTCTCGGTTTAAAGCGGCGAAAACAGCGGAGATGTTCTTCGTCGAGACAGCGGCGTCGTGGGGGCGCAGCAAGCGGTGGCGGCAACAAGTGATGCGACGGCGGACGCGCGCGAGCGGCGGCGACGCTTCACCGGTCTTCTCCCTCTCTTTCACTTGGACTCTCTAAAAAAAATCAGATCTGAAATTGTGTGTTTTTCCTTTCCAATTCTGACCTAATGTTATGTTTATATAGTACTAATCTAGGTTAATTTAGATGGGTTTTATGTCCTAATGGGCTTAGGCTTGGGCTTAAGTTTAATGGGCTGAATTAACTTAGGCTTTTGATTAATTAAACCCAACATATCAGATTGAACCAAAATTAAATCGACCGAGCCCGTTTGACATTGAAATTCCCGGCCCTTGAATTCCGAGCGAGCCGAGTCTTGTCCGATAAAATTTAAGCTCATTCGCCATCGTCGGTCCGATGCAAAATGCAATTAAATTAAAATAAACCTAAACTATATGTTATGCAATTTAGATATTTTTGTTTAGGGGTTAAAAATTTAATCCCTAATTTTCTATGCAAATTAACACTAAATGATACGCCGAAATTTAGGTGTCAACAGCTGCCCCTCTTTGAGTGGATGCTCGCAGAGGTTTCGCTCAAAGACTGATACCTAAATTTAAACTATGCAAAATGATGAATGATTCTGTTTTTTTTAGATGCAATGATGCATGATATGCAAGCAATAAGGAACGTATGTTAAGGCTTCTCACTTCATGCGGAGCGGTGAAAGAGACTTACATACGGATCGCACCAAAAAGCGTCCGAGTGACAAAATGCTTTATAATGCTTTTAATTCCCTCGATCTCCAAACTTCTGGTCAACTGGGAGTAAGGTTTTCGAGGTACTGGATTGCCTATTTGTTACCTATAGTTTCCTATAGATGCGAAATAGCGCATGATATGAAGAAAGAATTGGATGTATTAACTAGTGTGCTTCGTACTCCACTTAGCAACACCATGCCGCCGCATACTCCACTCGGCGAATATGAAAAGGGATGTGATTCGTACTCCACTTAGCAACATCAATTGGGGTGTGCCGCGTACTACACTTGGCAACACCATGAAAAACCATGCCGCCGCGTACTCCACTTGGCGAACATGAAAAGGGATGTGCTTCGTACTTCACTCAGCAACATTAATTGGGGTGTGCCACGTACTCCACTTGGCAACACCATGAAAAACTATGCCGCCGCGTACTCCACTTGGCGAATATGAAATGGGATGTGCTTCGTACTTCGTTTAGCAACACCAAATGGGGAATTATGCTGCCGCGTACTCCACTTGGCAACACCATGTGAGAAATTATATTTCGAAATGAGAAACGACGAAGAATAAGTAGCAAGCGTACCTGAATTCTTCTTATGACGGAGCCGATGGCATTGCTCCTATTCTTACCTGAGAAAATGTCAAAATACTACATGCGCATAGGTGAAGAAAATATATTTTAGAATCTGCTCATATTACCAAGCTTCACTGGGGAATTTATCAATAAAAACAACAATTTCGTCCTTTTGACAGTTTAACCACATTAAATAAGAGACCTCTAATCAGAAAGGACTTTCCACTCACTCTCAATGAAAGGCTTTTATCCCGTCCTTTAATGCGGGTATAAGAATCACTCATACTCTCTTCGTCGTGTTTAACAAGGGTTCGGATATTCTCAAAATCAGTATAATTTAGCCAATCTGAAAGGTCTTTATTAGGACTGAAACGTGGGCTTGGTCAATGGCTTAGCAAAAGGGACTCTTCGAGTCGAGTCTATTGAAAAATTGATATCATCAGCTGCTCCGGGTTTACAAGTCAGGAATGCTGCAAAAATGAGATAGAGAAATCTTGTTCGCACTTCTTCGAGCAACATTTATAAGCATTTGAAACTCTTCGTTAACTCAAGTGCCCTATTCTGAAGAGACTTCGGTACGGGTTGTAACGTAGGTTCGGATAGGCTTGAAATGAATGACTTATTTTCATCAAAGGGGGTATTATGAACATGGAGATTGGTGATCATCCAATTGATCTATATCTAGCACTTGCTCCACAAATGAACCTTCAAATGATCTTTTCCTTGAAGACCGATCTTGCATATTGACTCAGTTCTTGCTGAAGCTTTTCTTTTTCTCTTTCTTCTCTCTCATTTTTTGTTTTTTTTTGTTTTTTTAGAGAGAGATTTTCTTTTTGAGAGACTTTTCTCTTTCTTTTTCGAGAGAACTTCGATTCCTTGGAGTTTTTTGCGTCCTTTTGATGAATTTTCTTTTGAGCTCCCATTTGCTTCGAGTCACCTTGAACTTGTCTTGAGACGATTCTTTTTGTCTATCACAAGAATGATCATCGATCGGGTTGAAATGAATTCACCGCTCAAATTGGGTATGCAAAGGATATAATGTGTAAGGGTATAGAAAGAAATGCTCTTCATCATATCTAAGGCACTCGAGCTAACACAAAATTCGCATGCAATAAATATACTTGAAGATTGATGCAAGTGAAAGCAAGAAAATTCTAGCCATTTTGAACTTTCTAAGGAATTGCCCCAGTATGTGATTATTCCTGACATGGGTAAGAAACGAAACTCCGTTCAAAGGGGTTAAGCAAATGATAACCTGTAGTGTTTAGATAGAGGAAATGAATGCCTCTCATCATTTTGATTGTCATACTTCTCGTGAGATAATTCTTTGCCTTGTCAGCACGGAATTTTCACTCAACTCGCACTGGGGATTATTATTATTATTCAGGACGTGTATGGAAATGTCTTGCCTTTCGTCATCTTGAAGTCTCTCATGCAATATGATCACTTCATTAGGACAGAAATAGATTGCCAGATCAAAAGCTTTCCTCAAACGAAACTTAGTAACATCAGTTGATTCGTGAAACTCGATTTGAAACTCGATTGAAGCAAAGTGAAAATGAGTACAAATCAAGTGTAGTATTTCTTCACTAAATTAGAATTAACTGGATTGAAAAAAAAACACAACCATCCATCTCAGCCAAAATCAAAGCTACCTCCTGGAAGGATTTTCTTTACAATGTACGGGCCACCATAGTTTGAGGAAAATTTTCCTTCTGCAAGAGGAACTATTGGCAATAATCTCCGTAGGACAAGGTTGCCTACTTGGAAATGTCGAGGCTTGATTTTCTTTACAATGTACGGGCCACCATAGTTTGAGGAAAATTTTCCTTCTGCAAGAGGAACTATTAGCAATAATCTCCGTAGGACAAGGTTGCCTACTTGAAAATGTCGAGGCTTGACTTTCTTGTTGAAAGATTTAGCAACTCGTTATTGGTAGCACTGGCCATGGCATAGAGCTCTAAGCCTTCTCTCATCAATCATGTTCAACTGGTCCAACCTCTGCTGGATCCAATCTACTTCTGACAATTGCACCAATCGCGATAGTTCTCGATTGTTTTAGCCAAAATCTTCTTGATGTTCTTGTTGGCTGCTTTGACTGCTCCGTTCATATCACATATATGAGGATCCACGATTTTCATCCCTTCGTATGCCTCGAGAATAGTTATCTTGAGGGCCAGCGCCTGTCCCTTCAAGTGGTCCCTCAGTGATTGCACCAATGGAGGTCTCAGCAAACCAATCGGTGAGATAGGGTATACCATCATCAAAGTCAAAATCCACCACCCTTGATTTCGGCTTCTCGAAAATAGAGGGTGGTTGGTCATCCTCAGAATCGTCAGACGAACTGACCAGAATTGCTTTGCCGTGCTTCTTAGGTGAGTTGGTTAAGGCTTTTGGCGACTCAGGAAAGATAAGCCCAAGATCATCTTCAGTCGGGCTCGGCTTTATATGTTTATATCCTCCCACTACTCCAGCCGAGCAAAAGGTGTCGCTGATAGAAGGTGGTAAGGGACTTTGACATGCCCCTGTTCGACTTTTGCAACAATCGTTGCTTTGTTCGCGGCTTCCCGGCCCATCATATCCCAATCCAGCCTTGTGGGATTGTCCATTTGTCTCAATCGGGGCATGAATGCCCTGGCCTTCTTTCCCAAGACCCCGACCTGGCTTAAAACCATTACCAACCATGACTTTGGCCACCATGAGAGCGGCTTTAAAAACTTCAGGAACGGGCAACGGCATGTCAGAGGAAGCTTGAACAACTTGAACTATCTCAAATGAATGGTAGCTATCCTCTTCAATATGATCGGGCTCTATGTAGGGGATCGATGTCGCATTGAAGATTCGGTAATCTTCCTCTCCATAGATTGTAACGAGCTTTGCTCCAGCCACAAACTTAATCTTCTGATGCAAACTAGAGGGCACAACGCCCGCATTGTGGATCCATGGTCGTCCCAGCAAAAAATTGAAAGCAGAAGGGATATCCAGGACTTGGAAAAGAATATCGAACACCGAGGGTCCGATTTGCAGCGCTAAGTTAATCTGGCCTATCACATCCTTCTTTATTCCATTAAATGCTCGAACAGAAGTCTTTGCTGCTTGCATGGTGGATGGAGAAATACCTAGCCTTTTCAAAGTAGCCAACGGGCATAGATTCAGAGTTGACCCGTTATCAATAAGCACCCTGGCCACGTGAGTCTCCTTGTATTTCACTGATAAGTGAAACGCTTTATTATGACCACGTCCTTCCACAGGGATTTTCTCATCAGAGAATGCCACCTGATCCTTGAGGAGAATCGCCCCGACAAATCCTTCCAGCTTATCTTCTTCAATAATTTTGGGCACGTGAATCTCACTCAGAACCTTCATTAGAGCACTTCGATGCTTATCTGACGTTTAGAGCAGCTCCAACAACGAAACTTGTGCTGGTAACTTTCTCAGCTAATCGACCACACTATACTCACTAGCCTTAATCACAGCTAGGAACTCCTTCGCTTCTTTTTCAGCCACTGGCTTGGCCGGTTGATTATCAAGATAAGTTCGCCCTGACCTGGTTATCAGATCGATGTCATACGACCATAGGACCATCTTGTCACTTTCATAAGCATAGGGTTGCGGTGATGCCGGGATCATTACTTCCGGAGCGTCGGGTATAATAATCCCGAGGTCGTCGTCAGAAGCGTCTTCGAGAGCGGGCATATCAAGATCCAACTTCCCTTGTTCATCAGTTATCTTCGCGAGTTCTTCATTCCAGTCAATGGCGACCTGGGGTATAGCGGCCACTACTCCAAATTTATCCACTGTCCCAATCATTCCTTTTTTCACCAACTCATCCACTTTCTCTCTTATGTCATTGAGTGATACTATCTCGCCGGTCGAAATATAACCAGCTTGGACTAGAGCATCGAACATATCTTCGAGAGGGACGTTGAAGCTTTGAACCCGTTTGACTCCCGGGCCAAAGACAACATTTGCACTATTTGAATGATCAGGGAGTGGATTGTTCTGTACATTGGGCTTACTGGGTGGCTGTAGTGCAAACGCTCCAGTGTCGAGTAAATCCTGCACTCGATGTTTGAGCACTTGGCATTTATCTGTCGAATGCCCAACCTCACCTCTATGGTAATCGCATTTTTTGGACGGGTCGTATTTTACATAGCTAGGAGCGTTAGATCTTTGCGGTTCCGAGCTCAGCAAGTTCTTCTTTCTTAGGACTGCCAGTACTTGAGATAACGTCCTGGGAAGTGGAGTAAACTGGCGAGTTTTGCGCTGCTGGCGTGAGTCTTGTTGGCCTTGTCGCCCATAAGAGGTTGTTTGCTGGGTGCTGAATTGTATCTTTGGGGTTTGAGCCGGTGGCTTCTGCAAATAAGTCATGTTGACTTGGGGGACAGGTTCTTTGTCATTCTTATTAGTAAACCTCTTGGCCGATGAACCTGATTCACCGTACCATCCCTTCTTGAGCCCGGTTTCGATCTCCTCACCCATGGCTATCAGTTGGCCAAAAGATTGGGCGGCCGTCACTAACATTCGTGAACGAACCGGCTGCGGTAGGGTGGACACGAACAGCTTCATTAGGTCACGTTCTGCGGGTTCTGGCATGATCTGCCCCTCCATGTTCCTCCAGCGAGTGGCATACTCCTTCAGAGTCTCACCCTTCTTCTACTCGGCTCTCTCCATATCTTCTCTCGTAATGGTAACATCGAGATTGAATTTGAAGTGTTTGACGAAAAGGTTTGCTACCTCTTCCCACGAATCTTTCCAGTTGATCTGATGGTATACCACCTCATTGCAGCATCCTTCAAGCTTGCTTGGAAGGTTTGGATCATCAGAGGCCCGTTAAAAGCATATCTATTCATGAGTCCCTGGTACATATCGATGTATTGAATTGGGTTTGAGGTGCCGTTGTACTTCTCGAAGGCTGGCATCTTGAACTTTTCGAGCACTTGGACTTGGGTAAAAATGGACAAATCAACGGCCGGAACACTTTGAGTTCCCTCCACTTCACGTAATCTCTGGTCGAGCTTAGCCAGCAACTTGGCATTCTCATCATTGGAGGGTGACTGAAGAACAGGGACCGACGGAGAAGCACTGGTGTCAGTCAGAACGACATCATCCAGTTGAAGGGTTGGATTAATATTCACTGCAAGAGATTTGTCAAGGCGGAGGCCTTGACGAATTGGAGGTGGAATCTCCGGTTGAGAGGCAACATTGATCTGCTGCTATTTGGCCATGAAATCACCCATCATTTTGGACATGGCAGCCGTGATTTGCTCATTGATTGCATTCATATGTTCCTTCAGCTTTTTGTCGATCATGGCCGTAATCTCGGCTTGATTGGCCATCCTTCTTTTGGTCACCGATCGAGTATTATGAGGATGAGGGGGATCCATGACAAACTACCTAATTTGAAATGAAACAGGCATACATAAGTGTCAAGCAAAATCACACGTCGATCAATGACATTGGTCTAACCGTCCCTTTTTGTTCCCATTTTTCATGACATTTTTCATTACTCCATGTATTTGTGAAAATGATGGCAAATTTCTTAGGAAATAATGAATTATGACAGACCTAGGAAAATAATTGAAAGTAATTTCTTTTCAAAGCTTTATTTTTCCTTTTTCTTTCCTTTTGGAAAAATTCAATGAATTTTACTTTAAAAAATTCCGATCGATTTAGACCTATCATGGACCGACCAAAATGTACGAAAAAGTAAGTAAATTGTAAAGCATGGGATTAGAAAACTTACTTCACCCGATAGAATGATGGCAATCACACAGACATGCGCATGAAATGTGAGGTTCGATTTCTACTTAGATTCTGGCTTGCAAAGTGGAGACGAGAGGATTACCGAGCTAAACCAGTCATGGTGGTGGTTAGGCTAGGATTCCCCTGACTCCGGCTTGGTCAAAAAGCCGACCCGGGTTGTGTGGTATACAACCGTGGTGGGTATTCGATGACACCATGAAAGAACATTTCGGGACCGAGGAGGGCGACCCGTACCACATGGTTTTGGTCGGGGTATCCACTATCTCAGTACCATCCTAAACCTATGCCACCCAGGTCCGGCAGCAAGTAGTGTGTGCGATGTAGTGTAAAAGTAAGGCATGCACAACAGGTTATATCAAACAGCGCTTCGTGCATAAATAAACCATACATTCCAAACACCTCCCTGCAAAACAAGGGTTAACAATTACGCCTCCCCTTATACCTCCCATTCTGCAAAAACATTTAACACCTAAAATGTTAGGGACGTACCCGGGATCCTCGCTGCCAAACAAAAATTATTTTTGAAATGCAAAATTGACCTAAGTCCACTAAGAGTTTTACTATAGTCCCTAGTGGAGTCGCCAAGCTGTCGCGACCCTAAAATTTTTTTTTTTCATTTTTTTGGTTAATGGATTATTAAGACTAATCTTAACTCGGACCCTCCCAAATCCTACCAATTCGCAACTTAGGGTTTATGTTTTTAACGTGCAAATATCTTCATACTCGGAGTCGCCACTAATCAATTTATGGTAGGCTGATTAGGAACCTAAATAAAACATAGAGAGATATGTTTTATTACTACGAACCAGAGATTCTAAGCCCGGGGACTTGGATCCATTTTAACTTAGTCACTAACATGTGAGATGTTCATGCGGGTGCGCAAACCACCAATTTAACACCCAATAATCAAAGCATTAAATAAATTGCAAGCTTAGAAGAACAACTTACCTCGAACCAACGCAAGCATCTGCATTGTTAGCTAGAAAATCACATCAAACACCCTAATATGATTTCTAGTTAACAAATAATCACTCAATTTCTTTTTTTGGATTTTCACTTTATTTAAATGAAATCTAGCCTAGATGCAATGACGTGCAAAAATATGACATGCAAATTAATGCAACCTAGCATACAATCTATATGACACGTGACGACGTGACCTAATTCTAATGACGTGCAATGATATATTTTTGGTATTTTTCTTTATGAAATTCGGAATAAAAAACATGCCTAAATTATCATGCAAACTAATGACTTCTATTTTTGGTATTTTCTGTTTAAAATTCGGAATAAAAAACATGCCTAAATTATCATGCAAACTAATGACTTCTATTTTTGGTATTTTCTATTTAAAATTCGAAATTCAAAAATACCTAAGTTAACATGCAATCTATGATGACTTGATCTACCCTAGAATGATTTCTTTTTGGGATTTTTTTTGATTAAAAATTCGGAATTATTAATTACTTAAATTAAAATACAATCTCCTAGTAAAACATGAAACAATTCACCATTTTTTTGGGTTTTTTTATGAAAATTCGGAATAATAAAATAACGTGAAAAATCAGTTAGAATTAAAACAATACTTAATTTAAATTAAGAAACATGCCACGTTAAGTCCTAATTTAAATTAAATACTTATCTCATCCTTCGGGATATATTCGAAAATCCTAAACATGCAAAACTTCTAATTTCAAACTCTAACTAATATTTTTTGAAATTTTCTGTTTTATTTAAAAAGGAAAACAATCAAAGCAAATAAGGATAGCAACCAATTCAAATCAACCACGCGATCCGCCAAATTCGTTTCAAACTCGGATTAGGCACAAAAATCAAATTATCGGTCATATCTATGGAGTTATAGATATTAACGGATAATCGATCATTCGAATTTGGAAAGCTAGTGATATTTATCATCGTATCTAAGTGATTATAGATAGAATGATAATTTCCCGTATCGCCGCGTATCGGACCTTAGGGTTAAGGTCAAATAGTCGTCCAGATACGTTGCTAAATTAGGAAATTTTCCTAATTTCAATATTTGAAAATATTGCGGATATATAGAACATTATCCTAAGATATCTAAATATCCACAAGATAATCACAAAATATTCAAACACACCAAATTAGGAATCTAAATATTTGAAAAGAATATTCATAATATATCCACTTACCTAATTTGAAAATACTTTCAAATTTCGAATTAGATCGGGATCGGCTTGCGGATCGGGATTGGGACGACTGGCGACGGCGAGACGGCGACGACGACACCGACGATGCACAGCAACACCGGCAAGGCTGTTCGGTGAATTTGATGCGTGCTTGGGCGAGTGACTCCGAACAAAAAATTTCAAGACTGCACGATTCCGGAAAAATGGGTGTAACTTCCTCAATACACGTCGGATTGACCCGATTCCAAAAGCCACAGATCAAGGACTCGTAGATCTACAACTTTCGTGTTTTGAGTTTCCACAAATAAGCTCTGTGGAGTGAGCGATTCTGGGAGGAAGTGGACGAGGAGCAGCAAATCAGTAGCTTGGCGTTGGGATGAAGAAGCAGCGACGGCAGCAACAATTCTCGGTTTAAAGCGGCGAAAACAGCGGAGATGTTCTTCGTCGAGACAGCGGCGTCGTGGGGGCGCAGCAAGCGGTGGCGGCAACAAGTGATGCGACGGCGGACGCGCGCGAGCGGCGGCGACGCTTCACCGGTCTTCTCTCTCTCTCTCACTTGGACTCTCTAAAAAAAATCAGATCTGAAATTGTGTGTTTTTCCTTTCCAATTCTGACCTAATGTTATATTTATATAGTACTAATCTAGGTCAATTTAGATGGGTTTTATGTCCTAATGGGCTTAGGCTTGGGCTTAGGTTTAATGGGCTGAATTAACTTAGGGTTTTGATTAATTAAACCCAACATATCAGATTGAACCCAAATTAAATCGACCGAGCCCGTTTGACATTGAAATTCCCGGCCCTTGAATTTCGAGCGAGCCGAGTCTTGTCCTATAAAATTAAAGCTCATTCGCCATCGTCGGTCCGATGCAAAATGCAATTAAATTAAAATAAACCTAAACTATATGTTATGCAATTTAGATATTTTTGTTTAGGGGTTAAAAATTTAATCCCTAATTTTCTATGCAAATTAACTCTAAATGATACGCCGAAATTTAGGTGTCAACAGAGAGAATAAAGAGTTCGAGGAGGAATTTCCCAGTGAAGATTCAGAGATACTCGAGAGTTCATCAGAGTCCGACGACTCTGATCCGGACTGGGCGCCTTAGGCTAGGCTTAGTCTTTTGTGAGGGTAGACACTTTTTGGATTTTAGACCCTCTACTTTGTAGCAATTGGCCTCCTTGTTTCTCAGCCCTTCTGACTCATGTGATAGTACTGGGAAAGGATAATCGTCGTCTGGGGAAGAAGCCTATGGTGGGCAATCGACGATTTTCTCCTCCTGTCAGACGGATTATTGGGAAGCCAAGTACCCCGACGGGAAGGTTTGGACCGTGCTTCAGGTGTGGGAGCATTGAGCATCGGATTCGCACCTGCCCGCAGACGCGTCCCCCGGGACCGCATATAGCTCCCCAGCAGCACCAGCCCCGAGCAGGGAACCAAGCCGGGAATCCCCCACCGGCTAACCAAGGACGACCGCTGGTTCAAGGAAGAGTGTATACAGTAGCGCGTGGAGAAGCGGCGAATGCGCCGGGCGTACTCACAGGTACGATTTACTTGTGTGATCATGCCGCTTATGCATTGTTTGATTCAGGGGCAACCCATTCATTCATTTCAGAACAGTTTGTTAAGTTGATTGGCCTAGAACCGGTATTGTTAGAGGATGTACTTTGTGTGATGACGCCAATGAATGATAGGGTGCTAGTTTCATTTGGATGCCCTAGATGTAAGATAAATATTGGGGGTAAGGAAGAGAGTATCGACTTGGCAGTGCTGGCCATGTTCGATTTTGACGTGATTATAGGGATAGACTGGTTAGTCCGACAGAAGGCTGTATTGGATTGCAGTAATAGGACAATCCGATTTAGTCCTGATGGACGTCCTAGTTTCGAGTTCCAAGGGAATCGAGGAGGAACCTTGACTCCATGGATATCTTCTTTAGAAGTGAGTAAGTTGCTGGATGATAGGTGTGAAGGGTATTTGGTGAATGTTGTAGACCCATCAATGGCGGAGACTAGTCTAGAAGATATACCTGTAGTATGCAATTTTCCCGAGGTTTTTCCTCAGGAATTGTCGGGTTTATCGCCCGATCGAGAAGTGGAGTTCGTTGTTGAGTTGGCGCTAGGGACTGAACCGATATCGAAGGCGCCGTATAAAATGTCATTGACTGAGTTGAAGGAGTTGAAGGTTCAGATGCAAGAGTTGCTGGACAAGGGTTTTATCCGCCCCAGTGCGTCTCCATGGGGAGCGCCAGTCCTGTTTGTGAAAAAGAAGGATGTGACGTTAAGGCTATGCATAGATTATCGGCAGTTAAACCAAGTGACGGTGAAGAACAAGTACCCTCTCCCTAGGATCGATGATTTGTTCGATCAATTACAAGGAGCCTTGGTGTTCTCCAAAATAGATTTGAGGATGGGCTACCATCAGTTGAGAATCAGGAAGGAGGACATTCCTAAAACTGCCTTTCGGACGAGGTATGGGCATTATGAGTTCACGGTGATGCCTTTTGGATTAACAAATGCCCCAGCTGCCTTCATGGATTTGATGAACAGAGTGTTTAGAGAATTTCTGGATCAATTTGTCATAGTGTTCATCGATGATATCTTGGTATATTCAAAGAGTCCCGAAGAGCATGAAGAACACTTGACAAAGGTGCTACGGACCTTAAGAGAACACACATTATATGCGAAGTTCAGTAAATGCGAATTTTGGCTCAGCCAAGTGGGATTTCTTGGGCATATTATTTCTGGAGATGGGATTTCTGTAGACCCGACTAAAGTGGAAGCTGTAATGAAGTGGCCCAGGCCAACGTCTGTAACAGAGATCAGGAGTTTTCTTGGTTTGGCTAGCTATTACAGACGATTTGTGGAAGGATTTTCGTCGATAGCCATGCCTTTGACTAGATTGCTGAAGAAGGAAACGAAGTACGTCTGGGACGACAAGTGTGAGAGGAGTTTCCAAGAGTTGAAGTGTAAGTTGACGACCGCCCCGGTTTTGACCATTCCGTCCGGGCCAGGAGGATTTGAGATATATAGTGACGCTTCGTTAAGAGGACTTGGATGTGTGCTTATGCAACATGGGAAAGTGGTAGTGTATGCGTCGCGCCAGTTGAGACCTCATGAGGTGAATTACCCGACGCATGATTTGGAGCTGGCTGCGATTGTTTTCGCGCTCAAGATTTGGAGGCACTACCTGTACGGAGAAAAGTTCCAAATTTTTACGGACCACCAGAGCCTCAAGTACCTATTCTCACAAAAGGAGTTAAATATGAGGCAGCGTCGATGGATGGAATTGCTAAAGGACTATGATTGCGACATCCTGTATCATCCGGGTAAGGCAAATCGGGTGGCTGATGCTTTAAGTCGCAAGTCGAGTATGGCTCATTTATTGGTCAAGGAGTGGACGTTATTGGAAAGGCTCAATTCAACAAGGGGTTGTCACGCCCCGACCTCCTCGGTACGCGACAACCCGCTCTATGGTCGATATAGTATGACGTCCCATGACTTATCGTCGTCGACCCATTTCCCATAACAAGTCATAAAGTACATGCGGAAGCAAAAATTTTAAAACACCCGTACAAGTAATCATGAGAACCAGGGAAGCAACACTAGGAATACTTAAGCAACGTACACATCCATCACAAAAACCGTCAGAAACATCCTTACATCGTTCCAAAGAAAACCACAATAGAAAATAGGGTGCAACAAAGAGTACTATCACGTGAGTCAGAAGGGCTGAGAAACAAGGAGGCCAACTGCTACAAAGTAGAGGGTCTGAAGTCCAAAAAGTGTCTACCCTCACAAAAGACTAAGTCTAGCCTAAGGCGCCCAGTCCGGATTAGAGTCGTCGGACTCTGATGAACTCTTGGGTATCTCTGAATCTTCATTGGGAATCTCCTCCTCGGACTCTTCAGTATCCATAGGCTCGGCTTCGTCGACTTCCATTGGTTCTACCACCGGATCTTTCACTACTTGTTCATGGTCTACACCTCCTAACTCCTCGTCCTCGGCAGCTTCGTACCAACCGAAAGGACCCATGATCTCCTCCAAATCCATCTCAGAATCCACGATCTCGCCGCTCGGGCACTGCGGATCTAACTGGCCATCTATAGTGCGGAGAGGTCTATATTCCTCTCCAAAACGGTCACGGAAGCACCGCGCTACGTATTCATGAACTTCAGGATGTGTCGTACCTACGTCTACAGTTATTAGAGAATAATGCCTCAAATACTCTTCCCTGTTCCCAACTGGATATGCAGTCATAGTATGCTCATACTCTAAGGGGATCCCAAAATGTACCGGGACAAGTGGCTTCGTCATGGACGTGGGTCTGAAAGGTTGGGTTATAAAAACTGTGAGACATTTCTCAGTAAGTGAAAACATCTAAACCTAAACTAAGCTAACATGCATATCCTGACGAGAAAATAAAATCACATAAAATGACTTGGGTCCTTAGGCCCAAATCGGCATTCTCAATGACCCTGCAGGTTAGGTAAAACCAATAATATCACTTCACATACGCGGCATCTCCAGTTACACGTGCGTCATACGCATGCTAAAAACCTTTAGTTGTCGGTTCAAAGTACGGACCACCGAATCGCACAATTTCACAAGCTAACTCAGGCATTCATATGCATGCAATTACCACTACCTTGCCATGCACGCAATTTAATTCATATGGCATTCCGGCATAAGATTCCGTTCGTGCTCCGATTATAAAATAGAATCCGCTTAGACACGTCCTATATCATGCCCAGCAGATTCCATCGCATAACTAGGCACTATGCATCACACATGATGGTTTATTCTGTTAATTCGACCCGAAGGCCCGATCCGAAGACCACGATCCGAAGATCACAACCCGAAGGCCACGATCCGAAGACCCGATCCGAAGACCACAACCTGAAGGCCCGACCCGAAGGCCACGATCCGAAGACCAATCACAACACTTCATGGCCAGTGTAAAGACGCCTCAGGCCCAGTGTCTCTAGCCCGCGTAAACGCATCAGGCACAACACCGATCTCCTTACGAACCAGAGCCCATGTAAAAGTATCGGGATGGTCGTCTTCCGGACGCACCAGGCATCGTCCTACTCCAAAATGCATGAGGACGGCACGACCCGAAGGCCTTAAGTAATCACTCGGCACACTGCCAATTTTAATCTGAACTCGGCGTGGAACGCATCAGGCAATTTAGGTGATCACGAGTCCATGGCATACACGCACTCTTGCATAGTTTCTACAAGCTTCATACTCGGCATGCATAATGCGTGGCCATGCAATTTCGCACACAGATGTTGGTGCAATGTACTACGAACATAATGTCCCACAATGTACAACACAATTCAATGCCACAAATTCCTGTTCAACGATCCACGTCATATGCTTAATTAGCCCAATCAACACCATGGGGCATCACATGCGAAATTGGCACTTATGACGTATTCGGGCATTAAGATGTACATTAACAAATCATCAATCACACTTCACAACGGTCGGTCACACGAGCACACGGCATGGTAGACCCAACACATCACAATTGAACACGTTGACACACGGTTCAACCATCCCGACAATCCCGGCACTCTAATTCATCCAATCCTCGAACTATCGATAAATGGGCCATCAAATCCCGATGTGAACAACAGCTATTCCTCCTCATTTCGGCCTCTAATCCACCTCTAAATCCCATTTTGTCACTTCCCTAGTAATTTCCCGACACCCACTAATCACATATAATTTCATGCAAGTTCTAATCGACACTAATCGACTAATAATCACATCCTAAGCCCGTTAAAACACATTATCATCCTAATTAGGGTTTAGAGGTTTACACCCACATATTAGTCGCACAAGGCCCAATTAAATTCGCAATGGACAGCCACTAATCAGTCCGAGAGAGAAAAACCGAGAATATACAAAATCGGGTCCAAACTGGGCAGTTGCACAGTGACAGAAATCCATTTGAAATAAATAGCAAATCAATTCCAAAAATTACGAAATTTGGATATGTTGTACAAAACATCTTGATAAACATTTTCTATGAAGAACTCAAAACCCAGTTCCAATCGTAAGCACCTCGTTTTGACACTCAAAGCCGGACAGAACCCGATTCGCTCAAACAGCCCCTCAGACCATAAAAAATACAACTCATTTAGTACCCAAATCACTTTGGAAATCCCTGAAATTTTTATATGTCATGGACACAAGTGTTTCTAACAATCTTTGTGAAGGACGTTTGTTGAAATAAGGTCTGAGAAATTTTATAAAAATTCGGAAAGGCAAAAAGGTCGAGTGAACAGTAAATTGGGCAGTTTTGTGACGGTCTGAAAACCGACCTCCGAATGGCCCCAAAAAATTTCCAAAAATTCTGAATTTAAAGTATGTTATACTTAAAGATGTTGGGAACAAATTCCATGAAAAACACTTTCTCAGATTCGGCATACAATGATCACCAAAAAAAATAATAAAGCACAAAGGTACAGTAATAACCAGAATTCCGAGAATCATAAACTTGCACCATTAAGCAAATCAAGCTTATACAACTACAAAACCAACCATACACGGCCCCTAATCCCATCTAGAGCGCATAATCGTCCTAATTAGAGCTTATAGGAATACACTCACTTAATCGGAGCTCGGGACGACGAGGAATAGCGGCCGATCACCGGTAAACGGTTTAACCGGCGACACGATTCCAAAGGGCGGCGGTGAGCGGCGATCGGCGGTGGTCGGGCGTGCTCTTCTCTACACGGCCGAGAGAGAGAGAGAGACGGAGATGAAGAGTGAAGGCTAACGGTGGGGGAGGCGAGAGGGAGTGATGCACGGCGTGGCACCGGCGGGCGGTGGTTCCGGCGGTGGTGAGCAGTGGCTGAGGCCGAGAGAGAGAGAGTGGCCGGCGTGAGGGAGAGAGAGGGCGAGTGAGAGAGAGAAGAAAGAGAGAGAAGAGAAGAAATGCAATGAGAGGTGTTGATGGTAGTTTGTAACCGACGTGAGGGAGAAAGACGAAGAGTCTCGATACTAATTGTAGTAAGGTGTAACCGATGCGAGGGAGGGAGATGAAGAGTCTCTGCTTGAAGGGAGAGTGATGGGTATCTTCTAAATTTCGGAATACTATTTGGGCTCGGGAGTAAAGTTGTCATTTCTCTTCGATTCCGAGTCGTATTGTCGTTTTTCGACCGGGTCAACCCCATACATGAATGGCAAACATAATTTGATGTCGTCCCTGTGAAAACCATCTCGTATACCCACGAAAATCGGTCTCGAAGTTCGGACCCGAATTTCGGGATGTTACAATTCTTCTCCCCTTACAAAAATTTCGTCCTCGAAATTTGAAATCCACACTAATCTATTCGAACAACTGGGGGTACTGACGTTGCATGGCCTCTTCACTTTCCCAAGTGGTGCCTTCTGCTCCATGGTGTTCCCAAACTACCTTGACCATTGGGATTGTCTTGTTCTTTAGCACGCAGTCCTTTCTGTGCTTAAGCCTCATCGGCCCTTTCCATGTACAATACTTTATCGTCTACATCCGTTTCCCTTTAACGTGGGTCATACTTGGTTCTTACTTCTTCAACGTCGTCACGTGGGATACATCATATACTTAGGATAGATTAGGCGACGAGGCAATTTGCTAGATCATATCTCCGATCTTTTCTCGAATATCGAACAATCTGACATGGCTCAGCTCAACTTCCCCTTTTTGTCAAATTAGGATAATCTTTCCATTAAGGAACACTTGAGCTACCACTTAGTTCCCTATCTCAAGCTCTAAAAGTCGTCGTCTCTGATAGTTCCCAAACTATCATGAAGATTTGCATGGCCTATAAAGAATACATCGAATGGATAGAAAATAAACGTCCAATTGATGTCGAGCCATATGTCCCGTTAAGCATAGTACCGGATCCTGTGGATGAGTATGTCCCAGAATACATTATTCCAAGCATACCTGGCGTGGAACCCTACGTTCCTGAAGAGGTTGTGATTCATGTGGAAGAATGGGAGTCTCGAATCAAGGAATGGGAAGAATACCAAAAGGCGGAAGCTATCTTAGCTAGCAAGAAGCCTATGATTGGATGATTTAGATTCCCATTTGAGTTTAAAATCATGGTGTCAAACAATTTCAAGTTTTATATGCAACGATGGATTGATCATTTTCTAAACACGCATAGATAATTTCAGAATATGATTTCAAAACATAAAGGAATCACCACGGATTGTAATTCTTTGAATTATATGATTCCTTGATAAAGACATTGATGAAAGATTTTATACAAAGCTAAGGCTTGTATGAAATTTCTTATCTTTGATAATCTTATGAAACCATACAATTAAAAGAATGTAGGGTTTCATAATCATTTTACTATGCTGATATCGAGTCTTTGTTGACGAAGCAAGTTGTTTAGAACCGGAAGGTAAAACACCTCAGACTCACCTACAAGTTAGAATGGCAAAAAAAGAAACTCGTGCTCGACTAGTTGAAGTCAAGAATCAAATGACCCAAATGGTTACAATGATGGTGGAAACGAAGGCCTTTATTCTCGCATCTTGAGAATCTTATCCTATTACTCCAAATGTGGGAGTTTCAAATGATACAGAAACACATATTGAAGACCTAGTCAGAAACAAAGAATCGGTTCAAGAAAATCCTCCAAAGACTACACCCGAGGTAGTGAATTTGGAAGAGGATGATCAAATTAAAAAGGCATCCAAAACAAAGGATGAAGAAGAAGCCAAGAGATTGACCAAAATTGAAGAATGCTTAGCAAGTCAAGGCTATGAGCTTCAAAAGATCGACAAGTTCTCGCCGTACGCAAAGGTTGTTGTTCTAGAAAATTATAAGGAACCAGAGTTCGTGAGCAAGTATAATGGAACTGGTTGTCCCAAAAGCCATTTGAAGTATTATCTCCATAAGATGGCAAGATATTCAGACAACACGCCACTTCTTATCAACACATTTCAAGATAGTTTTAGAGGGGCAGCCCTTGCATGGTATACAACCTTCGACATAAAAGACTTCATTGAATGGGATCATTTGGCGGGAGAATTTTTTCACCAGTACAAGTTTAATGTTGAAGTACTTCCAACTAGAGAAGATCTCGTTAGAATTGAGAAACGGAAGAATGAAGGGTTTAGAACTTATGCTTAGAGTTGGAAAGCCGTTGCCTCACAAGTAAAGCTCGCTATAAGTGAAGACGAGCTCATTGAGCTTTTTCTAAAATCATTGCCAACTAAGTATTACGCCAAGCTTCATGTATCTGGCTGTCAGACATTTACCATGTTGATAAAGGTGGGTGAGAGAATTGAATGGGGTTTGAAAGAAAAGAAGACTCAAGAAACAGCAGCACAAAGGCCTCACCCCGGAAAAAAAGACAAAGAACTCATTCAAGAAGTGGCTATGGTGTCGAGCCCAAGTACTCATTAAGCATCATTTCCGAGGCAATCAAAAGTTGCTTGGAAAAATCCGAGGCAATTCGAGCCAAATAGAAGGCTCGTGAGGTAATACACACTGTTGCCTCAACCCTTGTCAAAGCTATTACTAATGCTTTTGGAAAGGTATTTGGTGGCTAAGGAAGTACCGAGAGACAATATGATTTCGAGGGAAAATGGCTTATATATCCCATTGAGTTCAAATCTTGGCCTTTAGATTGATCTAAAAGCTCACATTGCTTCCTTAATGGCTAAAGCTATTTCCCATTGGTTCAATTTGGATCACTTGGATAGGTGATATGGCATAATAGATGGCTAGGATGTGCTCTTGATGGATGGCCAAGATAATTTGCTTAATTATTAAGGAAATGCTCATATTAGCCTAAATTGAATGACATGGATCAATGAAATGGCACACAAGGGCATTTTGGTAATTTCTCAAGGGATTTTGGTAATTGTTGGGCACAAGGGGAAGGGCATAGCTGGCCTTGGCTCATGGTGGTCAAACGTGATCGGAAAATGGACATTTTCCGGCCATTCCACCGGAATGCATCTCTTTGCCCGTTGGGCCGGTTTGGCTGGTTCAATTGTTAATTAATTTGTGCAATTTCGTCCAATTTTCACTCTAGGGGACCTAATTGCAAATAATATCTATCCAATTATCAAAGGAACCGATCAAATTGAAATGAAACAACTCAAATCCAATCGATTAAAGTCAATCAAACTCATTTCCGACACCTCAATTGAATGAATTTGTTCAAATTACATCATGGATAATACCAATTTCATCTCAATTGACTTGTTTCACGCAAATTGGCGATTTTCAACGAATTGATGCAATTTTTGTAATTTATATCCTTAATTGATAAAATTGATTTCGATTGAACCCAAATGATTTCAAAAGTAATCAATTGATTCAATCAAATGGGTTTGGAACACTCAATTGCGTTATAATTGACTTCCACATATTGGCTTGAATTAAAGCCCAAAAGGAAATCAGAGTCTAATCATCAAATTGAAGCTCAATTCATCAAATTAAACCCCATATAGGATAGGATTAAGTTGAATTGCATCAATTGGATCAATCTAGCTTGGCTTTACAAGTCATTGCTTATCTAAATTGATTGAATTGACTTGAATTCATGTGAATTTGTCGAAATTGAATTTGGAGTTGAGTTGCATATAAGAAATCGAACTTATCCATGATTTAACTATGTAAATCATGAAAAACCGATCGAAATCCTTAATTAGGGCTAATTGGGAGTTTTCACCTTTGGTTTGGAATTCTAAAATTGGCTTGAAAATTGAATGTAAAATGACCTCTAGATCAAACGTCGTGAAGGAAATTATCCTAAAAAATGACTAGAAATGAAGTAATTTCATTTTTGATCGATTTGAATCAAAATTCGCGAATTGGGGAAAAGTTGATTCTAAAATGATTTTTGAAAAATTGATGATGCCAAAGTGAAATTAAAATAAAAAGGAGTTGATTTAGGGGTTTTTAATTTTTTTTGGACAAAGAGTTGACCAAAAGTCCACATTTTAGTAATTAATTACTAAAATGTCAATTAATGGGTCAAACTTTGAATTTTTTTGAAAATTAATGGTGCAAAAGTGAAATTGACACTATTTTGGAGTTTTTTCAGGCAAAAAATCAAAATTTGACTTAGGGTTAACTTTTCGATCAAAGTTTAATCGAAACTCAATTTAAACATCAACGTTTTGACTTTTGAAGATCAAAGTGCAAAAAGCTAAGAATTTATAGGATAATGCTAATTCAAATGTTAAATGACTCTTTTTGCTTGAGAAATGGGTTCTGTCGCAATCAGAAAACCTAATCTCAAATTTTTTTACCTTTACGACGTGTCGGCTACAAATCAAGTATAAACAACGCTAAGGTTTTTAGTTTATAAGAATAAGTGACGAGCTGTTTACTTTCATGTTTCTACAAACTACGATATTTTATGGATGAATTACTATAAAATTCACATAACTATAATCATAGAAGCGATATAAAAATCTACTAAACAAATTGGTTAACTACATTCAAGAGAGAAAGCGCCGTACAAGCTTTGATCAAAGTTCCTTAATCAAGGGCTGCCAAAAAAGCACAAACCGGCTTGAAATTAAGGGTATTTTCGGGTTGGGTCTTTGTCTGCTTTGCCACCGGAGCTCGTAGATGGAGTTCAGCGTTTGGTTGATTAGCATCTTGAGTCTGCACACCTTCTAGAGCATACTCCACTCGGGTCCGCACGCTTTCGATGCAATGTCTACCCCGCCATAGGACACGGTCCTCTTAGCAATGGGCGGCAATTCACGGTCGGCAATTCATGGTCAGTGGGACGTCATGATGACATCGGGCTTCTTGCCAAGCTGGAGCTGCATGATTGGGCCATAGGTCATCGCAAGGGTGGTGAAGTAGGAGCGGAGCTCCGGATCCAGGAAGGGCAAGTTCCCGACAAGGAGGAGACCCGCCTGTCCCAACAGCAGGAACGGCAAGATTTTCTTCTCGGGGAAACGACTCCATGGCCCAATAGTGGATTGCAAAAACGTGCCACGAGATAGAAGATTCAAGATTGTGGACAAGTGGAAGCGAGTTGGAGGGGGCATGGTGACCTTTGGAATGCAAACAATTACGATTGGCGCTAAGGTTTTACTTTACAAGAGTAAGTGATGAGCCATTTACGTTCAAGTTCCTATATACTACAATATTTTATGGATGAATTACTATAAAATTCACGTAACTATATTCATGGAAGCGACATAAAAATCTATGAAATAGATTGGTTAACTACGTTAAAGAGGGAAAGGGACGTGCAAGCTTTAATCAAAGTTACTGAATAAAAAGCCCGACCTGACCCGAAAATTTAAGGTATTTTCAGGTTGGCTCGTTAGTCTGCTTCGCCGCTGGAGTTCATAGACAGAGTTCAGCGTGTGGTTGCTCAACATCTTGAGCCTCAATACCTTTCGGTGCATCCTCTACTTGGGCCCGCATTGTTACTGCACGATGTTTGCCCCGCCATAGAACGCGGTCCTCCCAGTGATGGGCATGTCATGGTTGCCGAAAGTGACATCGTTATGCTCTAGCACTTCACGGTTGGTGGGACAACACGATGACACCGAGCTTCTTTCCAAGCTGGAGCTTGAGGACCGGGCCATATGTCATCGCGAGGGTGGCGAAAGAGGAGTGAAGCTCCAGATCGAGGAAGGGGAAGTTCCCGATAAGGAGAAGATCTGCCAATCCTTGCAGTAGTGACGACGAGTTTTTCTTCTTGGGGAAATGACTCCATGGCCAACAGTCGATTGCGAAAATGCCCGAGAGAAGGAGAAGTAAGTTCGGGAGCGAGAAATTGTGCCACGAAATAAAGGATTCAAGATTGTGGAGATGGGAAAAGGAGATGGAGGGGTACATGGTGACCTTGGAATGGGAACAATTACGATGACGCTACATTTACTTTCGAGTTTCTACATACCACAATATTTTATGGATGAATTATTATAAAATTCAATCTAAAATTCACGTAACTATAATTGTAGAAGCGACATAACAATCTATGAAACAGATTGGTTAACTACATTCAAGAGTGAACGCGACGTGCAAGCTTTGATCAAATTTACCGAATCATGGGTTGTCAAAAAAAAGATCAACTCGAAAATTTTGGGTATTTTTTATGTTGGGCCTTAGTCTACTTCACCGTTGAAGCTTGTAGATGGAGTTCAGCGTGCAGTTGCTCAGCATCTTGAGCCTGCACACCTTCCGAAGCATCCTCCACTCGGGCCCGCACCGATTCTGCACCGATTCTGCACGATATCTGCCCCGCCATAGAATGCAGTCCTCCCGATGACGGGCAATGCAGTCCTCCCGATGACGGGCACGTAGCGGTTGGTGAATGATGACACCGAGCTTCTTGCCAAGCTAGAGCTTCAGGATTGGGCCATACATCATTGTGAGGGTGGCAAAGTAGGAGTGGAGCTCCGGATCGAGGAAGGTAAGTCCCTAATGAGGGGGAAACCCGCTTATTCTGGTAGCGTGAGTTTTTTTTCTCGGCGAAACGACGCCATGCCCAACAGCCAATTACAAAAACACCTGAGAGAAGGAGAAGTTTGTTCAGGAGCGAGAAATCGTGCCGCAATAGAGAGGATTCAAGATTGTGGAGAAGGGGAAGGGGGATGGAGGGGGACATGGTTACCTTGGAATGCGAACAATTACGATTGACGTTAAGGTTTTTAGCTTATAAGAATAAGTGATGAGCCCTTTACTTTAAAGTTTTTATATATTACGATATTTTATGGATGAATTACTATAAAATTCAAGTAACTATAATCGTGGAAGAGATATAAAAATCTATGAAATAGATTGGTTAACCACATTCAAAACTGAAAGCGACGTGCAAGCTTTGATCAAAGCTACCAAATCGAGGGCTGTCAAAAAAGCTTGACTCGAAAATTTTGGGGCGAACCATAGCCTACCTCGCCGCCGGAGCTTGTAGACGGACTTCAATGTGTGGTTGCTCAGAATCTTGAGCTTGCATAGCATCCTCCACTCGGGCCCGCACGGATTCCGTAGGATTCTGCACGAATTCCACACGAATTCTACACGTATTTTGCATGATGTCTGCCCCGCCATAGAATGCAGTCCTCCCAGTGACTAGCACGTTGCGGTTGGTGAACGTGATGTCGTTATCCTTTAGCACTTTGCAGGCAGTGGGATGTCATGACGACACCGAGCTTCTTGCCAAGATGGAGCTTCAGGACCGGGCCAAACATCAACGTGAGGGTGGCGCAGTAGGAGTGGAGCTTCGGATCGAGGAAGGGTAAGTTCCCAACGAGGGGAAACCCGCTTGTCCAGACAGCAGTGATGGTGAGTTTTTCTTCTCAGCAAAATGATGCCATGCGTAACGGTTGATTGCGAAACACCTGACAGAAGGAGAAGTAAGTTCAGGAGCGAGAAATCGTGCCACAATGAAGAGGATTCAAGATTGTGGAGAAGGGGAAGGCAGATGGAGGGGGACATGGTGACCTTGGAATGCGAACAATTACAATTGATGCTAAGGTTTTTAGTTTATAAAAATAAGTGATGAGCTGTTTACTTAAGTTTCTGTATACTACTGTTGACACCTAAATTTTGACAAATCATTTAGTGTAATTTGCATAAAAAATTAGGGATTAATTTTTAACCCCTAAAACAAAAATATTTAATTTTTGCATAACATATAACTTAGGTTCATTTTAATTTAATTGCATTTTTTTGCATCGGATTGGCGATGGCGAGCGAGTTTAAAATTCATCAAAAAATGGGACACTCGAGAACGCAAGGGCCCTGGAATTTCATGTCGCACGGGCTTGGATGTTTTAATTTGGGCCTAATTTAGTAATGTTGATTTTTATTAATTAAAGCCCAAGTTAAATCAGTCCATTTAATTTGATTACATCTAAGCCCAATCCTTAGCCCATTAGGAAATTAAGCCCTCTAATCTGACCTAGATTAACATTATATAAACAACATTAGGTCAGATTTTTAGGGGGGACAGAATTTCAGATTTGATTTTTAGAGACACGTGCGAGAGTGAAAGTGAGAGAGAGAGAGAGAGGGAACAGCCGGCGACCACCCCCACGCGCGCTGTACGCCGACACCCCTGCCTGGCCGGATCGCCGTGCCTCACGTGCTGCTGCCGCCGCCGCTGCTGCCTCAACGGTGGAGCAGCCGCCTCGTTGTCCTCTCTTGCCATTCCTCCCGCGCCGCCCTCAGCCGCATGTTGCCTGGAGATCACAGCACGCTGGCGTCGCCGTTGCCACTCGCCGACCGCTGTCTGGAGCCGCCGCTTGCTGCTGTTCCACACTAGCAGACACGACGCCGCCGCCGCCTTGCTTTCCACCGCCCCTGCCGTGCGCCACCGCCCCGGAAAAGCTGCTGCCCTTGCTCGGACGTCCTCTGCCCGCAGCCGCTGACCGAAGCAGCCACGCCGACGTCCGCTGTCCCTGCTCGCCGTCGCCTCAGCCTTCACGCCTGCAGCTTCCCGCCGGCACCCCTGCCGGACGTCCATTGTCAGCCACCGAAGCAGCCGCCTGTCGAGCCCTCCGGAACAACAACCTACCGGTGTTGCTGCCCTCTGATCAGGCGCCGTCCCTGCCGTGAGTCGTAGTGAGCCGCCGTCTGTCGCGCCTTGCCGCGCCGTCGACGAACGCCGCCCATCGTGCCGGACCCACTGCTTCCACTGCGAGCTGTCCCTTCCCGTCGGAACAGTACACGCCGGAGCCCGCCAACCTCGCTGGAACAGCAGCCTTGCCGGACATCCTTCTCGTCCCGACGCCGTGAGCCTCGTCGCGCCGTGCTTCGTCCACCGTTCGCTCGTTCGTCGCGATCCCGATCCGCAAAAACGCAATCCCGATCCAAGTCCAAATTTGGAAAATTTTCAAATTAGGTGAGTGGATATACCATGAATATTTAATTTCCTATTTTGAACCGTTTGGAATATTGCATGAATATCCGAATGATGTCTTGATATATTTGGATAATGTGCTAGATATCCGCAATATTTTCAGAATATTCAAAATTAGGAAATTTTCCTAATTTAAGCAACGTATCTGGACGACTATCTGACTTTAACCCTAAAGTCCGATACGCGGTGGTACGGAAAATCATTATCCTATTCATAACCACTTGAATACGATAATGATTTCGATTAGCTTTCCAAATTCGAATGATCAATTATCCGTTAATATCTACAATCCTTTAGATATGACCGATAATTTGATTTTTGTGCCTAATCCGAGTTTGAAACGAATTTGGCGGATTGCGTGGTTGATTTAGGTTTGATTGTTATCCTTGTTTTGATTGTTTTCCTTTTCAAATAAAAAGAAAACCCAAAAAAAAAATTTCTGTTTTTGAGATTTAAATTAGAATTTTTGCATCTCTAAGATTTTTGAATATATCCCGAAGGATAAGATAAATATTTAATTTAAATTAGGACTTAACGTGGCATGTTTCCTAATTTAAATTGGGTATTATTTCAAATCCTAACGGATTATTCACGTTATTTTATTATTCCGAATTTTTATAAAAAAAATCCAAAAAATGGTGAATTGTTTCATGTTTTATTAGGATAGATTGCATTTTAATTTAAGTAATTTATTATTCCGAATTTTAATAAAAAATCCCAAAAAGAAATCATTCTAGGGTAGATTAAGTTATCATAGTTTGCATGTTAATTTAGGTATTTTTGAATTTCGAATTTTAAACAGAAAATACCAAAAATAGAAATCATTAGGTTGCATGTTATTTTAGGCATTTTCATTAATTCCGAATTTCCTTAAAGAAAAATACCAAAAATAATTCATTCGTCCGTCATTAAAATTAGGTCATATTGTCGCATGACATATAGTATGCATGTTAGGTTGCATTATTTCGCATGTCATATTTGCACGTCATTGCATATAGTTTAAGTTTCATTTAACAAAGTGAAAATAAAAAATTGAGTGAATGCTTTGTTAATTAGAAATCATATTAGGGCTGTCTGTATGATTTTTCGCTAACAACGCAGATGCTTGTTGGATTCGAGGTAAGTAATTCCTCCCAACTTGCAATTTATTTAATACTTTGATTTATGGGTGTTAAATTGGTGATTTGCGCACCCGCATGAACACCTCACATGTTAGTGACTAGGTTAAAATGGATCCAAACTGCCTGCAAAAATATTTTTGAAATGAAAAGGTACCGAAAGGGCGTTAGACTAGATCTAGCGTAATCAAGTCCCCGGGCTTAGAATCTCTGGTACGTAGAAATAAAATAGTACTCCCGCTATTTTATTTAGGTTTCTAATCAACCTACCCTAAATGATTAGTGGCGACTCCCGTTGAAAATATTTGCATGTTCACAATTGGACCTAAGTTGCGATTTGGTAGAGTTTGGGAGAACTCGAACTAGGTTAGTTAATTCAATTGACCTAGTAATCCATTAGCCTAAGATCAAATGCCGATTTTCATTTTAGGTCGCGACAACTACAATATTTTATGGATGAATTACTATAAAATTCTCGTAACTATAACTGTGTAAGCGACATAAAAATCTATGAAATAGCTTGGTTAACCACATTCAAGAGTGAAAGCGACGTGCAAGCTTTAATCAAAGTTACCAAATCAAGGGCTGTAAAAAGAGCTCGCCCCAAAAATTTCGGGTCATGCCTTAGTCTACTTCACCATCGGAGCTCATAGATGGACTTCAGTGTGTGGTTGCTTAGAATCTTTAGCCCGCACACCTTCTGGAGCATTCTCCACTCGGGCCCACATGGATTCCGCAAGGTTGGCTAAGAGATTACTACGAGGTTGTACCTAGCTCGAGCTCTAACAAATCTATATTAATTCGCAACTTAGATTCAAGTTATTTAACATGTAAGATCATTTTTATTTAGGAGTCGCCACTAATCTATTTCTTGATGGGTCGATTAGAAACTCAAGTAAAGTATTGGGAGATTTACTTTACTATTTCGAACCAAAGATTATGATACGGGAACTTGATTACATTAAATTACTCTAACGCTCTTTTGATACCTTTTCTTTTTATTCAAAGAAAATGTTTGCAGTTAGCTTGAATTTATTTTAACATTATTCACTTACATGTGAGGTGATCATGTGAGTACACAAGCATTAATTTAACACCCAATAATCAAAACGACAAATAAATTGCAAGGAAAGAGAGAAATTACTTACCTTGAAACAACGTAAGCATCTACAATGTTAATTAGAATAACACATATTCAACCTAAATATGGTTTATAAGTAACATGCAATTTTACTCAAATCTTTTTTGGGGTTTTCTCTCATTTAAACGAAAGCTAATGCTAAAATATAACATGTAAGGCAATTATTCTAAATGTAATGACGTACAAAATATGTCTACTCTAACATAGGATGCAATTCTAGTTAAATTACTCTCCATGACGTGCAATTTAATTAAATCAACCTGGTGTGCAAGTATGACCTAACATGCAATTACTGAATGACGTGCAAACATTAAGTTACATGACCTACTTCTCTATGATAGGCACGTGATATTTTTTTTGTATTTTTCATTTATTAAAATTCGAAATAAATAAGTGCCCTAATTTAAACATGCAATCTTAACTACGAAAAGAATCTAGCCTATTCCAATATAATGTTTTTGGTATTTTTTTTATTAAATTCATAATTAAAAATTACTCAATATTAACTATTAAGATTAAGATACTATCTCATTTAAACTAGGAAAAATCAGAAAATTATCCATATCTTCTAGAATCTATTTGAACATAAATATTATCCAAACTATCCTAATTTAAACTGGAAATACTATCTAACACGCATTCTAAAATTTAAGATTATTTTAAAAAAATCTATCTAAACATGCCAAATTAAAAAAAAAAATTCTAATCTACAGTGGGATTTTTTTGTATTTTTTTTATTTAAGGAAACAATCGCACAAAGGATAAACATCCATCGTAGGACAACCACCAAATACCGAAAAGATATCCACTGAACATTCCGAATCGTTCAAATTTGGAAACAAATAAATCGACCATCATATCCAAGAGTTATGGATAGGATGGTCGATTCTCTGTGCGAACGGGAATCATATAATAATGATTAGGAAATTTTCCTAATTTAGGTTATCCTCAAAATCTTAGAGATATGCACCTTAAATAACGACCGTTCAAAATAGGCAACAAAATCTAAAGTTCGGATCGAATAATAGCAATTACCTAATTTGAAGATGTCATTTCCAAATTCGAATCAACGGAATCGGCTTGGGATCACGAACAATGGCCGTCAGTGAAGCTTGGCCGGTGGGTACCTGCCGTGGTAAGTTCGTGGCCGAGGATGGTGGTGCATGGCAAAGGGGGTGCTCGGCTGGGTGGTGTCTTGGTGTCGCTTGCAGCTCGGCTCAGTGGTGCTCTCGGTATGCCTTGCAGTGGGGGCTTGTGACATGGCCAGCGGTGGACTCACGGGACAGCCCGCACGGCCGCGGCAAGGGACTCACGATACTTGATGGTGGCCATGAGCTCTCGGTGAGCCAAGGGACCGTCGGATGACTCACGGCGTGACCACAGAGGACTCAACGAGGTGGCTGCTGAGTTGGAAAATCACCGGGAATGACCACGTCGTTGGGGTTGTTGAACTACGCCATTAGAGGTTCAGTTTGGTGCAGGAACTTACAGGTTTGGAGTTCGAGCAAAATTGCACAGTTAGCAGTGCAAGGAGAAAACGTCTAAACCTGTATAAAACAAACAAAACTTTTACAATAAGTTGATCCTCAACAGCTTTGAGGATCGGCAGACTCCTACTAGCAACACACAGAGTGATGGAGTTAATCGAGTGCAAGATGGCAAAGTTTAGACATTAAACTTTCATTTTTCCTTCACACACTAGTCTTACCAATATATTTTTATCCTATCTTAGTTGAAGACTCTATTTTCCTTAATATCTCCACTCTTTCCTTTGCATTATCGATTGTTATGTGATAATATTATTACTAAATCGTTAATAATTAAATCCCGAGTTGATTGCATTGAAGAACTCATCCTCAAAGCTTGATTCGTGGCTCCCTCGTTAGGGTCATTGATTGTGCTTCCATAGTATAACTATTAGGGATAACTGCACAAATGGTCTCCGAACTTTGATCTAATATGCAATATTGTTCTTAAATTTTTAATTTGTTCAATATGGTACCCAAACTTTAGCTCAATGTACAATGTCATCCCTAACTTTTAATTTGTTCAATATAATCCATGAACTTTCGGTAAATGTTCACTATAGTCCCTAAAATATATAAAAATATCTAATGTTATCCTTCCATTAATTCAAGTTAACAAAATTTGTTAATTTGGCTTCCAATCCTGTAAATTCGAATGGTGGAAAAAAAACCTTTATGCATGAATTATCCACATAAGATATTTAAGTCAAATCATGATATCCACGTCATCAAATAATATAATTAATCATTTCACTCCGTGTATTCTATTGTATCTCCCTTTCTACTGTGAAGACCTAAATGTATATTTATAATAAATACTTAGGTCTATATCCTCCAAATTTCGGCCTTGTGATGAAACCATGGGCTTTGGCCGAAATTTTATGATCTTATGGGCTCAAGCGTGGGCCAGTGAGGCCAAGCTCACCAACCTGTGCTCGAGACCATCAAGGCTAGGCTCGAACCCCTCGTGGCTGTACCGAATGCTTAGGCACCCAAACTCGGGTCCACAAAAGTCATGCTTGGTCCCTGATGCTTGGGCTCTAGTCCAATGCATATAGACCGTGCGTGAATCCTTAATTAATGAAATTATTCTAATAAAATATTTTTAAAAAACAGAATTTCTAATTATTTTTAATTTTAAAAAATTGATTTTTTATAATTGATTTTTTTCATTCTTTTTCTTTTCCTTCCTCCTTCTTCCTTCATCGGGCGCGTGCCTCGGTGATGGCTGAAAACCTAGCGACCAGCCAAGATGCAGGTCGGCGAGCTCGAGGCTCGACCGATGCCTCACTAGATCCCCACGAGCTTGAGCTTGCCTGAGGCCTAGGACAAGGTGGCTGAGGTGGATGGAGTCGGCGCAGAGGTAGGCGAGGTCATCAGAGATGGTTGCGGTGGTGGTGGTAGAGAGGAGGGAGGAGCGGTGGGTGAGGTGGAGAGGCGGATGGGAGGAAGAAGAAGGAAAAAGAAAAAAGGAAAAAAATAATTTAAAAATACAAAATTTTTTTGATAATTTTTATCATCAGATTTTTCTCATAAAACAACTGAAAATACTTTCCAAGTCTCTTTTAGGTTTTAGCCAAATACCGAAAAATGACTTCCTGAAAAGTATTTTCCAAAAAATGGTACATTTTCCGCGAAATAAACACACTCCTAGTCGATAATTTAATATTGACAAAGGATGCTAAGTCACTCTAATTTAGGTTGGCAATTTTATAGAGTTGGTAAATTCAAAGCATTACTAATTCTACAAATAAAATTTGGTAAGTCAATAAAAATTTGTAATTACAAGTTGTAATATAGTTTGTAATATATAAATATGTCGGTAGGTTACTAATAGGTTATTTAGAAAAGGGATCATGGTAATTTTTCCTGCCAACAGTTTTTTCACACTTACCAACACTACTGAAATTTATCATAAAAAAATTTATATTCTTTGACATGAAACAACACAAATTTTCTGTTCGAAAGGTTATGTAAGGACACATAAACTGAAACATGTCTCTTAATGGGCATCTAAATTGAGAAAATATCGCTAGAATTTTATGTGCAGTTGCATCAAATCACTATCTGATGATAAAGCTAATTGGATGTATTATCATATAATCACTTAAGATTGCATTACTTTATTAATAGGGTAAATGTTACCAAAAACTCAAACTATGCCCATTGTAACACATTTACCATAAACTTTTTTCAGTGATACAAAAATTTCCAAATTTATACCTATGTGTCATATTTACCTTTCGTCAAATTTCTATCAATGAAAACTGTTAAAAACTTACCTATATGATGCCATAAAGTAAATAGTGTGGACATGACATGAAATAAAAATGATGTTGTTTTGATTGAAAATTACCTAACAAAATTTTGACGGAGGGTAAATGGATTACATATGTACAAGTTTGGAGTTTTTTATATTACAAAAGAAAGTTTAGGGTAATTATGTCACAATGGATATAGTTTGGGATTTTAATATCACAAGAAAAGTTAAGGGTAAACGTGTTTAATGGGCATATTTTGAGGTTTTTTATGGCTTTTTCTCTCATTAATAACCCATTTCTACTGCATCCTAATCCAATAATGATGCAGGAGAATATAACTAACACTACAAAAAAACATCTTTTTACCAACGCAAGGGAAAAATTCGTTGGAAAATGAATTTCCAACGAACTTTCTAACGAAAAAAAATTCGTTGGTAATTCTTCGTCGCAAATTTTTCCAACGAAAAATTTCAATTTTCGTTGGAAAATTCATGGCTAAATTCATTGGAAATCACTACCAAAAAACAACTTTTTTCCAACGAAAAATTTGGAAATCCAACGAAATTTCCGACAAACAAAAATTCGTCGGAAAAATTTTTCCGACAAAAAATATAAATTTTTGTTGGTAATTTCCGACGAAACTTTTTCGTCGCAAAATTTGTAACTAAATTCGTTGCAAAGTTTTGCTAATTATTGGTTGAAAAAATGTGGCAAATTTTTTTTTGGTCGAAAAATTGTGGCAAAATTAGTTTCGTCGTAACAAAAATCGTGCGGCAAGGACCAGCCTCGTCGTCGGCGAGCTCGCCGACCATGGCGAGCTCGGCCCTCGCCATGGCTGGCGAGGGCTAGCCTTGTCGCCGGCGAGCTCGAGGTCGCCCAGAACTGGGCTAGTTCTGGGCGACCTCGAGCTCGCCGGCCATGGCGAGCTCGGCCCTCGCCATGACCGGCGAGGGCCAGCCTTGTCGCCGGTGAGCTCGAGGTTGCCCAAATTTGGGCAACCTCGAGCTTGCCGGCCATGGCAAGCGTTATGGGCGAGCTCGAGGTCGCCCACATCTTTTATTCAGGTATCCCTAACCTATTCGAGCAATCGTCCGGCCCCCATCTTTTGTTCGCCTAGCAGGATAGGTGACATACATCCCATTTCATGTTCGCCAAGTGGAGTACGCGGCGGCATGATTTTTCATGGTGTTGCCAAGTGGAGTACGCGGCACACCCCAATTGATGTTGCTGAGTGGAGTACGAAGCACATCCCATTTCATGTTCGCCAAGTGGAGTACGCGGCGGCATGGTGTTGCCAAGTGGAGTACGCGGCACACCCCAATTGATGTTGCTGAGTGGAGTACGAAGCACATCTCATTTCATGTTCGCCAAGTGGAGTACGCGGCGGCATGGTTTTTCATGGTGTTGCCAAGTGGAGTACGCGGCACACCCCAATTGATGTTGCTGAGTGAAGTACGAAGCACATCCCATTTCATGTTCGCCAAGTGGAGTACGCGGCGGCATGGTGTTGCCAAGTGGAGTACGCGGCACACCCCAATCGATGTTGCTGAGTGGAGTACGAAGCACATCCCATTTCATGTTCGCCAAGTGGAGTACGCGGCGGCATGGTGTTGCCAAGTGGAGTACGCGGCACACCCCAATCGATGTTGCTGAGTGGAGTACGAAGCACATCCCATCTCATGTTCGCCAAGTGGAGTACGCGGCGACATGGTGTTGCCAAGTGGAGTACGCGGCACACCCCAATTGATGTTGCTGAGTGGAGTACGAAGCACATCCTATTTTATGTTCGCCAAGTGGAGTACGCGGCGGCATAACATCCCAGTCCTCTGTTCGTCTAGCAGGATAGACGACGTAACACCCCAGTCCTCTGTTCGTCTAGCAGGATAGACGACGTAATATCTCAGTCTTGTGTTCGTCTAGCAGGATAGACGACGTAATATTCCAGTCTTTTGTTCGTCTAGCAGGATAGACGACGTAATATCCCAGTCTTTTGTTCGTCTAGCAGGATAGATGACGTAACACCCCAGTCTTTTGTTCGTCTAGCAGGATAGACGATGTAACACCCCAGTCTTTTATTCGTCTAGCAGGATAGACGACGCAACACCCCAGTCCTCTGTTCGTCTAACAGGATAGACGACGTAACTACCCAGTCTTTTGTTTGTCTAGTAGGATAGACGACGTAACACCCCAGTCCTCTGTTCACCTAGCAGGATAGGTGGCGTAATATCCAGTCCTTTGTTCGCCTAGCAGGATAGGCGGCGTAATATCTTGTCCTCTGTTCACCTAGCAGGATAGGTGGCATAGCATCCCGTTTCATGTTCGTCTAGCAGGATAGACGGCACAACTTCTCATTTGGTGTTGCCAAGTGGAGTACGCGGCACACCCTATCTCGTTTTATGTTCGCCTAGCAGGATAGGCGACATAGTTTCTCAATTGGTGTCGCTAAGTGGAGTACGAAGCACACCAATCAATATATCCCTTTCTTCATATCATGCGCTATTTCGCATTTGTAGGAAACTACAAGTAACAGATAGGCAATCCAGTACTTCGAAAACCTTACTTCCAATTGATCAGAAGTTTGGAGATCGAGGGAATTGAAAACATTATAAAGCATTCCGTCACTTGGACGCTTTTTATGCGATCCGTATGCAAGACTCTTTCACCGCTCCGCATGAAGTGAGAAGCCTTAACATACGTTCCTTATTGCTTGCATATCATGCATCATTGCATTTCAAAAAAAAAAAAAAAGAAAAAATCATCATCATCATTCATCATTTTGCATAGTTTAAATTTAGGTCTCAGTCTTTGAGCGAAACCTCTGCGAGCCTCCACTCAAAGAGGGGCAGCTGTTGACAACTAAATTTTGGCGCGTCATTTAGTGTAATTTGCATAGAAAATTAGGGATTAAATTTTAACCCCTAAACAAAAATATTTAAATTGCATAACATGTAGTTCAGGTTCATTTAGATTTAATCGCATTATTGCATCGGATTGGCGATGGCGAGTGTGCTTAATTTTCATCGAATCAAATTCGGTTCGCTCAGGAATGCAGGGGCTCGGAATTTCAATACGAACGGGCTCGGGTGTTTTTAATTTGGGCTTGATTTAGTCTGTTGAATTTAATTAATTAAAGCCCAAGTTAGTTCAGCCCATTTTAATGTTAATTAGACCTAAGCCCAAGCCTAAGCCCATTAGGACATTAAGCCCACCTAATTGACCTAGGGTTAGCACTATATATATTTCATTAGGTCAGAATTTTTTAGAAGGGAGGTCACATAATTTTCAGAAAAAAAATTCTCAAGAGAGTGAGGGAGAGAGGGAGAGCAAGACGTCGGCGCGCCGCACCACCGCGTCGCACCTCCGCACGCTGCTGCCCAGACTTGCGACCAGCAAAGTCAGAGTCTCCAGCAGAAGACTCGTCCAGTTTGAAGATGTCTTGAAGAAGGCCGCCCAGTCCACGCCTTTTCCAAGTTGAAGCGAAGCATCAGCCCAGCTTCTCCTGCCGTGCGTATCACCTTTACATGCATTAGAACCATGCATGTTACGTAGTCACAAGGAAGAATTGAAAGAGAAGAAAAGTCAAAGGTGGGGGCTTGTTTCTTCACAAGGAACACACAAGTTGGCAAATCAGAATTTTTAGAGAAAGGGAGAGAGAAGGAGACTGGCGACCGCCACCGTCGTTCGCGCCCGTCCGCCATCGCGCTGCCACACGCCGCGTCACCGCACGTCGCTGCTCCGCCCCTCCGCGTACAGCTCCGCCGCCGCCGCAACGAGGCTAGCCGTTCTGTGTACAAACGCTCACCAAGGATTTCAGCAAGTCAATCTAGCAAACTCAACATAGCTAGCAGCATCAGTAGATCCCAAGCGGCACTTGCACTCTTGCCTAGTCCATAGCCACGTTCGTTGCAGACTATCCACGCCACACATGGAGAGCTCTGGGCCATGATCACTTAAAAAATAATGAAGATGCCAAGAGTTGCAGCAGCTTTCGTGAATTTCGTGAGCTCAAAGTGATAATTTGTCTTCCTTTTATTTTGACCAGATTTGATAAAGCAAACCAGTAAACGTGGTGGTGGTTTATGAAGAAGAAGAAATATTGCGAGGACACTTGGCTTTGTTCTCTGCACTGGGACTTTCCTCACCGAGTCGGGAAACTCTCACCCATGGCATGCTAATAGTTCACGAGCCCTCCTCCTTGGCTGTGAACATTCATCACTGCGAGCCTGACTATCGGTTGCCGTTTCGCCGACTACTGCGAGCTCAACGTTGAGACGAGGAGCCGCTCGTGACCCATTAGAGGCACACGTGAAGAGAGCGAGAAAGAGGATCGCCGCTCGCCCGCCGCTTGTCGCACTGCCGCGTTTCCGACACCGTGCCGCCGTCACCGTCGCCGTTGTCCCATCCCGATCCGCAAAGACGCAATCCCGATCTAAGTCCAAATTTGGAAATTTTTTCCAATTAGGTAAGTGGGTATACTATGAATATTTAATTTCCTAGTTTTGAATTATTTGGAATATTGCATGAATATTTAGTGGATAATTAGATGCATTAAGATGATGTTCGATATCCGCAATATTTTGAAATATTCAAATTAGGAATCGGTTCCTAATTTAGCAACGTATCTGGACGACTATCCGGCTTTAACCCTAAAGTCCGATACGCGGCGGTACGGAAAATCATTATCCCGTTCATAACCACTTGAATACGATAATGATTTTAATTCGCTTTCCAAATTTGAATGATCAATTATCCGTTAATATCTATAACCCTTTAGATATGACCGATAATTTGATTTTTGTGCCTAATCCGAGTTTGAAACGAATTTGGCGGATCGCGTGGTTGATTTGATGTGTTTGTTACCCTTAGTTGTTTGAATTTCTTTCCTTTTCAAATAAAACAAAACCCAAAAAAATCTGTTTTGTTATTTAAATTAGGTTTTTTGCATGTTTAGGTTTTGAATATATCCCGAAGGATGAGATAAGTATTTAATTTAAATTGGGACTTAACGTGGCATGTTTCCTAATTTAAATTAGATATTATTTCAAATCCTAACGGATTATTCACGTTATTTATTATTCCGAATTTTAATAAAAAATCCCAAAAAGAAATCATTCTAGGGTAGATTAAGTCATCATAGATTGCATGTTAACTTAGGCATTTTTGAATTTCGAATTTTAAACAGAAAATACCAAAAATAGAAGTCATTAGGTTGCATGTTATTTTAGGCATTTTCATTAATTCCGAATTTCATTTAATTCCGAATTTCTTAAAAAAAATACATCATTGCACGTCATTAGAATTAAGACACGTTGTCGCATGACATATAGTTCGCATGCTAGGTTGCATTAATTCGCATGTCATTAATTGCACGTCATTGCATATAGTTTAAGTTTCATTTAATAAAGTGAAAATCCAAAAAGAAATTGAGTGAATGCTTGTTAATTAGAAATCATATTAGGGTGTTTGATGTGATTTTTTCGCTAACAACGCAGACGCTTGCTGGATTCGAGGTAAGTTGTTCTCCTAAGCTTGCAATTTATTTAATGCTTTGATTATTGGGTGTTAAATTGGTGGTTTGCGCACATGCATGAACACCTCACATGTTAGTGACTAGGTTAAAATGGATCCAAACTGCTTGCAAAAATATTTTTGAAATGAAAAGGTACCGAAAGGGCGTTAGACTAGATCTAGCGTAATCAAGTCCCCGGGCTTAGAATCTCTGGTTCGTAGAAATAAAATAGTGCTCCCGCTATTTTATTTAGGTTTCTAATCAACCTACCCTAAATGATTAGTGGCGACTCCCGTTGAAAATATTTGCATGTTCACAATTGGACCTAAGTTGCGATTTGGTAGAGTTTGGGAGAACTCGAACTAGGTTAGTTAATTTAATTGACCTAGTAATCCATTAGCCTAAGATCAAAACTTCGAAATGCCGATAAACAAATTTTTTTTTGGGTCGCGACAGCTTGGCGACTCCGCTGGGGATGAGTTAAAACTCTTAGTGGACTTAGGCCAATTTTTCATTTCAAAAATAATTTTTGTTTGGCAGCGAGGATCCCAGGTACGTCCCTAACATTTTAAGGTGTTAAATGTTTTTGCAGTATGGGAGGTATAAGGGAGAAGTGCTTGCTAACCTTTGTTTTGCAGGGAGATGGTTGAATGTATGGTTTAGTTTATGCACGAAGCGCTGTTTGATATAAACTGTTGTGCATGCCTTACATTTACACTACACCGCACACACTACCCGCTGCCGGACCTGGGCGGCATAGGTTTAGGATGGTACTGAGATAGTGGACACCCCGACCAAAACCATTTGGTACGGGTCGCCCTCCTCGGTCCCGAAATATTTTTCATGGTGTCATTGAGTACCCACCACGGTTGCCCCCTTTGCAACCCGGGTCGGCTCTTTGACTAAGCCGGAGTCAGGGGAATCCTAGCCTAACCACCACCATGACTGGTTTAGCTCGGTAATCCTCGCGTCTCCATTTTGCAAGCCAGAGTCTAGGTAGAAATCGAACCTCACATTTCATGCGCATGTCTATGTGATTGCCATTTTTCCTACCCGGTAAAGTAAGATTTCTTCAACCCTTATCTTGCAATTTATTTATGTTTCGTTTTTCTTTGGTCGGTCCATGACATTAGGTCGGTCGTGAGTCTTGGTCTATACACTATGGGAGTAGCAGACATCCGGATTCTTGATGCTCCTAAGGACGAGCTCCGTGCCTGGTGGAACCTACTCAGTCCGACCAACCGCAAGCTAGTCGAGGGTCACGTCGGGAGGCTGCTCCCCCTACTGGAAGTCAAAGTCCGTACCGGCCTCGTTCGAGCATTAGCCCACTTCTGGTGCCCCGAGACAGCCACCTTTATATTCGGTAAGCATGAGCTCACTCCGACTTTGGAAGAGTATAGCCTGCTCATTGGAAAACCTTTGGGATCTGAGTTAATTACACCACATTTAGGAGTCGATTCCACACTAATCTTGTCAGAGTTTTTGAATGTCGGGAAAGATGAACTGGCAAAAGTTTTGAAAGCAAACCGTGGAACATGTCCATTTTCCTTCCTGAGTCAATGTTTTCAAAATGCCACACCTTTTCAAAAGGGCAGAATCTTTTTGCTAGCATTCTTCGGTTTCGTCATTTTTCCTCATTGCAAGAGCGCATGTAACCCGTCAGTTGCCTGGTTCGTCCAACAAGTTTGTCTTCAAAAGAATTTTGCCAACACCATTTTAGCTGAAACTTTCATTTCCCTCACTAAATTCAAGCAAAATGGTGATAAGACATTTCACGCACCCATTGAGCTATTGCAAATCTGGTTTTTGTCTCACATAAAAGGGTGTGGCAATTTACTTAAAATATCCGAACTCAGTGATTCGAGTCATCCCATTTTAAGCTATAAAGAAAAACAAGAAAACGCACCGGATTATCATTACTCCGAGTGGATCATTTTTATGAAAAACGCTAGACCCCAAGGTTTCCAATGGCATGCTAGTTGGTTCAATGTCGAGGAAGCTCGGCTTACGTGTAATGGTGTTGGACCGGTGCCACTTTTGGGCTTCACTGGCGCGATCGAGTACTACCCCGCCAGAGTGTCTCGTCAGTACCAGATTCTCCAGGGGCTCCCTCCGGCGTTACAACCCGAGCTCCTCCATGTCGATTTCTCTGACCAGGGTGAGGATCATGAAGAGACCGTAGCTCAGCTCCAAAAGATGTGGAAGAAGTGTCGTCTCCTGAAGATAGCTCGACCCGAAGGAGAATTAAAGGGGGAGCAGAAATCCTACTTCGCGACGACCAAATATATCCGACAGCACAAGATTCCTCAGGAGCTATTCCCGAAGATACCCAAGGTGCCTCTCAAGTCCGCCAACCGCTCAGAGAACAACCGTCTCAAAAGGAAGGTCGAAGAAGCCGAAGAAAAGGCAGCCAAGATAGCCCGGGCTTATGAGCAGTTGAAGAAGGATGTCGCCTCCCATATGTCTATAGATCAAGCTAATTAAAAAGCTTGAATTTGTTTTCATTTCCAGTTTAAGTTTGTTTAGGAATCGAGTCATCTGTTTTTAATTCAATTTCATTTCAAGTCAGTAATTGATGTAAAAACTTTCGTCATTTCAATAAAGAAGTCTTTTCAATTCAAAGCGATTAGACCAATGTCATGGATCGGTGTGTAATATTTGGCTTGACACTTATGTATGCTTGTTTCATCCAAATTAGGTAATTTGCCACGGATCCCCCTCATCCTCATAATACTCGATCGGTGACCAAAAGAAGGATGGCCAATCAAGCCGAGATTGCAGCCATGATCGACGAAAAGCTGAAGGAACATATGAATACGATCAATGAGCAGATCACGGCTGCAATGTCCAAAATGATGGGTGATTTCATGGCCAAGCAGCAGCAGGTCAATACCGCCTCTCAATCTGAGATTCCGCTTCCAACCCGTCAAGGCCTCCGTCTCGACAAAACTCTGGCAATGAGCACTAATCCAACCCTTCAACCGGATGATGTTGTTCTGATTGACACCAGTGCTTCACCGTCGGTCCCTGTTCTTCAGTCACCCCCCAATGATGAGAATGCCAGGTTGCTGGCTAAGCTCGACCAGAGATTACGTGAAGTGGAGGGAACTCAAAGTGTTCCGGCTGTCGATTTGTCCGTTTTTACTCGAGTCCAAGTGCCCGAAAAGTTCAAGATGCCAGCTTTCGAGAAGTACGACGGCACCTCCAACCCGATTCAACATATTGATATGTACCAGGGGCTCATGAATAGATATGTTTCTAACGGACCTTTGATGATCCAAACCTTCCAAGCAAGCTTGAAGGATGCTGCAATGAGGTGGTATACCAACCACCAGATCAACCGGAAAGACTCGTGGGAAGAGGTGGCAAACCTTTTCATCAAACACTTCAAGTTCAACCTCGACGTCACTATTACGAGGGAAGACCTGGAAAGAGCTGAACAGAAAAAGGGCGAGACTCTAAAGGAGTATGCCACTCGTTGGAGGAACATGGCAGGGCAGATCATGCCAGAACCCGCAGAACGTGACCTAATGAAGCTGTTCGTGTCCACCCTACCGCAGTCGGTTCGTTCACGAATGTTAGTGACGGCCGCCCAATCTTTTGGCCAACTGATAGCCATGGGGGAGGAGATTGAGACCGGGCTCAAGAAGGGATGGTACGGTGAATCGGGCTCATCGGCCAAGAGGTTTACTAATAAGAAAGAGAAAGAACATGCCTCCGAGGTCAACATGACCTATCTGCAGAAGCCACCGGCTCAAACTCCGAAGCTACAGTTCAGCACCCAGCAGACAACCTCTTATGGACGGCAAGGCCAGCAGGATCCACGCCAGCAGCGCAAACCTCGCCAGTTCACTCCACTTCCTGGGACATTATCTCAAGTACTGGCAGTTCTAAGAAAGAAGAACTTGCTAGGCTCGGAACCGCAAAGATCTAACGCTCCTAGCTATGTAAAGTATGACCCGTCCAAGAAGTGCGATTATCATAGAGGTGAGGTTGGGCATTCGACAGATGAATGTCAAGTGCTCAAACATCGAGTGCAGGATCTACTCGACACTGGAGCATTCGCACTACAGCCATCCAGTAAGCCCAATGTGCAGAACAATCCACTCCCTGATCATTCGAACAGTGCAAATGTTGTCTTTGGCCCGGAGGTCAAACAGATTCAAAGCTTCAGTGTCCCTTTCGAAGATATGTTCGATGCCCTAGTCCGAGCTGGTTATATTTCGACCGGCGAGGTGGTGTCGCTCGGTGACATAAGGGAGAAAGTGGACGAGTTGGTGAAAGGAGGAATGATCGGGACAGCTGATGAATTCGGAGTAGTGGCCGCTATACCCCAGGTCACCTTTGACTGGGATGAAGAACTCGCAAAGATAGCTGATGAACAAGAGAAGTTAGATCCTGACATGCCCGCTCTCGAAGACGCCTCTGACGACGACCTCGGGATTATTATACCCGACGCTCTAGAAGTATTGATCCTAGCATCGCCTCAACCTTTTGCTTACGAAAGCGACAAGATGGTCCCATGGTCGTATGACGTTGATCTGATAACCAGGTCAGGGCGAACTTATCCTGATAATCAACCGGCCAAGCCAGTGGCTGAGAGAGAAGCGAAGGAGTTCCTAGCTGTGATTAAGGCTAGTGAGTATAGTGTGGTCGATCAGCTGAGAAAGTTACCAGCACAAGTCTCGTTGTTGGAGCTGCTCCAAACGTCAGATAAGCATCGAAGTGCTCTAATGAAGGTTCTGAGTGAGGTTCACGTGCCCGAAACTATTGAAGAAGATAAGCTGGAAGGATTTGTTGGGGCAATTCTTCTCAAAGATCAGGTGGCATTCTCTGATGAGGAAATCCCCGTGGAAGGACGTGGTCATAATAAGGCGCTTCACATATCAGTGAAATACAAGGAGACTCACGTGGCCAGGGTGCTTGTTGATAACGGGTCAGCTCTGAATCTATGCCCGTTGGCTACTTTGAAAAGGCTGGGTATTTCTCCATCCACCATGCAAGCAGCAAAGACTTCTGTTCGAGCCTTTGATGGAATGAAGAAGGATGTGATAGGCCAGATTAACTTAGCGCTGCAAATCGGACCCTCGGTGTTCGATATTCTTTTCCAAGTCCTGGATATCCCTTCTGCTTTCAACTTTTTGCTGGGACGACCATGGATTCACAATGCGGGCGCTGTGCCCTCTAGTTTGCATCAGAAGATTAAGTTTGTGGCTGGAGCAAAGCTCGTTACAATATATGGAGAGGAAGATCATCGAATCTTCAATGCAACATCGATCCCCTACATAGAGCCCGATCATGTTGAAGAGGATAGCTACCATTCATTTGAGATAGTTCAAGTTGTTCAAGCTTCCTCTGACATGCCGTTGCCCGTTCCTGAAGTTTCTAAAGCCGCTCTCATGGTGGCCAAAGTCATGATTGGTAATGGTTTCGAGCCAGGTCAGGGTCTTGGGAAGGAAGGCCAGGGCATTCATGCCCCGATTGAGACAAATGGACAATCCCACAAGGCTGGATTGGGATATGATGGGCCGGGAAGCCGCGAACAAAGCAATGATGGTTGCAAAAGCCGAACAGGGGCATGTCAAAGTCCCTTACCACCTTCTATCGGCGACACCTTTCGCTCGGCTGGAGTAGTGGGAGGATATGAGCACGTAAAGCCAAGCCCGACTGAAGATGATCTGGGGCTTATCTTTCCTGAGTCGCCACAAGCCCTAACCGACTCACCTAAGAAGCGCGGTAAAGCTATTCTGGTCGGTCTGTCTGACGATTCTGAGGATGACCAGCCACCCTCTATTTTCAAGAAATCGGAATCGAAGGTGGTGGACTTCGACTTTGATGATGGTATACCCTACCTCACCGGCTGGTTTGCTGGAACTTCCATTGGTGCAATCACTGAGGGACCACTTGAAGGGATGGGCGCTAGCCCTCAAGAGTAATCATTTCTAGTTTTCGCATCTCCCCTGCGTGGGAATCTTATTGCTGTCCTTAGATTTTCATTCTGATTCATGTTGCACTTAGGTTTTTCAATTCAATAAGATGTAATTCATTGATTCCATATCAATAAAGTTACAGAAGTTTTTATTATTTTGAATCTTGTTGAAGTATCCCAAACCAACCCGATGACGATAACCAACGATTGAAAAATTTATCATCTATGGTAAGAACTGAGGGTTGGGCTTCTCAAGAATTCTCGTTTCAAGATCTTCGAAAGCAAAATGAATTTCCAAAAAAAGAAAAGAAAAAAAAAGCAAAGAACAATTTTCGAAATTTGCATGTGGTTAAACCCTGTCTTGTCTTTTTGATCCCCTTCTTTCATGTTTCAGGACTAACCTCGAGGCATGCGAAGGGACGGGAATCGTGGATCCTCATATATGTGATGCAAGTCAATCCGATGACTCCGATGATTCTAATCCGAATGACGAAGAGATACGACGAAACTTGGAAATCCATGAGAAATCCAAGCCCTTGACTGCCGAAGAAACCGTGCTGATCAACCTAGGCGACACGGAGAATCCTAGAGAAGTGAAGATCGGGGCATGTCTTCCTGGAGATGTGGCCAAACGCTTGACCCAGTTGTTGAAGGATTATCAAGACATCTTTGCATGGTCTTATGCTGACATGCCGGGTCTTGATCGATCGATCGTCGAACATTGTCTACCGACTGATCCTTCGGTAGAGCCTGTGAAACAAAGGCCGCGGAGAGCTAAACCAGAACTGGCGAAGAAAATCAAAGAAGAGGTCATGAAGCTTCTTGACGTGGGGTTTATTGAGACTACCCAATACTCAGAATGGGTTGCCAATATAGTCCCAGTGATGAAGAAAGACGGTCGGGTTCGAGTATGTGTTGACTACCGAGATCTGAACAAAGCTAGCCCTAAAGATGATTTTCCACTCCCGCATATTGATGTGCTTGTAGACAGCACAGCTGGATTCGAACTTTTCTCCTTCATGGATGGCTTCTCAGGTTACAATCAGATCCTGATGAACGAGGATGACAAGTTAAAAACAGCATTTACCACTCCTTGGGGGACATTTCATTACAAGGTGATGCCCTTTGGTCTCAAAAATGCTGGGGCAACTTACCAGCGGGCAATGGTCACGTTGTTCCATGACATGATGCATAATGAGATCGAAGTCTATGTTGATGACATGATTGCAAAGACTCGACGTGGAGAAGATCACATAGCAACCTTGACGAAATTGTTCGACAGGCTTCGCAAGTTCAAACTACGCCTCAACCCGGCAAAATGTGTGTTTGGGGCAGCCTCTGGCAAATTACTTGGCTTCATTGTCAGCAGCAAAGGGATTGAGATTGACCCGTCAAAAGTGAAAGCCATTTGCGAAGTAAAATCTCCCTCTTCGGTGAAGGAAGTTCGTAGCTTAATGGGTAGGCTAAACTATATAGCAAGATTTATTTCTCAGCTTTCTGAGACAGCAAAGCCTTTCTTTAAACTCCTCAAGAAGAATGCGCTAGTCAGATGGGATGAAGAGTGTGAGCTGGCATTTGACAAGATTAAGCACTACTTAATGAATCCACCGGTGCTTGTTCCACCAACACCAGGGCAACCTCTGACCCTGTACCTTACAATCCATATTGAGTCCTTAGGTGCCATGCTTGCTCAGAAGGGTGAAGAGGATGGAAAGGAACGTGCGATTTATTATCTGAGTAAGAAGTTCACCGTCTCAGAGATGAACTATTCTGAAGCAGAAAGAACGTGTGCAGCACTAGTCTGGGTGCTGCACAGATTGAGACAATACACCTTGCACTATCAAATATTGCTTGTGACAGAGTGTGATCCCATCAAATACTTGCTCAATCAACCCGCCTTGGTCGGAAAACTGGCGAAATGGCAGATTCTCATTTCTGAGTTTAATGTTCAATTCATGTCTCAGAAATCAGTCAAAGGACGAGTAATTGCTGATGTCTTGGCCGAAAATCCTGGGAAAAATGATGATCTGGATCCGCTAGAGGATAGAGTCATGCCAATTGATGAGTATGTATGGACCATGTATTTTGACGGGGCTGTAAACCTGTCAGGATCGGGTATTGGAGCAGTTCTAATATCCCCGGGCGGACAACATTATCCGGTTGCAGCGAAGCTGATATTTCCTTGTACGAACAATATTGCTGAATATGAAGCGTGCATCCTCGGATTGCAAGCTGCAATCGAAATGGGGGTAGCTCGACTCAAGGTGTTTGGGGATTCAGCCCTCATTATTCTTCAGACTGTTGGAAAGTGGCAAACTAGAGATGCCAAGTTACAGCCCTATCACGTCTATTTAGAGGAGTTGGTGGAAGAGTTTGAAGACATCTCGTTCGAATACTTGCCAAGGACTCAAAACAGTTTTGCCGACGCTCTGGCTACGTTATCGGCAATGCTACGAGTAACAAGTGGTCTGGAAGTTGAACCTTTGAGGATAGAGGTTTTGCAGAAACCAGCTTATTGCATGGCCACAGAAGGAGAGCCTGACGGCAAGCCATGGTATCATGATATCAAGGCATATCTTCAAACACGGGAGTTTCCTGAGAAAAGTACTGCATCTGACCAAAAGTATATCAGGAAAATGGCGTCGAAGTTCCTCTTGAGCGGAGAATGTCTATACAAGCGGTCCTATGACTCGGTTTTATTAAGATGTGTTGATTCAACCGAGGCTATTCATTTGATGCTAGAAGTGCATGAAGGAGTATGTGGTCCGCACATGAATGGTCATATGCTTGCAAGGAAAATAATGAGGATGGGTTATTACTGGCTTACTTTGGAGAGTGATTGCATTCAGCATGTCCGAAGTTGTCACAAATGTCAGATCTATGGTGACAAGATCAAAACTCCTCCAAATGAATTGCATCAACTGTCTGAACCATGGCCATTTTCTATGTGGGGCATTGATATGATTGGCCCAATTAATCCTAAAGCGTCAAATGGGCATCGGTTTATCTTGGTCGCTATCGATTACTTTTCGAAGTGGATCGAAGCCATGTCTTACACGACAGTGACGGCCCGGGTTGTGGTAAAATTCATTCGTCGAGACATCATTGCTCGATATGGTGCACCTGAGGCCATAATCACTGACAATGGATCGAATCTGAATAATAAGTTGGTGGATGAATTGTTCAAGGAGTTCAAGATCAAGCATTTGAATTCCTCTCCATATCGTCCGCAGATGAATGGAGCGGTCGAAGCAGCCAACAAGAACATCAAGAAGATTTTGGCTAAAACAGCCGAAAATTATCGTGATTGGCATGAGAGATTACCTTTTGCGCTTATGGCGTATCGGACTTCTATCCGGACATCTACAGGGGCAACTCCGTATTCTCTTGTGTACGGTATGGAAGCAGTTCTACCTGTTGAAATTGAAATCCCTTCATTGCGTATTCTTTCACAGGTACAATTGTCAGAAGCAGATTGGATTCAGCAGAGGTTGGACCAGTTGAACCTGATTGATGAGAGAAGGCTTAGAGCTCTATGTCATGGCCAGTGCTACCAACAGCGAGTTGCTAAATCTTTCAACAAGAAAGTCAAGCCTTGACATTTCCAGGTAGGCGATCTTGTCCTACGGAAGTTATTGCCGATAGTTCCTCTTCCAGAAGGAAAATTCGCTCCAAATTATGGCGGTCCGTACGTCGTGAAGAAAGTCCTTCCAGGAGGTGCTTTGATTTTGGCCGAGATGGATGGTCGTGTTTTTTCCAGTCCAGTTAATTCTGATTCAGTAAAAAAATATTACACTTGATTTGTACTCATTTTCACATTGTTTCAATCAAGTTTCAAGCTGAATTTCATGAATCAGTTGATATTGCCAAGCTTCGTTTGAGGAAAGCTTTTGATTTAGCAATCTATTTCTGTTCTAATGAAGTGATCATATTGCATGAGAGACTTCAAGATGAAGAAAGGCAAACCATTTCCATACACGTCCTAAATAATAATCCTCAGTGCGAGTTGAGTGAAAATTCCGTGCTGACAAGGTAAAGGATTATCTCACGAAAAGTATGACGACCAAAATGATGAGAGGCATTCATTTCCTTTATCTAAACACTACAGGTTATCATTTGCTTAGCCCCTTTGAACGGAGTTTCATTTCTTACCCCTGTCAGAAATAATCCCATACTGGGACAATTTCTTAGAAAGTTCAAAATGGCTAGAATTTTCTTGCTTTCACTTGCATCAATCTTCAAGTATATTTATTGCATGCAAATTTTGTGTTAGCTCGAGTGCCTTAGATATGACGAAGAGCATTCCTTTCTATACCCTTACACACTATACCCTTTGCATACCCAATTTGAGCGGTGAATTCATTTCAACCCTATTGGTGATCATTCCTGCGATGAACAAATGAAGTCATCTCAAAGCAAGTTCAAGATGAATTGGGGCAAGTGGGAGCTCGAAAGAAAATTCAATAGAAAGGACGCAAAAGGATTCCAATGAATCGAAGTGCTCTCTCTCGAAAAGAAATCTCTCGAAAAGAAAATCTCTCTCTCTCAAAAAAAAAATGAGAGAAAGAAAAGCTTCAGCAATAATTGAGTCGATATGCAAGATCATTCTTCAAGGAAAAGACAATTTGAAGGTTCATTTGTGGAGCAATCGCAAGAGATAGATCAATGGGATGATCACCAATCTCCATGTTCTATAATACCCCCTTTGATGAAAATAGGCCATTCATTTCAAGCCTACCCGAACCTACGTTACAACCCGTACCGAAGTCTTTTCAGAATAGGGCACTTGAGTTAACGTAGAGTTTCAAATGCTTATAAATGTTGCTCGAAGAAGTGCGAGCAAGATTTTTCTATCTCATTTTTGCAGCATTCTTGACTTGTAGACCCGGAGACAATTGCAGAGTATTTTCTTTCAATAACCTCGACTCGAAGAGTCCCCTTTGCTCAACCATTGACCAAGCCCATGTTACAGTCCTGGTAAAGACCTTTTGGATTGGTAAGGTCGTACCGCTTGCGAGAGTACTTAGACCCTTGTTGACATGATGAAAGTGAAAATGAGTGATTCTCTATAAATCAGTCTTTTTGATAAGAATGAGAGAAAAGTCCTTTCGGATCGAAGGTCCCTCATTTGACATTTTCAAGATATCCGCTTGTGAGTTCGAATTGTCTTATCATGATTTTTCCCCAACGGAGTTTGTAATGCCGATTTGACAAAACCATCGTGCATGAAAACCAGTTGAATTCATAGTGCATGTGTATATGTGTTCTTGATAGTGCAAATGCATATTACATGTTGCTTAATTTAAAACCGTGTCTAGCAGGTGACACACTCTCGAAAGTCGGAGATATCACCAGGTAAGTATATCTCTATCCTTTGGATGTCTTTGACTATTCAGGTATCCCTAACCTATTCGAGCAATCGTCCGGCCCCCATCTTTTGTTCGCCTAGCAGGATAGGTGACATACATCCCATTTCATGTTCGCCAAGTGGAGTACGCGGCGGCATGATTTTTCATGGTGTTGCCAAGTCGAGTACGCGGCACACCCCAATTGATGTTGCTGAGTGAAGTACGAAGCACATCCCATTTCATGTTCGCCAAGTGGAGTACGCGGCGGCATGGTGTTGCCAAGTGGAGTACGCGGCACACCCCAATCGATGTTGCTGAGTGGAGTACGAAGCACATCCCATTTCATGTTCGCCAAGTGGAGTACGCGGCGGCATGGTGTTGCCAAGTGGAGTACGCGGCACACCCCAATCGATGTTGCTGAGTGGAGTACGAAGCACATCCCATCTCATGTTCGCCAAGTGGAGTACGCGGCGACATGGTGTTGCCAAGTGGAGTACGCGGCACACCCCAATTGATGTTGCTGAGTGGAGTACGAAGCACATCCTATTTTATGTTCGCCAAGTGGAGTACGCGGCGGCATAACATCCCAGTCCTCTGTTCGTCTAGCAGGATAGACGACGTAACACCCCAGTCCTCTGTTCGTCTAGCAGGATAGACGACGTAATATCTCAGTCTTGTGTTCGTCTAGCAGGATAGACGACGTAATATTCCAGTCTTTTGTTCGTCTAGCAGGATAGACGACGTAATATCCCAGTCTTTTGTTCGTCTAGCAGGATAGATGACGTAACACCCCAGTCTTTTGTTCGTCTAGCAGGATAGACGATGTAACACCCCAGTCTTTTATTCGTCTAGCAGGATAGACGACGCAACACCCCAGTCCTCTGTTCGTCTAACAGGATAGACGACGTAACTACCCGGTCTTTTGTTTGTCTAGTAGGATAGACGACGTAACACCCCAGTCCTCTGTTCACCTAGCAGGATAGGTGGCGTAATATCCAGTCCTTTGTTCGCCTAGCAGGATAGGCGGCGTAATATCTTGTCCTCTGTTCACCTAGCAGGATAGGTGGCATAGCATCCCGTTTCATGTTCGTCTAGCAGGATAGACGGCACAACTTCTCATTTGGTGTTGCCAAGTGGAGTACGCGGCACACCCTATCTCATTTTATGTTCGCCTAGCAGGATAGGCGACATAGTTTCTCAATTGGTGTCGCTAAGTGGAGTACGAAGCACACCAATCAATATATCCCTTTCTTCATATCATGCGCTATTTCGCATTTGTAGGAAACTACAAGTAACAGATAGGCAATCCAGTACTTCGAAAACCTTACTTCCAATTGATCAGAAGTTTGGAGATCGAGGGAATTGAAAACATTATAAAGCATTCCGTCACTTGGACGCTTTTTATGCGATCCGTATGCAAGACTCTTTCACCGCTCCGCATGAAGTGAGAAGCCTTAACATACGTTCCTTATTGCTTGCATATCATGCATCATTGCATTTCAAAAAAAAAAAAAAAGAAAAAATCATCATCATCATTCATCATTTTGCATAGTTTAAATTTAGGTCTCAGTCTTTGAGCGAAACCTCTGCGAGCCTCCACTCAAAGAGGGGCAGCTGTTGACAACTAAATTTTGGCGCGTCATTTAGTGTAATTTGCATAGAAAATTAGGGATTAAATTTTAACCCCTAAACAAAAATATTTAAATTGCATAACATGTAGTTCAGGTTCATTTAGATTTAATCGCATTATTGCATCGGATTGGCGATGGCGAGTGTGCTTAATTTTCATCGAATCAAATTCGGTTCGCTCAGGAATGCAGGGGCTCGGAATTTCAATACGAACGGGCTCGGGTGTTTTTAATTTGGGCTTGATTTAGTCTGTTGAATTTAATTAATTAAAGCCCAAGTTAGTTCAGCCCATTTTAATGTTAATTAGACCTAAGCCCAAGCCTAAGCCCATTAGGACATTAAGCCCACCTAATTGACCTAGGGTTAGCACTATATATATTTCATTAGGTCAGAATTTTTTAGAAGGGAGGTCACATAATTTTCAGAAAAAAAATTCTCAAGAGAGTGAGGGAGAGAGGGAGAGCAAGACGTCGGCGCGCCGCACCACCGCGTCGCACCTCCGCACGCTGCTGCCCAGACTTGCGACCAGCAAAGTCAGAGTCTCCAGCAGAAGACTCGTCCAGTTTGAAGATGTCTTGAAGAAGGCCGCCCAGTCCACGCCTTTTCCAAGTTGAAGCGAAGCATCAGCCCAGCTTCTCCTGCCGTGCGTATCACCTTTACATGCATTAGAACCATGCATGTTACGTAGTCACAAGGAAGAATTGAAAGAGAAGAAAAGTCAAAGGTGGGGGCTTGTTTCTTCACAAGGAACACACAAGTTGGCAAATCAGAATTTTTAGAGAAAGGGAGAGAGAAGGAGACTGGCGACCGCCACCGTCGTTCGCGCCCGTCCGCCATCGCGCTGCCACACGCCGCGTCACCGCACGTCGCTGCTCCGCCCCTCCGCGTACAGCTCCGCCGCCGCCGCAACGAGGCTAGCCGTTCTGTGTACAAACGCTCACCAAGGATTTCAGCAAGTCAATCTAGCAAACTCAACATAGCTAGCAGCATCAGTAGATCCCAAGCGGCACTTGCACTCTTGCCTAGTCCATAGCCACGTTCGTTGCAGACTATCCACGCCACACATGGAGAGCTCTGGGCCATGATCACTTAAAAAATAATGAAGATGCCAAGAGTTGCAGCAGCTTTCGTGAATTTCGTGAGCTCAAAGTGATAATTTGTCTTCCTTTTATTTTGACCAGATTTGATAAAGCAAACCAGTAAACGTGGTGGTGGTTTATGAAGAAGAAGAAATATTGCGAGGACACTTGGCTTTGTTCTCTGCACTGGGACTTTCCTCACCGAGTCGGGAAACTCTCACCCATGGCATGCTAATAGTTCACGAGCCCTCCTCCTTGGCTGTGAACATTCATCACTGCGAGCCTGACTATCGGTTGCCGTTTCGCCGACTACTGCGAGCTCAACGTTGAGACGAGGAGCCGCTCGTGACCCATTAGAGGCACACGTGAAGAGAGCGAGAAAGAGGATCGCCGCTCGCCCGCCGCTTGTCGCACTGCCGCGTTTCCGACACCGTGCCGCCGTCACCGTCGCCGTTGTCCCATCCCGATCCGCAAAGACGCAATCCCGATCTAAGTCCAAATTTGGAAATTTTTTCCAATTAGGTAAGTGGGTATACTATGAATATTTAATTTCCTAGTTTTGAATTATTTGGAATATTGCATGAATATTTAGTGGATAATTAGATGCATTAAGATGATGTTCGATATCCGCAATATTTTGAAATATTCAAATTAGGAATCGGTTCCTAATTTAGCAACGTATCTGGACGACTATCCGGCTTTAACCCTAAAGTCCGATACGCGGCGGTACGGAAAATCATTATCCCGTTCATAACCACTTGAATACGATAATGATTTTAATTCGCTTTCCAAATTTGAATGATCAATTATCCGTTAATATCTATAACCCTTTAGATATGACCGATAATTTGATTTTTGTGCCTAATCCGAGTTTGAAACGAATTTGGCGGATCGCGTGGTTGATTTGATGTGTTTGTTACCCTTAGTTGTTTGAATTTCTTTCCTTTTCAAATAAAACAAAACCCAAAAAAATCTGTTTTGTTATTTAAATTAGGTTTTTTGCATGTTTAGGTTTTGAATATATCCCGAAGGATGAGATAAGTATTTAATTTAAATTGGGACTTAACGTGGCATGTTTCCTAATTTAAATTAGATATTATTTCAAATCCTAACGGATTATTCACGTTATTTATTATTCCGAATTTTAATAAAAAATCCCAAAAAGAAATCATTCTATGGTAGATTAAGTCATCATAGATTGCATGTTAACTTAGGCATTTTTGAATTTCGAATTTTAAACAGAAAATACCAAAAATAGAAGTCATTAGGTTGCATGTTATTTTAGGCATTTTCATTAATTCCGAATTTCATTTAATTCCGAATTTCTTAAAAAAAATACAAAAAAAATACATCATTGCACGTCATTAGAATTAAGACACGTTGTCGCATGACATATAGTTCGCATGCTAGGTTGCATTAATTCGCATGTCATTAATTGCACGTCATTGCATATAGTTTAAGTTTCATTTAATAAAGTGAAAATCCAAAAAGAAATTGAGTGAATGCTTGTTAATTAGAAATCATATTAGGGTGTTTGATGTGATTTTTTTGCTAACAACGCAGACGCTTGCTGGATTCGAGGTAAGTTGTTCTCCTAAGCTTGCAATTTATTTAATGCTTTGATTATTGGGTGTTAAATTGGTGGTTTGCGCACATGCATGAACACCTCACATGTTAGTGACTAGGTTAAAATGGATCCAAACTGCTTGCAAAAATATTTTTGAAATGAAAAGGTACCGAAAGGGCGTTAGACTAGATCTAGCGTAATCAAGTCCCCGGGCTTAGAATCTCTGGTTCGTAGAAATAAAATAGTGCTCCCGCTATTTTATTTAGGTTTCTAATCAACCTACCCTAAATGATTAGTGGCGACTCCCGTTGAAAATATTTGCATGTTCACAATTGGACCTAAGTTGCGATTTGGTAGAGTTTGGGAGAACTCGAACTAGGTTAGTTAATTTAATTGACCTAGTAATCCATTAGCCTAAGATCAAAACTTCGAAATGCCGATAAACAAATTTTTTTTTGGGTCGCGACATGCGCGCTGGAAACCCTAAAGACTTATGCGGTTGCCACATGCCTCGATTCTTCTTTAGAGCAAAGCCGATGGAGTCCGGGTCGAGTCGGGGGTCGACAAGGAGGCGGCTCGAGCGTTGGAACGCGGCAAAGCACTACGACTACGACACATCCTCCTCGTCATACTCGCCCGACGACTCCTTGTCCTCGGCCTCGGCCTCGCGCCACACGCGGTCGCTAGACTTGTTTGAGCAGAAGAGCTTGCTGGTCGAGGGGGGTGAGGGCGTGATCGATCTGATATGCCGAAACTTGGGGTTGTCCGGAATCGATGACTTCGCTATCCCGGCGGCGGCATGGGAGGCGAGGAAGATCAGGTCGTCCTCCGATCTCCTGCCGCGGTCGAGGCTGAACTGAATGGGGAGTCCCAAGGAAGGAGGTGAAGAGAAGAAAGCTGCGGCGGATGAAGCTGAGTTGCCGTCCAATAGGGTCTTGACTGAATTGACTTGGATTGCTTCGGCTAAGTTGAAACAGCGTAATGAAGAAGGTTGAGGATTTAGGGGACAGCCTTAGCGAGAGATTTAGGGCGGATCCGATCCAGTCAAGTCAGGACAATACCGGGGTTTTTTGAATTCATTGCAAAATTCGTTGGAAATTTCCAACGAATTTTGAGAAGAAAAATTTTTCGTTGGAAATTTCCAACGAATTTTGCAACGAAAATTGTACATACTAAAATAATTGCCTGGAAAATTTAATTTCGTTGGAAAATTCGTTGGAAATTTCTAACGAATTTTCCCACGAATTTAAAAAATGCTAAACAATACCGGGTTTTTTTTGAATTCGTCGCAAAATTCATTGGAAATTTCCAACGGATTTTGCGACAAAAAATTTTTCGTTGGAAATTTCCAACGAATTTTGCGAAGAAAAATTTTTCGTTGGAAATTTCCAACGAATTTTGCGACGAAAAATTTTACGTTGGAAATTTCCAACGAATTTTGCAACGAAAATTGTACACACTAAAATAATTGCCTGGAAAATTTAATTTTGTGGAAAAATTCGTTGGAAATTTCCAACGAATTTTCCCATGAATTTAAAAAATGCCGAACAATACCGGGTTTTTTTGAATTAGTCACAAAATTTGTTGGAAATTTTCAACGAATTTTGCGACGAAAATTTTTCGTTGGAAATTTCCAACGAATTTGCGACGAAAAATTTTTCGTTGGAAATTTCCAACGAATTTTGGGACGAAAAATTTTTCGTTGGAAATTTCCAACGAATTTTGCGACTAAAAATTTTTTGTCGCTAATTTCCAACGAATTTTACTTTTCGTTGGAAAATTTGTCGCAAATTTGTGATGAAAATTTTTTTGTCGCAAATTTTCGTGGCAAAAATCCAGTTTTTTTGTAGTGTAAGTTTTGAAACATTAAGGGAAATAAAAAGAAATTTGTTTGTTTGTAAGAAAACTATTTTTGGAAAATTATTTTTCAACTTTTTGGTATTTTGATGATGGAAAACTAGTCAATCTACGGAAAGCGCTTTCCATAGATTGAAAATAACAAACTTAGTTTGGGAGAAAACGACTTCCCCTTCTAATAAGAAAGAAATCAATCATTAAACTACCAAACAAGTTAAAACTAACAACTCTTCTTAAGAATGATTTTCATGGAAAAATATTTTTTATTGTAAAACTTTCAATGAAACAAGCACCCTTAATTGGCTCCAATTTACATGCAGCATTGTGATTTACTAATATAAGACTCAAGTCAAGTATATCTCCTTTGCACTATCTTTGCTAATTATACCGTAAAATTAAATTTCTTTTAAGGTTTCAAACATCAAGTCATAATCAAGATTGTAAGGACATGTACAGATAGAATGATCTATTGGACCAATAATTCTAATACGATATTGCTCTCTCATAAAATATCTCACAACTCAAAAGTTATTTCTTCTTGTAACTTATGGCGGCTCAAATTAATCATGCCAAAATTAATTTAGGTTTAAGGTCAACACAAACTACATTAACCTTTTGGGATTTGTTTAGGTATTGCATGTGGATTACAACACACTTTGGCTATTAGGCTATTCATGTTTACGCCATTTGTTTGTCGAATTTTGGCTTGGGCTTGAAGGTTATTAGGGCGTTTGATAAGCTCGAAATATATTTTCTCAAGGCGGGTTCTCTCGTCACAAGAAAAGCATACGAACTATACAAACAATAGCGAATCTCGAGCAATCATTTCTCGGGAGCCGGCAACAGTAGGATAATAGCAGACAGGTCTTGGCTATTTGTTTGGTGATAAATCGAACCATCCGTACACAATTACGCTGTAATTATCACGACAACATGTACGACATTACGCCTCATGGGGAGGACAAATCGCTCCTCGACGACGCTTTGATTCGTTTGGAATTTGGGTCTCGACGATATTTTATCTGTCCGAAACATCGGATGCTGCGCCAAAAGAAGGAACACGTTATCATCACTCAATCTTCTCTTCTTTCTGGAGAGATTTGCTGGTGCGTTTTAGTGTTGGATCTCCATTGGCCAAGTGCTCACCAAACACACACGTACGTAGCGCTTTTCAAACGAGAGCCGCCATTGCCGAACCTCCACGTTACATGCCCCCCACCGCAGGCTCCTCCCTACCATCCGTGGCCACCCGATCGCGGCCGCCCACGTGGTTCGCCACCACCGTCCCCACGCGCGGCCCACGCGTCGGTTTCCGTAGCGCATCGGCTCACAATTGCCGGCGACTTCTGCAAATATAAGGAGGAGGAGGGAGCAGGTGGCGTTTTTCATTCTCACTCTTCGAAACCAACCTTCATATGAATCACGACCCGATACATTGTGTCTCCTTCTCTCTGTAAAATGATGAAAGAAGAAGAAGGAGCGTCAATGGCGCACATGGAGGGCAGAGCGTCCATTGACAGCGAGCCCAAGACGCTCAGCTTCCATCAGATAAAGCTTGCCAGGGTAAGGATCGCGTATACAATTCAGAAGCCTCTCTCTTCATGTTGTTTTTCAGAATAAGCAAGTGATTTTTCGCTGGGGAACTAATCAACGTGAGTTTGGATGGTGGTGATCAATATCAACGTTCATGGCGTGCGCATGGGAAACAGGAGGCGGCTCTGTACGTGGTGAATTCGTGCACCATGGAAGAAGCCTTGAGGATCTTCACTGAGGTTATGTGTTCATCTTGAAGCATCCTGACCTCTTCATCTTTCTATACTTCCTCCTTGATGTTCATGCATGATCTGCAAATGTGATTAATAGCGGTATGCAAATCGAAGCAGCAGATGATAATGGAACTAGAGGAGTCGATGATAGCTTTCTTGTCCTGAATTCTCAGGTCTCGCCATCAGTTGATCCACATCTTGGGAGTAATGGGAGATTTTTGCTCTTTTTTAGCATGATGACGCCCATTGTTCACTAAAGTCTATCGCCGCTCAAAGCAACATTTTATGACTGGGAAAATTCATAACACTTGACATGTGATGATTGGTTTGAATATATAGAAATATCATTAACTGAAAGTACCTAAACTTTTCTCAATATAATCTTGATTGTGTGCTCTACATCGTTTACATGTGATCGTACGTGCGCCTACCTTGCACACGTGGATTCTTAAACCAAGTTGGTCACACGGGTGCATGCGATAATACGTTGAATCCAGGTTTGGACTAACTATTTGGGCAAACATAGAAACATGATATGTATATATTCCAAGGGTTTTATTTCCTCCACGAATAGTCTGTCACATTTGTGTTGCAATTGTTGAATATTATCGATATTATCCGGTTAATGAAGTTAAAAGTTAGTATAATTGAAGTGATTTGCCAGTCTGTATCTTTGTCTTCCCATGAGCATATACCTTATCTTCGTGTGTGCATAAGTGTGTTGTGATGAAGAGTTCCCTTCATTCTTTCACCTGATGTGATAATGGCAGACATGCTGCATAATACAGGGCCTGGAACCAGTAATTTGTTGTGGCAACATACTCGATCTAGAGGAAGAGCCTAATGACGACCATCATGATGAATTGCGACTGCTGTCTCCGAGGGACGCTGTTTCCATGTCGTTCTAGCTCGCTCTTGCCGGCGGAAGGTTCGTACAGATGCTATCGAACTTCTCTTCTTCGATGCACTTACCAATAAATTTATTCTATTCATTTTCACCAACGATCTTATCATGTGATTAACTTAGGCATGGAATTGAAAATAAGCATTATCATTAATCATGTGATTAACTTAGGGAATCTTGTCCAAAAGGTCCTAAATCTATTGTATGGAGGCCAAATTGTCCTAAACCTCTTAAAGATTTGTCATTTTAGTCCTAAATTTTTTAATTGTGCCAATTTAGTTATAAATATTTTGACGATTCGTCAACTTAGTCCTAAACCTTTTGACAATTTGTTAATGTAGTTCTTTTGGTCAAATATCTAAATAATAAGTTTAGGATTAAATTAGTAAATTTTCAAAAGATTTATGACTAAATTGGCAAATCGTCAAAAGATTTAGAATTAAATTGGCACAATCGAAAAGTTTATGACTAAATCGGTTGTTGTATAATAAGTTTATGATTTTTTGGATAATTATCCCGAGCTACTTGGCTACCATTTCTTCCTCTTGCCAGATCCCTTCTGTTCAAGTGTATACATACCATAGTCTCCAGCTTTTGTTGCTGCCTTTGGTTCGGATTCACATGTAATGCACATAATATACCTCAAAACGGTTAAAAATCGTGGGCATCTAATGTTTTAAACATATGTTAATGCAGGTTCTAAATGATATCTAGCACTTGATGGATCTAAACAATCACTTAAAGTGGATTGTATGTGAAATCATAGAGAGACAATTTCTTGCTCCTATATGCATTAAATCGCTTTAAGATGTAGTGCATAGCCGTCCATTTGAAAATTTAAAATTAATTAGAGTGGGGCGTAGAATATATTTTATTTGTGTCTTAAGACTCCCACGTCAAGTGAAGGTCGATCGTATGTCGAAAAGGAAGCCTATAAATTGGTGAAACAGGATTGCAAGGAATCAAATTCAAAAGTTCTGGCTTCAGTGTTACCATGTCGAAGTTTAGCTCAAACCATGTTTTCTCTGAAAGTTTAAGCTAGTTAGAGAATGATGCATAAGTCAATCATTTTAAAATGAAAATCCAAAGCTTTTGTTAGAATAATTAAATATTAAATCACGCATTTATCTAACAGTTTAAGTTTGTAAAATAGTTGGCAATGGTCTCACAAAATTTCACATGGTGTTATATCAGGAGATCCTAAGTTTAAATCTTTCCAAACCCCATTTGCATTCCCAATTAATATGTTCATGCTTAGTATTAGGTAAAAAGACTAGACTAAGAACTTCTAGAATAATTGGCGATGGTTCCATGAAATCTCACAGCTTTGTCCACGTTATATGTGCATAAGTGAAGAGATGTTATATAACATCGATTCATGATAAGATCTCTTTTTTTTTTTTACTAGTTGAAATAACTTATTTGATAACTTGTGTTTTTTTTTTGGGAAAATTACCAAAAAAGTCTTAAACCTATTGTAATTGTGCAAGTTCAATCCTAAACCTTTTATATTTATGCTGATTCAGTTCATTTGGGCTATGTTGACGTGATAATTTTTAAATAATATTTATTTATTTATTTATTCTTTTTTCTTCCTTCTTTTCTTTGTTTCCCCACAACCAAGCCGGCCTTTGGGTGAGGGTCGCGAAGCCCTAGCTGGCCGCGGACGAGGGTTGCGGCCTTCGCCCAGTTTTGGGCGACACAGCCTTGCTCGCGACTCCCCCCCCCCTCCCCGGGCCTCACTTAGTGGTCGGCGAGCCTTACCAAAGGCTCGCCAACCACTATGGGGAAAAAAAAAAGAAAAGAAGGAAGAAAAGAAAACAAAAGAAAAATAAATAGAAAAAAATTAATAAAAAATTTGAGAAAATAAAAAATATTTAAAAATTGTCGTGTTGCGTTAGCCAAAATCGACCAGATGGATTGAATTAGTATAAATGTAAAATGTTTGACACAATTGCAATAGGTTTAGGGCTTTTTTGGTAATTTTTGTGTTATTTTTGTAATATAGATAAACCTAACATTTCACTTACATTTATATTAGAAATAGATGGACCTAAAATTTGAGATATAATAAATCTCAAGTTCTAGTTGGAGCAATCCTATTTCAGTCGGGATAAGATCAGTACAATTATCATAACGTTGGTGAGCACTATAACTTTTTTTCTTGTTATACTTTTTTTTTTCTTCACTTGAGTATTATAACTTTTAAAAATTGTTCACTTGAGTGTCATGAGTGATTTTCCGATACAGAAAATCCCACGTGGCATTAATTTACTCTAAATTGGATTACTTGGCTCTTTGGAGAAATCCGATCAACAAAAGAGCGCAAAAACAACATCATTTGCTTTTTGTTTTTGCTCCAAATCGGCAAATTGGGCCAAATAGCTTCAATTGAAACCCAAACTTCAAGAATCGATCATAAAACTGCCTTAATCTTCGCCACTTGGTTTTACGATTCGTAGAAAACAACGTGTTGAAGTTGCTTCTTGTCGTCCTCTTCCTCTTCTTGGTTGAGAATGGCCGTGTCTCTTCCTCCTCCTTCCTCCTTTGATACCTCAAGACATCATCTTCTTCTTCATCGCCTCCCGCGATCTCTCAATCAGACCATCGGAGTTGAACTCAGAGAGTCCGACCACTGAAGTTGATCCATCCTGCGTCCTCTTTGTGACCCTCCTCCCCCAATTCCTCCCAACCCTAGTCCTCTCTTCTCCATCGTCGGGTTGCCCCTCTCCCTAGTCTAACTTTTCCCTCCGGAGCCGCGCCACCTTAGGGTGCGAATGGTAATTATTCTGCTCCAGAAATCAAATTCTTGCCAGAAATTGATTTCTGGAATTCTTGTCAGAAATTGATTTCTAGAGGAGAAATCTGTTTGGTAAAACATGACTAATTCTGCTCCAGAAATTAATTTCTGGAATAGAAATCTGTTTTGATTTTTTGATTTTTTTTGCACCTAAAAAAATTTAAATTTTACTCAAAGTAGGTGGCCACAGGCATTATAAGCCATTCTGTAAAGTTTTGAAATGTTTTATTTTTTAAATTTTTTTTGGGTACTTAAAAAAATTTAAATTTCACTCAAAGTGGGTGGCCACATGTATTCTAAGCCTTTTTGTGAAGTTTTTTTTTATTTTTTTTTATTTTTTTATTATTTATTTTTTTGGGCACCTCAAAAAATTTAAATTTTACTCAAAGTGGGTGGCTACAAGTATTCTAAGCCATTCTATGAAGTTTTGAAATTATTTATTTATTTTTATTTTTTTGGGCATCTCAAAAAATTTAAATTTCACTCAAAGTGGGTGGCCACAGGTATTTTAAGCCATTTTGTGAAGTTTTGAAAATTTTCATTTTTTTATTTTTTTTTATTTTTTTTGCCACCTCAAAAAATTTAAATTTCGCTCAAAGTAGGTGGCCATGGATATTTTAAGCCATTTTGTGAAATTTTGAAATTTTTGATTTTTTTGGACACCTCAAAAAATTTAAATTTCACTCAAAGTGGGTGGCCACATGTGTTTTAAGCTATTCTGTGAAGTTTTGAAATTTTTGATTTTTTATTATTTTTTTTAAAAAAAATCACTAAATTTCATATTTTCCCGAAATCTGACTTTTTTTTATTTTCCGGAAATTTTTATATATTTTTCTAGAATTTTTCAATTTTTATGTATTTTCTGAAAAAAAAATTGTGAGAAAATAGGGAGAATGCATTCCGGAATCAAGAAGCTACAAAAAGTAGCTTCTCTTTTTCTTGCCAAAAACTCATTCTGGAATCAAAAACGCATTCTGGAATCAAAAATGCATTCTGGAATCAAGTATTTTTAACAAACGCATTTTTATTCCAGAATGCAAAAATCGCTCCAGAATGCATTTCGGAAATTTTTTAACAAACACCATTCTGTTCCGGAATGCATTCCGGAACAGAATTTTTATTCCAGAATGCATTCCATGCGCACCCTTAACAAACGCATTTTTATTCCAGAATGCAAAAATCGCTCCAGAATGCATTTCGAAAATTTTTTAACAAACACCATTCTGTTCCTGAATGCATTCCGGAACAGAATTTTTATTCCAGAATGCATTCCATGCGCACCCTTACCCTCCTCGCACAAGAAGAGGACGACGGCTCTTCCACAGGAAGTGCGACAATGGATGCAAACACGTCGCCGTGGTTGAAGATTGAAGAAATTAAATTGAAGAAAGAGATAATAGGGTTTTCCCTATCTTTAAACTAAACATCTTATTTATGCTACGTCAGATGAAATATTTCCCACAGGAAACTTCAATTTCCTTTTAAAAAGTTACATGGAATCAAAATTTAGTTTCAAGAGCCACTAAGATGAATTGTCAGAATAGGCACCAAGTGAATGGTTTTTCATTGATTTGGCACTAAAGTAATCGAAAAAAGTTATGACACTTAACTGAGTGTTATACGAAAGTTATGACACTTGTACTTTCTTTCGATCAGTGCGAAGGAGATGTCTTGAAATTAACCCAAAAAGGAAAGGACATGGCCAAAATAAGAATGTCGTGCGAGACCAATGAGATACATAAAGAGAGACATGCAAAGAAGCTAAAACTGAGTTTTTTAAAAAATATATTGAAATGAATTTCATTGGGATTTTTTTTTCTTATATTTGCAATTGTTTCAATGATTAAATCCTAAACCAGAATGAAATTTATCAAAAACAGTTTTGACCCTATCGGGTAATGTATCATAACAGTTGTACTTCATTTACATTAATTTTTAACTTGAAAATAAATAGAAGTATGTCAACAAAGTTGTACGTAATGTCGCAAAATTTTTTCAACAATCACAAGTCAAAAACAAGATACGAAGATCGTTCGAATCTTCCGAACACCATCCCAAGGATAATTTATGCCTTTCAAAGAGTGCAGAAGGTAGATGTGCGACTATTGTCCAGTATCCAATAAACCATCTAATTAGTGTGCACTTTATTGCTTGGGTGAAATAGGAACAACAAGAAATGTAAAACAAGCACAAAGTGAGTATGAGAAGTGTTGACACCTAAATTTTGACAATCATTTAGTGTAATTTGCATAGAAAATTAGGGATTACTTTTTAACCCCTAAACAAAAAATATTTAATCTTTGCATAATATATAATTTAGTTTCATTTTATTTTAATTGCATTTGCATCGAATTGGCGTCAGCGAACGTGCTTAAATTTCATCGAATGAAATTCGGAATGCTCGGGAATGCAAGGGCCGGGAGTTTCACGTCACGCGGGCTCGAGTATTTTTAATTTGGGCTTGATTTAGTTTGTTGAATCTAATTAATTCAGCCCAAGTTAATTCAGCCCGTTTAATTTAATTAGAACCCAAGCCCAAGCCTAAGCCCACTAGGATTAGAGCCCATCTAAATTGACCTAGGATTAGCCTATATAAACATCACATTAGGTCAAATTAGGAGGGTCACAATTTCAGAAATCAGAAAAAGTGAGAGAAAGATTCAGTCGCGGAGGTGCGCGACGGTCGTCGCTCCTCACCGCCGTGTTCCCTTTTGCCGTGCCTCACGCCTCAGCCACGTCCGCGGTGGCCCCTCTCGACGAAGCCGCCACACCACGTTTCCAGCGAAGCAATCTGTCCACGGAGCAAGGATACAGGAAGATAACTTGGTGAAGTTCTGAACGTGAGGGAACAGAGACGGCCACAAAGAGGAACGTGAGAAAAGAAGAGAAGACACGGCCACAAAAAGAGAAGAAAAGTCAAAAAGGGGGAGGGGGGTCTGATCACACGAAAAGAAAAGGAAGGAAGAATAAAAAACTCCAAGCACCCTCAAGCGAACCTCTAATCACTAACAATCAGTTTAGCAAGTTATCATCCTTGCTGCCTTCCCTGCATATCCAGACCAGCGGGCGAGTTCCAGGTGTGCCCATCAACAGCCACAACACCGACGCCCATTGCTCTGCATGCTGTACCGCACGAAGACTTGCTGCCCAGTCAAACAGATCAATTGCACGTCCAAGTCCACGGCACAGCACCTTACTAGAACAGCCCCCATCGCCGTACTGGATAGCCGTGCCGGAGCCCCGAAGCAAGCCGCCACCGAGCACGCCGAGTCCCGCCGGTGCCGTGACTCGCCGTTGTCTCGATCCGCAAGCCCGAGCTCGATCCCGATCCGAGTTCGAATTTGGAAGTTATCCGTAAATTAGGTAAGATTATTATCCGATAATTTTCAGAATATCTAATTTCCTAATTTGCATGTTTTGAAATATTTCGTGATTATCACGTGGATATTTAGATATTAAGATAATGTTCGATACATCCGCGATATTTGAGAATATTAAAATTAGGAAACTTTCCTAATTCGGCAACGTATCGGGACGACTATCCGACTTTAACTCTAAAGTCCGATACGCGGCGATACGAGAAATTATCATCCTATCTATAATCACTTAGATACGATGATGAATTTCATTAGCTTTCCAAATTCGAATAATCAATTATCCGTTAATATCTATAACCCTATAGATATGACCGATAATTTGATTTTTGTGCCTAATCCAAGTTTGAAACAAATTTGGCGGATCGCGTGGTTGATTTGAATTGATTGTTATCCTTATTTGTTTAAATTTCTTGCTTTTTTCAAATAAACAGAAAATACAAAAATATCAGTTAGGATTTAAATTAGAATTTTGCATGTCTAGGGTTTTTGAATATATCCCAAAGGATAAGATAAATATCTAATTTAAATTAGGACTTAACGTGGCAAGTTTCCTAATTTAAATTAGGCATTATTTCAAATTCTAACGGAATATTCACGTTATTTTATTTTTCCGAATTTTCATTAAAAAACCCCAAAAAATGGTGAATTGTTTCATGTTTTATTAGGATAGATTGCATTTTAATTTAAGTAATTTATTATTTCGAATTTTTAATAAAAAATCCCAAAAAATAAATCATGTTAGGATAGCTTAAGGCATCATAATTGCATGTTATTTTAGGCATTTTTATTATTCCGAATTTTAACAGAAAATACCAAAAAGAGAAGTCATTAGTTTGCATGATAATTTAGACATGTTTTTTATTCCGAATTTCATTTAATTCCGAATTTCAATAAAAAAAAAACAAAAAATACATCATTGCACGTCATTAGAATTAAGTCACGTCGTCGCGTGTCATATAGTTTTGCATGCTAGGTTGCATTTATTTGCATGTCATATTTTGCACGTCATATTTTGCACGTCATTGCATATAGACTAGATTTCATTTAAATAAGTGAAAATCCAACAAAAAAATGGGAAATTGAATGAGTGGCTTTGTTAACTAGAAATCATATTAGATTGTCTATATGATTTTTCGCTAACAATGCAGATGCTTGCTGGATTTGAGGTAAGTTGTTCTCCTAAACTAGCAATTTATTTAATGCTTTGATTTATGGGTGTTAAATTGGTGGTTTGCGCACCCGCATGAACACCTCACATGTTAGTAACATAAGTTAAAATGGATCCAAACTGCCTGCCAAAATATTTTTGAAATGAAAAGGTACCGAAAGGGCGTTAGACTAGATCTAGCGTAATCAAGTCCCCCGGCTTAGAATCTCTGGTTCGTAGGAATAAAACCTATCTCCCTATGTTTTATTTAGGTTTCTAATCAGCCTACCGTAAATTGATTAGTGGCGACTCCAAGCATGAAAATATTTGCACGTTAAGAACTTAAACCCTAAGTTGCGAATTGGTAGGGCTTGGGAGGGCCCGAGTTAAGATTAGTCTTAATAATCCATTAACCCGAAAATCAAAAATTTTAAAGGGTCGCGACAAGAAGAGAGTGTTTTGCGCGTCGATTTTTCAGTATATGTACAACAATAAAGAATGGATCAGTATTTAGAGGAGAAATATTTATATGGTAAGAAGTCGTACATAAGCTACTAGATTTATGAAGATCATACGAATTATTCCAGCTTTGTATAATTGAAATTTTCCCAATTGTTTATAAACTCCAGGGATAAGTGTACCAAAAGTCATAAAACTTATCACGAAAATGTAATTGAAACTTAAAACTTTAAAAATGTGTAATTAAGTGCTAAAACTTATCAAAAAAGTGCAATTGAATCCTGAAATTTTCATAAAGTACAATTAAATTCAAAACTTTATCATGAAAGTGTAATCGAGTTCTAAAACTTTTAAAAATTGAACTAAATAGAATGACTAGATTGGACAAATTTGACAAATTTTAAGATTCGATTACATTTTTTAAAGTTTTAGAACTCACTTCACTTTTGTAACAAGTTTTAGAATTTCTCATTCACTTATCCACAAACTTTATTGTAAGTTTTTAAGTCAAGTTCGAAAGTAAGTGAAAATTCCTTATATAAATGAAACGACGTTGTTTCTCACCTTCTCTAAAACCAATCTAAAACCCACAAAAGAGAAAGACGGGAATAAGAGCGTGCATGGAATCCATTTTGGAGTAGAAATTCTCCTTCGAAATGGATTCCAAAATAGAAATGCGTTTGTTAAAAAATTTCCGTAATGCATTCTGAAGCAATTTTTGCATTCTGGAATAAAAATGCGTTTGTTAAAAATACTTGATTCCATAATGCATTCTTGATTCCAGAATGCATTTTTGATTCCAAAATGAATTTTGGGCAAGAAAAAGAGAAGCTATTTTTTGTAGCTTCTCTCTTCCATAATGCATTCTCTATATTTTCTCTCTTTTCTCACTAATTTTTTTTTTCAGAAAACGCATAAAAATTGAAAAATTCCAGAAAAATTCATAAAAATTTCCAGAAAATAAAAAAATTAGATTTCGGGAAAATAGGAAATTTGGTGAATTTTTTTCAAAAAATATAAAAAAAATTAAAATTTTCAAAACTTTACAAAATGACTTAGTATACCTTTGGGCGCTCACTTTGAGTGAAATTTAATTTTTTTGAGGTGCCCAAAAAAATTAAAAAATCAAGAATTTCAAAACTTCACAAAATGACTTAGAATACCTTTGGGTACCCACTTTCAGTGAAATTTAATTTTTTGAGGTGCCCAAAAAAATAAAAAAATAAAAAATAAAAAATAAAAAATTTCACAAGATAGGTTAGAATACCTTTAGGCACCCACTATGAGTGAAATTTAATTTTTTTGAGGTGCCCAAAAAAATAAAAGTATAAAAAAATTTCAAAACTTCACAAAATGGCTTAGAATACCTTTGGGTAGGGGCGTCAAAAGTACTCGCTCAAATATGACCCGACCCGAACCAACCCGATCCAAACAAAGAATTTTCATATTGGGTCGGGTTGGCCTTAACTTGTTTGGGTAACAATAAAAACAAGACTTAAACTTGTTTTGGATCAACCCAAGCCCGCCCGAAACAAGCCCTCCCATTTGTCCTTCTTGTTCCAAGCGCGCCAGAAACGCTATCATCTTCTTTCATAGCTCCAGACCGAGAAGTCAGTGACGGACGTAAACCTCCTCGCGATGGGAACTTCATCGTCGCCTTCCCTCCTTCCTTCGACCTCCATATCCGAGGCTCTCGTGAGCTTCAAGTTCACCTGCCGGAGATCCCTCTCCCCACTTCAATTGCCAGATCTCTCTCGCCGGCGCTTGGGCGGAGCTCGTGATTGCCGACTCTGAGGAATCGCCGCCATGGCTCCGCCGGCTCTGTCGCAGCGGTCGCCGTCACTGTCCCAGCCTTCCGGGTGAGTCCTCCTTCTCGTTTGAGTACATTGCTGGTATGCTAGAAGATAAGACGGTGTCTACAGAACCACATGACTAAATTAGAGCACATTTCAAGAGACATCGAAGTGGGGGTTCGACAGTCCTGCCCTTCTTCTCCGGCGTATTTTCTCTTTGAGGTTTTTCCCTGTCGTGGGTAGTCGTTACTTTTGGGAATTTCTGGCTCTGAGGTTTGGATTCTCTTTTTTTCCTCTTTTGGGCTGCTTGATCATGCGCGCGCATCGGGTTGGCATTTTTCTTATTGGATCGTACTTTTTGCTTTTGATGGGTTTTTGTTTCGTTTCGATTCTGGCTTAGGTTCTGCATCGATTGGAATTTTCTGAGCAGAAATTAATGTTGTTGGGTTTTACAGGTAGAAGGAGGAATGTACCTAAAACTTGGGTTTTAGGACTTGCGAGCGAGGAGAGCTTTTTCAGCCTAGCAGAGGTAGACGATTTGCAAACCCCAGCTTCAGCTTCAGTCCACCAGCATCTGTATCGACAGACTTGTAAACTTCTCTCTTGGTGGCACTCATTATTGAAATTCTCGATTGGCTCATTCCTTTGTGTCTAATTGGTGTTTTATCCTTTGGTTCTCATCGTTTGATTGTTGGTTGCGGTGAATACCGATTTATTACTTCTTGAATGAATCAATTTGTGTCATGTTAGATTTTAGAAATCGTGGGTCCATGGCGATAATCAGTGCTTAGCTGTTGAAGTTAATCAGTGTGATGCAAATGGGGATTCCCTTTTACTACTTTCTGTTGTGTTGTTTTCTTGTCTTGGTGTAGATATGCTATTTCCTTCATAACCATTATGAAATAGACGATTTGCATGTAGTTCACCATGGTTCGACAGGTTTATGGATGAACTCAATTGGAGTTCCTTGTGGCAAAAGGGTTCGGCTTACTGTGATGCATACTTTTGATCGAATATATGTCTTTACTTGTCTAGTAGTTTTGGTTCTTGTTCTTTATTTCGTCCACTTGAATGCTTGCTTATTTATCTATGGAAAGCACGTGCTTAAAAGATGATGGTGAACTGTTTTGAACCACTTGGACATTGTCATTTGCACGTTCCTTCGACTCATCAACCTTGATAGAGCCTTGAAAATAATTAGTGGACCGAAAGCTCTTTAGTGATGTAAAATGGTAATACGATGAAATCAGGTTCCTGAGGTAATTTATTATTTTGAAGCTGTTCATGCTTGCCCTTGAGATAGAATTTACTTTACCATGTCAACTTTCTATGGCAATTATAGTTTTGTTGATTCTGGAATGTTAATTATTTTTGCTGATTGTTAGATGTCTTCGTCAACGGATTCTAGCCTTACAAATAAAAGGAAGAGATCCATTATATGGGATCACTTTAAAAGGATTCCATGTACAAACGAGAATCAAGAAAAAGCTGAATGTTTATATTGCGGGGTCCACATTAGTTGTTCTAGTACTCAAGGGACTAGTTCAATGCATCATTATTTAGATAGATGTAAGGAATATCCCATATGCAAACATCGAGAAAAGGCAAAAAAAATGCCTCGGGTCAACTTGTTGGGTTGGTAGTTCACCATGGAAATTTGACCAAGATGCTAGTAGAAAAGAACTAGCAACCATGTTCATTCTTGGTGAATTGCCCTTTAAGTTTGTAGAAAATGAGGGTTTTCGGCGATTTGTGTATAGAATCCAGCCAAAGTTCTCACTCCCTATGCGTAATACGTTAAGGAGTGATTGCTATGCGTTATACGTGGAGGAAAGAAGAAGATTGATGAAATATTTTGCCGACACATGTCCTAGAGTTTGTTTGACGACCGACACATGGACCTCTTATCAAAATTTAACTTATATATCTCTCACTACTCATTTTGTTGATGTTGATTGGAAGTTGCAGAAGAAAATCCTAAATTTTTGTCAAATCCCAGGTCATTCTGCCGAGATAATAGGAAAGGCGGTTGAGAAATGTTTGACTAGTTGGGGGATTCAAAGTATTTTTTCCATTACCGTGGATAATGAAAGTTCAAATGATTTGGGAATTCAATACTTAAAAAGAAGACTTAATTCTTGGAACACTCCGGTATTGAGAGGTGAATTACTCCACATGAGGTGTTTTGCTCATATATTGAGTTTGATTGTGAGAAAGGGGTTAAAAGACATAAATGATTCCATTGTTAGAATACGTTCGGCCGTACATTATATGAAGTTTTCTCTTGGGAGGTTGAGGCGATTTAAGGATTGTGTTGAACTAGAGAATATTGAGTCCAAGAGTCTTGTATGTTTGGATATGGAGACTTGTTGGAACTCGACATATATGATGCTGGAGGCGACTTTGAAGTTTCAAAAAGCTTTTTTCTTAATGGAAATTCAAGATAGCAAATTTGTTGAAGAACTGTCCAAGGTGAAAGGGTTGCCTACTAGTGATGATTGGGATTATGCCCGTCACCTTCTTCCTTTTCTTGAAGTTGTTTTTTGATACGACGTCAAAAGTTTCGGGTTCTTCTTATGTCATTAGTAATGATTTGGCAAAGGATGTCTATGGGCTTTTTGGGATGATTAATGAATATTGTGAGAAAGAGGATAAAAGTTTGTAAGAAATGGCTAAAAGAATGAAGACCAAATTCAGTAAGTATTATGGCAACGTGAACAACATCAATTTTAATTTATTCATTGCTTGCATACTTGACCCTCGACATAAGTGGGAATATGTGAAATGGTTGATTAATGATGTTTATGAGAGCAAGCAAGCAGAAATTTTATGTGATAAGGTAACATCATTGTACGAGCAATACCGCATCGGTAAGTACCCCTAAGGCAAATTGAGATTAAAGGGTACAAGGACAGTAAATGTGTCAAAGTCTCCTGTGGTTGGTGCGGACTTTATGACTGCAAAGTATCTTAGCCAAATGGGACAACAAATTTTGGAAGAAAAATCTGAATTGGATAAATATTTGGAGGAAGGATGTGAACGTTATAGCCCCGATTTTGATATCTTAACTTGGTGGAAAGTTAATTTTTCAAGATATCCTATCCTCTCTTCCATTGCTCGAGATATTTTGGCCGTGCCTGTATCGACTATAGCATCAGAAGCCACATTTAGCACGGGAGGTCGTGTACTTGATGTCTTTTGTAGCTCCTTGACCCCAAGAATGGTGGAGAGTCTTATATGTGCTCAAGATTGGCTACGATCCTCTCCACTTTCACTTCCAATTGAGGATGACTTAGAAGAATAAGAAAATTTTGAGTCAGGTTAGAAAACATAATTGTGGAATATTTATTATTTTCTCTATTACAATGAATACTTGAGTTTTCATTTTGATTGTGAATAATGCAGAGTGTTCAACTATAATTATGGAGCCGAACTCGATATTGGTTTCTCTTGATGATTGATGAAGTTGGAAATTGGTATTTGCTAAACCAATTTTTTTTATTCTTAATGCAATTTTACTTGTGTCTTGAACAGAGTTTGTTTAGTCCTCACGCTGATTTCTGTCCAATTTCCATCTCATTGGCTTTAGCAATTTGTAAACAGGAGACACCTTCATTACCCACATTTCTATTTTCAATTGATATTGTACACTAACAAGCAATCAATAATGATTTGAACATTCAACGCTTCCTTTTCTGTTAATTTTACAGAATAGAATCCACTTGAAGCAAAACAAGATTCCGCGAGAGTTTTCTTGTCATCGATTGGAACTAGTCAAGCTTTGTAAAAGCTTTTGTCTTCTTTGTGCTTCTTCGGGTTATTCTTAGTGAAGACCTCTTTAATGGTCATGTGGTTGTTTGTAGTCTGATTACCATTCTAGTGGAAAACTGATGGTTGGGAGACATGGTGATCCAAGATGGGCAAGCATCTGCTTATCGACAGATCGATCACCTACGTTCAGTTCTTACTTCATACGTTTTTGCTTCTGCAGAAATTTTGATGTGGGCTCTTGCTATGAAAGTGTAATTTTGAGTGGAGATTCCGTGTCATTTCATCGTTTGATCGCGACCGTTTATGCATGGAAATGTGTGTGACGATTATTCATAGACAAAAAGGCAATTCAAGATGCATGGAAGCCCTCTCAGATGATTGTTGAATTCTTTTGGAAGCCATCTTGGATGATTGTTGAACTCTTTCGGAGTCTCGCACATCTGAGTTTGACAAGATCTCTATTATGAACTGATGAGCACATAGTACGATATCCAATCTTAATGAAAGTTAGCCGAAGCCAAGACTCATGGAAAGACTGCAAAACAATTGATGGAGGGGAGGACATATGGGCCTTGGAAAGTCTGTGCAACCTCACGATTCAATCTACGCTCGATGCGATCATTTGGATAGAGGCATGAGAAAGAAATTCCTTTGGACTTCTACTGTCCTAACTTGGATGGCGTGCCTTCGATCGGATCATAAAGGTTGACTTAGTACACGGTCGAAAGGAATTTGCAAAGCTAGTAGAAAGGAATGTGCTTTGTACATTCTCTGCTTTATGGGAGAAGTAGATGCAGTTTCTCCTGCACCACCCCTCATCACTCACCAAGACACGGACATAACAATTAGCTCCTATGTAAAAGTGCTGATAAAGTTATTGAGAAAATAAATCGATCGCAAGAAATGATTAGTAAACCTCTAAACACAAACTCGACCCGATCCAATTGTGTGACTATATCATGTTCGGGTCTTGTTTCAGATCGGGCCAAGCACATATATTCATTGTTTCGGATCGAATCGGGTATCATGAAAACCCTACCCGACTCGACCTATTAACACCTCTATCTTTGAACATTCACTATGAGTCAAATTTAATTTTTTTTAGATGCCTAAAAATTATTAAAAAATCAAAAATTTTAAAACTTCACAAAATGACTTAGAACACCCACTTTAAATGAAATTTATTTTTTTTTGAGGTGCCAAAAAATAAAAAAATGAAAAAGAATTTTTATTTCAAAAATTAATTTTTGAAGCAAAATTAGTCATGTTTTATCAAATAAATTTTTTTTTCTAGAAATTAATTTCTAGCAAAAATTCTAAAAATCAATTTCCAATAAGAATTTGATTGCAGAAGTGAAACTCCGCGAGCACCGCCGTTGTTTCCTCTCGCAAGAAGAGCTTGGTAGGATTCCTAGAGAGAGAGAGAGAGTGAGAGCGCTTCTTCTTCATTTTAATGGTGGAACGGCAGAAATGAGCTCTCGCAGCTTGAGACCTCTCGATTTGGCCCCTCCCGAGGCCGGCCTCTCTCTCCAGAGCCTCGCCGGCCCGATTATCCTTCTCCGCGTCTTCCCTCAGTCGCTCCAGGCGTCTTGGCGGAGCTGCTTCTCGGCCAATCCTCCGCACCGGACGCCGGAAAGGGTCCGGTCGCGGCGTACGGAGCGCTTCCAATGCGGGTTCCGGTCTCGACTCGGTCGCGACGTCCGCGGGCTCCGTCGAGGAAGACCCCGAGTCGGTCCAGCTGTTCGAGGTTCGGTTCGCGTGTCTTCGAGTTTTTGAATTAAATGCGTTTGGGTCTTTGTTGTTTGTGTAATTTTGGAATCAGCGTCGTGGGTGTTTTGGGATTTTTGGTTGTGCTTTGCTCTGATGAGTGAGGCTGTTCGATGCTGAAAAGTTGAATTTTGGATAGTGCATTGGTGGGATGTATTCAAGCGGACACTCTTGCGTTGTTGCCCGTGTAAGCTTGGGGGTGGGTCTGCTTTTGTAGCCCTACATTCTATGCTAAAATTTGTTTGGCTAGATAAAGTGGAATTTTTGCCGACTTATCTAGATAAAGTAGAATCACCCTTCCATCGTTCGGCTCATGCAAAATATAACCGGTTCTTCAGACTCTGTGTAGCTACTCTACCTTTTCTTATTGGTACATCATACCTCTCTGGATTCACAAACAAGTTAAAATGACATTATTCATGGCTAGTGGGATGGTTTATGGGCACATTGTATTTAGTACATTCTTTTCTTATTTGAGCCTTTTAATTAAGATTAATATGGTAGAGAATGTGATGAAAGACTCGAGGGCATCAGCCATTAAGTTTATGGACGGTTCCCCACTATGAAGCACATGGAGGGATGATCCTTCTGTTCTCTGTACCATTCAAATTTGCTGCTAGTAAGCTGCTTTGGCTGCAGGGATTTCAGGTTCTTATGTTTCATTGATGCTTGTCTTCAACTTCATAATTTAGTTGGTATCGATGCTGAATCCCTTTTGCTTTCTTAATTTCTTAAACGCTCTAAAATTTTTAAGCTTTCAGAAACTGAAAGATGCCGAGAGACAATCGATAAGTAAGTTGGAAGAGCTTGAATGGAAGGCAAACGTCCAATTAGAGAGGCAGCTGGTCATGGCTTCTGGCTGACTATGTGAGGAAAGTTGAAAGGAACAGAGTGGCATCCTGAGAATTCGCGTAGGATTGATTTAGGTGATTTTCTGGGTCTTCTTAACTCCAATAATGTTCAGTTTGTTGAGAATTCGAATTATGGCCAGACAATGACAGGTTAGTTGATTTTCTTGGCTGCTATTATTTTAAAATAGAAAATTTCCACTATTTTGTACTATCAATCCCTACGATCATGCCATTTCAACTAGTTTCAAATGCCTTCTTGTTTAGCTGTTTTGGTACCCATTTTTTGAGTATAAAATATTGCAGTTTTGCTACATTGGGTTCTAACACGTAGGATCATTTTCACTGGCGATCCTGGTTTTCCATCTCATCTGAGCCTATCATGGTGTATCATGAGCTAATGCTATTGCAGTAACTTGATATATTATAATGTTCCACAAATACCTTTTAAGGCCTGTAATCCGACAGGGAAAAAAAGTAAAATGGAAAAGAAGGAAAAGGATAAACAACAAATAACCCGAAGAAAGACAGAAAGGAAAAGCAATCTTATGAAGACAGTTACTGTGGATGAAATGAGAATAAAGTCTTTTCTCCTACTAGGTGCAGCTGCTTCAGTTATTTTGAGTTCAAATGTTATGCTTATCATCTAGGATGCCTGTGTCCTGGTATTGATGCTGTGTGAGTAGCAGAGAATATATGCTTCGCTAGCTTATAATATTTCCCTTCTTGAATAGGCTAGAACACACGCTGCTATATCATGCTCCATGTGAATTCTGCTTCTCATCTTATAAATGAATTTTCAATTTTCTGCAGTAATCTTACTGTATTTCGAAGATGGAAATAGACAAGGAACCCAAGGGGATTCACAGAAAGAAATAGTTTTCCGGTGCCATGTGGTTGACCGTATGCCAATTGATTGCTGGAATGATGTTTGGCAACAGTTGCATCAACAAATAGTGAATGTTGATGTAATTAATGCGGACACAGTCCATGCTGAATTTTACTCTACTGTAGCGACCACAGTGATATGGGTTATGGGGCTTGCCTTGTCAATTGGCTTGTATCTTTGGATTGATAACATGATGAGGCCAATTTATGCAAAATTGATACCTTGTGATTTGGGAAAACCAAGTGAGAAAATAACACAGCCAGTTAAGCGACGAGTGCTTGGATCATTAGGAAAAAGTCGGTACGTAAATAGTAGCTTGCGAATTCTGATAGTTGAATTTGCTGACTTCCGGTTGGTTCCCTACACTACTCACTATCAGTTGTTTGGCTTGTTCTTGCAATTTAATTCTGTGTGGACACTTTTACCTCTCTTGTTGATTACTCATTTTTATTTCGTTTGCCAAGTCCATCATTTGGTTACTCAATTATAACCAAGTTTCACTGTGGGGTGCAGATCAATAAACTTGATCTTACTTTCATCTCAAATTCCTAACTAATTTGAAACATAAATTATCAGATTGCATCTTTCAGATGAAGTCTTTTATTACTCAGTCCACTGCAAAATTATTGTGATCTACTGGTTATGTCAGTTTGATATCTATCTGAAATTGTCAACAGGCATGATATTCCTTTTTGTCAATAGGAAAGGTCAGGTACTTGATAAAGCAAAGTTTTGTGCATGAGAGGATATACTCATGCTTTCAGAAAGGGCTTTTGGGACCTTATGTTCGAAAGCCTGAATCCTAATCGATGTGTCTTCAGGGGATGATTAGTTTATAGAGGAGGAAAACATTTAATTCTGGTTTCAGTTATTCAGTGAATGCCTATGCAGCAATGCTTTTTTCCTTCATATGAGCAATGCACACACATCTACGAGGAGAGGATAGTATCTTTGGCCTTTGTCAATCTCTTTAGATATGGACACTCTCAGAAGATTATGATCACCATTTACTGGTCAGTTTAAATTAGTTGATTACTTTCTTCTTAGCCAAGTTAAAATCCAGGAAAAACACTTCCAGAGAAGAGTTATTGTCATTTATTTATTACAATTTTTGTTTTTTCCCCCAACATAGAAAGAGTTACATTCCTAGTTGTAGTAACGTAACTCTTGGTCTTTGTCACTTTTGTTTCTTTGAGCTTGGAGTAACATCTTATGCATGCAATTGTGAAGGAGAAAATGTTTAGAGCAATATACTTTTGCTGTCAAACATGATAACCTGTAGTTTGTGCTGATAACAGTTGACTAGGATCTGTCGAGCTGTAAACATGCAGATTATATGGCTGTAAATACGTAGGAAAATTGGCTAATTGTTAGGAGTAGATTTTTTCCTATTTAGGAGCTTTCTTATTCTGGTCAAATCCCACAAATCGTGGGATTGTAACTGTTCTCCTATTTAGGCTTTGTTTCCTTTTATGTTTGCTAGGAATCCTCTATGTATTAGTCTATAAATATAACACTGTAAAGAGGTAGTATACATGAATGAGAAAAAGAATTTCTCTCCATCTAAAAAATTCCACTGGATCTAACCTTTTTACTGCTATTACCCAGGCCAAATTTATATCTGCAGAAGAAAAAACTGGTGTTACTTTTGATGATTTTGCTGGTCAGAAATACAAGCGGGAACTACGGGAGATTGTAAGAATCCTTAAAAATGAGGAAGAGTTCCAAAACAAAGCAATCTATTGTCCCAAAGGTGTGCTTCTCCATGGGCCCCCTGGAACTGGAAAAACATTGTTGGCTAAGGCCATTGCTAGTGAAGCAGGGCTACCTTTCTTTGCAGCCAATGGAACGGACATTGTGGAGGTAAGGCATTAGTTCCTATCCGGAATGGTAAAGCTAGAGGGTGGCTACTGACAGGTTGTATATGGGACATCTTGCTTTCTTAGATACGAAAAAGAAGGCTTCCATAGTGATGATCTGTCTTACTGAACAAATCAGGATTTCAAAGCATTTGAGAGTATTTGTGTGAAAGGTTCTTATTGTGTTAAATCATGTACACAAACCATTGGGATGGACAATCCTGAAATAGCATGGTGCCATATAAAGGTGTACTCATGTGTTAACACATGTAATATTGAGTTACATATCATGTTATGGAATGGTTAGCAACTGTTTTGATTTCTTGTGACATGTTGATTGGGCAAATGTGCCCACAATAACTATGGTGGAAGTCTTGCTTTTGAGAAGTGGCAGTTCCCCTGTTAATTGGCCCAAATAACTCAATTTTTATCACTTGTGAGGATGCATGGAGGTTTTGGAATATTTTACCTTTGCATTGTAAGTTTCTATGGACTTCATTCTATGGTTCACCACCTGGGCCAAAAGCTATGCTGACCACTCCTAGAAGTGAAAAACTCAAGGGTGTTTTAGTGGTTGAGAGCAGCGGTGGTGCACTCACACTCTATGTAACATGTCCATTCAAGAGTTGTGGGGTCTGTGATTTTGGTGACTCAATTCTTACTGTCCTTGGGGTTAGTGGGGTGTTTTATGGGCCCGTGAGTTTGTCTTTGCTCATTAAATTTTCTCTCCTTTATTTTTGTAAACTAAATTTGACTGACTTGTAGACAGTATTCATTATCTTCACTTGGTAGTTGGTACAGCTGCTGGCAAAATTGCATTATCTTTGTCATTTCTTTTTTATTGGAATAGAATAAATTCCTGAGTCTACAAATTGTTCCTGAGGTATCACAAATAAACTCCTAACTTCTATTTCTTTTTTCTCCAGATGTTTGTAGGTGTGGCCGCATCTCGAGTGAAGGACCTTTTTGCTAGTGCTAGATCATTTGCTCCTTCCATTATTTTTATTGATGAGATAGATGCTATTGGTAGCGAAAGGGGCGGACCTGATATTGGAGGGGTGAGACAGCACATTAAGATTTGATGCTCCATCCTTAATAATAATCTGCCATTTCTGTAAAATAAGAAGCTGGCGTGTTCCTCTATACTATCTTAGTCAAAAAGTTCCTTGCATTTGAAGGATTTCAAATCATCAAGCGAGAATTGATTAGTCCCACGTCTGTCCAAGAAAACCAGTGCAATTACTAACATGCTCTTAGTTTTGTCATCTGGTAGCATCTCCCAGAGTAGAAATTTCTAGCTTTCTGTCAGCAGCAGTATGCACATTTGCATATTTCAGGTGTCTCGTGGTATTCTAACCTGCTTTAAAGCTTCTATCTTTGTTCAGATATGAAATTCGAGGGGGTAATTCTGGATTGGCCATTACTTTTTCCGTTTTTCTAATTGCTGATCTGTGAGATTTTGTGGGGCCATTACCAACTGTTCTAAAAGCTTAAGCTATTAGATGAAAGTGTGGTTTATTATTTAAATATTCCAACACTCCCCCTTAGGCTTAATTTGATCTTTTTACCTAGCACTAAGCATGGAACTATTTAATTGGGGAGTCAAATAGGGACCTGGAAGATTCAGACTCAGGACCTTTTGCTTTGATACCATGTGAGATTTTGTGGGACTACTGCCAACTGTTCTAAAAACTTAAGTTATTAGATGATGGTGTGGTTTATTATTTAAATATTCCAACTATCTCCAGAATTTGTTTGAATGAATGTGGGATCGAGGTACCTTGAACGTTGCTTTTGCATATGTTTGACATTATTTTTGTTAGGTTTACCCTTAAGACTAGGCTGCCTCTTTGGATCAAAATTTGGAATTGGTCTATGAATATTTTTCGTCAACACTATTATGGGGATTTAAATCTTCCAAAGCATCTATCTAAACCAAGTTTTTGCAGTTGACTCTTTTTTGTTCACTGCAAAAAATACCCTGATCCAGCTACAGAGAAGGCTATGAAAGAGCACTAAGCTCGTTCCTGCATTTTGCTAAACTGATGTGCTTGCATGCTATATGTGAAATTTTTGTGGGATTATTGTCAACTAAGCTAAAAGTTTAAGCTGTTAGATTTAACATTTAAATGCTCTGAAACTTCCATTCATGTGGAGGCTGAAATTTGATCCAAGACCAAAGCAGGAAAATTAGTATTTGAGGAGGCAAATGTTGGACTTGGAGAGATTCTTACGTAAGAATTTGTGGGACTACTGCCAATTAATCCTAATGCTAAAGTTATTGATGAAAACACAATACAATATTTAAATGCTTATTATGGAAAATTTTGTTCATTCTTCATCATCCTTGAAGGCTTTCCATTGCCTGAAGCTGTTTTTCAGTTGCTCCTCAGCTTCAAGTTGATATCTTACTTGTTTTATTTATTAAGTTTTCAGTTCTTCTCATCATTCGCTCTCTCATCTCTACTTGCTGCTTTTATAGGGTGGTGTAGAGAGGGAACAAGGTCTTCTTCAGATACTGACAGAATTGGATGGTTTTAAAGTCTCTACGTCACAGGTTACTTCCTATTTGTATAGATAAACGTTGTACTTGCATTAAGTAATTTCCATATATTGCAACTGTTGGTGCCTCTGATGAAAATTTGAACTACAGATAAAAAGAAACTGAGTGAAAATATCACTAAACTGCCAATCATTTCAGTTCTTAGTTATTGGTGCTACAAATAGGCTGGATATTCTTAACCAAAAAAAAAAAAAATAGGCTGGATATTCTTGATTCAGCTCTTCTGAGAAAGGGTTGATTTGACAAGATTATACGAGTTGGTTTGCCATCTAAGGATGGTAGATTGGCCATATTAAAGGTATTTTGGTTGCTATTTTGGTTTGCAAATTCTTGCGTTGTGATGTTTGCATGGTTTAATGTTTCAGATATTCTCTGCCGATAACAGGTGCATGCTAGAAACAAGTTTTTTCGCTCAGAAAAGGAAAAGGAGGTGCTACTGGAAGAGATTGCTGAGCTTGCAGAAGATTTTACTGGAGCAGAGCTGCAAGCAAAATATATTGTAAACATGAATTAATTGTCTTTTCTAACACTAAGGATAAGCGTGGAGAGAGAGAGAGAGAGAGAGAGAGAGAGAGAGAGAGAGAGAGAGTTCATGAAGCTAGAATTTTGATAGATTACATCGGGCGAGCTATCACCCTTCTGCCTCTGTTTGAGAGAGAGAGAGAGAGAGAGAGAGAGAGAGAGAGAGAGAGAATTCATGAAGCTGGGATTTTGATAGATTACATCAGGCGAGCTATCACCCTTCTGCCTCTGTTTGAGAGAGAGAGAGAGAGAGAGAGAGAGAGAGAGAGAGAGAATTCATGAAGCTGGAATTTTGATAGATTACATCGGGCGAGCTCTCACCCTTCTGCCTCTCTTTGAGACAACCATACATGACTTCGATGTTTTACAACTTTGCAGCAAAAAGGAACATTTTAAACAGGCCAAGAAGATAGCACTGAGATTCCAGAGGAATTAAAATTAAGGTTGGCATATCAAGAGGCTGCTGTTGCTGTTATCTAATGCTACTTTCCAGATCCCTACCGTCCTTTTACTGAGGTCTGGGGACTATGCTATCTGGCTCATGCTGTTTGATGTTTTAAACTATTCTTATGCTCACAAAAAAGTTTTTCATTTGCTTTTTGATTTCTGCAGACAGATATTAATTCAATTAGTAGCCAGCCGAATATGCGGTATAAGGATATCTTAGGCTAAGTCTATGCAAGGAAATCAGATTCTGTGGACTCCATAATCTGAGATTGTGCTCATAAGTTACTGATGTATAAATATGATTTCTTATTGCCATTTTTCTTGTCAATTAGGGAAGCAATACCCTCATTCTTCTCTTTGACAATAGTAGCCTTTTCTTTTCTTGTATCTACTGTTCCTGTTGTTTTGCTGGTGTGGGGCACTTGCATTGGTGGTTGGGATGGCAAGGCCCTGTCTATAAATAATTTTTGAAGCACTTGGACTTGCCTGCAAAACCTAATTATATATTTTCAATGTCTCTCAAACTTTGCATAAGGGAGATCGGATATAAACCCCAAGGCAATTTAAATACTGTTTTGTGTTTCCATCATGGATGTATTTTCAACTTTCTTGATTTACAAACCATCTTTGATTTCCTTATGGCCTTCATCTGTTTTTTTTTTTTGGTTTGCTGACTCCATTCTGCAGCGAAGGTAATAGAAGAGGAAATGTTTGGGATCGATAACATGTGCTGGATATCGTCAACATTGGAAGCTTCCAGACTTGCAGAGTTTCTGATTCTGCAGACAGGGATGACTGCATTTGGAAAAGAGTACTATAGAAATCATGGAGATCTTGTGCCAAGTGTATGTATGGTTGATCCAAGTATGAAAACATTGTATTTTGCCCCATAATAGAGCTACCTTTTTGAAACGGCTATCCAAATATAGTGAAACAAAATTGATTAATTTCAACAGCTAGCAGCAAAACTGGAAGCTCTGAGAGATGAATACATGCGGTTTGCTGTGGAAAAATGCGCCTTGGTATTTTGGGAATACCAGTGAGCTGTAGAGACAATCATAAGTTATGATTCTTGTATAACAAGTCATTTAATGTTGAGGATAAATGGTAGTGTACTTGAAGATTTTATTATTAAACTGGTTTTTTGTGCCTTCTTAGTGATACTAAATTCTCTTTCCCAATTCCTTAATGTGATTATACTTCCATCCGCCTAGGTGGCGCCGCTAGAAAGGACACTTTTCCTCTCGCAAAAGGTTGAGTGTTCGAATTTCGGGTGCCACAGGGTGACTTAATCGGTGCACGTGTGTGGTGGCTAGCACGTGTCGCTCCCAGGGTTTACCTCCCGGCTGTCGGCCGTGCGGGGGTTCCCTGGGTTATAAAAAAAAAAAAGCTGAAGAAATACTTTGGTTGAGTTCATGAGATACTGAAAATATCTACTTTGGTTGTTTTTTGGTCACCTTCCTGCAATTGGCTTGGTTAGTTGTTCAGTGATAAACCAGTAGGCATGTGATTTGTCTTGCTTAAGCTATGCCACATGCAGTCACTTAGGCGGGAGTGGTTGGAAGCAAGTTAACAAAATGAGAACCTTCATTATCTAACAAAACTCCCCACCACCACACCCACTGACACCCCATGCCCCCACCCTTCCCCCCCTGTAATTCGGAGGATTGGAGAATCATAGTAGATGCAAAGGACTTATCAGAGCTAGCATAAACTTTTTTATTGAACCATATTTTCATTTAATGGTTTAAAATACTTGACCAATCCATAAAACTCGACAAATCGTAATTGGACGTCTTCAACCACCATCCCAATCTGGATTGGAATTAAAAAAAAACTGGTGATGAACACTAAAAAGAAAAAAAGGAATAGGAAATTTGGCAATAGTGTGGGAATAGAAAGTTGTACATGTTCACCACAAAAAGTAGAGAGAATTGATTGTTGCTTCATGACTCAAGGAATCTGTGAGGAATGATTTTTGAACTATGTGGTTTCATCATGTAACACTGATGTCAATGACCACATGGACCTGCTAAAAGCACTATGATTCTGCTGTCTGTGAGTCCTGTAGACAAGTATGGAGCTCTCATATCTGGTGGAGGATGGGGTATTTACGGGGTAACACTACCAGGGAGGGTTACTTTTGCACCTGGAAATGTTGGATTTTCCACATTTGGTGCACCTCGTCTGATGGAGGTATGTGTAAATGTGGTTTAGCGAGGTTTTATCCTATTATATTTGTTCCCAAGTGAAATGATGTTGCCTTGCCTTTCTGTCCCCATTTATGTGCAGACTCAAGTTATTAGTGATGAAACTTGGAAGATGATTGACGGTATATGGGATAAAAGGGTTTAGGAAATTAAAGCTGAAGCTGCAATGGAGATAGAAGAAGACAATGAAAAACCTCAACTTCTTACGGTGAGCCATTTCTTTTGAAACTACAGCACATCAGAATATCTGAGGTTTGTCCATAATCATAAATTTCCTTTCCCCATATGAACTGTTATTGGCCAATTTTGTAATATTGAACATTTGTTAAGAGAGCATATTTGACATGTACATAAGCAAGACGAGACAGCTTGATCTGTTTAGGGGAAGCCATTATGTCTTATCCAAGCTAGTAGAGAAACTGATAGCAGTAGACTCATATGCGTCTTTTTCTTAGATTTTCCAGTTCATGTGATATGTATTTCATGATTTTGTTATGGTTGAATGCTGCAATAAGGATTTTTGCATCTTCAAAGGATGATATACCGGAACACTGTTCATGCGAGCAGAATGCTCTCCCTCTGATGCCCTTGCGGGTACTGTTCATGCGATTGTCTTCCTCTGATTCCAGTCGATTCCGGCGACCGTTGGAGCTGAATTTTGGAGACCAGGCCCTCTGAACCCTCCTCTCTCTACCCTCCAACGGAATTCCCTTTTCTCCAAGTGTAGAGGGCGGACCAACAGATCTGAGCTTCATGTGTTCATTTCCATCTGGTCTTTGAGCGTCTCCTCCGTTGGACATTTGACCCCACTGAGCCTTGTAAGCTGGGTTGTTCCCTTGGTGGACGCTCCTCTGTAGGTAATATTCTTAGGTCTCTTCCTTCCTTAGTGGTGGACTGGATTTGGTAGGCTGGTGGACGAATTTGCTACTACTGCTGCTAGTTCTGTTACCATGCCCCGATTTGGCTTATGCTGAGGATGTTGGTTGACGGGGTGTGGCTGGTGGAATTGGAGTGTTAGACTATTAATTCGTCCCTCTGGAACTAGATGCTGAGATCCTCTCGTCTGGACACCCCCCTGTTGCAGTAAGCTCCATGGCGGTAGATGGAAATGCTGGTACTTCTATGACAGCTAAGCCCAAAGATAAATCTTCAGCATTTTCACTTCAATGCAACCCCCTCTCTGGACCCAGACTTAGCTTGAGAGGCAATGCCAGTCGTAGTCGTAGTAGGGGCCGTTCAAAGAATAGAAGCAGCTCACTTAGGATAGCCCACATGGCTGGTCCTTCAAATTCTGCTGATCCCAGGTCTGTTATTGTTGGCACTGCAAATATATTGAACCAACATGCTGGTAATAAAAACCCCGCTGCACCTACAACCAGATCTTGGGTTAATGTTGCGAAGGTTCTGACAAAAGGTTACAACTTAGCATTTGTACCACCTAAGGAGGAGAATGGTGAAGTCATTGTTGATATTACTCCTGAAGTGGTGGCTGATCAGAACCCTCGGTGGATGGAATGTATAGTGGGCAACTATATCGGGAAGAAAATCCCTTTCAAACTTACTGAGGAAGCTATTAAGAAGTCATGGGGTGACAACGTAGTTGACATTAAACTACATGAAAATGGCTTTTATTTCTTCTATGTTCCGAATGATGGGTATTGCAGGAAGATAATTGACATGAGGCCTATTTCTATTTTTAGCAGCACCATGATGCTGCAACAATGGCACCCTAAACTGCAACTAAAAAAGGGCAAGCTAGACTCTCCCGATCTGGGTTAGACTGAGGGATGTCCCTTTCACCCTCTGGTCTCCGGCGGGTATTGGCCGCATTGCTAGTGCCATTGGAAGACCACTTTATGTGGATAGTTAGATTGAACAGATGACTAGAATTTCATATGCACGTGTCTGTATTGAGATGAAAGCCACAAATCCAAGGGTGGAATCTGTTAAATTCCGATGGGATGGGGAGGTTAACCTGATGAGCGTCGAGTACAAATGGAAACCTTTAACTTGCTCTGCATGTGGCATTTTTGGCCACAAGACGGGGATCTAATGGATATGATTGCGCTCCCCCACACCCTGAACACCGGGAGGCCGCCGCTGCTCAACCTCCAGGAGCAAATGAATGGACACAGGTCAGCTGAAAAAAAAGGCATTTTTGCTTCTGATAAGCACTCATCCCAGCCCATGTCAACTCCAGAACTTCAACTGGAATCAAATGTGGGGGAAGTGGAACCACAGCTTCCAGCTACGAACACTACTACTGATTCTGTTCCTTTGGATCCTATTTTGCCTCATCCCGATGGAACCAATTCTGGACCAGGCCCCTCTCTAGCTCGGTATCCTTCTGGCTCACTGGATCAGCTGTTGATAGAGGATTCCTCTGACTCTCGGTCAGTCTTGGACAGATCCAATGCTCCAAAAGAATTGGTGGAGATCTCCCCCCCAACACCCGGTCTAGAACCATGGCATCCAGTGCCACGGAAGAGGCTGCAAAACCTTCCTCTGGTTCAACACCTATCTCATCCCTCCCTGTCAAGGCACCTGGTCCATCCTCCTCAAGGAAATCTAAAGGTGAGGAGACCTAGAAATTCTCAGAGGTAATCTTTCTGATCTTTTTTGATGTTTTTTGGCATTTGGAATATTAGGGGACTAGTACACCCCCTAAGACAAGCAGAAATCCGCACCTTTATCAGGACTTATCGCCTCTCTTGCATTGGCATCATCGAAACTAAAGTAAAAGTCCCCCATTTTGCTGATATCTCTGGGAGCTTATATCACAACTGGCGGTGGATTTCCAACTATGATTTCTCCCCCCTTGGTAGAATATGGCTCGGGTGGGACCCCAAAGAAATCGAGCTAAGTCTTATTTCCTCCTCTAGCCAAATGATTCATGCACAGCTCATTCTTCTAAATATGCATAAATCATGCCTCCTCACTATAGTATATGGAGAGCACACCTTTATGCTCCGCCGTACATTATGGGCTGAACTCATCCGGCTCTCTTCGTGCGACTTGCCATGGATTGTGGCTGGTGATTTTAATGCCATTAAAGACCCACAAGATAGAGTGGGTAGCTCAACCCCGTGGATACCAATCTTCGACGAATTTGGAGATTGCCTCAACCAGGCGGGACTGGATGACCCTCTGTACGTGGGCCGCAGGTTTACATGGTCTCATTCCTCAGGTGACAATTGGAAACTCCGTAAAATTGATCGAGTTCTCACTAATAACATTGGAACCAACACTTCTCTTACTTGGAAGCTTCCTTCCTTGTTCCAGGTATTTCTGACCACACCCCCATGGTGGTTAAAATCCTCTCGCCAGTAAGTTCTAACAAACCTTTCAAATTTTTTAACTTCTAGACTTCCCATCCAAATTTCTTGAAACTTGTAGCCCAAGCCTGGGACTCTCCAGTTGTGGGCACACCTATGTTTCAGATTTGTGGCAAGCTTAGATTGCTAAAGGCGAAACTGAAACAAGTGAACAGGAATTCCTTCTCAGCTATTTCTACTAGAACGGAACAAGTCAGAGCTGAACTTTATGCTGTCCAAGAAGCTTTGGAACTTCACCCCTCTGATCAAAGGTTGCTTGACAATGAAGTGGAGCTCCTAAAATCTTTCTCTACTTTGAGACTTCAGGAAGAATCCTTTTACAGGCAAAAATCACGAATTAGATGGCTTAAGGAAGGAGACCAGAATACTAAATTCTTTCATCATTACGTCAACAAATGGCGCTTGCAGAATCGCATTCTCTCTGTGTCCACAGAGGATGGAGTTCTTCTAACCGAACCAATAGAGGTCCAGAACCACATTGTTTGCCACTTCCAAACACTACTTAATGGCAACTCTACCTCGGTTCAACTATCAGCATATGAGATAGCTGACCACATTAGCCGGGCTCTAGATGATAACCAAAGGCTTTTCTTGGAGCAACCGGTGTCTGATGATGAAATCAAGACTACTCTCTTTTCGCTGGCCAGAGGTAAAGCCCCTGGGCCAGATGGCTATAATGTGGATTTCTTCAAAGCTTCTTGGGAGATCATCAGGCACTCTGTTCTCATGGCGGTAAGAGATTTCTTTGAGACTAGATGTTTGCTTAAATAGCTAAACAATACCATCCTTACCCTAGTACCGAAGTCCCCCAATGCTTCGGCCATGACAGACTTTCATCCAATTGCATGTTGCAATACCCTCTCTAAATGCATATCCAAAATCTTGGCGAGACGTATTGCACATGTTCTTCCTTCACTAATTAGCCCCTCACAAACGGCTTTTGTCCGGGGGCACAGGATCAGTGACGATATTATAATTGCACAAGAGTTGTTTGTGAACTTCCACCACGAGGCTTACCTACCCAAATGTGCCATCAAAATGGATTTCCAGAAGGCTTTTGATATGGTGGAATGGAAGTTCATCGAAATGACACGTATGGCTTTCAAATTTCCAACCTCCTTCATTAGGTTGATTATGGCTTGTGTTTCTACAAGCGAATTCTCAGTTTCGATTAACGGAGAACTACATGGGTTCTTTATTAGTAGCCGCGGAATATGACAAGGCGACCCTATCTTCCCATATCTCTTCATACTAGTTATGGAAGTTCTCTCTGGCATCCTAAAGACTAAAACTGAATCCCCGGAATTCCACTGGTTTTGGCGGTGCGAAAAAACCCGCTTATCTCATCTCTTTTTTGCGGACGATGTGCTACTCTTTTCTGAAGCTCACTTGAGGTCCATTTAGATAGTCAAGGACTCCCTTCAGCTTTTTTCTAGCTAGTCTGGTCTTAGGCCTAATAGCAGGAAAAGCAACATATTCCTCTTTGGAGGGACACCGGCGCTACATAGGCAGTTAGTTCAATGCCTTGACTTTCAACTAGGTACTCTCCCCTTCCGCTATTTAGGCGTTCCCATCATTGCGACTATAATGCATAAGGAGGATTGTAAGATATTAGTTGATGCTATAACGGCTCGGGCCTGCTCTTGGTCCCAACGCTTCCTATCCTTTGCTGGGAGATTGCAACTGATCAATTCTATCCTATACTCTATACAAGTGTACTGGGCCACCATCTTCTCCCTGCCAAAATCAGTCCTGAATAGAATTGAGACCATCCTGCGACAATATGGAAAGAACCTGACCTAGGCACAGGAGGAGCTAAAGTAAACTGGAATACGGTTTGTCTACCCAAAGAAGAAGGTGGCCTTGGGATTAGGTGAATTGTAGATTATAATAGAGTTTTGACTCTCAAGCACATATGGATTCTCTTTACTGATAAGGAATGCATGTGGTGCAAATGGATCCATACAACCTTCTTAAAATCAAATTTTTGGATTGCTTCCAAACCAACCTTTTGTTCTTGGACCTGGAAGAAGATTCTGGATTTGCGTGCCTCTGCCCATTCACTCTTCCGATGGAAAATTGACAACGGACATTCGGTTTCTTTCTGGATTGACTGGTGGCATAACAAAGGCCCTCTGTACCTTATCTTCAGTAATGTTGCCATATACCAGTTGCGGATCCCCAGGGATACGACAGTTCGGAAGTTTTATGATTGCAGATGTCAATCCTCAAACACACTCGATACAATCCTCAGTTGGACAGATCCACCACCCAACTTTGAGGATAATTCTCTAGATAATTTGATTTGGACTCCACAACCTTCCAATTCCTTCAAGGTGGTGACTACATGGAATCACATAAGAAGGAAAGGGCGCACTACCCCTTGGCACACATTTATTTGGGACTGCCACATTGCTCCCCGTCATGCTTTTCTCATGTGGTTAGTAACTCCTAACTGTCTGCCTTCCTAGACACTCCTTTAAAACCACAGGATCGACACTGCACTTTATGCCTTCTGCGGCTCTAGACCGGACTCAGCCAATCATATTTTTTTTGAGTGTCTTACTACTAGCAAGCTAACTTCCTTCTGGGCTACTAATTGTAGCCTCCCATGGCGCAACCGGCCTTCGCAAGAACACATTTTGTGGGCTATGCAAGTCTGCAATGGACCTTCCTTTGCACACTGCTTTTCTCATTTTTCTTTTGGTGCTCTAATCCATATTATCTAGACCGAAAGAAACAACGCTATCTTCAGGAACAAGTACATCTACATACTTGGAATGCGAAAGCATCTTATCAAAGTTGTCAAAGATAATGCCATCTCTATGGGGGGAGTACAAGATACACCAAAGAACCGCTCATTTCAAATGAAGTGGGGACTTCCTCCTTTCATCTTCGATGTAAATCGGTTGTCTTCTTAATCTGGTCTTTCTGTTCTTTTGTCTTTAGTTAGCCTTTTTAGGCTTGTTATATAGTTCATGCCTTTCCTTTCTTGACCATGTTTGGACATCCTTATATCCTTATGGGGTTAGGTTTTGGTTCAGGCCTAGGTTGTATATGATGTATTGGAAAAGTAATATAAATTTTTACCTTACCCAAAAAAAAAAAATATACCGAGGTGTAAGGTATCCTATGTGCATAGTCAAAAGCTTGTTTAGTCCTCAGATGTGTTTCAGAGCCCATTTATGAGCTGTGCATCCCTGAAAATGACATTTGATGCCCTCTGTGATGATCTGTAGGAGATAAGTGGAGAGTAGCTCCGGTTATTCTGTCATCAGTTATTTTTAGTCTTAAACAATGAGCAAGTTTTAACCATTTTCATTGAGCACTGAATGAGAGGAACTGCTGAATGGATGCTATTGTGCATAAGTACACATTCCATTACATCATTTCTACTCTTAGGGTGCATTTGGTTTAGCATTTGGAACGCCACTTGGGGCTCCAAAGCCCATTGGGGTAAATTTGGGGTGTTTGGCAACTATTTTCAAGGAGCTTTCAAGTGAAAGCTAGCATTTTCAAGGCTGAAGGCCCAAGGCAGGTCCCCACCTTCTTTGAGCTTTCAGCATTTTCGGAATGCTGAAACGCTCAATTAATGAAATATGGCCAGTTTCCTTTTTTGCCCTTAAAAGTTTATTATAAGTCCAGTTTTGCCCTTTTTAAAAAACAAAACCCTCCTTCCCACACGCATCCACTCCTTTGCTCGCTCTCTCCCTTGCTTGACTGCTCCGTTCCTTCGCTAACTCCTTTCCTTCCCTTGCTCAACTGCTTGTTCTCTGCAGGTTCATTCTCTCCTCTCCCTCTCCCTCTCCCTCTCTCTATCTCTCTCTCTCTCTCTCTCTTTCCGTGAATGTCTTTGGTCTCTTGCTGTTCGAGTACGTTGATTGTGCAAGTAATCAGTGAGCTTGAGCTTGTTTCAGTCATAATTATATTCCAGATTTTGCTGTAGTTTGGATTTGGTGTTAGGTTGATTTGATGGTTGTTGCGTGCAAGGTGAATATGTAGAAATTTTATATGATGGTGTGTCGGGTGAGATTGAGCTGGAGAGAAAAATGGAGGGCATATTTCTGTTGTAAAAATGAGCAACTTATCTTGATGTTGATGATGAGCTTGATAAGGACTGTAGGGTGGTTTTTGTTGGGGATGTTCATGGGCAGCTTCACAATGTTGTGTTCCTGTTGAGGAGTAATGGTTTTCCTTGAGAGAATCTGTTCTTTGTGTTTAATGGGGATTATGTGGATAGAGGGGCTTGGGGTATGGATACTTTTTTGCTCTTGTTAGCTTGGAAGGTGAATTGTGATGCTGCAAATGCGAGTATCTCTTGATCTAGATGTCTGTCTTCAGCAATGGACAGCATATTCCTGTTGTGTGCTTTACTGGCATTTTTACTTCATTTATGCCCTGCTTTATGGTGTGAATCTGTAGAAATTTTAGACTGCATATTCCTGTTGTATGCCCTGCATAAGTTTCATAAGTTGATAGGCTGTATGAGTTTGGTGAGAAAAAAAGTTGTATTAACCTCATGGGATCTTGTGCAGAAAGAATGAAAATTAAGAGACCTTTACTTCTTGGCAATAGAAAAATAATCAACTTTTCCTTCACAGTGAATGAGTGAAATGACTTTACAAAGGGTATATGGTGCATCTATGACTTTACAAAGGGTATGTGGTGCTTCTGATGTCTCTACTGAACCATAGCACTTTCTATGTCTCAAGTCAAGGGCATCTGATATAGCCATGCCCAATTTGCATGTTCTATATCTTATCTGATTCTTCCCAAATATTTCTGGCATGGAAAATGTGTATTGTGTTACTTTGGCGTTCACTGGTAAGAGCAATATTGCTCCGCTATCCTTCAATATTGCTTCACTATCCTCTCAAATTTGTTCATGTCACTATACTAGTAGATAGCAAGTTCATCAAAGGGAAAGGCATTTTGGAGCTTGGCAAATGCAATGTCAAATCCAAATCCAACTGTGCCGTGATCATAGAGGGCTATGAAGATGTTCCTGCCAACAGCGAGGAGGCATTGCTAAAGGCAGTTGCCAATCGGCTGGTTTCTGAGGCCATCGATGCCGGAGGATTCGAGTTCCAGTTCTACTCCAGCGGCGTTGTCACTAGAGCTTGTGGGACCGATTTGGACCATGGTGTTACCGCCGTCGGATATGGGGCCAGCGATGATGACACCAAATTTTGGCTGTTGAAAAACTTGGGCGAGGAAGGATACATAAGGATGCAGAGAGATGTCAGTGCTAAGGAAGGCCTCTTATCCTACTACTAAAGTCTGAAAGAAGTCCCCATATGATGTTCATAATTTTCTACTTTGTGTGTTTATTGCAAACTATCATCTTGTGGAGTAAATTAAGTACATCTATATACTGTGTGATTGGAAAGTAATGTTGAAATTTCCCGTATCTGCTTGTTCAAGAAGTACGGAACCAAATTGAGCTTAGTAGTGTTAGCTAAATGCTTAATGCCCCTTTTTTTAGGGAAAATTCTAAATAATGATCCAAAGTGGGCTCATTTTCTTAAATAAGGATCCAATGTGAACTTTATCTCAAATAAGGACATGAAGTGCCTAAATCAGTCTCAAATAAGGACTTGAACTTGCTGGCCGGCTAAATTGGCCAGCGTGTAACATTTCCGGTGGCTGGAATATGGGCAAATTTGTCCCAAAAAATGTGGATAAAAATTAACAAACCCTAATACAAAAAACCCCAAATTCTACACTTTCTTCTTCTTCTACGTTCTGCCCTCTCACATGGAGCACGCACTACGTGTCTCTGCGAAGTTGGAGCACCCAAATTCTCTGTTCGTGGAGAACGATCCCTAATTCCCCGAATTCAAATGTATTCTCTCTCTCTCTTTCTGTTGGTCTGTGGAAGTTGATTTGAATTGTGCTAGATGTTCGTGGAGTACTGTGTTACTTTCTTGCCTTTGTTTCCTTTTTGTGAACTTGTTTCTGGGAGGACTGAAAATCATTTGGTTTTAATTGACTTGAAGAATAAGGTAATGCAGGAACATCACATTCTTCCTTTAACTTATAATAGTGTCTATTCAATGTTATATGCTTGAAACTTTTGTCTAACAGGAACAAAGTTGAAGGACTTCTGGCCACAATGCAGTCTTCCCCTCGCTTTCAATCAGAGATTGCTAAACTTCGCCACGATGTTTCAAACTGCAAGAGAATCAAGTTGATGTAGATGACTGAAAATGTTAGTGCAATGCCTATGACATCTCCGTATTCTCACCTTTCATAGATTCAATTTTCTGGAATGATGGAAATTGTCTTCTTTAGAAAGTTTTCTTTTCATTTTATTTTCCCTGATGGAGGTCTTGTTGCTAAGATTGTGCATATACTACATTGCTATATGTTTATTTGAAAGTTGTTTCTTTCCACTTGAAGTTTTTGAGGCAGCAGGTTAGCAGTGTGTAGCAGTTCTTCATCAAATTTCCAGATCAACTTAACGAACAACAAGCACACGAAGTATCAGATTGCTGAGGTTGTATGCCCTGCAATTTAGATATCTTGCTTGTTTCATTTACTTATTGCTACATCATGAACGCATGACTCTGAGTACTTTTACTTTCTTGCCTTTGTTTCCTTGTTTGTTTAGGTAACTGACAAATGTGCAAATCAAAGATGCTTGACAAATGCAGATCAGATAAGATGCTTACTGGACTGGACACTTTACGAGCAACATTGCCCTCAGAGACTATAAGTTATGTATATCAGCCATCGCACAACATGACTATTAGAGAGGGAAAAAGTTATTGTATTATTCAGCAAAATATCATATTTATACAATGGTAACCCAATAAACCCTAAGAGTCCTAAAGACCACTTTGCCCTTAATACTTCTAACACTCCCCCTCAAGCTGGAGCATAAATATTAATCATGCCCAGCTTGTTACAAATATATTCTATCCTCCCGCTACCCAAAGATTTAGTAAAAATGTCTGCAAGTTGTTCACCAGTTCTAACATGACTAGGAAGAATCATTCCACTTTGCAACTTCTCTCGAATAAAATGACAATCAACCTCAATGTGTTTTGTTCTCTCATGAAACACCGGGTTAGATGCTATATGTACTGCAGCCTTATTATCACACCATAAAGACATAGGAATTGAAACTTTCAAGCCCAACTCAGTCAATAGCTGCTGAATCCACACTAATTCACATGTTGCTTGTGCCATGGCTCTATACTCTGATTCGGCACTGGAGCGGGCAACAACACTCTGTTTCTTACTCTTCCATGACACTAGATTTCCGCCAACCAATGTACAGTAGCCAGTAGTAGATCTCCTATCATCTGGAGACCCTGCCCAATCAGCATCAGAAAATCCTTCAACTCTACTATGACCATGATTTTGATAAATAATGCCTTTCCTTGGAGTCTTCTTCAAGTACCTTAAAATTCGAATTACTGCATTCCAGTGAGAAGTACGAGGAGAAGACAGAAATTGGCTGACCACACTAACTGGAAACGCAATGTCTGGTCGAGTAACCGTGAGATAATTTAGTTTGCCTACCAATCTTCTATATCTCTCAGGACTATCGAATAGCTCTCCTCCTTCGGCAACCAATTTAACTCCTTGTTCCATGGGTGAATCAAGAGGCTTGGATCCTAACATGCCTGTCTCAATGAGTAAATCCAAGACATATTTTCGTTGTGACATAACTATACCCTTCTGTGACTGTGCCACCTCAATTCCTAAGAAATACTTCAATTTTCCTAGGTCCTTAGTCTGAAACTGTTTTTGAAGATAGATCTTTAGTTCATCTATACCAACTAAATCATCTCCCGTGATAATAATATCATCCACATAGACAATCAAGAATAATTTGCCTTTCCTCGACTGTCTATAAAAGAAAGAGTGATCATTGTCACATCGAGACAATCCAAAAGAAAGTACAGCTTCAGAAAATCTTCCAAACCATGCCCGAGGAGACTGCTTCAAACCATACAAAGATCTTTTTAATTTGCAAACCATTCCTCCAGACTCCCCCTGAGCAACAAACCCTGGAGGTTGCTCCATATAAACTTCTTCATGTAGAGTACCATGCAAAAAGGCATTCTTAACATCGAGCTGAAATAAAGGCCAATGATAGGTGGCAGCAAGAGATATCAAAATACGAACAGAAGTAAGCTTGGCAACAGGAGAGAAAGTATCCAGATAGTCAATCCCATACATCTGAGCATACCCTTTCGCAACAAGTCTCGCTTTTAAGCGAGCAAGAGAACCATCGGGATTAACTTTGACAGTATACACCCATTTACAACCAATAGCAGTTTTGCCTGAAGGAAGAGGTACCAAGTCCCATGTTTGATTTACCTGTAGAGCTTTTAACTCTTCTTCCATTGCTTTCCTCCACCCAGAAATTTGTAATGCCTCAGATACAGACTTGGGAATAGGATATTGGTCAACAGTAGATAAAAATGATTGAAAAGAAAGAGACACAGAAGAGTATGAAATAAAATTTGCGATAGAATGTTGTGTACAGGCACGTGTACCTTTGCGATGAGCTATTGGAAGATCAAGATCTGACACATGAGGAGAATCAACTAATGGTGGATCTGGAACGGAAGATGACACAGTCGTGACAGGAGGAAGGGGGGGAGTATGAACCCGAGGACGCCGAGTATAAACCTGTAGAGGAGGTGGTTCCTGTGTAGACACAGGTGAAACACCGGGAGTAGTTGACCGAATTGTAGTCACATGTAATTCTTCATCCAACTCAGACACAGAAATTGGAACATCATGATATGGAGTGGATTCGAAGAACGAGACATCAGCACTTATGAAGTGTTTGTTCAGTAATGGAGAATAACAATGATAACCCTTTTGAGTACGGGAGTAACCAAGAAACATACACTTGATAGCCTTGGGATCAAGTTTGGATACTCCAGGTCGATGATCACAAACAAAACAGACACAACCAAATACACGAGGTGGTAAGGCAAATAGTGGCTGATTTGGAAACAAAGTAGAAAATGGAATACCACCTCGTAGAACAGAGGAAGGCATGCGATTAATGAGATAGCATGCAGTCAAGACAGCATCAGACCAAAAAACTTTAGGGACTTTCATCTTAAATAACATAGATCTAGTAACTTCCAACAAATGTCTATTCTTCCTCTTAGCAACACCATTCTGCTGTGGTGTATCAGGACATGAAGATTCATGAATCATACCATGCTGTGTCATAAAATCAGAAAAAGGTGCAGAAAAGTACTCCTTAGCGTTATCAGAATACAACACTTTAACATGCAAACCAAATTGAGTAAAGATTTCAGATATAAATGCGCGAAATATAGAAAATAACTCAGAACGATTTTTCATTAGATATAACCAAGTAACTCTGGAATAGTCATCGAAAAAAGTAACGAAATATCTAAAACCCGACTTGGAAGTCACATGACATGGACCCCAAACATCTGAATGAACTAACAAAAATGGAGACTCTGTTCGTTTAATGACTCGAGGCGGATAACTAACACGATGTAATTTGCCAAGTTGACATGTCTCACACTCTAAACTAGAAATAGATTTAAAACTGGAATTCAATCTCTGAAGACTGTGAAGAGAAGGATGACCAAGACGACAATGGATCTGATGTAGAGAAGTAACACCAGAACATGCAAAGGAAGTTGAGTCTTCAAGCACATACAGTCCCTCTTCCTCACGTCCTTTACCAATCATCTTCTTCGTAGCCAGATCCTGGAATATACAAGAATCAGGATAGAATGTTACTGAACACTGAAAGGTTTTAGTTAACTTACTGACTGACATGAGATTAAAAGGAAATTGTGGAAGATAAAGCACTGAGGTCAAGGGCAGTGAAGGAGTTGGATGAACTGTGCCAACTCCCTTAACATGTGTAGATGAACCATTAGCTAAAGTAACGGTGGACGATGATGGAGTAAGAGAGGAAAATATACCTGAAAGACTTGACATATGATCAGATGCCCCTGAATCAATGACCCAAGGGTGAGAACTAGCTGAAACGCATGCAGTAGCATTACCTGTCTGGACTAGAGTAGCAGTGGAAGATAGGTGGTGAAATCTGTGACTGGTTGTACTGTGCAAATTCCTCATCAGACATAACCACTACATTGCCTTGTGAAGGTTGTGGTAGGGACAAAGAGTTAGTGCCAGATGCAGCATTTGCAAACTGTTGTTGCTGTCCTGGTCTACCATGCAACTTGTAGCAAAATTTCTGAATATGGCCAGGTTTTCCACAATAATGACAAGTTCGAATAGTCCCTGAGCTCTCAGCAGTAGTTTGGGGTGATCCATAAAGCTGTCTTTGTCATTGGCCTCTTCCTATTCCTGTGCTTCGATCACCACGACCATTATACCCTCCACGATTTCCTTCGTCACCCCTACCTCCACCAGTTCGATATTGAGAAACAAGAGCTGAATTATCAACCACAGCTGTGGTGCTCTGAGAAGAACCACGGGATGCTCGAAGAACTCGAGCATATGTATCCCTGAGTGACGCAATAATCTCTCCTCCAAGAATCTGAGACCTAACTGTATCATAGGCTGGACCAAGACCTCCTAGAAAATTCATTACAGCCAATTGTTCTCTTTGGAGTCGCATTTGTTCAGCATTAGAAGAAATAGGAATGAGAGCATTCAATTCTTCATACATTCTATTAAAATCAGCAAAGTATTGATCAATAGAACGCCCTTTGCTCTCAGATCGGTGAAACTCCTGTGATAGTTCATATATCCTAGAAATATTGTTCTGGCCAGAATACAAAATATCTAAGTACTCCCACAAGTCCTTGACTGTATCAATATGAGTTACCAAGTCTATAATATTGCTCTCCATGGAGTTCAAAGCTGACCCATAAGACGTGCATCAATAACATCCCAATTTGCATCATTAGTAGGTTTAGTTTCAGTCAAGTGCATATGCTGATTTCTACCCGTCAAAACAAACTTAACAATCTTCTTCCATTGTTGAAAATTGATAATACCCTCAAGCTTCTTGTCAGTAATTCGAGAAGATGAAGAGGAAATTACCTCAATCGTCATGGTATCACTCTTTCCAGAACTACCATCAATTTTACTCATATCACCCATCCTTAAAAATTCAATAATCCACCAAAGCCCCAAATAATTAACTCCAAAATCTCCAAAATTCACCTAATTAGCATCGCATAAGTTCCGAAAAATTCAGAAACATTCCACAAACACATCCATATCTCTAATAAAGCGCTACCCACATCATTATCAAGCCTAATCAACAAATAACGCCTCAAAATTCATGCTGTGAAGCTCAGTAACCATCAAGCCGCCAAAAAATCAAACCTGTGGGTCCTAACCGAGAGACATGGGTGCTGAATGTGGCTCACTGACAATGAACGACGCCTAACTGATGCTGGACGACCTCTCTACAAGACTCCTCGACGATGGACAGCACTGGATTTGGACTTGCTGGCCTCAATGACGCTGGGTGATGTCTCTACATGGGTCGCTGGGTCTTGCTGACTCCAGATTTGGCCCCGCCGGGCCTAGGTGACGTCAGGCGACGCCCTGGCAAGGCTCGCCGGCCTAGGTGACCCCTCGGCTAGGCCCGCCGGCCTAGGTGACCCCCCGGCAAGACTCGCCGGGCCTAGGCAACGCGAGATCTAACTATTCTGGTGAGAAGGGGGTTGATTGAAGGGGGTTGGTTGGTGGTCGACGGTGGATGGTTCACGGCGGCGACTGGTGGTAAACGGTGGTAAGCGGCTGTTTAGGGTTTAGAATTTTTGTGGCTCTGATACCATGTTAGAGAGGGAAAAAGTTATTGTATTATTCAGCAAAATATCATATTTATACAATGGTAACCCAATAAACCCTAAGAGTCCTAAAGATCACTTTGCCCTTAATACTTCTAACAATGACGATGCAGTTAGGGGTACTGAGAGACAGCATGTTGCCGATGACTGCGCCAAGTGACTCTCTGTAGGCTACACCGGCGGCCAGGTTGATCAACAGAAGATCTTGTCCATCTCTCCCCTACGATTGAGCCAGGGAGCAATGAGAGCTCTCGTCAAATCATCTCTATGCTCTTTTGAAGAACAAGATCAATGAAGCTGACCTTTAACAAAGTACAAGAGAGAGAAATATTAGGTGTTTCGATAATTTCATGGGAGATATGTACTACCTTTTAGGCATGTGGGAGGGCCGTGATTGGTGGTTGTAGGTGTAAACTCCTCTATTGTCTCTTTTTGTAATGCGAATATTAAAGTTCAATGAATCCAGTTGTTTAATGATGAGTTGATAATGGTTGCTTGTGTGCTGATATTGATGATGATAATGATGGTGGATCGATTGCCAACAAAGTGAGCATGGACAGAGTTTAAGACAGATTTCTTGAGCTCTGTACACAAAATATAGAACAACCGACATAAATGCAACCAAAGAGAGCTTGTAGAACCAAAAAGTATCATCATTAACTCAACATCAAACACTTGTATTAATTGAATTTCAATATTTCCATTACAAAGAGAGATAAGAACATATAAGTTTACAACTTTCATATGTGTGCACAACACGCACAACACTACAAGAAAGAGAAGACAACAAATGAGTTCACAAAACAACCTCCCACTGATCATCTGCAATGATCACGGCCCATCCTATTACAACCAATCTAAAGCACCCGATAAAAGATGGAAGACTTCACTATTGGGCTGATGAATTGCTGCGATTATAGTTCTTCTAATTCCATCTCTTTGGTCCAGGCCGGCAATTCTACTCATGACATAATAGGATGTTGCGCTGTCGGGCGGTTGGTTTGTCAAGGAAGAGAAGCTTTGGGCGAGTGACAATTTCCAGGCAAATGCTAACTCTTCTCTTTTGACCACCACTTAGTCCTTTAATCCCCCAGCCTCCAATTCTTATGTCCATGGCATCTTGCAGTCCCATTTACCATTTTGCCGTTTCTGCTCTTTCCCTCTTCTCGGATATTGGCCTGGAGTTTGGCAGTTGGAGTTGAGTTGTGTAGTAAATAGCTTCTCTCACAGTTAGCGTTGTTATCAACATGTTGTCTTGCATCACATAAACCAGAATTCATAAGAATAGAGAAACCTAATGAGTGATGAAAAGACAGTTCCTGATCATTTGCCATTGAATATAGCATCGCCTCAAAAAACAGGATAGTTGACTTAGGTTCAATTTTTTATGTGAAGTCACAAATTATTTCACAAAACTGGAGAAACGAAGGATTGAGGATGAAAGAGAATTATTTTCAGATCCTACACTTGCTGAAGTTCCATAAGCCAGAGATTGTTTATGGCCATAGACTAGAATGTCTCCTATTTTCCTTGTGCTTGAGCTCAATCTACCTGTCATGCGAGTTCCAAAAGTCAAAATGCACTTAATATTTAAGCCCCTTGGGCAGACGAGCATAGATTTGAAATTAAACTAAACTCACAAATCAAATGTTTTCTTTCAATAAGTTAACTACAGAGGTCCTCCCAGGTCAAAGTAACATCATTCCTTGGCTCTTTTGGTTCATCAATCGTAAGTTTCAAGCTTAACCTTATGAACTTTGCTTTGATAGTCTTTTAACCAAAAAAAAAAACTTTGCTTTGATAGTCTTGAGCGGCACTTGTTGTACCCATTCCCATTTTCATCATTGCCGAAGTTGCTTATATTTCCATGCTATTGCTGATTTCTGTGGAATGCATGGCCAAGTAAGTTGAAAGAAACAGATCTATGAAGGAAGGGCTTTATAAGTGAATGACACTAGACACTATTTAATGACCACGTTAATGTTTCGAGGACGTGCTGTGTTTCTCATTATTGAGAAGTAAAATATCGTGCAAACTCAGGCTAACGGAACCATGTGGCAGATAGCTAAGTCTAGTCACTTACTAGAGATACGAGGCAATTAACCCTCAAGAGCAATTTAGAGTTAACAGAGACGAAATTTTGGAAAGAAAGCTGTATCAGGGAACCATCTCAAAATAGGACAATGCATTATCCACAGAGCAAACCTCAGTCAGCTTCTTGCTGTTTCTTCCCTCAAAAATCATGGCCTGTCAATTGGCCAAAAGTCCGGATATTTCTTGAGTGACTCGCACCCATATCTATAAAAGTGCTCCAGGAATTTGCTAGGGCAGCGAATTTCAACTGATCTTTCGCAATTGTCAACAAACAACGCCTTCAGATGCTCCGACTTTGAAAGGTCCAGTACTTGAATGTGCTTGAGCCCAGTGATATTCAATACTTCCAGGGATCCCAATTTTTCAACGCCTCGTATCGCATGGAGTTTATCTGCCCTTTCATCAGAGTCGTCCAACCTTGGCCCTCTAGATAGGCTCAACCTTCTTAGGGATTTTAAAGCTTCCAGTCCATCCAATTCCTTCAGCCCATCGCAAGCCACGAGCCATAAATCCGACAAAAATTCCAAATCGGAAAGCTTTGGCAACCTTTCCAATTTGGGGCATCCCCAAACGTGAAGCCTCCGTACCCAGGAGGGAAGCTCTGGGATGCTCTGAAGAGACTCGCAAGAATCAAGTGTGAGCTCCTTGAGATGCTTCAGGTGAGAGAGTGATGGCAGTTCATTGCTCCGACAGGTGAGCCACAGGGATGATAAGCTAACAGGAGGTCTTGGGAGTGACTGAAGCTCGCTACATTCGAGTAAATCGAAGTGTTCAAGAGAAGAAAGCTGATCTAAGTTTTCCGGCAAGCCAGAAATTTTTGTTCCATATAAGCAAAGGGTCTTTAGAGAAGACAGTCCACCTTTATCAATAAGAATTTCTCCTTCCAGTTCAGAGCATCCCCGGCATCGAACTCTTGGAGGCTTTGTAATTTTCCAATAGAGCTCGGTAACCTTTTTATATTGCTACCAGAAATCCTCAAAATTTTCAATTTATTCAATTCCCCAATGGATTTGGGTAATTCCTTAATACATGTATATGACAAGTCCGGCTCAACCAACTCTCCCGACTCCCCAATTGAAGAATGTCAGTCCGCTAACGATAAATTTTCCAAACAGAGATGGATTATTGAGCTGGGAACTTCAGTTAGTTGCCAACACCACGTGGCAATAAGCCTCTTCAGAGATCTTATACATGGAGGGATTTCTTTTATCTGAGTCTTGTATAGGACAAGTTCCTCCAAATTTTCTAGTTTGCCCAGTTCTTCGAGTAACTTCTCGATACTCTCACAGTGACTTAAGTTCAAGGAAACAAGGCGCTTGACATATCCAACGGAAGGGTCGATTTCTTTCAAATGGGCACACTGTTCTAGGATTAGCATCTCTAAATTTTTAAATGCATAAAGATTAGGGGTGCTTCGTAAATTGAAGCACCTCGAAAGATTGAGAACTTTCAACCTCTCCATCTACAAGAAAGAAACATGTTCCAAGATTAGCAGTTAGAAAATAAAATGATTTACCATCAAATGTAACAAAAAGAGAAAGCCATTTTCATCTTCACCTTCATTGAACTCCATCCTCTCCAATCTTCACTAATATTATCGGATGATAAATCAAGTGTGACCAATTTTTTCAAATGAACGTTGGTCGCCTCGAAAGAGTCGGGACATCTCTCCCACTTTAGCCATCTTAATTCAGAAAGTGATCCTTCGAAATTTCCAGCAAAATCCACGGCCCTCAAATGAAGGAACTTTAGGTGAGGCATTCTTTTGAAGCTCTCTCGCTCCATGACCTCTCTGGACCCCCTTTTGTCTAGACGTAGTGCCTCAATTTTTTCATTTTCCTCCTACAAAAATTAAAATAAAATTGAGGACTGTAAATACCATCTAGCCTCCTTTTGTTAGTATACTCCGCATGCTATTGTGGCCGATGCATTTTGTCTACACTTAGAAGGAAAAAGAAATATACGTAATCCTTTATAATTACTTGATCATGTAATACATCGATTTTCACTCGTATGCCCCAAGTCTTGATGTTTTATGTGAAATTCCTATGTGAAATTCCTATATGAAATTAGTCAAGTTTTCTTATAAAATTTGAAATTAAATTTTGTAACATACATAATATTGATGACGGACTAAATATGGTGTCCCTTTGACGTATGTGAGAACTGTTACACGTTTCAAAAACAAAAAGTACCTAATCATACTTATGTTTTTATAAAGCATGACAACTCATGCCCTTCCCGTTCATAAAATATTTTTGGTTTTAGCGTATGGCTGGATGGAAACAAGAATTTGATATGTTGAACTTGAGTTTTCATTTTTGGATATTCAAGGTCAAAGCTCAACAACTAATCCTTAGATGAGTGAGAAATTGTCCAATCAATCCTAAACTTAGCAATATTGCAATTTAGTCTTAAGACCTTTGCGTGAAATTTCAATCTAGTCATTCTAGTTAATTTTTACAACAAATCGCTAACGTGATAGTGTGCCACATAGGACGGTCGCAAATGATTGGATCATGGCGAAAATTGATCGGAAAGACTACATTGGAATTTTGTGCAAAGATTAAAGACTAAATTGGCAAAATTGATAAGTTTATGACTGAATGAACATTCACACAATAGATTCAGGACCAATTGGGTAATTTTCTCCTAAGATGAGTGTGCTACTCAATTAGTCATCATTGAATTTGCCCCAATCAATCATAAAATTCAACCTGATCTTAAGAATTTGTTAGTGCCTTTTTTACCGTTCACCCATTCATATAAAAATATATGAATTTGTTAGTGTCTTATTTGAGATTTATTGATAACTTTATATCCTTATTTGAAATAGAGTCCATTTCAATTCCTTATTTGAGAAAATGAGTCTATCTCGAATTCTTATTTAAAATTTTCCTCCTTTTTTATAAGATGAGGGATACTAACCTATCGCCCGTTAATAATTTATTGAAGTTGCTCTCACTTTAAAGGCTATCTCTTGTGAAGTCTCGCACTTTTGGTGCCGCTTCAAAGAAATGACATGTTAATAATGTGTTTACATGACCCATTGTCCCTAACTATTAAATCTGCAGACCAAGGTTGCTTACATAGCTGAGTTAGCTCTACATATAAAGCAAATTCAGAAATAGTTCTGACTTCAACTAAATTTTAATTCGACAATTTTTTTCATTTGATTTTTTTAGCCAAAAAAAGAAATTAATACATATCTTTTAACATTATTATCAATATTTAAATTAAAAAAAGCTGCAGACATTTTTTTTTTCAATTTTAAACAAATTAAAAATTAAAAAGCTTAAATTAATCACCAAAATGGTTTTTCAAACGTATTTTTCTACCAAATGGCATTTTTCTCAAAGCTACTTTTCAAAGTAGAGTTTATCAAACGTTTTTTGTATTTATCCAAAGTCGCTTTGCATTTTTCCAAATCCCTTTGAAAAGTTGAACCAAACGCAGCCTTAGTTGGCCATTCTGTTTTCTTCTTGTTTTTGGCAAGGCTCTTATCTGCAACTCGACTGACAAGGTGCCTGACGAGCAGCTAGATATATCTTCAGGGAAAGCAGAATTACTTATTGCGGGGCTTCTACCTCCCAACAAGCTTGTAATGATCCCATGGAATCCGAGTACTCTGAGGTCTGATCCATCTGATAGGTGCTCTCAAGTGACTATCATCCGTTTGGGCATGATCTCTGTGAATCCTCATCTTGACTGTGCTAAACTACAACCTCGAGCATTACAGAGAGCAGGGAAGATTTGAAAACTAAGATGGCATTGTGAATGGTCTCGAAATTCACCGAATGTAGTTCAGTGAATAGAATTTTTTACATGTTTTCAGTTTTGCGATTATAGGTGGGCTCCGGCAGTCATTTTTGGTTTTATTTTTAGGCACGGCATGGCTAAACGTTATTAGTGATACCCGAAGTTTGCACGATCAATGAGTTAAAGAGATGCAGTTTCTACATACATTTCATGGGGGACAGAATGAAAAAAGAATAAGCAGGTTGTGTCGTATCAATCCATTTTTCAGTTATCATTTCCATCTCTCCACGGTATTAACATATGACCCTGGATCTTGATCGATCGGATTCGGAAGCACATACAGCTGGACCGGCTTCTTCCGAGTCTCATGCAGGGTGGGAAGTTAAAGGGGGTCTATGATATCTCTCGCGCTCTCCGACTATGATGCAAGCTTCCATTCTCTGAGGAGATTTTTGGGGCTTTCCCTAGCCTCGCCATTATTCGTAAGCTGCACCTGCCAATGGTATGGTATGAATATCGAGACTGTCGTTTACTTTGGCATAATTTTCACGAGCGCCTTCTCTTTTTTTGAAGAGATCCAGTCGGCAGTTTCTAGATTTGAAATGGTCTAGTGGAATGGAGCTCTGGCCACTCCGTTCCTGCGTACCAAGCGAGACGTGAGAGCTTATGAGGAGCGATTCATAAGAATCAAGAGGCATGCCCTTGTGGAGGGCCGTGATCTTTCACCAAAAGACGCAATCAAATCAATGCTGGGGATGATAAATAAATGGATATATATAAATAACTAAATAATTTATCATTATACTTCATATAATACTCCAACAATCTCCCACTATTTTGTAAGCACGATAATACCCTTTAAACTAAATCAAGAATAAAATTCACAAGTTGTTCCTAGAAAATATTGGAATTAATAATAAAAAAAAGGTGAAATAAACAATTGGGTATCTGTACAGTGCATAATATAAAGTGGATTTCCTTGAATCGTATGCTTGAACAATTAAAAGTATGATGAAATTTTGAAGGAAAAATTCACCAGTTCTTTCAAAGCAAGATGTTAATAGGTCATGTTCTAAATGCACTATTAGAGAGTGTGCACAACCACACATTTGCTCCACCAATGTCATGGGTTTAGAACAAATAAGTTCAACCTTATTTGGTTGCGAATAAGATAGTGCGCAGCCAGGATGAATTTTTCTTTTTATTTTTTTTACAAACCATATTACCTCATTAATCCCAAAATAACGTGCACTGGAAATGTAACCGAGCATCAGCATTTCTCTAGAACTCAAAGCGAACGAATTCCCTTATAACTCTAACAAACAGTATCATTGATTCGCATTGTTCAGTTTTCTTTTCTCCACTTTTTCATGATTTTTCATCACTTCTATTCGAATCCCCCAATATTTAGGATCACATTGGTTTCTCTTTGGACCTCGTCGTAAAACTGACTTAATTAAGTCAAGGTCGTGCCATTATTTAGTTTATCAGTTGACACGCGAATAAGTTAACATCGTGTTGTTTTTAATGTTAATGGTAATTTCAAGTCCAATTTTTCTGTTTATTAAATATTCAGGCTACATTTGTAATTGCATTCAAGAATTTTTGTTTTGTGCCATTTTACTCACTTGCATTGTGCAATCAAGTCCTTATGTTTTTAGCTCATCCGGCAATTCTTAATATGAAAAAGGACAAAAAAAGTAACTTAATATTTTGAAATACTAAGAAATCATTCTAGAAAAATAAAAAAATATCGAAAACTAAAAATTGGGTAAAACCACAGTATGTAAAAAGTGCGTTCATTTCATGAAAAAAACGAGTGATTTGAAAAATATCTTCCGAAAAATGGTTGTTTATATTATTCAAAAAAATAATTGAACAATTTTTTTTTTCATTGCACATGAAGATAAAATCCATGAAAATAATTAGACATAAATTATCGTCGATGATGAAAATATTCATCGACTAATTTTTTCTAAATAATATAAATAATTATTTTTCAAATCCCATTTCCTGCTTCAAATTGCTTCAAAGTCTTGAACTTTAAAACCCAGAAGAGGCAAAACCCTACAAACAAGAAGCTACTTCTCTCTCCCTCTTCCCCTACAAGGGCCACAGGCCCACAGCAGACGAAGGAGTAGCAGCAGACGGCGGGAGCTCCGCGGCTGAAGTCTGCCGCGTCGGAAGCGCATACCCTTTTCGCCGCCGCGGTCGACGGCGACGGGTCGTTGCCCGATGGTAACGGCCACTGACGTCGCCAAGCTCCTGTCTTTTTCCAGACCCATAATTCCTCCCGCGTTAGCTTGCCCGCGAGGAGTTCGAATTCCGGGAGGTCTTGTGTTCTTTGCGGGCTCATCCACTTCTTGTGCTGTTCGAGCTGTTGAGCCCGAGGAAGCGAGCGAGTCCGGCGACGATCATGGCTACGCTGAGTCCAAGCGGAGGATGCAGCGTTTTGCCCCCTTGAGCCAGCTAGGAAGAGCGCTGGAGGCGTTGAATTCGATGGGCTATTCGCCTGGGAAGCCGACGGTGTACGATACAATACCTTGATGTACCGTTACCTGAAATCGAGAGATGTGGTTTTGGAGGAGTTGATTCAAGTTTATCATGCAATGAAGAGGTTTGGCCCTGCGCCTAATGCTCTGACTTTCAATACGCTTCTCAATGGAATGTTGTCTCTGGGGCACTTGACGGATGCGTGCTTCATTGCTCAAGAGATGATGGAGTGTGGCTTCTGGCCTTCCTTTAGTTGTTTGTCGAAATTGTTGAAGAAATCGCTAGGATTGGGGAGCTTGGCCGATGCACTCGAAGTGTTTGAATTAATGCTCAAGTGTGAGTATCACCCCACTCTACCCACGTTGAGATTCCTTTATCTCTATACTCTGCGAGAGCGGGATCGTCCAGGAGGCCCATTGAGTTGTGTCGGCTCTTTATGACAGAGGTTGTGTTTGTTGTATCTACAGTTGTAATCCGATTGTCTGGGCTTTGTGCAAGTCTGGCCAGGTTGTCGTGCTCTGGAGTTGTTATACTGGCTGAAGAAGAGAGGTGTTCATCCTAATGTTTCCTCATACACAGCTTTGGTTTATGGATTTAGCAGGGAAGGGTCGTGGGAGGAAGCATTTCAATGCTTTAATGTCATGAAACACGATGGATGCAAAGCTAACGTGATAACTTACACTGTAATTATAAAGTTTCTTTGTGACAATGAGCGGATTAAAGATGCATTAGCCCTTTTGTCCAGGATGGGTAAGGAAGGATGCACTTGAGACTTGTACCCATACAATATCATTCTCCGGGCATTGTGTCATCTGAACAGACTCATGGATGTTTCAGAAGTTTACGGGATGATTGATGAAAAGGGTCTTTCACCTGACCCATACACATATTCAGCTTTGGCCGGAGGCCTATTAAAATTTGGCAGAGTAAAAATGCCGGCCAAATTAAAAGATGGCAGAGTAAGATTTGCAGGCGATCTATTATATGATGCAATTTCTTCGGGCTGTAGCCTGGATATTTGTGCATATAATATATACTTATTAGGTCTATGTTGCACTAATAAAGCCAAGGAAGCTTTGTCTGCCCTGGAATGTATGATAGAAGGGGGGGTTGTTCCAAATAATGTTTCGTTGAACACAATTTTGAGTGGTTTCTGTAAGGAGAACAGTATTGATGAGGCTTTACAGATTTTGGACCGTTTTAAATGGATTGGCATTGGACCAGATCTAGTTTCTTTCAATACAATTTTGTCTACAGCATGCAGACAGGGAAACTCTGCAATGATTAGAAGGGTCTTGTACCGTATGGAGTACGAAGGCTTTAAGCTCGATGTTGTAGATTCGACTTGCTTGATTGGATGTTTCTGTACATTGGGAAAATTTTCAGTGTCTTTTAAGCTATTGGAATCCATGATGTGTAATGGATCCAGACCGACAATTGTTACCTTAAATGTGCTTTTGGACAAACTTTGCAAGAATAAGCGACTTGCAACTGCTTACTGGATCTTGTGCAGCATTGGTCATGGAATTCTTCCTGATATTACCTCATACAATATTCTCCTAAATGCATACGCGGAAGAGAAAATTTATGCAATGACTGGTAAGCTTGTCATGGATATGCATAAACAGAAACTAAACCCTGATGTTGTCACATATGGTACTGCTGTTAAGCAACTCTGTGAGGAAGGGATGGTTTCGGCTGCTTTTCAACTCAGGGATCAGATGATGCAAAATGGGCTTACTCCAAGTATTGCAATCTATAACACCATATTAGCCGCCATGTTTCGAAGAGGGAAGTTCTCAGATGCTATTGCATTAGTAACCACGATGGTCATGGAAGGGTGTGAGCCTAGTGAAAATATGTTCAGAATTCTTAATCGAGCCATGTCCAAGGGTTGTATGAAAAGCTTTCCCAAAGTTGCCAAACTTCTACAGTTGACCATCTCTGATCATCCTGAAAGTGAATGCCATGGATGATTTTGGCATAGTTTCTTCACATTAAGAATCCTGCTGAAGTGCGGAAGAAGTTGCACTTGCAAGTGGTGTGTCCCTTACCTGCTTTGAGGGGTTCCATAACCTGCATTTTCTTATTCAGGTCATGTTATCTGTACCATCTTTTCAGTGGTTAATTGTGTGGATGCTGACTTTGAATATGAAATATGACAAACTAAGCTCCTGGAACTGCCGGATATTTTCTTGGCTAGAATTAAAATTTTTTCAAAGTGGGTTTTGCGAGAAATTTTGAATTCTGGTCAGCTAGTGAATGTCTTCATCTTCACCCTCTTGATTTTTAAATATTTCGAGACCGCAGCAATGTACAATCAGACTAGATCTAGAACAATGCTGTAGAAATGGTTAACAGACAGGGAAGAGAAGTTGTAGACTGCAGATAAACTCAAGGTACAAAATACATTTTTATTAGCTCAATCCAGTCACAGAAGTCTTTCCATTATTTTTGTTCTATTTTGTTAGGTTAAAGTCAGAACACTTTCATAGAGGAGAATGGAAAACACATGCACAAACACTTTGAAGAAAGCTATCAAGTACTTGGATAAATGGAGGATATGGTGCAGCACAGAGCACAGTGGTGTAAAAGGATTCATATAGCTGACTCACATATTGAGAAAAAAAAAGGCTATATTGTTGTCTAGTCATCTTGGACTGTAATACATGACTACAACTGGAATAGACTTGGTATGTCTTCAACCCAGTCTCAAACTAGAAAGGATTAGAAAAGGGGAAGAAGGCAACCGGCATGATTGATAGACATAAAAGGTAGAAATAGGGAGAGAAGCTTTGAGAATATGTGACACTAGTTAGCTATAGATTTGATGTGCCTATACTAAACTTCATCAAAAACTGTATGATGCTTATGAGTTAAAGACTTTAAGGAGAATGAAGCAATTCTGACTTGTCAACCATGGCATCATGTCGGAATGATCTTTACTGCCATATGGACATGCTAAAACTCTATTTTTCTTGGTTCTCGTTCAGCCGGCTGCGAGCCCTACAGATGAATTTGGAGCTACCATTTATACCAGACGATGAAAAATTAGTGAGCAACATAGGATTATATCTGGAGATGTTGGATCCTTAAATTTCTTGCGCCTTGTCTTATTGAGGTTTGCCTAGATGTGGTTTAGTTACTGCTACTACTTTTTCCATTGCCAGATAATACCTGAATTTTTGCTCCATTCATTTGCAGACCCATGTCAGCAGTGATGAAGCTTGAAAGTTGACTTATGGCATATGGGATGAAAAGAGTCGGTGAAATCAAATTAAGCTTCAGGGGATATAAGAAAATGACAATGAATGGCCTCAACTTATTTTGGCAAGCCATTTATTCTGAAAGTAACAGCACATCTTAGCACCGTCTTTAAGGTGTGTCTGCATTCTTTCCTTCCCTTATCATTTTATCAGTTTGTATGGTTGAACCTTTTTTTTTTATTTGAAAGATAATAGAGCTAATATGCATATAAGCAAACTTCTATTCATTTGAAGCTGGTAGAAAAACTGATTCTAGTGGATTCGCATTTCTTTTTGTTTGATTTTCAGAATGGCATGTTGTGTTTTATTGCTTGTTTCTGTGGTGGTTGGATGCTGCATTAGGTTTGTTGCTTCTTTAAGGAACTTGAGTCTAACCGATAGTTCAAGGGATAGTTTAAGCAAGTTCATGTACAGCATTAAAAGCTCACGTAGTGGTAAGCCTTGTTTCAGAGACTATTTCTGACCGTTGCATGTATAAGATTAATATGTTGCACACTCTGTAATGATATTCAGCAGTTGAATAGAAAGTCAATCTTTGTCATTAAGCTATCAGTAATTTCTAGCCATTATTTTGATATTTAATTTGAATATCCAATTAAAATAACTGCTGACATATTCAACTGTTTACAAATACATAGAGGATTAGTGAACATGGTTTAGGCTCATATCTGGACCTTGACCTCATCGTATCGATAAACAACTAGTTATGTTTCATGCAAATATAGTAATATGGTAAGCGGTATAACTTATTGCGGGGTTCCTGTTTCACTATCAATCTGTCACCATGATTCACATGGTGAATGAGTGCTCCTGAGGTCTGATCTATCTTTATAGTTGCTCTCAAGTTATTGGCACCATTTTACATAGAAGTTGATCTTGGTGAAGGTCCGTGTTAAGGACATTAAAACACTCGGCATATATACACTGGGATTAAGGAGGGAAAAAATTGATGATGGCAGAGAGAATGTTCTCACAATTCAGGGATATGTCATTTTGAGTTGTTGCAGAATCAGATTGGCTATCATCTTCAGATTACTCTTGGTGACATAGTATTTGAAAAATTGCATAGTCTATTAGAATACCTTTATTCAATTTAATATTCTTTCAAAAATCTTCCACTAGGTGTGGAAGTACAGTAGCTCTGAATCAATTTCTTCCTGTAGCATGCACGGGGAGGGAAATTTGGGGAGGAGACCTGCAATATGTTTTGCATTCTCCCAATATGACGTGTACTTGGCAATGAGGCTCTCATGTTTTGCATCTCCATTGAGATTTTTACCCGCCTGGTTGTCATTTAAGAAAAAATTCTGCCATTTCTTTCTTTCCCGACAATCTCCATGAATGCCTTCTTTTTGAAGGTCCAGTTTCCAGTTTTCAGGTTGAAATGGTAGAGCGGAAAGAACCTCTGGCCATAAGAGGCTACAAACTCCAGTGCAGCAATAATGTACTTGAACTCCTCCTCTGAAAGGTAGTAGGGAAAGCTGACTCTGGTCCATCCAGGCTTCACTCCCACAAAACCCTGTTGTAAAGGTAAACTCACAGAAGATTAGTGAAATGCTTAATCTTATATGTCACTAAGAAATCATCACAGTGGTTGAGGAGTAGTGCCTAATAGATCCTTCGCCTGTATGGCTATTACAGTTTGAAAACCTTCAAGGTTTTTCGTGTCACAGTCTTACAGGAAAGAAAACAAGCATCTTACCTTTTGAATGGCACATCTAAATGCATAGGACTGAGCTTCACTGTTGCCAAGAAGGGCATGACCATATGGACCGGCACAAGCACACCTGCCTCTTGCTTGAATGCCAAAGAGGTCATTGGGGAGAGTGGCAACAAAAGGTCCATGGAGAGGCTTGTCCCTTTCGTTCCCCGTTTCTCCCCATAGGTAAAGCCCTTTCTCTCTTCCCTTCTTATCACCATCTGATGGTGAATTAGTTGTTGAGTATATCAGGAAAGACAATATAGCTTGTCTCTTAGCTGTTTTGTTCCCGAGAATCTCTATGTTCTGGTTTGTGGTGAGCCTTTTGATTGCTTCTTTGATGTACTTGTGCTTCAGTTTCTCAATCACTTAATATCCCACGTAGTCTTTCAACCAAAATTCCAATGCTGCTCTTGTGATCTGAATAATCTGGGGAATCCCAGCATTCTCTCTTTCTTCAATGTCTTCCACGTATAATGTATCCTGCTAGGCATGTAATTTAACAAGTTACCGACTGATAAAAATCAGAATGCTTTGATGGTAATTGCTTTAGCTTTTGAATTTGCTCTTTTCGTTTGCAACAGATCAATGCTTTTACCTTTTCATTGAAGCCATTCACATAATCAACAATTTCTCCTCCACAGGTTAATGGGGCAAGATGATCCAAGCTGAGAGAGAGCCTTGCTCATGAGCAGGATTCCTGGAGACCCGGGTCCACCAAGGAACTTGTGCACACTCAGGAAGATCGATCATAAGCGTCGACTTCCCCCCGATATCATGTCGATTTCTGCATAAGGTGCACTGTTCAAAATTAAGCAATAAAAGGCCAGTTACATTAGTCGTTTTGTTACATTTTCTCAGTAAGTGCAAACGGGTTGTTATTACTGGATTATCTATTTAAATAAAGAGTTCTCCATTTGAGTTAGAAATTCCTTGAGAATAAAGGCTCACCTAGCTGCAAAATCAAAGCAAGCAAAGGCACCAAATTGGTGAAGCAGCTTGGCGACAGCTCGTGTCGGTACAGATCTCGGTGACATTACTGCTAGCTGAGAAAGAACCCAGAATTGGCCTGTCTGCATCTCGATAAGACTCAAGCTTTTGCCTTAAATCTTCCATGTTTATCAGCCCATCTTCATCTAGTTCAATCTCTATGATCACTGCTAGACTCTGCCTCCATGAGAGAAGGTTTGAGTGGTGCTCATAAGGCCCGACTAGGACCACCCATCTCTCTTCGCTTGGCATGCACTTTAATCATCCTCTCTCTTAGGGTAGATGGCACTGCAATGCCGATGATTTCTTGGAGCCGCTTGATCGACCCGGTGGATCCTGATCCACAGAACAAGATAGTGTCCTCGGGTCCGCCTCCTAAGCACCGTTTGATGTAGCTCGAGGTCTTGTGCACTGTCTTGGTGGTCCAATGACCCACGTGGCTATTAGACGTGTGTGAGTTTCCTATATGTACATATGTGAAAGTACCATTCAATTAGTGGTTTCATCTAATCTACGATAGATGTTAAAGATGGTCTGCGTAAAATTAATTTTGTATACAATGTGTACCATATGATTTTGACTATTTTAGGATTAAAAGTTCGAGATTAAAGTGAAATGAGGATAAACTGGAGTCATATCTCACTCATACACACCATGGAGAGTGATGTTCTCTATATCCATCTAACCTCCATAGCACGAGGCCTTCAATACTTAATTAAACTCAAACGTTGAATTCTAAAAATTAAAAGTAAAAAAATAAAAGTTATCGACGTAAACCCTCGTATGATATATCATGGAGAATGATCTTTGCCTATATGCATATCTTCTTGATCATGAAATATCTATTCTACTTATCGAGCATTAGACCAAAGGTTATGATTCACTCGGATAGTCGATTCAGTGTAGATCTTTTCCAATCAAGATCGCAGCACGACGCTGAGTACATAAGTGATCGAAATGTGATTGCAAAGAATATATTATGATTTTGAAAGTGCGAAACTCCAAAAAAAATAAGTATCCATCATAAGTTCAAAGAATCATAACCCTTCAATGAAACTTGCGCACTTAAATAATGCCAACTGACATACAAATATATATCAATATTATTATATAGTCCGATCGTTGGCATGGGAAATATGGACCAGGAATGTGATAGCTACATGTATTCATGCTGAGGCTAACGAGTGCAAAACAACGTGCTCTTACCAATTCTTCTGATACATAAGTCTAGACGCAACGAATTAACTAAAGATAGTGGTTCCTCTCAAACGTTGACCTCCAAGCTTCGAGTTCTTGTTTTAAGAGAATGCGGATTAACTTACGTAATGCAACTGTAGATTGAATTGTTTTTTCGGCTGTCGGTCAGCGAAACTAGAAGAAAAATCTCATAGACACTTGACACGCATACTGTAAAACGAGAGGATGTTGTTGACGATGAAGTCCTCGACGCCTGCCGAATGGCGAGTTGAACTCAGCGTCACCACCGACGATCTGGGAGCACACCCACATGAGCCTCTTCTCCTCGTCGGACAAGCCACCCGCCACGGGGATGCCCACCCCGAGCTTCTGGAAGGATTCCGAGTGCTTGCGCAGGTCATTCCTCAACGGTGGGCCGCCCTTGCCCTTGCCATTTCTCGGGTTGATCTACTTGCTCATGATGTTGAGGTGGGATTGCCTCATCAAGCCGGGCTGCTCTAGATTCATCGTATATGGTGAAGGAGGAATCAACAAGAGATCGATGCATTCTCTTTCTTTGCGGGTGACGAGGGGTTTTTGAGGGTATGATGGGGGAAAGAATGAATGATTCTATGGGCTTAAATAAGATGGGTATGGCAGGAGAAGTCAAAGATGGAAGGAGCTTCTTATAAAATTAATACTTTAGTTTGCTTTTCCTTTCATACAAGAACTTGTTGATTGAATTCTGGTGGCCAATGTGACTCTGTGGCTTGGCACCCTAGATTAGAACGCCAATTGGCTCTCTGCTCACACACACAGACCTGAAAATTTTCTCAGTCTATGTGACGCTGTGTGTTATTGGTTAGGCAAAAGAAACTAGTTTGAATTCAAACGCACGACTGGGTCGGTGCCCCAAGTTTCCACCTAAATATTTGATCCCTAACTAATCCCATTTTCCCCAGTGCCATAAATAGAAAAACTTCCTACTAGTACCACAAAACATTTATTGGTGGTCCTGCAGCTTGTAAAAAAGATCGTACAAAAAAAAATTCTTGGTCTTGAAAGTATCTTAATCTATACCACCGGAAAGTAATCTTGGACGTGAATTCCACCGGATGTAGCGACAGTTTCGATATGTTATGTTACATCTAGCAAGTCCACCGAATAATTTATCCTTCCCTTATTCAACTGTATGCGCATCAGCATCTAATCCGAAAAAATGACTCATCCCGCTAGAGCTACATCATTTGATTGTCCTAGAAGATAAACACATAAGTAGTCTGATGCATTGTCTTAACCATGAATGCCTTCCATCTCGATTATAAATGTATGCAAAACTTATGTCTTCATCTATGAAGTTTGAATGTGCTCAAGAAACTAGTTTAAGTTCGTTTGCATTTTGTGGGGAAAATTACCAAAAAAGTTTTAAACTTAATTATACAGATGCCAATTTAGTCATAAACTTTTTAATTTGGTTAATTTAGTCATAAACCTTTTGACGATTTGTCAATATAATCATTCTCGAAAAATTTAGCCGGTGATCGCTAATGTGGGCACTAACCATCCTACATAATATGACCAGTACTGTTGTGGACGTTTTTTTTACAAATTTTAAAAATTTTTCTGAGTTTTTTTTTCATTTTCTTTTCTTTCGTTTTTCCTTCTTTCTCTGCTAGTTGCCACGCCTCAGCCATGGCCAGCTGATGTCCACGTCATGGCGTTGCGGCGGCGAGCCTTGTTCTCGCTAGATGCGGTGAGGTCAAGCCTCACCTGAGGCTTGCGTGGTTGATCGACGATGAGGGCGTGGCGATCCTCACTTGCGACTGGTGAGGGTTTGGAAAAAGAAAGAAAGAAAGATAATAAAAATAAAAAAATCACAAATTTTTTTAAATTTTCTTTGAAAATTGTCTATGATAGCATTGGCCGTGTCGCATAGGATGGCTAACGATTTCCGACAAAAACTGGCCGGAAGAATTATATTGGCAAATTATCAAAATGCTTAGGACTAAATTGATCAAATTGTTCATGTCAGCGCCAGGAATATTACGTAGGATGGCTGGCATCCACGTCAGTGATTTCCGGCCAAAATTGGCAAAACGTAAAAATATTTATGATTGAATTGGGAAAAGTATTATAGATTTAGGACTTTTTAGACAATATTTCCCAAGTTCTTGTCACAAGGATGTAGCGACGAGCAATCTATTAAAAAAATTAAAAGGGAATAACTAATGTGGAACATGCATAAAATCAAGCAGATCTCAATTTAAGCAAATTTATTAATGAGATTATCTATTATCCCAATTAGTGAACTTATTTAAATCTTTTTCCCTCTGTTCATCTCACGATGCTTAATTTATATGTAGTTGAATAATCTGATGAATCATGGGGCTCACGGATTCTGGGGATTCATCTTCTTCCTCACGTCTGATTGGAGCATTGACGTCAATTTGAATAAATCATTTCCCACACGGTCATGGCCCATACCATTAGCTCAATCCCACTTGAATTTCACTCTATTTTTCTCTTTAATTTATTTTTTACTTTTAGAGAGAGAGTGTCCCTTTTCGTTCATCCAAGGCAACTGTAGCTCATAGCTTTTATTAATTCATATCAAATGTAGTATCAATGTCTATTTTCCACCTTCCTTGTCGTAAGAGATTTGTCTGCGTGAGTCAGACAGGATAAATTATATCTTTGGATGCGTATATTTCATTGAAAATTTCATGATAATTTGATTTGAATTATGTTTGAGCCAGCTGACAATGCCGATGTTGCAACCCTGTCGAATTTAGATTACGCTTTCGATGATCCAGAGATTTGTTTGCTATCGCCCTGCTTATCGAGGGACTGACAGACTTCTCTGGTTCTCTTTTCCAGACCAAGCTCTTAGGTCTGGGCTTCCTTTGTCTGTCGATCTCTCGGGACTGATTTGCCTGGCTGAGTTGGAGATGCAATTTTTGTATTTTCTTTTTTCGTTGCAGCCTCCTTCTCAGAGTCCTGGTCATGCCCCCTTGTCTCTCCTCATCGATAGGCCCTTGTCTCTCTGGTCTTTCCTCGACGACAAACCACTGATCTTCTGGAGGATCACGAGGAATTTTCATGGTTCTTTGACGTGACTGCCTTTGACTGGGCAGAAGCGGAAATTCATCTTCGTCTTCGAGTTTTGAAACCCAACCAATAGGCAACACATCTTTGATGTTTATTCCGACTATTTGACGTTGAATACCCGACGTAATAATCAAACTTCCCGCTCGGTTCTCCAATTCTCCAAGTGTGCCGATTTCGGGATCTCCTTCGTCGTATCTTTGTTTGAAGGATTTTTTCTTTGTCGGTTTCCTCTTCACAACGTCTGGCTCTACGTAAACTTCCAATTGCGGAGCTTGGAATGAAGGTCGTTGAGGGGTATGTGTGACCAATCGTCGATGAACTCGTCCTTCGGGTGGTCGTGGATCGTATACTCTTGGCGCTAGCGCATACCGAACTCACCTCTCGTATCACGGGGTCTGCTCCCACTGCGATGCCATACCTTTTGGCTCCCGACTTGTGGAATGCCATCCACCTTTGTTTTTTCCTCTACTCACGTAGGGAAAATGAGGAAGCTGAATTTCCTGACGGCACCTCTGGCACAAAGCCTTCGGATATGGCTTGTTTCCAAAAGTGGCTGACACCATCCTAGTCAATTGTGGGAATGGGTCGGCATCAAACTTGATCTTCCCCTGGCGGATCGCCTGAAAACAATGCAATTTGTTCTGTTATGGCTCCATGAGTGGTGCCATTTGCAGCATCGTTTATTGGCCAATTCTTCCTTGCTTAGGATAGTTTGGCCTTCGATCGATCTTATTAAGCCATCTTTTAACAGCAAATCAAATATTTTATCTAATTTTGTTATGTCAAATGAATATCTCCGTGTATCTTTGGCTCTAGCCATCATTGTTTCCTTGACTCATGCTGGCTTTAGGGCTTGACAAACATAAGATTTGTCGATGTCATTTTGGCCACTGCCATCTCAATGGCCTCATCTTGATCGATTTCTTCTTTAGAATTATCTTCACCATCGACCAATGCCATATTATGTTTATAATCCTCATAGGGTTTCTTATCTTTTTCTTTCTACAGGTACTCATATTTTGCGGCATAGGCAGCCAATGAGAACAAATCTGTGAATTTCTAGCCCTCTAGTTGTTCCCTCAGAATGAATTTCAGGCCTCTTTTCTCTAAATCGGTAATCTCTTTTTCTACTAGGGAGACCCTGTATCATTTCTTAATTTTTTGAACCGAGCGATATATTGGTCTACTGTCTTCTTACTGTATTGCCTAATATTGGCCAAATTTGACAGTGTCACTTCAGGGATTGTCTTATAGGAGCATGGAATTGACTTTCTATGCCATCCCAATTTTGGACCGAATTGGCCGACAAGCTAGTATACCAAGTAAAGGCCGTCTTTGACAATGATAAATGAAACAACCTTAACTTCATACACCCATCATGGTCGTCATCACCACATTGGGCTATGGACTTGTTGATATGTTCGACTGTTGATTGGTCATCCTCACCGGTAAAGACACTAAAGTCAAGGATCTTAAAGCCTCGTGGATGCTGGATTGTATTGGCCCAATCGGGGTATGGTTTGCGATATGCGGGTCTAGAGGCACCTCCTTACAGGCCCGTACGTTGCACTACTAATCACGCGGTCTGTTCGATAATGCGTTGGTCCCTTTGGGGGTCCTGCATTGGTAGGATCTGGCTAATTTGCCCCTTAGGTGGGGAAGGTGGCCTTGGCAAATTATTGACAGGTACCTGTAGTCGGTAACGAAAATAACTTTGATCCAGTGTGATTGGTGCACCGATATTGACTGGTTGCAATGGATTAACCACTCTTACAAGAGGTGACATGGCATTACCGACAGGTGTCACGTTATCGTCGTTAATCGGCGGTATAATTGGTCTATGGTTTTTGACATTCGGCAATGGCACATACAGATTTGCCGTTCAAATGTTATTTCCATCGGTGTAGTCTTGAACATGACCGGTGTGATTAGCGGCTATATCGAGGCCAATTATATCAACATTGTTTTGATCTTGACCGTCTACAACTTCAGGCCTTTGAAGTATTCTCACCGCTGGCGGCGGCGCTACTTGGCCCAAACTCCCACCAATATTCAAGAGAGTGGAGGAAGTCGAAGTTGCATACCATTTAGCCGCCTGATTTCCTTGCATCGGTAACGGCCGACTCAACGGTCTTGTCCTTGACATGAGTTCAGTCACCACATTGGTAATCATAGGCTTAATCACTCCAGCAACGCGATTGACCATATGATTAGCCAGGTCGTTTTGTTGTTCTTTGAACATCCTTCTCATGGTGACCACCATGACCGGGTCTGGTGCCAGTTCTCTCCTCTGGTTGTCGGTAGGGTTCCTTGGAGTATCTGCCAGATTCTCACTGATAATATCGTCTCCTACTAAATTAGTGGTCGACAACTTTGACCGGGGAAGCCTCTCTTGGACTCATTGTGGGGATTGATTATCCTCACCAGCGGCAAAGCGGGGCTCCTAATTCCTTGTTTGCACCATCAACACTTCCTCAAATTGAACCACAAATGTCTTGCTAGGCGTGCCAAAAAGGAATTTCATCGGAAATGATCCTTGACTAATTATCTTTCACTGAACATTGGATCTTCGGTTTTTTGTATGAATCGAGTTTTGTGGCGATTCGGACATGAAATAATCGGTATGGCTGATTCTACTAACTAAAGATAAACAATAAAGAATAAAGAATGCAGATAGAGACTTGATAAATTGCAAGTAAAATTGACAAGTGTTGTTGATTGTGGATCCTTTTACAATTCTCGCTTTGGCCCTTTATAGGCTCATACATGAGGTAACCGTCAAAAACAATTATAGTTCAAAATCCAATTCTATTTGAGTTTCTAGGCATTGACGCTATTTGCTGATACTTGTACAATCTTAGCCACTAGCGGATATCGTCTGGCTTTGTCTCTACTTCTACTTTTTCTTTGCTAGGTTTACAATCGGGCAACTTTGACGGTTCTCAACCATTACCAATTCTTATCGATAGTAGTCGCCCTACTATTTTCATCGATCAATAGTCTGCTGCTGATTTGTCAACAACAGTTCAGTCAATTTTGGGTGTCAACACATTCAACTTTTTTAGTGAACTTTTTGCTGTGTTATTATGACACTTTCTACTTGATTTTAGGAGTGTTCCGCATAAGTTATTCCATCAAACCCTTTCGATTTGTTAGCACCATGTTGTGAACTTTTTTTATTTTAAATCCCCGTTATCAAACATCATTTTTTTTATCGGCTAAATGAACTTGTAAATATCGAAGATTCACTAGACTTATTCTTGAGAAATATGACATTTCATTCTCACCTTGTAGTCGTTCAAATTCTTTTTAGATTATATCCTTGTTTAGGTATATTTTCTTTGCTATATCCATACTTTTTTTTTCTAACACTAGGATTTTCGGGATTCTTGGAGCACCCAGTTAGTCCTCAAGTTATAGCTAGTGTCCCCAGTTATATATATACACAATCGATAATTACTAAAGCATAGGATTATGTAGTGTTGATAATATTCCCAAGCAAAAACCAAAGTTCAGCCACAACTCTATGAAATTGAAAGTAGTCCGAAAACACAAGGAAGAAGGAGTTGTCTTGATGAGAATAGTGTTTTACCTTTGCTTTGTAAAGGTGGTTTTTCAAACACAGGCGAACCCCCGATCACCACCCAGCTGCCTGTACATCACACACACACACACACACACACACACACACACACACACACACACACACACACACACACACACACAAACCACCCCCCCTTCTCATTCTCTCCCTCTCGGGGAAAAAATTACGAAAAAGGCTTTAAATTTATCACACGTATGCCAATTCAACCTTTAACTTTTCAATTTCACAAATTTTGTCCTAAAGAGAGAATTACCAAAAAATTCTTAAACTTATTACATTTGTACTAATTTAGTCCTAAGCCTAAATGAGTTCTAAACCTTTTCACATTTTGTCAAGGGTTGGCAAGAGTCGTTGGCACTCGGTAAGGGCATCGCGGCCCTCGCTGAGGCCGGCGAGGGCGTCCTGGCTCTTGCCTATGGCTAGTAAGCCCTGAGTAAAAAATAGTAAAGATAAAAAAGCAAAAAAATTATAGAAAAATTCAAAAAGTCCAAGGTCTTTCACTAATCAAATTCTGATGGGCTAAATTAAGCTCAATTAGATCCAATAAGGTCCTCTTTTCTTCATGAATTTCGGCCATCACATCCTGAGCTTGGCCGAATGCTTCATAGGCCCAGTCCAACCCTGTTAAAGTTTAGAATCATCCACCGCCGGTCCAATTGAATGCAATTAAATGAAATATGCTCCTAATCATTATATGTAATTTAATTATTATTTTTTATTAGGGGGTAAAGTTTAGTCCCTAATTTTCTATGCAATTTATCACTAAATGAGTAGTCAAAATTTAGTTGTCAACGTATGTGTAAAATTAAGAAATAGGAACTTTCTTATACTCCTAATTAAGTCTTGCTTATGGCTTCTGAACTGGCTTTTTAACAGGTGTCTCAAGAGCACTAGTTAGACTATTAAAAAAAAAGTAAAAGAACACGTCGACATACTTTAGGAATTGAGAAAAGAGCATGTTTTAAGGAATTCACCTATTTCAAAATGTACTATTTAGGAAAAACGACACAAATAATCCTTGAATTTCGGTCCAATGTGCAATTTTATTTCTAAACTTTAAATTAGCATAATGTAGTCCCTGAACTTTTGTTATATGTACAATTTGGTTTTCGAACTATATAAAAATGTCATTCCATTAATTCAAGTTAACAAAATTAGTCATTTAGCGAAAAAAAAGTTAACAAAATTAGTCGATTTGGCTTCTGACCTGGTACATTTGAACGGTGGACAAAAAAAAAGGTAAGGCATGTATTATCCACGTAAGATATTCAACTCAAATTAGAATATAATAGTCCTTTTAATTTGTTTGATTTGGCCAATTTTGAAAAATGATTAATTATATTATTTGATGACATGAATTATTATGACCTGATTTGACTTAAATAGCTTACGTGGATAATTCACGCATAACGTTATTTTTTTCCACCATTCGAATTGATCGGATTGGAAGCCAAATTAGCAAATTATGTTTACTTGAATTAATAGAAGGATAATATTGATACTTTTATTTATTTTAGGGACTATATTGAATATTTACCAAAAGTTCAGGGATTACATTAAACAAATTAAAAGTTTAGGGATGATAATGCACATTGAGCCAAAGTTTGGGAATCACATTAAACAAATTAAAAATTTATGAATGACATTGCACATTAGATCAAAATTCATGGACCATTTGTGCAGTTATCCCTAATAGTTATACTGCGGAAACACAATCAATGACCCTAGTGAGGGAGCCACGAATCAAGCTTTGAGGATGAGTTCTTCAATGCAATCGACTGGGGATTTAATTATTAACGATTTAGTAATAATATTATCACATAACAATCGATAATGCAAAGGAAAGAGTGGAGATATTAAGGAAAATAGAGTCTTCAACTAAGATATGATAAAAATATATTGGTAAGATGAGTGTGTGGAGAAAAAATGAAAGTTTAATGTCTAAACTTTGCATATCACTTTATTTCTATTCATGAAGAAACAACATCAAGTGAAATCAAAAGAATCAGTAGTATTAGTAAAAGTAAAAGTCTAGTTGGTACAATATCTTAGATCAATTTTAGGAAGTTTCGTGGTTCTAAATAATCATAAATCGAATAATATCTTGCATTGTATTTAACATAGTAATAGAGATTTTTATATGTTTGTCTCGTGCTTATTATGGACTATTTAAAAATTTAAAATCATACATACCTTCTCTAGGAACTAATCTCTAGAAAATTCTGATTAACTTGAAATTTAAGAACGGAAGATTGATTTTTGTCGCGATGACTTTGTAAATAAATTTTGGTTACACGTGTGGATTTTGAAAACAGCACACTATTCAAAATTTTTTTTTCTTACCAAAAAAAATTTGAATAGTGTGCTGTTTCCAAAATCCAAACCTAATAAAAATCAAATGGTTGTGGGCATCATTCCACCTCAACAATTTTGTCTGATCCTCATTTATTTAGTAAACAAAACATTACTTTTTGTAATTTTTGCCCTGTTCTCTTTTTGGTTTCCTGCCCCTTGATCACGTTATGCGGTCAAATGGCGGGAAGTTGATGAAGAAAAAACTAATTGTCGAAGCTAAGTTTGACCGATTCCCTTTCCTATTTTCTCCCGCTTGATTGGAAATACAATTCATTCCATCGCGAAGCCACCAAAGAGGTACACAAAAGCCTTTTTCAGAGACGAAGACAAGTTTAAGACTACAAGGCACATCCGACAACCAGAGAGCGGGTAAAGGCCCCATCCTCTCTCACGAGTCACACCAATCACGTTCGGTGGGCCAGAACTACCGGAAAAACCAAATCGGCCGAAGCTACAAAACTCTCTATCGGAAAAAATTCATTTCGAATTCTAGCGCCATTTCAAGTCTTGTTTTCCATAAAGAAAGAAGATAATCAATCGCTCTTCACATTATCTACTTTACTCAAGTAACAATAAAGATCAGTCAATATTTATCATCGTGAGGGCAAAGGGTCAGCTATAGTGAGTGGTCGAGACCAAGCCGCGATGGGGAATATACGTAGCCACCAAATGATTACCAGAGCAGTAAGCCCCAAAACAACATCGGATAGCGATCCTCACTCTCTCCCTACGCTCACAAACGATTCCGTAATCACGACCGACCATGACATTAAAGGGGCGCCCAATGACTCGACAAAATCTCCCCATGCTTTCCGACCAGATCCATTGCCTTCTCTTCCCGCCCTTCGGGCGTGGTCCATGGGGCATTGACGCGACCCAGGCTCGATCGGTCAGCCACCAGTACAAGGTGGGCCCCACGATGTTCTAGCGCTGAACCCAAAAAATCATAAGAAGCACACATAATTAACATTTAACATTTAAATTTATGTCATCTAGTTCTGAATAAAAATTATTTTTGGAAATAGCAATGTTACCATACGCACCCTAGGACTCGAGTTTATCCTTTAAGTTGTGCAAATTAAATATTCGAGTTTTAATGGAGACAATTGTACTCATTTTGTTATATGTTGAATATCTTCTTTTATGACTACAAGTGTGAAAAATGTTTTACAGTAGAGATAGTAGAGATGTTATTAATAGATCTCTTACATTTATTTTGCCTTATAATAAAAATGTTTAACCATTATTTTTCTATTGAATATAAGGATATTCTATGTTGATGATGTTTTTAATAAGTTTTTTTCTATTTTCTTTTTTAAATTTGATTTATTGGTTCTTTTAAATCTAAAGAATCCCCCACTTGGTGCGACCCACCAAACGGGATTCACAGTTTTCTCAAGGAAACCAGACAATTGGAGCATTTTGGTTATTATATGGTGAAATTTACAGAATATCAAGGAAGTTTCGAAAAGTCAAGGTTTTTAGTGCGTTGTTTAACCTGTATGCTCTATTTGGTTGCTAATCCTTTAAGAGCAGACAAAATGCGATCATTCAAGGGTAGACAAATTTAAGATGTAAATGTTATAAGGAAACGTCTTGTGACCAACAAATTCCATGTTTGTAACCATGTCTATCTACATCTTAGGTTGGGATTTTGGTAAGCAAGTGGGAATATTTGCAGAATATAGAGGCATTTTCTTACAGAGTTTAGTTTTTCTAGGTGGTGTGGGCTGTGCACTAATCTGACGCTCCAGTTGGTTGCCGATCCTTAAGAGAAGACAAAAATGCCGATCATTTAAGGGCAGACAAATTGAAGATACAAATCCATAAGCACGTCTTGTAACCGACAAATTCACGTTTGAAACCCATATTTATCTTCATTAGTGGGACACAGGTGTTCAAATAGGCAAGCAAGTATTATGCATTCTTTCGCTTAGAAACTCGTTCAGTTCTAAATAGAAATTGTTTTCGAGAATAGCAATGTTACCATACGCACCCTATGACTCGAGTTTATGCTTTAAGTTGTGTAAATTAAATATTCGAGTTTTAATGTAGACAATTGTATTCATTTTGTTATATGTTGAATATCTTCTTTTATGACTACAAGTGTGAAAAATGTTTTACAGAAGAAATAATAGAGATGTTATTAATAGATCTCTGACATTCATTTTTCCTTATAATGAAAATGTTTAACCATTATTTTTCTATTGAATGTAAGGATATTCGATATTGATGATGTTTTTAATGTCTTTTTTCTATTTTCTTTTTTAAATTTCATTTATTGGTTCTTTTAAATCTAAAGAATCCCCCACTTGGTGCGACCCACCAAACGGGATTCACAGTTTTCTGAAGGAAACCAGACAATTGGAGCATTTTGGTTATTATATGGTGAAATTTACAGAATATCAAGGAAGTTTCGAAAAGTCAAGGTTTTTAGTGCGGTGTTTAACCTGTACGCTCTATTTGGTTGCTAATCCTTTAAGGGCAGACAAAATGCGATCATTCAAGGGTAGACAAATTTAAGATGTAAATGTTATAAGGAAACGTCTTGTGACCAACAAATTCCATGTTTGTAACCATGTCTATCTACATCTTAGGTTGGGATTTTGGTAAGCAAGTGGGAATATTTGCAGAATATAGAGGCATTTTCTTACAAAGTTTAGCTTTTCTAGGTGGTGTGGGCTGTGAACTAATCTGACGCTCTAATTGGTTGCTGATCCTTAAGAGAACAAAAATGCCGATCATTTAAGGGCAGACAAATTGCAGATACAAATCCATAAGCACGTCTTGTAACCGACAAATTCATGTTTGAAACCCATATTTATCTTCATCCGTGGGACACAGGTATTCAAATAGGCAAGCAAGTATCATGCGTTCTTCCGCTTAGAAATTTGTTTAGTTCTGAATAGAAATTGTTTCCGGGAACATCAATGTTACCATACACACCCTATGACTCGAGTTTATGCTTTAAGTTGTGTAAATTAAATATTCGAGTTTTAATGTAGACAATTGTTTTCATTTTGTTATATGTTGAATATCTTCTTTTATGACTACAAGTGTGAAAAATATTTTGCAGTAGAGATAGTAGAGATGTTATTAACAGATCTCTTACATTTATTTTGCCTTATAATAAAAATGTTTAACCATTATTTTTCTATTGAATGTAAGGATATTCTATATCGATGATGTTTTTTTTTTTTGGTTAAGAATCGATGATGTTTTTAATAAGTTTTTTTTTCTATTTTCTATTTTAAATTTGATTTATTGGTTCTTTTAAATCTAAAGAATCCCCCACTCGGTGCGACCCACCAAACGGGATTCACAGTTTTCTCAAGGAAACAAGACAATTGGAGCATTTTGGTTATTATATGGTGAAATTTACAGAATATCAAGGAAGTTTGGAAAAATCAAGATTTTTAGTGCGGTGTTTAACCTGTACGCTCTATTTGGTTGCTAATCCTTTAAGAGCAGACAAAATGCGATCATTCAAGGGTAGACAAATCTAGGTGGTGTGGACTGTGAACTAATCTGACGCTCTAATTGTTTGCTGATTCTTAAGAGAAGACAAAATGCCGATCATTTAAGGGTTGACAGATTGAAGATATAAATCCATAAGCGCGTCTTGTAGTCGACAAATTCACGTTTGAAACCCATATTTATCTTCATCCGTGGGACACAGGTGTTCAAATAGGCAAGCAAGCATCAAGCACGTTTATCTCGAAACACGCAACATTCCACGCAAGGAAACTCATTGTCATTAGAATTAATACGAACACTTTGTCGAGAATAGCCAGCGCATTAGTTGGCCTCCGCTTCTATTTAAAAGCGTCCTACGGGCATGTTCACCTCACCATGCAAACTCTACCTTTTCCCTCTTCACAGCAAAACCCTAGCGGTTGAAAACCTCCACAGGCAAACACAGAGCAATAGCCATCGACAAACGCTCCGACTGCTGCCGCCACAATGAGCTCCGCCACCTCAACCGCCATTTATGCCCTGCTTCTCTTGGCACTCATCACTATTTGTAATATTGTGAAACAGCAGTTCTGTCGCAAAACCATCACAAACAAACATGATCCAATCCCATTCCCTCCAGGCCCTGCCCCGTGGCCGGTGGTTGGTTGTGCCCTGGGCATGCTTTGCAACAAGCCTGTGTTCCGGTGGATCCATCGCCTGATGAAGGAGATGAACACCGAGATAGCGTGCATCCGTCTAGGGAGTACGCACGTCATTCCTGTCACCAGTCCAACGATCGCCCAAGAATTCCTCCGGAAACAGGACTCGTCGTTCACCTCAAGGCCAGTTTCGATGGCATCTGGCACATTCAGCGGTGGCTACTTGGCAGTAGCCCTCTCGCCCTATGGTGAGCAGTGGAAGAAGATGAGGCGGGTCTTGGTGTCGGAGGTAGTGTGCCCGGAGCGGCTCAAGTGGCTCCAAGACAAGAGAGTGGGGGAAGCCGATAACCTAGTGAGGTATATCTTTAACCTATGCAAAGCCTCAGGTCATCATGTGAACTTGAGAACCGCTACGAGGCACTATTGTGTGAATGTGATAAGAAGGTTAATGTTCAACAAGCGATACTTTGGCAAGGGAAGGCAAGATGGAGGACCAACCATTGATGAAGAACAGCATGTAGATGCTATCTTCAATGCATTGTATTATCTTTTTGCATTTTGTATTTCCGATTACTTTCCAATGCTTGTGGGGCTTGACCTTGATGGGCATGAGAAGGAAGTAAAGAAGAGTGCGAGTACTCTTAGGAGGTTGCATGAACCCATAATTAGCGAGAGGATCAAACGATGGAGGGACGATTTGAGTTCGGAGAGTAATGAAAAAGAGCCTCAAGACTTGTTAGACGTTCTGATTATGCTTAAAGACTCACAAGGGAAGCCATTGCTGACGCCACAAGAAGTTCGAGCGCTGACCACGGTAAAGTTTTATAGTTCTTCCTGGAGTGTTCCATCAAATATGAACTTTAAAAACTTGTCCATCCGAATTTGTGTCTCCATATTTATACGGCATCGACACAAAGCAGGATTACTTTATAAACTCGATTGCTTCGGTAGCTATTGGAAATTGCAAGAACATATAGTAACATTTTTCGAATCAGTAGTATATTGATAATTCTAGTATGTTTGCCCATTCATTTGCAGTGTATTGGTCTATATAGTTTAAATTTTGACATAAAGATGCCCGACATGCAGGATATTATTCTTGCTGCTGTGGACAATCCATCAAATGCTGTTGAATGGGCAATGGCGGAGATGATAAATCAGCCCGAGCTCCTTCACAAAGCCACAGAAGAAATAGATAGAGTTGTGGGTAAGGAGAGGTTAGTCCAAGAATCCGATATTCCCCAGCTCAACTACATCAAAGCATGTGCTCGGGAAGCTTTTAGGCTCCACCCGATCTCGCCCTTCAACGTTCCACACGTAGCCATGTCAGACACCGTGGTGGCTGGCTATCGCATCCCCAAGGGCAGCCATGTCCTTTTGAGCCGGGTCGGCCTCGGTAGAAACCCCAAGGTTTGGGACGAGCCCCTCAAGTTCAAGCCGGACCGACACATTATGTGTGACCAAGTGGAGGTCGTGCTCACAGAACCTGACCTGCGGTTCATTTCTTTCAGTACTGGCAGACGCGGGTGCATTGCCGCTACGCTTGGAACAACAATGACCGTGATGCTCCTCGCTAGGCTAATCCAAGGGTTCAGTTGGAGTAAACCCTCCAATTTGTCGAGCATCAACCTTGCCGAGTCGAGGGATGACCTATTCCTCGCCGAACCATTAGTAGCTCAAGCTGAGCTGCGCTTGCCAAGTCATCTCTATGTTGCTTAGATACAAGTCGTATATGCTGAGGAAAAAGATGCACTGCTTCTGTTATGCAATAATTCTAGATTCTTCTAAGCTATAATAAAAAGATCTAGATATTTCTTTGTAAGATATTTTAAGAAGAGTGTTGAAATATGTGGCTAAGAGATTGGTGATTGGGATTATTGTCCAAAAAATCGTAAGCCTATTTGTATGGTGGGTATTGACATCTAAATTTTAGCTATCATATTTAATTCTTTATCGCAAAAGAAAATTAGGGGTTGGTCCAACCCCTAAACAAAAATATCATATTTCACATTCACATTTTATTTAAGTCAAGCATCACATGCATGTCATATGATCTTCTATGTTATTTACATTTAAGTAGTGCACATGGGATCTTTCCTCGTCAATAGCACTAATACATTGCGGACTAGCGAGCACATAATCTTTAAAGGAAAATTGCGATTGTCAAGATTCGAAGCAGTGATACGTGAACTCTCGTTCCTGGCGTCAAACCGGATAAAGCTTATAACCAAGTAGAGATTTTTCAATAAAACTCAGGTCAAACGGTGATCTTTACTTGGAGTAAATACAAGTTAGCCACGAGAAGAAATTTAACTGGGGTATCCACACTTACCAGCTTTATCTTATGATTTCTCTATCATTATTATCTTATCTATCGCTCCTATATATCCCTCCAAATTCTCAATATGATTTGGTTTTAGTTTGCGTCACCATCCCGTTACAATCTCGCATATTATTGATAGTCTCTACGACAGGTTTTTGATTTGTTACATCCGATGTTGGTCCTTAATCTCTACTTGGTTATTGAAAGATCACCGTGTGGTAATTTCTGACATATACACACTCGATCTCAACAAAAAAATTACGGGAAAAAATCACCAAAAATCCCAAACTATGCTACCTGTGACACATTTACCTCGAACTTTTTCTTGTGATACCAAAAATCCCAAACTATGTTATTTATGACACATTTACCCCATTGTACTTTAGTCCATGGACATTTTTCATCTTTTTTGCTTTTTCTTTTTTTTTTATCCTTTCCGGTGAGGGTGGTCCTCGTCGGCGAGGGCTGCCCTCACCCGACGCCGGCAAAGGCCACCCTCGCTGGATTCAGCAAGGGCCACCCTCGCTAGAAAGGAAAAAAAAAGGAAAAAAAAAGAAAAAGCAAAAAAGATGAAAATGCCCATGGACTAAAGTATAATGAGATAAATATGTCACAAATAGCATAGTTTGGGGTTTTTGGTATCATAAAAAAAGTCTGGGGTAAATGTGTCACAGGTGGTATAGTTTGAGGTTTTTGATGGTTTTTTTTCCAAAAATTAATTAAATTCATCGTTAATCAAGTTCTTGTGATAAACCATGCAAGCTCAATTGAAAAAACATAATAATGAATAGTTATTATAACTCGGGATCGAATGGTGTAATATATTTAACCATAGTATTGTAAAATTAAAGCTTATATATATATTCTTCTATACACAAATTTGATTCCCCCCTTTTGGTCCTGAATATTATTTGAACGAAACAAAACTTTCACGCCAACATCAATCCAATCAAAATGATTGTGTGTTATTAATTTTATACATAGTTCACTTAATAACACACAAATAAAGAAAATATCTCCACCTAATATTTGGATGAAGACCAAAAAAATGTCTCTTGTTATTTGATAGGAAAAAACAAAAACACGTCAGGACGAAGAGAACAGTAAAAAAGAAAAATAAAACCGTGAAGGAAAGTGACACCTATAGGAGAGACGGGCATGGACAAAGAAACATGGTTATTATAAGTAACAATTTCATTTCTTAATTGAGTATAGATAGCATAATGATGTTTTTTTCATGTTGAACAAAAAGTTATAGGTCTATCCAAAATGAGGGTAGAAATAGCTCTATCTTGATATTATATCTTTAAAATCATTAACATTTGGTCATTGTGAGATTAGTAACATCAACTGGACATCTAGGATTCTTTTTGAGCCCTGCTACTGACACTCCTCTACAATATACAGGCTTATGTGAGCTCAAGTAAAGCTGCCTAGAAGAGTTTAACCAGTTGTTCAGTTAATAGCAGAACAAGAGCTTGTAGTGGAAGCATCGGTTGAAGCACATGCAGTCCCAGAGAAAAATTGCCAAGAATTGGATTCTGTGTCGAGTTGGGTACAGGTCCTTGAAATTATTTTTTACAAGAATAGGTCAAAACGAGTTAATGTATCAATTTAGGTCAAATCATTTTTGATCTGATCCAAACTCGACCCGATTCATTTGCTTGACAGGCCTATCTTGCATGTACATTTATATGGCTTACTAGTATTAGCATGACTTTTCATGGGGACTTGAAAATGTGCATCTATGGCATCGCCTCATCGGCATGTGTAAGGATATAAACTCATCCATCCATGTGACAAGTATATGGAGTGACACACGTCTTTCGGGCAATTAATACACAAATTATCCATTTCAAATATACTTAAAAATATCGAGACTCTTGTAAATAAGACCTGAATGTTAACGGGTATTTCATGAATATTTTGTAAGTAATACCATAATTAAAATACATCCACCAACTTTCCTCATGGAATATTTTAGCTGTCTTTTACGATCTTCTCCCAGACCTCATCTTTGGGACTAAATAAGTGTAAAAGATCTTACTGACAAGGTACTTGGTAATCAATTAGATCGAAAAAGTCAACAATTTCTAGTGTACTAATTTTTCCAGCATTATGTGTAATTATCTGAAAATTACAATTAGAAATTTTGTATTTCAATAAAAGACAATTTTATTACGAAATACTTCAAAAATATCATATCGACGTAACAATTTTGTCCTGTCTAAGAAACTAAAAGAAATAATCAAAAGAGATGAATATTGAATAACAAAGTACTTTCCTTACCAAAAAAAATAAAAATAAAATAACAAAGTACTTTTGTTTAAATATAATGCAACGTGTTTTGATATACAACTAAATAATTTTACTAATAAAGAATGAACATTTTCTTGTAAATTTACTCGGCTTGCAGTTTATAAAAAATTTATCTATAATTCCCGGCAAGTATCCTGGAATTGGCTTGGTATCAATGGAACCTCATCATCCGTACATAACGAATTGATGTGGTATTTTCATATCATAACATATGAACAAATAGTAAGAACTAAACAATGAATTGATATGATAGCTCAGATATTGTTATTCAGGATATCGATTTGATTCAATATCATTAAGGTGTAATTCATTTCATTGGATTTACAAGCGAAAGATTTATCATCTCTATGGAAATAAATCCCAGCATTATGCCATTTATGGAAATAAATCCCGAGATATTGCCAAAAAAGAAAAGAACACAATGAGATTGGGCACGTAATTGTCGCATTTATTGCTGCTACACTCTTTATTCTAATTACTACTGTTTTTTTTTTTGATAACCCAAGAACCTCTCTTTCGCCCGATAGGCTATTCGGTACTAAACCCGGAGAAAGACTAGCCCAGCAACCCACCGCCAGGATCCCCCACTTCAATCGCTGACGACGCAGAGTTTCGAACCGCTCACCTCCTGCGATGGCGGGAGGACCCAAACCAACTGCGCCACCTACGGGTGGGTACTACTGCTTTTTAGTAATAACATATGTAAAAAAACAGTTGGTCAAAAGAGTGGATGAGTATTTTATCAAGAGAGCTTAAATTTACGAGTTTTGTGCTTCGAGGACTAGTCATTGCCGAAGATTAATCGGGTGCTGAAGAAAGTCGAAATCAAGAGAGGACCATGTGTTGACACGTGGCACGCTGACATGGCAAGGTCGATCCAGAGAAGAGGCTAAGCTGGTACAGAGCTTTAAAAGCTCCACGTTCACGTCCTCGCCTGTCACTCTGTGAGTGTCATCACCTCGTTTCTGGATTGGTCCACCGTCGTCAACCTCCGTCTCTGGCTCCCTCCGTCGAAAAGGTGTAGAGCAAGAGCACGAAGAAGAAGACTCTTTGCCGATTCTTACGCATCTCTCCCTCTCTCGTATGCTTTTCATTGCTTCGTAGATTGTAGAGGCAAGTTGACGGCGATATCACCGGAGCAAGAGCATCCTCACAAGGCCATCGGGTTGGGCCGCCCGAGACAAGCCCGGCCTTCTCTCCCCCTTCTATTTCTCTCGGAGGTATCGTATCGCCTTAGTTTTTTTTCGGCTTTATCCACCTAGCTTGCGATGATGCTTCGACTACAAGAGCGAGTTCATGTTTTGTGTGGATTTGCTGTGGTTCTCGCGGCGATCCGTCTGCCGGAGTTCGCCCACGTGAACATTTGTGAATGAATTTCCCGATAACTACATGCTTGGAGTCGTGCATGCAATATATGAGAGAGAGAGAGAGAGAGAGAGAGAGAGAGAGTTCTGGGTCTTCCTCTCTCTCGCATTGGTCGGCGCTGTTGATTTGTGCGATCCATGGCTGATTTGTTTAGTTGTGGATTAGGTGATAAAATATTCTGGTGTGGGTCCGAGTTCTTCTTTTGGCCGTGTAAAGGAGAAGGACGTTTCGCTTTCGTATGCCTGGGGCTTCTATCCAATGAGCCTGCGGTTACCCTCGATTTCAAGCATTAGACTAGTCTCCAGTGGATCACCAGAGGATGGCAAAATAACACATGGGTTGAGGTTTTAGGTTTGTCGAGATAAGTAAAAGGTTATAGGGATGAAAAAAGAGGAAGAGCAAAGTTAAAACTTAAAAGGTATACAATTGATCTCAGGGAAACAAGAAAGAAATTTGGGTTCATTTCCTTTTCAAAAGGCTTTTCTTTTGAGCTGAGGGTCTCCTATGTGTCGTGCGCTGGTTACAAAGGAGAATATCCCCCTCTTTTTCTTTTTGTGTGGGGAGGGGCGCACCTACCGGAAGGTGGCCAAACTTGACTTGCCCACGCTCGCTCCCCGTGATCTATTTATGCCCGAAGCGTCGGTCCTTGCGTTGTCGCGTTGGGTAGTTGGTAGCTGTTTGCCTGTTGGCCACCATATCTCTACGCCCGAATCAATTCCTACCCTTCTCTCCCTACACAGTCCTTTTCGTTCTCTTCAAAACCCAATCTTCTTCGATCCATTTTTGTTGTTCCTGGGTTTTGTCAAATCGAAGTCCTCCAATCCGCTCTTCAATTCCTATGTCGCCGAGATGAGAACGGACACATTTCTCAGGTTCGGTGTTTCTCTTTCGACACAATTTATAGCCTCTTAATATGCTTCCATTCTAATTGGACTAATTAGAGTATAATCCAAAATATTTAGTGACATAATGTAGATAGATGAACTATAAAGTAACCAGTAACTTGGCAAAGCTTTTTTTCTATGGGCTTTAGCAGCCCAATCCGCAATTGAATTGGTTTCTCTGAAACAATGGCCTATCCGGATTTTCGAAAATTGGGATGACAGCTCGCTACACCCAGCGATGAGAGCTCTAACTTCCGAAGTGAACTGATCTGAGATCGTTAACTGCACCGCTCTTATCAGATCAAAGTTATCTCCTTCAAACGCAACTTCTTCGTTCTTTCGGGACTGGAAATATTGTAGAGACAGGAGCAGAGCTAAAGTTTCCGTCTGCACGGCCGAAGAAGCTCGAACCGTCCTTGCAAAACCGTCGATGAGGAGTCCTGACGAGTCACAGCAGACAGCCGCTGGATCTTTTATGTAATGATGCCCACTTGTTGTTTTTTAAAGAACAGAAGGAAAATTGACAGCAAAATCTGTATTTTGCAGCAAGACAGAATGTTTTAGAAGGGAACTTCACTATATTCTGAAAACTGAAATTGCTTAAATACAAACTAAAGCTATTCCATAAACACACGTTGCCCACTAACTCCATATTGCCCACTAACTACACTTTGCCCACTAACTAACAGTTGCTTGGTCCACAAAACCAGCAATAAACTGACAGAACAGTTAAAGAAAAACATGCAGCTAAACACTCCTAAAAAACAGGACATCAACAAACTGACTTAGAAGAAAATAGGTAGTGCAACCTTGAGACAACAACACTCTCCTCCTGGATCAAGTGTTGCACACTCCTAGTTTTGCCCTGAGAAGTTCAAATCGACCAACATGAAATGACTTAGTGAATATATCTACAATTTGGTTTTCTGAACTGCAGTACACCAGCTTCACCTCTCCAGTCTTCTGCACTTCTCTTAAGAAGTAATACCTGACCTTAAAATGCTTTGTTTTTCCATGAAATACCGGATTATGTGAAATGGCCAGAGTAGCTTGATTATCTACAAATACTTCTACGCCTTCTTCTTGCTCCAAATGCAAATCATCCATAAGCTTCTTTAACCATAATGCTTGATTCACAGCTGCAGTAGCTGCAATGAACTCAGCTTCTGCAGTTGATTGAGCCACTATTTCCTGCTTCTTTGAACACCAAGAAAAACATGCCGACCCAAATGTAAAGCAATACCCTGAAGTGCTTCTCATATCATCCATTGATCCTGCCCAGTCACTATCAGAATATCCTTGCAACTTAAACTTCTGAATTTTGCAGAACTTAATTCCATATGAAAGAGTACCTTTCAAGTACCTCAATACCCTCTTTGCAGCTACCATATGCAACTCACTTGCACAATTAAGGAATCTAGACAAGACACTTACAGTAAACATGATGTCTGGCCTAGTTGCAGTGAGATACATAAGACAGCCAATCAAACTTCTATAAACTCTTTCATCTGCGAGTTCTGATCCATCCTTCTTTTGAAGTTTTTCCTTGTGACCCATTGGAGTACTCACACTCTTGCACTCCTCTATATTGAATCTCTTCAGGATCTCCTTCATGTACTTCTTCTGATAGATAAAAACTTCATTCTGAGTTTGCCTAACCTCCATCCCCAGAAAGTACGACATCTCACCAAGATCAGTCATTTCAAACACCTTCATCATCTCTTCCTTAAATGCAGTAATCTGAGCACTATTACTCCCTGTCACCAGCATATCATCTACATAAAGAGACACCACCACTAAGTCAGATACTAACTTCTTGACATATAGAGTGGATTCACTGAGGCTTTTCTTGAAACCCAGGCCTAGTAAGTGCTCATCCATCTTACTGTACCATGCTCTGGGAGCTTGCCTTAAGCCATAGAGAGCCTTTCTTAGCAAGTAAACTTTCTCCTCCTGGCCTGGTGTGAGAAAGCCTTCTGGCTGCTCTACATAAATCTCCTCCTGTAACACTCCATTCAAAAATGCAGATTTCACATCTAACTGATACACCTTCCATCCTTGTTGAGCTGCCAAAGCAAGAATCATTATAATTGTATCCAATCTTGCCACAGGAGCAAAGGTTTCTGAGAAATCAACTCCCCAAACCTGTGCATATCCCTTCACCACCAACCTGGCCTTATGCTTATTCACGGAGCCATTAGGATTGAGTTTGGTCCTGAAAACCCATTTTACTCCAATCACCTTCCTGTCTTCAGGCCTCTCCACTAGCTCCCATGTCTGGTTCTTTTCTATCATAGCCAACTCTTCCTTCATTGCATTCATCCACCTCTGATCACTTTTAGCTTCCTCATAACCTGCAGGTTCCAAAACAGCCACACTGCACCTCTGATATATATCGGTCAGAGATTTTGTACCTCTAACTGGAACATCATCCACCAGCTCGTCAAGTTCAAGTGAGACCTCCTTGTGCTTGCCTTGTGGCTCATCTGTCCAGTCCCATTGCTCATCTTCCAGGAACTGAACATCCCTGCTAGTGATCACCTTCTCTGTATGTGGTTGATAGATCCTATAGGCTTTTGACACCAAACTGTAGCCAACAAAGATCCCAGGTTCAACTTTTTCTCCCAGCTTGTCTCTCTTGACCTGCGGAATATGAGAAAAACATAGACAGCCAAACACCTTCAAATTTCTTAGAATTGGCTTGACACCAAACCAAGCTTCAAAGGGTGTCTTCTTCTCCAATACCCTTGTAGGCAGTCTATTCAGCAGAAAAACTGCTGTGTTTGCTGCTTCTGCCCAAAATTCTTTTGGTAGATTCTTGTCATGCAGCAGACACCTAGTCATCTCCATAATGATTCTATTCTTCCTCTCACTAACTCCATTTTGCTGTGGAGAGTAAGGAGCAGTAAGCTGATACTCAATTCCAGCCTCTTCACAGAAAGAGTTGAACCTCTGTGAAGTGTATTCTGTTCCATTATCAGATCTGATGACCTGAATCTTGCAGCCACTTTGGTTCTCAACCCATCTCTTAAACTTCAAAAATACCTCAGCAACTTCTGATTTTTGCTTCATGAAATAAATCCAGCACATTCTAGTATAATCATCAATGAAAATAATGAAATACCTGCTGCCATTTAGTGAAGGAGTCACTTGTGGACCACAGAGATCTGTATGAATCAGCTGCAGCTTCTTTGTAGCTCTCCAAGTGGATTCCTTGAAGGAAAGTCTTGTCTGCTTGCCCAACAAACAAGCCTTGCACCTTGTGATCTGCTCCTCCAGGCTTGGTAACCCAGCTGCCATTTCATTCCTTTGCATGAACAGCAAGCCTTTGTGATGAAAGTGGCCCAACCTCTTGTGCCATATCTCTGAATCACTGGCCTGACACTTGAATGCCACCTGCTCCTTCTCGAGAGGATTCAGAGAAAAGCTCTTCTGTTGCATCTCTATCTTGAACAACTCTTGATCACTGGAGTCAAAGATCAAACACTTCCCCTCTTCAAATATCACCTTAAATCCCTTTTCTACCAACTGCCCCACACTTAGCAAATTCTGATCAATCTCAGGCACATACATCACATCAGAAACTAGCTTAGTTCCAGCACAACTCTCTATTGCTACAGTCCATTTACCTTTCACTTCTAAGTACTCCCCATTCCCAATCCTCACTCTTGACCTCAATGACTTGTCAAGGTTTATAAATAGCTTTTCATCACTTGTCATGTGGTTTGTGCAACCACTATCAACAAGCCAACTATCACATGGAGTACTAGAGGAGAAACAAGAGGCAACAAACAATTGATCTACCTCTTGCTGGACTGCAGCATGTGCCTCACCTTGCTGTTGATCTCCCTTTTCTTTGCAGAACTTCTCAATGTGTCCAAGCTTATGACATTTTCTGCACCTTACATCCGGCTTCTTCCAACACCTAAAGTGTGGATGATTCTGCTTTTCACAGTACTGACATGAGGAATACCTTCTCCAATTGTTCTTGGAGTTGCCTGCATTATTCTCTCTTGCAGCAGTTTCTGAACCACTACTGCCATTCCCTTTCTTCCCTTTCCACTTCTTGCCTTTCCCTCCTACATTTTGTTGTTCTCTGGCTTGCAAAGCTCCTTCTGTGCTTCCTTCTAGCCTCATTAACCTCTTCTGCTCTTGTGCTTGTAGAGCACTTAGCAATTCTGCCAACTTGATCTGAGACAAATCCTTGGTATTCTCCAAGGAGGCAATGGTTGCCTCAAACCTTTCAGGCAAGGAGACAAGAATCTTCTGCACTAGCCTATTATCAGAAAGGTCAGTGCCTAAAACTCTTGCCTGATTTGCAATGCTTACCAACTTATCAGAATACTCCTTAATTGTCTCAGACTCCTTCATCTGCAGTCTCTCGAATTCTGTGATCAGATTTAACCCCTTCATGCTTCTGATCCTCTCATCTCCTTGATACTCAGCTTTGAGGAAGTCCCAGATAGCTTTGGCTGATTCACAAACCATAATTCTGCTGAAAATGGTAGGTGAGACAGCAGCATATAAACAAGACTTTGCCTTTGCTTTCCTTGTTGTCCTCTCCTTGTGATACTTGATTTGATTAATGGTTGGATTGTCAGGAAGAGGAACAACTTCATAATCTTGTTCCACAGCTTCCCAAAAATCACAACCTTCTAGATAGGCTCGCATTCTCACTGCCCAGGCTTGATAATTTTCTCCATCAAACACTGGTGGAGCCATTACTGAAAAACCACTCGATTCGGCCTCCATTTTATCTTCGGCTTCTATGGATACAGACACACCTCTCAATCAATCTCACAAGTCACTCACAGCCCCTTAAGATCAAGAGAGCTCTGATACCAATGTTGTTTTTTAAAGAACAGAAGGAAAATTGACAGCAAAATCTGTATTTTGCAGCAAGACAGAATGTTTTGGAAGGGAACTTCACTATATTCTGAAAACTGAAATTGCTTAAATACAAACTAAAGCTATTCCATAAACACACGTTGCCCACTAACTCCATATTGCCCACTAAGTACACTTTGCCCACTAACTAACAGTTGCTTGGTCCACAAAACCAGCAATAAACTGACAGAACAGTTAAAGAAAAACATGCAGCTAAACACTCCTAAAAAACAGGACATCAACAAACTGACTTAGAAGAAAATAGGTAGTGCAACCTTGATACAACAACACCACTCTATTGGATCACTACAAAAAAATTAAGTTTTAGCAGCGAATTTTGCCACGAAAAATTTGGCAAAATTCATCATTAAACGAATTTGCGACGAAATTAGCAACGAAAAAAAATTCGTTGCTAATAAGGCATCGCAAAATTTAGCGACGAAAAATTTCAATTTTCGTTGCTAAATTATGACGAAAAAAAATTCGTTGCTAATTTATCATGAACTGTATTCATTGCAAAATTCGTCGCCAATTATTCGTGGCAAAATTCGTTTCTAATTTGCCATAAAGTTATTTGTCACTAATTATTTGTGACAAAATTCGTCGCTAATTTGCCATGAACTCTATTCGTGGCAAAATTTGTCGCTAATTATTTGTGGCAAAATTCGTCGCTAATTATTCGTGGCAAATTTCGTCGCTAATTATTCGTGGTAAAATTCGTCGCTAATTTGCAACGACCATTTTTTTTTGTCAGTAATTTGCAACAAGCTTATTTGTGGCAAAATTCATCGCTAATTTAGTAACGAAAAATTTTGACTTTTGTGACGAACCTTGTTCCGAAACGAATTTACGACGAACTTTTATTAATTCTTTAGTGACTAACTCTGTGACAAATATACTTTACAAAAAAAAAAACTCTGTGACAAATATTGTTTAGAGACAAAATTAGCAACGAAATTTCATTTTTGCAACGAAATTTTATAATTTGTGATCGTATGATAAAATCATTTCTTTTATTTTCGAATTTAAATTTAATTACAACAAAATTAATTTCTAGAACTTATATTTAACATTTATTAAGCACTTAATAACATCAAAATATTATAATAATATGAAAATGAATACATTCATCAATAGTTTCCACAAGAATGGCTCTTTGCGCCTAGTTTATCCAACATAAAAAATCTCTACATAGCTCTGGTCTGCTCTAATTCAACGCTATGAACTTGCCCAAAATTGGAAAGTACATAAAGAAAGAGAAGTCAAAGGAGCATGCCAGGATGAGATTGAAAAGTCGAATGGACAATCCTCACAGAAACCTCGGTGGCATCAAGATCGCGTCACTCATTCCATGTCACCACCCGTCCCCTCAAAGGCCTCATACTCGTAATCCTCGCCAAGATTCTCCATTGTTTTTCCAAAGACCAAGGATTTCGTTCCCATCGTCGTGAAAGGCACGAGGCCGAAAGCTCAAGCGGTTTTGATCTCCCTCGCAACCTTCCTCTGCACCTTGGCGCTGATGCGAGTCTACAAAAAAAAAGGGTTTGTGCTTTTGGTAGATTGTTTTCATTGTGGGCGAGAGCAGTAGGGCAAAGATATAACTAGACACAAACCTTACCTGGCCTAAATTATGCTTCTCTGTCTCTGAAAGCTCAACCAGATCTTCCGTAGCAAGTTGTTCCACTTCGAATGGCATAGAGGCATAGAAAAACATATATCCTAATTAAAACAGACAAAACCGAATGGTCGGGCATTATTCCAGAAAAAAGGAAGTTCAAGAAAAGGGACTAATTTGGTCAATGTGACAACCGCAACTAATTGAGCCATATCCTTTGCAATGATAGCTTGTCCAATATGATAGATAAGACCTCCAACAATAGAAATTCTTTCTTTTCTTTATCGGAAATAAAAGGTCATCAGACGGAAACTAAATCACAGCCAACAAGTACAGATCATGATCATGTCCAAATGGGCAATAAATGTAATCTTATACTGATCTCAGGATCACTTATACAACTTGGCTAATAAGCAACTTGCAATTAAGCCAGATATTTCGATGACAAGATATGTATGCATCAACAATATCTTTATTGAATGCTAACAACAGGACAATGATGCCTCATGGTAATAAACTTCTGTTGTATAAAATAGGCTAAACAAAATAGTCTCGACAAATCCCATATATGGTTCCTGCTAGCTGAGCAAGCCCTGAAGGTGATCCCAAACTAGAGATTCAATCAAGTGACAGTACTTACGAAATTTTGACAGAACGGAATAAGCACTATTAACAAGTAAAAGTTGCATGCAGCAACAGAAGCTAACACCAATTGCTGTGACTTACATGCTCTAAACAATGACCGCATACCTCGTGTCGATTGGGACACGTAAGCACTGCAAGTCATTTTGCTTCTTCCAGAGTCACCATCAACAGTAAACATTACCACAAATTGAGAACTGCACACTAATTCCCATGAATAAATAGCATATTAGGGCAACAAATCAACAGACAGGACGATTATATAATGACCAGAAAGAACTAATTGATATAGTTCTTGGCGAGAAATGGCCTCCTAACAAAGTCCTGTTATTCACATGGCATAATTACTGCTTTACCTTTAGAATTGATTCCTTATTAAGTCATGAGAGATCCATTGTGTAAGATATTCAGCAGCATCGAGAGTCATGGATACTCTAGACGTTGCAGAAAGTTATAGGCCCCGTAAGGGCACAAATACCTCTTCCAATTTTTAAATATTTGAAATTTTATTATTAATACAAAACATGCTCTTCACGAGTACCAGCAAATCAATAAATACTAGCTTGCGTTTGTCATCACAAAGAGCTCTTTCAGATGCCATCCATTTGGCCTACATTAAGCCTATAAATTTTCAGGTAATTAGCTGTACAACTTCCTAAACTCGAGATACTTACATATACAGAAGCCATTAGTCTAAGATTGAAACGAAAAAAATCAGAAAGAAGCATGGAAAGTACTTGCTTATACGAACGAAGAAGTAGCAAAGCTTTGCATTGCTTAACTAATAGCAGCACTACGTCATAAACATTCGTGGAAAATGACTCTGACATATATTCCAACAGAAGATAATAAGATAGTCCACAAAGTATCTGAGCATCTCAAGGAAGAGAAAATTACCGTAAAATACGCTACATAAGTTCTTCCAGAATTAGTAAAGACTGCGAAATGACTCTTCCCATGACAATTGTCGCTTCTTTAAGAAGTCCATCTCCACTAAACAAAAAGGAGAGGATTAGTGACAAGTTCAGCGGGACACCCTCCATATCTTATATTTCATTTGACAAACCTTTCCCTGCAGCTGGTGAGGTCAGCACTGACATAAGAGAAAGTGGAAGAGTGGACTGAGGATATAGCCATGAATTCAAAGCCGTAGAGCAAAAGCCCGTGGAAGCAATGTGGGTTCTTGAACAATGGCTAGTTCTTTGACCCTCAGAGCAAGCACAAAGAGATGTATGATTGGGAACACTATTGCAACTACCATTTGTAATTAACCTGTAAATCCTGGAAATAATGAAGGAAAAAAAGTTAATTGGACAACAAGAAAGCATACACCAAACCCTGAGCAATATAAAAGAACTACATGAGTAAAGGAACACCATGCTTGAGCATGGTGGGTGAAAATTAATAACCTTGCCACAACTTGTGCTATTAATCAAAGTTGTCAATTTGCATGCAGATTGTAGAATAGTGTGCCACCCATTTATATGTTTTAAGAAAGTAAATATTTCGATATTCTTATATGAAAGCAGACATTTCCAATAAAGAAAAATGATTCAGGAACCAATTGGCAAGTAAAAAACTCAGCTAAATTTCTCAAATCAAGTGATGCTCTCCATTTCATACGATATCTTCAGTGCAAGCAACGCCAGGTTTTGGTGTAAATATATTTTTTTCCCATGTTTTTAATGCCGTTTAGAATTACATAAGAAGTCATCATGCACAGGCAGTGGAAAAATCTTCAAACCCTAATACAAGATTTAAAATAATTTTCATAATGACCCTATTGAGTAAAGACCAAAATTGAAATATCTCTAGATTAGGAACGAAATGCCCCAGGAGTCTCCAAGCAGTTGTAAGCCCTCACAACACTATTAACTGCAAAAGACATTAGCAATTTACTGAAGAAGATGCTGCAATCCGCATGACCGTCTTCAAAGTGAAATCTAGAGGAGCCTTTTGGCCAACTATGTTGTATTGAGAGCAGCCCGAGTAAGTCGAGGTAGAAGCAAAATTTTCAGAACAACCATCAAATAAATAAGAAGATGGTTCTCGAGCAGCCAATCCTTTTAGAGCTTTGTCCTACAAAGATAGTGGTGATATTATTGAAGGATATACCAACGGCTCAAGGGAAAACAGATGAGAGTAATTACCATGTCGATATTAGCCAACCCAGATAGTTTTTCAGAACTAGACGATATCTCGGCAACTGTACGGAATCTACTCTGGTTACACCTCTCAAGTGTTGACTGAGTTTGTACTCCATGATTTTCAGCAACTTTAGAAGAGAAAATAGAATCCTCGGAATTGCAGGGATATGAGGAACGAAACATATAAGAAGGTGCTGACTTCATCAATAATCATTAAGCAACATAAAGAGAGTATTGGGCATCTCATCAATACCATTGAAGATGCTGTTTGCTTCTTGTAGCCATGTTCGAAAGCACAGCAAGATTCTTCATTGCATGACTCTGCTCCACTGTACTGGTTTCCTGCTTAAGAGCACACAACCAAGGAAATAACTTTTTCTCTTGCTAGCACGCTAACAATAGACAATAACTCTGTGACGTCCTGAATTCAACCTACTTTCGTGATTAATAAAATGAATGCGTATTTCTCATTTCATTTTAGTAAGCCTCGTCCGGAACTGATCACTCTCGAGATACTGATCAATAGGGAATGGCTAACTAGGAAAACGGTACGTGGACCAAGGACTCGACCGTGAATCGACCTTCGATTCCGGGGGATGATAAGGGAATATTTTGGGCCGATCTAAGGAAGGGTTGCAGATCGATTTGCCAACAATATACAATCGGATCGCGGGTCATTTTGCACGACCGAGAGTACGCGTGACGAACAATCCTAAACTTGCTCCGAATGATCGCGACCTCTGGAACTAGTGATGGACCCTCACGTTTTCTTGGAAATCATGGCCGCCATAACTCGAGTGACCCTAGGTCAATATGCGTAACCCCTAAATAGCCACCCGTTAATAGAGGACACTAAAATCACAATTGAGTAAAATGGATCGTTGAGTTGATTTCCGAACTTGAGTGTCGAATTTTTACGGACGTATGTGACTAATTCATCAAACGACGTTGCAAGACGCGTGGCCAACCTCGGTATCGCTCGAATTTGCCGAAAAGGTGTGATTTGGTTCGGGTGTGAAAAATTATCATTTTGCCCCTAGGATTAAGTGTGTTCATTTGGACCAAGTGAGGGCATTTTGGGCATTGGTGGAACCCCCCATGGTGGCCGAAAATTTGAGACCATTGTGCCCCTCTCCCCCTCACCCTCTTTCTCCATTTTACCTCTAGAGTTAGTGGGGTTGACCATTTGAGGCCATTGGATCAAACTGAAATTGATGGGTGCTTGAATCTTGGCCTTTGGATTGGTGTGATAGTGGAGTGGGTGAGATGGTAATTTTAGTGGGGTTAGTTGAACCACCCCACTCACACTCACACACAAAACACGCACAAACACTCTCTCACTTTCATTCTCACCCTCTCTCTCTCTCTCTCTCTCTCTCCCTCCTTTACCGACCGAGCTCCCCTCTCCCCTCTCCCCCTTGCGCATGACGCTGCGCCCGGCCAGCTACCGTCGCGCCGTCACCGTCGCTACTCAGCCGCCCAGTGACTAGTCTTCGCTGCTGCCGCCCTGCCCTCTTTTCCCACCATCCGTCTCTCCCTCTTTCTCTCTCGTTCCGTCCCATCCCGACCAGCCTAGTGCCACCACCGACCACCAGTACCCCCAACTGCTGTGTTCGTCACTGCCCTCAGCCCGCCATAGCCGTTCGCTACCTGGGAGCTGCCGTCCGCCTAGTTGACCGCCGCTGCTCCCCTACTCGCCCACCACTTGACCAGCCACCGATCATCCCCCTCCCTCTTCCATTTCCGGTGCCGGCGACCTCAGTGCCACCCCGGAGCCTTATCCCCATCGCCGTATGTCGCCATCGCCACCGCTAGCTTCCAGCCAGCTGTCGCCCAACCGCCCGTCCCCGCCGTGAAGCCACGCCCACCGGAGAAGACCTACTGTTCCGGCGTGGTTGCTGCCATGGCCATCCGGCACCCTTTTCGCCATCATTTTCCAGCCGTGTTCGCTTAGGACAAGTGTGAATAGAAACCCTAAACCCTAATTAGGCTCTTGTGCATCATTTAGACAAATTGAGGGGTTAATTAGGGTGATTTAGGGATTAATTAGGGGGCTGGTGAACAGGAGCAGGTTGGACTGATTAGGGTGCTAATCTTAGGTTAGATTAGAGTTAATTAATGACCCATATGGTGGCCGAGGGTCGTTGGCTCGATTGGGCTAAGTATGGTTAATTACGGCTTAAATGCAAATTGTGATGTGTGATGCGAATTGGACCGTTAAGTGGATGATTTAGGCATGGTTCAATTAATTTTTGCTATGTTGTGATGCCATGGTGAATGCATGAGATGGCTGGGTAATGAGGGGCATTATGAATCATGGACAAGGCAATTTTGTTATAGTATGTGGGTGTTTTACTGTGAGTCATGGCTGATTTGCCTTGATTTGGTCGGATGATTATGTTATTGCATTGAATTGAGTGATTAGTGTGGATTTGATTGGTGTCCGGACTTCGAATTGATATGGCCATGATATTGTGCATATTGAGTGGTGGCATATTTTGTGAGTCATGCGAGCGTGTGAATGCCATTGAGCATGTGATCATCTAAAATACCCTGAAGCATCATTTATGTGGGTTCATATAAGAATTGGAGAAATGTTTGTGCGCATGATCACATAAGCCCTGAGGCGTCGTTTACGTGGGGTGTTGAACCCGTCCTGAGGCATTTAACGTGGGACGATGCCCGGATTACCGGATGATGGCTAACTTGAGGCGTCCCACACGCGGGTTGTGTCATGGATATGAGGCGTGATACGCGAGTCCCGAGCAGTGATAAACCTGAAGCGTTTAACGTGGGTCGGAGGTGAAATTGGAAATTGGCATGGATATGAATTATGCATTTTGAGTGCAAGTGTACATATAACATGTGCTCGTGGCCTGATAATGATGTGCATGCTTCCCTAAATGAGCCTAAGTATTATTATCACAGTGTATCTAACATACAGGGTCGATCATACGCTTAGCTTGGGCCGAGGGCCTAAGTTGTTGGTTTATTAAATTGTTGTGGTTGATTGAGTGTTTGTCTGGAGGCGCATGATAGCCTAGTTTCGGTTTAGGGGGCCTACTCGCTGAGATTCGTTCTCACTGTTGCTGATGGTGACTGGTTAACCCTTTTGGCCTGTGTATATGCCCCTATGATTAATGAATATTGCATATCTCTTTTGTTTATGTGATTATGTGTATTTTATATATTTTTTGTTTTCTATAGTTATCCGGGTCGTGTGTATTTTTGTATGGGAGTTTGATCGTTTCCGCATGTGTATATTCTCTTATTTGTGAGTGTGGGTCGACGGCGCGTCCTGGGATGCCGTGCTAATATGACCGAAGAGGGGTGTTGCGAACTCGATGGGGTTCGGGGCGTGACAAACTCGCCCTTGAAGCTCAAGCTCTCGATTAAGACAGATGAGTGACATAAAGCAAAATCTAGAACATCTATTAATTATACCGGAAAATGCCCTTACCTTCACATTCTCCTTCGGCCATGACATTTTAAACCTTGACTTTTTGGCAGGATATACTTCATTAACTCGCTTATCAATGTATCTTGGTAGTTTAAACACTTCTGATTTCTTAAGACCATCATTTGTGCCGGCATTGTCAGTGGAAGAAAAAAAAACACTCCTCAATGACTAATCTCGTGCTTATAGAATGAAAACTCAAATACTATCAGTGAAACACTTACTTTAAAGAGTCAAGTAAAGGCGCAGCAGATTCATCTACAAGCTCAACAACATTGACGCGCTTCAGTTGCTCTCCCTGTACAAGACATCAATCTAGTCAAGCCACATTAATTATATATCGCCGCCGTCTATTTTCTTTAGTTTTTTCAACAACCAAATTGAAGACACGAGTAACAAAGCAAGAGTAATTGGAATCGGCGTGCCAACGTAAAAAGCTAGTGACTTTTGGAGCCTCAAAACAAAAGTCGCACGCTCAAGCAGAGCGAGTCACATCTTAAGCTATGCTGCAGTCCATAGAAATACATCATCGAAAGCAAAGCAGTCCAGAGAACCAGCTAAGCATCATCTTATCACCACAGCCACAAAAAAGAAACAAACAAACACTTCGCAGATGAATCGCCACAAATCTCTAGAGGATTACTCTCAGCTCCGATGGAGTCTTTCTTCTCAGCTTCCCACCAATCTTCGAAGCTCCTCCGCCGCCGCCACCGCTTCAGGGATGGAACTTATCCCGAGGAAACGAGCCCGACCCAGCCACCGTCACCATGCTCGGCCCGGCCGCTCCCACGGTCTCCTCTGCGCCTCCAACAAATCTCACTGCAAGCATCTCGCATAAAAAATCCCGGAAAATGAGGGATGGGACGAAGCAGAACAGCGAGAGCGAGCGAGCGAGCGAGAGAGAGAGAGAGAGTGCCATACCTTCGCCAGAATCACCTCATTTCCGGGAAGATGACGATCGACGGCGAGCCCTAGCCCAATTCGATTGAGGGACCAAGCTGCGATCCAGCTTCGACGCCCTCGAGAGATTGATCAAGGTGGAACCGCAAGGACAAACCGCAGATGAAGAGAGAGAGAAGCAAAAACAAAAAGTGAAGAGAGAGTTGGAGCCTTGGAGGCTTTTGGTTTAGAACACATTTCGATTTTCCCTCTGTATGCCAAGAGTATCCGTGGCTAATTAGCCATGGAAATAACTATTCTTGACATTTTTCCTATTATATTTATTTCCGTAGCTAAATCGTGACTAAATTAATCACGGATTTAGCCACGGAAATAAATATAGCAGGGAAAATGTCTATAATAATTATTTCCGTGGCTAAATCTGTGGCTAATTTTAGCTATGGATTTAGCCACAAAAATAAATATAGTAGGAAAAATGCCTATAATAGTTATTTCCGTGACTAATTTAGCCACGAAAATAAATATAGTAGAGAAAATGCCTATAATAGTTATTGCCGTGGCTAAATTCGTGGCTAATTAGCCACAGAAATAAATATTGTAGGGAAAATGCCAAGAGTAGTTATTTCCGTGGCTAAATCTATGGCTAATTTAGCCACGAAAATAAATATAGTAAGAAAAATGCCTATAATAGTTATATTAGCCACGGAAATAAATATTGTAGGGAAAATGCCTATAATAGTTATTTTCGTGGCTAAATCCATGGCTTAAGCCATGGAAATAAATATTGTAGGGAAAATGCCTATAATAGCTATTTCCAAGGCTAAATCCGTGGCTAATAGCCACGGAAATAATTATTGTAGGAAAAATGCCAAGAGTAGTTATTTCCGTGGCTAAATACGTGGCTAATTAGTCACAGATTTAGCCACGGAAATAAATGTAGTAGGGAAAATGTCTACAATAGTTATTTTCGTGGCTAAATCCGTGGCTAATCTAGCCACGAAAATAAATATAGTAGGAAAAATGCATATAATAGTTATTTCCTTGGCTAAATTCGTGGCTAATTAGCCACAGATTTAGCCATGGAAATAAATATTGTAGGGAAAATGCCTATAATAGTTATTTTTGTGGCTAAATCTGTGGCTAATTAGCCATGGATTTAGCCACATAAATATATATAGTAGGCATGCCGTGGCTAAATCCATGGCTAATTAGCCACATATTTAGCCACGGAAATAAATATTGTAGGGAAAATGCCTATAATAGTTATTTCCGTGGCTAAATCCATAGCTAATAGCCATGGAAATAAATACTGTAGGGAAAATGCCAAGAGTAGTTATTTCCGTGGCTAAATCCGTAGCTAATTAGTCACGGAAATAAATATTGTAGGGAAAATGCCTATAATAGTTATTTTCGTGGCCAATTAGCCACGGAAATAAATATAGTACAGAAAATGCCTATAATAGTTATTGCTAGCCACAGATTTAGCCATGGAAATAAATAGTGTAGGGAAAATGCCTATAATAGTTATTTCCGTGGCTAAATCCGTGGCTAATAGCCACGGAAATAAATATTGTAGGGAAAATGCCAAGAGTAGTTATTTTCGTAGCTAAATCCATGGCTAATTTAGCCACGAAAATAAATATTGTAGGGAAAATGTCTATAATAGTTATTTCCGTGGCTAATTAGCTACCGAAATAAATATTGTAGAGAAAATGCTCATAATAGTTATTTTCGTGGCTAAAATTATAGGCATTTTCCCTACTATATTTATTTCCGAGGCTAAATCCGTGGCTAATTAGCCATGGAAATAAATATAGTAGGGAAAATGCCTATAATAGTTATTGCCATGGCTAAATCTGTGGCTAATTAGCCACGGATTTAGCCATGGAAATAAATATTATAGGGAAAATGCCTATAATAGTTAGCCACAAAAATAAATATAGTAGGGAAAATGCCAAGAGTAGTTATTTCCGTGGCTAAATCAATGGCTAATTAGCCACGAATTTAGCTACAGAAATAACTATTATAGGTATTTTCCCTACTATATTTATTTCCGTGGCTAATTAAAAAAACAATTAAAAAAACCTTTTTTAGAATTTTTAATTAAATTTTTTCAGAAAAAAAGAAATATATATAAATATACGGTAAAAAAATTTTATTTAAAAATAAATATAATATTGAAGACCAGGTCGGGTGGCTGATCCAGATTGGTCAGATTCGACCCAAGGCGTTAACTTAGGTCGGGTCAGTTGATCCGGATCGGGTCAGAACCGACCTGAGTCAACGGATCCGAGCTAAGGCGTTGACTCGAGTCGGATCGGCTGATCAGGGTCGAGCATCGGGATCGGATCCGGTCAGGATCGATTCGGATCCGAGAAACCGCCCTGAATTGACTGATTTGGATCGGGTAATCGGATCTGGTTCAGATCTAACCTATCCGAGCTAATGAATCAGCCGGTTCGACTAGTCTTCATGCCTCAGACGCCGGGAGACCACTAATCGAACGAAATTTCGGCAATTTGCCAACTGTTTCATCCAGCCAGTGGCACCAATCTCTTCAGGACATCAAGCTGAAGAGAGCCAGCATTTGGTCGCCGGAGAACCAATCGGAACAGTCGCTGGCCGAGCTCCAACCGAGGCTCGTTTGAGCCCAAACATCGGTTAAAGCTTGGCGGGCGAACCCAGGTCGTGTTTTGATCTTACCTGGCCTCCAATGGTCATCCCAAAGCTTCCCCAGAGTCACTCAGCCTCCAGCCAGCTTCGACACCACTGACCGGAGCTCAAACAAAACGAGCCCCTATTGGTCATTTTATTGAATAGTTGGAGTGCAAGACTAAAATAGGGGTGTTCGGCCTGTTTTGAGGCCCCGTCGTCCTCCGGCGACTTATCCTTACCTATGGCGACGACGCGCGAAGGATGGAGGGCGACGGTATGGGCCGGGACTTGCGCGAAACGGCCAACACAAGTCCCGGCCAAACCACGCACAAAAACAGGGCAAAAAACAGAGCAAAGCTCACTGGTCGGCGACACGACTAGAGGACTTCTGGCTTATCTGCAGGCTATGACGACACTGCTAGTGCTCCTTCTCGCTCAGGCGAACTCTCGGTTTGCTCTCTCTCTCTCTCTCTCTCTCTCTCTCTCTCTCTCTCTCTCTCTCTCTCTCTCTCTCGCTTCAAATGGCTGACCCTCTCTCTCTCACTCTTGCCGGCTTTTATAGTGGCCATAAGCCACTGCTTCTGCTCCGTTGCATCGACTGGCGACGACCTGCACCGGCCTAGTCCGAGCCACGACTTTCGCGGCCATTTAGGCCGGTGCGGAGGGAGGGCCGGTTCTGTGGCCTGACAGAGAGGGAGAAGGGGGAGAGGAAGCTCGGGAAATTGGGGATGACGGGACTGGCCATTAAGGCCAGTCCCGTTGGCGTGCTCCCTCAGCAAACTTCTAACTAGATAGCGATGGGGCGGAGCTGCTCCGGCATTCGTCATGCTGCGGTAGAAACAGGGGCGAATAGGGGAGAAGAAAGGGACAGTCGGCGTAGAGGGGAGAGGAGGAAGAGGAAGGGGTTGGGCTGCGCTCGCGGGGGGGGGGGGAGGAACAAAAAGAAAAAGAAAAGGGCCAGGCCTGTGCAGGGGGAAGAGAAGGGAAAAAAAAGAGAGAAAAGGGCCGGGCCCGAGCAAGGGGAAGAGAAAGGAAAAAGAAATGAGCCAGGTTAGCCCAGCCCCGACCCGGCCCGACTCGAATTAAAAAAACATTTTAAGAGACCCTATTAATGCAAATATGCCTAATTTCTATATGCAATGCATTTAATAGAAATATTTTTTTTTCTTTGGAATTAAAGAAAATTAATTCCTAAATTTTGTGTAATTAATGTTGGGCAAATTAAAAATAGGTGTCAACAGCTGTCCCTTTTTTAAGGTAAGCTCGCAGAGGTTGAGCTTGCAAAGATTACGTTCAAAGATAAAATGACACCTACATTTGGCCCATGCATACTCAATGAATGCTATTTTTGGCAGGACCACGAGTCCCATTTTCATGATGTAATAAGATGATGCGTGCTAAAGCAAATAAAAACATACCTGAGACTACTTACCTTGCTGAAGGGTAAAGTAATTCCAGATAGTTGGTATCATATATCGAGGACTTGAACCTATCTTCAGTCGCCTCGACTAAATTTCGTTTGTCTATGACTCGAACCTATCTTTGATTGCCTTGACGAAAGAAATTGTTTGTTTAGGACCCGAACCTTCTTCGGTCGCCTTGACTAGGAGAAATCGCTATCCTAGGACCCAAACTTATCTTCGGTTGTCTTGACTGAATTTCGATTGTCTAGGACTCGAACCTTTTTTCGGTCGCCTTGACTGGGGAAATCGTTTGCATAGGACCCGAACTTATCTTCGGTCGCCTTAACTGGATTTCGTTTGTCTCGGACCCGAACCTATCTTCAGTTACATTGATTGGGGAGAAATCACTTGCACAGGACCCGAACTTATCTTCAATCGCCAACTGGATTTCATTTATCTCGGACTTGAACCTATCTTCAGTCGCCTTGACTGGGGAGAAATCGCTTGCACAGGACCCGAACTTATCTTCTGTCGCTAGCTGGATTTCGTTTGTCTAGGACCCGAACCCATCTTCGGTCGCCTTGACTGGGAGAAATTGCTTGCACAAGACCCGAACTTATCTTCGGTCGCCAACTGGATTTCGTTTGTCTAAGTATCTGCATCTTATAAGGGGTACCTGAAAAGACTTGATGTGAACAGAGGGGGTTAATCCCATCCTCAGGAGGGGTACCATAATAATCATAGGTAAATGACGAACAAAGGGGTCAATCCAATATTCAGAGGGGTTAGTCCAATGTTCAAAGGGTGCCATAACAATTATAAGTACACGGATTTTTGGAACTGGGCACGGGTAGAATATACTTACCCGAGCACGTGCCTGCCTCTTAAGGGCATGTCTCATGTCAGATAAATTTTTATGCAAAAAAATACGCATTCATCGAGGAAATAGAAAACTAAGGCTATTTTAGAATAACGTATGAAATATCTTGACCGTAAGTCAAGATGTATTTCTTTTTCAAAAGAACACTCGGTTTACCTTTAAGGTAGTTTGAAAAGAAATATGATGAAATACCTAGTGTTTCTTACCTAGAGGTTTGATGTATCATCTGCTGAATAACCGACCTTTTTCGGGGTATCTTTCTTGGGATGATGATGAGGGCTTCTCCAGTGCCCGAATTTTCGTGTCTTATCACTAGGGATTAAATATCCGAGTTGTCAAAGACGATTAGCACAAGCATCTATGCCTTCATTAGGGATAGACATGCTAGGCTATTCCAGAATGTGTATTTATGCAATGTGATTTTGCCATGTTTACGTCACCAAACATCCACCGAGGGTCAATCAAGACAATTTTCACTCCCAAGGTAGACTTCTCAAGATGCTGAATGAGAGACCTTTAGTCAAAAAGGACTTTCCACTCGCTCTCATTGAAAAGGGTTGTTTGTCCCATCCAATGAGGTGGGAACATCGAAAACACTCAATCTGACCGTTATCACATCAACAAGGGTCTGAGTTTTCTCGCAAGCGGTACGATGCTATCAATCTGAGAGGTCTTCTTCAAGGTCGTAATGCTGGCTTGGTCAATGGCTTAACAAAGGAGATTATCCAAGTCAAGGTCATGAAGAAAATATCCCGTAACTATCTCCAGGTTTACAAATCAAGAACCATGCAAAACGAGATAGAAATAGTCTTACTCGCACTTCCTCGAGTGTTATTTATAAACATTTGAAATTTCACGTTAATTCAAATACCCTAGTCAGAAAAGACTCTATGAGGAATGTAACGTAGGCTTGATTTACAGGTTAGGGAACGAAATGATTGCTGGGCTCAAAGATGTGTATAAGGGTGAGAATTGGTGATTATCTTGGCGTGTCACAAGTCTTTTTCTCCATCGTCAGGATCCTTTTGGGAAATTCCCTGGGTAATCCCGTCCCTTGGCTTCCTGAACAGCTTTTTCTTGAAAAGCTTCTGTGTCAAGCATTTTCCTGGATACCATTCGATCTCTGTCCCAATTGCTTTCTCCAAAATAGGTTCGTCTTCATCTATCATGACAGATCTTTATCAAGACAGAGTTCTTAAAGGAGGGATTTGTATCAGAGAAGAACTCAAGTTTAAATCCTTTAGGGTCGTCTATTCTACACCACTTAACAACTTTGAGGTATTTGAGAGCACCTTCATCACGTTCAGAGATCTCTTCAGCTAAAACTTCATTATTTTTCACAGCAGTTACCTAGAAATTAGGGACTCCTTTCTCTTCATCTTTTTCATCGTTTTTCTTCTTCTCATTTTTCTTTTTCTTTGTTTTTTTTATTCATGTGCGTTGGTCTCTCCTTTTCTTCTTCTTTTCTTCTTTTTTTTTATGTGTCAAGAAGGTTCTTGGAGTCTCTATCTTCATTCGGTACTTTGGACCATGATGCTCAAACTGTAGTGACTTTTGCCTTGCCCCGGTGTGGAGGATGATCACCAACTAAGTTTGTACGAAATGAAGTCGCCGGCTCAATTGGGCTAGCAACGGATATAAGTGTATGGGATAGAAGAAGAATTGCTCTTCGTCATCCTAGGACACCGAGAGCTAGAAAATTTTTATTCATCTTTTTCATCTTGTGCAAGCTGCTGCAGCTGATGATCATAGAAAATTTTAGATATTACAAACTCTTCATCCTTCTTGTCTTATTCAGTTCCTAGGTAAGAATATCACTGTTATCAATGACATGTTGGCATTTTGGACATGTTCTAATTTGTTTGCCGCTCCTCTCTTGACAAAGCCCTCTTAACTTCGATCGTCCAGCCGTCGATGGTGTGCTTGTCTTGAAGGACCCTGTCGAGGACCGCCAGCTCCGTGAAGGCGACGAGGTCAAAGCCACAAGGGTGTTGATTTGGTATCAGAGCAAGGACAGCTCAATCTAAGTCGGTCAAAACCTGGAGTGATAAGGAGTAGAGACCCCGGGGTAGTCATTTAAGGAGACCATAGAGGGTCATAAGTGTATTGTGCTACGCGTATCTCTAGACTGTTTGTTATGATTGTTGAGTGAATTGCGTGTTCTAATGGTTGAAGTGCAGGTGCGTCTGGACCTGAGGTAAGTATACAAAACTTATTGATTGTGATTTTGTGTTATGATGGTGGATTGCCTACTAAGTGAATTATTATTGTAATTCATTGCCTAGGACTAGACTGATTTAGTTGGCCTAGGTCTCTAATTCATGTATGGAATTATAGCAGGTAGGAAAGTGATAGAAATTATGAGAATGAGCAGCCAAGGAAGAGGTGTAAGAAGGGGTGCAGGAAGAGGAATAAGAGATCCAGGTGGTGCTCGAGCTAGAGTTGTAGAGGACCTCGGAGTTGATGCTAGAGTTACAGTAGACCCTAGAGTTGATGGAATTTTAAGGGCACTCGAGGAAGTTGGGATTTTGATGGGTAGACAAACTCAAGAGCGAGCTACCACTATTACCCAAGCGGTTGAGGCTGCTGTAGCCGTTGCCATCAATGGCAATAATGGGAATCAAGGACAGGGGCAAGTAAATGTGAATAGGTAGATGCATTAGTTAGTTGAACAGTTTTTTTAAGTTAAAGCCCTCTAAGTTTGATGGTAGAGGCAATCTTGAGGTTGCATCGCTTTGGGTAGAGGAGTTTGAGAAAGCCCTTGAGGTATTAGGGTGCACTAAGGAAGAGAAAGTAACCTTGGCAGTATACCAACTCCAAGGAAATGCGAGTAATTGGTGGAAAGCCACTAGAGGAAGGGTGTTCCTGGTTGGTGATGCCCAGACTTGGGCGATGTTTGTGGAAGTCTTTAATAGTAAGTATTTTTTCTGAGAGTACCTGGTAACAGAAATTGGCTAAATTTATGAGGCTTCGTCAGGGGCAGAGGACAGTGGATCAGTATGAGGCTGAATTCACTCGGTTGGCTAAGTTTTCCCCAAGGATGGTAGAGGACCCATTAGATAGAGCTCGGAGGTTCTGAGATGGTTTGAAGCTGAACCTTCGCAGCCAAATGATTTCATTGAATTTGAGGGATTATAATGAGATTTATGAGCGGGCTCAAGCGATTGAGCATGACTTAGTGGATAGAGCCGCTACTTCTGGATAAAGATATGCTTCAGCTAGGGACAATCAAAGTCTTAGGAAGAGATCAATGTCGGGGAATCAGCGTTTTATTCCTTCCGTTAAGAGGAACATCGGAAAGCCGAACCATTATCAGGGTACGGTGTGTCAGTTGTGTGGTGGAACACATGGGACTGGACCTTGTTCGAGTAGGAGCATTATATGCTATAGATGTGGCGGAGTGGGCCACCAAGTGAGAAACTTTCCTAATAACAGGCAAGCTAGGTCGACTGTGCCACCATAACCGCCCCGAGTTGGAAATCAAGTTGGATCGCCCCTACCAACGAATCAAAAAAGACCACCGGCTCGAGGACAAGTGTATGCGATGGCTAGAAGGGAAGCTGAGAATGCGCCAGGCGTGGTCACATATACGGTCTCTCTCTGTGATCACGCTGCATATGCTTTATTCGATCCGGCGGCGTCACATTCATTTGTGTCAGAACGGTTTGTTAAATTGACTAGTATGGAGCCGCAATTGCTTGATGTTATGTTGTATGTGACCACCCCATTGAATGATAAGGTGCTAGTCTCGTTAGGGTGCTCAGACTGCAAGATCGTGATCAGTGATAGAGAAGAAAGGATAGATCTAGTAGTATTAGTGATGTTTGATTTTGATGTGATTGTGGGTATAGATTGGTTGACTAGGCAAAGGGCCGTAATGGATTGTAGTAGGTGATCCAATTTAATCCAGTTGGACATCCTAGATTCAAATTTGTGGGAAATCAAGGAGGAACCTCAATTCCCTGGATTTCGTCACTAGAAGTGACTAAGTTGTTGGATAAAGGATGTGAAGGATTTTTAGCAGTAGTGGTTGATTCCACAATTGAGGAATCAAGGCTAGAGGAATAACCGTGGTATGCAATTTTTCCGATGTCTTTCCTTAAGAATTGTCAGGATTGCCACCTGAAAGAGAAGTGGAGTTTGTAATCGAGTTGGCCCCTCAAACCGAGCCAATATTAAAGGCACCTTATAGAATGTCGTTGTCAGAGTTAAAGGAGTTAAAAATGCAAATGCAAGAATTATTGGACAAATGGTTCATTCGTTCAAGTGCGTCTCCATGGAGAGCGCCAGTCTTTTTTGTGAGAACGAAAGATTGGTCATTAAAGTTATGTATTGATTATCGGCAGTTAAATCAAGTGACAATTAAAAATAAATACCCCCTGCCGATGATTGATGATTTGTTTGATCAGTTACAAGGAGCTTCGGTATTCTCTAAAATTGATTTGAGAACAGGATATCATCAGTTGAGGATTAGAAAGGAGGACATACCGAAAACGGCATTCAGGACAAGATATAGACACTATGAATTCACAGTAATGCCGTTCAGATTGACAAACGCCCCTACTACTTTTATGGATTTAATGAATCGGTTGTTAAAGGAGTTTTTAGATCAATTTGTCATGATCTTCATAGATGATATATTAGTGTACTCGAAGAATCCGGAGGAGCATGAGTTTCATCCGAGTAAAGTTTTGCAGACTTTAAGAGAAAACGCATTGTATGCTAAGTTTAGTAAGTGCGAGTTTTGGCTCAATCGAGTTGCATTTTTTGGACACGTGATCTCTGGAGAAGGAATCTCAGTAGATCCAACAAAGATTGAGACGGTAATGAAGTGGCTGAGACCAACGATGGTAACAAAGGTTTGAAGCTTTTCGGGTTTGGCAAGATATTACCAACGTTTCGTGGAAGGGTTTTCGGCAATAGCAACACCGTTGACACATTTGTTGAAAAGGGAAACAAGGTTTGAATAGACCGACAAATGTGAAAGGAGTTTTCAAGAGCTAAAGCATAGGCTAATGACGGCACCGGTATTGACTATTCTATCAGGACTAGGAGGATACGAGATTTATAGCAATGCGTCATTGAAAGGACTAGGGTGTGTACTCATGCAAAATGGACGAGTAGTAGCCTATGCATCAAGACAGTTAAGACCACATAAGTTGAACTATCCGACGCATGATTTGGAATTAACCGCAATAGTATTTGCCCTTAAGATTTGGCGACATTATCTATGCGGAGAGAAATTTCAGATATACACAAAACATTAGAGCCTCAAGTATCTATTTTCTTAAAAGGAGTTAAATATGAGGCAGCATCGTTGGATGGAATTGCTGAAAGATTACGATTGTGATATTTTATATTACCTCAGAAATGCCAACCGGGTAGCGGATGCATTGAGTCAGAAGTCAAGCATCGCACACTTGTTGATCAAGGAATGGACCCTGTTGGAAAAAGTGCGAAACTCAAAATTTAGATTGGAAGTAAGTCGAGTCTCGAGTTTGCTGGCTACGCTAAGAATTGAACCAGAAATCCAGACTAAAGTTAAGGCTTTACAATCTACGGACCAAGAAATTCAGAAGATTCTGGAGATAGATGTTACTAAGAGAAAACCAGACTTCCAAGTATACGAGGATGGGATCTTGAAGTTCCGCGGACGATTGTGCTTACCCGACGAAGTAGAACTTAAGGAGGAGATTTTGTTGGAAGCGTATTGTAGTTATTGTAGTATCCATCCGGGGAGTACGAAAATGTATCAGATTTAAGACAGTATTATTGGTTGAATGATATGAAGCTAGATATAGCTAAGCACGTGGCTAACTACCTCACGTGCCAGCAAATGAAAGCACAACATTATAAACCCGAGGGATTGTTGCGACCTTTGGAAATCCCAGAGTGGAAATGGGAACATCATGGGACAGAAGGCACAACGTGGGAATGTGAAGAGCTAATGCAACGTCAATACCCTCACTTGTTTGAGTAGCTACGTTGAATTGTAAATTTCGATGACGAAATTTTTATAAGGGGAAAGAGTTGTGACATTCTAAAATTTGACCCACTTGGGATTTATGAAATGAATAATTTTATGGACATACTTGCAGTTAGATCTCGCCCGGAACTGATCATTCCTGGGATACTAACCGTTAGGGAAAGGCTAATTAGGAATTTAAATTCGCGAGACCAAAGAAACTCGATCGTGAACCGACTTTTGACCATAGAAATTGTCGAGGACACATTTTGAGCCAATATAGGCCGATCTAAAGATAGCTAGGGATCAGTTTGCCGCTGTCATACATGTGGATCGCGGGTGATTTCGCTTGACCATGAAATGAATTGACGAATGACACTAAACCTAAAACCAAACGATCGCGCCCATTGAAACTAGTGATCGATCCTCGCGATTGCATGACAACCGAGGTCGTCACGATCCGAGTGAACTGACACGTGACTTGATTTAGTATCGACCACGGGTCGAGTATGTGAATTTCCCCAAAAGCCATATGTTAGTTTGAGATACGCTCAAGTTGCGTTATTTAAAGTTTTGTCATTTATTAGAGTCCAAGTTGGGCATTGGAAATTTAGAAAGTCACGACAGAGTGTTTGGACGACGTTGTTATTAGCATGAGCAGTGTTAGAATTGTCCGGATCTTTCAGAAAAACTAAATTTCGCTGAAAAATAGAAAATGACTGCTTTACCCCTGGGATGTTGTTAAGGCCAAGTATAATGTGAGCGGGGCATTTTGGTCACTTCATACCTACTTTAGAAATAGAGATTTTTGGAAAATTTTGCCCTTGGGAATTTTGTGAAATTTCAATTTTGCCCCTGGATATTTTTTGCAAGGATTAATCTGGACTATTGATCTTAGGATAAAATCGAATATTGGCCGTTGATTAGAAATTTGAGAGGAGGGTAGGATGGTCATTTAGCATGGTATTAGACACCAATTATTGACCATTTGATCTATTTAATTCCATTTTCTCTCTCCCCCTCTCATTTCTCACTCTCTCGGCAACTCTCTCCCTCACTCTCCCTCTTAGCCGACTCCTCCCCCATCCACCGAGACCGTGACTAGCTACCTAGGCCGCTCGCCACCACCACACCTCACCGCCTCTTTCTCTCTCTCTCCCCTATTTTTCCCTCACCAAAACCACCACCACCATCCTCATTCGGTTCTGTTCAGTCACGGAAAGCCAGCAGCCAATCGCTGCCGTTCGTCACTGCCCGTGTCCGCTGGCAAGTCGTCGGTAATCCTTCCCTCTTGTTGCTGCCGCTGCTGTTGGCCCTCTGTCCAGCCACCATTGAGGCCTTGATTTCGCGTAGAAATCACATGTAAGTGATATCCTCACCCTTGCCTAGGATAACAGATATTTTCGGGTTAGTTCGTGGCCGTTTTAGCGAGTTTTAGGGGTTGATCGTGGGTCAATGGTTGGACTGATTTGGCTGAGTGTTTTGTGAGAAATTTTGATGAGTTTTGAGGTGGATTTGAGGTTAGAATTGGTTGGTTAGGTAATCGGAATGATTCCGAGTGATTATTGTGGCTTATTGCGCGAAAAACGGGCCTAAATGTGCTGTTATGGTGATTTTTGGTGGTGGCCGAATTGCTGTTCATGCTGTGGACGAATTAGTGTATTTTGGGTGATTCAAATATAGTGTGTGTTGGTTTGGGGGTTGTTGGTAGGAGTACGACACCTGTGAACGGCGGAATTTGGCCTAAAATGTAGAAATTCGGGTTATTTATGCACGTGCAAATTTAATTGTGTTGGCTGGTTTGTGTGGCTATTGTTGCTGAAAATAGACTTGGAAATGCTGAATTTATGTTCACGATAGTGGCAGTGCTTGTGGGCCCGATGGCGGCCTTGTATGTTTATTGAATTGTGAATTGATTGATTGAATTGTGGACCGTTATATGCGCGCATGGGCTAAATTGAATTGACTAGCAATTGGCCATGATTGGGTGTTAACTGAGTATGTGAAATGTGTGAGGATTAATGCATGCGCGGGCAAAACTGGATCGGTTGACAATTGGGCATATTGGTGTGTAAATTGAGCATGTTCGCATGAGGTTCGAGCGAGTGAATGAATGAGAAATTGTGTGAAATGTCGTGCGTGTGATCATGAAAATCCCTAATGCGGTACTTTTACGCGGGGAATTGTGTCGTCCTGAGGCAGTGCTTTTACGCGGGACGATGCCCGGTATTACCGAAAGACTGCCAACCTGAGGCGGTACTATTATGCAGGTTGTGCAGTAGGTGGTGGATGTTGAGCCTGAGGTAGTACCATTATGTGGGCAAGATATATAGCTTAAGGCAGTACCATTACGCGGGCTAAGAAGTATTGTGAATATAAGATGGTCGCAATGGACCTGAGGCGGTATTATTACGCGGGTCACTGGCAAGTTGAGTGTAAGATGGTCGCAATGGACCTGAGGCGGTATTATTACGCGGGTCACTGACGAGTCGAGTGAAAATAGTGTGATGAGGCATAAACGAGTGTGTGGAATGTGGAACTGAAAAGGCCATGTATTCGATTTGTGTTTCGGGCATGAAATTAATTTGGAATGTGCATGTGGTTGGAAATTGTATATTTGAGACTAACCTGTAGATTGCGCGTATCAAGAGCCCAGGTAAGTGCAATTGTGTGCATATGATGTGCTTACTTGAGTGTTATGGTGTTTGAACTTGTCTGGAGGTACGTGTTAGCCTAGGTGGGGTTTAGGGTGTTACTTGCCGAGACGTATTCCCATGGTTGTTTCAACCAAACAATTTCAGAACCCCAGCCTAAGCAATGAACCTTCCACCGCCGCCGCCATAGCGTTTTGGAATACCGATGCACACCGCCCATAATGTTGTAGAGTACTCGATTGAGATCAAGGCTGATTTGAAGCCCTCAGAGGAGAAGTGGCTCAAGGGAATTGAGACTCGAGTTCTGGAGAGTCGGACTCAGAGTGAACGCCATTTAGAGAGCGTAGAGGCTAGTTTAGGGGTTGAGCGAAGGCCTTTTGAAGTGTCCCATTTTTGCTAGTTAGGATACTCAGGCTACTAACCCTTTTTTATATCAGTGGTATATAGTTTAAAAGTTTAGGGTGCATGTATATTATGGATTGTAAATGGCGGACGTTGTATAAGTTTGAATCGTTAGTGGATGTCTATTGTCCCTTTTACCCCTAACCAATTATTGTCTTGGTGTTTGTGACTTTCGTTGGTGCTTTATATCTCTGATGTGTTGATTTGGGTCGGCAACTTCCTAGGACGTTGCGATATTCAATCATAGAGGTATGTCACGAGCTCGAAGAAGTTCGAGGCGTGACAATAACGAAGGAAGTGATATGGCAGGGGTTTGCTCTCAAAGTTTTTGGTGGAACAGAAAAGGCTTTGATATACACTATGATAACCAAGATGCGATATATCTTACATATAATCTAGTTTATCACGAGCGAACGAAATATATCAATATCATATACCATTTCATCCAAAATGTCTTAGCGAAATGTCAGATTGTTTTGAAGAGGATCATTACAGCAGAGAACCCAATAGACATTATGATGAAGCTTGTTCTTTTAGCGAAGGTCAAGTTTAGCTCGAGTAAAATTGGCATACGTAGAAAGTAAGCACCCATCATGGATGATGAGCACTCTAATTTGATTTCAAACTTTGAGTCAATATGGAGAATTTTTGAATTATTTCTCAAGTTTAATTCATTTATGGAACCTGATTCGATTGGATAAATATTCAAGTTTGACCTCACAAAAAAAATTTAAGAACAACATATGTTACGGCTAAGACAAGAAGAAAATAACTTTATGTCGCTAGAGGACAAAAGAAGGGGTTCACTTGTTTTCTCTATATATATTTTTTATTTGGTTGGACATGTGCATCCACGGTCAAAGCTCGAGTGAATTGGGACTTCTTTGTTTTGGTCGTACAAATGGAAAGAGTGTGGGCCAAGTTAAAGAAAAAAATAAAAATAAAAGCAAGGACTTTGTTTTGAGGCTCCGTTTGGTTAAGCATTCTTAAGGGATTTTCGAGGCCGAAAGCCTCTTGAGAAATGCTAGGGCATTTAGCAAATATTTCTATTGAGCTTTCAGTTGAAAGACAATATTGGAAATGCTTAATGCTGATCCAGACCAGTTTTGGGCTAACTTTAAGCTTTTAACATTTGCAAATGTTAAAACCAATTTTTTCTTCTCAAACTACCCTCGCTTATTCTTTAATATTTCAATTTTGCCCCTCGTTGTTATTGTTCATCTTCTTTGCGCAAGGACAATCAACGAGGGCATCCTATAACACTAGATCTGGCCGGCGAGGTTGCCCAACCTAGGTGACGGCCGCCTAAGGTCGCACGACCACCCAGGCGCTATAGGCCAAGGTTACCTGGGGTAGCTTGATTTAGGCTGTCGTCGCCTGGAGTCACGCGACCTTAGGCGACGGCCACCAAGGTTGCACAACCTTAGGCCTCATCACCTGAGGTCACGTGACTCCCGGCAAGGGCCGCCTGGGTTGCGCAACCCTCACCAGGGGTAGCCCGACCTCGGGCAATTGGCCACCGGTGGCAATAGCCCTTCGCCGGCTCCGGCAAAAGGTAAGCTTTTTTTTTTAATAAAAAGGAAAATCCCAAAACCCTTTACAAAAATAAAATAGCCAAACATTACTTATGCTAAAGTAGCTTCACAAAAGATTTTTTACCAAATGTCATTTGCATTTCCCCAAGAGGCTTTAACATAAAGGTATTTATATTCTCTCAAGGCTCATTAGCAAAGTTGAACCAAACGGGCCCTTAGTGGGTCTCCTTAAGTGATAGCTGCGAGCGGGTTTCCTTGAGAATAGCCAAGAAGCAACAAAAGGAGAAGCAGCTGCGAGAAGGATAAAAGAATGTACAGACGTTTTGTGCAGCTCGCTCTTGCTTGGGCTTGAACACTCGTGATTTGTGCTGTGAGTTTTACATCAATTGAGTTATTTATTTGTAAATACTTTGGGTATGGGTGTAATTAGCTGTGGGAAACAGTTGAGTATGTGAGCAATTGTAACTCTAATTCTTTTTATTATAATTGTTTATTTGTTGCTGGCTCTCCCCATGATGTAGGTATTGATACTCGGACTAAACCACATAAATCGCTTATGTCCTTTATTGTTCCTCGTTATTTCTCTGTTGATTTTGCAATGACTTGATTTGCAAGATTATGTCGTTTCCACGTTAATTTTACAACACTATCCAAAGCATAATTTTCCTAAATTTTCAAATGAAAGATTGGGAACTTGAGGTTTTTTTTTCAAATCTAAGAAATGCATTTGAGCGTAACCCAAACAGGCGCCGCCTATGCCAAGACAAAAATATCTGCATGGTCAGTAACTCACGTTGGCCAAATCCGTTTACACCGTTGATTGTAGGGGCCCTTATGATGGAGAAGTTATTGCATAAATTCTGTCTATATAGACCAACACCATCATACACAATAGAACCCACACATTCAATAAGTATGATGGTGGTGATCTACACGGACCGAGTCTTTATAATAATTTTTCACCCATGATGGGTCTCGTATAATATAATGGTTAAGAAAATAATATCGATTTACATGGCGTACAAAACAATCAAAATGAGAAGGTTAGCACAATGAACCTACCTCTTGTCCTGCTCGCGCATGTGTCGTGCATCGCGCATGAAGCTGCGAAGATAGACTATGGGGCCCTCCGGGACGAACGGGTCACGGAGGGCTTAAAGGCACCAGCCAGCTACTCACGTCAATGTGTATGATCCGCTGATCTAGTCCTAATAATCTGTTTTTGTGATTTGGTTGAAATATTCAACAACACTGACAGCAAGAAGATCTAAGGAGAGACTTCAAAAAGAAATGTCTATTTTGTGCACCGCCGCCCTCGTCTTTCGTCGTCTTCCTTTCTATTTATAGGAGCAAAGGACATAAATGATTGATGAATTTTGGCTAAATGTGCAATGTCATCTTTAAATCAGGAATTAGATTCAACATGTATCCAAAATCTAGGGAAAAGTATAGAAACGACATTGTACATTGAGCTAAAGTTTAAATATCATAGTGAACAAATTAAAAGTTCAAAAACACCATTGCACATTAAGTTGGGTTTTAAGTTCAAGAATCATTTATGGAATTGTCCCTTATTTATTGTGAGCCCTGTCTAATGCACTCCGAGAAATTGCTATGAAATGATGATCTCATGATGAGAAATCGCAGATCAATTAATTGTTTGGGCAATTTCCAAATGCTGCTCAAAAAATGAAGAACGTGAATTAACATCCTGAAGTTTTTCCGAACTGGGCGCTTCGGTCCTGTTTTTTCCGGTTCTTGTGTGTAGTGGCCTATAACGGTTTTGCACCGGATGTTCCAGAGCTCATTCATTTAGAAGTTTTGGGTATCACATGATTGAGTGGCCGAGATTAAGTGGTCATGAACACCACATGCGGACAACACTAACTTGGTAAGTAACGTCTGTGCAGTCCGAGTTTGTGACTCGATTCTTGAACGACACAGCCAGATCACGCCGCAGCACATCTTCTGCTGGTCTCGCAAATTGCGGTCATTCAGTTGGCCTAGTCTTCATCATTGCTGCCTTGCCAGAGATACTCGTGCCACCTTTCAAGCAGCGTGCAGGTCACAAACGGCCTGTTCCTTTTCTGTTCACCATTGAACCAATTCGGGATCCAGGAATTTTGTGTCTTCCTTCTGGGCTTTATAACCTTTCTATATAACAGGAGTGCTGTTGTTAGGGAAGCCTGTAGGAATGTCCTTCCTTGTGAACCTAGCACTAGGAATGAACGTAAAGTCAATCTTGGGAGTTGATGAGAGTTAGCACGAGCGTGACGTAGATGAGTTACTAAGACGAGAGTCCTCAAGGAAGAAATCTAAGGCGTCTAGAATTTGATGGACATAGGGGTAGGAGAGGAGAACGAGCAGTAGGTCAGGGAGAGACCAAGGTACGAGCCAGATCTTGATGGGAATATCACGAAAATGGTTAAGATTGAAGTAGGCAGTTTTGACAGTAGAGCCGAACCTCAAACATTCCCGACTGAATAAGCTGATCTAGATGATTTCTTTGAGCGGTATGATATGTACGGTCGTGCGCTTCGTTTTGCAAAGTTGAAACTTGTTGGCTTCGCTAAGCGTCATTGGCAGTCTATTCGAATAAACCTTAAGTGTATAGGTGAGGAACCCATAACTTTTCAGGCTGCAATCAGACAAAAGTTGAAAGAGAGGTACATTCCTCCCTATTAGAAGAGACAGTAAATGGATCGAGCTCGGAATCTTTAACAGTTTTCTCTTGGTGCTGCTGATTGCATGAGCAGGTTCAATGAATTGATGATGCATTGTAATTTGCAAGAGGAACCTATAGCTACTTCGACTAGGTTTATTAATGGACTCAACGCTGCCATTAAGCGTGAAGCGAAGCTGCATTCACCCAAGGCTTTGAAGGAAGCTTGCTTAAGAGATGGCCTTAGAGTACGAGTACAGGACTGCATCCGATAGGCATCAAACTTCCCTAAGCAGCAATTCACAACAGTACAGGTCTGTTTCCTTCTACTGACCAGTGGGAATACTCAATCTAGTGCTCCGAAGGATAGTCACCGCGTGTCCTCTAATGGTCATCCCAATGGTTCTAATTCAAATGCTTTGACTGTCATGGTATTGCATCTAGATGTCCTCGTAAGACTTCGAATATGGAAAATAGGCAAGAGGACATGGAAGGCAAAGAGGAAGAACACGAGGCAACTTCTGCTGATCCAGAAGTTGAAGATGCGGATGCCATGAAGGTCTTGATGTGCTGAGGGAGGAGAGAATCAATGTAGTATGGATAAGGGTATTTTGCCTGGAGCGCAACTAGACCATATTGTGTGACTTAGTGGTGGCCACGGGCCGGTTTGGCCCGGAACCGGCCCGGTCAAACCCGGGCCCGGAACCGTTGACCGGGCCTGCGGTTTGGAACCGGAACCGGCCCGTGGCCTACGGGCCCGGTTCCGGTTCCAGAAAAATATGAACCGGCCCGGAACCGCCGGTTCCGGGCCGGTTCTGCGAAAAAAAAGAAAAAAAAAAGGCTGCAACAGTGCAGCACATATTTTCATTTCTATTTTTCCTTTTCTGTTTTTCTTCTTTTTCTTTTCCTTTTACTTTTCTGTTTTTCCTTTTTCTCTTTTGTCTTTTTTCCTTGTTTCTATTCTGTTTTTTAAAATTATAATTTATTATTTATTTTATAATTTATTTTTAAAATTTTTTAAATTTCGAACCTGAACCGGCCGGTTCCGAACCGGAACCGGAACCGGACAGTTCCGAACCGGAACCGGAACCTCTAGGGGCGGTTCCGGTTCCGGTTCAAGTGTGGCGACGAACCGGAACCGCCGGTTCCGAATCAGAACCGGACGGTTCCGAACCGTGGCCACCTCTAGTGTGACTCATGGGATTGGTACTGATGCGTATGAGCTTGAATTGCCAAAAGATACCTAGTCCAGTTCTCAAAGTGGTTGAGGATTCTATTTATTTATATCCTATCTTGTTAGACGACAACTCTCTTATCTCTGGTTTATTTAGAAAGCTGTTACATATTAGAATTAGTGCTTTTGATAATTGGATACATTGAAATTGAGTCTTGCTCTCATTGAGCTCTTCTCTGCATCTCTCTGCATTCTTCTGTCTAAATTTCCTTCCTTTTCTTGTCATCTGCTGCTCCCTTTTTATCAGTCTAGATCTTTCTCAAAACCGCTCTGTCTTGCATCACTGTTAGTGGCGTGGTCGCCCTCAGCTGGGCAGCGAGGGTCGGTGGCTCTTCCCAGCCAATCGTGAGGCCACCAACTCTCTCTCTCTCTCCCCATGCGCGTGGGATCACCCATCCCCTCCCTCCCTCCTTGTCCAGTTTTGTCTTCGGACTTTCTTTCGACACAACCCATCAAATTATTTTCTTCTAATCGACATGTGACAACAGTTTTGACTAGTCATTGAAGAATTTGATTGCACCAATCGGGAGACATACCAGACCGGCTAATAGCTGTGTACAACGTATAGAGGGCGGACGCTACATATGTCCCCATCTCGTTCGATGCATATGACCAACCAAGATGTTCATTGGCCTTTCGTTGCCCGTCTTACCAAGAGTATAATAATAGGGTCAGCTGCATTGATCTGGACCCAATCATTAGGAGATAATCTGGTACAGAAATGGAAATGGAATTTGAAATCCACGCTGTTTGTCTTCTTTAATGACCAGGGTTTAAATCGGTTGTGAGTTGTAGATAAACTCTTGACCACGACCAACTCGTTGACTACCCAAAAATAAAACCAACCAAACTTAGCCCTGAATTCGTGCCTGCACGTCAACTACAAAGAATGCAATGCAATGCAACTCTCTCTCTCTCTCTCGCTATCCCTCCTCCCTTACAACTTCCAAACCAAAACCAGAACCAAAACAACCCCAAAAAAAACTGGTACATTGCATCTCAGAGAGGGGAAAGAAGCTTTCCTCTCTTCTTCTTCTTCTTCTTCTCCCTCTCATTGGAGGGTAAAAAAGAAAGAAACAAGAGAAAAAAATCCTACGAGTGAAAAGTATATAGATAAAGGGACAGTAAATGTACGCGACGACAACGTCGTCTTGGTCGTCGCTGTCGATGAGGAAGCTGTGCCCCAACTTCGACAGGGAGGATGGGCTTGACACCGTCCTGGAGGTGCCTATCCCAGAGGAGATGTTCACCAGCATGGGTAGCAACGCCGTGCTGAGGTGGCAGAACCTCCGCTCTCTGATGAAGGCCCAGTCCTCGTCCTCCTCTGCCGTCAATTATTACAACAAGTCCTCCTCCTCCTCTGGTTCGTACTCTTCGACTTCTTCGTCGTCAGAATCAGCGCCGCAGCAGCATCTGTCGTCCGGGTCGAGGAACGAGTTCATGGCCCTGCTCAAGCTCGTCGGGTCACCTCTCATTCCTTTCCAGGTCCAGTCGGATCAGGCTCTGATCCGACCCCTCAAGGGTTGCTCCATTGTAAGCCTGCTCCTAACCTCCTATCATAACTAACTTTCCCGCCAAAAACAAGAAGAAGAAAGAATTCTTTTTTTTTTGGGTAAGGGAAGAAGAAAGAATTCTTAGTTCTCTCTCGGATGATAAACTCGTTGCTGTGTTTGGAAAGCAATATTTTGCCCTTCGTTCGACTTCGGTCGCTGCAAAACTTTATGCGCCAAAAGAAGATCTTGTGTTGACTGGTTTAAGGAAATCATGTTCGATTTGTTTGCAAATTGTCATGTTCTTTTCTTTCGTTTTTGCACCTTGAGAAAAAGTTTTCTCATGATAAAAGGGTACTCGTGGCTTACAAATGTAATTGTTTGATGTTTTCTCTTCCGTATTTTCCCACTGTTTTGAGATTGAAATTAAAGTTAGTCTCTCTGTCACATGATGATAAACAGGAAGCCTCGACCGCGCAGTACATAGTTCAGCAATACGTGGCGGCCTCGGGAGGGCAAGGGGCGCTTAATGCTGTGCACAGCATGTACGCGGTGGGGCAGGTGAAGATGGCAGCATCTGAGATGCGGCAGGGCGAGGGCAGCGTACACGCCACTGGGAGCAGCGAGGTTGGCGGGTTCGTGCTGTGGCAGAAGAACCCCGATCTCTGGTACCTCGAGCTGGTGGTCTCGGGACTCAAGGTGAGCGCGGGGAGCGATGGCAAAGTCGCTTGGAACCAGTCTTCCTCTCAGCCTTGCCATGCCAATCGCGGTCCTCCGAGACCCCTTCGCCGCTTCTTTCAGGTATCCTTTGTTGGAATTCGATCGCTCTGATTACTCTCAAGTTTTCGGCTTTAGAAATCAGTATGCTCGGTGAATGTGTGTCTGGCTTGGGTAGTTTCACGGCTCGAAATCTTGTTAAGAACAACTAGATTTGTGAGATATGAGCGTTCTCATGGAAATAAAGCAGGAAGAAGTCATTTTCGAAACCAGGAATGATTGAAGATCCTTTCTGCAGGACCAGAAAGGATCAGATTTTCCAGGGAAAGAACTTCAAATCAAATGTCGGAAAATCGAAAATACTCAACAATTGTCATTGTCAATGATGAATTTATTGGAGTTGGGGGATCATATTAACTAAATTTCACTATGTATGATTAGGGCTTGGACCCAAGATCGACGGCCAACCTATTCCTGGATGCGTCATGCATCGGAGAGAAGAAGATCAACGGCGAAGACTGCTTTGTGCTAAAGATTGAGGCAAACCAAAATATCCTCAAAGCGCAGAGCTCACCAAACACCGAGCTTTCCCACCACAAGGTGTGGGGCTACTTCAGCCAGAGGACAGGACTCTTGGTCCACTTCGAGGACACGAAGTTAGTGAGGATGAAGTCGATAAGAGGGAACGACAGTGTTTTTTGGGAGACCACCATGGAGTCGACGATCGAGGATTACAGATACATCGACGGGATCAACATTGCTCATGGTGGGAAGACTTCGGTGACCATGTTTAGGTACGGAGCTGCACAGAATCACAAGCGGAAGATCGAGGAGACTTGGAGGATCGAGGAGGTGGACTTCAACATATGTGGGTTGTCCATGGATTGCTTTCTGCCACCTGCAGATTTGAAGAGGGAACAAGAAGGTGGAGATCAGGGAATGTCATAAGTCAGCTACAACTTATTGAATTGAATCACATAGCAAATACGTCGACAAAGAACAAAAGAAAGGCAGTGTAAATACAGGAAAGAGATTATGAATCAACAGAATCAGCGAAACTTTGTTTTTTCCAGTGCATGTCGAATATCCATGAACCAAGTCGAGGCTAGTCGCTGTGTTAACGTGACAGTCTGCAGCTGGACATTAGGGTTTACTGTAGTTATTGACAAATCGGAAACGTCAAGAAAATTCTTGTGTACCAAGCAACTTTTTACTGGTCGTGGAATTTCACAAAAATTAACTTCGCCATCTCACGCTGCTTGTCCTCGTTCGCCTCTGAAAACTGCGCGTCATTTTGAATGCCGTGTTGTTAATTTTACATGAAGAAACACGAGATTCTGATTGACAAGAGAAAAGCGCGTCTGTGGATATATCACACTGAAAGAGCTTCAAAACATTCCAAGAACAGAAAGGAAACGAGTTCCCTTGAAATAAAGTTACAAGTTTGACACAGCTAAAATGAATAAACTACAGAGTGCACAAAATCGCTGGAGCAGGATTAAATTAGTGCCGCAGCTGTTGCTCTAAAAGGAAGAACAAAAAGGGTCGGCCATTGAAATCTGACAAGAAGGCCGCGTACTCTTCGACCATTCAATCAAAACATATATTTACATCCAACTCATCAAACCCAACTACTCTTCGGCAGTTTGGATCTCGCCCATCATGATCCGGTTGCTGACAACATTAAATCCTAAAACTGAAGGGCTGACCTTCTTCCCTTTCTTCCCCTTCTTCTTGCTGCCTCCTTTTGAAGGCCCATCGGGACCTCTTAAGGAATCGAGCTGCCCTATATCATCGGAATTCACATCGCCAGCACCAATGGGAGGGGCCTTCCGATCATTCCGACTTTGAAAGGCAATTTCAAGTACGTCTGCAGGTAATAATTCCTTGTAGTTCAGGAACTTGTCGATGAACTCATGATCGGGATCAAAGGATCCAAGATTCTCAATCAAAAGCATCTCAGCCTCTGATCGTGACTGCTTCAAGCAATATTCCAGGAAACTTGTATCTACAGAAAAATAAAGATGACAGCAATAAACTCAAATGGAAGTAGATCTCTGCAAATATGAAGTGAACGATATTTTCGTACAATAACAAGATCAAATGCACTGAGGTCCTTTTATTATGAAGTTTCATGTTCTTTAATAAGCCATTACTGGTAAAGAAAATGTTGCATAGGCTGGAAATTGAACAGTCATTGCCAAGGTTCATTCACTCTCTTGCTGAGAATCTTTTGTTTCATTTACTACCACTTATCACATTATGAATGGCTCACAGTACCACCAAATTAAACTTTAAGGGAATACTGTAAGAAGTGCGGGGAAGTACCTTTAGTCCCAAGAAGCCTCGCACACTCACTTTCACACCAATCTTTGAAGCCCATGGCCTCTGCAAGAGGTATTCAAAACTTGAATATCAGTTGAGTCAATTTACTGACAGATAATAAAGAGCCTCTCAAAAAATTTCTTGCCTGAATGTTTATTCATGGCTTCTCTTTTTCCCTTCAAAGATGTCTGCCCAGAACCAGGTGAGGACGAAAGAGTATGTTCAACAGGTCGGACATTGACAGATTTTTGCCGACTAAATGACCCACTTGGAGTTCCTTTGATAGGAGTGTTCTTTGTTCCCCAGCTTGTCTGACTTGCAAGTTTAGGGAATTCGGCTCTGCCCAGATCGACCATGAAATAAGCATCAGTATCAGCAAGGCAAAAAATGGCAATATTATCTTCCTATAAGAAACCAATACAACAATAGGTACAGGGTAATCAACACGAGGAAAGGACAAGTGACTACATTGTCGAGATATAAAAGTAGAAGATAAAAACCAAACTGTTTTTCATTTCTGTCTCCATGTTCGACACAGGTCCCCAAAACAAATATGGCATCCAAACATTATATACAATTGTGAATTACTTTGAGAAACTAATCGACAAATCTGCGTCAGCATCCAGATTTACCATGTCTTATTCCCAGAAATACTAATTTATTCCATAACGAGGTTCTTCCTTAACCAATCAATATGAGAAATTTATAAGGTACTCAAGAGCATGTCTCTTGCTCTGAAGACAACTACCTATATATATATAGACCTGAACAAAGAAAAGTAAATTGTTCACAGTGAACTCGACTCTTCTCTTCCGAATGGGTTTTTCCCCACGCAATTGCTGGTTACGAGAGCATGTCCCACAAGGTTTGTTCAATCAATGTAACTCTCACATCTCTAGTATATAAATTAACAAGAGGCTCAAATCAAATCTGGATACAGTTTTGATTCACTCAGAAAAGAGAGAGAGAGAGAGAGAGAGAGAGAGAGAGAGAGAGGCGCATTGATAATGACTCCTATTTGTCAGCAAATGAATGCAGAACACACTACTATATCATATTACACATCCTCCAGAATACATAGAACTGAAAATAATAAAACCAATTATACTGGAGCTAAACATTACCCTGATTGCTCTAGTTATATGTATGCGCAGACGTGCAGCAAAGGATCGCAAGTATCACAAAAGATGGCATTAAATAGAAAGCAGAAGACGAGCACATATTAAGTCGAGAACTGATAAACACACGAGAAAGTGACATACTGCTTGGTATCTTGCTTTGATTGGTCAATCGGGCCCCAAAATAGATCATCATCTTCTTTATACTTAGGCTTAGAGGAAGCAGTGGAGTTAATCTGGAGAGGAGATGCTGCCTGAGATGGAGAAGATGCAGAAAGTGACCGTGAAGAAGTATGGGTAGATGGAACTGGTTGAGATTTCTGAGGAATCAGGATTTGGTTTTGGCGCTGGCCAGCAGCAACCTTAGTTTCCTGCTCCTTCAGGATGTCCCTTAAAGGTGTTGGTTTAATAAGCTTCCCAGAGTCGGTAGACCATGCTGGTGCAGGCTGAGAATTAGTCGCTTCCTTCCAGGGAACAAAATCTCCCAAAGACGGCCCTAATGGGATCATCGGCAATACTTCCTTCTCCTGCTGCACCATCCTAGAGCTTTTACCTTTCTCAACAGGACTAGAACCAACAGAGACATCAGCAGAAGTAACAGGTGCTGGGTTCTTAGATACAGCAGCCTTAGATTTTGCCGACTTCTTACGATTCTTTTTAGATTCTCTTGCATCAATAAAGTTCTCATCATCCAGAGTCTCCACTTGACTGGCTGCAACTTGCTGAGACAATGGACCATGTTTCCGATCAGATATCTCCATCTCTCGTTGACTAGACTTTCCAAATGTTTCTTCAGCCAACAAGTCATGTAACTGACTCTTTTTACTCTTGGGGTCAATGGAACTTTGACTTTTAGCCACAATAAACTCAGAGTTGTCTGCATCTTCTAATCCCTCTCTGGAGATCTTAGATTCTGAACTGGCAACAATCCCAGCCCATGGAGTTGAAAAATTTACAGAGTTGATACCTGCAGAAATCTCAGAAACCGCCACCTCAGTCTGTGCCCTCTGTTGCTCTTCCTCTTGAATTTCCAACAGTGACTTCACCTTGAAACCAGGGGCAGCTTTCCAAGCACGTTGTCCTGAAGGTAGTTGTGTGTTTTGAGCTAAAACAGGAGCAACTTGGTTAGGCTCAGAAGCACTCTTAATATCAGCTTCGATATTATCTAATTGCTTGCTTGTTGTGTTGACTTGCTGAGACCCCATGGTTTCCATTACACTAGTGACCCTATCAATCGTTCTCTGGGGAGATGTTCCATAAACTTCTTCTCCAGTCTCTCTACACATCTCAACTAGTGCATCGGCACCAAGTAGCCGATCAGTTTCAGACTGCTTAGTCCGCTGCATACTAGCTGTTTCAGTCCCCTTGGCCTGATCTGGAGCAGAGGTTGACTTGGATGATTTTTGTTTTCTGGACTTCTTCTCAGAAGTCTTTTTCGCTTCACGAGCTTCAATACTTTTTGCCTCTAACACTCTGGAAGATTCATTGGAGAACTCTTCCTCAGTCAGCTTCTTGTCAAGAGAACTGCCAGGCTGGACCTTAAAATTAGCAGCATAATCAGCCACTGACATTTCGTTCTCCAGACTCCTCGCTAATGGAACGGCATCAGCAAATTCAGTAAAATCAGAATGCAGAGAATCAATATTTCTTGGCTCCGAGGTTGCAACCATCGTAGTGTCATCAGTCCTCGAAGATTTATCTAAGGATTTCTCAGGAATTACTGGAGTAAGGACTTCAGAGGCAGCAAAAGTTTGCAGTGGGTGAGAAGGCTCCTGTGAAGGCCTATCAAAAACTTCTGATGGAGAGCTCTCACCAACTGTTGAAGCTGGCAATGGCTCCTTCTGATCGCTACCATGGATTTGATTAGGAGCTGAAGCAGACCAATTGTTGCGATGGTTCACATTACCAAGTATCTGATGTGGCAGAAGCGAAACTAAAGAAGCTTCAGAGAGAGAACTTTGACTAACATCCCTTGTGACTTTTGAAGATAGATTAACATTGTTAGCAATTCGTTCATCCTGCATAGTGGGCACTGGTATAGTTGACCTAGCCTGAAACACCTCTTGAGATGGCTGAAGGCGAGGATCACCAGATGCATTCCCTGTTGGTATTGCACCTGCCTGTAAATTAGCACAAGCCGGGTCACGCAAAAACTGGGAAGCCTGCTGCTCTGCTAAAGCTTGAGAGAGTAATTGTTGCTGCCGCAGCAGCTGCTGCTGCTGCTCTTCTTGCCGCTTAAGCAACAACAGTTTATCTAACAGGGACAATTGTTGTGCTGGAATATGCGACTGAGAAAGCTGCAGCAAATGTTGCTGTTGCAGCAAACCTAGCAGCTGTGCGTCGTGAGCCAAGCCAGATGAGAGTAACTTTTCGGGTGTTAAGTTAGTAGATGAATTATCTACAGCATGAGCAAGCAAATTAGTTAAGGGAGGTTGAAGTCTCTGTTGCTGAATCCCAAAGGGAGTTTGCGGAGGGAGGTTCTGAGCAAGATGCAAGTCAACTTTATCCTGCAAGCTTCCCTGGGTAGGGAAATTCGACCAACCAGCTATTCCGTTATTCATACTAGTGGAAGACCTGTCATATAAGCCTTGAAGGACCGGTATGAGATCAGCACTTTGAGAATGAGGCAAACAAATACTTTCGGCAGCTGATGGTTGAAGATTTGGTTGCAGAGCTAATGGGTCTTGTGCAATCTCTGACATAGGAGGCATTGAAGCACCATCTCTTCCCAGCCAATAAGGATTGTCGGACATAGACCTCTGCCTTTCAAGAGCCATTCTCTTGGCTAAAAGATAGTTGCTTGCACCATCCGCTCCAGACAGGCCTGTGCCACTAGGATTATTTCCAACATATGAATGCAGACCTACAATGCAAACACAAACAACATAAATCAATTCAAACTTTTTTATGCTCAGATTCTGGGTAGGAGTACAGGTACTTCGTGATTGTGTTGCTATATCAGCTAAAGGAATCTAACTTCAGGTTGCAAAAGAACTAACAACTAAAATGCAACCTTGTGTAACAAGAAATTTTTTTGTATGGGTACATGAGATAAGCATGCATTAAATTGGTCCTTCCAATATAATACCAGCAGTACCAAATAAGAAATATGAACTCTTGTGAGTTTCTCAATTAGCAAGAACTCCATCGTTATTCTTTTCATTTCCTTTTATTTCTTTTTGCTGGCAACACAGATATGTCAAGGCAGACATCACATCAAGTAAAGCCTGCCCCTGGAGTCTAACACAGGAACAACTATCCATGAGGCAATGGGATATGTCGTGATCCAATCCTACGTCTTGGTTAAGCCAATCCCTTTGCCTACACAGTAGGAAGTACTCACCATCCTAGTGCAATTATTTCAGCCAAAAAGAACAAGGTCTTTTCCGCCAAGGATTCCACCAAGGAATGGAGAGCGAGATGAAGAATGATTTTCAACTTTTTACTCGCTATAAACAAGTTAAAAGCAGCAATATTATGCCACTATCAACAGGAGACATTCAAGCAAACAGAACAGGATGGAAAAAGAACTCCAAATTCAAAAGGAAAAATCCAAGTCTTGTACAATAAGGATGAGAATCATGAGATAATGACACTGTTGATGAGAAAGAGGGGGGGAGCTCACTGAACCTTAGCAAGCTGCCCGAGCAATCTCAGTTAAGTCTAAGCTGGTTAATCAATGGATTTGATGAATTTCAGACTTACATCGTGAAAGCATCGAAACATGGCTGGAAATGTAGAAGATCAAAATTGAGTAGTGTTTGCACTTTTTCCAGTTTTCGGGGCATAAGGCTTTGCTCTTGCAAATGCTATTACCTCTACGCCTTAAGAGTTTAATGCAAACCATACTTAAACTTCTATCCATCGAAATTATACAGAATCGGAGCAAATCCACTAATTTGAAACAAATGAATACTAAAGATGTAGCACTCATTAAATAAGATTGCATGTGGGAAACTATACAAGTATCTAACTCCAGAAAAAAAGAACTAGGGTCTGGATCTTAAGGATCCCACAAACGAACGTCTGATCTTAAACAAAAGCAGTCACATAGTTAATTGTTTCATCCAATTCAACTATGTATGATCTCAATCATGATACTACAACAGCCATGGCATCCGTAATTTCCCAGTTCACAACCATGAACATACAAAAGCTCCTGAACAAAAGCTCATAACATTATCATTGCATACCAACCTTCAGAAAGGGGGAACTTCTCCACGGGCATACTGTTAGGAGTACTCATCAATGACTCCAAGAATCGATTTTCAGCCTCTGTTGCTGAACCCTGTTTGTGTCTCTGCTCACTCCTAAGATCAATTTCGGTATTAACCTTTCCAAAAGTACCAAAATTTGGCCTGATTATTGCATCTGCAAAATCATTCTGCTTTGGTGCATTAAATCCAGGTGGTGGCCTCGCTTTTGCCCTTAGGTGGGGCATAACATCACCTAGTAAAGAAAATGGCACATCATTTGGTGCATTTGCTAGGCGAACTAGCAAATCTATGCCAAAGTATCCAGCCTCAAACCATCCAATGATATCACCACCAGAAAAGGGACCCTGAATTTCACCCTGAGGGTCCTTATAGTAAAGAAGTAACTCTTCTGGAGGAGTTTGCGCATGTCGCCTTGCCTCTTGTTCCCTTCCCATGCCAGCAGAAGAGAGCCTATCCTCATTTAGCAATTTCTCATCATCCTTTAAGTAAGACAAATGTCCCAGATGACTTCCCCAATCATTACTCATACCCTTTTGTTGCTGTGACCAAGATATTCCAGGGGCTCCGGACCGTAAATTGTTTGGTGTATCACTCAAATCATTTGAAGATGAGTGATTGCGATCGCCCAAAACAGATGCACGCCATGCAGAGACAGGATTTGCAGAATTGTTTCCCTGAGAGATTGACTCCCTACTGATTATCCCATCATTCGCCTTTCTGGAGTCACCATCTTCTCCAAAAGCTGCAATTATGAAGCATTAAGTTACTGAAAAATGCTAAAACCATGAATAAGTAGAGTGAAAAGAGAACTCCTCACTTCCATGTCATGCAGCCAGCTTGAAAGAGCAAGAACCATATTCATGATATACACCATACATATACAAAGTGATAAGGATTCAACAATAAAAGCTACAGCAATAACCTAGACCAATCAACAATATTACCAGCGTAACATCTATAAATTCCAACTAAACTTTCATGCCACCCTACAAACGATAATTGCCAGTGAATTTTCATTGCCAACTCTACTTCAAGAAGATTACACAGAATCGTGACATGTTAAATGACTGAAAATTAATTTTTCTTCTACATCTCAAAACCAACTTTTCGTATAGATCATCATGATTCTCTAAATTTGCCAAAATTGCCTAATAAACACAGTAAGACAATTATGTGTCTGTCTTTTGTCTTGGTAATAAATACATACCTTCTGTTTTGAACTTGGCATCGGGATAAGGCCTGGGATCCCGAAAGTTTTCCATTCTCGAGCTGGACCCCTTTAAGTGCTGCTTTTCATGGGACAAAACCTCAGGGAATTTCACACTACTACCTTGGGAAACTTCAATTTTGACATTATCAGAATCAGTAGGAACATCTTCCCTGCTGTCTGCTAAGAAAATACAATTTAAACATCAGCTCTGCCTGCACGAATATACATCTCAGCACCAAGCATTATCATGAAGAACAGATGGATTACCAATTTTGGCCTGTCTGGAGTGCGAAAAGCCAATCGTGTTGCGTCCAACAGATCCGTCTTTTGAGATCTGGGCTGCACCGCTTGTTATAATCTCCCCCTTATCAATTCCTTTCAAAACAACCTATTCAAAATGCGAAAAGTAAAATCAACAGCAGAAAATATAAATAAACTTAATTCACTATCTTTCTCGCAGAAGTTACCATTTCCTCGGGATTTGGTAAACATAAAGCCAAAGGCTCTGACACGTCTTCCTGTGTAAGTGAAGGCACTTGTGTGAACCCATGTCCTATGTTTTGAAGTGAACTCACATCAGTCATTCGGAAAATATCAAGCAGTTTTGTTCTGTTATATCTTAAAGCAGAAGACTCCCCATGGACAGAATCACCCCTCTCTGAAACTGTCAAAGCAGTTGGCATCATTCTGTCAAATGAGCTTCCACCCGAGCTACTTTTAGCTTGTCCAAGAGAAAAGGTTGCCTGATCATTTTCCCCAGAACCACGACCATATGAAAATGCAGGAACGTGTCTGTTGGTTGGAGTTTGGTGGTGAGGAGGTTCTCCCCTGGATCGACCTTGCAATGAACTAGGTCTCCATGGCTTGATATGATCCTCATCCTTCCTGTTATTACCTAATGGAACCAAACCTTTGTTTGGAACATCACCATTTTTCCCAGAGTCCATCCACTTCTCATGCGAACCATCTGCGCCTTTGTCATCAGGACCCCAATGAGTGCTCCATTTGCTATCACGGCGTTGCTCATGACTATTGTTATCCCTACTACCTGAATCAGTCCATCGCCCAGATGGGGCTCGACGCAACTCTCCAAAGGATCTTGCAGAGTTCTCCCAGCGTTCCGTCCTACGGGTGTCTCCAAGCTCTCTATCAAAATCCCTCCGACGATCTTTACGGATAGAGGAATTGGTGTCTCTTTCTTCATCACGCCAGCGTTCGCGACGACCAGTTTCCATGTCAAGCAAGGATGGCCTGAAAACATCCTTCTTCTTCTGGGTATCGGCCATCTCATCACAGTTTTCAGGCAACTTGGTCATCTCTGAGCGGCCATGCATTGAGCTTGGGCTGAAATTGTTTTCCTGATTGATATATAATATTTATCACAAATCTCATGAAATATGATAAACCAATCAAGGCAATTTAAGAAAAGTGCAAAACCAAACAAGAAGAAAAATCCCAAACCAAGTATCTAAACTGAATAGCAGAGGTGCAGCATGAGAAGGTCGAGAAGTTAAAAAGCAGAAACTAAATTTCTGAAAAAAATGACTTACCCCAGGTCCCATAGCCAGTTTAGTGTCTCCTGGCTTTGGCAGAAGCCACTGTGGCGACAATGGGATTGGATTTTCTGATCCTTGAACATCTGCAGAAGTCAGATAATCAATAAGTAAATGGGGATGTTATGCACTCAAACCAGCTACGAAGTGAGGATCTATATACTTAGCTAGCGCTTCACAATTATGCCATATAAACACTTTAATCACTCCCAGGACTTCAGACCAGTACACTTTCTTCTGGTTTTACATTATTTTAAGAGCAAAATTTACTGAAAAGCATAATTGCTACTCAGTTTTAACTGGATATTGAGATATCTCTATAAGGCGACAAACAAAATAATAACAGAAGTTTGAATCACTTACAGTTATTGATATGAGCAATCTAGCCAATTAACATGATTGCCCAACCGAAGAATACTCAACAAATCAAAACATGCATATTGGTGAGAACTCATCTCAAGGCCACATATAGAGAGCGCATGGAATCAAATTATTATGCACCTGATAAGACAAATACAACAAGTGCTAAAACATATGTACATAAAACTGACCATCAAGCTACGTGTACAAGACAACCCCTTTGTTCCACAGACAACCCTCGCTATTTGAAAACTTCATTCTACATGTTACACGATCTAATCTACTGAATAGCCCGGGGAACAAGGAGGGCATAGGTTAAATACAAGACAGAGAGGCTGAGGCCAAGGAAGCTTCGAAGCCAAGGCTATGAAGGTCAGTTTTTGTTAGGATTAGTGTGTCAACATCCAAGGACACCCACCATTGACTAAATACTCCATAGCAGAGAACAAGACTGCACACGCAGACTAGCTGCCTAAGAATGTTATACGTCTCGTCTGCTGCCTACAGAACTGTTTTCAGGAAGAAAATTAACAAAACAGCTTCAAACTCATATCAAAATTACCAACGACTTCTCATCAACTATAAAAACGACGGTCCTGTCATCCAGCAGATAGAAAGATCATTAACACCTGCCGATGGTGATCATCTATTTCAATTGGAAGATACAATTTTGTAGGGTAAAAAGACATCCTTCAACAGCAGGAACAAAAGTTTCATTTCATGGTGCAGCCTACTAGCAACATATCCCACAATAACGAACTAAATCTACAATAAGCACAATCAGATATCACCAATCAGCAGGAAAAAAAAGAAAAAAAAAGCTGAAAAGACTGAAAAAACAAAAGCAATTTCCAAAGCATCTCGCAGAAACAGAGAGAAAATATTCCAAAACTATCAGAGTTGAAAATTTTGGAGTGATACAATTCAAAAGCATCAAACTTGCGAATTCGGGTGCAATAAAACTCACTTCCCTTCTTCAAATAATCTCGAAAACAGAAACATGCCCACGACCCCGTATCCAAAACCCAGCACATACAACAAAGAAGGAAAAAAAATCACACAACCCATTGCGTCCGCGAGAAGTTCGGAAATGCTTGAGCCGCGAAGCTAAAGCCGCTCGAGCCAAATGCAAACAAAACCTAATTCCCCGCGCGAGCTACCGTCACTCGCCATATCAAGGACAACGAAGGCCCGGCTAGGGTTTCGAGAGGGAGTGAGGGCGGAAGGAGGGAGGAGGGACCTTTGGAGATCTGGCGCGGAGGCGTGAGGGAGAGGCTGGGGCGGGAATCGAAGCCGGTGGTGTGAGCCATTGAGGAGGATCGCCGGAAGGGTGCGGGCGGAGGACGACGATCAGGGATTGGTTCAAGGGTTTTCACAGAGCTTTTTCGGTTTGCTGCAGCAGTGAGGGAGAGCGGAAGGAAGAATGTGGGGTTGGAAAATATAAGGGCGATGGCAACAGAGGTAATTACTCGACGGGCCGAGGGATTAAATTGGGAAAGCCACGTCAAAACGCGCAGCGCCGTGTCGTATTTATCCCCCCAAAAGAAGCGGAAAAAAACCCTAAATGCTTGACCGGTGACTTTTTAAATATTCCTACTAGCGAAATGTAAATTCATTTGAGAGAAAATGACTCGAACAATCCCGGAACTTTGGATAAATGTGTAATGTGATCTCAAAAATTTTCTGTTCAATATGATCATTGAACTTTAACCCAATATGCAGTGTGGTCCCTAAACTTTTTGATTTGTTCAATATCGTCATTGGACTTTTAGTACATGTTCAATTTAGTTCTTGAACTATTTGAAAATGGTAAATGTAGTCCTTCCATTAATTCGAGTTCATGAATTATATTGAATATTTTCTTATAGTTCAAGGATTATTTTGAATACGTATCAAAAGTTCCTGAACAAATAAAAGTTCAAGGAACACACTGAACAGATAAAAGTTCAAGGACTACATTGAATGTTAATGTAAAATTCACGGACTACATTGAACAAATTAAAAGTTTATGGATCACACTACATATTTGATCAAAATTCACGGACTGTTTATGTCATTATCTCTTTATCTTATTTGAACTTATATCGTACGCATGTAACAATATCAAAATAAGTTATCTATCGTATAAAAAAAATTATTATATGTGTTTAGATATGGACATTATAAAGTGTAACTTGTAATTTTGTTTTTAAAATAATTATGTTATTTTTTCCTCCTTAAATTGCATCAAGTATTAACACGACACCATTCTTAAATAATGGGGGTCGCTTAATGCCATTAAAGAACAACTTTCCTTCTCAATTGCATTCTTTGAGGAACCTATGGCTATTATTAATGTTGAGAAGACCGTTTGGGCTTGAATAAGTTGAAAAAAAAAACAGAGAAATATGTCCGATATATGTCATTTTTGGTGATTTTTCCTAATAAAAGATTAAGGATTTACATATTTAAGACAAGGAGAGATCAGAGTTTTCAAAAAACTTATTTAATGTTATTTCAATTTTTACATATCATGTAGGTTTTGTGGAACTCTTTAAATATATTTTGTAAAGTTTATTACATGAAATAATTTGTATGCTTGGCTTCGCTCAGTATTTAACCAAAAAATTACTTACCACAAGAAAAGCATCTATGAATATTGGAAAATCGGAAAATATTGAAGTGACTTTAGATATGAATGATTACTTATCTTTTTACAAACAGAAGTGTTTGATACGAAAAAAATAATACATGCATATGATTAATGCTCACTTGAAATATTAAATGACAAATTAATTTAGAATTTAACCAATAAAACGATTTTTATATTGAAAAAATGTCGTAAGAATTCTAAATCTTCTTCACCCGTAATAAACCCTCTGAGTTTAATCTCTAGGTTTGCATGCATATATACAAATAACTTTCATTTCAACTTAAGTGGTCTGGTGACTTTTTTCTCAATACAAAGGACTATGTTACCAATCAACTTAATTATTGACCATGTTTTCTTATGTATTTCTCCACTACTCTTCCTTTTATTTGTATCTATTTTATTAAACATAATAAATTGGTATTATCAAATTGTGCTACGATCATATGCTGGATATTACTTTTTGGTCGAATATGCTGGATATTATACAAACTAACAAACTTTTGGCTATCATGACCGAGGTGTGCTTGAATTTATGCTAAGGTTTATGTATTTTTGCCAATCGATTCACTCTAAAGTTAAAAATTGGCACACAAATGTGATAAAGAATGTTAAATAGAATGTAGTTTTGGCGTTGTTATATTGATAAAATTCAAATTTATAATTTGAGATATTGACTCTCAAGGAAACTTTCGTATGATATTAGTGTTTTGAACACCCCAACATATCATCATATCATCTTGACATCTACAATAGAGTAACTAAACAATAGTATAATTTTTCAAACCATTATATCCTGTTAGATTTCTCAAGACAGAATTTTGTATATGAAATTACCTTAACCATACTTTCAAAGAATTGACTAATCAACCTTCATCGGTGTATTCTTAAGTTAACCCTCACAACTTGACGACAAAAATAAAATTGTGAAATTTTCTCTTTCCATCAATAGATGTAGCTCTAAAAAACATAGATGAAATGAGGGTTTATAGCTGATATGGTAGATGAATTTGTGAGAGTATGGTAGTTGTGCAAATGGACTTTTGACTTTCTCTTACCAACTTCCGGTTTCTATTTTTTGGTCATTTCTCTTAATTGAATATCCTTATAGTAGTAGGTGTCTAATTTTAATTTTTTTTTCCATTTCATCACTTTGATTTTTATTTTCCTTTTTTACGTTGATTTTTAGTTACTTACATATTTAGAACGTATGCATACATGATTCTGCATAAATCCCACCAATATTTACTTTATATAATTTAATCAACATATTCTATAATTTTTCCAAGCAGATTTACTTTCTTTGATATTTTCAGTATCTTTTTTGTTTTTTCTTGTATATTTGTAGTGTGGAAGGACTTTAAAAAAACACACACACTAAAAGTAAAAACGATGCTTATTTGTATAGATGAGTAGGACAAAATAATTTCAATGACCTAAGACTTAATCTAAATAGAAGAATTAATCTTTACTAGACTACAAATTTGGCAATCGAAGAATCAATATTTAAGCCCTATTTGCATAATATTATTTCTCTCTTTTTAGTTATCACTTTCGATGTGTTATCGACATTAGCATAATCACTATTATATAGAGAAGGATATGACAAAAATGTCATTAGTGAATAAGAGGATGTCTTAATCTATCTCTTCCTTTCAATTCATCTATATATATATATATATATATATATATATATTCTAATTCGAAACCTTTATAAAATGACCTACTCTATTATACTTTTAATCTAAATTACATATTTTTACATGAGTAAAAAATAAGGTTAATACCACAAAAAATCCTAAACTAATATCATTGTGACAAATTTACTCTTCGTTAGTTTCTATTAAATTTTACTATCAAATTATTTTGTTAAATGACATGTGGTTGTTGACAGATATACCAGTTTGTGGTTTTGTCCTTCGTTTGTCATATAGGTGTACTGATTTGTGATTTTTTTTGTATTAATCCAATTTAACAGAAGGTAAATTTGTCACAAATGTACCGGTTTAGGATTTTTTTATGTTATACCAGTTTGTGATTTTTTATAGTCAAAAAATTAGTTTTTGGTAAATTTGTTACATGTATAGCAATTTGAAGTTTTTCGTGGTATTAACCCTAAAAAAAAGCATAATGAACATTATTTATAGAAAATTATAAAGTATACGGTGTCATCACTATATTTATGTCATGGCTTAAAAATAAGTATCAATGAACTTCACTAATAGAATTTCCTGTACGCAACGAATCATGGGTGTTTTGCTAATTGATTTGAAACTCAGGTCCACTACTAAGACGTTCATATTATAAATATTATAGTCATCTGCGGAGACTCTTTTTTTTTTAAGTTATCCGAATTACACATTAAACGTTCGATGTATTACACTCGAGTAAAAAAACTTCAACTTTTAATGAATTATATTTCTAGAGAAAACACCACCAAAAATCCTAAATTATACCACTTACGATAAATTTATCTTGAACTTTTTTTTGTGACATGAAAAATTTCAAACTATGCCACTTGTAACATATTTACCCCACAATACTTTTGTCTAAAGGCATTTTTGTCTTTTTCTTTTTTATGTTTTTTTTCCTTTTTTTTTTCTTTCTTCTCTCTTCCCTCGCCGACATTAGGGTTAGGTGAGGGCAGCCCTCGCCGAATCCGCAAGGGCAACCCTTGCAGGCATTGGGCGAGGGTCGCCCTTGCCGACTTCACTCCACTAGGCCGGCAAAGGGAAAGAGAGAAGAAAGAAAAAAAAAAGGAAACAAAAACAGAAAAATAAAAAAGACAAAAATGCCCTTGGGCAAAATTGTTGTGGAGTAAATGTGTCACAAGTAGCATAGTTTGGAATTTTTCATGTCACCTAAAAATGTTTAAGATAAATTTGTCACAAGTGGTATAGTTTAGGGTTTTTCGTGGTATTTTCTCATATTTCTATTCATTAGTCAATTAATAATATGAAGTGTCAATTATGTTTTATATACCAAAGCTACTTTTATTGATGAATATAAGATTCATCTGATTTCCAACTGGGTAGGACGAAGTAGTCACAAAATTCTATTAGATATGTAACTTTCTAAAATTTGTCTTTTAAACCGTCTTGTATTTATTTGTAAGTTTTTTTATTTATTTATAATACAATTGATGTAAACTCAAGACGACAACATTTTTGGATTATATCTCCTACATATTAAGCCAAAACTGCCACTTGCATCACGTTCGACCATTATCCTTGCATCAAACTATACAAACTGAACTACTCACTAATTATGATTTATGTACCAAAGCTGTCAGTGTATCATCACATGCTTATATAGATATATTCTTCCGATCGATATCCAATTAGGTAGTACATAGTAGTAGCAAAATTAGTTTATTAGATACTTAATTTTCGTGAAACTTGTCACTTAAATGGTTTTATATTCATTTGCAAGTTTCTTATAGTTTCTTATTTATAATACAATTGAAATACACCAATAGGAACATCCTTTTTATATTATATCTTGTATATATTAAGCCAACCCCAATTGTCTCATGTTCCACCGTTATCCTTGCATCGACCTACACAAAAATGAACTACCAACTTCTTTTTCTTTGTGAAGTAACCACTCAATTTACATATTTTTTAATACTATCCATTCCATCCGCTCAATTAAATAATCACCGAAATTTACTTTAAAACATGCCACATTTCTCTTGATACATACTTAACCTATAATCAAAATTACTTTGAATTTTTGTCACGTATTTTCAAGAACAATAATGATATATACCCATCCATAACCTGCACCGTATAATTTATGTCTCGTATATTATTAACAAAGAAGGATAACATTAATAGATTATTTTATTAAATCATCAATCCATTTCTCTTTTATCTTATTATACGACAATAACAACATCAAATAACGTACTTTCTCATGTCAAGCTTTACATTGGAAGAACTTCTGATGTTGCTTGTCATTTTGCTAATTTAATTGTGAAGTTGCATTTTCATACTTACATATTATTTATCATAATGTAATAATTTCTTATGAATCCTTAGTGTGGGTAGTTTACCTTCAACCTAACCCAAGAGGTTGATTTAGTTAGGTGCGAGAAAATCTGTTGAGGCTAACATAACAACCTAAAGGACAGTGACTATGTTGTTTGAGAATTTTTTGCAGATACTTGCAAATAAACTTTAGTAGGTGCAAAAACAGTTTATCGTGAGTGGATGTTTACATCAAACAATTTATATAACGTAGGGTTAATACCGCGAAAAATCATAAATTGATACACTTATGATAAATTTGCCATAAACTAATTTTTTAACCATAAAAAACTTCAAATTAGTACGGCTGTGATAAATTTACCTCAAATTAATTTTTTGACTTCCAAAAACCCTAAATTGATACATTTGTGACAAATTTATCTTCCATTAGTTTCCGTTAAATTAAATTAATACCACAAAAAATCACAAACTGATACATTTATGACAAACAGAGGGTAAAATCCCAAATTGGTACACCTATCAACTGTTACTTATCATCTAGCACAGTAATTTATCATCCAACAGAGTAATTTGATAATAAAATTTAACAAAAACTAACGGAGGGTAAATTTATCACAGGTATACCAGTTTAGAATTTTTGGTGGTCAAAAAATTAGTTAGGTGATTTGGTCACAGGTGTATCGGTTTGTGATTTTTTATAGTACTAACCTATAACGTATTATGTAATAGTCTTATGGTTTTTGAATTTTTCTATGAAACATTATCTTAGGATATTCTCATTTGTGCTACAATAAATTCACCTCATGGAGGACAAACAACTTTTCAGAGAGCAAAATTAAATCATTGAACATTCATCATCGATGTATCCTACGTACATTATATATATCCATACTGAATCGAATCTATTATACATGGAGTTACATCTGTGAGATATGTTATGCTAGATGTACATCTTTACATAGAAATCGTTTGAAAGAAGAAAAATGACAGGAGTTAGAGGTGTTTGTGTTTAGGATAGTCTTCCACCAGTCTCAATGAAAAGCCTACCTTCGGTGGAACTTCCAACAAGGCTACACCCTTTTATAATACTAAAGGCTCTTCCATTGAATTTAAAAGGGACTCTAAATAGTATTTTCGAAGCGAAAAGAAATGGTACTCTGACAATACCTGCAAGGCGAAATGACTCAATGTAATCACCTCTGGCAAGTAGGAAGATGGTCGGGAAATTTAAGCACAAGAGCTTGAGAAGAGGAAGAAATTGGGAAGAGCATGGAGATATCTCTGTAGGCACTTGAAGGAAATTATGAGAACAAGCACTCCTATTTAGCAAAAAAAAAGAGAACAAGCACTCCTAGCTTTATGGGTGCCCAAAGAGGTTTGAGTTCAGGCCATGCAATTTTATTTGCCTCGCCCCATAAGGTGATAGTTGAAAATGAGCGACATGTTTTGACCAAAGCTAAAAGCCCTATCTTTGAGTGGGAGATGTTGAACAAAATGCTTCCCAACAGAGGGAGAAAATATTAAGTAGTTTTAATCACCATGTCACGTAGCTAGGTGGTGTATATAAGCTCACGTGGATCCATTAATAAAGGGATATGTGGTGTCTGACGCGGAATAAGGAAAAGCCATATTATGACTCTCTCACTTCTTGCGCACTTGCTTCCTCTAAGAGGACTGAACAAGCAACCTCGCATTTAATACAAGCATTTATTGTCCCGTCCTCTCTATCCCTCTCCCTCTTTCTCCTCTTTCACGTTCAAATGGCGTTTCTTTTCACTTTGGACTCTCTTCTCCTTCCCCAAAAAGCTTCCCTCATCCTTCTTCGCTTTCGTTCTCGTTGGCTTCAAAAACCGTTGGTGAGCTTCGGGGTTCCGGCAAAAAGCCTATGACATTCTGGATTTTGGTCCGTTTTTGGGATTTATCAAACGTGTAATTTGTCAGTGCGCTTATACTAAAATCTCGTCCGGGAACTGATCACTCTCAGGTTCTTGTTTTTAAAATAGAGATTTTTGTTAGAATCGCACTCGATCGAATTTGGCCGTTATTTGGACCCTAAACTTGACAGCCAATTTCCGGGAGTTCCGGGTCGAAATAAATTGGATAATGTCGATATTATTGTGGCCAGCGTCAGTATTGCCAGGAATATGTGAAAAGTAGATTTTCGATTGGGTGCGACTTTGGACTAGTAGACCTCCCTCGTAGTGTATTCTCGAGTCATTTTATTTATATTTTACTTTGGCCTTGCCCCTTAATATTTTCTAGGATTTAATTTGGACCTTAGGATTATTTTCCGGTTTGGAGCAGACCCTTGGATTTGCACTCAAAGGCGCATTTATTTTTCCCTCTCTCTCTCTTCTCTCTCTCCTCTCTCTCCTCCCTCTGGCCCCGCGCGCCGCGTCTTCCCTATGCAGGCCCTTGCGCCCGCACATCTTCTCTCTCTCTCCCCCCCATGCACGTCCGTCCCTCTCTTTTCCCTTTCTCTTCTCTCTCTCCCTCTCTCTCTCTTTCTCTTTTCCCCGTACACGGCAAAGCCATGCACGCCCGCGTGCCCCCTGCACGTCTGCAGTCCCCCTTTCCCCATGCAGCCTTCCCTCTTTTTCCCATGCAAACCCCTTTCTCTCTCTCCCTCCTTTCTCTCCTTCCCTCTCTCTTTTTCTTTCTCTCTCTTTTCCTTCTTCTCCCTCCCCACTGGCCCCAAACTGTTCGGTTTCTGCTTCTCCCTGCTGCCGACGCCGACCGACGAGCCCGGCCGTCTGCCTTGTGCCGCCGTAGCTCGACCGAACTGCAGCCGCCGCTCGCCAACCGCCTGCGGTTCCGCCGGCCGCTCTTCCTTCCTCCCCCGACTCCCGTCCGCCGCTGCAACTTCCCCTCACCTCCACTGCCACCGCTCGGCCACCCTTCGCCTCCGCCCGACGCCACACCACCAACCCCTCGACACCGCCGCCCCTCTCGCACCGTCGCCGTGCCGTCGTATTGCCCGGCAGCACCGGCCGACGCTGCCTACTTTCTCTTCCGAGAGCTCGAGCTCGGCTCGCCGCCGTAACCGGCGAGTCCCGGCCGTCGTCTCGCCGCCCAGTTAGCTCTCCAGTGTAGCCCTGACGCTTTGGCACCGCCGCCGTCGCCACCAAATGCCCCTTCAGCCGCTCCACCCCGCCTCAGTCCCCTCTCTCTTCCTCTCTTTGACCTTTCACCCCTCGCCGCCGCTCGCCACCGTGTCCGGCGAGTCCCGGGCGTCGACCAGTCGTCCGACCAGCCCCTAGTGCCATCCCGACACCGGAGCACCGCCCCTGTTGCCGCCGAGCTCCCCTCCGGCCGCACCACCCCATCTCAGCTACTTCCCCCTCCTTCCTGTGGGCATTCCGTCAACTCGTCGCCATGCGTCGTTGCCGTCCCCGTCGCCACCATCGCCGCGCCAGCCAGCCAGCTAGCTAACCTCGCCGGGCGGCTAGCCCCGCCGGTCAGTCAGCCCAAGCTCGCGGCCAAGCCTCCTCGAGCTGTGGCCGAGCTTGCCTAGGCCGCTATCTCGCCGTGCCAGAGCCGTCCCGGCCGCTATCCCGCCGTGCCGGAGTCGTCCCAGCCACTGTTCCGCCGTCCTCAAGCCGTCCCAGCCGTTGCCGTTGCCGCCAAGCCCCATGCCCATCGCCGTGCCCATTGCCGCACCCGTGCCCGTCGCCATGCCCGTCGCCATGCCCGTCGCCGCGCCCGCGCCCGCGCCCATGCCCGTCGCTGTGCTCGTCGCCGTGCCCGCGCCCGTGCCTGTACCCGTGACCGAGCCCGTGGCCAAGGGCTGTGCCCATGGCCGAGGGCTGTGCCCGTGGCCGATCACTACGATCGAGCCCCGCACCCGTGTGGCCCACGCCTACGCCCATTCGGTACTGTTTGACTTGGGCCAATCAGCGGGATGTCACGCCCCGAACCCCAACGAACTCGGGACACCTCTTCAACAGTTATAAAGAACGTGACGTCCCAGAACGCGTCACCGACCCAAACAATTTACGCAAGCGGAAGCGAAATAAAACAACCCTGATATCGAAAAATATGACCAAGGGATAGGACAACGAAAACTTTAACGAGCATAAAACATAACCAGAATCCATAATAATCATACATTAGGCCGCTAAGGTTAGATCCACATCATCATCCAAAAAGGGACCGGGGCTGGGTAGACTACTGGCAGTATCAAAATGAGACTTTACCAAAAGAAAGCTTCCTAACCCTACTCCTAAGCATTCATACGACGTCCAATCTGGATCAGAACCAAAGGAGTCTGAATCTGAATCCGAGTCTATCTCGATCGGGTTCTCCTCTGCATCTCCTTGCTCGGCCGCCATGGGCTCCTCTTCGGGCTCGGGCTCCTCTTCAGGCTCGGGCTCGGGGACAGGTGCCCGCGTTGGATCGGAATTCACCGGGGGATTGCCGGGGTCTGACACCTCACCATCGGGAGCGAACTTGTCCCAAGGCTCCCAGTTAACCGCATCCTCGTTGGAGTGTCGCAAACTCTCAAAACCTCGAATTGGCCCAGAGTTCACCAACCCGACCCTATAGGACAACGCTAGGTAGTCGTGGCGCTCCAGCTGCTCTAGTCCCACGTCTCCCCAAATGTAAGTGCGATGCCTAATGTAAGACTCTCCCGGGTTCGGATCCGGATACATATCGTCCTCATGTAACGTATGCACGAGGACCCCAAAACGCCTAGGTGGCGCCATACTCAAGGGTGGGGATCTGAAAATGGTTATATAATAACCGTGAGAACGAGTCTCAATAAGCGACACCCTAAACCTCACCTAGGCTAATGCGTACCCAGATAAGTCTAACAGGCGAATCATCAGGCAAAATAACAAATTCCACACGACAAACTTACCTCGCCTTGAATCATGAACCAACCCCGCACATTAGTCTAAATATGATAAAAACAAGAATAGTTCAACACTATAGCACAATCACCCGGAACACGCTTCCCACTCACAATCGGTCAATCCACCCAAGCAATCACACGCGCCATTAGCCAATCCAATCAATCACAAAGCGCACACGGATCCAGTCATTTTCCTCTCTTGGGCTCACAAGCCATACAATCAATCAAACCAATGACTGCTGTCAACACGTCCTAAGCCATACCAATCATACCATCCAGTGGCCGCCGTCAATACGTCCCAAGCCATACCAATCATACCATCCAGTGGCCGCCGTCAACACGTCCCAAGCCACAAATCAAGTCATTCCAATGACTGACGTAAACACGTCCCGGTCTATCACACCTTTAACGGGCCACCGTCAACACGTCTCAAGCCCGCATCCAATTGGCCCATCGGCCATTCATGCCTTTATACGGACCGCCGTCAACACATCCCAAGTCCGTAGCCCTCCGATCGATCCGGGCTCAAACCGACAGGCAAGCACACGCCATTCAATGAATAAATTTCAAGCCAATTACACCAAACATTCAATAATCACAACTTAATCCAAGATTCACATTTCGTCACCTCAACATACGAATTCGTCGTACAAGTCGGCCATGCACAAATATCCAATTCAAACCTAATAATTTAGCCCAATTCAAATAACGCGGTTATAATGTAAATTAACTAAATTAAGACGCGCCCTAGCCATTCTAACCCGAGACATGTCAATTAAATACCCAATATACTAGATAGGGCTTAGGATATCACTTACAAAGTTTGGCCTGGGAAAAGTCGACTCGGGCCTAAAATGGCCTTAGTGAACAGTATCGAATGGATGTAGGCATGGGCCACACGGGCGCGGGGCTTGGCCACAACTATCGGCCACGGGCTCAGTCACGGGCACGGGCACGGCGACGGGCACAGCGACGGGCACGGGCGCGGCAACGGGCACGGGCGCGGCAACGGGCACGGGCGCGGCAATGGGCACGGCGATGGGCACAGGGCTTGGCGGAGACGGCAGCGGCTGGGACGGCTCGAGGACGGTGGAACAGTGGCTGGGATGACTCCGGCATGGCGGGACAGCGGTCGGGACGGCTCCGGCATGGCGGGATAGCAGCCTAGGCAAGCTCGGCCACGACCTGAGGAGGCTTGGCCGCGAGCTTGGGCTGACTGATCGGTGGGGCTGGCCGGCTGGCAAGGTTGGCTGGCTGGCTGGCTAGCACGGTGACGGTGGCAACGGCGACGGCAGCAGCGCACGGCGACGAGCTGACGGAATGCCCACGGAAAGGAGAGGGAAGTGGTTGAGGTGGGGTGGTGCGGCCGGAGGGGAGCTCGGCGGCGACAGGGGCAGTGCTCCGACGTCGGAACGGCGCTGGGGGCTGGCCGGACGATTGGTCGATGCCCGGGACTCGTCGGACACGGCGGCGAGGGGTGAAAGGTCAAAAAGAGGAAGAGAGGGGGGACTAGGGCGGGATGGAGCGGCTGAGGGGGCGTTCGGCGGCGGCAGCACCCAGGCATTAGGGCTGCACTGGAGAGCTGGCTGGGCGGCGAGACGACGGCCGGGACTCGCCGAGCGGCGGCAGGCCGAGCTCGAGCTCTCGGAAGAGAAAGTAAGCAGTGTCGGCCGGTGCTGCCGGGCGACACGGCGGCGCGGCGATGGTGCGAGAGGGGCGGCAGTGTTGGGGGGTTGGTGGTGTGGCGTCAGGCGGAGGCGTAGGGCAGCCGAGCGGTGACAGTTAAGGTGAGGGGAAGTTGCAGCGGCGGACGGGAGTCGGGGGAGGAAGGAAGAGCGGCCGGCGGAACCGCAGGCGACTGGCAAGCGGCGGCTGCAACTCGGTCGAGCTACGGCGGCGCAAGGCGGACAGCTGGGCTTGTCGGTCGGCGTCGGTAGCAGGGAGAAGCAGAAGCCGAACGGTTCGGGGCCAGCGAGGAGGGAGAAGAAGAAAGAGAGAGAGAAAGAAAAAGAGAGAACGAAGGAGAGAGAGAAAGGGGTTTGCATGGGAAAAAGGGGGAAAGTTGCATGGGAAAAGGGGGACTGCAGACGTGCAGGGGGCGCGCGGGCGTGCATGGCTTTGCCATGTACGGGGAAAAGAGAAAGAGAGAGAGAGAAGAGAAAGGGAAAAGAGAGGGACGGACGTGCATGGGGGAGAGAGAGAGAGAGAAGACGTGCGGGCGCAAGGGCCTGCATGGGGAAGACGCGGCGCGCGGGGCTAGAGGGAGGAGAGAGAGGAGAGAGAGAGAAGAGAGAGGGAAAAATAAATGCACCTTCGAGTGCAAATCCAAGGGTCCGCTCCAAACCGGAAAATAATCCTAGGGTCCAAATTAAATCCTAGAAAATATTAAGGGGCAAGGCCAAAGTAAAATATAAATAAAATGACTCGAGAATACACTACGAGGGAGGTCTACTAGTCCAAAGTCGCACCCGGTCAAAAATCTACTTTTCACATATTCCTGGCAATACCAACGCTGGCCACAATAATATCGACACCGTCCAATTTATTTCGACCCGGAATTTCCGAAAATTGGTTGCCAAGTTTGGGGTCCAAATAACGGCTAAATTCGATCGAGTACGATTCTAACAAAAATCTCTATTTTAAAAACAAGAACCCGATAGTGATCATTTCCTATGCGAGATTTTATTATAAGCGCACTGACAAATTACACGTTTTATAAATAAAAAAAACGGGCCAAAATCCATAATGTCACAAAGCCAGTCGCAACGGCTAGGTCCTGAGCCCCTCTGCCTCAAACACATGGCCTCCGCCTTCACCTCGGGGCCTCTACCTCGGCCTCCAAAGCCCTATCAGCTCTAAAGTTTTCAGGTATTTTTTGGGTTCTTGGTGATTAAGTTTTTTTTGTAAAGTTAAGATGTATTACTTTTCTGAATCACCAAATACAAGAGAATGCAGAGGGAAACAAAACCCTCTAAGGGACAAGACCCCGAAGAAGGGGGGAAAGAAAAAAGAAAGGTTAACAGAAGCCTACAACAGCCAACCTTTAAGGGACAGAAACCCGAGGAAGGGGGGGAAGGGAGGAGGAGAATACAAAAGGCTAAACAGAAGCCTACAAAAGCCGAGCAATACATAACCGGAGAACCTAACAACCATCAAGAGAAAATGGAAGATGATAGCTCCCACTTCATCTGAAGTCTTCTATTTGCAGGTGTGTCCACAACTTTACCCAGTGATAGTGCTTTGTCCTTCACCATTTTGAGCATGTGCTTGCTAATCCCCGAAATATAGATATTTTTATTCCTGAAAAGAAGGTTATTCCGCAACTTTGTTCTTGGTGATTAAGTTGGGAGCTAAAATTTGCAACTTTAGTGAAATTGGCCATTTGGGTGACCACGAGTTAGGAACTGATGTGTTATTTGTGCTATTTTTATGGAACTAATTATTAATTGGGAGGGCTCTCATGTGAGCATAAGCATCTTCGATTTCTTCACACCATCTGATTTTCAACAATTGATGTTATAGTAGAGTGCCCAAAAAACTATATTTGATGTGAAGTTTTTCTGTAATTCGTGACTGAATCTTCTATGTGTGGATCAAAAGCAATTCTCGATTTTCATTTTTGTTCCTATGGTCTGTAGGTCATCGGGGGTGAAGTTTAGAGCACATATTTATCTATGTAAAGGGCTTTATTATGTAGGAATGGGTTACATGATACAAAACTTCATTTGATTATTGGACTTGGTTACCGTTTGTTTATTCTCATTTCCGAAGCTACCTCTGCTCCCACTCCTTTTGTTCCTTTTTTACCCTGTTTGGCTTTTTCCTGCGGCTGTCGACGACGTTTGGTTTGGTGATGGTCCAGTGAGTGACTAGGTGTTGTTTAGCGGAGATAGAGATTGGTTGACTTCAGTCTTACGACGTCGATGATTGGCGTGGCTAGAGACGGAGTCCGGCCAGAGCCAGTTGCTAACTAAACTACTTGTCTTAATAAAATAATAATATAAGCACAATTGACAATAAGCTTTTTTTTGTTCTAGCTTGTAAATTTTTAGTTGTGACCCGTTGATAAAGGTTTTTCTTTCAATATATTGCAAATAAGTGGTTTTGTTAAATAAACTAAAAAATTGTTGTAGGTTTTATTATGAAGCTTTTTTCTTATCTATTACATTTATTTGTTATTCCAAAACTGTTGCTTGGAGTACTTTTGTTGATTAAATCTAATATAATTTTGATTATATAATATTATTATTTTAGTATGACATCTTGAGAATCTTCGAATTGATCGGTTGATATTCCATCCAAGATATGTTCATGTCCTCAAGGGAAATTATGCACGGTAAAAAAAGTAAAAAGAATCCTATTAATTGAGAAAGGTCATATTATGCTTCGACTTGTAATATAAGTGTATCAATTTACCATATTGTGCATGTAGTGACATTTGTAATACTTGATACTTCTTTGTACTGATTTTTCTTTAAGATAGATAATTGTCGGGGGCTTGTGCAATGGGTTGAAGATTATACTAAGGAATGCATGATCTATTCTCCTAAAAATGTGGATGTAGTCAATTCTGGAGAGGCATCAAGCGAAAGTAAAGAATTGACAATAATAAAAGGAGACTTGAAGTTAATTAGAAGAAAAATAGGCTTTATTATTTCAATAATGATATTATAAGGAGTCATCATTTCTTTCCTTCTTGGAATTGTGATTTCTATGTTACTCTATAAGTAATTATAAGAGTCAATCTCGATGGTTATGTAGAACTTGCTTTACTATGTTTTTCAATGTGAAACTTAAGAGAGTATGATGAATTTTTGTCTTTCTTGATGTGAATATGTAGAGGTGATTTATGATTATCCGGCATTGACTCGTCTGATTTTGATTCACTAAATTAATCTAATCGAACTCAAGTTTGAAATTGTTATAATATCGGGTCGACTCACTTTGATTACCGTATTATTACTATGCACAACAAGAATAAGACTTGAAACACAGTGGAGCCGAGCAAAGAAATGTTGATCAGAGAGATCTCGGCACGGCGTTCCTCACTGCTACCGTTGCTTCTACTTTCGCTTCTTCTTCTTCTCGAGGAGTTCATCTCTACTTGGTGTCTGTCTGTTCGTCAATATTTGGTTGGGTTGGAGGGCGAACAAGAATATATAATTTCTCTTTTTCTTTGTCTTAAAATAAAATGATTATTATCTCAAAATGAAGAAAAATTAAAATGGCTGCCCTTTTTAGTAAATGCATATTAAAGTAGATGAGGAGAACAATCATCGTGTAAGCTTTTCGGCTTGGGTTAATACCACGAAAAATCCTAAACTGATACACTTGTGACACTTTTATCCCAAACTATTTTTTTTACCACAAAAAACTCCAAACTGGTACATCTGTGACAAATTTACTCCGAACCATTTTTTTGACCACCAAAAACCTCAAACTGGTATATTTGTGATAATTTTACCTTAAACTATTTCTTTAACCACCAAAAACCCTACACTAATACACTTGTGACAATTTTACCCCCGGAACTAAATTTTTTACCACTAAAAACTCCAAACTGGTACATTTGTGATAAATTTACCCTCTATTAGTGTCCGTTAAATTATATTTATATCACAAAAAATCACAAATTGGTAAACTTGAGACAAACAGAGGGGTAAAGCCCAAAACCGGTACAAATGTCAATTACTACATGTCATTAAACTTTGCAATTTGATAGTAAAATTTAATGGAAACTAACGGAGGGTAAATTTGTTACAAGTGTATCAGTTTGGGGTTTTTCATGGTATTAACTCTTTCGGCTTTTACGTTTGTCTTGTAAGCTCTTAAGCATATTAAAGTAAATGATTATCCTATTACTACTAAGTACAATAAGAAGAGGACTTGAAACAAAAGAGAGCCGAGCAAAGAAACGGCAGAGGGAAGTTCGCTAGCAATTAAAAGATGGAAACCAATGTTGATAATCAAATTAAGCCAATCTACCTTTAACAAATTAACCCCACCCTAACAACAAACACATTAATCTTTTTTGTAAGGGTACCGACTTTGTAAAATTGGCGGAGTTGACCAAAGAATTACTAAAGTCGATAACATTACTACAGGCTATTTCCACAAAATTGAGCTCTTGCAAGTGACAATTGTAAGGCAAGATCTCTAACATCTAAGTTGATTCAAGAGCTTTAAAGCCCAAAATAACTTGGCCATGAACAACATCCACCTAACTCATTCAATATGCTAATATTTTTTATCTGGAATAATGAAATGAAAATGAAGGACAATGAAATATAGAGAGCTTAAAAGGGAGTCAAAACAGCATACTCTTCCAAAAAGAAAGCAATATGTAAGCTCAGTATTTACAAAAATTGACATTGTAAAGTCACTAGCAATTCTAACAAAAAAAAATTGCTAGCAATTATCAGGCTATTGGTTACAAGAGAAAGGCACATATAATGCCAAATAGGGAATTGTGCTACTAAAGCTTTTTTAAGCGTAAATATATGGGTTAATATCATGAAAAACCCTAAATTGGTACACCTGTAATAAAATTATCCTAAACTAATATTTTGATTACCAAAATCTCAAAATTAGTACACCTATAATAAATTTACCTTTTGTTAGTTTTTTGTTAAATTTTACCGTCAAATTACTGAGTTGGATGACACGTGGCAGTTGATGGGTATACCAGTTTGGGATTTTACCCCTCCGTTTATCACAGGTTTATCAATATGTGATTTTCGCGGTATTAATTCAATTTAACGGATGGCAAATTTGTGATAAGTATATCAGTTTGGAGTTTTTTGTGGTCAAAAAATTAATTTGGGGAAAATTTATCACATGTGTATCGATTTCGGATTTTTGGTGATCAAAAAATTAATTTGGGATAAATTTGTCACAAATGTACCATTTTGTGATTTTTGGTGGTATTAACCCTAAAGATATAGAGTTATGACAAATCCTCCTCTACATCAATTAGTTCCACATTGAACTTGCTTGATCAAGGTCAATCTTGCACAAAAGTAAGAGTATTCTAATAACTTCATGCCTTTGATTGATTAAATACTTTGTATTAAAATAACTTCATGCCTTTCATTAATGAAATCATTTTATCAAATTAAACAAGTATCATACCTTGTGTGAGGTCGCTCCTACGCATGAAGATGTTTTTCTCTTTCGCTTTTCATCAGCGCCCTTCAATCAATTGTTTGGTACACCTTTTGGTCTTCTTCGAAGGGGATCAAGTATTTGAATTTCACAATTTTCTACATCTTCAGCTTCATCACTTTCCACCAAGAAATTAATATGATTATTACCTATCAAAGATTGCATTTTGTTTGTGATATGGGAGCAAAAATGCAACAAGGTTGTAGTTGTAAGCTCCTTCGTAACATCATGATTTGCACTAACATTTATAATAGCCAATTGCATCAATCTCTTTAAGCGCAATGTTTTTGACTTTATCACAGCATGAGAGCTTTGTCCAACATCACAATAAGTCCCTAGTTTTGCAACTTTTTGTCCTTCTCTTTAGAATGTATTGCGAAGGAATGATTGTAACATTTACAACATGTGTCAAGATGCATAAAGTATGCCTACACAACCATTCTTGCATTTCAAATAACTTGAAGCTACATGTAATAATTAAATCACTTGGACTAAAACAAATAACATGCCTCCTTTCACTACTTTCGGTTGCCACGATATAAGTGTGCACTGGTTGATCAGTTTTCGATCTACAAACAAACATACACAAAGCATGCAGGAACTCATCCGGGAATTTCCTATAAATGACATTAGTGTATACATTTACAGTATGTTTCAAAATTCCACTATATTCAACCATAATTTGCAATTTTCCTTGAACATACTCAAAATCATCAACACATTCAGAGTTGGGGATTTTTTCTGCTTACTTCTCATAATGATTGACAAATTCAAACAAAGTTATGGTCATACATGCCATATCTTAAAAGACATTATTTGTGCTCTCGCTTCTTTGTGCGGATTTAATTCCCGTAGAAAAAATATCTTGACCAAAAATGCAAGACACCATTTATGACGTAGGCAATACATGTTATCCAACCACTTGTGGTTCTCGAGCTCCAATTTTGATACATAGCTTTCCAAACATTCTCCATTTCCAATTTGGATTCACAATGATATAAAAAGTTTATGTTAATAGTTATTGCAAAAACCCAATTTTCTAAGAAGATGCCCAATATGATGCATAGCAGTTTTTGCAATATGCAATACACATAAACAATGATAAGTATTCAGAAAAAGAGCCTTAATGGCTTTCGCCATGGCATGATCTTGATTTGTGAAGGTTCTTTATCAACCATTGCCTTTAAAAAGGATTGAAATGCTCAAATAAAAGAAGCAATAGTTTCATTCGATAAAAATGCACAACCAAAGGGAACATTATTTCAATCATGATTCAAGCCAATAAAAGGTGCATATATTATATTGTACTTATTTGTACGGTAAGTTGTATCAAATACCACATCTCCAAAACTTTCATAGTCCAACTTGGATACACCATCAGACCAAAAAAAAGTTGGTCAAACTTTGTTCCTCAGTTGAAATGTATATGAAAAATTGTTTCCATCTAATTGTAAGCAATTAAAATGGTTAATGAGAATATGATAATTACCCACACTAATCAAGTCCCATTGTAAGAAATTTTGACAATCATGTAAAGTAAAACTAATATTCTCTTGTCCTTCCACTTCGCCACGCATGTAAGAATACGCTTTTGCAAAGCTGACCTTCAGCCAAAAAAGTCAAAATACTTATATTAGTATCTATCATGTGCCAATATGATCATAGTGTTTATGATTACTGTCAAGAAAGAATGATTATGAGCATCCTTAAATTTGTCGACTATCCAAACTTCATTTTCAATTTTGAATTTTATGCAAGCTTGACATCCAGTTCTCTTCGTTGTCCTATAAACATCTCTTTGTTCATAAGGTGAAATTGGTGGAGAGTGTCCTTCACAATTACAAAGAAATATGTATGTTTGCAATATTCCTTTACTATTGTTTGCATTTTGTCATCTTCTCACTCTAAATCCCTTGGAAATGGCATGATATTTGCTTCATTCTCGTTAGCAAAAATTATGTCAATTATAAATTCAAATTCTTTATCAATATTATGCACGATGATATCATCCTTTGTAGCCCCTACAAATTTTTAAAAGAAAAATCTAATTATTTAGAAAAGGTAGATAAAGTGCAAACAAACTTTAATTCTAAAAACTTTACCAAAAAAAAACTTTAATTCTAAAAAGATGAGTCATACCCATTTGTCCTGAGAACAAATTGAACTATCAACGAAGTACTCAGAATAATTTGTCGAGTACAAATGTAAGTTAGTGACCGTAAAAGATGGTGAAGTGTGCATATTTAAATCATAATAGAAAACGCCATACCCACTTCTCTGCAGGCCAATCCTTGTTTTGTCATCGCTCTTGGTTTTGTAGTCAACATGAACTTTTACTTCCTCCAATTGCAAGCTCTACATACCACCATAAAACAAGTTTGTCATTATAGAATATTCAATTTGGATTCACAACACAGTGGGGAGGAGCTACCCATTGTCCATACGATTATGGATAATTTTGTTCTTGAGATAACAGTTTTATGAAATTGCGGTGGCATCTTGACCAGCGAAGAACGACAAGATGCCATGGCACAATGGTAGGGACACAGAGATCTTTGAGGCATTGCCATTATGCAGGACCCTGGCTTGTTGAATAGATGAGGGACATAAGAAGACGTGCATTGATCGTGTGATGTGTGTTTGCAGGTGAAGATGCAAATAAGACGTAGACATTATGAGTCAATACAATCTATTCTAATTTTAGAGATCAAGCCTCAAAGTGCAAAGAAGACTTAATGGGTAGTGACTTTGAGTAATGTACTTATACCATGAGTCTGAAAAACTTTAATATAGACTCAAATTTCGTTACTTGTGGTGGATTAAAAGTTTATAGCACCTAATCAATCAGCTTTGGAGGGGGAGGCCACAAGGTAGAAATGGAGGTGATGAGGCAGAAGTGGAGGCCACGTGTTGAGGTAAAGGTGGAGGTGGAGGGGGCTAGGGACCTAGCCGCTTCGACCGGCCTTCTGCATTTCGCCAGAACCCCAAAGCTCACCGATGGTTTTTGGAGTTGACGAGGACGAAAACGAAGAACAAAAGTGAGGAAGGATGAGGGAAGCTTTCCGGGGAAGGAGAAGAGAGTCCAAAGTGAAAGGAAAAGTTATTCAAACGTGAAATAGGAGAGAGAGAGGGAGAATGGGGCCTGATGAATCCGATAACTAAGATTGGCTTTTTGAGACGAAATGGGAAAAAATTTTCTCACATACATCTGTTGAACTAATTGAAGCATTGGTTGTAGCACCTCAAATATGTTTTGCCGTGACGTTAGAATCCTCACAGAGGATGTTGTAGTCTCACGAGAAGAGGGGAAGATGGTGATGAAGAAGTTGTACATTTTTTGTATTACTGACAACTCGAACCTCGATCAATATGAAGCGACGCAAAGACAATGCCACTGGTCACCTGAAATTCCCCCCGCCCACCCTCTCTATCGTAGTTTGAGATTTACCGATTTGTGTCACCACTGCATAGCGATGTTGGTGACGGTCGTGACCACTGTGGAGGTGGTGGCCACAATTCCTAGATATTGGATTTTTCCTTGACTTGTAATTAATTGAAATTTCTATATTTTAACTTTATAATTTAATTGATAGGATTTGACATGTCTACTATTATTATCTAGAGGATTTGAAATCCCACTTTATCCTATTCTATGCCAATCAATATACTGACGTTGCATGGGTCCGCCTTTGTGGGGGCAGCTAACATTAAAATAAAAAAAAGTAAAAAGGTCAAAAGCAAAAAGAAGAAAAGAAAGATGGGTTGCCGATCATTGCTAGAGAGCGAAGAAAAGGAGAGAGAGAGAGAGAGAGAGAGAGAGAGAGAGAGAGAGAGAGAGAGAGAGAGAGAGAGAGAGTGAGTATTCATCGAGAGGGTGTGTGGAGAAAAGGGGGAAAAGAGGGCAAAGGCTTATGGCAAAAATTCGACACCCAAACTTTGTTGAAATTGATGCAGATTTCATTATGTTGTTTGTGAGACCAAGGGTTACGAGTTGATTGATTTTGTTCGTTGAGAATCTTCTCCAAATTTTCTAATTATGGTTAGGGTTTGTTCTTCTATTTATGTTAGCCTCCAATTTGTGATTAGAGAATAATACTTTGTGTATTCTATTATTCTTCGTGATTAGTGAAAGTTTTTGGGCCGTCCATGGTTTTTCCCGCTTTGGATTTTTTTACATAAAATCTTGGTGTTTTGTCTCTTTATTATCTTGGCTATATTTTTTTATATTACAAGATTGTATTGCCAGAAGTTGTTGTTGGGGTTAAGTTGATTTTGGTTGGATTAGTTTGAGGAAGACATTAATTTTGGATTGGTTGGTTCTTAGTGAATTGTTGCTTGGGTCTCCCCAACAATAGGTTTAATTTTTCTTTCTCAAAGAAATGAACTTAAAAAGCAGAGTCAACTAGTATGCTTTTCACTTTGGTAATACAAAGAAGTATAGTTCACTGGATGGTGTGTGAAAGTTTTGTGTTGATTATAGGCACTCGAATGCCTCGACTATCAAGGATAAGTTATCAGTTCCTATTATTAATGATTTGTTGGGTGAGTTGAATGGGAGTAAGTGGAGAAAAGATATCATAAGTACCATAATTTTCGTATGACTCTCACTTTGATGTCATATAGATTTTCAATTGATTACTTGAGTGACTCCGACAATATATCTCTAACGACGAATCCTATGTGAATTTACTCTTAACATAATATATCCAAACATGGCCGTTTTTTTCAAGGAGATGGGAGTCCAAAGTTCTCTCTCTCTTTGCAACTCCTCCATTAAAGAACAAGAAGAGAGGAAACAAACAAATAAAATTTATACATAAAAGGGAGAAAAACAAATCTTTAATCTTAAATGGGGAAGCTACTGTGTGATTCGACTGTGGTGGTAGAGACATTCCCATTCCCGAAGTCGACATATGTTGTGCCTTAAAGGGAAGTTTATGCGGAATCACTCAATTCAATCTCGACGATCGATCACCCGACCACCACCGAATCACGGCCTTTTGGGACAACATGACGGGTCATGTGGACAGTAGAGGCTTTGTTCTAGGGGTGTCCTTTGGTGGCCTCAATAGGATAAGTTGCTGGTTGTCCTAATTTAGAGTTTGGGTTTTTGGTTTGATCTGATTTAGCCCCCAATTTATCAATTTGAGAAAAGAATAGGGTGAAACACGTATTTCTACATGCTTTTGATGATATCATTTCCCTGGTGAGTCACATTGGACAATTTCATTTCGAATTAATATCTCGTTGGATTTTCCGATAAAGAAAATCATCTTCATCACTTAAAGTGAATATTTTTAAAAGTTATAGCACTTCGGTGATTGATTGAAAAGTATGCATCAAAATGAGTGTCATAGGAAAGTTATGACAAGTGTCCTTATCCCGACTAAAGTATTCTCTGAGCTAGATCTCAGGTCTAGGGTGCCTCATAGTATAATTAGTAATCAGGATAAAATCTTCAACAATTAGCTAAGTGATTTTCAAGTTATTGGGTACTCAACTACACTTATATATTGAATATAACCTCATTTGATGGTCAATTAGAGATGTTTAATTTAGATATGTGACTTTTAAGAATTTAAAAGAATGGTTGAAATAATTAATTCTTGTTGAGTATTGATGTAACACCAATTATCACTTCTCTATTAATACAACTCAATATTGGGCACGTGAAAGGTACAAAAAAAAGTTATAAATTTATTGCATTGGTACCAATTGAGTCTATCCGGCTAATTTAGGCCATAATTGTTGACGTGGATGCCAACCATATGCTTACGTGGCACGGTTGGCATTGACATGGATATTTTATGTAAATTTAATTTTTTTTATTTTATTTTTTTCTTCTCTTTTCCTTCTTTTCTTTTTTTTATTGGGTTAATACCACGAAAAACCCTAAACTGGTACGCTTGTGGCAATTTTATCCCAAACTATTTTTTTTTACCATAAAAAACTCCAAACTTGTATACTTGTGACAAATCTACCCTAAACTATTTTTTTGACCACCAAAAACCCCAAACTAGTATACTTGTGACAAATCTACCCTAAACTATTTTTTTGACCACCAAAAACCCCAAATTGGTATACATGTGATAATTTTACCCTGAATTAATTTTTTAATATTATTTTTCGAATTTTTTTTTATTTTTTCTTTACTTTTTTTTCTTTGTTTTTAATCTTTGGCCTGTCGTCGGACTGGCCAGAGGCGAAAATCGGTGAGGTTGAGCCTCGTCGGATCTAGCGAGGGCTCGGCCTCGCTGGCCATTAGTGAGGCCTTGCCAGCGGCCGGCGGGGCTGCGCCTTCGCTAGATCCGGCGAGGCTCGACCACACTGTTGTAGGGTGAGGCCAGCTTTGCTGGCGTTGGGAGAGGTCGGCCTCGCCCTGCAACGGCGGGGTCGAGCCTTCGCTAGATCTGGCAAGGCCGACCTTGCCCAATGCCGGCGAGGCTGGCCTCGCCCTACAACGGTGAGGTCAAGCCTCGCCGAATCTGGCAAGGTCGGCTTCGCCCTGCAATGGCGAGGTCGAGCCCTCACCAGATCCGGCGAGGCCGACCTTGCCCAACGTCGGTGAGGGCCTAGCCTCGCCGACCGTTGGGGAGGCTATCCTCGCCTAACGCCGGTAAGGTCATGCCTCGCCAGTAGCCGGTGGGGTCGGGCCCTTGCTAGCAGCCGGTGGGGCCGGGCCCTCGCTGGATTCCGCCTCTAGTCGGTTGCCGGTGGGGCTGGGCCCTTGCCAGCAGTCGGTGGGGCCGAGCCCTCGCTGGATTCCGCCTCTAGCCGGTCACCGGTCCGACAACCGGCGACCGGCCAAAGATTGAAAACAAAGAAAAAAAAGTAAAGAAAAAATTAAAAAAAATTGAAAAATAAAAAATAATATTTAAAAATTAGTTTGGAGGTAAAATTGTCACATGTATATCAGTTTGGAGTTTTTTGTGATCACAAAAATAGTTCAGGGTAAATTTGTCACAAGTGTACCAGTTTGAGATTTTTTATGGTCAAAAAAATAGTGTAGAGTAAAATTATCATAAGTATACCAGTTTAGGATTTTTCGTTGTATTATATGGATTGAGCGGAACAACTCTCTTTTCAGGAGCAAAAGCATCTTCATTCCGGGATTATGTAAGCACATTCTCAAGTTGGTGAAGGATAAAGCTTTATCCTTAGGAAAAATTGCTGACACGCCATTAAATAGGAGACTGCAAAGGAACTGGGAACTCTCTCCTTCCATTTTTTCTTAACTCGGTTGTACTAGTTCTTAGTCCTGTAATAGGCTTTGCTGGTTTTTTGGCTTCTTTGTAGCCTTGTTTTTCGACCTTCCCCCTCTCGGACATGTTGTCCTTTCGGGTTAGGTTTCTTTTTCGTTGTGTTCTCTTGTATTTGGTTATTTAGAAAAGAAATACATAATCTTATCTTTACAAAAAAAAACCCCTTTTTTTATTTCCTATCTCCTTTTTCTTTTTTTTCTTATTTCCATCTGTTAGTTGCTAGCCTCCGTGATGGTCAACGGAGGTCGCCAACCATTGACGAGGGCGAGGGCGAGGGCTAGGATGCTCTCGTTGGCCACAAGTGAGGCTAGGATACTCTTAGCATCTCTAACGTTGGCCGAGGGTCCCCTTGTTGGATCAGGCGAGAGGTAGCCTGCTCCGGCCCTCACTGGCGGCCAACGACCTTTGCCGGCCATCGCGAAGGCTAGTGACTGGCGAAGGGAAATAAGGACAAAAGAAAAAGGAGAAAGGAAAGAATAAAAGAAAAGAAGGAAAAAATGATGAAAAAAAAGAAAAAAATTAAGATTAATTCGAAAAAAAATATTTATAAAATGTGAATGTCAGTGCTAGACATGCCACATAAGATGACTTTAGCAACTCCCAATCTAAATCGGTCAGATTGACTCATTGGTACTTATATAAAAGTATTTATGACTAAATTCATTCAATTGAAATGTTTATTACTGAATTGATTAAAATGTAATAGGTTTATGGCTCTTTTGGTACTTTTCCTAGCATTATATTCTTATGCACCTACTATCTCTTTCACCATAGGAGTCAGTCACACAACTATTATAAGACAGACAAGCATCCTTAGAAGTTTTGAAAGAGCAATTGAAAAAGGCCTAGGTAGGTCAAAAATAAAAAATTCACATAATCGCTTAGAATAAATTAAAAAATTCCAAAAATTCATAAAAATTACAAAAATTTCAGAAAAATCCCATAAAAATTAGAAAATTAAAAAATTCCCAAAATTCATATAAATCAGAAAAATTCTCAGAAAATCCATAAAAATCAGAAAAACTCAGAAAACCCTTAAATATTTGCAAAATTCCAAAATTGAAAAAATTAAAAAAAATTCATAAAAAATTTTCGGAAAAATAAAAAGAAACATATTTAGGGAAAGTAAAAATTTTAATAAATTTTACCCCAAAAAACATAAAAAAAAATTCACATAATGGCTTAGAATATCTGTAGCCATCCACTTTGAGTGAAATTTAAATTTTTGAGGTGCCCAAGTGGTATTTTTGAAGATTCCTTAGTTTAGGAATTAAAAGGGGTTTTAAACCCTTAAAAAAGATTATACAAACCAATAAACCATGCTTATTGGTTTTTTTTCACTTATAACTTGTACTTATAGTTAAATAAAAGATATAGATTTGAATGCAAAAAATTGGGAATAGAAATTTTGTGCAGTTACCAAATGCATTATTTTACTCAGAAACTCTTCTAGGAAATAGAAATAGAAAAAACTATTTCTAAAAAGAAATTGTTCCCAGAAATAGAAACGTTACCAAATGCACTCTAATTGGCTGGTTTAATGAAAATGTCAAAACTTCCAATTTTACCCCTATTTATCATCGTAATTTCATTTTTGCCCCTTTTTAAACAAAACCCTAAAGAGTGTTTCTCTTTTTCTCTCGAGATAAATCGCTTAGCCTTCTCTTCGCTCAAGAATCGCTCAAAGCGACCGTTGCCCTCGAGCTCATCTCCCTCACACATGCCGTTGAGCTCTCTTCCCTCATGCTCTTCCCTTTTGCTTACCCTCGAGCTCTCTTCCCTCACACCCACCCCTGAGCTCACGCTTCCCTTATGCCTGCCCTCGAGCTCTCTTTCCTCCTAGCTCTCTTCCCTCACGCTGCCCTCACCCCTCTTCCCAGGTAAAATTATTTGATCTTGTTAAGCACAAAGGTTATTTTGTACAAAATTGTGTTGGCATTGCAAATCTGGTTTAGTTTTTAGCGATATTGGCAATTTTTGTTTTTTGATTTGACTATATCACTTTGATTTGTGGTTTTGTGATTACCAATCTACTTGCTGCTTGGCCTTTGTTTCGGTTTGAGTCCAATGATTTTTTGTTTTCATTTTCTGCCATTCATGGTTATGAGAAACATTTTTTGGCAGCTTCTTAAAGAATCGTATGTATCACAAAGGTAAAATATAAAAGCAGAGGAATTTTAGTGCATACCTCATGTTTTTCCTCTGAATATCTTTTGCTAATTGTGTTTTATCTTTATCCTTGTAAACAATAATTGATGCTAGGTGAGGTTATTGGTAGTATGCTGCTTTGATGAGTAAGCACCATATGTTGACCAGCGGCGTGCCACGATTCCTTCAGCAAATGTCAATAAAAAAGCCCAAAATATACATCATTCATTGCTATGCTTTCCTACTGTAATTTCTATCTCACGTTGGTCCAAGTCAGCTAGTTTCTCTAGTCATTGATTTGAGCCGTTATAAATTCATATTGTTTCGTCTTTATAGACAATTTTCTAGCTGTTTTCAAAGTTAATTTTTCCTTTTCTTCCGCCTACATTGCCAACCGTGTTATCTCTTGCTTTAGCTTTTCATTGTTTGAAATCTTTTTGTTCTTGTTGAGCATGAAGGTTTTTTTTGTCCAAATTTGAGTTGGTAATTGCATGTCTTGCTTATTATTGAGCTACATTGGCAATTTTCGTGTTCGATTTCACAATGTTACTTTTATCTCCTACTTTAGCCATTTTAACTATTAGCTCTTTGCATAATCTTGAGTATGGGATTTGAAATAGAAGTTTTTTCTTGATTGTAGAAACATTTTTACTTGAGAAATATTTGTATGTTTTCTAGTTGATCATATGTATATGTTTTCTGATTATGTGTGCTAAGCACGGCTGTGCTATTGCCGTGGGTTGTCTCTCATTTTTGGCAAGCCCGTCAAACTTGTTCATTTTCATATTACTAGAAGATGGCAAGTTCAATCGAGGAAAAGGCATATTGGGCCGCCGAAGATGTTGAAACATTTTGTCAGTTGTGCATTGAACAAATCGATAAAGGTAATCATCCTGCAACCAACAAGAGGGACGGATGGATTGCCATAATTACTAAGTTCGACGAATTGAGAGGCAAAAAGTATGATAAAACTCAAATGAAAAGTAAGTAGGATAATCTTAAGGAAGAATGGAAAAGATGGAGGATATTGATTTATAATGAAACATGACTAGGATGAGATTCAAGAAAGAAAACCATTGATACGAGTGATGAATGGTGAGAGAGTAAACTTCGAGTGTTTATCATTTCTTTTGCAACTATTCTATTAAGTTCTTATCTTCAATGATACAACTTACTCAAATGCTTTATTATAACAGGTTAATCCTAAGGTAAAGGTTTTTAAGACGAGAGGCATACCCCCTAATCTTGAAGTGTTGTTAGAAAGAATGTTCAGCGATACAGTTGTTACCTGAAAAATCACATGGAATCTTGCTAAAGGTTTATGTATTGATGAGGATGTTGAGACTACACAACCTAATATCGGTGATGGTGTAGGATCTATTGATGATAATTTGGAATGTTATGATGGTGGATAGATTGCGGAGCCAATTGTAGCTCGGGGCCATAAAAGAGCGGTATAAACTTCAACAAGTTAAGCTTGAGGGAAGAAAGAAAATAGATTGAGCCCAACACAATAGCTTGGAAAATAAATTAACAGGCTATGTTCCACTGTTGAAAGTAGGAATGCTGCCCTTGCTGCAGCTCAAGCAAATGAGGGATTTGATCCTTACAAGGACCTCATAGCAATGTTGGATAGCATACCTAAAATTGCACAAGACGAAAGGTTATACTTTTTTGCGATCAAACATTTTAAGGAAAAGAAAGACAATAGGCAGGTCTTTATGAGCTTGATAAGTGATGCACTAAAAGTCAAGTATCTCAAGCTTGAGTTGGAAGAGCTTAGTCATAGCTAGGACTTCGTAACATCGTTTTTTAACTTTTTGGTATGCTACTTTGTTCGTGTGAAATCTTTAGTTGCATTACTTGTGAACCCAATTTCTATTAATGTTTTAATGCGAATGTGGTGTTCTCTTTATGTGGTTGCGTTTGCTTATATTTGATTGGTGTTGTTGTTTCTCTTGATGGATGGTCAGGTTAAGTAATTGTTTTTCTTGCTCTCACTCAATATTTTGCTACGTAAAACAAATATGGATGATTCTCCTGAAAGGAAAAATTATGAAAAGGAGGCAAATGAATTATGGGATATTCTCTCAATCGCTCACGCTTCAATTGTTTATTAGCCAACGAACCTTTGCAAATAACCTTGCATGGCATCATCATATAAAGGTTATGAATGGTTGAGAGAGTTGATGACCGAAGATGTTAATCCGATAAAGTGCTATGAATGCATAAGGTTGTATTTCATAATTTAACACAAGTTAGTAACACGATATGGTCTTAAAGGATTTAGGAATAGTGATGTTACAGAAATGGTTGGAATATTTCTTTATATGTTGGGACATGATATAGGTAATAGGTTAGGAAGCACCGACATGCTAGGGAGGAGTCTGAGTTGGTGTCTGACACGTGTTGTATGTTCTACATGCTCCGACACGCTTGGACATGCAGTCGATATGCTCGGACATGTGGTCAATACGCTCGGACATGCGGTCAATGCGTGTCAAAGATCTGACATGTGGTCAACATGCCAGACATGTGAGTCGAGAATCCCGACGCGGGATTTCTACATGCACGTGGTCCATTTTATAAATTTCCAAAAATTTAGGGGTCAAAATGTAAATTTATAAAAAAAAGAAAAAAAGAAAAGAAAAGGGAGAAAGCTTGATTATTCAATTTTGTCTATCCTAAGATTCTCAACTCTGCTACAAGATAGCTCCTTAGGACCCTTCCCCATTGTCAAGTGGAGATTCAAACTCCCCTTTCCTCCGTCGTGATCGCTTTTCTTAATTGGGGAATATGTTGGTTTCTTGAATGTTTTCGTTGATTTTTCTGTTCAGTCGTGTCTGTTTAGTCAATGTTCATTCTTCTTACGACATTAATAGGGACATTTGGTTTGTGCAATGATTTCTAGGCACGAGGAAAGATTCTTACAGAGATGAGAAAGGGATATTAGAATGGAGAGAGTTTGCTCTGAGATTAATACGATTAGCATTTGCAAGATGCTGGTGTGATCGTGTGAGTGATATTAGAGCATGGTTTCAAGTGTCCATTTTGAGTTGCATCAATTCGGCCTTTCATTTATCCTGCTAGAGCCCTTATTATTATATCAATATGTGTTTATTTGTTGTATATATTAAATTTATGATTCTTGTAATTGTATTTTTTGTAGAGTGATTTCAAGCATGGATAATAGCACTTTTAGTACACAAGGACCTACGGCTATATCTACCAATAAAGATTCCAATAAACCACTATGGAGGTATATTACTAAGTTAGCTACTCATAGCAATATGGGGGGAAATTTGCCTTGGAAATGCAATTACTACAAAAAAGATTTTAGAAGTTCGTACATGAGAGTTAGGGCTCATTTGTTTGTGATAAATGGAAAAGAAATTGGAAAATGTGGAAAAGTAGAAAAAAAGACTTTTGGAGATGGAAAGATTAGATCAAGAGGTCTATATTAGAATAGCGAATATTGCACCTAAAATTGTACATTTGCCCCCTTCGAGTTTATCAATTGGTGGTGGTAGTGGTGGGATGGATTCATCCTTTGACTCCAAAAAAGGTAGATTGAAAGTAGGAATGAAGGATCACTTAAGAATGCATTCAACATGACTCAACAGGAATATTTAGATTATGAGATTGCTAAAATGTTTTATCCAGCTGGATTGCTGTCACGCCCTGGACCCTACAGAGCTCGTGACACCCCTCTACGATCGTATTTCGAATGCGATGTTTCAGGATTCGTCATCGACCCATATGAACATCAAAACATAAAACATAAGCGGAAACGATTAAAAGCACCAAAACAAGATTAAAAACCAAGGGTACTAGAGAAAACACTTAAACATTCAACAACGTACTTCATATAATAACACATTTACAACATTCAGCTTTACACATGTTAGGCCACTAGGGTTAAACTCCCCTTCATAAAAAAGGGACTAATGGTTGGGTAGGCTAGCCTAAATATACAAAAAGAGTCCACTAAAAAGGGTTTCTAGACCTAGCACTAAAACATCGCTACAGCTACAAATCCAAGTCGAAACTCGCACATTTAGGCTCCGACTCCATGGGTTCCTCTTTGGGCTCCTCCTCCATTGGCTTTTCGTTGGGATCGGACTCCATTGGCTCTGGGATGGCCTCCTCGAGTTGCTCCTTCGGCTCTGACTCCATGGACTTATTGTCGAAGTTGGACTCCACTATCACCGGTCGGGGGTCGAAATCTTCGGGGTCAGTATTCGGGCTCGTGACCACACCATCGGGAGCGAGAGCCACTCAGGGGTCCTATTCACCTACCCCATTAAACGAAACATTGCAGTTCCGAAGTGGTCCATAGATACCGTACAAATCCCGATAACAGTAAGCCCAAAACGTATTAGGTTGCAGTGTTTGTCTACCCACGTTTATCCACACTACAGTAGTATGCTTAATATAGGCCTATCTGTTTCCTACGGGGTATTTCATCACCGAGTGCTCAGTATGCCTAGGGATCTCAAAACGATCTAGCGGATTGCTCATGATCGGGGTCGAGAGTCTGAAATAGTTATATAATAACCATGAGAATGAGTTTCAATAAGTAACACCTAAACCCTACCTAGGCACACGTACCTCCAGACAAATAGAATAACATCCAACACATTTAATCAACATGCAATAACATTCAAAGGCACTCTTTAGCCTTACCTCGATGTATATATAATCCTGCACGTTAGTTGAATTGCAATAACATAACCAACTTCTTAATGCACATGCACTCCAAGATACAATCAATTTCCTACACATGCATCCATAATAATATTCCAACCTATTCTAATCTCAATCTCTAGACATGCTCACATCTTTCAACTTTCGACACACACGTGTCCACCCCCATGAATACTGACCCGCGTAACATGCCTTAGGCCCATCTCATCGTACGACTCGCGTAACACGCATCAAGTCTATGGCACTCCGGTTTATTCGGGCATTGTCTCACGTAACAAGCCTCAAGACAAATCTAATTCCTCGCGTAAACACGTCTCAAGGATTATAGGATCAAACGTACATTCTCATTCAATTTCATGCCTTTCCCCGCGCCAAAACACCTCAAGGCCATCGATCATATGCAATACATATCTCATTCCCTTTACACAACATCCACATACCCTAATCACACACAAACATGCTCAATTCCAAATCAACAACTTAGTCCAACCAATCCGTTCATAGGGGCATCAATATTGTTCAACCATATCATCCAATCATTCCAACACCTTTCAATCCACAATTCAAGCTATACACTCAATGGCATAAATCCACACCTCCCAACATTCAACTCATCCACCAAGCACCACAATATTCAACTCAGCCACCAAGTACCACAACTCAGCCACAAGAGGAAGAGTAAACCGAATACACAGAATCGAGGCAAATCTGAGCCAGTGCACAGTTTTGGAGTTCCTTTTAAAATAAATAGTAATTTAACTCCAAAAATTATGAATTTCGGATATGTCCTAGAAAACATCCTAATGAACATTTTTCATGCGAACACAAAACTCAGTTCTATATAGAATCACCTCTTTTTGTCACCCAAATTCGGACATAAAATATTTCGTTCGGACTAGCTATCCGGCTTTAAAAATGCATTTCAAGCAGTAACCAAATCCCCTTAGAAATCTTTGAAATTTTTATATGTTATATCCACAAATGTCTCCAATGAGTTTTGTGAAGAAAGTATTTTGAAAATGGATCTGGAAAAATTTATAAAAATTCGAATAGACTCGAAGGTCGGAGGAATGGTGTTTCCAATAGACTAATTTCGGTCCAAAGATGGACTTTCGAATGGCCTCAAATGACTTCCAAAAATTCCCAAATTAAATTACGTTATATTTTAAGATGTTTTGAACAACTTTTATGAAGGATATTATCCCAAATTCAACCCACATAAGTCTCGGAAAAAATAGCAAAACTCGTCGGCATAGTAGTAACGAAATCTGGGAACATAACCAACAAGCAAATCCACTTTTCTAGCCCTTAAACCAACTAACCACAGCCACTAACCAATCCTTAATATGCCCATTGGTAACCCCTTAGCTTAGACAAGGTTTAGAATGTCACTTACTAGAGAGCCTAAGTAAAACTGAACAAAGCGAGGGGCGGCAGCAATTGGACGGTGGCTCCGGCGGTGACTGGTGGTGGTGGCCGAGCAATAAGGGAGAGGGAGAGAGGAGAGGATTCAGCTGAGCAAAGGGGAAAGGGAAAAATGAGGGGGAGAGAGAAAGAGAGAGAATGAATGAGAGAGAGAAGACTTGATTAAATTTTTCTACTAAACCCCACTAAAAACCCTATCACCAACCTCTACTCAAACATCCAAGGGATCAAAATCTACCCTCTTCCCTAAGCCAAGATCCAAGGGTTTTTAATTTTTTTCAAATGAATTTTCCCAAAATTATAAATGGCAACCAAAATAAATAAGCAAGATGGGGAGGGGCATATTTGTCCATGAATTTCGGCTAAAGGGGGGAAAGTTCAAAAGTCTAAATTGCCTATCAACCTTTCAAATGAATTCAAATAATCCCAGGGGTAAAATGATCATTTTCCACTCCCAATCCAAATTTCAAATTTCCGACAAATCTAATAAACCTTAAGATTGGCCACGCTTATGTGGCATCATCGTCCAAGTAAATTAGTCATGACACTTCAAGAAATTCGTCATCTAAGTTCGAATTCAAATGACGGCCAATTTCACTCAAATGCGACTTTAATGTATCTCTAACTAACAGGCGGCTTTTTAGGATTTATGCGTATCGACCCACGTTACTCAAGTCATGGCGACCTCGATCATCATCGAAGGTTGACTCATGGTCAAATTCTTAGGTCCACCTACATTTCCCTAGGTAACCATTCCCTAAAGGTTAGTATCTCGAGAATGATTAGTTCTGGGCAAGATTTAACTACAAATGCATTCAAGAATATACATATTTCATTTATCCCAAAAGCGGATTGAAATTCATAATGTCACAATTGTCGTTTAACTTAGTAAGGAACCCTTACTTTTAATCCGCTTTTACTTATGCCACTACTCATAATATTGCGGGTATGTACCACCGAAATATAATTTGTTGAGGACCATTTTGTTGCAAAAAGAGAAAGTAAATATTGATAGGTTGTGTGTACCTATTAAAGACATGTGGAGGGAGAATGGTGTAATTGTTGTGAGTGATGGATGTAGTGACTCACAAAGAAAATCACTTATTAATTTTATAGCGGTGTCGGATGGAGAACCTATGTTTATAAAATCAGTTTATTGTTCGGGAGAAACAAAGCATATGCATTTCATTTTTAACTTGTTGAAAGAAGTAATCAATAAGATTGGCCATGGGAATTGTTGACACCTAAATTTTACCGATCATCTAGTATAATTTGCATAGAAAATTAGGGATTAAATTATTAACCCCTAAACAAAAATATTTAAATTGCATAACATATAGTTTAGGTTCATTTAGATTTAATTGCATTATTGCATCGGACCGGCGATGGCGAACGGGTTTAAATTTCATTGAATAAAATTCGGTTCGCTCGGGAATGCAAGGGCCGGGAATTTCAAGATGAACGGGCTCGGTCATTTTAATTTGAGCTTAATTCAGCCCATCATGCTTAATTAAATTAGCCCATTTAAATGCTAAATATGAGCCTAAACCCATTAGGACATTAAGCCCATCTAATTGACCTAGGGTTAGCACTATATATATTTCATTAGATCAGAATTTTTGGAGGGAACGTCACAATTTTCTGATCATAATTTTTTAGACACGAGAGACACACGTGCGAGAGAGAGAGAAGCCGGCGACCGCCCTCCACCTCCGCGCGCCCTTCCCTCACGTGCCGCACGTGGCGTCACCACCGGAGCCGCGCCTCTGTCCGCGCCACCGCCTGGACGTGCACATCAAGCCCCACCACTAGTCCGCCGAGCATACCCACTACGCGGGTGAACTTTCCAGCTAGTTCTCTTGAGTTTCACGGTGTTTTCTTATAGGTTTACTGTTGCCTTTCGTCCACGACCAGCAACGAAATCACCAGCGTACCTATAGTCCCACATCTTGTCGTCGTGACCGGTCAAGCTTCCAGCGAAGCCGACATCTCCGTCGCTCCTAAGAAGCCCTCGTGATGCTCTCTCCCAGCCATGATATTCAATATTGAAGCTTCCTTCACTGGCATCTTCCACGTTCAAAGAAGTAAAAAGTTTAGAAAGAACATGGCTGAAGATCACTAGTGGGCCCGAAGGAAGAGGCAAGCTATTGTGAAGGATCCATGCAGATTCTTTAGTGGAAGTTGGATTAAATAAAATAATAATTGGAGGCATTCCAAAGTGGGGGACGCTCGTCAAGGAAAAATTCTCTCTTTTCCTCAGCCACTTCACAATTCGTGCGTTTGTTTCATTGAAATTTGCAGATTTTTGGCCGACCACACCGAGCACCCCACCCCGCGAGTGAGCCCACCGTCGCCGCTTCGTCCGTGAGCTCGAAGCATCACCGAGCATGCCATTCCCAAAGCCTTTCGTCGTGTCCTCGTCGTTGTGATCCCGATCCGCAAGCTCGATCCCGAGACAATTCGAATTTGGAAATATTTTCAAATTAGGTAAGTGGATATATTCAGAATATTTTCTTCAAATATTTAATTTTTTGACTCGTGCACGTTTGAATATTTCGTGAATATTATGTGAATATTTAGATATCCTAAGATAATGTTCGATATATCCGTGATATTTGAGAATATTCAAATTAGGAAAACTTTTCTAACTTAGCAACGTATATGGACGATTATCCGATCTTAACCCTAAGGTTCGATAAGCGGCGATACGGGAAATTATTATCCTATCCACAACTATTTGGATACAATAATGAATTTCATTAACTTTCCAAATTTGAATAATCGACTTTCCGTCGATATCTATAACCATATAGATATGGTTGATAGTTTGATTTCTGTGCCTAATCCGAGTTTGAAATAAATTTGGCGGATCGCGTGGTTGATTTGAATGTGGTTGTTATTCGTATTTGTTTGATTATCTTTCCTTTTCAATTAAAACAGAAAATTCAAAAAAATATCATTTAGATTTGAATTAGAATTTTGCATGTCTAGGAATTTTGAATGTATCCCAAAGGATGAGATAAATATTTAATTTAAATTAGGACTTAAGGTGGCATGTTTCCTAGTTTAAATTAGGTATTATTTTAATCCTAACGGATTATTCACATTATTTTATTATTCCAAATTTCATACAAAAATCTCAAAAATAAGTCATTCTAGGGTAGATTAAGTCATCATAGGTTGCACGCTATTTTAGGTATTTTTATTATTCCGAATTTCAATAGAAAATACCAAAAAGAGAAATCATTAAGTTGCATGTTAATTTAGGCATATTTTTAATTACGAATTTCATCAAAAAATACAAAAAATATATCATTGCATCCGTCATTAGAATTAAGTCATGTCGTTGCATGACATATAGTTTGCATGCTAGGTTGCATTAATTCGCATGTCATATTTTTGCACGTCATTGCATATAGACTAGATTTCATTTTAATTAAGTGAAAATCCAAAAAAAAGGAAATTGAATGAGTTACTTTGTTAACTAGAAATCATATTAGGATTGTCTGTATGATTTTTCGCTAACAATGCAGATGCTTGCGTTGCATTCAGGTACGTTGTTCTCCTAAACTTGCAATTTATTTAATGCTTTCCTGGGTATTAAATTGGTGGTTTGCGTACCCGCATGAACACCTCACATGTTAGTGACTAAGTTAAAATGGATCCAAACTGCCTGCCAAAATATTTTTGAAAAGAAAAGGTACCGAAAGGGCGTTAGACTAGATCTAGCGTAATCAAGTCCCCGGGCTTAGAATTTCTAGTTCGTAGGAATAAAACATATCTCTCTATATTTTATTTAGATTTCTAATCAACCTACCACAAAATTGATTAGTGGCGACTCCAAGCATGAACATATTTACATGTTAAGAACTTAAACTCTAAGTTGCGAATTGGTAGGGCTTGGAAATGCCCGAGTTAAGTTCAATCTTAATAATCCATTAGCCCGAGAAAATGATAAAATTTTTTAGGGTCGTAACAGGAATGTAGTCCAAGTAATTACGTATAATACGTCAAATTGTAAGGGTGTGAGACAATCCATTGAGCAAGAATTTGCATCTATTGTTTGGACGGCTTGTGTGGTGCACACCTTTAATATAACTTTGAAGAACGTTTGTGCCGCTAAGAATGTGACGACCAATCAAGTCATTTTATGAGGAATGCAGTTGGATTTTAGAGATTGTTGATGAAGTTATGCAAATCAAACATTTCATCATGAATCATTCCGAGAGATTAGCAATATACAATGAGTTTTTTAACTTGAAGTTGCTTTCCGTAGCGGATGCACGTTTTGCTTCGATGATTATGATGCTTAAGAGGTTTAAGTTGATAAAAAGTGATCTTTAAAGCATGGTTATTTGTGACAAATGGAATATCTATCGAAATGATAATTAAGGAAGGGCTAAGTTTGTTAAGGAGAAGGTGTTGGATGACTTTTTGTGGGATTCAATTGATTATATATTTTCCTTTATGGCTCCTATTTATGACATGCTTAGAATTTGTGACAAATCTTGTCTTCACTTAATTTATGACAGTGGGATTCAATGATTGAAAAAGTGAAGAAAGCTATATATGAGCATGAAGTGAAAATGCTAGATGAGAAGTCTACATTTTATAAGGTGGTTCATACAATTCTTGTGGATTTATTGGATTAGAAACAAAACTCCACTTCATTACTTGGCACATGACTTAAATCCTATGTAAGTTCTACAATTGTATGAGATTATTACATTATTAGTTGTTCTTTCTTTGACATGATAATATAATACTCCTCTTACTTATTATTTATTTTTATTTTTATTTTATTAAATAAGGTGCTATAGTGATCAATGGCTTAATGAAGATCATTCTCGAATTTCTCCATACAAGGATAACGAGATCATCTAAGAGAGGAAAAAATGCTTTAGGAAATACTTTCCTAACTTGGATGAACGCACCAAGGTGAATTTGGAGTAAGTAGATTTTACGTACAAAAATGGGGAGTTTAGATAATTTGATTCCATTAAAAGTTGGTTTTTTATGAATCCTAAGGCTTGGTGGATTATTCATAACAGAAGTGCACCTATGCTTCAAAGTATAGCCTTAAAGCTTATTGCACAACCTTCTTCTTCATCATGTGTTGAGAGGAATTGGAGTACTTATCCTTTTGTGCACTCGGTGAGGAGAAATAAGATGACCCCAAAACGTGCAAAAGGTTTGGTTTTCATTTATTGTAATCTTCATCTTGTATCAAGAAAAAGCTCACAATATGCACATGGAGAGATTAAAACGTGGAATATTGATAGAGATGCATTTGACATGTTTGAAGATGTTGGAGTGCTTGAAATTGCGAGTTTTTCACTTGATGTACCGGAGATGGAGTCCGGTGTATTTTTAGAAGAAGTGGATTATGTAGATGAACGACTTCTTGTTATATTTAATGATGAAGTGTGGATTGTTTTTTTTTTTATTTTTTGTTAAATGTTAAATTTAATGGTGGTCTGTGGATTGTTTGTTTTATTTTCTCCAAGTTTTATGGTTTATTGGAATGGAAAGTAGTTGAATTTGTTAAATTGAAACAATGAATTATATTAACAAATGGTGGATTAATGTTTTTAGTGTAAATTCATTTTTAGGCTCTTTTTTTCTTATTATTTATTTATTTAAGGATTTGAAACAAATTAATTTATCATGTATATATAAAAATATACTTTTAATATACAAAGTGTTGCAATGTGTCGAAATTTGGTATTTTTTGAGAAATAACGTGTCACATGTCGTGTCTTATCGAGTAGCATGTCGTGTGTCGGTGCTACTTAGGTAACAGGTTAACACAAGAGCATTTTCAATGCTCCATGGAAATCATAAGTAGGCATTTTAGCTTAGTTTTAGATAAAGTATGTAAAATGGGAAAAGATTTGATCCAACCAACCGATTGCCAATATAAGAAAGTTCTAAAGAAAATCAAGAAAGATCGACGATTTTATCCATATTTTAAGGTAAATTACGATTGTACAGTAAAAACAAAAAAAGAAATGTAAATCAAGTAATATTTGTGCTGTTTGTTTTAGGATTGCATTTGAGTTATGGAAGGTACGTATATCCCAGAGGTGATACCTATGTACGATCAAATTTTTTTTATTGATCGAAAAGAAAAGACGACTCAAAATGTGTTGGCCGTATGTAATTTTAACATGGAATTTGTCTATGTTTATGTCGGTTGGGAGGGACAAGCTCATGATACCTGTATCTTTTCTAATGCCATTGGAAGACGTGATGCACAATTTCATCCTCTTCCTCCAAGTTTGTTAATTAATTGTTATGTACATCCATATTTATCTATGTGGCATATATTAATTAAATTTACATTATATTTGTGTAGGTGATTATTATTTAGTAGATGCTAGATATCTAATTCCTATGGGTTATTTGGGGCCATATAGAGAAGTTAGCTATTATTTACTAGAGTTTTGGCATGGCCCTACACCTACAAGATATCAAGAAGTATTCGACCGTGCCTATTCCTCACTACGTTTAGAAATTGAGCGAGCATTTGGCGTATTAAAAATGAAGTGGAAGATTCTAATTGCCATGCCAAGTTATCTATATGAAAAGCAAGTGTAAATTGTTATAGCGATAATGGCTTTACACAATTCTACAAAGAAATGCTGTGACCAATACGGATTTTGAAAAAGCAAATCTAGATCCCGAGTATGGATATTCAAGTGATCACGATGCTATAAATGAGGGGGCGAGTACTTCAAATGATAATGCATCTCCTTACATGGCATGTTTACTTAATGAAATAGCCTTTAGTTTGAGTAATAGTTAAAGAGCTTTGTAATATTTATGGATAACTTATTTCTTTCATCGAGATATATGTGATCTGTTATTATAATGAAAATTACTCTTTTTAATTGAGAAAGATCCACTTTTATGTGATTTTTTAATCTATAAATTTATTAATACATCTCTTTTACATTATTCTCAATGCGAAAATATAAAAGTTCTTGTCATTATTTTTATTTAATTTTAAACTAATTAAAGTTTAAAAACTTAAATTGGCATAGCTAACAACTTTCCAAATATATGTTTACCAAACGGCATTTCCCCGAAAGTTGCATTCCAAAGTACTTTTAATTAAGGTTAATACCACGAAAAATCCTAAATTGGTACACCTGTGATAAATTTGCAAAAAACTATTTTTTTATCACAAAAAATCCTAAACTAGTATACCTATGACAATTTTACTCCGAACTATTTTTTTGACCATCAAAAACCCCACACTGGTTTACCTATGATAATTTTACCCCCAAACTAATTTTTTGGCTACCAAAAACTCTAAACTGGTATACCTATGACAAATTTACCCTCCGTTAGTTTCCGTTAAATTTTACTATCAAATTGCTAAGTTTAATGACACGTGATAATTGGCATATGTACCAATTTTGGATTTTACCCCTTTGTTTGTCACAAGTTTATCAATTTGTGATTTTTTGTAATATTAATATAATTTAACGGACACTAATAGAGGATAAATTTGTCACAAACATACCAGTTTGGGATTTTTAGTGGTCAAAAAATTAGTTCATGGATAAAATTGTCACAAGTATACCAGTATGGGGTTTTTTGTGGTCAAAGAAATAGTTTGGGGTAAAATTATTGCAAGTGTACCAATTTAGAGTTTTTTATGGTAAAAAAATAGTTCGGGGTAAAATTATCATAAGTGTATCAGTTTAGGGTTTTTCGTGATATTAACCCTTTTAATTATAGTTTACCAAATAGTATTTGCGTTTCACCGTACCTCTTTTCTCTAATGGCCTTTGCATTTTCCCAAAGGCTTTTCCTAAAAGTTGAACCAAATAGACCCAATAGTATACATGAAACTTCAACACTATTGGTAGGGATCCTTGGTTGGGCAAAAATGATCTAAGTTAATGCCCAAGTACTGTGTTCCATTCCAGATTTTGCTTGAACCAATTGCTTACAAGCTTAAGTTGCTCATTGCAATTACGATTCATCTAGTTTTCCATGTCTCCTTGCCTAAGAAGAAGGTAGGAACTCAACTAGTCCCTACCTGCCTTTGATTGATGCCTATGGAAGCTCAAAGTTTCTCCTATATGGATTCTCAAAAGGCAACCCGCCAAACGGGGAAGCGAACGATCATTGATTTTTTGGTGCAATGAAGCAATTTGCCATTTTTTTTTGGTCGAAAGCAATTTGCCAATTGAAGGAGGCTAAGGGGGGGGGGATTAAGAATTTATTGACTTTCAATTCCCTCGTTTTCTTCCTTAGGTACAAGGAAGCTCTCAAGAAAGGGTACATTGTAACAACCTTAACAAGTTTAAGTTTCGAAGGAAGGAAAGAGATGATCTTTAGGCTAAGGTGGGATTTGCTATTAGGGGTGAGCAACCGGATCGGGTTTACCCGAAAACCGGATCAGCCCAACCGAAAAATAGGTCCGGGTACCGGTTCTTATTAGAACCGGTTCGGGAACCAGTTCCATTTTTTTGGAACCGGTTAGAACCGGTCCAGTTTCTGGTTTCAAGTAAAAACCGAACCGGACCGGTTTTAATATAATGTAAAAAAAAAACCTAAATGAAGATCGTTGCCCTACCTAAATGCAGCACATTCGCTGCTCTGCTGCTGCGCCTCACTCTCCAACTCCTCCTCCTCCTCCTCTGTAGCTCAATCCCGCCTCGCCCAGCCTTCCCACAAATCCACCCTCTCCTTCCGCTGGGACCCCGTCGTGGTCGTTGTCTCCTCTTTCCTTTGCCCCGCTCCTCCTCCTCCTCGATTGCGGAGCTCCGATTCCGGCGGGTGTGGTCTCTTGTGCTCTGGGTTTTGGTTCTTCTTTACAAGCTTGGCTGCTTTTTCCGTCTATTGGGTCTCGCCGTTTATGTATCTTTTAGGGTAATCGTAGGTTGGTGTCTTTTAACTCTTTATCTGCTTGAATGATCCGTGATTTCTAGTGATAATTGAACGGGGTTTTCATATTGGGTGTTGCCCTTAGAGTGATTAGTCTTGAGGCAGCTGGTGCAAAGTTGGGCTACTATGGGCTATCCGTCCTTCTTGTTTGTTTGCTGTAGTTCATGACATTCATTCCCTATTTTTGCAACTAATGGTCCACCTCCCAAGCCATGGGAAAGAGCCGGGACTTCGTCGGGTCCTGGACCATTTAAGCCGCCATCGCTCGGAAGCAGTAGCGATGTAGTGGAAGCTTCCGGAATAGCATGACCCGGTGAAATTGTTTCGACTACTGATAGGACTGTTCCTGTTAACACCAATTCTATTGCCAGGCCGGTTCCCACTAGGCCATGGGAGCAACAATCCTACAAAAACAATTACGGAGGTGCATATTTACTGCTTACGGAGTTGCTTCTGTGTATGTCAGCTTTTGCTTGAAAGAACGATATAACATAAGATGGTTCTCAGTTAATCTTCTGGTAATCATTGCATGATATGGTTCTGGTCTGAATTATAACTCAGGGTATAATTCGGGGATGCTTAGCTCTTCATTGGGAGGATGTGGAGGATCTTATGGGGCTGGAGCATCTTATGGGGTGGATTATATGGAAATGGAATGTACTGAGGAGGTTATGGTGGGCTGTATGGTGGTTCTAGCTTGGGCGGTGGTTATGGTGGGGGCATGTACAATAGTGGTCTTGAGACCGGACCGGAAAAACAGAACAAAAAAAACAGATTCTCGAGTAGACCCTGAAACCGGACCGGAAAAATAGGGTCGGTTCCAAAACAGAGTCCAGGGAAAACAAGGTGGGTTTTAGGTTCCAAAAATCGGGAACCGATTATAACAGGGTTGGTTTCAGGTTCCAAGTCTAGACTGAACCGACCTTGGAACAGATTACTCCTATTTGCTGTTGAGTTGAGGAAGTCATTACTTGACAGGGAAGTCGAAAAAAACAAAAAGGCGATCAGCAAAAGATAAAAAGAAATAAGAATATTAAAATAAGACGGATAAAAAATTTTTTTTGGCTCTAAGAAGTTAGAGACAGGGACAGTCCAGATTAATAGAGACAAAAAATAAAAAAAATGAAAAAGGGATGTTTTGATCGTGGCCGTCCAAATTGAATAGTGCGAACGTGTCGACATCTGAGCGGGTAAAATTCAAAATGGTAAAGTTAACGCGTGGTACTTGGTAAATCTCGTCGGTCGTGAGGGCACGTTTGTCCGCCTCTGCAAACAAGGTTCAATCCCTTGACTTTTTCTTCAGCCGCCTGCCCACCGACGCCAAACTCACGCAACCGTGATGCGGACAACTTCGTCACGCGTCGCGAATTCCTAGAACCTTCCTCGCGACGGCGACCGTCGATTCCCGCTTTCCCAACCTCGCAATCTTAGCCGCAGATCTTGTCTTAGCGCCCGGGGAATCTCCCACCGCCGTTGGATAACAAATTGGAGCGGGAGCTATAAAAGGCGTCCCCTTGTACTTTCATCATTTTGGGGGTCAGCCTCCGCTGCTAGGGTTTCTGTCTCTCCCTGCATCGGATTTCTCCTTCGAGCTGTTCTCCTGGTCGAGATGTCCGATCGATTGAGCCGTGGATTCTCGTAGATCGGTCCGCGATCTGTCGATCGAGCATAGATATGGCGCGTGTCTGCGGTAGATTCGGTACGGATCCTCTTTTAGCTTCTCCTTTACGATTCGATGAAGACTCGCCGTGTCTGTGCGCTAGATCTGTCCCTCTTGCATCATCGATCTTTTTCGATTTTCGGAGCAGATCGGTCGAGCATCGGGGTCTTGTGATCCGGGCGGTGTTTCGAGATATCTGCCTCGGGTTTTCTTGTGCCGCGGATTCATCGCCGCGCATGGAGGCCGAGAGTTCACGGCTGCAGGTAGCTCTTAGTTTTCCTGATTGTTATTGGTTGATTTCGCTTGGTTTTTAAGCGTATGTAACGGCTTTTGGTGCAATCGTTCTGCTTTTCAGATACGGCGGATCGCGTGTTCCTCGTTGAGGTCGTGTTGCCGCGGACTATCGGCTCGATCGTGTCGGGTGGTTTCGCTGGACGTATCGAGTAGGCCTTTTGATGTTTTCTGTGTGGATGGCGATTGCTAGAGCCGGGGTATGTGTATTCTTGTACGAGGAAGGACTCGCGCGATGATGGGAAGAGATGGCCTTGACGGTTTGATACATGATTAGATATCTGCTGGTCAGTTTTTGGTTGTTCGTTATTTTTGAAAAGAGGTATAATTGGTTGTGTGTGGGGGGATACAAGCGGTGAGTGAGATTTGAAGGAAAAGGGGTCGTGAGAGGGAAAAGATGATGAGATGTTGGAATAAGAATGTGCGATTGTCGTCGACCTCTGCCATGACGGGTGCGCTTGCATGGCGGGTCAAAAACCCCAATAAAAGTTTGCTTTTTTGTTGTGTTGGGGGAAGATGGCACGGGGTTTTCTTTTGCCCGGCTCTCCCCCCCTTGGCGTGGTGTCGTCTCCCTCCCTCCCTCTCTCTCTCTCTCTCTCTTTCTCTCTCTCTCAGACAGCTGCACATGGTTTATCGCTGATATTTCGCAAGAAACCAGTTGTTTCATTAATCGGAAGGCAAACGAGTTCTGACGGGATGACCTCAAAATATCACACTTGGCTTATACTGGAGGAAGTCATCGATGATACTCTATCCGAAGGTACAACTACACTGCTTTATCCATTCTACCATCACTTCGCCTTCTGAATTTATACGATATTTACTTTCCAATTCACCGGTGTCGAGTGCCGCCAGTCAATTTCAGTGGACCAAACTGTTACTACCCGTATATATTTTAGTTTATCAAGACAATAATAACAGCAGCGGGTCTGACGCTATTCACAGATATGGTCAATTTCGGCCATTTAATAGTGGATTTCTTGCAAACTGGTGCTGTGTCAGTATATATTTTAGTGCATCAACGTGGGTAACAGTCAGAAGGTTTGACGCTATTCACAGATATTTGCAATTGCAATTCTTGGAATTTGCTTTTTCATTGTTGTTCTCAAGCAATTTCATCACAATTAATGGCTAATGCTTACCACAGCCGATGATCACTGTCTGCCATCATACTTAAATTTGCTATGCAATGTTTTTGCATCCTAACCGCGTGGCTTACATAAATGGACATGCTCTTAAGGGACTGTTGATGATGGGCTTCTTTGTATAGTCCCAGTAAAGTAAGTTCATGTAGATGGGACTTTACTTTCAGTTACTTCATCAGACGTGAGAGAGTAATCTGGATCGTCTTTGAGAGATCTACTTGCCCTTATTTCGTGGCAAAGTACGTGTTCACACAAGATCTGTAAGAAGAGAATTTGGAATTATAGGTATTCTTCTTTTTTGTTCCTCCTAATCCTTTATGTAAATGTACACATTGAGCATGTCTTTACTTGTTTTGACTGGTTAAGTGCTGGTCCCTTGATTGACCTTGTATCATTAGAATTCTGGTTTGGCAGCATGGTCCCCTTTGTTCAATTTGGATAGAAGAATTGTGGATGGTCATTGCTGAAGTGTTTTCAGAGGGAAGAGGAACATGTAGATGCAATTCAAAACCGGCGTGGCGCTGCTGGAAAGATAGAACGAGGTTGTTCCAAAATTTGCCTAGCTGCTGGGGTAATGATCTGCTGGTTTGTTTCATATTCTCCATTATCTGTGAAAGAGGTAAGCATGGTAAGCATATGTGAGAAGAAATTTGTATGGCTGTAAAAGACGGATGTGAGAGGAAGTAATCGTGGGATGTCAAAAAAAAGTCATTGTTGACGACCTTTGCCATGACAGGTGCGCTTGCATGGCAGGTCAAAGGAACCCTAATAAGATGGTCTTTTTTGGTTGTTTTGGGGGGGGGGGAGAGATCTTACGGGCTTTATTTTTTGGCTCTGGTCTCCCTCCTCTGTCTCTGTCTCTCTCTCTGTCTCTCTCTCTGTCTCTCTCTCTCTCTCTCTCCCCTCCTTCTCCCTCTCCCTCTCCCTCTAAGAGAAAATGGTTCAACATGGCTGGTTAAGCATGACAAAACACAAAAAAAAGAACAGAAAGATGACTTCCACTTGTTATTCAGTGGAAATGGTTTCTATTATACATATTGGAGGTACCCAAATTACATCTCAACTACTAGGTATATATCACTGCCAATTTTATGATCTGCACCTTTACCGAATCAATCATCAGCATGCCATAGCTGCATTTGATATCATCACAAGTTTTATGTATCCCTTTGCAACTTATTGCTGATGGCGAACAGCTAATTCTGTTTAAAGGGCACATGACAATGAATTATTACAAAGATTGGCATGCTACATGCTTTTATGGATTTGCTATTGTGAGTTAGAGAAGTTCCCTAACCTCTATAACTATGAAGAGTAAATAGTGTTAATTGATATTTCATGTACCGTAACTTATGCAAATTTTTTGAGAATACCCAGCGGTTTCTTAATTAATCTCTTTCAAGTAAAGGTAGTAATGCAAGTAAAATTGGCCAGATTAATGCACTTTATAAGACATTCAATTGCAAGATGCTTCCTGTAAAGCTGATTATTACAGTTCACAAATTAAACCAATGCGTATCTCTGAGAGAAATGATCCATGGTACATGAGAACGTCCTCCGTTTTGTCTCCCTTCATTTTGCTGTATTTCTATATATGAAGCAACGGCAATGAGAATTCTGGGCAAGATAGTTGATTGAAGTAAGATGTGCATTTACTTGTTTTTGCTATGTATGTAGTATTGAAATTATTTGTAGCGCTAAGCTGATGTGCTTTCAGAGCAGTTAGAATGTATGTGCGTTCTATTAGTGTAATGACCATTTCATGTACTCTCATGTACTAAGAGTTGTGTGCATTAAGTCTGTTCTTAATTGAAAATGGAGCCATCTTGCTGGAGTTCGGTCAACGCTCGTGAGAAGATGTGATCATCCCTTTTTGCATGCAGGTGAGATATTTGACTGAGCAAGCTTTTGCTTTACTGTTTATGTTGTACATGTCTCTTTTTATTTTGGTCGAAACTTGTCTTAACCTGCAAGTTTTTGGTTGTTCTAGCATCTGGATGGAGGAACACTTCTCTCGTGAAGCTGTTAGAGCGACGGTATGATGGCAAATTTACGAGACCATGACAAGCCTGAACCGTCGAGCCTTTTGAAATGAACTATTAAGGGTTGGGCTGGACCGGATTTATGACTTCGAAAGACTCGGCTAGTGAATGGCCCAGGCATGTCCTACCCATGGGCAGCAGCACCAGATTTAGATGGAGATATCGTCAACTCAGTCTCTATATTCGAGCTTCAGTGTGGTCTTTTCACCTGACTTCTGTACTTCAGTTGAACCTGACTTGTTTGTTGCTGAAGGATGAATGGATTCTAGAAGAGCCCAAGCAGCTTTGTGGAAGCTTGTGCCAATTTGAATTTAGAATCAATTGGTAATTTGGTCTGGCATGTCGGTTTTCTTTCTGTTGGTTTCCCTTTTTGTGCCATTAATTACGAGTCACTTGGGTGGAAATTCAGTCTTTCAGTTGCATCCAGCGCTTTTAAGTTCAACACATGTTTTAATGTTTTTGAGTGGTATAATCTTGTTCATCCTAGGTTTTTCTGGTTTATATGGTTCACTTTATCAAATGTTCAGGTAACTGGGATCCTATATTTTGATGGATGTGTCTAATAAAATTGTGTGACTAGGTAGAGAGCTAAGCTTGGTGCCGTTCGAAGTTTTGTCGTGTAGCTGTGGATCCCTGCTGCTGGCTTGTCTTAATAACTCCAAGCCTCATTTGGCTCTTATTGGTGAACTCCTGAGGGAATCTACCATTATCAAAGACAAACACAAATGTACACATTCTGACTCATTGGTAGAGAACAGACGAATTAGTTTGTCATGGAACTGAGTTGCTGAACCTGCCTTAATCGTCTGATTCTTGGAAAGGTATATATGTTTCTTAAGGATTTAGGACATCTTTTTCTTGGTTGTAGTCCTTATTACCTATGTTATCAATTTGTGCTTTTCGACAGTGACGCATGGATGTAGTAGATATGGTATTATTAGATTCTGGTTGATTGTTGCACGATATCAATGCGCTCAATTTCTTTCAAGGGCAGGCCAAGCCATTTCAGTGATTTGTGGAGAGAGCTTGAGAATCAAAGAATCTGTTGTCTTCTGAGAGATGTTGGGAAGTACCGGACTTCTGGATTTTTGCAAGTGTCGTATCCTCTTGTGCCCTGTCAGTTATTGGAAATATTCGTGTATGAACTAGGTGAACACGAGCCTACTCCATCCCAGCAGCTAAGATGGGAGTTTTATTTTTGGTTGGAAAGCAGCTGGAGATGGAGTTGGCTCACCTATATCGAGTGCTGGTGCATGGAATATAGTCTATCGGTGAGCTTTAAAATCCCAATACTTATGCATATTTTACATGTTCATTTTGATGAAATTTGGCAACGTTAAAAAAAAAGGGTCAGAGGCATATGGTTTGGCTCTTTTCTTTTTATGGAAATTTGGATTTTTTTATAAAAACATTGAATGTCTTTGGAAAATCGAGAAAGTTCGATACATTTCTATGGTTAGAGTTTCAACTTTTTTAAGTTTATTTACGCAAGAATTACGAGTATGCCAACTTTGTAAATCGATTTTCTTATTTTAATTGACTTTAAACGATAGTTGTTTCTTTATTTCCTTTTCCAGAGGGCCTCAGAGATTGGGTATTTACTGGGGTTACTGTTTTGAGCGTGTTATGTATCATTTCATGGATAATTTTATTTTCTAGAAATTTTTCGTTTGATTTCAGTATTTACATTCAAGTTAAAAAAAAATCCGAAACAATATATATGCTAACTCGAGATGAAAGTGAAGCCAATGAAATTTTGAGGGTCCTTCCTATTTTTCTCTCAGTTTGAATGAGTCGTTTTAAATTCTCTATGGCCTGTCCTCCTGGGGCGTGGTATGTTGGTATCCCGAGTCCCTGTTCTTAGTTCTCTTTCTGACGTTTTAAATTAATAGGGAAATAGAGATTGTGTAGAGGTAAACTATTGCGAAGAATTAGGTCATGCGAATATTCTTTTACCCAGACAAGGTGAAGAAGTTCAAGTCAACGTTTCTTTTCCCTGCATGTTTGACCATTTCTTCAGTGGTTTTGATTGGATCCTTTTGTGACTTTTTGGTTTGGGTTTTGCCTTGTGGTGGGTCCATAAGCTCAAAGTATGGTAAGAGCGCTCAAGCCCACTGGGCTTGGGAGGATGGTGGTTCGAGTCCACTTGGATCCCTTATTATGAGTCTGTACGTAGTCGTCAGCTTCATAAGGTATTTGCGAACTGAGCTGGCTTTTCTCCATCGTTAAAATTAACAGATAGTCGCTTTTTCTCATCATATTCACTGCTCGAGTATGAAGCCCAGTTGCCACTTCAATTCATGTTCAATTTTCTTTCTCAATTCCGGTTGTGATCATCTGTTTGTATGCCATATGACGATGCTCTGCGAGGAGCGCACAAAAGAAGTCATGCAGTGAATGTTTCGCACGGTACCATTAATTTAAAAAAAAAACACCAAAAAAAAACACCAAGTGATAATTATGGTTTGAATTTTTTTTGTCTAGTAAAAAATCATAAATTTTCTTTTGAATTTCAAATCTAGCTCGAACAATTGTAAAATTTTTCATAATAGCGGCTATATTTGAGACTTGAGTAAAAAGTTGGTGCTTTTTTTTTACAAAAAAGAAAAAAGCTCCGGCCAAAATCATCACTTATTAGTGCTATTTTTTGAAATTAGCCCGCCCTTCTTATAAATAGTTCGTGTTGGTCTTAAGATGATCTAATGCCCCCTCGATTGTCCCTTCTTTTCCAGCGTGCATCCCTCAAATTGCGATCGACTCGCTGGACACTACTGCTCCTTTTAGTTGAGGGGTTATGATGAGTGAACTTTCTGTTTTCATTTTCGGACTTTTTTTTTTGTTGAATAAAGATTTGCTTCGGAGCTTTGCAATTCTAAAAGACAGGTAGGAGGATAAGCGACCCAATTAGAAGGCAAAGTTTTGTTGCGGTGGGTTTTGATGACCAAAGATTTGCATTCTCGGACTTTTTTCTTTTGGTCGAAGATTTGCATTCTCATTAAATATGAGTAGAGAAGATATATGCTTCATAGCATAGCAGTTCTAAAAGATAGGTAAGGGGATAAGTGACCTAATTGAAAGGCAGAGTTTTATCACGTTGGGCTTTATCGACCAAAGATTTGCATTCTCGGACTTTTTTCTTTTGGTAGAATAAAGATTTGCATCTCATTAAGTAAAAGTCTGAATAGACAAGACATATGTTTCAGAGCATAGTAATTCTAAAAGATAGGTAGGGGGATAAGCGACCCAATTTAAAGGCAAAATTTTGTTATGGTGGGCATTAACGCCCAAAGATTTGCATTCTCATTAAATAAAAGTCTGAGTAGACAAGATGTATGCTTCCGAGTATGTCAATTCTAAAGGATAGGTAGGTGGAAAAGCGACCCAATTGGAAGGCAAAGTTTTGTTGTGGTTGGCTTGACGACCAAAGTTTGCAATCTCAGACTTTGTTTTTGGTCGAATAAAGATTTGCATTCTCATTAAGTAAAAGGCTGAGTAGACAAGATATATGCTTCAGAGTATATAAATTCTCAAGGACAGGTAGGGGGAAGCGACCCAATTTGAAGGCAAAGTTTTGTTGCGATTGGCTTTGATGACCAAAGATTTGCGTTTTTGGACTCTTTTTTTGGTTGAATAAAGATTTGCATTCTCATTAAGTAAAAGTCTGAGTAGACAAGATATATGCTTTAGAGCATAAAAATTCTAAAGACTGGTAGGGGGTTTAAGTGACTCAATTAGAAGGCAAAGTTTTGTTGTGAAAATTTAGCTTGCTTCCATCAAATATGAGAGGGATCGTGTGGTGACAAAATTAAGGTTGTTCGGCATTGATTGGGTCCAACTTGATCTTTGTCGACATCCCGAAGCTGATGTAGAAATTGAAGTCGTAACCGTTCGTTCCACGGTAAGGCATTACACTTCTCCTTATTTGGTGATGCTTGTTGCTGATACATAGACCTAATCTATTTTCCTGTGAAGTGCTTTGCTGGCTGGGGTAATCAACCGAAAGGCAAAGGCCATAAAGGAGGGGTCGGTGTCCTCCGTGCCCTTCATCCTTGTCCGAAAGCGACATGATTGCATGTATCTCGAAACATCTTATTCGTTCAATTGGATGATGAGTCTTATCATATTCGATTACACAACCCAACTTTAAAGCCAAGTCCAGTATGCAGTCATATATGATCAGAATATGCTTGGACGAATCAGAAAGGAAATTGTTACCACCGTTAAAAAGGAGGAAGTTGAGACAATTAGAAAAGAAAGAAATGACATATAGAAAGGTGGAGTTGAATATCGCGTGACCGTATTATAAACCGAGAATTGGAATGAAGATCTTCTTAACAAAAGTCTCCAAAGCACTCGTTACACAATTAGGAAGGTTTGTCGTTTTCAATGAATTTTTTTTTTATCAAGTTATGCATAATTAACATATCAGAAATGAAAACATTTCTTTAATAGATATGATTAGTAAGGTGTTTGAGTAACATCCCGCTAAATGTTTATTTGTAGGCACCGACCCCCTATATGATTCCTGGCTTTAACAAGCTTTCCATAACATGGTGTATCAAAGTCATATTAAAAAAAATTTATATAAAATGATATTAATAATTTCATATGTGAGACCTTTGGTGGGGTAACGTTAATAAACCCTAGTCAGTCAGCATTTGCTTTTGAGCCACCTCACCTCGCCTTCGCCGTTTATTTTCAGGCTCTCGTTTCTCTGCTGACTCCCCTTTCGACCTCATTTCTTCCTTCTTTTGTCTCCGTTCACATATTTCTTTTCGTCCGCTAGAGAGAGAGAGAGAGAGAGAGAGAGGTAGAGAGCGCAGGATATGCAGAAAACAATACACAGAGAGAACTGATGGGTCGGGTCTCACACTCCTTTGACCAAGAAAAGGCAAAGATGATTTGGTGATCTTTTTATTTATTCTATTCATTCAGCGAGTAAAAGAAGTGGTTGCTACATACCAAAAAAAAAAAACAGAAGAAGAAGTGGTTGCTGTGCAGTTATTAGCTTCTTCTCGATGAGAGAGAGAGAGAGAGAGAGAGAGAGAGAGAGAGTTTATATTGAGAAAAGTAAGATCATCTAAACCAATTTTGATTTGGTGATAGAGGAAACATCTGGCTCTGGCTTTGGTGGGTTCAACAGGTTTCATCGAAGGTTTTTGGGTATTACCGGTTGACCCAAGATTTGAGTAGAAGCTGGAATTCTTATTCTATTTGTTTTCTTGATTTGGGGGAAGATGGGAAAGAGGAAGGCACAGAAAACGAAGGAACTATCGGTGGCAATAGCAGAAGCATCATCATCAGCACCAGCAGCAGGAGACGAAACCAAGTCTCCAGTAGTGACACCCAGAAAGAGAGGCCGACCTCGCAAGATCGTCGAAGCAAAAGCTGAACCAAAGCGAGAAGGGGAACAACAGAATCCAATACAACAAGCTGAAGTAGTGGAAGAAGAAGAAGAAGAAGCTAAAGTAGCGGACCAAACGAAGAAAGCCAGAGCTGGTGAAGTGGAAGAGCAGAAGCAAGAGACGTTGCAGGAGTCATCAACAAAAAGGACTAGCAGCAGAAGCAGAGTGAGAAGAAAGAGCAAGCCTCGTAAGAGCAGCTGACAAAGAAGACGGACCCATTTGCTATCTCACTCTTTTCTCTCCGCAACTCATTCTGTCTTTGGGTTTTGTAGCTCTGGTCTTGATCAGGCAATTAGATGATCGAAGATCATTCCTGCGTTTTTAACACTTCACGTGGCTCACATGTATTCTTCATACCTATGTGTTGACACGACGACGACGAAATACTGCTGCAAATTAGGTTTACTGGTGTGGGTTTGTTTTCCACTTTCTATGCCCCCACGCTTCATTGAAGTTACCCACTGATTGAAGTCATCGGTCTCTTGTTTTGTTGTTTTTTAGCTTGTGGTTTATCTGTGTGCTCAAACCAATCAATGAATCAGAATCACAGATGAACATGGTTTTTTCTTTCTCCCTTTCTTTATTCTTTTTTAGTATTTTCAAGTTTCTTGCTTATATTCTGGTTGTGGGTGCTTTGGTTTTGTTTTGTCATAAACATAAATGGATGAGACTTTACTTTGAATATGTCGGGTAGGTCCACTCCACACACCCCACGCATCCAATCAAGATTGAATCCTATCTTCGAAGTCCACAGTTGAACTGGATAAACCCATCTGCTCAACCAAATGAATGATAAACATTCAAGTGTAATTTCCATTAAACCTTTTCTGCTGCTTTTTTGGGGGAGGGGGAGGGAAGAAAAACGATAAGTAGAGAGATGAGGATGAGGAGATTGCAATCTTTGAGGGACAGGAGAAAAATAATGAGGCAGGAATTGGCAAGTTGCAGACCTGTGTCTGCCCTCCACTGCGCGGCTCACTGACTGACTCGTGCCCGTTCGAAGAGACGCCAAAATAAACCAGGCAAAAGAAGGAGGAGTAAAAGAATCGTAGGAAATCCAGAATTCGGAAAAAGAAGAGAGAGAGAGAGAGCGCACGAATCGCTGTCTGCTGCACGTGACGCCCACTTCCCTTGTGAGGCCGTACTAGGTAGAGAGGCCAAGTGGTGGACCATGCCAACACTGAAATGAATTTGGGATGGAGTCCAAAGATTTTATCAACAAAGCATTATATAGCTGTCTAGCATTAGTTACGTAGCCGCTACATTTAACCTGATGCTAGGTAGATTATACCGTATGTTTGCGACTAATCGATATCTCTCCGGCAGCAGTTAGATTTTGAATCGCATTTTGGTCACGAGTGGCCCGACGATATTGTATGTCGTGTAGGGAAAGTTTGATTTCCGATGGCAGCAACAAGAACGGTTAAAGCATTGAGAATGTGATGCATACTGAGATAATCACTTAAAAAGATGCGGCACTTGTTAACTCGTCCCTTTTACACAATATGTTGGATAGATTTACGAATGTGATTGCAAAAGTATGATAAGGTAGTAATAAGTCATCCTTATTAACTCGCCAAACATGTCGTTAACAAACATATCTCTCTCTCAGGACGCTTGCAATTTAAACTAATGGTGCCTTTGTTTTGATGAAATTGTTTTCCGGAAAGATGTTTTCTGGACTTTCATCCGTTTGATTGTCCGAAAATAATTTGGTCAACCAAAAACACTTTTTGATCTAAGAAACCATTCATGTATAAATTTAAGAAAGTAAATTCCCTACTTCAAGAAGGTGAAAACACTTTATGGAATTGATTAGGGCGGCACTATTTCCATCTCCATTTTGGCTAACACACTCCTTTTCTCTTGTGAACTTACCGAAATACCCTCCTCTCACCCTTTCTCTTCAATTTATTGTTTCTTCTTTTATCAGGCTAACTCACGAAACTGTTTTTTATTTTTATAATCTCTTTTATCTCATCAGCTTCACAATATAAATATCAAATTTCACTTAACAAGATATTATCTTATCCTACATCCTATTATCACTTTTCCTAGAGGAGGTTGTTAATTTTAATTCATGATCTCATATTTTTAATCACAAAAGTTACATAGAATGTTAGAAATTTCTAGTTTTAACGGCTTATAAACATACGATTAATTGCCTTTTTTATCAAATAGTTTGAGGGAAACTGTACTTCAAAGTTGAAAATTAAAATTCAATCTAATTATCTAGGCAATTTTATGTTAACCATCACTGATTTGTGCTTTCTTTTGAGCTTTTTATGTTTTAATAAGAATTTTAAGATGAGGGTTGACAATTTATTTACACCTTCTTCACTTTCAAATTCACATAAGATTTTTTGAAAAGAAAGTTTTAAGCATATTTTAAAATTTTAATCCATTTGATATGAGATTGAATCTACCATCGATATTAAATACTTTCTTCATTGTAGGATGAGAATAGCAAGAAGTTTCCTTTTTTCCCTTTATGTGCTTATCTTCTGTTAATACTTAGATATGATCTAAATATAATTTTAATCATCCTTCTAACAAATTAACCTTTTTCATATTTTAATTAATTTTTCTTTTCATATTTGATAAAGATTTGCTAGATAATTAAATTGAATTTTCATTTCAACTTTGAAATATACTTTCGATCATACTATATGATAAAAAATAGGCAATTAATTGTATGTTTATAAGCTGTCATAAATAGAAATATCCTGTAATTGAAGATGTGAGACAATATATTAAAATTGACAACATTGTCTAGGCAAAGTTATAACAAGATACATGGTAAGATAATATTTTGTTGGGTGTAATGGAGCATTTGTATTATGAAACTGACATGAGAGACAATAGAAATAAAGGCAGTTTTGTGGGTTAGCTTGATAAAAAAAGGACAAAATACATTGAAGAGAGAGAGAGAGAGAGAGAGAGAGAGAGAGAGGAGGGTATTTCGGTAAGTTACCTAGGAAAAAGGAGTGTCTTAGCTAAAATAGGCGTGGAAATAGCCTTCCTTGTCACGCCCCAAACCCCACGACGCACAAGCATCTCACCTTCGGTTGATTATGGTGCAACGTCCCAGGACGCGTTGCTGACCCAACGCCCACACAGAGATAAGACACATGCGAAAGCAATAAATAAACACTAGTACAAAATACAATACACGAGACCAAAGATAGCACAACAATTCAACACAAGAATATAATTACAAATATACATTTTTCATTTCTATAGAAAACCTTTTTACAATATCCATTTGCACAGCCCAAAAGATAACAACATAAATAGACAACAACCACTAGGGTCAAAAAGGTAAGTGGCTAAGGGGAGAGCTACTGCCAAAACGAAACGATCTCCAGTGCTAAGGACTTGGACATGCACTAGGGCTCCCAGTCGAGATTTGACCCTGACGATTCCTTTGACGAACTCTTAGGAGGCTTGGACTCCTCGGAAACCATGTCCTCGGCTGCAGCCTTCTCATCCTCGGAATCCGACTCTAACTCCGGGTCAAGGTAAAGTCCTAACTCCTCGTCCAAGCTCAGCTTTACGACCTCTTTGTCCTCGTTCAAATCCTGGTCCATGGCCTTAAGCTTGTCCTCCTCGTCGTCCATTGGCTCTGGGTCCTCAAACAGCACCTTTGACTCCTCATCCATCGCCTCGTCCTGGATATTTCAATCAGGTGCAGCCTGGGGATCTAACACCTCACCATCATCTATTATGGGTTCCATCACACCATTTTCGTCTAATGAAATATCAGAAGTCCTGAGGGGTTGCCCTATATTCCCATCGGCATCCTTAAGACATCAGGCCACGTACTCTTGAGTCTGGTAGAAAAGCTCACCCACATTCACAAAAACTACAGATCGATATCTTACATAAGCTTCCTCGTTCCCTGAGGGGTACACTCTCGTCGTCTGCTGGATCTGTGTCGGGATCCCAAAAAGAGGTGGCAACTTCGACATGATCAATGTCGAGGGTCTGAAAAGTTTGGGTTATACAACCGTGAGACAAATTTCAGCGAGTAAAACCCCCAAAACCTAGGCTAGGCTAACATGCATCTCCTGACAGGCAAAACAAGCAATACACAATTAATAACCTAGTCCCTCGGGCCGAGATCGATAATCACACTGACCCTGCAGGTTAGACAGTTTAATATAATAACCACGGCACATACATGAATACGCCTAGTCATACGTACGTCATACGCATGCTCATATTCATCAATGCTCATGCCGCATACCATTAACTGAGTCTCACATACTCGCACAATAGTCCATGCGTTCTTATGCATGCAAATGTCGACATCATGTCATGTTCTCATTCTGGCTCACTCTGTACACTGGCTCAATGCTCATTTATCAATTTAAATTTGACCCGGGTAAAACGCATTAGGTCCGACCCGAGTAAAATGCATCGGTCTCTTTCTTAATCATAACACTCCGTGGCTCGCATAAAGCGTATTCGGCCCAGTGTCTCTAGCCCGCATCAAAACGCATCAGGCGCAACACTGATTTCCTCACGAACTAGAACCCACGTAAAACACATCAGGTTGGTCGTCATCCGAACGAACCGGCATCATCCTGCGTAAACGCATCAGGACGGCACACCCCGCGTAACATGCATCAAGACGAAATGTGATCACACGTACACACAACCAATTATTATCTGAACTCTGCGTAAAACGTATTAGGGCGATTAGGTGATCACATGCTCATGTCAGGCACGCATTCTCGCACAATCTCATCTCATACCTCATTCTCGGCATACAATGCGTGGCAATGCAATGCAATACAATGCAACATGAGCATCAAACATGATTTATACACTCAGCCAATCATTGCCACAACACCGTGTCCAAATCACAACAACGTGCTCAATTGGCCTGTTTAATATCGTGCAGCCCAATGCGCAATTCATAAGTCGGAGAATAATCGAGCCATCAATTGGCCAATCACATTGCGCATTGATCAGTCCCACGAACACACGATATGGCAATACCCAATTTACCATAATTGAGCACAAACAACCATTAAATCAGTCAACTCGGGCATACCCGGTAATTTAGTCACTTAAACCTCAATTTGCCGATTTAGTTCAATAATTGACCAAATGGACATCCACTACTTGGCCTTTCCTCGATCTCAATTTCTCATCCAAATCGGTCTACTAATTTACCAAATTTATCGCAACATCAACCTCGAACTAGCGGTATCAAATTCTCCTTAAATTGTACAAATATACCCTAAACCGAGCCCGTCTAAAAATGCACACTATCCTAGTCCGGGTTTAGGGAATATACTCGCTTAATTCTATACCAAGACGATGAAGAACGGCAACTGATCGCCGATGAACGGCAAGATCGACGGCGGCGTTCCGTTGGCGGCGAGCGGTGGCAGTCACGGCGGCGAGCGATGGAGGTCACGGCAGCACGTATAGTGGTAGCTCACGGCGGGGGACGGTGAAAGTGAGGTGGTCGGCTTGGTGACGGTGAGGTGGCGAACGAGCGGCACGGCAGTCCTTTGGCGAGTGGCTTGGCCGACGGTGGCGGTGGTCCGGCGGTCTCGTGCGGACGGCGGTCTTCGGCGACTGAACAGGGGAAGGTGCTAATGATGGTGATGAGAGAGAAATATGGGTCGGTGAGGGTGGTGGTGGCGAGATGAAGCGGCGGTGAGCGGTTGGGCTTCCCGGCGGACGGCGGTGGTGATCGGCGTGAACAACCGAGAGAGAGAGAGAGAGAGAGAGAGAGAGAGAGAGAGAGAGAGAGAGTGAAGAGACGGGGTGGTGATGACAGTGGTGATAGCGAGGCATGGCGGGAGCGGCGGCTCGGCATGGCGGCATGGCGGCATGGCGGTGGCGCTCCGGTGGCTTGTCACGAATGGCGGAGGAGGACCGGCGGAGTGGGGGACGATCGTGGAGACGATGGCTGGGAGAGAGTGGAGGGAAAATGAGGAGGGAGAGAGAGAGAGAGAGAGAGAGAGAGAGAGAGAGAGAGAGAGAGTCAAGGCTGGTCAAATAGGTGGGCTAGTGGAGGACAAGTATCAAAATCTAAAGGCTTATGACCAAAATACCCCTCATCTAAGGGCCTATATTCAATCCAATCCAATAATTCAAGGGCAAAGTGGTCATTTTTATGTCTCGGGCCGAAATTTTATTTTTTGACCGTACCAACCCCAAATGTGACTGGCCAACATAATATGATGTCGTTCTTGCGAAAATAGTCTCGTAAGCCCTCGAAAATCGACATCGAAGTCCGGGTCCAATTACGCTATCAAAACTTGCTCAATTTCAAATTTTAGTGTCTCCTACTAACGAGTGGCTGTTTAGGGGTTACATGTATCGACTTCGGTTTATCCGAGTCATGATGGCCTCGATTATCGGGAGAACGAGAGGAATTATCGATAGTTCCGGAAGTTATAATTATTCGGTTTAAGTTCGGGATTTATTGGTCACGTGTACTTTCCGTCATACAGAATCACCTGTTATCCGATTGTACATCGTTGGCCTTGGCCAAACCAAATCCGTCACCTTCCTAAGATCTGCCTACATTGGCCCAAAATATTTCCTCATCGTTTCTCGAAATCTATACCAGATTTGCGATCAGGTCCTTGGTCCATGTACCGTTTCCTAGTTAGTCATTCCCATTTGGTCAGTATCCGGAGAGTGATCAGTTCCGGACGAGACTTACTAAAAATGAAATGAGAAATAATATTCATTTATTGATTTCGGAAATGAGCCGGAATTCAGGGTGTTACAATTCTTCCCTCCTTACAAAAATTTCGTCATCGAAATTTACAATCTCACTTATTTACGCAAATAAATGGAGGTCTTGACATCTCATGGCCTCTTCACTTTTCCACGTGGCACCTTCTGTTCCGTGGTGCTCCCAGACGACTTTGACCATTGGGATCGTCTTATTTCTTAACACACGACCTTTTCTATTCTCGATCCTGACTGATATTTCCACATATGGCACCTTGTCGTCCACGTCTATCTCCTCGTATCTTAGAACGTAGGTCAGGTCTGGTTCATACTTTCTCAATATCGACACGTGGAAAACATTGTGCACTTGGGACAGGTTAGGTGGCAAGGCAAGTCGATAGGCCATATCCCCAAACTTTTCTAAAATCTCAAATGGGCCGACATACCTTGGATTGAGCTTTCCTTTCTTGCCAAATCGGGATAATCTTTTCATAGGCGACACCTTGAGAAATACGTGATCTCCAACTTGGAACTCTAAAGGTCGTCGTCTCCGATCGGTGTAACTTTTTTGGCGACTCTGTGCTGTCCTCAGTCTATCCCGGATAATTTCAATGGCTTCCACCGTCTGCTGTACCAACTCTGGGTCTGTAATACTTCATTCGCCAACTTCGTCCTAGCACACTGGCATCTTGCACGCTCTACCATATAAGGCTTCAAACAGTGCCATTTGAATGATTTGCTGATAACTGTTATTATATGTAAATTCCACTAAGTGTAATTGCTCTTCCCATTTGCCTTGAAAATCCAATACACAAGCTCTCAGCATGTCCTCCGGGGTTTGAATTGTCCTTTCAGACTGGCCATTTGTCTACGGATGATAGGCCGTACTAAATTGCAACTTTGTTTCCATGGCCACTTGCAGACTCTTCCAAAAATTCGCTGTAAACCTCATATCACGATCCGAAGTGATCGTCACTGGTACTCCATGAAGACGGACTATCTGCCATACACACAATTCCGCATACCTTTCTAGCTCGAAGTCCTTCTGAACTGCCAAGAAGTGCGCTGACTTAGTCAGGCGATCCACTATCACCCAAATTTAGTCGTGTCCTCTCTGATTCCTTGGCAATCCAATGACAAAGTCCATCGTACTATACTGCCATTTTCACTCTAGGATCTCCAACGATCTCAGTAATCCACCAGGTTTGCAGTGCTGTGCCTTTACTTGTTGGTAAGTCAAGCACTTGGCCACATGCTTGGCCACATCCTTCTTCAACTCATTCCACCAGTAGTGTTGCCGTAGATTTTGGTACATTTTGGTATTGCCTGGGTGGATATTGTACTTGCTACGATGAGCTTCACTCAATATTCTCCTTGAGCTCTTCGTCATTGGGCACACATAGACTTCCTCGGAACTTCAGGATTCCATCATCGGACACTTGAAAATCTGGCCTTCTTCTATTGGCATCCATGGCCATTATCTTTTGGGTCTCTCGGTCCGTAGACTGTAATACCTTAATCCTGGGTTGGATTTTTGGTTCAGTCCTCAATGTGGCCAGCAGATTTGACATATGGATCACTTTAAATTTGAACTTTGAATCTCATAACTTCTCCAGTAAGGTCCATTCCTTGACCATTAGGCGCGCCATACTCGACTTGCGACTTAAGACATGTGCAACTCTATTTGCCTTTTCCAGATGATATAAGATGTCGCAATCGTAGTCTTTTAGAAGCTCCATCCATCAGCGCTGCCTCATGTTCAACTCCTTCTGGGAGAACAGGTACTTGCGACTTTGGTGATTCGTTTAAATCTGAAACTTCTCTCCACACAAATAGTGTCTCTAGATTTTAAGTGCAAAGACTATTGCAGCCAGCTCCAAATTGTGCGTCGGGTAGTTCATCTCGTGCGGCCTCAGTTGGCGCTACGTATATGCCACTACTTTTCTATGCTGCATTAATACGCAGACAAGTCTCCTTAGTGACGCATTACTGTAGACTTCGGATCCTCTTGGCCCGGATGGAATAGTTAACATCGGAGCGGTTGTTAGTCTATGTTTTAGCTCCTGAAAACTCCGTTCGCACTTCTCATCCCATTCAAACTTGGCCTCCTTCTTAAGTAGTCGTGTTAGCGGCATGGCTATTGATGAAAATCCTTCCACAAACCTAGCCAGTCAATCCTAGGAAACTTCGAATCTCTGTCACTAACGTCGGTCTTGGCTACTTCGTCACTACCTTGATCTTTGTCGGGTCCGCAGAAATCCCATCTCCTGAGATGATGTGTCCAAGAAACGCCACTTGATTTAGCGTTCATAACACTTCAGTCAAGTGTACTTCATGTTCCTCAGGGCTCGTCGAGTATACCAGTATGTCATCAATGAAAACAATCACGAATTGGTTCAGGAATTCCTTGAATACCTTATTCATCAAATCCATGAAGGCGGCTGGGGCATTCGTCAGTCCAAAGGGCATCACAGTGAATTCATAGTGCCCATACCCCGTCCTGAAGTCAGTCTTAGGTATATCCTCTTTCTTAATCCTTAGTTGATGATAACCGGTTCTTAGGTCAATATTAGAGAACATTGAGGCTCCTTGTAGCTAATCAAACAGATCATTGATCCTCGGCAGTGGATACTTATTCTTTACTGTCACCTGATTCAACTGTCTGTAGTCTATACACAATCTCAATGTTTCATCCTTTTTCCTCACGAATAGGACTGACACTCCCCATGGAGACGCACTAAGGCGAATGAAACCTTTGTCCAGTAGTTCTTGCATATGGACTTTCAATTCCTTTAGTTCTGACAAGCACATCCGATATGGTGCCTTTGAAATCGGCTCGGTTCCTGGTGCCAATTCAATGACAAATTCCACTTCTCGCTTAGGTGGCAAACCCAGCAATTCCTGAGGAAAAACCTCGGGAAAATTGCATACTACGAGTATCTCTTCCAAATTAAGTTCCGTTACTATTGGATCTATAACACTTACCAGGTATCCTTCATAGCCTTCATCCAACAACTTATTTACCTCGAGCGAGAATATCCAAGGGATCGAGGTTCCTCCTTGATTTCCCTGAAATTCAAACCTAAGACGTCCAATCGGATTAAATTGGATTGTCTTATTGCCGCAATCCATTACGGCTTTCTGGCTCACTAGCCAATCCATTCCAATTATCACATCAAAATCGAACATGGCCAACACTGCCAAGTTTATACTCTCTTCTCTACCCCTAATTACTATCTTACAATCGGGGCATCCAAGAGAAACCAACATCTTATCATTCATAGGGGTTGACACCCAAAGCATAGTTTCCAATAATATCGGCTCCAAACCAATCAATTTAACAAATTGCTCCGAAATAAATGAATGGGTCGCCCTCGGATCAAATAATACGTATGCAGCATGATCACAGAGAGAAATAATACCTGTGACCACGCCCGGCGCATCCTCAGCTTCTCTGTGCGCCATGGCATAAACTCTTCCTTGCGTAGGCGGTCGTCCTTGATTAGCCGGTGGGGAAGGTCCGGCTTGATTCCCTATTCTGGTTGGTGGCAATTGTCTTGGCGGTCCTGAGGGACGCTGTTGTGGACAGTTCCTGATCTAGTGCTCCAAACTTCCACACTTGAAACATGCCCCAAATTTGCTTGGCTGGGGGCTTGGCTTTCCTGTATTCCGCCTAGAGGGTGGAAAGAATCACCTGTTTCCCGCTATTGGCTTCTTCCCCAGACGGTGGTTATCTCTGTTCTAGGCAAACTGCGATTCAGAAGTGATTGCCCTCTCTTGTTGGTCCGGCTCAATAATTTGAGCCCGCTCATGCATCTCTCCATAATCCTTGATGTTGAGCGATAAAATCTGACTCCGGAGATTCGGCTTCAAACCATCCCGGAATCTCCGAGCTTTATCCCGTGGATTCTCCACCATGGTCAGTACAAACTTCGCTAGTCTTGCAAATTCTGCTTCATATTGATCAACTGTCATATGACCTTGGCGCAGTCGCATGAATTCCATCAACTTTCGCTCTTGAGCGACTTCCGAGAAGTACATCCCATAAAAACTTTCCACAAATACGGCCCAATTCAATTCCGTACCCTCCGGGAATACTCTTCCCCTGGTAGCTTTCCGCCAGTCATTTGCATTATTCTGTAGCTAGTATACCACCAAAGTCACTTTCTCCGTCTCGATGCACCCCAACACCTCAAATGCTTTCTCCAATTCCTCTACCCAATATGGAGCAGCTTCGGGGTCACCTTTGCCGTTGAACTTCGTCGACTTTAACTTCAGAAATTGCTCTACCAGCTGGGGTATTAGCTTGACTACTGCTGGTTGCGCCTGCCCTTGCTGGGCTTGATTTCCTTCATTACTAGTAATAGTTGCAGCCTCAGTAGCTTGCGCATGAGCAGCAGCCCTTTCTTGAGCCTGAATGCCCATAATGTGCCCTATTTCCCGTAGGGTCTCCATCACGTCATCAAATCTTGGGTCTCTGGCCTCACGGACTCTTGAACTAGATTGGCCCTGGGGTTCCTTTCCCTGTCTTCTACTCATCTTCTCTGATCTTGCTAGCAACCTACCTGATATAATTCCACTTAGGAATTAGAGACCTAAACCAACTAAACTGGTCTAAGGTCTTAGGCAGGAATCTAGCACAACAAGCTAGCACTCAGCATGCGTTCTAGCACAACTGACACAAAACTTCACCCAAGGAGATTGGCACACTTACCTCGGGTCCTATCGCATTTGCATTAATACGGGTCAAATAATCGGCCACTCAAAGCACAAACAGTCAGGAGGTACAGTTAGCACATGAGGTCACCCTATGGATTACTCATGGTCTCATCGCTTCTTATCACTCCAAGCTTCGACCGAAATGGACCGACCTGACCTTGCTCTAATACCAAATCAAACGGGGATGTCACGCCTCGAACCTCACGGCACACAAGCATCCCACCTTCGGTCGACTATGGTGTGACGTCCCAAGACGTGTCACCGACCCAATGCCCATACAAAGATAAGGCATATGTGGAAGCAATAAATAAACATCCGTACAAAATACAATACACGAGATCAAAGATAGCACAATAATTCAACACAAGAATATAATTACAAAAATACATTTTTCATTTCTATAGAAAACCTTTTTACAATATCCATCTGCACAGCCCTAAAGATACAAGCAATATAAACAGACAACAACCACTAGGGTCAAAAAGGTAAGTGGCTAAGGGGAGAGCTACTGCCAAAACGAAACGATCTCTATTGCTAAGGACTCGGACCTACACTAGGGCTCCCAGTTGGGATCCGACCCTGACAATTCCTCTAATGAACTCTTAGGAGGCTCGGACTCCTCAGAATCCATGTCTTTGGCTGCGGCCCTCTCGTCCTCGGAATTCGGCTCTAACTCCGGGTCAAGGTAAAGTCCTAACTCCTCGTCCGAGCTTAGCTCTGCGACCTCTCCGTCCTCATCTAAATCCTGGTCCATGGCCTCAGGCTCGTCCTCCTCATCATCCATCGGCTCTGGGTCCTCAAAAAGCACCTTTGGCTCCTCATCCATCGCCTCATCCTGGATATTTCAATCAGGTGCAGCCTGGGGATCTAACACCTCACCATCAGCTATTATGGGTTCCATCACACCATTCCTGTCCATGGAATATCAAAAGTTTTGAGGGGTTGCCCTATATTCCCATCGGCATCCTTAAGACACCAGGCCACGTACTCTTGAGTCTGGTAGAAAAGCTCATTCACATTCACAAAAACTATAGATCAATATCTTACATAAGCTTCCTCGTTCCTTGAGGGGTACACTCTCGTCGTCTTCTGGATCTGTGTCGGGATCCCAAAAAGAGGTGACAACTTCGACATGATCAAGGTCAAGGGTCTGAAAAGTTTGGGTGATACAACTGTGAGACAAGTCTCAGTGAGTAAAACCCCCTAAACCTAGGCTAGGCTAACATGCATCTCTTGACAGGCAAAACAAGCAATACACAATTAATGACCTAGACCCTCGGGCCCAGATCGATAATCACACTGACCTTGTGGGTTAGACAGTTTAATATAATAACCACGGCACATACATGAACACGCCTAGTCACACGTACGTCATACGCATGCTCATACTCATCAATGCTTGTGCTGCATACCATTCATCGAGTCTCACATACTCGCACAATAGTCCATGCGTTCTTATGCGTGCAAATGTCGTCATCATGCCATGTTCTCATTCTGGCTCACTCTGCACACTGGCTCAATGCTCATTTATCAATTTAAATTCGACCCTCGCAAAACACATTAGGTTTTTTTCTTAATCACAACACTCCGTAGCCCATATAAAGTGTATCCGGCCCAGTGTCTCCAGCTCGCGTCAAAATGCATCAGGCACAACGCTGATCTCCTCACGAATCAAAGGCCGCGTAAAACGCATCAGGTTGGTTGTCATCCAGACGAACCGGGCATCGTCCCGTGTGAACGCATCAGGACGACACACCCCGCGTAACACGCATCATGGCAAAATGTGATCACACGTACACACAACCAATTATTATCTGAACTCCGCGTAAAACACATCAGGGTGATTAGGTGATCACATGCTCATGTCAGGCACGCATTCTCGCACAATCTCATCTCATGTCTCATTCTTGGCATACAATGCGTGGCCATGCAATGCAATACAATGCAACATGAGCATCAAACATGATTTATATACTCAGCCAATCATTGCCACATCGCCGTGTCCAAATCACAACAACGTGCTCAATTGGCCTATTTAATACCGTGCGGCCCAATGCATAATTCATAAGTTAGGGAATAAATCGAGCCATCAATTGGCCAATCACACTCTGTATTGATCGGTCACACGAACACACGACATGGCAATACCCAATTTACCATAATTGCGCATAAACAACCATTAAATCAGTCAACCCGAGCATACCCAACAATTCAGTCACATAAACCTCAATTTGCCGATTTTAGTCCAATAATTCACTAAATGGACAACCACTACTCGGCCTTTCCTCGGTTTCAATTTCTCATCCAAATCGGTCTACTAATTCACCAAATTTATCGCAACATCAACCTCAAATGCACACTAGCGGTATGAAATTCTCCCTAAATCGTACAAATATACCCTAAACCGAGCCCGTCTAAAAATGCACACTATCCTAGTCCGGATTTAGGGAATATATTCACTTAATTCTATACCAAGACGATGAGGAACGGCAGTTGATTGCTGGTGAACGGCAAGATCAGCTGCGGCGTTTTGGTGGCGACGAGCGGCGGGGGCTCACGGTAGGCGAGGGTGAAGGTGAGGTGGTCGACTTGGTGACGGTGAGGTGGCAAATGAGCGGCATGGCGGTGGTCGGCGCACGGCCGTCCTTCGGCGAGCGGCATGGTCGGCAGCGGCAGTGATCCGGTGGTCTCGGGTGAATGGCGGTCTTCGACGGCTGAACAGGGGAAGGTGCTGATGATGGTGATGAGAGGGGAATATGGGTCAGTGAGAGTGGTGGTGGCGGGATGAAGCGGCGGTGAGCGGCTGGGCTTCCCGGCGGACGGCGGCGGTGATTGGCGTGAACAACCGAGAGGAAGAGAGAGAGAGAGAGAGAGGGGGTGGCGAGACGGGGTGGTGATGATGGTGGTGACGACGAGGCACGGCGGGAGCGGCGACATAGCAGTAGCGCTTTGGCGGCTTGTCATGAACGGCGGAGGAGGACCAACGGAAGTGGGGGACGATCGTGGAAAGGATGGCCGAGAGAGAGTGGAGGGAAAATGAGGAGAGAGAGAGAGTCAAGGCTGGTCAAATAGGTGGGCTAGTGGAGGACAAGTGTCAAAATCTAAAGGCTTATGATCAAAATACCCCTCATCCAAGGGCCTAGATTCAATCCAATCCAATAATTCAAGGGCAAAGTGGTTATTTTTTTGTCCCGGGCCGAAATTCCATTTTTCGATCGTACCAACCCCAAATGTGACTGGCCAACATAATATGACGTCGTCCTCGCGAAAATAATCTCGTAAGCCCTCGAAAATAGACATCGAAGTCCGGGTCCAATTACGCTATCAAAATTTGCTCAATTTCAAATTTTAGTGTCTCCCACTAACGAGCGGCTGTTTATGGGTTATGCGCATCAACCTTGGTTTATCCAAGTCATGATAGCCTCGATTACTGGGAGAACGAGAGAAATTATCGCTAGTTCCGGAGGTTACGATCATTTAGTTTAAGTTCGGGATTTGTTAGCTACGTGTACTTTCGGTTGTACAAAATCACCTGCTATTCGATCGTACATCGTTGACCTTGGCCAAACCAAATTCGTCACCTTCCTAAGATTGGCCCACATTGGCCCAAAATATTTCCTCATCGTTTTTGGAAATCTGTGCCAGACTCGCGATTTGGTCCCTGGTCCACGTATCGTTTTCTAGTTAACCATTCCCATTTGGTTAGTATCCCAAGAGTGATCAGCTCCAGGCGAGACTTACTAAAAATGAAATGAGAAATAATATTCGTTTATTGATTCCGGAAATGAGCCGAAATTCGGGGTGTTACATTCCTCAATTGTTTATCTTAAATTTGTTAACATTTTATTTTTATTTTTATTATTTTTCTTTTTCTTTTCTTTTTTTCTTTTTCTTTCTTCCTCCCTTTGCCAGTCGTCGGCCACAAGCATGGGCCAACAACAGCCGGCCTCGGCTGAGGCCGAGCTAGCCAGATCTCGGTGAGCTAGAGTCTCGACAGTCTCAGTGCAACGAGCTTGAGTCTCACCGGGATCTGGCGAGCTCTGGCTCGCCGACGTCATACAAGGCCTGACCTCGCCTGGACCTAGCCGTCTCGACCTCGCCTGGCTAGCTCGAGGCTCGATAGATCTAGGCAAGCTAGGGCTTAGTTGAGGCTGGCGAGTCCAAGCTCAGTTGATCCAGGGGAGCTTGCGACTCGCCAAATCCAAGCCAGCTCGGGCTCAACGGAGGCTGGCGAGCTCGCTGCTTGCCCAAGGTCGGCGAGGTCGAGGTCGCTTGGGGTCGTCGCCGGGGTGTCATTGATCGGTCGTGGTGGAGGAAGGTGGAGAAAGAAAAGGAAAGAAAAGAAAAAAGAAAAGGAAAGAGAAGAAAAAAAACAAAAGAAAAAAGGAAAAAATAATTAAAAATTCGAATTGTAAAAAAAATTAAAATTAATTAAAAATTTTGATTTTAAAAAAATTTTAAAAAATAAAAATTCGATGTTTTTTTTGCTTGAAATTAAGTCATGAGATTGAAATCATTTTTCAATGAAATCCAAATATCATAAAACGATTTCCATTGTGTATCACAAAATAAAGGAAAACTAAGTGTATTTTTCAAAAATGATTTTTCCGAAAAACATTTTCCTTTATTATTAAGTTTTTCGCGAAACAAACGTACTCTAAGATTGTCGATATAAATCCAATTTATAAAGGCAAAAAATGATTTCTTGTGTTGAATAATGCAAAATTCATCTCGATAAGAAATTGTATACACAATACAATAGGATGTGCGCATCACGGACACGGGGACTACAGCTCCGCCAACTAGAGCACCTCGCTCACATCATGCTGTGTAGCTCTACTTCGAATTTTTCAACCAATTCCATTTGCTGTTGAAGCCAGTCAAACTCAAGCACTAGGTTGGGGGAAGGTCCCCGGTGGAGAAGTCAAGATATACACCTTCGTTATCTGGAGCACTTCACTTATCATTATATTCATGCCATGATTCTAAACTTCATGTTACTCCTTTTAGTGAATATATCGATCTGGCGCATCCTAATTCGATTGGTTCGATGACAATTTCTCGTTCACAACCAGAGATCAAACCTTACGCATATGAAACAATATTATATTCGGTAAGCATCTCAAACAAGATTATATTTGATAATTATGACATGAAATTTTCGTGGATCACATGATATGTGATATCTAGTTACCGCATCATATGTGTGATAGTTATGTGCTCTATCTTCCACTATAATTGAATTGCTTGTGCATTGATTTAATCATCTAAAGGTGATTTTCGATCAATTAGATCTGTCCACACAAAATAGTTGTCAGCTATAGCTCTCTTGCAAGCAAACACTGCTCGTAATCAAACGAAAGGATTAACCGATTTTTTCTTGGGAAAAAAGGTGTGGAGAGGGGCGATCGGTGTCAGCGATTTCTTGATGCTAAAAATTCAATACCCAATACGAGATCTTTAGTTTTAACTATAACTATTGCTCATTTGAACTGAGCTCATCACCATTACCCCCACCACAATGTTAGTGGAAGTAAACCTGAGGTTTTACGCCATGGTACAATCGAACCAATACTGTGGATGAACCAAAAGCTTTCTGAGACTAAAGACCAACCGAAGGATTTGAACACATAATCAGGGTGCGTCAAATCATCTGAGAGTAAAGCCCTATATTGATGATTGCTTTAACCAAACTTAAGATCTCATAAAATTTGATATATATATATATATATATATTCATGAGTTCGAGTATCGAATTGCGAGGGCCAAAGGATGTTGCTTCAGCCCATCCAATGTGGAGCCATTTAGGGGACTGATTATGAGTTAAATTTCATAATCTAAATCTACCCAAAGATCCAAAATTTGAATATTAAATTATCAACTTCTCTCAAATCATCATTAGCCTAAAATACTTGTTGACACCTAAATTTTATCGATCATCTAGTGTAATTTGCATAAAAATTAGGGATTAAATTTTTAACCCCTAAACAAAAATATTTGGATTGCATAACATATAGTTTAGGTTCACGTTAGTTTAATTGCATTTTTTTTTTGCATTGGATTGGCGATGGCGAGCGAGCTTAAAATTCATCGAACAAAAAACGGGACGCTTGGGAATGCAAGGGCCCGGAATTTCAAGACGAACGGGCTCGAGGGTTTTTAATTTGGGCTTAATTTAGTTTGTTGAATTTAATTAATTCAGCCCACGTTAAATCAGCCCATTTTAATGTTAATTAAAATTAAGCCCAAGCCTAAGCCCACTAGAATTAGAGCCCATCTAAGTTGACCTAGGATTAGTGCTATATATACATGTTATTAGGTCAGAAATTGGGAACACAATTGCAAATCAGAAAAATTTTTCAGAGAGCACACACGAGTGAAAGAGAGAAGTCGGTGTCGTCACCCCTGCCGTGTCGCGCCACCGTCTTTGCCGCGCGACGGAACAGCCCTCCGAGCACGACTCCATCACCGCCGTGTCGCCGTGACGCGCGTCCCTTCTGTTTTCCACCCTCCGCGTTGCTGCACGTCCAGTTCCACTCAAACACCGAAGCATCCCAAGGAGTCCTGACTTGAACCTGGCGGTGAACGTCGAGGAAGCCACAACAAGAACTTCGTCCAGTCCATGCAACGTGCGGAAGACTCATCCAACGTTGACTGGTCCCTCAAGCCTGTTTCCCTGACGTCAGCTCCACGAACGACAATCATCACGTTGCTGTTGCTGCATGTCCCGACGCCTTCCCCAGTCAACAGAGGAGCTGCCACTCCAGTCAACCGAAGACTTCTTCATCCGGCGCCGACTAATCCTCGAAGCAGCAACAGTCCAACAAGCTATCCACAGAAGCCCGAAGACATTCTGCTGTGTTGATCTCTACCTGGCGTCAACGTGAATTGCTGCTCCTTCCCTGACGACGTCCCGCTGTTGTTGCTCCTTCGGTCTTCCCATGCAGAATACACAAAGAAGAAGACTTGTCTAGTCACGTTTGACTTGTCCGAGTCAGAGAATTCCTCCACATTCCAGTCCACCGAGAACAGTCCCCACCGCAAGACGTTTTGTCCACCAGCCGCGAAGTCTTCCCCCGACGTTCCTGACATTGCCGGGAACCCATCGGAGCAGCCCCGCCGTGTCGCCGTGTCCCGCCGTCGTCATCGCAATCCGATCCGCAAGCCAATCCCGATCCCAAACCGAATTCGAATTTCGGAAGGTTATCTGCAAATTAGGTAATTGTCATTATCCCATAATTTTCAGGATGTTTAATTTCCTAGTTTGGATGGTTTGAATATTGCATGAATATTACGTTGGTAATTTGATATCTTTAGGATAATGCTTGATATATCCGCGATATTTGAAAATATTCAAATTAGGAAAATTTCCTAATTTGGCAACGTATCTGGACGTCTATCCGACTTTAACCCTAAAGTCCGATACACGGCGATACGGGAAATTATCATCCAATCTATAATCACTTAGATACGATGATAAATTTCATTAGCTTCCTAAATTTGAATGATCAATTATCCGTTAATATCTATAACCCTTTAGATATGACCGATAATTTGATTTTTGTGCCTAATCCGAGTTCGAAACGAATTTGGCGGATCGCGTGGTTGATTTGAATTGGTTGCTATCCATGTTCAATTTGCTATCCTTAATTGTTTGAATTTCTTTCTTTTCCAAATAAAACAGAAAATTCAAAAAAAATATTAGTTAGAGTTTGAATTTGAATTTCTGCATATCTAGGAATTTTGAATATATCTAGAGGATAGAGTATTCATTTAATTTAAATTAGGACGTGAGACGATCTAATTCCTAGTTTAAATTAAGTAATATTCAAATCCTAATAGATTATTTCAGCAATTTAATAATTCCGAATTTTACATAAAAAATCCCAAAAAAAAATCATTCTAGGTGGATTAAGTCATCATAGGTTGCATGTTAATTTAGGCATTTTTACTATTCCGAATTTTAATAGAAAATACCAAATATAGAAATCATTAGGTTGCATGTTATTTTAGGCATTTTCATTAATTCCGAATTTCATTTAATTCCGAATTTCTTTAAAAGAAAAATACCAAAAAAATACATCATTGCACATCATTAGAATTATGTCACGTCATCGCGTGTCATATAGTTTGCATGCTAGGTTGCATTAATTCGCATGTCATATATTTGCACGTCATTACATATAGTTTAGATTTCATTTAAATAAAATGAAAATCCAAAGAAAAGAAATTGAATGAGTTGCTTTGTTAACTAGAAATCATATTATGATCGTCTGTATGATTTTTCGCTAACAATGCAGATGCTTGCGTTGGTTCCGGGTAAGTTTTTCTCTTAAGCTTGCAATTTATTTAATGCTTTGATTTCTGGGTGTTAAATTGGTGGTTTGCGCACCCGCATGAACACCTCACATGTTAGTGGCTAAGTTAAAATGGACCCAAACAGCCTGCCAAAATATTTTTGAAATGAAAAGGTACCGAAAGGGCGTTAGACTAGATCTAGCGTAATCAAGTCCCCGGGCTTAGAATCTCTGGTTCATAGGAATAAAACATATCTTCCTATGTTTTATTTAGGTTTCTAATCAGCCTACCGTAAAATGATTAGTGGCGACTCCAAGCATGAAAACATTTGCATGTTAAGAACTTAAACCCTAAGTTGCGAATTAGTAGGGCTTGGGAGGGCCCGAGTTAAGATTAATCTTAATAATCCATTAGCCCGAGAAATTGATAATTTTTTTTAGGGTCGCGACAA